>CM057337.1:521278743-526078743 GCA_030015575.1 Agapanthus africanus
GACTGACTTGGTATTCTCACAACGGGATCTCGCTCTGGTTCGATATCAACGCTATCTGGAAATGCATTCGCTTCTCCACCGGAGTTATTTATGATATGGCAGCCATAGAACCGCTCCCGTTTCTTGGACCGAACGTATCCAAGGTCAGTCGTCTCCATTCTTTCATTGGACATCTTCCGCTGAGTCCCGGGAACATCCCAAATCTTGTTATAGAACTGGGCTTGTCGAGCAGTCTGTTTGAAGGGTACGCCTTGGCGTCTCAATAGCATTTTCAGTCCCTCTGCGTAGTATTTGGGCAGACGAATTGGTTAAAACCTGTCGAGCGCAGGTTCGGCATCGTGCCAGACTTCTTTCTCCCCTTTAGCCTCCGTGGATTGGTAGAAAAGGATCGACTTTTCACCTTTTTGCTTACGAAGGACGTAGAAGGTCTGTAGCTCTTGCACGCTGTACGTATCAAGTGCATCAAGTTCTTTGTAATGCTGCTGCGGAACCATGGTAATTTGTAACCTCTGGTCAGCTCTAACAAAAGTCTGCATTGACGGGCGGATGGAGAACACCGTGTTGGTCTCGTCCTCAGAGTCACTGGCAAAGACCAGAATAGGAGTAGATGTCCCTGGCCTGTTGCCTTGGGGTTGTCCCGAGTAGACCATCTCTTCATCCTCCTTGGTATCGCTCCCAAATATCGAGATAGTGGCAATGGCTTTTTTTTTATTCTCCGGTTTACGGCATCTTTCCATGTTTTTGAAGTCTGGTAAGAAGTACTTGGCGTCTTCATATGTCACGACCCGAAATATTAGCTCGTGACCAGCACTTGAATCACGCAACGTCTAAAGGCGTAACGGAATTCAAGTAAGCTGAAATCCAGAAATCTAAACCTTTTGGAAAAATAAAGGAGGTGAGGTTTTTGAAATAAAGGTATATGAAATCAAGTTTTCTTAATGCATAGAAAAGGAACATGAATGATGCAAGTGAAATTTACTAGTTTGAAAACAAGTTTCGTCTTCTAAAAATTTTGGCGGCACCTCCTTTGTATTTTTTGATCCAAAACCACAATACATAATAATGATAATGGCATCCCCAAACAGGAGCTAGCTCTTCGCCAAACGGCGGACCACAACTACGCAATACAGTATATATAAGTATACGACGCCCAACGGCGAAGTTCACCACAAAAAGCTAAAGAAAAAGCAAGACATATAAACCATAAGTAGCGAAAAACCCCTCCCTCTAAGTCTCGCAACCACAATCCCACTAAGTCTCATTACTTATACAACTTACAAATTTTGATTGATGGAGTTAACTAGATACAATATGAAATGTAGATACAAGAGTGAGAATGATACAAATGTCCCACCTACCAATGCAAAACACCCGAATGCAACTGTGTGCCAGCGAAGCCGCTACTGATCCAAGCGATCAATCTGCAAGAACTGTGGCACAACGGGGGTGAGTTGCCAACTCGTGAGTAGAAAAATATCAACAGATAGAAATCGAATAAACAACGACTCCTAGGTCAACTATATCATAAAGGTAATACTATGATATTTAGGGTGACCGGGTCTGTATATGTGCCAACAAGGTAATCAATACCTATATGCATACGGATAACATCCAACAGTAATAATCAATGCATGTATATGGATCTCGTCCGACCATAATCAAGGTATGTATGCATATGGATCCCGTCCACTCATAATATCAATGTCTGTATGCACGTAAATATCATAAAGGAGTGTGCATGAAAGTATGAGGATATATATCACGGTGTCCCTCTCGACACATCAAAATCATGGAACCTGAGTGCCTAGCATCGTCAATCGAAAACATCATGAAAACCATGCCCAGCATCGGCACGTAAATCCTCATATATCGGGCTCCGTCAGTCCAGATCGGACCACGGGCATCCGTCAGTCCGGATCGGCCCATATCGTCTCTCGACTCCGGTCGGTATCCTTCGGATATCCGCCGAGCCCAAATACTATCAATGGTAGGTAGTAGTCCCTCTACCAGGCTCACCGTCTACTGCACAGCGATCCGTTCTCACCCCGGGGTACCATACCGGGTCCACCATGTACCCGCAATCGGTCTCATCCGTCTCCTCGAATCGGGTTTCACATGTCGCTCTCAGCACCGAGAAAACACATGGTGGATGCACTGAAATATCATATCAGGAGAAACCGGGTTTTTAAAACAACACATAATCTCTTTTAAAATGTCCACGGTTCTCAAATCCAGAAATCTCATGAAAACATCATATCTCAATGCGTAAAATCATAGAGCATGATGCATGCGACATATAATGGAAATGTAAGCTTATCCGTGTGTCATGCAACATGGAATAGTGATATGACATATTAAGGGAAAACCGCTCTTTTAAAATGATTCCAGTTTTTAAAATACAACACGTGGTTCCTAAATTTTACAATAAAACCAGTTATCTATAAAGGTACTGTTTACCCCAATCAGAGCAAAGCTCTGTTCAAATTCCAAGGCGGGAGACGAAGCAACGCTTTTGTTTCCCCCAATCAGAGCAAAGCTCTATTTTGAAAATTTAAAATTTAATAAATGAAGCAACACTTCAGATCCTCTGCGCTGCGCGCAGGGCGCCACGTGTCAAAATCAGGCACGCCAGTGCAGAGAGCGCAGCGCCCAAGGCAGTGCGCCCAATTAGAGCAAAACTCTAAAAAAAAAGGAAGCAACGCTTCAGTTGCGCAAGCACCGCGCTGCGCGGACTCGCTAGCGCGGACGCGCTAGCGCGGTTGCGCTGCGCGACACGTGTCAGCGCAGATGCGCTAGCGCAGTGGCGCTACGCTGTGCGCTGTTTGACACGTGTCAGCGCAGTTGCGCTGCGCTTTGCGCTGCGCGACACGTGGCAGCGCAGATGCGCTAGCGCAATTGCGCTGCGCTGTGCGCTGCTTGACACATGTCATGCGCTGGGGAATTTGCGCCAAACAGAATTGAAATTTTAAAGAAATCTTTCTGTTCTTATTAAAACAAGAAGATTTTCTTCTGTAAAACAGAAGCCCTTGGATCAAAAATCCAACGGTGGGGAAAATTCCCCAAATCACTCAGAGAAAGATCTCTTTAACAAATTTATGGGCACTATAAAAAGGACCCTAGACCTCAATTCAAAGGCATCAACATTTGGTGAGAAATTAAACAGAGAGAGCTCTGAAGAATTGGAGAGAAATCCTCAAGAATAAAAAAGGTAAAAAGCCTTTAGAAAAAGAGAAAATTCTCTTATGAACAGATCATGGATCTAGAAACAAGATCAATGATCTTCAATAAAAAACAAATAAAAACAGTGCTTTGCACTTTTTATGAACCTTTGGTTCTCTGAGATAAGAAAAACGAGAGAAACTTGTTTTCTTTGATCTAAATTAGATCAAGAAAGCAAACAGTGCTTTGCACTTCTGTTATGAACCTTTGGTTCTTGAATCTAAAAGATTCTCAAATTTAGAGTGCCTTGCACTTGCAAACTGCGCTGTTGCGCTCTTGGGAGAGCGCCACGTGTCAGCGTCTGAACCATTTGCGCTATACGCTTTTGAAATAGAGCTTTGCTATCTGAAATTGGCGCAACTCACCAGAGCGCGCCACGTGTCAGCAGCGCAAGCGCAGCGCACTAACGCAGCGCACTGCGCTTGCATGACACGCGTCGTCACCACAAGCGCTCGCGCTCTTTGATTGGCGCAAAGCGCCTGAAATGCAATGCATTATTTAAAAAATGGGCCAAGCCCAAGTCAAAAAGACCTAACAGGCCAAATTAAATTGCAAAGCAATAAAGGGCAGAGCCCAAGTAAAATTGATGCTGCACATCATTTATAAATGGGCAGAGCCCAAAACAAATTGATGCTCTGCATCCTTCATGGGTAGAGCCCAAATAAAAATAAAAAGAAATGCAATGCAAAAGCAGATAAAATGTTGAACATCTTCAATTGGACTTAGCCCAATCGTTGCCGTAAGTCCTCAAATTAAATTGACTGAGCACGGCTGCTCCCTAATGTAGGGTTCCTAGGCACACTCAAGAGGTTCCATAAGGCATCAACCGTACCAAAATCAAAAATTATGTGCCAAGAAACCCTAATACTAGATCGTTAACTAGAAATTAGGCGAAACAGAAACAAGCAAACAACTTTGCTACTAAGTGAATGGAAATACAACCTTTGTAGATCTGGTCCTCCACTTCTTTAGCTCCATGATGACATCCCTTCGCTGCGATCACCGGGATCCCGGACTCTAGCGATGGTTTCGTCGGAGAAATGATCGGGCTAGGTCGTCGACTTCGATACCGAAGATGATCTACGTCGAGGCAACTCAAGATCAAGCTCCATCTTCACTTGGTCATAGAACTTGTGAAGATAACACACTCTACTACATGGCAAGTGGTAGAGGATGAAGAAATAGGAAGTGGGTTCACTTTGGATTTGGATTTCTCACTCTCTTTCTCATGGCACCATTGAAGGTAGCAATGTTTCTTCTTCTTGAAGAAGAAGAAGAAGAAGAAAGAATATGATAAGAATAAATAAAATCAATTGATGAATAATAATAAATCAAGTGATCTTATCATAATGCAATCATGGGTTAGTGTAACAAGTGTAGAGACTAAACTAGGGTTTAGGTAATGGTTAGGTTTTAGAATAAAAACAAAATGGTTTTGACCCTTTTCAAAGATGCTTGAAACTTCTAGCAAATAAATAAGAAAGCAACCATTTTGTTTTCATAAAATAAATAAAGTAATGAAAACCCTAACCATTAACTAAACATGGTTTAAAGTAAACACACACCCAAGTTTGCATGTATCATCAAACATGATACAAACTAGTGCACAAACATATATCATATATACAATGTGCACATTCAAGTGAGATAATCAATCTTAAGTGAACAAATACTAGTTAATGTAAAATAATATATCAAATATATAATTATACATTAAATCATTAAATCAACACTTGATTTAATGATCCGGTCATACTGCATATAACCGACTAATATCAAGTGTATCAATGTATCGAATCAACACTTGATTCGGTAACCCGGCTATATCACATATAACCTGCCGATGATACAAATCGCGAGAATAGAATACAGTATCACATACTGGTATTATTCTCGGTCCCGCACATATCTCATATGCGCTCCTATTTCGTTTCTCTTGAGCCAGGAAACCTCTGTGTAGGACTCTAAAGACCCGTCAATACGCCGGCAGCAGGTGATGATCATATCAAACACCCACAAGCCGCAAGCGGTCTGCTAAACGTAACGGCCACCCGGGTATTGAGCGATCAGAAGATCAACGAGCAAGCCCGCTCACACTCCTGTGAATCCAACCAGTAACACTTACCGTACAGTCCGGTCTCGTGGTCTGATATGTCGCATATCTCGCCTAGGGGTGGTAAACGTCAGACCCCAGTAGCTCGATAAGTCGTGTCGATATGAGGTCTATAATAGTTTGAGAAACTACTGCTAACACTTACAAGTAAATCTCAGCAACCCTGGCCAGGGATTTCCGGTTATAGCCAATCGAACACAGCGCAGCATTAACTCCCTATACCGGGAGAGACGAATCCCCTCCTATCGCTCATTGCCTCCATGTGATTCGGGACTGTACCCAAAAACCACCGTTTTGCACGCCCTCTTGGACATGGTAAGGTGGAAATCAAAGCACAGTGGGAATCACACAAGACTCTATGACGATCTCGGGTCTACAGACTAACCTGTACCAGTGTCACCAGAGAACTGCCATCTGACGTAAGGTATAATACCATCTGGGAGTTCTCAGCGAGTCCGTCCAGTGTACCCAGTCTCCACTGAGCACCCGTATACCATCTCTGATGTCAAACACCAATGGATATGGGATCATCCATCGCCCATCTGTATGGGTCGAGAAGGTATACGCTAGTCTACTCTGGTATATCGATGCCCCGTCTCGATACACCCACGACTAGGGACCTTGAAGGATGTACTTATGGACTACTATGTCCCCACTAGTATGATCCGCATCATAGTCCAGGTAGTCAAGTACACATCCTAAGGGCTTTACTAACATGTAACAGAGAGACAATCAGTATACACGTTAAGGTAAAGAGCAACCAGATAGCATACTATCATGTCGAGCAAGAAAGTCCTCCCTATATATGTCCAAGCATCCACTACAATATACATTCTATGTATAGCAATGGCCTCTAGGGCATACATATAACTAACAATCTCCCACTTGCACTAGGGCCATCTGTAGCAGTGGTTGCAGTATCTCATACTCAACCATCCTATAAAAGTCTCTCTCTGGGAAAAGGCCTTTGTGAGTGGATCCGCCGTGTTGTCCTCTAAGTCTTCTCTCCTAACCTTGATCACCCTGGAGATCAACCATCTCTATGATCAGGTGATACTGCCTAAGAATTATATCTGGATCACTGATGGGACGGACGTTCCTTGGCATAAGCCACAACTCCATTGTCACACAATGGTAGGAACTAAGTTCATCTCATGAACTAATATACACCCAGACAGGTTCTTTGGTAGCATCTTAAGTAGCGATGTATCTAGCCTTTATCGTCTAGTAAGCCACGGTATCTAGCTTGGAACTCTTCCAACATACCGTCCCTTTACCAAGGGTAAAGATAATGCCTGTGACTGACATTCAGTCATCCTTATCACCCTGGAACCTTTCCAGTGATTCTCTCCAGGATCGATTGATACCATCTTACTACACCTAGTGAGAATCCTAACATCCATTTAGATCTATCTCATAGATCCAAACCCAGGATTTAGGAGGTATCGCTTTGATCCTGTATGGAGAATCCTTGTGATAAGCGGAGATTGACTGAGCGTAGCATAGGAAACTCTTTCCCTATCAAGAGGATGTCATCCACGTACTCTACGAGGATCACCACCATACTCCCTACTACCTTTTTGTATATACAAGGTTCATCTACCATTTTGATGAATTAAAACTATTTGACTACTACATCAAAACAGATGTTCCAACTCCGCGATGCCTACTTTATCCTATAAAGCATCTTGTACACGTTTCCGCTGCTCCCATTGTCTACGAAGCCCTTTGACTGTGTACTTATAGACTCTCTCTTCTAAAATATCATTTAGAAGAGCAGTCATGACACCCAACCGCCAGATATCGTAGTCATGGTATGTAGCCATGGCAAGTAGGATCCGGATGGACTTAAGCATAGCCACTGGAAAAGGTTTCATCATTATCCACGCCTGGTCGATGACGAAAACCTTTAACAAGTCTAGCTTTGAAAGTCTCAACTTTTCCATCCACACCAAGTAATCTTCTCAAGATATACTTGCTCCTGATGGGGATTTAACCCTTCAGATATAGCAACCAAAGTCCATACTTTGTTGGTGTACATGGATTCCATCTCAGATCGCTAAGCATCCAGCCATTCTTACAGAGTCCCACTCCTGATGGCCAGCTCGAAACTAGTTGGGTCATCATCTCATGATGCAATCCTCGCTCCCACTGTCATAGAGAAACCGAAGTATCTCTCAGGTGAGTGAGGAACCCTGCTAGATCGGCGGAGAGGCTGAGGTTCGTTGGTTACTATTGAATCCTTTGGTTCTATCAAATCATCTGCTGTAGTTTGTATAGCTGGAACCTTTCCAGTTCTACATAACAGACCTGGCTTCGAGCTTGTCCGGATTTTGCTTTTAGACATAGGCTGGACAACCCCAAATCTTAACCAACTTAAGATATGGGCTCTTCCCTTACCATATCTCATATTGAGTGGTTGGCTGTGATCTGATTCGAACCTAATTCAATAGGTATGCAGCTTCTCAAGTGCATAACCCCCAAAAGGAAACAGGTAACTCAGTAGTACTCATCATAGAGCGCACCATATCGAATAGGGTGCAATTGCTCCGCCCCGATATACCATCGTGCTATGGTGTATACGGAGGAGTAATGCTGAGAGAGAATCTCATTCTCCTTTAGAATAGTCCAGGAATTCTATGCACAAGTATTCTCCTCCTTGATCTCATCAAAGGACATAATACTTATACCCGTATTGGTTCTCTACTTCTAACTTATATTCTGTGAATATCTCAAAAGGTTCGGACTTGTGTTTCAACAGGAACATATGACTGAATCTTGAGAGATCATCAGAGAATGTAATGAAGTACAAAGAACCAATCCTGGCATGTGTAGACGGGGGACCTTACATACATCAACATGCATCAATCCCAAGAGTTTACTAACTCTTTCTCTGTTTCCAGTAAACGGAGCTATGGTCATCTTATCTTTGTGACATGACTGGCAAGTTTCACAAGATGTAAATTCAAACTGATTTAAATATGCATCTATATGTAACTTCAGCTAGTCGGGTCGCATTGATATGATCTAGTCTACAATACCTCAAGAAGAATTCGTTCATTTCTGAACTCTTCATCTTGTGTGTGTTCTGTATATTAAGAACTGTAGTTTGATTTAGAACATCAACGCTTTTAGATAACGTGCCTGAACCGATCAACTTTTGATATAGGAAATGTTCAAAACATAATCCAACAATACAAAATTATATCCTTTCTTTATTAAACAAAGAGATTGGTATGCTTTTGTATATCAGGTTCGGTATCTAATAGCATTTGTTCAGAATCAATGTATTTGGAAATACAGGGTGACAGTGACCAACAGACTTGGCTGCAACACTTGCACCGTTTTCTGTCTCATGAAACTTATCATCCGTTCTCAGTTCTTTACCTTTCTGTAGCCCATGTAACGGATTACATTAGCGGGATCCTGATCCGGTATCTAATACCTAGGATGTAGAGGACACTGAGAAACAGTTCTTTGTAATGAACACACCCGAAGATGATGCATCAGTATGCACTTTCTTCGTTTGGGCGGCACGGGAATTCTGGTAATCCCCAATTTCCTGCTCTGTCTTATAACAATTATAAGTTGGAGCGGGACCAACGTTCCCCAGCTCAGTATAACAAGCGGGTTCGGTCAATACATCCGTATTATTATCTTGATTAAGGCGTGATATGGTCACTACCTGGAGAGAGAGAGAAGAAAACACTCAGCGTGCGCTCTTGCAAGAATAGATTGGTTATTATTTTATCTAATCAGGATGGCTCCCACTGTTTTTATCAAATCTTCCTTCAAACCCTAAAAGGAAAGACTAGCCGGGATTAATTACACGCTACAAGTTCGCCAATTTTCAGCCAGGCCAGTGTCGGTACTTTGAGGGAGGTTTCCCGTGCTTTCGCACGGACCTAATTAAAGTAAACCTCGTTTTCCCAGAGGCTTAACCCCGTTGACACCTTTCTAGACACCTACTTGATCGGCTAATTGTAATGTGTAAAACTCTCCCAGGAGTAACTCTTACTCGCAGCGGGTATCGGGATCCAACTATTTCATAGAAGGTATGCAATCTCATTGCAAATTTCAACACTTGAAATTCCCGATAATATTTTGCCCCTAACGTGCTATGACCTTGACGAAAGCCAACAAACCATAGCCCGCTAGTCAAGTTCAACCCGTACATTTCTTGACTGAATTAAACCCACCCGCACGACCCTTGACGAAAGCCAACAAAGCCGTAAGACTACCTTAATCCAATCACATCGTATGCAGCAGATAAGCAGCATATAGCTACCGCACACTACACCTTGACAAAAGCCAACAAATATAGCACAAATACTATATACAACTTATCTAAAATGACGGAGGGCTACGAAAGGTTTTTCTGAAAGCCTATTGCGTAATGAACTTGATATCGTTGTAGAATCAAATGATTTTAAAATGGAGTGTTTTTGAGGCTTTTCTAGTTTTGCTAAAGGGGTCACTCCCGGTGAAGGGATCGTCGGCCCTTTCCTCGTCGAATGAGGTGCGGGATATATCATATATATCACTGTGCAAAGCAGAAACTATAGAAACAATCAAAAGACAAACCGAGTGTGTAGCATCTGCCAGTTATTCCTAAAGGGGTCACTCCCGATGAAGGGATCGTCGGTCCTTTCCTCATCGAATAAGGTGCAGGATATATCATATATACCGCTGTGCAAAGCAAGAACTGTAGTTACCTGTTTTATTTTTGAAATTCGATTCCACAACATCTTTTAGGTTTCTTTTACTTTCATTAATCATATTAATGAAGTCCCATCATTTAAGTTACCTAAACATCACAGATAAATATGACGTACACTTATGCCATCCGCATTCGCCTCGATGTCCCCTCATACACCGTTAGGTTAGGTGACTAACGGCAGAGCGGGGCAGGGCTAGCGCGGGTGTAAAACATAAATAACGTCTATATAATATATCATATATACTATATACAGTATCCATCACAGCATATCAAATGATCACATCACAGATATCGCAGCAGAGTAAACATATGAAACATTGGATATACTAGGACGTCCGTGTTTTCAATACGAGCCTGTATAAAACACGGATTCCACGGTCGCAATGAATAGCCAAACCCACACCCCTAGACCCCTACGAGAGCGGCAAGCAACCCTACCAATTCTAGAGTTAGGAGACCCGGACTCGACTCCTCGAGTTGGTCTCCCACTGGACTCCAGAACCCGGTTACTTGTGCTCTCCTCCTTGGGTCTATCCTAGTGCGGAAAAGTAAATAATATACAAATGGTGACATCTTCCGCAACCTGGAAGTGCCCCAATAAAAGAATATTATATACAAGTTTTTACATGAATGAAAATGAAAAACACTCATCTCACATAAAACCCCCGGGCTATTCAAACACGACGATCCAATATAACATATCCAACAACACATAACATCACATGTCATCAACGTAAGTAAATATGCGCATCCCAATTGTCGTTGACATATAGCAACGAAATCGGCGATATCACATATTACACTTACGGTCGCAGAAAAGAAAGTGTAAAACTACAACAGTTGGAATCCGCAAACTCTTTAGATATCGCAAGCCTAACCAAATGAATTCCTTAGATATCGCATGCCTAACAATTATAAACCCCGCATTTTAGTCTCATTATCGAAAACTCTTTTCAATATCAAGTCGGGCAATTCAACAAGATTCCCGACATTTTGATCGAAAGCTCGTCGCAAACTTTATTAGGCGGCCGCACCCCCGATGCCGTCGACGAAGTGCACCAAGGCGGAACACCGCTGCCGCGAGCACCCGAACGGATGCTTTCGGCGACGGGGTTCTCCTACAGTCACTTGGTCGGGGCTATGGGGCGTGGCTGTCTATTAAATTACCCGGCGAATATCCGCGTACGCTACGTGATTGCGACGGACTTTTGATCGCATCAAAATTCCGTGGCAACCGATCAAGTGAGACTAAAGTGCTATGTTTATAACATTCATATTAGTTATCTCATAACTACTTGTGAATTCCAAATATTGTATCACATTCCGGATAAATAGAAAATGTTAAACTTTCCGATCGAACAATCAAACACCCAAGTTTTCCCGAAACAGCTCAACACATGAAATAAGTTTAAAAACATCCACTTCATGCCACAGTAGCAACGGTCCAGCCGTAGAAGGGTCAAGCCAACGCCTCACATGTGGCACGCCGTACTGCCCCAAACCCTAAGGTTCAAAGGGCAGTTCAAGACGGTCACATAATCGAGTTAAGGTTTGTTGTCTTCTAGAGGGTCCATCGCATTACTTGCACTACTTAGAACGTCATTAAACTACGGAAAAATCCAATAATTGGAAATTTCCCGGCAGGGGGAAAAAGTGGGTATTTATATCCGGTCGAACTTTTTAACATGTTCTAAAATATCCGGAAAAAAACATAGACAAAGTTTGACAATCCGATCGAATCTACGAACTCCCAATACAACCCAGAAAACTCAACTCTTGAGTGCAGATTAAAAATTCCCAGAGAACAGAGGAAACAGATACGGGCATTACTGTATAAAAATGAATCCCTAATCAGTACATATGGCCGCGGAACCGCCGCCAATAGCAGGGTAAGGCCGCGGTTCCGCGGCTATTTAGTAGAGTTAGGGGTTCGTTTTCTGCAGTAACTCTTAGAATTTCCTGCTCTATTTTCTGAGCATTTTTAATTCACAAAAATCCACAGTTTTGAAAATTGTCCAGAGAAGGGTATAACTTAGGGTTTCTAGGTTCGATCGGCTTTCTAACTTCGTCTACTCATCGCCTAAGGCTCTAGCTAGGCTCTGATACTACTGTAGGGTTTCTAGACACACTCAAGAGGTTCCACAAGGCATCAACCATGCCAAAATCAAAAATTATGTTCCGAGAAACCCTAATGCTAGATCGTTAACTAGAAATTAGGCGAAACAGAAACAAGCAAACAACTTTGCTACTAAGTGAATGGAAATACAACCTTTATAGATCCGGTCCTCCACTTCTTTAGCTCCGTGATGACGTCCCTTCGCTGCGATCACCGGGATCCCGGACTCTAGCGATGGTTTCGTCGGAGAAATGATCGGGCTAGGTCGTCGACTTCGATGCCGAAGATGATCTACGTCGAGGCAACTCAAGATCAAGCTCCATCTTCACTTGGTCATAGAACTTGTGAAGATAACACACTCTACTACATGGCAAGTGGTAGAGGATGAATAAATAGGAAGTGGGTTCACTTTGGATTTGGATTTCTCACTCTCTTTCTCATGGCACCATTGAAGGTAGCAATGTTTTTTCTTCTTGAAGAAAAAGAAGAAGAAGAAAGAATATGATAAGAATAAATAAAATCAATTGATGAATAATAATAAATCAAGTGATCTTATCATAATGCAACCATGGGTTAGTGTAACAAGTGTAGAAACTAAACTAGGGTTTAGGTAATGGTTAGGTTTTAGAATAAAAACAAAATGGTTTTGACCTTTTTCAAAGATGCTTGAAGCTTCTAGCAAATAAATAAGAAAGCAACCATTTTGTTTTCATAAAATAAATAAAGTAATGGAAACCCTAACTATTAACTAAACATGGTTTAAAGTAAACACACACCAAAGTTTGCATGTATCATCAAACATGATACAAACTAGTGCACAAACATATATCATATATACAATGTGCACATTCAAGTGAGATAATCAATCTTAAGTGAACAAATACTAGTTAATGTAAAGTAATATATCAAATATATAATTATACATTAAATCATTAAATCAACACTTGATTTAATGATCCGGTCATACTGCATATAACCGACTAATATCAAGTGTATCAATGTATCGAATCAACACTTGATTCGGTAACCCGGCTATATCACATATAACCTGCCGATGATACAAATCGCGAGAATAGAATACAGTATCACATACTGGTATTATTCTCGATCCCGCACATATCTCATATGCGCTCCTATTTCGTTTCGCTTGAGCCAGGAAACCTTTGTGTAGGACTCTAAAGACTCGTCAATACGCCGGCAGCAGGTGATGATCATATCAAACACCCACAAGCCGCAAGCGATCTGCTAAACGTAACGGCCACCCGGGTATTGAGCGATCAGAAGATCAACGAGCAAGCCCGCTCACACTCCTGTGAATCCAACCAGTAACACTTATCGTACAGTCCGGTCTCGTCGTCTGATATGTCGCATATCTCGCCTAGGGGTGGTAAACGTCAGACCCCAGTAGCTCGATAAGTCGTGTCGATATGAGGTCTATAACAGTTCGAGAAACTACTGGTAACACTTACCAGTAAATCTCAGCAACCCTGGCCAGGGATTTCCGGTTATAGCCAATCGAACACAGCGCAACATCAACTCCCTATACCGTGAGAGACGAATCCCCTCCTATCGCTCATTGCCTCCATGTGATTCGGGACTGTACCTAAAAACCACCGTTTTGCACGCCCTCTTGGACGTGGTAAGGTGGAAATCAAAGCACAGTGGGAATCACACAAGACTCTATGACGATCTCGGGTCTACAGACTAACCTATACCAGTGTCACCAGAGAACTGCCATCTGACGTAAGGTATAATACCATCTGGGAGTTCTCGGCGAGTCCGTCCAGTGTACCCAGTCGCTACTGAGCACCCGTATATCATCTCTGATGTCAAACACCAATGGATATGGGATCATCCATCACCTATCTGTATGGGTCGAGAAGGTATACGCTAGTCTACTCTGGTATATCGATGTCCCGTCTCGATACACCCACGACTAGGGACCTTGAAGGATGTACTTATGGACTACCATGTCCCCACTAGTATGATCCGCATCATAGTCCAGGTAGTCAAGTACACATCCTAAGGGCTTTACCAACATGTAACAGAGAGACAATCAATGTACACGTTAAGGTAAAGAGCAACCAGATAGCATACTATCATGTCGAGCAAGAAAGTCCTCCCTATATATGTCCAAGCATCCACTACAATATAC
Organism: Agapanthus africanus; assembly: GCA_030015575.1. Classification (NCBI taxonomy): domain Eukaryota; kingdom Viridiplantae; phylum Streptophyta; class Magnoliopsida; order Asparagales; family Amaryllidaceae; genus Agapanthus; species Agapanthus africanus. Next base: position 521,293,067 of record CM057337.1, read on the forward strand.
ATCCTATGTATACCAATGGCCTCTAGGGCATACATATAACTAACACCTAAATCAATTTACGACCGGTTCTAGAGTACATCTCCGAACTCCTCTGACACCCATCGTTGTAATCCTTCAACGACGTCAGAGAGGTGACGGGTCCCGACGACCACATATGAATACGGACTGCGGGGTCCTTAAACTCGTAGACCGAAACGTCCTTAAACTAATATCGGACCGAAACGTCCTTAAACTAATATTCATCCCAAAATGGTAATATTGGACCGAAATGTCCTTAAACTAATGATGGACTGAAATGTCCTTAAACTAATGATGGACCGAAACGTCCTTAAACTAATGATGGACCACTACGTCCCTAAACTGGAACATGGACCACCACGTCCCTAAACTGGAACAATAGAGCCTCTAAATGTTCTTTTGCCGGACCTAAACGGTCCCGTTTAAGTTGATCTTAGCCCCAAACACGGATAACGTATCCTTAAACATTCAAATGGACTATAAAACTCCAAATCAACTTTGGTTCAAGGGTACATCTCTGAACTCCTCTGACACCTATCAATGTAATTCTTCAACGACGTCAGAGAGGTGACGAGTCCTGACGGCCATATAATAAATGGATCAGCATGTTAGGTCGATCTTAGTCTCAAACAAGACTAACGTATCCTTAACGAACGTTTAAGTTGATCTTAGCCTCAATACGGCTAACGTATCCTTAAACTAAAAACACCAAACCCAAATCTAAGTAAATACGGATTTGGACTAATCCACGTCCTACGGGCGACGGCATTACTCAGTCTCCGTATACAATCCACGGGCAACCACAAACAAAACAAACACCCACGACACGAAGTGAAATTCTGGAGAAGGAGAAAGTTGTTTCCGCGATGTGGTAGCGTAATTAACTGCAGGGGCTTGCGCCTGCAGGGAAAAGCGTCCCCACAATAAAAAAACCCTCAAGCGAGGGGGAATCTGATGAAGTCTGCTACATCGGCCGCATCCGTCTAAACCTCTGATACACGGCGTCATAAATCAACTTGGCATTTTCGGAGAGGTGGACGGATAAAACCATATAGCATCTGCCCCGAATCTCAGGGCAAGATGTCCTCACGTCATCGCCGCCATTCGGAGGGGAACAGATTCTGGCACGCTGGGTGGGACCTTTTCCTCTTTCCACTCCACACTTCGTGTGTCGTCTTCGCGAACGAGTCTCGGTTTGTTAATGGTTGCCTTTGGATTTCAAGTTACTAAGATTTGGTCTTTTGCGTGGCGCAGAAATCAAGCATCAATGGCCTCAAATTGCTCGAACTGCTCGAAGTGCCACCGCAACGGACGCTCCACCTCACCTGGAGGTGTAGCATATGGGCCCCAAGCGGCCTCCTTCCTCGCTCTGCCGGTAGAACAGGTGACCCAGGCTACCACCGGCCTGTTTTTCGGGACCATGATCTCACCTACAAGCTTCTCTATGCCAATACCTGCACCATAAACGAACAAGAAGTCGGTCTTCAACCGGCTCACCGCTACGACGGCCCCTGTCAACGGGTCGTCCATTACCAAGCCAACAGCCTCTGTCTTCGCCAGGCTGGATCATAACTATGAGGGGCCCGCTAGGAAGCCCATGAACTCTAAGGTGGCTGTTCCAAGGAAGGCAATAACCGCTGCTCCAGAAGTCGTCAAGGCGGCTTCCCCTGTCAAAGAGTCAGTCTTTTCAAGACTGACTATTCCTGCTCCTGCCCCTGCTCGAGGATCTATCCTCGACAGGTTGAATATCACCCCTCAAAGGACAACCTCAGTCTTTAAGAGGTTAACACCAGCGGCGCCTCATTCAGACAGGGGGCAAAAAGAAGCTGTCTCTATCTCCGAGCCAGTCCCAACGGCTCGTCATGCTCGACGTCGCCACTGGCGCCGAGTGAGGAAGGCTGGGGGCAACTCCCCCTCTGGGATAACTCTGCCAGCTCCAACGGTGGAGATCGATGCTGTTGTTCCAACCAGGAACAGCTTTGAATTGCTGAACACGGTGCGCAGAAACTCTCCTGTTGCGGTGCTGAAGTGAACTCCTTCACCTGTGGAGAACACTCCAGAGAAGAAGCTAGAGCAGCCCCCTCACTGGCTGTCCTTTAAAATTTACAAAGTCTGGCGACAGGTCCAAGAGTCGGTGATTGATGAAAACTATCTCCGCCGACAGAAAAAGACGAAGGTTCGGCAGGAGGAAGACTACTCTGTCAGGTCGAAAGAAGCAACAGTTACTCGGGCGTCCACTACAACGACACCCTCAACGTCAATCACTCAAAAGAAAAGGAGGCCGCAAAAACCCCTGTGAGCGAGGCGAAACGTAAAAGCGATGGGCACAAACGCCCCAAGTCTGGGGGCATGGTGGTGCACACTGTTTATATGGCTTCTGGAAAGGAGGAAAGCCGTGCTTCGACGGGTCACCGACCACTCACCCGATCAGTGACCAAAGCTCAGGAGCAACAGCAAAAGCTTCAAGAGATGATGACCGCAATGGCCGCACTTACCGAGCCAAAAGAAAGCTTAGAGGCATCATCGGAGCAGCGTCATGAACAAGAAACTGACGCTGATTACCTACGCAGAGTCCTCGAAAAGAAGGACAATGAAGCTGCAGAGCAAGCGGCTAATATAAAACAAATAGCACTTCTCTTCCAAGATATGGTAGGGATGATGATTCAGCAGAACCCTCCTGCTGAAGATCTTCCGGTTGTCCTTGAAGACGACAGGGGAGAAACGTCAAATCCTCCACTGGCTTTGTCAACAGCCAAGGAGGAGGCAATCTCCAAAGCTGACCTGGACGAATATATAGCTCAGCAGATCTGGGTTCATCAAGCGACTGAAGCAGCAGGACAGGTCGTAAAAACGGGGCGACCGTATCCAGGCTGGTACGACCAGATCAGGTACCCGCCAGGTTATACGATACCAAAATTCCATATGTATAAGGGGACTGGCAATCCTCACCAGCATGTCGCCCAGTTCAGGGCGCTTTGCGGCAACACTGGCGGTGATGATAAATTGTTGCTCCGCCAGTTCGTTGGTAGCTTGTCAGATACGATGTTCGAGTGGTATTCCGAGCTCCCGAATGACTCTATCAAGACCTTTGCTGAAATGGAACTGCTATTTACCCAACGTTTCGCGAGTGCCAGCGAGCGTACCCCGATAACGGCATTGATTAACGCCAGGGTAAGGCCCGGCGAAACGTGGGTCCAATACGCAACACGATGGCGGAACTTATGGTCAAAGTGCGAGCAGCGAATTGAAGAAGCTCCTGCAGTGTGTATGTTTGTGGGAACCCTTAATTCGCAAGCAACCATCTCGCAATTTATGATGTTCTTCAAGCCGACTACCTTCCAGGCCTTGATTGACAAGCTAGCGCAAATGGATCAGATGGGCCATAGACCCCCTCTTCCAAAGCCGGACTCCCGAAACGAGAAGGGGAAGGGAAAGGCGATCGTTGTCGCTAATGCTCAACAGCAACCGAACATCTCGAAGCCAGTTGTTCGTCAGAATAATATGCATCCGCAGGTACCCCTTGGGGAGAGACTAGGACGTCCTTAGTCGTTCCCCCGAGATAAGACGAAAAGATTATTCGAGCTGGCGTCGCGCAGCCGACTCATAAATCTGCCGGAGCCAAAACGTCCGTCGCAACCAAATGATATCAGTGAGCCCAACTACTGTCCGTATCACCGAGTACTGGGTCATCCGATCGAAGATTGCTACGTCTTCAAAAATTGGGTTGAAGACCAGTACCAACAGGGCAAGTTCGTGTTATCCGACAGATGGAAGGTGAATCCGCCGCAGCCCCACACCTCTAAGAGGATGAATACGCCGGGGGCAACATGCTCTCTCGTCGAAGAAGCCCCATGGGAGGTTGTGCTATCAGCTAAAACAAAGAGGATGTTGAACGACCTTCAAGCATGCCCAGCGATTAGGTGGAAGAACCCGTTGGAGCCTCAGATCATTGAGGGAATGTTGAAGCCGCGTCCAACTCAAAAGATCGATAGTAGTGGCCCAAGCACTCACAATCAGCCGTCAAAATCTTCGAAAAAGAAGAAGAAGAAATCTAAGAAGCCTGTGAAGCCTGGCGACGAGCGCACGGACTTACAAAAATAAATTGACACGCTGGAGGAATACAACCAGAAAGCGCGGACTCCCATTACACTCCAAGAGTTCCTCAATCACGCCTTTCAAGAAGAAGATGAGGGGGACAGCTCGTCGGATGAATCTGAAGAATACGTGGCGAGCTGTCATACGATTTCCCATTCGTTTACAGACGACGAGGAAATTCCTTGCGCTGGGAAGCTAGGGACGGACCCTGAACCAAAAATTCTGCGACCGTCAGATGAGATGATCGATGCTTTCCTGAATGAGATTCGTCTGAAAGTAAAAGCCAATCAAGAGCGTGAGATGGCCATACTGGAAGGAGCCAAACACCGCCGACTGGACGAAAGAGTCGAGGCACTCCCATCAAATCAAAAGACATCCGCTGCCAATAAAAACAAATTCAAGACGAGGAAAAGGTTTGCTAAAGCCATATCAATGGGAATGAATCTACCACCCTCGGAAGAAAACACTCTCGGTGGAATAGAGATGTATCCTAATTATTGCCTATATCATCAGAAGATCATACATTCTACTGAAGACTGCGAATCCTTTAACTGTTGGTGGCAAGGGTATGTCGCCCAAAAGCAACACTTCGACAGGACAAAGTGTGAAGCTCGTAGACGTCGAAAAAATACGACAGATGAGCATAAAAGAGTCGCCGGCAATTGCCACAAGAACGACCCCGATGAAGAAACAGCCTTCAACCCTCTCTTCAAGGGATCCGTCTCTGAAGAATCAAAGAGTCATGAGAACATTCATCCGTGCAAGGGCATACTACTCGGAAAGAATCTCGGACTCGCAAACGACGGAGTGAACAAAAAGGATAAAGGAAAAGAAAAAATTACCTTCGTCGCCAACATTCAACAACAACCGAGCAACTCAAAATCGATTGTTCGCCAAAACAACATACGCCCACGCCCATCACTTGAGGAAAGACTGGGACGTCCTTACTCGTTTCCCCGAGATAAAACGAGGAAACTGTTTGAACTGACAGTGCGCAACGGATTCGTCAATCTGCCAAATCCGAAACTTCCGCTACAGCCGGGAGATGTTAACGATCCTAATTACTGCCCCTACCATCGAGCAGTAAGTCATTCGCTTGAAGATTGCTTCGTCTTCAAAAACTGGGTTGAAGACCAGTACCAACAAGGCGAACTCGCGCTGTCTGAAAACTGAAAGGTGAGCCCGCCACAACCACATGCTCCGAAAAAGATGGATATGCCGGGGGCATCATGCTCATTCATAGAGAAAGCCCAACGGACCCCTACATCCTAAAACTGGATAGCGGACCGAAACGTCCTTAAACTAATGGCGGACCCCTACGTCCTAAAACTGGATAGCGGACCGAAACGTCCTTAAACTAATGGCGGACCACTACGTCCTAAAACTGGATAATGGACCGAAACGTCCTTAAACTAATACCGCAGCATTCATAGGCTGACGAGATAAAAAAAAAGAGAGAAAAGAAGAAAATAATAATAATAATAATAAATAAATAAAAACGGTATGTCCATAAGCAAAAAAGGGCACGGATGAAAACCCGAAAGGGCTCCGTGAGTAAAAACAGCAGGGCTACCGGCGAGTGTTCGTGAAAACCCGAAAGGGCGCGACCTCGTTAAAAAAAAAACAAAGAAAAAACGGTATGTCCATAAGCAAAATGGGCACGGATGAAAACCCGAAAGGGCTCCGTGAGTAAAAACAGCAGGACTACCGGCGAGCGTTTGTGAAAACCCGAAAGGGCGCAACCTCGTTAAAAGACACTTATAAGGTCCTCTCGACCTTGTAAGGAGAAACCACCCACGTGAGATCCTTACGACTCACAAGGGAGAAACACACTTAGGAATCCCCACGATTCCTAAGGAGAAAATACACGTGCGAGATCCTCACGACTCGTAAGGAGAACTTTCTTATGGGACCCTCACGGCTCATAAGATTTGAAAGTCTTAAGTTACAGAGACCTAAACCTGTTCTTAAGCAGCCCCACAACCTCCGATACTGCCCTACAAGTGGCTCAATACTGGCCCTTGTATACAATCCACGGGCGCGAGTAAACATTTCCCCAATCAAGTCCTATCCGAGACTAGGGATATGTTCGCATGGTGAACAACCCTTGTGAATCCTCTCGACTTACAAGGAGGAAATCCTCTTGTAGGATCCTTACGACTTACAAAGGAACAAACACTTAGGAATTCCCACGATTCCTAAGGAGAAAATACACCTACAAGATCCTCACGACTTGTAGGGAGAAATAACTTTGTGAGACCCTTACGGCTCATGAAGTCAAAAGCCTTAGTCGACAGGACCTTAACCCTGTTCGCTAAGCCATCTTTGATCGACATCGACAGAGGCAAATGATGATTCGCTCATGACAATATCCCAGTTGTAGCGGTGCTGATGCCAAAATCGGTGTCCAATTCCAGGCTTACAGCGAAAAGCCAGTAGGCCGCACATGCATGCGAAATAGCCGAAATGATGGGCCAACTTGCAATAAAAAGCAGCAAGTAAAGACGTATGCACACAAAATAGCCGAAATGATTGGGCAACTCGCAATAAAAAGCAGCGAGTAAAAATAAAAATAAACAGCCGAAATGATTGGGCAACTCGCAATAAAAAGCAGCGAGTAAAAATAAAAATAAATAGCCGAAATGATTGGGCACCGCGAAAAATAGCCGAAATGATTGGGCAATCGCGACCTTCGCGATATAAAAGCTGAAATGATAGAGCATCGTGGAAATAAAACAATAAAAAGAAATATATGAAACCTTTTGCCCTACAGTTAAGATCACATCGATCCCTGTATACAATCTAAGGGCACAAACAAAGAGGGAACCACACCTTTCCAACAAGCTCCGCCATAAAGCTAAGCCAAATCTCGATGATTCACCAACAGCCTGGAGACCACCAGTGGCTTTCCCCCTCATTCGAGCAGGACACGGACATGACATCACCAATCGGAGACACGGCAAAGTCCCCAGTTCCAAGACTCTACGGTTCACAGACAACCTAAAGTCAATCAAAGACCTCCGTCTCGGAAACAAGTCAGCAACGACCTCCGACCCGGAAACAAGTCAATCAAAGACCCCCGTCTCGGAAACAAGTCAGCAATAACCTCCAACCCGGAAACAAGTCAATCAAAGACCTCCGTCTCGGAAACAAGTCAGCAACGACCTCCGACCCGGAAACAAGTCAGCAACGACCTCCGACCCGGAAACAAGTCAATCAAAGACCTCCGTCTCGGAAACAAGTCAGCAACGACCTCCGACCCGGAAACAAGTCAATCAAAGACCTCCGTCTCGGAAACAAGTCAGCAACGACCTCCGACCCGGAAACAAGTCAATCAAAGACCTCCGTCTCGGAAACAAGTCAGCAACGACCTCCGTCTCGGAAACAAGTCAATCAAAGACCTCCGTCTCGGAAACAAGTCATCAGCGACCTCCGCCTCGGAAACAAGTCAATCAGCGACCTCCGCCTCGGAAACAAGTTAATCAGCGACCTCCGCCTCGGAAACAAGCCAACCGACGACCTCCCCGGCGGAGCTATACTTTGACTTAGAAACAAGTCAACTCACCAACCACTTACGGATTCTCTCGATTTGTAAGGGGGAAAATTCTCTTATAAAGATCCTTACGACTTATAAGAGAAAATACACTTAGGAATCCTCACGATTCCTAAGGAGAAAATCCACCTGCGAGATCCTCTCGATCCGTAGGGAGAAAAGTCTCTATGAGACCCTCACGGCTCATAGAGTTGAAAGTCTTAGGCGGCAGATCTGAACCTGCGGCCTAAGCCATCGCTATCTCTTGGAAAAAATAAGTTATCTGCCAATTATGATTAGCAAGTCAACATGCTGATAATAAAAGAAAGAAGAAAGCGACAGAAAGAACATCTGATTGGCGTTTGATCAAGCGCTCGAGACACACTCATTCGTGCATGTGCAAAAGACTCAGAGCGAGAAATAAGACAAGCTGGGATAAAACTTCTTCATTAATATTGCCAAAAATAATTCTTACAATCATAAAGCAGTAAACAAGAAATATTATTACAATGGAATAACCTCAGATCCGGGGCACGGATTGAGGAAGTCAAAAGTAAGACCATCCAGAGTTCTTCTGGCCTTTCTGATTATCCTTGTGCGCAGCCTCTCGCTCTCCTGGGTGTCAAGATCCTCGGCAAGCCCCCCCGCCTTCGATAAGCAGCGATTATCGTCGTCTGCTGGAAGACTTGATGAATAATGTCGACGAGGCTGTCCCGTCGATTCTTCGAGATTATCCCCGACAGGTGCACTGAATGCACCTTGTCTTCGGCGTCATCCAGCGCATCGAGCGGCATGGCCTCGTGGAACCCCGGGAGTGCTCTCCAAATCGCTCCCAACACGACTTTCAAGAGAGCTGAACGACGAGGAAGCAGCCAACCAACGTTTGCGTGAAGGCGACCCATAACCTCCGCACACTGGGCATCTGTAAACTCCTGGTTTTGTTGACGGCCCTGTACACGGATGTCTTCATAAGTGATGAACTCGTGCAGGCTATATAGACGCACCGCCATGATACCTGAAGAAAACAGTACAGGGAGATTAGCAAATAATAAGAAACAGAAAGTTAAAAGTTAAACTCCTTGAGAGCAATGCTTTGCAGACAGGAGTGACTTTGGTCAAAATCAGTTATGAGGAGAATTTGAAGAAAATCCCTTGAGAACATTGAGAGCTTTGCTCTAAGAAGATGATATAATAATAATGATAATATCAAATGCCATCTTTAACTTCAAGGATCCATGAAGAATTCTTAAGAGTTCTTCTGTATGATTTGGAAGGAGCAAAGCTCCATTAATGAATTAAGAAAACACAAGGACAATCTTTTAGAGAGCAAAGCTCTGTTAATGGAACCCTAATAAGATTCCTTCTAGTTCTCTTTAGATCCTTTCAGACCTATAGAGCAAAGCTCTGCCAAGTGAAATCCCTGATGGGTTTTCTTTAGACCAGGGATCTATTAAGAGCAAGGCTCTGTTAACTAAAGTTAACTTAATTTAATTTAAATTAATTACCTCAAAAGTTCTAAGAAATTCTAATTCTTAGAGTTCTTAAAGACAAGAGCAAAGCTCTGAAGATAAAATTTTTTGAAGATGATAATCATCTCTTGAGGACCAAAGGTCCTATTTATAGGCATCAAATGCCCTTTCAACTTCCAAAAGCTGTCGCAACGCTTGGAATTCCGCCACCGCTGCGCTCACGTTGGGAAGGCCACGTAAGCGCAACGGTGGGGGAGGGTATTTGTTTACCCCAATCAGAGCAAAGCTCTGTTCAAATTCCAAGGAGGGAGACGAAGCAACGCTTTTGTTTCCCCCAATCAGAGCAAAGCTCTACTTTGAAAATTTAAATTTTAATAAATGAAGCAACGCTTCAGATCCTCTGCGCTGCGCGTAGGGTGCCACGTGTCAAAATCAGGCACGCCAGTGCAGAGAGCGCAGCGCCCAAGGCAGCGCGCCCAATTAGAGCAAAGCTCTAAAAAAAAGGAAGTAACGCTTCAGTTGCGCAAGCACTGCGTTGCGCGACACGTGTCAGCGCGGATGCGCTAGCGCAGTGGCGCTGCGCGACACGTGTCAGCGCGGATGCGCTAGCGCAGTGGCGCTGCGCGACACGTGGCAGCGCAGATGCGCTAGCGCAGTTGCCTGCGCTGTGCGCTGCTTGACACATGTCACGCGCTGGGGCATTTGCGCCAAACAGAATTGAAATTTTAAAGAAATCTTTCTGTTCTTGTTAAAACAAGAAGATTTTCTTTTGTAAAACAGAAGCCCTTGGCTCAAAGATCCAACGGTGGGGAAAATTCCCCAAATCACTCAGAGAAAGATCTCTTTAACAAAATTATGGGCACTATAAAAAGGACCCTAGATCTCAATTCAAAGGCATCAACATTTGGTGAGAAATTAAACAGAGAGAGCTCTGAAGAATTGGAGAGAAATTCTCAAGAACAAAAAAGGTAAAAAGCCTTTAGAAAAAGAGAAAATTCTCTTATGAACAGATCATGGATCTAGAAACAAGATCAATGATCTTCAATAAAAAACAAATAAAAACAGTGCTTTGCACTTTTTATGAACCTTTGGTTCTCTGAGATAAGAAAAACAAGAGAAAATTGTTTTCTTTGATCTAAATTAGATCAAGAAAGCAAACAGTGCTTTGCACTTCTGTTATGAACCTTTGGTTCTTGAATCTAAAAGATTCTCAAATTTAGAGTGCCTTACACTTGCAAACTGCGCTGTTGCGCTCTTGGGAGAGCGCCACATGTCAGTGTCTGACCCATTTGCGCTATGTGCTTTTGAAATAGAGTTTTACTCTCTGAAATTGGCGCAACTCACCAGAGCGCGCCATGTGTCAGCAGCGCAAGCACAGCGCACTGCGCTTGTATGACACGTGTCGTCACCACAAGCGCTCGCGCTCTTTGATTGGCACAAAGCGCCTGAAATGCAATGCATTATTTAAAAAATGGGCCAAGCCCAAGTCAAAAAGACCTAACAGGCCAAATTAAATTGCAAAGCAATAAAGGGCAGAGCCCAAGTAAAATTGATGCTGCGCATCATTTATAAATGGGCAGAGCCCTAAACAAATTGATGCTCTGCATCCTTCATGGGTAGAGCCCAAATAAAAATAAAAAGAAATGCAATGCAAAAGCAGATAAAATGCTGAACATCTTCAATTGGACTTAGCCCAATCGTGCCCGTAAGTCCTCAAATTAAATTGACTGAGCACGGCTGCTCCCTAAATCAAGTTACGACCGGTTCTAGGGTACATCTCCGAACTCCTCTGACACCCATCGTTGTAATCCTTCAACGACGTCAGAGAGGTGACGGGTCCCGACAACCACATATGAATACGGACTGCGGGGTCCTTAAACTCGTGGACCGAAACGTCGTTAAACTAATATTCATCCCAAAATGGGAATATTGGACCGAAATGTCCTTAAACTAATGATGGACCGAAACGTCCTTAAACTAATGATGGACCACCACGTCCCTAAACTGGAACATGGACCACCACGTCCCTAAACTGGAACAATAGAGCCTCCAAATGTTCTTTTACCGGACCTAAACGGTCCCGTTTAAGTTGATCTTAGCCCCAAACACGGCTAACGTATCCTTAAACATTCAAATGGACTATAAAACTCCAAATCAATTTTGGTTCAAGGGTACATCTCTGAACTCCTCTGACACCTATCGTTGTAATTCTTCAACGACGTCAGAGAGGTGACGAGTCCTGACGGCCATATAATAAATGGATCAGCACGTTAGGTCGATCTTAGTCTCAAACAAGACTAACGTATCCTTAACGAATGTTTAAGTTGATCTTAGCCTCAATACGGCAAACGTATCCTTAAACTAAAAACACCAAACCCAAATCTAAGTAAATACGGATTTGGACTAATCCACGTCCTACGGGCGACGGCATTACTCAGTCTCCGTATACAATCCATGGGTAACCACAAACAAAACAAACACCCACGACACGAAGTGAAATTCTGGAGAAGGAGAAAGTTGTTTCCGCGATGCGGTAGCGTAATTAACTGCAGGGGCTTGCGCCTGCAGGGAAAAGCGTCCCCACAATCAAAAACCCCTCAAGCGAGGGGGAATCTGATGAAGTCTGCTACATCGGCCGCATCCGTCTAAACCTCCGATACACGGTGTCATAAATCAACTTGGCATCTTCGGAGAGGTGGACGGATAAAACCATATAGCATTTGCCCCGAATCTCAGGCCAAGACGTCCTTACGTCATCGCCGCCATTCGGAGGGGAACATGTACAATATGAATATGCGCAAGTGTAGATGTACCAATGTATGTGTGCACAAATATAGATATACGAATGTGTATATCCACAAGTATGGATGTATCAATGTATATGTGCACCAATATGGATATACGAATGTGTATATCCGCAAGTATATATGTATCAATGTATATGTCATGATGCAGCAACCCTACTGTGTAGTGACATGGCAATTATCGATAATGAAGTGTGTGAGCCGTCAAATCTGTGTACGTGTAACATACGCATCATCGATAATGGTGCAAGTGTACTAGCACAAGTATAAGCAATGCAATGGAATAATATGAATGCAGTATAAGGTAAATCATATGCAAATGCTGACGGGTATACGTATTTAATATGACCGAGTCTGGGAATCTATCAATCGGCATCCAGCCTAACAACATCGCGTACGGTATGATCCATCGTACGACAACCTCTATTCAAGGGTAAGGATCAATCATCAAGTCAAACTCATCACGCACGGAAAATCATCGTACGGCGGCATTAAGCAAATAGGGATCCTATCATCCTATAAAACAAATGAGGGTACGGCCTAATAACACATACGGCCTATCATCCATGATTCACAACATTCTATATATATATCTATATACCTGTAACACCTTAGAATGTGTTTTGTAGCTAATTATATTTTAATATATGGTTTTTCATAAAAAGTTTACCAAATTAAGTTTTAAATATTTTATCCTATTTAATGAGTATTTTATTAGATTTTTCCTAGCCTTGCACACACTTGTGCATGATAACTAGGCTTGTTTTTGGTGTTTAACCATGATTGGTAACATGGTGAACTAACCATTCCTTAATCTAGTTTAATATTGTATTAAGTGTTTTGGGTTTTAAGTGTGCATGGTTGTTAAATTAATAAGGGTTTTATTTTGAATTTTGTTATGAGTGTTGAGTTGGTGTGAGAGAGAGAGAGAGAGTGCATTATGAGGCATGATGGCCTTGCCATGCCTCATTAAATGAAGAGAGAGAGAGAGGGGGGGGGGTTGACCCTTGGTGCCACAATTTCCTTGCCTCTCAATTTCTTCTCACTTCTCTCATTTCTCTCACACAAACACAAACACAAACACACACACACACACTCACACATGAGGCAGCAACAGAAGGACCTCCAGCAACTGCAGCAGCCCTCATCTCCTCCACACACTTCTTCCCTTGCTTTCTAGGGTTCGTTAGGGTATATTTTCTGAACCCAATCCCCTAGTTGCTTAGATTATGTGTAATTGGTGTCGGTTAGTGTTAATTAGCTAGATTAGTGCTAGATTTTTGTGATTTGTGAGATGTTGTGGCAAAGTGATGATTGTGTTGGTTAACCCTACTTGTTTAAGTGTTATTAGGGTCACCTTAACTGAGTTTAACCCCAGATTACACTAAAATACCATAGGGTTTGCCAATTGTGCAAATTGGTGAGTTTAAAGCGATAATTGTGACATCTGTGATCTGCTATGGACCCGGACCCTACAGAATAAAATTGAGGAAACTGGAGCATGTACACTAGGTATAGATAACACTAACAGAGCACGAGACCCCCATTCTCAAACTTGGCCTCCAATTAATTAATATTGGCTGCCAATTGCGGCCCAGTAGGGGACTGGGGTGTTGGGGTTTTGTGTAGGGTTTCCTGCTGTGTTGTCTAGGTCTTTGGCATGTCTAGTTTTGTGATATTGTACCTGTAGGAAAATCTGGGACTATTTATCGATTTGTGGTGTCCGTTGTGTTTGCGCGATACGCGCGATATGTGAGTGGGTTCTGTGATCCAGCGTATCGCGGCGTGTCGCGATGGTTTTAGACGCGTACACACACGTTTCAGCGTATCGTGCACACGCGCGTTTAGTTCGCGACGCGAGTTTCTCGTTTCGATTCGATATCGCGTTTCGCGGAATATTTGGCTTATATGTGATTTCCATGCCTTATTTGCAGGTTTGCAGGCAGGGACTACGGACACGGCTACAGGGGGAGCAGATGGTAGGATTCACCTAGCGTGGAGCGTAGGTGATTAGATTTAACATCTACAGGGGAATCGCCCGCATGGCGTTATGCGTCTGGGCTAGGATTCAAATACCTGTCGCGCATTCTACGTCATTGTTAGAATTGCGCCTTTATTTTAGTTTCTTGATATAGTTGTACTGTGACTAGCAGCCGTAGGACACTGCACACATTATTGACGGTTCATGTTGCACGAGCACGGATTGTATGCTACACACACACCGTCAATAATTGCCATGTCACACACAACCCCTTATAGATTCTATTGCCTATCACACTTGACATCTAGCTTATGGCATACCTATAGTGTATCATACCTTTAGTGATAGGTACATATACACCTAGAGATACAGCTACAGGTATACCATGCACATATTTTAGTTATACCGGGGGGGATTTCCTACATATGTTACTTATACCCAGGGGGTATACGACATCAGTTCTTATAGGTAGATACCTATACTTAGCTGTACCTTATTGGTTTTGCATACATCTGGTTTCAGCTACATATTCTCATTTATATGCTCGCATTTCAGATATATCGCATTTGTTTATTCCTGGATTGCGCATTATTATTTGGATTTTAGATGGTGTTTTCTGGATTTGGGAACCGCGGGAGTTCATGAAATTATGCATACATTGAAAAACCCGGTTTTCTTGATATGATATTTGCGCATCCACCATGAGCTCTATCGGTGCTGATTATATATACCCCTACGAGGAGGCGTCGAGGCCGTAGAGGGTACATGGTGGGGCCCGGTATGGTTCCCCTCGGCAAGAAGATCGATGGGTTTGCCGATTGAGCCTGGAGGCGGGCGAGTACCTACCGGTGACTGGTTGGACCTGGCAGTTGTCCGGAGGATACTGGCCAGAGTCGAGAGATGGATGCGGGATGATCTGTACTGCAGGGGCCGAGGGCCGACAACGCAGACGGACCCCGTGGGCCGATCCGGACTGACGGAGCCCGATATACGAGGATTTCTGTGTCGATGCTTGGCACATTGTTTTCATGATATTTCTCTTAAACCCCTTTTGTATATATAACAGGGGATTTAGCCGTTGTTATATATACCCTTACACCAATATTAGTGGAATGGGACGCTAATATATGTGTATTGCCCCCATCATATTTATTTCTGCGAATACATATATACCTTTAGGATGTTAGAAACTTACTCGAGATTCGACTTGGGATATAGGTGATTCATTGAGATTGGATATTGGATATGAAAGAGATTGTGGATTTGTACATTCGAGATATAGGAGAGCTACTCGATATCGTACATTGAGGTGATGTGAGACCTATGTGATGTGAGAGCCCAGTTGGGGGCTGATTTGAGGATTTGGGATTTGAGTGTCTTGATGGATTGTGATCCTACCACGATGTCAGGTTTCCGTGGAAATGACATACTCCACCCTATACCTCACCCTTATCTACCTTATGCACAGATTCATATATTGGTAGTACTTGTAGTATACCCTCATGATAGTCGCATATCTACTTTCTCATATCCCTATTGCATGGTTATTGCATATTATTGTCATGTTACTATTGCTTCTGTCACGACCCGAATGTACGGAACGTGACCGGCACTTAGATTACGAAGCGTCTAGAGGCGCCACGTGACCTAAGTAAGCCGAAGCCTAGAAATCTAAACCATAAAAGAAGAAAAAGAAGAAAAGAAAAGAAAAAAGTATAAAAACATCAGCAAATTTTACCAAAAATTTCGGCAGAGTCTCCTCTGTAAAAACTGGCCCCCAAACGGGTATAACAAGTATAATATACAAAAACAATAAAAAGCATCCCCAAACGGGAGCTAGCATCAATGCCAACATGCTGAAACAACCACAACAAGCACAATAATATACAACGCCAATAGGCGAGGCTCAAAACTCAAAAGAAAACAAAACCACCAGATCTGAATAATACATGCGCGACTCTAAGGTCGAAATAAAAGACTGGTCCTTAAACTTATCAAGTAATACAAATATGGTTGATGGAGCTTACTAGATACAAATGAAAGAATAAAAGTACAATGGTGGTTCGGATACAAGTGAACCAACCTACCGTGCAAATCACCCTGAAAGAATAGATGTGCCAGCAAGCTGCCAGGGAAACCTGTACATCGAACCTGTAATAAAATTTGGCACAACGTGGGTGAGTTGCCAACTCGTGAGTAGAAGACATCTACGAAAAGAAATCGAATGCACGACGCTATCCTAGGTCATAATAATACACTACTATATCTCAATCATCTAGAATAGCAGGGTAATACTACGTGTAAGTGCAAATACTCCGTGTTGTGTCAGTGCCTCATATGGTACTATGTCATATGAAATGAAATGCATGCACCATGAATGTAAAGTAACAAATCCTGAAATCCAGATATATATGTATAAGAACTCTTTAGCTGTTATCATAGTAAAGTGTGTATAAGCATCTGAAATCTCAACAATGAAATCCATGGAAATCCGTGTCAAGCATCGACACAACACATGTAACCTCAAGTCTCAATATGTCGGGCTCCGTCAGTCCGGATCGGCCCATATCATCAAATCCCACGATAACGGTCGGTATCCTCCGGATATCCGCCGCGCCAGACATCACCGGTAGGTAGTCTTCCCCTGCCAGGCTCATCGTCTACAACTCGATCTTCTTGCCCCGGGGTACCATATCGGGCCCACCATGTACCCGAGACGGTTCATCCACTCCTCGAATCGGGTCTCGAAATCCAACAGAAAACATGAAATCTCATGGTGGACGACACATACATCACGAGAAAACCGCATCTTATTTTAAAAAGAGAAGAGGAGAGAGAGAAGTTTTATATATTTTTGCGGTTTTCCCCAAAAATCCAGAAATCTCATAGAAATCCAAATCTCAAAATCATGAGTAAGTATATGATAAGTGTCGGCATATGCCCATACTACTGTGCGATAACATGAAAATATGAATGCATGAATGTCTAAGTAATAAATATCATGTCTTATACTAACATCAGAGAGTGATCACAATATTATATCGGTTTAGTTGTTAACTAATTCTATCAGTAAAAGATAATATGATCTAAAGTGTACGTGACATAGCAATTACCGATGATGATGTGTGTGAGCCGGCAAATAAGTGTGCGCGGAATATGCGCATCATCGGTAATGGTGCTGGTGTCCTAACAGGTAAAGTTTATACTGATTATAGCAACATATAAAAGAACATGCACCATGATGATTACAGTATGAATGCAAGACAGATGTGCATTATCCACTCCTCTGCGATATACGAGTACAACTACCACTATATGAGTCGAACCTAAACTAGTGTCCATCTAACCTTCTAAGGAACTTAACCTAAGAAACTAGTCAGTAAGAAACTAGAGTCTACCTAAGATCTGAATCAATATCTCTAATAGTCGGCGATCCCGCCTCAATAGCGTCACGTACGTATTACGGCTTCCTCGAATCAAGAGTGCGGATCAATCATCAAAACTAGGCCTCGTACGGTAAAATCCATCGTACGGCATCCCAATATCGGGATACGGGTCAAGTATCTCCTAGGCGTCTCATCATTCGTATAATGTCATCATCAACACATCTCATGATCAAGTTGCTAAACTATAATCGCATACATCAATCATATATCATTGCCATCATAGAATAATCCTTAATTTATCCTCAGAAATATCATGTCACATGTGTCATATTGTGATTAAATCATACCGATACGATATCGTCATCAAGTCACACCTATACGATATTGACATCAGGTCACACCTATATGATGTCGTAATCAAGTCATACATATATCATATCGTGATCAGTCACAAGCTACAGCCCAGGTACTATTTTAGCGTCCCATGTACTTCCATATCGCCACCACCCTTTATAATTTATTTATTCATGTTCATTATCTCATTCTCTAATGATTCGCTAACACTTTAATACGACTGTATAGTCAAGAATCACGGCATCAAGCCCAGTTATGCTGTTTCATCATACCTCAGATATCATATCACATCAACGAATCCCATATACGTGTTGTGTATATATATACACCTATACCTAGTTTTATATATATACACACATATACGTATACGCAATGTCAAGTTTTAGTGTGTGCGTGTGTGTTTCTATCAGAAACCTACGAACCTCTCCCAAAGTATTCATCCTCAGGTATGGTTTTCCTAAATCAGTCTAGTCCCGCCTAGGGTCATTACTAGGGTCCTGCTCAGTAAGAATCTAGGGTCACATCGGGTTTCCTAATGTCAATAAGTACTATCCCTATTCTACGTTGCGGGGGTGCTAAACGCCATCCACCCGACTTCCCCCCGTAGATATGCATCTACTCACCTGGTCCATGTCTGCCGACGACGGTGTCGCCATCCTCCTCTTCATCGCCCGCAGTCCACTTGAAGGGTACCTAAACGCAAACATATAAATAGCATCGTAAACCGAATCACATACAAAAGTCAAACGATACAAGGAACAAGCATAGGTTAAAACCTATGTCCCGTCCACGCAAAAGAACCAAATACCGCTCGATATCGGCGTACAAACTCCGATGGATCGAGATAAACATCAACAAACAGCTTGTAGTTTAGAAAACTCGTTACTTATAATATAAAACATGATTTAATCCATTAAAACCCTAAAATCAATCAAATCGTCCGTTTTCGAAAAACCCGAAAATGCCAATTTACCGTTTTTCATCAAAACTTGACATTTAAATGAAACCAATAGTTATAAAACTCATTATATAGCATAACTAGACTATACAAACCGTTACTATATTTTTATTACACAAATTTATATTAATTTGAAATTTCTAGTTTGCAACATTTAAAAATTTTCAACATTTTCCAAGCAAAATACCACAATTCCACCTCAAAACATGATTTTGCATGAATTAATGTATTAAACCACAATTTATGATGATAATTATTTAATGAAACCATAAATTATATTTTTAATCTCAGTTATTTAGGAATTTTCAAAATCTAGTTTACAAAATAATAGCATTTTATTAGTATTTTCCAATTCTCAAAGTAATCTAGTGATCAAACTAAGTTTTTCTTTCCATTTACATGCTAATACTCTCACTAAAACTACAATCTAATGATAGCAACTTTAATTGGAATTTTATATTACCCACAAACACATTTTAGAAAAATCTAGTTAGCTAATTTCCTTATTTAAAACAATTTTAAATGAAAATTTTACAATTTAACAACCATGCAATATTTTCCAATTCTAAAAGTGTTAAACTAACTATTATAACCCTAATTAATTATTAAAAACCCTAATTTGAATTTACAACCGTAACTTGCATTTTTAAAAAAAACATAGAATTAATTCATTAAATCTAATTAAGCTTAAATGATCATCTAATAACAATAAATCAAAAGAAAGAAAATTATACCTCCAAAATATGAAATCCAAACAAGAAATGAGCCTCCAAAATACATGCTTTCCTACTCCAAAATCCATATAAAAAGGGTAGAGAATAAAGGGTATGAAGAGATTAGGATTTTGTGTATTTTTTGTTGAATTTTTGATGTAATTTGATGGATTTTTGTGCAAAAATGAGGTGGGAAATGGGGGAGGCAGCCATGGGGGGTTGTGGCCGGCATTGAGGGAGTGAGGGAGAGAAAGAAATGATTAAGGAAAAGTGTAGAAGTTTCAAGAGAAGAAATATCACTTAAAGGTCTTTTCATGGTTTATTTAATTATTTATTTATTTGTTTACTATAGCAACTCAAGAAAGCTCTAGAAAATAGGAAAAATTTGCAAATAATTTTTGCATGATACATACTAAATTCTAACATGCCATGGTTCATTTTTACAAATTAAAACCATTTAAATTCGTAATTTACACTAATTTAGTGTAAAAATAAAGCTTATGTTAATATTTAAAATAATTAATTTAGGAATGTTTTTTAATTAAACTAAAAATTTATAAGTGGCTAAATAAACACTATTTACTAGTAATTTCATAATTAAATAGGTATTTTTTGAATTTATAATGAAAAACAATTGCGGTTTGATTTTACGAAAAGTACATTTTGCTTTACCGAAAATCATAAAATTCACTTAAACAATTTTATTCATTTAATTATTTATTTAATTATTTTTAAAACGTTACAATCTTCCCCCTTTAAGAAATTCGGTCCCCGAATTTAAATTAAAACTTCCCTTCCAAATACTAAAACATTTAACAAAACACTCAAATCGTCGGGGCTCCGAAATCATCAATACATAACAAAAATCAATTCCATCAAGCATGACGCAATCATCGGAGTTATGACGATAATAAAATATCATAACCCAATGTGAAAACCATCATAATATACATCAATCTATAACTTATATATAGTTCGCATCCTAGTAAAATCGCCGAATCATCATAATAAAGAAGCATACAAAAACCCCTTCTTGAAAATCGCCGTGCAATGCACGTGTCACGGTCTAAGTAGCGGACGTTTAATTTAAAAAAATAGCTATATATATATCTTTTATTTAACATACACATCCCACCTGGTTACTAAATCAAATAATAATGATTATGAAAACATACTGCTCAAACTAAAATCAATCCCAATCACATCAATAAAATGTCATGTGCGTCCGGTGCGCACTGAAATCGAAACCAAATGCAGAAACCATGAATACCCACAAAACAAAACTAAGTGCAACAGGTGTGCACCAAAAACATCTGTCAAGTGCAACGGGCGTGCACGACTCAAAATCAGGTGCATCTAATCTGCACAAAACCCCGATTTAGTGCATCTGGTGTGCACAAAATCGCATCAAGTGCGCCAAGTATGCGCAAGAATCCTAATCAGGTGCACATGGAGCACAAAAGCATACATCGAATATCAGACTCGAATCATAGTACGAAAATGGATAAAAACTAGGTCGAAGCATATATCAAAATCATGTGTAACCCATATGCACGAAATCAAATCAAAAATCTCAAAATATATAAAACCAAATCAAGTGTACTGGGTGCGTACTAAACCACATCAATACAACTGATATATGAAACACAGATAGAATGAAGGTACACACAGGAAATACCAATCGTAAAACGAATTCCTCAAAATGCCAAAATCCAATAACAGAAAATATGAAATTCAAATCACTAAATCACAATCGTAAGCACGATCGTCAATGTCCGCCTCTTTCCTCTGATGTCGGTTGCTTCGAACTCGTCTCTTCGTAGCTGTGCTGACTGCGCTACCAATGACAATACTCATATCTAGAGTCTCCCACGTAGTCGATCCCTTCACCTGATATCCGGACTACATTAAACTTTTCGATCGATCCATCAAAATCCCATAATTCCACGAGAGCTCAACACTCAAGTACAGTTTAAAAATATCCGGTACATACCCCAGCATCGATGATCCAGCCATAGAAGGGCAAACCCAAGCCTCACTAATGGCACTGCGAAACTGCCGTAAACCCTAAGGTTCAAGGGCGTTCTCGTGGTCATTATGTCGAGTTAGGGTTTCATTCTTCTAGAGGGTCCATCGAAATACCTGCATGTTCTTCCGAATACTTTAAACTTAGGAAAATGGTTTTCTGATAATCGTTCGAACCCTTTAACTTCATCCGGACGGCATGTGAATACCCTTCGTCCGCACGCTAAGCAATGCTTCAATCCTCAAGAATAACCAATACTCTAATAGTTATCGCATTCGAGCCGCAGCTTCCTCTGCCTGTGTGCCCGTGGTAACAGAAACCACTATCCGACATTGACGAAGATAGATCAAAAGAACGAATGAAATACGGTGCAAACAAATGTACATCCTAAGGCTCCTTAAGCAGAGTAGCGTATCGTAAGTATGCCGCGGACCATACTCACGGTACGTTACTCTACCTAAATCTCCTACTCCATCAACCAAGGGTCACCTAGACTTATACAAGGTTAAACCTAGCGCTCTGATACCAACTTTGTCACGACCCGAATGTACGGAACGTGACCGGCACTTAGATTACGAAGCGTCTAGAGACGCCACGTGACCTAAGTAAGCCGAAGCCCAGAAATCTAAACCATAAAAGAAGAAAAAGAAGAAAAGAAAAGAAAACAAGTATAAAAACATCAGCAAATTTTACCAAAAATTTCGGCAGAGTCTCCTCTGTAAAAACTGGCCCCCAAACGGGTACAACAAGTATAATATACATAAACAATAAAAAGCATCCCCAAACGGGAGCTAGCATCAACGCCAACAGGCGGAAACAACCACAACAAGCACAATAATATACAACGCCAATAGGCGAGGCTCAAAACTCAAAAGAAAACAAAACCACCAGATCTGAATAATACATGCGCGACTCTAAGGTCGAAATAAAAGACTGGTCCTATAAACTTATCAAGTAATACAAATATGGTTGATGGAGCTTACTAGATACAAATGAAAGAATAAAAGTACAATGGTGGTTCGGATACAAGTGAACCAACCTACCGTGCAAATCACCCTGAAAGAATAGATGTGCCAGCAAGCTGCCAGGGAAACCTGTACATCGAACCTGTAATAAAATTTGGCACAACGGGGATGAGTTGCCAACTCGTGAGTAGAAGACATCTACGAAAAGAAATCGAATGCACGACGCTATCCTAGGTCATAATAATACACTACTATATCTCAATCATCTAGAATAACAGGGTAATACTACGTGTAAGTGCAAATACTCCGTGTTGTGTCAGTGCCTCATATGGTACTATGTCATATGAAATGAAATGCATGCACCATGAATGAAAAGTAACAAATCCTGAAATCCAGATATATATGTATAAGAACTCTTTAGCTGTTATCATAGTAAAGTGTGTATAAGCATCTGAAATCTCAATAATGAAATCCATGGAAATCCGTGTCAAGCATCGACACAACACATGTAACCTCAAGTCTCAATATGTCGGGCTCCGTCAGTCCGGATCGGCCCATATCATCAAATCCCACGACAACGGTCGGTATCCTCCGGATATCTGCCGCGCCAGACATCACCGGTAGGTAGTCTTCCCCTGCCAGGCTCATCGTCTACAACTCGATCTTCTTGCCCCGGGGTACCATACCGGGCCCACCATGTACCCGAGACGGTTCATCCACTCCTCGAATCGGGTCTCGAAATCCAACAGAAAACATGAAATCTCATGGTGGACGACACATACATCACGAGAAAACCGCATCTTATTTTAAAAAGAGAAGAGGAGAGAGAGAAGTTTTATATATTTTTCCGGTTTTCCCCAAAAATCCAGAAATCTCATAGAAATCCAAATCTCAAAATCATGAGTAAGTATATGATAAGTGTCGGCATATGCCCATACTACTGTGCGATAACATGAAAATATGAATGCATGAATGTCTGAGTAATAAATATCATGTCTTATACTAACATCAGAGAGTGATCACAATATTATATCGGTTTAGTTGTTAACTGATTCTATCAGTAAAAGATAATATGATCTAAAGTGTACGCGACATAGCAATTACCGATGATGATGTGTGTGAGCCGGCAAATAAGTGTGCGCGGAATATGCGCATCATCGGTAATGGTGCTGGTGTCCTAACAGGTAAAGTTTATACTGATTATAGAAACATACAAAAGAACATGCACCATGATGATTACAGTATGAATGCAAGACAGATGTGCATTATCCACTCCTCTGCGATATACGAGTACAACTACCACTATATGAGTCGAACCCAAACTAGTGTCCATCTAACCTTCTAAGGAACTTAACCTAAGAAACTAGTCAGTAAGAAACTAGAGTCTACCTAAGGTCTGAATCAATATCTCTAATAGTCGGCGATCCCGCCTCAATAGCGTCACGTACGTATTACGGCTTCCTCGAATCAAGAGTGCGGATCAATCATCAAAACTAGGCCTCGTACGGTAAAATCCATCGTACGGCATCCCAATATCGGGATACGGGTCAAGTATCTCCTAGGCGTCTCATCATTCGTATAATGTCATCATCAACACATCTCATGATCAAGTTGCTAAACTATAATCGCATACATCAATCATATATCATTGCCATCATAGAATAATCCTTAATTTATCCTCAGAAATATCATGTCACATGTGTCATATTGTGATTAAATCATACCGATATCTTATCGTCATCAAGTCACACCTATACGATATCGACATCAGGTCACACCTATATGATGTCGTAATCAAGTCATACATATATCATATCGTGATCAGTCACAAGCTACAGCCCAGGTACTATTTTAGCGTCCCATGTACTTCCATATCACCACCACCCTTTATAATTTATATATTCATGTTCATTATCTCATTCTCTAATGATTCGCTAACACTTTAATACGACTGTATAGTCAAGAATCACGGCATCAAGCCCAGTTATGCTGTTTCATCATACCTCAGATATCATATCACATCAACGAATCCCATATACGTGTTGTGTATATATATACACCTATACCTAGTTTTATATATATACACACATATACGTATACGCAATGTCAAGTTTTAGTGTGTGCGTGTGTGTTTCTATCAGAAACCTACGAACCTCTCCCAAAGTATTCATCCTCAGGTATGGTTTTCCTAAATCAGTCTAGTCCCGCCTAGGGTCATTACTAGGGTCCTGCTCAGTAAGAATCTAGGGTCACATCGGGTTTCCTAATGTCAATAAGTACTATCCCTATTCTACGTTGCGGGGGTGCTAAACGCCATCCACCCGACTTCCCCCCGTAGATATGCATCTACTCACCTGGTCCATGTCTGCCGACGACGGTGTCGCCATCCTCCTCTTCATCGCCCGCAGTCTACTTGAAGGGTACCTAAACGCAAACATATAAATAGCATCGTAAACCGAATCACATACAAAAGTCAAACGATACAAGGAACAAGCATAGGTTAAAACCTATGTTCCGTCCACGCAAAAGAACCAAATACCGCTCGATATCGGCGTACAAACTCCGATGGATCGAGATAAACATCAACAAACAGCTTGTAGTTTAGAAAACTCATTACTTATAATATAAAACATGATTTAATCCATCAAAACCCTAAAATCAATCAAATCGTCCGTTTTCGAAAAACCCGAAAATGCCAATTTACCGTTTTTCATCAAAACTTGACATTTAAATGAAACCAATAGTTATAAAACTCATTATATAGTATAACTAGACTATACAAACCGTTACTATATTTTTATTACACAAATTTATATTAATTTGAAATTTCTAGTTTGCAACATTTAAAAATTTTCAACATTTTCCAATCAAAATACCACAATTCCACCTCAAAACATGATTTTGCATGAATTAATGTATTAAACCACAATTCATGATGATAATGATTTAATGAAACCATAAATTATATTTTTAATCTCATTTATTTAGGAATTTTCAAAATCTAGTTTACAAAATAATAGCATTTTATTATTATTTTCCAATTCTCAAAATAATCTAGTGATCAAACTAAGTTTTTCTTTCCATTTACATGCTAATACTCTCACTAAAACTACAATCTAATGATAGCAACTTTAATTGGAATTTTATATTACCCACAAACACATTTTAGAAAA
This sequence comes from Agapanthus africanus, assembly GCA_030015575.1. Classification (NCBI taxonomy): domain Eukaryota; kingdom Viridiplantae; phylum Streptophyta; class Magnoliopsida; order Asparagales; family Amaryllidaceae; genus Agapanthus; species Agapanthus africanus. Next base: position 521,318,541 of record CM057337.1, read on the forward strand.
ATCTAGTTAGCTAATTTCCTTATTTAAAACAATTTTAAATGAAAATTTTACAATTTAACAACCATGCAATATTTTCCAATTCTAAAAGTGTTAAACTAACTATTATAACCCTAATTAATTATTAAAAACCCTAACTTGAATTTACAACCCTAACTTGCATTTTTAAAAAAAACATAGAATTAATTCATTAAATCTAATTAAGCTTAAATGATCATCTAATAACAATAAATCAAAAGAAAGAAAATTATACCTCCAAAATGTGAAATCCAAACAAAAAATGGGCCTCCAAAATACATGCTTTCCCACTCCAAAATCCATATAAAAAAGGGTAGAGAATAAAGGGTATGAAGAGATTAGGATTTTGTGTATTTTTTGTTGAATTTTTGATGTAATTTGATGGACTTTTGTGCAAAAATGAGGTGGGAAATGGGGGGGGGGCAGCCATGGGGGGTTGTGGCCGGCCTTGAGGGAGTGAGGGAGAGAAAGAAATGATTAAGGAAAAGTGTAGAAGTTTCAAGAGGAGAAATATCACTTAAAGGTCTTTTCATGGTTTATTTAATTATTTATTTATTTGTTTACTATAGCAACTCAAGAAAGCCCTAGAAAATAGGAAAAATTTGCAAATAATTTTTGCATGATACATACTAAATTCTAACATGCCATGGTTCACTTTTACAAATTAAAACCATTTAAATTTGTAATTTACACTAATTTAGTGTAAAAATAAAGCTTATGTTAATATTTAAAATAATTAATTTAGGAATTTTTTTTAATTAAACTAAAAATTTATAAGTGACTAAATAAACACTATTTACTAGTAATTTCATAATTAAATAGGTATTTTTTGAATTTATAATGAAAAACAATTGCGGTTTGATTTTACGAAAAATACATTTTGCTTTACCGAAAATCATAAAATTCACTTAAACAATTTTATTCATTTAATTATTTATTTAATTATTTTTAAAACGTTACAGCTTCACATATTGATTGTACCTGCTACTGTACTTTCTTTTAGCCACCATTTGTATGACATGTTATTACTGTAATCGCATATCTTAGATTCATGCTGTACGTGCATTCCTGCGATTACCTGCATATGTTATCTACTATTCACGAGTTGGCAACTCACCCCCGTTGTGCCACAGGTGTTTCAGGTTTTTCCCCAGAGTAGTCGAGGCAGGCTATTCTTCTATCCAGCTTTCCAGCTATCATCTTTCGCTACAGATACCGCATCAGCTCACAGTACTATTTGCTTAGGTGGGTTTTGGTGGTCATCTGTATTTCATTTTGTATATTCGTTGTATTTGTACTCTCCATCTGCTATTGTATTGTTGACTTAGAGACTTGGTGAGGACGTTATGTGTATTATTGTGGATTTGATGTCTCTTATATATACAGCTTCTTCTCTACTGTCTTTATTTTTGTGTTGTATTCATCTTGACTAGTCTTTACAAAAAGGGGGTGTTGCTAAAATTTTAAAGAAAGAAAGTAAGACTTTTTAAAGAATTTGGGTTGTGCTTTCAAATGTTTCAAAAACTTGCATTATCTTTTCCGTATTTTCATGGTTTAGATTTCTGGGTTTTGGCTTTCTTTTACTACGTTGCGTCTTTAGGCGTTGCGTAGTATTAGGGCCGTCACGAGCCATTTTTGGGTCGTGACAAAGTTGGTATCAGAGCGTTAGGTTTTACCTTTCGGAGTGTAGGATGACCTTAGTATGATGGAGTAGGTAGCTTAAGCAAAGTAACATACTGTGTGTATGTCTGCAGCATACCCACGATGCGGTACCTTGCATTAAGTGACCTAAGTACAATTTTGCTTGAAATTCCTTCCTTGATGATTCCTATCCTTAAGATTCGATTTCCTTATTCTTATCGAATCTTATATCTATTTATAGCCTTGCCACCGATTGCTATGGGGACTCAGAGTGATGCAGCGAGGGCCGAGGTCAGAGTTGGCTCGGGTGAGACGAGTAATGACCAGGATGGCACTCTAGTTGCACGGGTGCAGACGGATCAGCCTACGATCTATACTATGGATAGACTTTTGGCAGAGATGCAGGAGTTCCGCCAGACGATGAGTTCTTTGGTTGATGTCGTTCGGGAGCTACGACAGGAGGTTGTTACCCCTGTTGCTCAGCTGTCCCTTACGATCAGCATGCAGGAGTCCGTCACTTACATAGCACCAGTGATTGCAGCTCCAGTTGACGAGGCGCATATTCCAGAGGCTCAGAGAGTTCCAGGACAGTGGAGGACTCGTACCAGCGTACCAGCCCAGAGGCAGAGGTTTGGTCGTCGAGACAGATTTCGTGGCCGTCGCGGGAGTAGCAGAGGCTTAGGACGAGGACAGTCGTTCAGCTCTCACCCCCAGGATGGTCAGCAGTCAGCGCGTGGATGTTTTCGATGCGGAAGCCTTCAGCACTTCGTCAGGGATTGTTCTTTAGCACCTCGTCAGAGTCGTATTCAGAGAGGCCGTGGACGTGGAAGATTTGCTCAGAGGGCTCAGTCTACCAGAGGAGTTCATCCAGCTGCGAGTAGAGGGCAGACACAGGAGTTTGCTTCTACTCATCGGGACGCGCAGGCGTCCAATGTGGAGTTTTCAGGTATCTTTATTTATATGTTCTTTTGATGTATTCGTTTGTTTTTCATGCTTGTACCGTGGTTGGGTAGTTTAGTTGTAGTTGTGTTAACTTCTGTCAGCGATTCTTTTGTTGCGCGACACGTATTTCAGTTGTGTGCCAATCGGATAGGAGATAGAGATTCGTCCGTCGTTTAGATCCTTCTAGAGAAGTTGGATTTGACGTTCTCCTGGGCACGGACTGGTTAACTACGTGCTAGGCGTCTGTGGACTACCGTGAGGAAACAGTCAGGTTTTGTTTTCCCCGGCAAGTCAGTTCTTGTTGTGCAGGTGGATAGTTGTGCCGCCTTTCACAGCTTGAATTCAGCCTTTTTCGCTAGTCGGCTACTGAGGAGATGTCGTGGATTCTTGGCGCTTATTCGTGATACCGGAGCCACAGTGAGATTGTTGGACCGAGTTCCTTTCATGCGAGAGTTTTTCCGACGTTGTTCCGGATGAGCCGGCGAAGCGTGGGAGCTAAAGGATCGGCTGCAGAGTTATGGTTTGGGGAGTTTTGTGTGTCTGAGTGTTTCGCTTTTGGAAGCTCCGATTTCTGTTCGTCAAGGCGAAAGACGGCAGCTTGAGGTTGTGTATCGACGGATCGTCAATTGAACCGGCTTACGGTGCGGATAGGTATCCTTCACCTCGCCGTGGCGATTTCTTCGATCAGCTCCAGAATGCGAGACATTTTTCTAAGTTTGCTTGGGATCAGGTCATCATTATTGCGGATTCGGGGTGGTGGCATTCCGAAGACTGCCTTGTGCGTGCGACGGGCTTTGTGTGTTTTTGTGAGTCGTTGGATTCATTAATGCCCTAGCAGCATTCGTAGATGTGATGAACCAGATTTCTTCAGGCCGTTCCTCGACTAGTAGTTGTGTTATTTACGACATCTGGTCTAACTAATATGTCTTGAGGAACAGGAGCAGCACTTGAGGATTTGTTTTGCAGATACTGGGAGAGCACCAGCAGTTTGCTAAATTCTCGGAGTGTTTCTTCAGGCTTGTTTTGTGTTGACTCCTAGGTCTTGTAGTCACGGGAGACGGTTTCGTATGGTTCCGAGGGAGATCGTGACCGTACAGCTTAGGTCCAGACATGTGTGCAGGATGGAGATCCGCAGATTCTTGGACTTAGCTGGTTTTTACCGCCGTTTTGTGCAGGATTACGAGAGTAGTGCTGCACCGTCGACTGAATTGACCAAGATGGAGGTTTCTTTTCCGTGGACTGAGGCATGTGTACGGAGTTTTCGGCAGTTGGAGATTCTGTTAACAACTGCATCAGTTCTTTCTTTGCTTTTGGTTCGGGCGACTTTGTTGTTTAACTGTAATGTTTCTTGAGTAGGCTCGAGTGTGTACTGAGGTGACACTATAGAGTTATCGCTTTTGCTTCCCTACATTGGAGGAAGTATGAGAAGGATATTCCACTCATGATCTGGAGATGGCCGTGGTGGTTTTGCGTTGGAGATTTGGAGACACTACTTGTTTGAGAGCCGTGTCAGATTTTCCACGGACCACTAGAGCTTAATGTATATCTCCTGCAGTGGATTTTGATTGTTGTGATAGTCTTCTGCAGATTTACAGTTCTTGTGTGATCGTTGAGTACAGCTTTAGTTCGTCTCTACGGAGTGAACAGCTTGCTCATGTCCGCGCCCGACCACTTTCCTTAAATCGTTTCGCGAGACACTGCCCGCCGATACTCGTTCGTCAGTGATACTTGAGCATACTCGGCTGGGTAATGATTCGGAGTCCTTGAATTGTGACAATGATGTGCTAAGTTAAGGGCGCATTTGTATACCTGGTTTCATCAGGTAGAGACGTGTAATCCTAGAACATGCACATCTGTCAACTCTCTGTTTTCATTCAAGTTCCGCCAATAGTGACGTGACTTGTGAGATGGTTACGGGTGGACAGGATGTAAAGAGAAGTTTCAGGTTTCGTTTCAAGGTGTCCGTCTTGTTGTGTGCTTGAGTCAAGCATCTGAGGCCGGCTGGAGAATTGCAATCTTTTACCGTTCCGAAGCAGGGATGGGAGCAGATCTCCATGAATTCCGCTATGGTTTCTACCAAGTTTAGTTAGGGTGTGACTCCAATCGGATTCTTGTCGTCCGGTTATACTCGGTTTGCTCAGTTGTTTCTTGTTAAGTTGTGTGTTTGTTTTGATTGTTGTCAGCAGTTGGGGATTGTCACTCGCCATCGCTCGGGTTCTCCTTCGATAGCTGTTATCAGGAGACACTCCAATTGGCCACCCTTAGGCTTAGGGGTTAAGTCGTGTCGATCACCTATCTGTTGTTTTTCTGACTCCGCGTAAGTAGGACTTTGGACCCCAGCTAGTCTGGAGACTTCGGAGATAGTCCAGTTGTGTTAGTTCAGGATGGGAATTGTCCATTTCGAACTGAGGTCTTGTGACGACTGTGTTGGTCATAGACTCGAGTTCGCAGGGACAGATCATGTATTCCTATGGAATTTCCGATGAATGACGGTGTTGGATTTTGGGAAGTTGTCCCAGGATTTAGGTCCTTTTTAAGACCCTATAAGCGAGTTAGTTTCGTTGCCTTTAATTTGGCACTTCCGCCCGGATTATTGGATTTTCACCCCGTATTCCTTGTGATGATACTTTACAATTACCTTCATTGCCTTTATCGCATGAATTGGCACCAGACCAATTAGCTTGGGCGCGATCTTTCGTTCACCAGCAGCCATGTGTGTTAATGGCTCGACAGGTGGAGAAACGTCGGTCAAGGGTCTTGCCATCTGTGAAGGGTTTTCTTGGACGTAGCCGTATAGTGAGGTAATCACTTGGGAGGTTGCGAGCGAGATTTGAGGATTTTAATTTTCTCTTTGGAGGTACGCGTATCGGTATATTTTTAAATTCGGGGACGAATTTCTTTTAAGGGGGGAGATTGTAACACCTTAGAATGTATTTTGTAGCTAATTATATTTTAATATATGGTTTTTCATAAAAAGTTTACCAAATTAAGTTTTAAATATTTTATCCTATTTAATGAGTATCTTATTAGATTTTTCCTAGCATTGCACACACTTGTGCATGATAACTAGGCTTGTTTTTGGTGTTTAACCATGATTGGTAACATGGTGAACTAACCATTCCTTAATCTAGTTTAATATTGTATTAAGTGTTTTGGGTTTTAAGTGTGCATGGTTGTTAAATTAATAAGGGTTTTATTTTGAATTTTTTTATGAGTGTTGACTTGGTGTGAGAGAGAGAGAGAGAGTGCATTATGAGGCATGATGGCCTTGCCATGCCTCATTAAATGAAGAGAGAGAGAGGGGGGGTTGACCCTTGGTGCCACAATTTCCTTGCCTCTCAATTTCTTCTCACTTCTCTCATTTCTCTCACACAAACACAAACACAAACACACACATACACACTCACACCTGAGGCAGCAACAGAAGGAGCTCCAGCAACTGCAGCAGCCCTCATCTCCTCCACACACTTCTTCCCTTGCTTTCTAGGGTTCGTTAGGGTATATTTTCTGAACCCAATCCCCTAGTTGCTTAGATTATGTGTAATTGGTGTCGGTTAGTGTTAATTAGCTAGATTAGTGCTAGATTTTTGTGATTTGTGAGATGTTGTGGCAAAGTGATGATTGTGTTGGTTAACCCTACTTGTTTAAGTGTTATTAGGGTCACCTTAACTGAGTTTAACCCCAGATTACACTAAAATACCATAGGGTTTGCCAATTGTGCAAATTGGTGAGTTTAAAGCGATAATTGTGACATCTGTGATCTGCTATGGACCCGGACCCTACAGAATAAAATTGAGGAAACTGGAGCATGTACACTAGGTATAGATAACACTAACAGAGCACGAGACCCCCATTCTCAAACCTGGCCGCCAATTAATTAATATTGGCCGCCAATTGCGGCCCTGTAGGGGACTGGGGTGTTGGGGTTTTGTGTAGGGTTTCCTGCTGTGTTGTCTAGGTCTTTGGCATGTCTAGTTTTGTGATATTGTACATGTAGGAAAATCTGGGACTATTTATCGATTTGTGGTGTCCGTTGTATTTGCGCGATACGCGCGATACGTGAGTGGGTTCTGTGATCCAGCGTATCGCGGCGTGTCGCGATGGTTTTAGACACGTACACACACGTTTCAGCGTATCGTGCACACGCGCGTTTAGTTCGCGACGCGAGTTTCTCGTTTCGATTCGATATCGCATTTCGCGGAATATTTGGCTTATATGTGATTTCCATGCCTTATTTGCAGGTTTGCAGGCAGGGACTACGGACACGGCTACAGGGGGAGCAGATGGTAGGATTCACCTAGCGTGGAGCGTAGGTGAGTAGATTTAACATCTACAGGGGAATCGCCCGCATGGCGTTATGCGTCTGGGCTAGGATTCAAATACCTGTCGCGCATTCTACGTCATTATTAGAATTGCGCATTTATTTTAGTTCCTTGATATAGTTGTACTGTGACTAGCAGCCGTAGGACACTGCACACATTATTGACGGTTCATGTTGCACGAGCACGGATTGTATGCTACACACACACCGTAAATAATTGCCATGTCACACACGACCCCTTATAGATTCTATTGCCTATCACACTTGACATCTAGCTTATGGCATACCTATAGTGTATCATACCTTTAGTGATAGGTACATATACACCTAGAGATACAGCTACAGGTATACCATGCACATATTTTAGTTATACCGGGGGGGGGGATTTCCTACATATGTTACTTATACCCAGGGGGGTATACGACATCAGTTCTTATAGGTAGATACCTATACTTAGCTGTACCTTATTGGTTTTGCATACATCTGGTTTCAGCTACATATTCTCATTTATATGCTCGCATTTCAGATATATCGCATTTGTTTATTCCTGGATTGCGCATTATTATTTGGATTTTAGATGGTGTTTTCTGGATTTGGGAACCGCGGGAGTTCATGAAATTATGCATACATTGAAAAACCCGGTTTCCTTGATATGATATTTGCGCATCCACCATGAGCTCTATCGGTGCTGATTATATATACCCCTACGAGGAGGCGTCGAGGCCGTAGAGGGTACATGGTGGGGCCCGGTATGGTTCCCCTCGGCAAGAAGATCGATGGGTTTGCCGATTGAGCCTGGAGGCGGGCGAGTACCTACCGGTGACTGGTTGGACCTGGCAGTTGTCCGGAGGATACTGGCCAGAGTCGAGAGATGGATGCGGGATGATCTATACTGCAGGGGCCGAGGGCCGACAACGCAGACGGACCCCGTGGGCCGATCCGGACTGACGGAGCCCGATATACGAGGATTTCTGTGTCGATGCTTGGTACATTGTTTTCATGATATTTCTCTTAAATCCCTTTTGTATATATAACAGGGGATTTAGCCGTTGTTATATATACCCTTACACCAATATTAGTGGAATGGGACGCTAATATATGTGTATTGCCCCCATCATATTTATTTCTGCGAATACATATATACCTTTAGGATGTTAGAAACTTACTCGAGATTCGACTTGGGATATAGGTGATTCATTGAGATTGGATATTGGATATGAAAGAGATTGTGGATTTGTACATTCGAGATATAGGAGAGCTACTCGATATCGTACATTGAGGTGATGTGAGACCTATGTGATGTGAGAGCCCAGTTGGGGGCTGATTTGAGGATTTGGGATTTGAGTGTCTTGATGGATTGTGATCCTACCACGATGTCAGGTTTCCGTGGAAATGACATACTCCACCCTATAGCTCACCCTTATCTACCTTATGCACAGATTCATATATTGGTAGTACTTGTAGTATACCCTTATGATAGTCGCATATCTACTTTCTCATATCCCTATTGCATGGTTATTGCATATTATTGTCATGTTACTATTGCTTCACAGATTGATTGTACCTGCTACTGTACTTTCTTTTAGCCACCATCTGCATGACATGTTATTACTGTAATCGCATATCTTAGATTCATGCTGTACGTGCATTCCTGCGATTACCTGCATATGTTATCTACTATTCACGAGTTGGCAACTCACCCCCGTTGTGCCACAGGTGTTTCAGGTTTTTCCCCAGAGTAGTCGAGGCAGGCTATTCTTCTATCCAGCTTTCCAGCTATCATCTTTCGCTACAGATACCGCATCAGCTCACAGTACTATTTGCTTAGGTGGGTTTTGGTGGTCATCTGTATTTCATTTTGTATATTCGTTGTATTTGTACTCTCCATCTACTATTGTATTGTTGACTTAGAGACTTGGTGAGGACGTTATGTGTATTATTGTGGATTTGATGTCTCTTATATATACAGCTTCTTCTCTACTATCTTTATTTTTGTGTTGTATTCATCTTGACTAGTCTTTACAAAAAGGGGGTGTTGCTAAAATTTTAAAGAAAGAAAGTAAGACTTTTTAAAGAATTTGGGTTGTGCTTTCAAATGTTTCAAAAACTTGCATTATCTTTTCCATATTTTCATGTTTTAGATTTTTGGGTTTTGGCTTTCTTTTACTACGTTGCGTCTTTAGGCGTTGCGTAGTATTAGGGCCATCACGGGCCATTTTTGGGTCGTGACAGTACCTATGTCCTAGGTCACATCCGCAATAATCTTATATCAGGGGACCGGTAGGGTATAAGTCATCTCGATCGATTCGCATCCGTATACCAACATAACATCATACCATCATATCAGTCTTATATTCTTTCATCGCATTTGTATCACATATCAAATCAAATTTATATAAACATTCTATCTCTACTAAGTATCAGTATCTAATCTAACAAACACACCCGAACCATACAATCAGATTTTTAAAGAAGTGAATCGTAGTTTTGAAAATAGGGGTTACGGCGTTTTTAAGAAAAAGATATCATTTGGAAATCCGTAACATCCCTTAAGGTATAATTTTAAAAGATATCTACGACTCTTTGTTTTAGAAAAAGGTATGGTTCGGATGACGCATCTATATCGACTATCTAGTCCTACAGTACCCTAAACGGCAATATCGCTAAACATCATCCTATGATAGTAGTAACATATCACTTCTAACTACCCTCTAGTTTCTAATATAGTATCACTAACTATCCTTTACTATAACCCTAGTTTCCTAATCTAGGTTTCCTAACTATATTCTATAATCAGTTTTCCATCAAACTTTACGGGGGTGCTATACGCTATCCACCTGACTTCCTCCGTAGATATAGATCCACTCACCTGGTCTTCGCTCGCCGAAATCGATGACGCCACGCTCCGTCGCCTCGGAATCCACGTGAAGGTACCTAAAATGATAAACAATCGCAATACGTATTAAAAATCAGGGCGGAAAACCAAAACAGTACACGTTTCGCTCATAGGTCAAAACCTATAGCTTTGTGTGCAAAACACGACCAAAAACCCTGGTAGTGGACGTCCAAATGCCACACGACGGAAACACAATACCAAATACCAAAATCAAGTCAAAACGAATTCGTAAAACTATGCATCAACTCATGGAAATGGTCCTAGATTTTACCCTAAGCCAAATTGGTCAATTCTGCATATATGGAGGGCTTATTTTACATCTAAAGGGACCCCAGAACAAATACGAACAATTTCTAACCTACCCTGGCCGCAAATTGCGGCCAGATTGAATAAATCTGTAGCCTGGGGTTGGAGTTAGGGGCTCGGGTCTTGGTGGTAGCTTCCCAGGTGCCTGCACGACTCCCAGTAATTCCAAAATCATCTCTAGTGTCCCCGGGTTGCTCCAGATTCCAAAATACCCTCACAAATCACACATTTATCCGATGTCGGGTTTCTAAATCCGTGTTTTTGGGTTTCTAAGCTCTGGTCCAGGTCATTAAACAACACCCAAGTCTAGTTAATAGCCTTTAACATCACCAATTTTAAACAAACACCCAACCCTTTACTAGGGTTTCCCTAATGTTCACTAATCTTCACAATTTCACATCTAAACACATATGAATACTAAAGCAAATGAAAAACTACCCAATTGGTGAAGGGATTGCCTCATATAGCACCCATGAATCCCTAAGATCATCAAAATCTGAATTTTCTTGGTCCCATGTGTAGAGATTGAAGAGGGGATTAATTTTTGTGAAGGGTGTGTAGGGTTTTGGGGCTTATTAGGTGATAGATCTAGGCATTTAAGTGGAGGGTTGGGCTTGAGGGAGATGAAGGAGAGAAGAAAAAAAAGATGGGGGAAATGAAATGGCAGCAGCCCCCTCCCTCTCTCACACCAATTCACACACACTCTCTCTCTCCAAAAGCCCACCTAACCTAATCATTTTGTCCCCTTTGACCTTTTCTTTTTCTTTTTCTTTTCTCTCCACCAATAAACCATAATAGATAGCCCAAATGAAATGAAACATGTAACAAAATGAAACACGACATGGTGCACTAACCATGGAAACTGTAAAAACGCGGATTTGGCTTAATCGCGATTAGCAGTGCACTAATCGAGTTTTATCAAAATTGCATATAATAAATTTTAAAATGCCAAATCCTTTAATTATAGTATTAAATGAATAAATCATTTTAATTTCTATTTATTTCATAATTATTGGTATATATTTATACCCTTTTTCGAAAACCCCATTTTCGCAAATCGGGCAGTTTTCGGGAAAAATATTATTTTAATATTAAATTCCAAAAATTAATATTTTATATTTTCTGAAATGTTACATCATATTTGCGGACTTCATTTATGGAGAATGGGTTCAGCTCTCCTGTAACTGTGTACTCGAGGCTGTCCTTGAAGTACTTCATACACTGATGCTGTGTAGAAGGGATGATGTTGTACTCATACAACCAAGACCTACCAAGCAAAGTATTATAGCAAGTCTTAGCGTCGATGACGTGAAACTTGATATCAGTGACGAGCATCCCGAAGCATAATGTCAATATTACGGATCCAAGCGTTCGTGATGACTGCGAGTCGAACCCGGAGATAGTAATTTTGTCCCGATCCAGGTGTTGAACATTCATGCAAATCTGCTTCAACGCTTTCACATTGAGAAGGTTGACGGAGGACCCATTGTTAACCAGAATGTTCCCTATCTTGATGTCGTGGCAGTACCCAGTGACATACAGAGGACGGTTGTGCTCCCACGTTCCGAGGAGGAGATCTTCATCGCCGAATGTGATGTCAGCTGTATGAACCTCCGCCAGCTCGTCCTTCATCTTTTCTTCCGTAAAGAAAGCTTGGAACTGATCGGGCTCTTGTAACGCCTTGATCAGGGAATCTTGTGCCTCTTTATACAGGAGAAGGGCATCCAAAATGCTTAATTGTGAGGGTATCTTCCTTAGATGTGCCAGGACAATGTAATCCACCTTGTTCTTCTTGGGCGGGTCCTTGGCTGTGAGCTCTTCGACGACTCTATCATTGAGGGCAATCTCTTCAGGGACTTTTTCCTTCCCTTTGTCCCTTTTGCCCGAACCTTTGTTTGAAGGTCCGAGATTTTTTCAGGCAACATACAGTTATGTAGCTGAATGTTCTCATAGTTCTTTATCTCCTCTTCTTTTTCAGAGGTGGATTCCATGAAGAGAGGGCCGACAGCTATTTCTTCGTCAGAATTGTTGGAGATAGTGCCCTCATAGTCAATTATTGGATCACAGGCAAGCGATTGCAATGATTGGGGGAGAACCTATCCCGGTAGGACAGTCTTACTCAAGATGATAGTATACTATCTGGTTTATCTTTATCATCGTGTACTGCTTTAGGTGACCTGACAGGTCGCTATTACACGTTGATAGAACCCCTAGGATTCTTGCTTGACTGCCAGCAGTATGAGGGCGATCATATACGTGGGAGCTGGTAGTCTATAAGCACATCCTTAAAAGGTCCCTAGTCGTGGGAGTTTCGAGACAGGGCATCGATACTCCAGAGTAGACTAGTGTATACAGTCGAGACCCCGACGAGGGGCAGTGGTCGGTCTCACAAGCCACTGGTGTTAGTTGGTTCACCTAAGATGTATACAGGTGCTCATTGGGTTATGAGTACACCGGACAGGACTCGCCGGGAACATGCTAGTTGGTCTTATACCTGACGTTAGATAGCAGTTCCCTGGTGACATTCATCGACCTGAGGATCGTCATTTGTCTCGTGTGAGTTCCCACTGTACTTTGATTACTACCCTACCACGCTCAAAGGAGACGTGCAAACAGGTTTTAGTTGGGTACAGTCCCGAGCCACATGGAGGCAGTGAGCGGATCTTCAGGGGTTCGTCTCTCCCGGTATTGGGGGTGAGGTCGCGCTGTGTCTAGGAGAGCCCTTACACGAAGTCCTTGGCCAAGGCAGGAGATTTACTGGTAGGTATTCCAGTAGTATCTCAGGGTGTTCTGGGCTACACTCCGACACGACTTGTACCGCTTTTGGGGGTCTGACTTTTACCAACCCCCTAGGCCCGCCATGCGATGCTCATAGACGAACGGACCGGACTGTACGGATATTATCACTGACAGGCTCAGTAGGGTGTCAGGATGAGTTCGCTCATCGACGTCCCTTTTGGTCAATACCTGGTAGCCCGTTACGTATAGGCTAATACCTCTGACGTGCTAGTGGTTAAATCCACAACCAAAGTATTGACGAGTCTTTAGAGTCCCCCACAGACCGTTTTCTCAAGTTTCGGGTGAAACGCTGTAGAGGCCGTATGGAGATATGGCAGGGTTCGATCAGATACGTGCGGTATTGCACGGATCATGATCGGACGGAAAATACTAGCGGGCTTTGGTTTAAGCCGGATCCTAGTATTGTACAATGTAGATTTTGTCTCATTGCATTTGTATTCGGTCGGAATACAAATGCAGGTATGTATATACAGTAGCGGGGTTTTCCTGTAATTTATTACGGGATCAGTTTTTTGGAATTGCCAGTTTGCTTTCCGTTTCAGCCATATTTCTTTGTATCTTTCATTGGCTGAAGATTGGTGGAGGAGGGCTTATTTGCATTTGTGCAAATAGGCATTTTGGAAGGTTGTCTTTGCATATTGTTGCATCATGATGGTGCACTTTCATTTGACTTCATAACCTCATGATGGCTTGACTTGTGTAGTGATGATTAGGTTGGTGGAGTGTTGGTTATAGGTTATGATCATTGGATTCTCTCATCATCACTTGCTTGCATCTTTGCTTTCCACCCACCTCCTTGTCTTTGCTCTCTCTCTCTCCATTCACAAGAGGATGGCCGGCCAATTGAGGAGGGGTTGCCCATTATTTTGTATGGAAATTTTTGGCTCTCTTGTGCTTGCAAAATCCCAAACTTCATCTCCAAAAATTCTATCATCTCATTCCTCCACCAAAGGCAACTTCCACAACCCCAAAGAGACATAGAGTTCTACAGTTAACCTACAACATTCTTGGGCATGTTGACTCGCCAACTTCGTGCCCGAGTTGCCTCGGTCCAGAGGTGGGAGCCCGTAAAAGAAGTCGGCGACGTGGTGCCCTTCCGGCGAGGAGGTGAAGACCGGAGATTCCGCGGGAGATCGGGACGACGACGAGAAGACCGAAGGACACGGATCGCTCGGTATATCTCTCTACCCATTCTTTAGTTAGCTAGGATTAGTTTAATGGCTCGATCCGGGATTTTTGTCCGCGGTGGTGCCGGTTCAAAAGTTTAAAGTTAAGCATCGCTTCCGCATTTTGGCCTCGTTCCGACGGCCGGGGCGCCGCCGTGCACTTACAAGAATCGCTCCCGAAGGTAAGAACTTAAGACTTTGCTCTTGTCGGGATGGCATCAACCATATGACAGTTACCGGCTGTTCCTTCACGCTCGTCTATCGCGTTTCTCTGTTCCCGACGGGCTTTGCGCTTCATTCGCTTGATGTGTTGTTGATAGGAAACATATCCCTGCCACCACTTCTTGAAGGCATTGCACTATACGGTGGGGTGCGTGACCTTCCGATGGTACAAGCAGTAGTTCGGACGTATATTCGCTTCATCGAGGCACGTACTCCCGGAAGTATTTCCTTTGAAAGGAGGCAGCTCCATTCCCATTGACAGAGCTTTGGCAAACCACTTCTCTACCTTGATTCTGCTCTTGCTGGTGGCAGGTGCGCTTCGATCCGGTTGGGGTACTTTATAACTTCTCACTACCGGGACTTCTTCAGCTTGACGACGGCGCTTGGCCTTTTCGTATATGGCCGCCTCACTTCCTCGGTCATTTTTGCTCTTTTGGAGGGCTTCGTTCAGCAGCTTGTTGATCAAGTCATTTGATGGTTCCATGGATTTTGGTTCTGGATCTGCCCCTAGTTTCTCTACGTCAAGAGCTTCTTTGCCGTTTTTCGACGAGTGAGAGATCATGTGGCAGCTCGCCACATAATCCTCGGGCTCTTCTGAAGAATCGTCTCCTTCATCAAAGTCACTGTTTCCATTCTCAAGAACATGCTTGAAGAATTCTTCCAATGTGACCGGGGTCCGTGCTTTTTGGTTGTTTTCCTCCAGTGCATCGATGTACTTTTGCTGTAACATTTCAAAAAAATAAAATATTATTTTTGGGAATTTTTATAAATTAATAATAAAATATTGAATATTTTAATAAGGCGGTATAATTAAATACCGATAAATTGGGAAAATTTTTGGAAAATTATGGAAAATTCTAAAAGAGGGTGTTTTATGGAATTATGGCATTTTTTTTAGTTTTTATGATTAATTATATGCTAATTTAGTGCTAATCGCGATTAAAAATCGCTAATCGCGCTTTAAACATGTTTTGTGCAAACGTGCACCATTCCATTTCCACACTTGTTACATTTATTTCCATGGCTTTCCTACATGTTTTATAGCATGGTTATTGTTTTTTTAGAGAAAAGAAAAGAAAAGAAAAGAAAAGAAAAGGATATGATTAGAATAGTGAGGAGTGGGCAAGAGAGAGAAAGAGTGGGTGAGGGTCAACCCTTTGTCTTGAGCCATCCCCCATCATTTTCCTCACTCATTTCTCTCCCCTCTCTTCCCTTTGCTGCTGCTGCTGCTATTCCCCTCCTCTCCTTCTCCACAAAATCCCCCAAAACACTATGAAAATCAACCCAAAAACCAAATCCCATTTCTTTAAAAAGATGCACAAGCTCAAGGGAAACACGACCAAGAAAAAGAAGATTTTGAGGACTTTAAGCAACTCAAGAAAATTCTTGAGTTGCCAAAGGAGGTAACTTCTGCACCATTAGTGTAGTGTTTTAATTTCTTATGCATCCATACTTGTTTCATGTCGATATCGAGTGGTTTTGAGGACTTAGGAAGACTCTAGTTAGGGTTAATGGGAAGTGAGAGCGATGGGGGGTAATTAAGCTCAGTAGAGGCCACACAAACCCCCTAGTGCTAGAATTCAGGCCAAAAACAGAGACTAGAAACCCAGAATACGGATTTAGAAAAGCCGATATCGGGAAATTGTGGAATCTGTGAGGGTTAAATGGAATCTGCTATCACCCCGAGACTCTGAAAATTATTTTGCAAACACAGAGAGATGTGCAGGCACCCTGCAAGCTAACCCCAAAACCTTGGCCCTAACTCCCCAACTCGGCCGCAGATTTAATCCCTCTGGCCGCAAATTGCGGCCAGACCTGGGCCATTTGGTCTCGTTCTTGTTCTGGGGTCCCCTCATCAGTAAAATAGACCCTTGGTATATGCAAAATTGTCTGATTTGACCTAGGGTAAAATCTGGGACCTTTTTGCTGAGTTGCTGTTTTGATTCGGGTTTCGTTTTGCATATTTTAAATTCTAGATTTGCGTATTTGTGTTTCCCCTCGATCACTTGACGTTTGCACGACGACATCGAGGGTTGTTTGATGGTTTTGAAGGCGTAGTTAATAGGTTCTAACCTATAGGCCTTAGCGTGTCGTTTTGGTTTTCCGATATGATTTTAATGTGCATTTGCGATTGTGTTATCTTGTAGGTACCTTCTCGAGGGCTTCATACGATGAAGAATATGAAGGCGACATCGACACCGACACGCAGGATGCACGTGAATAGATTATATCTGTGGGGGAAGTCGGGTGGATGGCGTATAGCACCCCCGCAGTTCGATATTTAGTATACTATATATATGCTATATATATAGATATAAGTATGATAGCGTTAAGCGTGATATGGATATTCTAGATGGGTTTAGATGTACTATGGATAGATTAGGGTTTAGAAGTGAACTAGTATAGTTTCCTAGTTGCGAACCCTAAAATAGGTTTACACGCCCACACACACACACGCTTGCTTGTTATACTTATACCTAGATGATGAGGATAGTGTATGATATTTGGAGATAAGTCGATGAGATTGGGCATAGTGCCGTGAGATCGGTAATATATGTGATTCGTATTTGGGATAAGATATGAGATTTTAGCGGGCCTTTGGACGTGTGTTTCACACACGCATTTATATTCATATAGATGGTATCGATTTGTACTAGACTTAGATCAGTACCTCAGATAATGAGATATGATGATAAGGATACCAGATAATTGATGAGATGAATGTGATATTGACCCGTACCCAGCTTTTGGGATGCCGTACAATGATTTACCGTATGAGCTTTATATTGATGACAGATCCGCACTCATGACTCGAGGATGTCATATGATATTGTATCGTACGCGGTACCTATGAGGCGGGATCACCGACTATTATATATATATATATATATCGTCTCAGATTTAGGTAGTTTCCATACCCCTCCCGATTGACTTGTTAGTCAGAGCTGTAGTTTTGCTAGTAGATGTTAGGCTAGGCCGATGTCATACCTATTTCAAAAATTAACGAATCGGGGGTATTTTAAAGACAGGCAAAGGGATTCTACGGATATTTTCAAAAGACGCATCTTTTCTTAAAATCGCCATAGCCCTTATTTTCCAAAAAACCCCGATTCGTCTTCTTTCAAATGGCAAAACTGTATGACATGGATACACTGATATAGATTCTACACTGCTGTGTTATTATTCATTTGCCGCATATTCTTACTGTTGCATTCAAGATATGATCCCTTGTATATTCGTACCAGTGCACACATATATTTATATCTTCCTACTTGCGCACATGCACACTGTATATTCATACCAGTGCACACATATATTGATATCTTCATACTTGCGTACATGCACACTGTATATTCATACCAGTGCACACATATATTGATATCTTCCTACTTGCGCATATGCACACTGTATATTCATACCAGTGCACACATATATTGATATCTTCCTATTTGCGCACATGCACACTGTATATTCATACTAGTGCACATATATATTGATATCTTTCTACTTGCGCACATGCACACTGTATATTCATACCAGTGCACACATATATTGATATTTTCCTACTTGCGCACATGCACACTGTATATTCATACCAGTGCATACATATATTGATATCTTCATACTTGCGCACATACATATTGTACACTCATACTTGTGCACACATCTATTGTACATTCATACTCGTGTACTTACATATTGTTCACTCATACTTATGCACACATCTATTGTACATTCATACTTATGTACTTACATATTGTACACTCATACTTGTGCACACATCTATGGTACATTCATACTCATGTACTTACATATTGTACACTCATATTTATGCACACATCTATTGTGCATTCATACTCGTGTACTTACATATGGTACATTCATGCTTGTACACATACATATTTGCACATACATAGACGATTCTAGTTTGACTTGGAGATCTGGGAATCGCAAGATACTTTCTAAAACTGATTCATTTTAAAGAAGCGGTCTTCCTTAAATATGTGCATATTACTATTCCATGTTGCATGATACGCTGATATGCTTACATTTCTTTTATATGTCGCATACATCATGCTTTCTGATTATACGCATTGAGATATGTTGTTTCCATGATATTTCTGGGTTTGGGAACCGTGGGTATTTTAAAAGAAAGTATATATTGTTTGAAAAACCCGGTTACCCTTGATATGATATTTCAGTGCGTCCACCATGTGTTTTCTCGGTTCTGAGAGTGGCATGTGAAACCCGATTCGAGGAGTGGTAGGCACCGTCTGCGGGTACATGGTGGACCCGGTGAGGTACCCCGGGACAAGAAGACTCGTATATGTTATACGGTGAGCCTGGCATGGGAGTACTACCTACCGGTGATTGTGTTGAGCTCGGCGGATATCTGGGGGATACCGACCGGAGTTGAGAGATGAGATGGGCCGATCCGGACTGACGGAGCCCCATGTATATGAGGATTTACGTGCCGATGCTAGGCACAGGTTTCATGATGTTTTCGAGTGTCGATGCTTGACACCCAGGTTCCATGATTTTGATATGTCGCGAGCGACACATGTTGATTTACATCCTCATACTTCCATGCATATGTTTATGATATTTACATGCATGATGCTTATTGTCATTGGGTGACACGTGGACGATTTCCACCTACATATATTGACATTGATGATATTGATCACACAGTTGGATGATATCCAGATATTCATAGACTTCATGATATAGTCGACATTGATCATACCTAATATTTATGATATGTTATTACCTGAGGCACTGGCATGAGCACTTGGTACTACATTCATGTATAGATGTTACATTGCCACCTTATCATGCTTTAGACTTATCCATTTGAGGTTTATATATATATATATATATATATATATGATCGTATTGACCTAGGATTGTGTCATACATATGATTTCTGCTCTGTGATATTTTCTATTCACGAGTTGGCAACTCACCCCCGTTGTGCCACAGTTCTTGCAGCTTTTGCCGTACAGGTTCCATTGCGGCTTCTGGCACACTGCTTCCCTTATGGGTGATTTGCTTTGGTAGGTGGGTTCTTTTGCATCAGAACCACCATTGTACATGTATTATTCAGTTGTATCTAGTAATTCCATCAACCAAACTTGTATATTGTTTCAGACTTAGAAAACCAGTTACGATTATTTCGACCTTAGAGTCGCGCGTTGTAGTATTATGGTTTTCATGCCGATTTTGAGTTTTCCTTTGAGTTTTGATTCTCGCCATTCGGCGTTGTATATTGTACTGCTTGTGTGGTTATGACCGTCGATTGACGAAGAGCTAGCTCCCGCTTGGAGATGCCTTTTATCATTGTATATATATTATTCTTGTTGTACCCCGTTTGGGGCCAGTATTTACAAAGGAAACTCTGCCAAAATTTTCAGAAAAGACTAGAGATTTTGAAAATGCATATTCGGCTTACTTATTTAATAACCTTGTTTTAAAAACATGTTTTCTTCACTTGTTAAAACTAGTTTTCCTTATTTACTCCTTAAAAAAATGGTTTTAGATTTCTGGACTTTTGGCTTACTTGAATTAGATGGGGTCCTATAGACTTCATATGATTCAAGGCCAGTCACGTGCTATTTCGGGTCGTGACAAAGTTGGTATCAGAGCGCTAGGTTAACCTTGGTTCTGTAAGTCTACGGTAGCGCGCCGGCCGTCTGTCCGATGCCAAAATGCGGAAACGAAAACTTTTTCAAAGCTTGAAACCGGCGCTATCGTATGCTTAAAACCTGGATCGAACCATTAACCTACAACTAGCAACTAGAGAAAGGGTTGGAAAGCTATACCGATCGATCGTGTCCTTCAGTCTTTGGCCACCATCCCAAGTTCCTCGCGGCATCTCCGGTCTTGATCTCCTCGTCGGAAAGGGCACCGCATCTTCGAGTCTTTTTACGGGCTCCCGCTTCGTCCGAAGCAACTCAGGCATGAAGTTCGCAAGCCGACGTGTCCAAGGCGAAGTAGAGAATGTTGTGTGTAGCGTTTTGAAAATCGTTTCGGTGAAATTTCGGAAAATCGGTAAAAGGAAGGGGTTTTCTGTAAAATGTCAAAATACAAATATCTTATTATAAAAATTAAATATACATATTCTAGCTATGTAATTGCTATTATTTGGTGTTTATTGAGCCGCTGGTGAAATTTCAAATTTTCTGAAAAAAATATTATTTTATTATTATTTTAAGCCGTCACTAATACATTTAATTAGGGAAAATTACAAATTGGAATGAGTTGAAACAAATTTTGTGCATCATAAAACATTAAATAAAAATTTATCATGTGGTTTTTGGAACGAAATCATTTGCCAAAACGGTTTAGAAATTATTGAAGAAAAAAGGCTTTTTTTTAGCGTAAATGGATGTTTGGGGTATTGTATTTATCATTTTTCATCACCCCACACCCGTGCCCACACCCACACACCCCCACTTACTCCTCCCCTTAGCCAAATTCAGCAGCCCTCACTTTTTCCCCACTTGGTTTGCAAAGGAAAAAGAAATAAAAGAAAAGATTAGAAAATAGATAAAGTAGTTAGACTTTGACCTTACCTTGACCTTGACTTTCCTCCCTTGCATTTTCCTCACCTCCCTCTCTCTCCCCTCACCCACTTCTGGCCGAAATTCTCAGCCCCAACAGCAGCCCCTCCCTCCCTCTTCTCCTCTCATTTTCCATAAAAAAATTCACCCATTTCCATCAAAAATCAAAGCTAAAATGCAAATCAAAGCCCTACCCATTTTCTCTTATCTCTTTAAGCATGGATCTTGGTGCAAAGATTTCAATTTGGAGGTCTAGTTTCATGTTGATCTCAAGATGGTTTTAAGGTATAAATCCTAACCTATTGTTCAATTGTTGGGTTAAATTCCTTAATGTATCTTATTAGGTGCTTAAATATGGTTTAATTGCAAGTTTGGAAATCTAAAGAGAAGGAGTTTGAATTGAAAAGTTAGGGTTTTAAATTCAATAGGGTTGTTGTCACTTGTTTAAGGTTGCATGGTGTAGTTAGCATGTTAAGACATGTTAAACCTAATCTAGAAGATAATTTGTATATTGTTGCATCTAAAAGTCCAAATTTAGTTATTTAAGCAAACTAGGTTTTAGTTTTAGTTGCAAATGGGTGATTTAAAATCTAACTAAGAATTTTATGACTTTATTAACATTATAAAATGTAGTTTAATGCTTTAGATCATGCAAATCCAAACTAGATTGTTGTATGTGCATTTTGCTATAAAATGGTCGAAATTGGTTAAAATTGCAAACTAGTTTTTGTAAATATTGTGTTAAATCGAGAATTAAAATATGGTTAGGGTTTTTATCATATTATTAACTTTATTAAGTGTAGTTTAACACTTTAGTTCATGGAAATCCAACCTAAATCGTAGTTTGTGCATTTTTGCTATGAAATTGTAAAAAGGGTATTTTGTAAACTAGAATATTAGGGTTTTTGGAATTTAATGAGATTAAATTCCGGAAATTGTTTCTATGACTTATTTAAGATATTTAATAAGTATATTGGCCGCTACATTCATTTAAACATCATGTTTTGTACAAACGGCGAATTGTGCTTGCTAGATTTTCGGAAAAACGACTTTTTAAGTGAAATTGGGGTTTTTGGGAATTTTAAGCTATTTTATATTATAATTAGTGCTTGTAATTGTGCAAATGAGTGTGATTGGGTTTTTCTCGATGGTTTGGCGTTTGTACGCCGACGTCGAGGGTTTTTGGGTTGATTTGTGAAAGCAACCATAGGTTTTGACCTATGTGGGATTCGTGCATCGTTTTGATCATGAGTCGGATTTTAATGAGATATGGTGCGTTATGATATGTAGGTACCCCCATGTGGACTTCGAGACGACAAGCAAGCGTGTGGCGACGTCGGCACCGGCTAGCGAGGACCAGGTGAGTAGATTTATATCTACGGGGAGAAGTCGGGTGGATGGCGTATAGCACCCCCGCAGTCCGTGGTGGTGTATACGGATGCGTATACACACCAACAATTATTATATGTTATTTGGGATTAATAATGATGCTTAGGATGGATATTGGTGTGTTGGATTACTTTAGTGTTGCGAACCCTAGGGTAGTGTTACCCACACATACACACATACATACTTGCATACATTCCTATTGATATGTGCTCATGGGCTTCTTTATAGTTATGTGTTCACATGGGTATGGGACTATGTGTTCACATACGGATTGAGGATGATACTTGGGATTGAGCTGAGTCGATGAGATTTGATTTGAGGCCGTGAGATCGGTGATATAGCAGGGTTCGTATCTTAGATACGACATGACGTTGTAGCGGGTCCTTGACGTAGTGTTTCACACACGTCCATGCATACGTAGGCGGTATCAGTATGGTACTAGACGTAGATCAGTACCCCGATCATGATATTGATAAAGAGGATACCAGGTGAATAGTATGATGAATGTGATATTGACCCGTACCCAGATTGGGATGCCGTACGACGGATTTACGTACGAGCTATATTGATGATTGATCCGCACTCTTGACTTGGGATGCCTGATTATAGATATGGTATCGGATATGATATTATTGAGGCGGGATCACCGACTATACATATACATGTATGTATATGTATCGACTCAGATGATAGGCGGTTTCCTTACCTGTAGTTCAGCTTGTTAGTTCAGCCGTAGAGTTTAGTGTAGTTGTTAGATTAGATTAGACTTCTTACCTATTTCAAAAACTAACGAATCGTGGGCATTTTTAAAGACAGCTCAAGGGAATCTACGGATATTTCAAAAACGACGTATCTTTTCATAAAAACACCGTAGCCCCTATTTTCAAAACCCCATGATTCGTGTTATTTCAAAAGGGCACCATTCGTAGGACTTATATTAGATTATTGCAGATTAGTTATCGTTGTGTCTAGTATTCAGCTCCCGCACATTATTGCTGTTCGCTCTGCCTCGCATATTTATTTTTCTGCATATTCCATTATTGATATCATGCTGTTAGGACACCAGCACCATTACCGATGATGCGTATGTACCACGTACACCTACTTGCCGGCTCACACACATCTTCATCGGTAATTGCCATGTCACGTACACTTTAGAGAATATAATTGCTTGACTTAGATTGTTAGCTGGTAGTTTTGACATGATATTAGTGTACTTCCCTTATATGCCATATTAGGCATTGTAGTTATTACCTACCACTTCATGCATACTGTTATTCAGTTGTTCATGCCTAGTTCATTATCATTGACATATGCACTTGTGATGATTTCTTGAGATTTATGATATTTCTGGATTTCGGGGAAAGCCGCAAAATTTACAACTTATGATCTTTTAAAATATAAAATATTGCGGTTTTCTAGTGATGTAAAGTGTCGTCCACCATGAGTTTGCTGTGGTTTTGGAGATCCGTGTCGAGGAGTGGAGGAACCGTCACGGGTACATGGTGGGCCCGGTATGGTACCCCGGGGCAAGAGGAATGTGGTGTTGACGTTGAGCCTGGCTGGGGAGCACTACCTACCGGTGATATTACCCGACGCGTCGGATATCCGGAGGATACCGTCGTGGTCTTGAGATGGATGGTAGGGGCCGGTCCGGACTGACGGCGCCCTAGATATTGAGCTTGAGACATTGATATTTCGAGACAGTGAGGTTTATGTTTTGTGTCGATGCTAGACACTGTTGATACTGATTTCATTATGATACCCCAGTTTAAAAATACGAAGGAAATCTCACTAATTTATGAAAACAGTTTCTTCATTTACATGTATTCTGTTTCATGCATTCATACCTCATTCATATGATATATTGCTACCTGAGGCACTGACACGGGCACAAGAAATTATACTCGGGTTAGATATTACCCTAGTCATTGTTATAGGCTGCCTGTTATACTTATATTTGAGGATATATTATGATCATTGACCTAGGTTGCGTTATTTATGCGATTTCTGTGCGTAGATGTTTTTCTATTCACGAGTTGGCAACTCACCCCCGTTGTGCCCCAGTTTCTTGCAGATTTGCCGTACAGGTTTCATTACGGCTTGCGGGCTCAGTTTCATTCGGGTGATTTGCTAGTAGGTGGGTTTACTTGTATCATACCCCCATTATATATCTTGTATATCATTATTCTGTTGTATCTAGAAGTTCCATCAACCAAACATGTATCTATTGAGATAGAGACCAGTGTTGTTTATTCTTTCGACCTTAGAGTCGCTCGTTATATTTCTGGTGGTTTTGAGTTCCCTTTTGAGTTTTTGATCCTCGCCGTTGGCGTTGTATATTATATTGCTTGTGTGGTTGTGACCGTCGATTGACGAAGAGCTAGTTCCCGCTTGGGGATGCCTTTTTTTCTTGATTTCGTATACTATTCATGTTGTATCCCGTTTGGGGGCCAGTATTTACAAAGGAGACTCTGCCGAAATTTTTAGTAAATTTTTGATGTTTTAAAAAAAAAAAAAACCGCATAATTCGGCTTATGCTATTGAAATTACTTGTTTTAAGTTGGTTTTTCCTGCACTCTACTACTTTTCTTGGTTTGGATTTCTGGGTTTTCGGTTTACTTAGATTACGTACGCCTCGAGACGTTTGTAGTTTAAGTGCCGGTCATGTTCCGTTCTTTCGGGTCGTGACAAAGTTGGTATCAGAGCGTTAGGTTTTACCTTCGGAGTGTAGGATGACCCTTGGTTGATGGAATAGGTGACTAAAGTAGAGTGACGTATCGTTGGTATGTTCCGCGGCATATTTACGACACGCCACTCCACTTATGAAGCCTTAGGATGTACATTTCCTTGTTCAGTATTATATTCCTTCCTGATCTAGCCTCATCGGTACCAGCTTGGTTTTGCTGCTACGGTTACCGGCAGGGAAAGCTACGGCTAGAGTTGCGGTCAGCATAAGCTCGTCACGAACGAGGACTGACCAGGGCGAAATTCCGGCGACACACGATTGCGGAGATGTGTCTTTTTACTGTGTTTCCGCGCCACGAGCGTTTGGCGGATCGCCTTTATGAGATTTCTCGGACGTGCCGATCAGTATCAAAGGATTGGGCCACTGACAGAGGCCAACCAGATTTTGATGACCGTTGGTGTGTTGCTTATTCATGATGGTCGAGGCACTGTTCAGCGTGCAGACGAGCGAGCTAGTTATTGCTGCGAACGACGAGATATTGCCCCAGATGCTGGCGTTAGTGCAGAACGAGTTGTACTAAGAGATGATAGAAGGTCGCTAGTCATCGAGGATGAATGACTAGGACTTGTGGATCGTTCGCCTACCCCGATGCGAGGTCATCAGATAGATTGATTCCAGCTGGAGACGATTTCACGCGGAGACGTTGAGAGTCGACAGAGACGATCGAATGTCAGAAACCTATTTATCCGAGTTTAAAGTAGTCGGAAAGACATGCAGGCAATTCTATGGTCCCTCTAGAAGAATGAAATCCTAACTCGACTTAATGACCGTGTGAAAGCCTTTGAACCTTCGGGTTTGCGGCAGTTCTACGACGCCATTAGTGAGGCTTGGGTTTGCCCTTCTACGGCTGGACCACCGATGCTGTGGTATGTACTCGATACTATTAAACTGTGCCCAAGATGTTGAGCTCTTGGAGGATTATGAGGTTTTGACGACTCGGTCGGATGGCTCGACTTAATTCGGATGCTAGGTGGTGAGATGCATTTCTTGGGAGACTCCAGATACGAGGATTGCCGTTGGAGCTCAGTCCATATAGCCATGATGAGACGATTCCGAAGCAGTCGACATTAGAGAAAGTGGAGTAAAGAGGTCCGTACAAGATCTGGATAAGACGACGTTCCACTCCGCCGACATCAGAGATGCGATACGCATGCCGAGGCAGAGTACTGGATATACCTTCCAGAAGGAGTCGCGATGGGTATGCAGCCGTTCCGGAGCAAGATGCAGATATAGGAAAGGACGATGACTTCCGGACAGTTGGCAGGGACGAGACATGGAAGAGACCGTGAGCAGGATTCCTTTCAGGACACTGCTGCAATGATACTTGCACCCAGGATCAGATGTGTCACGTATATTCAGAGAGCCAGAGGCCGACGCCAGTGATATGCTGTCTTATGAGTGGTCGCAATGATTGACCGAGAGATGACCAGAGAAGTGCCAGAATGGGATCATCCCCGTTAGCACACCTGACAGGGCCGATGAGCCGATGGACCGAGAGATTGGTAATTCACAGTGGAGATCTTGACCCAGGAGTGGTCATTGTTACGCACACCAGCAGGCCAGAGTCCATGATCATCGACGAGACGTCCCACTAGTGACCGCGACAGTTGGCCCGAGATTCTTAGAGGATGCACTTAAGCGGTACTATTCCGCCATTATCGATTTTGATGTTTTGGGTGATTTATTCGCATGATTTGATTTTGATGATTGAGAATTTACGATTCTTGCACAGTGTTGCACTTGATATCGTTTTCGTGCTTGGGTTTCACATGTTTGTGATTTTACGGTTTCAGACATTTGAGTTGATTTTGTGCGTATGCACGCACACGATTTCGTTCCTGCACTCTGTATAGTTCATATATGCTTGCAGTGCAGTGATACGCCTTTTGTGCACTTAGATGCACTGGACTTCGATTTCGATTGTGATACTCGATATTTGTTTTGGGCACCTTGTGCACCTGATTGATTTTGCGCACGTTCGGCGCTTGATATTGGATTTCATGATTTCGTGCACGATGGATGCACCTGATTTGAATTTTCGCGCATGTCTTGAGATGCGATTTTGGTGCACACCAGATGCACTAAATCGAGATTTTTCGTGCATGTCAGATGCACCTGATTTTGCTGTCAGGCACACATGTTGCCTACGACAGATGTTTCGTGCACACCCGATGCACTTAGATGTTGTTTCTGTGCGCATGTATGGCATATTCATGGATTTTGATTTCCGTGCGCACCAGACGCACGTAGCATTCATGTGCATATTTTAGAATTGATTTCGTATAGAGCAGTACGTTTTTATGATATTGCTATGTGTTTTCGTACTGAGCAGGACTAGTCAGAGGACAGTAATATATTTTGCATGCATTGATAGTTATTGAAGGGATTTCCAAAAAGCGAGCTATAGCCTCAGTATTTACCTACGTGTCTGATAGGACACGAAATGTTTAAAACAAGGAGACCCTTCTAAATTGTTTCCAAAACGGCGGAACGTACGTTTCAAACAAAGGTATATATGTATATAGTTATTTTCTTATGGTAGACGTCCGCCACTGTGCAGTGTTATACGCGTTGCACAGCGACTTAAAGAGATTTGGCATGTATTTCCTTCAGATACTTACAGATATAGATTCGATATTTACATTTATAGTTTCGAGTTATATCATATTGGTTTTGATTTGGATTTGGCATTGATGTCTTCTCCACGACTCCGATGATCGCGGGATGCTTGACGGAGTTTTGATTTGAGTTATATACTCATTTTTCAAGCGCATGCGCTGCGCTACGATTTGTTTTATGTATTTACAATTTCGGAACCCCGACGACTTGATGGTTTTTCTTAGATGTTTTAGTAATTGGGGGAGTTTGAATTTAAATTCGGGGACCGAATTTCTTTAAGGGGGGAAGATTGTAGCGTTTTGAAAATTGTTTCGGTGAAATTTCGGAAAATCGGTAAAAGGAGGGGGTTTTCTGTAAAAAGTCAAAATACAAATATCTTATTATAAAAATTAAATATACATATTCTAGCTATGTAATTGCTATTATTTGGTGTTTATTGAGCCGCTGGTGAAATTTCAAATTTTCTGAAAAAAATATTATTTTATTATTATTTTAAGCCGTCACTAATACATTTAATTAGGGAAAATTACAAATTGGAATGAGTTGAAACAAATTTTGTGCATCATAAAACATTAAATAAAAATTTATCATGTGGTTTTTGGAACGAAATCATTTGCCAAAACGGTTTAGAAATTATTGAAGAAAAAAGGCTTTTTTTTAGCGTAAATGGATGTTTGGGGTATTGTATTTATCATTTTTCATCACCCCACACCCGTGCCCACACCCACACACCCCCACTTACTCCTCCCCTTAGCCAAATTCAGCAGCCCTCACTTTTTCCCCACTTGGTTTGCAAAGGAAAAAGAAATAAAAGAAAAGATTAGAAAATAGATAAAGTAGTTAGACTTTGACCTTACCTTGACCTTGACTTTCCTCCCTTGCATTTTCCTCACCTCCCTCTCTCTCCCCTCACCCACTTCTGGCTGAAATTCTCAGCCCCCAACAGCAGCCCCTCCCTCCCTCTTCTCCTCTCATTTTCCATAAAAAAATTCACCCATTTCCATCAAAAATCAAAGCTAAAATGCAAATCAAAGCCCTACCCATTTTCTCTTATCTCTTTAAGCATGGATCTTGGTGCAAAGATTTCAATTTGGAGGTCTAGTTTCATGTTGATCTCAAGATGGTTTTAAGGTATAAATCCTAACCTATTGTTCAATTGTTGGGTTAAATTCCTTAATGTATCTTATTAGGTGCTTAAATATGGTTTAATTGCAAGTTTGGAAATCTAAAGAGAAGGAGTTTGAATTGAAAAGTTAGGGTTTTAAATTCAATAGGGTTGTTGTCACTTGTTTAAGGTTGCATGGTGTAGTTAGCATGTTAAGACATGTTAAACCTAATCTAGAAGATAATTTGTATATTGTTGCATCTAAAAGTCCAAATTTAGTTATTTAAGCAAACTAGGTTTTAGTTTTAGTTGCAAATGGGTGATTTAAAATCTAACTAAGAATTTTATGACTTTATTAACATTATAAAATGTAGTTTAATGCTTTAGATCATGCAAATCCAAACTAGATTGTTGTATGTGCATTTTGCTATAAAATGGTCGAAATTGGTTAAAATTGCAAACTAGTTTTTGTAAATATTGTGTTAAATCGAGAATTAAAATATGGTTAGGGTTTTTATCATATTATTAACTTTATTAAGTGTAGTTTAACACTTTAGTTCATGGAAATCCAACCTAAATCGTAGTTTGTGCATTTTTGCTATGAAATTGTAAAAAGGGTATTTTGTAAACTAGAATATTAGGGTTTTTGGAATTTAATGAGATTAAATTCCGGAAATTGTTTCTATGACTTATTTAAGATATTTAATAAGTATATTGGCCGCTACATTCATTTAAACATCATGTTTTGTACAAACGGTGAATTGTGCTTGCTAGATTTTCGGAAAAACGACTTTTTAAGTGAAATTGGGGTTTTTGGGAATTTTAAGCTATTTTATATTATAATTAGTGCTTGTAATTGTGCAAATGAGTGTGATTGGGTTTTTCTCGATGGTTTGGCGTTTGTACGCCGACGTCGAGGGTTTTTGGGTTGATTTGTGAAAGCAACCATAGGTTTTGACCTATGTGGGATTCGTGCATCGTTTTGATCATGAGTCGGATTTTAATGAGATATGGTGCGTTATGATATGTAGGTACCCCCATGTGGACTTCGAGACGACAAGCAAGCGTGTGGCGACGTCGGCACCGGCTAGCGAGGACCAGGTGAGTAGATTTATATCTACGGGGAGAAGTCGGGTGGATGGCGTATAGCACCCCCGCAGTCCGTGGTGGTGTATACGGATGCGTATACACACCAACAATTATTATATGTTATTTGGGATTAATAACGATGCTTAGGATGGATATTGGTGTGTTGGATTACTTTAGTGTTGCGAACCCTAGGGTAGTGTTACCCACACATACACACATACATACTTGCATACATTCCTATTGATATGTGCTCATGGGCTTCTTTATAGTTATGTGTTCACATGGGTATGAGACTATATGTTCACATACGGACTGAGGATGATACTTGGGATTGAGCTGAGTCGATGAGATTTGATTTGAGGCCGTGAGATCGGTGATATAGCAGGGTTCGTATCTTAGATACGACATGACGTTGTAGCGGGTCCTTGACGTAGTGTTTCACACACGTCCATGCATACGTAGGCGGTATCAGTATGGTACTAGACGTAGATCAGTACCCCGATCATGATATTGATAAAGAGGATACCAGGTGAATAGTATGATGAATGTGATATTGACCCGTACCCAGATTGGGATGCCGTACGACGGATTTACGTACGAGCTATATTGATGATTGATCCGCACTCTTGACTTGGGATGCCTGATTATAGATATGGTATCGGATATGATATTATTGAGGCGGGATCACCGACTATACATATACATGTATGTATATGTATCGACTCAGATGATAGGCGGTTTCCTTACCTGTAGTTCAGCTTGTTAGTTCAGCCGTAGAGTTTAGTGTAGTTGTTAGATTAGATTAGACTTCTTACCTATTTCAAAAACTAACGAATCGCGGGCATTTTTAAAGACAGCTCAAGGGAATCTACGGATATTTCAAAAACGACGTATCTTTTCATAAAAACACCGTAGCCCCTATTTTCAAAACCCCATGATTCGTGTTATTTCAAAAGGGCACCATTCGTAGGACTTATATTAGATTATTGCAGATTAGTTATCGTTGTGTCTAGTATTCAGCTCCCGCACATTATTGCTGTTCGCTCTGTCTCGCATATTTATTTTGCTGCATATTCCATTATTG
Source organism: Agapanthus africanus (assembly GCA_030015575.1). Lineage (NCBI taxonomy): Eukaryota > Viridiplantae > Streptophyta > Magnoliopsida > Asparagales > Amaryllidaceae > Agapanthus > Agapanthus africanus. Next base: position 521,349,447 of record CM057337.1, read on the forward strand.
ATATCATGCTGTTAGGACACCAGCACCATTACCGATGATGCGTATGTACCACGTACACCTACTTGCCGGCTCACACACATCTTCATCGGTAATTGCCATGTCACGTACACTTTAGAGAATATAATTGCTTGACTTAGATTGTTAGCTGGTAGTTTTGACATGATATTAGTGTACTTCCCTTATATGCCATATTAGGCATTGTAGTTGTTACCTACCACTTCATGCATACTGTTATTCAGTTGTTCATGCCTAGTTCATTATCATTGACATATGCACTTGTGATGATTTCTTGAGATTTATGATATTTCTGGATTTCGGGGAAAGCCGCAAAATTTACAACTTATGATCTTTTAAAATATAAAATGTTGCGGTTTTCTAGTGATGTAAAGTGTCGTCCACCATGAGTTTGCTGTGGTTTTGGAGATCCGTGTCGAGGAGTGGAGGAACCGTCACGGGTACATGGTGGGCCCGGTATGGTACCCCGGGGCAAGAGGAATGTGGTGTTGACGTTGAGCCTGGCTGGGGAGCACTACCTACCGGTGATATTACCCGACGCGTCGGATATCCGGAGGATACCGTCGTGGTCTTGAGATGGATGGTAGGGGCCGGTCCGGACTGACGGCGCCCTAGATATTGAGCTTGAGACATTGATATTTCGAGACAGTGAGGTTTATGTTTTGTGTCGATGCTAGACACTGTTGATACTGATTTCATTATGATACCTCAGTTTAAAAATACGAAGGAAATCTCACTAATTTATGAAAACAGTTTCTTCATTTACATGTATTCTGTTTCATGCATTCATACCTCATTCATATAATATATTGCTACCTGAGGCACTGACACGGGCACATGAAATTATACTCGGGTTAGATATTACCCTAGTCATTGTTATAGGCTGCCTGTTATACTTATATTTGAGGATATATTATGATCATTGACCTAGGTTGCGTTATTTATGCGATTTCTGTGCGTAGATGTTTTTCTATTCACGAGTTGGCAACTCACCCCCGTTGTGCCCCAGTTTCTTGCAGATTTGCCGTACAGGTTTCATTACGGCTTGCGGGCTCAGTTTCATTCGGGTGATTTGCTAGTAGGTGGGTTTACTTGTATCATACCCCCATTATATATCTTGTATATCATTATTCTGTTGTATCTAGAAGTTCCATCAACCAAACATGTATCTATTGAGATAGAGACCAGTGTTGTTTATTCTTTCGACCTTAGAGTCGCTCGTTATATTTCTGGTGGTTTTGAGTTCCCTTTTGAGTTTTTGATCCTCGCCGTTGGCGTTGTATATTATATTGCTTGTGTGGTTGTGACCGTCGATTGACGAAGAGCTAGTTCCCGCTTGGGGATGCCTTTTTTTCTTGATTTCGTATACTATTCATGTTGTATCCCGTTTGGGGGCCAGTATTTACAAAGGAGACTCTGCCGAAATTTTTAGTAAATTTTTGATGTTTTAAAAAAAAAAAACCCGCATAATTCGGCTTATGCTATTGAAATTACTTGTTTTAAGTTGGTTTTTCCTGCACTCTACTACTTTTCTTGGTTTGGATTTCTGGGTTTTCGGTTTACTTAGATTACGTACGCCTCGAGACGTTCGTAGTTTAAGTGCCGGTCATGTTCCGTTCTTTCGTGTCGTGACATTGTGACAACTTTGTCTCTTGAGGATTTAATGGATGCCATTAGTGAGGAGATTTTGAGCTAGAGGAGGAAGAAGAAGAAGCTTTCTTTTTCCTTTTGTGATGTATGTGATAAAATGAGAGAGTGAGAAGAATAATATGAGAGCTCACCCCTTCATGGCAGCCCCCCCTCTCTCTCCTCTTATTATATCATCACAAATCCATCACCTTATGTGACACATGCACAAAGAAAGAGACCATGAGTCACCACTTGTGCATGTGTCACAATTAATGCTCCAAATAATGATATTTAGCTCACAATTTCCATTAACAAACATTAATCCAAATGTTTGCAACAATAAAAAGATACGGCAACATCTAAAGTAAACTCGTGACGGATCATAAGGATACCCCTCACCTGTATATACATACCTGCACCCGCATTTCGACTGAATGGGAATGCGATGAGACTAAAGTAATCCAAAAAATCTAATACTAGGATCCGGCTTAAACCAAAGCCCACTAATATGATCCGCCCGATCATGATCCGTGCACTACTGCACGTATATGATCGGACCCTGCTATATATCATACGGCCTCTACAACGAAACTTGAGAAACTGTCTGTGGGGGACTTTAAAGACTCGTCAATACTTCGGCTGTGGATTTAACCACTAGCACGTCAGAGGTACTAGCCGTACGTAACGGGCTACCAGGTGTTGACCAAAAGGGAGGTCGATGAGCGAACTCATCCTGACACCCTACTGAGCCTGTCAGTGACAATATCCGTACAGTCCGGTCCGTTCGTCTATGAGCATCGCATGGCGGGCCTAGAGGGTTGGTAAAAGTCAGACCCCCCAAAGCGGCAGAAGTCATGTCGGAGTGTAGCCCAAAACACCCTGAGATACTACTGGAACACCTACCGGTAAATCTCCTACCTTGGCCAAGGACTTCGTGTAATGGCTCTCCTAGACATAGAGCGACCTCACCCCCAATACCGGGAGAGACAAACCCCTGCCGATCCGCTCACTACCTCCATGTGGCTCGGGACTGTACCCAACTAAAACCTGTTTGCACGACTCCTTTGAGCCGTGGTAGGGTAGTAATCAAAGCACAGTGGGAACTCACACGAGACAAATGACAATCTCAGGTCGATGAACTAACCTGTACACATGTCACCAGGGAACTGCTATCTGACGTCAGGTATAATACCAACTAGCATGTTCCCGGCGAGTCATGTCCGGTGTACTCATAACCCAATGAGCACCTGTATACATCTTAGGTGAACCAACTGACACCAATGGCTTGTGAGACCAGCCACCGCCCCTCGTTGGGGTCTCGACTGTTTATACTAGTCTACTAATGGAGTATCGATGCCCAGTCTCAAAACTCGCACGACTAGGGACCTTTTAAGGACGTGCTTGTAGACCCCAGCTTCCACGTATATGATCGCCATCATACTGCTGGCCGTCAAGCAAGAATCCTAAGGGCTCTATCAACATGCAATAGTGACCTGTAATGTCACCTGAAGCAGGGCACGATGATAAAGATAAACCGTGGTAGCAAACTATTCTCTATCAACGTGTAATAGTGAACTACAATGTTACCTAAAGCATGTACACGATGATAAAGACAAACCAGATAGTATACAAACTTCTCCAGTAAGACTGTCCTACCGGTATAGGTCCTCCCTCAATCATTGCAATTACGTGCCTGCGATCCAATAATTGACTCTGAGGGCACTATATCCAACAATCTCCCACTTGCACTCAAGGCTAATTATTGCGATGTCGCATACTCACAGCCCGTGTGATACCGAACACCCAACTTCTCTACTAATCAGTCTCACAAAGCCCGTTTGCGAAACTATTGCGTTCGAGAAATAGCTTCAGCTAGTGGATCCGCCGTGATGTTTCTTTCTATGTCTCTCTTTATCTCAAGTTCGCGGAGAAAGCCATCTCCCGAAATGAGCAATACCTGTCTTAGAATATGTCTGGATATCTGATGGGACCTAGTGTTAGTTATATGTATGCCCTAGAGGCCATTACTGTACATAGGATGTATATTGTAGTGGATGCTGGGACATATATAGGGAGGACTTTCTTGCTCGACATGATAGTATGCTATCTGGTTACTCTTTACCTTAACGTGTATACTGATTGTCTCTCTGTTACATGTTGGTAAAGCCCTTAGGATGTGTACTTGACTACCTGGACTATGATGCGGATCATACTAGTGGGGACATGGTAGTCCATAAGTACATCCTTCAAAGTCCCTAGTCGTGGGTGTATCGAGACGGGGCATCGATATACCAGAGTAGACTAGCGTGTACCTTCTCGACCCATACAGATGGGCGATGGATGATCCCATATCCATTGGTGTTTGACATCAGAGGAGATATACGGGTGCTCAGTAGAGACTGGGTACACTGGACGGACTCACCGAGAACTCCCAGATGGTATTATACCTCACGTCAGATGGCAGTTCTCTGGTGACACTGGTACAGAGTAGTCTGTTGACCCGAGATCGTCATAGAGTCTTGTGTGGTTCCCACTGTGCTTTGATTTCCATCTTACCACGTCCAAGAGGGCGTGCAAAACGGTGGTTTTTGGGTACAGTCCCGAGTCACATGGAGACAATGAGCGATAGGAGGGGATTCGTCTCTCCCGATATAGGGAGTTGATGTTGCGCTGTGTTCGATTGGCTATAACAGGAAATCCCTGGCCAGGATTGCTGAGATTTACTGGTAAGTGTTACCAGTAGTTTCTCGAATTGTTATAGACCTCATATCGACACGACTTATCGAGCTATTGGGGTCTGACGTTTACCACCCCTAGGCGAGGTATGCGACATATCAGACGATCAGACCGGACTGTACGGTAGTGTTACTGGTTGGATTCACTGGAGTGTGAGCGGGCTTGCTCGTCGATCTTCAGATCGCTCAATACCCGGGTGGCCGTTACGTTTAGCAGACCGCTTGCGGCTTGTGGGTGTTTGATATGATCATCATCTGCTGCCGGCGTATTGACGAGTCTTTAGAGTCCTACACAGAGGTTTCCTGGCTCAAGCGAAACGAAATAGGAGCGCATATGAGATATGTGCGGGACCGAGAATGATACCAGTATGTGATACTGTATTCGATTCTCGCGATATGTGACATTGATCGGTTATATGCGATATAGCCGGCATATCGGATCAAGTGTTGATTCGATAAGTTGTTACTGTTGATATTAGTCGGTTATATGCGATATGACCGGATCATTAAATCAAGTGTTGATTTAATGATTTAATGCATAATTATATATTTGATATATTACTTTGCATTAACTAGTATCGGTTCACTTAAGATGGATTTTCTCACTCGGATGTGTGCATTGCATATGCGATATGATTTTGTGCACTTGCTTGTATCATGTTTGATGATGCATGCTTTTTGGTTAAGTGTAAAGAATTAAACCTTGGTTAATGAAATGGTTAGGGTTTACTTTTTCCTTATTCATTTTATTCATTTATTTATTCTTTTGGAAAAAGAAATGCAAAGAGAAAAATGGTGGAATTCTTTTGTTCATTCATGAAGCTTCATGAAGACTTTGACTTTGTGACCATTTTGTCTCATGCTTTAACCTAACCATTCCACTTAACTCTAATTAATTCTCTACACCTAACCTTGGTTAGCTTATGATAAGAATTGTTTTCTTTTCTATTTTTAATTTTTTCTTATCATAACTTTCATCATCTTCTTCTTCTTCACTTCAAGAACAAAGCTTACCTCATCAATGGTGATTGATGAATTAGAGTGAGAAACCCAATTCTAAAGTTTACCCACTTCCTATTTCTTCATCCTCTACCTCTTGCCAAGTAGTAGAGTGTGTTTCCTTCACAAGTTTTCATGGCTTGGTGAAGGTGGAGCTTGATCTAGCGATGCTTCGACGTAGATCATCTTCGGCACGTCGTCGATGACCTAGCCCGCTTCTTCTCCGATGAAGCCGACGCAAGAGCCCGGATCTCGATATGGACAGCGAGGATACTTCGTTGCGGAGCTATGGAGGTGGAGCACCGGATCTACAAAGGTTGTATTTCCGTTTCCTACTAGTTTAGATGTTAACTAGTTTGCTTTTCGCCTAGATTTCTAGCCAACGGTCCGTATTAGGGTTTCTCGGCACCCATAATTTTTGAAATTGGCATGGTTAATGCCTTGTGAGACCTCCTTAGTGTGCCTAGGAACCCTACAGTGGTATCAGAGCCTAGCTAGAGCCTTAGGCGAAGTCTAGACGGAATTTGAATCCTGATCGAACCCGAAACCTCATTTTTCCCATGCTCTCTGTCCTTTTTTCAAAACTGTGCATTTTTCCACATTAAAAATATGCAGAAAATCAAGCAGGGTTTTCTAGGAATTACTGTAAATTTTGTGGACCTAATTCAATTATTCCACCGCGGTTCCGCGGCATGAGCAAGGCTCATGCGGCGGATCCGCGGCCGTACGGCCACAGTATTTAAATTCTTTTGCACAGTAATTCCTATTTAACTGTGATGAGTTCTCTGGGTATTTTTAATATTTATTCAAGAGTTGAATAATCTGGGATGTTTTGGAGCTTCGATGATTCGATCGGGTTTATCAGATTTTGTCTATTTGGCTTTCCGGATAAATTTTAGAGTATGTTAAAAAGTTCGACCGGATATAAATACCCAATTTTTCCCCTGTCGGAAAATTTCCAAGTGTTGGATTTTTCCGTAGTTTAACGACGTTCTAAGTAGTGCAAGTAACGCGATGGTCCCTCTAGAAGACAACAAACCTTAACTCGATTATGTGACCGTCTTGAACTGCCCTTTGAACCTTCGGGTTTGGGGCAGTACGGCGTGCCACATGTGAGGCGTTGGCTTGACCCTTCTACGGCTGGACCGTTGGTACTGAGGCACGAACTGAATGTTGTTAGACTCATATTTCATGTGTTGATCTGTATCGGGAAAACTTGGGTGTTCGATTGTTCGATCGGAAAGTTTGACATTTTCTATTTATCCGGAATGGGATACAATAATTGGAATTCACAATAAGTTATGAGATAACGGAATGAATGTTATAAACATAGCAGTTTAGTCTCACTTGATCGGTTGCCACGGAATTTTGATGTGATCAAAAGTCCGTCGCAATCACGTAGCGTACGCGGATACTCGCCGGGTAAACTTAATAGACAGCTACACCCCATAGCCCCGACCAAGTGACTGTAGGAGAACCCCGTCGCCGAAAGCATCCGTTCGGGTGCTCGCGGTAGCGGTGTTCCGCCTTGGTGCACTTCGTCGACGGCGTCGGGGGTGCGGCCGTCTACTGAAGTTTGCGACGAGCATTCGATCAGGATGTCGGGAATCTTGTTGAATTGCCCGACTCGATATTGAAAAGTGTTTTCGATTTTGAGACTAAAATGCGGGGTTTATAATTGTTAGGCATGCGATGTCTAAGGAATTCATTTGGTCAGGCATGCGATGTCTGAGGAGGTTGCGGATTCCAACTGTTGTAGTTTTACACTTTCTTTTCTGTGACCGTAAGTGTAATATGTGCTATCGCCGGTTTCGTTGCTATATGTCAACGACAATTGGGATACGCATGTTTACTTACGTTGATGACATGTGATGTTATGTGTTGCTGGATATGTTATATTGGATCGTCGTGTTGAATAGCCGGGTTTTTTTTATGTGAGATGAGTGTTTTTCATTTTCATTCATGTAAAAACTTGTATGTAATATTCTTTTATTGGGACACTTCCAGGTTGTGGAAGATGTCACCCTTTGTATATTATTTACTTTTCCGCACTAGGATAGACCCAAGGAGGAGGGCACAAGTAACCGGGTTCTGGAGTCCAGTGGGAGACCAACTCGAGGAGTCGAGTCTGGGTCTCCTAACTCCAGAATTGGTAGGGTTGCTTGCCGCTCTCGTAGGGGTCTAGGGGTGTGGGTTTGGCTATTCATCGCGACCGTGGAATCCGTGTTTTATACTGGCTCGTATTGAAAACACGGACGTCCTAGTATATCCAATATTTCATATGATTCTTCTGCTGCGATATCTGTGATGTGATCATGTGATGTTCTGTGATAGATACAGTATATAGTATATATGATATATTATATAGGCGTTACTTATGTTTTACACTCGCGCTAGCCCTGCCCCGCTCTGCCGTTAGTTACCTAACCTAACGGTGCACGAGGGGACATCGAGGCGAATGCGGATGGCATAAGTGTACGTCGTATTTATCTGTGATGTTTAGGTACTTAAATGATGGGACTTCATTAATGTGATTAATGAAATAAAAGAAACCTAAGATGTTGTAGAATCGAATTTCAAAATAAAACAGGTAGCTACAGTTCTTGCTTTGCACAGCGGTATATGTGATATATCCTGCACCTTATTCGATGAGGAAAGGACCGAGATCCCTTCACCGGGAGTGACTCCTTTAGCAATAACTGGCAGATGCTACACACTCGGTTTGTCTTTTGATTGCTTTTAAGTGTTTTTGCTTTGCACAGTGATATATATGATATATCCCGCACCTCATTCGACGAGGAAAGGACCGACGATCCCTTCACCGGGAGTGACTCCTTTAGCAAAACTAGAAAAGCCTCAAAAGCACTCCATTTTAAAATCATTTGATTCTACAACGATATCAAGTTCATTACGCAATAGGTTTTCAGAAAAACCTGTCGTAGCCCTTCGTCATTTCAGATATGTACTAGTTAGTATTCGTGCTGCGGTAGTTTGGCATTCGTCAAGGCGTAGTGTACGGTAGCTAACTAGTATTTATCTGTTTGAGCATATGATGCGATTGGATTAGGGTATTCGTACGGCGTTGTTTGGCATTCGTCAAGGGTCGTGCGGGTGGGTTTAATTCGATCAAGAAATGTACGGGTTGAACTTGACTAGTGGACTATGGGTTGTTTGGCATTCGTCAAGGTCATAGCGAGCTAGGGGCAAAATATTATCGGGAATTTCAAGTGTTGAAATTTGCAATGAGATTGCATACCTTCTATGAGATAGTTGGATCCCGATACCCGCTGCGAGTAAGAGTTACTCCTGGGAGAGTTTTATACATTACAATTAGCCGATCAAGTAGGTGTCTAGAAAGGTGTCAACGGGGTTACGCCTCTGGGAAAACGAGGTTTACATTAATTAGGTTCGTGCGAAAGCACGGGGGACCTCCCTCAAAGTACCGACACTGGCCTGGCTGAAAGATTGGCGAACTTGTAGTGTGTAATTAATCCCGGCTAGTCTTTCCTTTTAGGGTTTGAAGGAAGATTTGATAAAAAGCAGTGGGAGCCATCCTGATTAGATAAAATAATAACCAATCCATTCTTGCAATGGCGCACGCTGAGTGTTTTCTTCTCTCTCTCTCCTGGTAGCGACCATATCACGCCTTAATCAAGATAATAATACGGAATATTGACCGAACCCGCTTGTTATACTGAGCTGGGGAACGTTGGTCCCGCTCCAACTTATAATTGTTATAAGACCGAGCAGGAAATTGGGGATTACCAGAATTCCCGTGCCGCCCAAACGAAGAGAGTGCATGCTGATGCATCATCTTCGGGTGTGTTCATTACAAAGAACTGTTTCTCAGTATTCTTTACGTCCTGGGTATGTGATACCAGATCAGGATCCCAGATATGTAATCTGTTACATAGGGCTACAGAAAGGTAGAAAACTGAGAATGGGTGATAAGTTTCATGAGGCAGAAAACGGGGCAAGTGTTGCAGCCAAGTCTGTTGGTCACTGTCACCCTGTATTATGAATACATTGATTCTGAACAAATGTTATTAGATACCGAACCTGATATACAAAATCATATCTATCTCTTTATCAGTAAAGAAATGATAAAATTTTGTATAGTTGGATAATGTTTTGAACATTTCCTATATCAAAAGTTGATCGGTTCAGGCACGTTATCTAAAAGCATTGACGCTCTAAATCAAACTACAGTTCTTTAGTATACAGAACACACACAAGAGGAAGAGTTCAGAAATGAACAAATCCTTCTTGAGGCATTGTAGGCTAGGTCATATCAATGCGACCTGACTAGATGAAGTTACATTTAGATGCATATTTAAATCTGTTTGAATTTACATCTTATGAAACTTGCCAGTCATGTCACAAAGATACGATGACCATAGCTCTGTTTATTGGAAACAGAGAAAAAGTTAGTGAACTCTTGGGATAATACATGTTGATGTATGTAGGTCCCCAGTCTACACATGCCAAGACCGGTTCTTATTACTTCATTATATTCTCTGATAATCTCTCAAGATTCAGTCATATGTTCCTACTGAAACATGAGTCCGAACCTTTTGAGATATTCACAGAATATAAGCGAGAAGTAGAGAACCAAAATACGGGTATAAGTATTATGTCCTATGATGAGATCAGGGAGGAGAATACTTGTGCACGGAAATACTGGACTATTCTAAAGGAGAATGAGATTCTCTCTCAGCATTACTCCTCTGTATACACCATAGCACGATGGTATATCGGGGCGGAGCAATCACACCCTATATGATATGGTGTGCTCTATGATGAGTATTACTGAGTGACCTATTTCCTTTTTGGGAGTTATGCACTTGAGAAGATGCATACCTATTGAATAGGGTTCAAATCAAATCAGTTGCCTACCACTTCATATGTGATATGGAAAGGGAAGAGCCCATGTCTTAAGTTAATTAAGATTTGGGGTTGTCCGGCCTATGTCTGAAAGCAAAATCCGGACAAGCTCGAGGCAAGGTCTGTAATGTAGAACTGGAAAGGTTCCAGCTATACGAACTACAGCAGATGATTTGACAGAACCAAGGGATTCAGTAGATACCAACGAACCTCTGCCTCTCCGCCGATCTAGTAGGGTTCCTCACCCACCTGAGAGATACTTCGGTTTCTCTATGACAGTAGGAGCGAGGATTGCATCATGAGATGATGACCCAACTAGTTTCGAGCTGGCCATCAGGAGTGGGACTCTGTAAGAATGGCTGGATGTTTAGTGATCTGAAATGGAATCCTTATACACCAACAAAGTATGGACTTTAGTTGCTATATCTGAAGGGTTAAATCCCCATCAGGAGCAAGTATATCTTGAGAAGATTACTTGGTGTACATGGAAGAGTTGAGACTTTCAAAGCTAGACTTGTTAAAGGTCTACATCATTGACCAGGTATGGATGATGATGAAACCTTTTCTAAGTAGCTATGCTTAAGTCCATCCAGATCCTACTTGCCACGGCTGCATACCATGACTACGATATCTGGTGGTTGGGTGTCATGACAGCTTTTCTAAATAATGTTTAGAAGAGAGCGTCTATAAGTACACAGCCAGAGGGCCTCGTAGACAGTGGGAGCAGCAGATACGTGTGCAAGATGCTTTATAGGATAAAGCAGGCATCGCGGAGTTGGAACGTCTGTTTTGATGAATTAGTCAAAGAAGTTGACATCATCAAAATGGTAGATGAACCTTGTATAAACAAAAAGGAAGTAGGGAGTATGGTGACGATCCTCGTAGAGTACATGGATGACATACTCTTGATAAGGAAGGAGTTTCCTATGCTACGCTCGATCAATCTCCGCTTATCACAATGATTCTCCATATAGGATCAAAATGATACCTCCTAAATCCTGGGTTTTGGATCTATGAGATAGATCTAATTGGATGTTAGGATTCTCACTAGTTGTAGCGAGATGGTATCAATCGATCCTGGGGAGAATCACTGGAAGTGTTCCAGGGTGATAATGACGACTGAGTGTCAGTCACAGGGATTGTCTTTACCCTCAGTAAAGGGACGGTATGTTGGAAGAGTTCCAAGCTAGATACCGTGGCATACTAGACGATAAAGGCATGATACATCGCTACTAAAGATGCTACCAAAGAGGCTGTTTGGATGTATAATGGTTCATGAGATGAACTATGTTCCTACCATTGTGAGACAATGGAGTTGTGGCTTATGCCAAGGAACGCCGGTCCCATCAGTGATCCAGACATATTCTAAGGCAGTATCACCTGATCATGGAGATGGTTGATCTCCAGGGTGATCGAGGTCAGGAGAGTAGACTCAGAGGACAACACAGCGAATCCACTCACAAAGGCCTGTTCCCAGAGAGAGATTTTCATGGGATGGTTGAGTATGAGATACTGCAACCACTGCTACAGATGGCCCTAGTGCAAGTGGGAGATTGTTAGTTATATGTATGCCCTAGAGGCCATTACTGTACATAGGATGTATATTGTAGTGGATGCTGGGACATATATAGGGAGGACTTTCTTGCTCGACATGATAGTATGCTATCTGGTTACTCTTTACCTTAACGTGTATACTGATTGTCTCTCTGTTACATGTTGGTAAAGCCCTTAGGATGTGTACTTGACTACCTGGACTATGATGCAGATCATACTAGTGGGGACATGGTAGTCCATAAGTACATCCTTCAAAGTCCCTAGTCGTGGGTGTATCGAGACGGGGCATCGATATACCAGAGTAGACTAGCGTGTACCTTCTCGACCCATACAGATGGGCGATGGATGATCCCATATCCATTGGTGTTTGACATCAGAGGAGATATACGGGTGCTCAGTAGAGACTGGGTACACTGGACGGACTCGCCGAGAACTCCCAGATGGTATTATACCTCACGTCAGATGGCAGTTCTCTGGTGACACTGGTACAGAGTAGTCTGTTGACCCGAGATCGTCATAGAGTCTTGTGTGGTTCCCACTGTGCTTTGATTTCCATCTTACCACGTCCAAGAGGGCATGCAAAATGGTGGTTTTTGGGTACAGTCCCGAGTCACATGGAGACAATGAGCGATAGGAGGGGATTCGTCTCTCCCGGTATAGGGAGTTGATGTTGCGCTGTGTTCGATTGGCTATAACAGGAAATCCCTGGCCAGGGTTGCTGAGATTTACTGGTAAGTGTTACCAGTAGTTTCTCGAATTGTTATAGACCTCATATCGACACGACTTATCGAGCTATTGGGGTCTGACGTTTACCACCCCTAGGCGAGATATGCGACATATCAGACGATCAGACCGGACTGTACGGTAGTGTTATTGGTTGGATTCACTGGAGTGTGAGCGGGCTTGCTCGTCGATCTTCAGATCGCTCAATACCCGGGTGGCCGTTACGTTTAGCAGACCGCTTGCGGCTTGTGGGTGTTTGATATGATCATCATCTGCTGCCGGCGTATTGACGAGTCTTTAGAGTCCTACACAGAGGTTTCCTGGCTCAAGCGAAACGAAATAGGAGCGCATATGAGATATGTGCGGGACCGAGAATGATACCAGTATGTGATACTGTATTCGATTCTCGCGATATGTGACATTGATCGGTTATATGCGATATAGCCGGCATATCGGATCAAGTGTTGATTCGATAAGTTGTTACTGTTGATATTAGTCGGTTATATGTGATATGACCGGATCATTAAATCAAGTGTTGATTTAATGATTTAATGCATAATTATATATTTGATATATTACTTTGCATTAACTAGTATCGGTTCACTTAAGATGGATTTTCTCACTCGGATGTGTGCATTGCATATGCGATATGATTTTGTGCACTTGCTTGTATCATGTTTGATGATGCATGCCTTTTGGTTAAGTATAAAGAATTAAACCTTGGTTAATGAAATGGTTAGGGTTTACTTTTTCCTTATTCATTTTATTCATTTATTTATTCTTTTGGAAAAAGAAATGCAAAGAGAAAAATGGTGGAATTCTTTTGTTCATTCATGAAGCTGCATGAAGACTTTGACTTTGTGACCATTTTGTCTCATGCTTTAACCTAACCATTCCACTTAACTCTAATTAATTCTCTACACCTAACCTTGGTTAGCTTATGATAAGAATTGTTTTCTTTTCTATTTTTAATTTTTTCTTATCATAACTTTCATCATCTTCTTCTTCTTCACTTCAAGAACAAAGCTTACCTCATCAATGGTGATTGATGAATTAGAGTGAGAAACCCAATTCTAAAGTTTACCCACTTCCTATTTCTTCATCCTCTACCTCTTGCCAAGTAGTAGAGTGTGTTTCCTTCACAAGTTTTCATGGCTTGGTGAAGGTGGAGCTTGATCTAGCGATGCTTCGACGTAGATCATCTTCGGCACGTCGTCGATGACCTAGCCCGCTTCTTCTCCGATGAAGCCGACGCAAGAGCCCGGATCTCGATATGGACAGCGAGGATACTTCGTTGCGGAGCTATGGAGGTGGAGCACCGGATCTACAAAGGTTGTATTTCCGTTTCCTACTAGTTTAGATGTTAACTAGTTTGCTTTTCGCCTAGATTTCTAGCCAACGGTCCGTATTAGGGTTTCTCGGCACCCATAATTTTTGAAATTGGCATGGTTGATGCCTTGTGAGACCTCCTTAGTGTGCCTAGAAACCCTACACCTAGTTCATAAATGAACTCCAAATCCAAACTTCTTAGACTGTATTGTCAACTGAAACCAATCAGTATCTTGCGCCATGCCTCCCTCAGTATCCTCTTGGACCACCTGTCCAAAATACTGCCCCTCGTCAGAGGGAAAACTATAACTCTGACAGTCACTCTGTCATCCAGGTCACCTTGGAAGCCCGGAATGATAACCGTCCCCCGAAAGAGGCTGTCGTTATCATATCCCTAGAACATCCACTTATGTTCTAAAACTGCTTCCGAACGTTTTCCCAGGATAGGATTAATATCAACTTATTGCATCTAGTGCAACAACAATATCTGGTGTGGTACTTGACATCTCATGATTGACTCAATTGCCTAAGCAAGTGATCTGCTAATCTTGCACATCCCTCTCCCCTTTAGTCTGTAAGATACCTTTAGAGAGGGTGACTCCATCACCTGCAGGTACACTACCGTGCCAGGAGTCGTCCATTGTAAAACACCTTTAGAATGCTGTCTAAGTACCCAGATTGGAAAACTACCCAAATCTAGATCTAAAACCATAGATCTAGTAACCAGAATGCCTGATATAATATCCAGATCTTTTGTGGAGAAACCACTGTGTGACAACCAAAGTATAACCGATCGTAGTATAGGAATTTAACTTCCTACTCTGTGTATGTCATCCAAGTACCAGGACATCACACCCTATTACCTTCTTAACAGATCCATCCCCTATTCTGATGAAGTCAAACCTATGACTGTCACATCAGAAATAGATGATCTATCTCCGCTATATCTGCTTTAGCCCATAAATAGACATAAGCGACTTATCCACTATGCTTCCGCTGCTCCCACTGACTACGACAACCCTCTGGCAGAGTCATATACACGTGCACTTCTAAAGCTAGTTTAGAACGACGCTATACTCATCCTCCTGCCGGGTTTCACATTCTGGAACAACAGCAATGGCTAGTCTGGGTAAACAAGAACCTCCCTTTCACCGTCCTTAAGGCTACCGGAGTACCTCTCGGATGCCTGAGGTTACCCACCATATCTGTGGAGTGGCCAATGGAATGTCAAACCAGATTGAATCTTTAGGTTCTTATCAAATTTTCAGTAATCGTTTGCGGTTCTGGAATCACTTCCAGTTCTACCATACTCCCACTACTGTTTTATGAAAAAATCCATTTTACTAAAACTGTGGTGAGCTAAGAACAATATCACTATTGATCTTCCAGATGGTAGAAAGTTAACCCTCGTCATAGCCCGGGTCAATCCACAAACAGCCATTACAGAAACGTGCCTTGAGTTATCCAGAGTCTGGTTTTAAGCATAAGCCGGACAACTCCCCGTACCTTAACATTGTTAAGATATGAACTATTCTATATCCAATATAGAAACAGAGGCACTGATTTAATTGGAACCAGATTCAAATCATGCAGCTGTCTCCAGTGCATGTTAACTAAATGGAGAAAGCCCGATCAGCATTACTCAACTTAGGAGTGCTTCCAATTATGAGTAACCTGAAAGAGAATCAAGTTCTCATAGTCATTACTATCAACTGAATACCATACACAAGTATCTACATATTCGATCACCTTGAAGAATCCTGATATTTGCAACACCTGGTTCTCTACTTTATTCTTATACCTATAACTTCTCAAAACTTAGACCTTGCATTTCTAAGAAACACATGTTTAAGAACTAGAGAAGTCACAAGTAAACAGAATATAGTATGTGTACCAACCCCTCTGTCCTCATGGACACTGGACAACATACAATACTCTGTATAAGTCTCCTGAGTCTAATAACTCAAACCCTGTGCGTCGTAGGTTGAAAACTGTATTATGGTTATGAAGAATTACACCGCTGTTTAATGCTCTTTACCTAACCATCTACTGATATAGGTAAATGTCATGGACATAATTTCAAAAAGTTATATCTCACTTTATAAAAATAAACGTACAGATATATCAATTTGAAATTGGTGCATAACAACGGATATTCAAACCAAATATTTGCCGTCCGGCAAACAGCCCAGGCGATTTCCTCAAATATCACTAATTACAATGAATTCCGATATAATGAGGATGACCACCTAATTCCCAATAACTTACTCCCACTCATCATCTGTAAAACCATACAGATGTGAGAATCAAATCTGGTAAATACATACCCTGGAGCAAGGACTAATTGGGAAATCAGTTTTCTTTTAACAATACACAGTGAAACTGAAACATGTAAATGTTTCGAAGGGGTATCCGGGTATCCCTAGTAATGCCTCTTCCATTATCAGATTCACAACTGTAACCGTATATTTCTTTGCCATCTCTCCAAATCCCTTTATATGTCTTTAGTCATTACCTTCTGTACACCACTTTAGGCCAAATGGTTTTCTTCCTTCCCTACCGTTCGGCACCGGCCTATGGTTTGGAAGAAGACTATCCAATAAGCATAATGGGTGTACTGTCCTAATCCTAGGAGAACTCGCAACCTGAGAGAAGGTGAAGATAAAAGACAACTGAATAAAACCTTATTCCTATTTCTCCTGAATCAGAATCCATCCCCGAACTGGAACAAGTCCCTTCGAGTTTGTATATAATCATACGATGGAGTATCCAATAAACTGTGGATCTTCGTAGTGATACGGGGTGTTCCGGAGAAATACAAAGGTGATGTAGGATTGGCGAAGAAATACTTGGTTTGGTCGTGAATAGCAGTCGCAATTTACTTTGCCCTCTTACTAATCCCTTTATTTGTCTTTTCTTAATACCTTCTGTACACCTTCGTTAGGCTAATTTGTTTTCTTCATTCCCCACCGTTCGGCACCTGCCTATGGTTTGGAAGAAGACTATCCAATTAGCATAATAGGTGTACCGTCCTAATCCAAGGAGCACTCGCAACCTGAGAGAAGGTAAAAGGAACGACAACTGAATAGTCCTATTCGTTTTCTCCAGAGCCGGAACCATCCTCGAATCTGGAACAAGTTCCTTCGAGTTTGTATATAACCATACGATGGTTTTATCTAATGGAAGTAGATGTTCATAGTAATATGGGGTGTTCTGGAGAAAAGGGTAAAAGTAGGAGTGGCAATGCGGTATGCAACTCAGACAATCCAAAAGCCAATGTTTTAAGAAAGTTCGGTTAACTTAGTCACTGAGTCATAGTCAAGGGTCGGGTCATGGTCGTTGCCAAAGAGAGAGAGAAAAGAAACACTCAGCGTGCACTCTAACCTAGATCAGAATGGTTATCACTTTATCTAATCAGGAAACCTCCCATTGTAACCTCAAATTCTCCTCCCAACCTGAAAGAAGAATTAGTCGGGATCACCCGAGGAGTAAATCAACTCATCAGTGGGAATCAGGATCCAACTATCATCGCATGATAACGTGATGGAATCCACTCACGTTATCACACTCCAGAAGGTATGCGCATATCTGGCAAGTTTCAGTTTCTTTAGAAACTCCCGATGTGATTTTTACCCCATGCTCTTATGACCTTGACGAAGGTCAACAAATCATAAGTCACATGTCAAGTTCTACCCGTCATTATCCAGGTTAATTTGAACCCACCCGTACAAGCCCTTGACGAAGGTCAACAAGGCTATACGATTGTCCCAAACCAACGCATCTATCTATGCAACAGAAAGGTAACAAGCAGCTACCATTCACTATGTCTTGACGAAGGTCAACAAACATAGCATGAATACTAAGTGCTACCCGTCTGAATGACGGAGGGCTACGAATGGTTTTTGGTGAAAAACCTTTAACGTAATGAACTTGATATCGTTGAAAGAACCGGATAGCTTTTTATAAAAATATAGTGGCGAAAACCTTTGCTAAAGAGGTCACTCCCGGTGAAGGGATCTCGGCTCTTTCTCCGTAGAATGAGGTGCAGGATATTCCAACTGAATACCACGATGCAAAGCAAAAAGTAATCGACTATAGTGAAGTTATTACCCTGACGCAAACTTCTGTCCAAGGGGTCACTCCCGGTGAAGGGATCTCGGCCCTTGCCTCGTCGACTGAGGTGCTGGATATTCATAACCGAATACCACTGTGCAAAACAAAAGAGAACATCCTTGCAATAACAGTTTTTTTTTGAAAAATGTTCCAACAATATCAGAATAGGTTTGTTTAGCTTGCATTGATCCGAATCAATATTGTCCCATCAATTGATCACACCATAAAAGAACGAAAATACGATGTACGTATATGCTATCCGCATTCGCCACTGGGTCCTGTCATCACCCGTTAGGTTACTTAACTAACGAAAGAGCAGGGACTGGACTAGCGCGGGTGTAAAACATATACAACATCTACTAGTATATATATCAATATATAATAATCGCTCATGGCGTGATAAAATGCAACATCATAGAAATGTAATAAGCATCACAGAACAATACAGATAATCTAGGATCCCCGGGTTTCATAGAGCCGCTACTGAAACCCGACGTTCCCCTGGTCATGTGGATTGCCTGTGCAATGAAATCCTAGACCCCTACGGGCGCGGCAAGTTACCCGCCAAAACCTGAAGCGAGGTAGCCCCCTTCAACAACGTGAATGGACCACCCAGCACTTCACGGAATCCGGTAACTTGAGCACCCCTCCTTGGGTCAACCTGTATCCCCTACGAGTGCAGCAAATAGCCCGCCAATTCTAGAGTAAAGCCCCCTCCGTCTCAAAGCAATGAGATGCGGGCCCGTTGCCCTCTAGAACCCGGCTACCCGTGCACCCCTCCGCAGGATAATCCTAGTACAGAAAGTAAAATATACAACGGGTACATCGACCTCAGCCCGGTCGTGCCCCAAAAGAATAATATACAAACATGCAGTGATGGCAGTCCACATGTCGGACGCTCGCCCCGCAATATCAAATGTACAAATACAACCAAACTGTACTACCATTGCATCCAGGCTATCCACCACGACAAATCCGCAACATCACAGCACAACACAGAATATCAACGTGAATGTCACGTTCGCAAATCCGTCTAAAAGGGCTATAGCAATTAGACAAGATTTACAGATCAAATGACATTCACGGTCGCAGATATAATGTAAATATTGTGAACTAACATATTTAAAATTTTCGATCGACAAAATTTCCCCGAAGTGGGCCCCAAGCACAATTCCTAGTACTCAAACAAATCTGGGTCCAAACAAAAAATACCAGAAACCCCAATTCCATGTCAGAGAGCACTGTAGAAATTTTGGTGCAGTGAGGGTACAGAATGGCGGTGGAACCGCGGCTAGAAGAGGGTTATTGCCGCGGTTCCGTGGAGGAACCGTACGATCATGCATCCAAATTTTCTCAGAACTCCTAAAAAACCCTGCCTGATTTTCTGCAGCACACAAAATAATTTTTTGACCACAGGAAAAATTCGACAGAAACTGATGACTTGGAAATGCAGTTTTTAGAAAATTCGTTCGATCGAAGTTCTAAACACGTTAGAGCAAGCTAGTAAAGGTTAATGGCGTAGCTCTGATACCATGTAAGTCTACGGTAGCGCCCCGGCCGTCTGTCCGAGGCCAAAATGCGGAAACGAAAACTTTTTCAAAACTTGAAACCGGCGCTATCGTATGCTTAAAACTCGGATCAAACCATTAACCTACAACTAGCAACTAGAGAAAGGGTTGGAAAGCTATACCGATCGATTCGTGTCCTTCGGTCTTTGGCCACCATCCCAAGCTCCTCGCGGCATCTCCGGTCTTGATCTCCTCGTCGGAAAGGGCACCGCATCTTCGAGTCTTTTTACGGGCTCCCGCTTCATCCGAAGCAACTCGGGCACGAAGTTCGCTAGCCGACGTGTCCAAGGCGAAGTAGAGAATGCTGTGACAACTTTGTCTCTTAAGGATTTAATGGATGCCATTAGTGAGGAGATTTTGAGCTAGAGGAGGAGGAAGAAGAAGCTTTCTTTTTCCTTTTGTGATATATGTGATAAAATGAGAGAGTGAGAAGAATAATATGAGTGCTCACCCCTTCATGGTAGCCCTTCTCTCTCCTCTTATTATATCATCACAAATCCATCACCTTATGTGACACATGCACAAAGAAAGAGACCATGAGTCACCACTTGTGCATGTGTCACAATTAATACTCCAAATGATGATATTTAGCTCACAATTTCCATTAACAAACATTAATCCAAATGTTTGCAACAATAAAAAGATACGGCAACATCTAAAGTAAACTCGTGACGGATCATAAGGATACCCCTCACCTGTATATACATACCTGCACCCGCATTCCGACTGAATGGGAATGCGATGAGACTAAAGTAATCCAACAAATCTAATATTAGGATCCGGTTTAAACCAAAGCCCACCAGTATGATTCGCCCGATCATGATCCGTGCACTACTGCACGTATATGATCGGACCCTGCTATATATCATACGGCCTTTACAACGTTTCGCCTGAAACTTAAGAAACTGTCTGTGGGGGACTCTGAAGACTCGTCAATACTTCGGCTGTGGATTTAACCACTAGCACGTCAGAGGTACTAGCCGTACGTAACGGGCTACCAGATATTGACCAAAAGGGAGGTCGATGAGCGAACTCATCCTGACACCCTACCGAGTCTGTCAGTGACAATATCCGTACAGTCCGGTTCGTTCGTCTATGAGCATCGCATGGCGGGCCTAGGGGGTTGGTAAAAGTCAGACCCCCAAAAGCGGTAGAAGTCGTGTCGGAGTGTAGCCCAGGACACCCTGAGATACTACTGGAATACCTACCAGTAAATCTCTTTCCTTGGCCAAGGACTTCGTGTAATGGCTCTCCTAGACACAACGCGACCTCACCCCCAATACCGAGAGAGACGAACCCCTGCCGATCCGCTCACTACCTCCATGTGGCTCGGGACTGTACCCAACTAAAACCTGTTTGCACGACTCCTTTGAGCCGTGGTAGGGTAGTAATCAAAGCACAGTGGGAACTTACACGAGACAAATGACGATCTCAGGTCGATGAACTAACTTGTACACATGTCACCAGGGAACTGCTATCTGACGTCAGGTATAATACCAACTAGCATGTTCCCGGCGAGTCATGTCCGGTGTACTCATAACCCAATGAGCACCTGTATACATCTTAGGTGAACCAACTGACACCAATGGCTTGTGAGACCAGCCACCGCTCCTCGTCGGGGTCTCGACTGTATACACTGGTCTACTAATGGAGTATCGATGCCCAGTCTCGAAACTCCCACGACTAGGGACCTTTTAAGGATGTGCTTGTAGACCCCAGCTCCCACATATATGATCACCATCATACTGCTGGCCGTCAAGCAAGAATCCTAAGGGCTCTATCAACGTGCAATAGTGACCTGTAATGTCACCTGAAGCAGTGCACGATGATAAAGATAAACCATGGTAGCATACTATTCTCTATCAACGTGTAATAGTGAACTACAATGTCACCTAAAGCATGTACACGATGATAAAGACAAATCAGATAGTATACAAACCTCTCGAGTAAGACTTTCCTATCGGTATAGGTCCTCCCTCAATCATTGCAATCACGTGCCTGCGATCCAATAATTGACTCTGAGGGCACTATATCCAACAGGTTCGAGTCTAAGTTTGACTATGCGGAGCTTAGAGCGTTTATATATATACGGAACTTAGGCTTGACCTTATGGAACTTAGACTTAGTCGAGGGGGTATTATACCCGAACTTTCGTCTCATAGGATGACCCTTAGTTGATGGAGTAGGTAGCTTGAGTAGAGTGACGTACCATACGTATGTTTCACGGCATATTTACGATACGCTACTCCGCTTAAGAAACCTTAAGATATACATTTCCTTGCACAGTATTATATTCATTCATATGATCTATCCTTATCGATATTGGTTATGATTTTGCTGCCACGATTACACGGGCAGAGAGAGCTACGGCTAGAGTTGCGTCAGCTTGAACTCGTCACGGACGAGGACTGACCGAGGTGTGATTCCAGAGACGTACGATTGCATAGAGAGGCGTTGTTTTATTGTGTTTTCGCGCCATGAGTGTTTGACAGATCGCTTCCATGAGATTTCTCGGACGTGTTGATCGGCACCAGAGGATCAGGCTACTACTAGAGGCCAGCCAGAATGTGAGGCGCTGTTCAGCGTACAGGCGAATGAGCCAGTTGTTGCTGCAAATGACGAGATATCGCCCAGATGTTGGAGCTACTGCAGCATGAGTATATTCTTAGAGATATGATGGAAGGTCGCTATTCACCCAAGGATGAATGAAGAGGACATGTGGTTCGTTCGCTTCCCCCGATGCGAGGTCATCAGATAGATTGATTTCAGCTAGAGACGACTTCACGCAGGTTCGTTAAGAGTCGATAAAGACGATCAAATGTCAGGAACCCATTTCCAAGTTTAAAGTATTCAGAAGACAATGCAAATAATGCTATGGACCCTCTAGAAGAATGAAACCCTAACTCGACGTAATGACCATGGAACGCCTTTGAACCTTAGGGTTTGCGGCAGTTTAGCGGTGCCATTTGTGAGGCTTGGGTTTGCCCTTCTACGGTTGGTCCACAGGTGCTGTGGTATGTACCGGAATACTATTAAACAGTACTCAAGATGTTGATCTCTTGGGGGATTATGAGGTTCTGACGAGTCGATCGGATGGTTGACATCATTCGGATATCATGTGACGGGACACATTGCTTGAGAGGCTCCAGATACGAGTATAGCCGTTGGAGCGCAGTCCATGCAGCCACGAGTGTAAGTCCATGGTAGCACCCCGGCCGTCTAACAGACGCCAAATGCGGAACAAAAACTTTTTACAACCGGCGCTATCGCGTACTGTAACCCGGATCTGCCATTAAAGCGAAACTAACAAATTACAAATGGGTAGAAACGTTATACCGAATGATCCGAGTCCTTCGGTCTTCAACCATCATCCCACGTTTTGTTGCGGCTGCTACGATCTCCTGAATCTCCAATCTTCTCGTCCAGGTGGCACCACGTCGACGGATCTTTAAACGGGCTCCCGCCTCTGAACCGAGGCAACTCGATCGTCAAGTTTGCTAAAAGAGACGACCAAGATTGATGTAGAGAATGAGTAGAACACTTTGTCTCGTTACGTCCAAGACTATGGACGAACGGTTAATGAAGTTGCCTTTTGGATTCAACTGAAATGAGAAATGAATATCTTTAATTTCCATGAAGCCAAAACCCTAATTTTTTTGAATCAACAACCATGAACCTCCACCAAGGGGTGGCCGGCCACTTTATAGGAAGAAGGAGGTGAGGGTAGGAGCAAAGTGGTGACAATAAGAATGAAGCTTATCATGACACATAGTATGAACATAATTAAAGCAAGTGATGAATCATTAAGCTTAGTCATCAAGCATTAAATGAACAATTGATGCTAACAATGAATCATCAAGCCTTGTCACCCTGTCTAGAACCTTCTAGAACACCGACTCACCTCATCAAGAAAAGATAAATCCGCATTTAACCGACTATCAAAATACGGCTGATAGAAAACTAGAAACTGGCAACTTCCAAAAGTGATCCTGAAACGAATTTCAGGATAACCCCGTAATGGTATAAACATACCCGCATTTGTATTACGACCGAATACAAATGTAACTGAGACAAAGATATTATATCTACACAGCATAATACTCGGATCCGGCTTAAACCAAAGCCTACCAGTATTATCTGCCCGAAAAATGACACGTGCGAAAATGCACGTGCATTTTCCGAACCTTGCCATAAACTCATATGACCTCTACAACGTTTCGCTCGAACTTGGGAAAGTGTCTGTGGGGGACTCTAATGACTCATCAACACACTGGCACTGGGTATAACCACTAGCACGTCAGAGGTACGAGCTGTACGTAACGGTTGCCTATGTATTGATTGAAAGGGAAGCTGACGAGCTAACTCATCCATAAACCCTATTGAGCCTGACAGTGACAATGTATATACAGTCCGGTCCGTTCGTCTAAAGAGTATCGCATATCGAGTCTAGGGGGTGGATAAAGTTAGACCCCTAATAACACGATAAATCGTGTCGGCATGAAGCCCATCACCACCTGAGAAACTACTGATCCAAATCAGTGATTCTCCACTACCTCGACCGAGGATTCCTAGTGATGGCCACCCATGCACTGCGCGACATCAACCCCCAATACCGGGAGAGACGAATCCCCGACGATCCGCTCACTTGCCTCCAATGTGGCTCGGGACTGTACCCAACTAAAACCTGTTTGCACAACTCCTTTGAGCGTGGTAGGGTAGTAATCTAAGCACAGTGGGAACTCACACGAGGCAAATGACGATCTCAGGTCGATGAACTAACCTGTACACATGTCACCAGGGAACTGCTATCTGACGATATGTATAATACCAACTAGCAGGTTCCCGGCGAGTCCTGTCTGGTGTACTCATAACCTAATGAGCACCTGTATACATCTTAGGTGATCCAACTGACACCAGTGGCTTGTGAGACCGGCCACCGCCCCTCGTCGGGGTCTCGACTGTATACACTAGTATACTCTGGAGATCGATGCCCTATCTCAAAACTCCCATGACTAGGGACACTTTTAAGGATGTGCTTATAGACTCCAGCTCCCACGTATATGATCGCCATCATACTGCTGGTAGTCAAGCAAGAATCCTATGGGCTCTATCATCATGCAATAGTGAACTAAAGCATGTATACGATGATAAAGACAAACCAGATAGCATACTATCATCTCGAGCAAGACTGTTATATCGGTATAGGTCCTGCCTCAATCATTGCAATCACGTACCTGCGATCCAATAATTGACTTTGAGGGCACTATCTCCAACAATCTCCCACTTGCACTTAAGGCTAATTATTGCGATGTCGCATACTCACAGCCCGTGTGATACCGAATATCCAACTCCTCTACTAATCAGTTTCACAAAGCTAGTTTGTAAAACTCTTGTGTTCGAGAAATAGCCTCAGTGAGTGGATCCGCCCTGATGTTTCTTTCTATGTCTCTCTTAATCTCAAGTTCGCGGAGAAAGCCATCTCCCGAATCGAGTAATACCTGTCTTAGAATATGTCTGGATATCTGATGGGACCTAGTTCATAAATGAACTCCAAATCCCAACTTCTTAGACTGTATCGATAACTGAACCTAATCAGTATCCAGCACCATGCCTCCCACAGTATCCTCTTGGACCACCTGTCCATAATACTGTCCCTCATCATAGGGAAAAACTATAACTCTGACAATCACTCTGTCATCCATGTCACCTTGGAAGCCTGGAATTATAACCGTCACCCGAAGGAGGCTGCCGTCATCAAATCTGTAGAACATGCACTTATGTTCTAAAACTGCTTCCTCATGTTTCTTCAGGATTGGATTAATATAAACTTATCGCATCTAGTGCAAAAACAACATCTGGTGTGGTACTTGACATCTCATGATTGACTCAATTGCCTAAGTAAGTGATCTGCCAATCATGCACATCCCTCTCTCCTTTAGTCTCTAAGACACCTTTAGAGAGGGTGACTCCATCACCTGCAGGTACACCACCATGCCAGGAGTCAACTATTCTAAAATACTATTAGAATATTGTCAAAGTACCCATATTGCGAAACTACCCAAATCTAGATCTAAAACCATAGATCTAGTAACCAAAATGTCAGATATTATATCCATGTCCTTTGTGGAGAAACAACTGTGTGACGACCAAAGTACAACCGATCGTAGTATAGGAATTTTACTTCCTACTCTGTGTATGCCATCCAAATACCAGGACATCACACCCTACTACCTTCTCAACAGATCCATCTCCTATTCTGATGAAGTCAAAGCCATGACTGTCACATCAAAAATAGATGATCTAATCTCCGCTATCTATGCTCAAGCCTATAAATAGACATAAGCTACTTGCCCACTATGCTTCCGCTGCTCCCACTGACTACGATAACCCTCTGGCAGAATAATATATACGTACACTTCTAAAGCTAGTTTAGAACGACGCTATACTTATCCTCCTGCCGGGTCTCATAGCCTGGAATAACAGTAGTGTCAAGTCTGGGTAAACAAGAACCTCCCTGTCACCGTCCTTGAGGCTACCAGAGTACCTCTCGGGTGTCTGAGGTTACCCACCATATCTGCGGAGTGGCTATTGGAATGTCAAACCTGATTGAATATATAGGTCCTATTAAATTTTCCGTAATCGTTTGCGGTTCTGGAATCTTTTCCAGTTCTACCATACTCCCACTACTGTTTTCTGAAAAAATCCATTTTATTAAAACTGTGGCGAGTCATGAACAATATCACTATTGATCTATCAGATGGTAGAAATGTCAACCCTCGTCAAAGCCAGGGTTAACCCACAAACTGCCATTATAAAAACATGCCTTGATCTATCCAGTGTCTGGTTTTAAGCATAAGCTGGACAACTCCCTTTACCTTAACATCGTTAAGATATGAACCATTCTATATCCAATATAGAAACAGAGGCACTAATTTAATTGGAACCAGATTCAAAACATGCAGCTGTCTCCAGTGCATATCTTCTTAATGGAGAGAGGTTAATCAGCATTACTCAACTTAGGAATCCATCCAATTATGAGAAACCCGAAAGAGAAACAAGTTTCTCAAAACCATTACTATCATCTGAATACCAATCACAAGAATCTACATCTTTGATCTCTTTGAAGAATCCCTATACTTGCGATACCTGGTTCTCTACTTTATTCTTATACTCACAACTTCTCAAAACTTAGGCATTGTATTTCTACGAAACACTTGTCTAAAACCTAGAGAAGTTACAAGTAAACAGAACATAGTACGAGGACCTACCCCTTTGTCCTGATGGACACTGGACAACATACAATACTCTGTATAAGTCCGCTGAGTTGAATAACTCAAAACCTGTGTATCGTAGGTTGAAAACTGTACCCAGGCGATTTCCTCAAATATCACCAATTACAACTAATGTCGATATAATGAGGATGATCACCTAATTCCCAATAACTTACTCCCACTCATCATCTGTAAAAACCATACAGATATGAGAATGAAACCTGGTAAATACATACCCTGGAGTAAGTATCTAATCGGGAAAACAGTTTTCTTTTAACAATGCGCAGTGAAACTGAAACATTAAAATGTCTCGTAGGGGTATCCTGGTATTCCTAGTAATGCCTCTTCCATAAACCAATTCATGACTATAACCGTATATTTCTTTGCCATCTGTCCAAATCCCTTTATTTGTCTTTAGTCGTTACCTTCTGTACACCTTCGTTAGGCTAAATGGTTTTCTTCCTTCCCTACCGTTCAGCACCAGCCTATGGTTTGGAAGAAGACTATCCAGTAAGCATAATAGGTGTACCCTCCTAATCCTAGGAGTACTCGTAACTTGAGAGAAGGTGATGATAAAAGACAACTGAATAATACCTTATTCTATTAAAGGTGAAATAGGAGTGGCGATGAAGTACGCGGTTTGGTCGTGAATGATAACAGTCGCAATTTACTTTGCCCTCTTTCTAATCCATTTATCTTGTCTTTACATATTACCTTCTGCACACCCTACTTAGGCTAATTGGTTTTCTTCATTCCCTACCTTTCGGCACCTGCCTATGGTTTGGAATAAGACTATCCAATAAACGTAATTGGTGTACTCTCCTAAACTAAGGAGCCCTCGCAACCTGAGAGAAGGTGATAATAAAAGACAACTGAATAAACTAATTCTATTTCTCTTGAACCTGGATCCATCCTCGAAGAAGTCCCTTCGAGTTCGTATATAACCATACGATGGATCTATCCAATGGAAGTGGATATCCGTAGTAATACGGGGTGTTCTGAGAAATACAAAGGGTAAAAGAAGGAGCGGCAATGACTTATGCAACTTGGACAATCCAAGAGTCTGTATTTTAAGAAGGTTCGGTCAACTTGGTCACTGAGTCATAGTCTAGGGTCGGTCAAAGGTCGCTGCCAAAGAGAGAGAGCAAAGAAACACTCTGCGTGCACTCTGACCTAGATCAGAATGGTTATCACTTTATCTAATCAGTAAACCTCCCACTGTAATATCAAATTCTCCTCTAAACCTGAAAGAAGAATTAGTCGGGATCAAACGAAGAGTAAACCAACTCATCAGTGAGAATCGGGATCTAACTATCATCGCATGATAACTTGATGGAAGCCACTCAAGTTATCACACTCCAGAAGGTATGCGCATATCTGGCAAGTTTGCTTTTATGTTTGAAACTCCCGATGTGATTTTTGCCCCATGCTCTTATAACCTTGGCGTTGGTCAAAATGTCATAAGTCACATGCCAAGTTCTACCCGTCATTGTCCAGGTTAATTTGAACCCACCTGCACATGCCCCTGACGTTGGCCAAATGGCAGAACGACTGTCCCAAACCAACTCATCTATCTATGCAACAAATGAAATACCCCAGCAGCTACCAAACACTATGCCCTGGCGTTGGTCAAATGCATAGCTTGAATACTACTGAATACCCAAAAGAAATGACGGAGGGCTACGGCTGGTTTTCGGCGAAAAAACCTTTAACATAATGAACTTGATCTCGTTGAAGGAAACTGATACCTTTTTATAAAAATATAGTGACGAAAGACCTTTGCTAAAGAGATCACTCCCAGTGAAGGGATCTCGGCTCTTTCCTCGTGGAATGAGGTGCAGGATATTCCAACTGAATACCGCGATGCAAAGCAACTTGTAATCGACTATATTAAAGTTATTACCCTGACGTAAACTTCTGCCCAAGGGGTCACTCCCGGTGAAGGGATCTCGGCCCTTGCCTCGTCGAATGAGTTGCTGGATATTCTGACTGAATATCACTATGCAAAACAAAAGTAAACATCTTTGTAACAACACTTTTTTTTAAAAATTTGTTCCAACAACATCAAATATAGGTTTGTTTTATCCTTGCATTGATAAGAATCAATGCAGTCCCATCAATCAATCACACCAGAAAAGAACGAAAATAAAATGTACGTATATGCCATCCACATTCGCCACTGGGTCCCGTCATCACCCGTTAGGTTACTTAACTAACGACAGAGCGGGGGCTGGACTAGCGCTGGTGTAAAACATATACAACATCTAATAGTATATATATACCAATATACAATAATCACTCCAGGCGTGATAATATGCAGCATTACAGAAAAGTAATAAGCATCACAGAACAATACAGATAATCTGGGATCCCCGGGTTTCACAGAGCTGCTACTGAAACCCGACGTTCCCCTGATTGTGTGGATAGCCTGTGCAATGAAACCTAGACCCCTACGGGTGCGGCAAGTTACCCGCCAAAACCTGAAGCGAGGTAGTCCCCACAACATAGTGAATGGAACACCCGGCACTTCACGAAATCCGGTAAATTGAGCACCCCTCCTTGGGTTAACCTGTACCCCCTACGAGTGCGACGAATAGTCTGCCAATTCTAGAGTGAGGTCCATCTGCCTCTCAAATCCATGAGATACGGACCCGTTGCCCTCCAAAACCTGGCTATCCGTGCACTCCGTCAGTGGGTAAACCTAGTACAGAAATAAAATATGTACAACAGGTACATCGACCTCAATCTGGTCGTGCCCCAAAAGAATATTATACAAACAGGCAGTGACGGCAGTCCATATGTTGGACGCTCGCCCCGCAATATCAAATGTACAAATAAATCCAAACTGCACTACCATTGCACACTGCTATCCTGTAAGTCCATGCTACCTCTCCCGGTACTTTCGGGCATGCGGAATTTGGTGAAAAACGATTTTCATAGAGGTGGTAACATGGACTCAAAACCGGATCTTTGTTAAACATCTAACTAACAACCTAACTAGGAGTTGTTAACTACTCGGTTAGGGGGTTATACCTTTCTTTCTTGAACTCCTTCGTCTTCAAGCCTCGATGGTTGTCCGGATCGGCTTCACCCCGTCGTCTCCTTGCGCCGAAGATCGATCCACCTGAAAGCTTCTACCTTTGGCTTCTTCTTCGTACTTTGAAGAAACTAGTTCACTCGGTTTGCTAAACCTTGTGAACTAGAGTGAGTAGAGAAGAGTTTGTATGGGATTTTATCTATGGTTCTTGGTTCTCAACTCATGAGACAAGTGAACCATAGAATCAAGAGAGGGAGAGCAAGAGGAGGAGATGAGAGCTCAAGAACAAGAGAGAGAATGAGCATGAAAGAATGAGAGAAGACTTTTCTCTCTTTGCTCTCATAATCCAAAACCATCATCACAAAAATAATAATCAAGTATTGTGTAAAATGGTTCAAGTCAAAATGGCTAAATCATTTCATGCACTCATTTCTCACAAAAGAAACAAGCAAGTAAAAAGTCTTTGCCATGAAATGATAGCCATTGTCATCATGATGGTCAACTAGTCCAACCTAGTCAACCGGTCAACAAAGTCAACAAGTCAACAAAGTCAACCCCTCAACAACCATGTCACCACAATACTTAATTAATATTATTGTTAATCACATATCATATTCTCATTAGGGTTGAGCAAAAAGTCAATAGTCAACTGTCAACGGACAACAACCCTAATGAGAATCCTCTGCCTCTGTCTCTCCGTCAACTGTGCATACACACCCGCATCCGCGTTCCGAGGAACATGAATGCATACTGGATAAATCCAATCCCAAAAGGTACACTAGGATCTGGCTTAAACCAAAGCCCGCTAGTGTAAACTGTCCGGACACTAAACGTGCACAAGTGCACGGATGTGACTGAACCCTGTCGCAAAACCATGCGACCTGTCGCAAAACCATGCGATCTCTACTCTTTTGCCTAAAGGCGAATAGCTTTCTGTGTGGGACTCTAAAGACTCGACACTACGCTGGCAGTGGGTTTAACCACAGACCGCAAGCGGCACTAGCTGTGCGTAACGGTCCCCAGGTAGATGCCGACAAGAAGACTGATGAGGCGAAACCCATCTGAACTCCTACTGAGCCTGAATGTGACATTCTCCGTACAGTCCGGTCTGTTCGTCTGATACATCGCATGGTGGGCCTAGAGGGCGGTAAACGTCAGTCCCCCAATAGCGGTATAAGTCGTGTCGGAGTGAAGCCCAAAACACCCTAAGATAACACTGGAAGCCTACCAGTATATCTCGTTTTCCCTGGCCAGGGACTACTCGTGTAATGGCTCTCCTAGACACAGCGCGATGTCAACCCCCGATACCGGGAGAGACGAATCCTGTCTAACCGTCACTGCCTCCAAGTGCTTCGGGACTGCACCCAACTACCACCTGTTTGCACGACTCCTTTGAGCCGTGGTAGGGTAGTAATCAAAGTACAGTGGGAACACACTCGAGGCGAAGTGACAGTGTCAAGTCAGCGGACTAAGCTGTACTCATGTCACCTGGGAACTGATAACTGACGATAGGCATAATACCAACTAGTCAGTTCCCGACGAGTCCTGTCCAGTGTACTCGTAACCCAATGAGCACCCGCATACTATCTCAAGTACGACGTACCGACGGCTGTGGGACAGACCGTCTCCCACACTGGGATGAGAAGCGCATGCGCTAGTCTACTCTGGAGTATCGATGCCCTGTCTCGATAGTCCTGCGACCAGGGACCTGCATAAGGATGTGCTTATAGATTACCCAGCCCCACTAGTGTGACTGCCATCACAACGCTGGTAATCAAGCAAAGATCCTAAGGGCTCCACTAATGTGTATAGGCAATATACTAAAATAAACACATGTACACATTGAAGTAGAAACAAACCAAGTAGCATACTACTATTTTGAGCAAGATTGTATATACAAGGTGAATATCCCAAGCTTCCATTAAGTAATATACAAACTAGTATGATACAGTAATGGCCTCTAGGGCATATACACTAACAATCTCCCACTTGCACTAAGGCCATGTACTGGCGTATCGAAGACCTATCATCTCGATCAGCCGCTCGAACTGAGTCTGGGGCAAGGCCTTGGTGAATGGATCTGCAGTGTTATCTTCTGAAGAGACTCTCCGAACCTCGATCTCCTGGCGATCCACGATCTCCCTGATCAGGTGATACCGCCTCAAGATGTGTCTGGATCTCTGATGGGACCTGGGTTCCTTCGCTAAAGCTATAGCCTCGTTGTTGTCGCAATACAGAGGTATTGGATCAACAATGGACGGAACCACCTGAAGCTCTTTCAAGAACTTCCTCATCCAGACAGCTTCTTTTGCGGCATCAGATGCAGCGATGTATTCCGCTTCCATCGTCGAGTCTGCAACGGTTTCCTGTTTGGAACTCTTCCAACACACCGCCCCTCTATTGAGGGTAAAGACAAAACCCGACATGGACTTGGAATCATCCTTGTCACTCTGGAAGCTGGAGTCAGCAAAGGCCTCGATCTGGAGGTCTTTTCCGCCATACACCAAGAACATCTCCTTGGTCCTTCTCAAGTACTTGAGAATGTTCTTTACCGCTATCCAGTGTTTCTCCCCAGGGTTTGACTGATACCGGCTTACCACACTCAGTGCATAAGCTACATCCGGTCTGGTACATAACATCGCATACATTATAGAGCCTACCGCAAAAGCGTAGGGTATAATAGACATGCGATCCCTCTCCAAATCAGTCTTGGGAGACATCTCTTTAGAGAGGGTGATCCCGTGACAAGCCGGTAGGTTACCGCGCTTGGAATCTTCCATACTGAATCTTTTCAGTATGGTATCGATGTACCTGGACTGTGAAAGTCCTAATATCCTCTTGGATCTATCACGATGGATCCGGATCCCCAGGATGTATGAGGCATCACCCAGGTCTTTCATGGAGAACCTGTGCGACAAGAACCCCTTGACAGATTGTAGCATAGGAATGTCATTTCCTATTAAGAGAATGTCATCTACGTACAAAACGAGGAATACTACAGTTCTCGCTACAAATCTACTATAGATGCATGGTTCATCTGGATTTTTGATAAAGCCAAATTCCTTGACCGTCTCATCAAAACAGATGTTCCAACTCCGCGATGCCTGCTTTAGTCCATAGATGGACTTAAGCAACTTGCACACCTTTCCGCTGCTCCCACTCTGAATGAAATCCTCTGGTTGGTCCATATAGACACACTCCTCTAAATTTCTATTTAGAAAAGCGGTCTTTACGTCCATCTGCCAGATCTCATAATCGTAGAAGGCAGCAATGGCAAGAAGGATCCGAATGGATTTCAGCATAGCCACTGGAGAAAAGGTTTCGTCATAGTCCAAACCAGGTCTTTGACGAAAACCCTTTGCCACAAGTCTAGCTTTATAGGTCTCAACCTGTCCATCTACACCAATCTTCCTTTTGAAGATCCACTTGCATCCTACGGGTTTTACCCCGTCTGGAGCAATGTCCAACGTCCATACTTTGTTGGTGTACATGGACTCCATTTCGGTCCGCATTGCATCCAGCCATTTTACTGAGTCAACGCTCTGAACGGCCTGCTGGAAGCTAGTAGGCTCATCATAATCTATGATGCAATCCTCTCTATCCCCGTCTATGAGAAAACCGTAGTATCTCTCGGGCGGATGAGACTGCCTACTACTCCTGCGGAGTGGCGTAGGAATGTCCTGTTCTTTTGAACCCTCTGGTTCCACTAAACTTTCAGTAATAGTCTGTGGTTCTGGAATTTCTTCCAGTTCTACTGCGCTCCCACTAATTTCCTTTTCTAAGAACTGGTGTTCTAGAAAGTGGGCATGACGAGAAACAAGAACTTTTTGTTCCTCTTCGCAGTAGAAGAAATATCCCTTGGAGTTCTTTGGATATCCCACAAACTTGCACTGTACTGAGCGTGCCTCGAGCTTGTCCGCATGCTGCTTTTTGACAAAAGCTGGACTTCCCTATGTCTTAATGTGATTAAGATGGGGCCTCTTCCCACACCACATCTCATATGGGGTGGTAGGCACAGTTTTAGTGGGAACTCGGTTCAAAAGGTATGCAGCTGATTCTAGCGCATACCCCCAGAATGATCGCCGTAACTCAGCGTTACTCATCATGGACCGTACCATATCCAATAGGGTTCGGTTCCGTCTCTCCGATACACCGTTATGTTGCGGAGTGTATGGAGGAGTAAGCTGAGAGAGAATTCCGTTCTCTTTTAAATAGTCCAGGAACTCGGCACTCAAGTATTCACCACCTCGATCCGATCTTAGGATCTTGATACTTTTGCCGGTTTGTTTTTCTACTTCATTCTTATATTCCTGGAATTTTCCAAAGGCTTCGGACTTATGTTTCATTAAGAAGACATAACCGTACCTTGAGAAGTCATCCGTAAAAGTAATGAAGTAAGAATAACCGCTTCGCGCATGTGTAGACATTGGACCGCACACGTCGCTGTGTACGAGTCCCAAGAGCTCGCTCGCTCTTACTCCGTGTCCAGTGAACGGAGACTTTGTCATCTTTCCTTTGAGACAGGATTGACAAGTGGCATACGATTGATATTCGAACGGATTCAAATATCCTTCTGTATGTAACTTCGTCAACCTTCTCTCATTTATGTGACCCAGTCTACAATGCCATAAGAAAGTCTGATTGATTTCCGGAGACTTTCTTTTGTGTGTATTCTGGACATTGAAAATCTGTGGTTGGTTTAATACGTATATACCATTGCTCAATGTACCT
Source organism: Agapanthus africanus (assembly GCA_030015575.1). Lineage (NCBI taxonomy): Eukaryota > Viridiplantae > Streptophyta > Magnoliopsida > Asparagales > Amaryllidaceae > Agapanthus > Agapanthus africanus. The sequence continues at coordinate 521,384,035 of CM057337.1, forward strand.
GACCCAATCAGAACTTGATTAAGGTGAATGTTTACAACATTGCTTACAAACGCAAATTCATAACCTTCTTTAGAAACTAAAGATACAGAAATGATATTACAAGTTGCGTTGGGTACAAAAAAGCAATTACGCAAAACCAAAACATGTCCATCTGACATTCCCAGGTGATAGTCCCCCACGGCTTTAGCATCCATGCTAGCTCCGTTCGCAACTCTGAGGGTCATGTCACCTGCTTTCAAAACACTACGGTTTCTCAACGCCTGCAATGAATTACAGATATGAGATCCTGATCCGGTATCCAATACCCAGGAAGTAGAGTTTATTGAAAGACAGTTTTTAATAACATACACACCTGAAGCTGAAGCTGCAACCTGCTTCAATTCCTGTGTTCTGGCCTTCCAGGCCCTGCAATCATTCTTCCAGTGTCATTTCTTATGACAATACAAGCATTCTTCCTTATCCACAAGCTTCCCCGCTTTCTTTGTTGCTTTAGCTTTTCCCTTCGTATCCACTTTACTAACACCGCCCCTTGGTTTGGCGGGGGCTTTCTTCTTCTTTCCCTTGGCTTTCGCCTTGGACCTTGAAGAAGATGATCCTCCTACAAACAAAGTGGATGTTTCCCTACCTTTCTGTAGGGTGCCCTCTGCGCTCCTCAGCATGTTGAGGAGATCTGAAAGTTCAACTTCTTTTTCTTGTAAGTTGAAGTTCAGTATAAACTGGGCGTAAGTGGAAGGAAGGGACTGGAGAACTAAGTCCGTATAGAGTTCACTCTCCAATGTGGTCCCTAGGTCCGCAAGCTCCTCAATGTAGCCGATCATCTTAAGCATGTGTTCTGCTACTGATGATCCGACGGCCATCCTTGCCGAAAATAACTTTTTCGACGCTTCGTATCTTGTGATACGAGATTGCTCTCCATACAGTTCTTTTGTATGAAGAAATATGGATTCCAAGTCCATATTCTCGTGCCTCCTCTGATGTTCATTGTCCATAGAGGCAAGTACGAGGCACTTGGCCTTCGCGCTATCAATCTCCCAAGTCTTACGGATTTCCTTATCCGCGACGCTGGAAGTGGGACCAGGGACATGGGGAGGTTTGGTGGTAAGAAGATACCCCAGCTTGTCGTAAGTGATTGCCATCTTGACATTCCTGAGCCAATCTTTGTAGTTTGGCCCTGTCAGTATGTTTTTATCTAGGAGTAACTTAAGTCCAGTCATGTCGATTGGTCGCTGCAATTAGGAGAGAGAAGAAACACTCAGCTTGATGCTCTTGCAAGTTTAGAATGGTTTTTAGTTTGTCTAAACAGGATGGCTCCCACTGTTTCTCGAATCCCTCCTCAAACCATAAAGGAAGAATTAGTCGGGATCAATCCCACCGCACAATACTTGCTTAACCGTTCAGCCAGGCCAGTGTTGGTACTTCGAGGGAGGTTTTCCAACGCTTTCGCGAAGTTCCTTAATTAAATAACCTCTTTTCCCTGGGGGCGTAGCCCCGCTAACACTTTTCTAGGCACCTACTAGGTTTATAGCATTGATCGTTTAGTGAGAAATTTCCCGAGGAGTAGCATATACTCACAGTAGGATCGGGATCCAAATATCATCGCGTGACGAAACTGAAGGAATCCTACCAGAATCATCACACTCCAAGTGGTATGCAAATCTAGCAAGTTTCAGTTCTTTTGAAACTCCCGATGTGGATTTTTGCCCCATGCTCTTATGACCTTGACTTTGGCCAAAATATCATAAGTCACATGTCAAGTTCTACCCGTCATTCTCCAGGTTAATTTGGATCCATCCGTACCTACCCTTGACTTTGGCCAAAATGGCAGTATGACTGTCCCAAACCAACGCATCTATCTATGCTACACATGAATACCCAATAGCTACCAATCACTATGCCTTGACTTTGGCCAACATACACAGCTTGAATACTATTGACTATTCATATGAAACGACGGAGGGCTACGAATGGTTTTGGCAAAACCGTGAACGTAGTGAACTTGATATAATCGATGGAACGAGATAGCTTTTAAAAGGAGTGGCTCAAGCTCCGCATTTAAAAGTTAGTTTTGAAAAGAACCGAGTGGTTTTTCGAAAGTGTTCCAACGATTTTTACTTGGTTTATTTTCTTGCATTAGTTCTTTTAATGCGTGATATTCTTGCATTAGTTCTTTTAATGCGTCCCATCATTTAATCCTACCATTGCAGAAAACAACCAAAATATGACGTACGCTTATGCCATTCGCATTCGCCACGGGGCCCCGTCATTACCCGTTAGGTTACTTAACTAACGACAGAGCGGGGGCTGGGCTAGCGCGGCTGTAAAACATAAGCAACGCCTAAATAATATCATATATAGATATATATTGCAATGATAGCCATTTCAGATCACAGATGAACACATTGGATATACTAGGAATCCGCAATTCGTACGAGCCTGTAACGAAAAGCAGATTATACGGTCGCGGTGAATAGCCAAAACCCCACCCAAGACCCCTACGGGTGCGGCAAACTACCCGCCAAGTACCCGAAGCGAAGCAACCTCCCTCAACTCCGTGAGTAGGCCACTCGGCACTTCGGCATACCCGGTAGTTTGTGCACCCCCTCCATGGGTCTATCCTAGGAGCAAAAACAGTAAAAAGAAATTATACAATGACGGCTACAACCCTGACCCGGTTGTGCGGCCATACAAATAATTATTACATCAATTTACAAATTTACATGAATTGAAAGAAAAGAAAACTCTCGTCTCACAACCCCCGGCTATTCACCCGCGACAATCCAATGAATTCATATACACATTCCAATAACATTACAGATCACAGATTTGTATAACCCCCACTAATCGACATATAGCGATTAGCAGACGTTCAATACAAATATCACATCACAGAAAAACCCGTCAGCTTAAGTCTTTTCGAAGTTCGATCAAAAATATGGATTTTCAGGACCCCAAAAATAAAATTTTCGTTCTGGAAAATCTGGGCTGAAAATACATATACCAAAATTCCCAAAATACCCCTATGAGCAAACTGCAAAGAAGAAACCCCATGACCGAGTCAACTCGGCCGCGGTTCCGCGGCGGGAGCAAGCTCCCGCCGCGGAAACGCGGCGCTTTGATCGAGTTAGGGGGTCAAATTTTTGCAGTTTCTTCAGAAAACCCTGAGTCGATTTTTGGTGTATCTCAAAAAAATTTTCCAGCACTTTTAAAATCGACAGAAAGTTTAAAAACCGGGGTTCGTTTTGAGACTTTTTCTCTGATCGATCTTCTAGCTACTTTGCTAACATGTTAGATAGAGTTTAACTAGGCTCTGATACCACTGTAAGTCCATGCTACCTCTCCCGGTACTTTCGGGCATGCGGAATTTGGTGAAAAACGATTTTCATAGAGGTGGTAACATGGACTCAAAACCGGATCTTTGTTAAACATCTAACTAACTGTAGGGTTCCTAGGCACACTATAGAGGTCATACAAGGCATCAACCATGCCAATTTAAAATTTTATGGGTGCCGAGAAACCCTAATACGGATCGTCGGCTAGAATTCTAGGCGAAATACGAATCTAGTTAACACTTTAACTAAAGGAGCTACAACCTTTGTAGATCCGGTTCTCCACTTCCTTAGCTCCACGTGGGTGTCCTCTCGCTGTCCATCATGAATCCCGAACTCATTCGTCGGCTTCATCGGAGAAACGGGCGAGCTAGGTCGTCGGCTTCGTGTCAAAGACGATCTACGTCGAGGCATCACAAGTTCAAGCTCCGACTTCACAAAGTTGTGAAACTTGTGAAGAAAACACCCAAAACAACTTGGCAAGAGGTAGAGGGTGAAGAAATAGGAGGTGGGTTCACTTTAGAATTGGATTTCTCTCACTAGAACTCAAGTTGCCATTGATGGCATCAAGGTTTCTATCTTGAAGAAGAAGGAGAAGATGAAGCTAGTTTTATGATAAGTCTTCAAATAAAATGAAAAATAAATCAATACTTATCATAAGCTAACCATAGTTGAGTGTAGAGAATAGACCATGGTTATTGGATGGGTTAGGGTTAAGCATGAAGACAAGAATGGTTAAGAAGTCAAAGCTTCATGAAGCTTCAACTAAAAACAAACATAGCCACCATTCTTATCTAAATCTTTTCCAAATAAATAAATAAACAAATAAATAAATAAATGAATATGCAAAACCCTAATTATCAAATTAACCATGGTTTAATTCTATACACTTAACTAAATGATCAAGTATCATCAAACATGATACAAAAATGTGCACAAAAGTATATCACATATACTTCTTGCACATCAAGTGAGAAAATCCATATAAAGTGAACTAATACTAGCTAATGCAAAGTAATATATCAAATATATAATTATACATTAAATCATTAAATCAACACTTGACTTAACGATCCGGTCATATCGCATATAACCGACTAGTATCCTATGTATCGGCTTATCGAATCAATGATTCGATAACTAGGTCACATCGAATATAACCAATCGATACATCCATCGCGAGAATGAAATACGGTATCACATACACGTATTATTCTCGGTCCTGCACATATCTCATATGCGCTCCTATTTCGTTTCGCTTGAGCCAGGAAACCTCTGTGTAGGACTCTAAAGACTCGTCAATACGCCGGTAGCAGATGATGATCATATCAAGCACCCACAAGCCGCAAGCGGTCTGCTAAACGTAACGGCCATCCGGGTATTGAACGATCAGAAGATCGACGAGCTAGCCCGCTCACACTCCTGTGAATCCAACCAGTAACACTTACCGTACAGTCCGGTCTGTTCGTCTGATATGTCGCATATCAAGTCTAGGGGTGGTAAACGTCAGACCCCAATAACCGATAAGTCGTGCTGATGTGAGGCTCATAACGGGTCGAGAAACTACTGGTAACACTTACCAACAAATCTCTGATCAGCCCTGGCCAGGGACTTCCCTGTTACGGCCAATCGAGCACTGCGCAACATCAACCCCCAATACCGGGAGAGACGAAACCCCTCCTATCGCTCATTGCCTCCATGTGACTCGGGACTGTACCCAAAGACCACCGTTTTGCATGCCCTCATGGACGTGGTAAGGTGGAGATCAAAGCACAGTGGGAATCACACAAGACTCTATGACGATCTCGGGTCTACAGACTAACCTGTACAAGTGTCACCTGAGAACTGCCATCTGACGTGAGGTATAATACCATCTGGGAGTTCTCGGCGAGTCCGTCCAGTGTACCCAGTCTCCACTGAGCACCCGTATACCATCTCTGATGTCAAACATCAATGGATATGGGATCATCCATCGCCCATCTCATGGGTCGAGAAGCGTATACGCTAGTCTACACTGGTATATCGATGCCCTGTCTCGATACACCCACGACTAGGGACCTTGAAGGATGTACTTATGGACTACCATGTCCCCACTAGTATGATCTGCATCATAGTCCAGGTAGTCAAGTACACATCCTAAGGGCTTTACCAACATGTAACTATAAGACAGTTTAAAAAGACAAGTGTACATGTTAAGATAAAGAGTAACCAGATAGCATACTATCATATTGAGCAAGAAAGTCATCTCTATATATGTCCAAGCATCCAATATAATATACATCATCTGTACAATACTGGCCTCTAGGGCATACATACAACTAACAATCTCCCACTTGCACTAGGGCCAGCTGCTGTAGTATCGCATACCGAGCATCCCGAAGAGTCTCTCAAACTGTATCTGGGGAATGGCCTTAGTGAGTGGATCCGCCGTGTTGTTCTTCGTGTCAACCCTCCTGACCTCGATCTCTCGGCGATCAACTATCTCCCGGATCAGGTGATACCGCCTCAGAATATGCCTGGATCGCTGATGGGACCTGGGTTCCTTGGCCAAAGCCACCGCTCCATTGTTATCGCAATACAAAGGTATTGGATGCTCAATGGATGGAACCACTCCAAGTTCAGTAATGAACTTCTTGATCCAGACAGCCTCTTTGGCAGCATCGTTGGCAACGATGTATTCAGCCTCCATCGTCGAGTCTGCCACGGTTTCCTGCTTGGAACTCTTCCAGCTAACCGCCCCTCCGTATAGGGTAAAGACAAATCCCGACTGCGACTTAGAGTCGTCCTTATCACTCTGGAAGCTCGAATCGGTAAAGGACTCCACTTGGAGTTCCCCGTTACCATACACCAAGAGCATCTCTTTAGTCCATCGCAAGTACTTGAGAATGCTCTTCATAGCTGTCCAGTGATTCTCTCCAGGATCAGCTTGATACCTGCTCACTACACTTAGTGAGTATGCAACATCGGGTCTGGTACATAGCATCGCATACATGATAGAGCCTACAGCTGAAGCATAGGGTATCCCTTGCATGTGAGCTCTCTCCAAATCAGTCTTGGGAGACATCTCTTTGGAGAGAGTGACTCCAGAGATCGTGGGCAAGTTCCCACGCTTGGATTCTTCCATACTAAACCTCTTTAGTATGGTGTCAATGTACCTAGATTGGGACAATCCCAATATCCGTTTGGATCTATCTCTATAGATCCTGATCCCCAATATGCAGGAGGCATCACCAAGATCTTTCATTGAGAATCTTTGTGATAAGAAGAGCTTGACCGATTGCAGCATAGGAATATCATTTCCTATCAAGAGTATGTCGTCCACGTACAATACGAGGAAGACAACCTTACTCCCTGCCACCTTCTTGTAAATACAAGGTTCATCTGGGTTTTTGACGAAATCAAACTCTTTGATAACGACATCAAAGCAGATGTTCCAACTCCGCGATGCTTGCTTTAATCTATAAATGGATTTAAGCAGCTTGCACACCTTTCCGCTGCTCCCACTGTCTACGAAGCCCTCTGGCTGAGTCATGTACACGCACTCTTCTAAATCACCATTTAGAAAGGCGGTCTTAACATCCATTTGCCAGATTTCGTAGTCATGATATGCAGCGATGGCAAGCATGATCCGGATGGATTTAAGCATAGCCACTGGAGAAAAGGTTTCGTCATAGTCCACACCTGGTCTTTGGCGAAAACCTTTTGCAACAAGTCTAGCTTTGAAAGTCTCCACTTTCCCATCTACACCAAGTTTTTTCTTGAAGATCCACTTGCTCCCAATGGGTTTTACCCCTTCAGGAGCAACTTCCAAAGTCCATACTTTGTTGGTGTACATGGATTCCATCTCGGACCGCATAGCATCCAGCCATTTCACTGAGTCCCTACTCGTGATAGCCTGCTCGAAGCTAGTTGGGTCATCATCCTCCATGATGCAATCCTCGCTCCCTCCATCCATGAGAAAACCGTAGTATCTCTCAGGCTGGCGAGGAACCCTACTAGATCGGCGGAGAGGCTGAGGTTCATTGGGAACTACTGAATCTTCTGGTTCCACTAAATCTTCAGTTACGGTTTGTGTATCTGGAACTTCTTCCAGCTCTACCACTTTGCCACTAATTTCTTTTTCAAGGAATTCCTTTTCTAAAAAGGTGGCATGTTGAGCAACAAACACTTTTTGTTCCTCACTGTGGTAGAAAAAAATTCCCATAGGAGTTCTTTGGATATCCCACAAACTTGCAAAGAACTGACCGTGCCTCGAGCTTGTCCGGATTTTGTCTTTTGACATAGGCTGGACAACCCCATATCTTAACTCGTTTAAGATATGGCCTCTTCCCACTCCATATCTCATATGGTGTGGTAGGTACAGATTTAGATGGAACTTGATTCAATAGGTATGCTGCTTTCTCCAGTGCATATCCCCAGAAGGAAATAGGTAACTCAGCCGTGCTCATCATAGAGTGCACCATATCTAATAGGGTGCGGTTCCTCCGTTCTGATACACCGTTGTGCTGTGGTGTATATGGAGGAGTCAGCTGAGAGAGAATCCCATTCTCTTTTAGGAAGTCCAGGAATTCATTGCTCAAGTATTCACCTCCTCGATCAGATCGTAGGATTTTAATACTTTTTCCGGTTTGGTTCTCAACTTCTTGTTTATATTCTCTAAATTTCTCAAAAGCTTCTGATTTGTGTTTCATCAAGAACACATATCCGAATCTAGAGAGATCGTCAGTGAATGTAATGAAGTATGAAGAACCATCCCTGGCATGTGTAGACATAGGACCGCATACATCACTATGTATCAGTCCTAAGAGTTCGGTAACTCTTTCTCCGTGTCCCGTAAACGGAGTTTTGGTCATCTTGCCTTTGAGACATGACTGGCAAGTGTCATAAGATGAAAATTCGAATGGTTTCAAATATCCATTCTTATGCAACTTAGCCAGTCGTATCGCATTGATGTGACCCAGTCTACAATGCCACAAGAAGGATTCGTTCAGTTCTGAACTCTTCCTCTTGTGTGTGTTTGTTATGCTCAGAACTGTTGATTGATTTAGAACATAAATGCCATTGCACGTGCCTGATCCAACCAACTTTTGGTTACAGAAAATGTTCATAACATTGTCCTGTAATACAAAATTATATCCCTCTTTACTTAATAAAGAAACCGATATAATGTTGCATATCAGGTTCGGCATGTAATAGCATTCGTTCAGAACCAATGTATTACCAGTTGGTAATGCAAGGTGATATTCCCCGACAGTCTTAGCTGCAACAATTGCACCATTTCTAACTCTAATGTCTTTATCACCTTCTCCAAGTTCTCTACCTTTCCTGAGCCCATGTAACTGATTACATATATGGGATCCTGACCCGGTATCTAATACCCAGGACGTAGAGCAAATGGAGAAACAGTTCTCAGTCCCGAAGAAAATGCATCAACATGTACTTTCTTCATTCAGATGGCATGGGAATCCTGGTATTCCCCTATATCCTGTTCATTCCTATAACTCTTATAAGAAAGAACGGAACCAACGTTCCCCAGCACAGTATAACATGCGGGTTTGGTCAATACATCCATATTATTATCTTTATTAAGGCATGAAATGGTCGCTACCTGGAGAGAGAGAGAAGAAAACACTTTAGCGTAAGCTCGTGCAAGATCAGATTGGTTATTATCTTATCTAATCAGGATGGCTCCCACTGCTTTTTATCAAATCTTCCTTCAAACCCTAAAAGGAAAGACTAGCCGGGATTAATTACACACTACAAGTTCGCCAATCTTTCAGCCAGGCCAGTGTCGGTACTTTGAGGGAGGTCCCCCGTGCTTTCGCACGAACCTAATTACTGTAAACCTCGTTTTCCCAGAGGCGTAACCTCGTTAACACCTTTCTAGACACCTACTTGATCGACTAATTGTAATGTGTAAAACTCTCCCAGGAGTAACTCTTACTCGCAGTGGGTATCGGGATCCAACTATCTCATAGAAGGTATGCAATCTCATTGCAAATTTCAACACTTGAAATTCCGGATAATGCTTTTTCCCCAAACGATCTGTGACCTTGACAAGGTCAACAAACCATAGACCGTAAGTCAAGTTCAACCCGTCATTTCTTGATTGAATTAAACCCACCCGCACGACCCTTGACAAGGTCAACAAGGCCGTACGACTATCCTAACTCAATCTGCATCATATGCATAAGCAGATAAATACTGGTTAGCTACCGCACACTGCGCCTTGACAAGGTCAACAAACGCAGCACGAATACTAAACAGGACTTATCTGAAATGACGGAGGGCTACGACAGGTTTTTCTGAAAACCTATTGCGTAATGAACTTGATATCGTTGTAGAATCAAATGAAGTTTTGAAATGGAGTGATTTTGAGGCTTTTCCAGTTTCGCTAAAGGGGTCACTCCCGGTGAAGGGATCGTCGGCCCTTTCCTCGTCGAATGAGGTGCGGGATATATCATATATATCGCTGTGCAAAGCAGAAACTATAGAAGCAATAAAAAACAAACCGAGTGTGTAGCATCTGCCAGTTATTGCTAAAGGAGTCACTCCCGGTGAAGGGATCTCGGTCCTTTCCTCATCGAATAAGGTGCAGGGTATATCATATATACCGCTATGCAAAGCAAGAACTGTAGCTACCTTTTTTATTTAAAATTTGATTCTACAACATCTTTTGGTTTCTTTTATCTCATTAATCACATTAATGAAGTCCCATCATTTAAATACCTAAACATCACAGATAAATACGACGTACACTTATGCCATCCGCATTCGCCTCGATATCCCCTCGTGCACTGTTAGGTTAGGTAACTAACGACAGAGCAGGGCAGGGCTAGTGCGGGTGCAAAACATAAGTAACGTCTATATAATATATCATATATACTATATACTGTATCTATCACAGAACATCACATGATCACATCACAGCTATCGCAGCAGAAGAAACATATGAAACATTGGATATACTAGGACGTCTGTATTTTCAATACGAGCCTGTATAAAACACGGATTCCACGGTCGTGATGAATAGCCAATCCTACACCCCTAGACCCCTACGAGAGCGGCAAGCAACCCTACCAATTCTAGGGTTAGGAGACCTGGACTCGACTCCTCGAGTTGGTCTCCCACTGGACCCCAGAACCCGGTTACTTGTGCTCCCCTCCTCGGGTCTATCCTAATGCGGAAAAGTAAATAATATACAAAAGGTGACAACTTCCGCAACCTGGAAGTGCCCCAAATAAAAGAATATTACATACAAGTTTTTACATGATTGAAAATGAAAAACACTCATCTCACATAAAAACCCCCGGCTATTCAAACACGACAATCCAATATAACATATCCAGCAACACATAACATCACATGTCATCAACGTAAGTAAATATGTCCATCCCAATTGTCGTTGACATATAGCAACGAAACCGGCGATATCACATATTACACTTACGGTCACAGAAAAGAATGTGTAAAACTATAACAGTTGGAATCCGCAATCTCTTTAGACATCACATGCCTAATCAAATGAAATACTTAGACATCACATGCCTACTTGTTACAAACCCCGCATTTTAATCCCATTATCGAAAACTCTTTTCAATATCAAATGAGACTAAACTGCTAGATTTATAACATTCATTCAGTTATCTCATAACTGTTTGTGAATTCCAATTATTGTATCCCATTCCAGATAAACAGAAAATGTTAAACTTTCTGATCGAACAGTCGAATACCCAAGTTTTCCCGATACAGCTCAACACATGAAATAAGTCTAACAACATTCAGTTCGTGCCTCAGTACCAACGGTCCAGCCGTAGAAGGGTCAAGCCAATGCCTCACATGTGGCACGCCGTACTGCCCCAAACCCGAAGGTTCAAAGGGCAGTTCAAGACGGTCACATAATCGAGTTAAGGTTTGTTGTCTTCTAGAGGGTCCATCGCGTTACTTGCACTACTTAGAACGTCGTTAAACTACGGAAAAATCCAACACTTGGAAATATTCCGGCAGGGGAAAAGTTGGGTATTGTCATCCGGTCGAACTTTTTAACATATTCTTAAAATATCCGGAAAAACACATAGACGAAATTTGATAATCCGATCGAACTATCGAAGCTCCAAAACAACCCAAGAAAATGCAACTCTTGAATAAATTTTTAAAAATTCCCAGGAAAATCAGCACTGGAAAATAAGAATTACTGTGCAGAATTCATTGTTTAATGTGGCCGTACGGCCGCGGAACCGCGGCGACTTGGTGGATTTGGGCTGTCGAATTTCACAGTAACTCTTAGAATCACCTGCTGATTTTTCTGCATATTTTTAATTTGGAAAAATCCCAGATTTTAGAAAATGTACAGAGAGCATTTTGTGAGTTAGGGTTTCGGTTCGTTCGGACTTCAAACTCCGTTTAGACTTCGCCTAAGGCTCTAGCTAGGCTCTGATACCACTGTAGGGTTCCTAGGCACACTATAGAGGTCATACAAGGCATCAACCATGCCAATTTAAAATTTTATGGGTGCCGAGAAACCCTAATACGGATCGTCGTCTAGAATTCTAGGCGAAATACGAATCTAGTTAACACTTTAACTAAAGGAGAGAGGCTACAACCTTTGTAGATCCGGTTCTCCACTTCCTTAGCTCCACGTGGGTGTCCTCTCTCTGTCCATCATGAATCCCGAACTCATTCGTCGGCTTCATCGGAGAAACGGGCGAGCTAGGTCGTCGGCTTCGTGTTAAAGACGATCTACGTCGAGGCATCACAAGTTCAAGCTCCGACTTCACAAAGTTGTGAAACTTGTGAAGAAAACACCCAAAACAACTTGGCAAGAGGTAGAGGGTGAAGAAATAGGAGGTGGGTTCACTTTAGAATTGGATTTCTCTCACTAGAACTCAAGTTGCCATTGATGGCATCAAGGTTTCTATCTTGAAGAAGAAGGAGAAGATGAAGCTAGTTTTATGATAAGTCTTCAAATAAAATGAAAAATAAATCAATACTTATCATAAGCTAACCATAGTTGAGTGTAGAGAATAGACCATGGTTATTGGATGGGTTAGGGTTAAGCATGAAGACAAGAATGGTTAAGAAGTCAAAGCTTCATGAAGCTTCAACTAAAAACAAACATAGCCACCATTCTTATCTAAATCTTTTCCAAATAAATAAATAAACAAATAAATAAATAAATGAATATGCAAAACCCTAATTATCAAATTAACCATGGTTTAATTCTATACACTTAACTAAATGATCAAGTATCATCAAACATGATACAAAAATGTGCACAAAAGTATATCACATATACTTCTTGCACATCAAGTGAGAAAATCCATATAAAGTGAACTAATAATAGCTAATGCAAAGTAATATATCAAATATATAATTATACATTAAATCATTAAATCAACACTTGACTTAACGATCCGGTCATATCGCATATAACCGACTAGTATCCTATGTATCGGCTTATCGAATCAATGATTCGATAACTAGGTCACATCGAATATAACCAATCGATACATCCATCGCGAGAATGAAATACGGTATCACATACACGTATTATTCTCGGTCCTGCACATATCTCATATGCGCTCCTATTTCGTTTCTCTTGAGCCAGGAAACCTCTGTGTAGGATTCTAAAGACTCGTCAATACGCCGGTAGCAGATGATGATCATATCAAGCACCCACAAGCCGCAAGCGGTCTGCTAAACGTAACGGCCATCCGGGTATTGAACGATCAGAAGATCGACGAGCTAGCCCGCTCACACTCCTGTGAATCCAACCAGTAACACTTACCGTACAGTCCGGTCTGTTCGTTTGATATGTCCCATATCAAGTCTAGGGGTGGTAAACGTCAGACCCCAATAACCGATAAGTCGTGCCGATATGAGGCTCATAACGGGTCGAGAAACTACTGGTAACACTTACCAGCAAATCTCTGATCAGCCCTGGCCAGGGACTTCCCTGTTACGACCAATCGAGCACTGCGCAACATCAACCCCCAATACCGGGAGAGACGAAACCCCTCCTATCGCTCATTGCCTCCATGTGACTCGGGACTGTACCCAAAGACCACCGTTTTGCACGCCCTCATGGACGTGGTAAGGTGGAGATCAAAGCACAGTGGGAATCACACAAGACTCTATGACGATCTCGGGTCTACAGACTAACCTGTACAAGTGTCACCTGAGAACTGCCATCTGACGTGAGGTATAATACCATCTGGGAGTTCTCGGCGAGTCCGTCCAGTGTACCCAGTCTCCACTGAGCACCCGTATACCATCTCTGATGTCAAACATCAATGGATATAGGATCATCCATCGCCCATCTCATGGGTCGAGAAGCGTATACGCTAGTCTACACTGGTATAACGATGCCCTGTCTCGATACACCCACGACTAGGGACCTTGAAGGATGTACTTATGGACTACCATGTCCCCACTAGTATGATCTGCATCATAGTCCAGGTAGTCAAGTACACATCCTAAGGGCTTTACCAACATGTAACTATAAGACAGTTTAAAAAGACAAGTGTACATGTTAAGATAAAGAGTAACCAAATAGCATACTATCATATCGAGCAAGAAAGTCATCTCTATATATGTCCAAGCATCCAATATAATATACATCATCTGTACAATACTGGCCTCTAGGGCATACATACAACTAACACTAACAACCTAACTAGGAGTTGTTAACTACTCGGTTAGGGGGTTATACCTTTCTTTCTTGAACTCTTTCGTCTTCAAGCCTCGATGGTTGTCCGGATCGGCTTCACCCCGTCGTCTTCTTGCGCCGAAGATCGATCCACCTGAAAGCTTCTACCTTTGGGTTCTTCTTCGTACTTTGAAGAAACTAGTTCACTCGGTTTGCTAAACCTTGTGAACTAGAGTGAGTAGAGAAGAGTTTGTATGGGATTTTATCTATGGTTCTTGGTTCTCAACTCATGAGACAAGTGAACCATAGAATCAAGAGAGGGAGAGCAAGAGGAGGAGATGAGAGCTCAAGAACAAGAGAGAGAATGAGCATGAAAGAATGAGAGAAGACTTTTCTCTCTTTGCTCTCATAATCCAAAACCATCATCACAAAAATAATAATCAAGTATTGTGTAAAATGGTTCAAGTCAAAATGGCTAAATCATTTCATGCACTCATTTCTCACAAAAGAAACAAGCAAGTAAAAAGTCTTTGCCATGAAATGATAGCCATTGTCATCATGATGGTCAACTAGTTCAACCTAGTCAACCGGTCAACAAAGTCAACAAGTCAACAAAGTCAACCCCTCAACAACCATGTCACCACAATACATAATTAATATTATTGTTAAGCACATATCATATTCTCATTAGGGTTGAGCAAAAAGTCAATAGTCAACTGTCAACAACCCTAATGAGAATCCTCTGTCTCTGTCTCTCCGTCAACTGTGCATACACACCCGCATCCGCGTTCCGAGGAACACGAATGCATACTGGATAAATCCAATCCCAAAAGGTACACTAGGATCTGGCTTAAACCAAAGCCCGCTAGTGTAAACTGTCCGGACACTAAACGTGCACAAGTGCACGGATATGACTGAACCCTGTCGCAAAACCATGCGACCTGTCGCAAAACCATGCGATCTTTACTCTTTTGCCTAAAGGCGAATAGCTTTCTGTGTGGGACTCTAAAGACTCGACACTACGCTGGCAGTGGGTTTAACCACAGACCGCAAGCGGCACTAGCTGTGCGTAACGGTCCCCAGGTAGATGCCGACAAGAAGATTGACGAGGCGAAACCCATCTGAACTCCTACTGAGCCTGAATGTGACATTCTCCGTACAGTCCGGTCTGTTCGTCTGATACATCGCATGGCGGGCCTAGGGGGCGGTAAACGTCAGTCCCCCAACAGCGGTACAAGTCGTGTCGGAGTGAAGCCCAAAACACCCCGAGATAACACTGGAAGCCTACCAGTATATCTCGTTTGCCCTGGCCAGGGACTACTCGTGTAATGGCTCTCCTAGACACAGCGCGATGTCAACCCCCAATACCGGGAGAGACGAATCCTGTCTAACCGTCACTGCCTCCAAGTGCTTCGGGACTGCACCCAACTACCACCTGTTTGCACGACTCCTTTGAGCCGTGGTAGGGTAGTAATCAAAGTACAGTGGGAATACAGTCGAGGCGAAGTGACAGTGTCAAGTCAGCGGACTAAGCTGTACTCATGTCACCTGGGAACTGATAACTGATGATAGGCATAATACCAACTAGTCAGTTCCCGACGAGTCCTGTCCAGTGTACTCGTAACCCAACGAGCACCCGCATACTATCTCAAGTACGACGTACCGACGGCTGTGGGACAGACCGTCTCCCACACTGGGATGAGAAGCGCATGCGCTAGTCTACTCCGGAGTATCGATGCCCTGTCTCGATAGTCCTGCGACCAGGGACCTGCATAAGGATGTGCTTATAGATTACCCAGCCCCACTAGTGTGACTGCCATCACAACGCTGGTAATCAAGCAAAGATCCTAAGGGCTCCACTAATGTGTATAGGCGATATACTAAAATAAACACATGTACACATTGAAGTAGAAACAAACTAAGTAGCATACTACTATTTTGAGCAAGATTGTATATACAAGGTGAATATCCCAAGCTTCCATTAAGTAATATACAAACTAGTATGATACAGTAATGGCTTCTAGGGCATATACACTAACATATCCACCACGACAAATCCGCAACAATACAGCACAACACAGAACATCAACGCGAATGTCACGTTCGCAAACCCGTCTAAAAGAACTATTGCAATCAGACGCGGTTTACCGATCAAATGACATTCCCGGTCGGAGATATAATGTAAATACTGCATACTAACAAATTTAAAATTTCGATCGACCAAATTTCCCGAAGTGGGCCCCACGTACATCTGCTGTACAGTAACAAAATCTGGGCCCAAAAGAACTATACAAAAACCCACAATTTCCATAAATAAGCTCTCTGGAAAAAGATGGTGCACTGTTCCCACAGAAGCGCCGCGGTTCCGCGGTCAAACCCTAGGTTTGACCGTGGTTCCGCGGTGGTCTTGTGGGATCACGTGCCCATATTTTTCCAGATTTCTTATATTAGCCTTCTTAGTCTTCTGCAATATGTAAAATTATTTTTAGACTCTGTTTAAAATCGACAGAAACTTTAGACATGGAATTTTGCAGTTTTCGAAATTCGGTTCGATCGATATTTTAAACGTGTTAGCACAAATTAGTATAGCTTAATGGTGAGGCTCTGATACCACTGTAAGTCCACGGTAGCGCCCCGGCCGTCTAACAGACGCCAAATACGGAATAAAAACTTTTTACAACTGGCGATATCGCGTACTGTAACCCAGATCTGCCATTAAAGCTAAACTAACAAATTACAAATGGGTAGAAACGTTATACCGAATGATCCGAGTCCTTCGGTCTTCAACCATCATCCCACGCTTTGTTGCGGCTGCTTTGATCTCCTGAATCTCCAATCTTCTCGTCCAGGTGGCACCACGTCGACGGATCTTTAAACGGGCTCCCGCCTCTGAACCGAGGCAACTCGATCGTCAAGTTTGCTAAAAGAGAAGACCAAGATTGATATAGAGAATGAGTAGAACACTTTGTCTCGTTACATCCAAGACTATGGACGAACGGTTAATGAAGTTGCCTTTTGGATTCAACTGAAATGAGAAATGAATATCTTTAATTTCCATGAAGCCAAAACCCTAATCTTTTTGAATCAACAACCATGAACCTCCACCAAGGGGTGGACGGCCACTTTATAGGAAGAGGGAGGTGAGGGTAGGAGCAAAGTGGTGACAATAAGAATGAAGCTTATCATGACACATAGTATGAACACAATTAAAGCAAGTGATGAATCATTAAGCTTAGTCATCAAGCATTAATTGAACAATTAATGCTAACAATGAATCATCAAGCCTTGTCACCCTCTCTAGAACCTTCTAGAACACTGATTCATCTCATCATGAAAAGATAAATCCGTATTTAACCGACTGTCAAAATACGGCTGATAGAAAACTAGAAACTGGCAACTTCTAAAAGTGATCCTGAAACGAATTTCAGGATAACCCCGTAATGGTATAAACATACCCGCATTTGTATTACGACCGAATACAAATGTAACTGAGACAAAGATATTATATCTACACAGCATAATATTCGGATCCGGCTTAAACCAAAGCCTACCAGTATTATCTGCCCGAAAAATGACACGTGCGAAAACGCACGTGCATTTTCCGAACCTTGCCATAAACCCATATGGCCTCTACAACGTTTCGCCCGAACTTGGGAAAGTGTCTGTGGGGGACTCTAATGACTCATCAACACACTGGCACTGGGTATAACCACTAGCACGTCAGAGGTACGAGCTGTACGTAACGGTTGCCTATGTATTGATTGGAAGGGAAGCTGACGAGCTAACTCATCCATAAACCCTACTGAGCCTGACAGTGACAATGTATATACAGTCCGGTCCGTTCGTCTAAAGAGTATCGCATATCGAGTCTAGGGGGGTGGATAAAGTCAGACCCCTAATAACGCGATAAATCGTGTCGGCATGAAGCCCATCACCACCTGAGAAACTACTGATCCAAATCAGTAATTCTCCACTACCTCGGCCGAGGATTCCTAGTGATGGCTACCCGTGCACTGCGCGACATCAACCCCTAATACCGGGAGAGACGAATCCCCGACGATCCGCTCACTTGCCTCCAATGTGGCTCGAGACTGTACCCAACTAAAACCTGTTTGCACAACTTCTTTGAGCATGGTAGGGTAGTAATCTAAGTACAGTGGGAACTCACACGAGACAAATGACGATCTCAGGTCGATGAACTAACCTGTACACATGTCACCAGGGAACTGCTATCTGACGATATGTATAATACCAACTAGCAGGTTCCCGGCGAGTCCTATCCGGTGTACTCATAACGTAATGAGCACCTGTATACATCTTAGGTGATCCAACTGACACCAGTGGCTTGTGAGACCGGCTACCGCCCCTCGTCGGGGTCTCGACTGTATACACTAGTCTACTCTGGAGTATCGATGCCCTGTCTCAAAACTCCTACGACTAGGGACACTTTTAAGGATATGCTTATAGACCCCAGCTCCCACGTATATGATCGCTATCATAGTGCTGGTAGTCAAGCAAGAATCCTATGGGCTCTATCATCATGCAATAGTGAACTAAAGCATGTATACGATGATAAAGACAAACCAGATAGCATACTATCATCTCGAGCAAGACTGTTATATCGGTATAGGTCCTGCCTCAATCATTGCAATCACGTACCTGCGATCCAATAATTTACTTTGAGGGCACTATCTCCAACAACGAGAAGAAGAGTCCGAATCAGTCGACATTGGAACAGAGTGGAGTAAAGAGGTCGCACGAGAATTCGACGAGATGACGTTCCACTCCGCTGACATCAGAGATGCGATACGCATCCAGAGGCATTGATTATTGATATACCTTTCAGAAGGAGTCGCGATTAGTATGCAGCCGTTCCGGAACAAGAAACAGATATAGTGAAGGATGGTAACTTCTGGGAAATTCGGCAGAAACGAGATTTGAGAGAGATCTCGACAGGACCTTTCTGGAATACTATACGAGAAGACTTGGACCCAGGAGTGGTCATATTGCGCATACCCAGCAGGCCAGAGTTTGGCATCGTCGAAGAGATAGTTGACCAGGTTCGGATAGAGGATCTTACCCAGATGCGTTGTGAATTGATCAAGAACGGACGGGTATGGAGTATATCTCCACAGATTGGGATGAGTTCCTGAGGACGTGTTCGTCTAGATATCTTCCACAGAGTCATGAAGGTACCGAGTTCGTGATTTCGAGTCCGTGTGAGAGACTTCGAATTGACCGTAGCCGAGAACATTTGCAGTGCGCAGATAGAGACGTGGCATCGAAGCGGACGATAATACAGACATATGGGACAAGAAGTTCGTGTGAGATGCTGACGAGCTGTTATTACTCCCCGTTAAGATTAAAGGTCGGATATGTCTATAGAGGCGTTGGGATGTGACCGGCTTCCAAGGAAATGCTGTGCTGAGGACGCAGATGTCCATAGAGCGAGAAAAGATTATGAAAGAGTACCAGCCACCGTATAGTTCGGCATAGGAGAGATCGGAAGAGACCTTGAGCGGATTCCTTCCAGGACACTGCTGCGATAAGATTTGCACCCAGGATCAGATGTGTGATGTGTATTCAGAGGACCAGAGGTCGGCGCCAGTGACATGCTGCTGTACGAGTGGCCGTGAGGATTGACCAGGGAAGTGCCAGAATGGAATCGTCTCCGTTAGCACACCTGACAGGGCCGATGAGCCGACGGATTGCGAGATTGGTAATCTACAGAGAAGATAAGAGCCCAGAGACAGAGGACGCCAAACCGTGAGCAGGAGGCAAGTAGATATCTTGCGCTATTAGCATTTGATGCACCGACACCTTCTCGACTTCGAAGGAGGAATATCGACGACGGTACTTATGATTTGTGATTTGGTGATTTGATTATCACGTATCCATCATCTTGGATTTCGGTATTTTGGGCGATCTATTTGCATGATTTAGTCTTAATGGCTGAGTTTCATGATATTTGCTTTCGTGCACCATGGTTGCACCTACTGGGTATTTATATTTTGCTCATAGTTATTACACTTGAGATATGCTTTATGGACCGTTGTGTTGATTTAAAATTTGTGCACAGTTATTGCACCTGATATCGTTTTCGTGCCTTGGCTGCACATGCTTATGATTTCATGGATTTCATACGGTTGAGTTGATTTTGTGCATATGTTATGCACACGATTTGATTTTGCACTCGGTATAGCTTATATGTGCTTGTAGTGCATTGATATGTGTTTTGTGCACGCGTTTGCACACGTTTATGATTTTTACACCTTAGTACACTCGGTGTTGCTATTTATGCATTTGAGTTATTGTTTGGGTTTTGTGCACAGGATGCACCGTATTTGTATTTCTTGCACAGGATGTACCAGTTTTATACTTTGTGCGTTTGTCGCACCAGATTTATGTTTCGTGCGTTTATCGCACCAGATTTATATTTCGTGCCTTTGTTGCACCGGATTTATATTTTGTGCACTACGGTTGCACAGGACTTCGATTCGATGTCATTCGATATGTTGATTTTGATGTCATGCCTATGTTATGCATGCGATTTGACTTATGCCTTCGGCATTGTTTACATGCACTTTTAGTATTTTGATTTGATTTGTGCACGCTGATGCACATGGTTGTGAGATTATATACCGCGGTATACCTGACTTTGATTGAGCCGTATTGTATACCGTCGATTTTGATTCTGATATTGATGTTGATTTCTTGCACTCCATGCATTTGATTTGGACTTTGCGCATGTTCGACGCTTGATATTGGATTTCATGATTTCATGCATGATGGATGCACCTGATTTAGATTTTCATGTGTGTTGAGTGCATGTTTTGAGATGCGATTTTGGCGCACACCGGATGCACCAAATCGATATTCTTCGTGCATATCAGATGCATCTGATTTTGCTGTCAGGCACACACGTTGCCTATGACAGATGTTTCATGCACACCCGTTGCACTTAGATGTTGTTTCTGTGCACATGTATGGCACATATATGGATTTTGATTTCCGTGCGCACCAGATGCACAGGGTATTCTTATATACATTTTTGGATTGATTTCTTATGGAGCAGTACGTTTTTATGATATTTGCTGTTTGTTTTCGTACTAAGCAGGACTAGTCAGAGGACAGTACCTGGATGTATTTTGCATGTAATGATAGTTATCGAAGAGATTTCCAAAAAGCGAGCTATTGTCTCAGTATTTACTTACGTGTCTGATATGACACGACGCGTTTAAAACAAGGGAACCCTTCTAAATTGTTTTCAAAACGGCGGGATGTACATATTAAACAAGGGTAAGTATACATATATGATTATTTTCTTATAATAGGCGTCCGCCACTGTGCAGTGATATGTGCATCGCACAGCGACTTAAAAAGGTTTGGCATGCATTTCTTTCAGTTATTTACATGTATAGATTTGATGTCTACATGTATAATTATGATGTATATCATATCGGTTTGTTTTGGATTTGACCTTTGTGTCTTTACCATTGTAGGGTTCCTAGGCATCCACAAGAGGTCTCACAAGGCATCAACCATGCCCGTTTCAAATTTTACGGTGCCGAGAAACCCTAGACTACGGATCGTTTGCTAGATGTCTAGGCGAAAAACTAACTAGTTAACACTTAACTAAAAGTTTAACGGAAATACAACCTTTGTAGATCCGGTCCTCCACCTCCACGGCTCCGAGATGAGGTCCTCTCCGCTGTCCAAATCAAATCCGGGCTCTAGCGTCGACTTCATCGGAGAATAAGCGAGCTAGGTCATCGATGTCCATGCCGAAGATGATCTACGTCGAGGCATCGCTAAATCAAGCTCTCACTTCACCAAGTCATGAAACTTGTGAAGAAAATACACTCTACTACTTGGCAAGAGGTAGAGGATGAAGAAATAGGAAGTGGGTAGACTTTAGTTTTGGATTTCTCACACATTTCATCAAGTTGCCATTGATGGTCAAGCTTTTCTTCACTTGAAGGAAGAAGAAGAAGAAGCTAAAATATATGATAAGATTAATTGAAAAAGAAAAGAAAATGAATTCTTATCATAAAATTAACCATGGTCAAGTATAGAGACTAAACTAGGGTTAGTGGGAATGGTTAGGGTTAAGGATGAGATAAGAATGGTTGACTTGATCAAAGCTTCATGAAGCTTCAACTAAAGAACAAAATTAGCCACCATTCTTTTCTCTTTTCTTTTATTCATTTATCAAAAATAAAAGGATAATTAAATAAGATAAATGAATAACAAATAATAAACCCTAACCATTTCATTAACCAACGTTTAATACTTTACACTTAACCAAAAAGCATGTATCATCAAACATGATACAAGCAAGTGCACAAAATCATATCACATATATAATGCGCACATCCGAGTGAGAAAATCCATCTAAAGTGAACCAATATTAGTTAATGCAAAGTAATATATCAAATATATAATTATACATTAAATCATTAAATCAACACTTGATTTAACGATCCGGTCATATCGCATATAACCGGCTAATATCCAATGTATCGATTTATCGAATCAATCCTCGATTCGATAACTAGGTTATATCACATACAACCATTCGACACATTCATCGCGAGAATAGAATACGGTATCACATACCGGTATCATTCTCGGTCCCGCACATATCTCATATGCACTCCTATTTCGTTTCGCTTGAGCCAGGAAACCTCTGTGTAGGACTCTAAAGACTCGTCAATACGCCGGCAGCAGGTGATGATCATATCAAACACCCACAAGCCGCAAGCGGTCTGCTAAACGTAACGGCCACCCGGGTATTGAGCGATCTGAAGATCGACGAGCAAGCCCGCTCACACTCCAGTGAATCCAACCAGTAACACTACCGTACAGTCCGGTCTGATCGTCTGATCTGTCGCATATCTCGCCTAGGGGTGGTAAACGTCAGACCCCAATAGCTCGATAAGTCGTGTCGATATGAGGTCTATAACACTTCGAGAAACTACAGGTAACACTTACCAGTAAATCTCAGCAACCCTGGCCAGGGATTTCCTGTTATAGCCAATCGAACACAGCGCAACATCAACTCCCTATACCGGGAGAGACGAATCCTCTCCTATCGCTCATTGCCTCCATGTGACTCGGGACTGTACCCAAAAACCACCGTTTTGCACGCCCTCTTGGACGTGGTAAGATGGAAATCAAAGCACAGTGGGAACCACACAAGACTCTATGACGATCTCGGGTCAACAGACTACTCTGTACCAGTGTCACCAGAGAACTGCCATCTGACGTGAGGTATAATACCATCTGGGAGTTCTCGGCGAGTCCGTCCAGTGTACCCAGTCTCTACTGAGCACCCGTATATCATCTCCGATGTCAAACACCAATGGATATGGGATCATCCATCGCCCATCTGTATAGGTCGAGAAGGTATACGCTAGTCTACTCTGGTATATCGATGCCCCGTCTCGATATACCCACGACTAGGGACTGTGAAGGATGTACTTATGGACTACCATGTCCCCACTAGTATGATCCGCATCATAGTCCAGGTAGTCAAGCACACATCCTAAGGGCTTTACCAACATGTAACAGAGAGACAATCAGCATACACGTTAAGGTAAAGTTCAACCAGATAGCATACTATCATGTTGGGCAAGAAAGTCCTCACTATATATGTCCCAGCATCCACTACAATATACATCCTATGTATAGTAATGGCCTCTAGGGCATACATATAACTAACAATCTCCCACTTGCACTAGGGCCATCTGTAGCAGTGGTTGTAGTATCTCATACTCAACCATCCCATAAAAGTCTCTCTCTGGGAACAGGCCTTTGTGAGTGGATCCGCTGTGTTGTCCTCTGAATCTACTCTCCTTGACCTCGATCACCCTGAAGATCATCTATCTCCATGATCAGGTGATACTGCCTTAGAATATGTCTGGATCACTGATGGGACGGACGTTCCTTGGCATAAGCCACAACTCCATTGTCACACAATGGGAGGAACTAAGTTCATCTCATGAACCAATATACACCCAGACTTCCTCTTTGGTAGCATCTTAAGTAGCGATGTATCCAGCCTTTATCATCTAGTATGTCACGGTATCTTTCTTGGAACTCTTCCAACATACCGTCCCTTTACTGAGGGTAAAGACAATGCCTGTGACTGACACTCAGTCGTCATTATCACCCTGGAACCATTCCAGTGATTCTCCCCAGGATCGGTTGATACCATCTCACTACATCTAGTGAGAATTCTAACATCCATTTAGATCTATCTCATAGATCCAAAACCCAGGATTTAGTAGGTATCATTTTGATCCTATTGGAGAATCCTTGTGATAAGCGGAGATCGACCGAGCGTAGCATAGGAAACTCCTTCCCTATCAAGAGTATGTCATCCACGTACTTTACGAGGATCGTCACCATACTCCCTACTACCTTTTTGTTTATACAAGGTTCATCTACCATTTTGATGATGTCAAACTCTTTGACTAATTCATCAAAACAGATGTTCCAACTCCGCGATGCCTGCTTTATCTGATAAAGCATCTTGTGCACGTTTCCGCTGCTCCCACTGTCTACGAAGCCCTCTGGCTGTGTACTTATAGACGCTCTCTTCCAAATCATCATTTAGAAAAGCAGTCAAGACACCCAACCACCAGATATCGTAGTCATGGTATGTAGCCGTGACAAGTAGGATCTGGATGGACTTAAGCATAGCTACTTGAAAAGGTTTCATCATTTTCCACACCTGGTCAATGATGCAAACTTTTAGCAAGTCTAGCTTTGAAAATCTCAACTTTTCCATCTACACCAAGTAATCTTCTCAAGATTTACCTGCTCCTGATGGGGATTTAACCCTTCAGATATAGCAACCAAAGTCCATACTTTGTTGGTGTATAAGGATTCCATCTCAGATCGATAAACATCCAGCCATTCTTACAGAGTCCCACTCCTGATGGCCAGCTCGAAACTAGTTGGGTCATCATCTCATGATGTAATCCTCGCTCCCACTGTCATAGAGAAACCGAAATATCTCTCAGGTGGGTGAGGAACCCTACTAGATCGGCGGAGAGGCTGAGGTTCGTTGGTAACTATCGAATCCTTTGGTTCTTTCAAATCATCAGCTGCAGTTTGTATAGCTGGGACCTTTCCAGTTCTACATTACAGACCTTGCCTCGAGCTTGTCCGGATTTTTCTTTTAGACATAGGCCAGACAACCCCAAATCTCAACTAACTTGAGAGATGGGCTCTTCCCTTATCATATCAAATATGAAACGGTAGGCAACTGATTTGATTCAAACCTATTCAATAGGTATGCAGCTTCTCAAGTGCATAACTCCCAAAAAGGAAATAGGTAACTCAGTAGTACTCATCATAGAGCACACCTTATCATATAGGGTGTGATTGCTCCATCCCGATATACCATCGTGCTATGGTGTTTACGGAGGAGTAATGCTGAGAGAGAATCTCATTCTCCTTTAGAATAGACCAGGATTTCCGTGCTCAAGTATTCTCCTCCTTGATCACATCAAAGGACATAATACTTTTACCCTTATTTTGGTTCTCTACTTCTATCTTATATTCTGAGAATATCTCAAAAGGTTCGGACTCATGTTTCAACAGGAACATTTGACTGAATCTTGAGAGATAATCAGAGAATATAATGAAGTATAAAGAACCAATCTTGGCATGTGTAGACAGGGGACCTACATACATCAACATGTATCATCCCAAGAGTTCACTAACTCTTTCTCTATTTCCAGTAAACGGAGCTGTGGTCATCTTATCTCTGTGACATGACTGGCGAGTTTCACAAGATGCAAATTCAAACTAATTTAAATATGCATCTAAATGTAACTCAGCCAGTCGGGTCGCATTGATATGACCTAGTCTACAATACCTTAAGAAGGATTTGTTCACTTCTGAACTCTCCCTCTTGTGTGTGTTCCATATACTAAGAACTGTAGTTTGATTTAGAACGTCAATGCTTTTAGACAACGTGCCTGAACCGATCAACTTTTGATATAGGAAATGATCAAAACATTATCCAACAATACGAAATTTTATCGTTTCTTTACTAATAAAGAGACAGATATGATTTTGTATATCAGGTTCGGTATCTAATAACATTCGTTCAGAATCAATATATTACAATACAGGGTGACAGTGACCAACAGACTTGGCTGCAACACTTGCCCCGTTTTCTGTCTCATGAAACTTATCACCCGTTCTCAGTTCTCTACCCTTCTGTAGCCCTATGTAACAGATTACATATCTGGGATCCTGATCTGGTATCACATACCCAGGACGTAGAGGATACAGAGAAACAGTTCTTTGTAATGAACACACCCGAAGATGATGCATCATCATGCACTCTCCTCGTTTGGGCGGCACGGGAAATCTGGTATTCCCCAATTTCCTACTCTGTCTTATAACAATTATAAGTTGGAGTGGGACCAACATTCCCCAGCTCAGTATAACAAGCGGGTTCGGTCAATAATCCGTATTATTATCTTGATTAAGGCGTGATATGGTCGCTACCTGGAGAGAGAGAGAAGAAAACACTCAGCGTGCGCTCTGTCAAGAATAGATTGGTTATTATTTTATCTAATCAGGATGGCTCCCACTGCTTTTTATCAAATCTTCCTTCAAACCCTAAAAGGAAAGACTAGCCGGGATTAATTACACACTACAAGTTCGCCAATCTTTCAGCCAGGCCAGTGTCGGTACTTTGAGGGAGGTCCCCCGTGCTTTCGCACGAACCTAATTAATGTAAACCTCGTTTTCCCAGAGGCGTAACCTCGTTAACACCTTTCTAGACACCTACTTGATCGGCTAATTGTAATGTGTAAAACTCTCCCAGGAGTAACTCTTACTCGCAGCGGGTATCGGGATCCAACTATCTCATAGAAGGTATGCAATCTCATTGCAAATTTCAACACTTGAAATTCCCGATAATATTTTGCCCCTAACCTCCTATGACCTTGACAAAGGCCAACAAACCATAGGATGCTAGTCAAGTTCAACCCGTCATTTCCTGATTGAATTAAACCCACCCGCACGGCCCTTGACAAAGGCCAACAAGGTCGCACGACTACCCTAACTCAATCTGCATCATATGCATAAGCAGATAAGCACCAGTTAGCTACCGCACACTGCGCCTTGACAAAGGCCAACAAACGCAGCACGAATACTAACTACTACTTATCTGAAATGACGGAGGGCTACGACAGGTTTTTCTGAAAACCTATTGCGTAATGAACTTGATATCGTTGTAGAATCAAATGATTTTTAAATGGAGTGCTTTTGAGGCTTTTCCAGTTTTGCTAAAGGAGTCACTCCCGGTGAAGGGATCGTCGGTCCTTTCCTCGTCGAATGAGGTGCGGGATATATCATATATATCACTTTGCAAAGCAAAAACACTTAAAAGCAATCAAAAGACAAACCGAGTGTGTAGCATCTGCCAGTTATTGCTAAAGGAGTCACTCCCGGTGAAGGGATCTCGGTCCTTTCCTTATCGAATAAGGTGCAGGATATATCACATATACCGCTGTGCAAAGCAAGAACTGTAGCTACCTGTTTTATTTTGAAATTCGATTCTACAACATCTTAGGTTTCTTTTATTTCATTAATCACATTAATGAAGTCCCATCAATTATGTACCTAAACATCACAGATAAATACGACGTACACTTATGCCATCCGCATTCGCCTCGATGTCCCCTCGTGCACCGTTAGGTTAGGTAACTAACGGCAGAGCGGGGCAGGGCTAGCGCGAGTGCAAAACATAAGTAACGTCTATATAATATATCATATATACTATATACTGTATCTATCACAGAACATCACATGATCACATCACAGATATCGCAGCAGAAGAATCATATGAAATATTGGATATACTAGGACGTCCGTGTTTTCAATACGAGCCAGTATAAAACACAGATTCCACGGTCGTGATGAATAGCCAAACCCACACCCCTAGACCCCTACGAGAGCGGCAGGCAACCCTACCAATTCTAGAGTTAGGAGACCCGGACTCGACTCCTCGAGTTGGTCTCCCACTGGACTCCAGAACCCGGTTACTTATGCTCCCCTCCTTAGGTCTATCCTAGTGCGGAAAAGTAAATAATATACAACAGGTGACAACTCCCGCAACCTGGAAGCGCCCCAATAAAAGAATATTACATACAAGTTTTTACATGAATGAAAATGAAAAACACTCATCTCACATAAAAACCCCCCGGCTATTCAAACACGACGATCCAATATAACATATCCAGCAACACATAACATCACATGTCATCAACGTAAGTAAATATGCGCATCCCAATTGTCGTTGACATATAGCAACGAAACCGGCGATATCACATATTACACTTACGGTCACAGAAAAGAAAGTGTAAAACTACAACAGTTGGAATCCGCAACCACCTCAGACATCGCATGCCTGACCAAATGAATTCCTTAGACATCGCATGCCTAACAATTATAAACCCCGCATTTTAGTCTCATTATCGAAAACACTTTTCAATATCGAGTCGGGCAATTCAACAAGATTCCCGACAGTCTGATCGAATACTCGTCGCAAACTTTAGTAGGCGGCCGCACCCCCGATACCGTCGACGAAGTGCACCAAGGCGGAACACCGCTGCCGCGAGCACCCGAACGGATGCTTTCGACGACGGGGTTCTCCTACAGTCACTTGGTCGGGGCTATGGAGTGAGGCTGTCTATTAAGTTTACCCGGCGAATATCCGCGTACGCTACGTGATTGCGACGGACTTTTGATCGCATCAAAATTCCGTGGCAACCGATCAAGTGAGACTAAAGTGCTATGTTTATAACATTCATTCAGTTATCACATAACTTATTGTGAATTCCAATTATTGTATCCCATTCCAGATAAATAGAAAATGTTAAACTTTCCGATCGAACATTCAAACACCCAAGTTTTCCCGATACAGCTCAACACATGAAATATGAGTCTAACAACATTCAGTTCGTGCCTCAGTACCAACGGTCCAGCCGTAGAAGGGTCAAGCCAACGCCTCACATGTGGCACGCCGTACTGCCCCAAACCCGAAGGTTCAAAGGGCAGTTCAAGACGGTCACATAATCGAGTTAAGGTTTGTTGTCTTCTAGAGGGTCCATCGCGTTACTTGCACTACTTAGAACGTCGTTAAACTACGGAAAAATCCAACACTTGGAAATTTCCCGACAGGGGAAAAATTGGGTATTTATATCCGGTCGAACTTTTTAACATATTGTAAAATATCCGGAAAGCCACATAGACGAAACTTGATAATCCGATCGAATCCACTATTCCCAATGTAACCCCAGAACACTCAACTCTGGAGTCAAAATAAAAATTCCCAGAAAACTCAGAATAATAAATCAGGAATTACTGTGCAAAGTGCTAGGGATGATGTCACTATTTGGCCGCGGAACCGCCGCAGAAGCAAGGCTTCTGCCGCGGTTCCGCCGCACATATTACTGTTCACCAGAAACATTTTGCACCGTAATTCTTATTTTTCTATGCTGAATTTTTTAGCAATTTTTAATTCACAAAAATCCAGATATTTCAAAAATGTCCAGAGAGCATTCTCGGGTGTGGGTTTCGGGTTCGTTCGGGTTTCAAATTCCGTCTGGACTTCGCCTGAGGCTCTAGCTAGGCTCTGATACTACTGTAGGGTTCCTAGGCATCCACAAGAGGTCTCACAAGGCATCAACCATGCCCGTTTCAAATTTTACGGTGCCGAGAAACCCTAGACTACGGATCGTTTGCTAGATGTCTAGGCGAAAAACTAACTAGTTAACACTTAACTAAAAGTTTAACGGAAATACAACCTTTGTAGATCCGGTCCTCCACCTCCACGGCTCCGAGATGAGGTCCTCTCCGCTGTCCAAATCAAATCCGGGCTCTAGCGTCGACTTCATCGGAGAATAAGCGAGCTAGGTCGTCGATGTCCATGCCGAAGATGATCTACGTCGAGGCATCGCTAAATCAAGCTCTCACTTCACCAAGTCATGAAACTTGTGAAGAAAACACACTCTACTACTTGGCAAGAGGTAGAGGATGAAGAAATAGGAAGTGGGTAGACTTTAGTTTTGGATTTCTCACACATTTCATCAAGTTGCCATTGATGGTCAAGCTTTTCTTCACTTGAAGGAAGAAGAAGAAGAAGCTAAAATATATGATAAGATTAATTGAAAAAGAAAAGAAAATGAATTCTTATCATAAAATTAACCATGGTCAAGTGTAGAGACTAAACTAGGGTTAGTGGGAATGGTTAGGGTTAAGGATGAGATAAGAATGGTTGACTTGATCAAAGCTTCATGAAGCTTCAACTAAAGAACAAAATTAGCCACCATTCTTTTCTCTTTTCTTTTATTCATTTATCAAAAATAAAAGGATAATTAAATAAGATAAATGAATAACAAATAATAAACCCTAACCATTTCATTAACCAAGGTTTAATACTTTACACTTAACCAAAAAGCATGTATCATCAAACATGATACAAGCAAGTGCACAAAATCATATCACATATATAATGCGCACATCCGAGTGAGAAAATCCATCTAAAGTGAACCAATATTAGTTAATGCAAAGTAATATATCAAATATATAATTATACATTAAATCATTAAATCAACACTTGATTTAACGATCCGGTCATATCGCATATAACCGGCTAATATCCAATGTATCGATTTATCGAATCAATCCTTGATTCGATAACTAGGTTATATCACATACAACCATTCGACACATTCATCGCGAGAATAGAATACGGTATCACATACCGGTATCATTCTCGGTCCCGTACATATCTCATATGCACTCCTATTTCGTTTCGCTTGAGCCAGGAAACCTCTGTGTAGGACTCTAAAGACTCATCAATACGCCGGCAGCAGGTGATGATCATATCAAACACCCACAAGCCGCAAGCGGTCTGCTAAACGTAACGGCCACCCGGGTATTAAGCGATCTGAAGATCGACGAGCAAGCCCGCTCACACTCCAGTGAATCCAACCAGTAACACTACCGTACAGTCCGGTCTGATCGTCTGATCTGTCGCATATCTCGCCTAGGGGTGGTAAACGTCAGACCCCAATAGCTCGATAAGTCGTGTCGATATGAGGTCTATAACACTTCGAGAAACTACAGGTAACACTTACCAGTAAATCTCAGCAACCCTGGCCAGGGATTTCCTGTTATAGCCAATCGAACACAGCGCAACATCAACTCCCTATACCGGGAGAGACGAATCCCCTCCTATCGCTCATTGCCTCCATGTGACTCGGGACTGTACCCAAAAACCACCGTTTTGCACGCCTTCTTGGACGTGGTAAGATGGAAATCAAAGCACAGTGGGAACCACACAAGACTCTATGATGATCTCGGGTCAACAGACTACTCTGTACCAGTGTCACCAGAGAACTGCCATCTGACGTGAGGTATAATACCATCTGGGAGTTCTCGGCGAGTCCGTCCAGTGTACCCAGTCTCTACTGAGCACCCGTATATCATCTCCGATGTCAAACACCAATGGATATGGGATCATCCATCGCCCATCTGTATGGGTCGAGAAGGTATACGCTAGTCTACTCTGGTATATCGATGCCCCGTCTCGATATACCCACGACTAGGGACTGTGAAGGATGTACTTATGGACTACCATGTCCCCACTAGTATGATCCGCATCATAGTCCAGGTAGTCAAGCACACATCCTAAGGGCTTTACCAACATGTAACAGAGAGACAATCAGCATACACGTTAAGGTAAAGTTCAACCAGATAGCATACTATCATGTCGGGCAAGAAAGTCCTCACTATATATGTCCCAGCATCCACTACAATATACATCCTATGTATAGTAATGGCCTCTAGGGCATACATATAACTAACAACCATGACTCCGATGATTGCGGGATGCTTAACGGAGTTTTGATTTTGAGTTATCTGCTCATTGTTCATGCGCATGCATTGCGCTATGATGCGTTTTATGCATTGATGATTTCGGAGCCCTGACGACTTAGTCTTTTATTGAAATGTTTTAGAATTTTGGGGTTTAAAATTTAAATTCGGGGACTGAATTTCTTTAAGGGGGGAAGATTGTAACATTTCAAAAAAATAAAATATTATTTTTGGGAATTTTTATAAATTAATAATAAAATATTGAATATTTTAATAAGGCGGTATTATTAAATACCGATAAATTGGGAAAATTTTGGAAAATTATGGAAAATTCTAAAAGAGGGTGTTTTATGGAATTATGACATTTTTTTTAGTTTTTATGATTAATTATATGCTAATTTAGTGCTAATCGCGATTAAAAATCGTCAATCGCGCTTTAAACATGTTTTGTGCAAACATGCACCATTCCATTTCCATACTTGTTACATTTATTTCCATGGCTTTCCTACATGTTTTATAGCATGGTTATTGTTTTTTTTAGAGAAAAGAAAAGAAAAGAAAAGAAAAGGATATGATTAGAATAGTGAGGAGTGGGCAAAAGAGAGAAAGAGTGGGTGAGGGTCAACCCTTTGTCTTGAGCCATCCCCATCATTTTCCTCACTCATTTCTCTCCCCTCTCTTCCCTTTGCTGCTGCTGCTGCTATTCCCCTCCTCTCCTTCTCCACAAAATCCCCCAAAACACCATGAAAATCAACTCAAAACCCAAATCCCATTTCTTTAAAAGGATGCACAAGCTCAAGGGAAACACATTGGACCAAGAAAGAGAAGATTTTGAGGACTTTGAGCAACCAAGAAAATTCTTGAGTTGCCAAAGGAGGTAACTTCTGCACCATTAGTGTAGTGTTTTAATTCCTTATGCATCCATACTTGTTTCCTGTCGATATCGAGTAGTTTTGAGGACTTAGGAAAACTCTAGTTAGGGTTAATGGGAAGTGAGAGCGGTGATGGGTAATTAAGCTCAGTAGAGGCCACACAAACCCCCTAGTGCTAGAATTCAGGCCAAAAAACAGAGACTAGAAACCCAAAATACGGATTTAGAAAAGCCGATATCGGGAAATTGTGGAATCTGTGAGGGTTAAATGGAATCTGCTATCACTCCGAGACTCTGAAAATTATTTTGCAAACACAGAGAGATGTGCAGGCACCCTGGAAGCTAACCCCAAAACCCTAGCCCCTAACTCCCCAACTTGGCCGCAGATTTAATCCCTCTGGCCTCAAATTGCGGCCAGACCTGGGCCATTTGGTTTCGTTCTTGTTCTGGGGTCCCCTCATCAGTAAAATAGACCCTTGGTATATGCAAAATTGTCTGATTTGACCTAGGGTAAAATCTGGGACCTTTTTGCTGAGTTTCTGTTTTGATTCGGGTTTCGTTTTGCGTATTTTAAATTTTGGATTTGCGTATTTGTGTTTTACCTCGATCACTTGATGTTTGCACGACGACATCGAGGGTTGTTTGATGGTTTTGAAGGTATAGTCTATAAGTTCTAACCTATAGGCCTTAGCGTGTCGTTTTGGTTTTCCGATTTGATTTTAAAATGCATTTGCGATTGTGTTATCTTGTAGGTACCTTATCGAGGGCTTCATACGATGAAGAAGATGAATGAGACATCGACACCGACACGCAGGATGCAAATGAATAGATTATATCTATGGGGGAAGTCAGGTGGATGGCGTATAGCACCCCCGCAGTTCGATGTTTAGTATACTATATATATGCTATATATATAGATATAAGTATGATAGCGTTAAGTGTGATATGGATATTCTAGATGGGTTTAGATGTACTATGGATAGATTAGGGTTTAGAAGTGAACTAGTATAGTTTCCTAGTTGCGAACCCTAGAATAGGTTTACACCCACACACACACGCTTGCTTGTTATACTTATACCTGGATGATGAGGATAGTGTATGATATTTGGAGATGAGTCGATGAGATTGGGCATAGTGCCGTGAGATCGGTGATATATGTGATTCGTATTTGGGATACGATATGAGATTTTAGCGGGCCTTTGGACGTGTGTTTCACATACGCATTTATATTCATATAGATGGTATCGATTTGTACTAGACTTAGATCAGTACCCCAGATCATGAGATATGATGATAAGGATACCAGATAATTGATTAGATGAATGTGATATTGACCCGTACCCAGCTTTTGGGATGCCGTACGATGATTTACCGTACGGGCTTTATATTAATGACAGATCCGCACTCATGACTCGAGGATGTCATATGATATTGTATCGTACGCGGTACCTTTGAGGCGGGATCACCGACTATTATATATATATATATATATATATCGACTCAGATTTAGGTGGTTTCCATACCCCTCCCGATTGACTTGTTAGTCAGAGCTGTAGTTTTGCTAGTAGATGTTAGGCTAAGCCGATATCATACCTATTTCAAAAACTAACGAATCGGGGGTATTTTAAAGACAGGCAAAGGAATTCTACGGATATTTTCAAAAGACGCATCTTTTCTTAAAAACACCGCAGCCCTTATTTTCCTAAAAACCCCGATTCGTCTTCTTTCAAATGGCAAAACAGTATGACATGGATACACTGATATAGATTCTACACTGTTGTGTTATTATTCATTTGCCGCATATTCTTACTGTTGCATTCAGGATATGATCCCTTGTATATTCGTACCAGTGCACACATATATTGATATCTTCCTACTTGCGCAATTGCACACTGTATATTCGTACCAGTGCACACATATATTGATATCTTCCTACTTGCGCACATGCATACTGTATATTCATACCAGTGCACATATATATTGATATCTTCCTACTTGCGCACATGCACACTGTATATTCATACTAGTGCATACATATATTGATATCTTCCTACTTGCGCACATGCACACTGTATATTCATACCAGTGCACACATATATTGATATCTTCATATTTGCGCACATACATATTGTACACTCATACTTGTGCACACATCTATTGTACATTCATACTCGTGTACTTACATATTGTACACTCATACTTGTGCACACATCTATGGTACATTCATACTCGTGTACTTACATATTGTACACTCATACTTGTGCACACATCTATTGTGCATTCATACTCGTGTACTTACATATGGTACACTCATACTTGTACACATACATATTTGCACATACATAGACGATTCTGGTTTGACTTGGAGATCTGGGAACCGCAAGATACTTTCTAAAACTGATTCATTTTAAAGAAGCGGTCTTCCCTAAATATGTGCTTATTACTATTCCATGTTGCATGATACGCTGATATGCTTACATTTCTTTTATATGTCGCATACATCATGCTTTCTGATTATACGCATTGAGATATGTTGTTTCCATGATATTTCTGGATTTGGGAACTGTGGGTATTTTAAAAGAAAGTATATATTGTTTGAAAAACCCGGTTACCATTGATATGATATTTCAGTGCGTCCACCATGTGTTTTCTCGGTTCTTAGAGTGGCATGTGAAACTCGATTCGAGGAGTGGTAGGCACCGTCTGCGGGTACATGGTGGACCCGGTGAGGTACCCCGGGGCAGGAAGACTCGTATATGTCAGACGGTGAGCCTAGTAGGGGAGTACTACCTACCGGTGATTGTGTTGAGCTCGGCGGATATCTGGGGGATACCGACCGGAGTTGAGAGATGAGATGGGCCGATCCGGACTGACGGAGCCCCATGTATATAAGGATTTACGTGCCGATGCTAGGCACAGGTTTCATGATGTTTTCGAGTGTCGATGCTTGACACCCAGGTTCCATGATTTTGATATGTCACGAGCGACACATATTGATTTACATCCTCATACTTCCATGCATATGTTTATGATATTTACATGCATGATGCTTATTGTCATTGGGTGACACGTGGACGATTTCCACCTACATATATTGACATTGATGATATTGATCACACAGTTGGATGATATCCACATATTCATAGACTTCATGATATAGTCGACATTGATCATACCTCATATTTATGATATGTTATTACCTAAGGCACTGGTACGAGCACTTGGCACTACACTCATGTATAGATGTTACATTGCCACCTTATCATGCTTCAGACTTATACATTTGAGGTTTATATATATATATATCTGATCGTATTGATTTAGGATTGTGTCATCCATACGATTTTTGCTCTGTGATGTTTTCTATTCACGAGTTGGCAACTCACCCCCGTTGTGCCACAGTTCTTGCAGGTTTTGCCGTACAGGTTCCATTGCGGCTTCTGGCACACTGCTTCCCTTACGGGTGATTTGCTTTGGTAGGTGGGTTCTTTTGCATCAGAACCACTATTGTACATGTATTATTCAATTGTATCTAGTAATTCCATCAACCAAACTTGTATATTGTTTCAGACTTAGAAAATCAGTTATGTATTATTTTGACCTTAGAGTCCCGCGTTGTAGTATTATGGTTTTCATGCTGATTTTGAGTTTTCCTTTGAGTTTTGATCCTCGCCATTCGGCGTTGTATATTATACTGCTTGTGTGGTTGTGACCGTCGATTGACGAAGAGTTAGCTCCCGCTTGGGGATGCCTTTTATCATTGTATATATATTATTCATGTTGTACCTCGTTTGGGGCCAGTATTTACAAAGGAAACTCTGCCGAAATTTTCAGAAAAGACTAGAGATTTTAAAAATGCATATTCGGCTTACTTATTTAATAACCATGTTTTAAAAACATGTTTTCTTCACTTCTTAAAACTAGTTTTCCTTATTTACTCCTTAAAAAAAATGGTTTTAGATTTCTGGGCTTTTGGCTTTCTTGAATTAGATGGGGTCCTATAGACTTCATATGATTCAAGGCCAGTCACGTGCTATTTCGGGTCGTGACATTTGCAGACCCGTACGATTGCCGTCAAGCTGCATGGCTTCTTGGCCTTCTTTTTTTTCTTTGAAGACTTCGGAGGCTTGGCCTGGAGGTTTTGCCCATCGTTACCAACTTGCGGCGTTGGGCGTAGTTTCAGCATTCCGTCAATAATCTCAGGCTCCAGCGGGCTTTTCCACCTAATCGCCGGATATGCTTGAAGATCCTTCAGCATCCTTTTAGTTATAGCCGAAAGGACAACTTCCCACGGAGCTTCCTCTACTGATGAGCATGATGCCCTCGGCGTATCCACCTTTTAGGAGCATGCTGCTGTGGCGGGTTTACCTTCCAGTTTTCGGACAGCGCGAACTTGCTCTGTTGGTACTGGTCTTCAACCCAGTTTTTGAAAACGTAGCAATCTTCGATTGGGTGGCCCACTATTCGGTGGTAGGGGCAGTAATTGGGATTGTTGACGTCGTCCGGTTGCAGTGGGCGTCTCGGATCCGGTAAAGTGGTGAGCCTGTTGCGCACCGCCAGTTCGAATAGTCTCCTCGTTTTATCCCGGGGGAACGAGTAAAGTCGTCTCAACCTTTCTTCGAGGGATCTTGGTTTGTTGTTTTGGCGAGCTACCGGTTTCGGATCACTCGGTTGTTGTTGAGCATTGGCGACGAAGGTCGCTTTCCCTTTGCCCTTTTCATTCCAAAGATCCGTCTTTGAAGAGGACGGCCTATGGCCCATCTGGTCTATTTGGGCCAGTTTGTCAATCAAGGCCTAGAAGGTGGTCATCTTGAACAACATCATAAACTGGGATATAGTTGTCTGAGGATCAAGGATCTCCACGAATATGCCCACAGCAGGAGCTTCTTCTATGCGCTGTTCACACATTGACCATAGGTTACTCCACCGAATTGCGTATTAAATCCAGGTCTCTCCCGGCTTCATTCTGGCGTTGATTAATGTCGTGATTGGGGTGTGCTTGCGAACCGCTGTGTGAACAGTAGTTCCATCTTCATAAATGTCTTGACAGAGTCATTTAGGAGCTCAGAGTACCATTCAAATGCCATCTCCGACAAGCTACCAACAAACTGGCAAAACAACAGTTTGTCATCGCCCCCGGTATTACCGCACAAAGCTCTAAATTGAGCAACGTGTTGGTGCGGATTGCCCGTCCCCTTATACACATGGAATTTGGGGATCGTATATCATGGCGGGTATTTAATTTGGTCATACCGGCCTGGATAAGGTCGCCCAGTTCTAACGACTTGGCCTGCCGCTTCGTTCGCTTGATGAGCTCGTATTTGTTGAGCTATGTAGTCGTTAAGGGTAGCTTTGGAGATCGTCTCCTCCCTGGCTGCTGATAAAGCCGGAGGAGGGTTTGATGTCTCCCCTATGTCGTCTTCAATGATTATTGAAGGGTCTTCGGCTGGAGGATCCGGCTGGACCATCATTCCTACCATGTCTTGGAACAGAAGCGCCATTTATTTTATATTAGACGCTTGTTCCACGACCTCTTTGTCTTTCTTTTCAAGAACCCTCCGTAGGAATTCGGTGTCGGTCTCCTGCTCCTGGCGTTGTTCCGACGATGCTTCCGGGCTTTCTTTCTGCCCAGTAAGTGCGGCCATCCTCGTCAACATCTCTTGGAGCTTTTGTTGTTGCTCCTGAGCTTTTGTCACCGATCGTGTGAGTAGTCGATGACCCGTGGAAGTACGACTTTCC
Source organism: Agapanthus africanus (assembly GCA_030015575.1). Classification (NCBI taxonomy): domain Eukaryota; kingdom Viridiplantae; phylum Streptophyta; class Magnoliopsida; order Asparagales; family Amaryllidaceae; genus Agapanthus; species Agapanthus africanus. The sequence goes on from CM057337.1 coordinate 521,422,532, forward strand.
TCTTTCCCGAAAGCCATGTACACCGTGTGTACTATCATGCCCCCAGACTTGGGGCATTTGGGTCTACTGCCTTTGTTCTTTGCTGCCGGCATGGGGATCTTCTCCGGCCTTCTCCTCTTATGGGAGGTCATGGTTGAGGGGGCCGTTGCAGTAGGCCCCCACACAGATGATACTTTTCGTGGTATGACGGAGAGATGGTCCTCCTCTTGTCGAGACTTTGTTTTCTTCAGCCGGCAAGTGTAATCTTTATCAATTACAGAGTCTTGGACTTTCCGCCAAACTCTATGGATCTTGGAGGACAACCGCTGAGGAGGCTGTTCCGGTTTCACTTGTGTCATGCTTTCAGCAGGCGGAGGAGACTTCTTCAAGATGGCGGTTGGAGAGTTCTTGCACACCCTTCTGAGCAGCTCGAAGCTGTTCCCAGTTGGAACAGCAGCGTCAATTTCCACCATTGGAGGTGGTGGAGTAAGTCCAAAGGGGGAACTGCCCCCAGCCTTTCTTACTCGGTGCCAGTGGCGACGTCGAGCATGTCGTGCAGATGTTAATTTTTCAGTACTAGGAGTGGCTTCGTCATACCCCCTACTCTGAGGAGAAGCTGCTGTCGACGTCAGCCTGTCGAAGATTGATGTCCGCTGAGAGGGAACGGTTAGTCTGTCGAAGGCAGACTTTTTGGCAGGGGAAGCAGCCTTGTGACTTGGCCCGAAGCAGGAGTTGGAATGTCTAATCTTCCAAAGACCGATTTTTTAGCAGGAGAAGCCCCTATGATGACTTCGTCTGCCGGAGCTAGAATGGCTATCCGCTTCGGGATAACCCCTTTAGGTATCGCAAGCCTCTTTGTGGGCCCATTGGAGCTTTGGCTCAGCCTATCGAAGGCTGAGGCGGTAGACTTAGATGACCCATTGAGAGGGGCCGTGGTGGTTGCGAGCCGATCAAAGACCGACTTCTTTGGAGCCTCTTATGGTGGCATTGAGGCATCAAAGCTTATTGGCGGGAGTATGGTCCCAAAAAACAGTCCAGTGGTGGCCTGAGTCACCTGTTCCACCGGCATTGTAAAGATGGAGGTCGCTTGGGGCCTATAAGTCACTCCTCCAGCAGGGACGGAGTGGGAGTTGCTATTGCAATTGGTGCAGTTGGAAGCCATCGATGTCACCTTCTCTTCTACATGGAGCAAGACACCAAATCTTAGTACCTCGAATCCAGGGGCAACCATATTAAACCGCGATTTGTTCGTGAACACGAAACATAGAGTGTGGAGTGGAAAGAGGAAAAGGTCCCATCGGGTGTGCCAGAATCTGTTTACCGATGAAAACCGGGAAGACAAATGTCTTGCCTGCATTTGGGGGCAGATACTATTTTGTTTTATCTGTCCACCTCTCTGAAGATGCCAAGTTGATTTATAGCACTGTGTATCGAAGGTGTAGGGTTCCTAGGCATGCTAATGAAGTCTCACAAGGCATCAACCATGCCAATTTCAAATTTTACAAGTGCCGAGAAACCCTAATACGGATTCGTTGACTAGAGTTTAGGCGAAAAGTAAAGCTAGTTAACGACTTAACTAAAAGTGAGAAGCTACAACCTTTGTAGATCCGGTTCTCCACTTCCTTAGCTCCACGTAGACGTCCTCTTGCTGTCCAAGTCGGATCTCGGACTCTAGCATCGGCTTCATCGGAGAAATGAGCGGACTAGTCGTCGGGTACGATGCCGAAGACGATCTACGTCGAGGTTACACAAGATCAAGCTCCAACTTCACCAAGTCGTGAAACTTGTGAAGAAAACACCCTATACTACTTGGCAAGAGGTAGAGGGTGAAGAAATAGGAGGTGGGTTCACTTTAGAATTGGATTTCTCACACTTTTACTCAAGATGCCATTGATGGTGGCAAGTTTTCTTTCTTGAAGATGAAGAAGAAGAAGAAGATAGAATATGATAAGTATGTTTTAAATAGAAAAATAAAAATGAATACTTATCATCTTCTAACTATGGTTATGTGTAGAGATTAGACCATGGTTATTTGGAATGGTTAGGGTTAAGCATGAAGACAAAATGGTCACATTAGTCAAACCTTCATGAAGCTTCAACAAGCTTCATGTTAGAATGAAACCATTTTGTTTTCTTTTATTTATTTCTCAAAAAAGAATGGATAAATAAATAAGTGAATAAATCAAAACCCTAACCATTATCATAACCATGGTATAAGTCTTAACACAAAGCCAAAATACATGCATCATCAAACATGATACAATCATGTGCACAAAAGTGTATCACATATACAACTTGTGAACATCAAGTGAGAAAATCCTTTTAAAGTGAACCAATACTAGTTAATGCAAAGTAATATATCAAATATATAATTATACATTAAATCATTAAATCAACACTTGATTCAATGATCCGGTCATGTCGCACATAACCGACTAGTATCCAATGTATCGACTTATCGAATCAATCTTCGATTCGATAACTAGGTTATATCGCATATAACCAATCGAAACATTCATCGCGAGAATGAAATACGGTATCACATACACGCATCATTCTCGGTCCTGCACATATCTCATATGCGCCCCTATTTCGTTTCGCTTGAGCCAGGAAACCTCTGTGTAGGACTCTAAAGACTCGTCAATACGCCGGCAGCAGATGATGATCATATCAATCACCCACAAGCCTCAAGCGGTCTGCTAAACGTAACGGCCACCCGGGTATTGAGCGATCAGAAGATCGACGAGCTAGCCCGCTCATACTCCTGTGAATCCAACCAGTAACACTTACCGTACAGTCCGGTCTGTTCGTCTGATATGTCGCATATCAAGTCTAGGGGTGGTAAACGTCAGACCCCAATAATCGATAAGTCGTGCCGATGTGAGGCTCATAACGGGTCGAGAAAGTACTGATAACACTTACCAGCAAAACTCTGATCAGCCCTAGCCAGGGACTTCCCTGTTACGGCCAATCGAGCACAGCGCAACATCAACCCCCAATACCGGGAGAGACGAAACCCCTCCTATCGCTCATTGCTTCCATGTGACTCGTGACTGTACCAAAAAACCACCGTTTTGCACGCCCTCATGGACGTGGTAAGGTGGAGATCAAAGCACAGTGGGAATCACACAAGACTCTATGACGATCTCGGGTCTACAGACTAACCTGCACAAGTGTCACCTGAGAACTGCCATCTGACGTGAGGTATAATACCATCTGGGAGTTCTCGGCGAGTCCGTCCAGTGTACCCAGTCTCCACTGAGCACCCGTATACCATCTCTGATGTCAAACACCAATGGATATGGGATCATCCATCGCCCATCTCATGGGTCGAGAAGCGTATACGCTAGTCTACATTGGTATATCGATGCCCTGTCTCGATACACCCACGACTAGGGACTTTGAAGGATGTACCTATGGACTACCATGTCCCCACTGGTATGATCTGCATCATAATCCAGGTAGTCAAGTACACATCCTAAGGGCTTTACCAACATGTAACTATAAGACAGTTTAAAGAGACAAGTGTACATGTTAAGATAAAGAGCAACCAGATAGCATACTATCATATCGAGCAAGAAAGTCATCACTATATATGTCCAAGCATCCAATATAATATACATCATCTGTACAATACTGGCCTCTAGGGAATACATACAACTAACAGAAGGTTTAGACAGATGTGGCCGTTGTAGCAGACTTCGTCAGATTCCCCCTTGTTGTGAGGGTTTTTTTTACTGTGGGGACGCTCTTCCCTGCAGGCGCAAGCCCCTGCAGTTAATTACGTTACCGCATCGCGGTAACCACTTTCTCCTGCTCCAGAAGGTCACTTCATATCGTGTGTGTTTGTTTTATTTTTTGTTGCCCATGGATTATATACGGGGACTAATTTGTGTTGTCGTCCGTAGGGCGTGGATTAGTCCATATCCGTATTTTCTTAGATTTGGGTTTGGTTTGATTTAAGAATCGTTAATCTCGTTTTGGGATTAAGATCAACTTAAATGTTTGTTAAGGATACGTTAGTCCAACTTTAGACTAAGATCTACTCAGCATGATTTTGGGATCATTCTGACCCAACAAAAGAGCATTTAGGCTCTATTGCTTTAGTTTTAGGACGTTACGGTCCATTGATCACCATTTTTGGTATGAGGGTTTAGTTTAAGGACGTTGCGGTCCGCAGCTAGTTTAAGGACATTACGGTCCATTGGGGTATGCTTATGGGTTTGGGAGTGCATCCAAGAGCTGTTGGTTGTCGGGACCCTCCACCTCTCTAACATCGTTGAAGAATTACAACGACATTTATTAGAGGAGTGGAGAGATGTACGTTTGAACCGAACTCCAGATTGAAGGGGGAGATCATGGTGGAACGAACATCATTTTAGATGCCATGTGTCAGGAGATCATTGGTCATCGTTAAAACTAAGATCGATTTGGGGAGACCTGAGTATAGGAGGGCTCGGCTGATTGATGGTTGATTTAGTGTAATTCTCGGTCGTGTTTGTAAAAAGCAAGTATCGAATCAATTGTTTCCCGATAACGGTTTCATTTGATCGGTAATAGTATTTTGTATTGGTATTTAGAAAATTGTATAAAGAACTCACAATCAAAGAATTATATTTGACCGCAATCAATTACGGTGTCAGTTGTAGATCGTAAGCGAGTGCGGATCGTCCACAGGGATTGTGCGATTCGTTTCAATGTTCGATTTGTTTGAATTAAAAAGTTAATTGCAAAGAAAAGAAAGCAACGATTCAAGATTTATCAATTGTTTTAAGTGTCACTATTCTATTCAAGAATTCAAGAAAATGATAAACATCAAGAATCGAGTTTCTTTGAATTCCAATCACTTAAGGGTTTCAAGATTTGAAGTAAAATGCTCGTAGGAATCAATTAGATTGTAGATGTGATGAAGATTCAAGAATACGATTTCTTATCCATTAGCGAATTGATACTAACTCGATGTTGATTGATCGAGGTTTAAGGATCTTGCGAAGAATTAGGGTTCTTCGTCCTCTCCTTTGTCCTTTCGATGAATCACATTCGCTAGATAGCTTCTTGAAGATACAATGATCGATTCTTGAATTTCTAGATCATGCGAAAAGAATCAAGAACCCATTTCACATCAATCTAGATCATCGATCATTCTATTTTCAAGAATTTACAATTTCTATAAGACTTAAGAAAATGTTTAAAGATTCGTCAACACCATCATTCTACAATCATCTCGATTCCTCCACGAGCGGAGTTTATTCACACATCATCACAAAGAATATATTCAAGAATCGAAATGAAATCATGATGCTAGAATTGAAATGTAAACAAGTTTAAAGAATCTTCACCTTTATTATATCAACAAGAAGTTACAACTCTCAAGAATTACAAGAGGAAGGAACATCGCTCGTTGAATCTTGCATCGCTCGGCTTCTTGAGTCTTGGATCGCTTCAACCTCGTGCTCCGATGAACTCCGGCTTTGCTTCTAAAGGGTTGTAGAAGACTTGCTTGGCTTGAACTCCATGAATCTTGAAGTGGGTATTTGTGGATTGGATTAGGGTTAGGGTTTGGAGGTGGTTGTTGTTGGGTAGAAGAAGAACTAGGGTTTCTCCTCAACAACAATGAATGAATCAATGAATGGATCAATTGAATGAATAATTTCCTTCAATCCATAATCCCTTTTACAAGTGAGCCTAGGGTTCTATTTATAGATTTCCCCAAACCCTAAGCCTTGAGTTTGAAATAGAAGTTCCCTCCAAAAGTTTGTTGAAAGACTTCTAGAAGTAGTTAGTTAGGCTTAGCTTAGGGTTTAAGCTAGGGTTTAGGGAGAAGTTTCTAGAATGATAGGCTAGTTTAGTGTTGATTACAAAGCTTGCTGATCTGGCAGAAATCTCTGGAGTATTCTGGAACTTGAAGTATATGAGCTGAATGTGGGCCCTGAGTGAAGAGTTTTGATGCAAAGATCAAGTGCTGACGTGGCAAGACGGCCGCGGAACCGCGGTACAAGCAGGCTCCGGCCGCGGTTCCGCGGCCATGATGGCTCCTTGGGGCTGCATCTTTCTGGTATGATCTTGGGCTGCTATTTGGGTCTTTATCTGATATGTTGATTTGTATTTGCCCTTTTGGATTGATACCAGAACTGAAATCATTGAGTTGGCGTAATGTTTGATCGGTACCGTATAAATTTTTTTGGCCTTTCTTCTGAATTTTCCTGCACAGATCTCAAAACAAGTGTTGCGCAATATAGGGATGATGCGATGACATGAAATGCGGTCAATTTCCTTTATAGTGCCGGTTTTCGAGTCTAACACATGTAATCTGATATTTTGCGACAGATTTGCTAATATGTGAAATATGAATACCGTACACTTTTAAATGAATGCAAATGATAGGGAAATTGCTGTGTTAAAAATACAATATTTTCGACTAATCAAATTCCCCCAAACTTAATTTCGATCGTCTCGAGCGAACTTTTTATTAAAAAGAGAAGGAGAAAATAAAGAAAGAGAAAAACTAACTAGCACACTTTCGTAGGCAACACGATTGCACTGAGCATGTGCAATAAGCCTTTAAACCTCTAGGTGTCCCTAGTAGGAGGAGTGTTGTCTCCTGAGGGTTTTCAGCGGATTGCACCCATAAAATCCAATAATACAAGAAAGATTATGAATATTACATTTAAAGAAAAGAATTGTAGAAGAAAAGCCTTGAAAATTAGGGTTTCCAACTAAGCTAGCTTTTCGGTTGTCATGAGTCCTATCTTAATAGTCATGAAAAGATGTTCGAGATCACGTCCTCCCTCAATAAAACATCGTCTTATTCTTCATTCCTATCTTTCTTCCAAACATCGATCATATAACCCTGCGTGTGTGTAAAGACATCCCTACACCCGGAGAATTCAATTCAAGCTATCATACTCTTGCCCATCAGCCTCAGTACTTTTTAATTAATGAATATTTTGATGAGATTGCTCACACACTTTCATGCGGCCGTTAATACTTCTTGAGGTACTAACCGACCGATTACTCCTGTGCTTGCTTACTTGGTGTATTTTCCTCGTCTTGCACCACCTCAGGCATAGCAGTGACTCCCAGACCAGTTGGCCTTAGGGCACTAGGTGAAGAAGCACCCTTGCTATATATTTTTTATTGCCCTTGGTGATAACAAAACCAGTGTCCATTTTTCTCACCATTTTATATTTTCTTTATTCATTTTTTTTATTTCCTTCATACATCGTCTTTAAGACGAGCATTTCAAGGTATCTTCTACTATCCCAGGCTTTAAGACATGTGTAAGTGCGAATAGCAGGGTAGCAACGTTCAAAATGTTTGGCTTCCAGAATAGAAACTATTTTTCAGACTTATTTTTATCCTCAGATTAGTGACGTCCTTCATCTTACTAACCCTTGGGACAACGGCTCATAACTACTTATTACTAGTTCGTATAAGAAAACTTCTAATTTTCTTAGTTTTCTTAAATTTTTCTAATCTCATGGATGTAATTGTTCACTATCTAAACTTTCATTATCTTATTTATGTACAAAAAAGTGTAAATATTAAAATTATTTTTATATTTGAAATTTTTTTAAATTTTTGTGGGTTTTGAAATTTTTTAAATTTTTATAGATTTTTAAAAGAAATGTTTTTGTGCTTATGCAAATGATATGCAAATGATGCGAAAATAAGCACAAATCTCCCCCAAACTAGTTTTCAACAGTGTCCTCACTGTTGTCAACAGCTATATCTACAAAACCTGTAAGTCTGGAATGAATTATTAGTGGGGGCAAAATATATAAGTGAAGAACTTCCCCCAAACTTACTCTTTTCATTCACCTTCATTCAAAACATGATGCAGTGATATACAGGATATGAAGATGAGACGGAGGAATTTAATCCAAATAAACTGGCTCTTGTAAGAACAAGAGCTCCTCCGTGGGGTCAGTGGAAAAATACGGCTTTAGTCTATGTCCATTCACTTTGAAAAGTATGCCGTTTTCAACATTTTCTACTTCTACTGCCCCGTGCGGGTATACAGACCGAACAACAAAAGGTCCCTTCCATCGAGATCGGAGCTTACCCGCGTGAAGGTGTAATCGTGAATCATAAAAAAAGACTTGTTGACCAGGTGAAAATGTTTTCCTCAAAATGTTTTTATCGTGAAAAACCTTAGTCCTATTCTTTGTGATTACAGCGTTATCATAAGCTTCATCGCGGAGTTCGCTTAGCTCATTTATTTGCAGCTTCCGAAAGTTGCAAGCAAGGTTTAGATCAAAATTTATTTCTTTAATAGCCCACAATGCTTTATGTTCTATCTCGACGGGTAAATGACATGCTTTTCCAAACACTATCCTATATGGAGACATCCCTAGGTCGGTTTTATATGCAGTTCTGAATGCCCAAAGATCATCCGTCAGTTTGGTCGACCAGTCTTTTCTATTTTTAGCAACAGTTTTCTCCAGGATAAGTTTGATTTGTCTGTTTGAGATTTCAGCCTGCCCGCTCGTTTGGGGATGATAGGGTCTAGAAAGTCGGTGGTTGATTGAGTATTTTCGCATCAGAGTCTCGAAAGATCTGTTGCAGAAATGTGTCCCATTATCGCTAATGATAGCGCGTGGGTGTCCAAATCGCGAAAAGATATTTTCTTTCAAGAACTTAATGACAACTTTCTTGTCATTAGTGCGACATGGAATGGCTTCTACCCACTTTGAGACATAATCAACCACCAGCAGTATGTACAAATTCCCAAAGGAGTTGGGAAAAGGACCCATAAAATCAATGCCCCAAACATCGAATATTTCAACAACCAGAATGGGTTGCTGAGGCATTTCATTCCTCTGGGATATTCTACCCGTGTACTGACATTGTGTACAGGTTTTGCAATACTCAAATGCATCCTTGAATAAGGTCGGCCAATAAAATCCACATTGCAAAACCTTTTCCGCTGTCTTTCTAGGACCAAAGTGACCCCCACAGGCCTGATCATGACAAAAAGAAAGAACACTCTTGAATTCTTCATTCGGGACACACCGGCGAATGATCTGATCAGGACAATATTTAAACAGATAGGGTTCATCCCAGTAAAAGTGTTTTACTTGGGATAGAAAACGGTATTTGTCCTGTTTTGACCAATCGCTGGGTATCAATCCCGTGGCATGATAGTTCACAATATCCCTGAACCATGGTTCATTGGATACGCTCAAGAGTTGTTCGTCAGGGAACGAATCATTGATCGGCAGGGTCACAGGGGAAGAAGAGATGCGTGAAAGATGGTCGGCTACTACGTTTTCACATCCTTTCTTATCTTTGATAACAAGATTGAATTCTTGTAACAGAAGGATCCAACGTATTAGTCGACCTTTTGCATCTTTCTTCGCCAGAAGATGTTTTAAAGCGGAATGGTCAGTATACACAACTATAGGTGTGCCAATTAAGTAAGGCCTGAATTTTTCTAATGCAAATACAACCGCTAAGAGTTCTTTTTCTGTGGTTGTATAATTGATTTGCGCATCATTCAGGGTCTTACTTGCATAGTATATCACGTGTGGTATCTTTTCGATGTGCTGTCCTAAGACTGCACCTACTGCAAAATCAGATGCGTCACACATCAGCTTAAAGGGGTAGTCCCAGTTTGGTGATGATAAGACGGGGGCTGAAGTGAGTGAGTGTTTAAGTGAGTCGAAAGCTGTCTCGCAGTCCGAGTCAAAGTGGAAGGTCGTATCCTTGGCCAGGAGAAGAGTTAAAGGTCTAGCAATTTTGCTAAAGTCCTTAATGAATCTCCTATAAAAGCCCGCATGGCCAAGGAAAGATCGAATATCTTTGACGCTTTTGGGATGAGGTAGGTTTTGAATGACATCTATCTTAGCTCTGTCAACCTCAATGCCTTTCTGTGAAATGACATGTCCAAGTACTATTCCTTCTTGGACCATGAAATGGCATTTTTTCCAGTTCAAAGTCAAGTTCTTCTCTTTGCAACGAGTAAGAACAGCGATTCGCTAGGCAATCAGAAAAAGAGTCTCCAAAAATCGAGAAATCATCCATAAAGATCTCCAGAAAATTCTCCACCATATCAGAGAATATCCCCATCGTACACCGCTGAAAGGTAGCGGGAGCATTGCATAACCCAAAGGGTATGCGACTGTAAGCAAAGGTACCAAAAGGACAAGTAAAAGTGGTTTTATCTTGATCCTTTTTGGCGATGGGGACCTGATTGTAGCCTGAGTATCCGTCCATAAAACAATATTACTCTCGTCCCGCTAAGCGTTCCAGCATCTGATCAATGAATGGTAGAGGAAAGTGGTCTTTCCTCGTGGCAGCATTGAGTTTTCTATAATCAATACATACACGCCACCCAGTTTGGGCGCGTGTCTGAATCAACTCATTTGCCTCATTGGTTATAACAGTGATGCCGGATTTCTTAGGAACGACATGTATAGGACTCACCCACTGGCTATCGGAGATGGGGTATATAATACCATTATCTAAGCATTTGACGATCTCTTTCATCACCGCTTCCTTCATGACGGGATTTAACCGTCTCTGTGGTTCTCGGGTCGGTCTGGCATCATCCATCACATGTATATGATGTTCAACAATCAAGGGACTAATCCCTTTGATGTCCGCCATACTCCAACCAAACGCCTCTTTGTTAGATCTCAATACCGATAAAAGGGCATTCTCTTGCTCTGATGCAAGAGAAGCGGAAATGATAACCGGTAAAGACTCATTCTCACCTAAATAAGCATATTTAAGGTGAGAAGGTAAAATTTTGAGATCTAAAGTGGGCGGAGAAATAATAGAAGGTGGGATCATCGAATGATTTTTGGAATTACAAAGAAGCTCAGAGCCTGTGAAAGATACAGACTCGGGTGGAGAAAAGTCAAAAGTGCAGGACTCAAGTGTAGGTAAAGTGTCCTCACTAAGATCATGTGTAAGATCAAGCAGAGATGTGGTAATGTCGTCGAGATCTAGAAAGCAAAGATCCTCAGCTCCACAACTATCGGGAGCGATCTCATGGACAGAGCACACATCTAAAATATGAGCAGAGGGTTTTGATGGCTGACTTCCAACTTTGTAGATGTTTAGTTCAATGGTCATATTTCCAAATGATAAGTTCATTGAACCATTTCTACAGTTTATAACAGCGTTGGAAGTGGCAAGGAAAGGACGACCCAGAATCACCGGAATTTGGCCCCGGGGGTTTGCTACAGGATGTGTGTCGAGTACAATGAAGTCTACAGGGAAAACAAATTGCCCGACCTTTATCAACACATCCTCTAATTCACCCTTTGGTTTGGTGATTGAACGGTCTGCCATTTGGAGAGTGCAGTGAGCAGGTTTCAACTCTCCAATCCCTAATTGCTCATAGACAGAATAAGGGAGCAGGTTAACACTTGCGCCAAGGTCTAAAAGAGCACGATTTATGTTTTTACCCCCAATCGAAATCGATATTGTAGGACATCCTGGGTCCTTTCGTTTCTTTGGTAGCTGGGGTATAAAAGCAGTGCTAATATTATTAGACATGAAGAGCTTCTTCGGCACTTGAGTCTTCCTCTTCCTAGTGCACAAGTCCTTAAGAATTTTCGCATAAGCGGGGACTTGTTGAATCGCATCTAGGAGAGGGATATTGATGTTAACCTGTTTGAACATTTCCATAATTTTCTCCATATGAGGACTCGTTCTATTACCCCTTAACCGGTTCGGGTAAGGAGCTTTTTCAATAAGCGCAGGGTCCATCACAGGAGAAGGAAGAGGGGGTAGACGCGGTCCCAAAAGAGGTGTGGGGACCGTCTGTGGAGAACTAGAAGGGCTATACTGAGGTGTCGAGCCTAGTGGGAAATGGAGAATAGGCTCTCGAGAAAGTGGTGTGGTAGAAGAAGAAGGATCAGAACGAGAAGTGTGTGTGTGTGGAAAGGTCTCAGCCGGGGTGTTGATATGATTTTCAGTATCATCAATACCTTCCCCCAGCACTCTTCCCGATCTCAACGTTGTGATGGCATTTACATTGTAATGCCCAGGATTCTGTAGGGGTTAAGAGGGAAGTTTCCCTTTTTCTCTCGCACTCATTTCGGCTTTAAGTCGTGCGATTTCAGCTTCCATCATTCTGATACTCTCAGCTTGGGACGCTGAGTTTTTCTTTATCTCACCGACGGAAGATCTAACCTCAGCCGAAACCTCTATGAAATTTGATAAAAGTGATTTCATGGTTTGAGTGAATTGAGAGAACTCGTCAGAACAGGTCATAGGATTAGACGGTGTAGGAGTGTTGACATGATTTTGGAAGTTTTGTGACTGATAGGGGTGCTGAGTGAGTTGAAGGGGTTACTGTTGTGGTGGAGGAAGAGCCCTTTGAAATTGATCCGTGTTTGGAACCGTGTTTTGAGATTGGTTTTGGTTCCAAGCGAAATTCGGGTGATTCCTCCAACCTTGATTGTATGTGGAAGAATATGGATCGTTTCGAGGTCTTTGAAATGCGGCATTAGAATGCTCGTGACCTTGAAACGCAGAGTTTAATGGACATTCTTCCGTTAAATGAGACGGATCAGAACAGCACCCACAAACAGTTTTGGGAAGCGACACTGGGTTTAGGGAGGCTGCTGCAAATTTGTGTTCCATAGCGTCGAGCTTCTTTTGCATTGCTGCCATTTCAGCTCGAACACCTATGGACACATCTATTTGGTGTACGCCACCCCTATTCAATGGTTGAGTTCCACTCTCCCACTGTAGTGATTTTTCAGCGAACTCTTCTAAATACTTCCAAGCTTCCCCATCATCTTTGGTCATAAAAGTACCTTGACACATGTTTTCAAGGCTCTGTTTAGTGTTTGGATTAATGCCCTCATAAATGATTCGGCACAATTCCCATCTCGGGATGCCGTGATGAGGACACTAAACCAAAAGATCCTTGAAACGTTCAAAGCATTTTGAAAATGGTTCAGTAGGGAGCTGGGCAAATTGATTCAGTTCGCTACGGATTCGAGCTGTCTTTTGTATTGGGTAAAATTTCTTAAGGAATGCAGCGACGAATTCTTCCCAATTCGTAATAGAATGTGCGGTAGTGTTATATAGCCACTTCTCGGCTATATCGCACAATGTAAATGGAAGAAGTCGTAGACGCATCGCATCCACTGAAAGTTGTGACGTACCCATCATTGCGCATACGTTTTCAAATTTGGTAATGAAAACGTAAGCGTCCTCAGTCTCGAGTCCGTGGAATTTGGGTAAAAGATTGATATACTGGGGCTTAATCTCAAAGTTATCCCCATTGGCTGGTGGTGTGGATAAACAGGTCGAAAGAGGACCTCGAATAGGGCAGCACCTCTCCTGGAGAGAGATGCGGGATGGATTCTGCACACCAACGGACGGCGGCAGATTAGGGTTAAAGAAGTTTGATGGATTTGGATCCATCGGAGTGGGTGTGGTAGTGGGTAAAGGAAAGGTAAATGGAGAAATATCGACTTCGGAGTTGATAAAGGGTACGCGGACTAAATGGGCACTAGAATCCCGTGTCCAGCCTATCTTGCACTAAAAAGGGTTAGTACAAGTGACAGCGTTGACTTATAATTAGGGGTATGAATGAATGCGGTGTTTGCTTTGAAAAAGGGACGGATTTTTGAAAAAATGATGCGACAAAACAAATGCAGCACACAAACCCTAGAATCTAGTGGTCACCTAGGTCCGGCTCTAGACCGCTCCTAACTGCCAAAAGACAAGTCGCAGGATAGAATCCTCCACTGCCTCATTGTCCCCCTGTGGCCGGATAAGTGCCAGGTAAGTGGGAAGGTACTCCACTACGTAAGTAGTGGGCCAAATTAAAAACCACTAGCCTTAGACACACTCGCCTTAGGCACCACAAGAAAACGCGGATAAGCAATGAATTATCCACGTCCTTCTCTTGTCCTAATTGAGCGCGACAGTCCTTGGAGTCTTCTCTAGATTTCTTTTAGTTAATGTGGGTCAATGCGGATGCAAGTTTTGTGATTTTCGGGGCCTAGGAAGGGTAATGAAATCCCCACCTAATTTGGATTTGGCCGTGCCCCTTAATTTCCGTATTAGAATGCAAACAACCAAGAAATCAAAATCACGCACAAATTTAATTTTGCTTTTGCGGCGCTGCGATTATTTGCAAAGAATCCTGCAGCAAATTATTAGTTGGAGCTAAAAAGATAAGAGAGGAGAAGATAAGAAGTCACCTGAAGCAAAATTGTACAGAGAACCCCCAGGCTTGCTGCGGTTCCGCCGCAAATCCCTCCTTATGCCGCGCTTCCGCGGTTGTATAATGTGATCACTGAACCAAAATTCACCAGGGATCTTCTGTAGACTCCCTCTGCTCGATGGTATTTTCCAAAAATTTTCTTCAATTTCCAAACAGCTCCAGATTTCCTTGCAATGAATCACAACAAATCGTTCAGGGTTTGCACGAATTTTGATTTCAAAATAACAATGGAATAATTCTTTCAATTCAAACTATAATATGAAACGAATTAGCGCACGATCCCCGGCAACGGCGCCATTTGATTTAGTGTAATTCTCGGTCGTGTTTGTAAAAAGCAAGTATCGAATCAATTGTTTCCCGATAACGGTTTCATTTGATCGGTAATAGTATTTTGTATTGGTATTTAGAAAATTGTATAAAGAACTCACAATCAAAGAATTATATTTGACCGCAATCAATTACGGTGTCAGTTGTAGATCGTAAGCGAGTGCGGATCGTCCACAGGGATTGTGCGATTCGTTTCAATGTTCGATTTGTTTGAATTGAAAAGTTAATTGCGAAGAAAAGAAAGCAACGATTCAAGATTTATCAATTGTTTCAAGTGTCACTATTCTATTCAAGAATTCAAGAAAATGATAAAGATCAAGAATCGAGTTTCTTTGAATTCCAATCACTTAAGGGTTTCAAGATTTGAAGTAAAATGCTCGTAGGAATCGATTAGATTGTAGATGTGATGAAGATTCAAGAATACGATTTCTTATCCATTAGCGAATTGATACTAACTCGATGTTGATTGATCGAGGTTTAAGGATCTTGCGAAGAATTAGGGTTCTTCGTCCTATCCTTTGTCCTTTCGATGAATCACATTCGCTAGATAGCTTCTTGAAGATACAATGATCGATTCTTGAATTTCTAGATCATGCGAAAAGAATCAAGAACCCATTTCACATCAATCTAGATCATCGATCATTCTATTTTCAAGAATTTACAATTGCTATAAGACTTAAGAAAATGTTTAAAGATTCGTCAACACCATCATTCTACAATCATCTTGATTCCTCCACGAGCGGAGTTTATTCACACATCATCACAAAGAATATATTCAAGAATCGAAATGAAATCATGATGCTAGAATTGAAATGTAAACAAGTTTAAAGAATCTTCACCTTTATTATATCAACAAGAAGTTACAACTCTCAAGAATTACAAGAGGAAGGAGCATCGCTCGTTGAATCTTGCATCGCTCGGCTTCTTGAGTCTTGGATCGCTTCGACCTCGTGCTCCGATGAACTCCGGCTTTGCTTCTAAAGGGTTGTAGAAGACTTGCTTGGCTTGAACTCCATGAATCTTGAAGTGGGTATTTGTGGATTGGATTAGGGTTAGGGTTTGGAGGTGGTTGTTGTTGGGTAGAAGAAGAACTAGGGTTTCTCCTCAACAACAATGAATGAATCAATGAATGGATCAATTGAATGAATAATTTCCTTCAATCCATAATCCCTTTTACAAGTGAGCCTAGGGTTCTATTTATAGATTTCCCCAAACCCTAAGCCTTGAGTTTGAAATAGAAGTTCCCTCCAAAAGTTTGTTGAAAGACTTCTAGAAGTAGTTAGTTAGGCTTAGCTTAGGGTTTAAGCTAGGGTTTAGGGAGAAGTTTCTAGAATGATAGGCTAGTTTAGTGTTGATTCCAAAGCTTGCTGATCTGGCAGAAATCTCTGGAGTATTCTGGAACTTGAAGTATATGAGCTGAATGTGGGCCCTGAGTAAAGAGTTTTGATGCAAAGATCAAGTGCTGATGTGGCAAGACGGCCGCGGAACCGCGGCACAAGCAGGCTCCGGCCGCGGTTCCGCGGCCATGATGGCTCCTTGGGGCTGCATCTTTCTGGTATGATCTTGGGCTGCTATTTGGGTCTTTATCTGATATGTTGATTTGTATTTGCCCTTTTGGATTGATACCAGAATTGAAATCATTGAGTTGGCGTAATGTTTGATCGGTACCGTATAAATTTTTTTGGCCTTTCTTCTGAATTTTCCTGCAAAGATCTCAAAACGAGTGTTGCGCAATATAGGGATGATGCGATGACATGAAATGCGTTCAATTTCCTTTATAGTGCCGGTTTTCGAGTCTAACACATGTAATCTGATATTTTGCGACAGATTTGCTAATATGTGAAATATGAATACCGTACACTTTTAAATGAATGCAAATGATAGGGAAATTGCCGTGTTAAAAATACAATATTTTCGACTAATCAATGGTCAAAAGGTTTTGGCCTCGGGAGACTTGGCTAATTTGGGCTAAGCTTGGCCTTTCATAGTGTTAAATATTGATATCTGCTTGGCACTTACGTGCTCCCACGTGAGGCTCTAAAGCAGTGATAAACACTGCAATTTGGAGCACTCACGTGTGGCACATGAGGCACCCGAAAGTTGGTGTGGTGCCCTTGGGTTCAAATCCCCGTCTATACATATAAGTGTTAAACACTTAAATATTGTGGCCATCACGTGTGGACATGTGAGGCGCCCCCGAGTTGGGCACCGCATCCTTTGGATTTATCCTCCTGTTCTTTTCTAAGTGCTAAGCACTATTGGGGGTTACGTGGGATCACGTGAGGTGCCCCAAAATGGGAACTGTTTTTGGGTTTATTGCCTTTTTCTTTTATAAGTGCTAAGCACTTGTCTTAAGGGGTCACGTGGGAACACGTGAGTCGATCTCAGTTGTTTTTTTATGCATGGTTAAACCCTAGTTTTGTCAGAGGAATTAAATTCCTATATCTTTCGGAAGAATTAAATTCTTCAAATTTAGTTCTTTTCTCTATGTTTTGGGACTGCATGACAGAATCTCCCCGATGGGAATTAAATTCTCAATTTGTGGGGAGATCTGCTTCTGTAGATCTCAACCAGAGGAAGAACTAAGTTCTTTTTTTGGAAGAGTTAAACTCTTGTAAGAGGAGATAAAATGATCTCTAAGTCTTCTTTTTTTTATCTAGGGTTTCTTTCCTTCAAAGAGAACTCTTTTTTTTTTGTTTCTCAAATCTTATGGGGGGTCTCCTCCTTTCTCCTTTCAGTCTCGGGTCCTTTATATAGTAGAGGCAAGTTTGTTGATTTAGTTAAGAAAATCTCTCATTGAGATATTTTTTAATTGATTCGGAGATTTTATCCGCCGTTGGATTTTTGATCCAAGGACTTCTGTTTTACAGAAGATATTTTTCTTGTTTTTAACAAGATTGGGAAAATATTTTCCATACAGAGCTTATTCTGTAACTTGGTGATTTTTAATCGCCATTGGATTTTTAATCCAACGGTGCTATGTTTTACAGAGCATAATCTTTCTTGTTTAGAAAGATTGGGAAAATATTTTTCCATACAGAGCTTATTCTGTAGCGTGGTGATTTTTAATCACCATTGGATCTTTAATCCAACGGTACTCTGTTTTATAGAGCGCAATCATTCTTGTTTAGAAAGATTGGGGGAATATTTTCCTATACAGAGCTTATTCTGGAGCTTGGAGATTTTTAATCACCATTGGATCTTTAATCCAACGGTGCTCTGTTTTACAGAGCGTAATCTTTCTTGTTTAGAAAGATTTAAGAAAATATTTTCCAAATAGGGTTTTGATCCCTCTTATTTAGAATTTAATTCTATCGGCTCAGAAGGGATTAGGAACTC
This sequence comes from Agapanthus africanus, assembly GCA_030015575.1. Lineage (NCBI taxonomy): Eukaryota > Viridiplantae > Streptophyta > Magnoliopsida > Asparagales > Amaryllidaceae > Agapanthus > Agapanthus africanus. Next base: position 521,440,377 of record CM057337.1, read on the forward strand.
TCACGTGTAGCACGTGACCCCCATAGCATTAAACTGGTTTGCTTATATGAAGCAGTCACAGAGAAAGGCATCACGTGTTGGCACATGAGCTGATGTTCAGGAATGTCACGTGTGGCACGTGACCCCCACGAAGTTAAGCCAAACAAAGAGCATCACGTGCTGACTATTAGTTATATATATGCTCTAGAGGCCATTGTTATACATATGATGTATATTATAGTGGATGCTTGGATATTTATAGAGAGGACTTTCTTGCTCGACATGATATTATGCTATCTGGTTTCACTTTGTCTAAACATGTTGACTTGTATTGGGTTACTGTCTTGCTCTCATATGTTGATAAAGCCCTTAGGATATGTACTTGACTACTAGGACTATGATGCAGATCATACTAGTGGGGCCAGGGTAGTCTAAGAGTACATCCTGTAACTGTTCCTAGTCGAGGGTGTATCGAGACAGGGCATCGATACTCCAGAGTAGATTAGCGTATACGCATCTTGACCCATATGATGGGCGATGGATGATCCCACATCCATTGGTGTTTGACATGAAAGATGGTGTACGGGTGCTCAGTGGAGACTGGGTACACTGAACGGACTCGCCGAGAACTCCTTGATGGTATTATACCTATCGTCAGATAGCAGTTCTTTGGTGACACTGATACAGGTTAGTCTGTAGACCCGAGATCATCATAGAGTTTTGTGTGATTCCTACCGTGCTTTGATTTCCACCTTACCACGTTCAAGAGAACGTGCAAAACGGTGGCTTTTGGGTACAGTCCCAAATTACATGGAGGCAATGAGCGATAGGAGGGGTTTCGTCTCTCCCGGTATTGGGGGTTGATGTTGCGCTGTGTTCGATTGGCTATAACTGGAAGTCCCTGGCCAGGGCTGATATGGAGATCTACTGGTAAGTGTTATCAGTAGTTTCTCGACCTGTTATGAGCCTCACATCGACACGACTTATCGGTTACTGGGGTCTGACGTTTACCACCCCTAGACTGGATATGCCACATTTCAGACGAAGAGACCGGACTGTACGGTAGTGTTTACTGATTGGATTCATAGGAGTGTGAGAAGGCTTGCTTGTTGATCTTCTAATCGCTCAATACCCGGGTGGTTGCTACGTTTAGCTGACCGCTTGCAGCTTGTGGGTGTTTGATATAATCATCACTTACTGCCGGCGTATTGACGAGTCTTTGGAGTCCTACATAGAGGTTTCCTGGCTCAGGCGAAACAGAGTAGGAACATATATATGATATGTGCGGGACCGAGAATAATACGTGTATGTGATACCGTATTCTATTTTCACGATATGTGATATCGGCCGGGTATAGGTGATATAGCCGGGTTATCGGATCAAGTGTTGATTCGATAAAATGATTCATATTATATTAGTCGGTTATATGTAATATAGCCGGATTATCGGATCAAGTGTTGATTCGATAATTTAATGTATAATTATATATTTGATATATTATATTACATTAAATAATATAAGCTCACTTAAATGATTCTTTTTCTCACTTGATGTTACATTGATATATATGTGATATATGTTAATTGTATTATTTTCTTTTGTTAAAAAATATTATATATGTGATATGTGATATTGTAACATGCTAGGGTTATACATGCAACTAGGGTGTATGAGACATACACCATGCTATTGATAATTGTGGGTTTATATTTATTTAAGGTAATTCAAAAATGAGGTGGATTTTGGACAATGCATGAAGCTTGTGGAAGCTTGTGGATGCATTGACAAAGTCCACTATTTTGTTTTACCTAAGATATTTATTAACCTAACTCTTATCAATTAACCTATGGTTTATTCTTTACAAGGGTTAAGCATGACATGCTTAACCCTTGGTTGCTTTTCTAACCTCAACAATAATTCATTCATTCATCACACTTCATCCTCTTCTTCCTCCACACAAAAGCTTTCTAGCTTTTTAATTTGTGATGAATGTTTGAGAGAAAAAGAAAAATAAAGAGTGCAAAATTCCTACTTCAGCATCCTCATCTATTCTAGCCACTTAGATTAGGGTGTTTGCTTCACTAATATCTTATTAGTGAAGTGATAGCTTGGGTTTGTGTTTCCTTAAGGTAGATCATCTTGGATTGTGAAGTCTTCAAGTAAGGATACCTCATTCACCTCATGGAGCCTATCTAGAGTCCGGGAGCATGATGATCGCAGCGAAGGGACTTCAACTCGGAGCTTATGAAGCGAAGGAACGGACTACAAAGGTTGTAATCCGCATCACTTAGTAGTAAAGTTGTTTGCTTTAAGTTTCTAACCCTAATTCTCTAGTAAAGATCCTTGCTTAGCTTGTTTAGCACTTGAAAATTTTAAATACGACATGTTTGATGCCTTGTAGAGCCTTGTTCTAGTGCATAAAAACCTTACAGTGGTATCAGAGCCTAGCTAGAGCATTGGGCGTTGCGTAGGCGAAATTAAAAGTCCGAACGAACTCCGAATAACCGAATTTTCCCACTTTCTGGAAAAATTTTCAAAAGTTGAAATTTTTCATATTAAAAATATTCAGAAAATCATGCAGGTAATTATATGGACCTTCTTGAAGAACGAGTCCTTAATTCTCTTTAGTGACCGCGGAATAGCGGCGCCACTAAGAAGGCAAGGGACGACACTTCAACGGTTGGTCTATTGGTATTATAGCATGCTTCTGGGAATTTTTAATAGTGCTTAAGAGTTGAGCTCTCTAGGAATTTTGGGAATTCTTTTATTCGATCGAATTGTTTAACGTCGTCTAGCTTTCTGTAATGAGATACAATAATTGGAATCCATAAATATATTTGTTGTGTGTAAATCTAACATTTTGGTCTCGGGTGTAATCGAAAATCTTGTTGAATTATCCGACTTATTTTGAAAAGGTGTTCTCATGGGTGAGACCTAAATGCGAGCTTTACATTGTTAGGCGTGAAATCTTGGATATGTGATATCCCAAGTTTATGATGTCTAAGGGTAGTTACGATTCCAATTGTTGTAGTTTTTCACTTCTTTTCTGCGACCGTAAGTATAATATGTGGTGTATCGCCGGTTTCGGTGCTATATGTCAATGACAATTGGGATACGCATATTTACTTACGTTGATGACATGTGATGTTATGTGTTGCTGTGATATGTTATATTGGATCGTCGTGTTTTGAATAGCCGGGGGTTTTATGTGAGATGAGGGTTTTTATTTTCGTTCATGTAAAATTCATTGTATGTAATATTCTTTTATTGGGGCACTTCCGGGTTGAGGATGATATCATCATTGTATATTATTTACTTTTCCGCATTAGGATAGACCTAAGGAGGGGAGCACAAGTAACCGGGTTCTAGGATCCAGTGGGAGACCAACTCGAGGAGTCGAGTCTGGGTCTCCTAACTCTAGAATTTGTAGGGTTGCTTGCAGCTCTCGTAGGGGTCTAGGGATGTGGGTTTGGCTATTCATCATGACCATGGAATTCGTGTTTTATATAGGCTCAAAATAAAACACGGACCTCCTAGTATATCCAATATTTCATATGTTATCTTCTACTGCTGATATTATGTGATGTGATCATATTATATGCGTGAGACGAATGCTTTATTATTGTATATATGATATATAATAAACGTTGCTTATGTTTTGCACCTGCGCTAGTCCCGCCCCGGTATGCCGTTAGTTATGTAACCTAACGGTGCATAACGGGACACTGTAGCGAATGCGGATGGCATAAGCGTACGTTGTATTTTCGTTTCTTCTGTGATGCTTAGGAAGCATAAATGATGGGATTCATTAATGAGATTAATGAAAGAAAAGAAACCTAAAAGATGTTGTAGAATCAAATTTATAAAAAGGGTAGCTCTAGTTTTTGCTTTGCATAGCGGTATTCCTTGTAGAATATCCAGCACCTTATTCGATAAGGAAATAGCCGAGATCCCTTCACCGGGTGTGACCTCTTTAGTGATACTAGCAGATGCTACAACTCACTCAGTTTTGTTTTTGATTGCTTCTATAGTTCTTGCTTTGCATAGCGGTATTTGTGAAATATCCTACACCTTATTCGATAAGGAAAGAGCCGAGATCCCTTCACCGGGAGTGACCTCTTTAGAAAAACTAGAAAAAGCCTAAAAAACACTCCTTTTCAAAATCACTTGTTTCTACAACGATATCAAGTTCATTACGCGAAAGGTTTTCTAAAAATCCCGTCGTAGCCCTCCGTCATTTCAGATAGAGACTAGTTAGTATTCGTGCTGCGTTTGTTGACCTTAGCCAAGGCGTAGTGTACGGTAACTAATCAGTGTTTATCTGCTAAAACATGAGATGCGATTGAGTTAGGGTAGTTGTACGACTTTGTTGACCTTAGCCAAGGGTCGTGCGGGTGGGTTTAATTCAATCAGGAAATGACGGGTTGAACTTGGCTAGCACTTATGATTTATTGACCTTAGCCAAGGTCATAAGTTGCTGGGGCAAAACATTATCGAGAATTTCAAGTGTTGAAATTTGCAATGAGATTGCATACCTTCTATGAGATTGTTGGATCCCGATACCCACTGCGAGTAAGAGTTACTCCTGGGAGAATTTTACATATGACAATTAGCCAATTAAGTAGGTGTCTAGAAAGGTGTTAATGGGGTTATGCCTATGGGAAAACGAGGTTTATTTTAGTTAGGTCCATGCGAAAGCACGGGGAACCTCCCTCAAAGTACCAACACTAACCTGGCTGAAAGATTAGCGAACTTGCAAAGTATAATTAATCCCGGCTAGTCTTACCTTTTAGGGTTTGAAGGAAGATTTGATAAAAGCAGTGGGAGCCATCCTGATTAGATAAGATAATAACCAATCTAATCTTGCAAGAGCATATGCTAAAGTGTTTTTTTCTCTCTCTCCAGGTAGAGACCATGTTAGGCCTTAATCAAGATAATAATATAGATGTATTGACTGAACCCGCTTGTTATACTGAGCAGGGGAACGTTGGTTCCGTTCTTTCTTATAACTGTTATAAGACTGAGCAGGAAATTGGGGAATATCCGGAATCCCACACCACCCAAACGAAGAACAAGCATGTTGATGTATCTTTTTCGGGTGTGTTTGTTATCGAGAACTGTTTCTCAGTTCACTATATGTCCTGGTATTAGATACCGGATCAGGATCCCACATATGTAAAATGTTGCATGGGCTAAAGAGAAGTAGAGAACTGGGAATGAGTGATCATTCCGTAAAAGTAGGGAATGGTGTAAATGTTGCAGCCAAAGCAGTTGGCGAATATCATCTTATATTACTAAGTGGTAATACATTGATTCTGAATGAATGCTATTACATACCGAACATGATATGCAACATTATATCAGTTTCTTTATTAAGTAAAGAAGGATATAATTTTATACTACAGGATAATGTTATGAAAATCTTCTTGAATCAAAAGTTGATTGGATCAGGCTTGTTAAATAATGGCATACACGTTCTAAATCAAACTACAATTCTTAATGTACTAAACACACACACAAGAGGAAGAGTTCGGAGATGAACGAATACTTCTTATGGCATTGTAGACTAGGTCATATCAATGCGACATGACTAGCTAAGTTACATAAAGATAGATATTTGAATCAGTTCAAATTTTCATCATATGACACTTGCTAGTCATGTCTCAAAGGCAAGATGACCAAAACTCCATTTAGTGGATACGGAGAAAGAGTTACGGAACTCTTAAGGCTGATACACAGTGATGTATGCGGTCCCATGTTGTAACACCTTAGAATGTGTTTTGTAGCTAATTATATTTTAATGTATGGATTTTTAATAAAAAGTTTACCAAATTGGTTTTTAATTATTTTATCCTATTTATTGAGTATTTTATTAGGATTTTTCTAGGCACACACACACTTGTGCATGATAACTAGGGTTGTAATTTGGAGGTTAACCATGATTGGCAATCATGGTTAGCTAACCATTTGTCTTAAGTTAGTTTTATGTTTTGTTTAAGTGTTATGCTTGTTCTTTTTAAAAATGGAAAATGAATTTGCAAAAAGGGTTTTATTTTGGTAAGAAATGTTGACTTTGTGAGAGGGAGAGGGTATGGTGCTACATGGCGAGAGAGCCATGCCTCATTAATGAAGTGAGAGAGAGTGAGAAGGGGGGGTTGTTTGCATGCTCTCATTCTCACTCATTACTCTCATTCTCTCACTCTCAAACACACACACACACACACACTCACCAGCACCAGAGGCAGCAGCAGCTCCAGCATCATCATCATCAGCAACAGCATCATCATCTTCAGCAGCAGCAGCAGGAGCAGCAGGCAGCAGCAGCAGTAGCAGGAGCTCCAGCAACCTATAGCAGCTCTTCTCCACTTCTTCACCTGCTCTCTAGGGTTCTTTAGGGTATATTTTCTGAACCCAATCTCCTAGTTGCTTGGTTTATGTGTTAATTGGTGTCGGTTAGTGTTAATTAGCTAGTTTAGTGCTAATTAAGGTGATTTGTGTGGAATGTTGATAAGTGATGATTTTATTGGTAAACCCTACTTATTTAAGTGTTGTTAGGGTCACCTTAACTGAGTTTAATCCTGGATTACACTAAAATACCATAAGGTTTGTGTTTTGTGCAAAATTGGTGTTTTTAAGCGATATTTGTGAAATTCTGTGATCTGCTTTTGGCCCGGACCTTTCAGGACAAAATTGAGGAAACTGGAACATGCTGCCTAGGTCTAGACACCTCCACCAGAACACGAGCCCCTCTTCCCCAATCTTGGCCGCAAATTTAATCCTATTGGCCGCAATTTGCGGCCAAGTGGGGGGCTGAGGTGTTGGGTTTTTGTGTGGGGTAGTCTGCTGTGTTCTATAGTGTTTTAGTGTATCTAGTTTTGTAAGATTTGACCTGTAGGAAAATCTGGGACTATATATCGTGTTTGGTGTCTGTTTGTTTGCGCGATACGCGCGATACGTGAGAGGGTTCTGTGCTCCAGCGTATCGCGGCGTGTCGCGATGGTTTTAGACGCGTACACACACGATTCAGCGTATCGTGCACACGCGCGTTTAGTTCGCGACGCGAGTTTCTCGTTTTGGTTCGATATCGCGTTTTGCGGAATATTTGGCTTATATGTGATTTCCTTGTCTTATTTGCAGGTTTGCAGGCAGGGACTACGGACACTGCTACAGGGGGGAGCAGATGGTAGGATTCACCTAGCGTGGAGTGTAGGTGAGTAGATTTAACATCTACAGGGGAATCACCTGCATGGCGTTATGCGTCTGGGCTAGTATTCTAATACTTGTCGCATATTCTACGTCATTGTTAGAATTGCACCTTTACTTTATTTCCTTGATATAGTTATACTGTGACTAGAAGCCGTAGGACACTGCACATATTATTGACGGTTCATGTTGCACGAGCACGGATTGTATGCTACACACACACCGTCAATAATTGCCATGTCACACACAAACCATTATAGACATTATATTGCTTGGTTAGGGACCTTGTGACATTGATTCGTACTGCTTATCACATATGACATTACCATACCTATATACCTATAGAGTATCGTACCATTAGTGATAGGTACACATACCCTTTATGATACATCTACAGGTATATCTTACTCATATTCTTCTTATACCCAGGGGGGTATACGACATCAGTTCCTATAGGTAGATACCTATACATTGCTACACCTGTATGTTACACACATATTCAGTTGCAATCATATATTTACCTTTACTGATATTACTTAGTTGTACCTTATTAGTTTCGCATACATCTGGTTTCAGCTACATATTCTCATTTATATGCTCGCATTTCAGATATATCGCATATATTTATTCCTGGATTTGCGCATTGTTATTTGGATTTCACATGATGATTTCTGGATTTGGGAACCGCGGGAGTTCATGAAATTATGCATACATTGAAAACCCGGTTTCCTTGATATGATATTTGCGCAGCCACCATGAGATTTATCGGTTCTGATTATATACTCCATACGAGGTGTGGTTGCCATATGAGGGTACATGGTAGGGCCCGGTATGGTTCCCCTCGGCAAGAAGATCGATGGATGTTGCCGATTGAGCCTGGAGGCGGGCTAGTACCTACCGGTGACAGTACTAATGACTCGGCGGGGGTCATGGAGACACCGTTGGGAGTCATGCACGTATGCATACGTCGAAAGGCGAGGATCAGAGCTAGGCACTCGTGCTTTCGGGACAGCGTATGATACGTACCTATCAGGATTTCTGTGACGATGCTTGGCACATTGTTTTCATGATATTTCTTTTAAACACCTTTGTATATATAACAGGGGATTAGCCGTTGTTATATATACCCTTACACCAATATTAGTAGAATGGGACGCTAATATATGTGTATTGCCCCCATCATATTTATTTCTGCAAATATATATATACCTTTAGGATGTTAGAAACTTACTTGAGATTTGACTTGGGATATAGTGATTCATTGAGATTGGATATTGGATATGAAAGAGATTGTTGATTTGTACATTCGAGATATAGGAGAGCTATTCGATATTGTACATTGAGGTGATGTGAGACCTATATGATGTGAGAGCCCAGTTTGGGGGCTGATTTGAGGAATTGTGGATTTGAGTGTCTTGATGGATTGTGATCCTACCACGATGTCAGGTTTCCGTGGAAATGACATATTCCACCCCATACCTCACACTTATCTACTTTATGCACAGTTTCATATATTGGTAGTACCTGTTAGTGTACCCTTATGATAGTTGCATATTTACATTCTCATATCCCTATTGCATGGTTATTGCATATTATTGTCATGTTACTATTGCTTCACATATTGATTGTACCTGCTAGTGTACTTCCCTTTATTCAGCATTTGCAAGACATGTTATTACTGTAATCGCATATCTTAGATTCATGCTGTACGTGCATTCCTGCGATTACCTGCATATGTTATCTACTATTCACGAGTTGGCAACTCACCCCCGTTGTGCCACAGGTGTTTCAGGTTGTTCCCCAGAGTAGTCGAGGCAGGCTATTCAGCTTTTCAGCTATCATCTTTTGCTACAGATACCGTATCAGCTCACAGTACTATTTTGCTTAGGTGGGTTTTGGTGGTTATCTGTATTTTGTTTTGTACCTTCGTTGTATCTTGTACTCTCCATCTACTATTATGTTGTTGACATAGAGACTTGGTGAGGACGATATTGTATATTATTTTTGGATTTGTTGTCTTTTATATACAGCTTTCTCTCTATTGTCTTTATTTCTTCGCTACGGCGTCGTATATTTGTATTGTATTCATCTTGGCTAGTTTTTACAAAAGGGGGTGTTGCCAAAATTTTAAAGAAAGAAATTAGGACTTTTAAAGGATTTGGGTTGCGATTTCAAATGTTTCAAAAGCTTATATTATCTTTTCCGTATTTTCTTGGTTTAGATTTCTGGGTTTTTGTTTTCTTTTACTGCGTTACGTCTTTTGGCGTTGTGTAGTATTAGGGCCGTCACGGGCCAATTTTGGGTCGTGACACATGTCTACATATGCCAGGAATGGTTCCTCATACTTCATTACATTCATTGACGATCTCTCAAGATACGAACATGCGTTCCTATTGAAACACAAGTCTGAAGCTTTTGAGAAATTCAAAGAATATAAGCACGAAGTAGAGAATCAAATGGGTAAAAGTATTAAGATCTTTCGATCTGATCGAGGAGGAGAATACTTGAGCTATGAGTTCCTGGACTATCTAAAAGAGAATGGGATTCTCTCTCAGCTCACTCCTCCCTATACACCACAGTACAACGGTGTATCAGAGCGGAGGAATCGCACTCTATTAGATATGGTGCGCTCTATGATAAGCACTGCTGAGTTGCCTATTTCCTTTTGGGGTTATGCGCTTGAGAAAACCATATACCTATTGAATAGAGTTCCAACCAAATCGGTGCCTACCACTCCATATGAGATATGGAATGGGAAGAGACAATCTCTTAAACAAGTTAAGTTATGGGGTTGTCCGGTCTATATTAAAAAGAAAAATCCAGACAAGCTCGAGGCAAGATCAGTTCTTTGCAAGTTTGTGGGATATCTAAGCAATTTGTATGGATATCTATTCTACCACGGTGAACAACAAAAGATGTTTGTTGCTCAACATGCCACCTTTTTAGAAAAGGAATTTCTTGCAAAAGAAATTAGTGTCGAAGAGGTAGAGCTGGAAGAAGTTCCAGCAACACAAACTACAACTGAAGATTTAGTGGAACCAGAAGATTCGATAGTTGCCAACGAACCTCAGCCTCTCCGCCGATCTAGTAGAGTTCCACATCCACTTGAGAGATACTACGGTTTTCTTATTGATGGTGGGAGCGAGGACTGCATCATGGAAGATGATGATCCGACTAGCTTCGAGCAGGCCATCACGAGTGGGGACTCTGTGAAATGGCTGGATGCAATGCGATCTGACATGGAATCCATGTACACCAACAAAGTATAGACTTTGGAAGTTGCTCCTGAAGGGGTAAAACCCATTGGGAGCAAATTGATCTTTAAGAAGAAACTTGGTGTAGATGGAAAAGTTAAGACTTTCAAATCTAGACTTGTTGCAAAGGGTTTTCGTCAACGACCAGGTGTGGATTATGACGAAAAATTTTCTCCAGTGGATATACTTAAGTCCATCCAGATCTTACTTGCTATTAGTACATTCCATGACTACGAAATCTGGCAAATTGATACTAAGACCACCTTTCTAAATGGTGATTTAGAGGAGTGCGTGTATGTGACTCAGCCAGAGGGCTTCGTAGATAGTGGGAGCAGCGGAAAGGTGTGAAAGCTTCTTAAATCCATTTACGGGTTAAAGCAGGCATCGCGGAGTTGGAACATCTGTTTTGATGTGGTAGTCAAAGAGTTTGAGTTCATCAAGAACATATATGAACCTTGTATTTACAAGAAGGTGGCAGAGAGTAAGGTTGTCTTCCTTGTATTGTACGTGGATGCCATACTCTTGATAGGAAATGATGTTCCTATGCTGCATTCGGTCAAGCTCTTCTTATCACAAAGATTCTCAATGAATGATCTTGGTGATGCTTCCTGCATTTTGGGGATTAGGATCTATAGAGATAGATCTAAACGGATACTGGGATTGTCCTAATTCAGGTACATTGACACCATACTAAAAAGGTTTAGTATGGAAGAATCCAAGCATGGGAATTTACCTATGATCTCTGGACTCACTCTCTCCAAAGAGATGTCTCCTAAGACTGATTTGGAGAGAGCTTGCATGCAAGGGATACCCTATGCTTCGGCAGTAGGCTCTATTATGTACACAATGCTATGTACCAGACCCGATGATGCATACTCACTAAGTGCAGTGAGTAGGTATCAAGCAGATCCAGGAGATAGTCACTGGACAGCTGTGAAGAACATTCTCAAGTACTTAAGAAGGACTAAAGAGATGTTCTTGGTGTATGGTAACGGAGAACTCCATGTGGAGTCCTTTACCGATTCGAGCTTCCAAAGTGATAAGGAAGACTCTAAGTCGCACTCGGGATTTGTCTTTACCCTCAATGGAGGGGCGGTGTGTTGGAAGAGTTCCAAACAGGAAACCGTGGCAGACTCGACGATGGAGGCTGAATACATCGCTGCCAACGATGCTGCCAAAGAGGCTGTCTGGATGAAGAAGTTCATAACTGAATTTGGAGTGGTTCCGTCCATTGAGCATCCAATACCTTTGTATTATGATAACAATGGAGCTGTGGCTTTAGCCAAGGAATCCAGGTCCTATCAGAGATCCAGGCATATTCTGAGGCGTTATCACCTGATTCGGGAGATAGTTGATCTCCGAGAGATCGAGGTCAGGAGAGTTGACACGAAGGACAACACTGTGGATCCACTCACGAAGGCCATACCCCAGATACATTTTGAGAGACTCTTCGGGATGTTGGGTATGGGATACTACAACAGCTGGCCTTAGTGCAAGTGGGAGATTGTTAGTTATGTATATGTCCTAGAGGCCATTGTTGTACATATGATGTATATTATAGTAGATGCTTGGATATATATAGAGAGGACTTTCTTGCTCGACATGATAGTATGCTATCTGGTTTCACTTTGTCTAAACATGTTGACTTGTATTGGGTTACTCTCTTGCTTTCACATGTTGATAAAGACCTTAGAATATGTACTTGACTACTAGGACTATGATGCAGATCATACTAGCGGGGCCAGGGTAGTCCAAGAGTACATCCTATAATTGTTCCTAGTCGAGGGTGTATCGAGATAGGGCATCGATACTCCAGAGTAGACTAGCGTATACGCATCTTGACCCATATGATGGGCGATGGATGATCCCACATCCATTGGTGTTTGACATCAAAGATGGTGTATGGGTGCTCAGTGGAGACTGGGTACACTGAACGGACTCGCCGAGAACTCCTAGATGGTATTATACCTATCGTCAGATAGCAGTTCTCTGGTGACACTGGTGCAGGTTAGTTTGTAGACCCGAGATTGTCATAGATTCTTATGTGATTCCCACTGTGCTTTGATTTCCACCTTACCACGTTCAAGAGGACGTGCAAAAAGGTGGTTTTTGGGTACAGTCCCGAATCACATGGAGGCAATGAGCGATAGGAGGGGTTTCGTCTCTCCCGGTATTGGGGGTTGATGTTGCGCTGTGTTCGATTGACTATAACTGGAAGTCCCTAGCCAGGGCTGATATGGAGATCTACTAGTAAGTGTTATCAGTAGTTTCTCGACCTGTTATGAGCATCACATCGACACGACTTTTCGGTTACTGGGGTCTGACGTTTACCACCCCTAGACTGGATATGCGACATATCAGACGAAAAGACCGGACTGTACGGTAGTATTTACTGATTGGATTCATAGGAGTGTGAGCAGGCTTGCTTGTTGATCTTATGATCGCTCAATACCCGGGTGGCTGCTACGTTTAGCTGACCGCTTGCAGCTTGTGGGTGTTTGATATGATCATCACCTACTGCCGGTGTATTGACGAGCCTTTAGTGTCCTACACAGAGGTTTCTTGGCTCAGGAGAAACGGAGTAGGAGCACATATGTGATATGCACGGGACTGAGAATAATACATGTATGTGATACCGTATTCTATTTTCGCGATATGTGATATCGGCCAGGTATATGTGATATAGCCGGGTTATCGGATCAAGTGTTGATTCGATAAAAATGATACATATTATATTAGTCGGTTATATGTAATATAGCCGGATTATCGGATCAAGTGTTGATTCGATAAATTAATGTATAATTATATATTTGATATATTACATTACATTAACTAATATAAGTTCACTTAAATGATTCTTTTTCTCACTTGATGATACATTGATATATATATGATATATGTTAATTGTATTATTTTCTTTTGTTACAAAATATTATATATGTGATATGTGATATTGTAACATGCTAGGGTTATATATGCAACTAGCGTGTATGAGACATACACCATGCTATTGATAATTGTGGGTTTATATTTATTTAAGGTAATTCAAAAATGAGGTGGATTTTGGACAATGCATGAAGCTTGTGGAAGCTTGTGGATGTATTGACAAAGTCCACTATTTTGTTTTACCTAAGATATTTATTAACTTAACTCTTATCAATTAACCTTTGGTTTATTCTCTACAAGGGTTAAGCATGACATGCTTAACCCTTGGTTGCTTTTCCAACCTCAACAATAATTCATTCATTATCACACTTCATCTTCTTCTTCCTCCACACAAAAGCTTTCTAGCTTTTTAATTTGTGATGAATGTTTGAGAGAAAAAGAAATATAAAGAGAGCAAAATTCCTACTTCATCATCCTCATCTATTCTAGTCACTTAGATTAGGGTGTTTGCTTCACTAATATCTCATTAGTGAAGTGATAGCTTGGGTTTGTGTTTCCTCAAGGTAGATCATCTTAGATTGTGAAGTCTTCAAGCAAGGATGCCTCATTCACCTCATGGAGCCTCTCTAGAGTCCGGGAGCATGATGATCGCAGCTAAGGGACTTCAACTCGGAGTTTATGAAGCGAAGGAACAGACTATAAAGGTTGTAATCCTTATCACTTAATAGTAAAGTTTTTTGATTTAAGTTTCTAACCCTAATTCTCTAGTAAAGATCCTTGCTTAGGTTGTTTGGCACTTGAAAATTTTAAATACGGCATGTTTGATGCCTTGTAGAACTTTGTTCTAGTGCCTAAGAACCTTACACTGACACGCGAGCTTCTCTGGCCTGTTATTTGTTTTAGGAAGGCGCCTATATACTTTGTATATAGATGCTCACGTGCCTACACATGAGGCTCAATTTAGCCTTATTTGTTAAACGCAATGCCTATAATCTTTTCTCCAAGGCCTATCACGTGTGGGCACGTGATGCTCCATTTGGGGAATTTTTCCCATCGCTTTTTATTTATTATTTATTATTTATTATTTTTATAATGGAATAAATGCCCCCACAACGTTGTTCTCACGTGGCTTGCACGTGAGTGCAACGCTATCACCTTTATGACCATTAGATTGCCTAGGGGAATGGGAAGGTGAACCGTCCTTGTCACGTCTTATAAATTCAAGGGTTTTGTCTTTGGGAAGCCATTGTTCTTTCATCTTCTTCCTTCCTTAACTTCTTCGAGAATTTAATTCTCTTCTTCAGAGCTTAGTTCTCTGCCCATTGCAATTCCAGAGTTAAACTTTGTTAAAACTTTCCGTTGGGTAAGGATCTTGAACAACAAAGAAACCCTTTTCTTAAAAAAAATTCTGAGATTTTAAATTCACCATAAGAGTTTTGCTCTATTCTGAAACCCATCTCTCAGAGATCTAAAGACGTGATCTTTGAGCAGTAAACCTCAATGTCTTGAGCATCCCCCTCTGATCTTTAAGGATTCATGGCATTTTTATTTTTCATTTCCTCATCAGGGGGGTTTCTGGAATAACTTAGAAGCATAAAAGGAATTCAATTCCTCACCGAAGAGCTTAGCTCTGAAAGATCAAAAGGGCCCTTCAGGAATTTTTATTCCCTGGTGTTCTTGAGAACATCTTCATAGGTTTTTTTTTCTTATTTGCACGAATTTAAATTCGTTGGGTATTTTAACAGAACTTGTTTTCTCTATAAGGATGTCAAGAGTTGTTTAAACTCCCATGTTTGTTTAATGAGAATTCTTTTTTGATTCTCATAATGATTGTCCTGTCTCATCATTGGTGAGTCGCCAAATTGATTTTGTGGGGTCCGTTAGTTTTGCACTTAGTGGTCTCATGGAAAAAACTCTCTGTCGTTTCCCTCTGTTGTTATATATATATATATATAAGTTTCATTAACGGCTTTTCTTTCCCCCTTTTTTTTAGGAACATTGGCTTCTTTTCCCTACTTTCCTTTTACTCGCTCGGACGCCGCTTTTCCGCAATCACTGTCAGATGAGGAGGCTATGGTAATGATCAGGGCAGATGACAGGGACTGTACCAGTTTGCTCCTATGGGGAGTTTGGTATGGGCACATCATCCGGGGCCGCCGCAACTTTACTTATGAGATGCCAATAGAACCTCTCCGCCCAATATCGCTGATGGAGTGTCCGTAGACCGCTTATGCGGTAGAGGTGGCTAATTGGACTTCTGCAGGCCAGCTTGAGCCATCAACAACTGGGATACCCAACCAGCCCTTGCCGGCCATAGATATCTTGGTGCGCCGTATCTGTCAAGGTGAAGCCTAACCCTAGGGACAAGTTTATAAGGTAGGGCTTACCCCTCACCACCCAGTAGGCTATCTTCCCTAGGCTCGGTATGTTCTTTTTGCCCACCGTGCATGATTGCAGAAGGTTGGGCTGTATCAAGCGGTGTATGCGTCTCTTTTTCATTACCCGGCTTCTTACGTCTGGTGGGTTAAAGCTTTCCTGAACCAATGGAATCTTCCCACCAACACCTTCTTGCTAGGGGATCGTGAGGTCTCGATTTCACTGGAAGAGTTTCGTGAGATCTCTGGATTGCCGATCAGGGGAAGGCATTATGAAGAGCTGCTGCCTCCCGATGAGTATGTGTTCACGACCGTGCCTTCTACGCTTGACGGCTTGACGACTGAAATTGCCGTCCGTTATAAGTACCCCAGTCTAATCAAGACTCCGGGTATTTTCGAGAAGCTGTTCGTGGAGTCAGAAGGACATGGCGCCTTTAAGAGCTTCATCGCCTATTTTCTCCGTGAAGATGTTTTATCAAAAGAGGCTCCAAAATTTGCGAACATTAACGACCCTTTTAGGTTTGGACTGAATAAGCTGCCTGCCAAAGAAGAGGACTTGCCGTAGTTTTACATTCCGGCCTCGTCGGCCGTGCCCTTCGATGCAATTATGGTCCCTGGCATGGATGAAGAGACCTTCTTCGCCGTCTTCATCAGTCTTTGGCTCAGTTGGTTCGCCATGTCGACGCATTGACGCTTCATGAGAGGCTCCGTCTTCTACCCCGCTCATCGCGTAGTCGAAGGGGCACGGTTGGTCGTTGGCATTGCGGGATTGTCGCATCTTTATCATGGATTAAGTGTTGCAACCAACACTTCAACCCCAGGTACAGATGTCGTGAATTCTTCCCTTCACTACTTCACGTCATGGATCGAGATGCATATACTGGGAGTGTTCGCAGCGCATCGGCGGCCAGATTTCTATGACTCCTACACCTTCCCACGGGTTATGAGGTTGGTGGGTGCTTCCTCTCCCGATCCGACCTAGCTAGGAGCCCTCCGCGTTCTGCTTAACCCGTACTCCAATGAGGGCGGGATGATTTTTAGCGACCGAGTCCTCTCTGCTCCTGCGGGGCCTATCCAGCAGCTGTTTGATCTGTCGAAAGGTGGAGTGTCGTCTTTAAAGCCTAAGGAGATCATGCACCTGTACTCGATTAGGCCGGGCTACTTGGTGTTCCGTCAGAATAATGCGGCCCTTTTTATGCGGTACAATCCGCACCGCTTCGCCCAGCAATTGGGCTATAACCAGTGTGTCCCTTTCAAGGCGTTCTTAGTTAAGCCTACTCCGTCTCTGGAAGTCACGCGTGACATCGTCCATCACTTTATGCGACTGAACACCGTCTCCCGTTTCGTGATCCCCGAGGCTGACTATATTCCAAGGTGTGTGGGGTCTTTCACGGGTTGGTATCGTCATCGCGTCGGTCCTGTCATTGTCGAGGAGAGGCGGGTACTCTTTGAATGTCGATCTTCAGCTCCCAAGCCACTTGTGTTTCGTTGCGGCCGTGGACAGTGGTTCATCCTCTATTGAGGGATAGTGGTGTGATCCTTATCCTGAAAGCCGCAGAAATAGAATTGACTCCTCGCACTGCTGGGATGCCAGTGCGCACTAGATCTCAAGCAAAGGCCTCCAATGAAGCGCCAGCGGCAGTGCCATCAGTGGCGGTGTCATCAGCGGTGGCGCCATCAATGGCGGTGTCATCAGCGGTGGTATCGCCAAAAGGGGATACCGGAAGCGAGGTTGGCCAATGTCGCGCCAAAGCGCCGAGGGGAAGGAAGCGATCCTCTTCTAGTGTTAGCTCTAGCTCGAAAAGGAGGAAGAAAACAGTTGCTGGCTTGCTTGACCTCTTGCTGGAATCTGAGCCTATTGTTCAAGACGAACCCATATCCATGCAAGAGCCGGATGATGGTCTTATTTACCCTGGCTCGTCCGCTGAGGAAGCCGCACAATTGGCTGAAGCTTTAAGGCGCTCGTAGGATGAGACCGAGAATGTGCACATCCTGAAAAAGCCCTACCCCCCAGTTATCTTTTACGAAGATCCCCCTATCGCTACGGAGAGTACATATGGGTCCTCTGCGAAGGGACGATGAAAGAGCCTTCAAACAGCCCATCTCGGCTGCTTCTGAAGATGACCTGGCACTGAAGACCAGTGGGCATGAATCCGCATTTGAAGCCCGGCGAGCACATTTCCTCAGGAAGAAATGATGGCTCAAAAAAGCCATACTAGGTATGCGTGTTTTCCGTATTTTTCTTTTGGCAAGTAATTTGTATCGCTTTTTATATCTTCTTATCTTTGCGAAAACATTACAGGGACTTCAGCAATGAAAGAGGATTTGAGCCCAGGTCGTGCCATGACCGTAGATTCTATAAATGTCTCCCATGACGCATCGGCAAGTGCAGAAGAGTCACTACAGCCGCCATTCCTGTTGTGGAACTTCCGGTGGTGACTTTTGTTCCTTCGGCGTCCATTCCTACAGCGGAGGTGACCCCATTGGCCGTGGACCTTATGGATGTCTCTAATGACACACCGAAAGGTGTAGAAGAGATTATCGAAGCTGTTAGTTCTATCTTGGACCTCCCGGTGATGACCTCCACTTCTTCAGCGTCTGTACTTTCTACAGAGGCGACCTTGCCGTGTGTAGACCCAATGGATCTTTCTGGTGGCGTCTTGAAGATTGTAGGACTGCCAAGGCCACTGTTCCCTCTTTGGAGCCTGAAGTGGTGGTTTTTGTTCCGCAATTGGAAGCTGCTACGCCAGCAAATATCTCCGGCGATGTGCCTGAAGGTGCGGAGGACGCTGCCGAAGTTGCTATCCCTCCAGTTCAAGGTGAGCGGAGCATCGAAGGTAATCTTTTACATTTCATTTTAATGATCCCCTCATTATCTGAACTCTTCTTTCCTTCATAATTGCGGGAATTGGCGGCTTCTATAGTGGACCTATCTCCCAGGAAGTCCTTCCAGGGCTTACTTGATATGGCTGCCCTACAGGCGATATCCCCACAAAGCATCGTCCTTTCTTTCGGGCAAGGTCGGTATTCTTTGACCCCTTTGCTTTATTATCGTTTTTATAACGATGCTAATATGCTCTCTACGGTTCTGGAAGCTGATGACGAAGTGGAGATCCTTGATAGGCCTGGGGATCTTTCAAACCCCCTTTCCATGACTGTGGGTAAGTAAAGCTTTACCTTTGGCATTGTTTTGTTTATTCCATGTTCGCCAGTCTCACTGACTATTCATAAATCTTAACAGCTTTGCCAGCTCTGGCTCCGTTAGAGTCCCGAATCTCTATGCCACCGGGCCCATATGCCCGACGTGCGTCTGAAAGGATAGCGAGACAAAGCATTCACTCCTTGTCGGCCCTCATTGAAGATCTTCATGCTGGTAGTTTTGTTACGGCCAAAGAATTTGCTGCCGAAGCCAATACTTCTTTGCTCTTCCTTGCTACTTATCATGACGAAATATTGGTGCATGTTTGGGTTGAGTATTGTCGTCGAGTGGAGGCTTGCTTACATGATCTTGAGTGCATACGCCTTCCTTCCGAGCTCCTAACTGCAAAGGTGAGCCTGCGGGGGTGGATTGAGCGGTGCACCGCTAATCTATAGTCTTGCGAGAAAATGCTCAACTGGAAATTTTCGGAGAGGGAGCTATCCTCGAATGCTTTGGGGGAACTCCAAGCTCAACTCACTATCAAGACCACCCATGCATACGAAATTTGGCGGGTGCTTCAAGAAGCTATCACAGAGGTGGTAGCTCTTGATAAAGCCGTTATCTTTACCCGTGAGATGGTTGAAGCTCATAAAGTTGCTGAAAAGGAGCTTGAAAGTCGGTTCGCTTCGTATCGGACTCAATAGTCTCAGGTGGAGACCCGCCTTGTGGAAATAACAAAGCTTGAAGATGAGACCCAGCAGAAGAACGATGAACTGACGAGCTTAATGCAACATCCGCCGGCTTAAAGATTTTTTTTATATTCTCCCTTTTTGTATTTACTCCTGAATGAGAGTATCTTGTATTTATTTTGATTCTTTTATGAAATGTACCATGTATTCATTTGGATTCATGAATAAAAGACATATTTTATTTCATACTGGCGTGTCCTTTTAGCAAATGCGTTTTGTAGATAGTCTATCTTGATCTCCTTGCAGGGCAGTGATGGCTTAGAAAATAGGTTCGGATCTGCCGCCTAAGACTTTTCAACTTTATGAGCCGTGAGGGTCTCATAAAGACTTTTCTCCCTACGAGTCAAGAGGATCCCGTAGGCGTATTTTCTCCTTAGGAGTCATGAGGACTCCTAAGTGTGTGTTTTCTCTTGAAAGTTGTAAGGATCTCACAAGAGAATTTTTCCCCTTACAAGTCGAGAGGACTCGTAAGTGGTTGTTTCCCTCCTTATCGATATTCGATTTTGGAGAGTGTGGCCCGTGAATAGTATGCAATGGTCCATTTTGGACCGACTCGCAGGGCCCCAGTGCTTAGAAAATATGTCCTTATCCCCGTTGTCTAAGGCTTTTCCCTACGAGTCGAGACGATTCGAGAAGTTCTCGCAGGAACATTATTTTCCCCATGAGTCGAGACGAATTGAGAAGTTCTCGCAAGGATGTCCTAACATCACAGTTAACTCCTGCTAATAGAAGTCCGTTAGGGTCTGTGGTACTGGGAATTTTTACCCGTCATACTGTCGCGTTGGCCGGTGTATTCCTCAATATACAATCTTGCCGTTCAAGTAGCCCCGCGACTGTCGTGCCTCTGATCCCTTCGGGGGCTAGACAAGACGTCTTCAAGTAATCTTTCAGGTGATATTACCGTCGAAAGAGAAAGCGTTAGGGATATTCCATGTCGCTTTTTACTTGAGGTTAGGCTCAATTTGGGAGCCCCGATGAGCCATGACCACTCTACGCTGGAGTGGGATGATCTACGATTGTCTTTCAGGTCTCATTTGAGTTGCCATCAAGACCCTGAAGCTAGGGATCTTCCTTTCCTTCGTTTGTTGACATTGTGTCTGCAATATTGCGACGAATGTCGAGGTTGTCTCTGGGTTGTTTGTGAACCGTCGAGATTTGGAACTAGGGGAATTTTCCATGGCTCCGTTTATTGATGTCGAGTCTGAATCCTGCTGGGGGAAGGAAGAACGTTGTTGGTGATCTCTAGGCTGTAGATGCTGCCGTCGAGACTTGGAACTAGGGACTCTGCCATGTCTCCGAGGTAGTCTCTAGGTTGTCCGTGAACTGTCGAAATTTGGAACTAGGGGATTTTGCCATGGCTCCGAGGTAGTCTCTAGGCTGTCTGTGAACCGTCGAGATTTGGAACTAGGGGACTTTGCCGTGGCTCCGAGGTAGTCTCTAGGCTGTCTATAAACCGTCTAGATTTGGAACTAGGGGACTTTGCCGTGGCTCCGAGGTAGTCTCTAGGCTGTCTGTGAACTGTCGAGATTTGGAACTAGGGGACTTTACCATGGCTCCGTTTTGCTGACGTCGTATCTGCTTCTGGTTGGAACGAGAAGGAACGTCATTGTTTATTTCTAGGCTGTAGATGTAGTCATCGAGATCTGGCTTCCAGAAGCCCAACCGGGTGATATGGTTCCCTTTCCGTTTGTGCCCATAGATTGTATACAGGGGTCGATGTAGACTCACCTGCAGAGAAAAAGTTTCATTTTATTTTATTTCTTTCCGTGATGCTCTATCATTTTAGCTTTTTATATCGCGAAAGTCGCGATCGCCAAATCATTTCGGCTATTTTTTTGCGGTGCACAATCATTTCGGCTGTTTTTTTCTTTTTACTTGCTGCTTTTTATTGCTAGTTGCCCAAACATTTTGGCTATTTTTATATGCATATATTTTGCTCGCTGATTTTTATTGCGAGTTGTCCAAACATTTCGGCTATTTCATATGCATTTTGCTCGCTGATTTTTATTGCGAGTATGGAACCTGAGGTCTGATACCAATCTTAGCATCAGCATCACTACGACTGGAATACTGCAAGGAGCGAATCATCATTTGCCATGAAAGGGCTTGGAATTTGATACCAATCTAGGCATCAACATTGCTACCATTGGGATTGTTGCCAGGAGCGAATCATCATTTGCCTTTGTCGATTCGAACAAAGGTGGCTTAGCAAACATAGTTAGGATCCTGTCGACTAAGGCTTTTGATTTCATGAGCCGTAAGGGTCTCATAAGGGTGTTTCTCCCTACGAGTCGTGAGGATCTCGTAGGTGTGCTTTTTTCTTAGGAGTCATGAGCATTCCTAAGTGTGTGTTCTCTTATAAGTCGTAAGGATCTTACAAGAGTGTTTTCCCTTTATAAGTCGAGAGGACTTACAAGTGTCATTCACCACATGAGGATATTCCTCGTTGTTGGTTGGACTTAGTGGAGGAAACGTTTATTTATGCCCGTGGATTGTATATAAGGGCCAATATCAGACCGCCTGTAGGGTAATCTAGGGAGTGTGATGGCTTAAGAACAGGTTCAGATCCCTATAACTTAATGCTTTCGAATCCTATGAGCCGTGGGGGTCTCATAAGGGGGATTCTCCTTACGAGTCATGAGGATCTCGTAAGTGTAATTTCTCCTTAGGAATCGTGGGGATCCCTAAGTGTGTTGCTCCTTTGTGAGTGGTAAGGATCTTACAAGAGTGTTTTCTCCTTACAAGGTCGAGAGAACCTTGCAAGTGTGCATGAATTTTTTTACGAGTCTACGCCCTTTCGGGTTTTCACGAACTCGCTGGCGGTCCTGCTGTTTTTACTCACGGAGCCCTTTCGGGTTTTCATCCGTGCCCATTTTACCTGTTGACGTACCGTTTTTTTGCATGATGAAACTCTCGAGAATAGTTTCGCCGCATGTGACCCATCTGTTTGCCGGTGGGATTTGAGTTGCAGTCCTCACCGCTGGGACTTATGGACTTGCATTCCACTATCGCCGTGTTTGAGGCGACGTTGTTAGTTTAGGGACATCTCGATTTATTATTAGTTTAAAGACATCTCGGTCTAATGTTAGTTTAAGGACATCTCGGTCCATTGTTAGTTCAAGGACATCTCGGTCCATAGCTAGTTTAAGGACATTGCGGTCCGCTGGGATTTTGAGGCGAGATTTCGCCGGATACTAGTTATAGAGTTTGGACTCAGGAAGACAACGAGAGGACACGAGTGTTGGAGATAGTGCCCTCATAGTCAATTATTGGATCGCAGGTACGTGATTGCAATGATTGCGGAGGACCTATCCCGGTAGGACAGTCTTACTCGAAATGATAGTATGCTATCTGGTTTGCCTTTATCAGTTGTGTTCATGTTCAGGTGACTGATTGCATGTTACACTTTGATAGAGCCCTTAGGATCTGGCTTTACTACCAACTGTATGATGGCGATCATATACGTGAGAGTTGGGTAGTTTATATGCATATCCTTAATTGTGGTCCCTAGTCGTGGGAGTTTCGAGACAGGGCATCGATACTCCGGAGTAAACTAGTGTGTACAGTCGAGACCCCGACAAGGGGCGGTGGCCGGTCTCACAAGCCACTGGTGACAGTTGGATCACCTAAGATGTATACAGGTGCTCATTAGGTTATGAGTACACCGGACAGGACTCGCCGGGAATCTGCTAGTTAGTATTATATCTACCGTCAGATAGCAGTTCCCTGGTGACATGTGTACAGGTTAGTTCATCGACCTGAGGTCGTCATTTGTCTCGTGTGAGTTCCCACTGTGCTTTGATTTCTACCCTACCACGGCTCAAAGGAGTCGTGCAAACAGGTAGCTTTTGGGTACAGTCCCGAGCCATATGGAGGCACGTGAGCGGATCGGCAGGGGATTCGTCTCTCCCGGTATTGGGGGCGAGATCGTGCTGTGTCTAGGAGAGCCATTACACAAAGTCCATGGCCATGGCAAGAGATTTACTGGTAGGTACTCCAGTAGTATCTCAGGGTGTAATTGGGCTTCACTCCGACACGACTTATACTGCTTCTGGGGGTCTGACGTTACTAGCCCCCTAGGCGGATATGCGATACTCATTGACGAACGGACCGGACTGTATATACATTGTCACTGTTAGGCTCAGTAGGGTTTTCGGAGGAGTTCGCTCATCGGTCTCCCTTGAGTTCGCTCCTCGGCCACCCTTGAGGTCAGTCCGTGGGCAGCCGTTACGCATTGCTAGTGCCGCTGACGGTTTGTGGTTAAACCCACTGCCAGGGTGCTGACGAGTCATTAGAGTCCCCCACAGGCAGTTTCCCAAGTTCGGGCGAAACGTTGTAGAGGCCGTATGGTTTTATGGCAGGGTTCGGAAAATGCACGTGCGTTTACGCACGTGTCGGTTTTCGGACAGATGATACTAGTCGGCTTTGGTTTAAGCCGGATCCGAGTATTATATTGAGTAGGTATAATATCTTTGTCTCAGTTGCATTTGTATTCGGTCGTAATACAAATGCGGGTATATTTATACAGTTTCGGGGTTATCCTGAAAGTCGTTTCAGGATCACTTTTGGAAGTTGCCAGTTTCCAGTTTTCTATCAGCCGTCTTTTAACATTCGGTTAAAGACGGATTTATCTTTTCTTCTGATATGAGTGAGTCATCATTCTAGAAGCTTCTAGAAGTGATGATGAGGCATATGACTCATTAGTGCATTAATGGTTTCATTAATGGCTTGATGAGGTGTGATTATGACTCATGCTTTGAAATTTATACATTCTTGTTTTGGTTAAGATATTTCTTCATGATAAGCTTCATCATATGTTCACCCCCCCTCTCCTACGGTCACCTCCCTCATTCTATAAAGAGGCCGGCCCCTCTCTCTCTCTCTTATGGTTGTTGATTTCATCGGTTAGAAAAGATATGATAGTTTTGGGGTGTATGGAATTCACTGTTCATTTCATTCCATCACCCGATTTCCACGGCAACTTCATTAACCGATCGTCCACGGACTTGGACGAAGTGAGACAAAGTCATCTACTCATTCTCTACATCATTCTTGATCGTCTCTTTTAGCAAACTTGACGACCGAGTTGCCTCGAGTCAGAGGCGGGAGCCCGTTTAAAGAACCGATCATGTGGTGCCACCTCGACGAAGGATTCGGAGATCGACGAGATCGGAGTAGCCGCAACGGAGCGTGGGATGATGGTTGAAGAACGAAGGACTCGGATCGTTCGGTATAACCATTCTACACTCTTTACAGTTTGTTAGTTTAGCAATAATGGCAGATCCGGGTTAAAGTATACGATAGCGCCAGTCTAAAAGTTTTGTTCCGCATTTTGGCGTCTGTAGACTGCCGGGGCGCTAGCGTAGACTTACAGTGGTATCAGAGCCTAACCATTTTGCTATACTAACTTGTGCTAACGCGTTTAAAACATCGATCCGACCGAAAATCGAAAACTGCCAAAAATATCATTTTCCTTACTTGACAGTTCTGTTAATTTTAAACGGTATCAAAATTGATTTCTGAATGTCTTAAAAATTCGTGCAGGCGATTATAAGACCCACGACAAAATTTGGAGTCGTGACTCCTCCAAGTTGCCGCGGAAGGGCGGCCAAACCCATGGTTTAGCCGCGCTTCCGCGGCCATGTGAGGAGCACGTGCTCCCAAATTTTTGCAGTGGGTTCTTCTGTGGATTTTGGGGTTTTTGATATATTTAGTTTTGGCCCAGATTTTGTTACTGTTCACCAGTAAGCTTTGGGGCCCACTTTTTGATATTTGGTCTTTGGTCGATCGAAATTTAAACACGTTAGTTTACAGTGCTTACATTATATCTCCGACCGGGAATGTCATTTGATCGGTAAACCGCGTTTAACTGCTATAGTTCTTTTAGACGGGTTTGCGAACGTGACATTCGCGTTGATGTTCTGTGTTGTGCTGTATGGTTGCGGATTTGTCGTGGTGGATAGCAGTGTGCAATGGTAGTACAGTTTGAGTTTATTTGTACATTTGATATTGCGGGGCGAGCGTCCAACTTGTGGACTGCCGTCACTGCCTGTTGTATAATATTCTTTTTGGGGCACGACCAGGTTGCGGTCGATGTACCTGTTGTACTATTTTTCATTACTGTACTAGGTTTTACCCCGCGACGGAGTGCACGGATAGCCGGGTTCGGGAAAGCAACGGGTCCGCATCTCATGGCTTTGAGAGGCAGAGGGGCCCCACTTCAGAATTGGCAGACTATTCGCCGCACTCGTAGGGGGTACAAGTTGACCCAAGGAGGGGTGCCCAAGATTACCGGATTCTGTGAAGTGCCGGGTGTTCCATTCACTATGCTGTGGGGACTGCCTCGCTTCAAGTTTTGGCGGGTAACTTGCCGCACCCGTAGGGGTCTAGGTTTCATTGCACAGGCTATCCACACGACAGGGGAACGTCGAGTTTCAGCAGCGGCTCTGTGAAACTCGGGGATCCCAGATATCTGTATTATTCTGTGATGCTTATTACTTTTCTGTAATGTTGCATATTATCACGCCTGGAGCGATTATGTATATTGGTTTATATACTATTAGATGTTGTATATGTTTTACACCCGCGCTAGTCCAGTCCCCGCTCTGTCGTTAGTTAAGTAACCTAACGGGTGATGACGGGACCCAGTGACGAATGCGGATGGCATATACGTACATTTTATTTTCGTTCTTTTCTGGTGTGATTGATTGATGGGACTGCGTTGATTCTAATCAATGCAAAGTTAAACAAACCTGTTTGAGTTGTTGGAACAATTTTAAAAAGTGTTATTGCAAAGACGTTTCCTTTTGTTATGCATAGCGGTATTCGGTGTGAATATCCAGCACCTCATTCGACGAGGCAAGGGCTGATATCCCTTCACCGGGAAAGACCCCTTGGACAGAAGTTTGCGTCAGGGTAATAACTTCACTATAGTCGATTACATGTTGCTTTGCATAGCGGTATTCAGTGGAATATCCTGCACCTCATTCCACGAGGAAAGAGCCGAGATCCCTTCACCGGGAGTGACCTCTTTAGCAAAAGGTTTTCGCCACTATATTTTAAAAAGCTATCAGGTTCCTTCAGCGATATCAAGTTCACTACGCTAAAGGTTTTTCGCCAAAAACCAGCCGTAGCCCTCCGTCACTTCTTTTGGGTATTTAGTAGTATTCAAGCTATGAATTTTAGCCAAAGTTAAGGCATAGTGTTTGGTAGCTGCTGGGTATTCAATTGTTGCATAGATAGATGAGTTAGTTTGGGACAGTCGTTCTGCCGATTGGCCAAAGTCAGGGGCATGTGCGGGTGGGTTCAAATTGACAAGATAGTGACGGGTAGAACTTGGCATGTGACTTATGACATTTTGACCAAAGCCAAGGTTATAAGAGCATGGGGAAGAAAACAATATCGGGAGTTTCTAAAGAAACTGAAACTTGCCAAGTATGCGCATACCATCTGGAGTATGAGTAACGTGGATGCATTCCATCACGTTATCATGCGATGAGAGTTGGATCCCGATTCCCACTGATGAGTTAGTTTACTCTTCAGGTGATCCCGATTGATTCTTCTTTAGGTTTGGAGGAGAATTTGACAGGACAGTGGGAGGTTTCCGGATTAGATAAATTGATGACCATTCTGATCTAGGTTAGAGTGCACGCAGAGTGTTTCTTTTCTCTCTCTCTCTTTGGCAGCGACCTTTGACCGACCCTAGACTATGACTCAGTGACCAGGTTGACCGAACCTTCTTAAAATACTGGCTTTTGGATTGTCTGAGTTGCATAAGTCATTGCCACTCCTTCTTTTACCCTTTGCATTTCTCAGAACACCCGTATTACTACGGATATCCACTTCCATTGGATAGATCCATCGTATGGTTATATACGAACTCGAAGGGACTTCTTCGGGGATGGATCCAGGTTCAGGAGAAATAGAATTGGTTTATTCAGTTGTCTTTTATTATCACCTTCTCTTAGGTTTGCGAGAGCTCCTTGGTTTAGGAGAGTACACCTATTACGCTTATTGGATAGTCTTATTCCAAACCATAGGCTGGTGCCGAAAGGTAGGGAATGAAGAAAACCAATTAGCCTAAGTAGGGTGTGCAGAAGGTAATATGTAAAGACAAAATAAAGGGATTAGAAAGAGGGCAAAGTAAATTGCGACTGATATCATTCACGACCAAGACCGCGTACTTCATCGCCACTCCTATTTCACCTTTAAAAGAATAAGGTATTATTCAGTTGTCTTTTATCATCACCTTCTCTCAGTTACGAGTACTCCTTGGTTTAGGAGGGTACACCTATTATGCTTACTGGATAGTCTTCTTCCAAACCATAGGCTGGTGCCGACGGTAGGGAAGGAAGAAAACCAGTTAGCCTAACGGTGGTGTACAGAAGGTAACGACTAAAGACAAATAAAGGCGATTTGGAGAGATGGCAAAGAAATATACGGTTGAAGTCATGAATTGGATTATGGAAGAGGCATTGCTATGAATACCAGGATACCCCTACGAAACATTTTCATGTTTCAGTGCATTGTTAAAGAAAAACTGTTTTCCCGATTAGACACTTACTCCAAGGGTATGTATTTACCAGGTTTCATTATCATATCTGTATGGTTTTACAGATGATGAGTGGGAGTAAGATATTGGGAATTAGGTGATCATCCTCATTATATCGGAATTCGTTGTAATTGGTGATATTTGAGGAAATCGCCAGGGTACAGTTTTCTACCTACGACGCACAGGTTTTGAGTTGTTTAACTCAGCGGACTTATACAGAGTATTGTATGTTGTCCAAATGTCCATCAGGACAAAGGGGTAGGTCCTCGTACTATGTTCTGTTTACTTATAACTTCTCTAGTATTTAGACGAGTGTTTCGTAGAAATACATGGTCTAAGTTTTGAGAAGTTGTGGGTATAAGAATAAAGTAGAGAACCAGGTATCACAAGTATCGGGATTCTTCAAAGAGATCGAAGATGTAGATTCTTGTGATTGGTATTCAGATGATAGTGATGGTTTTGAGAAACGTGTTTCTCTTTCAGGTTACTCATAATTGGATGGTTTCCTAAGTTGAGTAATGTTGATTAGCCTCTTTCCATTAAGTTGATATGCACTGGAGACAGCTGCATGATTTGAATATGGTTCCAATTAAATTAGTGCCAAAGTTTCTATATTGGATATAGAATGGTTCGTACTTTAAAAGAAATTAAGGTATGGGGAGTTGTCCAGCTTATGCTTAAAACCAGACTCTGGATAACTCAGGGCACGGTTCTGTAATGGCTGTTTGTGGGTTGACCCTGGCTATGACGAGGGTTGATATTCTACCATTTGGAAGATCAATAGTGATATTGTTCTTGACTCGCCACAGTTTTAGTAAAATGGATCTTTTTCAGAAAACAGTAGTGGGAGTATGGTAGAACTGGAAGTGATTCCAGAACCGCGAACGATTACGGAAAATTTAATAGGACCTATACATTCAATCAGGTTTGACATTCCAATAGCCACTCCGCAGATTTGGTAGGTAACCTCAGACACCCGAGAGGTACTTCGGTAGCCTCAAGGACGGTGACAGGGAGGTTCTTATCTACCCAGACTTGACACTACTGTTGTTCCAGGATATGAGACCCGGTAGGAGGGTTGTCGTAGTCAGTGGGAGCAGCGGAAATATAGTGGGCAAGATGCTTATATCTATTTATAGACTTGAGCAGTTATAGCGGAGATAGATCATCTAATTTTGATGTGACAGTCATGGGTTTGACTTCAATCAGGATAGGGGATGGATCTGTTAAGAAGGCAGTAGGGTGTGATGTCATGGTACATGGATGACATACACAGAGTAGGAAGTAAAATTCCTATACTACGATCGGTTGAACTGTGGTCGTCACACAGTTGTTTCTCCAGACAGGACATGGATATAATATTTGACATTTTGGTTTCTGGATCTATGGTTTTAGATCTGGATTTGGGTAGTTTCCCAATGTGGGTACTTTGACAGTTATTCTAATGGTTTTTAGAATAGATGACTCCTAGCATGGTAGTGTACCTGCAGGTGATGGAGTCACCCTCTCTAAAGGTGTCGTATAGACTAAAGGGGAGAGGGATGTGCATGATTGGCAGATCACTTGCTTAGGCAATTGAGTCAATCATGAGATGTCAAGTACCGCACCAAATGTTGTTTTTGCACTAGATGCAATAAGTTTGTATTAATCCAGTTCTGGAGAAACATAAGGAAGCAGTTTTAGAACATTGGTACATGTTCTACGGATTTGATAACGGCAGCCTCTTTCGGGAGACGGTTATCATTCCAGGCTTCAAAGGTGACATGGATGACAGAGTGATTGTCAGAGTTTTAGTTTTCCCTCTGACGAGGGACAGTATTATGGACAGGTGGTTCCAGAGGATACTGTGGGTGGCATGGTGCCGGATACTGATTAGGTTCAGTGATCCATACAGTCTAAGAAGTTTGGATATGGAGTTCATTTATGAACTAAGGTCCCATCAGATATCCAGACATATTCTAAAGACAGGTACTACTCAATTCGGGAGATGGCTTTCTCCGCGAACTTGAGATTATGAGAGATACAGAAAGAAACTTCTAGGCGGATCCACTCACCGAGGCTATTTCTCGAACACAATAGTTTTACAAACGTGCTTTGTGAAGCTGATTAGTAGAGGAGTTGGATGTTCGGTTTCACACGGGCTGTGAGTAGTCGACATCGCAATATTAGCCTTGAGTGCAAGTGGGAGATTGTTGGAGATAGTGCCCTCATAGTCAATTATTGGATCGCAGGTACGTGATTGCAATGATTGCGGAGGACCTATCCCGGTAGGACAGTCTTACTCGAAATGATAGTATGCTATCTGGTTTGCCTTTATCAGTTGTGTTCATGTTCAGGTGACTGATTGCATGTTACACTTTGATAGAGCCCTTAGGATCTGGCTTTACTACCAACTGTATGATGGCGATCATATACGTGAGAGTTGGGTAGTTTATATGCATATCCTTAATTGTGGTCCCTAGTCGTGGGAGTTTCGAGACAGGGCATCGATACTCCGGAGTAAACTAGTGTGTACAGTCGAGACCCCGACAAGGGGCGGTGGCCGGTCTCACAAGCCACTGGTGACAGTTGGATCACCTAAGATGTATACAGGTGCTCATTGGGTTATGAGTACACCGGACAGGACTCGCCGGGAATCTGCTAGTTAGTATTATATCTACCGTCAGATAGCAGTTCCCTGGTGACATGTGTACAGGTTAGTTCATCGACCTGAGGTCGTCATTTGTCTCGTGTGAGTTCCCACTGTGCTTTGATTTCTACCCTACCACGGCTCAAAGGAGTCGTGCAAACAGGTAGCTTTTGGGTACAGTCCCGAGCCATATGGAGGCACGTGAGCGGATCGGCAGGGGATTCGTCTCTCCCGGTATTGGGGGTGAGATCGTGCTGTGTCTAGGAGAGCCATTACACAAAGTCCATGGCTATGGCAAGAGATTTACTGGTAGGTACTCCAGTAGTATCTCAGGGTGTAATTGGGCTTCACTCCGACACGACTTATACTGCTTCTGGGGGTCTGACGTTACTAGCCCCCTAGGCGGATATGCGATACTCATTGACGAACGGACCGGACTGTATATACATTGTCACTGTTAGGCTCAGTAGGGTTTTCGGAGGAGTTCGCTCATCGGTCTCCCTTGAGTTCGCTCCTCGGCCACCCTTGAGGTCAGTCCGTGGGCAGCCGTTACGCATTGCTAGTGCCGCTGACGGTTTGTGGTTAAACCCACTGCCAGGGTGCTGACGAGTCATTAGAGTCCCCCACAGGCAGTTTCCCAAGTTCGGGCGAAACGTTGTAGAGGCCGTATGGTTTTATGGCAGGGTTCGGAAAATGCACGTGCGTTTACGCACGTGTCGGTTTTCGGACAGATGATACTAGTCGGCTTTGGTTTAAGCCGGATCCGAGTATTATATTGAGTAGGTATAATATCTTTGTCTCAGTTGCATTTGTATTCGGTCGTAATACAAATGCGGGTATATTTATACAGTTTCGGGGTTATCCTGAAAGTCGTTTCAGGATCACTTTTGGAAGTTGCCAGTTTCCAGTTTTCTATCAGCCGTCTTTTAACATTCGGTTAAAGACGGATTTATCTTTTCTTCTGATATGAGTGAGTCATCATTCTAGAAGCTTCTAGAAGTGATGATGAGGCATATGACTCATTAGTGCATTAATGGTTTCATTAATGGCTTGATGAGGTGTGATTATGACTCATGCTTTGAAATTTATACATTCTTGTTTTGGTTAAGATATTTCTTCATGATAAGCTTCATCATATGTTCACCCCCCCTCTCCTACGGTCACCTCCCTCATTCTATAAAGAGGCCGGCCCCTCTCTCTCTCTCTTATGGTTGTTGATTTCATCGGTTAGAAAAGATATGATAGTTTTGGGGTGTATGGAATTCACTGTTCATTTCATTCCATCACCCGATTTCCACGGCAACTTCATTAACCGATCGTCCACGGACTTGGACGAAGTGAGACAAAGTCATCTACTCATTCTCTACATCATTCTTGATCGTCTCTTTTAGCAAACTTGACGACCGAGTTGCCTCGAGTCAGAGGCGGGAGCCCGTTTAAAGAACCGATCATGTGGTGCCACCTCGACGAAGGATTCGGAGATCGACGAGATCGGAGTAGCCGCAACGGAGCGTGGGATGATGGTTGAAGAACGAAGGACTCGGATCGTTCGGTATAACCATTCTACACTCTTTACAGTTTGTTAGTTTAGCAATAATGGCAGATCCGGGTTAAAGTATACGATAGCGCCAGTCTAAAAGTTTTGTTCCGCATTTTGGCGTCTGTAGACTGCCGGGGCGCTAGCGTAGACTTACAACGAGCATCGTCATCCATCATTAACATGAGCCGTGACTTGTCAAGCACAGTATTTCTTAAGGAACCGGCCGTTTATTGGCCGGAAGGGTCTTTCGCCATGCATATCGATGAGCAAGTAGGCCCCATCTTAGTAGACCTTGTCTATGATGTACGGGCCTTCATAGTTCGGCTCGAATTTCCCCCGTTTAGCACGATTGTTCCCGCCAAAAATTTCTACGCAAAGGAGTCCAAGGTATCAAATGGCAGTGCTACGCTTAAAGAAATGCGAACCAGTATCTTCCGGCCTATATTTTGATAAACTCCCAAAGGAGGAACTATTAAATTCTGATGGTATTGGAAGCATCTCGAAAAACCCTTCGATTTGATATATTATGGGCCTCATAATTCATCCGGGATCAAAAGTTATGACGTATCACGTGTCCACACGTAATGGATCTTTAAGAACCCGCTAGAGGAGTTAAAAGATATAATAAAAATTCAGAAAAGACCCCAATGGGGCATCACGTGCTCACACGTGACCATGGGTCACGTGCAGACACGTGATGGGCTCTTAAGGCCTCTAAAATAATGAATAGAATTAAATTCTAAAATCTGTTCCCTGATTAAAAATCAGAAGTTACCTCAATGAGGTATCACGTGCTCACACGTGACCAATGGTCACGTGTTGACATGTGATGGTTAAAACAACAACATAAACAAGCGGCTATTAAAAGAACCAATTTGGGGGTCACGTGCTCACACGTGACCAAGGGTCACGTGCCAGCACGTGACAGGCTTTGAAAGCCTTACAGTTTAATAGAATTAAAATTCTAAATTTCTCTAAAATCTTTCGAAATAGAATTAAAATTCTAAAAGCTTCTAAATCTTTCCAAATGGAAGAGGATTATGGGGACCGTTGGATTAAAGATCCAAGGGTGATTAAAAATCACCAATTTATGGAAAAATCTTGGACAAGGAAAGATTTCCCCTAAATCTCACCGAAAATAACAAACAGAATATCTTTGGATTTAAAATCTAACGGTGAATAAAATTCACTGAATGATCTAAAGGCTCATATTAAATATGAAAACAAATCAAATCTTTCAATGAAAGATTTGCTAAACAAATTGATTCTTTTCCTTCTCTTATAAATAAGAGCCAAGAAAAGAAGAGGAAAAACCCTTTTTGGAGAGAAAAACAGAGAGAGGAGAATTTAATTCTCAAGAGGGAAGAAAAGAGAGGAGAATTTAATTCTCAACAAAGAAAGCCCTATGTGAGAAAAGAAAGGGAATCAAAACTTCAAACATAGAATTTAATTCTCAAAATCCAAGAGTTTAACTCTTATACAAAAAAGAACTTAGTTCTTCTTCTGGTGGAAGATCTGCACAGAGCACATCTCCCCATAAGTTGAGAATTTAATTCTCATCGGGTCGAGATCCTGCCATGCAGATCCTAAACTTAGAAGGGGAATTGAGTTTTGAGAATTTAATTCTCCTAAAACAAAACTAGGGTTCAACCCTAATCAAGAATTTAATTCTTTTACATATCTGGGAATTTAATTCTTTTAAAAAGAAATCAGGGTTTTATCCTAAATAAGAATTTAATTCTTTCACAATAGGAATTTAATTCCTCCAAAATCATGATTAGGGTTTAACCCTACAGAGAATTCAATTCTTAAAAGATCTCTGTTCATGAAAAGAACTAGGGTCACGTGCCCCCACGTGACCCTTGAAAAGATCCCTGAAGAAAAGAAACTTTGAGGCAATGCCTTACGTGCTCCCACGTGACTCCCAAAACGCAGAAAGAAAAAGCAAAGGAAATAATGGCTCTGGGCGCTCTCACGTGTCCCCACGTGACCCCTCAGCAAGTGCTTTAATTATCGATGCATAAATCCTCATCACGTGTCAGCACGTGATAGAAAATGAAAGTGTTTAACACTTAATTGTAGAACGAAGAAAAGGGATCTGGTCCCCCCTTTGGGCGCTCTCACGTGTCCACACGTGACCCCTCTGTCTTTAGTGTTTAATACTAATTTTGGGATTATATTTCCAGTGTTTAACACTGATTGTTTCTAGTGTTTAACACTAAATTGAAGATTATATTTCCAGTGTTTAACACTGATTGTCTTTTAGTGTTTAACACTAATTTGAGAGTTCTATCTCCAGTGTTTAACACTGTTGTTCTTTAGTGTTTAACACTACTTTTAGCCAAATTGGCTAATTTTCCAGAGGCAAAAGTCCCCCCTCCAAATGAATCTCAGAACTGAGAAAATCAAAGATGAAAATGTTTAGCATTGCTAAATAATGTTGGTTTGAACCCAGACAAATGTTTAATGGTCCAACAAGAGCCAATATTTCTAACTTAATTGGACTTAGCCCAAATTGGCCATAAGTCCTCAAATCATCTTGAACTGAGCACATCTGCTCTTTCAACCAGCTCATTGATTCAAGGGTACATCTCTGAACTCCTATGATATTTGTCGTTGTAATCCTTCAACGTCTTCAGAGAGGTGATGGGTCCCAACAACCATACATTTAATGGACCACCACGTCCCTAAACTGGAACTTGGACCACCACGTCCCTAAACTGGAACTTGGACCACCATGTCCCTAAACTGGCAATGGACCACCACGTCCCTAAACTGGAACTTGGACCATCATGTCCCTAAACTGGCAATGGACCCCCATGTCCCTAAACTGGAACAATAGAGCCCCTAAATGCTCTTTTGTCGGATCTAAACGATCCTGTTAAGTTGATCTTAGTCTGGCAATTAGGCTAATGTATCCTTAACAAACGTTTAAGTTGATCTTAGCCTCAAATATGGCTAACGTGTCCTTAAACTAACATCTGTCCCCAAAATGGGAATGTTGGACCACTATGTTCCTAAACTGGAACAATAGAGCCCCCAAACGCTCTTTTGTCGGATCTAAACGATCCCGTTTAAGTTGATCTTAGCCTCAAATATGGCTAACGTATCCTTAAACATTTAAACATATTTTAGTCTCAAATTGGACTCTAGATCCCCCAATCAATTTTGGCTCAAGGGTACATCTCTGAACTCCTCTGACATCTGTAATTGTAATCCTTCGACGTCGTCAGAGAGGTGATGGGTCCCGACGGCCATACATGTAATGGACCCCTATGTCCCTAAACTAGAACAATAGAGCCAATTGCTCTTTTGTCGGATCTAAACGATCCCGTTAACTCGATCTTAGTCTAAAAACTAGGCTAACGTATCCTTAACAAACGTTTAAGTTGATCTTAGTCTAAAAACTAGGCCAACGTATCCTTAACAAACGTTTAAGTTGATCTTAGTCCTCAATGAGGCTAACGTATCCTTAAACCCAAACCCCCAAACCCAAATCTAAGATAATACGGATTTGGACTAGTCCACGCCCTACGGGCGACGACATAACTCAGTCTCCGTATACAATCCACGGGCAACTAAACACAAAATAAACACACACAACACGAAGTGACCATCTGGAGAAGGAGAAAGTGGTTACCGTGATGCGGTAGCGTAATTAACTGCAGGGGCTTGCGCCTGCAGAGAAGAGCGTCCCCACAATCAAAAACCCCTCAAGCAAGGGGGAATCTGACGAAGTCTGCTACATCGGACGCATCCGTTTAAACCTTCGATACACGGTGCCATAAATCAACTTGGCATCTTCGGAGAGGTGGACGGATAGCACCAATTAGCATTTGCCCCGAATCTCAGGCAAGACGTCCATGTCTTCGCCGCGTCTTTCGGAGGGGAACAACGATTAGGGATCATAGGTCTTTTTACGAATAGCACGAGTTCGCCTTGGTGGAATGTTCTCGGCCTAGTCAATCTTTCGTATGAGCGCGTCATCCTTGCTCTGTAAGCTTCTAGGTTTTGCTGCGCCATGAGACGAGTTTCATCGAGGGTATCGAGCTCCTCAAGCCGAAGATGGGCATTTTCTTCATCCGTCTGCTCGTATCGAACCGCTAATCATAAAGAAGGTAGCACTATCTCTAAACGAAGTACTACTTCCATGCCGAATACCAACGCGAATGGCGTTGTATTTGTGGCCGTCTTGAACGTGGTCCGATAAGCCCAGAGAGTTTCATGCAATCACTCGTGCCAATCCTTTTTATTTCTGGAGACTATTTTCTTTATGATCTTTGTCAAGGTCTTATTGAAAGCCTCAGCTAGACTGTTAGCTCAGGGATTATAGACTGAAGAGTATCTCCAATCTATTTTATGTTGCTGTGTGAAGCGGCTGATTTTATGGCTTCTGTAGGTTGGCCCGTTATCCGAGATAATCCGTCGCGAAGTGCCGAACCAGTAGATGACATGTGTCTTGAAGAAATGGAGGATGTTCTCCGTCTTCACCTCTCTTAACGGTATTGCTTCTATCCACTTATAAAGGTAATCGGTTGTTGCTAGTATGAACCGATGTCCCTTGGATGATGCTGCTTCGATGGGCCCGATTATATCGGTTCCCCACATTTCGAATGGCCAGCTAGCCAATGTTGGGTGTAGCGGATTTGGATGCTGGTGGATGAAGTCCCCATGAATTTGGCATGATTGACACTGCTTCACATATTCGAGGCAGTCCTAAATCATCCTGGGCCAATAGTAATCCATTCTTTTGATTTTCAGCTTCATCTTTGGCCCGACTTGATAAGAACCGTAGAGTCCGTCGTGAGTTTCTTGGACGACCCTTCTCGCTTCCTCCGGTCCCAAGCATCTTAGCCACAAACTGTCGAACGACCTCTTATATAGAGTATCATTGACGAAAGCGAAGGATAGAGCTCGTTTCATGAGCTGAGATGTCTTGACGACGCGTCTTCGGGCGTATGATGAGATTTGATGTAATCTACAGAGACTTCTTTCCAATCCTTCACCTTTTCTTCATCTTCTAATTGGAATGCCACTTGTTCAGCTGCATCTTTTTCTTCAGATGACTCTGGAGATATTTCTGCTGGCGCGAGAATCCGGCGGCTTTGCATAATGATCCTTACGTCATCGAGGTTTTCGTCGGCCAGTTCTTTAGCGAGCTTGGCTAACGCATCCGCCTTGCTATTTTCCACACGCGGTATGCTTTCCAAGATGTAACAGGGGATTTGAATCAGCAGTTGCTGCACTCTTTCCCCATATTTTACCAGCTCTGGCTTACATATTTGATAGTCGCTATTTACTTGGCTGACGACCAGCTGGGAGTCGCTATATATGAAGAGGTTTTCGATCCCAATGTCGACAGGAATCTCGAGATCTACTACTAGAGCTTCGTACTCAGCCTCGTTGTTTGTTCTTGGCTCCGTTAAGGAAAGGGAAAAATGCATTATCCCTCCTTGCGGAGTCACGAAGATAAGGCTTACCCCGGCTTTGATTATGGGGGTGTTTTGCTTTCGCTTCTTCAAGGAGGACGCTTGTTCATCTCAGAAAACTACATTTTAATACTACTCATTCATTATCTATTTTTTGTATATATCGGTACTATTAACAGTGTCTGCTCACTAATTACAAATTACAGGTATTCGTGACAAAATACTGAAAATACATTCAAAATCACGGATATAACGTTTGTGAGCCGACACTGCAATCGGAACTAGAAACCGACCGATATTGTTGGATATATGTATGCCCTAGAGGCCATTATATGATAGTGGATGTATTTATACATGTATATATATATATATATTCAGTGTACATTCTTGCTTGACATGATAGTATGCTATCTGGTTCTTCTTTATCTGACATGTTGATTTGATCATGCTTTTATTCATTCACACATGTTGATAAAGCCCTGAGAATATAGGCTTGAGTACTGTGATTATGATAGAGATCATACTAGTGGGACATCTGTAGTTTATAAGCATATCCTGGAATGTCCCTAGTCGTAGGTGTATCGAGACGGGGCATCGATATACCAGAGTAAACTAGTGTATATGATACTAGACCCATATGATGGGCGATGGATGTTCCCACATTCATCGATGTTTGACATCGAGATCGTATACGGGTGCTCAGTGGTGACTGGATACACTGGACGGACTCACCGAGAACTCCTATATAGAATTATATCTATCGTCGGATAGCAGTTCTCAGGTGACACTGGTGCAGGTTAGTCTGTAGACCCGAGATCGTCATAGAGTCTTGTGTGTTCTCCCACTGTACTTTGATTACCACCCTACCACGGCTCTACTGAGTCGTCCAAACAGGTGGCCGTTGGGTACAGTCCTGAGACACACGAAGGCGATGAGCGATAAGGAGGGGTTTCGTCTCTCCCGGTATTGGGAGTTGATGCTGTGCTGTGCTCGATTGGCTATATCAGTAAGTCCCTGGCCAGGGCTGTTGAGATTTACTGATAAGTGTTATCAGTAGTTTCTCGATCTGTTATAGACCATTCATTGGCATAACTTATTGAGTTATTAAGGTCGACGTTACCATCCCTAGACTCAATATGCAGCATATCTGACGAAGAGATCGGACTGTACGGTAGTGTTGCCGGTTGGCTCGACGGGAGTTGTGACAGGTTCGCTTGTTTTCTTCTGATCGTTCAATACCCGGGTGGCCGTTACGTTTAGCTGACCGCTTGCGGCTTGGGGGTGCTTGATATGATCATCACCCACTGCCGGCGTATTGACGAGTCTTAGAGTCCCACAATGGAGTTGCCTAGTCCAGGCGAAACGATGTGGTGCGCATATGAGATATGCGTGTGGACCCGGTTAAAATACGCGTATGAGATACCGTATATTAATCGGGCGGTTTGCTTTTGGTCGGGTCGTATACGATATGACCGGTTTTCTAAATCAAGTGTTGATTTATCATTGACCGTTAGTTTCTCACTTTAAACCCTTTCTTGTCTTTTTTGTTGTATGCATGCATGTATGCATTTATTCTCATTCATGCACATAGGACGTGCATGCACACATACATGCATACATAATCTATCATGGTTGTTGATATAGTGGATGGTGGCAATATAAGACTCACACCATATATAAATATATAGATATTATTTATTGGAAAAGAAAAATGGA
This sequence comes from Agapanthus africanus, assembly GCA_030015575.1. Classification (NCBI taxonomy): domain Eukaryota; kingdom Viridiplantae; phylum Streptophyta; class Magnoliopsida; order Asparagales; family Amaryllidaceae; genus Agapanthus; species Agapanthus africanus. The sequence continues at coordinate 521,479,827 of CM057337.1, forward strand.
AATGGAAATTGTTATCATGGTTTAATATTTTATTATTTCACTAACCCTTTGGTTTAACCATGATTCATTTTCTATGGCCATTTTTGTTCCAAACTAAAATATCTAGATATTTTATAACTATGGTTAAGAATGAGAAAGTGAATATATATATATTTTCATTTCTCATTTTTATTCATAAGTTCATGATTATCTTGAGCTCTTTACAAGCCATCATCTTCTTCCTCCTTTCTCTCTTGCTCTCTAGTTTTCTCAAGTGAGCAAAAAAGTCACCAAGTTAGGATTTTGAAGTAAGAAAATAAACCACATCACCATTCTACACTAGTCTTGCTTATTAGTGTAGAGTGTTAGCTTCCATTTCTTCTCTTGATCTAGTGGAGCTTCAAGCTTGGACAAAGAGGACTCCGGGTGGATCGTCATGGACCTAGAGGATCTCAAGCGAACCTTTTTCCAACCCTCAAGTAGGCAAGGAGTCTAGCTAGGGAGCTACAAAGGTTGTACTCTCAAAACCCTAGCTTTTACTACTTGTGTTTGTGTTGCCCTAAATTTTCTAGCATGATCCTTAAGAAAGTTTCTTTAGCACCATATAAAATTTAAATATGGCATGTGTGTTGCCTCCAAACCCTTGTAGTGGTGCTGTAGGAAACCCTTCAGATATTTCATGAGTTTCTTTTTGCAACATGCATGTGCACACACTTTTTATCTAAATGGTTCAACACATATAAGTGTGTACACTAACTTGTTGGTTTATGTACCTAGAGAGGGGGGCTGCCCATGGCACACAACTTGTGCAAGTGAGGTGATGTGTGTTTAATGCAAAAAGATATGATGTGATGTATCGCATCAAGTTTCCTTCCAAATACCTGAGTGCAGACCAAATTCATAAAGATAAATCTAGCAGCACCAGTGGACTTATCAAGAGAACACAAGACTACATCATAAAAACGATCCCACTTGCTCGGTTTTAGATCGGCCACATTCCCAATAAGTCCGAGCTCGTCGTTCCTCCTAGCCCCAATGGGTCCCATATTTCTCCTGTCCCTCCCTTGCTGCCACGTCAACTTATTTTTATTGCTTGTTTATTTTTCTTTTAAGCCTATAAATACAGACCAGTGAGCAAGGGAGAGGGGGTCATACATTATATACATTATCTCATAGCTTACACTCTTTGTTTTTGTTTTGTTCTTGTACATAACTTAGTTTCCCTTGAGCTCCTTGTCTTCTCTTCATCTTGCAGCCTCTTCATTGAGCTTGCAAGTTTAAGATTTGGTTATTGAACTCAAGGTTGTATCACTTGGACATAATAAAGATATCTTTTTGCACATTTGGGTTCTTAGTAGTTTCTAATTCTTTCTTTACGTACTTGCTCTTTCTATTCTTGCTCTTTACTTACTTGCAATTTAATTACCATGTCATTTACTTACTTGCAATGCTTTTTTCTTTTCTTTTCTTTGCTTTTTTTGTTTGTTGTTGAGATGGTTGTGAATATGGTATTGTTAGGAAAAAGATTTGAATTGTAAGTTAAGATTTCCCTTCTTATTTTCTTTTCCAGATCTTTTCCATTAAACTCCGCCCAAACCTTACGTAAGCGTTCCGTTAGGCACCCTACCCTACCAAGATATCAGTGATTCCTAACCATGACCAGTTGCGTTCGGATTGGCTGGAGGCAAAAGCAAGCGACAAGAACGAACGGATAAGGGTCAATGAGCCAGATTTCACAAATACCGTGCTTAAGCACCCTAATCTGCGTTGTTGCCGATTTCTCTAGCTTTAGTGGTCGAGCTCAGCTCAAAGGATTGAGTACGGATTTCCTTAACTTACACTAACCTATCTAATCCTAACAATTTATACTTGCATATAAACACATAGGGTAGAATCGAACCATTCCGCCTCGCGCATTAACTCGTGAAAATAAGAACTTAAAACGCTCCGTCTCCCTGCGGACGACCCGTACTCATCACGGCTAGCTGCAAAGCGATACCGTCCTGATTGCGGTTAACTTTAGAACCTTAAAACTCGACACGCCAAAAGCGTGCAATCAAATGGCGCCGTTGCCGGGGAGACGGTAACGTTTTTATTCTTGTTATTTCGGGTTAATCTTATTAATACCATCTAACACTTTTCTAAAAACAAACTACAAATTTCAAAATTTCAAAACCAAAACAAAAACTAACATTCCTAACCATTTTGTTCTCTGGATTTAAGACCTGCAAGCACTCTGGATCTCAACTGAAAAGATATGCAATACCATTGAGACACTAGTAGAAGACTTAGACACCTAAACAAATTTGGAGCCCATATTCACAAGAAATCCGGCGACGTACCTCATAAAACCGTGCTCGCCGGTCCAAGCACCACCTTTGGCTCCAAAAATTTTTCCTGTGCTTCAGTGTTCTAATTTTTTCCCAATTTTATTGCTTGTTTTTTATAATTTTTAGTATGCAGGTATTTGGGCATTCATATCGCTTTTTCGCACTAAAATCCGTATTTTCTGACATTTTCAGATTTTTGCGGATTTGCGTACGGCGATTGTGTGGAGCAAAGTGTACATTCAAGGCTAAAGTGATTGTGAAGTACAATGCTAAAGATCCGGGTAGTTTGACCCGCGCAAGCGAACTTTCAAAGCTATTCGGATTCAATTCAACGAGGGTTTCTTAACCCAAAAACTTATCGGTACGTATTTTACTAACGCCTTCTTTCTCAAATCCGACACATCCAATATAATATCTTTGTAGGATTCTTTGCAAGTTCGCTGTCAAACGCCAAAAATAGACTAACCCGTATTTGTTGCAGTGCCGTGCTTAACATAAAAAAGATTGTTTGATGTTTTGAACAAATTTTTTCATTAATTTGCGCATTGCATCCATTAATACGGACTTAAGGGCAAGCAAACTCCACAACATACGGTAAAGGATTTCATCACCTTTCCCGTGGCCCACAAATCATGAATTGAGCATAACGTTTACCCGCACAAATTTTAAAAGAAACTAGACTTTAAGCCTTTAAGGACTTCGCGCTCACTAGGAGAAGTTAATTGTGTTTAGAACACCACTTAACGGTATATCATTCACGGGGTGTCTAGGAAAGTGTTCACGGCGAAACCGCCAAAAGAGAAAGGGTTATCTAATTAAGGACCTTCGCGAAAGCATCGGAAAACCTCCCCTTATCTCTGCACTTACCTGGCCTTGTGATCAGCATATCTTGAGCCCGTTTCTCGACACAATTTTACTTCAATAATCAAGTTCTTGAGCAGGTCTAGTTGACCTAGGTGAACCCTAGACCAATTAGGTGTGCGGTATTGTGTCGTGATTGTTTTTTGTCCAGATTCTTTTTGTGTGTATATTTTATTCTTTTGTTGATAACTAATAAAAAAAAAACAAAAATCACATTCTTTTTCCTCTCCTGTCTCTTTTCATATCATGGGCACCCCACCTCAAAAAACTCTTGCCGAACTTTGGTACCCACAACCAGACATTACTTCATACGGTTCTTGCTTTGGTCGAACTTCGAACGATCCCTCCATGCCCAAAATTTCTTTGAAAGATCGAATAGACGCGTCTAGGACAAACAATTGGACTCCGCAATCCACTTTGTATCAACCGTTTTAACCTACCCTACCTTCTTACGTTGATATCCCTTTTGAGAGTCCTGTTGCAACTCCAAGACCAATGTCCATTGCTGACCGAATTGAACAATCCCGTAGCCGATCTTTCACTCCTTTCACCACTTCAAATTCTTTTGATCAACAGTTCCAACCACCTTCTTATCATAACGTTGATCTTAACCCTGTCCAACCATTCAATTCCTATCCATCCTACCCAACTTTTGTACCTTCCCTAGACATTGCTTCTGAACAGCCATTTGGGAGTTTCCAGTATCCAAACAACTTTGAATGTTTTGCTGAAACCCCTTCACAAACCATGTCTAGTCTAGAACAGTCATTGGAAGACTTTCGGGTAGCGTCATACAGACAGATGATGGATTTGAATGCATCCATGGTAGCCCTCATACAACCTAGTGACCCGGTAGCTAGTTTTCAACTAGCTCCAAATTTTCCAATGTATGATGAGGCGGTAGGACAGGTTGAAAATTTGAGTGGAGAGAGTGAGCTGTACACCCTTCCAAATCAAACCTACCCATTACAAATTGAATCCCACAACTCCGGTCTTGAAAGTCTATCAAGTGTCCCAAATGATTTACCAATTGAAGATAGAATGTTTAATGAGTTGTGCGACTTTGAGTGTTTGATTTACCCGATTATGAAGGGTCCATTCCAAGTGAAACCAATCCCAAACCTTTTAACCTCTACACCTCCATCTTAGAACCTGAATTGATTGAAATCCATGCTTTCGATGAGGTGTCTGAGAATATTGATTTTCACTTGATTGAAGATATCGACGCTGGGGATATTTTGGATGATGAACCCGCAGATTTGGATGAGTTTTTCCCTCCAATTCATCATCCTGAGTCATTAACCGTTTTTCCTGAACTTCATATGCGTCTTGATATTGATGATAAATGCATGGATGAGCTTAACTTTGAGGAGAATTTTGAGGATACTTTTGAAGATGAACAAGTTTTTCTTGATGAGTCGGATTTTCCAATTCATCCTATCCCTTTCATTGACTGTGTACACCCTCCTGAACCTTTAACTGATACCCCTCCTCGATCACTTTCTTCCATCCTTTCCATCGTTCCGACCTTGCAAGACACCGTATCACTTTCATTTACTATGTCTGGTTTACCAAGTTCGGTCTACCCATGTTTTTACGAATCTTAAGAGGTTTGACCCCATCTCTCGACGGGTTGATAGATTAGCACAATCGCTTTTTACACATCGGTCATTACAAATTGTGCTAATTTATTCACTTCATTTTCACCCTCAAGTTCGTACTTCATTTCTTTTTCCCTTCCGCCATTCTTCTCCTCATATACCGGGACCGTATACCACTTCTATCTCCATACGGTCTCGTGTATTCTCCATTTCTTTCCTCTCTTCATTCTTTCACCAGCCCGGGCCTTATCCCGTTAAATTTTTTGAATGGTTGGTGCTCACTTTTGGCCTGTGTAAGGCCTTATATAGATCGATACTGTTCTTCCCCCCAATCCTGAACTTCAATGCTTAAACAGTGGAAACACTGTTTAACTTAAGTTTGGTAGGGACCTTTTTCTGTATATATATTCTTGGTTTGCCTTTTGTTTTGTATAAATTTTTTTTTCAGGGGAGCGCCGACAATTTTGACCCTCCTGGTGTAGCCTGACAGTGAGGGCACTGTCAAGTTTAAGTTTGGGGGTGTGCTTGGTAAGCTTTCTACCTTCGCATTCATATGTATATTTTGCATTCGCATACATATTTAAAACTCATAAAAATCGAAAAAATTTCTAAAAAATATAAAAACTTTGTCGTCAAGTTAGTTAATAGGGTAACTTAGTTTTTATTCCGAAAGTTTAGTTGATACGTTAGAAATAACTAAATCCTAGGCTTGGAAATTGAAAACACTAAAAATAACCCTCATTTTGTTTAACCTTAGTAATTATACGTCCTTGCAGTTTTTTTTATAGAAATGGGTAATTTTGAGTACTGTTCTTGAGTGAAGTCAAGATGAAGGGAAAGTATTGAAGCTTTACTGAAGGATAAGTTTGAAAAATAGTTTCTACTCTTGAGTCCAAATTTAGAAAGTATATATCCTACAAACTGCACATACACGCACCTTGAAACTTGGGATAGTAGAGGATACTTAGAAATACTCCTGCCTGAAAACCTAGTATGAAAGAAAAATGGTATTTAAAGCTAATCACCAAAAAAGTATCATTGAAAAATATGTCCGGTCTTGAAAAAGAAAAATAATGAAAAAAGAATAAATTACAAGACCTGGAAACTGCTATTTACGCTTTAAGCTCACACATTCAATAATCGGCTGTTAGTGCCTCAAGAAGCATTAATAGTCATATGAAAGGTGTGTGAGCAAAACCGTCCATCATTAATGAAAAGAAGTAGTATTAGATATTAGGGCAAGGTTACTATAGCTTTAATTGAATTCTTGAGTGTAGGGTGAAGTTATATACACATATAAGGGTATACGATCGATGTGTTGGGTTACCTAGTGTGGCAGCAAGGTTTCGGGAGGCATCATCCATGCCGTTTTCAAAAATTTGCCATTCTAAACAACCCTAACCAAGAATCTTAATTAGAGAAATAAACAAAACATCATGTAAACAACTTTACAACTAAGTGAATGCGGAATACAACCTTTGTAGACCGGTCCTTCACTTTAAATGCTCCGTATAGAAGTCCCTTCGCTGCGAGTAATGATCTCCCAAACTCTTGAGAGGATCCACAAGGTGAAAGATGCAAACTTGCTCGAAGTCTTCGAGGCCGAAGATGATCTACGTCGAGAAGACTCAAGCTCTGTTAGTGTATATGCCCTAGAGGCCATTACTGTATCATACTAGTTTGTATATTACTTAATGGAAGCTTGGGATATTCACCTTGTATATACAATCTTGCTCAAAATAGTAGTATGCTACTTGGTTTGTTTCTACTTCAATGTGTACATGTGTTTATTTTTGTATATCGCCTATACACATTAGTGGAGCCCTTAGGATCTTTGCTTGATTTCCAGCGATGTGATGGCCGTCACACTAGTGGGGCTGGGTAATCCATAAGCACATCCTTATGCAGGTCCCTGGTCGCAGGACTATCGAGACAGGGCATCGATACTCCGGAGTAGACTAGCGCATGCGCTTCTCATCCCAGTGTGGGAGACGGTCTGTCCCACAGCCGTCAGTACGTCGTACTTGAGATAGTATGCGGGTGCTCGTTAGGTTACGGGTACACTGGACAGGACTCGTCGGGAACTGACTAGTTGGTATTATGCCTATCGTCAGTTATCAGTTCCCAGGTGACATGAGTACAGCTTAGTCCGCTGACTTGACACTGTCACTTCGCCTCGAGTGTGTTCCCACTGTACTTTGATCACTACCCTACCACGGCTCAAAGGAGTCGTGCAAACAGGTAGTGGTTGGGTGCAGTCCCGAAGCACTTGGAGGCAGTGACGGTTAGACAGGATTCGTCTCTCCCGGTATTGGGGGTTGACATCGCGCTGTGTCTAGGAGAGCCATTACACGAGTAGTCCCTGGCCAGGGCAAACGAGATATACTGGTAGGCTTCCAGTGTTATCTCAGGGTGTTTTGGGCTTCGCTCCGGCACGACTTGTACCGCTATTGGGGGACTGACGTTTACCGCCCCCTAGGCCCGCCATGCGATGTATCAGACGAACAGACCGGACTGTACGGAGAATGTCACATTCAGGCTCAGTAGGAGTTCAGATGGGTTTCGCCTCGTTGGTCTTCTTATCGGCATTACCTGGGGACCGTTACGCACAGCTAGTGCCGCTTGCGGTCTGTGGTTAAACCCACTGCCAGCGTAGTGTCAAGTCTTTAGAGTCCCACACAGAAAGCTTTTCGCCTTTAGGCAAAAGAGTAGAGGTCGCATGGTTTTGCGACAGGTCGCATGGTTTTGCGACAGAGTTCGGTCACATCCGTGCACTTGTGCACGTACAGTGTCCGGACAGTTTATACTAGCGGGCTTTGGTTTAAGCCAGATCCTAATGTACCTTTTGTGATTGGATTTATCCAGTGTGCATTCGTGTTCCTCGGAACGCGGATGCGGGTGTGTATGCACAGTTGACAGGGAGGCAGAGGCAGCGGATTCTCATTAGGGTTGTTGACAGTTGACCGTTGACTATTTGACTTTTTGCTCAACCCTAATGAGAATATGATATGTGATTAACTATTATATTAATTAAGTATTATGGTGACATGGTTTTTGACTTGTTGACTTTGTTGACTTGTTGACTTTTGTTGACTTGTTGACCGGTTGACTAGGCTTGACTAGTTGACCATCATGATAACCATAGCCATCATTTCATGGCAAAGACTTTTGTTTGCTTGCTCATTTGTGTAAAATGAGTGCATGAAATGATATGGTTATGGTTGCTTCAACCATCACATAAGACTTTTTTTAGTATGATGAGTTATCATGACTTTGGATTATGAGAGGGTGAGAGACAAAAGTGTTGCTCATTCTTTCTTGCTCATTCTCTCTCTTGTTCTTGAGCTCTCTTGTTTTGCTCTCACCCTCAACCTCTTGCTCCCTCTCTTGATTCTATGGTTCTCTTGTCTCATGAGTTGAGAATCAAGAACCATAGATAAAATCCCACACAAACTCCTCTCTACTCATTCTAGTTCACTAGGTTTAGCAAACCAAGTGAACTAGTTTCTTCAAAGAACGAAGAAGGAGCCAAAGGTTGGAGCTTTCAGGTGGATCTATCTTCGGCGTACGGAGACGACGGGAAGAAGCCAATCCGGACCACCATCGGAGTTTGAAGACGAAGGAGTTCAAGACAAGCAAGGTATAACCCCCTAACCGAGTAGCTAGAAACTCATAGTTAGGTTGCTAGATAGATGTTTAACCAAGATCCGGGTTTTAGGTCCATGTTACCACCTCCGTAAAAATCGTTTTTTACCAAATTCCGCATTCCCGAAAGTACCGGGAGAGGTAGCATGGACTTACAGTGGTATCAGAGCCTAGTTAAACTCTATCTAACATGTTAGCAAGTAACTAGAAGATCGATCAAAGAAAAAGTCCCGAAAACGAACCCCAAAATTCGAAGTTTCTGTCGATTTTTATACTGTTCAAAAGTTGATTATTTTCACACCTAAAATCGGCTCAGGCTTTTCTGTGAAGAGCCACCAAAGATGGTCCAACGATCGAGTCAAAGCGCCGCGGAAAAGCGGCGGGAGCACGCTCCCGCCGCGGATCCGCGGCCGAGTTGACTCGGCCGAGGTCCATCTTTGGTGCAGTGTTATTCTGGGGGTATTTTGGGATTTTTGATATATGTGTTTTCTGCCCAGATTTTCCAGAACGAAAATTTTATTTTTGGGGTCCCGAAAATCCGTATTTTTGATCGAACTTCTAAAAGACTTTAGCTAACGGGTTTTTCTATAATGTGATATTTGTATTGAACGTCTGCTAATCGCTATATGTCGATTAGTGGGGGTTATACAAATCTGTGATCTGTAATGTTGCTGGAATGTGTATATGAATGTGTTGGATTGTCGCGGGTGAATAGCCGGGGGTTGTGAGACGAGAGTTTTCTTTTCTTTCAATTCATGTAAATTTGTAAATTGATGTAATAATTATTTGTATGGCCGCACAACCGGGTCGGGGTTGTAGCCGTCATTGTATAATTTCTTTTTACTGTTTTTGCTCCTTGGATAGACCCATGGAGGGGGTGCACAAACTACCGGGTATGCCTAAGTGTCGAGTGGCCTACTCATGGAGATGAGGGAGGTTACTACGCTTCGGGTACTTGGCGGGTAGTTTGCCGCACCCGTAGGGGTCTTGGGTGGGGTATTTGGCTATTCACCGCGACCGTGTAATCTGTTTTTCGTTACAGGCTCGTGCGAATTACAGATTCCTAGTATATCCAATGTATTCATCTGTGATCTGAAATGTTTATCATTGCAGTATATCTATATATGATATTATTTAGGCGTTGCTTATGTTTTACAGCTGCGCTAGCCCAGCCCCCGCTCTGTCGTTAGTTAAGTAACCTAACGGGTAATGACGGGGCCCCGTGGCGAATGCGAATGGCATAAGCGTACGTCATATTTTGGTTGTTTGCTGCAATGGTAGGATTAAATGATGGGACGCATTAAAAGAACTAATGCAAGAATATCACGCATTAAAAGAACTAATGCAAGATAACAAACCAAGTTAAAGTCGTTGGAACATTTTCGAAAAACCACTCGGTTCTTTTCAAAACAACTTTTAAATGCGGAGCTTGAGCCACTCCTTTTAAAAGCTATCTCGTTCCATCGACTATATCAAGTTCACTACGTTCACGGTTTAGCCAAAACCATTCGTAGCCCTCCATCATTTCATTTAAATATTCGGTAGTATTCAAGCTATGTATTTTGACCTCACGCCAAGGCATAGTGATTGGTAGCTGCCGGATATTTATCTGTTGCATAGATAGAATGCGTTGGTTTGGGACAGTCGTACTACCATTTTGGCCTACGTCAAGGGTAGGTACGGGTGGATTCAAATTAACCTGGATAATGATGGGAAGAACTTGACATGTGACTTATGACATTTTGACCTCACGCCAAGGTCATAAGAGCATGGGGCAAAAATCCACATCGGGAGTTTCATAAGTACTGAAACTTGCTAGATTTGCATACCATTTGGAGTGTGATGACTCTGGTAGGATTCCTTCAGTTTCGTCATGCGATGATATTTGGATCCTGATCCTACTGTGAGTATATGCTACTCCTCGGGAAATTTCTCACTAATCGATCAATGCTATAAACCTAGTAGGTGCCTAGAAAGGTGTTAGCGGGGCTACGCCCCCAGGGAAAAGAGGTTCTTTAATTAAGGAACTTCGCGAAAGCGTTGGAAAACCTCCCTCGAAGTACCGACACCGGCCTGGCTGAACGGTTAAGCAAGTATTGTGCGGTGGGATTGATCCCGACTAATTCTTCCTTTATGGTTTGAGGAGGGATTCGAGAAACAGTGGGAGCCATCCTGTTTAGACAAACTAAAAACCACTCTAAACTTGCAAGAGCATCATGCTGAGTGTTTCTTCTTCTCTCTCCTAATTGCAGCGACCAATCGACATGACTGGACTTAAGTTACTTCTAGATAAAAACAAACTGACAGGGCCAAACTACAAAGATTGGCTCAGGAATGTCAAGATAGCAATCACTTACGACAAGCTGGGGTATCTTCTTACCACCAAAGCTCCCCCTGCCCCTGGTCCCACTTCCAGCGTCGCGGATAAGGAAATCCGCAAGACTTGGGAGATTGATAGCGCGAAGGCCAAGTGCCTTGTACTTGCCTCGATGGACAATGAACATCAGAGGAGGCACGAGAATATGGACCTTGAATCCATATTTCTCCATACAAAAGAACTGTATGGAGAGCAGTCACGTATCGCAAGATACGAAGCGTCGAAAAAGTTATTTTCGGCAAAGATGGCCGTCGGATCATTAGTAGCCGAGCACGTGCTAAAGATGATCGGCTACATTGAGGAGCTCGCGGACCTAGGGACCACATTGGAGAGTGAGCTCTATACGAACATAGTTCTCCAATCCCTTCCTTCCACTTACGCCCAGTTTATACTGAACTTCAACCTACAAGAAAAAGAGGTTGAACTTTCAGAGCTCCTCAACATGCTGAGGAGCGCAGAGGGCACCCTACAGAAAAGTAGGGAAACATCCACTTTGTTTGTAGGAGGATCATCTTCTTCTAGGTCCAAGGCGAAAGCCAAGGGAAAGAAGAAGAAATCCCCCGCCAAACCAAGGGGCGGTGTTAGTAAAGTGGATACGAAGGGAAAAACAAAAGCAACAAAGAAAGCGGGGAAGCTTGTGGATAAGGAAGAATGCTTCTGTTGTCATAAGAAAGGTCACTGGAAGAATGATTGCAGGGCTTGGAAAGCCAGGACACAGGAATTGAAGCAGGTTGCAGCTTCAGCTTCAGGTGTGTATGTTATTGAAAACTGTCTTTCAATAAACTCTACTTCCTGGGTATTGGATACCGGATCAGGATCTCATATCTGTAATTCTTTGCAGGCGTTGAGAAACCGTAGGGTTTTGAAGGCAGGTGACATGACCCTCAGAGTTGCGAACGGGGCTAGCATGGATGCTAAAGCCGTGGGGGACTATCACCTGGGAATGTCAGATGGACATGTTTTGGTCTTGCGTAATTGCTTTTTTGTACCCAACGCAACTTGTAATATCATTTCTGTATCTTTAGTTTCTAAAGAAGGTTATGAATTTGCGTTTGTAAGTAATGTTGTAAACATTCACCTTAATCAAGTTTTGATTGGGTCAGGTACATTGAGTAATGGTATATACGTATTGAACCAACCACAGATTTTCAATGTCCAGAATACACACAAAAGAAAGTCTCCAGAAATAAATCAGACTTTCTTGTGGCATTGTAGACTGGGTCACATCAATGAGAGAAGGTTGACTAAGTTACATACAGAAGGATATTTGAATGCGTTCGAATATCAATCGTATGCCACTTGTCAATCCTGTCTCAAAGGAAAGATGACAAAGACTCCGTTTACTGGACATGGAGTAAGAGCGAGCGAGCTCTTGGGACTCGTACACAGTGACGTGTGCGGTCCAATGTCTACACATGCGCGAAGCGGTTATTCTTACTTCGTTACTTTTACGGATGACTTCTCAAGGTACGGTCATGTCTTCTTAATGAAACATAAGTCCGAAACCTTTGGAAAATTCCAGGAGTATAAGAATGAAGTAGAAAAACAAACCGGCAAAAGTATTAAGATTCTAAGATCGGATCGAGGTGGAGAATACTTAAGTGCCGAGTTCCTGGACTATTTAAAAGAGAACGGAATTCTCTCTCAGCTTACTCCTCCATACACTCCGCAACATAACGGTGTATCGGAGAGACAGAACCGCACCCTATTGGATATGGTGCGGTCCATGATGAGTAACGCTGAGTTGCCGCGATCATTCTGGGGATATGCGCTAGAATCAGCCGCATACCTTTTGAACCGAGTTCCTACTAAGACTGTGCCTACCACACCATATGAGTTATGGAGTGGGAAGAAACCCTATCTTCAATATCTGAAGATCTGGGGATGTCCAGCTTTTGTCAAAAAGCAGCATGCGGACAAACTCGAGGCACGCTCGGTACTGTGCAAGTTTGTGGGATACCCAAAGAACACCAGGGGGTATCTTTTCTACTACGCAGAGGAACAAAAAGTCCTTGTTTCTCGTAATGCCCACTTTCTAGAACACCAGTTCTTGGAAAAGGAAATAAGTGGGAGCGCAGTAGAACTGGAAGAAATTCCAGAACCACGGACTATTACTGAAAGTTTAGTGGAACCAGAGGGTTCAAAAGAACAGGACATTCCTACGCCGCTCCGCAGGAGTAGTAGGCAGACTCATCCGCCCGAGAGATACTATGGTTTTCTCATAGACGGGGATAGAGAGGATTGCATCATAGATTATGATGAGCCTACTAGCTTCCAGCAGGCCGTTCAGAGCGTTGACTCAGTGAAATGGCTGGATGCAATGCGGACCGAAATGGAGTCCATGTACACCAACAAGGTATGGACGTTGGACATTTCTCCAGACGGGGTAAAACCCGTAGGATGCAAGTGGATCTTCAAAAGGAAGATTGGTGTAGATGGACAGGTTGAGACCTATAAAGCTAGGCTGGTAGCAAAGGATTTTCGTCAAAGACCTGGCTTGGACTATGACGAAACCTTTTCTCCAGTAGCCATGCTGAAATCCATTCGGATCCTTCTTGCCATTGCTGCCTTCCACGATTATGAGATTTGGCAAATAGACGTAAAGACAGCTTTTCTAAATGTAAATTTAGAGGAGTGTGTCTATATGGACCAGCCAGAGGGTTTCATTCAGAGTGGGAGCAGCGGAAAGGTGTGCAAGTTGCTTAAGTCCATCTATGGACTAAAGCAGGCATCGCGGAGTTGGAACATCTGCTTTGATGAGACGGTCAAAGAATTTGGCTTTATCAAAAATCCAGATGAACCATGCATCTATAGTAGATTTGTAGCGAGAACTGTAGTATTCCTCGTTTTATACGTGGATGACATTCTCTTAATAGGAAATGACATTCCTATGCTACAATCTGTCATGGGGTTCTTGTCACACAGGTTCTCCATGAAAGACCTGGGTGATGCCTCATACATCCTGGGGATCCGGATCCATCGTGATAGATCCAAGAGGATATTAGGACTTTCTCAGTCCAGGTACATCGACACCGTACTGAAAAGATTCAGTATGGAAGATTCCAAGCACGGTAACCTACCGGCTTGTCACGGGATCACCCTCTCTAAAGAGATGTCTCCCAAGACTGATTTGGAGAGGGATCGCATGTCTATTATACCCTACGCTTCTGCGGTAGGCTCTATAATGTATGCGATGTTGTGTACCAGACCGGATGTAGCTTATGCACTGAGTGTGGTAAGCCGGTATCAGTCAAACCCTGGGGAGAAACACTGGATAGCGGTAAAGAACATTCTCAAGTATCTGAGAAGGACTAAGGAGATGTTCTTGGTGTATGGCGGAAAAGACCTCCAGATCGAGGCCTTTGCTGACTCCAGCTTCCAAAGTGACAAGGATGATTCCAAGTCCATGTCGGGTTTTGTCTTTACCCTCAATGGAGGGGCGTTGTGTTGGAAGAGTTCCAAACAAGAAACCGTTGCAGACTCGACGATGGAAGCGGAATACATCGCTGCATCTGATGCCGCAAAAGAAGCTGTCTGGATGAGGAAGTTCTTGAAAGAACTTCAGGTGGTTCCGTCCATTGTTGATCCAATACCTCTGTATTGCGACAACAACGGGGCTATAGCTTTAGCGAAGGAACCCAGGTCCCATCAGAGATCCCGACACATTTTGAGGCGGTATCACCTGATCAGGGAGATCGTAGATCGCCAGGAGATCGAGGTTCGGAGAGTCGCTTCAGAAGATAACACTACAGATCCATTCACCAAGGCCCTGCCTCAGACTCAGTTCGAGCGGCTGATCGAGATGATAGGTCTTCGATACGCCAGTACATGGCCTTAGTGCAAGTGGGAGATTGTTAGTGTATATGCCCTAGAGGCCATTACTGTATCATACTAGTTTGTATATTACTTAATGGAAGCTTGGGATATTCACCTTGTATATACAATCTTGCTTAAAATAGTAGTATGCTACTTGGTTTGTTTCTACTTCAATGTGTACATGTGTTTATTTTTGTATATCGCCTATACACATTAGTGGAGCCCTTAGGATCTTTGCTTGATTGCCAGCGATGTGATGGCCGTCACACTAGTGGGGCTGGGTAATCCATAAGCACATCCTTATGCAGGTCCCTGGTCGCAGGACTATCGAGACAGGAATCGATACTCCGGAGTAGACTAGCGCATGCGCTTCTCATCCCAGTGTGGGAGACGGTCTGTCCCACAGCCGTCAGTACGTCGTACTTGAGATAGTATGCGGGTGCTCGTTAGGTTACGGGTACACTGGACAGGACTCGTCGGGAACTGACTAGTTGGTATTATGCCTATCGTCAGTTATCAGTTCCCAGGTGACATGAGTACAGCTTAGTCCGCTGACTTGACACTGTCACTTCGCCTCGAGTGTGTTCCCACTGTACTTTGATCACTACCCTACCACGGCTCAAAGGAGTCGTGCAAATAGGTAGTGGTTAGGTGCAGTCCCGAAGCACTTGGAGGCAGTGACGGTTAGACAGGATTCGTCTCTCCCGGTATTGGGGGTTGACATCGCGCTGTGTCTAGGAGAGCCATTACACGAGTAGTCCCTGGCCAGGGCAAACGAGATATACTGGTAGGCTTCCAGTGTTATCTCAGGGTGTTTTGGGCTTCGCTCCGGCATGACTTGTACCGCTATTGGGGGACTGACGTTTACCGCCCCCTAGGCCCGCCATGCGATGTATCAGACGAACAGACCGGACTGTACGGAGAATGTCACATTCAGGCTCAGTAGGAGTTCAGATGGGTTTCGCCTCGTCGGTCTTCTTATCGGCATTACCTGGGGACCGTTACCCACAGCTAGTGCCGCTTGCGGTCTGTGGTTAAACCCACTACCAGCGTAGTGTCGAGTCTTTAGAGTCCCACACAGAAAGCTTTTCTTCTTTAGGCAAAAGAGTAGAGGTCGCATGGTTTTGCGACAGGTCGCATGGTTTTGCGACAGAGTTCGGTCACATCCGTGCACTTGTGCACGTACAGTGTCCGGACAGTTTATACTAGCGGGCTTTGGTTTAAGCCAGATCCTAGTGTACCTTTTGGGATTGGATTTATCCAGTGTGCATTCGTGTTCCTCGGAACGCGGATGCGGGTGTGTATGCACAGTTGACAGGGAGGCAGAGGCAGCGGATTCTCATTAGGGTTGTTGACAGTTGACCGTTGACTATTTGACTTTTTGCTCAACCCTAATGAGAATATGATATGTGATTAACTATTATATTAATTAAGTATTATGGTGACATGGTTGTTGACTTGTTGACTGTGTTGACTTGTTGACTTTTGTTGACTTGGTGACTTTGTTGACCGGTTGACTAGGCTTGACTAGTTGACCATCATGATAACCATAGCCATCATTTCATGGCAAAGACTTTTGTTTGCTTGCTCATTTGTGTAAAATGAGTGCATGAAATGATATGGTTATGGTTGCTTCAACCATCACATAAGAATTTTTTTAGTATGATGAGTTATCATGACTTTGGATTATGAGAGGGTGAGAGACAAAAGTGTTGCTTATTCTTTCTTGCTCATTCTCTCTCTTGTTCTTGAGCTCTCTTGTTTTGCTCTCACCCTCAACCTCTTGCTCCCTCTCTTGATTCTATGGTTCCCTTGTCTCATGAGTTGAGAATCAAGAACCATAGATAAAATCCCACACAAACTCCTCTCTACTCATTCTAGTTCACTAGGTTTAGCAAACCAAGTGAACTAGTTTCTTCAAAGAACGAAGAAGGAGCCAAAGGTTGGAGCTTTCAGGTGGATCTATCTTCGGCGTACGGAGACGACGGGAAGAAGCCAATCCGGACCACCATCGGAGTTTGAAGACGAAGGAGTTCAAGACAAGCAAGGTATAACCCCCTAACCGAGTAGCTAGAAACTCGTAGTTAGGTTGCTAGATAGATGTTTAACCAAGATCCGGGTTTTAGGTCCATGTTACCACCTCCGTAAAAATCGTTTTTTACCAAATTCCGCATTCCCGAAAGTACCGGGAGAGGTAGCATGGACTTACAAGCTCATGCTATCACTTCACTAAATTAGGGTTTAGTGAAGCAAACACCCTAAACTAAATGGCTAACAGTAGAGGATGATGAAGTAGGAAATATGCTCACTTTAGATTTAATTTTCTCACAATATTTTCTCACCATTTTCAAAAGATAGAAAACTTTCTCAATGAAGAAGAAGATGATCAAGTGAAGAATGAGAGAGTGAACTCATGAGGTGAGAATATAAACCATGGGTGAGTTAGTGTCATATACTAACCCATGTAGAGACTTAACTAGGGTTGAGGATAATGGTTAGGTTTCTAAATATCTCATGGAAAACAAAAGAGTGGACTTGGTCAATGGTTATCCACAAGCTTCTACAAGCTTGTAGCCATGCCAAATATTCACCATTTTTAAATTACCTTGATAAATAAAAATCCTAGGATTATCCTAACTATAGTGTCTCAAACACCCATGCTTCATGTATCATCAAGCATGACACAATAAAATGTACATTAATATATATCACATATATAGACTAAAGCACAAAGTGAGAAAAAGAAATGTTTAAGTGAGCAAATATTAGTTAATGTAAATTAATATATCACATATATAATTATACATTAAATTATCAAATCAACACTTGATTTAATAATCTGGCTATATCACATACAACCGACTAATATCATATGTAACAACTTATTGAATCAATACTTGATCCGATAACCCGCTTGATTCGATAACCCGACTATATCATATATAACGACCGATGTCACAAATTACGAGAATAGAATGCGGTATCACATACGTACATTAATCTCGGTCCCGTACATATCACATATGTGCTCCTACTTCGTTTCGTATGAAGCAGGAAACCTCTGTGTAGGACTCAAAAGACTCGTCAATACGCCGACAGTAGGTGATGATCATATCAAACACCCACAAGCTGCAAGCGGTCTTCTAAACGTAATGGCCACCCGAATATTGAGCGATCAGAAGATCAACAAGCAAGCCTGCTCATACTCCTGCGAATCCAATTAGTAACACTACCGTACAGTCCGGTCTCTTCGTCAGATATATCACAGCCTGGGGGTGGTATAACGTCAGACCCCAATAGACTCATAAGTCATGCCAATGCAAGGTCTATAACGGTTTGAGAAACTACTGATAACACTTACCAGTAAATCTCAGCAACCCTGGCCAGGGATTTCCTGTTATGGTCAATCGAGCATAGCGCAACATCAACTCCCAATACCGGGAGAGACGAATCCTCTTCTATTGCTCATTCCCTCCATGTGACTCGGGACTGTACCCAAAAATCACCTTTTTGCATGATCTCTTGACCATGGTATGGTGGAAATCAAAGCACAGTGGGAATCACATAAGACTCTATGACGATCTCGGGTCGACAGACTAACCTGTACCAGTGTCACCAGAGAACTGCTATCCGACGATAGGTATAATACCATCTAGGAGTTCTCGGCGAGTCCGTCCAGTGTACCCAGTCTCCACTGAGCACCCGTATACCTTCTTTGATGTCAAACACCAATGGATGTGGGATCATCAATCGCCCATCATATGGGTCAAGAAGCGCATACGCTAGTCTATTCTGGAGTATCGATGCCCTATCTAGATACTCCTATGACTAGGAACAATTATAGGGTGTACTTGTGGACTACCCTTGGCCCCACTAGTATGATCTCCATCATTGTCCTAGTAGTCAAGTACACATCCTAAGGGCTTTATCAATATGTGAGAGCA
Organism: Agapanthus africanus; assembly: GCA_030015575.1. Taxonomy (NCBI): domain Eukaryota; kingdom Viridiplantae; phylum Streptophyta; class Magnoliopsida; order Asparagales; family Amaryllidaceae; genus Agapanthus; species Agapanthus africanus. The sequence continues at coordinate 521,498,380 of CM057337.1, forward strand.
AGACAACATCACTTATACAAGTCAACATGTTAAGATAAAGAGCAACCGGATAGCATACTATCATATTGAGCAAGAAAGTCCTCCCTATATATGTCCAAGCATCCACTACAATATACATCACATGTACAGTAATGGCCTCTAGAGCATACATATAACTAACAATCTCCCACTTCCACTAAGGCCATTTGTTTCAGTATCTCATACTCAACGATATAGCAGTGGTTGTAGTATCCCATACTCAACCAGTGCGCCATATCTTATAGGGTGTGATACCTCCGTCCCGATACACCGTTGTGTTGTGGTGTATACGAAGGAGTAAACTGAGAGAGAATCACATTCTCCTTTAAGTAATCCAGGAACTCCATGCCTAAGTATTCACCTCCTCAATCACATCGAAGGACTTTAATACATCAACCCGTCTGGTTCTTAACTTCAAGCTTATATCCCTTAAATTTCTCAAAAGTTTCAGACTTGTGTTTCAACAGGAACTTATGTCCGAATCCTGAGAGAAGATTAGTGAATATAATGAAGTACGAAGAACCAACCTTGGCATTTTTAGACATAGGACTGTATACATCATCATGTATCCGTCCCAAGAGTTCAGTAACTCTTTCTCCGTTTCCGGTAAACGGAGTATTGGTCATTTTACCTTTAAGACAAGACTGGCAAGTATCATAAGATGAAAATTCGAACAGATTCTGTAGGGTTACTAGGTACTCTAACATGGTTCTACAAAGCAACAAACATGCCCGATTAAAATTTTAGCCGTGCCTACGAACCCTAAACAAGATCTTTGCTAGAAAATTAGGGTTTTACATGTATGTAAATAGCATCTATGACTAAGTGAATACGAAATACAACCTTTGTAGATCGGTCCTTCACTTCTATAGCTCCTTGTTGAAGTCCCTTCGCTGCGATCATGGTTCTTCCGGACCCTTGCATGACTTCACGAGGTGAAAGACGCGTCCTTGCTTGAAGTCTTCGAGGCCGAATATGATCTACGTCGAGGGGATGCCAACTCAAGCTTCTACTTCACTAACTAAAGAATTAGTGAAGCAAACACCCTAAACTAAAGTGCTAGTCTAGTAGAGGATGGAGAAATAGGATGTGGGTTCTCTTTAGAATTTTATTTCTCACAATCTTTCTCACTTTGGATCAAACCCTAGCAAGCTTTTCTTTTGAACAAAGAAGAAGAAGATGATGCTATGTACAAAAGAAAGAGATGAGGATAATGATCAAGTGAGTGAGCTAATCATGGTGAGTGAGTATCATATACTAACTCTTGTAGAGACATAACTATGGCTAATGCTTATGGTTGGGTTAACAAATATCCATGGTAAAAACAAACTTAGTGGACTTAGTCAATGCATCCACAAGCTTCCACAAGCTTCATGCATTGTGCTAATCCTCCACTAATTTTGTAATTACTTTAAATATAAAAACCCAACATAATAAATAGCATGGTGTAAGTCTCATACACCCAAGTCATGTGTATCATCAACCATGATACAAAAAGAAAACACAATTTTAATATATATCACATATATATTAAAGTTGTGTACATGTGAGAAAAAACCTAAAGTGAAAAAGTGTTAGTTAATGTAAACTAGTATATCAAATATACAATTATACAATAAATTATTAAATCAACACTTGACTTAATAATCCGGTCATATCACATATAACCGACTAACATCCAATGTATCGACTTATCGAATCAACACTTGATTCGATAACTCGGCTATATCATATATAACCGACCGATACAAAAAAGTCGCGAGAATAGAATACGGTATCACATACACGCATTATTCTCGGTCTTGCACATATCACATACGTGCTCCTATTTCGTTTTGTCTGAGCCAGTAAAACCTCTATGTAGGACTCTAAAGACTCGTCAATACGCCGGCAGTAGGTGATGATCACATCAAGCACCCACAAGCCGTCAGCGGTACTAGCTGGACGTAACGGCTACCCGGGTATTGAGCTATCAAAAGATCAGCAAGCAAGCCCGCTCCAACTCCTGTAAAAGCCTACCAGTAACACTTCCCGTACAGTCCGGTCTCATCGTCTGATATGTCGCATATCAAGTCTAGGGGTGGTAATCGTCAGACCCCAATAACCGATAAGTCGTGCTGATGTGAGGCTTATAACGGGTCGAGAAACTGCTGGTAACACTTACCAGTAAATCTATAAATCAGCCTTGGCCAGGGACTTCCCTGTCACGGCCAATCGAGCACAGCGCAACATCAACCCCCAATACCGGGAGAGACGAAACCCCTCCTATCGCTCATTGCCTCCATGTGACTCGGGACTGTACCCAAAAACCACCGTTTTGCACGCCCTCATGGACGTGGTAAGGTGGAAATCAAAACACAGTGGGAATCACACAAGACTCTATGACGATCTCGGGTCTACAGACTAACCTGCTCAAGTGTCACCAGAGAACTGCCATCTGACGTTCGGTATAATACCATCTGGGAGTTCTCGGCGAGTCCGTCCAGTGTACCCAGTCTCCACTGAGCACCCGTATACCATCTCTGATGTCAAACACCAATGGATATGGGATCATCCATTGCCCATCTCATGGGTCGAGAAGCGTATACGCTAGTCTACACTGGTATATCGATGCCCCGTCTCGATACACCCACGATTAGGGACCTTAAAGGATGTACTTATGGACTACCATGTCCCTACTAGTATGATCCGCATCATAGTCCAGGTAGTCAAGTACACATCCAAAGGGCTTTACCAACATGTAACTATAAGACGGTATAAAGAGACAAGTATACATGTTAAGATAAAGAGCAACCAGATAGCATACTATCATGTCGAGCAAGAAAGTCTTCTCTATATATGTCCAAGCATCTAATATAATATACATCATCTGTAGAATACTGGCCTCTAGGGCATACATACAACTAACGATCTCCCACTTGCACTAGGGCCAGCTGCTGTAGTATCGCATACCAAGCATCCCGAAGAGTCTCTCAAACTGTATCTGGGGAATGGCCTTCGTGAGTGGATCCGCTGTGTTGTTCTTCATGTCAACCCTCCTGACCTCGATCTCCCGGCGATCTACCATCTCCCGGATCAGGTGATACCGCCTCAGAATATGCCTGGATCGCTGATGGGACCTGGGTTCCTTGGCCAAAGCCACCACTCTATTGTTATCGCAATACAAAAGTATTGGATGCTCAATGGACAGAACCACTCCAAGTTTAGTAATGAACTTCTTGATCCAGACAGCCTCTTTGGCAGCGATGTATTCAGCTTCCATCGTCGAGTCTGCCACGGTTTCCTGCTTGGAATTCTTCCAGCTAACCGCCCCTCTGTAAAGGGTAAAGACAAATCCCGAGTCCGAGTTAGAGTCGTCCTTATCACTCTGGAAGCTCGAATCGGTAAAGGAATCCACTTGGAGTTCTCCGTTACCATACACCAAGAGCATCTCTTTAGTCCTTCGTAAGTACTTGAGAATGCTCTTCACAGCTGTCCAGTGACTCTCTCCAGGATCAGCTTGATACCTACTCACTACACCTAGTGAGTATGCTACATCGGGTCTGGTACATAGCATCGCGTACATGATAGAGCCTACAGCCGAAGCATAGGGTATCCCTTGCATGCGAGCTCTCTCCAAATCAGTCTTGGGAGACATCTCTTTGGAGAGAGTGAGCCCTGAGATCGTGGGTAAAAACCCACGTTTGGACTCTTCCATACTAAACCTCTTTAGTATGGTGTCATTGTACCTGGATTGGGACAATCCCAATATCCTTTTAGATCTATCTCTATAGATCATAATTCCCAGTATGCAGGAGGCATCACCTAGATCTTTCATTGAGAATCTTTGTGATAAGAAGAGCTTGACCGATTGCAGCATAGGAATGTCATTTCCTATCAAGAGTATGTCGTCTACGTACAATACGAGGAAGACAACCTTATTCTCTGCCACCTTCTTGTAGACACAAGGTTCATCTACGTTTTTGACGAAATCAAACTCTTTGATAACGACGTCAAAGCAGATGTTCCAACTCCGCGATGCTTGCTTTAATCCATTAATGGATTTAAGCAGCTTGCACACCTTCCTGCTGCTCCCACTATCTACGAAACCCTCTGGCTGAGTCATGTACACGCTCTCTTCTAAATCACCGTTTAGAAAGTCGGTCTTAACATCCATTTGCCAGATTTCGTAGTCATGATATGCAGCGATGGCAAGCATGATCCGGATGGATTTAAGCATAGCCACTGGAGAAAAGGTTTCGTCATAGTCCACACCTGGTCTTTGACGAAAACCCTTTGCAATAAGTCTAGCTTTGAAAGTCTCCACTTTCCCATCTACACCAAATTTTTTCTTGAAGATCCACTTGCTCCCAATGGGTTTTACCCCTTCAGGACCATCTTCCAAAGTCCATACTTTGTTGGTGTACATGGATTCCATCTCGGACCGCATTGCATCCAGCCATTTCACTGAGTCCCCACTCGTGATGGCCTGCTCGAAGCTAGTTGGGTCATCATCAACCATGATGCAATCCTCGCTCCCACCATCCATGAGAAAACCGTAGTATCTCTCAGGTGGGTGAGGAACCTACTAGATCGGCAGAGAGGCTGAGGTTCGTTGGGAACTACCGAATTCTCTGGTTCCACCAAATCTTCTGTTGTGGTTTGTACAGCTGGAACCTCTTCCAGTTCTACCTCAGAGCCACTAATCTCTTTTGCAAGAAATTCCTTTTCTAAAAAGGTGGCGTGTTGAGCAACAAACACCCTTTGTTCCTCACTGTGGTAGAATATATACCCTCGCGAATGCTTGGGATATCTAACAAACTTACACAAAACAGACCTTGCCTCGAGTTTGTCCGGTTTTTGTCTTTTGACATAAGCCGGGCAACCCCATATCTTAATAAAATTAAGATGTGGTCTCTTCCCCTCCCATATCTCATATGGGGTGGTTGGCACAGATTTGGTAGGAACCCTATTCAGTAGGTATGCTGCTGTCTCCAGTGCATATACCCAGAAGGAAATAGGTAACTCAGCTATACTCATCATAGAGCGCACCATATCCAATAGGGTGCGGTTCCTCCGTTCTGATACACCGTTGTGCTGTGGTGTATATGGAGGAGTTAGCTGAGAGATAATCCCATTCTCTTTTAGGAAGTCCAGGAATTCATTGCTCAAGTATTCACCTCCTCGATCAGATCGAAGGATTTTAATACTTTTCCCTGTTTGGTTCTCGACTTCTTGTTTATATTCTCTAAATTTCTCAAAAGCTTCTAATTTGTGTTTCATCAGGAACACATATCCGAATCTAGAGAGATCGTCAGTGAATGTAATGAAGTACGAAGAACCATCCTTGGCATGTGTAGACATAGGACCACATACATCACTATGTATCAGTCCCAAGAGTTCGGTAACTCTTTCTCCGTGTCCCGTAAACGGAGTTTTGGTCATCTTGGCTTTGAGACATGACTGGCAAGTGTCATAAGATGAAAATTCGAACGGTTTCAAATATCCATCTTTATGCAACTTAGCTAGTCGTGTTGCATTGATGTAACCCAGTCTACAATGCCACAAGAAGGATTCGTTCATTTCTGAACTCTTCCTCTTGTGTGTGTTTGTTATGCTCAGAATTGTTGATTGATATAGAACATAAATGCCATTGCACAACGTGCCTGATCCAACCAACTTTTGGTTAAGGAAAATGTTCATAACATTATCCTGTAATACAAAATTATATCCCTCTTTACTCAACAAAGAAACCGATATAATATTGCATATCAGGTTCGGCATGTAATAGCATTCGTTCAGAATCAATGTATTACTAGTTGGCAATACAAGGTGATATTCCCCGATGGTTTTAGCTGCAACAATTGCACCATTTCCAACCCTTATGTCTTTATCACCTTCTCCAAATTCTCTACCTTTTCTAAGCCCATGTAACTGATTACATATATGGGATCCTGACCCGGTATCTAATACCCAGGACGTAGAGCAAATGGAGAAACAGTTCTCTATAATGAACACACCCGAAGAAAATACATCAACATGTACTTTCTTCATTCGGGTGGCATGGGAATCCTGGTATTCCCCTATATCCTGTTCAGTCCTATAACTCTTATAAAAAAGAACGGAACCAACGTTCCCCAGAACAGAATAACATGCGGGTTCGGTCAATACATCCATATTATTATCTTTATTAAGGCATGATATGGTCGCTACCCGGAGAGAGAGAGAGAAGAAAACACTTTAGCGTATGCTCTTGCAAGATCAGATTGGTTATTATTTTATCTAATCAGAATGGCTCCCACTGTTTTTATCAAATCTTCCTTCAAACCCTAAAAGGAAAGACTAGCCGGGATTAATTACACCCTACAATTTCGCCAATCTTTCAGCCAGGCCAGTTTCGGTACTTTGAGGGAGGTTCCCCGTGCTTTCGCACGGACCTAATTAAAGTAAAGCTCGTTTTCCCAGAGGCGTAACCCCGTTGACACCTTTCTAGACACCTACTTGATCGGCTAATTGTCCTGTGTAAAACTCTCCCAGGAGTAACTATTACTCGCAGTGGGTATCGGGATCCAACTATCTCATAGAAGGTATGCAATCTCATTGCAAATTTCAACACTTGAAATTCCCGATAATGTTTTGCCCCAAGCATCCCATGACTTTGACGGAGGTCAACAAACCATAGGGTGCAAGTCAAGTTCAACCCGTCATTTCTTGATTGAATCAAACCTACCCACACGACCCTTGACGGAGGTCAACAAGGTCGTATGACTACCTTAATCCAATCTGCATCATATGCATAAGCAGATAAATACTAGTTAGCTACCGCATACTACGCCTTGACGGAGGTCAACAAACATAGCACGAATACTAAGTAGGACTTATCTGAAATTAGGGAGGGCTACGACAGGTTTTTCTGAAAACCTATTGCGTAATGAACTTGATATCGTTGTAGAATCAAGTGAATTTTGAAATGGAGTGATTTTGAGGCTTTCATTAGCTTTACTAAAGAGGTCACTTCCGGTGAAGGGATCTCGGCACTTTCCTCATCGAATAAGGTGCGGGATATATCATATATATCGCTATGCAAAGAAAAACTTTAAAAGCAATCAAAAGACAAACCGAGTTTTGTAGCATCTGCCAGTTTTGCTAAAGAGGTCACTCCCGGTGAAGGGATCTCGGCTCTTTCCTTATCGAATAAGGTGCAGGATATATCATATATATCGCTATGCAAAGCAAAACTGTAGCTACCCTTTTTAAAAAATTTGATTCTACAACATCTTTTAGGTTTTTTTTCTTTCATTAATCACATTAATGAATTCCCATCATTTAAGTCACCTAAACATCACAGATAAATACGACGTACACTTATGCCATCCGCATTCGCCTCTATGTCCCCTCGTGCACCGTTAGGTTAGGTAACTAACGGCAGAGCGGGGCAGGGCTAGCGCGGGTGTAAAACATAAGTAACGTCTATATAATATATCATATATACTATATACAGTATTTATCACATCACATCACATGATCACATCACAGATATCGCAGCAGAAGAAACATATGAAACATTGGATATACTAGGACGTCCGTGTTTTATTTTGAGCCTCTATAAAACACGGATTCCACGGTCGCGATGAATAGCCAAACCCACACCCCTAGACCCCTACGGGAGTGGCAAGCAACCTTTCCAATTCTAGAGTTAGGAGACCCGGACTTGACTCCTCGAGTTGGTCTCCCACTGGACTCCAGAACCCGGTTACTTGTGCTCTCCTCCTTGGGTCCATCCTAGTGCGGAAAAGTAAATAATATACAAATGGTGACATCGACCTCATCCCGGAAGTGCCCCAATAAAAGAATATTACATACATTTAATTTTACATGAATGAAAATAAAAACTCTCATCTCACATAAACCCCCCCGGCTATTCAGAACGCGACGATCCAATATTACATATCCAGCAACACATAACATCACATGTCATCAACGTAAGTAAATATGCGCATCCCAATTGTCGTTGACATATAGCAACGAAACCGGCGATATCACATATTACACTTACGGTCGCAGAAAAGAAAGTGTAAAAGTACAACATTTGGAATTCACAATCTCTTTACACATCGTAAATCCGAAATATCACATATTTCGCATTTCATGCCTAACTATATGTATTCCACATATTGTATCACATTCCAGATAAATAGACAGTATTAAACTTTTCGATCGAATGATCAAATACCCAAAATTTCCTAAAGCTCAACATTTGAGCGGAGTTCAAAAATCCTAGAATGTGACACAGTAGCAGTGGTCCAGCAGTAGAAGGGTCAAGCCAACGCCTCACATGTGGCACGCCGTACTGCCCCAAACCCTAAGGTTCAAAAGGTAGTTCAAGACGGTCATATAATCAAGTTAAGGTTTGCTGTCTTCTAGAGGGTCCACCACTTAACTTGCACGTATTTCCGAAAAATTTAAACCCGAGAAAAAATCAACACTTGAAAATTTTTCGTGCCGGGAAAAAGTGAGTTAATGATATCCGTTCGAACTTTTTAATACATTCTAAATTATCCGAAAAAGGCACGAAATTAAAGTTTTGATCGAATCACCGAATCCAAAACAATCCCCAGATCATTCAACACTTGAATCATATTAAAAATACCCAAAACTATATACAAGCAGGTCTAAACATTACTGTACAAAAACGAGGCATTATCTCATGTGTACGGTCGCGGAGCCGCGGCCCAAGCAAGCTCTGGCCGCGGTTCCGCGGTAGAATATACTGTTTAGGGCTTCGTTTTTTACAGTGATGCTTAGATTTCCCTGCTGAATTTTTTAAGTATTTTTAATACTGAAAAAACACAGTTTTGAAAAAATGTCCATAGAAGGCTCAAAAAACCGTATTTTTGGTTCGATAGGAGTTTTAACTTCGTTAAAGCGTCGCCTAAAGCTCTAGCTTGGCTCTGATACTACTGTAGGGTTACTAGGCACTCTAACAAGGTTCTACAAAGTATCAAACATGCCCGATTAAAATTTTAACCATGCCTAAGAACCCTAAACAAGATCTTTGCAAGAAAATTAGGGTTTTACATATATGTAAATAGCATCTATGACTAAGTGAATACGAAATACAACCTTTGTAGATCGGTCCTTCACTTCTATAGCTCCTTGTTGAAGTCCCTTTGCTGCGATCGTGGTTCTCCCGGACCCTTGCATGACTTCACGAGGTGAAAGACGCGTCCTTGCTTGAAGTCTTTGAGGCCGAAGATGATCTACGTCGAGGGGATGCCAACTCAACTTTCTACTTCACTAACTAGAGAATTAGTGAAGCAAACACCCTAAACTAAAGTGCTAGTCTAGTAGAGGATGGAGAAATAGGAAGTCGGTTCTCTTTAGAATTTTATTTCTCACAATCTTTCTCACTTTGGATCAAACCCTAGCAAGCTTTTCTTTTGAACAAAGAAGAAGAAGATGATGCTATGTACAAAAGAAAGAGATGAGGATAATGATCAAGTGAGTGAGCTAACCATGGTGAGTGAGTATCATATACTAACTCTTGTAGAGACATAACCATGGCTAATGCTTATGGTTGGGTTAACAAATATCCATGGTAAAAACAAACTTAGTGGACTTAGTCAATGCATCCACAAGCTTCCACAAGCTTCATGCATTGTGCTAATCCTCCAGTAATTTTGTAATTACTTTAAATATAAAAACCCAACATAATAAATAGCATGGTGTAAGTCTCATACACCCAAGTCATGTGTATCATCAACCATGATACAAAAAGAAAACACAATTTTAATATATATCACATATATATTAAAGTTGTGTACATGTGAGAAAAAACCTAAAGTGAACAAGTGTTAATTAATTTAAACTAGTATATCAAATATACAATTATACAATAAATTATTAAATCAACACTTGACTTAATAATCCGGTCATATCACATATAACCGACTAACATCTAATGTATAGACTTATCGAATCAACACTTGATCGATAACCCGGCTATATCATATATAACCGACCGATACAAAAAAGTCGCGAGAATAGAATACGGTATCACATACACGTATTATTCTCGGTCCCGCACATATCACATACGTGCTCCTATTTCGTTTTGCCTGAGCCAGTAAAACCTCTATGTAGGACTCTAAAGATTCTTCAATATGTCGGTAGTAGGTGATGATCACATCAAGCACCCACAAGCCGTCAGCGGTACTAGCTGGACGTAACGGCTACCCGGGTATTGAGGGATCAGAAAATCAGCAAGCAAGCCCGCTCCAACTCCTATAAAAGCCTGCCAGTAACACTTCACGTACAGTCCGGTCTCCTCGTATGATATGTCGCATATCAAGTCTAGGGGTGGTAATCGTCAGACCCCAATAACCGATAAGTCATGCCGATGTGAGGCTCATAACGGGTCGAGAAACTACTGGTAACACTTACCAGTAAATCTCTAAATCAGCCCTGGCCAGGGACTTCCCTGTCACGGCCAATCGAGCACAGCGCAACATCAACCCTCAATACCGGGAGAGACGAAACCCCTCCTATCGCTCATTTCCTCTATGTGACTCGGGAATGTACCCAAAAACCACTATTTTGCACGCCCTCATGGACGTGTTAAGGTGGAAATCAAAGCACAGTGGGAATCACACAAGACTCTTTGACGATCTCGGGTCTACAGACTAACCTGCACAAGTGTCACCAGAGAACTGCCATCTGACGTTCGGTATAATACCATCTGGGAGTTCTCGGCGAGTCCGTCCAGTGTACCCAGTCTCCACTGAGCACCCGTATACCATCTCTGATGTCAAACACCAATGGATATGGGATCATCCATTGCCCATCTCATGGGTCGAGAAGCGTATACGCTAGTCTACACTGGTATATCGATGCCCCGTCTCGATACTAGGGACCTTAAAGGATGTATTTATGGACTACCATGTCCCCACTAGTATGATCCGCATCTTAGTCTAGGTAGTCAAGTACACATCCTAAGGGCTTTACCAACATGTAACTATAAGACGGTATAAAGAGACAAGTATACATGTTAAGATAAAGAGCAACCAGATAGCATACTATCATGTCGAGCAAGAAAGTCCTCTCTATATATGTCCAAGCATCCAATATAATGTACATCATCTGTACAATACTGGACTCTAGGGCATACATACAACTAACAATCTCCCACTTGCACTAGGGCCAGCTGCTGTAGTATCGCATACCAAGCATCCCGACGAGTCTCTCAAACTGTATCTGGGGAATGGCCTTCGTGAGTGGATCCGCTGTGTTGTTCTTCGTGTCAACCCTCCTGACCTCGATCTGGCGATCTACTATCAGATTCTTATATTCATCCTTATGTAACTTAGCTGGTCGTGTGGCATTGATATGACCTAGTTTACAATGAACTATTCCTCTTGTGTGTGTTCTATACTTTGAACTGTGCTTTGATTTAGAATGTATATGTTATTATATAATGTGCCTGATCCAATCAACTCTTGATTCAGGAAAATATTCACAACATTATCCTCCAATACAGAATTACATCCTTCTTTAACTCATTAAAGAAACTGATGTAATGTTGTATATCAGGTTCGGTATCTAATAACATTTGTTCAGAATCAATGTATTAATACAAGGTGATATTTGCCAACTGACTTGGCTGCAACACTTGCATCATTCTCTACACTTAGAGACATATCACCCATTCCCAGTTCTCTACCTTTCATTAGCCCATGTAACATATTACATATGCGGGATCCTGTTCCGGTATCACATACCTAGGACGTAGAGGATACTGAGAAACAGTTCTCGGTAATGAACACACTCGAAGAATATGCATCAACATGCTTATTCCTCGAATGGGTGGCATGTGAATACGGATATTCCCCTATTTCCTGCTCGGACTTATAACAGTTATAAGATAGAGCGGAACCAACGTTCCCTAGAACAGTATAATAAGGAGGTTTGGTCAATGCATCCATATTATTATCTTGATTAATGCGTAACATGGTCGCTACTAGGAGAGAGAGAAGAAAACACTCTACGTGCGCTCTTGCAAGATCAGATTGGTTATTATTTTATCTAATCAGGATGGCTCCCACTATTTTTATCAAATCTTTCTTTAAACCCTAAAAGGTAAGACTAGCCGGGATTACTTACACCCTACAAGTTCGCCAATCTTTCGGCCATACCAGTGTCGGTACTTTGAGGGAGGTTCCCCGTGTTTTCGCACGGACCTAATTAAAATAAACCTCGTTTTCCCAAGGGCGTAACCCCGTTAACACCTTTCTAGACACCTACTTGATCAGCTAATTGTAATGTGTAAAACTCTCCCAGGAGTAACCCTTACACACAGTGGGTATCGGGATCCAACTATCTCATAGAAGGTATGCAATCTCATTGCAAATTTCAACACTTGAAATTCCCGATAATATTTTGCCCCTAGCAACTTATGACCTTGGCTAAGGTCAACAAATCATAAGCGCTAGCTAAGTTCAACCCGCCATTTCTTGATTGAATTAAACCCATCCGTACAACCCTTGGCTAAGGTCAACAAAGCCGTACGACTATCCTAACTCAATCGCATCATATGCTTGCAGATAAGCACTAATTAGCTACCGCACCCTACGCCTTGGCTAAGGTCAACAAACGCAGCACGAATACTAAAAATTACTTATCTGAAATGACGGAGGGCTACGACAGGTTTTTAAGAAAAACCTTTGCGTAATGAACTTGATATCGTTGTAGAATCGAGTGATTTTGAAAAGGAGTGTTTTTGAGGCTTTTACTAGTTTTGCTAAAGAGGTCACTCCCGGTGAAGGGATCTCGGCTCTTTCCTTATCGAATAAGGTGCGGGATATTTCATAAATACCACTATGCAAAGCAAATAGAAGCAATCAAAAGACAAACCGAGTGAGTTGTAGTATCTGCCAGTTTTGTTAAAGAGGTCACTCCCGGTGAAGGGATCTCAGCTCTTTCCTTATCAAATAAGGTGCTGGATATTCTATAAGGAATACCGCTATGCAAAGAAAGAACTAGAGCTACCAGTTTTTAAAACAAGTTTCTACAACATCTTTAAGTTTCTTTTATTTCATTAATCTCATTAATGAAGTCCCATTAAATATGCTTCCCAAGCATCACATATGAAACGAAAGCAGCAATATTAATTATATCTCCTATATATAATATAGGCATTCGTCTCAGAACATATCAAGTGATCACATCACAAAATATCAGCAGCAGAAGAATCATATATGAAATATTGGATATACTAGGAATTCTGTGTTTTAAATTAAGCATGTATAAAACACGGATTCCACGGTCGCGATGAATAGCCAAACCCACATCCCTAGACCCCTACGAGAGCGGCAAGCAACCCTTCCAATTCTAGAATTAGGAGACCCGGTCTTGACTCCTCGAGATGGTCTCTCTCTGGACCCTAGAACCCGGTTACTTGTGATCTCCTCCTTGGGTCTATCCTAATGCGGAAAAGTAAATAATATCATCAATGGTGACATCATCCTCAACCCGGAAGTGCCCCAATAAAAGAATATTACATACAAGCTTTTACAAGAATGAAAATAAAACACTCTCATCTCACATAAAAAACCCCGGCTATTCAAAACACGATGATCCAATATAACATATCACAGCAACACATAACATCACATGTCATCAACGTAAGTAAATATGCGTATCCCAATTGTCATTGACATATAGCAACGAAACCGGCGATACACCATATATTACACTGACTGTCGCAGAAAAGAAAGTGAAAAACTACAACAGTTGGAATCCGCAACCATCTTAGACATCATAAACCCAACGTATCTCATACTTTGGATTTTATGCCCAACAAAATGAATTCCTTAGACATCACATGCCTAACAATTATAAACCCCGCATTTTAGTCTCAATATTGAAAACACTTTCCAATAACTAGTCGGGTAATTCAACAAGATTCCCGATAAATTGATCGAATGCTCGTCGGAAAATTTAGTAGACGGCCGCACCCCCGATGCCGTCGATGAAGTGCACTAAGGCGGAACACCGCGGCCGCGAGCACCTGGACGGATGCTTTTGGCGATGAGGTTCTCCTACAGTCACTTGGTCAGGGCTATGGGGTGTGGCTATCTAGTAAGGTTACCCAGCGAGTATCCACATACACTACGTGATTGCGACGAACTTTTGATCAATATCAAAATCCCATGGCAACCGATCAAATGAGACTAACTTGCTAGATTTATAAAATTCATGGATTCCAAATATTGTATCACAATCACAGAATGCTAGACGATATTAAACTTTTCGATCAAATAAACAAACACCCAAAATTTCCCTACAAGCTCAACTCTTGAGCGGAGTTCAAAAAATGCCCAGAACACGCCACAGCTCCTATGAACCAGCCGTAGAAGGGTCAACCAATGCCTCACCTGTGGCACCGCTGAACTACCATAAACCTTAGGGTTTGTTGGCGGTTCTGACAGTCACAGAATCGAGTTAGGGTTTCGTTCTTCTAGAGGGTCCACAGAATCGCTTACATGATTTTCTGAAAATTTTAAACTCAGAAAAAATCCCACTCTTGAAAATTTCCAGCGAAGGAAAATATGGGTTATTGATATACGTTCGAACTTTTTAACATCGTCTAAATAACCCGAATACATGTTAGAATTACGACAGCGAAACACTCCGAGTTGCCTTTGTAGAAAGTTAACATCACATGAAAATTTAGCAAAAACAAACAACACCTGAAACACCAAAACCCAGAGACTGGAATACCATGAAAATTTGAAGCCAGAACTCCACAAAAGACCCGGTGAGCTCGGATTTTTGGGCTATGTGGACGGCCAAATCATGGTCAAATTGCTTGAAATTTCAATGGTGTTCATGTTGTATCTGATACAACATTCTGTATTTGTTTAAAAAAATTTTAGAGCCCTTTAAAAATTCGACAGAAACTAGATCATAGGGTTTCAAGTTTCGGAGTAGTTTCGGTTTCGTAATCTAACAAACATCGTTTAAATCTCTAGCTTAGCTCTGATACCACTGTTGGGTTACCTAGCGCAGCAGCAAGGTTTCGGGAGGCATCGTCCATGCCTTTTTCAAAAATTTGCTGTTCTGAACAACCCTAACCAAGAATCTTAACTAGAGAATTAAACAAAACATCATGTAAACAACTTTACAACTAAGTGAATGATAAATACAACCTTTGTAGACCGGTCCTTCACTTCAAATGCTCCATGTAGAAGTCCCTTCGCTGCGAGTGATGATCTCCCAAACTCTTAAGAGGATCCACAAGGTGAAAGATGCAAACTTGCTCGAAATCTTTGAGGCCGAAGATGATCTACGTCGAGGAGACTCAAGCTCATGCTAGCTCTTCACTAAATTAGGGTTTAGTGAAGCAAACACCCTAAACTAAATGGCTAATAGTAGAGGACGATGAAGTAGGAAATGGGCTCACTTTAGATTTAATTTTCTCACAATATTTTTTCACCGTTTTCAAAAGCTAGAAAACTTTCTTAATGAAGAAGAAGATGATCAAGTGAAGAATGAGAGAGTGAACTCATGCGGTGAGAATATAAACCATGGGTGAGTTAGTGTCATACACTAACGCATGTAGAGACATAACTAGGGTTGAGGATAATGGTTAGGTTTATAAATATCTCAAGGAAAACAAAAGAGTGGACTTGGTCAATGGTTATCCACAAGCTTCTACAAGCTTGTAGCCATGCCAAATATTCACCATTTTTGAATTATCTTGATAAATAAAAACCTTAGGATTATCTTAACTATAGTGTAAGTCTCAAAAACCCATGCTTCATGTATCATCAAGCATGACACAATAAAATGTACATTAATATATATCATATATATGTACTAAAGCATAAAGTGAGAAAAAGAAATGTTTAAGTGAGCAAATATTAGTTAATGTAAATTAATATATCACATATATAATTATACATTAAATTATCAAATAAACACTTGATTTAATAATCTGGCTATATCACATACAACCGACTAATATCATATGTAACAACTTATCGAATCAACACTTGATCCGATAACCCGGCTATATCACATATAATCGACCGATGTCACAAATCGCGAGAATGGAATGCGGTATCAGATATGCGCATTAATCTCGGTCCTGCACATGTCACATATGTGCTCCTACTTTGTTTCTCATGAACCGGAAGACCTCTGTGTAGGACTCTAAAGACTTGTCAATACGCTGGCAGTAGCTGATGATCATATCAAACACCCACAAGCCGCAAGCGGTCTGCTAAACGTAACGGCCACCCGGGTATTGAGCGATCAGAAGATCAACAAGCAAAACTGCTCATACTCCTCGAATCTAATCAGTAACACTACCGTACAGTTCGGTCTCTTCGTCAGATAGTCGCATATCACAGCCTGGGGGTGGTATAACGTCAGACCCCAATAGCCTCATAAGTCATGCCGATGCAAGGTCCATAACGGTTTGTGAAACTACTGATAACATTTACCAGTAAATCTCAGCAATCCTGGCCAGGGATTTCCTGTTATGGCCAATCGAGCATAACGCAATCTCAACTCCCAATACCGGGAGAGACGAATCCCCTCCTATCGCTTATTGCTTCCATGTGATTCGGGACTGTACCCCAAAACCACCTTTTTGCATGATCTCTTGACCGTGGTATGGTAGAAATCAAAGCACAGTGGGAATCACACAAGGCTCTATGACGATCTAGGGTCGACAGACTAACCTGTACCAGTGTCACCAGAGAACTGCTATCCGACGATAGGTATAATACCATCTAGGAGTTCTCGGTGAGTCCGTCCAGTGTACATAGTCTCCACTGAGCACCCGTATACCTTCTCTGATGTCAAACACCAATGGATGTGGGATCATCCACCGCCCATCATATGGGTCAAGAAGCGCATACGCTAGTCTACTCTGGAGTATCGATGCCCTGTCTCGATACTCCTACGACTAGGAACAATTATAAGGTGTACTTGTGGACTACCCTTGGCCCACTAGTATGATCTCCATCATAGTCCTGGTAGTCAAGTACACATCCTAAGGGCTTTATCAACATGTGAGAGCAAGACAACATCACT
The DNA here is from genome assembly GCA_030015575.1 of Agapanthus africanus. Taxonomy (NCBI): domain Eukaryota; kingdom Viridiplantae; phylum Streptophyta; class Magnoliopsida; order Asparagales; family Amaryllidaceae; genus Agapanthus; species Agapanthus africanus. Next base: position 521,515,477 of record CM057337.1, read on the forward strand.
TATATAAGTCAACATGTTAAGATAAAGAGCAACCAGATAGCATACTATCATGTTGAGCAAGAAAGTCCTCCCTATATATGTCCAAGCATCCACTACAACATACATCACATGCACAGTAATGGCCTCTAGGGCATACATATAACTAACACGATCTTTGGAGGAAAGATAGGAATAAAGAATAAGACTTATGTTTTCAGTAAAAGTTGATAAAAATCCCTGATCGGGGATCGCACTTTAGAAGGAAAACTCAAGAGATACCAAGATCTTTCTAAACTATAAAACGTATAGGATCTGAGGTTGAATAAATAGGAGGCGTGAAACATAAGGGTTGAATATTTCTAACATAGAATAATAGAATTTCTAACCTGGATACTAAACTGTAGGAGTAGAATCGACGTTAACTTATGAAACTAAATTGACAGGATTTTGTGGGTGTAATCCGCTGAAAACCCTCAGGAGAAAACACTCCTCCTACTCGGGACACCTAGAGGTTTAAAGTCTTGTTGCACGAGCTCAGTGCAATCACGTTCCCTGCGAAAGTGAGGCTAGGATTTTGTTTTGCTCGGGATGAGCAAAAGATAAGTTTGGGGGAATTTGTTCATCTCAGAAAACTGCATTTTAATACCACTCATTCATTATCTATTTTTTGTATATATCGGTGCTATTAACAGTGACTGCTTAGTAATTACAGATTACATGTATTCATGGCAAAATACTTGAAATACACTCAAAATCACAGATATAACGTTTGCGAGCCGACACTGCAACCGGAACTAGAAATCGACCGATATTTCATGAGTTTCTTTTTGCAACATGCATGTATACACACTTTTTATCTAAATGGTCACACATATACAAGTGTGTACACTAGCTTGTTGGTTCATGGACCTAGAGAGAGGGGTTGCCCATGGCACACAACTTGTGCAAGTGAGGTGATGTGTGTTTAATGCAAAAAGATGTGATGTGATGTATAGCATCAAGTTTCCCTCTAAATCCCTGAGTGCAGACCAAATTCATAAAGATAAATCTAGCAGCACCAGTGGACTTATCAAAAGAACACAAGAACACAGCACAAAAATGAGCCCACTTGCTCGGTTTTGGACCGACCACATTACCAATAAGTCCGAGCTCGCCGGCCCCGTAGCCCTAATGGGCCCTATATTTCTCCTGTCCCTCCTTTGCTGCTACGTCATCTTATTTTTATTGCTTGTTTATTTTTCTTTTAAGCCTATAAATACAGACCGGTGAGGAAGGGAGAGGGGGTCATACTTTATATACACTATCTCATAGCTTACACTCTTTGTTTTTGTTTTGTTCTTGTACATAGCTTAGTTTCCCTTGAGCTCCTTGCTTTCTCTTGATCTTGCAAGCTCTTCATTGAGCTTGCAAGTTTAAGATTTGGTTATTGAACTCAAGCTTGTATCACTTGGATATAATAAAGATCTCTTTTTGCACATTTGGGTTCTTAGTAGTTTCTAATTCTTGCTTTACTTACTTGCTCATTCTATTCTTGCTCTTTGCTTACTTGCAATTTAATTACCATGTCATTTACTTACTTGCAATGCTCTTTTCTTTTCTTTTCTTATTTTGTTTGTTGTTGAGATGGTTGTGAATATGGTGTTGTTAGGAAAAATATTGGAATTGTAAGTTAAGATTTCCCTTCTCATTTTCTTTTCCCGATCTTTTCCATTAAACTCCGCCCAAACCTTACGCAAGCGCTCCATTAGTCACCCTACCCTACCAAGGTATCGGTGTTTCCTAATCGTGACCGGTTGCGTTCGGATTGGCCGGAGGCGAAAGAAAGCGACAAGAACGAACGGACAAGGGATAATATGCCGGATTTCACAAATACCGTGCTTAGGTACCCTAATCCACATTGTTGCTGATTACTCTAGCTTTAGTGGTCGAGCTCGGCTCAAAAGATTGAGTACGGATTTTCTTAACTTACACTAACCTATCTAATCCTAACAATTTATACTTGCATATAAACACATAAGGTAGAATTGAACCATTCCGCCTCGCGCATTAACTCGTGAAAATAAGAACTTAAAACGCTCCGTCTCCCTGCGGACGACCCATACTCATCGCGGCTAGCTGCAAAGCGATACCGTCCTGATTGCGGTTAACTTTAGAACCTTAAAACTTGACACACCAAAAGCGTGCAATCAATGCTCCATCGAAGTAGAGTTCCCATCAGGTATTACTCCCTTCTTTCTCCCCTTCAATTGCGTCAAACGCGTGTTCGTTCGGCAATTCGCAATTTAAGGGAGAGTCGGCGGGTATCGGATGCTCAGCGAGAAAGTCGGCGATGGCCTGGCCTTTTATTGCCTTGAGGGATCGATATATTATCGAGAACTCCATCAAGAGGAGGGCCCATTTGGCAAGCCTTCCCGTTAGTTTGGCTCTTGACATCAAATATTTGAGAGGATCCATCTTTGATATGAGATGAATCTCATGTGCCAAAGCATAATGTCGGAGCTTCGTTACCGCGAAGATCAGTACCAGGCAATGCTTTTCGATGGGGGAGTAATTATTTTCTGCCCCCAGGAGAACTCAACTCAAATAGTAGAGAGCTCTCTCCTTCCGCTGGTCGTTCTCTTGTGCCCATAGTGTGCCTAAAGAACCTTCAAGGGCTGTTGTGTACAGGATGAGAGGCTTTCCTTTAACCGGAGCGGTCAGTACCGGCGGGTTCTGCAGATATTTCTTGATTTCGTCCAGTGCGCTTTGGCATTTACGATCCCAAACGAACGGGGTCCCCTTCTTCATTTGATGACTGTAGGGGCGGCATTTGCCGGAGAGGTTAGCTATGAAACGTCGCATATACGCGAGCTTTCTTTGCAGAGACCCCAGTTGCTTGAGAGTTCTTGGCAAATGCATTTCCATAATCGCCTTGATCTTTGACGGGTCTATTTCGATGCCCCGGTGTCGTACGATGAATCCTAGGAATTTGCCTGAGGAAACTCCAAACACGCATTTCAGAGGGTTCATTTTTAGGTTGTACTTCTGAAGGTGCTGGAACACTATCTTCAGATGCTCCCAATGCTCCTCGTACGAGTTGCTTTTCACTACGAGGTCGTCAATATAACATTCGACAATCTCGTGTATGAGGTCATCAAAGATCTTTGTCATGGCCCTCTGGTAGGTGGCGCCAGCGTTCTTCAGACCAAAGGGCATCACTTTGTAGCAGAATATGCCTAGCGGAGTCCGGAAAGCAGTATGCTTTTTAGTCTTCAGGATGCATCTTGATTTGGTTGTACCCTGAGGATCCGTCCATGAAGGAGAAGACTTCATGGGTGGATGTGTTATCGATCATCAGCTCGGTAACAGGTACTGTGAAGTCATCCTTCGGACAAGCTTTATTGAGATCCCAAAAATCTACACAGATGCGTACTGTCCCATTTTTCTTCATTACCGGATCGATATTGGCAATCCAGTCAGGGTATTGAACTTCTTGGATGAAGATGGAGTCGATTAGCTTCTTAACTTCAGCATTTATACTCATCTCAAGCTTGAGCCGCATTCTTCTTGGCGCCAGTTTGACTGGCTTAATGTTTGGCAATAATGCCAGTTTATGCACAGCTATCTCTGGATCTAATCCCGACATCTTGGAATAGTTCCATGCGTAATAGTCTTTATACTACATAAGCACGTCTTTTAACGTGGCCACCTATTTCTCAGACAGCAGCTCATTGACGTACGTTAGCCTTGGCTCATTTGTCATCCCCAAGTCTATTTTTCTCATGTTGTCTGCTATGATGTGTATCCCATCTTCCAGCTCTTTTGGCGCCGGTGGAAATTCTGAGATCACTTCGTTCTCATCTTCATTTGCGAAGCACTGGGAGAGGTCATCTATATTTTGTGCTCTCCCTTCTTTGAGAATGCTATCATATGGCAGGTACGTGCTTGTTTCCAAGCTCGATGCTGATCTAGACTTTCCCTTGCAGTGTAGGTTACTTTCGGCTCATACTTTCGTGGCAGGGCCACCCTCCAACTGTCGGATAGAGCAAACCTGCCTTGCTGATACTGATCTTCAACCCAGTCTTTGAATGTGAAGCAGTCTTCAAGAGGATGTCCTACTATTCGGTGGTAGGAGCAATAATCCGGGTGATGGACCCCGTTTATCTATTCGGGGTATCAGGACCCCGTTTATGCGTCATCATTTGTTGCTTCATGACAAGGCTGAATATTTTCCTTGTCTTGTCTTGAGGGAAAGAGTACTCCCGACACATCTTTTTCATAAGAGACGAGTTCCAGCCAACTTTTTCTCGCACATATGGCTTCTTGGATCCGCTTCGCTGTCTTTGAATGCCGTACTTGTTCTTCACCTTGCTGTTGTTTCTATGTTGGGATTTTTTCTTGCCACGAGGGCGCATAGTGGGCTGACGGTGAAAGGCATCTTCATCTTCTCCTTCCGTAGCCTGCTGAATGATACGCTCCGTTCTAGCTTTACCGTAAATGGCCATTTCGCGGCTATGGTCATACCGAACCTTTTGACCCGCTTCTTGTTGGATGTAGTGCCCTCAAAGTCAATTATTGGATCGCAGGCACGTGATTGCAATGATTGAGGAGGACCTATACCGGTAGGACAGTCTTACTCGAGATGATAGTATGCTATCTGGTTTGCGTTTATCATCGTGTACAACTTTATGTGACATGATCACTATTAAACGTTGATGGAGCCCTTAGGATTCTTGCTTGACTACCAGCAGTATGATGGCGATCATATACGTGAGAGTTGGGTAGTCTATAAGCACATCCTTAATTGTGGTCCCTAGTCATGGGAGTTTTGAGACAGGGCATCGATACTCCGGAGTAGACTAGTGTATACAGTCGAGACCCCGACGAGGGGCGGTTGCCGGTCTCACAAGCTATTGGTGTCAGTTGGTTCACCTAAGATGTATACAGGTGCTCATTGGGTTATGAGTGCACCGGACAGGACTCGCCGGGAACCTGCTAGTTGGTATTATACCTAGCGTCAGATAGCAGTTCCCTGGTGACATGTGTACAGGTTAGTTCATCGAACTGAGATCATCATTTGTCGTGTGTGAGTTCCCACTGTGCTTTGATTATTACCCTACCACGGCTCAAAGGAGGCGTGCAAATAGGTTTTAGTTGGGTACAGTCCCGAGCCACATGGAGGCAGTGAGCGGATCAGCAAGGGTTCGTCTCTCCCGGTATTGGGTGTGAGATCGCACTGTGTCTAGGAGAGCCATTACACGAAGCCCTTGGCTAAGACAGGAGATTTACTGGTAGGTATTCCAGTAGTATCTCAGGGTGTTCTGGGCTACACTCTGACACGACTTATACCGCTATCGGGGGTCTGACGTTACCAGCCCCTTAGGCCCGATATACGATGCTCATAGACGAACGGACCGGACTGTATGAATATTGTCACTGATAGGCTCAGTAGGGTTCCAGGATGAGTTCGCTCATCGGCTTCCCTTTCAGTCAATACATGGGCAGCCGTTACGTACAACTTGTATCACTGACGGCTTGTGGTTAAACTTACTGCCAGAGTATTGACGAGTCTTTAGAGTCCCCTACAGATAGTTTCCCAAGTTCGGGCGAAACATTGTAGAGGCCATATGGTTTTATGGCAGGGTTCGAACATGCACGTGTACTTGTGCACGTGTCATGGTTCGGACAGATAATACAGGTGGGCTTTGGTTTAAGCCGGATCTAGTATTATATTGTGTAGGAATATTTTCTGACTCTTTGCATTCGTATTCGGTCGGAATACAAATGCGGGTATGTATATACAGTTGTGGGGTAATCCTGTAATTCGTTACGGGATTACTTTTGAAGTTGCCAATTTTTCTCCACCCGATTAAACATTAGTTTTAATGTTTAATTATTACTTCATGTGAGTGTATCTTTTTTGCCACATTTTCCTTCAAGGCCGAAATCTTTATTTGGATGAGTGATTTGGTGAGGTGGCATTTTGAGGGTGAGTCATTTGATGAGTCACTTAGTTTGCTTCTAGTGAAGCATGGTTTCATTTGCAAGGTGGCTTAAGCATTTATTGATTCTTGTAATGCTTAAGATATTATTTGTGTTGATATTTGGCTTAATGTCACCACATCTTTTCTTGTGCTCACCCCCATCTATTTTTCCAGGGAACTCTTTTCATTTACTGGCCGAGCACATCATGTGCAGGATTTAGCCGAGAGCAATTTGGTGGGGATGGCTGAATTTTTGTGATGGCTGAATTTTTCTTTGCATGCACAAAAAATTTCCTTTGCAAAATCCTTGAGCTCATTTCCATCACAACTCAAAAGGAAACTTCATTTACCTTGAGACAAACTATTCTACACTCTCTCTACTTCAATCTTGGACATGTCGGTTAGCAAACTTCATGTCCGAGTTGCGTCGGTTTAGAGGCGGGAGCCCGTATAAAGATCCGTTGACGTGGTGCCACCTCGACGAGGAGACAAGAGATCGGAGATGCCGCGAGGAGCGTGGGATGATGGCTAAAGACCGAAGGACACGGATCGATCGGTATAGCCATTCTATCATTTTACAGTTTGCTAGTTTAGTGTTAATGGCACGATCCGGATTACAGTCTATGTTAACGCCAGTTTATGAAAAAGTTTTTATTCCGCGTTTGGCCTCAGATTATTGGCCGGGGCGCTACCGTAGACTTACATGGTATCAGAGCCACGCCATTAACCTTTACTAGCTTGTTCTAGCATGTTTAAAACATCGATCGGATGAAATTTCCATAACTACAATTCCGTATTTTAAGTATCTGCCGAATTTTTAAACTGGTCTAAAAATTATTTTGGGCATGTCAGAAAATCGAGCAGGCTTTTCTAAGACTGCAGAAGAAATTTGGTAGACTGATCCCACAAAACCGCCGCGGAACCCATGGGTTCGCCGCGGTTCCGCCACCGATTTGGGGCTTCAGTGCACCATTTTTCTTCTGGGTGTCTTTCATGTGGAATTGTGGTTTCTGGAATATTTTGTTTGGGCCCAGATTTGTTTGAGTACTGGATTTGTACTTGGGGCCCACTTCGGGAAGTTTTGTCGATCGGAATTTTAAATGTGTTAGTTCACAGTGCTTACTTTATATCTGCGACCATGAATGTCATTCGAGCGGTAAATCTTGTCTAATTGCTATAGTCCTTTTAGACGGGTTTGCGAACGTGACATTCGCGTTGATGTTCTGTGTTGTGCTGTGATGTTGCGGATTTTTCGTGGTGGATAGCTGTGTGCAATGGTAGTGCTGTTTGGATCTATTTGTACATTTGATATCTGATCAGTCGAAAATATTGTATTTTTAGCATATCAATTTCCCTACTATTTGCAATCATCTAAAGGTGTTCGGTATGAATATAGCACATATTAGCAATTTTTCTGTAAAATATCAAATAACATGTGTTATACATTATAACCTGCATTTTGAGGGAAATTGAGTGTTTATTATTGCACGCATGATCTTTGTATATCGCAACACTTGTCTCGAGATTGTGTGCAGGAAATTTCAGGAAAAAGAGCCGGAACTGCTAAAAGTGCTGATAAAAATACACCAAGTCCAAGACTTGTGATCTGGCAGTAAACAAGAAAGATTTATAAAATTCCAGAGATCAGAAAAGTACCATGAAGCCAACACAAATCAGCACAGAAATTTGCATGCAGTAACTCCACTAATAGGCCACGGATCCGCGGCCAAGTTGGCCTATCCACCGCTGATCCGCGGCCTGTTAGACATGTCACCAGCTCATATTTCTCCACATGCTTTCTTGTAACGGCCAAGCTTCTAGAAGACTCTCAAAGACCACGTGGCTTCTTCCAGAAGGCTCCGCATAACAAATTCACTCTAGAATATTCCTTGTAACAACCTTCTTCTAGAAACCTCCTTGTAACAACATTCTTCTAGAAGCCTCCTTGTAACAACCTCATTCTAGAATATTCTCTCTAACAAACTCATTCTAGAAGGTTCTCTCTAACAACCTAGCTTTGGAGGGAAGATTCAAATGAGGTGGTTATAAAAAGAGATCTAGATCTAGGGATGAGAGGTTGTTGAATTTGGTTGTTCGGTAGTTGAAAAATTCTAGTGAGATCCAAATCAATTCCACACAAATTGAGTGACACAATTTGATCCAAATCAAGATCATCGAGTACCAATTCAAGCAAGCATTCAACAAGCCTTTTTGAAGCGACGCCGATCTTCATCCGAGCAAGAGATCCAAGACGATCCGCAACTCACGAAGACGATGCGAAGCTGGTTCGACGATCGAGTTCTCTCCTCAATTTTTGTAGTGTTTGAGTGAATTGTAACGAAACGTTGAATAATAAAGGTGAAAATTCTTGATCTTGCTTTTTTTTACATTTGAGCTTTATGAAGAGTTATCGATTCTTGACTGTTATCTTTTTCATGATGTTTGAGTGAAAACTCCGCTCGTGGAGGAATTGAGAAAATAGATAGATGACGATGATTAAATTCTTGAACGATTCTTAAGTCTTATGAGTTTTGTAAACTTTAGGAAATTGAATCATCGACAACCTAGTTTTGAGCGAGATGCTTTCTTGAATGTTTTCGCTCTTAATTAGAGATCAACGATCGATGATTGAATTTCCTAGAGGCTAGAATTTGAATGCTAATCAACGAAAGGACAGGGGATGATGATGGAGAAACCCTAGTTTCTTCAAGAGATCCCTAAATCTCGTTGATCGTCATCGATCTAGCAACAAATCTTCAATAGATAAGAATTTGTAATCATAATTCTTCATCATCACTATCGATTGGATCGATTCCTACGGGCCTCTTTACAAATCTTGATAATTCATTCGATTTGGATATCATCTTGACAATTCTTGATTCTTGATTCTTGATCTTTATTTTCTTGATAATTCTTGAAACTAAATTTCACAATTCTTGAACAATTTTCTTTTATCCTTTAATTTTCAACTTAACTAAAACAATAGCGAGCAAATCACACTTTCTTAGTGGACGATCCGTTCTCATTGACGGAACTACAATAGACACCGTCAATTGATTGCGGTATAAATTTCTTTGGTTGTGAAACATCATTCTAAAACAGGACACGGAAACGAATCAATCAATATCACGGGGCGAGCGTCCGACATGTGGACTGCCGTCACTGCCTGTTTGTATATTATTCTTTTAGGACATGACCGGGTTGAGGTCGATGTACCCGTTGTACATATTTTCATTTCTGTACTAGGTTTACCCCGCGACGGAGTGCACGGATAGCCGGGTTCTGAAGGGCAATGGATCCGCATCTCATGGCTTTGAGAGGGAGGTGACCTCACTCTAGGATTGGCAGGCTATTCGCCGCACTCGTATGGGGTACAGGTTGACCCAAGGAGAGGTGCTCAAGTTACCGGATTCCGTGAAGTGCCGGGTGGTTTATTCACTTTGTTGAAGGGGGCTGCCTCGCTTCAGGTTTTGGCGGGTAACTTTCCACACCCGTAGGGGTCTAGGTTTTCATTGCACAGGCTATCCACACGACCTGGGGAACGTCAGGTTTTAGTAGCGGCTCTGTGAAACCCGGGGATCCCAGATTATCCGTATTGTTCTGTGATGCTTATTACTTTTCTGTAATGTTGCATTTATCACGCTTGGAGCGATTATTGTATATTGGTATATATACTAGTAGATGCTGTATATGTTTTTCACCCGCGCTCGTCCAGTCCTCTCTCTGTCATTAGTTAAGTAAACTAACGGGTGATGAGGGGACCTAGTGACAAATGCGGATGGCATATACGTACATTTTATTTTCGTTCTTTTCTGGTGTGATTAATTGATGGGACTGCATTGATTTTGATCAATGCAAAAGGAAAACAAACCTGTTTGATATTGTTGGAACAATTTTCAAAAAAGTGTTATTACAAGGACGTTTTCTTTTGTTTTGCACAGTGGTATTTGTAGGGTTCCTAGGCACACTAATGAGGTCTCACAAGGCATCAACCATGCCAATTTCAAATTTTACGGGTGCCGAGAAACCCTAATACGGATCGTTAACTAGATATATAGGCGACAAATGAAACTAGTTAACAATTTAACTAAAAGAACGGAAAGACAACCTTTGTAGATCCGGTCCTCCACCTCCATAGCTCCGCAATGAAGTCTCCTCGTTGTCCAAATGGAATCCCGGGCTCTAGCGTCGGCTTCATCGGAGAAATGGGCGGGCAAGGTCGTCGGCTTCGCGCCGAAGATGATCTACATCGAGGCAACACAAGTTCAAGCTCCAACTTCACCAAGTTGTGAAACTTGTGAAGAAAACACCCTATACTACTTGGCAAGAGGTAGAGGATGAAGAAATAGGAGTTGGGTTCACTTTAGAATTGGATTTCTCACTTGATTTCTTCACTTGCCATTGATGAGGCAAGCTTTCTTCATGTGAAGAAGAAGAAGAAGAAGAAGATAATGATATGATAAGAATAATAATAATAGAAAAGAAAAATCAATCCTTATCATATCCAAACCATGGTTTAGTGTAGAGATTTAACTAAGGTTATATGGAGTGGTTAGGGTTAAGCATGAGACAAAATGGTCACTTAGTCAAAGCTTCATGAAGCTTCAAGAAAGAAACAAAGAAGAAACCATTTTCTCTTTATGCTTTTCCAAAATGAATAAACAAATAAATAAATGAATAAGCTAAACCCTAATCATCAACTTAACCATGGTTTAATTCTTTACACTTAACCAAATAAGCATGCATCATCATACATGATACAAACATGTGCACAAAAGTATATCACATATACAACTTGCACAATCAAGTGAGAAAAACCATTTAAAGTGAACCAATATTAGTTAATGCAAAGTAATATATCAAATATATAATTATACATTAAATCATTAAATCAACATTTGATTTAACGATCCGGTCATATCGCATATAACCGACTAATATCCAATGTATCGGCTTATCGAATCAATCCTTGATTCGATAACTAGGTTATATCGCATACAACCAATCGATACATTCATCGCGAGAATAGAATACGGTATCACATACACGCATTATTCTCGGTCCCGCACATATCTCATATGCGCTCCTATTTCGTTTCGCTTGAGCCAGGAAACCTCTGTGTAGGACTCTAAAGACTCGTCAATACTCCGGCAGCAGGTGATGATCATATCAACCACCCACAAGCCGCAAGTGGTCTGCTAAACGTAACGGCCACCCGGGTATTGAGCGATCAGAAGATCGACGAGCAAGCCCGCTCACACTCCAGTGAATCCAACCAGTAACACTACCGTACAGTCCGGTCTGATCGTCTGATATGTCGCATATCTCGCCTAGGGGTCGTAAACGTCAGACCCCATTAGCTCGATAAGTCGTGTCGATATGAGGTCTATAACAGTTCGAGAAACTACTGGTAACACTTACCAGTAAATCTCAGCAACCCTGGCCAGGGATTTCCGGTTATAGCCAATCGAACACAGCGCAACATCAACTCCCTATACCGGGAGAGACGAATCCCCTCCTATCGCTCATTGCCTCCATGTGATTCGGGACTGTACCCAAAAGCCACCATTTTGCACGCCCTCTTGGACGTGGTAAGGTGGAAATCAAAGCACAGTGGGAACTACACAAGACTCTATGACGATCTCGGGTCAACAGACTACTCTGTACCAGTGTCACCAGAGAACTGCCATCTGACGTAAGGTATAATACCAGCTGGGAGTTCTCGGCGAGTCCGTCCAGTATACCCAGTCTCCACTGAGCACCCGTATATCATCTCTGATGTCAAACACCAATGGATATGGGATCATCCATCGCCCATCTGTATGGGTCGAGAAGGCATACGCTAGTCTACTCTGGTATATCGATGCCCCGTCTCGATATACCCATGACTAGGGACTTTGAAGGATGTACTTATGGACTACCATGTCCCCACTAGTATGATCCGCATCATAGTCCAGGTAGTCAAGTACACATCCTAAGGGCTTTACCAACATGTAACAGAGAGACAATCAGTGTACACGTTAAGGTAAAGTGCAACCAGATAGCATACTATCATGTCGAGCAAGAAAGTCCTCCCTATATACGTCCTAGCATCCACTACAATATACATCATATGTACAGTAATGGCCTCTAGGGCATACATATAACTAACAATCTCCCACTTGCACTAGGGCCATCTGTTGTAGTATCGCATACCGAGCATCCCGAAGAGTCTCTCAAACTGTATCTGGGGAATGGCCTTCGTGAGTGGATCCGCCGTGTTGTTCTTCGTGTCAACCCTCCTGACCTCGATCTCCCGGCGATCAACTATCTCCCGGATCAGGTGATACCGCCTCAGAATATGCCTGGATCACTGATGGGACCTAGGTTCCTTGGCCAAAGCCACCGCTCCATTGTTATCGCAATACAAAGGTATTGGATGCTCAATGGATGGAACCACTCCAAGTTCAATAATGAACTTCTTGATCCAGACAGCCTCTTTAGCAGCATCGTTGGCAGCGATGTATTCAGCCTCCATCGTCGAGTCTGCCACGGTTTCCTGCTTGGAACTCTTCCAGCTAACCGCCCCTCCGTAAAGGGTAAAGACAAATCCCGACTGCGACTTAGAGTCGTCCTTATCACTCTGGAAGCTCGAATCGGTAAAGGACTCCACTTGGAGTTCTCCGTTACCGTACACCAAGAGCATCTCTTTAGTCCTTCGTAAGTACTTGAGAATGCTCTTCACAGCTGTCCAGTGACTCTCTCCAGGATCAGCTTGATACCTGCTCACTACACTTAGTGAGTATGCAACATCGGGTCTGGTACATAGTATCGCGTACATGATAGAGCCTACAGCCGAAGCATAGGGTATCCCTTGCATGCGAGCTCTCTCCAAATCAGTCTTGGGAGACATCTCTTTGGAGAGAGTGACTCTAGAGATCGTGGGTAAGTTCCCACGCTTGGATTCTTCCATACTAAATCTCTTTAGTATGGTGTCAATGTACCTGGATTGGGACAATCCCAATATCCGTTTGGATCTATCTCTATAGATCCTTATTCCCAATATGCAGGAGGCATCACCAAGATCTTTCATTGAGAATCTTTGTGATAATAAGAGCTTGACCGATTGCAGCATAGGAATATCATTTCCTATCAAGAGTATGTCGTCCATGTACAATACGAGGAAGACAACCTTACTCTCTGCCACCTTCTTGTAGATACAAGGTTCATCTGGATTTTTGACGAAATCAAACTCTTTGATAACGACATCATAGCAGATGTTCCAACTCCGCGATGCTTGCTTTAATCCATAAATGGATTTAAGCAGCTTGCACACCTTCCCGCTGCTCCCACTGTCTACGAAGCCCTCTGGCTGAGTCATGTACACGCACTCTTCTAAATTACCATTTAGAAAGGCGGTCTTAACATCCATTTGCCAGATTTCGTAATCATGATATGCAGCGATGGCAAGCATGATCCGGATGGATTTAAGCATAGCCACTGGAGAAAAGGTTTCGTCATAGTCCACACCTGGTCTTTGACGAAAACCCTTTGCAACAAGTCTAGCTTTGAAAGTCTCCACTTTCCCATCTACACCAAGTTTCTTCTTGAAGATCCACTTGCTCCCAATGGGTTTTACCCCTTCAGGAGCAATTTCCAAAGTCCATACTTTGTTGGTGTACATGGATTCCATCTCGGACCGCATAGCATCCAACCATTTCACTGAGTCCCTACTCGTGATGGCCTGCTCGAAGCTAGTTGGGTCATCATCCTCCATGATGCAATCTTCGCTTCCACCGTCAATGAGAAAACCGTAGTATCTCTCAGGTGGACGAGAAACCCTGCTAGATCGGCGGAGAGGCCGGGGTTCGTCGGGTACTACTGAATCCTCTGGTTCTACTAAATCTTCAGTTATTGTTTGTGTTGCTGGAACCTCTTCCAGTTCTACCTCAATGCCACTAATCTGTTTCATAAGAAAACCTTTTTCTAAGAAAGTGGCATGTCGAGAAACAAACACCTTTTGTTCCTCGGGGTGGTAGAAGATATACCCTTGTGAATTTTTGGGATATCCTACAAACTTACATAAGACTGATCTTGCCTCGAGTTTGTCCGGATTTTGCCTTTTGACATAGGCTGGACAACCCCATATCTTAACATACTTAAGAGATGGTCTCTTCCCTTTCCATATCTCATATGGAGTGGTAGGCACTGATTTGGTAGGAACCATATTCAATAGGTGTATGGCTGTCTCAAGCGCATACCCCCAGAAGGAAATAGGTAACTCAGCTGTACTCATCATTGAACGCACCATATCTAATAGGGTGCGATTCCTTCATTCCGATACACCGTTGTGCTGTGGTGTATAAGGTGGAGTAAGCTGAGAGAGAATCCCATTCTCTTTTAGATAATCTTGGAACTTATTGCTCAAGTATTCTCCTCCTCGATTAGATCGAAGGATCTTAATACTTTTGCCCGTTTGGTTCTCTACTTCTTGCTTATATTCTCTGAATTTCTCAAAAGCTTCAGACTTGTGTTTCAAAAGGAACACATGCCCGTATCTAGAGAGATCGTCAGTGAATGTAATGAAGTAGGAAGAACCGTTCCTGGCATGGGTAGACATGGGACCGCATACATCACTATGTACCAGTCCTAAGAGTTCAGTAACCCTTTCTCCGTGTCCACTAAACGGAGCTTTGGTCATTTTTCCTTTGAGACATGAATGGCAAGTATCATAAGATGATAATTCGAACGGATTCAAATAACCATCCTTATGTAACTTAGCCAGTCGTGTCGCATTGATATGACCAAGTCTACAATGCCACAAGTAGGATTCGTTCATTTCTGAATTTTTCCTCTTGTGTGTGTTCTGTATATTGAGGACTGTATTTTGATTTAGAATGAATATGCCATTATGTAACGAGCCTGATGCAATCAACTTTTGATCTAGGAATATGTTCATAACATTATCCTGTACTACAAAATTATATCCTTCTTTACTCAATAAAGAGATTGATATGATTTTGTATATCAGGTTCGGTATCTAATAACATTCGTTCAGAATCAATGTATTGGTAATACAGGGTGACAGTGACCAACAGACTTGGCTGCAACACTTGCCCCGTTTTCTGCCTCATGAAACTTATCACCCGTTCTCAGTTCTTTACCTATCTGTAACCCATGTAACAAATTACATATGCGGGATCCTGATCTGGTATCACATACCCAGGACGTAAAGAATACAGAGAAACAGTTCTTTGTAATGAACACACCCGAAGATGATGCATCAGCATGCACTCTCTTCGTTTGGGCGGCACGGGAAATCTGGTATTCCCCAATTTCCTGCTCTGTCTTATAACAATTATAAGTTGGAGCGGGACCAACGTTCCCCAGCTCAGTATAACAAGCGGGTTCGGTCAAATATCCGTATTATTATCTTGATTAAGGCGTGATATGGTCGCTACCTGGAGAGAGAGAGAGAAGAAGACACTCAGCGTGCGCTCTTGCAAGAATAGATTGGTTATTACTTTATCTAATCAGGATGGCTCCCACTGATTTTTATCAAATCTTCCTTCAAACCCTAAAAGGAAAGACTAGCCGGGATTAATTACATACTACAAGTTCGCTAATCTTTCAGCCAGGCCAGTGTCGGTACTTTGAGGGAGGTCCCCCGTGCTTTCGCACAAACCTAATTAATGTAAACCTCGTTTTCCCAGAGGCGTAACCTCGTTAACACCTTTCTAGACACCTACTTGATCGGCTAATTGTAATGTGTAAAACTCTTCCAGGAGTAACAATTACTCACAGCGGGTATCGGGATCCAACTATCTCATAGAAGGTATGCAATCTCATTGCAAATTTCAACACTTGAAATTCCCGATAATATTTTGCCCCTAGTGTTCTATGACCTTGACGAATGCCAAACAACCCATAGTCCACTAGTCAAGTTCAACCCGTACATTTCTTGATTGAATTAAACCCACCCGCACGACCCTTGACGAATGCCAAACAACGCCGTACGAATACCCTAATCCAATCGCATCATATGCTCAAGCAGATAAATACTAGTTAGCTACCGTACACTACGCCTTGACGAATGCCAAACTACCGCAGCACGAATACTAACTAGTACATATCTGAAATGACGGAGGGCTACGACAGGTTTTTCTGAAAAACCTATTGCGTAATGAACTTGATATCGTTGTAGAATCAAATGATTTTAAAATGGAGTGTTTTTGAGGCTTTTCTAGTTTTGCTAAAGGAGTCACTCCCGGTGAAAGGATCGTCGGTCCTTTCCTCTTCGAATGAGGTGCGGGATATATCATATATATCACTGTGCAAAGCAGAACTCTTAAAAGCAATCAAAAGACAAACCGAGTGTGTAGCATCTGCCAGTTATTGCTAAAGGAGTCACTCCCGGTGAAGGGATCTCGGTCCTTTCCTCATCGAATAAGGTGCAGGGTATATCATATATACCGCTATGCAAAGCAAGAACTGTAGCTACCCGTTTTATTTAAAATTTGATTCTACAACATCATTTGGTTTCTTTTCTTTCATTAATCACATTAATGAAGTCCCATCATTTAAGTACCTAAACATCACAGATAAATACGACGTACACTTATGCCATCCGCATTCGCCTCGATGTCCCCTCGTGCACCGTTAGGTTAGGTAACTAACGGCAGAGCGGGGCAGGGCTAGCGCGGGTGTAAAACATAAGTAACGTCTATATAATATATCATATATACTATATACTGTATCTATCACAGAACATCACATGATCACATCACAGATAACGCAGCAGAAGGAACATATGAAACATTGGATATACTAGGACGTCCGTGTTTTCAATACGAGCCAGTATAAAACACGGATTCCACGGTCGTGATGAATAGCCAATCCCACACCCCTAGACCCCTACGAGAGCGGCAAGCAACCCTGCCAATTCTAGGGTTAGGAGACCCGGACTCGACTCCTCGAGTTGGTCTCCCACTGGACCCCAGAACCCGGTTACTTGTGCTCCCCTCCTTGGGTCTATCCAAATGCGGAAAAATAAATAATATACAAAAGGGTGACAGCTTCCGCAACCTGGAAGTGCCCCAATAAATGAATATTACATACAAGTTTTTACATGAATGAAAAATGAAAAACACTCATCTCACATAAAAACCCCCGGCTATTCAAACACGACGATCCAATATAACATATCCAGCAACACATAACATCACATGTCATCAACGTAAGTAAATATGCGCATCCCAATTGTCGTTGACATATAGCAACGAAACCGGCGATATCACATATTACACTTACGGTCACAGAAAAGAAAGTGTAAAACTACAACAGTTGGAATCCGCAACCTGCATAGACATCACATGCCTAATCAAATGAATTCCTTAGACATCGCATGCCTAACAATTATAAACCCCGAATTTTAGTCTCATTATCGAAAACACTTTTCAATATCAAGTCGGGCAATTCAACAGGATTCCCGACATCCTGATCGAATGCTCGTCGCAAACTTTAGTAGGCGGCCGCACCCCCTGACGCCGTCGACGAAGTGCACCAAGACAGAACACCGCTGCCGCGAGCACCCGAACGGATGCTTTCGGCGACGGGGTTCTCCTACAGTCACTTGGTCGGGGCTATGGAGCGAGGCTGTCTATTAAGTTTACCCGGCGAGTATCCGCGTACGCTACGTGATTGCGACGGACTTTTGATCACATCAAAATTCCGTGGCAACCGATCAAGTGAGACTAAACTGCTATGTTTATAACATTCATTCAGTTATCTCATAACTTATTGTGAATTCCAATTATTGTATCACATTCCAGATAATTAGAAAATGTTAAACTTTCCGATCGAACATTCAAACACCCAAGTTTTCCCGATACAGATCAACACATGACACAAGTCTAAAACATTCAGTTCGTGCCTCAGTACCAATGGTCCAGCCGTAGAAGGGTCAAGCCAACGCCTCACATGTGGCATGTCGTACTGCCCCAAACCCTAAGGTTCAAAGGGCAGTTCAAGACGGTCACATAATCGAGTTAAGGTTTGTTGTCTTCTAGAGGGTCCATCGCGTTACTTGCACTACTTAGAACGTCTTTAAACCACGGAAAAATCCAACACTTGGAAATTTCCCGACAGGGGAAAAGGTGGGTATTTATATCCGGTCGAACTTTTTAACATATTCTAAAATATCCGTAAAAACACATAGACAGAATTAGACAATCCGATCAAAACACCGAGTTCCCAAAACGACCCCAGAAAACTCAACTCTTGAGTGATATTTAAAAATTCCCAGAAAATCCAGCATCGGAAAAGAGGAATTACTGTGCAAAAATTATAGGGCATTGTGACCATACGGCCGCGGAACCGCCACAGAAGCCATGCTTCTGCCACGGTTCCGCGGTGGGTTGATGGAATTGGGTTGTCGAATTTCACAGTAACTCTTAGATATTCCTGCTGATTTTTCTGCATATTTTTAATTTACAAAATTCCCCGATTTTCAAAAATGTACAGAGAGCATGTTTTGAATTAGGGTTTCGGTTCGATCGGACTTCTAACTCCGTCTACACATCGCCTAAGGCTCTAGCTAGGCTCTGATACCACTATAAGGTTCCTAGGCACACTAATGAGGTCTCACAAGGCATCAACCATGCCAATTTCAAATTTTACGGGTGCCGAGAAACCCTAATACGGATCGTTAACTAGATATATAGGCGACAAATGAAACTAGTTAACAATTTAACTAAAAGAACGGAAAGACAACCTTTGTAGATCCGGTCCTCCACCTCCATAGCTCCGTAATGAAGTCTCCTCGCTGTCCAAATGGAATCCCGGGCTCTAGCGTCGGCTTCATCGGAGAAATGGGCGGGCAAGGTCGTCGGCTTCGCACCGAAGATGATCTACGTCGAGGCAACACAAGTTCAAGCTCCAACTTCACCAAGTTGTGAAACTTGTGAAGAAAACACCCTATACTACTTGGCAAGAGGTAGAGGATAAAGAAATAGGAGTTGGGTTAACTTTAGAATTGGATTTCTCACTTGATTTCTTCACTTGCCATTGATGAGGCAAGCTTTCTTCATGTGAAGAAGAAGAAGAAGATGAAGATAATGATATGATAAGAATAATAATAATAGAAAAGAAAAATCAATCCTTATCATATCCAAACCATGGTTTAGTGTAGAGATTTAACTAAGGTTATATGGAGTGGTTAGGGTTAAGCATGAGACAAAATGGTCACTTAGTCAAAGCTTCATGAAGCTTCAAGAAAGAAACAAAGAAGAAACCATTTTCTCTTTATGCTTTTCCAAAATGAATAAACAAATAAATAAATGAATAAGCTAAACCCTAATCATCAACTTAACCATGGTTTAATTCTTTACACTTAACCAAATAAGCATGCATCATCATACATGATACAAACATGTGCACAAAAGTATATCACATATACAACTTGCACAATCAAGTGAGAAAAACCATTTAAAGTGTCACGTCCCGAAAGTACGGAACATGATCGGCACTTAAACTACGAAACGTCTCGAGGCGTACGTAATCTAAGTAAACCGAAAACCCAGAAATCCAAACCAAGAAAAGAAGTAGAGTGAAGGAAAACCAATTTAAAACAAGTAGTTTTAATAGCATAAGCAGAATTATGCGGTTTTTAAGAACATCAAAATTTACTGAAAATTTCGGCAGAGTCTCCTTTGTAAATACTGGCCCCAAACGGGATACAACATGAATAGTATACGAAATCAATAAAAAGGCATCCCCAAGCGGGAGCTAGCTCTTCGTCAATCGACGATCACAACCACACAAGCAATATAATATACAACGCCGAAAGGCGAGGATCAAAACTCAAAAGGAAACTCAAAACCACCAGAAATATAACGAGCGACTCTAAGGTCGAAAGAATAACCAACACTGGTCTCTATCTTAATAAATACATGTTTGGTTGATGGAATTTACTAGATACAACGGAATAATATTATACAAGGTAATATGATGTGTACGATACAAGAAAAACCCACCTACTAGAAAGTCACCCGAATGAAACTGAGCCCGCAAAGCCGTAATGAAACCTGTACGGCAAACCTGCAAGAAACTGGGGCACAACGGGGGTGAGTTGCCAACTCGTGAATAGAAAAATATCTACGCACAGAAATCGCATAAATAACGCAATCCTAGGTCAATGATCATAATATATCCTCAAAAATGTATATAACACGTAGCCTATAACAAGGCTAGGGTAAATATCTAACCCGAGTGTAATCTCATGTGCCCGTGTCAGTGCCTCAGGTAGCAATATATCATATGGATGATGTATGAATGCATAAAACAGAATGCATGTACTGAATAAAACTGGTTTCATAAATCAGTGAGATTTCTGTATTTTAAAAGAAATGAGGTACCATATATGAAATCAACATAAAACAGTGCCCAGCATCGACACAAAACAAGTGTCCAAATACCTCGATATCTCTGTGTCACAATCTATGTACCTCAAGTCTCAATATCTAGGGCGCCGTCAGTCCAGACCGGCCCCTACCATCCATCTCAAGACCACGACGGTATCCTCCGGATATCCGACACGTCGGGTAATATCACCGGTAGGTAGTGCTCCCCTGCCAGGCTCACATCGTCATCATCACGCGCTTCTTGCCCCGGGGTACCTTACCGGGTCCACCATGTACCCGAAACGGTTCATCCGTCTCCTCGAATCGGGTCTCGAAATCCATCAGCAAACTCATGGTGGACGACTCATACATCATGGGAAAACCGCACTTTTTATTTTAAAAGAGGAAAAAGGTTTATTTATGTTTTTGCGGTTTTCCTCCAAATCCAGAAAATCTCATGGAAATCTGAATCCAAAACCTCAATAACACGTAAAATGGTGAATATATGCATGAAAATCCATGAATGCGGCATAACAATGAATAACAGTATGCATGAAGTAGCAGGTAATAACTACAATGTCTAAACTAACATATAAGGCAAGTACACTAATATCATGTCTAACTATTAGCTAACAGGCTACGTCAAGCAATAATATTTTCTAAGGTGTACGTGACATGGCAATTACCGATGAAGATGTGTGTGAGCCGGCAAATAAGTGTACATGGTACATACGCATCATCGGTAATGGTGCCGGTGTCCTAACAGCATGATATCAATAATGGAGTATGAAACATAAAATAAGCATGCGATGCGAAGCGGACTACAAAAGAAGAGCGGGAGCTGAAAACTAGATGCAACTATAACTAATCTGCATTAATCTAATATAAGTCCTACAAATGGTGCCTTTTGAAATAACACGAATCATGGAGTTTTGAAAATAGGGGCTACGGTGTTTTTATGAAAAGATAAGTCTTTTGAAATATCCGTAGGATCCCTTGGGCTGTCTTTTAAAATACCCACGATTTGTTAGTTTTTGAAATAGGTAGGAGTCTAATCTAATCTAACAACTACACTAAACTATACGGCTGAACTAACAAGCTGAACTACAGGTAAGGAAACCGCCTATCATCTGAGTCGATACATATACATACCTGTATATGTATAGTCGGTGATCCCGCCTCAATAATATCATATCCGATACCATATCTATAATCAGGCATCCCAAGTCAAGAGTGCGGATCAATCATCAATATAGCTCGTACGTAAATCCGTCGTACGGCATCCCAATCTGGGTACGGGTCAATATCACATTCATCATACTATTCACGTGGTATCCTCTTTATCAAATATCATGATCGGGGTATTGATCTACGTCTAGTACCATACTGATACCGCCTACGTATGCATGGACGTGTGTGAAACACTACGTCAAGGACCCGCTACAACGTCATGTCGTATCTCAAATACGAACCCTGCTATATCACCGATCTCACGGCCTCAAATCAAATCTCATCGACTCAGCTCAATCCCAAGTATCATCCTCAAATCCGTATGTGAACACATAGTCCCATACCCATGTGAACCCATAACTATAAGGAATCCCATGAGCACATATAAATAGGAATGTATGCAAGTATGTATGTGTGTATGTGTAGTGCAACACTACCCTAGGGTTCGCAACACTAAAGTAATCCAACACACCAATATCCATCCTGAGCATCGTTATTAATCCCAAATAACATATAATAATTGTTGGTGTGTATACGCATCCGTATACACCACCACGGACTGCGGGGGTGCTATACGCCATCCATCCGACTTCTCCCCGTAGATATAAATCTACTTACCTGGTCCTCGCTAGCCGGTGCACGTCGCCACGCGCTAGCTTGTCGTCTCGAAGTCCACATGGGGGTACCTACATATCATAACGCCCCATATCGCATTAAAACTAAATTCGAAATCGAAACGGCATACGAAAATCAAATCGGCACGCGTATCACGCATAGGTCCAAACCTATCGCCTACGCATGCAAGAATAGTCAAACCAACCCTCGATGTCAATGTACAAACGTCAAACCATCGAGAAAAATCCAATCACACTCATTTGCACAATTACAAGCACTAATTATAATATAAAATAGCTTACAATTCCCAAAAACCCCAATTTCACTTAAAAAGTCGTTTTTCTGAAAATCTAGCAAGCACAATTCGCCGTTTTTGTACAAAACATGATGTTTAAATGAATGTAGCGGCCAATATACTTATTAAATATCTTAAATAAGTCATAGAAATAATTTCCGGAATTTAATCTCATTAAATTCCAAAAACCCTAATATTCTAGTTTACGAAATACCCTTTTTAACAATTTCATAGCAAAAATGCACAAACTACAATTTAGGTTGGATTTCCATGAACTAAAGTGTTAAACTACACTTAATAAAGTTAATAATATGATAAAAACCCTAACCATATTTTTAATCTCATATTTCGAATTAAATCAAAAAAACTAGTTTGCAACAAAAAGCTTAATTTGGATATTTTTCAAGTAACAACTTGTAATTAACAACTAGATTAGTTTTCTACAAAACTAAATATGTTAATCCACCTCACTAAACCATACACAATCAAACACAACTCATTTCCACAACAAACCCTAACTTGAAATCTTTAATCATGCAATTAAACTCACATAACCCAAATTAACACTTAATTAACTTAGCTTTAAGAAATTAAGTAACAAACTAAGCAAAAAGTTTAGAATTATACCCAAAAACATTTGAAGATCCACATGCATCCATGGCCCTCCAAAATGATCTCTTTTCACAAGGATCCATGCTATACGGCCTAAGCTAAAATGGGTAGGAGTCGGATTTGGGTTTTGGGATTTTTTTGATGGATTTTGGGGCAATTTTTGATGAAGTTTTGAAGAGAAAAGAGAAGGGAAATGGGGGGGGGGCTGTTGCTGCAGTAGGAGAGGGGAGGGCTGCTGGAATTGGAGTAGGAGAGGAGAGAGAGGGAGGTAGAGAAAGTGGGGGAAGATGTCAAAGTCAATTCAAGGTCAAAGGTCCACCTCATTTCTCCATTTTTTTTTCTTTTCTTTCATTTCTTTCCTTTGAAATTCAAGTGGGGAAAATAAATGGGGGCTGCTGAATTCTTCAAGTGGAGAAGTAAATGGGAGTGTGTGGATGTCGGTACGGGTGTGGGGTGATGAAAAATGATAAATATAATACCCCAAACATCCATTTACGCTAAAAAAAAGCCTTTTTTCTTCAATAATTTCTAAACCGTTTTGGCAAATGATTTCGTTCCAAAAACTACATGATAAAATTTTATTTAATGTTTTATGATGCACAAAATTTGTTTCAACTCATTCCAATTTGTAATTTTCGCTAATTAAATGTATTAGTGACGGCTTAAATAATAATAAAATAATATTTTTTTCAGAAAATTTGAAATTTCACCAGCGGCTCAATAAACACCAAATAATAGCAATTATATAGCTAGAATATGTATATTTAATTTTTATAATAAGATATTTGTATTTTGACTTTTTACAGAAAACCCCCTTATTTTACCGATTTTTTTTAAATTTCACCGAAACGATTTTCAAAACGTTACATAAAGTGAACCAATATTAGTTAATGCAAAGTAATATATCAAATATATAATTATACATTAAATCATTAAATCAACACTTGATTTAACGATCCGGTCATATCGCATATAACCGACTAATATCCAATGTATCGGCTTATCGAATCAATCCTTGATTCGATAACTAGGTTATATCGCATACAACCAATCGATACATTCATCGCGAGAATAGAATACGGTATCACATACACGCATTATTCTCGGTCCCGCACATATCTCATATGCGCTCCTATTTCGTTTCGCTTGAGCCAGGAAACCTCTGTGTAGGACTCTAAAGACTCGTCAATACTCCGGCAGCAGGTGATGATCATATCAACCACCCACAAGCCGCAAGCGGTCTGCTAAACGTAACGGCCACCCGGGTATTGAGCGATCAGAAGATCGACGAGCAAGCCCGCTCACACTCCAGTGAATCCAACCAGTAACACTACCGTACAGTCCGGTCTGATCGTCTGATATGTCGCATATCTCGCCTAGGGGTGGTAAACGTCAGACCCCATTAGCTCGATAAGTTGTGTCGATATGAGGTCTATAACAGTTCGAGAAACTACTGGTAACACTTACCAGTAAATCTCAGCAACCCTGACCAGGGATTTCCGGTTATAGCCAATCGAACATAGCGCAACATCAACTCCCTATACCGGGAGAGACGAATCCCCTCCTATCGCTCATTGCTTCCATGTGATTCGGGACTGTACCCAAAAGCCACCGTTTTGCACGCCCTCTTGGACATGGTAAGGTGGAAATCAAAGCACAGTGGGAACCACACAAGACTCTATGACGATCTCGGGTCAACAGACTACTCTATACCAGTGTCACCAGAGAACTGCCATCTGACGTAAGGTATAATACCAGCTGGGAGTTCTCGGCGAGTCCGTCCAGTGTACCCAGTCTCCACTGAGCACCCGTATATCATCTCTGATGTCAAACACCAATGGATATGGGATCATCCATCGCCCATCTGTATGGGTCGAGAAGGCATACACTAGTCTACTCTGGTATATCGATGCCCCGTCTCGATATACCCACGACTAGGGACTTTGAAGGATGTACTTATGGACTACCATGTCCCCGCTAGTATGATCCGCATCATAGTCCAGGTAGTCAAGTACACATCCTAAGGGCTTTACCAACATGTAACAGAGAGACAATCAGTGTACACGTTAAGGTAAAGTGCAACCAGATAGCATACTATCATGTCGAGCAAGAAAGTCCTCCCTATATACGTCCTAGCATCCACTACAATATACATCATATGTACAGTAATGGCCTCTAGGGCATACATATAACTAACAGTATTCAGTTGGAATATCGCGCACCTCATTCGACGAGGCAAGGGCCGAGATCCCTTCACCGGGAGTGACCCCTTGGGCAGAAGTTTGCGTCAGGGTAATACTTCACTATAGTCGATTACTTGTTGCTTTGCATCACGGTATTCAATTGGAATATCCTGCACCTCATTCCACGAGGAAAGTGTCGAGATCCCTTCACCGGGAGTGACCTCTTTAGCAAAGGTTTTCGCCACTACAATTTTGTAAAAAGCTATCAGATTCCTTCAACGAGATCAAGTTCATTACGTTAAAGGTTTTTTGCCAAAAACCAGCCATAGCCTTCCGTCGTTTCAGATGGGTAGCATGAAGTATTCATGCTATATTTGTTGGCCTTCGTCAAGGCATAGTGGATGGTAGCTGCTTGTTACCTTTCTGTTGCATAGATAGATGCGTTGGTTTGGGACAGTTGTATTACCTTGTTGGCCTTCGTCAAGGGTATGTACGGGTGGGTTCAAATTAACCTGGACAATGACAGGTAGAACTTGACATGTGACTTATGATTTGTTGGCCTTCGTCAAGGTCATAAGGGCATGGGGTAAAAATCCACATCGAGAGTTTCTAAAGAAACTGAAACTTTCCAGGCATGCGCATACCTTCTGGAGTGTGATAACGTGAGTGGATTCCTTCACGTTATCATGCGATGATAGTTGGATCCCGATTCCCACTGATGAGTTGGTTTACTCTTCGGGTGATCCCGACTAATTCTTCTTTCAGGTTTGGAGGAGAATTTGACGGTACAGTGGGAGGTGTCCTGAATAGATAAAGTGATAACCATTCTGATCTAGGTTAGAGTGCACGCAGAGTGTTTCTTTTCTCTCTCTTTGGCAGCGACCATTGACCAACCCTAGACTATGACTCATTGACAAAGTTGACCGAACTTTCTTAAAAGACTGGCTTTTGGATTGTCTGAGTTGCATAAGTCATTGCCGCTCCTTCTTTTACCCTTTGCATTTCTCCAGAACACCTCGTATTACTATGAATATCCACTTCCATTGGATAAATCCATCGTATGGTTATATATGAACTCGAAGGGACTTCTTCGAGGATGGATTCAGGTTCAGGAGAAATTGAATTGGTTTATTCAGTTGTCTTTTATCATCACCTTCTCTCAGGTTGCAAGGGCTCCTTGGTTTAGGAGAGTACACCTATTACGCTTATTGGATAGTCTTCTTCCAAACCATAGGCAGGTGTCAAAAGGTAGGGAAAGGAGAAAACCAATTAGCCTAAGTAGGGTGTGCAGAAGGTAATAAGTAAGGACATATGAAGGGATTAGAAAGAGGGTAAAATAAATTGTGACTGCTATCATTCACGACTAAACCGCATACATCATCGCCACTCCTATTTCACCTTTGCTTTTCTCCGGTTCAGGAGGAATAGAATAAGGTATTATTCAGTTGTCTTTTATAATCACCTTCTCTCAGGTTGCGAGTACTCCTTGGTTTAGGAGGGTACACCTATTAAGCTTATTGGATAGTCTTCTTCCAAACCATAGGCTGGTGCTGAAAGGTAGGAATGGAAGAAAACCATTAAGCCTAACGAAGGTGTGCAAAAGGTAATGACTAAAGACAAATAAAGAGATTTGGAGAGATGGCAACGAAATATACGGTTATAGTCATGAATCTGGTTAATGGAAGAGGCATTACTAGGAATACCCGGATACCCCTTCGAAACATTTTCATGTTTCAGTTTCACTGTACGTTGTTAAAGGAAAACCGATTTCCCGATTAGATACTTACTCCAGGGTATGTATTTACCAGGTATGATTCTCATATCTGTATGGTTTTACGGATGATGAGTGGGAGTAAGTTTTTGGGAATTAGGTGATCATCCTCATTATATCGGAATTCGTTGTAATTGGTGATATTTGAGGAAATCGCCTGGGTACAGTTTTCAACCTACGATGCACAGGTTTTGAGTTATTCAACTCAGCGGACTTATACAGAGTATTGTATGTTTTCCAGTGTCCATTATGATAAAGGGGTTGGTCCTCGTACTATATTCTGTTTACTTGTGACTTCTCTAGTTTTTAGACAAGTGTTTCGTAGAAATACAAGGTCTAAGTTTTGAGAAGTTATAGGTAAAAGAATAAAGTAGAGAACCAGGTGTCGCAAGTATCGGGATTCTTCAAAGTGATCGAAGATGTAGATACTTGTGTTAGGTATTCAGTCGATAGTAATGGTTTTAAGAAACTTGTTTCTCTTTCGGGTTACTCATAATTGGATGCACTCCTAAGTTGAGTAATGCTGATCGGACTCTTTCCATTAAAGTTGACATGAGCTGGAGACAGATGCATGGTTTGAATCTGGTTCCAATTAAATAAGTGCTAAAGTTTCTATATTGGATATAGAATGGTTCATATCTTAACGATGTTAAGGTACGGGGAGTTGTCCGGCTTATGCTTAAAACCAGACTCTGGATAATTCAAGGGACATTTCTGTAATGGCAGTTTGTGGGTTGACCCAGGCTATGACGAGTGTTGATTTTCTACCATTTGGAAGATCAATAGTGATATTGTTCTTGACTCGCCACAGTTTTAGTAAAATAGAATTTTTTTTCAGAAAACAGTAGTGGGAGTATGGCAGAACTGGAAGTGATTCCAGAACCGCAAACGATTACTGAAAATTTAATAGGACCTAAAAATTCAATCAGGTTTGACATTCCATTAGCCACTCCGCAGATATGGTGGGTAACCTCAGGCACCCGAGAGGTACTCCGGTAGCCTCAAGGATGGTGACAGGGAGGTTCTTGTTTACCCAGACTTGACACTACTGTTGTTCCAGGCTATGAGACCCGGCATGAGGATGAGTATAGCGTCGTTCTAAACTAGCTTTAGAAGTGCACGTGTATATGACTCTGGCAGAGGGTTGTCGTAGATAGTGGGAGCAGCGGAAGCATAGTGGGCAAGTAGCTTATGTCTATTTATAGACTCGAGCAGATATAGCGGAGAGAGATCATCTAATTTTGATGTAACAATCATGGCTTTGACTTCATCAAAATAGGGGATGGATCTGTTAAGAAGGTAGTAGAGTGTGATGTCCTGGTATTTGGATGACATGCACTTTGTAGGAAGTGACTACGATCGGTTATTATCCTACGATCGGTTATACTATGGTTGTCACACAGTTGTTTCTCTACACAGGATATTGATATAATATCAGACATTCTGGTTACTAGATCTATGGTTTTAGATCTAGATTTGGGTAGTTTTCCAATCTGGGTACTTAGACAGTATTCTAAAGGTATTTAGAATAGATGACTCCTGGCATGGTGGTGTACCTGTAGGTGATGGAATCACCCTCTCTAAAGGTGTCTTACAGACTAAAGGGGAGAGGGATGTGCATGATTAACAGATCACTTGCTTTGGCAATTCAGTTGATCATGAGATGTCAAGTACCACACCAGATGTTGTTTTTGCACTAGATGCAATAGGTTGATATTAATCCAATCCTGGAGAAACATTGGGAAGCAGTTTTAGAACATAAGTGGATGTTCTAGGGATTTGATGACGACATCCTCTTTCGGGAGACGGTTATCATTCCAGGCTTCCAAGGTGACATGGATGACAGAGTGATTGTTAGAGCTATAGTTTTCCATCTGACAAGGGGCAGTAGTTTGGACAGGTGGTCCAAGCGGATACTGAGGGATGCATAGTACAGGATACTGATTAGGTTCAGTTGACAACACAGTCTAAGAAGTTTGGATTTGGAGTTCATTTATGAACTAGGTCCCATCAGACATCCATACATATTCTAAGATAGGTATTACTCAATTCGGGAGATGGCTTTCTCCGCGTACTTGAGATAAAGAGAGACATAGAAAGAAACATCAGGGAGGATCCACTCACTGAGGCTATTTCTCGAACACAATAGTTTTACAAACGAGCTTTGTGACACTGATTAGTAGAGGAGTTGGATATTCGGTATCACACGGGCTGTGAGTATGCGACATCGCAATAATTAGTCTTAAGTGCAAGTGGGAGATTGTTGGATGTAGTGCCCTTAAAGTCAATTATTGGATCGCAGGCACGTGATTGCAATAATTGAGGAGGACCTATACCGGTAGGACAGTCTTACTCGAGATGATAGTATGCTATCTGGTTTGCCTTTATCATCGTGTACAGCTTTAGGTGACATGATCACTATTACACGTTGATAGAGCCCTTAGGATTCTTGCTTGACTACCAGCAGTATGATGGCGATCATATACGTGAGAGTTGGGTAGTCTATGAGCACATCCTTAAATTTGGTCCCTAGTCGTGGGAGTTTCGAGACAGGGCATCGATATTCCGGAGTAGACTAGTGTATACAGTCGAGACCCCGACGAGAGGCGGTGGCCGGTCTCACAAGCCATTGGTGTCAATTGGTTCACCTAAGATGTATACAGGTGCTCAATGGGTTATGAGTGCACCGGACAGGACTCGCCAGGAAGCTGCTAGTTGGTATTATACCTAGCGTTAGATAGCAGTTCCTTGGTGACATGTGTACAGGTTAGTTCATCAACCTAAGATTGTCATTTGTCGCGTGTGAGTTTCCACTGTGCTTTGATTATTACTCTACCACGGCTCAAAGGAGTCGTGCAAATAGGTTTTAGTTGGGTACAGACCCGAGCCACATGGAGGCAGTGAGCGGATCGGCAGGGGTTCGTCTCTCCCGGTATTGTGGGTGAGATCGCGCTGTGTCTAGGAGAGCCATTACACAAAGCGCTTGACCGAGACAGGAGATTTACTGGTGTTAGTTATATGTATGCCCTAGAGGCCATTACTATACATAGGATGTATATTGTAGTGGATGCTTGGACATATATGGAGAACTTTCTTACTCGACATGATAGTATGCTATCTGGTTGCTCTTTACCTTAACGTGTACACTGACTGTCGCTCTGTTACATGCTGGTAAAGCCCTTAGGATGTTTACTTGACTACCTGGACTATGATGCAGATCATACTAGTGGGGACATGGTAGTCTATAAGTACATCCTTCTAGGTCCCTAGTCGTGGGTGTATCGAGACAGGGCATCGATATACCAGTGTAGACTAGCGTATATCTTCTCGACCCATACAGATGGGCGATGGATGATCCCATATACATTGGTGTTTGACATCAGAGATGATATACGGGTCCTCAGTGGAGACTGGGTATACTGGACGGACTCGCCGAGAACTCCCAGATGGTATTATACCTCACGTCAGATGGCAGTTCTCTGGTGACACTGGTACAGGTTAGTCTGTAGACCCGAGATCGTCATAGAGTCTTGTGTGATTCCCACTGTGCTTTGATTTCCACCTTACCATGTCCAAGAGGGCGTGCAAAACGGTGGTTTTTGGGTACAGTCCCGAATCACATGGAGGCAATGAGCGATAGGAGGGGATTCGTCTCTCCCGGTATAGGGAGTTGATGTGGCGCTGTGTTCGATTGGCTATAACCGGAAATCCCTGGACAGGGTTGCTGAGATTTACTGGTAAGTGTTACCAGTAGTTTCTTGAACTATTATAGACTTCATATTGACACGACTTATCGAGCTACTGGGGTCTGACGTTTACCACCCCTAGGCGAGATATGCGACATATCAGACGAACAGACCGGACTGTACGGTAAGTGTTACAGGTTAGATTCATAGAAGTGTGAGCGGGCTTGCTCGTTGATCTTCTGATCGCTTAATACCCGGGTGGCCGTTACGTTTAGCAGACCGCTTGCGGCTGGTGGGTGTTTGATATGATCATCACCTGCTTCCGGCGTATTGACGAGTCTTTAGAGTCCTACACAGAGGTTTCCTGGCTCAAGCGAAACGAAATAGGAGCGCATATGAGATATGTGCAGGACCGAGAATAATACCAGTATGTGATACTGTATTCTATTCTCGCGATATGTATCATGGGATGGTTATATGTGATATAGCCGGGTTACCGAATCAAATGTTGATTCGATACATTGATACACTTGATATTAGACGGTTATATGCAGTATGACCGGATCATTAAATCAAGTGTTGATTTAATGATTTAATGTATAATTATATATTTGATATATTACTTTACATTAACTAGTATTGGTTCACTTAAGATGGATTTTCTCACTTGATGTGCACATTGTATATATGATATAGTTTTGTGCACTAGTTTGTATCATGTTTGATGATACATGCAAACTTGGGTGTGTGTATGCTATACACCATGTTTAGATAAATGGTTAAGGTCTTATTTACTTTATTTATTTTGGTTAAAAGGAAAAGGAAACTAAATTGTTGCTTTTGTTTTATACAAGAAGTTTCTTGATGCTTCATGCATCTTTGACAAAGTGACCATTTTGTCTTCATCTCTTAACCTAACCATTTAACTAAACCCTAGTTTATTCTCTACACTCAACCATGGTTGCAAAATGATAAGAATCACTTAGATTTTCTTTTTGAAAACAATTCTTTTTCTTCTTCTTCATCTTCTTCTTCAAGTGAAGAAAAAGAAAAGCTCTCTTGAAAAAATGTCAAGTGATGATTCCAAGTGAGAAATCCAAATCCAAAGTGAACCCGCTTCCTATTTCTTCATCCTCTACCACTTGCCAAGTAGTATAGGGTGTTTTCTTCACAAGTTTCATGACTTGGTGAAGTTGGAGCTTGATCTTGAGTTGCCTCGACGTAGATCATCTTCGGCATCGAAGTCGACGACCTAGCCCGATCATTTCTTCGACGAAACCATCGCTAGAGTCCGGGATCGATGATCGCAGCGGAGGGACATCATCACGGAGCTAAGGAAGTGGAAGACCGGATCTACAAAGGTTGTAGTCACTTTCTCTATCTAGTTAAGTTGTTAACTTGCATGTTTCGCCTTACCTCTAGTTATCGATCTAGCATTAGGGTTTCTCGGCACTTGATATAAAATTTTGATTTTGGCATGGTCGATGCCATGTGAGACCTCATTAGAGTGCCAAGGAACCCTACAGTGGTATCAGAGCCTAGCTAGAGCCTTAGGCAAAGTGTTGACGATGTTAGAAATCCGAACGAAACACGAAACCCTAATCCGACCCATTCTCTGTACATTTTTCAAAACTGTGCATTTTTCCTAATTAAAGATATGCAGAAAAATCAGCAGGCGTTTTTAGGAGTTACTGTGAAATTCGAGTGGCTAATTCGATTAAAGCGCCGCGGAAACGCGGCACGAGCATGGCTCGTGCGGCGGTTCCGCGGCCGTATAGTCACATTGATGTTTAATTTTTGCACAGTAACTTTCCTATTAGTTTACTAAATCTTCTGGAAATTTTTAATGTATACTCAAGTGTTGAGTTTTCTAGGTTGTATTGGGAGTTTGACGATTCGATCGGAATCTTTAACTTTGTCTGTTTTTTCACGGATATTTTTTGAATATGTTAAAAAGTTCGATCGGATATAAATACCCACTTTTTCCCCTGTCGGGAAATTTCCAAGAGTTGGATTTTTCCGTGGTTTAAAGACGTTCTAAGTAGTGCAAGTAACGCGATGGACCCTCTAGAAGACAACAAACCTTAACTCGATTATGTGACCGTCTTGAACTGCCCTTTGAACCCTAGGGTTTGGGGCAGTACGGCGTGCCACATGTGAGGCGTTGGCTTGACCCTTCTACGGCTGGACCGTTGGTACTGAGGCATGAAGTGAATGTTTTTTAAACTTCTTTCAAGTGTTGAGCTGTTTCGGGAAAACTTGGGTGTTTGACTATTCGATCGAAAAGTTTAACATTTTTCTGTTTATCTGGAATGTGATACAATATTTGGAATTCACAAATAGTTATGAAATAACTAATATGAATGTTATAAACATAGTACTTTAGTCTTAAATGATCGGTTGCCGCGGAATTTTGATGCGATCAAAAGACCGTCGCAATCACGTAGCGTACGCGGATACTCGCCGGATAAACTTAATAGACAGCTACATCCCTTAGCCCCGACCAAGTGACTGTAGGAGAACCCCGTCGCCGAAAGCATCCATTCGGGTGCTCGCGGCAGCGGTGTTCGCCTTGGTGCACTTCGTCGACGGCGTCGGGGGTGCGGCCACCTACTAAAGTTTGCGACGAGCATTCGATCAGGATGTCAGGAATCTTGTTGAATTGCCGGACTTGATATTGAAAAGAGTTTTCGATAAATGAGACTAAAATGCGGGGTTTATAATTGTTAGGCATGTGATGTCTAAGGAATTCATTTGATTAGGCATGTAATGTCTAAAGAGGTTGTGGATTCCAACTGTTGTAGTTTTACACTTTCTTTTCTGCGACCGTAAGTGTAATATGTGATATCGCCGGTTTCATTGCTATATGTCAACGACAATTGGGATACGCATGTTTACTTACGTTGATGACATGTAATGTTATGTGTTGCTGGATATGTTATATTGGATCGTTGTGTTTGAATAGCCGGGTTTTTTTTATGTGAGATGAGTGTTTTTCATTTTCATTCATGTAAAAACTTGTATGTAATATTCTTTTATTGGGGCACTTCCAGGTTGCGGAAGATGTCACCCTTTGTATATTATTTACTTTTCCGCACTAGGATAGACCCAAGGAGGAGGGCACAAGTAACCGGGTTCTGGAGTCCAGTGGGAGACCAACTCGAGGAGTCGAGTCCGGGTCTCCTAAGTCTAGAATTGGTAGGGTTGCTTGCCGCTCTCGTAAGGGTCTAGGGGTGTGGGTTTGGCTATTCATCGCGACCGTGGAATCCGTGTTTTATACTGGCTCGTATTGAAAACACGGACGTCCTAGTATATCCAATGTTTCATATGATTCTTCTGCTGCGATATCTGGGATGTGATCATTTGATGTTCTGTGATAGATACAGTATATAGTATATATGATATATTATATAGACGTTACTTATGTTTTACACCCGCGCTAGCCCTGCCCTGCTCTGCCGTTAGTTACCTAACCTAACGGTGCACGAGAGGACATCGAGGCGAATGCGGATGGCATAAGTGTACGTCGTATTTATCTGTGATGTTTAGGTACTTAAAAATGATGGGACTTCATTAATATGATTAATGAAAGAAAAGAAACCTAAAGATATTGTGGAATCGAATTTCAAAAATAAAACAGGTAGCTACAGTTCTTGCTTTGCACAGCGGTATATATGATATTTCTTGCACCTTATTCGATGAGGAAAAGGCCGATGATCCCTTCACCGGGAGTGACCCCTTTAGCAATAACTGGCAGATGCTACACACTCGGTTTGTATTTTGATTGATTCTATAGTTTCTGTTTTGCACAGTGATATATATGATATATCCCGCACCTCATTCGACGAGGAAAGGGTCGACGATCCCTTCACCGGGAGTGACCCTTTTAGCAAAACTAAAAAAGCCTAAAAAACACTCCATTTTAAAATCATTTGATTCTACAACGATATCAAGTTCATTATGCAATAGGTTTTCAGAAAAACCTGTCGTAGCCCTCCGTCATTTCAGATAAGTTGTTTATAGTATTCGTGCTACATTTGTTGGCTTTCGTCAAGGTGTAGTGTGTGGTAGCTATATGCTGCTTATCTGCTGCATACGATGCGATTGGATTAGGGTAGTCGTACGGCTTTGTTGGCTTTCGTCAAGGGTCATGCGGGTGGGTTTAATTCAATCAAGAAATGTACGGGTTGAACTTGACTAGCGGGCTATGGTTTGTTGGCTTTCGTCAAGGTCATAGCACGTTAAGGGCAAAATATTATCGGGAATTTCAAGTGTTGAAATTTGCAATGAGATTGCATACCTTCTATGAGATAGTTGGATCCCGATACCCGCTGAGAGTAAGAGTTACTCCTGGGAGAGTTTTACACATTACAATTAGCCGATCAAGTAGGTGTCTAGAAAGGTGTCAACGGGGTTACGCCTCTTGGAAAACGAGGTTTACATTAATTAGGTTCGTGCGAAAGCACGGGGGATCTCCCTCAAAGTACCGACACTGGCCTGGCTGAAAGATTGGCGAACTTGTAGCGTGTAATTAATCCCGGCTAGTCTTCCCTTTTAGGGTTTGAAGGAAGATTTGATAAAAACAGTGGGAGCCATCCTGATTAGATAAAATAATAACCAATCTGATCTTGCAAGAGCGCACGCTGAGTGTTTTCTTCTCTCTCTCTCTCCAGGTAGCGACCATATCACGCCTTAATCAAGATAATAATATGGATATATTGACCGAACCCGCTTGTTATATTGAGCTGGGGAACGTTGGTCCCGCTCCAACTTATAATTGTTATAAGACAGAGCAGGAAATTGGGGAATACCAGAATTCCTATGCCGCCCAAACGAAGAAAGTGCATATGATGCATCTCCTTCGGGTGTGTTCATTACAAAGAACTGTTTCTCTGTATCCTCTACTTCCTGGGTATTAGATACCGGATCAGGATCCCAGATATGTAATCTGTTACATAGGGCTACAGAAAGGTAGAGAACTGAGAACGGATGATAAGTTTCATGAGACAGAAAACGGTGCAAGTGTTGCAACCAAGTCTGTTGGTCACTGTCACCCTGTATTCCAAATACATTGATTCTGAACGGATGTTATTAGATACCGAGCCTGATATACAAAATCATATCAGTCTCTTTATTAGTAAAGAAATGATAAAATTTTGTATTATTGGATAATGTTTTGAACATTTCCTATATCAAAAGTTGATCGGTTCTGGCACGTTATCTAAAAGCATTGATGTTCTAAATCAAACTACAGTTCTTAGTATACAGAACACACACAAGAGGAAGAGTTCAGAAATGAACGAATCCTTCTTAAGGTATTGTAGACTTGGTCATATCAATGCGACCCGACTAGCTGAAGTTACATATAGATGCATATTTAAATCAGTTTGAATTTACATCTTGTGAAACTTGCTGGCCATGTCACAGAGATAAGATGGCCATAGCTCCGTTTACTGGAAAACAGAGAAAGAGTTAGTGAACTCTTGGGATGATACATGTTGATGTATAAAGGTCCCCTGTCTACACATGCCAAGACCGGTTCTTTGTACTTCATTACATTCTCTGATGATCTCTCAAGATTCAGACATATGTTCCTGTTGAAACACAAGTCCGAACCTTTTGAGATATTCACGGAATATAAGTTAGAAGTAGAGAACCAAAATACGGGTATAAGTATTATGTCCTTTGATGCGATCAGGGAGGAGAATACTTGAGCACGGAATTCCTAGACTATTCTAAAGGAGAATGAGATTCTCTCTCAGCATTACTCCTCCGTATACACCATAGCATGATGGTATATCGGGGTCGAGCAATTGCACCCTATTCGATATGGCGCGCTCTATGATGAGTACTACTGAGTTACCTATTTCCTTTTGGGAGTTATGCACTTGAGAAGCTGCATACCTATTGAATAGGGTTCAAATCAAATCAGTTGCCTACCACTTCATATTTGATATGATAAGGGAAGAGCCCATCTCTTAAGTTAGTTAAGATTTGGGGTTGACCGGCCTATGTCTAAAAGCAAAAATCCGGACAAGATCGAGGCAATGTCTGTTATGTAGAATTGGAAAGGTTCCAGCTATACAAACTACAGCAGATGATTTGGCAGAACCAAAGGATTCAGTAGATTCTAACGAACCTCGGCCTCTCCGCCGAACTAGTAGGGTTCCTCATCCGCCTGAGAGATACTTCGATTTCTCGATGACAGTAGGAGCGAGGATTGCATCATGAGATGATGACCCAACTAGTTTCGAGCAGGCCATCGAGAGTAGGGACTCTGTAAGAATGGCTGGTTGCTTAGCGATCTGAGATGGAATCCATGTACACCAACAAAGTATGGACTTTGGTTGCTATATCTGAAGGGTTAAATCCCCATCAGGAGCAAGTATATCTTGAGAAGATTACTTGGTGTAGATGGAAAAGTTGAGACTTTCAAAGCTAGACTTGTTAAAGGTTTTCGTCATCGACCAGGCGTGGATAATGATGAAACCTTTTCCAGTGGCTATGCTTAAGTCCATCCGGATCCTACTTGCCACGGCTACATACCATAACTACGATATCTGGCGGTTGGGTGTCATGACTGCTCTTCTAAATGATATTTTAAAAGAGAGAGTCTATAAGTACACAGTCAGAGGGCTTCGTAGACAGTGGGAGCAGCGGAAACGTGTAAAAGATGCTTTATAAGATTAAAGCAGGCATCGCGGAGTTGGAACATCTGTTTTGATGTAGTAGTCAAATAGTTTGACTTCATCAAAATGGTAGATGAACCTTGTATATACAAAAAGGTAGTAGGGAGTATGGTGGTGATCCTCGTAGAGTACGTGGATGACATACTCTTGATAAGAAAGGAGTTTCCTATGCTACGCTCGGTCAATCTCCGCTTATCACAAGGATTATCCATATAGGATCAATGTGATACCTACTAAATCCTATGTTTTGGATCTATGAGATAGATCTAATTAGATGTTAGGATACTCACTAGATGT
Source organism: Agapanthus africanus (assembly GCA_030015575.1). NCBI lineage: Eukaryota > Viridiplantae > Streptophyta > Magnoliopsida > Asparagales > Amaryllidaceae > Agapanthus > Agapanthus africanus. The sequence goes on from CM057337.1 coordinate 521,553,175, forward strand.
AGTGAAATGGTATCAATTGATCCTGAGGAGAATCACAGGAAGGGTTCCAGGGTGATAAGGACGACTGAATGTCAGTCACAGGCATTGTCTTTACCCTTGGTAAAGGGACGGTATGTTGGAAGAGTTCCAAGCTAGATACCGTGGCTTACTAGACGATAAAGGCTAGATACATCGCTACTTATGATGCTACCAAAGAGGCTGTCTGGGTGTATATTTGTTCATGAGATGAACTCAGTTCCTCCCATTGTGTGACAATGGAGTTGTGGCTTATGCCAAGGAACGTCCGTCCCATCAGTGATCCAGACATATTCTAAGGCAGTATCACCTGATCGTGGCTATGGTTGATCTCCAGGGTGATCGAGGTTAGGAGAGTAGACTCAGAGGACAACACGGCGGATCCACTCACAAAGGCCTTTTCCCAGAGAGAGACTTTTATGGGATGGTTGAGTATGAGATACTACAACCACTGCTATCAAATGGCCCTAGTGCAAGTGGGAGATTGTTAGTTATATGTATGCCCTAGAGGCCATTACTATACACAGGATGTATATTGTAGTGGATGCTTGGACATATATAGGGAGGACTTTCTTGCTCGACATGATAGTATGCTATCTGGTTGCTCTTTACCTTAACGTGTACACTGACTGTCTCTCTGTTACATGTTGGTAAAGCCCTTAGGATGTTTACTTGACTACCTGGACTATGATGCGGATCATACTAGTGGGGATATGGTAGTCCATAAGTACATCCTTCTAGTTCCCTAGTCGTGGGTGTATCGAGACAGGGCATCGATATACCAGTGTAGACTAGCGTATACATTCTCGACCCATACAGATGGGCGATGGATGATCCCATATCCATTGGTGTTTGACATCAGAGATGATATACGGGTCCTCAGTGGAGATTGGGTACACTGGACGGACTCGCCGAGAACTCCCAGATGGTATTATACCTTACGTCAGATGGCAGTTCTCTGGTGACACTGGTACAGGTTAGTCTGTAGACCCGAGATCGTCATAGAGTCTTGTGTGATTCCCACTGTGCTTTGATTTCCACCTTACCACGTCCAAGAGGGCGTGCAAAACGGTGGTTTCTGGGTACAGTCCCGAATTACATGGAGGCAATGAGCGATAGGAGGGGATTCGTCTCTCCCGGTATAGGGAGTTGATGTTGCGCTGTGTTCGATTGGCTATAACCGGAAATCCCTGGCCAGGGTTGCTGAGATTTACTGGTAAGTGTTACCAGTAGTTTCTCGAACTGTTATAGACCTCATATCGACACGACTTATCGAGCTACTGGGGTCTGACGTTTACCACCCCTAGGCGAGATATGCGACATATCAGACGAACAGACCGGACTGTACGGTAAGTGTTACAGGTTGGATTCACAGGAGTGTGAGCGGGCTTGCTCGTTAATCTTCTGATCGCTCAATACCCGGGTGGCCGTTACGTTTAGCAGACCGCTTGCGGCTTGTGGGTGTTTGATATGATCATCACCTGCTGCAGGCGTATTGACGAGTCTTTAGAGTCCTACACAGAGGTTTCCTGGCTCAAGCGAAACGAAATAGGAGTGCATATGAGCTATGTGCGGGACCGAGAATAATACCAATATGTGATACTGTATTCTATTCTCGCGATATGTATCATGGGACGGTTATATGTGATATAGCCGGGTTACCGAATCAAATGTTGATTCAATACATTGATACACTTGATATTAGTCGGTTATATGCAGTATGACCGGATCATTAAATCAAGTGTTGATTTAATGATTTAATGTATAATTATATATTTGATATATTACTTTACATTAACTAGTATTGGTTCACTTAAGATGGATTTTCTCACTTGATGTGCACATTGTATATATGATATAGTTTTGTGCACTAGTTTGTATCATGTTTGATGATACATGCAAACTTGGGTGTGTGTATGCTATACACCATGTTTAGATAAATGGTTAAGGTTTTATTTACTTTATTTATTTTGGTTAAAAGAAAAAGGAAACTAAATGGTTGCTTTTGTTTTATACAAGAAGTTTCTTGATGCTTCATGCATCTTTGACAAAGTGACCATTTTGTCTTCATCTCTTAACCTAACCATTTAACTAAACCCTAGTTTATTCTTTACACTCAACTATGGTTGCAAAATGATAAGATTCACTTAGATTTTCTTTTTGAAAACAATTCTTTTTCTTCATCTTCATCTTCTTCTTCAAGTGAAGAAAAAGAAAGGCTCTCTTGAAAAAATGTCAAGTGATGATTCCAAGTGAGAAATCCAAATCCAAAGTGAACCCGCTTCCTATTTCTTCATCCTCTACCACTTGCCAAGTAGTATAGGGTATTTTCTTCACAAGTTTCATGACTTGGTGAAGTTGGAGGTTGATCTTGAGTTGCCTCGACGTAGATCATCTTCGGCATCGAAGTCGACGACCTAGCCCGATCATTTCTTCGACGAAACCATCGCTAGAGTACGGGATCCGATGATCGCAGTGGAGGGACATCATCACGGAGCTAAGGAAGTGGAAGACCGGATCTACAAAGGTTGTAGTCACTTTCTCTATCTAGTTAAGTTGTTAACTTGCATGTTTCGCCTTACCTCTAGTTATCGATCTAGCATTAGGGTTTCTCGGCACTTGATATAAAATTTTGATTTTGGCATGGTCGATGCCATGTGAGACCTCATTAGAGTGCCAAGGAACCCTACAGTGGTATCAGAGCCTAGCTAGAGCCTTAGGCGAAGTGTTGACGATGTTAGAAATCCGAACGAAACACGAAACCCTAATCCGACCCATTCTCCGTACATTTTTCAAAACTGTGCATTTTTCCTAATTAAAAATATGCAGAAAAATCAGCAGGCGTTTTTAGGAGTTACTGTGAAATTCGAGTGGCTAATTCGGTTAAAGCGTCGCGGAAACGCGGCACGAGCATGGCTCGTGCGGCGGTTCCGCGGCCGTATAGTCACATTGATGTTTAATTTTTGCACAGTAACTTTCCTATTAGTTTACTGAATCTTCTGGAAATTTTTAATGTATACTCAATTGTTGAGTTTTCTGGGTTGTATTGGGAGTTTGACGATTCGATCGGAATCTTTAACTTTGTCTGTTTTTTCACGGATATTTTTTGAATATGTTAAAAAGTTCGACCGGATATAAACACCCACTTTTTCCCCTGTCGGGAAATTTCCAAGTGTTGGATTTTTCCGTGGTTTAAAGATGTTCTAAGTAGTTCAAGTAACGCGATGGACCCTCTAGAAGACAACAAACCTTAACTCGATTATATGACCGTCTTGAACTGCCCTTTGAACCCTAGGGTTTGGGGCAGTACGGCGTGCCACATGTGAGGCGTTGGCTTGACCCTTCTACGGCTGGACCGTTGGTACTGAGGCATGAAGTGAATGTTTTTTAAACTTCTTTCAAGTGTTGAGCTGTTTCGGGAAAACTTGGGTGTTTGACTATTCGATCGAAAAGTTTAACATTTTTCTGTTTATCTGGAATGTGATACAATATTTGGAATTCGCAAATAGTTATGAGATAACTAATATGACTGTTATAAACATAGCACTTTAGTCTTAAATGATCGGTTGCCACGGAATTTTGATGCGATCAAAAGACCGTCGCAATCACGTAGCGTACGCGGATACTCGCCGGATAAACTTAATAGACAGCTACACCCCTTAGCCCCGACCAAGTGACTGTAGGAGAACCCCGTCACCGAAAGCATCCATTCGGGTGCTCGCGGCAGCGGTGTTCCGCCTTGGTGCACTTCGTCGACGGCGTCGGGGGTGCGGCCACCAACTAAAGTTTGCGACGAGCATTCGATCAGGATGTCAGGAATCTTGTTGAATTGCCCGACTTGATATTGAAAAGAGTTTTCGATAAATAAGACTAAAATGCGGGGTTTATAATTGTTAGGCATGTGATGTCTAAGGAATTCATTTGATTAGGCATGTGATGTCTAAAGAGGTTGTGGATTCCAACTGTTGTAGTTTTACACTTTCTTTTCTGCGACCGTAAGTGTAATATGTGATATCGCCGGTTTCGTTGCTATATGTCAACGACAATTGGGATACGCATGTTTACTTACGTTGATGACATGTGATGTTATGTGTTGCTGGATATGTTATATTGGATCGTCGTGTTTGAATAGCCGGTGGTTTTTTATGTGAGATGAGTGTTTTTCATTTTCATTCATGTAAAAACTTGTATGTAATATTCTTTTATTGGGGCACTTCCAGGTTGCGGAAGATGTCACCCTTTGTATATTATTTACTTTTCCGCACTAGGATAGACCCAAGGAGGAGGGCACAAGTAACCGGGTTCTGGAGTCCAGTGGGAGACCAACTCGAGGAGTCGAGTCCGGGTCTCCTAACTCTAGAATTGGTAGGGTTGCTTGCCGCTCTCGTAAGGGTCTAGGGGTGTGGGTTTGGCTATTCATCGCGACCGTGGAATCCGTGTTTTATACTGGCTCGTATTGAAAACACGGACGTCCTAGTATATCCAATGTTTCATATGATTCTTCTGCTGCGATATCTGGGATGTGATCATTTGATGTTCTGTGATAGATACAGTATATAGTATATATGATATATTATATAGACATTACTTATGTTTTACACCCGCGCTAGCCCTGCCCTGCTCTGCCGTTAGTTACCTAACCTAACGGTGCACGAGAGGACATCGAGGCGAATGCGGATGGCATAAGTATACGTCGTATTTATCTATGATGTTTAGGTACTTAAAAATGATGGGACTTCATTAATATGATTAATGAAAGAAAAGAAACCTAAAGATGTTGTGGAATCGAATTTCAAAAATAAAACAGGTAGCTACAGTTCTTGCTTTGCACAGCGGTATATATGATATATCTTGCACCTTATTCGATGAGGAAAGGGCCGATGATCCCTTCACTGGGAGTGACCCCTTTAGCAATAACTGGCAGATGCTACACACTCGGTTTGTCTTTTGATTGCTTCTATAGTTTCTGCTTTGCACAGTGATATATATGATATATCCCGCACCTCATTCGATGAGGAAAGGGCCGACGATCCCTTCACCGGGAGTGACCCCTTTAGCAAAACTAGAAAAGCCTAAAAAACACTCCATTTTAAAATCATTTGATTCTACAACGATATCAAGTTCATTACGCAATAGGTTTTCAGAAAAACCTGTCGTAGCCCTCCGTCATTTCAGATAAGTTGTATATAGTATTCGTGCTACATTTGTTGGCTTTCGTCAAGGTGTAGTGTGCGGTAGCTATATGCTGCTTATCTGCTGCATACGATGCGATTAGATTAGGGTAGTCGTACGGCTTTGTTGGCTTTCGTCAAGGGTCATGCGGGTGGGTTTAATTCAATCAAGAAATGTACGGGTTGAACTTGACTAGCGGGCTATGGTTTGTTGGCTTTCGTTAAGGTCATAGCACGTTAGGGTCAAAATATTATCGGGAATTTCAAGTGTTGAAATTTGCAATGAGATTGCATACCTTCTATGAGATAGTTGGATCCCGATACCCGCTGAGAGTAAGAGTTACTCCTGGGAGAGTTTTACACATTACAATTAGCCGATCAAGTAGGTGTCTAGAAAGGTGTCAACGGGGTTACGCCTCTGAGAAAATGAGGTTTACATTAATTAGGTTCGTGCGAAAGCACGGGGGACCTCCCTAAAAGTACCGACACTGGCCTGGCTGAAAGATTGGCGAACCTGTAGCGTGTAATTAATCCCGGCTAGTCTTTCCTTTTAGGGTTTGAAGGAAGATTTGATAAAAACAGTGGGAGCCATCCTGATTAGATAAAATAATAACCAATTTGATCTTGCAAGAGCGTACGCTGAGTGTTTTCTTCTCTCTCTCTCCAGGTAGCGACCATATCACGCCTTAATCAAGATAATAATACGGATATATTGACCGAACCCGCTTGTTATACTGAGCTGGGGAACGTTGGTCCCGCTCCAACTTATAATTGTTATAAGACAGAGCAGGAAATTGGGGAATACCAGGATATTGTCACTGATAGGCTCAGTAGGGTTCCATGATGAGTTCGCTCATCGGCTTCCCTTTCAGTCAATACATGGGCAGCCGTTACGTACAGCTAGTACCACTGACGGCTTGTGGTTAAACCCACTGCCAGAGTATTGACGTGTCTTTAGAGTCCCCCACAGGTAGTTTCCTAAGTTCGGGCAAAACGTTGTAGAGACTGTATGGTTTTATAGCAGGGTTCGAACATGCACGTGCACTTGTGCACGTGTCATGGTTCGGACAGATAATACTGGTGGGCTTTGGTTTAAGCCAGACCAAGTGTTATATTGTGTAGGAATATTTTCTGTCTCTTTGCATTCGTATTCGGTCAGAATACAAATGCGGGTATGTATATACAGTTGTGGGATAATCCTGTAATTCGTTACGGGATTACTTTTGAAGTTGCCAATTTTTCTCTTCCCGATTAAACATTTGTTTTAGTGTTTAATTATTACTTCATGTGAGTGTATCTTTTTTGCCACATTTTCCTTCATGGCCGAAATCTTTATTTGGATGAGTGATTTGGTGAGGTGGCATTTTGAGGGTGAGTCATTTGATGAGTCACTTGGTTTGCTTCTAGTGAAGCATGGTTTCATTTGCAAGGTGGCTTAAGCATTTATTGATTCTTGTAATGCTTAGGATATTATTTGTGTTGATATTTGGCTTAATGTTACCACATCTTTTCTTGTGCTCACCCCCATCTATTTTTCCAGGGAACTCTTTTCATTAGTGGCCGAGCACATCATGTGCAGGATTTGGCCGAGAGCAATTTGGTGGGGATGGCTGAATTTTTGTGATGGCTGAATTTTTCTTTGCATGCACAAAAAATTTCCTTTGCAAAATCCTTGAGCTCATTTCCATCACAACTCAAAAGGCAACTTCATTTACCTTGAGACAAACTATTCTACACTCTGTCTACTTCAATTTTGGACATGTCGGTTAGCAAACTTTATGACCGAGTTGCCTCGGTTTAGTGGCGGGAGCCCGTATAAAGATCCGTCGACGTGGTGCCACCTCGACGAGGAGACAGGGGATCGGAGATGCCGCGAGGAGCGTGGGATGATGGCTAAAGACCGAAGGACACGGATCGATCGGTATAGCCATTCTATCATTTTACAGTTTGCTAGTTTAGTGTTAATGGCACGATCCGGATTACATTCTATGTTAGCACCAGTTTATGAAAAAGTTTTTATTCCGCGTTTGGCCTCAGATTATTAGCCGGGGAGCTACCGTAGATTTACACTTCTCTCATCAGCTTGTTAATCTGTTCTTCGAATGACGGGCTTGGTATTCTCACGGCGGGATCTCGCTCTAGTTCGACATCAATGCTATCTGAAAATGCATTCGCTTCTCCACCGGAGTTATTTATGACATGGCAGCCATGGAACCGCTCCTATTTCTTGGACCGAACGTATCCAAGGCCATTTGTCTCCATTCTTCCGTTGGGCATCTTCCGCTGAGTCTCGGGATCTTGTTATAGAACTGGGCTTGTCGAGCAGTCTGTTTGAAGTGTACGCCTTGGCGTCTCAATAGCCTTTTCAGTCCCTCTGCATAGTATTTGGGCAGACGAATTGGTTGAAGCCTGTCGAGCACAGGTTCGGCACCGTGCCAGACTTCTTTCTCCCCTTTAATCTCTGTAGATTGGTAGAAAAGGATCGACTTTTCACATTTTTGCTTAGGAGGGACGTAGAAGGTTTGTAGCTCTTGCACGCTATACGTATCAGGTGCATCAAGTTCTTTGTAATGCCGCTGCGAAACTATGGTAATTTGTAAACTCTGGTCAACTCCAACAAAGGTCTGCATTGACGGACGGATGGAGAACACTGTGTTGGCCTCGTCCTCAGAGTCACTGCCAAAGACCAGAATAGGAGTAGATGGCCCTGGCCTGTTGCCTTAGGGTTGTCCTGAGTAGACCATCTCTTCATCCTCCTCGGTTTCGCTCCCAAATATCGGGATAATGGCGATGGCTTTTTGTTTATTCTCCGGTTTGCGACATCTTTTCATGTCTTCGAAGTCTGGTAAGAAGTACTTAGCGTCTTCGTATTTGTGGACTTTATTTACGGAGAATAGGTTCAGCTCCCCTGTAACTGTGTACTCGAGGCCTTCCTTGAAGTACTTCATACACTGATGTTGTGTAGAAGGGATGATATTGTACTCATGTAACCAAGGCCCACCGAGCAAAGCATTGTAGCAAGTCTTAGCGTCAATGATATGAAACTTGATGTCAGTGACGAGCATCCCAAAGCGTAATGTCATTATTACGGATCCAAGCGTCCATGATGACTGCGAGTCAAACCCGGAGATAGTAATTTTGTCCCGAGCCAGGTGTTGAACATTCATGCAAATCTCCTTCAGCACTCTCACATTGAGAAGGTTGACGGAGGACCCGTTGTCAACCAGAATCTTCCTTATCTTGATGTCATGGCAGTACCCAGTGACATATAGAGGATGGTTGTGCTCTCACGTTCTTAGGAGGAGATCTTCATCGCCGAATATGATGTCAGCTGTATGAACTTTTGCCAGCTCGTCCTTCATCTTTTCTTCCGTAAGGAAAGCTTGGAACTGATTGGGCTCTTGTAACGCCTTGATCAGGGAATCTCGTGCCTCTTTAGACAAGAGAAAGGCATCCAAATTGCTTAATTATGAGGGTATCTTCCTCAGATGCGCCGGGATATTGTAATCCACCTTGTTCTTCTTCGGCGGGTCCTTGGCTGTGAGCTCTTCGACGACTCTATCATCGAGGGCAATCTCCTCAGGGACTTTTTCCTTCCCTTTGTCCCTTTTTCCCGAACCTTTGTTTGAAGGTCCGAGATTCTTTTCAGGCAACATACAGTTACACAGCTGAATGTTCTCACAGTTCTTCATCTACTCTTCTTTTTCAGAGGTGGATTCCTTAAAGAGTGGGCCGAGGGCTATTTCTTCATCAGAATCGCTCCCGAAGGTAAGAACTTAAGGTTTTGCTCTTGTCAGGATAGCATCAACCATATGACAGTTACCGGCTGTTCCTTCACGCTCGTCTGTCGTGCTTCTTTCTTCCTGACGGGCTTTGCACTTCATTCGCTTGAAGTATTATTGATGGGCAACATATCCCTGCCACCACTTCTTGAAGGCATTGCACTCTTCGGTAGGGTGTGTGACCTTCTGATGGTACAAGCAGTAGTTCGGATGTACATTCGCTTCGTCGAGGCACGTACTCCCGGGAGTATTTCCTTTGAAAGGAGGCAACTTCATTCTCATCGACAGAGATTTGGCGAACTGATTCTCTACCTTGATTCTGCTCTTGCTGGTGGCAGGTGCGCTTCGATCTGGTTTGGGTACTTTATGACTTCTCATTACTGGGACTTCTTCAGCTTAACGCCGACGCTTGGCCTTTTCGTATATGGCCGCCTCACGTCCTCGGTCAGCTTTCTCTTTTGGAGGGCTTCGTTCAGCAGCTTGTCAATCAAGTCACCTGACAGTTCCATGGATTTTGGTTCTGGATCTGCCCCCAGTTTCTCTACGTCAGGAGCTTCTTTGCCGTTTATCGACGAGTAGGAGATTATGTGGCAGCTCGCCACATAATCCTCGTGCTCTTCTGAAGAATCGTCTCCTTCATCAATGTTACTGTTTCCATTTTCAAGAACATGCCTGAAGAATTCTTCCAATGTGACTGAGGTCCACGCTTTTTGGTTGTATTCCTCCAGTGTATCGATGTACTTTTGCAGACCCGTATGATTGTCGTTAAGATGCACGGGCTTCTTGGCCTTCTTCTTTTTCTTTGAAGACTTCGGAGGCTTGGCCCATCGTTACCAACTTTCGGTGTTGGGCATGATTTCAGCATTCCGTCAATAATCTCAGGCTCCAGCGGGCTTTTCCACCTAATCGCTGGACATGCTTGAAGATCCTTCATCATCCTTTTAGTTTTAGCCGAAAGGACAACTTCCCACGGAGCTTCCTCTACAAATAAGCATGATGCCCCCAGCGTATCCACCTTTTTAGGAGCGTACTGCTGTGGCGGGTTTACCTTCCAGTTTTCGGACAGCACGAACTTGCCCTATTGGTACTTGTATTCAACCCAGTTTTTGAAGACGTAGCAATCTTCGATTGGGTGGCCTACTATTCGGTGGTAGGGGCAGTAATTAGGATTGTTGACGTCGCCTGGTTGTAGTGGGCGTCTCATAGTTGGTAGAGTAATGAGCCTGTTGTGCACCACCAGTTCGAATAGTCTTCTCGTTTTATCCCGGGGGAACGAGTAAAGACGTCTCAACTTTTTTTCGAAGGATCTTGGTTTGTTGTTTTGGCGAGCTACCGGTTTCGGATCACTCGGTTGTTGTTGAGCATTGGCGATGAAGGTCTCTTTCCCTTTGCTCTTTTCATTCCAAAGATCTTTCTTTGAAGAGGACGGCCTATGGCCCATCTGGTCCATTTGGGCCAGTTTTTCAATCAAGGCCTGGAAGGTGGTCGGCTTGAAGAACATCATAAACTGGGATATAGTTGCCAGAGGATCAAAGGTACCCACGGACATACCCACAGCAGGAGCTTCTTCTATGTGCTGTTCACACTTTGACCGCTGGTTACGCCACCAAATTGCGTATTGAACCCAGGTCTCTCCCGGCTTTACTCTGGCGTTGATTAATGCCGTGATTGGGGTGCGCTCGCTTGCGCTTGCGAACCGCTGTGTGAACAGTAGTTCCATCTCCGTAAATGTCTTGACAGAGTCATTTGGAAGCTTGGAGTACCATTCAAATGCCGTCTCTGACAAGCTGTCAACAAACTGGCGAAGCAACAGTTTATCATCGCCCCCGGTATTACCACACAAAGCTCTGAATTGAGAAACGTGTTGGTGTGGATTGCCCGTCCCCTTATACACATGGAATTTTGGAATTGTATATCCTGGCAGGTACTTAATTTAGTCATACCATCCTGGATAAGGTCGCCCAGTTCCGACGACTTGGCCTGCCTCTTCATTCGCTTGATGAGCTCGTATTTGTTGAACTATGTAGTCGTCAAGGGTAGCTTTGGAGATCGTCTTCTCCTTGGCTACTAATAATGCCGGAGGAGGGTTTGATATCTCCCTTCTGTCGTCTTCAATGATTATTGGAGGGTCTTCGGCTGAAGGATCCATCTAGATCATCATTCCCACCATGTTTTGGAACAGAAGCACCATTTGTTTTATATTAGCCGCTTGTTCCGCGGCCTCTTTGTCTTTCTTTTCAAGAACCCTCCATAGGAATTCAGTGTCGGTCTCCTGCTCCTGGCGTTGTTCCAACGATGCTTCCGGGCTTTCTTTCTGCCCAGTAAGTGTGGCCATCCTTGTCAACATCTCTTGGAGCTTTTGTTGTTACTCCTGAGCTTTTGTCACCTATCGTGTGAGTGGTCGATGACCCGTGGAAGTAAGGCTTTCCTCTTTCCCGGAAGCCATGTACACCGTGTGTACTACCATGCCCCCAGACTTAGGGCGTTTGGGTCCACTGCCTTTGATCTTTGCTGCCGGCATGGGGATCTTCTCCAGCCTTCTCCTGTTGTGGGAGGTCGAGGTTGAGGGGGCCGTTACAGCAGGCACCCACGCAGATGATACTTTTCGTGGTATGACGGAGGGATGGTCCTCCTCTTGCCGAGCCTTTGTTTTCTTCAGCCGGCGAGTGTAATCTTTGTCAATTACAGAGTCTTGGACTTTCCGCCAAACTCTGTGGATCTTGGAGGACAACCTCTGAGGAGGCTGTTCCGGCTTCACTTGTGTCATGCTTTCAGCAGGCGGAGGAGACTTCTTCAAGATGGCGGTTGGAGAGTTATTGAGCACCTTCCTGAGTAGCTCGAAGCTGTTCCCAGTTGGAACAACAGTGTCAATTTCCACCATTGGAGCTGGTGGAGTAAGTCCAGAGGGGGAACTGCTCCCAGCCTTCCTTACTCGGTTCCAGTGGCGATGTCGAGCATGTCGTGCAGATAGGAATGGTTCGGTTACGGGAGAGGCTTTGTCATGCCCTCTACTCTGATGAGAAGCTGCTGTCGACGTCAGCCTGTCGAAGACTGACGTCCGCTGAGAGGGAACGGTTAGTCTGTCGAAGGAAGACTTTTTGGCAAGGAAAGCAGCTTTGGTGACTTCGCACGAAGCAGGAGTTGGAACGTCCAATCTTGCAAAGACTGATTTTTTAGAAGGAGAAGCCCTTATGACGACTTCGTTTGTCGGAGCTGGAATGGCTATCCGCTTCGGGATAACCCCTTCAGGTATCACGAGCCTTTTTACGGGCCCACTAGAGCTTTGGCTCAGCCTATCGAAGACTAAGGCGGCAGACTTGGATAACCCGTTGAGAGGGGCCGTGGTTGTTGCGAGCCGATCAATGACCGAATTATTTAGAGCCTCTTGTGGTGGCATCGAGGCATTGAAGCATATTGGCGGGAGCATGGTCCTAAAAAATAGTCCATTGGTGGCCTGAGTCACCTGTTCCACCGGCATTGCAAAGATGGAGGCTGCTTAGGGCCCATAAGTCACTCCTCTAGCAGGGACGGAGTGGGAGTTGCCGTTGAAATTGGTGCAGTTGGAAGCCATCGATGTCACCTTCTCTTTTGCATGGAGCAAGACACCAAATCTTAGTACCTTGAATCCAGGGGCAACCATATTAAACCTCGATTCTTTCGTGAACATGACACACGAAGTGTGGAGTGGAAAGAGGAAAAGGTCCCACCGGGCGTGCCAGAATCTGTTTACCGCCAAAAACCGGGAAGACAAACAACTTTCCTACATTTGGGGGCAGATGTTATTTTGTTTTATCTGTCCACCTCTCCGAAGATGCCAAGTTGATTTATGTCACCGTGTATCGAAGGTTTAGACAGATGCAGCCGTTGTAGCAGACTTCGTCAGATTTCCCCTCGTTGTGAGGGGTTTTTTTTTATTGTGGGGACGATCTTCCCTGCAGGCGTAAGCCCCTGCAATTAATTACGTTACCGCATCGCGGTAACCACTTTCTCCTGCTCCAGAAGGTCACTTCATGTCGTGTGTGTTTGTTTTATTTTTGGTTGCCCGTGGATTGCATACGGAGACTAATTTGTATTATCGCCCGTAGGGCGTGGATTTGTCCAAATTCGTATTTTCTTAGATTTGGGTTTGGTTTGATTTAAGGATCGTTAATCTTGTTTTGGGATTAAGATCAACTTAAATGTTTGTCGAGGATACGTTAGTCCAACTTTAGACTAAGATCTACTCAGCATGATTTTGGGATCATTCTGACCCAACAAAAGAGCATTTGGGCTCTATTGCTTTAGTTTAAGAACGTTGCGGTCCGTAGCTAGTTTAAGGACATTACGGTCCATTAAGGTATGCTCATGGGTTTGGGAGTGCATCCAAGAGCTGTTGGTTGTCGGGACCCTCCATCTCTTTAACATCGTTGAAGAATTACAACGACATGTATCAGAGGTGTGGAGAGATGTAGCTTTGAATCGAACTCCAGATTGAAGGGAGAGATCATGGTGGAACGAACATTTTTTTAGATGCCATGTGCCAGGAGATCATTGGTCATCTTTAGAACTAAGATCGATTTGGGGAGACCTGAGTATAGGAGGGCTCGGTTGATTGATGGTCAAAAGGTTTTGGCCTCGGGAGACTTGGCTAATTTAGGCTAAGGTTGGCCTCTCACAGTGTTAAATACTAATATCTGCTTGGCGCTCATGTGCTCCCACGTGAGGCTCTAAAGCAGTGTTAAACACTGCAATTTGGAGCGCTCTCGTATGGCACGTGAGGCACCCGAAAGTTGGTATGGTTCCCTTGGGTTCAAATCTCCGTCTGTACATATAAGTGTTAAACACTTAAATCTTGTGGCCATCACGTGTGGACACGTGAGGCACCCCCCGAGTTGGGCACTGCCTCATTTGGATTTATCCTCCCATTCTTTTATAAGTGTTAAGAACCATTGGGGGTCACCTGGGATCACGTGAGGTGCCTCAAAATGGGAACTGTCTTTGGGTTTATTGTATTTTTCTTTTATAAGTGCTAAGCACTTGTCTTAAGGAGTCACGTAGGAACACGCGAGTCGCTCTCAGTTGTTTTTTTTATGCAGGGTTAAACCCTAGTTTTGTCAGAAGAATTAAATTCCTATATCTTTTGGAAGAATTAAATTCTTCAAACTTAGTTCTTTCCTCTAAGTTTTGGGATTGCATGACAGAATCTTTCTGATGAGAATTAAATTCTCAACTTATGGGGAGATCTATTTCTGCAGACCTCAACCAGAGGAAGAACTAAGTTCTTTTTTTGGAAGAGTTAAACTCTTGTAAGATGAGATAAAATAATCTCTAGGTCTTCTTTTTTTTACCTGGGGTTTCTTTTCTTCAAAGAAAACTCTTCTTCTTTTTTTTGTTTCTCAAATCTTATGGGGGGGTCTCCTCTTTTCTCCTTTCAGTCTCGGGTCCTTTATATAGTAGAGGAAAGTTTATTGATTTAGTTAAGGAAATCTCTCATTAAGAGATTTTTTAATTGATTCGAGAATTTTATCCGCCGTTGGATTTTTGATCCAATGACTTCTGTTTTACAGAAGATATTTTTCTTGTTTTTAACAAGATTGGGAAAATATTTTCCATACTGAGCTTATTCTGTAGCTTGGTGATTTTTAATCACTATTGGATTTTTAATCCAACGGTGCTCTGTTTTACAGAGCCTAATCTTTCTTGTTTAGAAAGATTGGGAAAATATTTTCCCATACAAAGCTTATTCTGTAGCTTGGTGATTTTTAATCACCATTGGATCTTTAATCCAACGGTGCTTTGTTTTACAGAGCGTAATCTTTCTTGTTTAGAAAGATTGGGGAAATATTTTCCCATACAGAGTTTATTCTGTAACTTGGTGATTTTTAATCACCATTGGATCTTTAATCCAACGGTGCTCTGTTTTACAGAGCATAATCTTTCTTGTTTAGAAAGATCTAAGGAAATATTTTCCAAATAGGGTTTTGATCCCTCTTATTTAGAATTTAATTCTATCGGCTCAGAAGGCATTAGGAATCCTTACGTGTAGCACGTGACCCCCTTAGCATTAAACTGGTTTGCTTATATGCAGCAGTCACAGAGAAAGGCATCATGTGTTGGCACGTGAGATGATGTTCAGGAATGTCACGTGTGGCATGTGACCACCATGAAGTTAAGCCCAATAAAGAGCATCATGTGCTGACATGTGAGCTTCTCTGGCCTGTTATTTGTTTTAGGAAGGCGCCTATATACTTTGTATATAGATGCTCACGTGCCTGCACACGAAGCTCAATTTCAGCCTTATTTGTTAAACGCAATACCTATAATCTTTACTCCAAGGCGTATCACGTATGGGCACGTGATTCTCCATTTGGGGAATTTTTCCCATCTCTTTTTATTTATTATTTTTTTTATAAGGGAACAGAGTACATCCAATTTCTGCCAGTATAGAAGGAAAAATAGACAATCTTTTTAGTGTTTGTATAAATATAACTGTATAACAATAGAATTACTATAACTATAATGCAAACATAGTGTAGTTAAGTTCCTTTTGCCATTCAGTTGTTTGTATAGTAACCTATAATGACTATTATTGGATGTATAATTTGATGTTTTCCTATGTTGATTTGAAATCTATATACTTTAAGCTGATAAGTTTTGTCAAATTGGCACATCATGTTTGATTATTTGAATATTTAAATAAAGCATCAAGAAGTTAAGAACTTTTTGCTTTGTCAACAATTTGGTTTAAAAGATAATTTTGAAGAAATTTGAGAATGTTCTTCATCATGAGGAAGTTTTCCTAGAGCAACCAACACAATGAGAAAACATACTTATTTAGTCGGGGTTTTTATTCCGTCGGCTATTATCCGATGGCATAAACCTCTAATAAAACAAATGGGCCCATGAAATGCTTTAATAATTGTGTTAGGTTATTCCGTCGACTAGCACCCGACGGAATAACCCAATAAATAATAAAGGCTCGGGTTGAGCTTTGATCCCCCATTTTCCCCAAAGAAAAAAAACTCTCGTCCTCCTTTTCGGCCCCGGAGCTCTAACCTCCTCTTCTTCCAATCACCGGCGATGGTCGGCCCCAGAGCTCCTGTAAGTCCACGTTGCTCACCCCGGTTCTTACGGGGAGGCGGAAACGGCGAAAAAACGATTTTTGGCGCAAAGGCAACATGGACTAAAACACGGATCTTTGCTAAACTATGAACTAGCAAACTACTAGAGGCGTTATCTACTATGCCATAGAAGTTATACCTCACGATTCCGGTCCTTCGGGTCTTCATTCCGCTGTCTGGCTCGTCCATGCACGCTCCGAGGATCGATCCGGATCTTGGTCACCTCCGCGGCCTTCTTGAGTCGAAGACGATCCACCCGAGAGTTGTACACCGAGCTCCACCTCGAGCCGAGGCAACTAGGGCAACAAGATCGCTAGTTTTGATGTCCTAGGTTGTGTAGAAGTAGTAGATGGATGGTTTTGTCAAGTGGGATCCTTTTTCTCTCAACACATGAGATCAAAGGAAGAATCAAGAGGAGGAAGAAGGAGGAGAAACCATGGAGCTCTTTCTCATTTCTTTTTCAAGAGAGAGAATGAGAATGAGAAAATGAAATTGTGAACCAATGAAAAGAGGCACTATGGTTGCAATAATAGTAAACATCATCATTACTAATCCTATCATGATAAAGTTGATGGCTACATTGACATGACCATTTTCATAATCCAAAAAGAAAAAGAAAACCAAAGAAGAGTGTAGACCTCTCATGAAGGTCAAGGTCTACTTTGGTCAACGGGTCAACAAAGTCAAGAGTGGTCAAGGTGGTCAAATGGTCAAAGCAATTAGCCATCACAAAACTATCACTGAAAAGATTAGTAAGTAATGTCCGCGGCTCATAATGGTTTTGACGGAACGAATTGCCAAAACCCTAATGAGTCCGCCACATAACGGTTTTGGCCGAACCAACTGCCAAAACCCTAATGAGGCACCTCCACCTTCATCGCACCTCAAAACTGTGCATACACACCCGCATCCGCATTCCGTAGAATGCGAATGCACAGAAGACAAAACAAATCCACCCGTGCAATACTAGGATCCGGCTTAAACCAAAGCCCACTAGTATTGCCTGCCCGAACAGCATACGCACACAAGTGCACGTAAGTGATCGCAGCCCTGCCGTAAAACCATACGGCCTCTACACGTTTCGCATAGTGTAGGGAAACACTCTGTGTGGGACTCTAAAGACTCGACACTACGCTGGCAGTGGGTTTAACCATAGACCGCAAGCGGCACTAGCTGTACGTAACGGCCCCCAGGTAGATGTCGATAAGAAGGCCGATGAGGTAAACCCATCCGAACTCCTACTGAGCCTGTATGTGACAATCTCTGTACAGTCCGGTCTGTTCGTCTGATACATCGCATGGTGGGCCTAGGGGGTGGTGAACGTCAGTCCCCTAATAGCGGTACAAGTCGTGTCGGAGTGTAGCCCATAACACCCTGAGATAACACTGGAAACCTACCAGTATATCTCGCTTGCCCTGGCCAGGGACTACTCGTGTAATGGCTCTCCTAGACACAGCGCGATGTCAACCCCCAATACCGGGAGAGACGAATCCTGTCTAACCGTCACTGCCTCCAAGTGCTTCAGGACTGCACCCAACTACTACCTGTTTGCACGACTCCTTTGAGCCGTGGTAGGGTAGTAATCTAAGTACAGTGGGAACACACTCGAGGCAAAGTGACAGTGTCAAGTCAGCGGACTAAGCTGTACTCATGTCACCTGGAAACTGATAACTGACGATAGGTATAATACCAACCGACAGTTCCCGACGAGTCCTGTCCAGTATACTCGTAACCAAACGAGCACCTGCATACTATCTCCAGTACGACGTACTGATGGCTGTGGGACAGACCACCTCCCCTGCTGGGATGAGAAGCGCATACGCTAGTCTGCTCCGGAGTATCGATGCCCTGTCTCGATAGTCCTACGACTAGGGACCTGTATAAGGATGTGCTTATAGATTACCCAGCCCCCACAAGTGTGACTGCCATCACAACGCTGGTAATCAAGCAAAGATCCTAAGGGCTCCACTAATATGTATATAAGCGATATGCTAAAAGTAACACATGCACATATTGTAGTAGAGGCAAACCAAGTAGCATACTACCATTTTGAGCAAGATTGTCTATACAACTGTGAATATCCCAAGCTTCCATTAAGTAATATACAAGCTAGTATGATACAGTAATGGCCTCTAGGGCATATACACAAACAATCTCCCACTTGCACTAAGGCCATGTACTAGCGTATCGAAGACCTATCATCTCGATCAGCCGCTCGAACTGAGTCTGGGGTAAGGCCTTCGTGAGTGGATCTGCAGTGTTATCCTCCGAATTTACTCTCTTCACCTTGATCTCCCGGCGATCTACGATCTCCCTGATCAGGTGGTACCGCTTCAAAATGTGCCTGGACTTCTGATGGGACCCGGGTTCCTTCGCCAAAGCTATAGCGCCGTTGTTGTCGCAATACAGCGGTATTGGATCAACAATGGTAGGAACTACCTGAAGCTCCGTGAGGAACTTCTTCATCCAGACAGCTTCCTTTGCGGCATCGCAAGCAGCTATGTACTCCGCTTCCATAGTTGAGTCAGCAACAGTTTCCTGCTTGGAACTCTTCCAGCAAACCGCCCCTCCATTGAGGGTGAAGACATAACCCGACATGGACTTGGAGTCATCCTTGTCACTCTGGAAGCTGGAGTCAGCAAAGGCCTCAATCTGGAGGTCTTTTCCGCCATACACCAAGAACATCTCCTTAGTCCTTCGCAGGTACTTGAGAATGTTCTTTACCGCTATCCAGTGTTTCTCCCCTGGGTCCGACTAATACCGGCTTACAACGCTCAATGCGTATGCTACATCTGGTCTGGTACATAACATCGCATACATTATAGAGCCTACCGCAGAAGCGTAAGGTATAATAGACATGCGATCCCTTTCCAAATCGGTCTTGGGAGACATCTCTTTGGAGAGGGTGATCCCGTGACAAGCCGGTAAATTACCGTGCTTGGAATCTTCCATACTGAATCTTTTCAGTATGGTGTCAATGTACCTGGACTGTGAAAGTCCCAACATCCTCTTAGATCTATCACGATAGATCTGGATCCCCAGAATGTAGTTGGCATCGCCCAGGTCCTTCATGGAGAACCTCTGTGACAAGAATCCTTTGACTGACTGTAGCATAGGAATATCATTTCCTATTAGGAGAATGTCATCCACGTACAAGACGAGGAATACCACAGTTCTCCCTACAATCTTACTGTAAATGCATGGTTCATCTGGGTTTTTGATAAAGTCGAATTCCTTGACAGTATCATCAAAGCAGATGTTCCAACTCCGCGATGCCTGCTTCAATCCATAGATGGATTTGAGCAACTTGCACACTTTACCGCTGCTCCCACTCTGAATGAATCCCTCCGGCTGATCCATATAGACGCACTCTTCTAAATTTCCATTTAGGAAAGCCGTCTTTACGTCCATCTACCAGATTTCATAATCGTGGAAAGCAGCAATGGAAAGAAGGATCCGAATGGATTTGAGCATAGCCACTGGAGAAAAGGTCTCGTCATAGTCCAAACCAGGTCTGTGACGAAAACCCTTTGCAACAAGTCTAGCTTTATAGGTTTCAACCTGCCCATCTACACCAATCTTCTTTCTGAAGATCCATTTGCAGCCTACGGGTTTTACCCCTTCTGGAGCAAAGTCCAAAGTCCAAACTTTGTTGGTGTACATGGACTCCATTTCGGTCCGCATTGCATCCAGCCATTTTACCGAGTCACGCTCTGAATGGCTTGCTGGAAGCTAGTAGGCTCACCATAGTCAATGGTGCAATCCTCTCTATCCCCGTCTATGAGAAAACCGTAGTATCTCTCGGGCGGATGAGACTGCCTACTACTCCTGCGGAGCGGCGTAGGAATGTCCTGTTCTCTTGAACCTTCTGATTCTTCCAAGCTTTCAGTAATAGCTTGTGGTTCTGGAATTTCTTTCAGTTCTACTACGCTCCCACTTGTTTCTTTTTCTAAAAACTGATGTTCCAGAAAGTGGGCATGACGAGAAACAAAACCTTTTGTTCCTTTGCGTAATAGAAAAAATACCCTCTGGAGTTCTTTGGGTATCCCACAAACTTACACAGTACTGAGCGTGCCTCGAGCTTGTCCGCATGCTGCTTTTTAACAAAAGCTGGACATCCCCATATCTTCAGATATTGAAGATGGGGTTTCTTCCCACACCATATCTGATATGGTGTGGTAGGCACAGTCTTGGAGGGAACCTTGTTCAAAAGATATGCAGCTGTTTCTAGTGCATAACCCCAGAATGATCGCGGCAACTCAGCCTTACTCATCATGGAACGAACCATGTCCAACAGGGTTTGATTCCGCCTTTCCGATACACCGTTGTGTTGTGGTGTGTATGGAGGAGTAAGCTGAGAGAGAATTCCATTCTCTTTTAAGTAGCCCAGAAACTCGGCACTCAAGTATTCACCACCTCGATCAGATCTTAGTGTCTTGATACTTTTGCCTGTTTGTTTTTCAACTTCATTTTTGTATTCCCGAAATTTCTCAAAGGCCTCGGATTTATACTTCATCAAGAAGACATGTCCATACCTAGAGAAATCATCTGTGAAAGTAATGAAGTATGAATAACCACTTCGCGCATGTGTAGACATTGGACCACACACGTCACTGTGTATGAGTCACAAGAGCTCGCTCGCTCTTTCTCCGTGTCCAGTGAACGGAGTCTTTGTCATCTTTCCCATGAGACAAGATTCACAAGTGGCATAAGACTGGTACTCGAACGGATCCAAGTATCCTTCTCTATGTAACTTTGTCAACCGTGTCTCATTAATGTGACCCAGTCTACAATTCCATAAGAAAACCTGATTTAATTCCGGAGACTTTCTTTTAAGTGTGTTCTGGACACTGAAAACCTGAGCTTGATTCAGTACGTATATTCCGTTTTTCAATGTACCTGACCCAATCAGAACTTGATTTAGGTGGATGTTGACCACATCGCTTACAAAAGTAAAATCATATCCTTCCTTAGAAAGTAAGGATACAGATATGATATTACAAGTCGCACCTGGTACATAAAAACAGTCACGCAGAATCAATATCTGCCCAGTTGTCAGTCCAAGATGATACTCCCCTACGGATTCAGCGTACATGCTCATTCCGTTAGCAACCCTGAGAGTCATATCACCTATCTTGATAACCCTACGGTTTTTCAGAGCCTGTAATGAATTACAGATATGAGATCCTGATCCGGTATCCAATACCCAGGAAGTAGGGTTAACTGACATACAGTTCTCTATTACAAACACACCCGAAGCCGAAGCCACAACATGCTTCGAATTTTGGCTACTGGCTTTGCTAGCCCTGTAATCCTTCTGCCAATGTTCATTCCTGTAATAATAGGAACGTCCCTCTTTTACTATATCCAGTCCTGAAACTTCTGCCCCTTCCTTTTCCTTCTACTTCCCTAGTTTCCTTCAGGGTAGAAGGTAGAGACTGTAGAATCAAGTCAGCATCTGACCCGTTCTTCAACGTGGTCTTCAGGTCCGTGAGCTCAAAATAGCTGGTCTCTGTAAGGACGTTTCCCCCTACAGATGACCCGATAGCCAACCTCGCTGGAAGCAATTCGTTCGAGGTCTCATATCTTGCGATACGAGATTGCTCTCCATATAAATTTTTGTTATGGAGGAAGATAGAAACTAAGTCAATCTTCTCGTGCTAAATCTGGTATATACCATCAACTGAGGCTAACACGAGGCACTTGGCTTTCACACAATCCTTTTCCGATGTCTTGCGGATATTAATATCCATGACAGGGGAAACTGGACCTGAGACGGCAGGGGTTGGATCAGTCAAGTGGTATCCCAGCTTGTCATGGGCAATGGACATCTGGACAGATCTTTGCCAGTCATAACAGTCAGATTCAGTCATTTTTTTATCTAGATGTAATCTAGGTGCGGTCACTGGGTCGCTGCAATTAAGAGAGAGAGAAGAAAACACTCACCATGATGCTTTTGCAAGTTTAGATTGGTTTTTAATTTATCTAAACAGGATGGCTCCCACTGTCTCTCGAATCCCTCCTCAAACCATAAAGGAAGAATTAGTCGAGATCAATCTCACCGTACAATACTTGCTTAACTGTTCAGCCAGGCCAGTGTCGGTACTTCGAGGGAGGTTTTCCAACGCTTTCGCGAAGTTCCTTAATTAAGTAACCTCTTTTCCCTGTGGGCGTAGCCCCGCTAACACCTTTCTAGACACCTACTTGGTTTATAGCATTGATCGTTAAGTGAGAAAGTTCCTCAGGAGTAGCATATACTCACAGTAGGATCGGGATCCAAATATCATCGCGTGACAAAACTGAAGGAATCCTACCAGAATCATCACACTCCAAATGGTATGCAGCGCTAGCAAATTTCAGTTCTTTTGAAACTCCCGATGTGGATTTTTGCCCCATGCTCTTATGACCTTGACGAAGGCCAACATATCATAAGTCACATGTCAAGTTCTACCCATCATTGTCCAGGTTAATTTGAACCCACCCGTACATACCCTTAACGAAGGCCAAAATAGTAGTACGACTGTCCCAAACCAACGCATCTATCTATGCTACAGATAAATATTCAGCAGCTACCAATCACTATGCCTTGGCGAAGGTCAAAATACATAGCTTGAATACTACTGAATATTTAACTGAAATGGCGGAGGGCTACGAATGGTTTTGGCGAAACCGTGAACTTAGTGAACTTGATATAATCGATGGAACGAGATAGCTTTTAAAAGGAGTGGTTCAAGCTCCGCATTTAAAAGTTGGTTTTTGAAAAGAACCGAGTGGTTTTGAAAGTGTTCCAACGACTTTTACTTGGTTTATTTTCTTGCATTAATTTTAATGCGTCCCATCATTTAATCCTACCATTGCAGAAAACAACGAAAATATGACCTACGCTTATGCCATCCGCATTCGCCACGGGGTCCCGTCATCACCCGTTAGGTTACTTAACTAACGACAGAGCGGGGGCTAGACTAGCGCGGATGCAAAACATAAGCAACGCCTAAATAGATATCATATATAGATATATATACATTCGTCAGATGCAATGATAGCCATTCCAGATCACAGACGAACACTTTGGATATACTAGGAATCCGCATTCCGTACGAGCCTGTAACAAAAAGCGGATTACACGGTCCTGATGAATAGCCAATACCCCATCCTAGACCCCTACGGGTGCGGCAAACTACCCGCCAAGTACCCGAAGCGAAGCAACCTCCCTCAACCCGTGAGTAGGCCACTCGGCACTTCGAGATACCCGGTAGTTTGTGCACCCCATCTTGGGTCTATCCTAGGAGCAAAAACAGTAAAAAGAAATTAAACAATGGCGGCTACAAGCTCATCCCGGATGTGCGGCCAAACAAATAATATTACATCAATTTACAAATTTTACAATGAATGAAAGAAAAAGAAACTCTCATCTCACATCCACCCCGGCTATTCATCCGCGACAATCCAACGAGTTCATATACACAAACCATCAACATTACAGATCACAGATATGTATAACCCTCACTAATCGACGTATAGCGATTAGCAGACGTTCAATACATATATCACATCACAGAAAATATCCATTAGCCAAAGTCTACGGAATATCGATCAAAATACGGATTTGTAACCACCACAAAAATTCAATTTGTTCTCTGGAAAATCTGGGCAGAAACAATATGTACTAAAAATCCCAAAACCACCAACTAAAACACTGCACCAAACCCGGTCCACAACCGAGTCAACTCGGCCGCAGATCCACGGCAAGAAGCATGTTCTTGCCGCGGAACCGCGGCGCTTTAACCAGTTCAGTGGATCGTTTTTGGTCTGTGTCTTTAGAAAACCTTGAGCCGATTTTTCATGTATGTTAAATTATTTTTAGAACAGTATAAAAAATAGGCAGAAAGTTAAATTTTCCGGACTTGTTTTGCGAATTTTTTCCGATCGATATTCTAAATACTTTGCTAACTTGCTAGTTTATGTTTAGCTAGGCTCTGATACCACTGTAAGTCCACGTTGCTCACCCCGGTTCTTACGGGGAGGCGGAAACGGCGAAAAACGATTTTTGGCGCAAAGGCAACATGGACTAAAACACGGATCTTTGCTAAACTATGAACTAGCAAACTACTAGAGGCGTTATCTACTATGCCATAGAAGTTATACCTCACGATTCTGGTCCTTCGGGTCTTCATTCCGCTGTCCGGCTCGTCCATGCACGCTCCGAGGATCGATCCGGATCTTGGTCACCTGCGCGGCCTTCTTGAGTCGAAGACGATCCACCCGAGAGTAGTACACCGAGCTCCACCTCGAGTCGAGGCAACTAGGGCAACAAGATCGCTAGTCTTGATGTCCTAGGTTGTGTAGAAGTAGTAGAGGGATGGTTTTGTCAAGTGGGATCCTTTTTCTCTCAACACATGAGATCAAAGGAAGAATCAAGAGGAGGAAGAAGGAGGAGCAACCATGGAGCTCTTTCTCATTTCTTTTTCAAGAGAGAGAATGAGAATGAGAAAATGAAATTTTGAACCAATGAAAAAAGGCACCATGGTTGCAATAATACTAAACATCATCATTACTAATCCTATCATGATAAAATTGATGGCTACATTGACATGACCATTTTCATAATCCAAAAAGAAAAAGAAAACCAAAGAAGAGTGTAGACCTCTCATGAAGGTCAAGGTCAACTTTGGTCAACGGGTCAACAAAGTCAAGAGTGGTCAAGGTGGTCAAATGGTCAAAGCAATTAGCCATCACAAAATTATCACTGAAAAGATTAGTAAGTAATGTCCGCGGCTCATAATGGTTTTGACCGAACGAATTGCCAAAACCCTAATGAGTCCGCCACATAACGGTTTTGGCCGAACCAACTGCCAAAACCCTAATGAGGCACCTCCACCTTCATCGCTCCTCAAAACTGTGCATACACACCCGCATACGCATTCTGTAGAATGCGAATGCACAGAAGACAAAACAAATCCACCCGTGCAATACTAGGATCCGGCTTAAACCAAAGCCCACTAGTATTGCCTGCCCGAACAGCATACGCACACAAGTGCACGTAAGTGATCGCAGCCCTGCCGTAAAACCATACGGCCTCTACACGTTTCTTTTAGTGCAGGGAAACTCTCTGTGTAGGACTCTAAAGACTTGACACTACGCTGGCAGTGGGTTTAACCACAGACCGCAAGCGGCACTAGTTGTACGTAACGGCCCCCAGGTAAATGTCGATAAGAAGGCCGATGAGGTAAACCCATCCGAACTCCTACTGAGCCTGTATGTGACAATCTCCGTACAGTCCGGTCTGTTCGTCTGATACATCGCATGGCAGGCCTATGGGGTGGTGAACGTCAGTTCCCTAATAGCCGTACAAGTCGTGTCGGAGTGTAGCCCATAACACCCTGAGATAACACTGGAAACCTACCAGTATATCTCGCTTGCCCTGGCCAGGGACTACTCGTGTAATAGCTCTCCTAGACACAGCGCGATGTCAACCCCCAATACCGGGAGAGACGAATCCTGTCTAACCGTCACTGCCTCTAAGTGTTTCGGGACTGCACCCAACTACTACCTGTTTGCATGACTCCTTTGAGCCGTGGTAGGGTAGTAATCTAATTACAGTGGGAACACACTCGAGGCGAAGTGACAGTGTCAAGTCAGCGGACTAAGCTGTACTCATGTCACCTGGGAACTGATAACTGACGATAGGTATAATACCAACCGACAGTTCCCGACGAGTCCTGTCCAGTGTACTTGTAACCCAACGAGCACCCGCATACTATCTCCAGTATGACGTACTGATGGCTGTGGGACAGACCACCTCCCCTGCTGGGATAAGAAGCGCATACGCTAGTCTACTCCGGAGTATCAATGCCCTGTCTCGATAGTCCTACGACTAGGGACCTGTATAAGGATGTGCTTATAGATTATCCAGCCCCCACAAGCGTGAGCGCCATCACAACGCTGGTAATCAAGCAAAGATCCTAAGGGCTCCACTAATATGTATATAAGCGATATGCTAAAAGAAACACATGCACATATTGAAGTAGAGACAAACCAAGTAGCATACTACCATTTTGAGCAAGATTGTTTATACAACTGTGAATATCCTAAGCTTCCATTAAGTAATATACAAGCTAGTATGATACAGTAATGGCCTCTAGGGCATATACACTAACAGCTCCGACCTCTTCTTCCTCCTCTTCCTCGCGGCGCAGCCCCTTCCCCATCTCCTGTTAGTGTATATGCCCTAGGGTCCATTATTGTATCATACTAGTTTGTATATTACTTAATGGAAGCTTGGGATATTCACATGTATATAACAATCTTGCTAAACATGGTAATATGCTACTTGGTTTTTTCTATCTTAATATGTGAGTATACGTATTGATAGAGCTCTTAGGATCTTGCTTGACTACCAACGTTGTGATGGCAGTCACACTAGTGGGGGCTGGGTAGTCTACAAGCACATCCTTTTTCAGGTCCCTAGTCGTAGGATTATCGAGACAGAGCATCGATACTCCGGAGTAGACTAGTGTGTATGCTTCTCATCCCAGTTAGGGAGATGGTCTGTCCCACAGCCGTCAGTACGTCGTACTGGAGATAGTATCCAGGTGCTCGTTGGGTTACGGGTACACCGGACAGGACTCGCAGGGAACTGTTGGTTGGTTTTATACCAGTCGTCAGTTAACAGTTCCTAGGTGACATGAGTACAGCATAGTCCGCAGACTTGACACTGCTACTTCGCCTCGAGTGTGTCCCACTGTTCTTAGATTGCTACCCTACCACGGCTCAAAGGAGTCGTGCAAACAGGTAGTAGTTGGGTGCAGTGCCGAGCACTTGGAGGCAGTGGTGGTTAGACAGGATTCGTCTCTCCCGGTATTGGGAGTTGATATCGCGCTGTGTCAGAGAGCCATTACGCAAAGTCCCTAGACAGGGCAAGCGAGATTTACTGGTAGGTTCCAGTAGTATCTCAGGGTTTAATGGGCTTCACTCTGACACGACTTATACCGCTATTAAGGGACTGACGCTTGCCGCCCCCTAGGCCCGATATGCGATAGTCTTAGACGAACAGACCGGACTGTACGGAGATTGTCACATCAGGCTCAGTAGGAGTTCGAATGGGTTTCCTCATCGGCCTTCTTATCGACATCTACCTGGGGACCGTTACGTACAGCTAGTGCCGCTTGCGGTCTGTGGTTAAACCCACTGCCAGCGTAGTAGTCGAGTTTTTAGATTCCCACACAGAGAGTTTCCCTGCTCCAGGCGAAACGATATAGAGGTCGTATGGTTTTACGACAAGGGTTCGGACGCATACGTGTGTTTACGCACGTACGACATTCAGACAGTTTTTACTAGCCAGCTTTGGTTTAAGCCAGTTTCTAGTATCGGGTTATTGGATTTATACAGTCTAAAGTTTTTCCGTGTTTTCACGGATAGGAGGGGCGTTCTCGTAATTTCGCGAGAAGCTTCTAGAAGGATGGTGACTTGGGGGTTTAGACGGCATAAGCATTAAATGAGATTAGTGACTCATTTGTGTGATTCATCCATGTCATTAATGCATCATAAATGGTTAATGACTCTTGTAGATGAATCACCCATATGAATTTATGAAGCATGGTTGTTAAATCATTTATTTATTTATTTGAGAAATAATAATGCTTCATATATATTCAAATGAGATCATTATCTCTTCTCATTCTCATGCTCACCTTCTCTCTCCTCAAGCTCTCTCTCTTCAAACCCTAATCCTCCCCTCATGTGTTGAGATCAAGGATTAGATAGACTAATTAATCCATAACATCACTCTATATCACCTAGGTTCCTTTGATTAGCAACTAAAGAAACCTAGTTACCTCAAGTTTAGAGGTGAAGCTTGGATTAGAAGCTCTCGAGTGGATCGTCTATTACATAGAGGAGGCCGAGGAGGAGGTGGATAACGTAAAGACGAAGGACACGGTTCATTAGGTATAATCACTTCACATAGTAGTTAACAACTTCTATGTTTCTTGTTAGTTATAGTTTAGCAAAGATTCTTCGGTTAGTCGATGTTTACACATAGAACAAGATCGTTTTTCATATTTCCGCCTCCCCGCAAGTCTTGGGGTGTTGTACATCGACTTACAGTGGTATCAAAGCCTCGCTAAACAATAATTAACTCATTAGCAAAGTCGTGTGAATTTCGAACGCAAAACGAACCGGAAAAGACATCGATATCACTAAGTTTCTGTCGAATTTAAAACAGGCCCTAAAAATTTTTCAGGGACCTCTAAAATAACAAGCATTGAATTTTAAGGTAACTGGAGAAAAATGGGTTCCTGTATCGGCCATATAGCCGCGGAACCGTGGCCGATCCCACCGATCAGCCGCCGAGTTGAAGCCGATTCAACCCAGTTTCCTCCAGTAACTCTTCTGTGATATTTTTGTATTTTCTGGAATGTTTATTTTCTGCTCAAGTCTCAGGTGCACAGAGAAGTTTTGGGAGTAGAATCTGATATGTTTGATCGATCGAAATTATACGATGTTTTCTAATTTGATTATATCTGTGATTGTATAATGTGTTCGTAAACCTCCCCTAACTGCTAGTATGTTGGTTGGCAGGGGGTTGCACATTTCTGTAATGGATTTTATCTGTTTGTGATTATGAACTGTATTGGATTGTTCGGGGTTTGAGATGGGTTATTATTTTAATTCATTCAATGTAATTGTAATATGTTGTAATATTATTTTGCGGGGTGCATCCAGGTTGCGGTTGTAGCCACCGTTGTATTATTTCATTTTACTGTTTTTGCTCCTAGGACAGACCCAAGGTGGGGTGCACAAACTACCGGGTACTTTGAAGTGTTTAGTGGCCTACTCACGTTGTTGAGGGAGACCGCTTCACTTCGGGTACTTGGTGGGTAGTTTGCCGTACCCGTAGGGGTCTAGGGTGGGGTAATGGCTATTCATCACAACTGTGTAATCCGTCTTTCGTTGCAGGCTCAAAAGAAATGCGGATTGCTTATATATCCAATAATGTTCATCTGAGATCTGGAATGCCTATTATTGCGTCTGAAGAATGTACAATATCTATATATGATAGCTATTTAGACGTCACTTATGTTTTACACCCGCGCTAGCCCAGCCCCCGCTCTGCCGTTAGTTAAGTAACCTAACGAGTGATGACGGGACCCAGTGGCGAATGCGGATGGCATAAGAGGACGTTGTATTTTCGTTGTTTTCAGCAATGATAGGTTAATGATGGGACACATTATTATTAATGCAAAGAAAATAAACCAAAGTTGAATTGTTGGAACAATTTAAAAGAAACCACTCGGTTATTTTAAAACAGAGGATATTTTTAATTGCGGAGCTTTAACCACTCCTTTTAAAAGCTATCAGGTTCCTTCGGTCATATCAAGTTCACTACGTTCACGGTTTCGCCAAAACCATTCGTAGCCCTCCGTCATTTCATTTGGGTATTCAGTAGTATTCAAGCTATGTATTTTGAACTAATGCCAAGGCATAGTGTTTGGTAGCTGCTGGGTATTCATTTGTTGCATAGATAGATGAGTTAGTTTGGGACAGTCGTATTATCATTTTGGCCGAACGTCAAGGATATGTACGGATGGGTTCAAATTAACAAGATAATGATGGGTAGAACTTGACATGTGACTTATGACATTTTGACCTAACGCCAAGGTCATAAGAGCATGGGGCAAAAATATATATCGGGAATTTCTAAAGAAACTGAAATTTGCAAAGAGATGCATACCATTTGGAGTTTGATGAATGTTGGTAGGATTCCTTCAACATTATCATACGATGATATTTGGATCCCGATCCTACTGTGAGTATATGCTACTTATCAGGAGATTCGTCACTTAACGATCAATGCTATAAACCAAGTAGGTGTCAAGAAAGGTGTCAGCGGGGCTACGCCTCCAGAGAAAAGAGGTTATTTAATTAAGGAACTTCGCGAAAGCGTTGGAAAACCTCCCTCGAAGTATCGACACTAGCCTGGCTGAACGGTTAAGCAAGTATTGTACGGTGAGAATAGTCCTGGCTAATTCTTCTTTTATGGTTTGAGGAAGGATTCGAGAGAACAGTGGGAGACACACAGTTTAGATAAACTAAAAACCACTCGAAACATGCAAGAGCATCATGCTAAAGTGTTTCTTCTCTCTCTCCTACTTGCAGCGACCCTGAAAATGACTGGACTTAAGTTACTTTTAGAGAAAAATATACTGACAGGGACAAACTATAAAGATTGGCTGCGGAATGTCAAAATGGCTTTGACCTATGACAAATTGGGGTACGTCCTCACCGCTAAGGCACCTGAAGTCCCAGGTCCTAAATCCAGTAATGCGGATAAGGAAATCCGCAAAACCTGGGACTTAGATTGCGCGAAGGCCAAGTGCATCGTGCTTGCCTCGATGAACAATGAACATCAGAGGAGGCACGAGGATATGGATCTTGATGCCATATTTCTCCATACAAAGGAACTTTATGGAGAGCAATCTCATATAGCAAGATACGAGACCTCAAAGAACTTGTTTCGAGCGAGGTTGGCCGTCAGATCATCGGTAGGAGAACATGTCCTAAAGATGATTAGCTATATAGAAGAGCTCGCAGACCTTGGGACGACTTTGGATAATGAGCTCTATACAGACCTTATTCTCCAGTCCCTTCCTTCGACCTACGTCCAGTTTATTCTGAATTTCAACATTCAAAGAAAAGAAGTTGAACTTCTAGAACTCCTTAACATGTTGAGGAGTGCAGAGGGCACCTTGCAAAAGGCAAGGGAAATACCCGCTATGTTTGTTAGCGATGCTTCTTCTTCCAGGTCCAAGGCTAGGGCCAAAGGAAGGAAGAAGAAGGCCGCCACCAAACCTAGAGGAGGTGTTAGTAAGGTAGGAGGGAAGGGAAAGAAAAAGTTTGCGGTGCCAGTAGTGGCCCAGGATGAGTGCTTCCATTGTCATAGGAAAGGGCACTGGAAGAAAGATTGCAAGGCGTGGAACGCCAAGAACCAGGAACCAAAGAAAGCTGTGGCTTCGACTTCAGGTGTGTTTATAATTGAGAATTGTCTGTCAATCAACTCTACTTCCTGGGTATTGGATACCGGATCAGGATCTCATATATGCAATTCATTGCAGGCACTGAGAAACCGTAGAGTGCTGAAGGAAAGTGATATGACCCTAAAGGTTGCTAACGGAGCTAGCGTGGGAGCTGTGTCCGTCGGGGATTATCTCCTGGGATTGACAAGTGGACACATTTTGGTTTTACATAACTGTTTTTGTGTACCTAGCTTAACGTGTAATATCATATCAGTTTCCTTGTTATCAAATAAAGGTTATGATTTCACGTTTGTAAGTGATGTTGTTAACATCCACCTTAATCATGGTTTGATTGGGTCCGGTACACTGAATAACGGTATATATGTCTTAAACCGACTCCAGATTTTCAATGTCTAGAACACACTAAAAAGAAAGTCTCCAGATTTAAATAAGGCTTTCTTATGGCATTGTAGACTAGGTCACATCAATGAGACAAGGTTAACTAAGTTACATAGAGAAGGATATTTGGACTCGTTCGAATATCAAACTTATGTCACTTGTCAATCATGTCTCAAAGGAAAGATGACAAAGACTCCATTCACTAGACATGGAGTAAGAGCGAGCGAGCTCTTAGGACTCATACACAGCGATGTATGTGGTCCAATGTCTACACATGCAAGATGTGGTTTTTCCTATTTCATTACTTTTACGGATGATTACTCAAGGTACGGATTCATTTATCTGATGAAACATAAATCCGAGGCTTTTGAGAAATTCCAAGAGTATAAGAATGAAGTAGAAAACCAAACCGGCAAAAGTATCAAGACACTAAGATCTGATCGAGGTGGTGAATACTTAAGTGCCGAGTTCCTAGGTTACCTAAAAGAGAAAGGAATTCTCTCTCAGCTTACTCCTCTATACACTCCACTGCATAACGGTGTATCGGAGAGACGGAATCGAACCCTATTGGATATGGTACGTTCCATGATGAGTAATGCTGAGTTACCGCGATCTTTCTGGGGTTATGCGCTAGAATCAGCGGCATATCTTTTGAACATAGTTCCTACCAAGACTGTGCCTCCCACGCCATATCAGATGTGGAGTGGGAAGAAACCCTATCTTCAGTATCTGAAAATTTGGGGATGTCCAGCTTTTGTTAAAAAGCAGCATGTGGACAAGCTCGAGGCACGATCAGTATTGTGTAAGTTTGTGGGATATCCAAAGAACTCCAGGGGGTATCTATTCTATTACGCAGAGGAACAAAAGGTTTTTGTTTCTCGTAATGCTCATTTTCTAGAACATCAGTTTTTAGAAAAGGAAACAAGTGAGAGCGAAATAGAACTGGAAGAAATTCCAGAACCACAAACTACTACTGAAAGTTTGGTAGAACCAGTAGTTCAAGAAGAACAGGACATTCCCGCACCCCTCCGCAGGAGTAGTAGGCCGTCTCATCCGCCTAAGAGATACTACGGTTTTCTCATAGATGGGGATAGAGAGGATTGCGTCATAGATGATGATGAATCTACTAGCTTCCAGTGGGCCATCCAGAGCGGCGACTCGGTATGATAGCTAGATGCAATGCGGACCGAAATGGAGTCCATGTACACCAACAAAGTATGGACTTTGGACTTTTCTCCAGATGGGGTAAAACCCATAGGATGCACTTCAAGAAAAAGATTGGTGTAGATGGACAGGTGGAAACCTATAAGGCTAGACTTGTTGCAAAGGGTTTTCGTCAAAGACCTGGTTTGGACTATGACGAAACTTTTTCTCCAGTGGCTATGCTCAAATCCATTCGGGTCCTTCTTGCTATTGCTGCATTCCATGATTATGAAATCTGGCAGATGGACGTAAAGACGACCTTTCTGAATGGTAATTTAGAAGAGTGCGTCTATATGGATCAGCCAGAAGGTTTCAATCAGAGTGGGAGCAGCGGGAAAGTATGCAAGTTGCTTAAGTCCATTTATGGACTAAAGCAGGCATCGCGGAGTTGGAACATCTGTTTTGATGAAACAGTCAAAGAATATGACTTTATCAAAAATCCCGATGAACCATGTATATATAGTAAAGTTGTAGCATGAAGTGTCGTGTTCCTCGTCTTGTACGTGGATGGCATTTTATTGATAGGAAATGACATTCCTATGCTACAATCTATCAAAGGATTCTTGTCACACAGGTTCTCCATGAAAGACCTGGGTGATGCCTCTTACATTCTGGGGATCCGGATCTATTGTGATAGATCCAAGAGGATGTTGGGACTTTCGCAGTCCAGGTATATCAACATTATACTGAAAAGATTCAGTATGGAAGATTCTAAGCGCGGTAATATACCGGCTTGTCACGGAATCACCCTATCCAAAAAGATGTCTCCCAAGACTGATTTGGAAAGGGATCGCATGTCCATTATACCCTACGCTTCTACAGTAGGCTCTATAATGTATGCGATGTTGTGCACCAGACCAGATGTTGCTTACGCACTCAGCGTGGTAAGCCGGTATCAGTCAGACCCAGGGGAGAATAACTGGATAGCGGTAAAGAACATTCTCAAGTACCTGAGAAGGACTAAGGAGATGTTATTGGTTTACGGCGGAAAAGACCTCAAGATGGAGGCCTTTGCTGATTCCGGCTTCCAGAGTGATAAGGACGATTCTAAGTCCATGTCTGGTTATGTCTTTACCCTCAATGGAGGGGCGGTGTGCTGGAAGAGTTCCAAGCAGGACACCGTTGCTGACTCGACGATGGAAGCGGAGTATATTGCTGCTTGCGATGCCGCAAAAGAAGCGGTCTGGATGAAGAAGTTCCTAACAGAACTTCAAGTGGTTCCTACCATTGTTGATCCAATACCTCTGTATTGCAAAAAAAATGGAGCTATAGATTTAGCGAAGGAACCAAGGTCCCATCAGAAGTCCAGACACATCTTAAGGCGGTATCACCTGATCAGGGAGATCATTGATCTTCGGGAGATCGAGCTTCGGAGAGTTGCTACTGAAGAGAACATTGCTGATCCATTCACGAAGGCCCTACCTCAGATTCAGTTCGAGAGGCTACTCGAGATAATCGGTCTTCGATATGCCAGTTCATGGCCCTAGTGCAAGTGGGAGATTGTCAGTGCATATGCCCTAGGGGCCATTATTGTATCATTCTAATTTGTATATTACTTAATGCAAGCTTGGGATATTCACATGTATATAACAGTCTTGCTAAACTTGGTAGTATGTTACTTGGTTTTTTCTATCTTAATATGTGAATATACGTATTGATAGAGCTCTTAGGATCTTGCTTGACTACCAGCGTTGTGATGGCAGTCACACTAGTGGGGGCTGGGTAGTCTACAAGAACATCCTTTTTCAAGCCCCTAGTCGTAGGATTATCGAGACAGAGCATCGATACTCCAGAGTAGACTAGTGTGTACGCTTCTCATCCCAGTTGGGGAGATGGTCTATCCCACAGCCGTCAGTACGTCGTACTGGAGATAGTATACAGGTGCTCGTTGGGTTACGGGTACACCGGACAGGACTCGCAGGGAACTGTTGGTTGGTTTTATACAAGTCGTCAGTTAACAGTTCCCAGGTGACATGAGTACAACATAGTCCGCAGACTTGACACTGCTACTTCGCCTTGAGTGTGTCCCACTATTCTTAGATTGCTATCCTACCACGGCTCAAAGGAGTCGTGCAAACAGGTAGCAGTTGGGTGCAGTCCCGAGCACTTGGAGGCAGTGGCGGTTAGACTGGATTCGTCTTTCCCGGTATTGGGAGTTGATATCGCGCTGTGTCAGAGAGCCATTACGCAAAGTCCCTGGCCAGGGCAAGCGAGATATACTGGTAGGTTCCAGTAGTTTCTCAGGGTGTAATGAGCTTCACTCCGACACGACTTATACTGCTATTAGGGGACTGACGCTTGCCGCCCCTTTAGGCCCGATATGCAATAGTCTTAGACGAACAGACCAGACTGTACGGAGATCGTCACATCAGGCTCAGTTGGAGTTCGGATGGGTTTCCTCATCGGCCTTCTTATCGACATCTACCTGGGGACCGTTACGTACAGCTAGTGCCGCTTGCGGTCTGTGGTTAAACTCACTGCCAGCGTAGTAGTCGAGTCTTTAGAGTCCCACATAGAGAGTTTCCCTGCTCCAAGAGAAACGATATAGAGGTCGTATGGTTTTACGACAAGGGTTCGGACGCATACGTGTGTTTACGCACGTATGACATTCGGACAGTTTTTACTAGCCGGCTTTGGTTTAAGCCAGTTTCTAGTATCGGGTTATTGGATTTATACAGTCTAAAGTTTATCCGTATTTTCACGGATAGGAGGGGCGTTCTCATAATTTCACGAGAAGCTTCTAGAAGGATGGTGACTTGGGGGTTTAGGTGGCATAAGCATTAAATGAGATTAGTGACTCATTTGTGTGATTCATCCGTGTTATTAATGCATCATAAATGGTTAATGACTCATGTAGATGAATCACTCATATGAATTTATGAAGCATGGTTGTTAAATCATTTATTTATTTATTTGAGAAATAATAATGCTTCATATATATTCAAATGAGATCATTATCTCTTCTCATTCTCATGCTCACTTTCTCTCTCCTCAAACTCTCTCTCTTCAAACCCTAATCCTCCCCTCTCATGTGTTTAGATCAAGGATTATATAAACTAATTAATCCATAACCTCACTCTATATCACCTAGGTACCTTTGATTAGCAACTAAAGAAACCTAGTTACCTCAAGTTTATAGGTGAAGCTTGGATTAGAAGCTCTCGGGTGGATCGTTTATTACATAGAGGAGGCCGAGGAGGAGGTGGATAACGTAAAAACGAAGGACACGGTTCATTAGGTATAATCACTTCATATAGTAGTTAACAACTTCTATGTTTCTTGTTAGTTATAGTTTAGCAAAGATTTTTTGGTTAGTCGATGTTTACGCATAGAACAAGATCGTTTTTCATATTTCCGCCTACCCGCAAGTCGTGGGGTGTTGCACATCGACTTACATCTCCCCTCCAAACCGTCGACCCCCTCCTCTTCCTCCTCCTTCACTTCCTCCAAGCCGTTGCCACTGTCAACTCCAAGCGCAGGCCACCGTCTCCTCCTCTTAGTTGTCACGACCCAAATAGGGCATATGACTGGCACAAGGATTACGTGAAGTCAAGTAGACATCACATAACCCAAGTAAGCCAAAACCAGAAATCTAAACCATATATATAAGAAAAATAGATAATAATAAATAAAAGGTTAAGTTTTAAGAAATGTTTTATAAAAGAAATAAAGCCTGTTTTGAAAAGATGTTTGAAAAACGGACATCACCTCTTTTGTAAATTTTGAATAAAACAAGTACAAGGATAATGAATATAGAAGTATCCCCACATGGGAGCAAGATCAACGCCAATGCGGCGGAATCACAAACCACACAGTAATATACAACGCCAAAAGGCGAAGAACCAACAAGCGGAAAGTAAACAACATAAATATACATCAAGTCGACTCCACACGAGTCCGACTACAACAACAACTTCTAAGGTCTCGACAATACGCTAGACTTGGTCTTTGATGGAGTTCTTCTAGATACAAATAAGGTACAAGACAATTGCCGATACAAATTCTAACCCACCTAACTCAAGAATATACGCAACTACGCGCACAAGAGAGCAGATATCTCAAACAAGCCGCGACTGATTCAATGTCACGACCCGGAATTTAGCTCGGGACCGGCACTTAAATCACGCAACATCTAAAGGTATAACATAATTCAAGTAAGCCGAAGCTTAGAAATCTAAACCTTTTTAGGGAAAATAATAGATGTGAAGTTTTTAAAATAAATGTATAATGAAATCAAGTTTTTCTTTAAATGCATAGGTAATAATATATGAAAATACAAGTGGATTATACTCTAGTTGAAAACATTTTTCATCTTTAAAAATTTGAGCTGCACCTCCCTTGTTTATTTTGATCCAAAACCACATACAAGCTATATATATATAAGTATCCCCAAACTGGAGCTAGCTCTTCGCCAATCGGAGGAATCACAACCACACAAGTAAGCAATATATACGACGCCTAACGGCGAAGATCAACACAGAAAGAATAAATAAAGCAAGACATCAACACCCAAAAGAAGCGAACATACACCCATTGCACTAAGTCTCGCAATCACACAAGTCTGTCTAAGTCTACCAATATACAAAGTCTAGTTTCTGATTGATAGAGTTTGACTCGATACAATGGGAATAATAAATACAAGAATGGGCACAATCCAATGTGTGTCCCACCTACCATAGCAAAACACCATGGATGAAGCCGTGTGCCAGCGATACCGCTACTGATCCAAGCGGTTGAACCTGCAAGAAAATTGTGGCACAACGGGGGTGAGTTGCCAACTCATGAGTAGAAAATATCAGCAGGTAGAAATCGAATAAACAATAATTCCTAGGTCATACTGTAACATGAAGGTAATACCATGATATCTAGGGTGTTTATGTATGCATACATATCAACAATATAATCGATGCCAATGACAACATGTAAAAATCAAATGTCTGAAATCATGTGCCTGTATGTATGAGGAAAATCAACCAACGTGTGTTCATCAACGACACATCAAATCATGGAACCTGAGTGTCCAACAGCGACACTCGAACATCATGAAACCCATGTCCAGTATCGACACGTAAATCCTCATATCTCAGGCGCCATATCCTCTGATCGGCCTTCAGGCGCGCGCATCCTCTGATCGGCCCTCATATCCATCTCACGACTCCGGTTGGTATCCTCCGGATAACCGCCGGGTCTAAACTATCACTGGTAGGTAGCACATTCCCCAGCAAGGCTCATCATCATCCCCACGATCTTCTTACCCCGGGGTACCTTACCGGGCCCACCATGTACCCTTAGACGGTTCATTCAACTCCTCTAATCGGGTCTCGAAAACAAGCTCATAACCGAGAAAACTCATGGTGGACGCCTCGAAATAACATCGTGAGAAACCGTGTTTTTAAAACAATTCATAATTTCCTTTGAAATACAACCGCGGTTCTCAAATATAGAAATCACATGAAAACAACATCTCAATGCATATAACTATAAAGTAAGATATATGCAAACATAGAACAATAATATGAGCATATCAAGTATATCATGCAAGCATATCAAATGATAGTACTGAACAATGAATGTACTTTACGGTTATGAATAATATCATGATATGACAGTTCTACTGTGCAAGTGGTATGTCAACTGCCGATGATGAATGTGTGTGAGCCGGCAAATCGGTGTAAGTGTAACATGCACGTCATCGGTAATTGTGCATTTGTACTAGCAGACGATATCATAACAAATAATGGAAGTACATGTATATATATAAAATGCAATGAGAGTAAAATGAACATAGCAGGAAGGTAAATAGTTGTCACGACCCGGAAAAGGCACGTGACTGGCACTTGAATCATGTGAAGTATATAGGACCCTACCTAATTCAAGTAAGCCAAAAGCCCAGAAATCTAAACCTTTTAGGGAAAATGGTGGAGGTGAAGTCTTGAAAGAATGGTATAATAAAATCAAGCTCTTTCTTTAAATACATAAGTAATAATATATGAAAACACAGTCTTTGTATCTAACTTGGAAACATTTTCATCATTGAAAATTTCGGCAGCACTTCCTTTATATATTTTAGCCCGAAAACGATACAAGCAATATAATAAAAGGCATTCCCAAGCGGGAGCTAGCTCTTCGCCAATTGACGGAAACAACCACGCAAGTAATATAAATATACAACGCCGAAGGCGAGGATCAAAACTCAGAAATAAAGTAAAGAAAATGAGCATCATCAAGAAAACAGGAATAATAGTAAATACATAATCACGACTCAAGGTCCAAAAGAATATACAAACGGTGATTTCTAAGTCTACTAAATATACAAGTCTAGTTGATGGAGCTTTTAACTAGATACAACTGAAATGTAATATATAAGTATATAATGGTGGTCACGATGCAAGGTATCCCACCTATCAATTTGCAATCACCCTGAAGGAGGTAGTGTGCCAGCAAGCCGCAACGGAACCTATACGGCCAAGCTTGCAATAAAATGTTGCACAATGGGGGTGAGTTGCCAACTCGTGAGTAGAAGACATCACCGAGTAGAAACCGAATGTATGACTATCTCCTAGGTCATACAGTACAATAATAATATATAGACATCGAGTAATAACAAGGTACACGTGTCAGTGTCATAAAGTAGTAACAAGACATAAGTAAATATATGAATGAATGTAAATACATCAATCAATGTGTGTCCAGCAATGACACACTAAACAAAGATAAAACCTGAGTATCCAACATCGACACTCGAAAACATCAAGAAAGTCGTGTCCATCTATGATACAATATCCTCATATATCTCGGGCGCCGCATCCTCTGATCGGCCCTCAAATACATATTATGACTCCGGTCGGTATCCTCCGGATAACCGCCAGGTCCAAACTATCACCGGTCGGTATTGCTTCCTTGCCGGGTTCAACGTCTCAATCTCTATACGACCTTCTTTCCCCGGGATACCGCACCGGGTCCACCATGTACCTGTAGACGGTTCTTCCTCTTTCCTCAAATCGGGTAATCATATACCATATATGCTCCAGAACCGAGAAAACTCATGGTGGACGTCACACATCATATCAAGGAAAACCGCAATTTTCTTTTAAAAAGAAGCATAAGTTTTCAATTTCACATGCGGTTTCCAAATCCAGAAATCTCATGAAATACTGAAATCTCATAATCATGAGTCAATAAGAAAGCGATGAATATCAACATAGAGCCCATCAACAGTGCATAAAACAGAATGTACGTATGAAAATGCATATAACATCTAAATAAGGAATGCAATATCTAAACTAGCATGTGAGAGCAAGAATATTAACAATATGAATAAACTACCAGCTAGCAGGTTATAGAAGAGAAGTAACGTTTTCTAATGTGTACGTGGCATGGCAGTTACGGATGATGATGTGTGTGAGCCGGCAAGCAAGTGTACGTGCAACATACGCATCATCGGTAATGGTGCATGTGTCATAGCAGACGAGATCATAACAGCAATGGAATCACATGAACATAGCAGAAAGTAACAGTAAATGCAACATTAATACACACACACACACACGAGCCTTGCAGTTATAGTATTTAAAATAGCATGAATCGTTGTTTTTAGAAAATTAGAGGCTACGGTGTTTTTGAGAAAAGATATGTCTTTTGAAAATCCATAGCATCCCTCGGATTGTCTTTTGGAAATACCCATGATTCGTTAGTTTTTGAAAATAGGTATGACTCAATCCTAAATTAACATCTACTTAAGCAACTAAAAGACTAAACTATGAACCGAGTCGAAAGTGATAAGAAAGTCTATAGCATAACCGAGTCGATATATCTAATAGTCGGCGATCCAGCCTCATAGTGTCATGTATGGTATAATCTATCGTACGACATCCTCTAGTCAAGAGTGCAAATCAATCATCATATATGCATCTCGTACAGTATAGTCTGTCATATGACATCCTCAAAATCGAGGGTACGGGTCAATTATCATATATATCATATAGTTCGTACGGTATCAATCGTCGTACAATATTATAATCAGGGGTACGGATCTAAGGTCTCGTACAATCTATTATTTCATCAAGTCACATGTTATCGCATGTTCTGTATATATATATATTGCCCAACGATCCTTAATTATATCATATCACAAGTGATGTTTCAGACTCAATATCATATTTCATATTCTCACGACATCATGCCCGATCATATCGACTGAAATCCATATAACATATACTATCCCCATCTCACGTGTGTGTGTGTGTATACGCGCGCGCGCGGACACACATACACACACACACAAATATAAATACCAAGTGTATGTGTGTGTGTGACAACACAAATCCTAAGGTTCATGACTAAGGTAAAAGAGACTAAGGTTATACCCTTCTACAAACACGCTTATTCTAATCCTACGTTCTCCTAAACCCTATATGGTAAGTATCCAAATCTTGTATCAATACATATATATAATATATATAACCTATTCTATGGTTGCGGGGGTGCTATACGCCATCCACCCGACTTACCCCGTAGATATACATCTACTCACCTCGATCCTCGCTTGCCGAAGTCGATGACGCCACGCTCTCCCTTGTTGTCCCGAAGTCCACGCGAAGGTACCTACATATCACAACACATTGTATCGCATCAAAATCCGATTCAAAAACCGACACGACACGCGAAGTGCTCATAGGTTAGAACCTATAGCCTACGCATGCAAAAACAATCATAAAACCCTCGTCGTTGACATACAAACGTCCAATGACCAAATCCACATTCAAATACCAAAAACCAAGTTTTAGAAATCAGATAAACAAAATCAGCAACTAAGGAAAACACTTCCAGATTTTTGCTCAGATAAATTGGGACCAAACTAACATTACAGGGCTAGGTTATAGGGTAAGTGAGCTACAGGCCAAACCTCTACACCAATGACCCAAACTGGCCCGGCGAGATGTCCATTTTCCTCGGTGTCGCCGGCCCAACCCTCAAGTTTTGGTATCGTTTTCATGTGGTGGTCTTCTAGTGGTCTAACTAGGTCATATTACTTGTTTGATTTTCTCATAAATATCCTAAGTTGCTCCTAATTCCATGTAGTCTTCACAATTTTCACAAAACCGATATAAGAAAGATCTGAACTTAAGTTTTAGGGTTTATTATCTGGTTTAGTTCATAAAATAGACACTACAGGAGTTGTGGTCACTAATTACACTCAAATACATCCTCACAACTCATAATATCACCTAAATCTCAACTTGGAATTTTTCGATATCACTAAACCATATTAGCTTAACTCTAAACTAAACTAGGACATTAAGAAAACTAAACACTGTTGAGTTTTGCCGGTGTCCTGGCCACCTACGGTGGCCGATGCGGAACAAAAACTGGCATTTAAAAATTTTGGTGCAAACAAAACCCCGACCAAGATCGAAACCATAAACCTATGCTAGAAAACTAATAGAGATAAATTAAAAGATAGAGACGGTTATACCGATTGAACCAAGTCCTTCGGTCTTCTACCACCTTCGTTATCTCCTAGGGGTCGCAGATCGAATTTGGTTGCCGATCTTCCTTCATCGATGATGATCCACTCGAGGGAAACAACGCAGACTCCAGACTTGCCGAACGAGGCAACCGACGCTACAAGGTTGCTAGTAATGGAGAGTGGAGGTGTAGGAATGTCTCACTACATTTTTCTCTCATGATAAATGCTCAAATGAGCAACTCAAGAAGAAGAAGAAGGAGGTAAGGAAACTAGTGGCATGAGCAACCAAGGAAATAGCTAAATCTCTCCAAGAGAGTGTGAACCAATGAAGTAAGTGATGAATCAATCAATAATGGATTGCATGACATGTAGACAATATAGCTATCTCATTTTCAACCATGCAACCAAAAATATCACTTTTATTTTCCAATAAAATAAACAAGAGCCATGCCTCTCTACATGCCTCACCATACTCATGCCACCTCACCCCTCCACCTCATTTCCCTAAATGATTTTCTAAAATGAAAATCAAATAATGAGGTGTCCATCTTCTAGAAGCTATTCCATATAAATATAGAATACAACCTGTTATACGTATCGAAATACATATACGCGTATTCGTACAAAAATACGAATAGCCAAGAGAGAAAATGAATAGTGAACAATAATACTAGAATACATATACAAATATATATATATATATATAAATTATTAAATCAAAACCTGATTTAATAATCCGGTTTAATCCTAAGCTGCTAGTATTATCAACCGTCCGATTAAAATCTGTGTAGCCTATACACATTTAATCGGACACCTGTATATACCAACATACGTCATCTACACAATATCGCCTGAACCATGAAAACCATTTGTGTGGGACTTTAAAGATTCGTCAATACGCTGGCAGTGGGTTTAACCACAAGCACGTCAGCGGCACTAGCTGTACGTAACGGCTACCCAGGTATTGAGCGAAAGGAAGGCCGATGAGCAAACTCATCCAAACCCCTACTAAGCCTGTCCGTGAGAATCTCCATACAGTCTGGTCTGTTCGTCTAAGAGTATTGCATATCGTGTCTAGGGGGTGGATGTTAGTTATATGTATGACCTAGAGGCCATTACTGTACATAGTATGTATATTGTAGTGGATGCTGGGACATATATAGGTAGGACTTTCTTGCTCGACATGATAGTACGCTATCTGGTTGCTCATTATCTTAACATGTATACTTGATATCTCTCTATTACATGTTGATAAAGCCCTTAGGATATGTACTCGACTTCCAGGACTGTGATGTAGATCATACTAGTGGGGCCTGGGTAGTCCATAAGTACATCCTTCAATGTTCCTAGTCGTAGGAATATCGAGATGGGGCATCGATATTCCAGAGTAAACTAGCGTATATCTTCTCGACCCATGTGATGGGCGATGGATGATCCCATATCCATTAGAGTTTGACATCAGAGATGGTATGCGGGTGCTCAGTGGAGACTGGGTACACTGAACGGACTCGCCGAGAACTCCCAGATGGTATTATACCTCACGTCAGATGGCAGTTCTCTGGTGACACTGGTACGGCTTAGTCTGTTGACCCAAGATCGTCATAGAGTCTTGTGTGTCTCCCACTGTGCTTTGATTTCCACCCTACCACGGCTCTACTGAGTCGTGCAAACAGGTGGTTTTTGGGTACAGTCCCGATTCACATGGAGGCAATGAGCGATAGGAGGGGATCCGTCTCTCCCGGTATTAGGGGTTGATGTTGCGCTATGCTCAACTGGCCATAACTGGAAATCCCTGGCCAGGGTTGCACTGATTTACTGATAAGTGTTATCAGTAGTTTCATGCTTATTATGGACCTTATAATGGCATGACTTATCAAGCTACTGGGGTCTGACGTTTACCACCCCTAGGCGAGATATGCGACATATCAGACGAACAGACCGGACTGTACGGTAAGTGTTACTGGTTGGATTCAAAGGAGTGTGAGCAGGCTTGCTCATTGATCTTCTGATCACTCAAAACCCGGGTGGCCTTTACGTTTAGCAGACCGCTTGCGGCTTGTGGGTGTTTGATATGATCATCACCCACTGCCGGCGTATTGACAAGTCTTTAGAGTCCTACACAGAGGTTTCCTGGCTCAAGCGAAACGAAATAGGAGCGCATATGAGATATTTGCGGGACCGAGAATAATGTCAGTATGTGATACTGTATTCTATTCTCACGATTTGTATCATTGGACGGTTATATGAGATATAGCCGGGTTACCGAATCATGTGTTGATTCGATACATTGATACACTAGATATTAGTCGGTTATATGCAATATAACCGGATCGTTAAATCAAGTGTTGATTTAATGATTTAATATATAATTATATATTTGATATATTACTTTACATTAACTAGTATTGGTTCACTTAAGATTGATTTTCTCACTAGATTGTGCATAAGTGTATATATGATATATATTTGTGAACATATGTTTGTATCATGTTTGGTGATACATACAAGTTGTGTGTATGAGACTTAAACCAAATTAAGGTTAAA
Organism: Agapanthus africanus; assembly: GCA_030015575.1. Lineage (NCBI taxonomy): Eukaryota > Viridiplantae > Streptophyta > Magnoliopsida > Asparagales > Amaryllidaceae > Agapanthus > Agapanthus africanus. The sequence continues at coordinate 521,597,872 of CM057337.1, forward strand.
TTAGGGTTTACTAATTTCTTAACAAATAACAAAAGGGATAAGACTTTGGTCAAAGTTATCAAGCTTCATGAAGCTTGAAGAAACTTTGAGAAAGTCAATTTCTTTTGTCATTTCCTTAGGATAATAGTTAACCCAACCCTTAACCTAAGAGTTTGGTTATTTCTCTACATGAGTTAAGCATGAGGGCTTAACTCAACCATGGTGCCATAATTAAAAGGAGAAGTTTCATTCTTTATTCATTATTCTTATCATTATTCTTTCTTCTTCTTCTTCTTCAAGAAGAAGAAAGCTTGCTACCTCTAATGGTGCCATGAGATTTAGAGTGAGAAATCCAAATCCAAAGTGAACCGACTTCCTATTTCTTCATCCTCTACAACTTGCCATGTAGTAGAGTGTGTTATCTTCACAAGTTTCATGACCTAGTGAAGTTGGAGCTTGAGTTTGAGTCGCCTCGACGTAGATCATCTTCGGCATCGAAGTCAACGACCTAGCCCGCTCATTTCTTCGACGAAACCATCGCTAGAGTCCGGGATCCCAATGATCGCAGCGAAGGGACGTCAACACGGAGCTAAAGAAGTGAAGGACCGGATCTACAAAGGTTGTAATCCCTTTCACTTATTAGTAAAGTTGTTTGCTTGCTTATACTTTCGCCTTACCTCTAGTAATCGATCTTACATTAGGGTTTCTCGACACCTGAAAAATTTGATTTTGGCATGGTTGATGCCTTGTGGAACCTCATGAGTGTGTCTAGGAACCCTACAGTGGTATCAGGGCCTAGCTAGAGCTTTAGGCGAAGTGTAGACGATATTAGAAATCCGATCCAATCCCGAAACCCTAAACTTGACCCCTCTCTGTACATTTTCTGAAATTGTGGATTTTTGTGAATTAAAAATTGTCAAAAAATTCAGCACGGTTTTTTAGGAGTTATTGTGCAACACGTGACCCCAACTCGACCAATGCGCCGCGGAACCGCGGCCCCACCTTGGTGAATCTTGCCACGTGGTTTGCACAGTAATTTCTTTTCGTAAGTGCTGTGTTTTCTGGGAATTTTTAACTTCTACTCAACAGTTGAGTTTTCTGGGTTGTATTGGGAGTTCGTTAATTCGATCGAAAGTTTAATTTCATCTATGTGTTTTTCCGGGTAATTTAGAACATGTTAAAAAGTTCGACCGGATATAAATAACCCACTTTTTCCCCTGCCGGAAAATTTCCAAGTGTTGGATTTTTCCGAAGTTTAAGAACGTTCAAAGTATTGCAAGTAACGCGATGGACCCTCTAGAAGACAACAAACCTTAACTCGATTATGTGACCGTCTTGAACCGCCCTTTGAATCTTAGGGTTTGGGGCAGTACGGCGTGCCACATGTGAGGCGTTGGCTTGACCCTTCTACGGCTGGACCGTTGGTACTGTGGCATGAAATGGATGTTTTTAAACTTATTTCAAGTGTTGAGCTGTTTTGGGAAAACTTGGGTGTTTGATTGTTCGATCGGAAAGTTTAACATTTTCTATTTATCTGGAATGTGATACAATATTTGGAATTCACAAGTTGTCACGGGATTTTGATGTGATCAAAAGTTCGTCGCAATCACGTTGCGTACTCGGATACTCGCCGGTAAACTTATAGATAGCCACGCCCCATAGCCCCGACCAAGTAACTGTAGGAGAACCCCGTCGCCAAAAGCATCCGTTCAGGTGCTCGCGGTAGCAGTGTTCCGCCTTAGTGCACTTTGTCGACGGTATCGGGGGTGCGGCTGTCTACAGAAGTTTGCGACGAGCATTCGTTCAGGATGTCGGGAATCTTGTTGAATTTCCCGGCTTGATATTGAAAAGTGTTTTCGATAATGAGACTAAAATGCGGGGTTTATAATTGTTAGGCATACGATGTCTAAGGAATTCATTTGGTTAGGCATGCGATGTCTAAAGAGGTTGCGGATTCCAATTGTTGTAGTTTTACACTTTCTTTTCTGTGACCGTAAGTGTAATATGTGATATCGCCGGTTTCGTTGCTATATGTCAACGATAATTGGGATGCGCATATTTACTTACGTTGATGACATGTGATGTTATGTGTTGCTGGATATGTTATATTGGATCGTCGTGTTTGAATAGCCGGGGGGGTTATGTGAGATGAGTGTTTTTCATTTTCATTCTTGTAAAAACTTATATGTAATATTCTTTTATTGGGGCACTTCCGGGTTGAGGATGATGTCACCATTGTATATTATTTACTTTTCCGCATTAGGATAGACCCAAGGAGGGGAGCACAAGTAACCAGGTTCTAGGGTCCAGTGGGAGACCATCTCGAGGAGCCGAGTCCGGGTCTCCTAACCCTAGAATTGGTAGGGTTGCTTGCCGCTCTCGTAGGGGTCTAGGGGTGTGGGATTGGCTATTCATCACGACCGTGAAATCCATGTTTTATACAGGCTCAAAATAAAACACGGACATCCTAGTATATCCAATATTTCATATGATATTTTCTGCTGCGTTATCTGTGATGTGATCATGTGATATGTTCAGATGGATATTGTATATAGTATATATGATATATTATATAGACGTTGCTTATGTTTTACACCCACGCTAGCCTTGCCCCGCTCTGCCGTTAGTTACCTAACCTAACGGTACAGACGGGACATCGAGGCGAATGCGGATGGCATGAGCGTACGTTGTATTTATCTGTGATGTTTAGGTGGACTTAATTGATGGGACATTCATTAATGTGATTAATGAAAGAAAATAAACTAAAAAGATGTTGTGGAATCGAATTTTCAAAAAATAGGTAGTTACAGTTCTTGCTTTGCATCGCGGTGTTCCTTGTAGAACATCCTGCTCCTTATTCGATACGGAAAGGGCCGAGATCCCTTCACCGGGAGTGACCCCTTTAGCAATAACTGGCAGATGCTGCAACCCTCGGTTTGTCTTTTGATTGCTTCTATAGTTTTTGCTTTGCACAGCGGTATATATGATATATCCTTCACCTTATTCGATGAGGAAAGGGCCGACGATCCCTTCACCGGGAGTGACCCCTTTAGCAAAACTAGAAAAGCCTCAAAAACACTTCATTTAAAAACCATTTGATTCCGCAACGAGATCAAGTTCAAAGCGTTAAAGGTTTTCTTAAGAACCATCCGCAACCCTCCGTCATTTTAGGAAGTAGAGTACTTAGTATTCGTGCTGTGTTTGTTGACCATAGTCAAAGCACAGTGTACGGTAGCTAAGTGATGTCTTCCTACATCGCATATGATGCGATTAGTTAGGACAGTCGCGTGACTTTGTTGACCTTAGTTAAGGGTCATGTGGGTGGGTCTAATTAATCACGAAATGACGGGTAGAACTTGACTAGTGCTTATGATTTGTTCACCATAGTTAAGGTCATAAGTGCTAGGGGTAAAAACCTTTATCGGGAGTTAAAAGTGTTGAAATTTGCAATGAGATTGCATACCTTCTATATGATAGTTGGATCCCGATACCCACTGCGAGTAATTGTTACTCCTGGGAGAGTTTTGCACTTTACAATTAGCCGATCAATTAGGTGTCTAGAAAGGTGTCAACGGGGTTAAGCCTCTGGGAAAACGAGCTTTACTTTAATTAGGTACGTGCGAAGGCACGGGGAACCTCCCTCAAAGTACCGGCACTGGCCTGGCTGAAAGATTGGCGAACTTGTAGAGTGTAATTAATCCCGGCTAGTCTTTCCTTTTAGGGTTTGAAGGAAGATTTGATAAAAACAGTGGGAGCCATCCTGATTAGATAAAATATATAACCAATCTAATCTTGCAGGAGCGCACGCAGAGTGTTTTCTTATCCCTCTCTCCAGGTAGCGACCATATCACGCCTTAATCAAGATAATAATGTTAGTGTATATGCCCTAGAGGCCATTACTGTATCATACTAGTATGTATATTACTTGATGGAAGCTTGGGATATTCACAGTTGTATATACAATCTTGCTCGAAATGGTAGTATGCGACTTGGTTTGTCTCTGTTTTAATGTGTACATGTGTTTATTTTATTATATCACCTATACGCATTAGTGGAGCCCTTAGGATCTTTGCTTGATTACCAGCGTTGTGATGGCGCTCACACTCGTGGGGGCTGGGTAATCCATAAGCACATCCTTATACAGGTCCCTAGTCGTAGGACTATCGAGACAGGGCATCGATACTCCGGAGTAGACTAACGTATGCGCTTTTCATCCCAGCTCGGGAGACGGCCTGTCCTACAGCCGTCAGTACTTCGTACTTGAGATAGTATGCGGGTGCTTGTTGGGTTACGAGTACACAGGACAGGACTCGTCGGGAATTGTTGGTTAGTATTATACCTATCGTCAGTTATCAGTTCCCAGGTAACATGAGTACAGCTTAGTCCGCTGACTTGACATTGTCACTTCGCCTCGAGTGTGTTCCCACTGTACTTTGATTACTACCCTACCACGGCTCAAAGGAATCGTGCAAACAGGTAGTAGTTGGGTGCAGTCCCGAAGCACTTGGAGGCAGTGACGGTTCGACAGGATTCGTCTCTCCCTGTATTGGGGGTTGACATCGCGCTGTGTCTAGGAGAGCCATTACACGAGTAGTCCCTGGCCAGGGAAAGCGAGATATACTGGTAGGTTTCTAGTGTTATCTCAGGGTGTTCTGGGCTACACTCCGACACGACTTGTACCGCTATTAGGGGACTGACGTTTACCGCCCCCTAGGCCCGCCATGCGATGTATCAGACGAACAGACCGGACTGTACGGCGACTGTCACATACAGGCTCAGTAGGAGTTCAGATGGGTTCACCTCGTCAGTCTTCTTATCGACATCTACCTGGGGACCGTTACGTACAGCTAGTGCCGCTTGCGGTCTGTGGTTAAACCCACTGCCAGCGTTGTGTCGAGTCTTTAGAGTCCCACACAGAGAGTTACTCGCCTTTAGGAAAAATGAGTAGAGGTCGCATGGTTTTGCGACAGGGTTCGTTCACATCCGCGCACTTGTGCACGTTTGCTGTCCGGACAGCTTATACTAGCGGGCTTTGGTTTAAGCCAGATCCTAGTATATGATTTGGGATTGGTTTTATCTCTTTGTATTCGTGTTCCTCGGATCACGAATATGGGTGCGTATGCACAGTTGATTGAGACAGAGGGAGAGGACTTTGATTAGGGTTAATGACCATTGTCATTTCATTAACCCTAATGCTTATGTGTGTATTATGATTAATTGATATTAGTTAAATATAATTGTGCATGGTTAGGGTTGTCGACCATTTGACTATCTTGACTTGTTGACCTAGGTTGACACTTTGACCATCATCATTCCATATAAAAGATGCTCTTTGATCCTTGCAATTTGCATTTAATATGAAATGATAATGGTCAAGTCTTGATTAAACCATGACAATTATCTTGCTAATTATCTTTTTACAATAATTCACACATATATGTGAGAATGGCTCTTTATTCTCTCATTCTATCATATTGATTCTCTCTCCTCCTCTTCCTCTCTCTCAAGCTCTCCCCTCTCATGTGTTGAGAAACACTTGAGCTTGAGTTAAACCTTTCCAAAGTAATCTCTACTCTCATATAAGGTTCTAGGATTAGCACTTCTAGCACCTTAGTTACTTCTAGCTTGAAGTTGAAGCCAAAGGTTGAGGCTCTCGGGTGGATCCTTCTTCGACTAGAGAAGGCGACAAGGTGGTCTCTTTCTTCCACTCCAAGGAGCAAGGAGAGAAGGACATAAAGCCCAAGGTATAACCATTCTTCCATATAGCTAAATCTAGTTAGCTTTTAGTTAGTTTTTGTTTAGCAAAGATCCTCCTTAAGCTAGTCCATGTTGCCTAGTTCGATAAAAATCCGATTTTTATTCCGTTTTCCGCCTCCCCGCAAGCACCGGGGTGGGCAACGTGGACTTACAGTGGTATCAGAGCCTAACTAAACATAAACTAGCTAGTTAGTAAAGTGTATAGAAGTTCGATCGGAAAAATCGCAAAACTAAAACATCAAAACACTAAGTTTCTGGTTTTTTTTCCTGCTCTAAAAATAAAAAAATCATACTTCAAAAATCGGCTCAGGGTTTTTTCAAGAAGCACACCAAAAATGGTCCAGTGAACAGTTCAAAGCGCGGCGGTTCCGCGGCAATAGCATGCCTATTACCGCGTAATCGCGGCCGTTTTGACTCCGTTCTGAACCGAGTTTGGTGCAGTATTCCTCTGTTAAGGTTTTGGGATTTTTAAGATGGTTTATTTCTGCCCAGATTTTCCAGAAAAGAAATTTGTATTTGGGGTGCCTATAAATCCGTATTTTTGATCGAGCTTCACTACACTTTGACTAATGGCTTATATCTATGATATTTATATGTATTGAACGTCTGCTAATCGCTATGCGTCGATTAGTGGGGGTTATACATATCTGTGATCTGTGTTTGTTGATGGTATGTGTATATGAATGCGTTGAATTGTCGCGGGTGAATAGCCGGGGGGTTTTGTGAGACGAGAGTTTTCTTTTCTTTCAATTCATGTAACATGTAAATTGATGTAATATTATTTGTATGGCCGCACAATCGGGTCGGGGTTGTAGCCGTCATTGTATAATTCTTTTTACTGTTTTTGCTCCTAGGATAGACCCATGGAGGGGGTGCACAAACTACCGGGTATCTCGAAGTGCCGAGTGGCCTACTCACGATGTTGAGGGAGGTTGCTTCGTTTCGGGTACCTGGCGGGTAGTTTGCCGCACCCGTAGGGGTCTTGGGTAGGGTATTGGCTATTCACCGAGACCGTGTAATCCTCTTTTCGTTGCAGGCTCGAACGGATTGCGGATTCCTAGTATATTCAATGTATTCATCTGTGATCTGTAATGTCTATCATTGCTATATATCTATATATGATACCTATTTAGGTGTTGCTTATGTTTTGCATCCGCGCTAGTCCAGCCCCCGCTCTGTCGTTAGTTAAGTAACCTAACGGGTGATGACGGGACCCCATGGCGAATGCGGATGGCATAAGCGTACACCATATTTTGGTTGTTTTCTGTAATGGTAGGATTAAATGATGGGACGCATTAAAAGAACTAATGCAAGAAAATAAACCAAGTAAAAGTCGATTGGAACACTTTGAAAACCACTCGGTTCTTTTCAAAACCAAACTTTTAAATGCGGAGCTTGAACCACTCCTTTTAAAAGCTATCTCGTTCCATCGATTATATCAAGTTCACTACGTTCACGGTTTTGCCAAAACCATTCGTAGCCCTCCGTCATTCCACATGAATGGTCAAAAAGTATTCAAGCTATGTATTTTGGCCAAAGTCAAGGCATAGTGATTGGTAGCTATTGGGTATTCATGTGCAGGATAGGTAGATGCGTTGGTTTGGGACAGTCGTACTGCCATTTTGGCCAAAGTCAAGGGTAGGTACGGGTGGGTCCAAATTAACCAAGAGAATGACGGGTAGAACTTGACATGTGACTTATGATATTTTGGCCAAAGTCAAGGTCATAAGAACATGGGGCAAAAATCCACATCGGGAGTTTCATAAGTACTGAAACTTGCTAGCGCTGCATACCATTTGGAGTGTGATGATTCTGGTAGGATTCCTTCAGTTTTATCACGCGATGATATTTGGATCCCGATCCTACTGTGAGTATATGCTACTCCTCGGAAAATCTCTCACTTAACGATCAATGCTATAAACCTAGTAGGTGTCTAGAAAGGTGTTAGCGGGGCTACGCCCATAGGGAAAAGATGTTACTTAATTAAGGAACTTCGCGAAGCATTGGAAAACCTCCCTCGAAGTACCGACACTGGCCTGGCTGAACGGTTAAGCAAGTATTGTACGGTGAGATTGATCCCGACTAATTCTTCCTTTATGGTTTGAGGAGGGATTCGAGAGACAGTGGGAGCCATCCTGTTTAGACAAACTAAAAACCAATCTAAACTTGCAAGAAAATCATGCTAAAGTGTTTCTTTTCTCTCTCCTAATTGCAGCGACCATTCAAGATGACCGGACTTCAGTTTTTACTAGATAAAAACATACTGACAGGGTCAAACTACAAAGATTGGCTCAGGAATGTCAAGATGGCAATCACTTATGACAAGTTGGGGTATCTTCTTACCACCAAAGCTCCCCCTGTCCCAGGTCCCAAAACCAGTGTCGTAGATAGGGAAATCTATAAGACCTGGGAAATAGATTGCGCGAAGGCCAAATGCCTCGTGCTTGCCTCTATGGACAACGAACATCAGAGGAGGCACGAGAATATGGACTTAGAATCCATATTTCTTCATACAAAAGAACTGTATGGAGAGCAGTCTCGTATCGCACGATACGAAGTGTCGAAGAAGCTATTTTCGGCAAGATTGGCCGTCGGATCATCGGTAGCGGAACACGTGCTTAAGATGATTGGCTACATAGAGGAGCTCGCGGAACTTGGGACCATGTTGGAGAATGAGCTCTATATGGACTTGATTCTCCAGTCCCTTCCTTCCACCTACGCCCAGTTCATCCTGAACTTCAACTTACAGGAAAAGGAAGTTGAACTTTCAGAGCTCCTCAACATGCTGAGGAGTGTAGAGGGCACCCTACAGAAAGGTAGGGAAACATCCACTTTGTTTGTAGGAGGATCTTCCTCTTCTAAGTCCAGGGCGAAAGCCAAGGGAAAGAAGAAGAAAGCCCCCGCCAAACCAAGGGGCGGTGTTAGTAAAGTGGATACGAAGGGAAAGGCAAAAGCAACAAAGGTAGCGGGGAAGCTTGTGGGGAAAGAAGAGTGCTTTTACTGTCACAAAAGTGGACACTGGAAACATGATTGCAAGGCTTGGAAGGCCAGAACCCAGGATCTGAAGCGAGTTGCGGCTTCAGCTTCAGGTGTGTATGTTATTGAAAACTGTCTATCAATAAACTCTACTTCCTGGGTATTGGATACCGGATCAGGATCTCATATCTGTAATTCTTTGCAGGCGTTGAGAAAGCATAGAGTTTTGAAGGCAGGTGACATGACCCTCAGAGTTGCAAACGGAGCTAGCATGGATGCTGAGGCCGTGGGGGACTATCACCTGGGAATGTCAGATCGACACTTTTTGGTTTTGCGTAGTTGTTATTTTGTACCAAATGCAACCTGTAATATCATTTCTGTATCTTTATTATCTAAAGAAGGTTATGAATTTGCATTTGTAAGTAATGTAGTGAACATTCACCTTAATCAAGTTTTGATTGGGTCAGGTACATTAAACAACGGTATATACGTATTAAACCAACCACAGATTTTCAATGTCCAGAATACACACAAAAGAAAGTCTCCAGAAATCAATAAAACTTTCTTATGGCATTGTAGACTGGGTCACATCAATGATTGAAGGTTGACTAAGTTACATACAGAACGATATTTGGATCCGTTCGAATATCAGTCATATGCAACTTGTCAATCCTGTCTCAAAGGAAAGATGACAAAGACTCCGTTCATTGGACACGGAGTAAGAGTGAGCGAGCTCTTTGGACTCGTACACAGCGACGTGTGCGGTCCAATGTTTACGCATGCACGAAGCGGTTATTCTTACTTCATTACTTTTACAGATGACTTTTCAAGGTACGGTTATGTCTTCTTAATGAAACATAAATCCGAGGCTTTTGAAAAATTCTAAGAATATAAGAATGAAGTAGAAAAACAAACAGGCAAAAGTATCAAGGCACTGAGATCTGATCGAGATGGTGAATACTTGAGTGCCGAGTTCCAGGGTTACTTAAAAGAGAATGGAATTCTCTCTTAGCTTACTCCTCCATACACTCCGCAACATAACGGTGTATCGGAGAGACGGAACCGAACCCTATTGGATATGGTATGGTCCATGATGAGTAACGCTGAGTTGCCGCGATCGTTCTGGGGATATGCCCTAGAATCAGCTGCATACTTTTTGAACCGAGTTCTTATTAAGACTGTGCCTACTACACCATATCAGATGTGGTGTGGGAAGAGACCCTATCTTAATCACATTAAGACATGGGGATGTCCAGCTTTTGTCAAAAAGCAGCATGCGGACAAGCTCGAGGCACGCTCAGTACAGTGCAAGTTTGTGGGATATCCAAAGAACTCCAAGGGATATTTCTTCTATTGCGAAGAGGAACAAAAGGTTTTTGTTTCTCGCCATGCCCACTTTCTAGAACACCAGTTCATAGAAAAAGAAATAAGTGGGAGCGCAATAGAACTGGAAGAAATTCCAGAACCACGAGCTATTACTGAAAGCTTAGTAGAACCAGAGGGTTCGAAAGATCAGGACATTCCCATGCCACTCCGCAGGAGTAGTAGGCAGTCTCATCCGCCCGAGAGATACTACGGTTTTCTCATAGACGGGGATAGAGAGGATTGCATCATAGATTGTGATGAGCCTACTAGCTTCCAGCAAGCCATTCAGAGCGTTGACTTAGTAAAATGGCTGGATGCAATGCGGACCGAAATGGAGTCCATGTACACCAACAAAGTATGGACGTTGGACATTGCTCCAGATGGGGTAAAACCCGTAGGATGCAAGTGGATCTTCAAAAGGAAGATTGGTGTAGATGGACAGGTTGAGACCTATAAAGCTAGACTGGTTGCAAAGGGTTTTCGTCAGAGACCTGGTTTGGACTATGACGAAACCTTTTCTCCAGTGGCTATGCTGAATCCATTCGGATCCTTCTTGCCATTGCTGCCTTCCACGATTATGAGATTTGGCAGATGGATGTAAAGACCGCTTTTCTAAATGAACATTTAGAGGAGTGTGTCTATATGGACCAGCCAGAGGGTTTCATTCAGAGTGGGAGCAGCGGAAAGGTGTGCAAGTTGCTCAAGTCCATTTATGGACTAAAGCAGGCATCGCGGAGTTGGAACATCTGTTTTGATGAAACGGTCAAGGAATTTGGCTTTATCAAAAATCCAGATGATCCATTCATCTATTGTAGATTTGTAGCGAGAACTGTAGTATTCCTCGTTTTATACGTGGATGACATTCTCTTAATAGGAAATGACATTCCTATGCTACAATCTGTCAAGGGGTTCTTGTCACACAGGTTCTCCATGAATGACCCGGGTGATGCCTCATACATTCTAGGGATTCGGATCTACCGTGACAGATCCAAGAGGATTTTAGGACTCTCACAGTCCAGGTACATCGAAACCATACTGAAAAGATTTAGTATGGAAGATTCCAAGTGCGGTAATCTACCGGCTTGTCACGGGATCACCCTCTCCAAAGAGATGTCTCCCAAGACTGATTTGGAGAGGGATCGCATGTCTATTATACCCTACGCTTCTGTGGTAGGCTCTATAATGTATGCGATGTTGTGTACCAGACCAGATGTGGCTTATGCACTGAGTGTGGTAAGCAGGTATCAGTCAAACCCTGGGGAGAAACATTGGATAGCGGTAAAGAACATTCTCAAGTACCTGAGAAGGACTAAGGAGATGTTCTTGGTGTATGGCGGAAAAGACCTCCAAATTGAGGCCTTTGCTGACTCCAGCTTCCAGAGTGACAAGGATGATTCCAAGTCCATGCCGGGTTTTGTCTTTACCCTCAATGGAGGGGCGGTGTGTTGGAAGAGCTCCAAACAGGAAACCGTTGCTGACTCGACTATGGAAGTGGAATACATCGCTGCATCTGATGCCACAAAAGAAGCTGTCTGGATGAGGAAGTTCTTTAAAGAACTTCAGGTGGTTCCGTCCATTGTTGATCCAATACTTCTGTATTGCGACAACAATGGGGCTATAGCTTTAGCGAAGGAACCCAGGTCCCATCAGAAATCCAGACACATCTTGAGGCGGTATCACCTGATCAGGGAGATCGTGGATCGCCAGGAGATCGAGGTTCGGAGGGTTGCTTCAGAAGATAACACTGCAGATCCATTCACGAAGGCCTTACCCCAGACTCAGTTCGAGCGGCTGATCGAGATGATAGGTCTTCGATACGCCAGTACATGGCCTTAGTGCATGTTAGTTATATGTATACCCTAGAGGCCATTACTGTACATAGGATGTATATTGTAGTGGATGCTGGGACATATATAGGGAGGACTTTCTTGCTCGACATGATAGTATGCTATCTGGTTGCTCTTTACCTTAACGTGTATACTGATTGTCTCTCTGTTACATGTTGGTAAAGCCCTTAGGATGAGTACTTGACTACCTGGACTATGATGCAGATCATACTAGTGGGGACAGATAGTCTATAAGTACATCCTTCAAAGTCCCTAATCGTGGGTGTATCGAGACGGGGCATCGATATACCAGAGTAGACTAGCGTATACCTTATCGACCCATACAGATGGGCGATGGATGATCCCATATCCATTGGTGTTTGACATCAGAGATGATATACGGGTGCTCAGTGGAGACTGGGTACACTGGACGGACTCGCCGAGAACTCACAGATGGTATTATACCTCACGTCAGATGGCAGTTCTCTGGTGACACTGGTACAGAGTAGTCTGTTGACCCGAGATCGTCATAGAGTCTTGTGTGGTTCCCACTGTGCTTTGATTTCCACCTTACCACGTCCAAGAGGGCGTGCAAAACGGTGGTTTTTGGGTACAGTCCCGAATCACATGGAGGCAATGAGCGATAGGAGGGGATTCGTCTCTCCCGGTATAGGGAGTTGATGTTGCGCTGTGTTCGATTGGCTATAACCGGAAATCCCTGGCCAGGGTTGCTGAGATTTACTGGTAAGTGTTACCAGTAGTTTCTCGAACTGTTATAGACCTCATATCGACACGACTTATCGAGCTATTGGGGTCTGACGTTTACCACCCTTGGCAGGATATGCGACATATCAGACGATCAGACCGGACTGTACGGTAAGTGTTACTGGTTGGATTCACAGGAGTGTGAGCGGGCTTGCTTGTCGATCTTCTGATCGCTCAATACCCGGGTGGCCGTTACGTTTAGCAGACCGCTTGCGGCTTGTGGGTGTTTGATATGATCAACACCTGCTGCCGGCGTATTGACGAGTCTTTAGAGTCCTACACAGAGGTTTCCTGGCTCAAGCGAAACGAAATAGGAGCGCATATGAGATATGTGCGGGACCGAGAATAATGCTTGTATGTGATACCGTATTCTATTCTCGTGATGAATGTATCGAATGGTTATATGCGATATAACCTAGTTATCGAATCAAGGATTGATTCGATAAGTCGATACATTGAATATTAGTCGGTTATATGCGATATGGCCGGATCGTTAAATCAAGTGTTGATTTAATGATTTAATGCATAATTATATATATTTGATATATTACTTTGCATTAACTAGTATTGGTTCACTTTAAATGGATTTTCTCACTTTATGTGCACATTGTATATGAGATATACTTTTGTACACTAGTTTGTATCATGTTTGATGATGCATGCTCATTAGGGTTTGTGTAAAGATTAAACCATGGTTGTGTAATGGTTAAGGGTTTTCATTTTCTTTATGCTTTATTTAGTTATTCATTTTGAAAATGATAAGCATAAAGAGAAAGAATGGTGGCTTTATTTGTAGTTTAGTTGAAGCTTCATGAAACTTTGACCTAGTCCACCATTCTTGTCTCTTGCTTAACCCTAACCATCATATCTAACCATGGTCTATTCTCTACACTAAACTAAGGTTAGTATTATGATAAGTATTCATTTTTCCTTTTCATTTTAATAACCTATCATAATATTATCATCATCTTCTTCTTCTTCTTCAAGAAGAAAACCTAGACTTCATCAATGGTGACTTGATGAAATGAGTGAGAAATCCAATTCTAAAGTGAACCCACTTTCTATTTCTTCATCCTCTAACTCTTGCCAAGTAGTAGAGTGTGTTTTCTTCACAAGTTTCATGACTTGGTGAAGTTGGAACTTGATCTAGCGATGCCTCGACGTAGATCATCTTCGGCACGAAGCCGACGACCTTGCCTGCCCATTTCTCCGATGAAGCCGACGCTAGAGCCCGGGTTTCCATTTGGACAGCGTGGAGACTTCATTGCGGAGTTATGGAGGTGGAGAACCGGATCTACAAAGATTGTATTTCCGTTTAACTCTTAGTTAAGTTGTTAACTACTTGCTAGTTTCGCCTAAATATCTAGTTACCGATCCGTATTAGGGTTTCTCGGCACCCGTAAAATTTGAAATTGGCATGGTTGATGCCTTGTGAGACCTCTTGAGAGTGCCTAGGAACCCTACAGTGGTATCAGAGCCTAGCTAGAGCCTTAGGCGATGCGTAGACGGAGTTTGAAGTCCGATCGACCCGAAACCCTAATCCGATTCATGCTCTCTGTACATTTTTGTAAAATGTGGATTTTTCAATATTAAAAATATGCAGAAAAATAAGCAGGAGTTTATAAGAATTACTGTGAAGTTCGACAGGCTAATCCCATCATACCGCCGCGGTTCCGCGGCATGAGCTTGGCTCATGCGGCGGTTCCGCGGCCGTACTATCTCCATTTCCATTTTTTCCTGCACAGTAATTCTTAATTCTAAATGTTATATTTTCTGGGTATTTTTATTGTTACTATACAGTTGAGTTTTCTGGGGTCGTTTTGGGAACTCGGTGTTTCGATCGGATTGTCTAATTCTGTCTATGTGTTTTTCCGGATATTTTAGAATATGTTAAAAAGTTCGACCGGATATAAATACCCACCTTTTCCCCTGTCGGGAAATTTCCAAGTGTTGGATTTTTCCGTGGTTTAAAGACGTTCTAAGTAGTGCAGGTAACGCGATGGACCCTCTAGAAGACAACAAACCTTAACTCGATTATGTGACCGTCTTGAACTGCCCTTTGAACCTTAGGGTTTGGGACAGTACAGCGTGCCACATGTGAGGCGTTGGCTTGACCCTTCTACGGCTGGACCGTTGGTACTGAGGCATGAACTGAATGTTTTTAGACTTATTTCATGTGTTGATCTGTTTCGGGAAAACTTGGGTGTTCGATTGTTCGATCGGAAAGTTTAACATTTTCTATTTACTCGGAATGTGATACAACATTTAGAATTCACAAGTAGTTATGAGATAACTGAATGAATGTTATAAATCTAGAAATTTAGTCTCACTTGATCGGTTGCTACGGAATTTTGATGCGATCAAAAGTCCGTTGCAATCACGTAGCGTACGCGGATACTCGCCGGATAAACTTATTAGACAGCTACGTCCCTTAACTCCGACCAAGTGACTGTAGAAGAACCCTGTCGCCGAAAGCATCCGTTCGGGTGCTTGCGGTAGCGGTGTTCCGCCTTGGTGCACTTCTTCGACGGTATCGGGGGTGCGGCCGTCTACTGAAGTTTGCGACGAGCATTCGATCAGGATGTCGGGAATCTTGTTGAATTGCCCGACTTTATATTGAAAAGTGTTTTCGATTTTGAGACTAAAATGCGGGGTTTATAATTGTTAGGCATGCGATGTCTAAGGAATTCATTTGATTAGGCATGTGATGTCTAAGGAGGTTGCGGATTCCAACTGTTGTAGTTTTACACTTTCTTTTCTGTGACCGTAAGTGTAATATGTGATATCGCCGGTTTCGTTGCTATATGTCAACGACAATTGGGATGCGCATATTTACTTACGTTGATGACATGTGATGTTATGTGTTGCTGGATATGTTATATTGGATCGTCGTGTTTGAATAGCCGGGGGGGTTTTATGTGAGATGAGTGTTTTTCATTTTCATTCATGCAAAAACTTGTATGTAATATTCTTTTATTGGGGCACTTCCAGGTTGCGGAAGATGTCACCTTTTGTATATTATTTTCTTTTCCGCACTAGGATAGACCCAAGGAGGGGAGCACAAGTAACCGGGTTCTGGAGTCCAGTGGGAGACCAACTCGAGGAGTCGAGTCCGGATTTCCTAACTCTAGAATTGGTAGGGTTGCTTGCCGCTCTCGTAGGGGTCTAGGGGTGTGGGTTTGGCTATTCATCACGACCGTGGAATCCGTGTTTTATACTGGCTCGTATTGAAAACACGGACGTCCTAGTATATCCAATATTTCATATGATTCTTCTGCTGCGATATCTGTGATGTGATCATGTGATGTTCTGTGATAGATACTGTATATAGTATATATGATATATTATATAGGCGTTACTTATGTTTTACACCCGCGCTAGCCCTGCCCCGCTCTGCCGTTAGTTACCTAACCTAACGGTGCACGAGGGGACATCGAGGCGAATGCGGATGGCATAAGTGTACGTCGTATTTATCTGTGATGTTTAGGTATATAAATGATGGGATTTCATTAATGTGATTAATGAAAATAAAAGAAACCTAAGATGTTGTAGAATCGAATTTCAAAATAAAACAGGTAGCTACAGTTCTTGCTTTTCACAGCGGTATATGTGATATATCCTGCACCTTATTCGATGAGGAAAGGACCGAGATCCCTTCACCGGGAGTGACTCCTTTAGCAATAACTGGCAGATGCTACACACTCGATTTGTCTTTTGATTGCTTTTAAGAGTTTTTGCTTTGCACAGTGATATATGTGATATATCCCGCACCTCATTCGACGAGGAAAGGACCGACGATCCCTTCACCGGGAGTGACTCCTTTAGCAAAACTAGAAAAGCCTCAAAAACACTCCATTTTAAAATCATTTGATTCTATAACGATATCAAGTTCATTACGCAATAGGTTTTCAGAAAAACCTGTCGTAGCCCTCCGTCATTTCAGATAAGTTGTATATAGTATTCGTGCTGCATTTGTTGGCTTTCGTCAAGGTGCAGTGTGCGGTAGCTATATGCTGCTTATCTGCTGCATACGATGCGATTGGATTAGGGTAGTCGTGCGGCTTTGTTGGCTTTCGTCAAGGGTCGTGCGGGTGGGTTTAATTCAATCAAGAAATGTACGGGTTGAACTTGACTAGCGGGCTATGGTTTGTTGGCTTTCGTCAAGGTCATAGCACGTTAGGGGCAAAATATTATCGGGAATTTCGAGTGTTGAAATTTGCAATGAGATTGCATACCTTCTATGAGATAGTTGGATCCTGATACCCGCTGCGAGTAAGAGTTACTCATGGGAGAGTTTTACACATTACAATTAGCCGATCAAGTAGGTGTCTAGAAAGGTATCAACGAGGTTACGCCTCTGGGAAAATGAGGTTTACATTAATTAGGTTCGTGCGAAAGCACGGGGGACCTCCCTCAAAGTACCGACACTGGCCTGGCTGAAAGATTGGCGAACTTGTAGCGTGTAATTAATCCCGGCTAGACTTTCCTTTTAGGGTTTGAAGGAAGATTTGATAAAACCAGTAGGAGCCATCCTGATTAGATAAAACAATAACCAATCTATTCTTGAAAGAGCGCACGCTGAGTGTTTTCTTCTCTCTCTCTCCAGGTAGCGACCATATCATGCCTTAATCAAGATAATAATACGGAATATTGACCGAACCAGCTTGTTATACTGAGCTGGGGAATGTTGGTCCCGCTCCAACTTATAATTGTTATAAGACAGAGCAGGAAATTGGGGATTACCAGAATTCCCGTGCCGCCCAAACGAAGAGAGTGCATGCTGATGCATCATCTTCGGGTGTGTTCATTACAAAGAACTGTTTCTCAGTATCCTCCGAATCCTGGGTATATGATACCGGATCAGGATCCCAGATATGTAATCTATTACATAGGGCTGCAAAAGGTAGAAAAACTGAGAACGGGTGATAAGTTTCATGAGGCAGAAAACGGTGCAAGTATTGTAGCCAAGTCTGTTGGTCACTGTCACCCTGTATTACCTGAATACATTGATTCTGAACGAATGTTATTAGATATCGAACCTGATATACAAAATCATATCAATCTCTTTATTATTAAAGAAATGACAAAATTTTGTATTATTGGATAAAGTTTTGAACATTTCCTATATCAAAAGTTGATCGGTTCAGGCACGTTATCTAAAAACATTGATGTTTTAAATCAAACTACAGTTCTTAGTATACAGAACACACACAAGAGGAAGAGTTCAGAAATGAACGAATCCTTCTTGAGGCATTGTAGACTAGGTCATATCAATGCGACCCGACTAGCTGAAGTTAAATATAGATGCATATTTAAATTAGTTTGAATTTACATCTTATGAAACTTGCCAGTCATGTCACAGAGATAAGATGACCATAGCTCTGTTTATTGGAAACAGAGAAAGAGTTGGTGAACTCTTGAGATGGTACATGTTGATGTATAAAGGTCCCCCGTCTACAGATGCCAAGACCGGTTCTTTGTACTTAATTACATTCTCTGATGATCTCTCAAGATTCAGACATATATTCCTGTTGAAACATAAGTCAGAACCTTTTGAGATATTCACAGAATATAAGTTAGAAGTAGAAAACCAAAAGACGGGTATAAGTATTATGTCCTTTGATGAGATCGAGAAGGAGAATACTTGAGCACGGAAATCCTGGATTATTCTAAAGGAGAATGAGATTCTCTCTCAGCATTACTCCTCCGTATACACCATAGCACGATGGTATATCGGGGCGGAGCAATCACACCCTATATGATAAGGTGTGCTCTATGATGAGTACTACTGAGTTACCTATTTCCTTTTGGGGAGTTATGCACTTGAGAAGCTGCATACCTATTGAATAGGGTTCAAATCAAATCAGTTGCCTACCACTTCATATTTGATATGATAAGGGAAGAGCTCATCTCTTAAGTTAGTTAAGATTTGGGGTTGTCCAGCCTATGTCTGAAAAGCAAAATCCGGACAAGCTCGAGGCAAGATCTGTTATGTAGAACTGGAAATGTTCCAGCTATACAAACTGCAGCTGATGATTTGATAGAACCAAAGGATTCAATAGTTACCAACGAACCTCAGACTCTCCGCCGATCTAGTAAGGTTCCTCACCCGCCTGAGAGATACTTCGGTTTCTCTATGACAGTGGGAGCGAGGATTGCATCATGAGATGATGACCCAACTAGTTTCGAGCTGGCCAACAGGAGTGGGACTCTGTAAGAATGGCTGGATGCTTAGCGATCTGAGATGGAATCCATGTACACCAACAAAGTATGGACTTTGGTTGCTATATCTGAAGGGTTAAATCCCCATCAGGAGCAAGTATATCTTGAGAAGATTACTTGGTGTAGATGGAAAAGTTGAGACTTTCAAAGCTAGACTTGTTAAAGCTTTTCGTCATCGACCAGGCGTGGATAATGATGAAACCTTTTCAAGTGGCTATGCTTAAGTCCATCCAGATCCTACTTGCCACGGCTACATACCATGACTACGATATCTGGCGGTTGGGTGCCATGACTGCTTTTCTAAATGATGTTTTAGAAGAGAACGTCTATAAGTACACAGCCAGAGGGCTTCGTAGACAGTGGGAGCAGCGGAAACGTGTACAAGATGCTTTATAGGATAAAGCAGGTATCGCGGAGTTGGAACATCTGTTTTGATGTATTAGTCAAAGAGTTTGACATCATCAAAATGGTAGATGAACCTTGTATAAACAAAAAGGTAGTAGGGAGTATTGTGTCGATCCTCGTAGAGTACGTGGATAACATACTCTTGATAGGGAAGGAGTTTCCTATGCTACGCTCGATCAATCTCCGCTTATCACAATGATTCTCCATATAGGATCAAAGTGATACCTCCTAAATCCTGGGTTTTGGATCTATGAGATAGATCTAATTGGATGTTAGGATTCTCACTAGTTGCAGTGAGATGGTATCAACCGATCCTGGGGAGAATCACTGGAAGGGTTCCTGGGTGATAAGGACGACTGAAAGTCAGTCGCAGGCATTGTCTTTACCCTCAGTAAAGGGACAGTATGTTGGAAGAGTTCCAAGCTAGATACCGTGGTATACTAGACGATAAAGGCTCGATACATCGCTATTTAAGATGCTACCAAAGAGGCAGTCTGGATGTATATTTGTTCATGAGATGAACTTAGTTCCTCCCATTGTGTGACAATGGAGTTGTGGCTTATGCCAAGGAACGTCCGTCCCATCAGTGATCCAGACATATTCTAAGGCAGTATCACCTGATCATGGAGATAGTTGATCTCCAGGGTGATCGAGGTTAGGAGAGTAGACTCAGAGGACAACACGGCGGATCCACTCACGAAGGCCTCTTCCCAGAGAGAGATTTTTATGGGATGGTTGAGTATGAGATACTGCAACCACTGCTACAGATGGCCCTAGTGCAAGTGGGAGATTGTTAGTTATATGTATGCCCTAGAGGCCATTACTGTACATAGGATGTATATTGTAGTGGATGCTGGGACATATATAGGGAGGACTTTCTTGCTCGACATGATAGTATGCTATCTGGTTGCTCTTTACCTTAACGTGTATACTGATTGTCTCTCTGTTACATGTTGGTAAAGCCCTTAGGATGAGTACTTTACTACCTGGACTATGATGCAGATCATACTAGTGGGGACAGATAGTCTATAAGTACATCCTTCAAAGTCCCTAGTCGTGGGTGTATCGAGACGGGGCATCGGTATACCAGAGTAGACTAGCGTATACCTTCTCAACCCATACAGATGGGCGATGGATGATCCCATATCCATTGGTGTTTGACATCAGAGATAATATACGTGTGCTCAGTGGAGACTGGGTACATTGGACGGACTCTCCGAGAACTCCCAGATGGTATTATACCTCATGTCAGATGGCAGTTCTCTGGTGACACTGGTACAGAGTAGTCTGTTGACCCGAGATCGTCATAGAGTCTTGTGTGGTTCCCACTGTGCTTTGATTTCCACCTTACCACGTCCAAGAGGGCGTGCAAAACGGTGGTTTTTGGGTACAGTCCCGAATCACATGGAGGCAATAAGCGATAGGAGGGGATTCGTCTCTCCCGGTATAGGGAGTTGATGTTGCGCTGTGTTCGATTGGCTATAACCGGAAATCCCTGGCCAGGGTTGCTGAGATTTACTGGTAAGTGTTTCCAGTAGTTTCTCGAACTGTTATAGACCTCATATCGACACGACTTATCGAGCTATTGGGGTCTGACGTTTACCACCCCTAGGCAGGATATGCGACATATCAGACGATCAGACCGGACTATACGGTAAGTGTTACTGGTTGGATTCACAGGAGTGTGAGCGGGCTTGCTCGTCGATCTTCTGATCGCTCATTACCCGGGTGGCCGTTACGTTTAGCAGACCGCTTGCGGCTTGTGGGTGTTTGATATGATCAACATCTGCTGCCGGCGTATTGACGAGTCTTTAGAGTCCTACACAGAGGTTTCCTGGCTCAAGAGAAACGAAATAGGAGCGCATATGAGATATGTGCGGGACCGAGAATAATGCGTGTATGTGATACCGTATTCTATTCTCGCGATGAATGTATTGAATGGTTATATGCGATATAACCTAGTTATCGAATCAAGGATTGATTCGATAAGTCGATACATTGAATATTAGTCGGTTATATGCGATATGGCCGGATCGTTAAATCAAGTGTTGATTTAATGATTTAATGCATAATTATATATATTTGATATATTACTTTGCATTAACTAGTATTGGTTCACTTTAAATGGATTTTCTCACTTTATGTGCACATTGTATATGAGATATACTTTTGTACACTAGTTTGTATCATGTTTGATGATGCATGCTCATTAGGGTTTGTGTAAAGATTAAACCATGGTTGTGTAATGGTTAAGGGTTTTCATTTTCTTTATGCTTTATTTAGTTATTCATTTTGAAAATGATAAGCATAAAGAGAAAGAATGGTGGCTTTATTTGTAGTTTAGTTGAAGCTTCATGAAACTTTGACCTAGTCCACCATTCTTGTCTCTTGCTTAACCCGAACCATCATATCTAACCATGGTCTATTCTCTACACTAAACTAAGGTTAGTATTATGATAAGTATTCATTTTTCCTTTTCATTTTAATAACCTATCATAATATTATCATCTTCTTCTTCTTCTTCTTCAAGAAGAAAACCTAGACTTCATCAATGGTGACTTGATGAAATGAGTGAGAAATCCAATTCTAAAGTGAACCCACTTCCTATTTCTTCATCCTCTACCTCTTGCCAAGTAGTAGAGTGTGTTTTCTTCACAAGTTTCATGACTTGGTGAAGTTGGAGCTTGATCTATCGATGCCTCTGAAAGGTTCCTAGACACCCTATAGTGGTCTCACAAGGCATCGAACATGCCATTTTAAAATTTTTGGTGCCGAGAAACCCTAGACTACGGATCGTCGCTAGAATTCTAGGCGAAACTATAAACTAGTTAACTATTTAACTAAAGTTGAGATGCTACAACCTTTGTAGATCCGGATTTCCGCCTCCTTAGCTCCACGTGGTCATGACCTCGCTGTCCATCATGAATCCTCGACTCGATCATCGGCTTCATCGGGAAAACAAGCGGAATAGGTCGTCGGCTTTGTGTCAAAGACGATCTACGTCGAGGTTGCACAAACTCAAGCTCCGACTTCACAAACTTGTGAAACTTGTGAAGTAAACACCCAAAACAACTTGACAAGAGGTAGAGAGTGAAGAAATAGGAGATGGGTTCACTTTAGATTTGGAATTTTCTCACTAAAACTCAAGTTGCCATTGATGTAGCAAGCTTGAAGAAGAAGAAGAAGATGAGCTCAAGAAAAGAATATCATAAGTCTTGTGATAAAAATAAATTTAAATCAAATACTTATCATAACTTGAACTAGGGTTAAGTGTAGAGAATTAACCATGGTCACTTGGATGGGTTAGGGTTAAGCATGAAGATAAGGATGGTTAGCAAAGTCAAAGCTTCATGAAGCTTCAATATAAAACAAACTTAGCCACCATTCTTATCATAACTCATTTCAAATAAATAAATAAACAAATAAATAAATAAATGAATATGCAAAACGCTAATTATCAAATTAACCATGGATTAATTCTATAAACTTAACTATATGATCAAGCATCATCAAACATGATACAAAGTAGTGCACTAAAGCATATCACATATACAATGTGCATCAAGTGAGAAAAATCCGTTTAAAGTGAACCAACACTAGTTAATGCAATGCAATATATCAAATATATAATTATGCATTAAATCATTAAATCAACATTTGATTCAATTATCTGGTCATGTCGCACATGGCCGACTAGAATGTAATGTATCGATTTATCGAATCAATGATTCGATAACTAGGTCATATCGAATATGACCAATCGAAACATATATCGCGAGAATGAAATGCGGTATCACATACACGCATTATTCTCGGTCCCGCACATATCTCATATGCGCTCCTATTTCGTTTCGCTTGAGCCAGGAAACCTCTGTGTAGGACTCTAAAGACTCGTCAATACGCCGGTAGCAGATGATGATCATATCAAGCACCCACAAGCCGCAAGCGGTCTGCTAAACGTAACGGCCACCCAGGTATTGAGCGATCAGAAGATCGACGAGCTAGCCCGCTCACACTCCTGTGAATCCGACCAGTAACACTTACCGTACAGTCCGGTCTCTTCGTCAGATACGTCGCATATCAAGTCTAGGGGTGGTAAACGTCAGATCCCAATAACTCGATAAGTCGTGCCGATGTGAGGCTCGTAACGGGTCGAGAAACTACTGGTAACACTTACCAGCAAATCTCTGATCAGCCCTGGCCAGGGACTTCCCTGTTACGGCCAATCGAGCACAGCGCAACATCAACCCCCAATACCGGGAGAGACGAAACCCCTCCTATCGCTCATTGCCTTCATGTGACTCGGGACTGTACCCAAAGACCACCGTTTTGCACGCCCTCATGGACGTGGTAAGGTGGAGATCAAAGCACAGTGGGAATCACAAAAGACTCTATGACGATCTCGGGTCTACAGACTAACCTATACAAGTGTCACCTGAGAACTGCCATCTGACGTGAGGTATAATACCATCTGGGAGTTCTCGGCGAGTCCGTCCAGTGTACCCAGTCTCCACTGAGCACCCGTATACCATCTCTGATGTCAAACACCAATGGATATGGGATCATCCATCGCCCATCTCATGGGTCGAGAAGCGTATACGCTAGTCTACTCTGGTATATCGATGCCCCGTCTCGATACACCCACGACTAGGGACCTTGAAGGATGTACTTATGGACTACCATGTCCCCACTAGTATGATCTGCATCATAGTCCAGGTAGTCAAGTATAAATCCTAAGGGCTTTACCAACATGTAACTATAAGACAGTATAAAGAGACTAGTGTACATGTTAAGATAAAGAGCAACAAGATAGCATACTATCATGTCGAGCAAGAAAGTCATCTCTATATATGTCCAAGCATCCAATATAATATACATAATCTGTACAATACTGGCCTCTAGGGTATACATACAACTAACAATCTCCCACTTGCACTAGGGCCAGCTGCTGTAGTATCTCATACCGAGCATCCCGAAGAGTCTCTCAAACTGTATCTGGGGAATGGCCTTCGTGAGTGGATCCGCCGTGTTGTTCTTCGTGTCAACTCTCCTGACCTCGATCTCCCGGCGATCAACTATCTCTCGGATCAGGTGATACCGCCTCAGAATATGCCTGGACCGCTGATGGGACCTGGGTTCCTTGGCAAAAGCCACCGCTCCATTGTTATCGCAATACAAAGGTATTGGATGCTCAATGGATGGAACCACTCCAAGTTCATAAATGAACTTCTTGATCCAGACAGCTTCTTTAGCAGCATCGTTGGCAGCGATGTATTCAGCCTCCATCGTCGAGTCTGCCACGGTTTCCTGCTTGGAACTCTTCCAGCTAACCGCCCCTCCGTAAAGGGTAAAGACAAAGCCCGACTGCGACTTAGAGTCGTCCTTATCACTCTGGAAGCTCGAATCGGTAAAGGACTCCACTTGGAGCTCTCCGTTACCATACACCAAGAACATATCTCTAGTCCTTCGCAAGTACTTGAGAATGCTCTTCACAGCTGTCCAGTGATTCTCTCCAGGATCATCTTGATACCTGCTCACTACACTTAGTGAGTATGCCACATCGGGTCTGGTACATAGCATCGCATACATGATAGAGCCTACTGCCGAAGCATAGGGTATCCCTTGCATGCGAGCTCTCTCCAAATCAGTCTTGGGAGACATTTCTTTGGAGAGAGTGACTCCAGAGATCGTGGGTAAGTTTCCACGCTTGGACTCTTCCATACTAAACCTCTTTAGTATGGTGTCAATGTACCTGGATTGGGACAATCCCAAAATCCGTTTGGATCTATCTCTATAGATCCTAATTCCCAATATGCAGGAGGCATCACCAAGATCTTTCATTGAGAATCTTTGTGATAAGAAGAGCTTGACCGCTTGCAGCATAGGAATATCATTTCCTATCAAGAGTATGTCGTCTACGTACAATACGAGGAAGACAACCTTACTCTCTGCCACCTTCTTGTAGACACAAGGTTCATCTGGATTTTTGACGAAATCAAACTCTTTGATAACGACGTCGAAGCAGATGTTCCAACTCCGCGATGCTTGCTTTAATCCATAAATGGATTTAAGCAGCTTGCACACCTTCCCGCTGCTCCCACTGTCTACGAAGCCCTCTGGCTGAGTCATGTACACGCACTCTTCTAAATCACCATTTAGAAAGGCGGTCTTAACATCCATTTACCAGATTTCGTAGTCATGAAAGGTAGCAATGGCAAGCATGATTCGGATGGATTTAAGCATAGCCACTGGAGAAAAGGTTTCGTCATAGTCCACACCTGGTCTTTGACGAAAACCCTTTGCTACAAGTCTAGCTTTGAAAGTCTCCACTTTCCCATCTACACCAAGTTTCTTCTTAAAGATCCACTTGCTCCCAATGGGTTTTACCCCTTCAGGAGCAACTTCCAAAGTCCATACTTTGTTGGTGTACATGGAATCCATCTCGGACCGCATAGCATCCAGCCATTTCACAGAGTCACCACTCGTGATGGCCTGCTCGAAGCTAGTTGGGTCATCATCCTCCATGATGCAATCCTCGCTTCCACCATCAATGAGAAAACCGTAGTATCTCTCAGGTGGACGAGAAACCCTACCAGATCGGAGGAGAGGCCGAGGCTCGTCGGGTACTACCGAATCTTCTGGTTCCACTAAATCTTCAGTTATAGTTTGTGTTTCTGGAACTTCTTCCAGTTCTACCTCAGAGCCACTAATCTCTTTTGCAAGAAATTCCTTTTCTAAAAAGGTGGCATGTTGAGCAATAAACACCTTTTGTTGTTCACTGTGGTAGAAATAATATCCATTTGAATGTTTAGGATATCCCACAAACTTACATAAAACTGACCGTGCCTCGAGTTTGTCTGGATTTTGCCTTTTGACATAGGCCAGACAACCCCATATCTTAACTCGTTTAAGACATGGTCTCTTCCCACTCCATATCTCATATGGTGTGGTAGGTACAGATTTAGATGGAACTTGATTCAATAGGTATGCCGCTGTCTCAAGTACATACCCCCAGAAGGAAATAGGTAACTCAGCTGTACTCATCATAGAGCGCACCATATCTAATAGGGTGCGATTTCTCCGCTCCGATACACCGTTGTGCTGTGGTGTATATGGAGGAGTCAGCTGAGAGAGAATCCCATTCTCTTTTAGGAAGTCCAGGAATTCATTGCTCAAGTATTCACCTCCTCGATCAGATCGAAGGATTTTAATACTTTTTCCGGTTTGTTTCTCGACTTCTTGTTTATATTCTCTAAATTTCTCAAAAGCTTCAGACTTGTGTCTTATCAAGTACACATGTCCGTATCTTGAGAGATCGTCAGTGAATGTAATGAAGTATGAAGAACCATCCCTGGCATGTGTAGACATTGGACCGCATACATCACTATATACTAGTCCCAGAGTTCGGTAACTCTTTCTCCGTGTCCCGTAAACGGAGTTTTGGTCATCTTTCCTTTGAGACATGACTGGCAAGTGTCATAAGATGAAAATTCAAACGGATTTAAATATCCATCTTTATGCAACTTAGCTAGTCGTGTCACATTGATGTGACCCAGTCTACAATGCCACAAGAAGGATTCTTTCAGTTCTGAACTCTTCCTCTTGTGTGTGTTTGTTATGCTCAGAACTGTTGATTGATTTAGAACATAAATGCCATTGCATAACGTGCCTGATCCAACCAACTTTTGGTTACGGAAAATGTTCATAACATTGTCCTGTAATACAAAATTATATCCTTCTTTGCTTAATAAAGAAACCGATATAATGTTGCATATCAGGTTCGGCATGTAATAGCATTCGTTCAGAACCAATGTATTACCAGTTGGTAATACAAGGTGATATTCTCCGACAGTCTTAGCTGCAACAATTGCACCATTTCCAACTCTAATGTCTTTATCACCTTCTCCAAGTTCTCTACCTTTCCTAAGCCCATGTAACTGATTACATATATGGGATCCTGACCCGGTATCCAATACCCAGGACGTAGAGCAAATGGAGAAACAGTTCTCTGTAACGAACACACCCGAAGAAAATGCATCATCATGTACTTTCTTTTTTCGGGTGGCATGGGAATCCTGGTAATCCCCTATATCCTGTTCATTCCTATAACTCTTACAGGAAAGAACGGAACCAACGTTCCCCAGCACAGTATAACATGCGGGTTCGGTCAATACATCCATATTATTATTGATTAAGGCATGAACTGGTCGCTACCTGGAGAGAGAGAGAAGAAAACACTTTAGCGTATGCTCGTGCAAGATCAGATTGGTTATTATCTTATCTAATCAGGATGGCTCCCACCGCTTTTTATCAAATCTTCCTCCAAACCCTAAAAGGAAAGACTAGCCGGGATTAATTACACACTACAAGTTCGCCAATCTTTCAGCCAGGCCAGTGTCGGTACTTTGAGGGAGGTCCCCCGTGCTTTCGCACGAACCTAATTACTGTAAACCTCGTTTTCCCAGAGGCGTAACCCCGTTGACACCTTTCTAGACACCTACTTGATCAGCTAATTGCAATGTGTAAAACTCTCCCAGGAGTAACTCTTACTCACAGTGGGTATCGGGATCCAACTATCACATAGAAGGTATGCAATCTCATTGCAAATTTCAACACTTGAAATTCCCGATAATCTTTTGCCCCTAGTGTACCATGACCTTGACAGAGGTCAACAAATCATAGTGCACTAGTCAAGTTCAACCCGTCATTTCTTGATTGAATCAAACCCACCCGCACGACCCTTGACAGAGGTCAACAAGGTCGCACGACTACCATAATCCAATCACATCACATGCTTTGCAGATAATTACTAGTTAGCTACCGCACACTACGCCTTGACAGAGGTCAACAAACGCAGCACGAATACTAAATAGTCTTTATCTGAAATGACGGAAGGCTACGTCAGGTTTTTCTGAAAACCTATTGCGTAATGAACTCGATATCGTTGTAGAATCAAATGAAGTTTTGAAATGGAGTGATTTTGAGGTTTTTCCAGTTTTGCTAAAGGGGTCACTCCCGGTGAAGGGATCGTCGGCCCTTTCCTCGTCGAATGAGGTGCAGGATATATCATATATATCACTGTGCAAAGCAGAAACTATAAAAGCAATTAAAAACAAACCGAGTGTGTAGCAACTGCCAGTTATTGCTAAAGGAGTCACTCCCGGTGAAGGGATCTCGGTCCTTTCCTCATCGAATAAGGTGCGGGGTATATCATATATACCACTATGCAAAGCAAGAACTGTAGCTACCTGTTTTATTTAAAATCTGATTCTACAACATCTTAGGTTTCTTTCCTTTCATTAATCACATTAATGAAGTCCCATCATTTAAATACCTAAACATCATAGATAGATATGACGTACACTTATGCCATCCGCATTCGCCTCGATGTCCCCTCGTGCACCGTTAGGTTAGGTAACTAACGACAGAGCAGGGCAGGGCTAGCGCGGGTGTAAAACATAAGTAACGTCTATATAATATATCATATATACTATATACTATATCCATCACAGAATCACAACACAGATATCGCAGCAGAATAATCATATGAAATAATGGATATACTAGGACGTCCGTGTTTTCAATACGAGCCAGTATAAAACACGGATTCCACGGTCGTGATGAATAGCCAATCCCACACCCCTAGACCCCTACGAAAGCGGCAAGCAACCCTGCCAATTCTAGGGTTAGGAGACCCGGACTCGACTCCTCGAGTTGGTCTCCCACTGGACCCCAGAACCCGGTTACTTGTGCTCCCCTCCTTGGGTCTATCCTAATGCGGAAAAGTAAATAATATACAAAGGGTGACAACTTCCGCTACCTGGAAGCGCCCCAAATGAAAGAATATTACATACAAGTTTTTATACATGAATGAAAATGAAAAACACTCATCTCACATAAAAACCCCCGGCTATTCAAACACGACGATCCAATATAACATATCCAGCAACACATAACATCACATGTCATCAACGTAAGTAAGTATGCATACCCCAATTGTCGTTGACGTATAGCAACGAAACCGGCGATATGAACATACTACACTTACGGTCACAGAAAAGAAAGTGTAAAACTACAACAATTGGAATCCGCAACTGCTTTAGACATCACATGCCTAATCAGATATAAATCCCGCATTTTAGTCTCATTATCGAAAACTCTTTTCAATATCATATGGGACTAAATTGCTAGATTTATAACATTCATTCAGTTATCTCATAACTACTTGTGAATTCCAATTATTGTATCACATTCCAGATAAACAGAAAATGTTAAACTTTCCGATCGAACAATCGAACACCCAAGTTTTCCCACTACAGATCAACACATGAAATAAGTCTAACAACATTCAGTTCGTACCTCAGTACCAACGGTCCAGCCGTAGAAGGGTCAAGCCAACGCCTCACATGTGGCACGCCGTACTGCCCCAAACCCGAAGGTTCAAAGGGCAGTTCAAGACGGTCACATAATCGAGTTAAGGTTTGTTGTCTTCTAGAGGGACCATCGAGTTACTTGCACTACTTAGAACGTCGTTAAACTACGGAAAAATCCAACACTTGGAAATTTCCCGACAGGGGAAAAATTGGGTATTTATATCCGGTCGAACTTTTTAACATATTCTAAAATTTATCCGGAAAGCCAAATAGACAAAATTTGATACCCCGATCGAAACACCGAATCCCCAAAACAATTGCAGAAAATTCAACTCTTGAATCAATATTAAAAATTCCCAGAAAACTCAGCAGAATTTATCAGGAGTTACTGTGCAAACAAAGTGGGCTGACGTCACCAATTGGCCGCTGATCAGCCGCAGAAGCCATGCTTCTGCCGCTGATCCGCCGCGAAAAACACTGTTCTCCAGAAACTTTTTGCACCGTAATTCTTATTTTTTCCTGCTGAATTTTTTAGCAATTTTTAATTTGGAAAAATCCACTGTTTACAAAAAAGTACAGGGAGCATATTTTGGGTTTCGGTTTTGGGTCGTTCGGACTTCAAATTCCGTCTACGCTTCGCCTAAGGCTCTAGCTAGGCTCTGATACCAGTGAAAGGTTCCTAGGCACCCTGTAGTGGTCTCACAAGGCATCGAACATGCCATTTTAAAATTTTTGGTGCCGAGAAACCCTAGACTACGGATCGTCGCTAGAATTCTAGGCGAAACTATAAACTAGTTAACTATTTAACTAAAGTTGAGATGCTACAACCTTTGTAGATCCGGATTTCCGCCTCCTTAGCTCCACGTGGTCATGACCTCGCTGTCCATCATGAATCCTCGACTCGATCATCGGCTTCATCGGGAAAACAAGCGGAATAGGTCGTCGGCTTTGTGTTAAAGACGATCTACGTCGAGGTTGCACAAACTCAAGCTCCGACTTCACAAACTTGTGAAACTTGTGAAGTAAACACCCAAAACAACTTGGCAAGAGGTAGAGGGTGAAGAAATAGGAGATGGGTTCACTTTAGATTTGGAATTTTCTCACTAAAACTCAAGTTGCCATTGATGTAGCAAGCTTGAAGAAGAAGAAGAAGATGAGCTCAAGAAAAGAATATCATAAGTCTTGTGATAAAAATAAATTTAAATCAAATACTTATCATAACTTGAACTAGGGTTAAGTGTAGAGAATTAACCATGGTCACTTGGATGGGTTAGGGTTAAGCATGAAGATAAGGACGGTTAGCAAAGTCAAAGCTTCATGAAGCTTCAATATAAAACAAACTTAGCCACCATTCTTATCATAACTCATTTCAAATAAATAAATAAACAAATAAATAAATAAATGAATATGCAAAACCCTAATTATCAAATTAACCATGGATTAATTCTATAAACTTAACTATATGATCAAGCATCATCAAACATGATACAAAGTAGTGCACTAAAGCATATCACATATACAATGTGCATCAAGTGAGAAAAATCCGTTTAAAGTGAACCAACACTAGTTAATGCAATGCAATATATCAAATATATAATTATGAATTAAATCATTAAATCAACATTTGATTCAATGATCCGGTCATGTCGTACATGGCCGACTAGAATGTAATGTATCGATTTATCGAATCAATGATTCGATAACTAGGTCATATCGAATATGACCAATCGAAACATATATCGCGAGAATGAAATGCGGTATCACATACACGCATTATTCTCGGTCCCGCACATATCTCATATGCGCTCCTATTTCGTTTCGCTTGAGCCAGGAAACCTCTGTGTAGGACTCTAAAGACTCGTCAATACGCCGGTAGCAGATGATGATCATATCAAGCACCCACAAGCCGCAAGCGGTCTGCTAAACGTAACGGCCACCCGGGTATTGAGCGATCAGAAAATCGACGAGCTAGCCCGCTCACACTCCTGCGAATCCGACCAGTAACACTTACTGTACAGTCCGGTCTCTTCGTCAGATACGTCGCATATCAAGTCTAGGGGTGGTAAACGTCAGACCCCAATAACCCGATAAGTCGTGCCGATGTGAGGCTCGTAACGGGTCGAGAAACTACTGGTAACACTTACCAGCAAATCTCTGATCAGCCCTGGCCAGGGACTTCCCTGTTACGGCCAATCGAGCACAGCACAACATCAACCCCCAATACCGGGAGAGACGAAACCCCTCCTATCGCTCATTGCCTTCATGTGACTCGGGACTGTACCCAAAGACCACCGTTTTGCACGCCCTCATGGACGTGGTAAGGTGGAGATCAAAGCACAGTGGGAATCACAAAAGACTCTATGACGATCTCGGGTCTACAGACTAACCTGTACAAGTGTCACCTGAGAACTGCCATCTGACGTGAGGTATAATGCCATCTGACGTGAGGTATAATACCATCTGGGAGTTCTCGGCGAGTCCGTCCAGTGTACCCAGTCTCCACTGAGCACCTGTATACCATCTCTGATGTCAAACACCAATGGATATGGGATCATCCATCGCCCATCTCATGGGTCGAGAAGCGTATACGCTAGTCTACTCTGGTATAT
The DNA here is from genome assembly GCA_030015575.1 of Agapanthus africanus. Classification (NCBI taxonomy): domain Eukaryota; kingdom Viridiplantae; phylum Streptophyta; class Magnoliopsida; order Asparagales; family Amaryllidaceae; genus Agapanthus; species Agapanthus africanus. The sequence goes on from CM057337.1 coordinate 521,630,149, forward strand.
CGATGCCCCGTCTCGATACACCCACGACTAGGGACCTTGAAGGATGTACTTATGGACTACCATGTCCCCACTAGTATGATCTGCATCATAGTCCAGGTAGTCAAGTACAAATCCTAAGGGCTTTACCAACATGTAACTATAAGACAGTATAAAGAGACTAGTGTACATGTTAAGATAAAGAGCAACCAGATAGCATACTATCATGTCGAGCAAGAAAGTCATCTCTATATATGTCCAAGCATCCAATATAATATACATAATCTGTACAATACTGGCCTCTAGGGCATACATACAACTAACAGCCTCGACGTAGATCATCTTCGGCACGAAGCCGACGACCTTGCCCGCCCATTTCTCCGATGAAGCCGACGCTAGAGCCCGGGTTTCCATTTGGACAGCGAGGAGACTTCATTGCGGAGCTATGGAGGTGGAGAACCGGATCTACAAAGGTTGTATTTCCGTTTAACTCTTAGTTAAGTTGTTAGCTACTTGCTAGTTTCGCCTAAATATCTAGTTACCGATCCGTATTAGGGTTTCTCGGCACCCGTAAAATTTGAAATTGACATAGTTGATGCCTTGTGAGACCTCTTGAGAGTGCCTAGGAACCCTACAGTGCAAGTGGGAGATTGTTAGTGTATATGCCCTAGAGGCCATTACTGTATCATACTAGTATGTATATTACTTGTTGGAAGCTTGAGATATTCACAGTTGTATATACAATCTTGCTCGAAATGGTAGTATGCTACTTGGTTTGTCTCTGCTTTAATGGGTACAAGTGTTTCTTTTATTATATCACCTATACGCATTAGTGGAGCCCTTAGGATCTTTGCTTGATTACCAGCGTTGTGATGGTGCTCACACTCGTGGGGGCTGGGTAATCCATAAGCACATCCTTATACAGGTCCCTAGTCATAGGACTATCGAGACAGGGCATCGATACTCCGGAGTAGACTAGCGTATGTGCTTCTCATCCCAGCTCAGGAGACGGCCTGTCCTACAGCCGTCAGTACGTCGTACTTGAGATAGTATGCGGGTGCTCGTTGGGTTACGAGTACACTGGACAGGACTCGTCGGGAACTGTTGGTTGGTATTATACCTATCGTCAGTTATTAGTTCCCAGGTGACATGAGTACAGCTTAGTCCGCTGACTTGACACTGTCACTTCGCCTCGAGTGTGTTCCCACTGTATTTTGATTACTACCCTACCACGGCTCAAAGGAGTCGTGCAAACAGGTAGTAGTTGGGTGCAGTCCCGAAGCACTTGGAGGCAGTGACGGTTAAACAGGATTCGTCTCTCCCGGTATTGGGGGTTGACATCGCGCTGTGTCTAGGAGAGCCATTACACGAGTAGTCCCTGGCTAGGGAAAGCGAGATATACTGGTAGGTTTCCAGTATTATCTCAGGGTGTTCTGGGCTACACTCCGACATGACTTGTACCGCTATTAGGGGACTGATGTTTACCGCCCCCTAGGCCCACCATGCGATGTATCAGACGAATAGACCGAACTGTACGGAGACTGTCACATATAGGCTCAGTAGGAGTTCAGATGGGTTCACCTCGTCAGTCTTCTTATTGACATCTACCTGGGGACCGTTATGTACAGCTAGTGCCGCTTGTGGTCTGTGGTTAAACCCACTGCCAGCGTAGTGTCGAGTCTTTAGAGTCCCACACAGAGAGTTATTCGCCTTTAGGCAAAATGAGTAGAGGTCGCATGGTTTTGCGACAGGGTTCGTTCACATCCGCGCACTTGTGCACGTTTGCTGTCCGGACAGCTTATACTAGCGGGCTTTGGTTTAAGCCAGATCCTAGTATATGATTTGGGATTGGTTTTATCTCTTTGTATTCGTGTTCCTCGGATCACGAATACGGGTGCGTATGCACAGTTGATTGAGACAGAGGGAGAGGACTTTGTTTAGGGTTAATGACCATTGTCATTTCATTAACCCTAATGCTTATGTGTGTATTATGATTAATTGATATTAGTTAAATATAATTGTGCATGGTTAGGGTTGTTGACCATTTGACTATCTTGACTTGTTGACCTAGGTTGACACTTTGACCATCATCATTCCATATAAAAGATGCACTTTGATCCTTGCAATTTGCATTTAATATGAAATGATAATGGTCAAGTCTTGATTAAACCATGACAATTATCTTGCTAATTATCTTTTTACAATAATTCACACATATATGTGAGAATGGCTCTTTATTCTCTCAGTCTATCATATTGATTCTCTCTCCTCCTCTTCCTCTCTCTCAAGCTCTCCCCTCTCATGCGTTGAGAAACACTTGAGCTTGAGTTAAACCTCTCCAAAGTAATCTCTATTCTCATCTAAGGTTCTAGGATTAGCACTTCTAGCACCTTAGTTACTTCTAGCTTGAAGTTGAAGCCAAAGGTTGAGGCTCTCGGGTGGATCCTTCTTCGACTAGAGAAGGCGACAAGGTGATCTCTTTCTTCCACTCCAAGGAGCAAGGAGAGAAGGACATAAAGCCCAAGGTATAACCTTTCTTCCATATAGCTAAATCTAGTTAGTTTTTAGTTAGTTTTTGTTTAGCAAAGATCCTCCTTAAGCTAGTCCATGTTGCCTAGTTCGATAAAAATCCGATTTTTATTCCGTTTTCCGCCTCCCCGCAGGCACCGGGGTGGGCAACGTGGACTTACAAATAATATGGATGTATTGACCGAACCCGCTTGTTATACTGAGCTGGGGAACGTTGGTCCCGCTCCAACTTATAATTGTTATAAGACCGAGCAGGAAATAGGGGAATACCAGGATTCCCATGCCGCCCAAATGAAGAAAGTGCATGAGATGCATCTCCTTCGGGTATGTTCGTTACAAAGAACTGTTTCTCTGTATCCTCTACATCCTGGGTATTAGATACCGGATCAGGATCACAAATATGTAATCTGTTACATGGGCTACAGATAGGTAGAGAACTGAGAACGGGTGATAAGTTTCATGAGACAGAAAACGGTGCAAGTGTTGCAGCCAAGTCTGTTGGTCACTGTCACCCTATATTTCCAAATACATTGATTCTGAACAAATGCTATTAGATACCGTACCTGATATACAAAATCATATCAATCTCTTTATTTATTAAAGAAGGATATAATTTTGTATTGTTGAATAATGTTTTGTACATTTCCTACATCAAAAGTTGATCGGTTCAGGCACGTTATCTAAAAGTATTGACGTTCTAAATCAAACTACAGTTCCTAGTATACAGAACACACACAAGAGGAAGAGTTAAGAAATGAACGATTCCTTCTTGAGGTATTGTAGACTAGGTCATATCAATATGACCCGACTTGCTTAAGTTACATTTTAGATGCATATTTAAATCAGTTTGAATTTACATCTTGTGAAACTTGCCAGTCATGTCACAAAGATAAGATGACCATAGCTCCGTTTTCTGGAAACAGAGAAAGAGTTAGTGAACTCTTGGGACTGATACATAATAATGTATGAAGGTCCCCAGTCTACATATGCCAGGACTGGTTCTTTGAACTTCCTTACATTCACTTATGATCTCTCAAGATTCGGACACATGTTCCTGTTGAAACACATGTCTGAAGCTTTTGAGAAATTCAAAGAATATAAGTCAGAAGTAGAGAACCAATACAGGTATAAGTATTATGTCCTATGATGAGATCAGGGAGAAGAATACTTGTGCATGGAGTTCTTGGACTATTCTAAAGGAGAATGGGATTCTCTCTCAGCATTACTCCTCCGTATACACCACAGCACGTCGGTGTATCAGGGCGGAGCAAGCACACCCTATATGATATGGTGCGCTCTATGATGGGTACTGCTGAGTTACCTATTTTCCTTTTGGGGGTTATGCACTTGAGTAGCTGCATACCTATTGAATTGGGTTTGAATCAAATCAGTGCCTACCACTCCATATAAGATATGGTATGGGAAGAGCCTATCTCTTAAGTAAGTTAAGATTTAGGATTTAGGATTGTCCGGCCTATGTCAAAAGCAATATCCGGACAAGATCGAGGCAATGTCAGTTCTGTAGAACTGGAAGAAGTTCCAGCTATACAAACTACAGCTAATGATTTGACAGAACCAAAGGATTCAATAGTCCCCGACAAACCTCAGCCTCTCCGCCGATCTAGCAGGGTTCCTCACCTTCCTGAGAGATACTTTGGTTTCTCGATGATAGTAGGAGCGAGGATTGCATCATGAGATGATGACCCAACTAGTTTCGAGCAGGCCATCAAGAGTAGGGACTCTGTAAGATTGGCTGGATGCTTAGCGATCTGAGATGGAATCCATAGACTTTGGATGCTGTATCTGAAGGGTTAAATCCCCATCAGGAGCAAGTATATCTTGAGAAGATTACTTGGTGTAGATGGAAAAGTTGAGACTTTCAAAACTAGACTTGTTAAAGGTTTTCGTCATCGACCAGGCGTGGATAATGATGAAACCTTTTCCAGTGGCTATGCTTAAGTCCATCCGGATCCTACTTGCCTTTGCTACATACCATGACTACGATATCTGGTGGTTGGGTGTCATGACTGCTCTTCTAAATATTGATTTAGAAGAGAACGTCTATAAGAACACAACCAGAGGGCTTCGTAAACAGTGGGAGCAGCGGAAACATGTGCAAGATGTTTTATGTGATAAAGCAGGCATCGCGGAGTTGGAACGTCTGTTTTGATGTGGTAGTCATAGAGTTTGACTTCATCAAAATGGTAGATGAACCTTGTATATACAAAAAGGTAGTAGAGAGTAAGGTGGTCATCCTCGTGTTGTACGTGGACAATACACTCTTGATAGGAAAAGAGTTTCCTATGCTACGCTCGGTCAATCTCCTCTTATCACATGGATTCTCCATACAGGATCAAAGTGATACCTCCTAAATCCTTGGTTTTGGATCTATAAGATAGATCTAAATGGATATTAGGATTCTCACTAGGTGCAGTAAGATGGTATCAATGGATCCTGGGGAGAATCACTAGAAAGGTTCCAGGGTGATAAGGACGACTAAATGTCAGTCGCAGGCATTGTCTTTACCCTCAGTGGAGGGACGGTATGTTGGAAGAGTTCCAAGCTAGATACCGTGGCAGACTAGACGATAAAAGGCTGACGACATCGCTATCGAAGATACTACCAAAGAGACAGTTTGGGTGTATATTAGTTCATGAGATGAACTAGGTTCCTATCATTGCGTGACAATGGAAGTGTGGGTTTGGCTCAGGAACCCCGGTCCCATCAGTGACCCAGACATATTCTGAGGCAGCATCACCTGATCATGGAGATAGTAGATCTCCAGGGTGATCGAGGTTTGGAGAGTAGACTCAGAGGACAACACGGCAGATCCACTCACAAAGGCCTTTTCCTAGAGAGAGACTTTTATGGGATGGTTGAGTATGAGATACTGCAACCACTGCTACAGATGGCCCTAATGCAAGTGGGAGATTGTTAGTTATATGTATTCCCTAGAGGCCATTACTGCCCATAGGATGTATATTGTAGTGGATGCTAGGACATATATAGGCAGGACTTTCTTGCTCGACATGATAGTACGCTATCTGGTTGCTCTTTATCTTAACATGTATACTTGCTGTCTCTCTATTACATGTTGATAAAGCCCTTAGGATATGTACTCGACTTCCAGGACTGTGATGTAGATCATACTAGTGGGGCATGGGTAGTCCATGAGTACATCCTTCAATGTTCCTAGTCGTGGGAATATCGAGACGGGGCATCGATATTCCAGAGTAGACCAGCGTATATCTTCTCGACCCATGTGATGGGCGATGGATGATCCCATATCCATTGGTGTTTGACATTAGAGACTGTATGCGGGTGCTCAGTGGAGACTGGGTACACTGAACGGACTCGCCGAGAACTCCCAGATGGTATTATACCTCACGTCAGATGGCAGTTCTCTGGTGACACTGGTACAGCTTAGTCTGTTGACCCGAGATCGTCATAGAGTCTTGTGTGTCTCCTACTATACTTTGATTTCCACCCTACCACGGCTCTACTGAGTCGTGCAAACAGGTGGTTTTTGGGTACAGTCCCGATTCACATGGAGGCAATGAGCGATAGAAGGGGATTCGTCTCTCCCGGTATTGGGGGTTGATGTTGCGCTATGCTCGACTGGCCATAACTGGAAATCCCTGGCCAGGGTTGCACTGATTTACTGGTAAGTGTTATCAGTAGTTTCATGCTTGTTATGGACCTTACATCGGCATGACTTATCAAGCTACTGGGGTCTGACGTTTACCACCCCTAGGCGAGATATGCGACATATCAGATGAACAGACCGGACTGTGCGGTAAGTGGTACTGGTTGGATTCACAGAAGTGTGAGCAGGCTTGCTCGTTGATCTTCTGATCACTCAATACCCGGGTGGCAGTTACATTTAGCAGACCGCTTGCGGCTTGTGGGTGTTTGATATGATCATCACCCACTGCCGGCGTATTGACGAGTCTTTAGAGTCCTACACAGAGGTTTCCTGGCTCAAGCGAAACGAAATAGGAGCGCATATGAGATATGTGCGGGACCGAGAATAATATCAGTATGTGATACTGTATTCTATTCTCGCGATTTGTATCATTGGACGGTTATACGAGATATAGCCGGGTTACCGAATCAAGTGTTGATTCGATATATTGATACACTAGATATTAGTCGGTTATATGCAATATGACCGGATCGTTAAATCAAATGTTGATTTAATGATTTAATGTATAATTATATATTTGAAATATTACTTTACATTAACTAGTATTGGTTCACTTAAGATTGATTTTCTCACTAGATTGTGCATAAGTGTATATATGATATATATTTGTGTACATATGTTTGTATCATGTTTGGTGATACATACAAGTTGTGTGTATGAGACTTAAACCAAATTAAGGTTAAATTAGGGTTTACTAATTTCTTAACAAATAACAAAAGGGATAAGACTTTGGTCAAAGTTATCAAGCTTCATGAAGCTTGAAGAAACTTTGAGAAGTCAATTTCTTTTGTCATTTCCTTAGGATAATAGTTAACCCAACCCTCAACCTAAGACTTTGGTTATTTCTCTACATGAGTTAAGCATGAGGGCTTAATTCAACCATGGTGCCATAATTAAAAGGAGAAGTTTCATTCTTTATTCATTATTCTTATCATTATTCTTTCTTCTTCTTCTTCTTCAAGAAGAAGAAAGCTTGCTACCTCTAATGGTGCCATGAGATTTAGAGTGAGAAATCCAAATCCAAAGTGAACTCACTTCCTATTTCTTCATCCTCTACAACTTGCCATGTAGTAGAGTGTGTTATCTTCACAAGTTTCATGACCTAGTGAAGTTGGAGCTTGAGTTTGAGTCGCCTCGACGTTGATCATCTTCAGCATCGAAGTCAATGACCTAGCCCACTCATTTCTTCGACGAAACCATCGCTAGAGTCCGGGATCCCGATGATCGTAGCGAAGGGACGTCAACACGGAGCTAAAGAAGTGGAGGACCGGATCTACAAAGGTTGTAATCCCTTTCACTTATTAGTAAATTTGTTTGCTTGCTTATACTTTCGCCTTACCTCTAGTAATCGATCTTGCATTAGGGTTTCTCGGCACCTGAAAAATTTGATTTTGGCATGGTTGATGCCTTGTGGAACCTCATGAGTGTGCCTAGGAACCCTACAGTGGATAAAGTCAGACCTCTAATAACGCGACATTTCGTGTCCATATGAAGCCAATCACCCACTGAGAAACTACTGATCCAAATCAGTAATTCTCGTCCACCTTGTCCAAGGATTTCTGGTGATGGCGACCCGTGCACAACGCGACATCAACCCCCAATATCGGGAGAGACGAATCCCCGATGATCTGCTCACGACCTCCATATGGCTCGGGACTGTACCCAACTAAAACCTGTTTGCACGCTTCCTTTAAACCGTGGTATGGTAGTAATCAAAGCACAGTGGGAACTCACACGAGACAAATGACGATCTCAGGTCGACAGACTAACCTGTACTCATGTCACCTGGGAACTGCTAGACAATAGGTATAATACCAATTAGTATGTTCCCGGGGAGTCCGTTCAGTGTACTGATAACCCAATGGCCACCTGTATACTATCTTAGGTGACTAACTGACACCGATGGATTGTTAGACCGGCCACCGCCCCTCGTCGGGGTCTCGATAAGTATACACTAGCAGAGTATCGATGCCCAGTCTCGATACTCTCTCGACTAGGGACATTTAAGGATGTGCTTATAGACCACCCTGCTCCCACGTATATGATCGCCATCATAATACTGGTAGTCAAGCAAGAATCCTATGGGCTATATCAACATGTAATAGTGATCTGTAATGCCACCTAATGCATATACATGATGATAAAGACAAACCAGATAGCATTCTATATCCAATATAGAAACAAATGCACTAATTTAAATGGAACCAGATTCAAGATACATGCAGCCGTTTCCTGTGCATATCAACCAAATGGAAGGAGGTCAAACAACATTACTCATCAAGGGATGTATCCACATATGAGTAACCTGAAAGAGAAGCAAGTTCTCAAAACTATTATTTACAATGGAATACCAAACACAAGTATATACATCTTCGACCACCTTGAAGAATCCTGATACTTTGCAACATATGGTTCTCTACTTTATTCTTATACTTATAACTTCTCAAAATTTGGACCTTGTATTTCAACGAAATACTTTTCTAAAACTAGAGAAGTCAAAAGTAAACAGAATAAAGTATGAGTACCAACCCCTTTGTCCCAATGGATACTGGACAACATACAATACTCTGTATAAGTCCACTGAGTTCAATAACTCAAACCCTGTGCGTCGTAGGTTGAAAACTGTGCTATGGTTCAAAAGAATTACACCGCTGTTGAACACTCCTTACCTAACCATCAACTGATACAGTTAAATTTCATAGACATAATTTCAAAAAGTTATATCTCACTTTATAAAATAAACATACAGATATATCAGTTTGAAATTGGTGCATAACGAGATATTCAAAACCAAATATTTGCCATCAGGCAAAACCCAGGTGATTTCCTTAAATATCACAAATTACAAAGAATTCCGATATATAGAGGATCTAATCACATAATTCCCAATATCTTACTCCCACTCAGCATCTATAACGCCATACAGATGTGAGAATCAAGTCCGGTAAATATATACCCTGGAGTCAGAATCTAATTGGGAAAACCGTTTTCAATTAACATCGCACAGTCAAAATGAAACATGAAAATGTTTCGAAGGGGTAGCCGGGTATTCTTAGTAATGTCTCTTCTACTATCCTGATTCATGACAGTAACCATATACTTCCTTGCCCTCACTCCAATCCCTTTATATACCTTTACTTATTACCTTCCATACACCATACTTAGGCTAATTGGTTTTCTTCCTTCCATACCATTTGGCACCTGCCTAAGGTTTGGAAGAAGACTATCCAATAAGCGTAATAGGTGTACTCTCCTAATATTAGGAGCTCTCGCAACATGAGAGAAGGTGAGAAGAAAATACAACCAAATAATTTCATTCAATTTCTCCAGAACCAGAAACCATCCTCGAACTGAAACAAGTTTCTTCGAGTTCGTATGTAACTATACAATGGCATATCCAAGAAATGTGGATCTTCATAGTAATACGGAGTGTTCTGGAGAAATGCAAAGGTGATATAGGAGTGGCAGGGGTATACGCGGTTTCGTCGTGAATGATAGTAGTCGCAATTTCCTTTGTTCTTACTCTAATCCCTTTATATGTCTTTACTTACCTTCTGTACACCACACTTAGGCTAATTGGTTTTCTTCCTTCCTTACTCTTTGGCACCAGCCTAAGGTTTGAAAGAAGACTATCCAATAAGCATAATAGGTGTACTCTCCTTATACCAGGAGCCCTCGTAACCTAAGAGAAGGTGAAGAGAAAAGAAAACTGAATAATCCTATTCAATTTCTCCAGAATCAGAATCCATCCTCGAACTGGAACATGTTCCTTTGAGTTCGTATGTAATTATACGATGGAATATCAAAAAAAATGTGGATCTTCGTAGTGATACGGGGTGTTCTGGAGAAATACAAAGGGGATGTAGGAGTGCCAATGATATATGCGACTATGACAATCTAAAAGCCAAAGTGTTTTAAGAAGGTTCGGTTAACTTAGTTCATGAGTTTTAGTCTAGGGTCAGGCCATGGTCGCTGCCAAAGAGAGAGAGAGAAAAGAAGCACTCAGCGTGCACTCTAACCTAAATTAGAATGGTTAATCACTTTATCTAATCAGGATGTCTTCTACTATTTTCTTGAATTCTCCTTCAAACCCTAAAAGGAGAATTAGTCAGGATCATCTAAAATCACCCGAGGAGTAATACCTACTCATCAGTGGGAATCGGGATCTATCTATCATCACATGATAACTTGATGGAAGCCACTCAAGTCACCACACTCCAGAAGGTATGCGCATGCCTGGTAAGTTTCCTATATGTTTGAAACTCCCGATGTGGTTTTTACCCCTAACGACCTATAACCTTGATGCTTGCTAACAAGTTATAGGACACTGGTCAAGTTCAACCTGTCATTGTCCTGGATTAACTCGAACCCACCCACACAAACTCTCGACGCTTGCCAATAAAGCTGTATGACTGTCTTGATCAATCGCATATCCATGGAACAGAAAAATATCACTCAGCTACCGTTCACTATGCCTTGACGCTTGCCAACAAACATAGCATGAATACTAGGTGGTACTCATCTGAAATGACGGAGGGCTACGACTGGTTTTTGAAAAAAAACCTTTAATGTAATGAACTTGATATTGTTGAAGGAATCCAAGTGGTTTTACAAATATATAGTGGCATAAACGTTTTCTAAAGAGGTCACTCTTTGTGAAAAGATCTCGGCTCTTTCCTTATCGAATGAGGTGCAGGATATTACAAATTGAATACCATGATGCAAAGCAAAAGGAAATGACTATAGTAAAGTTATTATAAAGACACAAGCTTTCTCCCAAGAGGTCACTCCTGATGAAGGGATCTCGACTCTTGCCTCGTTGAATGAGGTGCAGGATATTCCCAATCGAATACCACTGTGCAAAGCAAAAGGAAACGTCTGTAATAACAGTTTTTGAAAATTTGGTTCCAACAACATTATATAGGTTTATTTTCCTTGCATTGATCAGAATCAACGCAGTTTCATCAATTAATCCATATCACACCGCAGAAAAGGAACGTAAATAAAATGTATGTATATGCCATCCGCATTCGCCACTGGGCCCCGTCATCACCCGTTATGTTACTTAACTAACGACAGAACGGGGGCTAGACTAGTGCGGAGGTAAAACATATACAACATCTACTAATATATATAAATATATATAACATTCGTCCTAGGCATGATATAAGCAACATCACAAAAGCATCGCAGAAGCAACATAGAATGGTGGATAATCTTAGAGCCCCGGGTTTCACATGAGCCGCAAATGAAACCCGACGTTCCCTGATCGTGTAGATAGCCTGTGTATTGTAAACCCGGATCCCTACGAGCCCGACAAGTTACCCGCCAATCCCAGAAGTGAGGCAACCCCAATCAACAAAGTGAATGGGCTACCCAGCACTTCACGGAATCCAGTAACCTGGGCACCCCTCCATGGGTCATCCTATAACCCCTATGAGTGCGGCGAATAGCCCGCCAATTCTAGAGTAAGGCCCCCTTCGTCTCAACGCCATGAGATGCGGGCCTATTGCCCTCTAGAACCTGGCTATTCGTGCACTCCACGGTGGGATATATAGGGTTCCTAGGCACACTAATGAGGTCTCACAAGGCATCAACCATGCCAATTTCAAAAATTACAAGTGCCGAGAAACTCTAATACGGATCGTTAGCTAGAATTTTAGGCGAAAAAGGAAACTAGTTAACAACTTAACTAAAAGAACGGAAATACAACCTTTGTAGATCCGGTCCTCCACCTCCATAGCTCCGTGTAGACGTCCCTCCGCTGTACAAATCGGATCTTGGACTCTAATGTCGGCTTCATCGGAGAAATAGGCGGGCTAGGTCATCGACTTCGATGCCGAAGATGATCTTGTTAGTGTTTATGCCCTAGAAGGCCATTACTGTATCATACTAGCTTGTATATTACTTAATGGAAGCTTGGGATATTCACATGTATATAACAGTCTTGCTAAACATGGTAGTATGCTACTTGGTTTTTCTATCTTAATATGTGAGTGTACGTATTGATAGAGCTCTTAGGATCTTGCTTGTCTACCAGCGTTGTGATGGCAGTCACACTAGTGGGGGCTGGGTAGTCTACAAGCACATCCTTATTCAGGTCCCTGGTCGTTGGATTATCGAGACAGAGCATCGATACTCCGGAGTAGACTGGTGTGTACGCTTCTCATCCCAGTTGGGGAGATGGTCTGTCCCACAGCCGTCAGTACGTCGTACTGGAGATAGTATGCAGGTGCTCGTTAGGTTACGGGTACACCGGACAGGACTCACAGGGAACTGTTGGTTGGTTTGATACCAGTCGTCAGTGAACAGTTCCCAGGTGACATGAGTACAGCATAGTCCGCAGACTTGACACTGCTACTTCGCCTCGAGTGTGTCCCACTGTTCTTAGATTGCTACCCTACCACGACTCAAAGGAGTCGTGCAAACAGGTAGCAGTTGGGTGCAGTCCCGAGCACTTGGAGGCAGTGGCGGTTAGACAGGATTCGTCCCTCCCGGTATTGGGAGTAGATATCGTGCTGTGTCAGAGAGCCATTACGCAAAGTCCCTGGCCAGGGCAAGCGAGATTTGCTGGTAGGTTCCAGTAGTTTCTCAGGGTGTAATGGGCTTCACTCCGACACGACTTATACCGCTATTAGGGGACTGACGCTTGCCGCCCCCCTAGGCCCGATATGCGATAGTCTTGGACGAACGGACCGGACTGTATGGAGATTGTCACATCAGACTCAGTAGGAGTTCGGATGGGTTTACTCATCGGCCTTCTTATCGACAACTACCTGGGGACCGTTACGTACAGCTAGTGCCGCTTGCGGTCTGTGGTTAAACCCACTGCCAGCGTAGTAGTCGAGTCTCTAGAGTCCCACACAGAGAGTTTCCTACTCCAGGCGAAACGATATAGAGGTTGCATGGTTTTGCGACAAAGGGTTCGGACGCATACGTGCGTTTACGCACGTATGACTTTCGGACAGTTTTTACCAGTCGGCTTTGGTTTAAGCCAGTTACTGGTATCCGGTTATTGGATTTTTACAGTCTAAAGTTTTTCCGTATTTTTACGGATCGGGGGGCGTTCTCGTAATTGTACGAGAAGCTTCTAGAAGATGTGACTAAGGAGGTTTCTTTTGGATAAGAAAGTGAGTCATGGTGGTGATTCATTCATTTCATTAATGCACATTTATTGCTTAATGACTCATGCTAATGAATCACCACTAGATATTTCATGAAGCATGCTTATTCATTTCTTTTATTCATTTTTCTTAAAAAGAAATGCTTCATGATATATTATGATACACTCTCTCTCTTCTATCATTATCTCATTCACATTCTCTCTCCTCAAGCTCTCATCTTCAAACCCTAATCCTTACACCTCATGAGTTGAGATCAAAGGATTAGTTAGACTAAACAATCCATAACCATCACTCTTTATCATCCTTTCATCTTTGATTAGCAATCAAAGTTGATTAGTTACCTCAAGTTTGAGGTTTAGCTTGGAGTTTTGCTCTCGGGTGGATCGTCTACTACCTAGAGAAGGCCGAGGAGAACAAGGAGATCGTAAAGACGAAGGACTAGTATCGATAGGTATAATCCCTTAACACTTTAGTTTAGTATAACTATGTGTTTGGTTATTAGTTGTTTAGCTTCGATTTAAGCGGTTAGTCGATGTTCGTTCTTTAAACTTGATCGTTTTTGAAAATTCCGCCTCCCCACAAGTACTGGGGTGTACTACATCGACTTACAGTGGTATCAGAGCCTCGCTAAACACTAAATAACTTAATTGCAAATTTGTACGAATTTCGAACGGAAAAACGAAGCCGAAAAACCCTAATTCTGTCATGTTTCTGTCGAATTTAAAACGATGTCAGAAAATTTTTCAGGTGAGTTCAGAGAGCTTTATATGACACCAGAAGAACACCAAAGAAAAACAGTCGACTGAATCGACCATCTCGCCGCGGAAGCGCGGCCTCAGCCTACTGAGTCGCCGCGCTTCCGCCGCCGAGTTGGCGAGTCAGAGACCGATTTTTCTTCTGTTGCTTCTCTGTGAAATTTAGGGTTTTCTGGAATATTTAATTATTGCTCAGGTTACTGTTTAACAGAGCAGATTTTGGAGCAATATTGATGTTGTTTATTCGATCGAATTGTACAGTATTTGCGTATTGGATTATATCTGTGATTGTTTAATGTGTTCGTAAACCTCCCCCAACTGCTAGTATGTCGGTTGGCAGGGGGTTGCACATTTCTGAAATGGTTATTTCTGTTTGTGCATATAAACTGTATTGGACTGTTGTGGTGTATAGCCGGGGTTAGCAATGGGTTATTGTTTAATTCATTTGTTGTAAATGTAATTTGTTGTAATATTATTTTTGCGGGGCACTTCCAGGTTGCGGTCGTAGCCACCGTTGTATTATTTCATTTTACTGTTTTTGCTCCTAGGACTGACCCAAGGTGGGGTACACAGACTGCCGGGCGGGTAGTTTGCCGTACCCGTAGGGGTCGAGGGTGGGGTAACGGCTATTCATCACAACTGTGTAATCTGTCTTTTCTTGCAGGCTCAAAAGAAATACAGATTGCTTGCATATCCAATATTGTTTATCTGTGTTCTGGAATGAATATCATTGCGTCAGACGAATGTAAAATATCTATATTTATTGTAGCTATTTAGACGTCACTTATGTTTTACACCCGCGCTAGCCCAGCCCCCGCTCTGCCGTTAGTTAAGTAACCTAACGGGTGATGACGGGACCCCGTGGCGAATGCGGATGGCATAAGAGGACGTTGTATTTTCGTTGTTTTCTGCAATGATAGGTTAATGATGGGACGCATTATCTGTAATGCAAAGAAAATAAACCAAAGTTTAAATCGTTGGAACAATTTAAAAGAAACCATTCGGTTATTTTTAAAACAGATATTTTTAAATGCGGAGCTTTAACCACTCCTTTTAAAAGCTATCAGGTTCCTTCGGTTATATCAAGTTCACTACGTTCACGGTTTCGCCAAAACCATTCGTAGCCCTCCGTCATTTCATTTGGGTATTCAGTAGTATTCAAGCTATGCATTTTGGCCAAAGTCAAGGCATAGTGTTTGGTAGCTGCTGGGTTTTCATTTGTTGCATAAGATAGATGAGTCGGTTTGGGACAGTCGTATTACCATTTGACCAAAGTCAGGGGTATATACGAATGGGTTCAAATTGACAAGATAATGACGGGTAGAACTTGACATGTGACTTATGACATTTTGACCAAAGCCAAGGTCATAAGAGCATGGGGCAAAAACTTATATCGGGAATTTCAAAAGAAACTGAAATTTGCAAAGAGATGCATACCATTTTAAGTTTGATGAATGTTGGTAGCATTCCTACAACATTATCAGACGATGATATTTGGATCCCGATCCTACTGTGAGTATATGCTACTTATCAGGATATTCGTCACTTAACGATCAATGCTATAAACCTAGTAGGTGTCCAGAAAAGTGTCAGCGGGGTTACGCCCCCAGAGAAAAGAGGTTATTTAATTAAGGAACTTCGCGAAAGCGTTGGAAAACCTCCCTCGAAGTATCGACACCGGCCTGGCTGAACGGTTAAGCAAGTATTGTACGGTGAGAATAGTCTTGGCTAATTCTTCTTTTATGGTTTGAGGAAGGATTCGAGAAACAGTGGGAGCCATCCAGTTTAGATAAACTAAAAACCACTCTAAACTTGCAAGAGCATCGTGCTAAAGTGTTTTCTTCTCTCTCTCCTAATTGCAGCGACCCTGAAAATGACTGGACTTAAGTTACTTTTAGAAAAGAATATACTGACGGGGCCAAACTATAAAGATTGGCTGCGGAATGTCAAGATGGCCTTGACCTATGACAAATTGGGGTACGTCCTCACCGCTACGGCACCTGCTGTCCCTGGTCCCAAATCCAGCAATGCGGATAAGGAAATCCGCAAAACCTGGGATTTAGATTGCGCGAGAGCCAAGTGCATCGTGCTTGCCTCGATGAACAATGAACATCAGAGGAGGCACGAGGATATGTCCCTAGATGGCATATTTCTCCATACAAAGGAACTTTATGGAGAGCAATCTCGTATTGCAAGATACGAGACCTCGAAGAAATTATTTCGAGCGAGGTTGGCTGTCGGGTCATCGGTAGGTGAACATGTCCTACAGATGATCGGCTATATTGAGGAGCTCGCAGACCTTGGGACGACTTTGGATAATGAGCTCTATACAGACCTTATTCTCCAGTCCCTTCCTCCCACCTACGCCCAGTTTATCCTCAACTTCAACCTTCAAGGAAAAGAAGTTGAACTTGCGGAACTCCTGAACATGTTAAGGAGTGCAGAGGGCACCTTACAGAAGGTAAGGGAAACACCCGCTATGTTTGTTGGCGGTTCATCTTCTTCAGGGTCCAAGGCTAGGGCCAAAGGAAGGAAGAAGAAGGCCGCACCCAAACCTAGAGGAGGTGTTAGTAAGGTGAGAGGGAAGGGAAAGAAAAAGACTGCAGTACCGATAGTTGGTCAGGATGAGTGCTTCCATTGTCACAGGAAAGGGCACTGGAAGAAGGATTGCAAGGCATGGAACGCCAAGAACCAGGAACCGAAGCAAGCTGTGGCTTCGACTTCAGGTGTGTTTGTAATTGAGAATTGTCTGTCGATCAACTCTACTTCCTGGGTATTGGATACCGGATCAGGATCTCATATTTGCAATTCATTGCAGGCACTGAGAAACCGTAGAGTGCTGAAGGAAGGTGATATGATCCTCAGGGTTGCTAACGGAGCTAGCGTGGGAGCTGCGTCCGTCGGGGATTATCACCTAGGATTGACGAGTGGACATATTTTGGTTTTGCATAACTGTTATTTTGTACCCAGCTTAACGTGTAATATCATATCAGTTTCCTTGTTATCAAATAAAGGTTATGATTTCACGTTTGTAAGAGATGTTGTCAACATCCACCTTAATCATGGTTTGATTGGGTCCGGTACTCTAAATAACGGCATATATGTGTTAAACCAACTCCAAATTTTCAATGTCCAGAACACACTAAAAAGAAAGTCTCCAGATTTAAATAAAGCTTTCTTATGGCATTGTAGACTGGGTCACATCAATGAGAGAAGGTTAACTAAGTTGCATAGAGAAGGATATTTAGACACGTTCGAATATCAATCCTATGACACTTGTCAATCTTGTCTCAAAGGAAAGATGACAAAGACTCCATTTACTGGACAAGGAGTAAGAGCGAGCGAGCTCTTAGGACTCATACACAGTGATGTATGTGGTCCAATATCTACACATGCGAGAGGTGGTTTTTCCTATTTCATTACTTTCACGGATGATTACTCAAGATACGGATTCATTTATCTGATGAAACATAAATCCGAGGCTTTTGAGAAATTCCAAGAGTATAAGAATGAAGTAGAAAACCAAACCGGCAAAAGTATTAAGACACTTAGATCTGATCGAGGTGGAGAATACTTAAGTGCCGAGTTCCTAGGTTACCTAAAAGAGAAAGGAATTCTCTCTCAGCTTACTCCTCCATACACTCCACAGCATAACGGTGTATCGGAGAGACGGAATCGAACCCTATTGGATATGGTACGATCCATGATGAGTAATGCTGAGTTACCGCGATCTTTCTGGGGTTATGCGCTAGAATCAGCGGCATATCTTCTGAACAGGGCTCCTACCAAGACTGTGCCTACCACTCCATATCAGATGTGGACTGGGAAGAAACCCCATCTTCAACATATGAAGATTTGGGGATGTCCAGCTTTTGTTAAAAAGCAGCATGTGGACAAGCTCGAGGCACGATCAGTAAAATGTATGTTTGTGGGATATCCAAAGAACTCCAAGGGATATTATTTCTATTACGCAGAGGAACAAAAGGTTTTTGTTTCTCGTAATGCCCATTTTCTGGAAAATCAGTTTTTAGAAAAGGAAATAAGTGGGAGCGAAATAGAACTGGAAGAAATTCCAGAACCACAAACTGCTACTGAAAGTTTGGTAGAACCAGAGGTTCAAGAAGAACAGATCATTCCCGCACCCCTCCGCAGGAGTAGTAGGCCGTCTCATCCGCCTGAGAGATACTACGGTTTTCTCATAGACGGGGATAGAGAGGATTGCATCATAGATGATGATGAACCTACTGACTTCCAGCAGGCCATCCAGAGCGGCGACTCGGTACGATGGCTAGATGCAATGCGGACCGAAATGGAGTCCATGTACACCAACAAAGTATGGACTTTGGACTTTGCTCCAGATGGGGTAAAACCCATAGGATGCAAATGGATCTTCAAGAAAAAGATTGGTGTAGATGGACAGGTGGAAACCTATAAGGCTAGACTTGTTGCAAAGGGTTTTCGTCAAAGACCTGGTTTGGACTATGACGAAACTTTTTCTCCAGTGGCTATGCTCAAATCCATTCGGGTCCTTCTTGCTATTGCTGCCTTCCATGATTATGAAATCTGGCAGATGGACGTAAAGACGGCTTTTCTGAATGGAAATTTAGAAGAGAGCGTCTATATGGATCAGCCAGAGGGTTTCAATCAGAGTGGGAGCAGCGGGAAAGTATGCAAGCTGCTTAAGTCTATTTATGGACTAAAGCAGGCATCGCGGAGTTGGAACATCTGTTTTGATGAGACAATCAAAGAATATGACTTTATCAAAAATCCAGATGAACCGTGCATATATAGTAAAGTTGTGGCCAGAAGTGTCGCATTCCTCGTCTTGTACGTGGATGACATTCTATTGATAGGAAATGACATTCCTATGCTACAATCTGTCAAAGGATTCTTGTCACACAGGTTCTCCATGAAAGACCTGGGTGATGCCTCTTACATTCTGGGGATCCGGATCTATCGTGATAGATCCAAGAGGATGTTGGGACTTTCGCAGTCCAGGTATATCGACACTGTACTGAAAAGATTCAGTATGGAAGATTCTAAGCGCGGTAATCTACCGGCTTGTCACGGAATCACCCTCTCCAAAGAGATGTCTCCCAAGACTGATTTGGAAAGGGAACGCATGTCTATTATACCCTACGCTTCTGCGGTAGGCTCTATAATGTATGCGATGTTGTGTACCAGACCAGATGTAGCTTACGCACTGAGCGTGGTAAGCCGGTATCAGTCAGACCCAGGGGAGAAACACTGGATAGCAGTAAAGAACATTCTCAAGTACCTGAGGAGGACTAAGGAGATGTTCTTGGTTTACGGCGCTAAAGACCTCAGGTTGGAGGCCTTTGCTGATTCCGGCTTCCAGAGTGATAAGGACGATTCCAAGTCCATGTCGGGTTATGTCTTTACCCTCAATGGAGGGGCGGTGTGCTGGAGGAGCTCCAAGCAGGACACCGTTGCTGACTCGACGATGGAAGCGGAGTATATAGCTGCTTGCGATGCCGCTAAAGAAGCAGTCTGGATGAAGAAGTTCCTAACAGAACTTCAGGTTGTTCCTACCATAGTTGATCCAATACCTCTGTATTGCGACAACAACGGAGCTATAGCTTAAGCGAAGGAACCAAGGTCCCATCAGAAGTCCAGACACATCTTAAGGCGGTATCACCTGATCAGGGAGATCATTGATCGTCAGGAGATCGAGGTTCGGAGAGTTACTTCAGAAGAGAACATTGCTGATCCATTCACGAAGGCCCTTCCTCAGATTCAGTTCGAGAGGCTGCTCGAGATCATTGGTCTACGATATGCCAGTACATGGCCCTAGTGCAAGTGGGAGATTGTTAGTGTTTATGCCCTAGAAGGCCATTACTGTATCATACTAGCTTGTATATTACTTAATGGAAGCTTGGGATATTCACATGTATATAACAGTCTTGCTAAACATGGTAGTATGCTACTTGGTTTTTCTATCTTAATATGTGAGTGTACGTATTGATAGAGCTCTTAGGATCTTGCTTGTCTACCAGCGTTGTGATGGCAGTCACACTAGTGGGGGCTGGGTAGTCTACAAGCACATCCTTATTCAGGTCCCTGGTCGTTGGATTATCGAGACAGAGCATCGATACTCCGGAGTAGACTGGTGTGTACGCTTCTCATCCCAGTTGGGGAGATGGTCTGTCCCACAGCCGTCAGTACGTCGTACTGGAGATAGTATGCAGGTGCTCGTTAGGTTACGGGTACACCGGACAGGACTCACAGGGAACTGTTGGTTGGTTTGATACCAGTCGTCAGTGAACAGTTCCCAGGTGACATGAGTACAGCATAGTCCGCAGACTTGACACTGCTACTTCGCCTCGAGTGTGTCCCACTGTTCTTAGATTGCTACCCTACCACGACTCAAAGGAGTCGTGCAAACAGGTAGCAGTTGGGTGCAGTCCCGAGCACTTGGAGGCAGTGGCGGTTAGACAGGATTCGTCCCTCCCGGTATTGGGAGTAGATATCGTGCTGTGTCAGAGAGCCATTACGCAAAGTCCCTGGCCAGGGCAAGCGAGATTTGCTGGTAGGTTCCAGTAGTTTCTCAGGGTGTAATGGGCTTCACTCCGACACGACTTATACCGCTATTAGGGGACTGACGCTTGCCGCCCCCCTAGGCCCGATATGCGATAGTCTTGGACGAACGGACCGGACTGTATGGAGATTGTCACATCAGACTCAGTAGGAGTTCGGATGGGTTTACTCATCGGCCTTCTTATCGACAACTACCTGGGGACCGTTACGTACAGCTAGTGCCGCTTGCGGTCTGTGGTTAAACCCACTGCCAGCGTAGTAGTCGAGTCTCTAGAGTCCCACACAGAGAGTTTCCTACTCCAGGCGAAACGATATAGAGGTTGCATGGTTTTGCGACAAAGGGTTCGGACGCATACGTGCGTTTACGCACGTATGACTTTCGGACAGTTTTTACCAGTCGGCTTTGGTTTAAGCCAGTTACTGGTATCCGGTTATTGGATTTTTACAGTCTAAAGTTTTTCCGTATTTTTACGGATCGGGGGGCGTTCTCGTAATTGTACGAGAAGCTTCTAGAAGATGTGACTAAGGAGGTTTCTTTTGGATAAGAAAGTGAGTCATGGTGGTGATTCATTCATTTCATTAATGCACATTTATTGCTTAATGACTCATGCTAATGAATCACCACTAGATATTTCATGAAGCATGCTTATTCATTTCTTTTATTCATTTTTCTTAAAAAGAAATGCTTCATGATATATTATGATACACTCTCTCTCTTCTATCATTATCTCATTCACATTCTCTCTCCTCAAGCTCTCATCTTCAAACCCTAATCCTTACACCTCATGAGTTGAGATCAAAGGATTAGTTAGACTAAACAATCCATAACCATCACTCTTTATCATCCTTTCATCTTTGATTAGCAATCAAAGTTGATTAGTTACCTCAAGTTTGAGGTTTAGCTTGGAGTTTTGCTCTCGGGTGGATCGTCTACTACCTAGAGAAGGCCGAGGAGAACAAGGAGATCGTAAAGACGAAGGACTAGTATCGATAGGTATAATCCCTTAACACTTTAGTTTAGTATAACTATGTGTTTGGTTATTAGTTGTTTAGCTTCGATTTAAGCGGTTAGTCGATGTTCGTTCTTTAAACTTGATCGTTTTTGAAAATTCCGCCTCCCCACAAGTACTGGGGTGTACTACATCGACTTACAGATCTACGTCGAGGCAACACTAGATCAAGCTCCCACTTCACCAAGTCATGAAACTTGTGAAGAAAACACCCTATACTACTTGGCAAGTGGTAGAGGATGAAGAAATAGGAAGTGGGTTCACTTTAGAATTGGATTTCTCACTCATTTTCTTAAGTTGCCATTGTTAATAGCAAGCTTTTCTTCATGTAGAAGAAGAAGAAGAAGAAGAAGATAATCTCATAAGTGTTTCTAAAATAAGAAATAATATGATACTTATCATAATGGTAACCATAGTTAGGTGTAGAGAATAAATCATGGTTAGGTTGAATGGTTAGGGTTAAGCATGAGACAAAGATGGTGGACTTGTTCAAAGCTTCAAGAAGCTTCAACAAGCAAACAAAGAAAGCCACCATTTTTCCCTTTGCCAAAATGAATGAATAAATAAATAAATAAGCAAATAAATCAAGTGAAACCCTAACCATTAACCAACCATGGTTTAAACCAAACATACACCCAAACAAACATGTATCATCAAACATGATACAATCAAGTGCACAAAAAATATATCACATATACAATGTGCACAACAAGTGAGAAAATCCATTTAAAGAAAACCAATACTAGTTAATGCAAAGTAATATATCAAATATATAATTATGCATTAAATCATTAAATCAACACTTGATTTAATGACCCGGTCATATCGCATATAACCGACTAATATTCAATGTAACGGCTTATCGAATCAATCGTTGATTCGATAACTAGGTTATATCACATACAACCATTCGATACATTCATCGCGAGAATGGAATACGGTATCACATACACGCATTATTCTCGGTCCCGGACATATCTCATATGCGCTCCTATTTCGTTTCGCTTGAGCCAGGAAACCTCTGTGTAGGAGTCTAAAGACTCGTCAATACGCCGGCAGCAGGTGATGATCATATCAAACACCCACAAGCCGCAAGCGGTCTGTTAAACGTAACGGCCACCCGGGTATTGAGCGATCTGAAGATCGACGAGCAAGCTCGCTCATACTCCTGTGAATCCAACCAGTAACACTTACCGTACAGTCCGGTCTCGTCGTCTGATATTTCGCATATCTCGCCTAGGGGTGGTAAACGTCAGACCCCAACAGCTCGATAAGTCATGTCGATATGAGGTCTATAACAGTTCGAGAAACTACTGGTAACACTAACCAGTAAATCTCAGCAACCCTGGCCAGGGATTTCCGGTTATAGCCAATCGAACACAGCGCAACATCAACCCCCTATACCGGGAGAGACGAATCCCCTCCTATCGCTCATTGCCTCCATGTGACTCGGGACTGTACCCAAAAACCACCGTTTTGCACGCCCTCTTGGACGTGGTAAAGTGGAAATCAAAGCACAGTAGGAACCACACAAGACTCTATGACGATCTCGGGTCAACAGACTACTCTGTACCAGTGTCACCAGAGAACTGCCATCTGACGTAAGGTATAATACCACCTGGGAGTTCTCGGCGAGTCCGTCCAATGTACCCAGCCTCCACTGAGCACCCGTATATCATCTCTGATGTCAAACACCAATGGATATGGGATCATCCATCGCCCATCTGTATGGGTCGAGAAGGTATACGCTAGTCTACTCTGGTATATCGATGCCCCGTCTCGATACACCCACGACTAGGGACCTTGAAGGATGTACTTATGGACTACCATGTCCCCACTAGTATGATCCGCATCATAGTCCAGGTAGTCAAGTACACATCCTAAGGGCTTCACCAATCTGAAACAGAGAGACGATCAGTGTACACGTTAAGGTAAAGAGCAACCAGATAGCATACTATCATGTCGAGCAAGAAAGTCCTCCCTATATATGTCCAAGCATCCACTACAATATACATCCTATGTATAGTAATGGCCTCTAGGGCATACATATAACTAACAATCTCCCACTTGCACTAGGGCCATCTGATAGCAGTGGTTGTAGTATCTCATACTCAACCATCCCATAAAAGTCTCTCTCTGGGAAAAGGCCTTTGTGAGTGGATCCGCCGTGTTGTCCTCTGAGTCTACTCTCCTAACCTCGATCACCCTGGAGATCAACTATCTCCATGATCAGGTGATACTGCCTTAGAATATGTCTGGATCACTGATGGGACGGACGTTCCTTGGCATAAGCCACAACTCCATTGTCACACAATGGGAGGAACTAAGTTCATCTCATGAACAAATATACATCCAGACTGCCTCTTTGGTAGCATCTTAAGTAGCGATGTATCGAGCCTTTATCGTCTAGTATGCCACGGTATCTAGCTTGGAACACTTCCAATATACCGTCCCTTTACTGAGGGTAAAGACAATGCCTGCGACTGACTTTCAGTCGTCCTTATCACCCTGGAACCCTTCCAGTGATTCTCCCCAGGATCGGTTGATACCATCTCACTACAACTAGTGAGAATCCTGACATCCAATTAGATCTATCTCATAGATCCAAAACCCAGGATTTAGGAGGTATCACTTTGATCCTATATGGAGAATCTTTGTGATAAGCGGAGATTGACCGAGCGTAGCATAGGAAACTCCTTCCCTATCAAGAGTATGTCATCCACGTACTCTACGAGGATCATCACCATACTCCCTACTACCTTTTTGTATATACTAGGTTCATCTACCATTTTGATGATGTCAAACTGTTTGACTACTACATCAAAACAGATGTTCCAACTCCGCGATACCTGCTTTATCCTATAAAGCATCTTGTACACGTTTCCGCTGCTCCCACTGTCTACGAAGCCCTCTGGCTGTGTACTTATAGACGTCCTCTTCTAAAACATCATTTAGAAAAGCAGTCATGGCACCCAACCGCCAGATATCGTAGTCATGGTATGTAGCCGTGGCAAGTAGGATCTGGATGGACTTAAGCATAGCCACTTGAAAAGGTTTCATCATAATCCACGCCTGGTTGATGACGAAAAGCTTTAACAAGTCTAGCTTTGAAAGTCTCAACTTTTCCATCTACACCAAGTAATCTTCTCAAGATATACTTGCTCCTGATGGGGATTTAACCCTTCAGATATAGCAACCAAAGTCCATACTTTGTTGGTGTACATGGATTCCATCTCAGATTGCTAAGCATCCAGCCATTCTTACAGAGTCCTACTCCTGATGGCCAGCTCGAAACTAGTTAAGTCATCATCTCATGATGCAATCCTCGCTCCCACTGTCATAGAGAAACCGAAGTATCTCTCAGGTGGGTGAGGAACCCTACTAGATCGGCGGAGAGGCTGAGGTTCGTTGGTAACTATTGAATCCTTTGGTTTTATCAAATCATCTGCTGTAGTTTGTATAGCTGGAACCTTTCCAGTTCTACATTACAGACCTTGCCTCGAGCTTGTCCGGATTTTGCTTTTAGACATAGGCCGGACACCCCCAAATCTTAACTTACTTAAGATATGGGCTCTTCCCTTTCCATATCACATATAAAGTGGTAGGCAACTGATTTGATTTGAGCCCTATTCAATAGGTATGCAGCTTCTCAAGTGTATAACTCCCAAAAGGAAACAGGTAACTCAGTAGTACTCATCATAGAGCACACCTTATCACATAGGGTGTGATTGCTCCGCCCCGATATACCATCGTCCTATGGTGTATACGGAGGAGTAATGCTGAGAGAGAATCTCATTCTCCTTTAGAAAAGTCCAGAAATTCCATGCACAAGTATTCTCCTCCCTGATCTCATCATAGGTCATAATACTTATACCCATATTTGTTCTCTACTTCTAACTTATATTCTGTGAATATCTCAAAAGGTTCGGACTTGTGTTTCAACAGGAACATATGTCTGAATCTAGAGAGATTATCAGAGAATGTAATGAAGTACAAAGAACCGATCTTGGCATGTGTAGACAAGGGACCTTCATACATCAACATGTATCATCCCAAGAGTTCACTAACTCTTTCTCTGTTTCCAGTAAACGGAGCTATGGTCATCTTATCTCTGTGACATGACTGGCAAGTTTCACAAGATGTAAATTCAAACTGATTTAAATATGCATCTAAAATGTAACTTCAGCCAGTCGGATCGCATTGATATGACCTAGTCTACAATGCCTCAAGAAGGATTCGTTCATTTCTGAACTCTTCCTCTTGTGTGTGTTCCTTATACTTAGAACTGTAGTTTGATTTAGAACATCAATGCTTTTAGATAACGTGCCTGAACCGATCAACTTTTGATATAGGAAATGTTCAAAACTTTATCCAACACTACAAAATTTTATCATATCTTTACTATTAAAGAGAGTGATATGATTTTGTATATCAGGTTCGGTATCTAATAACATTCGTTCAGAATCAATGTATTTGGAATACAGGGTGACAGTGACCAACAGACTTGGCTGCAACACTTGCCCCGTTTTCTGCCTCATGAAACTTATCACCCGTTCTCAGTTTTTCTACCTTTTTGCAGCCCTATGTAACAGATTACATCTCTGGGATCCTGATCCGGTATCATATACCCAGGATGCGGAGGATACTGAGAAACAGTTCTTTGTAACGAACACACCCGAAGATGATGCATCAGCATGCACTCTCTTCGTTTGGGCGGCACGGGAATTCTGGTAATCCCCAATTTCCTACTCTGTCTTATAACAATTATAAGTTGGAGCGGGACCAACGTTCCTCAGCTCAGTATAACAAGCGGGTTCGGTCAATATTCCGTATTATTATCTTGATTAAGGCGTGATATGGTTGCTACCTGGAGAGAGAGAGAAGAAAACACTCAGCGTGCGCTCTTGCAAGAATAGATTGGTTTTTATTTTATCTAATCAAGATGGCTCCCACTGCTTTTTATCAAGTCTTCCTTCAAACCCTAAAAGGAAAGACCAGCCGGGATTAATTACACACTACAAGTTCGCCAATATTTCAGCCAGGCCAGTGTCGGTACTTTGAGGGAGGTCCCCCGTGCTTTCGCACGAACCTAATTACAGTAAACCTCATTTTCCCAGAGGCGTAACCTCGTTAACACCTTTCTAGACACCTACTTGATCGGCTAATTGTAATGTGTAAAACTCTCCCAGGAGTAACAATTACTCGCAGTGGGTATCGGGATCCAACTATCTCATAGAAGGTATGCAATCTCATTGCAAATTTCAACACTTGAAATTCCCGATAATATTTTGCCCCTAGCAGCTATATGACCTTAACATAGTCAACAAATCATAAGTGCTAGTCAAGTTCAACCCGTCATTTCCCGATTGAATTAAACCCACCCGCACGACCCTTAACATAGTCAACAAAGTCGCACGACTACCCTAATCCAATCGCATCATATGCTTATGCAGATAAGCACTAATTAGCTACCGCACACTACGCCTTAACATAGTCAACAAACGTAGCACGAATACTAACTAGTACTTATCTGAAATGACGGAGGGCTACGACAAGTTTTTCTGAAAACCTATTGCGTAAAGAACTTGATATCGTTGTAGAATCAAATGATTTTAAAATTGAGTGTTTTTGAAGCTTTTCTAGTTTTGCTAAAGGAGTCACTCCCGATGAAGGGATCGTCGGTCCTTTCCTCATCGAATAAGGTGCGGGATATATCATATATATCACTGTGCAAAGCAAAACACTTAAAAGCAATCAGAAGACAAACCGAGTGTGTAGCATCTGCCAGTTATTGCTAAAGGAGTCACTCCCGGAGAAGGGATCTCGGTCCTTTCCTTATCGAATAAGGTGCAGGATATATCATATATACCGCTGTGAAAAGCAAGAACTGTAGCTACCTGTTTTAATTTTGAAATTCGATTCTACAATATCTTAGGTTTCTTTTATTTTCATTAATCACATTAATGAAGTCCCATCATTTAAGTACCTAAACATCACAGATAAATACGACGTACACTTATGCCATCCGCATTCGCCTCGATGTCCCCTCGTGCACCGTTAGGTTAGGTAACTAACGGCAGAGCGGGGCAGGGCTAGCGCGTGTGTAAAACATAAGTAACGTCTATATAATATATCATATATACTATATACAGTATCCATCACAGAACATATCACATGATCACATCACAGATATCGCAGCAGAAGAATCATATGAAATATTGGATATACTAGGACGTCCGTATTTTCAATACGAGCCAGTATAAAACACGGATTCCACGGTCGTGATGAATAGCCAAACCCACACCCCTAGACCCCTACGAGAGCGGCAAGCAACCCTACCAATTCTGGAGTTAGGAGACCCGAACTCGACTCCTCGAGTTGGTCTCCCACTGGACCCCAGAACCCGGTTACTTGTACCCTCCTCCTTGGGTCTATCCTAGTGCGGAAAAGAAAATAATATACAAAAGGTGACATCTTCCGCAACCTGGAAGTGCCCCAATAAAAGAATATTACATACAAGTTTTTACATGAATGAAAATGAAAAACACTCATCTCACATAAAAACCCCCGGCTATTCAAACACGACGATCCAATATAACATATCCGGCAACACATAACATCACATGTCATCAACGTAAGTAAATATGCGCATCCCAATTGTCGTTGAAATATAGCAACGAAACCGGCGATATCACATATTACACTTACGGTCACAGAAAAGAAAGTGTAAAACTACAACAGTTAGAATCCGCAACCTGCATAGACATCGCATGCCTAATCAAATGAATACCTTAGACATCACATGCCTAACAATTATAAACCCCGCATTTTAGTCTCATTATCGAAAACCCTTTTCAATATCAAGTCAGGTAATTCAACAAGATTCCCGACATTCTGATCGAATGCTCGTCGCAAACTTTAGTAGGCGGCCGCACCCCCGATACCGTCGATGAAGTGCACCAAGGCGGAACACCACTGCCGCGAGCACCCGAACGGATGCTTTCGGCGACGGGGTTCTCCTACAGTCACTTGGTCGGGGCTAAGGGGTGTAGCTGTCTATTAAGTTTATCCGGCGAGTATCCGCATACGCTACGTGATTGCGACGGACTTTTGATCACATCAAAATTCCGTGGCAACCGATCAAGTGAGACTAAAGTGCTATGTTTATAACATTCATTCAGTTATCTCATAACTACTTGTGAATTCCAATTATTGTATCCCATTCCAGATAAACAGAAAATGTTAAACTTTCCGATCGAACATTCAAACACCCAAGTTTTCCCGATACAGATCAACTCATGAAATAAGTTCAAAGACATTCACTTCATGCCTCAGTACCAACGGTCCAGCCGTGGAAGGGTCAAGCCAACGCCTCACATGTGGCACGCCGTACTGCCCCAAACCCGAAGGTTCAAAGGGCAGTTCAAGGCGGTCACATAATCGAGTTAAGGTTTGTTGTCTTCTAGAGGGACCATCGCGTTACTTGCACTACTTAGAATGTCCTTAAACCACAGAAAAATCCAACACTTGGAAATTTTCCGGCAGGGGAAAAAGTGGGTATTTATATCCGGTCGAACTTTTTAACATATTCAACAATTAACCGGAAAACATATAGACAAAATTAGACAATCCGATCGAAACACCGAGTCCCCAATACAACCCAGAAAATTCATCTCTTGAATAAATATTAAAAATTCTCAGGAAAACCAGCACTGCAAAGTAGGAGTTACTATGCAAAATTCATTGAACAATGAGACATTACGGCCGCGAAACCGCCGCACAAGCCATGCTTGTGCCGCGGAACCGCGGCGGTTTGATGGATTTATGCTATCGAATTTCACAGTAACTCTTACAATCTCCTGCTGAATTTTCTGCATATTTTTAATCCTTAAAAATCCCAGTTTTCAGAAATTGTACAGAGAGCATTTTTTGGGTTAGGGTTCGGTTCGATCGGACTTCTAACATCGTCTATGCATCGCCTAAGGCTCTAGCTAGGCTCTGATACCACTGTAGGTCAGGCAGCAACCCCATCTAATGGGGTCGCCGTGGCACCAACGGGTCCCTCAGCAGCTACTTTTTACGCATGCCCCCTCGCGAGGACTACAACCCGCCGGAACACCTTCCGGTCTCGGGACACCCCGGGGGTAAGAGCCTATGCTTCGCCACACTGTCACACAGTGAGAACCCCCCATAGGTCGACATCCAATGTCTAGTAGCTCTGATACCATTGTAGGGTTCCTAGGCACACTAATGAGGTCTCACAAGGCATCAACCATGCCAATTTCAAAAATTACAAGTGCCGAGAAACTCTAATACGGATCGTTAACTAGAATTTTAGGCGAAAAAGGAAACTAGTTAACAACTTAACTAAAAGAACGGAAATACAACCTTTGTAGATCCGGTCCTCCACCTCCATAGCTCCGTGTAGACGTCCCTCCGCTGTACAAATCGGATCTTGGACTCTAATGTCGGCTTCATTGGAGAAATAGGCGGGCTAGGTCATCGACTTCGATGCCGAAGATGATCTACGTCGAGGCAACACTAGATCAAGCTCCCATTTCACCAAGTCATGAAACTTGTGAAGAAAACACCTTATACTACTTGGCAAGTGGTAGAGGATGAAGAAATAGGAAGTGGGTTCACTTTAGAATTGGATTTCTCACTCATTTTCTCAAGTTGCCATTGTTAATAGCAAGCTTTTCTTCATGTAGAAGAAGAAGAAGAAGATGATGATAATCTCATATGTGTTTCTAAAATAAGAAATAATAAGATACTTATCATAATGGTAACCATAGTTAGGTGTAGAGAATAAATCATGGTTAGGTTGAATGGTTAGGGTTAAGCATGAGACAAAGATGGTAGACTTGTTCAAAGCTTCAAGAAGCTTCAACAAGCAAACAAAGAAAGCCACCATTTTTCCCTTTGCCAAAATGAATGAATAAATAAATAAATAAGCAAATAAATCAAGTGAAACCCTAACCATTAACCAACCATGGTTTAAACCAAACATACACCTAAACAAACATGTATCATCAAACATGATACAATCAAGTGCACAAAAAATATATCACATATACAATGTGCACAACAAGTGAGAAAATCCATTTAAAGTGAACCAATACTAGTTAATGCAAAGTAATATATATCAAATATATAATTATGCATTAAATAATTAAATCAACACTTGATTTAACGACCCGGTCATATCGCATATAACCGACTAATATTCAATGTATCGGCTTATCGAATCAATCGTTGATTCGATAACTAGGTTATATCACATACAACCATTCGATACATTCATCGCGAGAATGGAATACGGTATCACATACACGCATTATTCTCGGTCCCGCACATATCTCATATGCGCTCCTATTTCGTTTCGCTTGAGCCAGGAAACCTCTGTGTAGAACTCTAAAGACTCGTCAATACGCCAGCAGCAGGTGATGATCATATCAAACACCCACAAGCCGCAAGCGGTCTGTTAAACGTAACGGCCACCCGGGTATTGAGCGATCAGAAGATCGACGAGCAAGCCCGCTCATACTCCTGTGAATCCAACCAGTAACACTTACCGTACAGTCCGGTCTCGTCGTTTGATATGTCGCATATCTCGCCTAGGGGTGGTAAACGTTAGACCCCAACAGCTCGATAAGTCGTGTCGATATGAGGTCTATAACAGTTCGAGAAACTACTAGTAACACTTACCAGTGTTAGTTATATATATGCCCTAGAGGCCATTACTGTACATTGGATGTATATTGTAGTGGATGCTGGGACATATATAGGGAGGACTTTCTTGCTCGACATGATAGTATGCTATATGGTTGCTCTTTACCTTAACGTGTACACAGATTGTCTCTCTATTACATGTTGGTAAAGCCCTTAGGATGTGTACTTGACTACCTGGACTATGATGCGGATCATACTAGTGGGGACATGGTAGTCCATAAGTACATCCTTGAAAGTCCCTAGTCGTGGGTGTATCGAGACAGGGCATCGATATACCAGTGTAGACTAGCGTATACCTTCTCGACCCATACAGATGGGCGATGGATGATCCCATATCCATTGGTGTTTGACATCAGAGATGATATACGGGTGCTTAGTGGAGACTGGGTACAGTGGACGGACTCGCCGAGAACTCTCAGATGGTATTATACCTTACGTCAGATGGCAGTTCTCTGGTGACACTGGTACAGAGTAGTCTGTTGACCCGAGATCGTCATAGAGTCTTGCGTGGTTCCCACTGTGCTTTGATTTCCATCTTACCACGTCCAAGAGGGCGTGCAAAACGGTGGTTTTTGGGTACAGTCCCGAGTCACATGGAGGCAATGAGCGATAGGAGGGGATTCGTCTCTCCCGGTATAGGGGGTTGATGTTGCGCTGTGTTCGATTGGCTATAACAGGAAATCCCTGGCCAGGGTTGCTGAGATTTACTGGTAAGTGTTACTAATAGTTTCTCGAATTGTTATAGACCTCATATCAACACGACTTATCGAGCTATTGGGGTCTGACGTTTACCACCCCTAGGCAAGATATGCGACATATCAGACGATCAGACCGGACTGTACGGTAGTGTTACTGGTTGGATTCACTGGAGTGTGAGCGGGCTTGCTCGTCGATCTTCAGATCGCTCAATACCCGGGTGGCCGTTACGTTTAGCAGACCGCTTGCGGCTTGTGGGTGCTTGATATGATCATCACCTGCTGCCGGCGTATTGACGAGTCTTTAGAGTCCTACACAGAGGTTTCCTGGCTCAAGCGAAACGAAATAGGAGCGCATATGAGATATGTGCGGGACCGAGAATAATGCGTGTATGTGATACCGTATTCCATTCTCGCGATGAATGTATCGAATGGTTGTATGCGATATAACCTAGTTATCGATTCAAGCGTTGATTCGATAAGTCGATACATTGAATATTAGTCGGTTATATGCGATATGACCGGATCGTTAAATCAAGTGTTGATTTAATGATTTGATGCATAATTATATATTTGATATATTACTTTGCATTAACTAGTATTGGTTCACTTAATATGGATTTTCTCACTCGGTTGTGCACATTGTATATGTGATATATTTTTTTGTGCACTTGTATGTATCATGTTTGATGATGCATGCTAACTTGTGTTTTGTGTAAAGTTTAAACCATGGTTATGTAATGGTTAAGGTTTTCATTTTCATATCTATTTATTTATTTATTTATTCATTTTGGAAAATGATAAGCATAATGCAAAATGGTGGCTTTCTTTGTATTCTAGTTGAAGCTTCTTGAACCTTTGACCTAAGTGACCATTTTGCCTCATGCTTAACCCTAACCACTCCAATTAACCCTAGTTTATTCTCTACACTTGACCATGGTTGATTATGATAAGTATTATTTTATTTCCTATTTTAAAAATAACACTTATCATATTCTTCATCTTCTTCTTCTTCTTCACTTCAATAAAAAGCTTGAAAGCTTTAATGGCAAAGTGAGAAAAAGAGTGAGAAATCCAATTCTAAAGTGAACCCACTTCCTATTTCTTCATCCTCTACCTCTTGCCAAGTAGTAGAGTGTGTTTCCTTCACATGTTTTCTTGACTTGGTGAAGTTGGAGCTTGATCTAGCGATGCCTCGACGTAGATCATCTTCGGCACGTCGTCGATGACCTAGCCCGCTCTTTCTCCGATGAAGACGACGCTAGAGCCCGGGTTTTGATTTGGACAGCGGAGAGGACTTCATCACGGAGCCGTGGAGGTGGAGGACCGGATCTACAAAGGTTGTATTTCCGTATTCTCTTAGTTAAGTGTTAACTAGTTTGCTTTGTCGCCTAAAATCTAGCCAACGATCCGTACATTAGGGTTTCTCGGCACCGTAATTTTTGAAATTGGCATGGTTGATGCCTTGTGAGAACTCCTTGGGGTGCCTAGGAACCCTCCAGTGGTATCAGAGCCTAGCTAGAGCCTTAGGCGAAGTCTAGACGGAGTTTGAAGTCCGATCGAACCGAAAACTAGAACCCAAAATAGCTCTCTGGACTTTTTCCAAATTCTGGGATTTTTCCACATTAAAAATATGCAGAAAACACATCAGGAATATCTAAGAGTTACTGTGAAATTCGGCGGCCTAATTCAACTATCCCACCGCGGTTCCGCGGCATGAGCAAGGCTCATGCGGCGGTTCCGCGGCCGTACGGCCACAGTATTTAAATTATTTTGCACAGTAATTCTTAGTTTCCAGTGGTGATTTTTCTGGGAATTTTTAATATTTTTTAAAGATTTGAATTTTCTGGGGTTGTTTTGGGGATTCGGTGTTTCGATCGGAGTATCAGATTTTGTCTATGTGGCTTTCCGGATAAATTTTAGAATATGTTAAAAAGTTCGACCGGATATAAATACCCAATTTTTCCCCTGTCGGGAAATTTCCAAGTGTTGGATTTTTCCGTAGTTTAAAGACGTTCTAAGTAGTGCAAGTAATGCGATGGACCCTCTAGAAGACAACAAATCTTAACTCGATTATGTGACCGTCTTGAACTGCCCTTTGAACCTTAGGGTTTGGGGCAGTACGGCGTGCCACATGTGAGGCGTTGGCTTGACCCTTCTACGGCTGGACCGTTGGTACTGAGGCACGAACTGAATGTTTTTAGACTTGTTTCATGTGTTGATCTGTATCGGGAAAACTTGGGTGTTCGAATGTTCGATCGAAAAGTTTAGCATTTTCTATTTATCTGGAATGTGATACAATACTTGGAATTCACAATAAGTTATGAGATAACTGAATGAATGTTATAAATCTAGCAATTTAGTCTCACTTGATCGGTTGCTACGGAATTTTGATGCGATCAAAAGTCCGTCGCAATCACGTAGCGTACGCGGATATTCGCCGGGTAAACTTAATAGACAGCCTCACTTCATTGCCCCGACCAAGTGACTGTAGGAGAACCCCGTCGCCGAAAGCATCCGTTCGGGTGCTCGCGGTAGCGGTGTTCCGCCTTGGTGCACTTCGTCGACGGCGTCGGGGGTGCGGCCGTCTACTGAAGTTTGCGACGAGCATTCGATCAGGATGTCGGGAATCTTGTTGAATTGCCCGACTTGATATTGAAAAGAGTTTTCGATTTTGAGACTAAAATGCGGAGTTTATAATTGTTTGGCATGCGATGTCTAAGAAATTCATTTGGTCAGGCATGCGATGTCTGAGGTGGTTGCGGATTCCAACTGTTGTAGTTTTACACTTTCTTTTCTGTGACCGTAAGTGTAATATGTGATATCGCCGGTTTCGTTGCTATATGTCAACGACAATTGGGATGCGTATATTTACTTACGTTGATGACATGTGATGTTATGTGTTGCTGGATATGTTATATTGGATCGTCGTGTTTGAATAGCCGGGGTTTTTTAATGTGAGATGAGTGTTTTTCATTTTCATTCATGTAAAAATCTGTATGTAATATTCTTTTATTGGGGCACTTCCAGGTTGCGGAAGTTGTCACCCTTTGTATATTATTTACTTTTCCGCACTAGGATAGACCCAAGGAGGGGAGCACAAGTAACCGGGTTCTGGAGTCCAGTGGGAGACCAACTCGAGGAGTCGAGTCTGGGTCTCCTAACTCTAGAATTGGTAGGGTTGCTTGGTGCTCTCGTAGGGGTCTAGGGGTGTGGGTTTGGCTATTCATCACGATCGTGGAATCCGTGTTTTATACTGGCTCGTATTGAAAACACGGACGTCCTAGTATATCCAATATTTCATATGTTTCTTCTGCTGCGATATCTGTGATGTGATCATGTGATGTTCTGTGATAGATACAGTATATAGTATATATGATATATTATATAGGCGTTACTTATGTTTTACACCCGCGCTAGCCCTGCCCCGCTCTGCCGTTAGTTACCTAACCTAACGGTGCACGAGGGGACATCGAGGCGAATGCGGATGGCATAAGTGTACGTCGTATTTATCTGTGATGTTTAGGTACTTAAATGATGGGACTTCAATAATGTGATTAATGAAAGTAAAAGAAACCTAAGATGTTGTAGAATCGAATTTCAAAATAAAACAGGTAGCTACAGTTCTTGCTTTGCACAGAGGTATATGTGATATATCCTGCACCTTATTCGATGAGGAAAGGACCGAGATCCCTTCACCGGGAGTGACTCCTTTAGCAATAACTGGCAGATGCTACACACTCGGTTTGTCTTTTGATTGCTTTTAAGAGTTTTTGCTTTGCACAGTGATATATATGATATATCCCGCACCTCATTCGACGAGGAAAGGACCGACGATCCCTTCACCGGGAGTGACTCCTTTAGCAAAACTAGAAAAGCCTCAAAAGCACTCCATTTTAAAATCATTTGATTCTATAACGATATCAAGTTCATTACGCAATAGGTTTTCACAAAAACCTGTCGTAGCCCTCCGTCATTTCAAATATGTACTGGTTAGTATTCGTGCTGCGTTTGTTGACCTCTGTCAAGGCGCAGTGTGCGGTAGCTGATTAGTGCTTATCTGCATAAGCATATGATGTGATTGATTTAGGGTAGTCGTGCGACCTTGTTGACCTCTGTCAAGGGTCGTGCGGGTGGGTTTACTTCAATCAGGAAATGACGGGTTGAACTTGACTAGCAGCCTATGGTTTGTTGACCTCTGTCAAGGTCATAGGACGCTAGGGGCAAAATATTATCGGGAATTTCAAGTGTTGAAATTTGCAATGAGATTGCATACCTTCTATGAGATAGTTAGATCCCGATACCCGCTGCGAGTAAGAGTTACTCCTGGGAGAGTTTTATACATTACAATTAGCCGATCAAGTAGGTGTCTAGAAAGGTGTCAACGAGGTTACGCCTCTGGGAAAACGAGGTTTACATTAATTAGGTCCGTGCGAAAGCACGGGGCACCTCCCTCAAAGTACCGACACTGGCCTGGCTGAAAGATTGGCGAACTTGTAGGGTGTAATTAATCCCGGCTAGTCTTTCCTTTTAGGGTTTGAAGGAAGATTTGATAAAAAGCAGTGGGAGCCATCCTGATTAGATAAAATAATAACCAATCTATTCTTGCAAGTGCGCACGCTGAGTGTTTTCTTCTCTCTCTCTCCAGGTAGCGACAATATCACGCCTTAATCAAGATAATAATACGGAATATTGACCGAACCCGCTTGTTATACTGAGCTGGGGAACGTTGGTCCCGCTCCAACTTATAATTATTATAAGACAGAGAAGGAAATTGGGGATTACCAGAATTCCCGTGCCGCCCAAACAAAGAGAGTGCATGCTGATGCATCATCTTCGGGTGTGTTCATTACAAAGAACTGTTTCTCTGTATCCTCTACGTCCTGGGTATGCGATACCAGATCAGGATCCCAGATATGTAATCTGTTACATAGGGCTACAGAAAGGTAGAGAACTGAGAACGGGTGATAAGTTTCATGAGGCCGAAAACGGGGCAAGTGTTGCAGCCAAGTCTGTTGGTCACTGTCACCCTGTATTACCAATACATTGATTCTGAACGAATGTTGTTAGATACCGAACCTGATATACAAAATCATATCAGTCTCTTTATAAGTAAAGAAATGATAAAATTTTGTATTGTTGGATAATGTTTTGAACATTTCCTATATCAAAAGTTGATCGGTTCAGGCACGTTATCTAAAAGCATTGATGTTCTAAATCAAACTACAGTTCTTAGTATATGGAACACACACAAGAGGAAGAGTTCAGAAATGAACGGATCCTTCTTAAGGTATTGTAGACTAGGTCAGATCAATGTGACCCGACTAGCTGAAGTTACATGTAGATGGATATTTAAATCAGTTTGAATCTACATCTTGTGAAACTTGCCAGTCATGTCACAAAGATATAATGACACTAGCTCTGTTTATTGGAAACAAAGAAAGAGTTAGTGAACTCTTGGGATGATACATGTTGATGTATGTAGGTCCCCTGTCTACACTTGCCAGGACCGGTTCTTTGTACTTCATTACATTCTCTGATGATCTTTCGAGATTCAGACCTATGTTCCTGTTGAAACACAAGTCCGAACCTTTTGAGATATTCACAGAATATAAGTTAGAAGTAGAGAACCAAAATACGGGTAAAAGTATTATGTCCTTTGATGCGATCAAGGAGGAGAATACTTGTGCACGGAATTCCTGGACTATTCTAAAGGAGAATGAGATTCTCTCTCAGCATTACTCCTCCGAATACACCATAGCACGTTGGTGTATCGGGGCGGAGCAATCACACCCTATATGATAAGGTGTGCTCTATGATGAGTACTACTGAGTTACCTTTTTCCTTTTGGGAGTTATGCGCTTGAGAAGCTGCATACCTATTGAATAGGGTTCGAATCAAATCAGTTGCCTACCACCTCATATATGGTATGGTATGGGAAGAGCCCATGTCTTAAGCTAGTTAAGATTTAGGGTTGTCCGGCCTATGTCTAAAAGCAAAATCCGGCCAAACTCGAGGCAAGATCTGTTATGTACAACTGGAAAGGTTCCAGCTATGCAAACTATAGCAGATGATTTGGTAGAACCAAAGGAATCAATAGATACCAACGAACCTCAGCCTCTCTGCCGATCTAGTAGGGTTCCTCACCCACCTGAGAGATACTTCTGTTTCTCTATGACAGTGGGAGCGAGGATTGCATCATGAGATGATGACCCAACTAGCTTCGAGCTGGCCATCGAGAGTAAGACTCTGTAAGAATGGCTGGATGTTTAGTGAACTGAGATGGAATCCATGTATACCAGCAAAGTATGGACTTTGGTTGCTATATCTGAAGGGTTAAATTCCCATCAGGAGCAAGTATATCTTGAGAAGAATACTTGGTGTAGATGGAAAAGTTGAGACTTTCAAAGCTAGACTTGTTAAAGCTTTTCTTCATCGACCAGGCGTGGCTAATGATGAAACTTTTTCAAGTAGCTATGCTTAAGTCCATCCAGATCCTACTTGCCATGGCTACATACCATGACTACGATATCTGGCGGTTGGGTGCCATGACTGCTTTTCTAAAATGATGTTTTAGAAGAGAGCGTCTATAAGTACACAGCCAGAGGGCTTCGTAGACAGTGGGAGCAGCGGAAACTTGTACAAGATGCTTTATAGGATAAAGCAGGTATCGCGGAGTTGGAACATCTGTTTTGATCTAGTAGTCAAACAGTTTGACATCATCAAAATGGTAGATGAACCTTGTATAAACAAAAAGGTAGTAGGGAGTATGGTGACGATCCTCGTAGAGTACGTGGATGACATACTCTTGATAGGGAAGGAGTTTCCTATGCTACGCTCGGTCAATATCCGCTTATCACAATGATTCTCCATAAAGGATCAAAGTGATACCCCCTAAATCCTGGGTTTTGGATCTATGAGATAGATCTAATTGGATGTTAGGATTCTCGCTAGTTGTAGTGAGATGGTATCAACCGATCCTGGGGAGAATCACTGCAAGGGTTCCAGGGTGATAATGATGACTGAATGTCAGTCACAGGCATTGTCTTTACCCTCAGTAAGGGACGGTATGTTGGAAGAGTTCCAAGCTAGATACCGTGGCATACTAGACGATAAAGGCTGGATACATCACTACTTCAGATGCTACCAAAGAGGCTGTTTGGGTGTATATTAGTTCATGAGATGAACTTCGTTCCTACCATTGTGAGACAATGGAGTTGTGGCTTATGCCAAGGAACGCCCGTCCCATCAGTGACCCAGGCGTATTCTGAGGCAGCATCACCTGATCGTGGAGATGGCAGATCTCCAGGGGATCGAGGTTAGGAGAGTAGACTCAGAGGACAACACGGCGGATCCATTCACGAAAGGCCTTTTCCCAGAGAGAGACTTTTATGGGATGGTTGAGTATGAGATACTACAACCACTGCTACAGATGGCCCTAGTGCAAGTGGGAGATTGTTAGTTATATGTATGCCCTAGAGGCCATTACTGTAGATTGGATGTATATTGTAGTGGATGCTTGGACATATATAGGGACGACTTTCTTGCTCGACATGAAAGTATGCTATATGGTTGCTCTTTACCTTAACGTGTACACAGATTGTCTCTCTATTACATGTTGGTAAAGCCCTTAGGATGTGTACTTGACTATCTGGACTATGATGCGGATCATACTAGTGGGGACATGGTAGTCTATAAGTACATCCTTGAAAGTCCCTAGTCGTGGGTGTATCGAGACAGGGCATCGATATACCAGTGTAGACTAGCGTATACCTTCTCGACCCATACAGATGGGCGATGGATGATTCCATATCCATTGGTGTTTGACATCAGAGATGATATACGGGTGCTTAGTGGAGACTGGGTATACTGGACGGACTCGCCGAGAACTCCCAGATGGTATTATACCTTACGTCAGATGGCAGTTCTCTGGTGACACTGGTACAGAGTAGTCTGTTGACCCGAGATCGTCATAGAGTGTTGTGTGGTTCCCACTGTGCTTTGATTTCCATCTTACCACGTCCAAGAGGGTGTGCAAAACGGTGGTTTTTGGGTACAGTCCCGAGTCACATGGAGGCAATGAGCGATAGGAGGGGATTCGTCTCTCCCGGTATAGGGGGTTGATGTTGCGCTGTGTTCGATTGGCTATAACAGGAAATCCCTGGCCAGGGTTGCTGAGATTTACTGGTAAGTGTTACTAGTAGTTTCTCGAATTGTTATAGACCTCATATCAACACGACTTATCGAGCTATTGGGGTCTGAAGTTTACCACCCCTAGGCAAGATATGCGACATATCAGACGATCAGACCGGACTGTACGGTAGTGTTACTGGTTGGATTCACTGCAGTGTGAGCGGGCTTGCTCGTCGATCTTCAGATCGCTCAATACCCGGGTGGCCGTTACGTTTAGCAGACCGCTTGCGGCTTGTGGGTGCTTGATATGATCATCACCTGCTGCCGGCGTATTGACGAGTCTTTAGAGTCCTACACAGAGGTTTCCTGGCTCAAGCGAAACGAAATAGGAGCGCATATGAGATATGTGCGGGACCGAGAATAATGCGTGTATGTGATACCGTATTCCATTCTCACGATGAATGTATCGAATGGTTGTATGCGATATAACCTAGTTATCGATTCAAGCGTTGATTCGATAAGTCGATACATTGAATATTAGTCGGTTATATGCGATATGACCGGATCGTTAAATCAAGTGTTGATTTAATGATTTGATGCATAATTATATATTTGATATATTACTTTGCATTAACTAGTATTGGTTCACTTAAGATGGATTTTCTCACTCGGTTGTGCACATTGTATATGTGATATATTTTTTGTGCACTTGTATGTATCATGTTTGATGATGCATGCTAACTTGTGTTTTGTGTAAAGTTTAAACCATGGTTATGTAATGGTTAAGGTTTTCATTTTCATATCTATTTATTTATTTATTTATTCATTTTGGAAAATGATAAGCATAATGCAAAATGGTGGCTTTCTTTGTATTCTAGTTGAAGCTTCTTGAACCTTTGACCTAAGTGACCATTTTGTCTCATGCTTAACCCTAACCACTCCAATTAACCCTAGTTTATTCTCTACACTTGACCATGGTTGATTATGATAAGTATTATTTTATTTCCTATTTTAAAAATAACACTTATCATATTCTTCATCTTCTTCTTCTTCTTCACTTCAATAAAAAGCTTGAAAGCTTTAATGGCAAAGTGAGAAAAAGAGTGAGAAATCCAATTCTAAAGTGAACCCACTTCCTATTTCTTCATCCTCTACCTCTTGCCAAGTAGTAGAGTGTGTTTCCTTCACATGTTTTCTTGACTTGGTGAAGTTGGAGCTTGATCTAGCGATGCCTCGACGTAGATCATCTTCGGCACGTCGTCGATGACCTAGCACGCTCTTTCTCCGATGAAGACGACGCTAGAGCCCGGGTTTTGATTTGGACAGCGGAGAGGACTTCATCACGGAGCCGTGGAGGTGGAGGACCGTATCTACAAAGGTTGTATTTCCGTATTCTCTTAGTTAAGTGTTAACTAGTTTGCTTTGTCGCCTAAAATCTAGCCAACGATCCGTACACTAGGGTTTCTCGGCACCGTAATTTTTGAAATTGGCATGGTTGATGCCTTGTGAGACCTCCTTGGGGTGCCTAGGAACCCTCCAACCAGTAAATCTCAGCAACCCTGTCCAGGGATTTCCGGTTATAGCCAATCGAACACAGCGCAACATCAACCCCCTATACCGGGAGAGACGAATCCCCTCCTATCGCTCATTGCCTCCATGTGACTCGGGACTGTACCCAAAAACCACCGTTTTGCACGCCCTCTTGGACGTGGTAAGGTGGAAATCAAAGCATAGTGGGAACCATACAAGACTCTATGACGATCTCGGGTCAACAGACTACTCTGTACCAGTGTCACCAGAGAACTGCCATCTGACGTAAGGTATAATACCATCTGGGAGTTCTCGGTGAGTCCGTCCAGTGTACCCAGTCTCCACTGAGCATCCGTATATCATCTCTGATGTCAAACACCAATGGATATGGGATCATCCATCGCCCATCTGTATGGGTCGAGAAGGTATACGCTAGTCTACTCTGGTATATCGATGCCCCGTCTCGATACACCCACGACTAGGGACCTTGAAGGATGTACTTATGGACTACCATGTCCCCACTAGTATGATCCGCATCATAGTCCAGGTAGTCAAGTACACATCCTAAGGGCTTTACCAACATGTAACAGAGAGACGATCAGTGTACACGTTAAGGTAAAGAGCAACCAGATAGCATACTATCATGTCGAGCAAGAAAGTCCTCCCTATATATGTCCAAGCATCCACTACAATATACATCCTATGTATAGTAATGGCCTCTAGGGCATACATATAACTAACAGGATAATCCTATTACAGAAAAGAAAATATATATACAAGGGTGACATTGACCTCAACCCGATCGTGCCTCAATAAAAGAATATACAAACTAGCAGAGACGGTAGTCCACATGTCGGACACTCGTCCCGCAATACTGAATATACAAATAAATCTGAACTGTACTACTACTATTGCACTCCAGGCTATCCACCACGTAAATCCAACCACCATATCAGCACAACACAGAACATCAACATGAATATTATGTTCGCAAACCCGTCTAGTTGAACATATAGCAACTAGTCGGGTTGTACCGCTGTTCACACCAGAATATTGTATTTAATACTACCCATTCTTCTGCTCGTTTGCTTATAGGCAGGTGCTTTTGATCCGTGTTTGCTACATATTTACAGGTTACAGATTCCTACTCTAAAATAACGCAAATCATACAAAATCTCCACAGTTAAGCCAAAATCCAGAACATCTGTTGCCGACAGATAAAAGCTGGATTCCAATCATCCGTATCCGTCCAGTGCCGCCTACTAGTTCAAGAGACAAGACAAAAAATAGTGGTCATTTGTGTCTCGGACAAGCACAGAGCATAAGAGGGGCATCACAAGATTCAATGGGTGCACGGAGCTCGAGGGAGA
This sequence comes from Agapanthus africanus, assembly GCA_030015575.1. Taxonomy (NCBI): domain Eukaryota; kingdom Viridiplantae; phylum Streptophyta; class Magnoliopsida; order Asparagales; family Amaryllidaceae; genus Agapanthus; species Agapanthus africanus. Next base: position 521,673,267 of record CM057337.1, read on the forward strand.
TAAGGTCAAATGAATTAAAAGTGAAGCCATTTTGGACTGTTGCAGATCTGAAGAAATTTTAGAAGCAATTTGAAATTTGGGAAATGTAGAACAACATAATATAGCAACATAAGAAAGTACAGAAAAAACGAGGAGCTAATTCCCTAAAACCGCGGCGGAACCGCCGCCAAATATGGGTTTTCGCGGCGCTTCCGCCGCGGTTTCATGTCATCATGTGACCAAACTTTGGGGTTATTTTGGTAATTTCATTTGAGCTCAGAATACGGCCCTAGGGTTTCAGCTCTCTGCCTATAAATACTCCATTTTTGATCCATTGTAGGGATGCTTCTTTTTAGTTAGATTTTAGTGTAGGTTAGTTTGTATCTTCTTCTTCCTCTTCATCTATTCTCCATTAAAGTGTAGTAAAAACTCTTAAGTGGAAAATCAATGAAGATGAGGGTTTTTATTTTACTTGTATCTTTTAATTCTTGTATTGTAATTTTAATTCCTAAGTGTAATTTTGTTTCTTTTCGTTAAGTAGTTGTTGATATTTCTTTACCTGTTTTATTTTCCTTCCCTTCTTATCCGTATTATTTTCAAGCCATGATACTCGACGGAGTTCCTTGCTTAGGTGAGGACCCAAGTAGTTAGCTTATAAAACCGTATTTTTCCTTTCTTTCTTTGCTTCTTTCTTGCTTTGTTTTCTTTTCATTTTCATGTGTGAATAATTTCCATACTTGTTAGGGCTATGGAAGGTTAGTATGAGGGACGGAAAAATCCCTTTTGCTTCTCTTCTCCAAACATTCTAAAACGAACCTAGACCAAACAAAGGAAGATGCAAAAGTCTAAATAGAATGAGGCTCGTAGGGTGTACTATAAGTTAAGTTAAGTTAAGTTCACTTAGGCACGCTATACGTGACATATAGCCGCGACCTAAGTCGAGAAGTCCTTTAAGCACACTACAACGTGACATGTAGTTGTGACTTAATTGGATACATGGTTGCTGGTGTTTGGCCTAGAGTTGGAAATAAGCGCATTTAGCGGACGGACAAGGGGCATTAGGAATGGATTTAGCGTTGGAAAACTTGCTTAAACACGCAAATCCCATTCCTATGTTCTCTTAATCCCCGCTACTTTCGATTATCCCAACATCATTTTAAGAATGGCAAAAGACAAGTACAAGACTAATCCTAACTCTACTAACCAAGCCTAACCCTAACAAGCTTACTTGAATATACATACAAACACTTAGGATATATTTGAACATACACATATGCATTCTTCATTGACTCGTCTAAAACACGAACGGACATAGTACCATCTCCCTGTAGATCGACCCGTGCTCAACCGGCTATGTACCAAGCGAAATCGTCTTGATTACGATAATTAAAACTAAACACAACAAGTGTTTATGACAATCAAATGGCGCCGTTGCCGGGGAGACGGTAACGTATTTCTTTCTTGTTATTCGGGTTAATATATATATTTTTTGTATATATAGTAAAATAAATATAATAATAAAAAAACCTTTTTGTTATTTTTAATATTTTTCGTGTGCAAGTGTGTAGGATATCTTGAGCAAGTACAGTAATCAAATAAGAAAACAGAGCATTTTATTTTGGAGTTGAGAACAAGGGGAGTGCAGGGACCAAAGTTGAAGACCCAAGTCCACATTTTGACCGCGGAACAGCGGTCAAAAGTAGGGATCCGTGGCGGTTCTGCGGTTCTATTGAGGCTTCCGAGCCTTAATTTTTTTCCACCATTTCTTTTTCCTTTTATCTCCTCTATGAACCCTATTGAACTGTTTTTTCTGCAGGTTAATTTACACAGATTGCGCCGCCACCTAATAAATTTTTTGTTGTTTTAGATTTTGTTTATTTATACGCTTTGCATATACTAATACGGACATTAAGAAGCTTAAACACCAATTAAGATTGGGTGGGGATTTCATCACCCTTCCTAAGACCCCACAAATCACAAAAAGCATACGCATCACCTTGAGTTAATAAAAAATATCTAGACCAAACCTATAAGGACTTGTCGCTCACATTTAGAACAAGTGAAGGTTGCGGGGAATCGGTCGTTTATCTAAACTTGACTTTATGGTGCCGAGGCTAGACAAGTGAGGAGGTAATTTGAAAAGGATCGTCTCACGGTGATTCATGAGCGGAACCTTCCTTACCTCACTTGCTTACCTAGCCACAATTGGCAGTGAAGTGGCTATTCGAGGATTATCCTGCAACTTGTCGCTTGGAAGTTTAGGAGCGGTCTAGTTGGACTTCGAAGACCCTAGCAATAGGTGTTGTTTGTGCATATTATGATTTTGCTTTTGTATAGTTTAGTCCCATAATTCCGTATTCTTTCAAAAACAAACAATTTCGAAAACTACAAAAACAAAAAAATTTAAAAAATTCAAAATTTTTTTTATAAAAATTCAACCACTTTCCACCCTCCCTACCTTTTTCATAACATCAGTACCCCAAAACGACCAACTCTTGCTGAACTTTGGTACCGGCAACCAGACATTTTTTCTTACGGTTCTTGTTTTGGCCGAACTTTGAACGATCCATCCATGCCCAAAATTTCTTGAAAGATCGGATAGACGCATCTAGGAAAAACAATTGGACTCCGCAATCCACTTCATATCAACCATTTCAACCTCCCCACCCTCTTATGTTGGTATCCCTTTTGAGAGTCATGTTCCGACTCCACGACCCATGTCCATTGCCGATAGAATCGAACAATCTCATAGCCGATCTTTCACTCCTTTCACCACTTCCAATTCTTTTGATCAGCAATTCCAATCACCTTCATATCAGAATGTTGATCCTAATCCTGTCCATTTTTCACATCCATTCGATTCCTATCAATCCCACCCGACTTTTACACCTTCTTTAGACATTAGTTCTGAATAGCCTTTTGGGAGTTTCACGTATCCAAACGAATTTGAATCTTTTACTGAAACCCCTTCACAACCCATGTCTAGTCTTGAGCGAACTTTGGAAGAATTTCGGGTAGCGTCATACCAACAGATGATGGATTTGAATGTGTTCATAGCCGCCCTCATACAACCTAACGAACTGGTAGCTAGTTTTCAACTAGCTCCGACTTTTCCAATGTATGATAAGGCGATAGGACGGATTGAGAATTTGAGTCGTGAGAGTAAGTGGTATACCCTTCCAAATCAAACCTATCCATTGCAAATTGAATTCCACAACTCCGATTTCGAAAGTCTATCGAGTGTCCACATGAATCACCAGTTGAAGATAGAATGTTTGATGAGTTGCGCGACTTTGTAGTGTTTGATTTACCCGATTGTGAAGGGTCCATTTCAAGTGAAACCAATCCCAATCCTTTTGATCTTTACACCTCCATCCTAGAACTTGAATTGATGGAAATCCATGCTTTTGATGAGGTGTATGAGAAAATTGATTTTCACTTGATTGAGAATATTGACGCGGCGAATATTTTGGATGATGAACCCGCAGTTTTGGATGAGTTTTTCTCACCAATTCATCATGTCCTTTCACTTCCGTGTGAACATCATCCCGAACCATTAACTGTTTTTCCCGATCCCCATATGCGTCTGGATTTTGAGGATAAATGCATGGATGAGCTGAATTTTGAGGAGAATATTGAGGATAGTATTGAGGATGAAACAGTTTTACTAGATGAGTCAGATTTTCCAATTCATCCTGTCCCTTTCATAGACTGTGTACACCCTTTTGAACCTTTAACCGACACCCGTTCTCAATCACTTCCCTCCATCCTTTCCATCGTTCCCACTTCGCAAGCCACCGTATCACCTTATTTTTTATGTCTGGCTCACCAAGTTCGCTCTACCCATATTTTCTCACAAATCTTGAGAGGTTTGATCCCATTTCTCAACGGGTTGATAGATTAGTACAGTCGCTTTTTTCACATCGGTCATTACAAATTGTACTAGTTTATTCACTCCATTTCTACCCTCAAGTTCATATTCCATTTCTTTTTCCCTTCCGCCATTCTTCTCCTCATATACCGAGACCGTATCCCGCTTCCATCCCCATACGGTCTCGCGTATTCTCCATTTCTTTCCTCTCCACATTCTTTCACCAGCCCGGGCCTTATCCCGATAAAATTTTTGAATCGTTGGTGCTAACTTTTGGCCTGTGTAAGGCCTTGTATAGATTGATATTGTTCTCTCCCCTTAATCCTAAACCGCACCGCTTAAACAGTGGCAACACCGTTTCACTTAAGTTTGGGGAGGATCTTTTAGTGTATATATTTTTGGTTTGCCTTTTGTTTTGTATAAAAAAACAAAAAAAATAAAAATTAAAAACAGGGGAGCGCCTACAATTTTGACCTTCTTGGTATAGCCTGACAGTGAGGGAACTGTCAAGTTTAAGTTTGGGGGTGTGCTCGATAAGCTCTCTACCTACGCATTCATGTGTATATTTTGCATTTGCATACTTATTTTAAAAAAAACGTATAAAAATAAAAAATTTACAAAAATATAAAAACTTTTTCGTCAAGTTAGCTAATATGGGAACTTAGATTTTTATCCAAAAATTTAGTTGATACGTTAGAAATAACTAAATTTTAGGCTTAGGAATTGAAAACCCTAAAAATAACCCTCCTTCTGTTTAACCTTGGAAACTATACGTCCTTGTAGTTTTTTTTAGAAGTAGGTAATCTTGAGTTTAGTTCTTGAGTTAAGTCGAGATGAAGGGAAAGTTTTGAAAGCTTTATTGAAGGATAAGTCTGAAAAATAGTTCCTATTCTTAAGTCCAAATTCAGAAAGTATATACCCTACAAATCGCACTTACACGCACCTTGAAACTTAGGATAGTAGAGCATACCTAGAAATACTCTTTCCTGAAAGCCTAGTATAAAAGAAAAAACTGTATTTAAAGCTAACCACCAAGAGAGCATCATTAAAAAAATATCCGGTCTTGAAAAAGAAAAATAAAGACAAAAAAAGAAAAAAAGAAAAAAAAATAAAGTCAAGATCTGAAAACTGCTATTTACGTTTTAAGCTCACACATTCAGTAATCGGCTGGTTAGTGCCTCAAGAAATATTAATAGTCGTATGAAAGGTGTGTGGGCAAAACCGTTCATCCATTAATGAAAAGAAGTAGTATTAGGTAATAAGGCAAGGGTACTATAGCTTGAATTGAATTCTTGAGTGTAGGGATGAAAATTTACACACACGTGGGGGTATACGATCGATGTTTGGAGGCAAAATAGGAATAAAGAATAAGACTTATGTTTTCCGTAAAGTCGATAAAAATTCCGGATTGGAGACTGCGCTTTAGAAGGAAAACTCAAGAGAATCCGAGATCTTTTTAAACTATAAAACGTATAGGATCTGGGGTTGAATAAATAGAAGGTGTGAAACATAAGGGTTGGATAATTCTAATTTTAGATGATAGAGTTTCTAACTTAGATGCTAAACTATAGGAGTAGAATCAACGTTAACTTGTGAAACTAGCTTGACAGGATTTTATGGGTAGTATCCGCTGAAAACCCTCAGGAGATAACACTCCTCCTACTAGGGACACCTAAAGGCTTAATGGCTTGTAGCACGAGCTCAATGGAATCGCGTTCCCTACGAAAGTGAGGTTAGGACTTTTTGTGAATAATTGGTTTTGCTCGAGATGAGCAAAAGTTAAGTTTGGGGGTATTTGTTCACACAAGAATATTGCATTTAATACCGCCCATTCTTCCGCTCGTTTATTTATAGACAGGTGCTTTTGATTCGTGTTTGCTACATATTTTTAGGTTACAGGTTCCTAGTCCAAAATAACGCAAATCATACAAAATCTCCACAGTTACGCCAAAATCCAGAACATGTGTTGCCGACAGATAAAAGCTGGGTTCCGATCATCCGTATCCGTCCAGTGCCGCTTACCAGTTCAAGAGACAAGATAAAGAATAGTGGTCATTCGTGTCTCGAACAAGCACAGAGTACGAGAGGGGCAGCACAAGATTCAATGGGTGCGCGGAGCTCGAGGGAGATAAGGTCAAATGAATTAAAAGTGAAGTCATTTTGGACTGTTGCAGATCTGAAGAAATTTTGGAAGCAATTTGCAATTTGGGACATGTAGAACAACATAAGATAGCAACATAAGAAAGCATAGAAAAAATGAGGAGCTAATTCCCCAAAACCACGGTGGAACCGATACCAAATGTGGGTTTTCACGGCGCTTCCGCCGCTGTTTCGTGTCATCATATGACCAAACTTTGGGGTTATTTTGGTAATTTCATTTGAGCTCAGAATATGGCCCAAGGGTTTCAGCTCTCTACTTATAAATACTCCAGTTTTGAGCCATTGTAGGGATGCTTCTTTTTAGTTAGATTTTAGCGTAGGTTAGTTTGTATCTTCTTTTTCCTCTTCATCTATTCTCCATTAAAGTGTAGTGAGAGCTCTTGAGTGAAAAATCCAATGAAGACAAGGGTTTTTTTTAACTTGTATCTTTTAATTCTTTTATTGTAATTTTAATTCCTAAGTGTAATTTTGTTTCTTGTTATTAAGTAGTTGTTGATATTTCTTTGCTTGTTTTATTTTCTTTCCCTTCTTATCCGTATTATTTTCAAGCCATGATACTCGACGGAGTTCCTTGTTTAGGTGAGGACCCAAGTAATTAGCTTGTAAAACCGTATTTTTCCTTTCTTTCTTTACTTCTTTCTTGCTTTTTTTTCTTTCCATTTTCATGTGTGAATAATTTCCATACTTGTTAGGGGCTAAGGAAGGTTAGTATGAGGGACGGAAAAATCCCTTGTGCTTCTCTTCGCCAAATATCCTAAAACGAACCTAGACCAAACAAACGCAACCCCCTCACTTAGACGCGCTACACGTGACATATAGCCGCGACCTAAGTCGAGAAGTCCTTTAAGCGCACTACAACGTGACGTATAGTTGTGACTTAATTGGATACATGGTTGTGGGAGTTTGGCCTAGGGTTGGAAATAAGCACATTTAGCGGACGGACAAGGGGCACTAGGAATGGATTTAGCGTTGGAAAGTTTGCTTAAACTCGCAAATCCCATTCCTATGTCCTCCTAATCCCCGCTACTTTGGATTATCCCAACATCGTTTTAAGAATGGAAAAAGACAAGTACAAGACTAATCCTAACTCTACTAACCAACCTTAACCCTAACAAGCTTACTTGAATATACATACAAATACTTAGGATAGATTTGAACATACACATATACATTCTTCATTGACTCGTCTAAAACACGAACGGACATACTACCATCTCCTGTGGATCGACCCGTGATCAACAGGCTAGCTACCAAGTAAAACCGTCTTGATTGCGGTAATTAAAATTAAACACAACAAATGTTTACGACAATCAACTACTCATTAATATTCACGGTTGCAGATATAATCACATAGACTGATAAACACGAACTTAAAATTGCGATCGACTAAATTTTCCCAAACCGGCCCTAAATGCGAAACCAGCACTCAAACGAATCTGGGCCAAAACTAAATATCTCAAAAATCATATTTCCATGTCAGAGAGTGCCAGAAGATATTTGGACCAAAACGCCCACAAATCCGCCGTGCTTCTTCGGCTAATGTGCATGTATAGCCGTGGAACCGCGGCCATTTGGTTGGGTCTTGTGCCCAAACTTCTTGTGGTACCCTAAATATGCTTGCACGTATTTTTCAGATACACTGAAAGAATTTTTGAACACATTTAAAAAACTACTGTGGGCACATAAAAATGGAAAAATGATTCGGAAAAATTGGTCTATCGATATTCTAACATCATGTAAACTAGCTAGTATTAGTTTATGGGTGGCTCTGATACCATGTTGGGTTTTGCCGGTGCCCTGGTTATTTACCGTGGCCGATGCGGAACAAAAACCGGTGTTTAAAATTTTTGGCGCAAAAAAAATCCCGACCAAGATCAAAACCATAAACCTATGCTAGCAAACTAATAGAGCTAAACTAAAGGATAAAGATGGTTATACCGAATGAACCAAGTCCTTCGGTCTTCTACCACCTTCATTAGCTCCTAAGGGTCGAGGATCGAATTTGGTTGCTGGTCTTCCTTCATCGATGATGATCCACCCGAGAGAAATGACGCGAGCTCTAGCCTCGTCGAGCGAGGCAACTGTCGCTCCAAGGTTGCTAGCAATGGAGAGTAGAGGTGTAGGAATGTCTCACTACATTTTTCTTTCATGATAAATGCTCAAATGAGCAAGTCAAGAAGAAGAAGGTGGAGCTGAGGAAACTAGTGGCATGAGCAACCAAGGAAATAGCTAAGTCTCTCCAAGAGAGTGTGAACCAATGAAGCAAGTGATGAATCATTCAATAATGGATGGCATAGCATGTAGAGAATATAGCTATCTCATTTTCAACCATGCAACAAAAATATCTCTTTTATTTTCCAATAAAATAAATAAGAGCCATGCCTCTCTATATGCCTCACCATGCTCATGCCGCCTCATCCCTCCACCTCATTTCCCTAAATGATTTCCTAAAATAAAAATCAAATAATAAGGTGTCTATCTTCTAGAATCTATTCCGTATAAATACGGAATACAACCTGGTATACGTATCGAAATACATATACGTGTATTCGTACAAAAATACGAATAGCCAAGAGAGAAAATGAATAGTGAACAATAATACTAGAATACATATATAAAAAATATATATATATATATATATATAAATTATTAAATCAAAACCTAATTTAATAATTCGGCTTAATCCTAAGCCGCTAGTATTATCAACCGTCCGATTAAAGACTGTGTAGCCTGTACGCATATTTAATCGGACACCTGTATGTACCAACATACGCCATCTACACCATATCGCCTGAACCGTGAAAACCCTCTGTATGGGACTATAAAGACTTGTTAATACGCTGGCAATGGGTTTAACCACAAGCATGTCAGCGGCACTAGCTGTACGTAACGGCTACCTAGGTATTGAGCGAAAGAAAGGCCGATGAGCAAACTCATCCAAACGCCTACTGAGCCTATCCGTGACAATATCCATACAATCCGGTCTGTTCGTCTAAGAGTATCGCATATCGTGTCTAGGGGGTAGATAAATTCAGACCCTTAATAACGTATCATTTCATGTCGGTATGAAGCCCATCACCGAATGAGAAACTACTGATCCAAATCAGTAATTCTCGTCCACCATAGCCAAGGATTTCTGGTGATGGCCACTGTAAGTCTACCATAGCACCACTATGAGGTCCTAATGGCATCAAACATGCCAAATTCAAATTTTTTATGTGCTAAGCTTGACTATCCAAGATCTTTATCTAGGTGATTAGGGTTATAGTTTGATATCTACTAAAAACTATAGTAGTGAAGATGGCTATACCCTCGTAGATCGAGTCCTTCACTTCACATGCTCCGTGTAGTAGTCCCGCGACTCCACTTGAGGCTTTGGACGAGCTTCCTCCGATGACCTTCTTACCGAAAATGATCCATGCGAAGTCCTTCCAACTCAAGCTACCTCTATACTAAACTCTTTAGCGTAGTAAACACGCTACACTCGATCGCTACCCAAGTGTAGGATGGTGAAGTAGGGGATGTTAAAACTCACAAGTTTGTGTTCAAGCTTCATGGTTCACATCACATGTGAGGGTTGAATCTTGAACCATGACAATGAGGAAGATGAAGAAGCTAGAGAGCAACCATGGGAGCAACTCAAGAAAACGACTAAGTGTTAAAATGGGCAAGTGAATGGCTAACTCTTGACCCTTCACTCATTCAAGTATGGAATTTTGCATTATAAAATGGCAACCATGCTTGAATAGTGAGTCAAGATGAATAAACAAATATATAGCCCATGCTTGCAATCATTCTCTCATTTTCCACCTCATTTCTATTTTTCTCAAAAATAGAAATCATGCCATGCTACATATAATATATATATCATATATATATATATTAATACATATAAGAAAATATTTAGTGAGTTAATGATATTAGTTAAGATATAATTATATCACATATAATATATATCACATTATTAAACCAACACTTGATTTAATAATCCGGTTATATCACATATGACCGACTAATGTCATTCATCTGTATATCACATTATCAAATCAACACTTGATTGGACAATTTGGTTATATCACATATAACCGAACCAATAACTGATAACTGCCAGATTACAATACGGTATCACATACACATATTTAATCGGGCCCTCACACATATCACATATGTGTCCTACTTCGTTTCGCTTGAACCAAGGAACTTCTGTGTGGACTCTAAATACTCGTCAATACGCCAGCAGTAGGCGATGATCACATCAGTCACCTATAAGCCGTCAGCGGTACTAGCTGGACGTAACGGCTACCCGGGTATTGAGCGATATAAAGATCAACAAGCAAGCTTGTCCATAGTCTCCATGAAGCCTATCAGTAACACTACCGTACATTCCGGTCTCTTCGTCTGATATGTCGCATATCATATCTAGGGGTGGTAAACGTCAGACCCCAGTAACGTGATAAGTCATGCCGATGTCTGGCCTATAATGGTTCGAGAAACTACTGATAACACTTATCAGTAAATCTCGGTAGCAGCCTGGCCAGGTACTTCCAGTTATAGCCAATCGAACATAGCGCAACATCAACCCCCAATACCGGGAGAGACGAAACCCCTCCTATTGCTCATTGCCTCTATGTGACACGGGACTGCACCAAAAATCCACCTGTTTGTACAACTCCTCTTGAGCGTGGTAGGGAGGAAATCAAAGCACAGTGGGAGCCATACAAGACTCTATGACAATCTCGGGTCTACAGACTAATCAGTACCAGTGTCACCAGAGGACTGCTATATGACGATAGGTATACTACCACATATGAGTCCTCGGCGAGTCCTGTTCGGTGTACCCATTCTCCAATGAGCACCCGTGTATAATCTTTGATGTCACACACCAATGGTTGTGGGATCAATCATTGCCCTCTAAAGGATAAGAAACATACACACTAGTCTACTTTGGAATATCGATGCCCTAGTCTCGATATTCCCTCGACTAGGAACTGATTAAAGGATGTACTTTTGGACCACCCTGGCCCTACTAGTATGATCTCATCATAATCCTAGTAGTCAAGTACATATCGTAAGGACTTTATCAACATGTAAGAGACAGACAGTATAAATACCAGTCTACAAGTTAAGATAAAAGTAACCTGATAGCATACTATCATGTCGAGCAAGAAAGTCCTCTATAAATATGTCCAAGCATCCACTATATCATCAATAATGGCCTCTAGGAATACATATTCCTAGAAGCCTCCCGTGCACAACGCGACATCAACTCCCAATACCGGGAGGGACGAATCCGACGATCCGCTCACTGCCTCCATGTGGCTCGGGACTGTACCTAACTAAAACCTGTTTGCACGCCTCCTTTGAGCCTTGGTAGGGTAGTAATCAAAGAACAGTGAGAACTCACATGAGACAAATGACAATCTCAGGTCGACAGACTAACCTGCACTCATGCCACCTGGGGAACTGTTATCTGATATTAGGTGTAACGCCTTAGATTTAGATTAGTGTTAGTTTAGGCGGTAGTGCGGGTTTTTGGTAAAAAGTTTACCAATTCGGGTTCCGCACATTTTATAACATTTAATTAAAATTTTAATTATTATTTGTTATGGCTTGCACGCACGTGTGCACGTTAATGTGAGGGTTTGTTTGTGTAATCTGGTTTAGTGACCATGACAACTTAACCCTAATCCTAACCCTTGCTTTTACCTAATCATTTGCCTTGATTTAAAACTTTAGATATTCATGTGAGATATTTCTTTTGGCTTTTGTTTTGGGGAGAGGTGGCATGGTGAGCTAGTGTGTGCATTAATGAGGAGTTAATGCAAGGGTGCACTCACCTTAACCTCACCTCTCTCTCTCTCTCTTTTCTTCACACTCTCTCTCATTTTCTCTCTCACTTTATCCCTTATCATTTTCTTCATCCCTCTCTCGTCTCAACTGAACACTTGATCAACCTACACTAATCTTCAGAAAATCTCACAAAAATCATATCTTTAGACTTGTTTTGCCTCTTGGATGCCTTGGAGCTTGGAAAGCTAGGATCTTTGAGCTTGTGCGAGTAGGTAATGATCTCTTTCTTTTAAATAGGCGTTTATTGTGTTGCGTAGCTTGTTAGTTTCAGTTTAGAACGTGTAAAGTTTCGTTTTGGGTAAATATCGTATTTTTAGTGTTGTTTCGGGTCTCGGATGATCTGCTATCAAAGAAGATATTTGTTGGAAAAGTTCTCATCACAGTGACCTAGTGTAGTGACCTAGAACCTACCCTCAAAATACGAGCCCATTCCCTCAAGTTATGGCCGCAGATTTAATGGTTCTGGCCGCAATTTGCGGCCAGAGTAGGGACTGGGGGGTTGAGTTTTTGTGTAGGGGTCTCTGGGGTTGTGTGTGGTCTTGTGGCATGTGCAACTTTAACAAATTGTTTATGTAGCAAAATCTGGGATCACTTGCTTGTTTTCTAGTGTTTCGTTTACATGCGTTACGTTATCCGATACAGTTCGTGTCTCGTGTATCTGTTGCTCTGAGTTGGTTTCGTTGTGTGGCTATGCACGTTAGCCACTAGACGAACACTTGAGAGTTTGTTTGGAGTTGTCGCGTCGGTCAAATGTAGTTTGTACGTGTTATTGGTCGTTTGCTAATATATATACTTGTTATATTGTTTTATATTTTAGGTTCGCAGGCGGGGACTTCGGACGCTGCGAAGAAGGGGAAACAGGTGGTTGGCTTTGTAAGTCGACGTTGTACACCCCACGGGTTACGGGGAGGCGGAAATATGAAAAATAATCTTTTTCTTTAAACTAACATCGACTAATCGAAAGGATCTTTGCTAAACTATAACTAACACTAACATAGGAGTAATTAGCTACTATGAAAGAAGATTATACCTAATGAACCAAGTCCTTCTTCTTCTCGTTAACCACCTCCTCGTCGGCCTCCTCTTTGTAATAGACGATCCACCCGAGAGCTTCTACTCCAAGCTTTGCCTCTAATCTTGAGGTAACTAGGTTTCTCAAAGTGCTAATCTAAGCAACCTAGGTAATATAGAGTGTGATTATGGATTAATATGTCTTGCTAACCCTAGATCTCAACACATGAAAGGGTAGGGTTAGGGTTTGAAGAGAGAGAGCTTGAGGAGAGAGAAGGTGAGAGTGAGAATGAAATGAAATAATATCTCATCTTGAATATATGAAGCATGATGATTTATTAAATGAATAAATCAAATGATTTATCAGCCATGATTCATTTATTCACTTTGTGTGATTCATCCCATGAGTCATTAGATCAATAAATACATCATTAACTCCATGGATGAATCACACAAATGAGTCACTAAATCAATAAATGCAAATGCCACCTTAGCCCCCAAGTCATCATCCTTCTAGAAACTTCTCGCCAAATTACGAGAACGCCCCTCCTATCCGTGAAAACACGGAAAAACTTTAGACTGTATAAATCCAATAATCTGATACTAGAATCTGGCTTAAACCAAAGCCCGCTAGTAAAAACTGTCCGAACATCGTACGTGCATAAATGCACGTGCGTGTCCGAACCCTGTCGTAAAACCATACGACCTCTATATCGTTTTGCCCGGAGCAGGGAAGCTCTCTGTGTGCGACTCTAAAGACTCGACTACTACGCTGGCAGTGGGTTTAACCACAGACCACAAGGGGCACTGGCTGTACGTAACGGTCCCCAGGTAGATGTCGATAAGAAGGCCGATGAGGAAACCCATCCGAACTCCTACTGAGCCTGATGTGACAATCTCCGTACAGTCCGGTCTGTTCGTCTAGGACTATCGCATATCGGGCCTATGGGGGCGGCAAGCGTCAGTCCCCTAAAAGCGGTATAAGTCATGTCAGAGCGAAGCCCATTACACCTTGAGAAACTACTGGAAAACCTACCAGTAAATCTCGCTTGCCCTGGCCAGGGACTTTGCGTAATGGCTCTCCAGACATAGCGCGATATCAACTCCCAATACCGGGAGAGACGAATCCTATCTAACCACTACTGCCTCCAAGTGCTCGGGACTGCACCCAACTGCTACCTGTTTGCACGACTCCTTTGAGCCGTGGTAGGGTAGCAATCTAAGAACAGTGGGACACACTCGAGGCGAAGTAACAGTGTCAAGTCTGTGGACTATGTTGTACTCATGTCACCTGGGAACTGTTAACTGACGACGGGTATAATACCAACCAACAGTTTCCTGCGAGTCCTGTCCGGTGTACCCGTAACCCAATGAGCACCTGTATACTATCTCCAGTACGACATCCTGATTGCTGTGGGACAGACCATCTCCCCAACTGGGATGAGAAGTGTACACACTAGTCTACTCCGGAGTATCGATGCCATGTCTCGATAATCCTACGACTAGGGACCTGAGAAAGGATGTGCTTGTAGACTACCCAGCCCCCACTAGTGTGACTGCCATCACAATGCTGGTAGTCAAGCAAGATCCTAAGGGCTCTATCAATACGTACACACATATTAAGATAGATAAAACCAAGTAGCATACTACCATGTTTAGTAAGACTGTTAATATAACTGTGAATATCCCAAGCTTCCATTAATTAATATACAAGCTAGTATGATACAATAATGGCCCCTAGGGCATATACACTAACAATCTCCCACTTACACTAGGGCCATGTACTGGCATATCGAAGACCGATCATCTCGAGTAGCCTCTCGGACTGAATCTGAGTTAAGGCCTTTGTGAATGGATCAGCAATGTTCTCCTCTGTAGCAACTCTCTGGAACTCGATCTCCCGGCGATCTATGATCTCCCTGATCAGGTGATACCGCCTTAAGATGTGTCTGGACTTCTGATGGGACCTGGGTTCCTTCGCTAAATCTATAGCTCTATTGTTGTCGCAATACAGAGATATTAGATCAACAATGGTAGGAACCACCTGAATTTCTGTGAGGAACTTCTTCATCCAGACCGCTTCTTTTGCGGCATTGCAAGAAGCAATATACTCTGCTTCCATCGTCGAGTCAGCAACGGTGTCCTTCTTGGAACTCTTCCAGCACACCGCCCCTCCATTGAGGGTAAAGACATAACTTGACATGGACTTGGAGTCATCCTTGTCACTCTGGAAGTCGGAATCAGCAAAGGCCTCGATCTTGAGGTCTTTTCCGCCGTAAACCAAGAACATCTCCTTAGTCCTTCTTAGGTACTTGAGAATATTCTTTACTGCTATCCAGTGCTTCTTCCTTGGGTCTGACTGATACCTGCTTTCCACGCTTAGTGCGTAAGCTACATCTGGTCTGGTGCACAACATCGCATATATTATAGAGCCTACCGCAGAAGCGTAGGGTATAATAAACATGCGTTCCCTTTCCAAATCAGTCTTGGGAGACATCTCTTTGGAGAGGATGATTCCATGACAAACCGGTAGATTACCGCGCTTAGAATCTTCCATACTGATTCTTTTCAGTATAGTGTTGATATACCTGGACTGCGAAATTCCCAACATCCTCTTGGATCTATCACGATAGATCCGGATCCCCAGAATGTAAGAGGCATCACCCAGGTCTTTCATGGAGAACTTGTGTGACAAGAATCCTTTGACAGATTGTAGCATAGGAATGTCATTTCCTATCAATAGAATGTCATCCACGTACAAGACGAGGAATACGATAGTTCATGCTACAATTTTACTATATATACATGGTTCATCTGGATTTTTGATAAAGTCATATTCTTTGACCGTTTCATCAAAACAGATGTTCCAACTCTGCAATGCCTGCTTTAGTCCATAAATAGACTTAAGCAACTTGCACACTTTCCCGCTGCTCCCACTCTGATTGAAGCCTTCTGGCTGATCCATATAGACGCACTCTTCCAAATTACCATTTAGAAAAGCCGTTTTTACGTCCATCTGCCATATCTCATAATCATGGAAGGCGGCAATAGCAAGAAGGACCCGAATGGATTTTAGCATAGCCACTGGAGAAAAAGTTTCGTCATAGTCCAAACCAGGTCTTTGACGAAAACCTTCTGCAACAAGTCTAGCCTTATAGGTTTCCACCTGTCCATCTACACCAATCTTTTTCTTGAAGATCCATTTGCATCCTATGGGTTTTACCCCATCTGGAGCAAAGTCCAAAGTCTATACATTGTTGGTGTACATGGACTCCATCTCGGTCCGCATTGCATCAAGCCATCGTACCGAGTCACCGCTCTGGATGGCTTGCTGGAAGCTAGTAGGTTCATCATCATCAATGATGCAATCCTCTCCATCCCCATCTATGAGAAAACCGTAGTATCTCTCAGGCGGATGAGACGACCTACTACTCCTGCAGAGGGGTGCAGGAATGTCCTGTTCTTCTTGAACTACTGGTTCTACCAAACCTTCAGTAGTAGTTTGTAGTTCTGGAATTTCTTCCAGTTCTATTTCGCTCCCACTTGTTTCCTTTTCTAAAAACTGCTGTTCTAGAAAATAGGCATTACAAGAAACAAAAACCTTATGTTCCTCTGCGTAATAGAAATAATACCCCTTGGAGTTCTTTGGATATCCCACAAACTTACACTGTACTGATCGTGCCTCGAGTTTGTCCACATGTGCTTTTTAACAAAAGATGGACATCCCCATATCTTCAGATACTGAAGATAGGGTTTCTTCCCACTCCATATCTGATATGGCGTGGTACGCACAGTCTTGGTAGGAACCCTGTTCAGAAGATATGTTGCTGATTCTAGCGCATAACCCCAAAAAGATCGCGGTAACTCAGCATTGCTCATCATAGAACGTACCATATCCAATAGGGTTCAATTCTATCTCTCCGATACACTGTTATGCTGTGGAGTGTATGGAGGAGTAAGCTGAGAGAGAATTCCTTTCTCTTTTAGGTAACCTAGGAACTCGGCACTTAAGTATTCACCACCTCGATCAGATCTCAGTGTCTTGATACTTTTGCCGGTTTGGTTTTCTACTTCATTCTTATACTCTTGGAATTTCTCAAAAGCCTCGGATTTATGTTTCATAAAGAAAATGAATCTGTACCTAGAGTAATCATCCGTAAAAGTAATGAAATAGGAAAAACCACCTCTTGCATGTGTAGACATTGGACCACAGACATCGCTGCGTATGAGTCCTAAGAGCTCGCTCTCTCTTACTCCATATCCAGTGAATGGAGTCTTTGTCATCTTTCCTTTGAGACATGATTGACAAGTGGCATAAGATTGATATTCGAATGAATCAAAATATCCTTCTCTATGTAACTTAGTTAACCTTGTCTTATTGATGTGACCTAGTCTACAATGCCATAAGAAAGCCTTATTTATATCTGGAGACTTTCTTTTTAGTGTGTTCTAGACATTGAAAATCTGTAATTGGTTTAAGACATATATACCGTTATCTAGTGTACCGGACCCAATCAAACCATGATTAAGGTGGATGTTAACAACATCGCTTACAAACGTGAAATCATAACCTTCTTTTGATAACAAGGAAACTGATATGATATTACACGTTAAACTAGGTACACAAAAACAGTTATGCAAAACAAAAATATGTCCACTCGTCAATCCAAGGTGATAATCCCTTACGGACACAGCTCCCACGCTAGCTCCGTTAGCTACCTTTAGGGTCATATCACCAACCTTCAGCACTCTATGGTTTCTCAGTGCCTGCAATGAATTGCGTATATGAGATCCTGATCCGGTATCCAATACCCAGGAAGTAGAGTTGATTGACAGACAATTCTCAATCACAAACACACCTGAAGTCGAAGCCACAGCTTGCTTCGGTTCCTGGTTCTTGGCATTCCAAGCTTTGCAATCCTTTTTCCAGTGCCCTTTCCTACGACAGTAGAAGCACTCGTCCTTTGCCACTACTGGTACCGCAATCTTTTTCTTTCCCTTCACTCCCACCTTACTAACACCTCCTCTAGGTTTGGTGGCGGCCTTTGGCCCTAGCCTTGGACCCGGAAGAAGAAGCACCGCGAACAAACATAGCGGGTGTTTTCCTTGCCTTCTGTAAGGTGCCCTTTGCACTCCTCAACATGTTAAGGAGTTCTGGAAGTTCAACTTCTTTTCTTTGAATGTTGAAATTCAGAATAAACTGGGCGTAGGTGGAAGGAAGGGACTGGAGAATCAAGTCTGTATAGAGCTCGTTCTCCAAAGTCGTCACAAGGTCTGCGAGCTCTTCTATATAGCCAATCATCTTTAGGACATGTTCTCCTACAGATGATCCGACGGCCAACCTCGCCTGAAATAAGTTCTTTGAGGTCTCGTATCTTGCTATACGAGATTGCTCCCCATACAGATCCTTTGTATGGAGAAATATGGATTCAAGATCCATATCCTCGTGCCTCCTCTGATGTTCATTATTCATCGAGGCAAGCACGATGCACTTGGCCTTCGCACAATCTAATTCCCAAGTTTTGTGGATTTCCTTATCCGCAAAACTGGATTTAGGACCAGGGACAGCAGGTGCCTTAGTAGTAAGGACATACCCCAATTTGTCATAAGTTAAAGCCATTTTGACATTCCGCAGCCAATATTTATAGTTTGGCCCTGTCAATATATTTTTCTCTAATAGTAACTTAAGGCCTGTCATGTTTTGGGTCACTGCAATGAGAGAGAGAGGGAACACTTTAGCATGATGCTCTTGCAAGTTTAGAGTGGTTTTTAGTTTATCTAAACTGGATAGCTCCCACTGTTTCTCGAATCCCTCCTCAAACCAAAAAGGAAGAACTAGCCAGGACTATTCTCACCGTACAATACTTGCTTAACCGTTCAGCCAGGCCGGTGTCGGTACTTCGAGGGAGGTTTTCCAACACTTTCGCGAAGTTCCTTAATTAAATAACCTCTTTTCTCTGGGGGCGTAGCCCCGCTGACACCTTTCTCGACACCTACTTGGTTTATAGTATTGATCGTTAAGTGACGAATCTCCTGATGAGTAGCATATACTCATAGTAGGATCGGGATCCAAATATCATCGTGTGATAATGCTGAAGGAATCCTACCAACATTCATCAAACTCCAAATGGTATGCATCTCTTTGCAAATTTCAGTTTCTTTAGAAATTCTCGATATAAATTTTTGCCCCATGCTCTTATGACCTTGGCGTTGGTCAAAATGTCATAAATCACATGTCAAGTTCTACCCATCATTATCTTGTTAATTTGAACCCATCCGTACATACCCCTGACGTTGGCCAAATGATAATACGACTGTCCCAAACTAACTCATCTATCTTTGCAACAAATGAATACCCAGCAGTTACCAAACACTATGCCTTGGCGTTGGTCAAAATACATAGCTTGAATACTACTGAATGCCCAAATGAAATGTCGGGGGGCTACGAATGGTTTTGGCGAAACCGTGAACGTAGTGAACTTGATATGATCGAAGGAACCTGATAGCTTTTAAAAGGAGTGGTTAAAGCCCCGCAATTTAAAAAATATCCTCTGTTTTAAAATAACCGAGTGGTTTCTTTTAAACTGTTTTAACGATTCAACCTTGGTTTATTTTCTTTGCATTAATATAATGCGTCCCATCAATTAACCTATCATTGCAGAAAACAACGAAAATACAACGCCCTCTTATGCCATCTGCATTCGCCACTGGGTCCCGTCATCACCCGTTAGGTTACTTAACTAACAATAGAGCGGGGGCTGGGCTAGCGCGGGTGTAAAACATAAGTGACGTCTAAATAGCTATCATATATAGATATTATACATTCGTCAGACGCAATAATAGACATTCCATATCACAGATGAACATTATTGGATAAACAAGCAATCCGCGTTTCCTTTGAGCCTGCAACAAAAGACGGATTACACAGTTATGATGAATAGCCATTACCCCACCCTAGACCCCTACGGGTACGGCAAACTACCCGCCAAGTACCCGATGTGAAGCGGTCTCCCTCAACAACGTGAGTAGGCCACTAAACACTTCAAAGTACCCGGTAGTTTGTGCACCCCGTCTTGGGTCTATCCTAGGAGCAAAAACAGTAAATTAAATAATACAACAGTGGCTACAACCGCAGCCTGGATGTGCCCCGCAAAAGAATATTACATCATATTACAATTTATATCGAATGAATGAATATAAAAACCCATCTCAAACCCCGGCTAATCATCACAACCATCCAATCAAGTTCATAAACACAAACAATAAAATCATTACAGAAATGTGCAACCCCCTGCCAACCGACATACTAGCAGTTAGGGGAGGTTTACGAACACATTATACAATCACAGATATAATCTAATTAGCCAAATATCGTAGAATTTCGATCGAGCAAACACAATAGATTCTACTCCAAAAACTTCTCTGTGCACCTGAGACTTGAGCAGAAAATAAACATTCCAGAAAGAACAAAATCATCACAGAAGAGTTCTGGGGAATTTTGGGGTGAATCAGCTTCAACTCAGTCGCGGATCCGCGGCGGATCTCTTAGATAGGCCGCGGTTCCGCGGCTTTTTGGCCGATTCAGGAACCCAAATTTCTCCAGTATTCTTATATTTTCCTGCATGTAATTTTTGAGGTCCCTGAAAAAATTTTAGACCCCGTTTTAAAATCGACAGAAACTTGGTAAAATGATGTTTTTTCCGGTTCGTTTTGCGATCGAATTTCTAACGACTTTGCTAACAAGTTGTTATGGTTTAACGAGACTCTGATACCACTGTAAGTCGACGTTGTACACCCCACGAGTTGCGGGGAGGCGGAAATATGAAAAACAATCTTTTTCTTTAAACTAACATCGACTAACCGAAAGGATCTTTTCTAAACTATAACTAACACTAACATAGGAGTAATTAGCTACTATGAAAGAAGATTATACCTAATGAACCAAGTCCTTCTTCTTCTTGTTAACCACCTCCTCATCGGCCTCCTCTTTATAATAGACGATCCACCCGAGAGCTTCTACTCCAAGCTTTGCCTCTAATCTTGAGGTAACTAGGTTTCTCAAAGTGCTAATCTAAGTAACCTAGGTAATATAGAGTGTGATTATGGATTAATATGTCTTGCTAACCCTTGATCTCAATGCATGAGAGGATAGGGTTAGGGTTTGAAGAGAGAGAGCTTGAGGAGAGAGAATGTGAGAGTGAGAATGAAATGAAATAATATCTCATCTTGAATATATGAAGCATGATGATTTATTAAATGAATAAATCAAATGATTTATCAACCATGCTTCATTTATTCACTTTGTGTGATTCATCCCATGAGTCATTAGATCAATAAATGCATCATTAACTCTATGGATGAATCACACAAATGAGTCACTAAATCAATAAATGCAAATGCCATCTTAGCCCCCAAGTCATCATCCATCTAGAAGCTTCTCGCCAAATTATGAGAACGCCCCTCCTATCCGTGAAAACACGGAAAAACTTTAGACAGTATAAATTCAATAATCCGATACTAGAATCTGGCTTAAACCAAAGCCCGCTAGTAAAAACTGTCCGAACATCGTACGTGCATAAATGCACGTGCGTGTCCGAACCCTGTCGTAAAACCATACGACCTCTATATCGTTTCGCCCGGAGCAGGGAAACTCTCTGTGTGGGACTCTAAAGACTCGACTACTACGCTGGCAGTGGGTTTAACCATAGACCGCAAGCGGCACTAGCTGTACGTAACGGTCCCCAGGTAGATGTTGGTAAGAAGGCCGATGAGGAAACCCATCCGAACTCCTACTGAGCCTGATGTGACAATCTCCGTACAGTCCGGTCTGTTCGTCTAGGACTATCGCATATCGGGCCTAGGGGGCGGCAAGCGTCAGTCCCCTAAAAGCGGTATAAGTTGTGTCGGAGCGAAGCCCTTTACACCTTGAGAAACTACTGGAAAACCTACCATTAAATCTCGCTTGCCCTGGCCAGGGACTTTGCGTAATGGCTCTCCAGACATAGCGCGATATCAACTACCAATACCGGGAGAGACGAATCCTGTCTAACCACTACTGCCTCCAAGTGCTCGGGACTGCACCCAACTGCTACCTGTTTGCACGACTCCTTTGAGCCGTTGTAGGATAGCAATCTAAGAACAGTGGGACACACTCGAGGCGAAGTAGCAGTGTCAAGTCTACGGACTATGCTGTACTCATGTCATCTGGGAACTGTTAACCGACGACGGGTATAATACCAACCAACAGTTCCCTGCGAGTCCTGTCCGGTGTACCCGTAACCCAACGAGCACCTATATACTATCTCCAGTACGACGTACTGATGGCTGTGGGACAGACCATCTCCCCAACTGGGATGAGAAGCGTACACACTAGTCTACTCCGGAGTATCGATACCCTGTCTCGATAATCCTACGACTAGGGACCTGAAAAAGGATGTGCTTGTAGACTACCCAGCCCCCACTAGTGTGACTGCCATCACAACGCTGGTAGTCAAGCAAGATCCTAAGTGCTCTATCAATACGTACACACATATTAAGATAGATAAAACCAAGTAGCATACTACCATGTTTAGCAAGACTGTTAATATAACTGTGAATATCCCAAGCTTCCATTAAGTAATATACAAGCTAGTATGATACAATAATGGCCCCCAGGGCATATACACTAACAGGCTTTACTTCGCCAGGAGCGTTGGTGAGTAGATTTAACATCTACAGGAGAATCACCCGCATGGCGTTATGCGTTTAGGCTAGAGATGATATGATATTAGTCGCATATTCTATTGCATATATAGAGTTTGCGCATACACCTCATTGCATATTATTACCTGTTGTGCATGGACTTGTACCCTTAGGACACTGCACTGTTATTGACGGCTCATGTTGCACGAGCACTGATTGTATGCCACTCACACCGTCAATAATTGCCATGACACACACAACACACATACATATATGATATTGTTTGGTTATGGACATTGAGACTTGATCCTTATATTCCTTCGTGCATATGCCTTATAGCATACCTGTATACCTACATGCTTACACATATGCCTTGACATGCTTACATGCTAGTTACCCATATACCTATATGGTATTGTACCATTAGTGATAGGTATATACACATATGAGACATAGCTACATGTACATCTTGCATACATACTTACACTTATACCTGGAGGGTATTACATCATTACTGATAGGTAGATATATATACTTTGCTATACCTACATGTTTACACATATATCTGGCTATAGCTACATGTTCACCTTTATTTGATATTATATGGACTTGCAGAAATTAGGAACCGCATGATACATATTAACTTGTTGCTGTTAAATAGCGGCTTTTTCTTTATATGCTCACATTACAGTTTTATGTTGCACATATTATATTCATGGATTTTCACATTGAGATATGGATTTTTCATGATGTTTTCTGGATTTGAGAAACGTGGTAGTTTCATGAAATTATGCATTATTTGAAAAACCCGGTTTCTCTTGATATGATATTTCAGCAGCCACCATGAGATTTCTCGGTTCTGATATATACCCCATGCGAGGAGGTGTCGTGGGCCGTGTGCGGGTATATGGTGCGGCCCGGAGGTACCCCGAGGCAAGAAAGGTATGTCGATGGACCACGCCGATGAGCCTGACAGGGAAATCATACCTACTGGTGACCGAATTTGGACTCGTCGGTGATCGTATAGATATCGAACGGAGTCAAGTATGTATGGATACGGGGAATTCGAGTGCCAACAGCTGGGTACTCGGGTTTCTGATGGACGTATGATACGTACATATCAGGCGCAGTCGTGGTGACAACGCCTGATAGATCTGTATTTATGTGTGGATGCTAGACACATGTTTTTATGATATTTTTACTTCTAAGTATATATAACAGTGGAATGGGACACTGTTATATACGCATATATATATATATATATATATATATATATATTAGTGGAATGGGACGCTAATATATATGTATACATATCTAATTTATATATATCATCATAATGATTCATGCAAATATACTTATTCATTGCATGAGATTTGCTTGATATTAGACACTCAGGATATTTGAGATTTACTTGATATTGGATATAGGATATATGAGATTTACTTGATATTGGATACAGGATAAATGAGATTTACTTGATATTGGACACTCAGGATATATGAGACTTACAGGATATGAGAGCCAATTTGGGGGCTGATTTGAGGAAATTTGGGATTTTGATTGTCTTGATGGATTTTGGTCCTGCCACGAGGTCAGGATTCCGTGAGGATGACATGTTTTATCCCATACTCCGTATTTATTTTATATGCATTGCTTCATGTAGTAGTAGTACCTGATAGAGTACCTTTCATGACTATTGCATATACATATTGCCATTTATTGCTTTATGTATTACTAGTACCTGATAGAGTACCTTTCATGACTGTTGCATACATATTGTCATTTATTGCTATCCGCTTACATATGTTAGATTCACGCTGTACGTGCCTGCATATGTTATTTACTATTCACGAGTTGGCAACTCACCCCTGTTGTGCCATAGTGTTTTGCAGGTTGTTCCTCAGAGTATTCGAGGCAGGGATTTTCATCTATCGTATCATCTTTTGCTGCGGATACCGCTATGGCTGACTATGTGCAGTTTTGCTATAGGTGGGTTTTGCGGTTATCCGATATTGATCATTGTATATCTTTGTACCTTGTACTCTCCATCTACCACTTTCATGTATGAATTAGAGACCTGATGTGAGGACGATATTGTATATTATTTTGTGACTTGGTGGTCTTTTATGCAGTCTTATTTATATCGTCTTTTATTTCTTCGCTACGGCGTCGTATATCTGTTGTGGTGGTTGTTTTCCGCCTTTGGGCGTGTTTTTGCTCCCGTTAGGGATGCTTTACTTATATTTATGTTGTACCCATTTTTGGGGTTAGTTTTTACAAAGAAAGTGCTGCCAAAATTTTAAATGAAATAAAGTTGGACTTTAAAGAATTTGGTTTGAGATTTCAAAAGTTTTAAAAATGTTATTATCACTTTCTACTTTTGATGGTTTAGATTGCTGGGTTTTCGGCTTACTTAAATTGCGTTACGCTTGTAGACGTTGCGTAGTTTAAGGGTCCTCACGTGCCAATTTCGGGTCATGACAAAGTTGGTATCAAAGCGCTAGGTTTTACCTTTCGGAGTGTAGGATGACCTTGGTATGATGGAGTAGGTAACTGAAGCAGAGTAACGTAGTGTGTGTATGTCCGCGGCATACTTACGACACGATACTCCGCCTAAGTGACCTAAGTACTAATTGCTTGAAATTCCTTCCTTGATGATACATATCTTTGTGATTCGATTTCGGTGTTCTTATCGAATCCTATTTCCATTTATAGCCTTTTGCCGCCGATGACTATGGGGACTCAGAGAGGTGCAGCGAGGGTCGAGGTCAGAGTTGACTCGTTTGGGACGAGAATTGACCAGGATGGTATGCCCGCTGTACAGGAGTAGATGGATCCACCTTCGATAGATCGTATCGCTAGGCTTGACGCAGAGATGCAGGACTTGCGCCAGACGATGGGGTTGTTGGTTGAGGTCAGTCGAGCGCAGCGATAGGAGGTTACCACCCCTGTTACCCAGTTGTTCCTTACGATCAGTACACAACATTTCGTCACTTACACAGCACCAGTGGACGCAATCCTATTCGATGAGGAGCGTCTTTCCGAGACTTTAGGAGTTCGAAGGCAGAGAAGGGCCCGTACAGGTGTATCGGCCCAGAGACAGAGGTTCAGTCGCCGTGATAGGTTTCGTGCACGTCGCAGGAGTAGTAGAGGCTTGTGTAATATTTTGAAAATTTAGAAATAAATAAAATAAATTAATTAAATAATAAAATGTTAATTTAAAAAGTTATTAAAGCAAAATAGGACATTTTCATAAGTAGTATGTGAAACTAATTAAAGTTAAATTTTAGTTTGTAACATTAGTAAATTTCTAGGGTTTTAGTGGGAAATTTAGCTTCATTTTAATAAGAATGGTGTTATATAATAACATATATAGTGAAGGGTCTTTGTGTAAAGTTTAGGAAATTGTGTAAACTTGGAAATGTTGAGGGTGTAAGTGAAAAAGGGTTAAGTAAGGTTTTAGCTCATAAATAACCACAAGACACCACAACTTGGAGTGATAAGGCATGGACACCTCCTTCTTGCATGCACACCTCATGCACACCACCTCCATCTTGCATGAAAGCACCACATTTCTCTAGTTGACACCACCTACTACCCTAATTCTATTATCCTTAAGTTGTACCTATTTATTTCAGGAAATATATATTAGTACAACTGAACTAAGTTGAAAGAAGGAAAGGAAAAAAAACATTAGAACACACAAGAGAAAATATGAAAAGAGAGAAGAGAAGAGAAAAAGAATAAGTGCTAAGGATTTTCACCATCAAACTAGGAGCTAAGGACTTGGGTATCTTTGAGGAAGCCTTTCAACCATATTCTGTAGGTATACTCTTTAAACACAGTAGGATTTTAGTTCTGTAAACTTTAAATTAGAAATCGGATATCGAAAAATTGGTAACTTAAGGAAATATAGGCTCTGTAATGATCTGCTATAACTTAGATAAAAACTAACTCAACCAAACAGTACCTTCATGTTATATAGTGGACCTAGAATACACCCTAGGGAGACGAACCATTTTGCTCGGAGGTTGGCCAGCGACGCATAGGGTAAATCCGGCGTCGCCGGACTTTTGAAGGTTTTGGCTATTGGGGCTTTTAGGGTAGCTCTGTGGTTATTTGTTAGGATGTTTGGTATTGTTAGTTTAAGTTAGTTTATCAGTATGTGAAATCAGGAAGCAAATATCAGTTTTGGGGTTAAAATTCTTAGAAACGACACGGATATATCGTACCATGAGTTCTGTTTATATGGCATGACCAGGGAAGGGTTAGCTCAGATTAATTTAAGTTCAGTAACTCACGATATCATCATATAGCAGGTTTAGTTGTGCAGTATCATAAACTAGGTTTTTGTGTTATCTAGTTCACTGTAAATGAATCTGAAACTAATAAGTATAATCACTAGAAAGACTAGCAAGGCCAAAAGTATAATGAGCCAACTATAAGACTACACTTAAAACCTGAGCCCCAAACTCCTCATAAAATCCGGCGAGGCACCCTTGAAATCCGGAGACGTCGGCCATCCTATGGCATTTGGTGTTGATTCTTCTTCTGTAGTTTTGAGTTGGTATTTTACAAGTCTCTGTATTGTTTGTGTTGTCTAAATATTTATACAGTAAAATCCGGGAACATTTTAGAAATGGTTTTATCAAATTTCAGATATTTACGATACGGAGTTTTCGTATTTTGATGTTGCAGCTGGACCGTTGACGTTTATATGTTAACGAAAGAATTATGTTGTTGTTTTTGGGTTAAGTGTGCTGTAGGTTCTAACCTACGGGCGTTTAGCTTGTTGTTTTAGTTTTCAATATGATATTTACATCAATGCGATTTAAATACGAATATAGGTACGATTCAAGGATTCCGAGACGGAGTTGGCGATGTAGCAGCGTGGATTCAGCGAGCTTTTAAGTTGGTGAGTAGATTTACATCTACTGGGGAGTCGGGTGGATGGCGTATAGCACCCACGCAACCTTACAAATAGTATTATGATATCTAGTTAGTTTAGTATTTTATTCCAGATATTTATATAGTATCGCATCTAGTATGTCCTTCAATTTCATATAGTTTCATGCATAGTTATAGATGAGATACAGTGATACAATATGGATATGGTTTGGTGGATTTGTACAAGGGATCATGCCATACTTGTGATGATACAGATACAGTGAAACGATATGGATATGGTTTGATGGATTTGTACGAGGGATCATGCTAGACTTGAAATGATACAAATACAGTGATATGATGAGATATAATACAAGAATTTATACGTATTGAAAATGATGAAATTTATATGCCGAATAACGGCCAATTTACCCTTTGACTTGTAGACTTAGGTTATATTCCGTTTTAGGATGTAATACTTGTGTGAGCTATATTCTTTTAAAAACTACGATTCGTTTGTCTTTCAAATAAAAATACTAGGATGCGTGCCAGTTTCTAAAACAGATATCTATTTTAAATGTAGGGCAACTTCCTTATTTCAAACTTAATGTTTCGATCATTTCTAAAGATAATGGTATAGCTCATAGCAAATAATTACAATAGTTACGTTTAGATTACTTTACATGTTTGCATTATATTATCCATATTATACGTTTCTGCGTTACGCACACTCTGATAGAACACTGCACAAATACCAATGAGTACTATGCTGCACAAGCACATGAATGTATGTTACACTACACCTCATTGGTACTGCCATGTCACTGTAGAACCGTGCTGTTATATATGTATTTGTCACGACCCAAAGTTCGACCCATGACCGGCACTTAACCACGTAACGTCTACAGGCGCAACGCGATTAAGTAAGCCGAAACCCAGAAATCAAAACAATTAAAATCGTGAGTGATGAAAACAGTGGTTTAAAACATTCAGAAAACCTTGAGTAAGAATCTTTGAAGTTTAAGTTATTTTCATAAAAATTTCGGCAGCACCTCCTTTGTAAATATTAGCCCCGAAAACGGGTACAAAACATAATATAAGTAAAATGACTGATAGCAAGAATAAAACATTCCCAAACGGGAGCAATCACGCCCAACGGCGGAAACAACCACTACAAGAATAGTATACGACGCCGTAGCGAATAAATGTACAATATAAGCAAAACAGCATAAAAGATAAAACTACATAAATAAAGTCGGCTCACACAAGCTCGACACCAGAGTACAAAATAATATACAACATCGTCCTCACAACTGGTCTCCAAGTAAATACATGAAATAGTAGATGGAGAGTACTGGATACAATAGTATGTACAAATGGAAAATAAACGGATACCGCAAACTCACCTATCAGTAAAATGGCTCACATGCCAACTGCAGTAGTATCCGTAGCAAAAAGATATAAGAAATAGCCCTGCCGCAACTACTCTGAGGGTCGACCTGCAAACACTGTGGCACAACGGGGGTGTGTTCCCAACTCGTGAATAGTAAATAACATATAAAGGTAATCACGAGTATGCACGTACTGCGATACTCTAACATGTACAATCAGATAACATATATATGATGAGCTGGGTATGCGATAATCATGCATAACAAGTGCAATCTAATAACATCTATATGATGAGCTGGGTAGGCAGTAATCATGCAAGGTACTGTATCAGGTACTACGACTGCATGATGTAATGCATAACAATGAATGCTGAGTATGGGATAAAATATCATCTACACGGATCATCAACGTGGAAAACCCCGGTGTCTACCAAAAACACCTCGAAATCCCAATAACTCAGGCGCCGTCACTCTATCCGGCCCTCAATCCTGTAAATCTCATAGAAGCGGGGTGCCCAACATCGGCACCCGAGAACATCATGAAATACTCATGTCCAGCATCGACACGCAAATCCTCATATATCGGGCTCTGTCAGTCCGGATCGGTCCATGGGCTCTGTCTGTGGAATCAGCCCTCGGCCCCGGTAGTACGGGTCGGCCCATATCCATCTCTCGACTCTGGTCGGTATCTTCCGGATATCCGCCAGGTCCAACCAATCATCGGTAGGTAGGAGTCCCTCTGGCAGGCTCATCGTCATCCACACGTAATCTCTCTCTCGCCCCAGGATACCATACCGGGTCCACCATGTACCCGCAAACGGATCATCCTCCTCCTCGAATCGGGTTTCACATGTCACACGTCTCAGAACCAAGAAAACGTATGGTCGACGCACTGAAATATCATATCAAGAGAAACCGGGATTTTAAAAACAGTGCATACTTTCTTAAAATAATACCACGGTTCTCAAATCCAGAAATCACACGAATCCAAAACTCACTGCATAAATCTATGCAATGTGTCGTATGCCGTATAAAATCGTACTATGAGTAAAAGGGGAAAACCGCTCTTTTAAAAGGATCCAGTTGAAAACATTTCATGCGGTCCCCAATTTTTCAAATCAAAGTCAGCATCATCTATGTATGTGCAAGAGTATGTATGTATGTAGGCATGGATGCACAAATACACACACACACACACACGCGCAAGTATGGATGTACAATATGTATGTGTGCCAATATGGACATACAAGTGGTATATACGTGAGCATGAGTGTACAGTATGTATATGTGCCAATATGGATGTACATGTGGTATATACGCAAGCATGAGTGTACGGTATGTATATGTGCCAATATGCGACAGAATCATGTCTAATCATCAATGATGCGGTAATCAAAATGATGTATGGTTCGTAGCAATCCTATAGTGCGAGTGTCATGGCAATCACTAACGGTGTGGGTGTAATATACAAATAGTGCTCGTGCAGCTTGAACCGTTAGTGACAGTGCGGTGTTACATAAATATTGTGTCTATATGCAACAAAAGATGGGTACGCTACAATAGTACATATGCATAAGCAATATATATATATATATAAATATTACACGCGACTACAATAGCCTATTAAGCCCTGATGATTAACGCCATACGGGTGATTTCCCCGAAGATGTTAAATCTACTCACCATGATCTCGTGCTAAGTGTAGCCGACTACTTACTTCCCCTTCTTTGCGGCGTCCAAAATACCCGCCTGCGAACCTAGAATTTACACAAAGAATACACATAAGCTAAAATCCTGCAAAAACGCGATATCAAAACCAAATAAGAAACTCGCGTCGGGAACTAAACGCGTGTGTATCCGATACGCTAAAACGTGTGAATACGCGTCTGAAACTACCCCGACATGCTGTGACACACAGCAAACACTAAACCCACACACATAACACACGTGTCGCGCATGCTTAAAAGTATAGGAAATAAGGTATTTTGTTCCAGATTTTTATAAAAGCTGAACTAGAAAAAGTTGCATACACCAAAGACCTTAAATAAGCAGCAAACTTCTACCCACCAAACCCCAACACAAAACTCACCTATCTGGCCGCAATTTGCGGCCAGAACTAATTTATTTGCGGCCTGGGGTGGGAAGTATGGTCTCGTACTTCATGTGTGTGGTCTAGGTCTAGTGTACATGCTCCAGTAAACTCAGTTTTTGCCTGAAGCAACCGAGTTGAAAGCAGATCACAAAAGTGCACAAATCTTAACTAAAACGCTAATTTAACACTAATTTGATACAAAAAGGTATTTTAGTGTAACCAGAGGAAATAACTTGGTTTAAACAACATTAATAACACCTAATTAAGTTAATCAAACCTTAAAAACCCTAATTTACCCTAATCTTCACTTAAACCTTCTCATTAGTACTAAAACGCACAAAAACAAAATTTTTAGCTAATAAAAACTACAAGTTAAGCAATAAAGTGATTTGGGTGAGTTTAATACCTCAAATTGGCCTTAGGGGAGTCTAACTTGCTGCACTTGCCTTCAAAGGCAAGGATTTGCCATCAAGACCAACAAAGGAGGTGTTTTGCAAATGTTTTATGAAGGAAAGATGAAATTTTTGTGTAGGGATTGGTGTTTGAATGCTAGGAGAAGAAGAAGAAGATGATGATGAATATGCTGCTGTTGCTGCTGCTACCTCTACTGTGTGCAGAAAAAAATGAGAGGGAGAGAGAGAAAAGAGAGAGGGTATGGTCAAAAGTCAAGCTCATTCTTCACCTAATACCAACCATGCCTCCCATTTCTTTATATTTCATTTTAAATTAAAAGTTTGACTTGATTTTGTGAGGATAAATAACCATGCAAGAGGGAAAAGAAATGAAAACAAGTTATCACTTAACCTAGGTGATTAGGGTTGTGCATGCTAACTAATTTTGGCTTAGGAAAAAATAGTTAAGAAAATTTTCTAATCAAGTGAACACTAAACTAATTAATAATTAATAAAACACTACTATATATATAGTTACATACTATGACAATTAAAAATAGTTTTATTCCAGTCTAGGTGGAAATAGCTATTAACTAAGTTTTGTGAAAACACGCATTACCGATAATTAACGCGAAAATTAACCTAATGAATTTCAAAGCGTTACAATCTTTCCCCCTTAAAGAAATTCGGTCTCCGAATTTAAAAATCTAGCTACGCGTACCTTTAATGAGATAGGGATATTTCTTCCTTATCTTGTCTTCGGTCTCCCAGGTGACCTCCTCGCTGCTTGGGCCATGCCAAAGGACCTTGACGGACGGTATAACCTTCGATCTTAATTTCTTCAACTGCCGATCCAGGATGACCACCGGCTGCTCTGCAAAAGAAAGGTCGCGCTCCAGCTGGATCGTCGGGTGCTGAATCGCATGCGAAGGATCATGAAGATACTTGCGGAGCATCGAAACGTGGAATACGGGGTGAACGTCTGGAAAACTTGGCGGAAGAGCTAACCGATACGCAACTGCACCCACACGCTCGAGGATCTCGAACGGGCCCACATATCTGGGACTAAGCTTCCCCTTCTTCCCAAATCTCATTACACCTTTTATTGGGGAGACCCTCAAGAAAACATGATCGCTTACTGAAAACTCAAGTCTGCGCCGACGACGGTCCGCATAAGTTCTCTGCCTGCTCTGGGCTGCTCTCATCCTATTGCGAATCAACTGGATCTTCACGGTCATCTCCTCAACAATCTGCGGCCCTAAAATACTGCTCTCGCTGAGCTCTGTCCAACAGACGGGCGATCTGCATCTCCTCCCATATAGAGCCCTGAATGGTGCCATCTGAATGGTCTCCGGGAAGCTGTTGTTGTAGGAGAACTCTACTAAGGGCAAATGGTGATCCCATCTACCTCCGAAATTTAAGACGCACGCTCGGAGCATGTCCTCGAGAGTCTGAATAGTCCGCTCTGACTGGCCGTCGGTCTGCGGATGAAATGCTGTGCTGAAGTTCAAACGGGTGCCCAAATCCTCCTGAAGCCTCTGCCATAGTCG
This sequence comes from Agapanthus africanus, assembly GCA_030015575.1. Lineage (NCBI taxonomy): Eukaryota > Viridiplantae > Streptophyta > Magnoliopsida > Asparagales > Amaryllidaceae > Agapanthus > Agapanthus africanus. Next base: position 521,706,131 of record CM057337.1, read on the forward strand.
GCTGGTAAACTGGGTGTCTCGTTCGGACACCATACATGTCGGGACTCCATGTAGTCGTACGATCTCGTCGATGTATATCTGGGCATACTGAGCAAATCTGCAAGTGTTCTTCACTGGCAGGAAGTGAGCCGCTTTCGTCAATCGATCCACGATCACCCAAATGGAGTCATACCCACGACTAGTCCTGGGTAAACCCACAATGAAGTCTATAGCAATCTGCTCCTATTTCCACTCCGGAAAGGGCAACGGCTGTAGCTCTCCCGCGGGCCTCTGGTGCTCAGCCTTGACTTGCTGACAAGTCAGGCATCTCGACACGAAGTCTGTGACGGCCCTCTTCATCCCGTCCCACCAGTGAACATCTCTCATATCATGGTACTTCTTGGTGGAACCAGGATGAACGCTGTACACTGATCGATGCACCTCTTCGAGAATCTAACGCCTCAGTCCCTCATAATCTGGTACGCATAGTCGAGTCCCAAATCGCAATATCCCCTGATCATTGATCACGAACTCGGAGTCTCTGCCCTGTCTAATCTTCTCCCTGATCTCTGAAAGACAGTCGTCACTGGGCTACGCCTCGCGGATACGGTCCAGCAACTGTGGACGTGCACGAACATGCGCAAGCTGTCCCCCGATCGGAGTGAACTCGAACTGCACTCGGCTGTCGCATAAAATCTGCCAATCTGCCGACGACTGCCTCTGCACTGCGCTCAAACAAGATAGACTACCCCCGGGCCTCCTACTCAAAGCATCCGCCACTACATTCGCCTTTCCCGGATGATAAAGGATCTCTTAATCGTAGTCCTTCACTAACTCCATCCAACGGCGCTGTCTAAGATTCAGGTTTCGCTGTTGAAATATGTACTTCAAGCTCTTGTGATCCATGAATATCTGGCACGACACGCCGTATAGGTAATGTCGCCAGATCTTGAGTGCAAAGACCACTGCAGCCATTTCTAAATCATGAGTGGGGTAGTTCTGTTTGTGTTTCTTCAGCTGCCGAGAAGCATACACGATCACCCTGTCGTGCTACATCAATACGCACCCTAGCCCCACTCGAGAAGCGTCACAATAGAATACAAATCCGCTCAATTCCGAAGGCAATGATAACACCGGTGCCGTAGTCAAATGAGTCTGCAACTGCTGATTTAAAGTGATTTAGCGTGCTTGCGCTTTTAAAAGATGAATCAAAAATATTTGTTAACCGCAATCAAGAACGGCGTCGCTTGGTAGCTAGCCGGTGAGTACGGGTCGGTCCACAGGGATGTTATGTCTTTTCTAATTTGCTCAAACGAGTTAATTCCAAACGTTGTGAATGGATTATCTCTAAAACCTAAATTGATTTATACTAAGACAAGAATCTTGCTAGGGTTAGGTTTAGAGTAAGTTGGGAAATTGAATGTTTCCTCACCGCTTTCAATGCCCTATTTTAGATCTATTAGGTGTTATGGTAATAATTAATAAAGATGATTAGTACCATTGGGAAGAAACGGTATTTCTTCCTCTAGGTTCTTGTCCTTCCTTTCTCAATTATTACCCTAACCTCCATGGAAAACATAAACAACCGGTCCTTTATACTACTGTATCTCCGTTACCTCGAGGGGTAAGATGCCGCAGGGAATGGTGTGTGTGTATGTATGCATGGAGTCCTAATTATTATGTGTGATGGGGCAAGAAAGGGGTGAGAGATTTCATCTCTCAAGCCTTTCCCTAAAGCTAACCCTAACAAGCGAGGAGACTACTCGCTCATTAGGGAATTGAATGACATTCTAACTATCTAACTAGGGCAAATAATTAAAAGTAAACTAAGGCAATGGAATAGAAATCTTACTTTATTGATGGTTCTCTCCAAACATCAACACAGGAATTACAGGTCTGAATTTATGAAATGAAAAGAGGCATACCTCAAAAGAGGTATCAGGGATTCTATTTATAGATTATAGAAACCCTAGGGTTACAATTGATTCACGTCTGCATTTACAAAAATACCCCCTAAGAAAAAGACCTAGTCAACGCGCGCCAGCGACTCCAGAATTCTCTGTTGACACTTGGGCCACGTGGCCACGGATCCGCGGCCAAGAGCAGGGTTTGGCCGCGGTTCCGCGGCCAAAAAGGGAGCTTGAGGCTTCAGTTTTTCTGGTAATCTTCTGGTGCATGTTTTCTTCAATTTTCTTTAGTTCTTTTCTCAGATTGGCTTCTAGGTTTCTTCCAGATCTCCACAGTGAATAATTGTAGTGGACTTTTACCGTTGCTTCGTGACGAAGTCTTGAATCTTGCACTGCCTTTATTCTTTGTGAACTTGTTAATTTATCTTCAATGTTCCTCATGATGTGGGCACGATCAAGATTCCACCATTTATCGGTCGTAGTCTCACTTTTGTATCGTTTTTTGTCTTTTTCACTGCTTTTGTCCCGAGAATCCGTAACCTGTAACTATGTAGCAGACATGGGTCAAAAGCACCTGTTTATTTGTAAAATGCATAAGAATGGGGAATATAATAATGCAATATTATGATATGAACAAATACCCCCAAACTTATCTTTTGCTCGTCCTCGAGCAAAACTAGTTTTATTCTCAACAAAAACCTAACCTCACTTTCGCAGGGAATCGCGATTGCACTGAGTTCGTACAACAACCCGTTAAATCTCTAGATGACCCTAGTAGGAGGAGTGTTGTCTCCTGAGGGTTTTCAGCGGATACTACCCACAAAATCCTATCAATTTGGCCCATTAACTTTTATTCTCCAATTATGTTTTCCAACAAGGAATTCCATTATCTTCGACTCATAAATTATCCACCCGTATTCTTCACGCTTCCTTATCATTTAACTTAAGATTATATATATTCTTGTGAATTTACTTAGCTTTTGGCATCTCTTAAGTTTTCCTTCTAGGGTTCCATCTCAACTTAGGAATTTTTATCATCTCTATTAAAAATATAAGTCCTATTCTTCATTCCTATCTCTTATCTAAACCCCAATCACATACCCCTACGTGTGTGTATATATTACCCCTACACTTGGAATTTCAAATCAAGCAATCATACTCTTGTCCGTTGTCCAAAGTACTTCTTAATTGGTGAATTTTTAGATGAATTGCGCTCACACATTCTTCATGTGACCGTTAATACTTCTTGAGGTACCAACAACCGATTACAAGATGTGTTTGCACATTAAAGCGTAATTCCTAGTCTTGTAACACCTAAGGCTTTAGCAGTGACTCCCAAACCAGTTGGTCTAAGGCACTAGGTGATGAAGCACCCTCGCTAAATATTTTTCAATTTTTGCAGCCCTAACTAATTACAAAAACCAGTGTCCATTTTTTTTCTTTATTCACACTTGTATATTTTTTTTATTTTTTCTTCGTACTAAGGACTTAAGACAAGAGCATTTCAAGGTCTGTCCTACTATTCCAAGTTTCAAGGTTCGTGTTTATGCAATTTCTAGGGTATATATTTTCAGAATTTAGACTTAAGCTAGAAATTATTTTTCAGACTTATACTTTAATAAAAACATCAATACTCTTCCCTTGTTTTAACTTAGCCTAAGAAGTGAACTCAAAATTTGCCTATTTCTAAATAAACTACAAAGACATATACTTTCTACCGTTAAACTTATAAGAAAGGTTATTTTTAGGGTTTATAATTTTCTAAGTCTAAGATCTAGTTTTTCCTAGCAAGTTAACCGTCTTGTCAAACTTAGGTCAATTATGGCCAAAATTGAATCCTTTAATTTTTATAATTTTTTGAAATTTTTCAATTTTTTATGGGTTTTAAAATAAGTATGCAAATGCAAAAATATACATATGAATGCGAAGGAGGAAGGCTTACCGAGCATACCCCCAAATTTAACCTTGACAGTGTCCTCACTGTCATGCTACCCCAAGATGGTCAAAATGTCGGCACTCCCCTGTTTATTTTTTTTTTATTTTTTATTGTTAAAAGAAAAACAAAAATATATATACAGAAAGGCCCCCCCAAACTTCATTGAAACAATGTTAAACGTCATTGCCAAACATTGCAAAGACCAAACGTCAACACCAACCAATTGAAAAATTTATCTGTGTAGAATACCGGTCGGTGGAAGAACGTGTTGTACCGCTCCAAAAAGAATTGGGGAAGATAGAAGTGGTGGTATGGAAAGTGTGTAAGTGAATAGATAGGAGGTGATGATGAATCAAAACGAGAATGTGAATGATCAGAAATCAGTGGAATATTGGCATTCTCGTAGCTTATTAAAAGAAAAGGGGGTGGTTCAACTTCTAAAGGAGGAGGTTGACTATCCATACTATCCCCAAAATGTTTCTGTGGATCCTTTATCGACTTGGCATCATCCATCATATGCATATGATATTCAATTATGAGGGAACTAATCTCCTCGATGTTCGTCATAGTCCAGCAGAAAGCTTGCCGCTTATCTTGTAAGACCATTAAAAGGGCTTCCTCTTGCTCGAGGGCTAGAGAGGCTGATATGATAACGGGAAAGGTCTCATTCTCACCTAGGTAAGCATATTTAAGGTGAGACAGCAAGGGCTTTAGTTCGAGTTTCGGAGGCGAAACAATCAAAGGTAAAATTGGGGAATCTACCTCGAACTCAAAGGACTCCAACACTGGTTCGAAATCACTGCAAACAACCGATTCAGATGGTTCAACTAACTCATCCAAAAATTCAAAAGACTCATATTCGGGCGGTGAGTCGTCAAAATCATCCGAAAAAGTGAAACATTCATAATCAATATCGGTTGTATCAACTGTGGTAGATTCAAGGAGGGATGCACTAGTGGCGTCAAAACTGTTGTCATCAAACAGAAATCTTTCAAGCTCGCAGTCCTCCTGCGTGATTTCGTGAATAGAGCAAACTTCTCGTGTACTAGTTTTAGGCACGGGGTGAAGACTTCCTATCTTGTAAATATTGAACTCACTAGACATCTTCCCGAAGGATAGAGTCATGGAGCCATTGTGACAATTTATTACGGCATTGGAAGTGACCAAAAATGGTCGACCGAGGATCACCGGAATTTGGTTCCGTGGGTTAGCAACAGGTTGTGTCTCCATAACAATAAAATCAACGGGGAATATGAAATCCCCTACTTTGATCAACACATCCTCTAACTCACCCATAGGATGGGTGATTGATCGATCAGCCATTTGGAGAGTACAACGAGTGGGTTTCAACTCTCCAATCCCTAATTGCTCCTACACGGAGTAGGGAAGCAGGTTAACACTAGACCAAAGATCTAAAAGTGCTCGATTGATGTTCTTATCCCCAATTGTTATTGAAATTGTAGGACAGAAAGGGTCCTTGCGTTTTTTGGGTAAGGGTTGAGATTGGTTAATAGCATTGCTCACTGCACTACCCACTAGCACATTCTTGGGTATTTGAGACTTTCTCTTCGAGGAGCATAAGCCCTTTAAGATTTTCACGTACGAAGGGACTTGTTGGATTGCATCCAAGAGAGGTATATTTATGCTAACCTGTTTAAATAACTCCACAATCTTCTCTATTTATGGAGTTGGTTTATTAGGACTCAACCTGTTTAGAAATGGAGCATTTTGAAAATCTATTGAGTCCAATGTCTGTGGAGTAGAATGTGGAGTTTGAACGGATCCCAGTGTGGGTGTGTTCGTGAAGTGAGAAGTGGGTCCGTTCGGATTAGAAGAAGAAAAGCCCTTTGAAGAATGAAGAATAGGCTCTAGCGAAGAAGATGAAGGTGAAGAAGAAAAGGATGGAGAAGAAGAAGAAGAAGAAGAACCACCGGCGGGGGTGTCATCACTAATACCCACGTTATTTTGCAACACTTTTCCAGATCTCAACGTGGTCACCACATTTACATTATGATTTTGATATTCATATGTGACATGTGTGTTGTGTGTATGACCGGGATTTGGCAATGGTTGAGATGGAAGCTTTCCCTTTTCTCTCTCGCTCAACGCAGCAGTTAGTTGTGCAATTTATGCCTCAATAGATTTGATGCTTTGATCGTGTGAAGTATTGTTGTGCACCAAAGACTGGATGGAAGTCTCCAACCTTTATGCGGATTGTGTAGATTGTTTGAGAAATGCATCTAGACTTTTTTCTAGCGAGATAACCTTTTCATCATTTGGTTGAACAAAATTGTTTTGAGGGTAGAAGTTGTTAGGCACAAAATTGTTCGTTTGATTTGGATAAGGTTGTGGTTGGAAAGGTTGCTGGTATTGAGTTTGTTGGGGTGCTTGTTGTTGTGGAGGAGGAGGCCTTTGAAAGTTGTTGTTTCCTTGGAATTGTTGATTTTGATTCCAAGCAAAATTTGGGTAACTCCTTCTACCCGGATTATAGGTCGAAGAGTAAGGATCATTTCTTTGTCATTGCTGAAAGGCAGTATTGACTTGATCTTGAACAGGTGGATTGTAAGGACACTCTTCGGTAAGGTGTGATGGATCCGAACAACAAGCACAAACAGTTCATGGGGGTAAAGCAGGGGCAGGAGAAGGCGATGAGATTTTGGTCTCAATGGCTTCTAACTTTTTCGTAAGTGCGGCCATCTTGGCCTTCATAGCAATCGACATATCTAATTGATGTATGCCTGCCCTAGACTGACCAATAGAAGAAGTTGAGGTGGTCTTGGTGCTTTCCTACTGAAGTGTTTGTTCAGCAAGATCCTCGAGAAACTGCCACGCTTTCTCACTAGATTTGGTTAGAAAGTGACCTTGACAAATGGTTTCTAGAAACTGCTTCGTTGCTGGGTTCAATCCCTCATATAATGTTTGGCAAAGTTGCCAATTTTCGATCCCATGGTGAGGGCATTGAACAAGTAGGTCTTTGAATCATTCAAAACACTTCCAAAATGGTTCGGAAGGAAGCTGGGAAAATTGTATAATCTCATTGCGAATTCTCGTGGTCTTGTGATGAGGATAAAACTTTTTATGAAAAGCTTTAACAAACTCGTCCCAATTTCTAATTGAATGTGATGCTGTGCTGTATAACCACTTCTCGGCTAAGTCACATAAGGTGAAAGGAATGACCCTTAGCCTTATAGCATCATCTGATAATTGGGTTGTCTTCATCATGGCGCAAACGTTTTGGAATTTGTTGATAAAGATATAGGCATCTTCGGATTCCAATCCGTGAAATTATGGCAGCATATTGATGAAGTGGGGTTTTATCTCAAAATTGTCCCCATTTGCCAGTGGGAGCGAAAGACAGGTAGGTAAGGCGGTGCAGACAGGGTAGAAGAGATCCTGGAGCGCGATTCGTTGGGGCGCTTCAACAGGCGGGTGATTCGGGTTATTCGCACTTAACGGAGGTGGAATCAGTCCCGTGGGTAAGGTGTTGTTAGGATTATATCCCGACATACCTTCGGAAGAAGAATTTGAAGGTGGAGGTAAGGAAGTGGAAGGAATTTCGACTTCGGAGTCGAAAGCTTCGTCGGTCGGTACCAACGAAACACGGAATAATCGGGCGCTAGTGTCCCTAGTCCACACGGACATACACTAAAGAGGTAGTGTAGTCAAAAAGGTGAAAAACAGAATGTGGGGGTAAGAAAATGTCAAAGAGAAGAAAGTGGGTGGTGGTAGGGTGCACGGATTTTAAGCGACAAGTTGCAAGTTTTTTAAAAAAAATTTCCTTTTTCCCCCTTTTTTGGAACTTTTTGCAAAAAAGATTTTCGATAAAGGGCTTTGAAACACTTTCAATCAACCACAAATACACAATCAGGCCTAGATCTAGGGTCACCTAGGTCAGCTAGACAGCTCCTAACTGTTCCAAAAGGCTAAAAATAGGCCCCTACGAGTGCGGCGAATAGCCCGCCAATTCTAGAGTGAGGCCCTCTCTATATCAACGCCATGAGATGCGGGCCTGTTGCCCTCTAGGACCCAGCTATCCGTGCACTCCATTGCGAGGTAATCCTAGTACAGAAAAGAAAAATATATACAACGGTGACATCGACCTCAACCCGGTCGTGTCCCAAATAAATAATATACAAACAGGCAGTGACAGCAGTCCACATATTGGACGCTCGGCCCGTGATATCAAATGTACAAATAAAACTAAACTGTACTAACATTACACTCAAGCTATCCACCAGGAAGATCCCGCCACAACCACAGCATAACACAAAACATCAACGTGAATGTTACGTTCGCAAACCCGTCTAAAAGAGCATATAGCGGTTAGACGAGTTGTACTGATCTAATGACATTCACGGTCGCAGATAGTAATGTATGTACTGAAAACTATGATATTAGAATTCCGCATGCAATTGGCAAACTAAACCAATTTCCAAAACCATGGAAAAAACAATGAGCTAAAGTTCCAAAAACCGACCGTTTAAAGCCAATTCGGAAGTCCGAATCAAAATGAAATACGACCAAACCTTCACGGAGAGTTAGAGCATGAAATTAACTTTGAGTCGGGGGGCCTAGAGGGGATACCTCACCACTGAGTCTACCACAAGTGACCAGGGGGTGAGGTAGACCCGAAACTGCCCAAGGTGGTGTAGTTTCGGGTCCCCACCGCCAAGACCACCTTATGGTGGTCTTGGGGAGTGGGCCCAGCCGTTTGTTCCCCCCCGAGGGTTCCTCGGGGCGCCCATGCACTATCCCACGGCTTCTCAGCTCAAACCATGAGCCCGCGGGGTGTGCAAACATCTCAAACTTTCAGTTTTCGGAACAAATTTTGTCGGCGGTTTTTGTGCGACAAAAACGGCGGATTTCTAATGTCATAATGAGTTAGTATGGGGTTAATGGGTTGGCTCTGATATCATGTTGGGTTACGCCAGCGCCCCGGCCATCAATTCGTGGCCAAATGTGGAACAAAAACGTTTATTAAACCGGCACTAACGGAACCTGATTCCCGGATCGACCATTAACCCTACACTAACTATCAACAAAGGAGTTTAGATAGGTTATACCAAATGATCTGAGTCCTTCGGTCTTTAACCTTTGTCCCAAGCTCCTCACGGCTTCCTTGATCAAGTTTGATCTCCGGTCTCCCACATCGAAGAAGATCCACATTGAGAGTTTGTAATACGGGCTCCGAGCTCAAAACCGAAGTAACTCGGGTATCTAGTTTGCTAGACTAGATAGCCAAGATGAAATAGAGAGTGTTTGTGATTACTTTGTCTCAATACACCCTATGTTTCTCAACACATGAGACATGTATGGGTGGAGGTGAAAGAAGTCGCCATGGGTGAAGAAAGTGTGAAGCAAAGCAAGTGAAGAAAAATGGCATGAGTTGTGAGCTATTTTGTTGTGAGAATTCGATTATCAACTAAAAAAACCACGCCAATAATTTCTCTGCCTTCTTCCAATAATCTCTCATTCTCACTACAAAATATCTCACCAAAAACATTGATCCTCATCATGCCACCATGGCTCATCTCAATGAGTCACCACAATGAGTCATACATGTTTTAATGCCAATAATAAGTCACACTTTCCTCACAATATAAAACATTTAAACTAAATGTTTAATAGAAACAAAGAAAATGCATCAACTAAATTAATCTTGTAACGAATTACAAGAATACCCTTTATCCGTATATACATACCCGCATCCATATTCCGACTGAATATGAATACAACGAAACGAAAATAATCCAACAATATAATACTAGGATCCGGCTTAAACCAAAGCCCACTAGTATTATCCGTCCGATCATGATCCGTGCGCAAGTGCATGTATATGATCGAACCCTGCCATAATTCGCCCGAAGAAGGGAAACCCTCTGTGTGGAATTCTAAAGACTCATCAATACGCTGGCAGTGGGTTTAACCACAAGCACGCCAGTGGCACTAACTGTACGTAACGGCTACCCATGTATTGAGCGAAAGGGAGGTGATCGCACGCTTTTGGCATGTCGGATGTTCAAAGTTCTAAAATTATAACCGCGATCAGGACGGTGTCGCTTCGCAGCTAGCTGGTTGAGCTCGGGTCGATCCACAGGGAGATGGTTGTATGTCCGTTCTTGTCTTAGACGAGTCAATAAAGAATTTGTGTATGTTTGTTCAAATCTAACCTATGTGTTTTATATGCAAGTATAAAGTTGTTAAGAAAAAAATACGAAAGTGTAAGCTAAGAAAATCCGCACTCAAAACCTTTGAGCCGAGTCTTGACCAATTAAAGCTAGAGCAATCGGCAACAACGTGGATTATGGGATTTAAGCACGGTATTCGTGGAATCCGGCTTATTGACCCTTGTCCTTCCGTTCTTGTCTCTTGTTTTCGCCTCCGGCCAAACCGAACGCAACCGGTCGCGGTTAGGAATCACCATTACCTTGGTAGGGTAGGATGCCTAACGGAGCGATTGCGTAATGTTTGGGCGGAGTTCAAAGGAAAATAACGGGAAAAGGAAATGAGCAAAGAAACATTAGCTTACAATATCGTATTTATTCTTAACAACAACATATTACAATCCTTCACAAAACGAACCAAAAAGAGCAAAAGAAAAGATAAACAAAGAAAAGAAAAGATTACAAGCAAGTAATTAAAAGTGCATGGAATTTAAGTGCATGAAAGTAAAGCAAGTATTAAAGTGCAAGAAAGTAAATGAGTAAGAAATGAAACTAGGAACCATAGAACCCAAAACAAGACATGGGTTCAATAACCAAATCATAAACTTGCAAGCTTAATTAAGAGGTTGCAAGATCAAGAAAAGGCAAAGAACTCATGGAGAATGAAGCACAAAAAAGAGAACATTATTGATTCCAAAATGATACAACCCCTTGAGATCAATGACCGAAACTTAAACTTGCAAGCTCACTTAAGAGGTTGCAAGATCAAGTTAAGGTAGAGAGCTCAAGGCGGAAGCTAAACAGAAAAGAATGATACAAAATAACCCTCTTCTTCATTTAACATCCACTCAAAAGCTCTCACAACTATTTAATGGAGGAAAGATGAAGAAGAAGAAGAAGAAAACTAAAAACTAACAAAAAGAGGGTATGAAAAGAACATCCATGGCTTGGCAAGTTCTAGGCTATTTATAGGCAGGAAACAGAGAACCTAGGGCAACATTCTGGCACTATATGAATTTACCAACCTGCCCCCAGAAGATGACCAAGTGCGGAGCCCACATGGCCGCGGTTCCGCGGCCTAAGCGAGCTTATGCCGCGGAACCGCGGCCTTATTAGGGAGTTGGGCCTTCAATTTTCTTCGTTGTCCCTGGTTTGTAGTCCTCTTCAGTGTGGCATAGTACTTTTCTCAAAATCCCTTCACATTTCTTCCAGATTTTCAGCAGACCAAAAGGTGATTTGATACGGATCTTTTGCCATGATTTTTTTGTGCTCCGCGTAGATATGTTGGATCTTGTGTTGACATTGAGGTTTGTGCATGAAAATGACATTGATTTGCCATTTTGTCCCTTAAACTGGTGTGCGGCAACATACGGATAAAGAGCGGAGACCCGTGTTTTATCTGTGGTTGGCAGTAATCTGGAATTTGTCGTGCTTTTCCATGAATTTCACTGTTTAGGGCTGAGAACCTGTATCTTGTAATTAACTAGCAAACACGGCTCAAGAGTACCTACCTATAAACAAACGAGCATAAGAATGGGCGGTATTAAATGCAATATTCTGGTATGAACAAATACCCCCAAACTTAACTTTTGCTCGTCCCGAGCAAAAACCAATTATTCACAAAAAAGTATCCTAACCGCACTTTCGCAAGGAACGCGATTGCACTGAGCTCGTGCAACAAACCGTTAAACCTCTAGGTGTCCCTAATAGGAGGAGTGTTGTCTCCTGAGGGTTTTCAGCGGATTACACCCACAAAATCCCGTCAAGCTAGTGTCATAAGTTAACATCGATTCTGTAGGGTTCCTAGGCACCCTAATGAGGTCTCACAAGGCATCAACCATGCCAATTTCTAATGATAACGGTGCCGAGAAACCCTAGAACGGATCGTTGGCTAGATTTCTAGGCGAAAAGTAAACTAGTTAACATCTTAACTAAGAGAATACGGAAATACAACCTTTGTATATCCGGTGCTCCACCTCCATAGTGTTAGTTATATGTATGCCCTAGAGGCCATTACTGTACATAGGATGTATATTGTAGTGGATGCTGGGACGTATATAAGGAGGACTTTCTTGCTCGACATGATAGTATGCTATCTGGTTGATCTTTACCTTAACGTATACACTGATTGTCTCTCTGTTACATGTTGGTAAAGCCCTTAGGATCTGTACTTGACTACCTGGACTATGATGCGGATCATACTAGTGGGGATCTGGTAGTCCATAAGTACATCCTTCAAAGTCCCTAGTCGTGGGTGTATCGAGACGGGGCATCGATATACCAGAGTAGACTAGCGTGTACCTTCTCGACCCATAAAGATGGGCGATGGATGATCCCATATCCATCGGTGTTTGACATCAGAGATGATATACGGGTGCTCAGTAGAGACTGGGTACACTGGACGGACTCGCCGAGAACTCCCAGATGGTATTATACCTCACGTCAGATGGCAGTTCTCTGGTGACACTGGTACAGAGTAGTCTGTTGACCCGAGATCGTCATAGAGTCTTGTGTGGTTCCCACTGTGCTTTGATTTCCATCTTACCACGTCCAAGAGGGCGTGCAAAACGGTGGTTTTTGGGTACAGTCCCGAGTCACATGGAGGCAATGAGCGATAGGAGGGGATTCGTCTCTCCCGGTATAGGGGATTGATGTTGCGCTGTGTTCGATTGGCTATAACAGGAAATCCCTGGCCAGGGTTGCTGAGATTTACTGGTAAGTGTTACCAGTAGTTTCTCGAGCAGTTATAGACCTCATATCGACACGACTTATCGAGCTATTGGGGTCTGACGTTTACCACCCCTAGGCAAGATATGCGACATATCAGACGATCAGACCGGACTGTACGGTAGTGTTACTGGTTGGATTCACTGGAGTGTGAGCGGGCTTGCTCGTCGATCTTCAGATCGCTCAATACCCGGGTGGCCGTTACATTTAGCAGACCGCTTGCGGCTTGTGGGTGTTTGATATGATCATCATCTGCTGCCGGCGTATTGACGAGTCTTTAGAGTCCTACACAGAGGTTTCCTGGCTCAAGCGAAACGAAATAGGAGCGCATATGAGATATGTGCGGGACCGAGAATAATGCGTGTATGTGATACCGTATTTCATTCTCGCGATGAATGTATCGATTAGGTTATATGCGATATACCCTAGTTATCGAATCATGGATTGATTCGATAAGCCGATACATTGGATACTAGCCGGTTATATGCGATATGACCGGATCGTTAAATCAAGAGTTGATTTAATGATTTAATGCATAATTATATATTTGATATATTACTTTGCATTAACTAGTATCGGTTCACTTAAGATGGATTTTCTCACTCGGATGTGCGCATTGTATATGCGATATACTTTTGTGCACTTGATTGTATCATGTTTGATGATACATGTCATGCTAGGGTTCAAGTGTAAAGATTAAACCTTGGTTAATGAAATGGTTAGGGTTTATTATTTGTTATTCATTTATCTTATTTAATTATCCTTTTATTTTTGATAAATGAATGAAAGAAAAGAGAAAAGAATGGTGGCTAATTTTGGAGTTTAGTTGAAGCTTCATGAAACATTGATCAAGTCAACAATTCTTATCTCATCCTTAACCTTAACCATTCCCACTAACCATGATTCATTCTCTACACTTGACTAGAGTTAATATTATGATAAGTATTGTTATTCTTTTCTTTTTTGGAATAATCTTATCACAATATTCTTCTTCTTCTTCATCTTCTTTCATGAAGAAAAAGCTTTCTTCATCAATGGTGATTGATGATAAAGAGTGAGAAATCCAATTCTAAATAGAACCCACTTCCTATTTCTTCATCCTCTACCTCTTGCCAAGTAGTAGAGTGTGTTTTCTTCACAAGTTTCATGACTTGGTGAAGTGAGAGCTTGATTTAGCGATGCCTCGACGTAGATCATCTTCGGCATGGACATCGACGACCTAGCTTGCCCATTCTCCGATGAAGCCGACGCTAGAGCCCGGATTTGATTTGGACAGCGGAGAGGACCTCGTTGCGGAGCTATGGAGGTGGAGAACCGGATCTACAAAGGTTGTATTTCCGTATCTTGTAGTTAAGTGTTAACTAGTTAGCTTTTTCGCCTAGTTTTCTAGCAAACGATCCGTAGTCGGGTCTCTCGGCACCTAGATTTTTTGAAATTGGCATGTTCGATGCCTTGTGAGACCTCATTAGGGTGCCTAGGAACCCTACACATAGCTCCGCAATGAAGTCCTCTCGCTGTCCAAAATAAATCCCGGGCTCTAGCGTCGGCTTCATCGGAGAATAGGCGAGCTAGGTCGTCGATGTCCATGCCGAAGATGATCTACGTCGAAGCATCGCAAGATCAAGCTCTCACTTCACCAAGTCATGAAACTTGTGAAGAAAACACACTCTACTACTTGGCAAGAGGTAGAGGATGAAGAAATAGGAAGTGGGTAGACTTTAGATTTGGATTTCTCACTCTTTTTCATCACTTGCCATTGATGGAGGCAAGCTTTCTTCACTTGAAGAAATGAAGAAGAAGAAGAAGGTAAATGTTATGACAAGTTAATTCCAAAAAGAAAATTAAAAGAATACTTATCATAACCAAACCATGGTCAAGTGTAGAGAATAAATCATGGTTAGTTGGATGGTTAGGGTTAAGCATGAGACAAAATGGTCACTTGGTCAAAGTCTTCATGAAGCTTCATGAACAAAACAAAACATGCCACCATTTTCTCATTGCTTTTCTTTTTCCAAAAGAATAAATAAATGAATAAAATGAATAAGGAAAAAGTAAACCCTAACCATTTCATTAACCAAGGTTTAATTCTTTACACTTAACCAAAAGGCATGCATCATCAAACATGATACAAGCAAGTGCACAAAATCATATCGCATATGCAATGCGCATATCCGAGCGAGAAAATCCATTTAAAGTGAACCGATACTAGTTAATGCAAAGTAATATATCAAATATATAATTATGCATTAAATCATTAAATCAACACTTGATTTAACGATCCGGTCATATCGCATATAGCCGACTAGTATCCTATGCATCGGCTTATCGAATCAATACTTGATTCGATAACTAGGTTATATCGCATATAACCAATCGATACATTTATCGCAAGAATGAAATAGGTATCACATACACGCATGATTCTCGGTCCCGCACATATCTCATATGCGCTCCTATTTCGTTTCGCTTGAGCCAGGAAACCTCTGTGTAGGACTCTAAAGACTCGTCAATACGCCGGCAGCAGGTGATGATCATATCAAACACCCACAAGCCGCAAGCGGTCTGCTAAACGTAACGGCCACCCGGGTATTGAGCGATCAAAAGATCGACGAGCAAGCCCGCTCACACTCCAGTGAATCCAACCAGTAACACTACCGTACAGTCCGGTCTGATCGTCTGATATGTCGCATATCTTGCCTAGGGGTGGTAAACGTCAGACCCCAATAGCTCGATAAGTCGTGTCGATATGAGGTCTATAACATTTTGAGAAACTACTGGTAACACTTACCAGTAAATCTCAGCAACCCTGGCCAGGGATTTCCTGTTATAGCCAATCGAGCACAGCGCAACATCAACTCCCTATACCGGGAGAGACGAATCCCCTCCTATCGCTCATTGTCTCCATGTGACTCGGGACTGTACCCAAAAACCACCGTTTTGCACGCCCTCTTGGACGTGGTAAGATGGAAATCAAAGCACAGTGGGAACCACACAAGACTCTATGACGATCTCGGGTCAACAGACTACTCTGTACCAGTGTCACCAGAGAACTGCCATCTGACGTGAGGTATAATACCATCTGGGAGTTCTCGGCGAGTCCGTCCAGTGTACCCAGTCTCCACTGAGCACCCGTATATCATCTCTGATGTAAACATCAATGGATATGGGATCATCCATCGCCCATCTGTATAGGTCGAGAAGGTACACGCTAGTCTACTCTGGTATATCGATGCCCCGTCTCGATACACCCACGACTAGGGACTTTGAAGGATGTACTTGTGGACTACCATGTCCCCACTAGTATGATCCGCATCATAGTCCAGGTAGTCAAGTACACATCCTAAGGGCTTTACCAACATGTAACAGAGAGACAATCAGTGTACACGTTAAGGTAAAGGTCAACCAGATAGCATACTATCATGTCGAGCAAGAAAGTCCTCCCTATATATGTCCCAGCATCCACTACAATATACATCCAACGTACAGTAATGGCCTCTAGGGCATACATATAACTAACAATCTCCCACTTACACTAGGGCCATCTGTAGCAGTGGTTGTAGTATCTCATACTCAACCATCTCATAAAAGTCTCTCTCTGGGAATAGGCCTTCGTGAGTGGATCCGCCGTGCTGTCCTCTGAGTCTACTCTCCTAACCTCGATCCCTTAGAGATCAACCATCTCCATGATCAGGTGATACTGCCTTAGAATATGTCTGGATCACTGATGGGACCTGCGTTCCTTGGCATAAGCCACAACTCCATTGTCACACAATGGGAGGAACATAGTTCATCTCATGAACCAATATACACCCAAACAGCCTCTTTGGTAGCATCTTAAGTAGCGATGTATCCTTCCTTTATCGTCTAGTATGTCACGGTATCTAGCTTGGAACTCTTCCAACATACCGTCCCTTTACTGAGGGTAAAGACAATGTCTGTGACTGACACTTAGTCGTCTTTATCACCCTGGAACACTTCCAGTGATTCTCCCCAGGATCGAATGATACCATCTCACTACAGCTAGTGAGTAGCCTAACATCCATTTAGATCTATCTCATAGATCCAAAGTCCAGGATTTAGTAGGTATCACTTTGATCCTATATGGAGAATCATAGTGATAAGCGGAGATTGATCGAGCATAGCATAGGAAACTCCTTCCCTATCAAGAGTATGTCATCCACGTACTCTACGAGGATCACCACCATACTCCCTACTACCTTTTTGTTTATACAAGGTTCATCTACCATTTTGATGATGTCAACTTCTTTGACTAATCCATCAAAACAGATGTTCCAACTCCGCGATGCCTGCTTTATCCTATAAAGCATCTTGCACACGTTTCCGCTGCTCTCATTGTCTACGAAGCCCTCTGGCTGTGTACTTATAGACGTACTCTTCTAAAACATCATTTAGAAAAGCAGTCATGACACCCAACCACCAGATATCGTAGTCATGGTATGTAGCCGTGACAAGTAGGATCTGGATGGACTTAAGCATAGTTGCTTGAAAAAGTTTCATCATTATCCACGCTTGGTTGATGACGAAAACCTTTAACAAGTCTAGCTTTGAAAGTCTCAACCTTTCCATATACACCAAGTAATCTTCTCAAGATATACTTGCTCCTGATGGGGATTTAACCCTTCAGATATAGAAACCAAAGTCCATACTTTATTGGTGTATATGGATTCCATCTTAGATCGCTAAGCATCCAGCCATTCTTACAGAGTCCCACTCCTGATGGCCACCTCGAAACTAGTTGGGTCATCATCTCATGATGCAATCCTCGCTCCCACTGTCATAGAGAAACCGAAGTATCTCTCAGGTGGGTGAAGAACCCTACTAGATCGGCAGAGAGGCTGAGGTTCATTGGTAACTATTGAATCCTTTGGTTCTTTCAAATCATCAGCTGCAGTTTGTATAGCTGGAACCTTTCCAGTTTTACATTACAGACCTTGCCTCGAGCTTGTCCGGATTTTTCTTTTAAACATAGCCCGGACAACCCCAAATCTTAACTAACTTAAGATATGGGCTCTTCCCTTTCCATATCACATATGAAGTGGTAGGCAACTGATTTGATTCGAACCCTATTCAATAGGTATGCAACTTCATAAGTGCATAACTCCCAAAAGGAAAAAGGTAACTCAGTAGTACTCATCATAGAGCACACCATATCAAATAGGGTGTATCTGCTCCGCCCCGACATACCATCGTGCTATGGTGTATACAGAGGAGTAATGCCGAGAGAGAATCTCATTCTCCTTTAGAAAAGTCCAGGAATTCCGTGCTCAAGTATTCTCCTCCTCGATCACATCAAAGGACATAATACTTATACCCGTGTTTTGGTTCTCTACTTCTAACTTATATTCTGTGAATATCTCAAAAGGTTCTGACTTGTGTTTCAACAGGAACACATGTCTGAATCAAAAGAGATCATCAGAGAATTTAATGAAGTATAAAGAACCGGTCTTAGCATGTGCAGACAGGGGACCTTGCATACATCAACATGTATCATCCCAAGAGTTCACTAACTCTTTCTCTGTTTCCAATAAACAGAGCTAGTGTCATTATATCTTTGTGACATGACTAGCAAGTTTCACAAGATGTAAATTCAAACTGATTTAAATATGCATCTAAATGTAACTTCAGCTAGTCGGGTCGCATTGATATGACCTAGTCTACAATACCTCAAGAAGGATTCTTTCATTTCTGAACTCTTCCTCTTGTGTGTGTTCCATATACTAAGAACTGTAGTTTGATTTAGAACTTCAATGCTTTTAGATAACGTGCCTGAACCGATCAACTTTTGATATAGGAAATGTTCAAAACATTATCCATCAATACAAAATTTTATCATTTCTTTACCAATAAAGAGACTGATATGATTTTGTATATCAGGTTCGGTATCTAATAACATTCGTTCAGAATCAATGTATTAGTAATACAGAGTGACAGTGACCAACAGACTTGGCTGCAACACTTGCCCCGTTTTCTGCCTCATGAAACTTATCACCCGTTCTCAGTCCTCTACCTATCTGTAGCCCTATGTAACAGATTACATATCTGGGATCCTGATCCGGTATCATATACCCAGGACGTAAAGGATACTGAGAAACAGTTCTGTATAATGAACAAACCCGAAGATGATGCATCAGCATGCACTCTCTTCGTTTGGGCGGCACGGGAATTCTGGTAATCCCCAATTTCCTGCTCTGTCTTATAACAATTATAAGTTGGAGCGGGACCAACGTTCCCCAGCTCAGTATAACAAGCGGGTTCGGTCAATAATCCGTATTATTATCTTGATTAAGGCGTGATATGGTCGCTACCTGGAGAGAGAGAGAAGAAAACACTCAGCGTGCGCTCTTGCAAGAATAGATTGGTTATTATTTTATCTAATCAGGATGGCTCCCACTGCTTTTTATCAAATCTTCCTTCAAACCCTAAAAGGAAATACTAGCCGGGATTAATTATACACTACAAGTTCGCCAATCTTTCAGCCAGGCCAGTGTCGGTACTTTGAGGGAGGTGCCCCGTGCTTTCGCACGGACCTAATTAATGTAAACCTCGTTTTCCCAGAGGCGTAACCCCGTTGACACCTTTCTAGACACCTACTTGATCGGCTAATTGTAATGTGTAAAACTCTCTCAGGAGTAACAATTACTTGCAGCGGGTATCGGGATCCAACTATCTCATAGAAGGTATGCAATCTCATTGCAAATTTCAACACTTGAAATTCCCGATAATATTTTTCCCCTAACGTGCTATGACCTTGACGAAAGCCAACAAACCATAGCCCGCTAGTCAAGTTCAACCCGTACATTTCTTGATCGAATTAAACCCACCCGCACGACCCTTGACGAAAGCCAACAAAGCCGCACGACTACCCTAATCCAATCGCATCGTATGCCAGCAGACAAGCAGCATCTAGCTACCGCACACTGCACCTTGACGAAAGCCAACAAATGCAGCACGAATACTATATACAACTTATCTGAAATGACGGAGGGCTACGACAGGTTTTTCTGAAAACCTATTGCGTAATGAACTTGATATCGTTGTAGAATCAAATGAATTTTGAAATGGAGTGTTTTTGAGGCTTTTCTAGTTTTGCTAAAGGAGTCACTCCCGGTGAAGGGATCGTCGGTCCTTTCCTCGTCGAATGAGGTGCTGGATATATCACATATATCACTGTGCAAAGCAAAAACTCTTAAAAGCAATCAAAAGAAAAACCGAGGGTATAGCATCGACCAGTTATTGCTAAAGGAGTCACTCCCGGTGAAGGGATCTCGGTCCTTTCCTTATCGAATAAGGTGCAGGATATATCACATATACCGCTGTGCAAAGCAAGAACTGTAGCTACCTTTTTTTTTATTTTTGAAATTCGATTCTACAACATCTTAGGTTTCTTTTCTTTCATTAATCATATTAATGAAGTCCCATCATTTAAGTACCTAAACATCAAAGATAAATACGACGTACACTTATGCCATCCGCATTCGCCTCGATGTCCCCTCGTGCACCGTTAGGTTAGGTAACTAACGGCAGAGCGGGGCAGGGCTAGCGCGGGTGTAAAACATAAGAACGCCTATATAATATATTATATATACTATATACTTTATCTATCACAGAACATCACATGATCACATCACAGATATCGCAGCAGAAGAATTATATGAAATATTGGATATACTAGGACGTCCGTGTTTTCAATACGAGCCAGTATAAAACACGGATTCCACGGTCGTGATGAATAGCCAAACCCACACCCCTAGACCCCTACGAGAGCGGCAAGCAACCCTACCAATTCTAGGGTTAGGAGACCCGGACTCGACTCCTCGAGATGGTCTCCCACTGGACCCTAGAACCCGGTTACTTGTGCTCCCCTCCTTGGGTCTATCCTAGTGCGGAAAAGTAAATAATATACAAAGGGTGACAACTTCCGCAACCTGGAAGTGCCCCAATAAAAGAATATTACATAAAGAATTTTACATGAATGAAAATGAAAAACACTCATCTCACATAAAAATCCCCGGCTATTCAAACACGACGATCCAATATAACATATCCAGCAACACATAACATCACATGTCATCAACGTAAGTAAATATGCGCATCCCAATTGTCGTTGACATATAGCAACGAAACCGGCGATATCACATATTACACTTACGGACACAGAAAAGAAAGTGTAAAACTACAACAGTTGGAATCCGCAACCACCTCAGACATCGCATGCCTGACCAAATGAATTACTTAGACATCGCATGCCTAACAATTATAAACCCCGCATTTTAGTCTCATTATCGAAAACACTTTTCAATATCAAGTCGGGCAATTCAACAAGATTCCCGACATCCTGATCGAATGCTCGTCGCAAACTTCAGTAGGCGGCCGCACCCCCGACGCCATCGACGAAGTGCACCAAGGCGGAACACCGCCACCGCAAGCACCCGAACGGATGCTTTCGGCGATGGGGTTCTCCTACAGTCACTTGGTCGGGGCTATGGGGTGAGGCTGTCTATTAAGTTTACCCGGTGAGTATCCGCGTACGCTACGTGATTGCGACGGACTTTTGATCACATCAAAATTCCGTGGCAACCGATCAAGTGAGACTAAACTGCTATGTTTATAACATTCATTTAGTTATCTTATAACTTATTGTGAATTCCAATTATTGTATCCCATTCCAGATAAATAGAAAATGTTAAACTTTCCGATCGAACATTCAAACACCCAAGTTTTCCCGATACAGATCAACACATGAAATAAGTCTAAAAACATTCAGTTCGTGCCTCAGTACCAACGGTCCAGCCGTAGAAGGTTCAAGCCAACGCCTCACATGTGGCACGCCGTACTGCCCCAAACCCGAAGGTTCAAAGGGCAGTTCAAGACGGTCACATAATCGAGTTAAGGTTTGTTGTCTTCTAGAGGGACCATCGCGTTACTTGCACTACTTAGAACGTCTTTAAACTACGGAAAAATCCAACACTTGGAAATTTCCCGACAGGGGAAAAATTGGGTATTTATATCCGGTCGAACTTTTTAACATGTTCTAAAATTTATCCGGAAAGCCACACAGACAAAATTTGATAATCCGATCGAACATTCGAATCCCCAAAACAACCCTGAAAATTAAAACTCTGGAAAAAATATTAAAAATACCCAGAAAAACCAGCACTGTTAAATAGGAGTTACTGTGCAAACTTCAACTCATAACACGACAAACGGGCCGCGGTTCCGCCGCACGAGCCATGCTCGTGCCGCGGAAGCGCGGCGTTTTAATGGAATTAGGGCATCGAAATTTACAGTAACTCTTAGATATTCCTGCTGATATTTCTACATATTTTTAATACTGAAAATCCCTGTTTTTAGAAAAAGTCCAGAGAGCCATTTTGGGTTTAGGTTTTCGGTTCGTCCGGCTTTCAAACTCCGTCTAAACTTCGCCTAAGGCTCTAGCTAGGCTCTGATACCACTGTAGGGTTCCTAGACACCCTAATGAGGTCTCACAAGGCATCAACCATGCCAATTTCTAATTTTAACGGTGCCGAGAAACCCTAGAACGGATCGTTGGCTAGATTTCTAGGCGAAAAGTAAACTAGTTAACATCTTAACTAAGAGAATACGGAAATACAACCTTTGTAGATCCGGTGCTCCACCTCCATAGCTCCGCAATGAAGTCCTCTCGCTATCCAAAATAAATCCCGGGCTCTAGCGTCGGCTTCATCGGAGAATAGGCGAGCTAGGTCGTCGATGTCCATGCCGAAGATGATCTACGTCGAAGCATCGCAAGATCAAGCTCTCACTTCACCAAGTCATGAAACTTGTGAAGAAAACACACTCTACTACTTGGCAAGAGGTAGAGGATGAAGAAATAGGAAGTGGGTAGACTTTAGATTTGGATTTCTCACTCTTTTTCATCACTTGCCATTGATGGAGGCAAGCTTTCTTCACTTGAAGAAATGAAGAAGAAGAAGGTAAATGTTATGACAAGTTAATTCCAAAAAGAAAATTAAAAGAATACTTATCATAACCAAACCATGGTCAAGTGTAGAGAATAAATCATGGTTAGTGGGATGGTTAGGGTTAAGCATGAGACAAAATGGTCACTTGGTCAAAGTCTTCATGAAGCTTCATGAACAAAACAAAACATGCCACCATTTTCTCATTTGCTTTTCTTTTTCCAAAAGAATAAATAAATGAATAAAATGAATAAGGAAAAAGTAAACCCTAAACATTTCATTAACCAAGGTTTAATTATTTACACTTAACCAAAAGGCATGCATCATCAAACATGATACAAGCAAGTGCACAAAATCATATCGCATATGCAATGCGCACATCCGAGCGAGAAAATCCATTTAAAGTAAACCGATACTAGTTAATGCAAAGTAATATATCAAATATATAATTATGCAATAAATCATTAAATCAACACTTGATTTAACGATCCGGTCATATCGCATATAGCCGACTAGTATCCTATGCATCGACTTATCGAATCAATACTTGATTCGATAACTAGGTTATATCGCATATAACCAATCGATACATTTATCGCGAGAATGAAATACGGTATCGCATACACGCATGATTCTCGGTCCCGCACATATCTCATATGCGCTCCTATTTCGTTTCGCTTGAGCCAGGAAACCTCTGTGTAGGACTCTAAAGACTCGTCAATACGCCAGCAGCAGGTGATGATCATATCAAACACCCACAAGCCGCAAGCGGTCTGCTAAACGTAACGGCCACCCGGGTATTGAGCGATCAGAAGATCGACGAGCAAGCCCGCTCACACTCCAGTGAATCCAACCAGTAACACTACCGTACAGTCCGGTCTGATCGTCTGATATGTCGCATATCTTGCCTAGGGGTGGTAAACGTCAGACCCCAATAGCTCGATAAGTCGTGTCGATATGAGGTCTATAACATTTTGAGAAACTACTGGTAACACTTACCAGTAAATCTCAGCAACCCTGGCCAGGGATTTCCTGTTATAGCCAATCGAGCACAGCGCAACATCAACTCCCTATACCGGGAGAGACGAATCCCCTCCTATCGCTCATTGTCTCCATGTGACTTGGGACTGTACCCAAAAACCACCATTTTGCACGCCCTCTTGGACGTGGTAAGATGGAAATCAAAGCACAGTGGGAACCACACAAGACTCTATGACGATCTCGGGTCAACAGACTACTCTGTACCAGTGTCACCAGAGAACTGCCATCTGACGTGAGGTATAATACCATCTGGGAGTTCTCGGCGAGTCCGTCCAGTGTACCCAGTCTCCACTGAGCACCCGTATATCATCTCTGATGTAAACATCAATGGATATGGGATCATCCATCGCCCATCTGTATGGGTCGAGAAGGTACACGCTGGTCTACTATGCTATATCGATGCCCCGTCTCGATACACCCACGACTAGGGACTTTGAAGGATGTACTTGTGGACTACCATGTCTCCACTAGTATGATCCGCATCATAGTCCAGGTAGTCAAGTACACATCCTAAGGGCTTTACCAACATGTAACAGAGAGACAATCAGTGTACACGTTAAGGTAAAGGTCAACCAGATAGCATACTATCATGTCGAGCAAGAAAGTCCTCCCTATATATGTCCCAGCATCCACTACAATATACATCCAATGTACAGTAATGGCCTCTAGGGCATACATATAACTAACAGATTCTACTCCTATAGTTTAGTATCTACGTTAGAAACTCTATCATCCTAAGTTAGAAACATCCAACCCTAATGTTTCACACCTCCTATCTATTTAACCTTAGGTCCTATACGTTCCAAAAAACTTTAGAAAGATGTTGGTTCTCCTGAGTTTTCCTTCTAAAGTGCGGCCTCAAATCAGGGATTTTTATCAACTTTACAGAAAACATAAGTCTTATTCTTCATTTCTATTTTTTATCCAAACATCGATTGTATACCCCTACGTGTGTGTATATTTACACCCCTACACTCAAGAATTCAATTCATGCTATAATACCCTTGCCCTAATACCTAATACTACTTCTTTTCATTAAGGATGGACGGATTTGCTCACACACCTTTCATGCGACTATTAATGCTTCTTGAGGCACTAACAGCCGATTACTGAATGTGTGAGCTTAAAGCGTAAATAGCAGTTTCCGGGTCTTGACTTTATTTATTTATTTTTCTTTTCTTTTATTTTTCTTTTTCAAGACCGGATGTATTTTTTAGTGATGCTCTTTTGGTGTTTAGCTTTAAATACCGTTTTTTTCTTTCATACTCGGTTTTCAGGCAAGAGTATTTCTAGGTATCCTCTACTATCCCAAGTTCCAAGGTGCGTGTAAGTGCATTTATAGGGTATATACTTTATAAATTTGAACTCAAGAATAGAAACTATTTTTCAGACTTATCCTTCAGTAAAGCTTCAATACTTTCCCCTCATCTTGACTTAACTCAAGAACTGAACTCAAGATTACCTATTTCTCAAAAAAAACTGTAAGGACGTATACTTACCAAGGTTAAGAAGAATAAGGCTTTTTTTTAGGGGTTTCAATTCCTAAGCCCAGAATTTAGTTATTTCTAACATATCAACTAAACTTTCTGAATAAAAATCTAAGTTACCCTATTAGCTAACTTGACGACAAAGTTTTTAAATTTTTTGGAAATTTTTTCGATTTTTATGGGTTTTTAATAAGGTATGCAAATGCAAAATATACAAATGAATGCGAAGGAAGAAAGCTTACTGAGCACACCCCCAAACTTAAACTTGACAGTGTCCTCACTGTCAGGCTACACCAAGAGGGTTAAAATTGTCGGCGCTCCCTAAAAACAAATTATATACAA
Organism: Agapanthus africanus; assembly: GCA_030015575.1. Taxonomy (NCBI): domain Eukaryota; kingdom Viridiplantae; phylum Streptophyta; class Magnoliopsida; order Asparagales; family Amaryllidaceae; genus Agapanthus; species Agapanthus africanus. The sequence goes on from CM057337.1 coordinate 521,731,673, forward strand.
AACAAAAAGTAAAACAAAAATTATATACAAAAAGGTTCCCCCCCTAATCTTAAGTAAAACAGTGTTTCCACTGTTAAGTGTTGAAGTTCAGGATTAGGGGGGAAAGGAACAGTATCAGGCTATACAAGGCCTTACATAGGCCAAAAGTGAGCACCAACCATTCAAAGATTCTATCGTGATAGTGTGCTGGTTGGTGAAAGAATACGGAGAGGTAAGAAATGGAGAATACGCGAAACCGTATGGAGATAGAAGCGGGATACGGTCGCGGTATATGAGAAGAAGAATGGCGGAAGGGAAAAAGAAATGGAGTACGAACTTGAGGGTGGAAATGGAGTGAATAGATTAGCACAATTTGTGATAACCAATGTGTAAAAAGTGATTGTGCTAATCTATTAACCCGTCGAGAAATAGGGTCAAATCCCTCAAGATTCGTGAGAAGCCATAGTTAAGCCGAACTTGGTAAACCAGACACAGGAAGTGAAAATGATATGGTTTCTTGCAATGTCGGAATGATGGAAAGGATGGAGGTAGGTGATTGAGGAAGGTTATCGGTTAAAGGTTCATGAGGGTGTACACAGTCAATGAAAGGGATAGGATGAATTGGAAAATTCGACTCATCAATTATAACCGGTTCATCCTCAAAGCTTTCCTCAAAAGTCTCCTCAAAAATTATTTCATCCATGCAAATTTCATCAAAATCTAGACGCATATGGAGTTCGGGAAAAACAGTTAATGACTCGGGATGATGAATTAAAGAGAAAAACTCAGCCAAATCTATGGGTTCATCATCCAAAATATTCACAGCGTCAATATCCTCAATCAAGTGAAAATCAATATCCTCAAACACCTCATCAAAAGCATGGATTTCAATCGATTCTGGTTCTAAGATGGAGGTGTAGAGGTTAAAAGGATTGGGTGTGGTTTCACTCAAAAGGGACCCTTCACAATCGGGCAAATCAAACACTACAAAGTCACACAACTCATTATCTGTTCTATCTTTAATCAATGAATCGTTTGGAACACTAGATAGACATTCAAAACCAGAGTTGTGGGATTCAAGTTGAAACGGGTAGGCTTGATTCGGAAGGGGGTACAGCTCACTCTCTCCACTCAAATTCTCAACCTGTCCTACCGCCTCTTCATACATTGGAAAATTTGGAGCTAGTTGAAAACTAGCTACCGGGTCACTAGGTTGTATGAGGGCGGCCATGGACGCATTCACATCCATCATCTGTTGGTACGACGCTACCCTAAAGTCTTCCAATGACTGTTCCAGACTAGACATGGGTTGTGAAGGGGTTTCAGTAAAAGATTCAAAGTTGTTTGGATACTGGAAACTCCCAAAAGGCTGTTCAGAAGCAATGTCTAGGGAAGGTGCAAAAGTCGGGTAGGACTGGTAGGAATTGAATGGTTGGACAGGAGTAGGATCAACATTATGATAAGAAGGTGAATGGTATTGTTGATCAAAAGAAGTTGTAGTGGTGAAAAGAGTGAAAGATCGGCTACGAGATTGTTCAATATGTTCAGCAATAGACAATGGTTTTGGAGTTTCAACCGGACTTGAAAAATGAGTATCAACGTAAAAAGGGGTGAATGCTTGAAATGGTTGATACGAAGTGGATTGCAGAGTCAAATTGTTCGTCCTAGACGCGTCTATCCGATCTTTCAAAGAGATTTTGGGCATGGTGGGGTCGTTCGAAGTTCGGCCAAAATAAGAACCAAATGAGGTAATGTCTTGTTGTGGGTACCAAAGTTCGGCAAGAGTTTTTCTAGGCGGAGTACCCATGATATGAAGAGAAGAAAGAAAGAAAGGAAGAGAAAAGGAGGGGAAAAAGAATGTGGGTTTTTAAATATTTTTTTATATATATTTTTATATTTTTTATTAAAACAAAATGTTTGTTTTTGGAGTTTTTGAAATTGTTTGTTTGAAAGAATACGGAATTATGGGACTAAAATTTACAAGCACAAGCACAATCACAATATGCACAAACACACCTAAAGCTAGGTTCACCTAGGTCAGCTAGACAGCTCCTAACTGTTCCAAAGGGCTAGAAATAGGACCTCAAACCGCCTTTTCTCCGCCAATTGCGGTCAGGTAAGTGCCAGGTAAGTGGGAGGCTCCCCACTACGTAAGTAGTGGTCCTAATTAAGTAACCACTTACTTTGGACACACTTGCCTAGACACCGCAAAGTCAGGATAGGATAAACGGCCAATGCTTACAACCAGTCCTCTGTCCTATTGAGCGCGACGTCCTTAGGGCTGAGTCTAGTATTTTTTATTAGCTCAAGGTAATGCGTATGCAATTAGTGATTTGTGGGGACTTAGGAAGGGTGATGAAATCCCCACCCAATCTAAATTGGTGTTATAGCCCCTTAATATCCGTATTAATATATGCAAAGTGGTAAACAAACAAAATCTAAAACAACAAAAAATTTATTTGGCGGCTGCGCAATCTGTGCAAAGAAACCTGCGGAAAATACAGTATAGTGGAATTCACAGAGAAGATAAAAGGACAGAGAAGGGGTAGAAAAAAATTGGGGCCCTGAGACCTCAATACAGCCGCGGAACCGCGGCTAAAGCCCCCCTTTGACCGCGGTTCCGCGGTCAAATTGATGGCTTGGCGCCTAAAATTTGGTTCCCTGCACACCCCTTGATCTCTACTCCAAAATAAAATGCTCTGTTTCTTGATTGGATTACCGTACTTGCTCCAGATTAGCCTGCACACTTGCACACAAAAATTACCAAAAATAACAAAAAGATTTTTTTATTTTATTTTATTTATAATATTTTATATATACAAAAAGAATATTAACCCGAATAACAAGAAAGAAAATACGTTACCGTCTCCCCGGCAACGGCGCCATTTGATCGCACGCTTTTGGCGTGTCGGATGTTCGAAGTTCTAAAATTATAACCGCGATCAGGACGGTGTCGCTTCGCAGCTAACCGGTTGAGCACGGGTCGATCCACAGGGAGATGGTTGTATATCCGTTCTTGTCTTAGACGAGTCAATAAAGAATTTGTGTATGTTTGTTCAAATCTAACCTATGTGTTTTATATGCAAGTATAAAGTTGTTAAGAAAAAGATACGAAAGTGTAAGCTAAGGAAATCCGCACTCAAAACCTTTGAGCCGAGTCTTGACCAATTGAAGCTAGAGCAATCGGCAACAACGTGGATTAGGGGATTTAAGCACGGTATTCGTGGAATCCGGTTTATTGACCCTTGTCCTTCCGTTCTTGTCTCTTGCTATTGCCTCCGGCCAAACCGAACGCAACCGGTCGCGGTTAGGAATCACCATTACCTTGGTAGGGTAGGGTGCCTAACGGAGCGCTTGCGTAATGTTTGGGCGGAATTCAAAGGAAAATAACGGGAAAAGGAAATGAGCAAAGAAACATTAGCTTACAATATCATATTTATTCTTAACAACAACATATTACAATCATTCACAAAACGAACCAAAAAGAGCAAAAGAAAAGATAAACAAAGAAAAGAAAAGATTACAAGCAAGTAATTAAAAGTGCATGGAATTTAAGTGCATGAAAATAAAGCAAGTATTAAAGTGCAAGAAAGTAAATGAGCAAAAAATGAAACTAGGAACCATAGAACCCAAAACAAGACATGGGTTCAATAACCAAATCATAAACTTGCAAGCTCAATTAAGAGATTGCAAGATCAAGAAAAGGCAAAGAACTCATAGAGAATGAAGCACAAAAGAGAGAACATTATTGATTCCAAAATGATACAACCCCTTGAGATCAATGACCAAAGCTTAAACTTGCAAGCTCACTTAAGAGGTTGCAAGATCAAGTTAAGGTAGAGAGCTCAAGAGGGAAGCTAAGCAAAAAAGAATGATACAAAATAACCCTCATCTTCATTTAACATCCACTCAAAAGCTCTCACAACAATTTAATGGAGGAAAGATGAAGAAGAAGAAGAAGAAAACTAAAAAACTAATAAAAAGAGGGTATGAAAAGAACATCCATGGCTTGGCAAGTTCTGGGCTATTTATAGGCAGGAAACAGAGAACCTAGGCAACATTCTGGCACTATATGAATTCTGCAACCTGCCCCCAGAAGATGACCAAGTGCGGAGCCCACATGGCCGCGGTTCCGCGGCCTAAGCGCGCTTATGCTGCGGAACCGCGGCCTTATTACAGAGTTGGGCCTTTAATTTTCTTCGTTGTCCCTGGTTTATAGTCCTTTTCAGTGTGGCATAGTACTTTTCTCAGAATCCCTTCACATTTCTTCCAGATTTTCAGCAGACCAAAAGGTGATTTGATGTAGATCTTTTGCCATGATTTTCTTGAGCTCCGCGTAGATATGTTGGATCTTGTGTTGACATTGAGCTTTGTGCATGAAAATTACATTGATTTGCCATTTTGTCCCTTAAACTGGTGTGCGGCAACATACGGATAAATAGCGGAGACCCGTGTTTTATCTGTGGTTGGCAGTAATCCGGAATTTGTCATGCTTTTCCATGAATTTCACTGTTTAGGGCTGAGAACCTGTATCCTGTAATTAACTAGCAAACACGGCTCAAGAGTACCTACATATAAACAAACGAGCATAAGAATGGGCGGTATTAAATGCAATATTCTGGTATGAACAGGAGGCTGATGGGAAAACTCATCCTGAAACCGTACTGAGCCTGACAGTGACAATATCCGTACAGTCCGGTCTGTTCGTCTATGAGTATCGCATATTGAGTCTAGGGGGTGGATAAAGTCAGACCTCTAATAACGTGACATTCCGTGTCGGTATGAAGCTCATCAGCACCTGAGAAACAACTGATCCGAATCAGTAATTCTCGACTATCTTGGCCAAGGATTTCTAGTGATGGCCACCCATGCACACCGCGACATCAACCCACAATACCGGGAAAGACGAATCCCCTGACGATCCGCTCGCTGCCTCCATGTAGCTCGGGACTGTACCCAACTAAAAGCTGTTTGCACGATTCCTTTGAGCCGTGGTAGGGTAGTAATCAAAGCACAGTGGGAACTCACACGAGACAAATGACGATCTCAGGTCTATAGACTAACCTGTACACATGTCACCAGGGAACTGCTATCTAACAATAGGTATAATACCAACTAGCATGTTCCTGGCGAATCCGTCCGGTGTACTCATAACCCAATGAGTACCTGTATACATCTTAGGTGAACCAACTGACACAAATGGCATGTGAGACCGGCCACCGCCCCTCGTCAGGGTCTCGATCCGTATACACTAGTTTACTCTTGGAGTATCGATGCCCAGTCTCGAAGCTCCCACGACTAGGGAAATTTTAAGGATGTGCTTATAGACCACCCAACTCTCGCGTATATGATCGCCATCATACTGCTGGTAGTCAAGCATGAATCCTATGGGCACTATCAACATGTAATAGTGATCTGTAATGTCACCTGAAGCATGTACACGATGATAAAGACAAACCAGATAGCATACTATGATCTCGAGTAAGACTGTTCTACTGGTATAGGTCCTCCCTCAATCATTGCAATCACGTGCCTGCGATCCAATAATTGACTTGAGGGCACTATAGCCAATACATATCAACCAAATGGAAGGAGGCCAAGCAGCATTACTCATCTTGGAGTGCATCCACATATGAGTAACCTGAAAGAGAAGCAAGTTCTCAAAACTATTACTTACAACGGAATACCTTACACAAGTATCTACATCTTCGATCATCTTGAAGAATCCTAATACTTGTAACATATGGTTCTCTATTTTATTCTTATACCTATGACTTCTCCAAATTTGGACCTTGTATTTCTACGAAATACTTGTCTAAAACTAGAGAAGTCATGAGTAAACAGAATATAGTATGAGTCCCAACCGTTTTGTCCTAATGGACACTGGACAATATATAATGCTCAGTATAAGTCCATCAAGTTTAATAACTTATACCTTATGCGTCATAGGTTGAAAACTGTGCTATGGTTAAGAAAAATTACACCGTTGTTGAATGCACCTTACCTAACCATCAACTGATATAGGTAAATGTCATATACATAATTTCAAAAAGTTATATCTCACTTTATAAATAAACGTACAGATATATCATTTTGAAAATGGTGCGTAACAACGGATATTCAAAACCAAACATTTGTCATCTGGCAAAAACCCAGGTGATTTCCTCAAATATTACCAATTACAAAGAATTCTGATATATTGAGGATATGATCACCTAATTCCCAATATTCTACTCTCACTCAGCATCTGTAACGCTATACAGATGTGAGAATCAAGCTTAGTAAATACATACCCTGGAGTCAGAATTTATTTGGGAAATCAGTTTTCAATTAACTTTGCACAGTGAAACTGAAACATGAAAATGTTTCGAAGGGGTAACCTGGTATTCCCGGTAATGTCACTTTCACTATCCTGATTCATGATAGTAACCGTATATTTTCATGCTCTCACTCCAATCCCTTTATTATGTCTTTACTTATTACCTTCTGTACACCACTTGTAGGCTAATTGGTTTTCTTCCTTCGCTACCCTTTAGCACCAGCCTAAGGTTTGGAATAAGACTATCCAATATGCGTAATAAGTGCACTCTCCTTATACAAGGAGCCCTCGCAACCTGAGAGAAGGTAAAGAGAAAAGACAACTGAATAATTCTATTCAATTTCTCCTGAACCAGAATCCATCCTCAAACTGGAACAAGTTCCTTCGAGTTCGTATGTAACTATACGATAAAATATCCAATAAATGTGAATATTCGTAGTGATATGGGGTGTTATAGAGAAATGCAAGAGGGAAAGAATGAATGGCAATGATATATGCGACTAACAGACAATCCAAAAGTCAATGTGTTTTAAGAAGGTTCGGTTAACTTGGTTCATGAGTTTTAGTTTAGGTCGGGTCTGCAAGGTTGTCTAGCACGGCAGCAAGGTTTTGGGAGGTATCGTCCATGCCAATTTCAAAATTTTGCCGTTCTAGCTAACCCTAACCATATAATCGTTACTAGAAAATCCGACGAATAAACATGTAAACTACTTTACATACAAAGTGAATGAGGAATACAACCTTTGTAGACCATTCTTCACTTCTAATGATCCGTGCGGTAGTCCCTTCACTGCAAATCATGAACACCCGAACTCTTGAAAGGGTTCTCTTGAAGAAATGAGCAAGCTTGCACGAAGTCTTCAAGACCGAAGATGATCTACGTCGAGGAGACACTAACCCAAGCTACCCCTTCACTAATTGTGGAATTAGTGAAGAAAACACCCTATACTAAATGGATAGTAGTAAAGGATGATGAAGTAGGAATTTTACTCACTTTAGAAATAATTTTCTCACTCATTTTTCTTCATTTCCAAAAAGCTAGTGAGCTTTGAGGAAGAAGATGAAGAAAACTCTCATGATCAAAATCAAGTGGAGAATGGCAACCCAAGATGAGTTGGTATCATACACTAACCTTTGTAGAGAGTTAACCATGTCTAGCTATAATGGTTGGGTTTAAAAATATCTTAAGTAAAACAAAACTTGTGGACTTAGTCAAAGAACAAGCAAGCTTCTCCAAGCATCTTGCCATGACAAAATCCAACAATTTTGAATTACTTAATTAATTAAAAATCCTAGATTATAGAAAGCAAGGTGTAAGTCATACACACACCCATGAAGCATGTATCATCAAGCATGACACAAAATCTTGTACACTAATTTATATCACATATATTATGTGCACAAATCAAGTGAGAAAATAAATCTTAAGTGAAACAATATTAGTTAATGTATGTTAATATATCAAATATATAATTATACATTAGATAATCAAATCAACACTTGATTTAATAATCCGGCTATATCATATATAACCGACTAATATCATGTGTACAACTTATCGAATCAATACTTGATTCGATAATCCAGCTATATCATACATAACCGACCGATAACACAAATCGCGAGAATAGAATACGGTATCACATATCGTATTAATATCGGTCCCGCGCATATCACATATGTTCTCCTACTCCGTTTCACTTGAGCAAGGAAAGCTCTGTGTAGGACTCTAAAGACTCGTCAATACACCGGCAATAGGTGATGATCATATCAAACACCTACAAGCCGCAAGCGGTCAGCTAAACGTAACGGCCACCCGGGTATTGAGTGATCAGAAGATTAACAAGCATGCCTGCTCATACTCTTGCGAATACAATCAGTAACACTACCGTACAGTCCGGTCTCTTCGTCTGATATGTCGCATATCTCGTCTAAGGTTGGTAAACGTCAGACCCCAATAACTCGATAAGTCGTGTCGATATGAGGCTCATAACGAGTCGAGAAACTACTGATAACACTTACCAGTATATCTCGGAATCAACCCTGGCCAGGGACTTCCTGTTATAGCCAATCGAGCAGAGCGCAACATCAATTCCCTATACCGGGAGAGACGAATCCCCTCCTATCGCTCATTGTCTCCATGTGACTCAGGACTGTATCCAAAAACCACCGTTTTGCACGTTCTCTTGAACGTGGTAAGGTGGAAATCAAAGCACAGTGGGAATCACATAAGACTCTATGACGATCTCGGGTCAACTGACTAACCTGTACCAGTGTCACCTCAGAACTGCCATCTGACGTGAGGTATAATACCATCTGGGGGTTCCCGGCGAGTCCGTCCAGTGTACCCAGTCTCCACTGAGCACCCGTATACCATCTCTGATGTCAAACACCTATTGATATGGGATCATCCATCGCCCATCTACATGGGTCGAGAAGCAATACGCTAGTCAACTCTGGTATATTGATGCCCTGTTTCGATACACCCACGACTAGGGACTTTAAAGGATGTACTTACCGACTACCCAGCCCCACTAGTATGATCCGCATCATAATCTAGGTAGTCAAGTACACATCCTAAGGGTTTTATCAACATGTAACAGAGAGACAACCAGTGTACATGTTATGATAAAGAGTAACCAGATAGCATATTATCATGTCGAGCAAGAAAGTCCCCCTATGTATGTCCAAGCATCCACTATAATATACAACATATGTACAATAATGGCTCTAGGGCATACATATAACTAACAATCTCCCACTTGCACTAGGGCCATTGTTAGTTATATGTATGCCCTAGAGGCCATTACTGTACATTGGATGTATATTGTAGTGGATGCTGGGACATATATAGGCAGGACTTTCTTGCTCGACATGATAGTACGCTATCTGGTTGCACTTTATCTTAACAAGTATACTTTCTGTCTCTCTGATTACATGTTGATAAAGCCCATAGGATGTGTACTTGACTTCCAGGACTATGATGAAGATCATACTAGTGGGGCCTGGGTAGTCCATGAGTACATCCTTGAAATGTTCCTAGTCGAGGGAATATCGAGACGGGGCATCGATATTCCAGAGTAGACTAGCGCATATCTTCTCGACCCATGCGATGGGCGATGGATGATCCCATATCCATTGGTGTTTGACATCGGAGATGGTATGCGGGTGCTCAGTGGAGACTGGGTACACTGAACGGACTCGCCGAGAACTCCCAGATGGTATTATACCTCACGTCAGATGGTAGTTCTCTGGTGACACTGGTACAGCTTAGTCTGTTGACCCGAGATCGTCATAGAGTCTTGTGTGTCTCCCACTGTGCTTTGATTTCCACCCTACCACGGCTCTACTGAGTCGTGCAAACAGGTGGTTTTTGGGTACAGTCCCGATTCACATGGAGGCAATGAGCGATAGGAAGGGATTCGTCTCTCCCGGTATTGGGGGTTGATGTTGTGCTATGCTCGACTGGCCATAACAGGAAATCCCTGGCCAGGGTTGCTGTGATATACTGGTAAGAGTTATCGGTAGTTTCACGAATGTTATGGACCTCAAGTCGGCATGACTTATCGAGCTATTGGGGTCTGACGTTTACCACCCCTAGGCGAGATATGGGACATATCAGACGAACAGACCAGACTGTAAGGTAAGTGTTACTGGTTGGATTCACAGGAGTGTGAGCGGGCTTGCTCGTCGATCTTCTGATCGCTCAATACCCGGGTGGCCGTTACGTTTGGCAGACCGCTTGCGGCTTGTGGATGCTTGATATGATCATCATCTGCTGCCGGCGTATTGACGAGTCTTTAGAGTCCTACACAGAGGTTTCCTGGCTCAAGCGAAACGAAATAGGAGCGCATATGAGATATGTGCGGGACCGAGAATAATGCGTGTATGTGATACCGTATTCCATTCTCGCGACGAATGTATCGATTGGTTATATGCGATATAACCTAGTCATCGAATCAAGGATTGATTCGATAAGCCGATACATATGATACTAGTCGGTTATATCCGATATGACCGGATCGTTAAATCAAGTGTTGATTTAATGATTTAGTGCATATTTATATATTTGATATATTGCTTTGCGTTAACTAGTATTGGTTCACTTTAAAAGGATTTTCTCACTCGAATTGTGCACATTGTATATGCGATATAGTTATGTGCACATGATTGTATCATGTTTGATGATACATGCTTGCTTGGTTAAGTGTAAAGAATTAAACCATGGTTAAACTCATGATTAGGGTTTTGCTTTCTCATTCATTTATCTTTTTATTTATTATTTTCATTTTGGAAAAAGGAAATGATAAAGTAAAAGATAAATGGTGGCATGTTTTGTTTTCTAGCTTGAAGCTTCTTGAAAGTTTTGACTTAGTCTCCTTTTTTGTTCTTTTGCTTAACCCTAACCATCCCATTAACCATGGTCTCTTCTCTACACTTAACTAGGGTTTTGATTATGATAAGTATCATTTTATATTTCTATTTTTAAATATACTTATCATATCTTTCTTCTTCATCATCTTCATCTTCCATGGAAAAGCTTGCTACTCCAATGGCAAGTGTTGAAAAAGTGTGAGAAATCCAAATCTAAAGTGAACCCAACTCCTATTTCTTCATCCTCTACCTCTTGCCAAGTAGTATAGGGTGTTTCCTTCACAAGTTTTCAAAGCTTGATGAAGTTGGAGCTTGTTCTTGCGATACCTCGACGTAGATCATCTTCGGCATCGAACCGACGATCAAGCTCGCCCATTCTTCGATGATACCGATGCTAGAGTCATGGGTTCGTTTTGGACAGCGGAGGGACTTCATCACGGAACCTAGGAGGTGGTGGACCGGATCTACAAAGGTTGTAGCCCATTCCCTTTAGATATATTTCCGTTTACTTGCATACTTCGCCTAAATATCTAGTTAACGATCCGTTCTAGGTTTTCTCGGCACCGTAATTTTTAGAAATTAGCGTGTTTGATCACTTGTGAGACTTCACTAGAGTGCCTAGGAACCCTACAACCATATGTTTTAGTATCCAATACCCAACAATCAGCAGTGGTTGTAGTATCTCATACTCAACCATCCCATAAAAGTCTCTCTTAGGAAAAGACCTCTGCGAGTGGATTCGCCGTGTTGTCCTCTGGGTCTACTCTCCAAATCTCGATCTCCCTAAAGATCAACCATCTCCATGATCAGGCGATACTGCCTTAGAATATGTCTGGGTCACTGATGGGACGGGGGTTCCTAGACCTAATCCACAACTCTATTATCTCACAATGGTAGGAACGAAGTTCATCTCATGAACTTATATACACCTAGACAGCCTCTTCGGTAGCATCGTAGGTAGCGATGTATCCAGCCTTTATCGTCTAGTTTTCCACGGTATCTAGCTTGGAACTCTTCCAACATACTGTCCCTCCACTGAGGGTCAAGACAATGCCTGTGTCTGATATTCAGTCGACCTTATCACCCTAGAAGCTTTCCAGTGATTCTCCCCAGGATCGATTGATACCATCTCACTACACCTAGTGAGAATACTAACATCCACTTAGATCTATCTTATAGATCCAAAATCCAGGATTTAGTAGGTATCACCTTGATCCTACTTGGAGAATCAATGTGATAAGAGGAGATTGACCGAGTGTAGCATAGGAAACACCTTTCCTAGCAAGAGTATGTCATCCATGTACAATATGAGGAAGACCACCATACTCCCTATTACCCTTTTGTACATGCAAGGTTCATCTACCATTTTGATGAAGTCAAACACTATGACTACCACATCAAAACAGATGTTCTAACTCCGCGATGCCTTCTTTAACAAGTAAAGCAACTTGCACACGTTTCCACTGCTCCCACTGTCTATAAAGCCCTCTGGCTGTGTACTTATAGACGCTCTCTTCTAAATCACTATTTAGAAAAGCGGTCATGACACCCAACCGCCAGATATCGTAGTCATGGTATGTAGAAATGGCAAGTAGGATCCATATGGACTTAAGCATAACCACTAGAGAAAAGGTTTCATCATAATCCACACCTGGTCGATGACGAAAACCTTTTACAACAAGTCTAGCTTTGAAAGTCGCAACTTTTCCATCTATACCAAGTAATCTTCTTAAGATATACTTGCTCCTGATGGGGGTTTAACCCTTCAGATATAGCAACCAAAGTCCATACTTTGTTGGTGTATACGGATTCCATCTCAGATCGCTTAGCATCCAGCCATTCTTACAGAGTCCCCACTCTTGATGGCCTGTTTGAAACTAGTTGGGTCATCTTCTCATGATGCAATCCCCACTCCCACTGTCATTGAGAAAGCCGAAGTATCTCTCAGGCGGCTGAGGAACCCTACCAGATTGGCGGAGAGGCTGAGGTTCGTCAGGAACTATTGAATCTTCCAATTCTACTAAATCATCAGCTGTAGTTTGTATAGCTGGAACTCCTTCCAGTTCTACCTCATGACCACAAATTTGTTTCCAAAATAAATTCCTTTTCTAAAAAGGAGGTCATGCCGAGAAATAAAACACCTTTTGCTCCTCGGTGCGGTAGAAGATATTCCCTTGCGAATGCTTGGGATATCCAATAAACTTCCACAGAACTAATCTTGCCTCGAGCTTGTCTGGATTTTTCTTTTGACATAGGCTGGACAACCCTAAATCTTAACTTATTTAAGACATGGGCTCTTCCCATACCATATCACATATGGAGTGGTAGGCACCTGATTTGATTGGAACCCAATTCAATAGGTATGCAGCTTCTCAAGTGCATAACTCCTAAAAGGAAATATGCAACTCAGTAGTACTCATCATAGAGCGCACTATATCTAATAGGGTGCAACTGCTCCGTCCCGATACACCGTTGTGCTGTGGTAGATACGGAGGAGTAAAACTGAGAGAGAATCTCATTCTCCTTTTGAATAGTCCAGGAATTACGTGCTCAAGTATTCTCCTCCCCGATCACATCAAAGGACTTAATACTTATACCTGTTTTGGTTCTCTACTTCTAACTTATGATCTTTGAATTTCTCAAAAGTTTCAGACTTGTGTTTCAACAGGAACATATGTCCGAATCTTAAGAGATCATCAGTGAATGTAATGAAGTACAAAGAAGCAGTCCTGGCATGTGTAGACAGGGGACCTACATACATCATCATGTATCAATCCCAAGAGTTCACTAACTCTTTCTCTGTTTCCAGTAAATGGAGCTGTGGCCATTTTATCTTTGTGACATGACTAGCAAGTTTCACAAGATGTAAATTCAAACTAATTTAAATATGCATCTTAATGTAACTTAGCTTGTCAGGTCGCATTGATATGACCTAGTCTACAATGCCACAAGAAGGATTCGTTCATTTCTGAACTGTTCCTCTTGTGTTTGTTTTGTACGTTAAGAACTGTAGTTTGATTTAAAACGTATATGCCATTAGATAACGTGCCTGATCCGATCAACTCTTGATATAGGAAATGTTCAAAACATTATCCAACAATACAAAATTATATCCTTCTTTACATAATAAAGAGACTGATATGATGTTGTATATCAGGTTCGGTATCTAATAATATTTGTTCAGAATCATTGTATTTGGGAATATAGAGTGATAACGGCCAACACTTTGGCTGCAACAACTGCACTGTTTCTAACTCTTACAACTTTATCACCCATTCTCAGTTCTTTACCTCTCTGTAGCCCATGTAACATATTAAATTTGCGGGATCCTGATCCGGTATCACATACCCAGGACGTTGAGAATACTGAAAAACAGTTCTCGGTAATGAACACACCCGAAGAAGATGCATCATCATGCACTTTCTTCATTTGGGCAGCATGGGAATCCTGGTATTCCACTATTTCCTGCTCGGTCTTATAACAATTATAAGTTGGTGTGGGACCAACGTTCCCCAGCTCAGTATAACAAGCGGGTTTGGTCAATACATCCAAATTATTATCTTGATTAAGGCATGACATGGTCGCTACCTGGAGAGAGAGAAGAAAACACTCAACGTATACTCTTGCAAGATTAGATTGGTTATTATTTTATCTAATCAGGATGGCTCTTACTGTTTTTATCAAATCTTCCTCCAAACCCTAAAAGGAAAGACTAGCCGGAATTAATTACACCCTATAAGGTCGCCAATCTTTCAGCCAGGCCAGTGCCGGTACTTTGAGAGAGGTTCCCCGTGCTTTCGCACGGACCTAATTAAAATAAACCTCGTTTTTCTAGAGGCGTAATCCTGTTTACACCTTTCTAGACACCTACTTTTTTGGCTAATTGTAAAGTGCAAAACTCTCCTAGGAGTAACTATTACTCGCAGTGGGTATCGGGATCCAACTATCTCGTAGAAGGTATGCAATCTCATTGCAAATTTCAACACTTGAAATTCCCGATAATATTTTGCCCCTAGCGTCCTATGACCTTGACGGAGGCCAATAAACCATAGGCCACTAGTCAAGTTCAACCCGTACATTTCATGATTGAATTAAACCCACCCGCACGACCCTTGACGGAGGTAAACAAGGTCCCACGACTACCCTAACTCAATCGCATCATATGCTATAGTAGATAAGCATTAGTAGTTACCTTACACTACGCCTTGACGGAGGTCAACAAACGCAGCACGAATACTAACTACTACTTATCTGAAATGACGGAGGGCTACGACTAGTTTTTAAGAAAACCTTTTGCGTAATGAACTTGATATCGTTGTAGAATAAAATGATTTAAAATGGAGTGTTTTTGAAGATTTTGCTAGTTTCGCTAAAGAGGTCACTCCCGGTGAAGGGATCTCGGCACTTTCCTCATCGAATGAGGTGCAGGATATTCACAATACCACTATGCAAAGAAAGAACTAGAAAAGCAATTAAAAGACAAAACCGAGGGTTGTAGAATCTGCCAGTTATTGCTAAAGAGGTCACTCCCGGTGAAGGGATCTCGGCTCTTTCCTTATCGAATAAGGTACTGGATATTCTACAAGGAATACTGCTATGCAAAGCAACAACTAGAGCTACCTGTTTTTGAAAATTCGATTCCACAACTTCTTTAGGTTTATTTTCTTTCATTAATCTCATTAATGAATGTCCCATCATTTAAGTTACCTAAGCATCACAGATAAATACAACGTACGCTTATGCCATCTGCATTCACCTCGATGTCCCGTCATGCACCGATAGGTTAGATAACTAACGGCAGAGCGGGGCAGGGCTAGTGCGGGTGTAAAACATAAGCAGCATCTATATAATATATCACATATACTATATACAGTATCTATCACATCATATAAAGTGATCACATTACAGAATATCGCAGAAGAAAACAACATATGAAATATTGGATATACTAGGATTTCTGGATTTTAAATTAAGCCTGTATAAAACAAGGATTCCACGGTCGTGATGAATAGCCAAACCCACATCCCTAGACTCCTACAAGAGCGGAAAGAAAGCCTACTAATTCTAGAGTTAGGCGACCCGGTCTCGACTCCTGGAGATGGCCTCCCACTGAACTCTAGAGCCCGGTTACTTGTTCTCCCCTCCTTGGGTCTATCCTAATGCAGAAAAGTAAATAATATACATCAATGGTGACATCTTCCTCAACCCGGAAGTGCCCTAACAAAAGAATATTACATACAAGTTTTTGTATGAATGAAAATGAAAAACTCTTATCTCACATAAAAAAAACCCGGCTATTCAAACACGACGATCCAATATAATATATCTCAGCAACACATAACATCACATGTCATCAACGTAAGTAAATATGCGTATCCAAATTATCGTTGACGTATTGCAACAAAACAAGCGATACACCACATATTACACTTACGGTCGCAGAAAAGTAAGTGAAAAACTACAACAATTGGAATCCGCAACCACCTTAAACATCATAAACCCAAAATATCACATATTTTGGATTTCATGCCTAACCAAATGAATTCCTTAGACATCGCATGTCTAACAATTATAAACCTCACATTTTAGTCTCGATATCGAAAACACTTTTCAATATTAAGTCGGGCAATTCAACAAGATTCCCGACAACATGATCGAATGCTCGTCGGAAATTTTAGTAGACGGCCGCACGCCCGATACCGTCGACGAAGTGCACTTAGGCGGAACACCGCGGCCGCGAGCACCCGGACGGATGTTTTTGGCAACGGGGTTCTCCTACAATCACTTGGTCGGGGCTATGGGGCATGGCTATCTATTAAGATTACCCGGCGAGTATCTGTGTACGCTACATGATTGCGACGGACTTTTGATCACATCAAAATCCCGTAGCAACTGATCAAATGAAACTAAATTGCTAGATTTATAAAATTCAAATTAGTGTGGATTCCAAGTATTGTATCCCATCACATGATACCCGAACGACGTTAAACTTTTCGATCGATTCATCAAAGTCCCACAATTCCCCGACTGTTTAACACTTGAGCACAGTTTAATAATACCCAGAACATGCCACAGTACCTATGGACCAACCGTAGAAAGGCAGACCCAAGCCTCATTAATGGCACCGCAGAACTGCCTCAAACCCTAAGGTTCGAAAGTGGTTCCATGGTCATTATGTCGAGTTAGGGTTTCATTCTTCTAGAGAGTCCACAAAATTACTTGCATGATTTTCCGAATACGTTAAACATGGAAAATTAGGTTTTTGACATTCATTCAAACTTTTTAACTTCGCCTAGACAACATGCGAATACCCGAATCAATGTTAAAATTATGAATACGAAACACTCCGAATTGCCTATACAGTAAGATCACATCTCATTAAAAATTAGCAAAAACTAGCAACACCTGAAACACTAAAACCCAGAGACTGGAACACAGAAAAAATTTGAAGCCAAAACTCCCAAATTGGGCCGAGATCGCCGGTTTCACATGGTTGTGGCCGGCCAAAGTATGCCCAAATTGCTTCAATTTTCTTCTGTATTCATGATATATCTCATATAACATTCTACAGTTGTTGAAAAAAATTTTGAAGACCTTTTAAAATCGACAGAAACTAAGTTCAAGTGTTTCAAGTTTCGGAGTCGTTTCGGTTTCGTAATCTAACAAACATCGTCTAATTTTCTAGCATAGATCTGATACCACTACAGGGTTGTCTAGCGTGGCAGCAAGGTTTCGTGAGGCATCGTCCATGCCAATTTCAAAAATTTGTTGTTCTAGCTAACCCTAACCATAGAATCGTTGAGAGAAAATCCGAAGAATAAACATGTAAACTACTTTATATACAAAGTCAATGAGGAATACAACCTTTGTAGACCGGTCATTCACTTCTAATGATCTGTGTAGTAGTCCCTTCGCTGCAAATCATGAACACCCGAACTCTTGAAAAGGTTCTCTTGAAGAAATGAGCAAGCTTGCACGAAGTCTTCGAGGCCGAAGATGATCTACGTCGAGGAGACACTAACCCAAGCTACCCCTTCACTAATTGTGGAATTAGTGAAGCAAACACCCTATACTAAATGGCTAGTAGTAGAGAATGATGAAGTAGAAATTTTACTCACTTTAGAAATAATTTTCTCACCCATTTTTCTTCATTTCCAAAAAGCTAGTGAGCTTTGACGAAGAAGATGAAGAAAGCTCTCATGATCAAAATCAAGTGGAGAATGGCAACCCAAGGTGAGTTAGTATCATATACTAACCTTTATAGAGAGTTAACCATGTCTAGCTATAATGGTTGGGTTTACAAATATCTTAAGTAAAACAAAACTTGTGGACTTAGTCAAAGAACAAGCAAGCTTCTCCAAGCTTCTTGCCATGACAAAATCCAACAATTTTTAATTACTTAATTAATTAAAAACTCTAGATTATAGAAAGCATGGTGTAATTCAAACACACACCTATGAAGCATGTATCATCAACCATGACATAAAATCTTGTACACTAATATATATCACATATATACTATGTGCACAAATCAAGTGAGAAAATAAATCTTAAGTGAAACAATATTAGTTAATGTATGTTAATATATCAAATATATAATTATACATAAGATTATCAACACTTGATTTAATAATCCGGCTATATCATATATAACCGACTAATATCATGTGTATCAACTTATCGAATCAATACTTGATTCGATAACCCGGCTATATCGCATTAAACGACCGATAACACAAATCACGAGAATAGAATACGGTATCACATATCGTATTAATCTTGGTCCCGCACATATCATATATGTGCTCCTACTCCATTTCGCATGAGCTAGGAAACCTCTGTGTAGGACTCTAAAGACTCGTCAATACGCCGGCAGTAGGTGATGATCATATCAAACACCCACAAGCCGCAAGCAGTCTGCTAAATGTAACGGCCACCTGGGTATTGAGCGATCAGAAGATCAACAAGCATGCTTGCTCATACTCCTGCAAATCCAATCAGTAACACTACCGTACAGTCCGGTCTCTTCGTCTGATATGTTTCATATCTCGTCTAGGGGTGGTAAACGTCAGACCCCAATAACTGGATAAGTTGTGCCGATATGAGGATCATAACGGGTCGAGAAACTACTGATAACACTTACCAGTATATTTCGGAATCAGACCTGGCTAGGGACTTCCTATTATAGCCAATCGAGCACAGCGCACCATCAACTCCCTATACCGAGAGAGATGAATCCCCTCCTATCGCTCATTGTCTCCATGTGACTCGGGAATGTACCCAAAAACCACCGTTTGCATGTTCTCTTGAACGTGGTAAGGTGGAAATCAAAGTACAGTGGGAATCACACAAGACTCTATGACGATCTCGGGTCAACAGACTAACCTGTACCAGTGTCACCTGAGAACTGCCATCTAACGTGAGGTATAATACCATCTGGGAGTTCCTGGCGAGTCCGTCCAGTGTACCTAGTCTCCATTGAGCACCCGTATGCCATCTCTGATGTCAAACACCAATGGATATGGGATCATCCATCGGCCATTTACATGGGTCGACAAGCCATACGCTAGTCTACTCTAGTATATCGATGCCCCGTCTCGATACATCCACGACTAGGGACTTTAAAGGATGTACTTACCGACTACCCTAGCCCCATTAGTATGATTTGCATCATAATCTAGGTAGTCAAGTACACATCCTAAGGGCTTTATCAACATATAACAGAGAGACAATCAGTGTACATGTTAAGATAAAAAGTAACCAGATAGCATACTATCATGTCAAGAAAGAAAGTCCTCCCTATGTATGTCTAAGCATCCACTATAATATACATCATATGTACAATAATGGCCTCTAGGGCATACATATAACTAACAGGGTCATGGTCGCTGCCAAAGAGAGAGAAAAAAGAAACACTCAGCGTGCACTCTAACTTAGATCGGAATGGTTAATCACTTTATCTAATCAGGATGGCTCCCACTGTTACCTCGAATTCTCCCCAAACCCAAAAGGAGAATTGGTCAGAATCATCTAAAATCACCCAAGGAGTAACACCTACTCATCAGTGGGAATCGGGATTCAACTGTCATCGCATGATAACTTGATAGAAGCCACTCAAGTCGCCACACTCCAGAAAGTATGTGCATGCCTGGCAAGTTTCATGTATGTTTGAAATTCCCGATGTATTTTTTGCCCCTGGCGTCTTATGACCTTGACGAAGGCCAAAACATCCTAAGTCGCAAGTCAAGTTCAACCCGTCATTATCCAGATTAATCTAGACCCATTTGTACAAGCCCTTGACGAAGGCCAAAACAACTGTACGCCTATCCTAGACTATAGCATCTATCTATGCTATAGATAAGCACCCACTAGCTACCAAACACTATGCCTTGGCGAAGGTAAAAACACATAGCATGAATACTAGTAGATACCTATCTGAAATGACGGAGGGCTACGGCTAGTTTTTGGCGAAAAACCTTTAACGTAATGAACTTGATATCGTTGAAGGAACCTGATAGCTTTACAAATATATAGTGGCGCAAACTTTTGCTAAAGAGGTCACTCTCTGTGAAAGGATCTCGGCTCTTTCCTCGTCGAATGAGGTGCAGGATATTCCAAACTGAATACCATGATGGAAAGCAAAAGAAACGACTATAGTGAAGTTATTATGATGACGCAAACTTTTGCTCAAGAGGTCACTCCCGGTGATGAGATCTCGGCTCTTACCTCGTCGAATGAGGTGCTGGATATTCCAAACTGAATACCACGATGCAAAGCAAAAGAAAATGTCTGTAATATCAGTTTTCAAAATTGGTTCCAAATACATCAAATAGGTTTATTTTATCCTTGCATTGATCAGAATCAATGTAGTCCCGTCAATTAATCCATATCACATTAGATAAAATGAACGAAAATAAAATATACGTATATGTCATCCGCATTCGCCACTGGGCCCCGTCATCACCCGTTAGGTTACATAACTAACGACAGAGCGGAGGCTAGACTAGCGCGGGTGCAAAACATATACAACATCTACAAGTATATATATTAATATATATAACAATCGTCCCAGGCAAGATATATGCAACATCACAGAATAGTGATAAGCATCACAGAACAAACGGATAATCCGGGAGCCCCGGGCTTCCTTTGAGCCACAAATGAAAAATCCGACGTTCCCCTGGTCATGTGGATAGCATGTGCAATGAAAACCCTAGACCCCTACGAGCGCGGCAAGTTACCCGCCAATCCCAGAAGTGAGGCAACCCCCTTCAACAATATAAATGGGTCACCCAGCACTTTATGAAATCCGGTAACTTGAGCACTCCTCCGTGGGTCAACATATACCACCTACGAGTGTGGTGAATTGTTGGATATAGTGCCCTCAAAGTCAATTATTGGATCGCAGGTACGTGATTGCAATGATTGAGGGAGGACCTATACCGATAGGGCAGTCTTGCTTGAGATGATAGTATGCTATCTGGTTTGTCTTTATCATCGTGTACATGCTTTAGTTCACTATTGCATGTTGATAGAGCCCATAGGATTCTTGCTTTACTGCCAGCAGTATGATGACGATCATATACGTGGGAGCTGGGGTCTATAAGCACATCCTTAAAGTGTCCCTAGTCATGGGAGTTTCGAGACAGGGCATCGATACTCCAGAGTAGACTAGTATATACAGCCGAGACCCCGACGAGGGGCGGTGGCCGGTCTCACAAGCCATTGGTGTCAGTTGGTTCACCTAAGATGTATACAGTTGCTCATTGGGTTATGAGTACACTGGAAAGGATTCGCCAGGAACATGCTAGTTGGTATTATACCTATCGTCAGATAGCAGTTCCCAGGTGACATGTGTACAGGTTAGTCTGTCGACCTAAGATCGTCATTTGTCTCGTTTGAGTTCATACTGTGCTTTGATTACTACCCTACCACGGCTCAAAGGAGTCGTGCAAACAGGTTTTAGTTGGGTACAGTCTTGAGCCATATGGAGGCAGTGAGCGGATCGTCGGGGATTCGTCTCTCCCGGTATTGGGGGTGAGATCGTGCTGTGTTTAGGAGAGCCATTACATGAAATCCCTGGCCAGGGTAATCGAGATTTACTGGTAGGTATTCTAGTAGTTTCTCAGGGTGTTCTGGGCTACTCTCCGACACGACTTATACCGCTATTAGGGTCTGACGTTTACCAGCCCCCTTGGCCCTATATACGATACTCATAGACGAACGGACTGGACTGTACGGATATTGTCACTGATAGGCTCAGTAGGGTTTCAGGATGAGTTCACTCGTCAGCTTTCCTTTCGCTCAATACATAGGTAGCCGTTACGTATATCTAGTGCTACTGACGGCTTGTGGTTAAATCCACTGCCAGCGTATTGACGAGTCTTTAGAGTCCCCCACAGACAGTTTCCCAAGTTCGGGCGAAACATTGTAGAGGCCGTATGGGTTTATGGCAGGGTTCGAACATACACGTGCACTTGAGCACGTGTCATGTTTCGGCCGGATATTACTATTGGGCTTTGGTTTAAGCCGGATCCTAATATTATATTGTGTTAGAATATTTTTGTCTCGTTGCATTCGTATTCGGTCAGAATACGGATGCGGGTATGTATATACGAACGAGGGGTTTTCTTGTGATCCATTACAAGATTACTTTTTGAAGTTACCTATTTCATTTCTCGGATTAAACTATTGGTTTAAAGTTTAATTTAGTTTGCATGCTTTTTTGTGAGCATTGACCCTGACCTTTTTTTTGCCATTTCTTGCACTGAAATTCTTGTTCTGGGGAGCTGCCAATTTTGGATAGTCATTGGGGCTATGTGCAAATTTCGACAGTAATGTTTGCTTGGATTAATTTATTGGTGTGCTGGACATTTTTCTTTGGCTTATTGTGATTGGTGTGAGCCATTTCCAGAGCATTTAAGAGGCATGGGCTCTTGGTGAGAATTCATGGGATTGATTAATTAGTGGTGTTGATTGGGGATGGCTGTAGGTGAGGTGGCTGCATAGTTTGCAAGGAATTAATAGGGAGTGATTATTTTCTTGGGTTGTATTATCAAATCACCACTACTTCTTCTTTGCAATACACAGAGCATTCTTGAGTGGCCGAGCTCATTCTTCTATGGGTTTTTGATTTTTTCCTTGCAAGAAAAATCCTATGCTCATATCTTCATCTTTTAGGCAAGTTCGATTTATCTCCACCCAATTGCTTGGAAGTCTTGAGACAAATTACTCTACACTCTCTCTATCTCAATCTTGGACATGTTGGCTAGCAAACTTCATGTCCGAGTTGCTTCGGTTTGAAGAGAGAGCCCGTATAAAGATTCAACGACGTGGTGCTACTTCGACGTGCGAGATCGGGGAGCGGACTTCATCGGCGCAGCAGCGGGAGTTTGGTGCGGAGATTAAAGACCGAAGGACACGGATCGATCGGTATAATCTTTCCAAACTCTTTTACAGTTTTCTAGTGTACGGTTAATAGAACGATCCGGGTATTTGGTTGCGGTTGCGCCATGTTCTGAAAAGTTTTTGTTCCGCATTTGGCGTCGGTTTGATGGCCGGGCTGCTGCCGTATCCCAACATGGTATCAGAGGCAGGCTATTAACCGTATTCTAGTTGCTTTAGACAATGTTAATGTATCGAAATCAAAACAACTACTTTTCACTGCACTGAAATTCTATTCTATTTTGTTTTACAAAGTGTCTTCAAAAATTATTTTAACAATTGAAGAAGACTACTGACATGACCACAAGAACACACCCCAAACACGAGACCACCTTGCCGGATTTTGGCCAAGCACTTTCAAGGGAAATCCGGCGTCGCCGGCCGTTTTAGGGCTTCTGTGTTTGTTTTTTGGGGTGTGTTCTGGTCTGTGGAATTTTGGTTCAGTGGAATTATTTGTTTAGCCCAGTTTGGATAAAATTTTATCCGGTTGTTTGGGCTATTCAGGGGTTATTTCGAATTCGATATTTTCTAATATTGTTTAAAGTTTGCAGTACATTTCATTTCTATCTATGACCGTGAATGTCATTTGATCGGTAAATCTTGTCTAATCGCTATAGTCCTTTTAGACGGATTTGCGAATGTGACATTCACGTTGATGTTCTGTGTTGTGCTGTAATGTTGCGGATTGGTCGTGGTGGATAGCTTGTGTGCAATGGTAGTGTAGTTTGGACTTATTTGTACTTTTGATATCGCGGGGCGAGCGTCCAACATGTGGACTGCCGTCACTGCCTGTTTTTATATTATTCTTTTGGGGCACGACCGGGTTGAGGTCGATGTACCCGTTGTACATATTTTATTTTCTATACTAAGATTACCCCACGGTGGGGTGCACGGATAGCCGAGTTCTAAAGGGCAACGGGCCCGCATCTCATGGCTTTGAGATGGAGGGGGCTTCACTCTAGAATTGGCGGGCTATTCTCCGCACTCGTAGGGGGTATAGTTTGACCCAAGGTGGAGTGCTCAAGTTACCGGATTCCGTGAAGTGTTGGGTGGTCCATTCACTTTACTGAAGGGGGCTGCCTCGCTTCTGGTTTTGGTGGGTAACTTACCACGCTCGTAGGGGTCTAGGTTTTCATTGCACAGGCTATCCACACGACCAGGGGAACGTCGGGTTTCACTTGTAGCTCAATGAAACCCGGGGCTCCCAGATTATCTGTATTGTTCTGTGATGCTTATTACTATTCTGTGATGTTGCATTTATCACGCCTTGAGCGATTATTATATATTGATACACACACACACACACACACACACACACACTAGTAGATATTGTATATGTTTTACACCCGTGCTAGTCCAGTCCCCGCTCTGTCTTTAGTTAAGTAACCTAACGGGTGATGATGGGACCCAGTGGCGAATGCGGATGGCATATACGTGCATCATATTTTCGTTCTTTTCTGGTGTGATTAATTGATGGGACTGCGTTGATTTTGATCAGTGCAAGGATAAAATAAACCTATATTTGATGTTGTGGGAACCATTTTTTCAAAAGATGTTATTACAAGGGCGTTCTCTTTTATTTTGCACAGTGGTATTCGGTTATGAATATCCAGCACCTCATTCAACGAGGCAAGGGCCGAGATCCCTTCATCGGGAGTGACCCCTTGGACAGAGGTTTGTATCTGGGTAATAACTTCACTATAGTCGATTACTTTTTGCTTTGCATTACGGTATTCAGTTTGGGATATCCAGCACCTCATTCTACGGGGAAAGAGCCGGGATCCCTTCACCGGGAGTGACCTCTTTAGCAAAGGTTTTCGCCACTATATTTTTATAAAAATATATTCGGTTCCTTCAACGATATCAAGTACATTACGCTAAAGGTTTTTTGCCAAAAACCTTTAGTATCCCTCCATCATTTCTTACAGGTATTAGTTAGTATTCATGCTGTGTATGGTGACCCCTGTCAAGGCACAGTGCTTGGTAGCTGGGTAATACTTGTTTGCTGCATAGATATGCGATTATTTAGGATAGTCGCACGGTCATTTTAACCTCTGTCAAGGGAGCGTGCGGGTGGGTCTAAGTTAATCCAGGACAATGACGAGTTGAACTTGACTTGCGACTTATGATATGTTGACCTCTGTCAAGGTCATAAGCCATTTGAGCTAAAAAATCATATCGAGAGTTTCAAACATATAGGAAACTTGCCAGGCATGCGCATACCTTCTGGAGCGTGATAACGTGAGTGGGTTCCATCACGTTATCATGCGATGATGGTTGGATCCCGATTCCCACTGATGAGTTGGACTACTCCTCGGGTGATCCCGACTAATTCATCTTTCAGGTTTGGAGGAGAATTTAAGGATAAAGTGGGAGGTTTCCTGATTGGATAAAGTGATTAACCATTCTGATTCAGGTTAGATTGCATGCAGAGTGTTTCTATTCTCTCTCTCTCTTTGACTGGGACCATGACCCGACCCTAGACTATAACTCAGTGACCAAGTTAACCGAATTTTCTTAAAACACTAGCTTTTGGATTGTGTAACACCTTAGGATGTGATTAGTGACTAATTATACTTTAATATATGGTTTTTAATAAAAAGTTTACCAAAACAATTTTCAAATATTTTATCAAATTTAATGAATATTTTATTAGATTTTACTTAGGCTTGCACACACTTGTGCATGTAAACTAGGGTTAAAATTAGGGTTAGACCATGATTAGCAATCATGGTAGATTAACCCATTTTCCTTAAGCTAATTCAAAATTTGAATTAAGTATTTTGGGTTTTTTTTTTTTTTTTAAATGGAAAATGATTTGGTATGGGTTGACTTGGAGAGAGAGAGAGGGAGTGTGGACATCATGGCTTGAGCCATGCTCAAATTAAATGAGGAGAGAGAGGGGGGTTGACTAGCCTTGACTCTCTTTTCTTTTTGCTTTTGCTTCTCATTTTCTCACATCTCTCTCTCACTCCCACTCACAAGCAGCAGCAGCACCAGAAGAAGCAGCAGCAGCAGGAGCTTCAGCAGCAGCAGCAGCCAGCAACAACACCAGCAACACCAAGTAGCAGCAACAACATCAGCACCAGCAGCATCAGGCAGCAGCAGCAGCTGCAGGCAGCACCAGCAGCTCCTTCTCCTCCTCCTCTTCTCCTTCTCCTTGTACTTAGGATCCCTAGGGGTATAATCTTTGAACTCATTTCTTTTTTTTGCTAAACTTATGTGTTTAGTAGCATCAGTTAGTGTTAAATAGGCGTTTTAGTGCTAAAATGGTGATTTGTGTGGAGTTTTGGCCAAGTGGTGATTTTGATGGTTAGCCTAACTTAATTAAGTGTTATTAGGGCCACGTAAACCTAGTTTAAACCCAGATTTCACTAAATTACCATAGGGTTTCATATTGGTGTAAATTTAACGTTTTAATGTGAATTTTAAGCTTTCTGTAATCTGTTGTTGACCCGGTGGTTTCAGATAAAATCTGAGTTAACTGTAGCATACTTTTTAGACCTTGATCACACCACCGGAGAACGAGACCCCCTACCTACCTTATGGCCGCCGATTTATTCATTCTGGCCGCAATTTGCGGCCAGATGAGGGTAGTTTTGTGTTGGGTTTGGGTGGGTAGATGTCTGTTGTATATTTAAGGCCTGTGGTTTATGCAACTTTTCACTTTTGTGCCCGAGTCAAAATCTGGATCGATATATCGTTTTTTTCAATACGTTTAGTTTGCGCGACACGTGTGATACGTGAGTGGGTTCTGTGTTCCCGCGTGTCGCGACGTGTCGGGGTAGCTTTAGACACATATACATGTAAGTCCACGGTAGCACTCCGGCCGTCTAACAGACGCCAAATGAGAAACAAAAACTTTTTACAACTGGTGCTATCGTATACCGTAATCCGGATCTGCCATTAAAGCTAAACTAACAAATTGTAAAGTGGGTAGAAACGTTATACCGAATGATCCGAGTCCTTCGGTCTTCAACCATCATCTCACGCTTTGTTGCGGCTGCTCCAATCTCCTGAATCTCCAATCTTCTCGTCCAGGTTGCACCACGTCGACGGATCTTTAAACGGGCTCCCGCCTCTGAACCGAGGCAACTCGATCGTCAAGTTTGCTAAAAGAGACGACCAAGATGAAGTAGAGAATGAGTAGAACACTTTGTCTCGTTACGTCCAAGGCTATGGACGAACGGTTAATGAAGTTGCCTTTTGGAATCGGGTGAAATGAGAAATGAGGCTTATCTAATTTCCATGAGTCCAAAACAATACCAATCTTTTTCTAGCAACCATTATGAATCCTCAAGGGGGTGGCCGGCCACTATAAAAGGAGGTGGGGTGAGTGTAGGAGAGGGGGAGGTGACCATAAGCACAAACTTATCATAACACCTAGTATGGACACAATAATGTAAAGCATGACTCATTAACCTTAGTCACCAAAACATTAATGGAACAATTAATGCTAACAATGAATCATCAAGCCTTGTCACCAAATCTAGAACCTTCTAGAACCATGACTCACCCTCATCAAGAAAAGATAAATCCGCATTTAACCGACTGTTAAATATGGCTGATAGAAAACTGGAAACTGGAAACAGGCAACTGGCAACTTCCAAAAATGATCCTGAAACGAATTTCAGGACAACCCCGTATCAGTATAAACATACCCACATTTGCATTACGACCGAATACAAATGCAACTGAGACAAAGATATTATATCTACACAGTATAATACTGGGTTCCGGCTTAAACCAAAGCCTACCAGTATTATCTGCTCGAAAAACGACACGTGCGAAAACGCACGTGCTTTTTCCGAACCTTGCCATATCACCATACGGCCTCTACAACGTTTCGCCCGAACTTGGGAAAGTGTCTGTGGGGAACTCTAATAACTCATCAACACACTGGCACTGGGTATAACCTCTAGCATGTTAGAGGTACAAGCTGTATGTAACGGTTTGCCTATGTATTGATTGGAAGGGAAGCTGACGAGCTAACTCATCTCTAAACCCTATTGAGCCTGACAGTGACAATGTATATACAGTCCGGTCCGTTCGTCTAAAGAGTATCGCATATCGAGTCTAGGGGTGTGGATAAAGTCAGATCCCTAATAACGCGATAAATCGTGTCGGTATGAAGCCCATCACCACCTGAGAAACTACTGATCCAAATCAGTAATTCTCCACTACCTCGGCCGAGGATTCCTAGTGATGGCCACCCGTGCACTGCGCGACATCAACCCCTAATACCGGGAGAGACGAATCCCCGACGATCTGCTCACTTGCCTCCAATGTGGCTCGGGACTGTACCCAACTAAAACCTGTTTGCACAACTCCTTTGAGCATGGTAGGGTAGTAATCTAAGCACAGTGGGAACTCACACGAGATAAATGACGATCTCAGGTCGATGAACTAACATGTACACATGTCACCAGGGAATTGCTATCTGACGATATGTATAATACCAACTAGCAGATTCCCAGCGAGTCCTGTCCGGTGTACTCATAACTCAATGAGCACCTGTATACATCTTAGGTGATCAAACTGACACCAGTGGCTTGTGAGACCGGCCACCGCCCCTCGTCGGGGTCTCGACTGTATACACTAGTCTACTCTGGAGTATCGATGCCCTGTCTCGAAACTCCCACGACTAGGGACACTTTAAGGATGTGCTTACAGACCCCAGCTCCCACGTATATGATCGCCATCATACTGCTGGTAGTCAAGCAAGAATCCTATGGGCTCTATCATCATGCAATAGTGAACTAAAGCATGTATACGATGATAAAGACAAACCAGATAGCATACTATCATCTCGAGCAAGACTGTCATATCGGTATAGGTCCTGCATCAATCATTGCAATCACGTACCTGCGATCCAATAATTGACTTTGAGGCACTATCTCCAACAATCTCCCACTTGCACTTTAAGGCTAATTATTGCGATTTCGCATACTCACAGCCCGTGTGATACCGAACATCCAACTCCTCTACTAATCAGTTTCACAAAGCTAGTTTGTAAAACTCTTGTGTTCGAGAAATAGCCTCAGTGAGTGGATCCGCCCTGATGTTTCTTTCTATATCTCTCTAAATCTCAAATTCGCGGAGAAATCCATCTCCCGAATCGAGTAATACCTGTCTTAGAATATGTCTGGATATCTGATCAGTCGAAAATAATGTATTTTTAACACGTCAATTTCCCTATATTTTGCATTCATCTAGAGGTGTTCGGTTTGCATATTTCACATATTAGCAAAACAATCCTGAAATACCAGATTGCATGTATTATACTCTAAAACCGACATTTCTGAGGGAATTGACTGTATTTCTTGGCATCACATCATCCTTATATTGCGCAACACTTGTCTTGAGAAATTGTGCAGGAAAATCCGGAAAAAAAGCCAAAATTGTCATTTTGCTGATCAAACATTACACCAACTCCAAGTTTTGAGATCTGGTAGCAATCCAAAGGGAAAAATACAATTCAACATATCTTATAAAGGCCCATAATTCAGCCCAAAGCAGCACCAGAAATTGCAAGCCCTAAGGCCTCCAAAGAGCCGCGGATCCGCGGCGGGAGCCTGCTTGCGCCGCGTATCTGCCACGTCATCACCTAATTTTTAGGGAATAATTCCTATTTCAGTGCACACATCTCAGAAAGACACATCAAATTCCAGAATTCTCTCGAAGATTCTGCCAGATCAACAAGGATGATTAATTAAGCTAATCTTGATTAAGCTCCTAACAAACTATTTCTAGAAGCTCTCTCCTAACTAATCACATCTAGAAGCTTCTCCTCAACAAACTTTTCAAGGGAATTCAAATCTCCTCTAACTAACTTTTGGAGGGAAATTCAAAATTCAAATCCTGGATCTAGGGTTTTGGGAAGTCTATAAATGGAAGCCTAGACCTAGGGTTAAAGACCTTCCTCATTCTTCAACATCTCTCTCCCTCTTCCTCCACAAGTTGAGTGACACGACTTGTGTGAAACCTTAACCCTAATTCCAATCCAAATTCAAGATCTCGAGTACCAAATCAAGCAAGAAGCCTTCAACCTTTCAGGAGCGGAGCCGATCTTCAATCGGGCAAGTGATCCAAGCCGATCCGCAACTCAAGGAGACGAGCGAAGCCAAATCGACGATCGAGTTCTTCCTCTTGTAGTTCTTGAGTGATTGTAATGAAATTGTTGATATAAATAAAAGGTGAAATTCTTTAATCTTTCTTTCTTTAAATTCTTGCATCATGATTCGATCTCAATTTGTGATTGTGATTCTTGTTGTGATGTTTGAGTAAAACTCCGCTCGTAAAGGAGTCGAGACGATCAATAGAATGATGATGATTTAGATCTTTTTACAATTCTTAAATCCTATAACGATTGTAAATTCTTATGAATCAAATGATCGATGACCTAGTTTCGGGATGATCCTCTCTTAATTGTGTTCACTCAAAACTAAGGAACAACGATTGATCATTTGATTAACTAGAAGCTAGAATTTGAATGAGATTCATCGAAAGGATAAAGGATAAGACGATGAAACCCTAGCTACTTCGCAAGATCCTTAACCTCGACGAATAATCATCGATCTAGTATCAATTCGTTAATGGATAAGAACATGAAATCTTTAGATCTCATCACATCTATAGATCCGATCGATTCCTACGAGCCTCATTTCGATTCTTGATATTTGGTTGGAAAAATCATCACAAATTACCACTTCTTGATTTTAATGCTTTCTTAGATCTAGATTTTCTCTTTCTTGAATTGCAATTACAAATTATGAATTGTTTTCTTTTCTTTTCCTTAAATTTTCAATTCATCTAATTCAAAAGACGAACGATTACACTTTCCCTGTGGACGATCCGCACTTACTAACGCGCTACATTCGACACCGTTATTGATTGTGGTCAAAATATTTTTGGTTGTGATTTCTATACAATTTTCTAAAACCGACACACAAAGAAAAGATCAATCAAATGGCGCCGTTGCCGGGGATCATTTGATTTACTTACACAATCGGAAAATAGTTTCAATCAAATGGCGCCGTTGCCGGGGATAGTGCGCTAATTGTTCGTATTTTGAAATTTGAGTTGAAAAGTTTATTCCATTACAATTTTTTTAGATCTAAACTCGCACAAACCCTAATACGTGTTGTTGTGATTTGTTGCGAGGGAATCTGGAGCTTGCTGTTGAATTGAAATAATTTTTGGAAAATTCCAGAGAACTGAAGGAGTGAACATAAGCTTTCTGTTGAATTTTGGTACAGAGAGCAGCACAAACGGCCGCGATTCTGCGGTATTATCCTCTATTTGCGGCGGTTCCGCGCCTGGGTAGAGGGTTCTCTGTGCAAATTTTTTTCAGGTAACTTCTATCTTTCTTATCTCCTTCTCAAATCTGCTCCAATTAACATTTTGTGCAGGCTTCTTTGCAAAAATCGCAGCGCCGCGCAAAAAGCAAAATTAATTTGTGCTTGTTTTGATCTTTGTGGTTGTTTGCATAATTAATACGGACATTAAGGGGCAAAGACCAAATCCAGATTAGGTGGGGAGTTCATTACCCTTCCGAAG
The DNA here is from genome assembly GCA_030015575.1 of Agapanthus africanus. Lineage (NCBI taxonomy): Eukaryota > Viridiplantae > Streptophyta > Magnoliopsida > Asparagales > Amaryllidaceae > Agapanthus > Agapanthus africanus. Next base: position 521,763,348 of record CM057337.1, read on the forward strand.
CCCCAAAAATCACAAACTTGCATCCGCATTACCCTCATTAATTAAAAAATATCTAGAGATGACTCTAAAGACCGTCGCGCTCACTTAGGACAAGAGAAGGCCGTGGGTAATTCATTGCTTATCCGCGTTTCTTTGTGGTGTCTAAGACAAGTGTGTCGAAGGCTAGTGGTTATTAATTAGGCCCACTACTTACGTAGTGGAGTACCTTCCCACTTACCTGGCACTTACCTAGCCACAGGGGGACAAAGAGGCAGTGTAGGATTTATCCTGCGACTTGTATTTTGGCAGTTAGGAGCGGTCTAGAGATTTGACCTAGGTGACCCCTAGAATTAGGGCTTTGTGTGTTGCATTTGTTGTGTTGCATCATTTTTTCAAAAATCCATCCAATTTTCAAAACAAACACCGCATTCATATCATTTCCCCTAATTATAAATCTACGCTGCCACTTGTACTAACCCTTTTTATTTCAAGATAGGCTGGACAACGGGATTCTAGTGCCTGTTTAGTCCGCGTCCCTCCGATCGACCCTAAAGTCGGTATTTCTACATTTACCCTTTCTTTACCCACCACCACACCCACACTGATGGATCCTACTCCATCAAATTTCTTTACCACTACTCTGCCGCCGTCCGTTGGTGCGCAGAATCCATCTCATATCTCTCTCCAAGAGAGGTGCTATCCTACTCGAGGTCCCCTTTCCACCTGTCTTTCCATTCCACCAGCCAACGGGGACAATTTTCAAATAAAACCCCGATACATCAACCTTCTACCAAAATTTCATGGTCTCGAGTATGAAGACGCATACGTGTTTATCACGAAATTTGAAAATGTATGCGCAATGATGGGTACCTCACAGCTGTCTGTGGATGCTTTGTGTCTTTGTCTTCTCCCATTTACCTTGTGCGATTTAGCCGAGAAGTGGCTATATAACACTACCGCACATTCCATTTCAAATTGGGAAGAATTCGTCAAAGCATTCCTTAAGAAATTTTACCCACATCACAAAACAACTTAAGTCCGTAGCGAAATATATCAATTCACCCAGCTTCCAAATGAAACATTTTCACAATGTCTTGAACGCTTTAAGGATCTGTTAGTCCAATGCCCTCATCACGGCATCCCGAGATGGGATCTGTGCCGAATCATTTATGAGGGCATTAATCCTAACACAAGACAGACCCTTGAATCCATATGTCAAGGCAACTTCATGACTAAAGATGATGGGGAAGCCTGGAAATTTTTAGAAGATTTTGCTGAAAAATCATTACAGTTGGAGGGTGTGAGTCAATCGTCTAGGGATGGCAATGATATTTCCATAGGAGTTAGAGCTGACATTGCAGCTATACACAAGAAACTCGAGACTATGGAAAACAAATTTTTAGCTGCCGCCCTAAATCAAATGTCACTCTCCAAAACTGTATGTGGATGTTATTCTGATCCATCACATCTCACGGAAGAATGTCCACTAAATTCTCCGTTTCAAGGTCACGAGCATACCAATACCGCATTCCAAAGATCTAGAAACGATCCATCTTCTTCCACATATAATCAGAGTTGGAAGAATCACCCTAACTTTGCTTGGAACCAATCACAATCTCAAAACACGGTTCCAAGCCAAAACAATTTCCAAAGGGTCCCTCCACCACAACAGCAACCACCACTTCAATTGAGTGAGCACCCCTACCAATCACAAAACTTCCAAAATCCAGCCAACACTTTTGCACCACATGAAAACTCTTTGCAATTGACCGGTACAGTTAACACCTCTGCACTAGCACAAACCTTGGATACTTTCATGAAACAATCCATCCAAGGGACGGCAAGTTTGCAATCTTCCATCGAGAATGTGATGAAGATCATTGTCTCTCAAAATGAGAATATCAAATCAATGGAGGAACAAATTGCACAACTAAAAGCCGAAATGAGTGCAAGAGAGAAAGGGAAACTTCCAGCTCAACCTTTACCCAATCCTGGCTATTCACATCCTGTGGATATAATCACGTTGAGATCTAGAAGAGTGCTTGACAATCTCATTGGGGAAGAGATTAATGACACTGACAAATCAATCAATGATACCCCGACTGAGACCTTCCTTCCACTTCTACTTCTAATTCTGACCCCAGTTCTTCTACCCCACAACCTTCTTGCGAGCCTATTCTTCGTTTCCCAAAAGGCTCGCCACCTCAGCCCAGCTCTTCTAGTCCTCCACAGATGATCCCCACTCCTCTTTTGGGATCATGTCTACCCCCACTTCCTTCTCCTATGATGGACCCAGCGCTTATTCCTAAAGCACCTTACCCTAATCGATTAAGGGCTAACTCATCGAGTCCACATATGGAGAAGATCATGGACATTTTTAAGCAAGTTAACATCAACATCCCTCTCCTAGATGCTATCCAACAAGTTCCGTCCTATGAGAAAACTCTTAAGAACTTGTGCACTAGGAAGAGGAAGACTCAAGTGCCCAAGAAGATTTTCATGGCAAAGACTGTAGACATGGCTTTCCCCCAACAATTACCGAGGAAACGTAAGGATCCTGGATATCTTACTATTTCCATTTCTATTGGGGAAAAACACATTAACCGTGCTCTACTAGACCTTGGCGCTAGTGTTAACTTGCTTCCATACTCAGTCTATGAGCAGTTAGGGATCGGAGAGTTGAAGCCAACCCATTGCACTCTCCAGATGGCTGACCGATCAATCACCAAACCTAGGGGTGAACTGGAGGATGTGTTAATAAAAATCAGGGAATTCATATTCCCTGTGGACTTTATTGTAATTGATACACAGCCTGTAGCGAACCCACGGAATCAAATTCCGGTGATTTTAGGTCTCCCCTTTTTGGCCACTTCTAACGCTATCATCAACTGTCGTAATGGTTTTATGACCCTATCCTTCGGGAATAGGTCAATTGAACTGAACATTTACAAGTTGGGAAGTGTACCCTCTGAACCTACTGCTCAGGTCTGTTCTGTCGACTTAATGGATGTCGAAAGCAGCGAATTTGATGATCCTCATGATACTGATCTAGACTCTTTTCATATGTTGTTGTTTGACCCAACTATGTATCATACACATACGGACTCTTCCACCGAGATGTCCGGGTCAACAATTAACGCTGATTATGAACAGTTTTTAGAGTCTGAAGATCACCCCGAACTTTGTGATGACATTATTTCTCGGGGTATTGATGGAACTTTTGAGGAAATCTTCGCTGATGAACTCGCATATTTGAATGACACCGGTGTTGAGATGAATCATCTCCCAATCACTGAAATTGAACCTCCACCCCTTCTTCTGAACTGTAAAAAGAATGCGAGTAATCCATCACATTCACTGCATCGTCTCTCCAAAATGAGACGCACACACATTCTATTCCACCACTTAACCTTTCCCCACTTCTTCTTCCACCAACCAGAGCACTGCATTGACAAATTTTTTGAATGGTTGGTGTTGACATTCGGTCTTTGCAAAGCTTGGCATCGACCAATGATTTTTGACCCCCTCATGCGATTTTCAAAGATTAACATTGCATAACTCAAGTTTGGGGGGGGCAATTTTTCTGTCTCTTGGAAAGAAAATTTTTACAAAATTTTGAGCCGAAAATAAGTTTGGGGGAGGTTCTTCACTTAAATATTTTGCCCCCACTAATAAATTCCTCCCAAGCTTACAGGTTTTTCGAGATTTAGCAGAAGGCAACAGTGAGGACACTATTGAAAACAAGTTTGGGGGAGGTTTGTGCTTATTTTCGCATCATTTGCATCATTCTCTGCATAAGCACAAAACATTTTGAAAACCTATAAAAATTTCAAAAAAATTCAAAACTATAAAAATATTTCTGTACATAAATAAGATAATAAAAGTTTAGATAGTGAAAAATTACATCCATGAGATTAGAAAAATTTAAGAAAACTAAGAAAATTAGAAGTTTTCTTATACGAACTAGTAATAAGTAGTTATGAGCCATTGTCCCAAGGGTTAGTAAGATGAAGGAAGTCACTAATCTGAGGATAAAAATAAGTCTGAAAAATAGTTCCTATTCTGGAAGCCAAACATTTTTAACGTTGATACCCTGTTATCCGCACTTACACACGTCTTGAAGCCTGGGATAGTAGAGGATACCTTGAAATACTCTTGTCTTAAAGCCGATGTATGAAGGAAATAAAAAGAAAAAGTGAATAAAAAAATATATATAAAGTGGTGAGAAAAATGGACACTGGTTTTGTTATCGCCGAGGGCAATAAAAAATATATAGCGAGGGTGCCTCTTCACCTAGTGCCCTAAGGCCAACTGGTCTGGGAGACACTGCTATGCCTGAGGTGGTGCAAGACGAGGAAAATACACCAAATAAGCAAACACATGAGTAATCGGTCGATTAGTACCTCAAGAAGTATTAACGGTCGCATGAAAGTGTGTGAGCACATCTAAATATTCATTAATTAAAAAGTACTGAGGCTGATGGGCAAGAGTATGATAGCTTGAATTGAATTCTCCGGGTGTAGGGATGTCCTTTTGTCATGACCCGAAAGTACGGAACGTGACCGGCACTTAGAATACGAAGCGTCTAGAGGCGCCACGTAACCTAAGTAAGCCGAAGCCCAGAAATCTAAACCACGTTAAAGAAGAAAAAGTAAAAGAAACATGAAGAAAAACAAGTTTAAAAGTATCAGCAAATTTTCCCAAAATTTTCGGCAGAGTCTCCTCTGTAAAAACTGGCCCCCAAAAGGGTACACAAGCATAATATATATAAACAACAATAAAAAGCATCCCCTAACGGGAGCTAACTCAACGCCAACAGGCGGAAACAACCACAACAAGCATAATAATATACAACGCCAAAGGGCAAGGCTCAAAACTCAAAAGAAAACAAAACCACCAGATCAGAATAATACATGCGCGACTCTAAGGTCGAAATAAAAGACTGGTCCAATAAACTTATCAAGTAATACAAGTATGGTTGATGGAGCTTACTAGATACAAATGAATGAATAAAAGTACAATGGTGGTTCGGATACAAGTGAACCAACCTACCGTGCAAGTCACCCTGAAAGAATAGATGTGCCAGCAAGCTGCCAGGGAAACCTATACACCGAACCTGTAATAAAATTTGGCACAACGGGGGTGAGTTGCCAACTCGTGAGTAGAAGACATCTACGAAAAGAAATCGAATGCACGACGCTATCCTAGGTCATAATAATACACTATTATATCCCAATCATCTAGTAATAGCAGGGTAAAACTACGTGTAAATGCAGAACTCCGTGCTCGTGTCAGTGCCTCATATAATACTATGTCATATGAATGGATATGCATGCATTATGAATATAAAATAACCAATCCTGAAATCCAGAAATATCTGTATAAGAAATCTTTAGCTGTTATCATAGTAAAATGTGTATAAGAATCTGAAATCTCAACAATGAAATCCATGGAAATCCGTGTCTAGCATCGACACAACACATGTAATCTCAAGTCTCAATATCTCGGGCTCCGTCAGTCCGGATCGGCCCATATCATCAAATCTCACGACAACGGTCGGTATCCTCCGGATATCCGCCGCGCCAGACATCACCGGTAGGTAGCCTTCCCCTGCCAGGCTCATTGTCTAAAACTCGATCTTCTTGCCCCGGGGTACCATACCGAGCCCACCATGTACCCGAGACGGTTCATCCACTCCTCGAATCGGGTCTCGAAATCCAACAGAAAACATGAAATCTCATGGTGGACGACACATACATCACGAGAAAACCGCATCTTATTTTAAAAAGAGAAGAGGAGAGAGAGAGAAGTTTTATATATTCTTGCGGTTTTCCCCAAAAATCCAGAAATCTCATAGAAATCCAAATCTTAAAATCATGAGTAAGTATATGATAAGTGTCGGCATATGCCCATGATACTGTATGATAACATGAAAATATGAATGCATGAATGTCTAAGTGATAAATATCATGTCTATACTAACATCAGAAAGTAATCACAATATTATATCGGTCTAGTTGTTAACTAATTCTATCAATAAAAGACAATATGATCTAAAGTGTACGTGACATAGCAATTACCGATGATGATGTGTGTGAGCCGGCAAATAAGTGTGCGTGGAATATGCGCATCATCGGTAATGGTGCTGGTGTCCTAACAGGTATGGTTTATACTGATTATAGCAACATATGTAAGAACATGCACCATGATGATTACAGTATGAATGTATAAACAGATGTGCAGTATCCACCCCTCTGCGACATACGAGTACAACTATCACTATATGAATCGAACCTAAACTAGTGTCCATCTAACCTCCTAAAGAACTTAACCTAAGAAACTAGTCAATAAGAAACAAGAGTCTACCTAAGGTCTGAATCAATATCTCTAATAGTCGGTGATCCAGCCTCAATAGCGTCATGTACGAAGTACGGCTTCCTCGAACCAAGAGTGCGGATCAATCATCATATCTATGCCTCGTACGGTAAAATCCATCGTACGGCATCCCATTATCGGGGTACGGGTCAAGTATCTCCTAGGTGTCTCATTATTCATATAATGTCATTACCAACACATATCATGATCAAGGTGCTAAACTGTAATCGCCTACATCAATCATATATCATTGCCATCATAATAAGTATCATTAGTTTATCCTCAGAAATATCATGTCATATGTATCATATCGTAATCAAGTCATACATATCCCATATCGTGATCAATCACAAGTCATAGTGCGGGTACTATTTTAGAGTCCCATGTACATCAATATCATCACTACCCCTTATAATTTAAGTATACATGTTCATTATCTCATTCTCTAATGATCCGCTCACACTTAATACGACTGTATAGCCAAGAATCACGGCATCAAACCCAGTTACACTATTTCATCATACCTCGGATATCATATCACATCAATGAATCACATATACGTGTTGTATATATATGTATATACCTATACCTCGTTCTATATATATACACATACACGTATACCCCATGTCGAGTTTCAGTGTGTGCGTGGGTGTGTTTCTATCTGAAACCTACGAACCTCTTCCATGGTACTCATCCTCTGATATGGTTTTCCTAAATCAGTCTAGTCCAGCCTAGGGTCAATACTAGGGTCCTACTAGGGTCACATCTGGTTTCCTAATGTCAATAAGTACCATTCCTATTCTACGTTGCGGGGGTGCTAAACGCCATCCACCCGACTTCCCCCCGTAAATATACATCTACTCACCTGGTCCATGTCTGCCGAAGACAGTGTCGCCATCCTCCTCTTCATCGCCCGCAGTCCACGTGAGAGGTACCTAAACGCAAACATATAAATAGCATCGTAAACTGAATCACATACAAAGTCAAAACAACGCAAGGAACAAGCATAGGTTAAAACCTATGTCTCATCCACGCAAAAGCACCAAATATCTCTCGATATCGGCGTACAAACTCCGATGGATCGAGATAAACATTAAAAAATAACTCGTAGTTTTAAAACACATTACTTATATTATAAAACATGATTAAATCCATCGAAACCCTAAAATCCATCAAACCGTCCAATTTCGTAAAAAACCGAAATTGCCAATTTACCGTTTTTCATCAAAACTTGACATTTAAATGAAACCAATAGTTATAAAACTCATTATATAGCATAACTAGACTATACAAACCATTACTACATTTTTATTACACAAATTTGTATTAATTTGAAATTTCTAGTTTGCAACCTTTAACAATTTTTCAACATTTTCAAGCAAAATACCACAATTCCACCACAAAACATGATTTTGCATGAATTAATGTCTTAAATTACAATTCATAATGATAATGATATAATGAAACCATAATTATAATTTAAATCCCTTTTATTTAGAAATTTCCAAAATCTAGTTTACAAAATAATAGCATTTTATTACTATTTTCCAATTATCAAAGTAATCTAGTGATCAAACTAAGTTTTTCTTTCCATTAACATGCTAATATTCTCACTAAAACTACAATCTAATGATAGCAACTTTAATTGGAATTTTATATTACCCACAAACACATTTTAGAAAAATCTAGTTAGCTAAATAGTTTAATTAAAACAATTTCGATAAACAATTTATTATACCACAACCATGCAAGAATTTTCCACTCTAAAAGATGTTAAACTAGCTATTATAACTCTAATTAATTAATAAAAACCACCTCTTGAATTTGCAAACCCTAACTTGAATTTTAAAATTTACAACTAGAATTAATATAATAAATCTAATTATGCTTTAAAAGAACATTTAATAGAAATAATTCAAAAGAGAAGAATTTATACCTCCACAACCTAAAGTCCAAACATGAAAATGAGCCCCCAAAATGCATGTTATCCATCTCCAAAATCCATGTAAAGAAGATCAAGGAATAAAGGGTAGGAAATAATTAAGATTTTGAGTATTTTTTGTTGAATTTTTGATGTAATTTGATGGATTTTTGTACAAAAATGAAGTGGGAAATGGGGGGGGCTGCCATGGAGTGATGGCCGGTCATGAGAGGGAGTGAGGGAGAGAAAGAAATGAGTGAGGAAAAGTGTAGAAGTTTCAAGAGAAGAAATATCACTTAAAGGTCTTTTCATGCTTTTATTTATTTATTTATTTATTCCTTCACTATAGCAACTCAAGAAAACTCTAGAAAATAGAAAAAATTTGCAAATAAATTTTGCATGATACATACTAAATTCTAACATACCATGGTTCATTTTTACAAATTAAAACCATTCAAATTTGTAATTTACACTATTTTAGTGTAAAAATAAAGCTTATGTTAATATTTAAAATAATTAATTTAGGAAATTTTTTTAATTAAACTAAAAATTTATAAGTGGCTAAATAAACACTATTTACTAGTAATTACATAATTAAATAGGTATTTTTGAATTTATAATGAAAAAAATTGCGGTTTGGTTTTACGAAAAATACATTTTGCCTTACCGAAAATCATAAAATTTACTTAAACAATTTTATTCATTTAAATATTTATTTAATTATTTTTAAAACGTTACAATCTTCCCCCCTTTAAGAAATTCAGTCCCCGAATTTAAATTAAAACTCCCCCTCCAAATACTAAAATATTTAGCAAAACACTCAAATCGTCGGGACTCCGAAATCATCAATACATAACAAAAATCAACTCCATCAAGCATAACGCAATCATCAGAGTTATGGTGAAGATAAAATATCAAAACCCAATATGAAAACCATTATAATATACATCAATCTATAACTTATATATAGTGTGCATCATAGTGAAGCCGTCCAAATATCTGGATAAGGAAATATACAAAAACCCCTTTTGAAAATTGCCGTGTGATGCACGTGTCACGGCATAAGTAGCGGACATTTAATTTAAAAAAATAGCTATATATATATATATATATCTTTTATTTAACATACACGTCCCTCCTGGTTACTAAATCAAATGATTATGAAACATACTGCTCAAACTGAAATTAATCCCAATCACATCAATAAAATATCATGTGCGTCCGGTGCGCACTGAAATCGAAACCAAATATAGATACCATGAATACACACAAAAACAAAATAAGTGCAACAGGTGTGCACCAAAACATCTGTCAAGTGCAACGGGCGTGCACGACTCACTATCAGGTGCAACTAATCTGCACAAAACCCCGATTTAGTGCATCTGGTGTGCACAAAATCGCATCAAGTGCGCCAAGTATGCGCAAAAATCCTAATCAGGTGCACATGGTGCATGAAAACATACATCGAATACCAAAATCGAAATCACAGCACAAAAATGCATGAAAACTAGGTCGAAACATATGTCAAAATCATGTGTAATCCCTATGCACAAAATCAAATCAAAAATCTCAAAATATATAAAACCAAATCAAGTGTACTGGGTGTATACTAAATAACATCAATACAACTGATATATGAAACACAAATAGAATGAAATGAAGGTACACCCAAGAAATACCAATCGTAGAACAAAGTCCTCAAAATACCAAAATCCAATCAACGAAAATATAAAATTCAAATCACTAAATCACAATCGTAAACACTATCGTCAATGCCCACCTCTTTCCTCTGATGTCGATTGCTTCGAACTCGTCTCTTCGCAGCTGTGCTGACTGTGCTACCCACGGCATTACTCATATCTAGAGTCTCCTACGTAGTCGATCCCTTCACTTGATATCCGGACTACATTAAACTTTTCGATCGATCCATCAAAATCCCATAATTCCCCGAGAGCTCAACACTCAAGTACAGTTTAAAAAATATCCGGTACATACCCCAGCATCGATGATCCAGCCGTAGAAGGGCAAACCCAAGCCTCACTAATGGCACCGCGGAACTGCCGTAAACCCTAAGGTTCAAGGGCGTTCTCGTGGTCATTATGTCGAGTTAGGGTTTCATTCTTCTAGAGGGTCCATCGAAATACCTGCATGTTCTTCCGAATACTTTAAACTTGGGAAAATGGTTTTCTGATAATCGTTCGAACCCTTTAACTTCATCCGGACGGCATGTGAATACCCTTCGTCCGCACGCTAAACAATGCTTCAATCCTCAAGAATAACCAATACTCTAATGGTTATCGCATTCAAGCCACAGCTCCCTCTGCCAGTGCGCCCGTGGTAACAGAATCACCCTCCGACATCGATGAAGATAGATCAAAGGAACGAATGAAATACGGTGCAAACAATGTAAATCCTAGGGCTCCTTAAGCAGAGTAGCGTATCGTAAGTATGCCGCGGACCATACCCACGGTACGTTACTCTACCTAAATCGCCTACTCCATCAACCAAGGGTCACCTAGACTTATACAAGGTTAAACCTAGCGCTATGATACCAACTTTGTCACGACCCGAAAGTACGGAACGTGACCGGCACTTAGAATACGAAGCGTCTAGAGGCGCCACGTAACCTAAGTAAGCCGAAACCCAGAAATCTAAACCACATTAAAGAAGAAGAAGTAAAAGAAACATGAAGAAAACCAAGTTTAAAAGTATCAGCAAATTTTCCCAAAATTTTCGGCAGAGTCTCCTCTGTAAAAACTGGCCCCCAAACGGGTACACAAGCATAATATATATAAACAACAATAAAAAGCATCCCCTAACGGGAGCTAACTCAACGCCAACAGGCGGAAACAACCACAACAAGCATAATAATATACAACGCCAAAGGGCGAGGCTCAAAACTCAAAAGAAAACAAAACCACCAGATCAGAATAATACATGCGCGACTCTAAGGTCGAAATAAAAGACTGGTCCAATAAACTTATCAAGTAATACAAGTATGGTTGATGGAGCTTACTAGATACAAATGAACGAATAAAAGTACAATGGTGGTTCGGATACAAGTGAACCAACCTACCGTGCAAGTCACCCTGAAAGAATAGATGTGCCAGCAAGCTGCCAGAGAAACCTGTACACCGAACCTGTAATAAAATTTGGCACAACGGGGGTGAGTTGCCAACTCGTGAGTAGAAGACATCTACGAAAAGAAATCGAATGCACGACGCTATCCTAGGTCATAATAATACACTATTATATCCCAATCATCTAGTAATAGCAGGGTAAAACTACGTGTAAATGCAGATACTCCGTGCTCGTGTCAGTGCCTCATATAATACTATGTCATATGAATGGATATGCATGCATCATGAATATAAAATAACCAATCCTGAAATCCAGAAATATCTGTATAAGAAATCTTTAGCTGTTATCATAGTAAAATGTGTATAAGAATCTGAAATCTCAACAATGAAATCCATGGAAATCCGTGTCAAGCATCGACACAACACATGTAATCTCAAGTCTCAATATCTCGGGCTCCGTCAGTCCGGATCGGCCCATATCATCAAATCTCACGACAACGGTCGGTATCCTCCAGATATCCGCTGCGCCAGACATCACCGGTAGGTAGCCTTCCCCTGCCAGGCTCATCGTCTACAACTCGATCTTCTTGCCCCGGGGTACCATACCGGGCCCACCATGTACCCGAGACGGTTCATCCACTCCTCGAATCGGGTCTCGAAATCCAACAGAAAACATGAAATCTCATGGTGGACGACACATACATCACGAGAAAACCGCATCTTATTTTAAAAAGAGAAGAGGAGAGAGAGAGAAGTTTTATATATTCTTGCGGTTTTCCTCAAAAATCCAGAAATCTCATAGAAATCCAAATCTTAAAATCATGAGTAAGTATATGATAAGTGTCGGCATATGCCCATGATACTGCATGATAACATGAAAATATGAATGCATGAATGTCTAAGTGATAAATATCATGTCTATACTAACATCAGAAAGTAATCACAATATTATATCGGTCTAGTTGTTAACTGATTCTATCAATAAAAGACAATATGATCTAAAGTGTACGTGACATAGCAATTACCGATGATGATGTGTGTGAGCCGGCAAATAAGTGTGCGTGGAATATGCGCATCATCGGTAATGGTGCTGGTGTCCTAACAGGTATGGTTTATACTGATTATAGCAACATATGTAAGAACATGCACCATGATGATTACAGTATGAATGTATAAACAGATGTGCAGTATCCACCCCTCTGCGACATACGAGTACAACTATCACTATATGAATCGAACCTAAACTAGTGTCCATCTAACCTCCTAAAGAACTTAACCTAAGAAACTAGTCAATAAGAAACAAGAGTCTACCTAAGGTCTGAATCAATATCTCTAATAGTCGGTGATCCAGCCTCAATAGCGTCACGTACGAAGTACGGCTTCCTCGAACCAAGAGTGCGGATCAATCATCATATCTATGCCTCGTACGGTAAAATCCATCGTACGGCATCCCAATATCGGGGTACGGGTCAAGTATCTCCTAGGTGTCTCATTATTCGTATAATGTCATTACCAACACATCTCATGATCAAGGTGCTAAACTGTAATCGCCTACATCAATCATATATCATTGCCATCATAATAAGTATCATTAGTTTATCCTCAGAAATATCATGTCATATGTATCATATCGTAATCAAGTCATACATATCCCATATCGTGATCAATCACAAGTCATAGTCCGGGTACTATTTTAGAGTCCCATGTACCTCAATATCATCACTACCCCTTATAATTTAAGTATACATGTTCATTATCTCATTCTCTAATGATCCGCTCACACTTAATACGACTGTATAGCCAAGAATCACGGCATCAAACCCAGTTACACTATTTCATCATACCTCGGATATCATATCACATCAATGAATCACATATACGTGTTGTATATATATGTATATACCTATACCTCTTTCTATATATATACACATACACGTATACCCCATGTCGAGTTTCAGTGTGTGCGTGGGTGTGTTTCTATCTGAAACCTACGAACCTCTTCCAAGGTACTCATCCTCTGATATGGTTTTCCTAAATCAGTCTAGTCCAGCCTAGGGTCAATACTAGGGTCCTACTAGGGTCACATCTGGTTTCCTAATGTCAATAAGTACCATTCCTATTCTACGTTGCGGGGGTGCTAAACGCCATCCACCCGACTTCCCCCCGTAGATATACATCTACTCACCTGGTCCATGTCTGCCGAAGACAGTGTCGCCATCCTTCTCTTCATCGCCCGCAGTCCACGTGAGTGGTACCTAAACGAAACATATAAATAGCATCGTAAACTGAATCACATACAAAGTCAAAACAACGCAAGGAACAAGCATAGGTTAAAACCTATGTCTCATCCACGCAAAAGCACCAAATATCTCTCGATATCGGCGTACAAACTCCGATGGATCGAGATAAACATTAACAAATAACTCGTAGTTTTAAAACACATTACTTATATTATAAAACATGATTAAATCCATCGAAACCCTAAAATCCATCAAACCGTCCAATTTCGTAAAAAACCGAAATTGCCAATTTACTGTTTTTCATCAAAACTTGACATTTAAATGAAACCAATAGTTATAAAACTCATTATATAGCATAACTAGACTATACAAACCATTACTACATTTTTATTACACAAATTTGTATTAATTTGAAATTTCTAGTTTGCAACCTTTAACAATTTTTCAACATTTTTCAAGCAAAATACCACAATTCCACCACAAAACATGATTTTGCATGAATTAATATCTTAAATTACAATTCATGATGATAATGATATAATGAAACCATAATTATAATTTAAATCCCTTTTATTTAGAAATTTCCAAAATCTAGTTTACAAAATAATAGCATTTTATTACTATTTTCCAATTATCAAAGTAATCTAGGGATCAAACTAAGTTTTTCTTTCCATTAACATGCTAATATTCTCACTAAAACTACAATCTAATGATAGCAACTTTAATTGGAATTTTATATTACCCACAAACACATTTTAGAAAAATCTAGTTAGCTAAATAGTTTAATTAAAACAATTTCGATAAACAATTTATTATACCACAACCATGCAAGAATTTTCCACTATAAAAGATGTTAAACTAGCTATTATAACCCTAATTAATTAATAAAAACCACCTCTTGAATTTGCAAACCCTAACTTGAATTTTAAAATTTACAACTAGAATTAATATAATAAATCTAATTATGCTTTAAAAGAACATTTAATAGAAATAATTCAAAAGAGAAGAATTTATACCTCCACAACCTAAAGTCCAAACATGAAAATGAGCCCCCAAAATGCATGTTATCCATCTCCAAAATCCATGTATAGAAGAGCAAGGAATAAAGGGTAGGAAATAATTAAGATTTTGTGTATTTTTTGTTGAATTTTTGATGTAATTTGATGGATTTTTGTACAAAAATGAAGTAGGAAATGGGGGGGCTGCCATGGAGTGATGGCCGGCCATGAGAGGGAGTGAGGGAGAGAAAGAAATGAGTGAGGAAAAGTGTAGAAGTTTCAAGAGAAGAAATATCACTTAAAGGTCTTTTCATGCTTTTATTTATTTATTTATTTATTCCTTCACTATAGCAACTCAAGAAAACTCTAGAAAATAGGAAAAATTTGCAAATAAATTTTGGATGATACATACTAAATTATAACATGCCATGGTTCATTTTTACAAATTAAAACCATTCAAATTTGTAATTTACACTATTTTAGTGTAAAAATAAAGCTTATGTTAATATTTAAAATAATTAATTTAGGAAATTTTTTTAATTAAATTGAAAATTTATAGGTGGCTAAATAAACACTATTTACTAGTAATTACATAATTAAATAGGTATTTTTGAATTTATAATGAAAAACAATTGCGGTTTGGTTTTACGAAAAATACATTTTGCTTTACCGAAAATCATAAAATTTACTTAAACAATTTTATTCATTTAATTATTTATTTAATTATTTTAAAAACGTTACACCTTTACACACACGCAGGCTGATATGATCAATGTTTGGAATAAAGATAGGGATGAAGAGTAAGACGATGTTTTATTGAGGGAGGACGTGATTTCTGACATCTTTTCATGACCATTAAGATAGGACTCATGACAACCGAAAAGCTAGCTTAGTTGGAAACCCTAATTTTCAAGGCTTTTCTTTTACAATTCTTTTCTTTAAATGTAGTATTCATGATCTTTCTTTTATTATTGGATTTTATGGGTGCAATCCGCTGAAAACCCTCAGGTGACAACACTCCTCCTACTAGGGACACCTAGAGGTTTAAAGGCTTGTTGCACGTGCTCACTGCAATCGTGTTGCCTACGAAAGTGTGCTAGTGTGCTTTTCTCTTTCTTTATTTTCTCCTTCTCTTTTTAATAAAACAGTTCGCTCGAGACGATCGAAAATAAGTTTGGGGGAATTTGATCAGTCGAAAATAATGTATTTTTAACACGTCAATTTCCCTATCTTTTGCGTTCATCTAAAGGTGTTCAGTTTGCATATTTTACATATTAGCAAAACAATCCTGAAATACCAGATTGCATGTATTATACTCTAAAACCGACATTTCTGAGGGAATTGACTGTATTTCATGGCATCGCATCATCCCTATATTGCGCAACACTTGTCTTGAGAAATTGTGCAGGAAAATCCGGAAGAAAAGCTAAAATTGTCATTTTGCTGATCAAATATTACACCAACTCCAAGTTTTGAGATCTGGTAGCAATCCAAAGGGAAAAATACAATTCAACATATCCTATAAAGGCCCATAATTCAGCCCAAAGCAGCACCAGAAATTGCAAGCCCTAAGGCCTCCAAAGAGCCGCGGATCCGCGGCGGGAGCCTGCTTGCGCCACGGATCCGCCGCGTGTCTGCCACGTCATCACCTAATTTTTATGGCATAATTCCTATTTCAGTGCACAAATCTCAGAAAGACATCAAATTCCAGAATTCTCTCGAAGATTCTGCCAGATCAGCAAAGATGATTAATTAAGCTAATCTTAATTAAGCTCTTAACAAACTATTTCTAGTAGCTCCCTCCTAACTGATCACATCCAGAAGCTTCTCCTCAACAAACTTTTCGAGGGAAATTCAAATCTCCTCTAACTAACTTTTGTAGGGAAATTCAAAATTCAAATCCTGGATCTAGGGTTTTGAGAAGTCTATAAATGGAAGCCTAGACCTAGGGTTAAAGACCTTCCTCATTCTTCAACATCTCTCTCCCTCTTCTTCCACAAGTTGAGTGACACGACTTGTGTGAAACCCTAACCCTAATTCCAATCCAAATTCAAGATCCCGAGTACCAAATCAAGCAAGAAGCCTTCAACCTTTCAGGAGCGGAGCCGATCTTCAATCGAGCAAGTGATCCAAGCCGATCCGCGACTCAAGGAGACGAGCGAAGCCAAATCGACGATCGAGTTCTTCCTCTTGTAGTTCTTGAGTGATTGTAACGAAATTGTTGATATAAATAAAAGGTGAAATTCTTTAATCTTGCTTTCTTTAAATTCTTGCATCATGATTCGATCTCAATTTGTGATTGTGATTCTTGTTGTGATGTTTGAGTAAAACTCCGCTCGTAAAGGAGTCGAGACGATCAATAAAATGATGATGATTTAGATCTTTTTACAATTCTTAAATCCTATAACGATTGTAAATTCTTGTGAATCAAATGATCGATGACCTAGTTTCGGGATGATCCTCTCTTGATTGTGTTCACTCAAAACTAGGGAACAACGATTGATCATTTGATTAACTAGAAGCTAGAATTTGAATGAGATTCATCGAAAGGATAAAGGATAAGACGAGGAAACCCTAGCTTCTTCGTAAGATCCTTAACCTCGACGAATAATCATCGATCTAGTATCAATTCGTTAATGGATAAGAACATGAAATCTTTAGATCTCATCACATCTATAGATCCGATCGATTCCTACGAGCCTCATTTCGATTCTTGATATTTGGTTGGAAAAATCATCACAAATTACCACTTCTTGATTTTAATGCTTTCTTAGATCTAGATTTTCTCTTTCTTGAATTGCAATTACAAATCATGAATTGTTTTCTTTTCTTTTCCTTAAATTTTCAATTCATCTAATTCAAAGGACGAACGATTACACTTTACCTATGGACGATCCGTACTTACTAACGCGCTACATTCGACACCGTTATTGATTGCGGTCAAAATATTTTTGGTTGTGATTTCTATACAATTTTCTAAAACCGACACATAAAGAAAAGATCAATCAAATGGCGCCGTTGCCGGGGATCATTTGATTTACTTACACAACTGGAAAATAGTTTCAATCAATATCTGATGGGACCTAGTTCATAAATGAACTCCAAATCCAAACTTCTTAGACTGTATCGATAACGGAACCTAATCAGTATCCAGCACCATGCCTCCCGTAGTATCCTCTTGGACCACCTGTCCATAATACTGTCCCTCATCATAGGGAAAACTATAACTCTTACAATCACTATGTCAGCCATGTCACCTCTGAAGCCTGGAATGATAAACGTCTATCGAAGGAGACTGCCGTCATCAAGTCCGTAGAACATGCACTTATGTTCTAAAACTACTTCCTTTTGTTTCTTCAGGATTGGATTAATATAAACTTACCGCATCAAATGCAATAACTACATTTGGTGTGGTACTTGACATTTCATGATTGACTCAATTGCCTAATCAAGTGATCTGCCAATCATGCACATCCCTCTCTCCTTTAGTCTCTAAGACACCTTTAGAGAGGGTGACTCCATCACCTGCAGGTACACCACCATGCCAGGAGTCATCTATTCTAAATACTATTAGAATACAGTCAAAGTACCCATATTGGGAAACTACCCAAATCCAGATCTAAAACCATAGATCTAGAAACCAGAATGTCTGATATTATATCCATATCATGTCTGGAGAAACAACTGTGTGACGACCACAGTACAACCGATCGTAGTATATGAATTTTACTTCTTACTCTGTGTATAACATCCAAATACCAGGACATTACACCCTACTATCTTCTTAAAAGATCCATCCCCTATTATGATGAAGTCAAAGCTATGACTGTCTCATCAAAATTAGATGATCTTATCTCCGCTATATCTGCTCAAGCCTATAAATAGACATAAGCTTCTTGCCCACTATGCTTCCGTTGCTCCCGCTGACTACGACAACCCTCTGGCAGAATAATATATACGTGTACTTCTAAAGCTAGTTTAGAACGACGCGATACTTATCCTCCTGCCGGGTCTCTAAGTCTGGAACAACAGTAGTGTCAAGTCCGGGTAAACAAGAACCTCCTTGTCACCGTCCTTGAGGCTACCTGAGTACCTCTCGGGTGTCTGAGGTTACCCACCATATCTGCGGAGTGGCTAATGGAATGTCAAACCTGATTGAATATATAGGTCCTATTAAATTCTCCGTAATCGTTTGCGGTTCTGGAATCACTTCCAGTTCTACCATACTCCCACTACTGTTTTCTGAAAAAATCCATTTTTACAAAAACTGTGGCGAGTCAAGAACAATATCACTATTGATCTTCCAGATGGTAGAAAAGTCAACCCTCGTCGAAGCCAGGGTCAACCCACAAACTGCCATTACAGAAACGTGCCTTGAATTATCCAGTGTCTGGTTTTAAGCATAAGTTGGACAACTCCCCGTACCTTAACATCGTTAAAATATGAACCAATTCTATATCCAATATAGAAATAGAGGCACTAATTTAATTGGAACCAGATTCAAATCATGCAGCTGTCTCCAGTGCATATCAACTTAATGGAAAGTGGCTACTCAGCATTTACTCAACTTAGGAATCCATCCAATTATGAGTAACCTGAAAGAGAAACGAGTTTCTCAAAACCATTACTATCAACTGAATACCAATCACAAGAATCTACATCCTCAATATCTTTGAAGAATCCCGATACTTGCGATACCTGGTTCTCTACTTCATTCCTATACCCACAACTTCTCAAAACTTAGACTTTGTATTTCTACGAAACACTTGTCTAAAAACTAGAGAAGTCATAAGTAAACAGAACACAGTACGAGGACCTACCCCTTTGTCCTGACGGACACTAGACAACATACAATACTCTGTATAAGTCCGCTGAGTTTGAATAACTCAAAACCTGTGCATCGTAGGTTGAAAACTGTACCCAAGTGATTTCCTCAAATATCACCAATTACAACGAATTCCGATATAATGAAGATGATCACCTAATTCCCAATAACTTACTCCCACTCATCATCTGTAAAACTATACAGATATGAGAATATTAAAACCTGGTAAATACATACCCTGGAGTAAGTATCTAATCGGGAAATCAGTTTTCCTTTTAACAATGCGCAGTGAAACTGAAACATGAAAATGCCTCGTAGGGGTATCCTGGTATTCATAGTAATGCCCTTCCATAATCCTATTCATGACTGTAACCGTATATTTCTTTGCCATCTCTCCAAATCCCTTTATTTGTCTTTAGTCGTTACCTTCTGTACACCATCGTTAGGCTAAATGGTTTTCTTCCTTCCCTACCGTTCGGCACCAGCCTATGGTTTGGAAGAAGGCTATCCAGTAAGCATAATAGGTGTACCCTCCTAATCCTAGGAGTACTCGCAACTTGAGAGAAGGTGATGATAAAAGACAATCTGAATAATACCTTATTCTATTTCTCCCGAACTGGGGAAAAAGCAAAGGTGAAATAGGAGTAGCGATGAAGTACGCGGTTTGGTCGTGAATGATAACAGTCGCAATTTACTTTGCCCTCTTTCTAATCCCTTTTATTTTTGTCTTTACATATTACCTTCTGTACACGCTACTTAGGCTAATTGGTTTTCTTCATTCCTTACCTTTCGGCACCAGCCTATGGTTTGGAATAAGACTATCCAATAAGCGTAATAGGTGTACTCTCCTAAACGAAGGAGCTCTTGCAACTTGAGAGAAGGTGATAAAAAAACACAGCTGAATAAACTAATTTTATTTCTCCTGAATCTGGATCCATCCTTGAAGAAGTCCCTCCGAGTTTGTATATAACCATACGATGGATCTATCCAATGAAAGTGGATATCCGTAGTAATACGGGGTGTTCTGAGAAATGCAAAGGGTAAAAGAAGGAGTGGCAATGACATATGCAACTTAGACAATCCAAAAGCCAGTATTTTAAGAAGATTCGGTCAACTTGGTCACTGAGTCAAAGTCTAGGGTCGGTCAATGGCCGCTGCCAAAGAGAGAGAGAGAAAAGAAACACTCTGCGTGCACTCTAACCTAGATCAGAATGGTTATCACTTTATCTAATCAGGAAACCTCCCACTGTAATCTCAAATTCTCCTCCAAACCTGAAAGAAGAATTAGTCGGGATCACCCGAAGAGTAAACCAACTCATCAGTGAGAATCGGGATCCAACTATCATCGCATGATAACTTGATGGAAGCCACTCAAGTTATCAGACTCCAGAAGGTATGCGCATGCCTGGCAAGTTTCAGTTTCTTTAGAAACTCCCGATGTGATTTTTGCCTCATGCTCTTATGACCTTGACGAAGGTCAACAAATCATAAGTCACATGTCAAGTTCTACCCGTCATTGTCCAGGTTAATTTCAACCCACCCGCACAAGCCCTTGACGAAGGTCAACAAGGCTATACGACTGTCCCAAACCAACACATCTATCTATGCAACAAATGAATACCTCGCAGCTACCAAACACTATGCCTTGACGAAGGTCAACAAACATAGCTTGAATACTACTGACCATCCATAAGAAACGACGGAGGGCTACGGCTGGTTTTTGGCGAAAAACCTTTAACGTAATGAACTTGATATCGCTGGAGGAACCTGATAGCTTTTTTTAAAAATATAGTGGCAAAAAACCTTTGCTAAAGAGGTCACTCCCGGTGAAGGGATCCGGCTCTTTCCTCGTGGAATGAGGTGCAGGATATTCCAACTGAATACCGCGATGCTAAGCAACTTGTAATTGACTATATTAGAGTTACTACCCTGATGTAAACTTCTACCCAAGGGGTCACTCCCGGTGAAGGGATCTCAGCCCTTGCCTCGTGGAATGAGGTGCGGGATATTCTAACTGAATATCACTATGTAAAACAAAAGGAAACATCTTTGTAATAACACCTTTTTAAAATTTGTTCCAACAACATCAAATATAGGTTTGTTTTATCCTTGCATTGATAAGAATCAATGCAGTCCCATCAATCAATCACACCAGAAAAGAACGAAAATAAAATGTACGTATATGCCATCCTGATTCGCCACTGGGTCCCGTCATCACCTGTTAGGTTACTTAACTAACGACAGAGCGGGGGCTGGACTAGCGCGGGTGTAAAACATATACAACATCTAATAGTATATATACCAATATACAATAATCGGTCCAGGCGTTATAATATGCAACATTACAGAAAAGTAATAAGCATCACAGAACAATACAGATAATCTGGGATTCACGGGTTTCACAGAGCCGCTACTGAACCCGACGTTCCCCTGGTCGTGTGGATAGCCTGTGCAATGAAACCTAGACCCCTACGGGTGCGGCAAGTTACCCGCCAGAATCTGAAGCGAGGTAGTCCCCACAGCATAGTGAATGGAACACCCGGCACTTCATGGAATCCGGTAAATTGAGCACCCCTCCTTGGGTCAACCTGTACCCCCCTACGAGTGCGGCGAATAGTCTGCCAATTCTAGAGTAAGGTCCCTCTGCCTCTCAAAGCCATGAGATATGGACCCGTTGCCCTCCAGAACCCGACTATCCGTGCACTCCTTCACGGGATAAACCTAGTATAGAAAATAAAAATATGTACAACGGGTACATCGACCTCGACCCAGTCGTGCCCCAAAAGAATATTATACAAACAGGAAGTGACGGCAGTCCACATGTTGGACGCTCGCCCCGCAATATCAAATGTACAAATAAATCCAAACTGCACTATCATTGCACCCTGCTATCCACCACGACAAATCCGCAACATCACAGCACAACACAGAACATCAACGCGAAAGTCACGTTCGCAAACCCGTCTAAAAGAACTATAGCAATCAGACGCGGTTTACAGATCAAATGACATTCCCGGTCGGAGATATAATGTAAATACTGCATACTAACAAGTTTAAAATTTCGATCGACAAAATTTCCCAAAGTGGGCCCACAAACATCTGCTGTACAGTAACAAAATATGGGCCGAAAAGAAATATATCAAAAGCCACAATTTCCCAAGTAGAACTCACTATAGAAATTTGGAGTGCCAATCTCACAAACCTGCGGCGGATCCGTGGCCACAACCCTGTTTGGGCCGCGGCTCCGCGGCGGTTCTGTGTTGGGCCTCCAAATTTCACCAGTTTTCTAATAAAAGCCTGCTCTGTTTTCTGGTATGTTCAAAATAATTTTAGGGCCTGATTAAAAAATCGATAGAAAGTTTGGTACAGAAAATTGTAGTTTCGGAAATTCCGTTCGATCGATCTTTTAAATGCGTTAGCATAAGTTAGTATAGCTTAATGGTGAGGCTCTGATACCACTGTAAGTCCACGGTAGCGCCCCGGCCGTCTAACAGACGCCAAATGCGGAACAAAAACTTTTTACAACTGGCGCTATCGTGTACCGTAACCCGGATCTGCTATTAAAGCTAAACTAACAAATTACAAAGTGGGTAGAAACGTTATACCGAATGATCCGAGTCCTTCGGTCTTCAACCATCATCCCACGTTTTGTTGCGGCTGCTCCGATCTCCTGAATCTCCAATCTTCTCGTCCAGGTGGCACCACGTCAACGGATCTTTAAACGGGCTCCCGCCTCTGAACCGAGGCAACTCGATCGTCAAGTTTGCTAAAAGAGACGACCAAGATGAAGTAGAGAATGAGTAGAACAGTTTGTCTTGTTACGTCCAAGGCTATGGACGAACGGTTAATGAAGTTGCCTTTTGGAATCGGGTGAAATGAGAAATGAGGCTTATCTAATTTCCATGAGTCCAAAACAATACCAATCTTTTTCTAGCAACCATTATGAATCCTCAAGGGGGTGGCCGGCCACTATAAAAGGAGGTGGGGGTGAGTGTAGGAGAGGGGGAGGTGACCATAAGCACAAACTTATCATAACACCTAGTATGGACACAATAATGTAAAGCATGACTCATTAACCTTAGTCACCAAAACATTAATGGAACAATTAATGCTAACAATGAATCATCAAGCCTTGTCACCAAATCTAGAACCTTCTAGAACCATGACTCACCCTCATCAAGAAAAGATAAATCCGCATTTAACCGACTGTTAAATACGGCTGATAGAAAACTGGAAACTGGAAACTGGTAACTGGCAACTTCCAAAAGTGATCCTGAAACGAATTTCAGGATAACCCCGTATCAGTATAAACATACCCACATTTGCATTACGACCGAATACAAATGCAACTGAGACAAAGATATTATATCTACACAGTATAATACTGGGTTCCGGCTTAAACCAAAGCCTACCAGTATTATCTGCCCGAAAAACGACACGTGCGAAAACTCACGTGCTTTTTCCGAACCTTGCCATATCACCATACGGCCTCTACAACGTTTCGCCCGAACTTGGGAAAGTGTCTATGGGGAACTCTAATGACTCATCAACACACTGGCATTGGGTATAACCTCTAGCACGTCAGAGGTACAAGCTATACGTAATGGTTTGCCTATGTATTGATTGGAAGGGAAGCTGACAAGCTAACTCATCTCTAAACCCTACTGAGCCTGACAGTGACAATGTATATACAGTCCGGTCCGTTCGTCTAAAGAGTATCGCATATCGAGTCTAGGGGGATGGATAAAGTCAGACCCCTAATAACGCGATAAATCGTGTCGGTATGAAGCCCATCACCACCTGAGAAACTACTGATCCAAATCAGTAATTCTCCACTACCTCGGTCGAGGATTCCTAGTGATGGCCACCCGCGCTCTGCGCGACAACAACCCCTAATACCGAGAGAGACGAATCCCCCGACGATCCGCTCACTTGCCTCCAATGTGGCTCGGGACTGTACCCAACTAAAACCTGTTTGCACAACTCCTTTGAGCGTGGAAGGGTAGTAATCTAAGCACAGTAGGAACTCACACAAGACAAATGACGATCTCAGGTCGATGAACTAACCTGTACACATGTCACCAGGGAATTGCTATATGACGATATGTATAATACCAACTAGCTGATTCCTGGCGAGTCCTGTCCGGTGTACTCATAACTCAATGAGCACCTGTATACATCTTAGGTGATCAAACTGACACCAGTGGCTTATGAGACCGGCCACCGCCCCTCGTCGGGGTCTCGACTGTATACACTAGTCTACTCTGGAGTATCGATGCCCTGTCTCGAAACTCCCACGACTAGGGACACTTTAAGGATGTGCTTACAGACCCCAGCTCCCACGTATATGATCGTCATCATACTGCTGGTAGTCAAGCAAGAATCCTATGGGCTCTATCATCATGCAATAGTGAACTAAACCATGTATACGATGATAAAGACAAACCAGATAGCATACTATCATCTCGAGCAAGACTGTCATATCGGTATAGGTCCTGCCTCAATCATTGCAATCACGTACCTGCGATCCAATAATTGACTTTGAGAGCACTATCTCCAACAATACACACGTTTCAGCGTATCGGACACACGCGCGTTTAGTTCGCGACGTAAGTTTCTCGTTTTATTTCGATATCGTGTTTTTGTAGGATTTTGCTTATATGAATTATGTGTGTAAATTCTAGGTTCGCAGGCAGGTACGTCGGACGCCACAAAGAAGGGGAAGCAGGTGGTCGGCTACGCTTAGCACAAGACCAAGTGAGTAGATTTAACATCTATGAGGAAATCACCCGTATGGCGTTAAGCGTCAGGGCGTGATAGGATATTTTAGTCGTAGATATTTATATGTACTATTGTAGCATACCTTCTTCTGTTGCATATAGAAATGGTAGTATATAACACAGCACTGTCACTAACGGTTCAAGCTGCACGAGCACTATTTGTATGTTACACTCACACCGTTAGTTATTGCCATGACACTCGCACTATAGGATTGCTACGAATCATATATTGATGATTAGACATGACTTTCTCACATATTGGCATATATTTACATTCATATTGATATATCTACACTTGTGCACACATACCTTATATATCCATGTTAGTTCACATATACATTGCTACACTCATATTCGTGTTTATATCCATTTGCACATCCATACCTATATACATACACATGTTACATACATGGATGATATTGGCATGATTTAAAAACTAAGGGACCGCATGAGATATTTTCAAAACTGGATCTTTTTAAAAGAGCAGTTTTCCCCTTTTACTCTTAATGTCATACGACACATTGCATGGATTTACGCATTGAGTTTGGATTTATGTGATTTCTGGATTTGAGAACCCGGTTTCTCTTGATATGATATTTCAGTGTGTCCACCATGCGTTTTCTCGGTTCTGAGGCGTGTGACATGTGAACCCGAATCATGGAGCTGGAGGAGGCCGATTGCGGGTACATGGTGGACCCGGTATGGCACCCCGGGGCAAGAAAGGGATGCTGTGTATACAGACGGTGAGCCTGGAAGAGAGACTACTACCTACCGGTGATTGGTTGGACCTGGCGGTTATCCGGAGGATACTGACCAGAGTCGATAGATAGATACGGGACGACCCGTACTGCAGGGGCCAAGGGCCGATTCCACAGACGTAGCCTGTGGGCCGATCCGGACTGACGGAGCCCAATACATGAGGATTTGCGTGTCGATGCTGGACACGATTATTTTATGATATTTCGAGTGCCGATGTTGGGCACTTATGATTCTATGAGATTTACAGGATTTGAGGGCTGATGAGGGTGACGGCGCCTGAGTTTTATTGGGATTTGGGTGCATTGATAGACACCGGTTATTTTTCCACGTTGATATTTTGTGTAGATGTTATTTTATCCCATGCTCAGCATTCATTATTTTACATCTCATCCTGTAGTTATAGTACCTGATAAAGTACTTTTGCATGATTATTGCATAGCCTGCTCATCATATATTGATGTTATTAAATTGCACTTGTTAGGCATGATTATTACGTATCCAGTTCATCATATAGATATTATCTGTTGGCATATGTTAGAGTATCGCAGTACGTGCATACTCGCGATCACCTTTATATGTTATCTACTATTCATGAGTTGGCAACTGTCACGACCCGAAAGAGCACGTGACTGGCCCTCGAACCATATGAAGTCTATAGGACTCCATCTGATCCTAGTAAGCCAAAAGCCCAGAAATCTAAAACCATTTAAGGAGTAAATAGGGAAAATTAGTTTTAAGAGGTAAAGAAAACACGTTTGAAAATCAAGTTTTTAAATAACTAAGCCGAATATGAATTTTTAAAATGTGTAACCTTTCCTGAAAATTTCGGCAGAGTTTCCTTTGTAAAAACTGGCCCCGAACGGGGTACAACAAGAATAATATATATGACATGATAAAAGGCATCCCCAAGCGAGAGCTAGCTCTTCGTCAATCGACGGTCACAACCACGCAAGCAATAATAATATACAACGCCAAGGGGCGAGGATCAAAACTGAAAAGAAACTCAAAAACAGCCAGAAAACCGCAATACTACAAGCGCGATTCTAAGGTCAAAACAAACTACAAGTTTTGATTGATGGACAATTCTAGATACAATAAATAATACATGAACAAGGACGGTTCTGATACAAAAGAACCCACCTATCCAAGCAAGTCACCCATAAGGAAGCAGTGTGCCAGAAATGCCGCTATGGAATCTGTACGGCAAACCTGCAAGAACTGGGGCACAACGGGGGTGAGTTGCCAACTCGTGAATAGAAAGATATCTACAAGCAGAAATCAAATGCATGACCCATCCTAGGTCAAAACGATCAGATATACATAAACCTCAATATGAATAAAGCTGAAGCATGCTAAACTGGCAATGTAATCTCTATACATGAGTGTAGTGCCATGCTCGTGCTAGTGCCTCAGGTAATAGCATGTCATGAATATGAGGTATAACCAATGTAATCAAATCTGCACACTCGTGGATCCCGTCCACTCGTCACCCACTGACAATAACCACCATGCATGTAAATATCATGAATCATGTGCATGGGAAATAATATGAGGATATAACCAATGTAATCAAATCTGCACACTCGTGGATCCCGTCCACTCGTCACCCACTGACAATAACCACCATGCATGTAAATATCATGAATCATGTGCATGGGAAATAATATGAGGATATAACCACCCGTGTCCCTCACGACACATCAAAATCATGGAACCAGGGTGCCCAGCATCGACACCCGAAAACATCATGAAAACTGTGCCCAGCAACGGCACGTAAATCCTCATATATCGGGCTCCGTCAGTCCGGATCGGCCCGCGGGCTCTGTCTGCGGTATCGGCCCTCGGCCCCGGCAGTATGCCCAAAACATCTATCGACTCTGGTCGGTATCCTCCGGATAACCGCCAGGTCCAACCAATCACCGGTAGGTACTCGCCCGCCTCCAGGCTCAATCGGCAAAGCTCATCGATCATCTTGCCGAGGGGAACCATACCGGGTCCACCATGTACCCGCAATCGGCTCATCCACGCCTCGATTCGGGTTACACATATCGCTCTCAGCACCGAGAAAACACATGGTGGACGCACTGAAATATCATATCAAGGGTAACCGGGTTTTTAAAGAAATGACATATTCTCTTTTGAAATACCCTCGGTTCCCAAATCCAGAAATATCATAGAAACAACATATCTCAATGCGTACAGTCAAAGCATGATGTTTGCGGCATGTAACAGTAATGCAAGCATATCAGTAAGTCATGCAACATGGAATAATAATGTGCACATGTCGAGGGAGACCGCTCTTTTAAAAGGAATCTGTTTTTTAAAGAGTATCTTGCAGTTCCCAAATCCCCAATCAAGCTAGAATCATCTATATATGTGTACAGGTATAAGTGTACAATATGCCATGCCAGAATCATATCATGAATGCAATAGTACTATAGTGTAGTGACATGGCAATTATCGATGTTGAGTGTGTGAGCCGGCAACAAGTGTACGTGGAACATATACATCATCGATAATGGTGCTGGTGTCCTAGCAGCATGACTGAATGTCACAACAATACAAGCGATGCAATGCAAATAGCAGGAATATGCGGAAACGAATGATCAACGCAAAAGTACAGAACCTGCCCCAATAGATATGTCATGCAACCTTGCCTTTTGAAATAAGACGAATCAGGGCTTTTGGTAAAGTAAGGGCTACGGTGTTTTAAGAAAAGATACATCATTTGAAAATATCCGTATAACCCTTCTGCTTATCTTTAAAATATCCCCGATTCGTTAGTTTTGAAATAGGTATGACTCGGTCTAGTCTAATGTCTACTAAATAATCTAGACAGGAGGGGTATGAAACCACCTAATCTGAGTCAATATATAAATATAGATATGATAGTCGGTGATCTCGCCTCAATAACATATCATATGATATCCTCGAGTCATGAGTGCGGATCTATCATCAATATCGGCTCGTACGGTAAATCGTCGTACGGCATCCCAATAGCTGGGTAGGGATCAATATCACACTATCTCATCACATATCAGGTATCACTTATCATCAGATCACACAATCTGGGGTACTACTGTAAGTCTAGTACAAATCGACACCATCTATAAAATATGAATGCGGGTAAAGCACATGTCCAAAGGCCCGCTAAAACTATCATATCGCACCTCAAAGGCAAACTATGTCACATCGCCGATCTCACGGCCTCACATCAAATATCATCTCAAACCCCGTATATAAACACATAGTCCCATACCCATGTGTAGATATACGCACCAATAACTGAAAGAATGTATGCAAGTATGTGTGTAAGTGTATGTGTGAGTGCAACCACTACTCTAGGGTTCGCACTATACTACACCAATATAATCTTAGCATCAAAAATACCATTATTACGATCAATGATCCTAAACAACACATAATAAATATACGTGTGTATACGTATTCGTATACATCACTACGGACTGCGGGGGTGCTATACGCCATCCACCCGACTTCTCCCCGTAGATATAAATCTACTCACCTTGCTTCTCGTGTGTCTGTGCCAATGTCGCCATCTTCATCCTCTTTGCCTCAACATCACTCGGGGTACCTACAAGGATATCATAACGCTAAAGCACATGAAAATCACATCGGAAACTAAAACAGCACACGCTACTCGCATAGGTAGAAACCTATCGCTTCGCATGTCAACACAATCAAAATCCACCCGTCGTTGACGTCCAAACGCCACCCGACAGGAATGAATCACCAAAAACCAAAATCCATGCTAAAACAAGTCTCAAATCCTGCACCAACACAGGAAAAATCATCCCAGATTTCACCCTAGATGGAATCTGTCAAAACTAGATATACCCAGGGTCAAAACTATAGGAAATGGGGCCATGCACAGAAAACGAGGCAATTCCTTAAAATACCTTATTTTAGAATTTTCCATAATTTTTCCCCATTTATCTGTATTTAATTATACCAGAATATTAAAATATTCATTAAAATAATATTAAATTATAAAATTTCCTAAAAATCATATTTTATTATTTTGAAGACGTTACAATCTACCCCCCTTAAAGAAATTCGGTCCCCGAATTTAAATTTAAACCCCCAAATACTAAAATATTTCAATACAAATTCCAAGTCATCGGGGCTCCGAAATCATCTATACATAAAACATCATAGCGCAATGCATGCGCATGAGTACTGAGCAGATAACTCAAAAGCAACACTCCATCAAGCATCCGCAATCATCGGAGTCATGGTAACGACACAATATCAAATCCAATACAAAATCAATATGATATGGACCAAGACTATACATGTAGACACCCAATCTATACATGTAATTAGCTGATGCAACTGTATGCCAAATCTTTTTAAGTCGCTGTGCGATGCGCGTAACACTGCACAGTGGCGGACGTTTCTCATAAGAAAATAACTATATATGTGTATATATATCCTTTGTTTAATAAGCACGTTCCACCATTTTGAAAATAATCAGAAGGGTTTCCTTGTTTTTAAAAAGTTTGTGTCATATCGGACACGTAGGTATATACTGAGACTATAGCTCGCTCTTTGGAAATCCCTTCGATAACTATCGATGCATGCAAAAAAAAAAAAAATCCAGGTACTGTCCTCTGACTAGTCCTGCTCAGTAAGAAAATAATATCCAATATCATAAAAATGTACTGTTCCAAAAGGAATAAATCTCAAAAATATACATAACCCACCCTGTGCGTCTGGTGCGCACGGGAATCAAAATCCATATATACGCTAAACATGTGCACAAAACAACATCTAGGTGCAACGGGTGTGCACGAAGCATCTGTCATAGGCAACATGTGTGCCTGACAGCCAAAACAGGTGCATCTGACATGCACGAAGAATCTCGATTTAGTGCATCTGGTGTGCCCCAAAATCGTATCTCAAAACATGCGCCCAACATGCGCGAAAATCCAAATCGGTGCATCCATCATGCACGAATGAAAATCTAGACCCTGCGCACTCAATATGCACGGAATCACAAAATCCAATAGCAACGTCGAATATGCATAAGTCCAGTCAAAAGCACGGAGTGCAAGAATCCACATCAATATCACAATCAAAATCGACATACCGAAAGGCATCAAATCGAAGTCAGGTGCAATCGTAATGCACAAAATATAAATCCGGTGCAACAAAGGCACGAAATATAAATCTGATGCGATAAACGCAAGAAACATAAAACTGGTGCGACAAATGCATGAAGTATAGAACTAGTGCATCCCATGCACAAATACCAAGCAATAACTCAAATACGTAAGCAGCAACACCAAGTGTATCCAGATATGAAGAAAATCATAAACGTGTGCAGCTGCGGGCACAAAACACATATCGATGCACTACAAGCACATATAAGCTATACCGAGTGCAAAATCAAAACACTAAAATTACATGAAACTCTGCTGGAAGCGTAAATCAAATCACCAGCATAAAATAGGCATGAAATCGCAATCAACAGCTCAAGAGTAATAACTATGTACAAGGTATAAATACCCAGTAGGTGCAACCATGGTGCACAAAATCAAATATCATGAAACTCAGTCATCAAGACTAAATCATGCGAATAGATCGCCCAAAATACCGAAATCCAAAGCAACGGATACGTGATAATCAAATCACAAAATCATAAATCATAAGGCATGAACACTGTCGTCGGTATATCTTCCCTCGAAGTCGGGAAGGTGCCGGTACATCCAATTCTAGCAGCGCAAGATCTCTACTTGCCTCTTGCTCGCAGATGGCGTCCTCTGCCTCTGGTTCCTGATCTTTCCTGTAGATTACCAATCTCGCAATCCATCGGCTCACCGGCCCGGTCAGGAGTGCTGACAGGAACGATTCCGTGCTGGCACTTCTTGGTCACCTCTCGGTCAATCCTCACGACCGCTCGTAAAGCAGCACATCTCTGGCGCCGACCTCTGGTCCTCTGAATGCACATCACACGCCTGATCCTGGGTGCAAACACCATTGCAGCGGTGTCCTGGAAGGAATCTTGCTCAAGGTCTCTGCTGATCTTGCCTATGCCGATCTGTACGGAGGCTGGTACTCTTGCATAGTCTTTTCTCGTTCAATGGACATCTGTGTCCTCAGCACAGCATTTCCTCGGGAATTGGTCACATCCCAACGCTTCTGTAAGCATATCAGGCCTCTGGTCTCGACGGGAAGTAATGACAGCTCATCAGCGTCTCGCACGAACCCCTTGTCCCGCTTGTCTGTATCATCGTCCATTTCGACATCGCGTCTCTATCTGCGCACTGTAATGCCTTCGGCTGCGGTCCATCCGAAGTCCCTCACGCGGACTCGAAATCACAACTCGGTATCTTCCTGACTCAGCAGGAGATATCTAGCCGAACACGTCTTCAGCGTGCACGTCACATCTCTAATGTCAGCAAAGTGGAATGCCTCCTCGTCGAAATCTCGTGCAAACTCTTTACTCCACCTTGCTCCAATGTCGACTGATTCGGACTCATCTCATCGTGGCTACACGGACTGCGCTCCGACGGCTATGCTCGCATCTGGAGTCTCCCAAGCAGTGTCCCATCACAATATCCGAAAGATGTCGAACCATCCGATCGACTCGTCAGAACCTCATAATCCCCCAAGAGCTCACATCTCGGGTACAGTTTAATAGTATCGAGTACATGCCACAGCGTCGGTGGTCCAGCCGTAGAAGGGCAAACCCAAGCCTCACTAATGGCGCCGAGGAACTGCCGCAAACCCTAAGGTTCAAAGGCTTTCACACGGTCATTAAGTCGAGTTAGGGTTTCATTCTTCTAGAGGGTCCATAGAATCACCTGCATGTCTTTCCGTATACTTTAAACTTGGAAAATAGGTTCCTGACATTCGATCGTCTCAATCGACTCTCAACGAATCTGCGTGAAGTCGCCTCTAGCTGGAATCAATCTACCTGATGACCTCGCATCGGGGTAAGCGAACGAACCACATGTCCTAGTCATTCATCCTCGGTGACTAGCGACTCACTATCATGTCTCCAAGAACATGCCATGCTGCAGTAGCTCCAATCATCTGGGCGGTATCTTATCATTAGCAGCAACAACTGGCTCCTTCGTCTATACGCTAAATAGCGCCTCAACCACCCTGGATAAGCGATAATATCAACGGTCATCACAACCTGGCTGGCCTCTATCAGTGGCTCAATCCTCTGGTACCGACCGGTATGTCCTAGAAATCTCGCAACAGCGATCTGTCAAACGCCCAACGTGCGGAAACACAATAAGACGACGCCTCAATATGCAATCGTATTCCTCGGGAATCACGCCCTGGTCAGTCCTCGTCCACGACGAGCTCATGCTGACAACTCGAGCCGTAGCTCACTCTGCCCGTGCAATAGCGGCAGCAAAACCATAACCAGTATCGATGAAGATAGATCATAGGAAGGAATATAATACAGTGCAAGGAAATGTACAACCTAAGGTTTCTTAAGCGGACTGGCGTGTCGTAAGTATGCCGCGGAACATACCAACGGTACGTCACTCTACTTTAGTCACCTATTCCATCAACCAAGGGTCATCCTACGCGAAGAAAGTTCGGGTCTAATACCCCTTCGACCAAGTCTAAGTTCCGTAAGGTCAAGCCTAAGTTCCTTATATAGATAACGCCCTAGGCTCCACATAGTCAAACTTAGACTCGAACCAAGGTCAACCTAGCGCTCTGATACCAACTTTGTCACGACCCGAAAGAGCACGTGACTGGCCCTCGAACCATATGAAGTCTATAGGACTCCATCTGATCCAAGTAAGCCAAAAGCCCAGAAATCTAAAACCATTTAAGGAGTAAATAGGGAAAATTAGTTTTAAGAGGTAAAGAAAACATGTTTGAAAATCAAGTTTTTAAATAACTAAGCCGAATATGAATTTTTAAAATTTATAACCTTTCCTGAAAATTTCGGCAGAGTTTCCTTTGTAAAAACTGGCCCCGAACGGGGTACAACAAGAATAATATATATGACATGATAAAAGGCATCCCCAAGCGAGAGCTAGCTCTTCGTCAATCGACGGTCACAACCACGCAAGCAATAATAATATACAACGCCAAGGGGCGAGGATCAAAACTGAAAAGAAAATAAAAAACAGCCAGAAAACCGCAATACTACAAGCGCGATTCTAAGGTCGAAACAAACTACAAGTTTTGATTGATGGACAATTCTAGATACAATAAATAATACATGAACAAGGACGGTTCTGATACAAAAGAACCCACCTATCCAAGCAAGTCACCCATAAGGAAGCAGTGTGCCAGAAATGCCGCTATGGAATCTGTACGGCAAACCTGCAAGAACTGGGGCACAACGGGGGTGAGTTGCCAACTCGTGAATAGAAAGATATCTACAAGCAGAAATCAAATGCATGACCCATCCTAGGTCAAAACGATCAGATATACATAAACCTCAATATGAATAAAGCTGAAGCATGCTAAACTGGCAATGTAATCTCTATACATGAGTGTAGTGCCAAGTGCTCGTGCTAGTGCCTCAGGTAATAGCATGTCATGAATATGAGGTATAACCAATGTAATCAAATCTGCACACTCGTGGATCCCGTCCACTCGTCACCCACTGACAATAACCACCATGCATGTAAATATCATGAATCATGTGCATGGGAAATAATATGAGGATATAACCAATGTAATCAAATCTGCACACTCGTGGATCCCGTCCACTCGTCACCCACTGACAATAACCACCATGCATGTAAATATCATGAATCATGTGCATGGGAAATAATATGAGGATATAACCACCCGTGTCCCTCACGACACATCAAAATCATGGAACCAGGGTGCCCAGCATCGACACCCGAAAACATCATGAAAACTGTGCCCAGCAACGGCACGTAAATCCTCATATATCGGGCTCCGTCAGTCCGGATCGGCCCGCGGGCTCTGTCTGCGGTATCGGCCCTCGGCCCCGGCAGTATGCCCAAAACATCTATTGACTCTGGTCGGTATCCTCCGGATAACCGCCAGGTCCAACCAATCACCGGTAGGTACTCGCCCGCCTCCAGGCTCAATCGGCAAAGCTCATCGATCATCTTGCCGAGGGAAACCATACCGGGTCCACCATGTACCCGCAATCGGCTCATCCACGCCTCGATTCGGGTTACACATATCGCTCCCAGCACCGAGAAAACACATGGTGGACGCACTGAAATATCATATCAAGGGTAACCGGGTTTTTAAAGAAATGACATATTCTCTTTTGAAATACCCTCGGTTCCCAAATCCAGAAATATCATAGAAACAACATATCTCAATGCGTACAGTCAAAGCATGATGTATGCGGCATGTAACAGTAATGCAAGCATATCAGTAAGTCATGCAACATGGAATAATAATGTGCACATGTCGAGGGAGACCGCTCTTTTAAAAGGAATCTGTTTTTTAAAGAGTATCTTGCGGTTCCCAAATCCCCAATCAAGCTAGAATCATCTATATATGTGTACAGGTATAAGTGTACAATATGCCATGCCAGAATCATATCATGAATGCAATAGTACTATAGTGTAGTGACATGGCAATTATCGATGATGAGTGTGTGAGCCGGCAACAAGTGTACGTGGAACATATACATCATCGATAATGGTGCTGGTGTCCTAGCAGCATGACTGAATGTCACAACAATACAAGCGATGCAATGCAAATAGCAGGAATATGCGGAAACGAATGATCAACGCAAAAGTACAGAACCTGCCCCAATAGATATGTCATGCAACCTTGCCTTTTGAAATAAGACGAATCAGGGCTTTTGGTAAAGTAAGGGCTACGGTGTTTTAAGAAAAGATGCATCATTTGAAAATATCCGTATAACCCTTCTTCTTATCTTTAAAATATCCCCGATTCGTTAGTTTTGAAATAGGTATGACTCGGTCTAGTCTAATGTCTACTAAATAATCTAGACAGGAGGGGTATGAAACCACCTAATCTGAGTCAATATATAAATATAGATATGATAGTCGGTGATCTCGCCTCAATAACATATCATATGATATCCTCGAGTCATGAGTGCGGATCTATCATCAATATCGGCTCGTACGGTAAATCGTCGTACGGCATCCCAATAGCTGGGTAGGGATCAATATCACACTATCTCATCACATATCAGGTATCACTTATCATCAGATCACACAATCTGGGGTACTACTGTAAGTCTAGTACAAATCGACACCATCTATAAAATATGAATGCGGGGTAAAGCACATGTCCAAAGGCCTGCTAAAACTATCATATCGCACCTCAAAGGCAAACTATGTCACATCGCCGATCTCACGGCCTCACATCAAATATCATCTCAAACCCCGTATATAAACACATAGTCCCATACCCATGTGTAGATATACGCACCAATAACTGAAAGAATGTATGCAAGTATGTGTGTAAGTGTATGTGTGAGTGCAACCACTACTCTAGGGTTCGCACTATACTACACCAATATAATCTTAGCATCAAAAATACCATTATTACGATCAATGATCCTAAACAACACATAATAAATATACGTGTGTATACGTATTCGTATACATCACTACGGACTGCGGGGGTGCTATACGCCATCCACCCGACTTCTCCCCGTAGATATAAATCTACTCACCTTGCTTCTCGTGTGTCTGTGCCAATGTCGCCATCTTCATCCTCTTTGCCTCAACATCACTCGGGGTACCTACAAGGATATCATAACGCTAAAGCACATGAAAATCACATCGGAAACTAAAACAGCACACGCTACTCGCATAGGTAGAAACCTATCGCTTCGCATGTCAACACAATCAAAATCCACCCGTCGTTGACGTCCAAACGCCACCCGACAGGAATGAATCACCAAAAACCAAAATCCATGCTAAAACAAGTCTCAAATCCTGCACCAACACAGGAAAAATCATCCCAGATTTCACCCTAGATGGAATCTGTCAAAACTAGATATACCCAGGGTCAAAACTATAGGAAATGGGGCCATGCACAGAAAACGAGGCAATTCCTTAAAATACTTTATTTTAGAATTTTCCATAATTTTTCCCCATTTATCTGTATTTAATTATACCAGAATATTAAAATATTCATTAAAATAATATTAAATTATAAAATTTCCCAAAAATCATATTTTATTATTTTGAAGACGTTACAGCAACTCACCCCCGTTGTGCCACAGTGTTTGCAGGTTTCCTCTCGGAGTAGTCGCGGCAGGCTGCTCTCTTGCATCTTTTGATACGGATACCACTGTAGTTGGCACGTGAGCCTTTTTGTTGATAGGTGGGTTTTTGCGGTATCCGTTTATTTTATAGTTGTATACACTGTTGTATCTAGTACTCTCCATCTACTTTTCATGTATTGACTTAGAGACCAGTTGTGAGGACGATGTATATTATTGTGTACTCTGGTGTCGAGCTCGTTGTGAGCCGACTTTATTTATGCAGTTTTATATTTCATGTTGTCTTCACTTCTTTTTGCTCATTCTTCGCTATGGCGTCGTATACTATTATTGTGGTGGTTGTTTCCGCCGTTGGGCGTGATTGCTCCCGTTTCGGATGCTTTATTCTTATTGTATATCATTTTACTCATATCTTGTCTTGTACCCATTTTCGGGGCTAGTTTTTATAAAGGAAATGCTGCCAAATTTTTTTTAGACAATAACTTGAACTTTAAAGAATTTTACTAAACTACTTAAGGTTTTCTAAATGTTTTCAACTAATATTTCCTTTCACTCACTTTTTCAATGGTTTTGATTTCTGGGTTTCGGCTTACTTAGTCCCGTTACGCCTGTCGACGTTAGGTGGTTAAGTACCGGTTATGGGCCGAACTTTGGGTCGTGACAAAGTTGGTATCAGAGCGTAGGTTTTACCTTTCGGAGTGTAGGATGACTCTGGTATGATGGAGTAGGTAGCTGAAACAGAGTGGCATAGCGTGCGTATGTTCCGCGGCATACTCACGATACGGTACTCCGCCTAAGTAACCTTAAGACTTATTGATTGAATTCCTTCATGGTTATATACATTCTTGTGATTTAATTTCCGTATCCTTATCGAATCCTACTTTCTTTTCAGCCATTATGCCGCCAAAGACTACGAGGGCGCAGAGAGCGGCCACGAGAGCCGAGAGCCGAGTTGACTCGTCTGAGACGAGGACTGACTCGGACAGTACACCCATTGTACCAGAGCAGACTGTTCCTCCTATGACAGATCAGATCGCCATGCTAGGGGCCGGTATGCAGGAGATGCGCCAGATGATAGGGTTGCTAGTTGAGACACTTCGAGCGCAGTGACCAGAGGTAGTTCCACCCGTTACGGGGACCGCGATGGTACCTACAGTTCAGGCAGTTGCTCCTGCAGCTACAGAGGACATCACAGTATCGCTATCAGAGTTTATGAGGCTGAAGCCTCCGGTCTTCACAGGAACCGATGGAGCCGAGGACCCACAGTCTTTTATTGATAGGATGGCCCGGATATGTCGTTCACTCAGATGCTCAGATGCGATATGGGTAGAGTTTGCAAGCTTTCGCCTGGAAGGTCTTGCGCATAAATGGTGTGAGTCGATCGAGAAGGGCAGAGCAGCTGGTCTTCCTCCTATGACCTGGACCGAGTTTGTGATGGTATTTCTAGCCCGTTTCCTTCCCCAGAGTGTCAGGGATGCCTGAACGGGCAGGTTCGAGTCTTTACGCCAGACGCCAGAGATGACAGTAGCAGAGTACGATGTGCTTTTCACCGAGCTATCTGTTTATGCTCCATACCTAGTGGCTACTGAGGAGATGCGAGTCAAGAGATTTGTTCGAGACTTGCTTACCCCGTTGTTTCTTGCGATCAGCGCGCAGCGTTGTGAGACCT
Organism: Agapanthus africanus; assembly: GCA_030015575.1. NCBI lineage: Eukaryota > Viridiplantae > Streptophyta > Magnoliopsida > Asparagales > Amaryllidaceae > Agapanthus > Agapanthus africanus. The sequence goes on from CM057337.1 coordinate 521,802,174, forward strand.
ATGCAGCAGATGTAGACGCAGCCTTATTAGTCGAGGAGCGCCTTGCTGAGACTTCGGTAATTCCAAGTTCGAAGAGAGTTCATACAGATACGTCAGCGCAGAGACAGCCGTTTAGGCGCCGCGACAGGTTCCATTCAGGTACGGGGGTTAGCGGAGGATCGGGACGAGGTCAGCTATTCAACTCTTATCCTCAGGAGGGTCCGCCGGCACCATCTAGATGTTTCCGATGTGGGAGTACTTATCATCGTGTTCGAGATTGCCCGAAGCCACATGAGGGCGAGACTGCCGTACCACATGTCACACTTCCACCTTCTCCACCCCAGAGGGCGTTGCCTATTGTACCTACTGTTGCTCCGCGTCAGACTCATGCACAGAGAGGCCGTGGTCGCGGAGGGTTTGCTCATAGAGGGAGAGGTGGCCGAGGCAGAGGACAGCCAGCTGCCGGCAGAGTACAGCCAGTCACTAGTAGGGGACCGCCAACCGCAGGTGGAGGACAGGCACGGGTTTTCGCGTTGACGCATCAGGATGCGCAGGCGTCCAATGCGGTGGTCTCAGGTACCCTATCAGTATGTTCTGTTGACGCACACGTATTGCTTGATCCCGGATCCACGCACTCGTACGTTTCCACACACTTCGTGCCGAGTTTGGGTAGAGAGTCTGGGTTGCTTGATCAGCCGCTTGTTGTGACCACGCTCGTAGGCGAGTCGTTTGTTGCTAGACATGTGTTCCGATCCTGTGCTGTTCGTATTGGCGAGAGAGAGTTGCCTGTCGACTTGATCCTACTTGAGATGTTGGACTTCGACGTTCTTTTGGGCATGGATTGGTTTGCCACGTGCTATGCGTCTGTGGACTGCCGTGAGAAGACAGTTAGATTTTGTTTTCCCGGCGAGTCGGCTTTTGTTGTGCAGGGGGACCGTGGTGCCGCCCCTCACATTTTGATTTCTTCTCTTCGCGCTGGACAGCTGTTGAGGAAGGGTTTTCAGGGATTCCTAGATTATGTTTGTGATACTAGAGCTACAGATGTTCCGTTGGACCAGGTTCCGATTGTTCGTGAGTTCCCTGATGTTTTCCTTGACGAGCTTCCTGGGCTACCGCCTGAGCACGATATTGCTTTCTGTATTGATTTGATTCCCGGCACGGGGCCTATTTCTATACCGCCTTATCGGATGGCCCCGGCAGAGCTTAGAGAGTTGAAAGGTCAGCTGCAACATTTGCTGGATAAAGGACTTATTCGACCCAGTGTGTCTCCTTGGGGTGCTCCGGTCCTGTTTGTCAAGAAGAAGGAGGGCAGCTTGCGTTTGTATATCGACTACCGCCAGCTGAATAGGGTTACCGTGTGGAACAGATATCCTTTGCCACGCATCGACGACTTGTTCGACCAGCTTCAGGGTGCAGGGTACTTTTCGAGGATCGACTTGCGGTCAGGATACCATCAGTTGCTGGTTCGACAGGAGGATATTCCGAGGACGGCTTTCCGCACGCGTTATAGCCATTATGAGTTTTTGGTGATGTCGTTCGGACTCACCAATGCCCCAGCAGCATTTATGGACTTGATGAACCGTATATTCAGGCCGTATCTTGATTTGTTCATCATTGTATTCATTGACGATATTTTGGTGTATTCCCGGAGCCGAGAGGAGCACGAGCAGCACCTGCGGATCACACTGCAGACTTTGAGGGAGCACCAGCTATTCGCAAAATTCTCCAAGTGCTCATTCTGGCTTGACAGCGTAGACTTCTTGGGTCACGTGATTACACGAGATGGTATATGTATGGACCCAAAGAAGATCGAGGCCGTTCAGCGTTGGTCCAGACCCACATCAGTTAGTGAGATCCGCAGCTTTCTAGGACTGGCCGGCTACTACAGGCAATTTGTACAGGATTTCTCCCGTATTGCTGCACCTTTGACCGGGTTGACCCGGAAAGGAGTTCCTTTCGATTGGACGGAGGAGTGCGAGCATAACTTTCAGCAGTTGCGGACTCGATTGACTACAGCGCCGGTGTTATCATTGCCTTCAGGATCGGGCGGATTTGTCGTCTATTGTGATGCTTCTCGAATGGGGTTAGGGTGCGTGTTGATGCAGCACGACAGGGTGATCACGTATGCTTCACGGCAGTTGAAGAAACATGAACAGAACTACCCCACTCACGATTTAGAGATGGCTGCAGTGGTCTTTGCACTCAAGATCTGGCGACATTACCTATACGGCGAGTCGTGCCAGATATTCACTGATCACAAGAGCTTAAAGTATATAATTCAGCAGCGAGACCTGAATCTCAGACAGCGCCGTTGGATGGAACTAGTAAAGGACTATGATTGCGAGATCTTGTATCACCCGAGCAAGGCGAATGTACTGGCAGATGCCTTGAGCAGGAGGCCCGGGGGTAGTCTATCTTGTTTAAGCGCAGTGCAGAGGCAGTCGTCGGCAGATTGGCAGATTTTATGCGACGGCCAAGTGCAGTTCGAGTTCACGCCGATCGGGGGACAGCTTGCGCATGTTCGTGCACGCCTACAGTTGCTTGACCGTATACATGAGGCACAGTACAGTAATGACCGTTGTTCAGAGATCATGGCACAGATTGGACAGGGCATATTTTCCGAGTTCATGATTGATGATCAGAGGATACTGCGATTTGGGACTAGACTGTGCGTACCAGAGGCTGAGGGACTGCGGCGCGAGATTCTTGAGGAGGCACATCGATCGGTGTATAGTGTTCATCCGGGTTCCACCAAGATGTACCATGATATGAGAGATGTTTACTGGTGGGACGGAATGAAGAGGGACGTCACAGACTTTGTGTCAAGGTGCCTGACTTGTCAACAAATCAAGGCCGAGCACCAGAGGCCAACGGGAGAGCTACAGCCGTTACCCATTCTGGAGTGGAAATGGGAGCAGATCTCTATGGATTTCATTGTGGGGCTACCCAGGACTAGGTGAGGGTATGACTCCATTTGGGTGATCGTGGATCGATTGACGAAAGCGGCTACTTCCTGCCGGTGAAGACTACTTTCGGATTTTCTCAGTATGCCCAGATATGCATCGACGAGATTGTACGACTGCATGGAGTCCCGACATGTATCGTGTCCGACCGAGGCACCCAGTTTACCAGCCGACTATGGCAGAGGCTTCAGGAGGCTTTGGGCACCCGCTTGAGTTTCAGCACAGCCTTTCATCCGCAGACCGACGGCCAGTCAGAGCGGACTATTCAGACCTTCGAGGACATGCTCCGAGCATGCGTTTTAGACTTTGGTGGTAGCTGGGATCATCATTTACCCTTGGTGGAGTTCTCTTACAACAATAGTTTCCAGGATACTATTCAGATGGCACCTTTCGAGGCCTTGTATGGGAGGAGATGCAGATCACCCGTATGTTGGACAGAGCTCAGTGAGAGCAGTATTTTGGGGCCACAGATTGTACAGGAGACGACCGAGAAGATACAGCTGATTCGAGATAGGATGAGGACAGCTCAGAGCAGGCAAAAATCGTATGCTGACAGATGCCACCGTAGATTAGAGTTCGCAGTTGGAGATCACGTTTATCTGAGGGTCTCTCCGATGAAGGGAGTGATGAGGTTTGGACGGAAGGGGAAACTTAGCCCCAGATTCATAGGTCCCTTCGAGATCCTCGAGCGTGTGGGCGCAGTAGCATATCGTTTGGCTCTTTCACCCGACTTGCCAGATGTTCACCCCGTTTTCCACGTGTCGATACTTCGCAGATACCTACATGACCCTTCTCACATGATTCAGCATCAGACCGTTCAGCTCGAGCGCGATCTTTCGTTCACCGAGCAGCCAGTCGTGATATTGGACCGGCAGGTGAAGAAACTTCGATCGACAGTCTTGCCATCTGTGATGGTGCTTTGGCGCAGCCCAAATGGTGAAGAGATCACTTGGGAGGCCAAGGGCAAGATGCGGAAGAAATTCCCTCATCTCTTTGAAGGTACGCGTAGCTATATATTTTTATATTCGGGGACGATATTCTTTAAGGGGGGAAGATTGTAACACCTTAGGATGTGATTAGTGGCTAATTATACTTTATTATATGGTTTTTAATAAAAAGTTTACCAAAACGATTTTCAAATTGAATGAATATTTTATTAGATTTTACTTAGGATTGCACATACTTGTGCATGTAAACTAGGGTTAAAATTAGGGTTAGACCATGATTAGAAACCATGGTGGATTAACCCATTTTCCTTAAGCTAATTCAAAATTTGAATTAAGTATTTTGGGTTTTTTTTAAATGGAAAATGATTTGGTATGGGTTGACTTGGCGAGAGAGAGAGAATGGGTGTGGGCATTATGGCTTGAGCCATGCTCATATTAAATGAGGAGAGAGAGAGGGGGGTTGACTAGCATTGACTCTCTTTTCTTTTTTCTTTTGCCTCTCATTTTCTCACATCTCTCTCTCACTCCCACTCACAAGCAGCAGCAGCACCAGAAGAAGCAGCAGCAGCAGGTGTTAGTGTATATGCCCTAGAGGCCATTACTGTATCATACTAGTTTGTTTATTACTTGATGGAAGCTTGGGATATTCACAGTTGTATATACAATCTTGCTCGAAATGGTAGTATGCTACTTGGTTTGTCTCTGCTTTAATATGTGCATGTGTTTCTTTTAGCATATCGCTGATATACATATTAGTAGAGCCCTTAGGATCTTTGCTTGATTACCAGCGTTTTGATGGCGCTCACACTCGTGGGGGTTGGGTAATCCATAAGCACATCCTTATACAGGTCCCTAGTCGTTAGACTATCGAGACAGGGCATCGATACTCCGGAGTAGACTAGCGTATGCGCTTCTCATCCCAGCGTGGGAGACGGTCTGTCCCACAGCCGTCAGTACGTCGTACTTGAGATAGTATGCGGGTGCTCGTTAGGTTACGAGTACACTGGACAGGACTCGTCGGGAACTGTTGGTTGGTATTATACCTATCGTCAGTTATCAGTTCCCAGGTGACATGAGTACAGCTTAGTCCGCTGACTTGACACTGTCACTTCGCCTCGAGTGTGTTCCCACTGTACTTTGATTACTACCCTACCACGGCTCAAAGGAGTCGTGCAAACAGGTAGTAGTTGGGTGCAGTCCCAAAGCACTTGGAGACAGTGACGGTTAGACAGGATTCGTCTCTCCCGGTATTGGGGGTTGACATCGCGCTGTGTCTAGGAGAGCCATTACACGAGTAGTCCCTGGCCAGGGCAAGCGAGATATACTGGTAGGTTTCCAGTGTTATCTCAGGGTGTTCTGGGCTACACTCCGACACGACTTGTACCGCTATTAGGGGACTGACGTTTACCGCCCCCCTAGGCCCGCCATGCGATGTATCAGACGAACAGACCGGACTGTACGAAGACTGTCACATACAGGCTCAGTAGGAGTTCAGATGGGGTTCACCTCGTCAGTCTTCTTATCGACATCTACCTGGGGACCGTTACGTACAGCTAGTGCCGCTTGCGGTCTGTGGTTAAACCCACTGCCAGTGTAGTGTCGAGTCTTTAGATTCCCACACAGAGAGCTATTCGCCTTTAGGCAAAATGAGTAGAGGTCGCATGGTTTTGCGACAGGGTTCGTTCACATCCGCGCACTTGTGCACGTTTGCTGTCCGGACAGCTTATACTAGCGGGCTTTGGTTTAAGCCGGATCCTAGTATATGATTTGGGATTGGTTTTATCTCATTGTATTCATGTTCCTCGGATCACGAATACGGGTGCGTATGCACAGTTGCTTGAGACAGAGGGAGAGGACTTTGATTAGGGTTAATGACCATTGTCATTTTATTAACCCTAATGCTTATGTGTGTATTATGGTTAATTGATATTAGTTTAATATAATTGTGCATGGTTATGGTTGTTGACCATTTGACCTTCTTGACTTGTTGACCTAGGTTGACACTTTGACCATCATCATTTCATTTGGAAGATGCTCTTTGATCCTTGCAATTTGCATTAAAAATGAAATGATAATGGTCATGTCTTGATTAACCATGACAATTATCTAGCTAATTATCAATTTATAATAATTCACACATATATGTGAGAATGGTTGTTTTATTCTCTCATTCTATTATTCACTTTCTCTCTCTTGTTCTTCCTCTCCCTCAAGCTCTCCCCTCTCATGTGTTGAGAAACACTTGAGCTTGAGAAAAAACTCTTCTTGATAATCTCTACACTCATCTAGGGTTCTAGGATTAGCACTTCTAGCACCCTAGTTACTTCTAGCTTGGAGTTGAAGCCAAAGGTTGAGGCTTTCGGGTGGATCTTTCTTCGACGTGAGAAGACGACAAAGGTGACCTCTTTCTACTACTCCAAGGAGCAAGGAGAGAAGGACATAAAGCCCTAGGTATAACCATTCTACCCTTAGCTAGTTTCTAGTTAGCTTTAGCTTGTTTTTGTTTAGCAAAGATCCTTCTTTGTCTAGTCCATGTTGCCTAAAGTGATAAAAATCCGTTTTTTATTCCGTTTTCCGCCTCCCCGCAAGCACCGGGGTGGGCAACGTGGACTTACAGCAGGAGCTTCAGCAGCAGCAGCAGCCAGCAACAACACCAGCAACACCAAGTAGCAGCAACAGCATCAGCACCAGCAGCATCAGGCAGTAGCAGCAGCTCCAGGAAGCAACAGCAACTCCTTCTCCTCCTCTTCTTCTCCTTCTCCTTGCACTTGGATCCCTAGGGGTATAATCTCTGAACTCATTTCTTTTGTTTGCTAAACTTATGTGTTTAGTAGCATCGGTTAGTGTTAAATATGAGTTTTAGTGCTAAAATGGTGATTTGTGCAGAGTTTTGGCCAAGTGGTGATTTTGATTGTTAGCCTAGCTTAATTAAGTGTTATTAGGGTCACGTAAACCCAGTTTAACCCCAGATTTCACTAAATTACCATAGGGTTTCATATTGGTGTAAATTGAACGTTTTAAAGTGAATTTTAAGCTTTCTGAAATCTGCTGTTGACCCGGTGGTTTCATATAAAATCTGAGTTAACTGTAGCATATTTTTTAGACCTTGATCACACCACTAGAGAACGAGACCCCCTAACCACCTTATGGCCGCCGATTTATTCATTCTGGCCGCAATTTGCGGCCAGATGAGGGTAGTTTTGTGTTGGGTTTGGGTGGGTAGAAGTCTGCTGTATATTTAAGGTCTGTGGTTTATGCAACTTTTCACTTTTGTGCCCGAGTCAAAATCTGGAGCGATATATCAGTTTTTTCAATACGTTTAGTTTGCGCGACACATGTGATACGTGAGTGGGTTTTGTGTTCCAGCGTATCGCGACGTGTCGGGGTAGTTTTAGACGCGTATACACACGTTTCAGCGTATCGGACACGCGTGCGTTTAGTTCGCGACGTGAGTTTCTTGTTTGATTTCGATATCGCGTTTTTGTAGGATTTTGCTTATATGAACTCTTTGTGTAAATTCTAGGTTCGCAGGAGGGTATGTCGGACGCCGTAAAGAAGGGGAAGCAGGTGGTCGGCTACGCTTAGCACGAGACCAGGTGAGTAGATTTAATATCTATGGGGAAATCGCCCGTATGGCGTTAAGCGTCAGGGCGTGATAGGATATTTTAGTCGTAGATATTTATATGTACTATTGTAGCATACCTTCTTCTGTTGCATATAGAAATGGTAGTATATAACACTGCACTATCACTAACGGTTCAAGCCGCACGAGCACTATTTGTATGTTACACTCACACCGTTAGTGATTGCCATGACACTCGCACTTTAGGATTGCTACGAATCATATATTGAAGATTAGACATGACTTTGTCACATATTGGCATATATTTTCATTCATATTGATATATCTACACTTGTGCACACATACCTTATATATCCATGTTAGTGCACATATACATTGCTACACTCAAATTCGCGTGTATATCCATTTGCACATCAATATCTATATATACACATGTTACATAAATAGATGATATTGGCATGATTTAAAAACTAAGGGACCGCATGAGATATTTTCAAAATTGGATCTTTTTAAAAGAGCGGTTTTCCCTTTTTACTCTTAATGTCATACGACACATTGCATGGATTTACGCATTGAGTTTGGATTTATATGATTTCTGGATTTGAGAACCGGGGTATTATTTTATAAAAATATACACTGTTTTAAAAATCCTGTTTCTCTTGATATGATATTTCAGTGCGTCCACCATGCGTTTTCTCGGTTCTGAGACGTGTGACATGTGAACCCAAATCGAGGAGCTGGACGAGGCCGATTGCGGGTACATGGTGGACCCGGTATGGTTCCCCGGGGCAAGAAAGGGATGCTGTGTATACAGACGGTGAGCCTGGCAGAGGGACTACTACCTACCGGTGATTGATTGGACCTGGCGGTTATCCGGAGGATACTGACCAGAGTCGATAGATAGATACGGGACGACCCGTACTGCCGGGGCTGAGGGCCGATTCCGCAGACGGAGCCCGTCGGCCGATCCGGACTGACAGAGCCCGATACATGAGGATTTGCGTGTCGATGCTGGACACGATTATTTTATGATATTTCGAGTGCCGATTTTGGGCACTCATGATTCTATGAGATTTACAGAATTTGAGGGTCGATGAGGGTGACGGCGCCTGAGTTTTACTGGGATTTAGGTGCATTGATGGACATCAGTTATTTTTCCACGTTGATATTCCGTGTAGATGTTATTTTATCCTATGCTCAGCATTCATTATTTTGCATCTTATCCTGTAGTTATAGTACCTGATAGAGTACTTTTGCATGATTATTGCATACGCTGCTCATCATATATTGATGTTATTAAATTGCATTTGTTAGGCATGATTATTGCGTATCCAGTTCATCATATAGATATTATCTATTGGCATATGTTAGAGTATCGCAGTACGTGCATACCCGTGATTACCTTTATATATTATCTACTATTCACGAGTTGGCAACTCAGCCCCGTTGTGCCGCAGTGTTTGCAGGTTGCCCCTCGGAGTAGTCGTGGCAGGCTGCTTTCTTGCATCTTTTGATACGGATACCACTGTAGTTGGCGCGTGAGCCATTTTGCTGATAGGTGGGTTTTTGCGGTATCCGTTTATTTTCCAGTTGTATACACTGTTGTATCTAGTACTCTCCATCTACTTTTCATGTATTGACTTAGAGACCAGTTGTGAGGACGATGCATATTATTTTGTACTCTGGTGTCGAGCTCGTTGTGAGCCGACTTTATTTATGCAGTTTTATATTTCATGTTGTCTTCAGTTATTTTTGCTTATTCTTCGCTACGGCGTCGTATACTATTATTATGGTGGTTGTTTCCGCCGTTGGGCATGATTGCTCCCGTTTGGGATGCTTTATTTTTATTGTATATTATTTTACTCATATCTTGTCATGTACCCTTTTCGGGGCTAGTTTTTACAAAGGAAATGCTGCCAAATTTTTTTTAGACAATAACTTGAACTTTAAAGAATTTTACTAAACTACTTAAGGTTTTTCTAAATGTTTTCAACTAATATTTACTTTCACTCACTTTTTCAATGGTTTTGATTTCTGGGTTTCGGCTTACTTAGTCGCGTTACGCCTGTAGACGTTACATGGTTAAGTGCCGGTCACGGGCCGAACTTTGGGTCGTGACAGATTGTCTGAGTTGCATACATCATTGCCACCTTTTCTTTAACCCTTTTGATTTCTCCAGGACACCCCGTATTACTACGAACATCCATTTCCAGTGGATAAATCCATTGTATGGTTATATACGAACTTGAAGGAACTTGCTCCAGATTCGAGGATGGATTCTGGTTCTGGAGAGATTGGATATGATTATTCAGTTGTCTTTTCCTTTTACCTTCTCTCAGGTTTTGAGGGCTCTTAGGATTAGGAGATGGTACACCTATTACGCTTATTGGATAGTCTTCTTCCAAACCAAAGGTAGGTGCCGAAAGGTAGGGAATGAAGAAAACCAATTAGCCTAAGTTGGGTGTACAGAAGGTAATAAGTAAAGACAAATAAAGGGATCAGAAAGAGGGCAAAGTAAATTACGACTGTAATCATTCACGACCAAACCACGTATTTCATCGCTACTCCTACTTCACCTTTGTATTTCTCCAAAACACCCCGATCACTACGAACATCCAATTCCATTGGATAAATCCATCGTATGGTTATATACGAACTCGAAGGAACTTTTTCGAGGATGGATTCTAGTTCAGGAGAAATAGAAATAAGGTTTATTCAGTTGTCTTTTATCTTTACCTTCTCTCAGATTGCGAGTGCTCCTAGGATTAGGAGAGTACACCTATTATGCTTATTGGATGGTCTTCTTCCAAACCATAGGCTGGTGCCGAACGGTAGGGAAGGAAGAAAACCACTTATCCTAACGATGGTGTACAGAATGTAATGAGTAAAGACAAATACAGGGAATTGGAGAGATAGCAAGTAAATATACGGTTACAGTGATGAATCTGATAATGGAAGAGGCATTACTAGGAATACCCGGATACCCCTTCGAAACATTTTTATGTTTCAGTTTCACTGTGCATTGTTAATTGAAAGTTGATTTCCCAATTAAACACATGCTCCAGGGTATGTATTTACCAGGTATGATTCTCACATCTGTATGGTTTTACAGATGATGAGTAGGTGTAAGTTATTGGGAATTAGGTGATCATCCTCATTATATCGGAATTCGTTGTAATTGGTGATATTTGAGGAAATCGACTGGGTACAGTTTTCAACCTACGACGCACAGAATTTGAGTTATTCAACTCAGAGGACTTATACAAAGTATTGTATATTGTCCAGTGTCCATTAGGACAAAGTGGATGATCCTCATACTATATTCTGTTTACTTGTGACTTCTCTAGTTTTTAGACAAGCGTTTCGTAGAAATACAGGGTTTAAATTTTGAGAAGTTATGGGTATAAGAATAAAGTAGAGAACCATGTTTTGCAAGTATCGGGATTCTTCAAGGTGATCGAAGATGTAGATACTTGTGTTGGTATTCAGTTGATAGTAATGGTTTTGAGAAACTTGTTTCTCTTTCAGGTTACTCATAATTGGATGCACTCCTAAGTTGAGTAATGCGGATCGTCCTCTCTCCATTTAGTTGACATGCACCGGAGACAGCTGCATGATTTGAATCTGGTTCCAATTAAATCAGTGCCTCTATTTCTATATTGTATATAGAATGGTTCGTATCTTAACGATGTTAAGGTACGGGGAGTTGTCCGACTTATGCTTAAAACCAGACTCTGGATAACTCTAGGCACGTTTCTGTAACGGCAGTTTGTGGGTTAACCCGGGCTTTGACGAGGGTTAATTTTCTACCATCTGGAATATCAATAGTGATATTGTTCTTGACTCGCCACAGCTTTAGTAAAATGGATTTTTTTCAGGAAACAGTAGTGGCAGTATGGTAGAACTGGAAGAGATTTCAGAACCGCAAACAATTACGGAAAATTTAATAGGACCTAAAAATTCATTAGGATTGACATTCCATTAGCCACTCCGTAGATATGGTGGATAACCTCAGGCACCCGAGAGGTACTCTGGTAGCCTCAAGGACGGTAACAGGGATGTTCTTGTTTACCCAGACTTTCCATTACTGCTGTTCTAGACTATGAGATCTGGCAGGAGGATGAGTATATCGTCATTCTAAACTAGCTTTAGAAGTGCACGTGTATATGATTCTGCCAGAGGGTTGTTGTAGTCAGTGGGAGCAGCGGAAGCATAATGGATAAGTAGCTTATGTCTATTTATAGACTAAAGCATATCTAGCGGAGATAGATCATCTAATTTTGATGTGACAGTCATGGGCTTAGACTTCATCAGAATAGGGGATGGATCTGTTAAGATGGTAGTAGGGTGTGATGTCCTGGTATTTGGATGACATAGACATAGTAGGAAGTGAAATTCCTATACTGCGATCGGTTATACTCTGGTTGTCACACAATGGTTTCTCCACAAAGGATATGGATATAATATCAGACATTCTGGTTACTAGATCTATGGTTTTAGATCTAGATTTGGGAAGTGTCCCAATCTGGGTACTTAGACAGTATTCTAAAAGTATTTTATAATGGACGACTCCTGGCATGGTGGTGTACCTGCAGGTGAAGGAGTCACCCTCTCTGAAGGTGTCTTACAGACTAAAGGGGAGAGGGATGTGCATGATTAACATATCACTTGCTTAGGCAATTGAGTCAATCATGAGATGTCAAGTACCACACCAGATGTTGTTTTTGGATGAGATGCAATAAGTTTATATATATTAATCCAATCCTGGAGAAACGTTTAGAAGCAGTTTTAGAACATAAGTGGTTGTTCTTTGGATTTGATAACGACAACCTCTTTCGGGAGACAGTTATCATTTCAGGCTTCCAAGGTGACCCGGATGACAGAGTGACTGTCAAACTTATAGTTTTCCCTCTGACGAGGGGCAGTAGTTTGGACAGGTGGTCCAAGCGGATACTGAGAGAGGCATGGTGCAGGATACTGATTAAATTCAGTTGACAATACAGTCTAAGAAGTTTGTTGGATTTAGAGTTCATTTATGAACTGGGTCCCATCAGATATCTAGACATATTCTAAGACAAGTATTGCTCATTTCGGGAGATGGCTTTCTCAGCGAACTTGAGACAAAGAGAGACATAGAAAGAAACATCAGGGCGGATCCACTCACTGAGGCTATTTCTCGAACACAATAGTTTTTCCAAACGAGATTTGTGAAACTGATTAGTAGAGGAGTTGGATGTTCGGTATCACACGAGCTGTGAGTACGCGACATCGCAATAATTAGCCTTAAGTGCAAGTGGGAGATTGTTGGATATAGTGCCCTTAAAGTCAATTATTGGATCACAGGTACGTGATTGCAATGATTGAAGAAGGACCTATACCGATAGGACGGTCTTGCTCGAGATGATAGTATGCTATCTGGTTTGTCTTAATCATCGTGTACATGCTTTAGTTCACTATTGCATGTCGATAAAGCCCATAGAATTCTTGCTTGACTGCCAGCAGTATGATGGCGATCATATACGTGGGAGCTGGGGTCTATAAGCACATCCTTAAAGTGTCCCTAGTCGTGGGAGTTTCGAGACAGGGTATCAATACTCCATAGTAGACTAGTGTATACAGTCGAGACCCCGACGAGGGGTAGTGGTCGGTCTCACAAGCCATTGGTGTCAGTTGGTTCACCTAAGATGTATACAGGTGCTCATTGTGTTATGAGTACACCGGATAGGACTCGTCGGGAACATACTAGTTGGTATTATACCTGTCGTCAGATAGCAGTTCCCAGGTGACATGTGTACAGGTTAGTCTGTCGACTTGAGATCGTCATTTGTCTCGTTTGAGTTCCCACTGTGCTTTGATTACTACCATACCACGGCTCAAAGGAGTCATGCAAACAGGTTTTAGTTGGGTATAGTCTCGAGCCACATGGAGGCAGTGAGCGGATCGTCGGAGATTCGTCTCTCCCGATATTGGGGGTGAGATCGCGCTGTGTTTAGGAGAGCCATTACATGAAATCCCTGGCCAGGGTAATCGAGATTTACTGGTAGGTATTCCAGTAGTTTCTTAGGGTCTTCTGGGCTACTCTCCGACACGACTTATACCGCTATTGGGGTCTGACGTTTACCAGTCCCCTAGGCCCTATATACGATACTCATATCAAACGGAACGGACTGTACGGATATTGTCACTGATAGGCTCAGTAGGGTTTCAGGATGAGTTCACTCATCAACTTCCCTTTTGCTCAATACATAGGTAGCCATTACGTACAGCTAGTGCCACTGACGGCTTGTGGTTAAATCCACTGCCAGCGTATTGACGAGTCTTTAGAGTCCCCCACAGACAGTTTCCCAAGTTCGGGCGAAACGTTGTAGAGGCCATATGGGTTTATGGCAGGGTTCGAACATATACGTGTACTTGTGCACGTGTCATGTTTCAGAGGGATAATACTATTGGGCTTTGGTTTAAGCCGGATCCTAGTATTATATTGTGTTAGAATATTTTTGTCTCGTTGCATTCGTATTCGGTCGGAATACTGATGCGGGTATGTATATACGAACGAGGGGATTTCTTATGATCTATTACAAGATTACATTTTGAAGTTGCCTATTTCATTTCTAGGTTTAAACTTTTGGTTTAAAGATTAATTTAGTTTGCTTGCTTTTTTGTGAGCATTGACCTTGACCTTTTTTGCCATTTCTTGCACTGAAATTCTTGGTCTGGGGGGCTGCCAATTTTGGATATTCATTGGGGCTATGTGCAAATTTTGACAGTACTGTTTGCTTAGATTAATTTATTGGTGTGCTGGCCATTTTGCTTTGGCTTGTTGTGATTGGGGTGAGCCATTTCCAGAGCATTTAATAGGCATGGGCTCTTGGTGAGAATTCATGGGATTGATTAATTAATGGTGTTGATTGGGGATGGATGTGGGTGAGGTGGCTGCATAGTGTGCAAGGAATTAATAGGGAGTGATTATTTTCTTGGGTTGTATTATTCAAATCACCACTACTTCTTCTTTGCAATACATAGAGAGCATTCTTGAGTGGCCGAGCTCATTCTTCGGTGGGTTTTTGATTTTTTCCTTTGCAAGAAAAATCCTATGCTCACATCTTCATCTTTTAGGCAAGTTCGATTTATCTCCACCCAATTTCTTGGGAGTCTTGAGACAAATTACTCTACACTCTCTCTTCCTCAATCTTGGACATATCGGCTAGCAAACTTCATGTCCGAGTTGCTTTGGTTTGAAGCGGGAGCCCGTATAAAGATTCATCGACGTGGTGCTACTTCGACGTGCGAGATCGGGGAGCGGACTTCGTCGGCGCAGCAGCGGGAGTTTGGTGCAGAGATTAAAGACCGAAGGACACGGATCGAACGGTACAGAGATTAAAGACCGAAGGACACGGATCGAACGGTATAATCTTTCCAAACTCTTTTACAGTTTTCTAGTTTACGGTTAATGAAACGATCCCGGTATTTGGTTGCGGTAGCGCCAAGTTCTGAAAATGTTTTTGTTCCGCATTAGGCGTCGGTTTGATGGTCGGGCCACTGTCGTATCCCAACATGGATAGCCCGCCAATTCTAGAGTAAGGCCCCCTCCGTATCAACGCAATGAGATGTGGGCCCGTTGCCCTCTAGAACCCGGATATTCGTGCACTCCACCGTGGGGTAATCCTAGTACAGAAAAGAAAAAAAATATATGTACAAGGGTGATATCGATCCCAACCTGGTCGTGCCCCAAACAAATAATATACAAGCTGGCAATGACGGCAGTCCACATGTCGGACGCTCGTCCCGCAATAACAAATGTACAAATGAATCTGAACTGTACTACTAACATTGCAGAATCGGCTATCCACTACGACAATCCAACCACGATATCAGCACAATCACAGAACATCAACGTGAATGTCACGTTCGCAAACTCGTCTAAAAGGTGTAGGGTTACTAGGCACTATCACAAGGCTCATAAGGCATCAACCATACCAAATCTAAATTTTTTCAAGTTCTGAACAACCTAAAGCGAGGATGTTTGCTAGATAATTAGGGTTAACAAAGCATGTAAACAACATTACATCTAAAGGAAAGGGATTACAACCTTTGTAGTCCGCTCTTTCGCTTCATAAGCTCTGAATATTAGTCCCTTCACCGCGATCCATGAACTTCCGAACTGTAGAGAAGCTCCACAAGCCGAATGATCCATGCTTGCTTGAAGTCTTCCTTTTCGAAGATGATCTACCTTGAAGAATTTTTAACTCAAGTTCTAACTTCTCTAATCAAGTATTAATGAAGTGAACACCCTAATCTAAGTGGCTAGAATAGATGAGGATGATGAAGTAGGAATTGTTAGTTGTATGTATGCCCTAGTGGCCTGTATTATACAGATGATGTATATTATATTGGATGCTTGGATATATATAGAGAGGACTTTCTTGCTCGATATGATAGTATGCTATCTGGTTGCTCATTATCTTAACATGTATACTTGTCTCTTGATACTGTCTTATAGCTACATGTTGATAAAGCCCTTAGGATGTGTACTTGACTACCTGGACTATGATGCGGGTCATACTAGTGGGGACATGGTAGTCCATAAGTACATCCTTTAAAGTTCCTAGTCGTGGGTGTATCGAGACAGGGCATCGATATACCAGAGTAGACTTGCGTATACGCTTCTCGACCGATGAGATGGGCGATGGATGATCCCATATCCATTGGTGTTTGACATCAGAGATGGTATACGGGTGCTCAGTGGAGACTGGGTACACTGGACGGACTCGCTGAGAACTCCCAGATGGTATTATACCTCACGTCAGATGGCAGTTCTCTGGTGACACTTGTGCAGGTTAGTCTGTAGACCCGAAATCGTCATAGAGTCTTGTGTGATTCCCACTATGCTTTGATTTCCACCTTACCACGTCTATGAGGGTGTGCAAAACGGTAGTTTTTGGGTACAGTCCCGAGTCACATGGAGGCAATGAGCGATAGGAGGGGTTTCGTCTCTCCCGGTATTGGGGGTTGATGTTGCGCTGTGCTCGATTGGCCGTAACAGGGAAGTCCCTGGCCAGGGCCGATTTAGAGATTTACTGATAAGTGTTACCAGTAGTTTCTCGACCCATTATGAGCCTCACATCGGCATAACTTATCGGTTATTAGGGTCTGACGTTTACCACCCCTAGACTTGATATGCGACATATCAGACGAGGAGACCGGACTGTACGGGAAGTGTTATCGGCAGGCTTTTACAGGAGTTTGAGCGGGCTTTCTTGCTGATCTTCTGATCGCTCAATGCCCGGGTAGCCGTTACGTCCAGCTAGTACCACTGATGGCTTGTGGCTGCTTGATGTGATCATCACCTACTGCCGGCGTATTGACGAGTCTTTAGAGTCCTACATAGAGGTTTTACTGGCTAAGGCAAAACGATTTAGGAGCGCATATGTGATATGTGTAGGAGCAAGAATAATGCGTGTATGTGATACCGTATTCTATTCTCGCGACTTCTTGTATCGGTCGGTTATATGCGATATAGCCGGGTTATCGAATCAAGTGTTGATTCGATAAATCGATACATTGGATGTTAATCGGTTATATGAGATATGACCGGATTATTAAGTCAAGTGTTGATTTAATAATTTAGTGTATAATTGTATATTAGATATACTAATTTACATTAACTAACACATGTTCACTTTAGGATTTTTCTCACATAAGCACAACTTTAATATATATGTGTTATATATTAAAATGTGTTTTCTTTTTGTATCATGGTTGATGATACAACATTAATGAGTGTATGAGACATACACCATCCTATTTGTTATGTTGGATTTAAAGTTTAAAAGTAATTACAAAATTAGTGGAAAATTAGAAAATGCATGAAGCTTGTGGAAGCTTGTGGATGCGTTGACTAAAGTCCACTAAATTTGTTTTTACTTTGGATTTTAACCTAACCATTACACTTAGCTATGGTAATGTCTCTACATGAGTTAGTATATGATACTCACTCACCATGGTTAACTCACTTACTTGATCATTATCATCATCTCTTTTCTTTGGTTCATCTTCTTCTTTCTTTAGTTAAAAAGAAAAAGCAAGCTAGGGTTTGATCCAAAGTGAGAAACCTTGTGAGAACTAAAATTCTAAAGAGAACCCACTTCCTATTTCTCCATCCTCTACTAGACTAGTACTTTAGTTTAGGGTGTTTGCTTCACTAATTCTCTAGTTAGTAAAGTAGAAGCTTGAGTTGGCATCCCCTCGACGTAGATCATTTTCGTCCTCGAAGACTTCAAGCAAGGACGCTCTTTAGCCTCGTGAAGCCATGTAAGAGTCCGGGAGAACCACGATCGCAGCGAAGGGACTTCAACAAGGAGCTAAAGAAGTGAAGGACCGATCTATAAAGGTTGTATTTCGTATTCACTTAGTAGTAAACGTAGTTTACTTGCATATGAAACCCTAATTTCTAGCAACGATCTTGTTTAGGGTTATTCGGTACGGCTAAAATTTTAAACGGGCATGGTTGATGCATTGTAGAACCTTATTAGAGTGCCTAGTAACCCTACAGTGGTATCAGAGCCAAGCTAGAGCATTAGGCGATGTGTTAACGAAGTTAAAACTCCGAACGAACCCGAATACGTCATTTTAACCCCCTCTGTGTACAATTTTTAAAAACTGGGTTTTTTCAGAATTAAAAATACCTAAAAAAAATCAGCAGGCAATTTTAAGCATAATTGTGAAAAATGAGGGTCTAAACCGTATGGACCGCCGCGGAACCGTGGCAATAGCTTGCTTGAGCCGCGGATCCGCGGCCGTACCGTCGGGTTTGACTTTTCTTTTTCCTCGGTTATGACTGTATCTGCTAGTGTATTCTTCTGGGTATTTTTAATCTGACTCAAGTGTTGAGTATTTTGGGGTTTATTTTGTAATCGTCGATTCGATCGGAGAATTTAATTTTGTTATGTTATTCCGGATAATTTAGAAAATATTAAAATGTTCGAACGGATATCATTAACTCAATTTTTCCTGGTACGAAAAACATTCAAGTGTTGAATTTTTCTCGGGTTTAAATCTTTCGGAAAAACGTACATGTGATGCGATGGACCCTCTAGAAGACAAAAACCTTAACTCGATTATGTGACCGTCTTGAACTGCCTTTTGAACCTTAGGGTTTGGGACAGTAGGGCGTGCCACATGTGAGGCGTTGGCTTGACCCTTCTACGGCTGGACCGTTGCTACTGTGACGTATTCTGGAATATTTGAACTCCGCTCAAGTGTTGAGCTATTAAAGAAATCTTGGGTATTTGATTATTCGATCGGAAAGTTTAATACTGTCTATTTATCTGGAATGTGATACAATATGTGGAATTCATACAGTTAGGCATGAAATGCGAAATATATGATATTTCGGATTTACGATGTCTAAAGAGATTGTGGATTCCAAATGTTGTAGTTTTACACTTTCTTTTCTGCGACCGTAAGTGTAATATGTGATATCGCTGGTTTCGTTGCTATATGTCAACGACAATTGGGATGCGCATATTTACTTACGTTGATGACATGTGATGTTATGTGTTGCTGGGTATGTTATATTGGATCGTCGCGTTATGAATAGCCGGGGTTTTTTATGTGAGATGAGAGTTTTTTATTTTCATTCATGTAAAATTAAATGTATGTAATATTCTTTTATTGGGACACTTCCGGGATGAGGTTGATGTCACCATTTGTATATTATTTACTTTTCCGCACTAGGATAGACCCAAGGAGGAGAGCACAAGTAGCCGGGTTCTGGAGTCCAGTGAGAGACCAACTCGAGGAGTCGAGTTCGGGTCTCCTAACTCTAGAATTGGTAGGGTTGCTTGCCGCTCTCGTAAGGGTCTAGGGGTGTGGGTTTGGCTATTCATCGTGACCGTGGAATCCGTGTTTTATAGAGGCTCAAAATAAAACACGGACGTCCTAGTATATCCAATGTTTCATATGTTTCTTCTGCTGCGATATCTGTGATGTGATCATTTGATGTGTTGTGTTAAATACTGTATATAGTATATATGATATATTATATAGACGTTACTTATGTTTTACACCCGTGCTAGCCCTGCCCTTCTCTGCCGTTAGTTACCTAACCTAACGGTGCACGAGGGGACATCGAGGCGAATGCGGATGGCATAAGTGTACGTTGTATTTATCTGTGATGTTTAGGTGACTTAAATGATGGGACTTCATTAATGTGATTAATGAAAGAAAAGAAACCTAAAAGATGTTGTAGAATCAAATTTTTCAAAAAGGGTAGCTACAGTTTTGCTCTACATGGTGATATATATGATATATCCTACACCTTATTCGATGAGGAAAGAGCCGAGATCCCTTCACCGGGAGTGACCTCTTTAGCAAAACTGGCAGATGATACAAAACTCGGTTAGGTTTTTGATTGCTTTTGGAGTTTTGCTTTGAATAGTGATATATATGATATGTCCTGCACCTTATTCGATGAGGAAAGAGCCGAGATCCCATCACCGGGAGTGACCTCTTTAGTAAAACTAATAAAAGCCTCAAAATCACTCCATTTTAAAATTCACTCGATTCTACAACGATATCAAGTTCGATACGCAATAGGTTTTCAGAAAAACCTGTCATAGCCCTCCGTCATTTCAGATAAGTCCTGCTTAGTATTCGTGCTGCGTTTGTTGATCTTGTCAAGGCGTAGTGTGCGGTAGCTGACCAGTATTTATCTGTTTATGCATATGATGCAGATTGGATTAGGGTAGTCGTACGGCCTTGTTGACCTTGTCAAGGGTCGTGCGGGTGGGTTTAATTCAATCAAGAAATGACGGGTTGAACTTGACTTACGGTGTATGGTTTGTTGACCTTGTCAAGGTCATAGATCGTTTGGGGCAAAATATTATCGGGAATTTCAAGTGTTTAAATTTGCAATGAGATTGCATACCTTCTATGAGATAGTTGGATCCCGATACCCACTGTGAGTAATTGTTACTCCTGGGAGAGGTTTACACAGGACAATTAGCCGATCAAGTAGGTGTCTAGAAAGGTGTCAACGGGGTTACGCCTCTGGGAAAACGAGGTTTACTTTAATTAGGTCCGTGCGAAAGCACGGGGTACCTCCCTCAAAGTACCGACATTGGCCTGACTGAAAGATTGGCGAAGTTGTAGGGTGTAATTAATCCCGGCTAGTCTTTCCTTTTAGGGTTTGAAGGAAGATTTGATAAAAACAATGGGAGCCATCCTGATTAGATAAAATAATAACCAATCTGATCTTGCAAGAGCATACGCTAAAATGTTTTCCTCTCTCTCTCTCCAGGTAGCGACCATATCATGCCTTAATCAAGATAATAATATGGATGTATTGACCGAACCCGCATGTTATTCTGTGCTGGGGAACATTGGTTCCGTTCTTTCTTATAAGAGTTATAGGACTGAACAGGATATAGGGGAATACCAGGATTCCCATGCCACCCGTGTGAAGAAAGTACATGTTGATGCATTTTCTTCGGGTGTGTTCGTTACGAAGAACTATTTCTCCATTTGCTCTACGTCCTGGGTATTAGATACCGGGTCAGGATCCCATATATGTAATCAGTTACATGGACTTAGGAAAGGTAGAGAACTTGGAGAAGATGATAAAGACATAAGGGTTGGAAATGGTGCAATTGTTGCAGCTAAAACCGTCGGGGAATATCACCTTGTATTACCAACTGGTAATACATTGATTCTGAACGAATGCTATTACATGCCGAACCTGATATGCAACATTATATCAGTTTCTTTGTTGAGTAAAGAGGAAAATAATTTTGTATTACAGGATAATGTTATGAACATTTTCCTTAACCAAAAGTTGGTTGGATCAGGCACGTTGTGCAATGGCATTTATGTTCTAAATCAATCAACAGTTCTGAGTATAACAAACACACACAAGAGGAAAAGTTCAGAACTAAACGAATCCTTCTTGTGGCATTGTAGACTGGGTCACATCAATGCGACACGACTAGCTCAGTTGCATAAGGATGGATATTTAAATCCGTTTGAATTTTCATCTTATGACACTTGCCAGTCATGTCTCAAAGGCAAGATGACCAAAACTCCATTTACGGGACACGGAGAGAGAGTTACTGAACTCTTGGGACTGGTATATTGTGATGTATGCGGCCCCATGTCTACAAATGCCAGGAATGGTTCTGCGTACTTCATTACATTCACTGACGATCTCTCTAGATTCGGATATGTGTTCCTGATGAAACACAAATCAGAAGCTTTTGAGAAATTTAGAGAATATAAACAAGAAGTCGAGAACCAAACCGGGAAAAGTATTAAAATCCTTCGATCTGATCGAGGAGGTGAATACTTGAGCAATGAATTCCTGGACTTCCTAAAAGAGAATGGGATTCTCTCTCAGCTGACTCCTCCATATACACCACAGCACAACGGTGTATCGGAACGGAGGAACCGCACCCTATTAGATATGGTGCGCTCTATGATGAGCACAGCTGAGTTATCTATTTCCTTCTGGGGTATGCGCTGGAGACAGCAGCATACCTATTGAATCAAGTTCCATCTAAATCTGTACCTACCACACCATATGAGATATGGAGTGGGAAGAGACCATATCTTAAACGAGTTAAGATATGGGGTTGTCCGACCTATGTCAAAAGACAAAATCCGGACAAACTCGAGGCACGGTCAGTTCTTTGCAAGTTTGTGGGTTATCCAAAGAACTCATATGGGTATTTTTTCTACCACAGTGAGAAACAAAAGGTGTTTGTTGCTCAACATGCCACCTTTTTAGAAAAGGAATTTCTTGTAAAAGAAATTAGTGGCAAAGTGGTAGAGCTGGAAGAGGTTCCAGATACACAAACTGCAACAGAAGATTTAGTGGAACCAGAGGATTCGGTAGTTCCCGATGAACCCTAGCCACTCCGCCGATCTAGTAGGGTTCGTCACCCACCTGAGAGATACTATGGTTTTCTCATGGATGGTGGGAGCAGGGATTGCATCATGGAGGATGATAACCCAACTAGCTTCGAGCAGGCCATCACGAGTGGGGACTCATTGAAATGGCTGGACGCAATGCAGTCCGAGATGGAATCCATGTACACCTACAAAGTATGAACTTTGGAAATTGCTCCTGAAGGGGTAAAACCCATTTGGAGCAAGTGGATCTTCAAGAAAAAACTTGGTGTAGATGGGAAAGTGGAGACTTTCAAAGCTAGACTTGTTGCAAAGGGTTTTCGTCAAAGACCAGGTGTGGACTATGACGAAACCTTTTCTCCAGTGGCTATGCTTAAATCCATCTGGATCATGCTTGCCATCGCTGCATATCATGACTAAGAAATCTGGCAAATGGATATTAAGACCGCCTTTCTAAACGGTGATTTAGAAGAGTGTGTGTACATGACTCAGCCAGAGGGCTTCGTAGATAGTGGGAGCAGCGGGAAGGTATGCAAGCTGCTTAAATCCATTTATGGATTAAAGCAAGCATCGCGGAGCTGGAACATCTGCTTTGATGTCGTTATCAAAGAGTTTGATTTCGTCAAAAATGTAGATGAACCTTGTATCTACAAGAAGGTGGCAGAGAGTAAGGTTGTCTTCCTCGTATTGTACGTGGACGACATACTCTTGATAGGAAATGACATTCCTATGCTGCAATCGGTCAAGCTCTTCTTATCATAAAGATCATCAATGAAAGATCTTGGTGATGCCTCCTACATATTGGGAATTATGATCTATAGAGATAGATCTAAAATGATATTGGGATTGTCCCAATCCAGGTACATTGACACTATACTAAAGAGGTTTAGTATGGAAGAGTCCAAACATGGGTTTTTACCCACGATCTCAGGGCTCACTCTCTCCAAAGAGATGTCTCCCAAGACTGATTTGGAGAGAGCTCGCATGCAAGGGATACCCTATGCTTCGACTGTAGGCTCTATCATGTACACGATGCTATGTACCAGACCCGATGTAGCATACTCACTAAGTGTTGTGAGTAGGTATCAAGCTGATCCTGGAGAGAGTCATTGGACAGCTGTGAAGAGCATTCTCAAGTACTTGCGAAGGACTAAAGAGATGCTCTTGGTGTATGGTGACGGAGAACTCCAAGTGGAGTCCTTCACCGATTCGAGCTTCCAAAGTGATAAGGACGACTCTAAGTCGCAGTCGGGATTTGTCTTTACCCTCTACGGAGGGGCGGTTAGCTGGAAGAGTTCCAAGCAGGAAACCGTGGCAGACTCGACGATGGAGGCTGAATACATCGCTGCCAACGATGCTGCCAAAGAGGCTGTCTGGATCAAGAAGTTCATTACTGAACTTGGAGTGGTTCCATCCATTGAGCATCCAATACCTTTGTATTGCGATAACAATGGAGCGGTGGCTTTGGCCAAGGAACCCAGGTCCCATCAGCGATCCAGGCATATTCTGAGGCGGTATCACCTGATCCGGGAGATAGTTGATCACCGGGAGATCGAGGTCAGGAGGGTTGACATGAAGAACAACACGGCGGGTCCACTCACGAAGGCCATTCCACAGATACAGTTTGAGAGACTCTTCGGGATACTCGGTATGCGATACTACAGCAGCTGGCCCTAGTGCAAGTGGGAGATTGTTAGTTGTATGTATGCCCTAGAGGCCAGTATTATACAGATGATGTATATTATATTGGATGCTTGGACATTTATAGAGAGGACTTTCTTGCTCGATATAATACTATGCTATCTGGTTGCTCTTTATCTTAACATGTATACTTGTCTCTTGATACTGTCTTATAGCTACATGTTGATAAACCCCTTAGGATGTGTACTTGACTACCTGGACTATGATGTGGATCATACTAGTAGGGACATGGTAGTCCATAAGTACATCTTTTAATGTTCCTAGTCGTGGGTGTATCGAGACAGGGCATCGATATACCAGAGTAGACTAGCGTATACGCTTCTCGACCCATGAGATGGGCGATGGATGATCCCATATCCATTGGTGTTTGACATTATAGATGGTATACGAGTGGTCCGTGGAGACTGGGTACACTGGACGGACTCGCTGAGAACTCCCATATGGTATTATACTTCACGTCAGATGGCAGTTCTCTGGTAACACTTGTTCAGGTTAGTCTGTAGACCCGAGATCGTCATAGAGTCTTGTGTGATTCCCACTGTGCTTTGATTTCCTCCTTACCACATCCATGAGGGCGTGCAAAACGGTGGTTTTTGGGTACAGTCCCGAGTCACATGGAGGCAATGAGCGATACGAGGGGTTTCGTCTCTCCTGGTATTGGGGGTTGATGTGGCGATGTGCTCGATTGGCCGTAACAGGGAAGTCCCTGGCCAGGGCTGATTTAGAGATTTACTGGTAAGTGTTACCAGTAGTTTCTCGACCCGTTATGAGCCTCACATCGGCACGACTTATCGGTTATTGGGGTCTGACGTTTACCACCCCTAGACTTGATATGTGACATATCAGACGAGGAGACCGGACTGTACAGGAAGTGTTACCGGCAGGCTTTTATAGGAGTTTGAGCTGGCTTGCTTCCTGATCTTCTGATCGCTCAATGCCCGGGTGGCCGTTATGTCCAGCTTGTACCGCTGACGGCTTTTGGGTGCTTGATGTGATCATCACCTACTGCCGACGTATTGACGAGTCTTTAAAGTCCTACGTAGAGGTTTTACTGGCTCAGGCAAAACGAAATAGGAGCACATATATGATATGTGCGGGACCGAGAATAATGCGTGTTTGTGATACCGTATTCTATTCTCTCGACTTCTTGTATCGGTCGGTTATATGCGATATAGCCGGGTTATCGAATCTAGTGTTGATTCGATAAATCGATACATTGGATGTTAGTCGGTTATATGAGATATGACCGGATTATTAAGTTAAGTGTTGATTTAATAATTTAGTGTATAATTGTATATTAGATATACTAATTTACATTAACTGACACATGTTCACTTTAGGATTTTTCTCACATAAGCACAACTTTAATATATATATGTGTTATATATTAGAATGTGTTTTCTTTTTGTATCATGGTTGATGATACAACATTAATGAGTGTATGAGACATACACCATCCTATTTGTTATGTTGGATTTAAAGTTTAAAAGTAATTACAAAATTAGTGGAAAATTAGAAAATGCATGAAGCTTGTGGAAGCTTGTGGATGCATTGACTAAAATCCACTAAATTTCTTTTTACTTTGGATTTTAACCTAACCATTATACTTAGCTATGGTAATGTCTCTACATGAGTTAGTAT
The DNA here is from genome assembly GCA_030015575.1 of Agapanthus africanus. NCBI lineage: Eukaryota > Viridiplantae > Streptophyta > Magnoliopsida > Asparagales > Amaryllidaceae > Agapanthus > Agapanthus africanus. The sequence goes on from CM057337.1 coordinate 521,827,892, forward strand.
ATGATACTCACTCACCATGGTTAACTCACTTACTTGATCATTATCCTCATCTCTTTTCTTTGGTTCATCTTCTTCTTTCTTTAGTTAAAAAGAAAAAGCAAGCTAGGGTTTGATCCAAAGTGAGAAACCTTGTGAGAACTAAAATTCTAAAGAGAACCCACTTCCTATTTCTCCATTCTCTACTAGACTAGCACTTTAGTTTAGGGTGTTTGCTTCACTAATTCTCTAGTTAGTGAAGTAGAAGCTTGAGTTGGCATCCCCTCGACGTAGATCATCTTCGGCCTCGAAGACTTCAAGCAAGGACGCTCTTTAGCCTCGTGAAGCCATGCAAGAGTCCGGGAGAACCACGATCGTAGCGAAGGGACTTGAACAAGGAGCTAAAGAAGTGAATGACTGATCTACAAAGGTTGTATTTCGTATTCACTTAGTAGTAAACGTAGTTTACTTGCATATGAAACCCTAATTTCTAGCAACGATCTTGTTTAGGATTATTCGGCACGGATAAAATTTTAAACGGGCATGGTTGATGCATTGTAGAACCTTATTAGAGTGCCTAGTAACCCTACAGGAATTTAGCTCTCTTTTGTTTTCATTTTCTCACTTTAATTCATCACTTTACAAAAAGCTAGAAAACTTTCTCAAGAGGAAGAAGAAGAAGAAATCTATTTGTGATGAATAATGAAATTATTATATGGTTACAAATCAACCATGGGTTAATAATGAAGACTTAACCCTTGTAGAGAATGAACTAGGGTAAAGGGTTTGGGTTGGGTTAAGAAAATATCTAAACAAAAATATCTAAGCTTAAAACAAAAATAAAGCTTCTAGAAACTTCATGAAAAAGCTATCCCAAATCAAACCCTAACTATGTTTAATCTCCACAAATCATATTGCATTTGTAATCATAACTTGTTACAATATTATATATCACATATATAAAATATTTTTGTAACAAAAGAAAATAATACAATTAACATATATCGCATATATATCAATGTATTATTCGGTGAGAAAATGAATCAATAAAGTGAGCTTATATTAGATAATGTAATGTAATATATCACATATATAATTATACATTAAATTGTCGAATCAACACTTGATCCGATAATCCGGCTATATCGCATATAACCGACTAATATATCATGTACCGATTCATCGAATCAACACTTGATCCTATGACCCGGCTATATCACATATACCCGGCCGATATCATATATCGCGAGAATAGAATACGGTATCTCATATCGTATTATTCTCGGTCCTGCACATATCACATATGTGCTCCTACTCCATTTTTCCTGAGTCAAGAAACATCTGTGTAAGACTCTAAAGAATCGTCAATACACCGGCAGTAGGTGATGATCATATCAAACACCCACAAGCTGCAAGCCTTCAGCTAAACGTAACAGCCACCCAGGTATTGAGCGATCAGAAGATCAACAAGCAAGCATATACATTCTCCTGTGAATCCAATCAGTAACACTACCGTACAGTCCGGTCTCTTCGCCTGATATGTTGCATATCAAGTCTAGTGGTGGTAAATGTCAGACCCCAGTAACCGATAAGTCATGTCGATATGAGGCTCATAACCAGTCGAGAAACTAATAATAACACTTACCAATAGCACTCTATATCAGCCCTGGCCAGGGACTTCCAGTTATAGCCAATCGACCACAGCACAACATCAACTCGCTATACCGGGAGAGACGAAACCCCTCCTATCGCTCATTGCCTCCATGTGATTTGGGACTGTACCCAAAAGCCACCGTTTTGCACGCCCTCTTGGACGTGGTAAGGTGGAAATCAAAGCATAGTGGGAATCACACAAGACTCTATGACGATCTCGGGTATACAGACTAACCTGTACCAGTGTCACCAGAGAACTGCTATCTGAGGATTGGTATAATACTATCTAGGAGTTCTCAGCGAGTCCGTTCAGTGTACCCAGTCTCCACTGAACACCTGTACACCATCTTTGATGTCAAACACCGATAGATATGGGATCATCCATCGCCCATCATATGGGTCAAGATGCGTATACGCTTGTCTACTCTGGTGTATCGATGCCCTGTCTCGATACACCCTCGACTAGGAACAGTTATAGGATGTACTCATCGACTACCCTGGCCCCACTATTATGATCTCATCATAGTCCCAGTAGTCGAGTACATGTCCTAAGGGCTTTATCAACATGTGAGAGCAAGGCAGTAAACTAATACAAGTCAACATGTTAAAACAAAGTGAAACCAAATAGCATACTATCATGTCGAGCAAGAAAGTCCTTTCTATATATATCCAAGCATCCACTATAATATACATCATTTGTACAACAATGGCCTCTAGGGTATATATATATAACTAATAATCTCCCACTTGCACTAAGGCCAGCTGTTGTAGTATCTCATACCCAACATCCCGAATAGCCTCTCAAACTGTGTCTGGGGAATTGCCTTCGTGAGTGGATCCGCAGTGTTGTCCTTCGTATCAACTCTCCTGACCTCGATCTCTCAGCGATCAACTATCTCCCGGATCAGGTGATACCGCCTCAGATTATGTCTGGACTTCTGATGGGACCTGGGTTCCTTAGCCAAAGCCACAGCTCCTTTGTTATCACAATACAAAGGTATTGGATGCTCAATGGACGGAACCACACCAAGTTCAGTGATGAACTTCTTCATCCAGACAGCCTCTTTGGCAGCATCGTTGGCAGCGATGTATTCAGCCTCCATCGTCGAGTCTGCAACGGTTTCCTGTTTGTAACTCTTCCAACACACCGCCCCTCCATTAAGGGTAAAGAAAAATCCCGAGTGCGACTTAGAGTCGTCCTTATCACTTTGGAAGCTCGAATCGGTAAAGGACTCCACCTGGAGTTCTCCGTTACCATACACCAAGAACATCTCTTTAGTCCTTCTCAAGTACTTGAGAATGTTCTTCACAGCTATCCAGTGACTCTCTCCAGGATCTGCTTGATACCTACTCACTATACTTAGTGAGTATGCTACATCGGGTCTGGTACATAGCATCGCATACATGATAGAGCCTACTGCCGAAGAATTGGGTATCCCTTGCATGCGAGCTCTTTCCAAATCAGTCTTGGGAGACATCTCTTTGGAGAGAGTGAGTCCAGAGATCGTGGGTTGGTTACCATGCTTGGATTCTTCCATACTAAACCTTTTTAGTATAGTGTCAATGTACCTGGATTGGGACAATCCCAGTATCCGTTTAGATTTATCTCTATAGATCATAATTCCCAGTATGCAGGAGGCATCACCAAGATCTTTCATTGAGAATCTTTGTGATAAGAAGAGCTTGACCGATTGCAACATAGGAACATCATTTCCTATCAAGAGTATGTCATCTACGTACAATATGAGGAAGACAACCTTACTCTCTTCAACCTTTTTATATATACAAGGTTCATCTACGTTTTTGATGAAGTCAAACTCTTTGACTACAACATCAAAGCAGATGTTCCAACTCCGCGATACCTGCTTTAACCCGTAGATGGATTTAAGCAGCTTGCACACCTTTCCGCTGCTCCCGCTTGTTGGAGATAGTGCCCTCAAAGTCAATTATTGGATCACAGGCACGTGATTGCAATGATTGAGGGAGGACCTGTCCCAGTAAGACAGTCTTACTCGAGATGATAGTATGCTATCTGGTTTATCTTTATCATCGTGTACTGCTTTAGGTGACCTGACATTTCGCTATTACACGTTGATAGAGCCCCTAGGATTCTTGCTTGACCACCAGCAGTATGAGGGCGATCATATAAGTGGGAGCTGCGGTCTATAAGCACATCCTTAAAAGGTCCCTAGTCGTGGGAGTTTCGAGACAGGGCATCGATACTCCAGAGTAGACTAGTGTATACAGTCGAGACCCCGACGAGAGGCGGTGGCCGGTCTCACAATCCATTGGTGTCAGTTGGATCACCTAAGATGTATACAGGTGCTCATTGGGTTATGAGTACACCGGACAGGACTCGCCGGGAACATGCTAGTTGGTCTTATACCTGACGTCAGATAGCAGTTCCCTGGTGACATGTGTACAGGTTAGTTCATCGACCTGAGGATCTTCATTTGTCTCGTGTGAGTTCACACTGTACTTTGATTACTACCCTACCACGCTCAAAGGAGACGTGCAAACAGGTTTTAGTTGGGTACAGTCCCGAGCCACATGGAGGCAGTGAGCGGATCTTCAGGGGTTCGTCTCTCCCGGTATTGGGGGTGAGGTTGCGCTGTGTCTAGGAGAGCCATTACACAAAGCCCTCGGCCGAGGCAAGAGATTTACTGGTAGGTATTCCAGTAGTATCTCAGGGTGTTCTGGGCTACACTCCGACACGACTTGTACCGCTTTTTGGGGTCTGACTTTTACCAACCCCCTAGGCCCGCCATGCGATGCTCATAGACGAACGGACCGGACAGTACGGATATTGTCACTGACAGGCTTAGTAGGGTGTCAGGATGAGTTCGCTCATCGACATCCCTTTTTGTTCAATACCTGGTAGCCCGTCACGTATTGGCTTATACCTCTGACGTGCTAGTGGTTAAATCCACAACCAAGGTGTTGACCAGTCTTTAGAGTCCCCCACATTCAGTTGCTCAAGTTTTCGGGCGAAACGCTGTAGGCCGTATGGAGATATGGCAGGGTTCGATCAGATACGTGCGGTATTGCACGGATCAGGATCGGACGGATAATACTAGCCGGCTTTGGTTTAAGCCGGGTACTAGTATAGTACAGTGTAAATTTTGTCTCATTGCATTTGTATTTCGGTCGGAATACAGATGCAGGTGTGTATGCACAGTAGCGGGGTTTTTCCTGTAATTTATTACGGGACCAGTTTTCTGGAGTTGCCGGCTTGCTTTCCGTTTCGGCCATATTTCATTTGTATCTTTCAATGGCCGAAGATTGGTGGAGGAGGGCTTATTTGCATTTGTGCAAATAAGTATTTGTGGAGGGTGTTCTTTGCATTTTGTTGGATCATGATGATGCACCATCACTTGACTTTCTTTGTTCATGATGGCTTGACCTTTTGGAGTCATCATGCTTGTGATGATGGTTGTGTTGGAGTGTGAGGTTGGTTTTGTGATCATTGTTGATTATCACCATTCTCTTGCATTATTCTTATGGCTTATCTTTTGGGATTATTACACTCTCTCTCATATTCTCTCCACTCCCATGCCATGGCCGGCCAAGCCTTGAGGGCCTGTTCAAAATTTCTCATGTAGGATTTTTGCTCTTTTACTTTTGTAAAATCCCACAAGTTCCACCTCCATGAGCTTGTATCATTCTTCCACAAAAAAGGGCAATTTCCTAAACCCCAAACGAGACATAACACTACACCATTCTACAGCAAACCTTGGGCACGTCGACTCGCCAGCTTCGTGCCCGAGTTGCCTCGGTATAGAGGTGGGAGCCCGTAAAAGAAGCCGGCGACGTGGTGCCCTTCCGACGAGGAGGTGGAGACCGGACATTCCGCGGGAGATCGGGACAACGGCGAGAAGACCGGAGGACACGGATCACTCGGTATATCTCTCTTCCCCATCTTGTAGTTAGCTACAACTAGTTAATGGCCCGATCCAGGTTTTAGTGCGCGGTGGTGCCGATTTGAAAAATTAAAGTTAACCATCGCTTCCGCATTTGGCCTCGGGATGGAGGCCGGGGCGCCGCCGTGCACTTACAGTGGTATCAGAGCCTCGCCATTAACCTAGTCTACCTTGGTCTAAGGTGTTTACACTTCCGATCGAACTAATATTCCAAAATCCGCGTTTTCTCATGCATCAGTTCTTTGTTAAATTTTTTTGTGCTCCAAAAATTTTTCAGTGTGTTGCAGAAGTATGTGCATGGACTTATAAACCTACTGTAAAAATTCGACAACATGATTCAACAAGAAGACCGCGGAACCGCGGCCAAAACCCCCTTCTGGCCGCGGTTCCGCGGCGGTTCCGTGTTATCATTGTGCCAATTTTTTCCAGTGGGCTTTTGGGCTGAAAATAGGGGTTTTGGAATATTAATTTTTGGGCCCAGATTTCTTCATGTGCTACAGTAGTGCTTGGGGGCCCACTTGGTAAAATTTGATCGATCGGATATTTTAAACACATTAGTTCACAGTATTTACATTATATCTGCGACCGTGAATGTCACTTGATCGGTAAATCCTGTCTAACTGCTATAGCCCGGTTAGACGGATTTGGTAACGTGACATTCACGTTGATGTTCTGTGTATTGCTGTGATGTTGCGGATTGGTCGTGGGGGATAGCCTGGTTGCAGTGGTAGTACAGTTTTGTTGTATTATGTACATTTGATATTGCGGGACGAGCGTCCGACATGTGGACTGCCGTCACTTCCTGTTTGTATTATTATTTTGCGGAACGACCAGGTTGCGGTCGATGTACCCGTTGTATGTATATTTTACTTTCTGTACTAGGATTGCCCCGCGGAGGGGTGCACGGGTAGCCGGGTTCTAGAGGGCAACGAGCCCGCATATCATGGCATTGAGACAGAGGGGGCCTCACTCTAGAATTGGCGGGCTATTCGCCGCACTCGTAGAGGGTACAGGTTGACCCAGGAGGGTTGCCCAAGTTAAAGGATTCCGTGAAGTGCTGGGTGGTCCATTCACGTTGCTGAAGGGGGCTGCCTCGCTTCAGGTTTTGGCGGGTAACTTGCCGCGTCCGTAGGGGTCTAGAATTTCATTGCACAGGCTATCCACAACACCAGGGGAACGTCGGGTTTCAGTAGCGGCTCTGTGAAACCCGGGGATCCCAGATATCTGTATTGTTCTGTGATGCTGTACATTTCTGTGATGTTGCATTTTATCACGCCTTGAGCGAATATTATATATTGATATATATATACTAGTAGATATTGTATATGTTTTGCATCCGCGCTAGTCCAGTCCCCGCTCTGTCGTTAGTTAGCTAACCTAACGGGTAATGACGGGACCCAGTGGCGAATGCTGATGGCATATACGTACATCAGTATATTTTCGTTCTTTGTGGTGTGATCAATTGATGGGACTGCGTTGATTCGGATCAATGCAAGTTAAAAACAAACCTAATCTGATGTTGTTGGAACACTTTTCAAAAAGCTGTTATTGCAAGGACGTTCACTTTTGTTTTGCATCGTGGTATTCAGTTGGAATATCCTGATCCTCAGTCGACGAGGCAGGGCCGAGATCCCTTCACCGGGAGTGACCCCTTGGACAAAAAGTTTGCGTCAGGGCAATGACTTCACTATAGCCCATTACTTTTGCTTTGCATCGTGGTATTCAGTTGGAATATCCTGCACCTCATTCTACAGGGAAAGAGTCGAGATCCCTTCACCGGGAGTGACCTCTTTAGCGAAGGTTTTCATCACTATATTTTTAAAAGCTATCCGGTTCCTTCAACGATATCAAGTTTATTACGTTAAAGGTTTTCGCCAGAAACCATTCGTAGCCCTCCATCATTTCAGTTAAATATTCGGTAGTATTCAAGCTATGTATTTTGACCTCACGCCAAGGCATAGTGTTTGGTAGCTGCCGGGTATTTATCTGTTGCATAGATAGATGCGTTGGTTTGGGACAGTCGTACTACTATTTTGGCCTACGTCAAGGGTATGTACGGGTGGGTTAAAATTAACCTGGACAATGATGGGTAGAACTTGACATGTGACTTATGATATTTTGACCTCACGCCAAGGTCATAAGAGCATGGGGCAAAAATCACATCGGGAGTTTCAAAAGAACTGAAACTTGCCAGATATGCGCATACCTTCTGGAGTGTGATGACGTGAGCGGATTCCGTCACGTTATCATGCGATGATAGTTGGATCCCGATTCCCACTGATGAGTTGGTTTACTCCTCGGGTGACCCCGACTAATTCTTCTTTCAGGTTTGGAGGAGAATTTGAGGTGACAGTGGGAGGTTTCCAGATTAGATAAATTGGTAACCATTCTGATCTAGGTTAGAGTGCACGCTGAGTGTTTCTATTCTCTCTCTCTTCGGCAGCGACCATTGACCCGACCCTAAGACTATGACTCAGTGACCAAGTTGACTGAACCTTCTTAACACTGGCTTTTGGATTGTCAGAGTTGCTAACCTCATTGCCACTCCTACTTTTACTCTTTTCTCCAGGACACCCCGTATTACTACGAACGTCCACTTCCATTGGACAAAACCATCATATGGTTATATACGAACTCGAAGGAATTTATTCGAGGATGGTTTCCGGTTCTAGAGAAAACGAATAGGACTATTCAGTTGTCTTTTCCTTTTACCTTCTCTCAAGTTGCGAGTACTCCTTGGTTTAGGAGATAGTACACCTATTACGCAAATTGGATAGTCTTCTTCCAAACCTTAGGCTGGTGCCGACCGGTAGGGAATGAAGAAAACCAATTAGCCTAACGATGGTGCACAGAAGGTATTAAGTAAAGACATATAAAGGGATTAGTAAGAGGGCAAAGTAAATTGCGACTGCTATTCACGACCAAACCAAGTATTTCTTCGCCAATCCTAAATCACCTTTGTATTTCTCCAGGACACTCCGTATCACTACGAAGATCCACAGTTTATTGGATCTCCATCGTATGGTTATATACGAACTCGAAAGGAACTTGTTCCAGTTCGGGGATGGATTCTGGTTCAGGAGAAATAGGAATAAGATTTATTCAGGTGTCTTTTATCTTCACCTTCTCTCGCATTGCGAGTGCTCCTAGGATTAGGACAGTACACCCATTATGCTTATTGGATATCTTCTTCCAAACCATAGGCTGGTGCCGAACGGTAGGGAAGGAAGAAAACCACTTGGCCTAAAGGGGTGTACAGAAGGTAATGACTAAAGACATATGAAGGGATTTGGAGAGGTGGCAAAGAATTACACGGTTATAGTCGTGAATCTGGATAATGGAAGAGGCATTACTAGGAATACCAGGATACCCATACGAAACATTTCAATATTTCAGTTTCACTGTGTACTGTTAAATGAAAACTGATTTCCCGATTAGATACTTACTCCAGGGTATGTATTTACCAGGTATGATTCTCATATCTGTATGGTTTTACAAATGATGAGTGGGAGTAAGTTATTGGGAATTGGGTGATCATCCTCATTATATCGGGATTCGTTGTAATCGGTGATATTTGAGGAAGTCACCTGGGTTGTTTGCCGGACGGCAAATATTTGGTTTTGAATATCCGCTGTTATGCACCAATTTCAAATTGATATATCTGTACGTCTATTTTCATAGAGTGAGATATACCTTTTTGAAATTATGTCTATGACATTTACCTATATCAGTGGATGGTTGGGTAAGGAGCATTAAACAGCGGTGTAATTCTTCTTAACCATAAGTACAGTTTTCAACCTACGACACACAGTGAATGAGTTATCAGACTCAAGGGAATTATACAGAGTTTTGTATGTTGTCCAGGGTCCATCAGGACAGAGGGGTTGGTCCTCGTACTATATTCAGTTAACTTATGACTTCTCTAGTTTTTAGACAGGTGTTTCGTGGAAACACAGGGTCCGAATTTTGAGAAGTTATAGGTATTTGAATAAAGTAGAGAACCATGTGTTGCAAGTATCGGGATTCTTCAAGTTGATCGAAGATGTAGATACTTGTATATGGTATCAGTTGATAGTAATGATTAAGAGAACTTGCTTCTCTTTCAGGTTACTCATAATTGGAAGTATTCCTAAGTTGAGTAACGCTGATCGGCCTCTCTCCATTTAGTTAACATGCACTGGAGATAGCTGCATGATTTGAATCTGGTTCAATTAAATCAGTGCCTCTGGTTCTATATTGGATATAGAACAGTTCATATCTTAACGTTGTTAAGGTACCGGGAGTTTTCCGGATTATGCTTAAAACCAGATTCTGGATAACTCAAGGCACGTTTCTGTAATGGCTGTTTGTGGGTTGACCCAGGCTATGAAGAGGGTTGACTTTCTACCATCTGGAAGATCAATAGTCATATTGTTCTAAACTCGCCACAGTTTTAATAAAAATGGATTTTTTCAGAAAACAGTAGTGGGAGTATAGTAGAACTGGAAGCGATTCCAGAACCACAAACGATTACTGAAGATTTGATAGGAACCTAAAGATTCAATCTGGTTTGACATTCCATTGGCCACTCCGCAGATATGGTGGGTAACCTCAGGCACCCGAGAGGTACTTCGGTATGCTCAAAGACGGTGGCAGGGATGTTCTTGTTTACCCAGACTTGCCATTGCTGTTGTTCCAGACTATGAGACCCGGTAGGAGGATGAGTATAGCGTCGTTCTAAACTAGCTTTAGAAGTGTACGTCTATATGACTCTACCAGAAGGTTGTCGTAGTCAGTGGGAGCAGCGGAAGCATTGGTGGACAGGTAGCTTATGTCTATTTATAGACTAAAGCAGAGATAGCGGAGATAGATCATCTATTTCTGACGTGACAGTCATAGGTTTGACTTCATCAGAATAGGGGATGGATCTGTTGAGAAGGTAATAGGGTGTGATGTCATGGTGTTTGGATAACATACACAGAGTAGGAAGTGATATTCCTATACTACGATCGGTTATACTTTGGTCGTCACACAGTGGTTTTCTCCACACGGAACTTGGACATTATATCAGACATACTGGTTACTAGATCCATGGTTTTAGATCTAGATTTGGGTGGTTTCCCAATTAAGGGTACTTAGACAGCATTCTAAGAGTATTTAGAATGGAAGACTCCTGGCACGGTAGTGTATCTGCAGATAATGGAGTCACCCTCTCTAAAGGTGTCTTACAGACTAAAGTAGAGAGGGATGTGCATGATTGGCAGATCACTTGCTTAGGCAATTGAGTCAATCATGAGATGTCAAGTACCACACCAGATGTTGTTTTTGCGGTAGATGCAATAAGTTGGTATTGATCCAATCCTAGAGAAACAGTCGGAAGCAGTTTTAGAACATAAGTGGGTGTTCTAGGGATATGATAACGACAGCCTCATTCGGGAGACAGTTATCATTCCAGGCTTCCAAGGTGACATGGATGACAAGGAGGTTGTCAGAGTTATAGTTTTCCTTCTGACGAGGGGCAGTATTTTGGACAGGTGGTCCAAGGAAATACTAAGGGAGGCATGGCGCAGGATACTGATTAAGTTCAATTGACGATACAGTCTAAGAAGTTTGGATTTGGAGTTCATTTATGAGCTAGGTCCCATCAGACATCCAGACACATTCTAAGACAGGTATTGCTCATTTCGGGAGATGGCTTTCTCCGCGAACTTGAGATATAGAGAGACATAGAAAGAAACATCAAAGCGGATCCACTCACTGAGGCTATTCCTCGAACACAATAGTTTCGCAAACGAGCTTTGTGAGACTGACTAGTAGAGGAGTTGGGTGTTCGGTATCACACGGGCTGTGAGTATGCGACATCGCAATAATTAGCCTTGAGTGCAAGTGGGAGATTGTTGGAGATAGTGCCCTCAGAGTCAATTATTGGATCACAGGCACGTGATTGCAATGATTGAGGGAGGACCTGTCCCAGTAGGACAGTCTTACTCGAGATGATAGTATGCTATCTGGTTTATCTTTATCATCGTGTACTGCTTTAGGTGACCTGACATGTCGCTATTACACGTTGATAGAGCCCCTAGGATTCTTGTTTAACCACCAACAGTATGAGGGCGATCATATAAGAGGGAGCTGGGGTCTATAAGCACATCCTTAAAAGGTCCCTAGTCGTGGGAGTTTCGAGACAGGGCATCGATACTCCAGAGTAGACTAGTGTATACAGTCGAGACCCCGACGAGGGGCGGTGGCCGGTCTCACAAGCCATTGGTGTCAGTTGGATCACCTAAGATGTATGCAGGTGCTCATTGGGTTATGAGTACACCGGACAGGACTCGCCGGGAACATGCTAGTTGGTCTTATACCTGACGTCAGATAGCAGTTCCCTGGTGATATGTGTACAGGTTAGTTCATCGACCTGAGGATCGTCATTTGTCTCGTGTGAGTTCCCACTGTACTTTGATTACTACCCTACCACGCTCAAAGGAGACGTGCAAACAGGTTTTAGTTGGGTACAGTCCCGAGCCACATGGAGGCAGTGAGCGGATCTTCAGGGGTTCTTCTCTCCCGGTATTGGGGGTGAGGTCGCGCTGTGTCTAGGAGAGCCATTACACAAAGCCCTCGGCCGAGGCAGGAGATTTACTGGTAGGTATTCCGGTAGTATCTTAAGGTGTTCTGGGCTACACTCCGACACGACTTGTACCGCTTTTGGGGGTCTGACTTTTACCAACTCCCTAGGCCCGCTATGCGATGCTCATAGACGAACGGACCGGACTGTACGAATATTGTCACTGACAGGCTCAGTAGGGTATCAGGATGAGTTCGCTCATCGACGTCCCTTTTTGTTCAATACCTGTTAGCCCGTCACGTATTGGCTTATACCTCTGACGTGCTAGTGGTTAAATCCACAACCAAGGTGTTGACGAGTCTTTAGAGTCCCCCATATTCAGTTGCTCAAGTTTTCGGGCGAAACGCTGTAGAGGCCGTATGGAGATATGGCAGGGTTCGATCAGATACGTGCGGTATTGCACGGATCAGGATCGGACGGATAATACTAGCCGGCTTTGGTTTAAGCCGGATACTAGTATAGTACAGTGTAGATTTTGTCTCGTTGCATTTGTATTTCGGTTGGAATACAGATACAGGTGTGTATGCACAGTAGCGGGGTTTTTCCTGTAATTTATTACGGGACCAGTTTTCTGGAGTTGCCAGTTTGCTTTCCGTTTCGGCCATATTTCATTTGTATCTTTCAATGGCCGAAGATTGGTGGAGGAGGGCTTATTTGCATTTGTGCAAATAAGTATTTCTGGAGGGTGTTCTTTGCATTTTGTTGGATCATGATGATGCACCATCACTTGACTTTCTTTGTTCATGATGGCTTGACCTTTTGGAGTCATCATGCTTGTGATGATGGTTGTGTTGGAGTGTGAGGTTGGTTTTGTGATCATTGTTGATTATCATCATTCTCTTGCATTATTCTTATGGCTTATCTTTTGGGATTATTACACTCTCTCTCTCTCATATTCTCTCCACTCTCATGCCATGGCCGGCCAAGCCTTGAGGGGCTGTCCAAAATTTCTCATGTGGGATTTTTGCTCTTTTACTTTTGTAAAATCCCATAAGTTCCACCTCCATGAGCTTGTATCATTCCTCCACAAAAAAGGGCAATTTCCTAAACCCCAAATGAGACATAACACTACACCGTTCTACAGCAAACCTTGGGCACGTCGACTCGCCAGCTTCGTGCCCGAGTTGCCTCGGTATAGAGGTGGGAGCCCGTAAAAGAAGCCGGCGACGTGATGCCCTTCCGACGAGGAGGTGGAGACCTGACATTCCGCGGGAGATCGGGACAACGGCGAGAAGACCGGAGGACACGGATCGCTCGGTATATCTCTCTTCCCCATCTTGTAGTTAGCTAGAACTAGTTAATGGCCTGATCCAGGTTTTAGTCCGCGGTGGTGCCGGTTTGAAAAATTAAAGTTAACCATCGCTTCCGCATTTGGCCTCGGGATGGAGGCCGGGGCGCCGCCGTGCACTTACAACACTATCTACGAAGCCCTCTGGCTGAGTCATGTACACGCACTCTTCTAAATCACCATTTAGAAAGGCGGTCTTAACATCCATTTTTCAGATTTCGTAGTCATGGTATACAGCAATGGCAAGTAAGATCCGGATGGACTTAAGCATAGCCACTGGAGAAAAGGTTTCGTCATAATCCATACCTGGTCATTGACGAAAACCCTTTGCAACAAGTCTAGCTTTATAAGTCTCAACTTTTCCATCTACACTAAGTTTCTTCTTAAAGATCCATTTGCTCGCAATGGGTTTTACCCTTTCAGGAGCAACTTCTAAAGTCCATACTTTGTTGGTGTACATGGATTCCATCTCAGATCGCATTGCATCCAGCCACTTCACAGAGTCACCACTCGTGATGGCCTGCTCGAAACTAGTCGGGTCATCATCTTCCATGACGCAATCCTCGCTCCCACCATCAACGAGAAAACCATAGTATCTCTCAGGTGGATGAGGAACCCTACTAGATCGGCAGAGAGGCTGGGGTTCGTCAGGAACTACTGAATCCTCTGGTTCCATCAAATCTTCTGTTGTAGTTTGTTCTGCTGGAACTTCTTCCAGTTCTACCTTAGAGCCACTAATCTCTTTTGCAGGAAATTCCTTTTCTAAAAAGGTGGCGTATTGATCAACAAACACTCTTTGTTCCTCACTGTGGTAGAAGATATACCCTCGCGAATGCTTGGGATATCCAACAAACTTACATAAAGCAGACCTTGCCTCGAGTTTGTCCGGTTTTTGTCTTTTGACATAGGCCGGGCAACCCCATATCTTAACAAAATTAAGATGTGGTCTCTTCCCTTTCCATATCTCATATGGGGTGGTAGGCACAGATTTGGTAGGAACTTTATTCAGTAGGTATGCAGCTGTCTCCAGTGCATATCTCCAGAAGGAAATAGGCATCTTAGCTGTGCTCATCATAGAGCACACCATATCTAATAGGGTGCGATTCCTCCGCTCCGATAAACCGTTGTGCTGTGGTGTATATGGAGGTGTAAGTTAAGAGAGAATCCTATTCTCTTTTAGATAATCTAGGAACTCATTGCTCAAGTATTCTCCTCATCAATCAGATCGAAGGATCTTAATACTTCTGCCCGTTTGGTTCTCTACTTCGTTCTTATATTCTCTGAATTTCTCGAAAGCTTCAGACTTGTGTTTCATTAGGAACACATGTCCGTATCTTGAAAGATCGTCAGTGAATGTAATGAAGTAGGAAGAACCGTTCCTGGCATGTGTAGACATAGGACCGCATACATCACTATGTATCAGCCCTGAGAGTTCTGTAACTCTTACTCCGTGTCCACTAAACGGAGTTTTGGTCATTTTGCCTTTGAGACATGACTGGCAAGTGTCATAAGATGAAAATTTGAATGAATTCAAATATCCATCCTTATGTAATTTAGCTAGCCGTGTCGCATTGATATGACCTAGTCTACAATGCCACAAGAAGAATTCGTCATTTCTAAACTCTTCCTCTTGTGTGTGTTTTGTACATTAAGTACTGTAGTTTGGTTGAGAACGTACATGCCATTATTTAACGATCCTGATCCTATCAACTTTTGATTCAGGAATATGTTCATAACATTATCATGTACTAAAAAATTATATCCTTCTTTATTCAATAAAGAAACTGATATAATATCGCATATCAGGGTCGGAATGTAATAGCACTCGTTCAGAACCAATGTATTACCATTTGGTAATACTATGTGATATTCACCAACTGCTTTGGCTGCAACATTTGCACCATTCCCTACTGTTATGGAATGATCACCCATTCCCAGTTCTCTACCTTTACGTAGCCCACGTAATATATTACATATATGGGATCCCGATCCGGTATCTAATACCCAGGACGTAGAGTGAACTGAGAAACAGTTCTCGATAACTAACACACCTGAAGAAGATGCATCAGCTTGCTTGTTCTTCGTTTGGGCGGCATGAGAATCCAGATATTCTCCTATTTCCTGCTCAGTCTTATAACACTTATAAGAAAAAACGGGACCAACGTTCCCCTGCTCAATATAATAAGCGGGTTCAGTCAATACATCCATATTATTATCTTGATTAAGGCTTGACATGGTAGCTACCTGGAGAGAGAGAGAAGAAAAAACTTTAGCGTATGCTCTTGCAAGATTAGATTGGTTATTATCTTATCTAATCAGGATGTCTCCCACTGTTTTTTATCAAATCTTCCTTCAAACCCTAAAAGGAAAAACTAGCCGGGATTAATTACATCTTACAAGTTCGCCAATCATTCAGCCAGGCCAGTGTTGGTACTTTGAGGGAGGTTTCCCGTGCTTTCGCACGGACCTAATTAAAATAAACCTCGTTTTCCCAGAGGCATAATCTCATTAACACCTTTCTAGTCACCTACTTGATTGGCTAAGTGTCCTGTGTAAAATTCTCCCAGGAGTAACTCTTACTCGCAGTGGGTATCAGGATCCAACTATCTCATAGAAGGTATGCAATCTCATTGCAAATTTCAACACTTGAAATTCCTGATAATATTTTGCCCCAAGCATCCCATGACCTTGACGGAGGTCAACAAATCATAGGGTGCTAGTCAAATTCAACCCGTCATTTCTTGATTGAATCAAACCCACCCGCACGACCCTTGATGGAGGTCAACAAGGCCGTACGACTACCCTAATCCAATCTAAATCATATGCATAAACAGATAAATACTAGTTAGCTACCGCACACTACGCCTTGATGGAGGTCAACAAACGTAACACAAATACTATGTAGGACTTATGTGAAATGACGGAGGGCTACGACAGGTTTTTCTGAAAACCTATTGCGTAATGAACTTGATATCGTTGTAGAAACAAGTGATTTTGAAAAAGGAGTGTTTTTTAGGATTTTCTAGTTTCGCTAAAGAGGTCACTCCCGATGAAGGGATCTCGGCTCTTTCCTCATCGAATAAGGTGCAGGGTATATCATATATACCACTATGCAAAACAAGAACTATAGAAGCAATCAAAAACTAAACCGCGAGTTTGTAGCATCTGCCAGTTTTGCTAAAGAGGTCACTCCCAGTAAAGGGATCTCGGCTCTTTCCTCATCGAATAAGGTGCAGGGTATATCATATATACCACTATGCAAAGCAAGAACTGTAGCTACCCTTTTTATAAAGTTTTGATTCTACAACATCTTTTAGGTTTCTTTTTTTTTATTAATCTCATTAATAAATCCCATCAATTATGCTTCCTAAGCATCACAGAAGAAACGAAAGCTGTAATATTTATATATTATCATATATATATTGTATAAGCATTCGTCTCAGGCAGTAATATGATCTCATCACAAAATATTGCAGCAGAAAATAACATATGAAATATTGGATATACTAGGACGTCCGTGTTTTACATCGAGCCTGTATAAAACACGGATTCCACGGTCGCGATGAATAGCCAAACCCACATCTCTAGAACCCTACGAGAGTGGCAAGCAACACTTCCAATTCTAGGGTTAAGAGACCCGCTCTCGACTCCTCGAGATGGCCTCCCACTGGACCCTAGAACCCGGTTACTTGTGCTCCCCTCCTTGGGTCTACCTAATGCGGAAAAGTAAATAATATACAATGGTGACATCATCCTCAACCCGGAAGTGCCCCAATAAAAGAATATTACATACAAATGAATTTTACAAGAATGAAAATAAAAACCCTCATCTTACATAAAACCCCCGGCTATTCAGAACACGACGATCTAATATAACATATCACAGCAACACATAATATCTCATATCATCAACGTAAGAAAGTATGCGTATCCCGATTGTCGTTGATGTATAGCAACGAAGCCGGCGGTACACCACATACTACGCTTACGGTCACAAAAAAAGAAAGTGTAAAACTACAACATTTGGAATCCACAATCAGTTTAGACATCTTAAATCCGAAATATCACATACTTCGCATTTCATGCCTAACTTAATGAATTCCACATATTATATCACATTCCAGATAAATAGACAATGTTAAACTTTCCGATCGAATAATCAAATACCCAAGATTTCCCAAATAGCTCAACACTTGAGCGGAGTTCAAAAATCCCAGAACATGTCACTGCGCCAATGAACCAGCCGTAGAAGGGTCAAACCAACGCCTCACATGTGGCAACGCTAAACTACCACAAACCCTAAGGTTCAGTGGCAGTTTTGACGGTCAGATAATCGAGTTAAGGTTATGTTCTTCTAGAGAGTCGACAGACACGCTAGCATGATTTCCCGAAAGTTTTAAACAGAGGAAAAAATCCAACACTTGAAAGTTTTCCGTCATGAAAAAATTGAGTTATTGATATCCGTTCGAACCTTTTAACACGTTCTAAATTACCCGAAAAACTAAACAATGTTAAACTTTCCGATCGAATCAACGAATTCTATAGATCTCCAGAAAACTCAACACTTGAGTAATATTAAAAATTCCCAGAAGTATGTAGTAATACATACGGATGAACCCAAGAAATTACTATCCCTGACACCCAAGTACGGCCGCGGAACCGCCGCTAAAAGCATGGTATGGCCGCGGTTCCGCGGCTACTTAAAGGCTACAGTGACTCGTATTTCACAGTAATCCATACAATTACGTACTTGATTTTTTGAGTATTTTTAATGTGGAAAAACCATCTTTTTCAAAAATTTCCAGAGAGGGGGTCAAATACGATGTTTCGGGGTTCGATCGGACTTTTAATTTCGTCTACACGTTGCCTAATGCTCTAGCTAGGCTCTGATACCACTGTAGGGTTACTAGGCACTATCACAAGGCTCATAAGGCATCAACCTTGCCAAATCTAAATTTTTTCATGTGCCGAACAACCTAAAGCGAGGATCTTTGCTAGATAATTAGGGTTAACAAAGTATGTAAACAACTTTACATCTAAAGGAAATGGATTACAACCTTTGTAGTCCATTCTTTCGCTTCATAAGCTCCGAGTAGTAGTCCCTTCGCCGCGATCCATGAACTTCCGGACTCTAGAGAGGCTCCACAAGCCGAATGATCCATGCTTACTTGAAGTCTTCCTTTTCGAAGATGATCTACCTTGAAGAATTTTTAACTCAAGCTCTCAATTCTCTAATCAAATATTACTGAAGTGAACACCCTAATCTAAGTGGCTAGAATAGATGAGGATGATGAAGTAGGAATTTAACTCTCTTTTATTTTCATTTTCTCACTTTAATTCATCACTTTACAAAAAGCTAGAAAGCTTTTTCAAGAGGAAGAAGAAGAAGAAATATATTTGTGATGAATAATGAAATTATTATATGGTTACAAATCAACCATGGGTTAATAATGAAGACTTAACCCTTGTAGAGAATGAACTAGGGTAAAGGGTTTGGGTCGTGTTAAGAAAATATCTACACAAAAATATCTAAGCTTAAAACAAAAATAAAGCTTCTAGAAACTTCATGAAAAAGCTAACCCAAATAAAACCCTAACTATGTTTAATCTCCACAAATCATGTTGCATTTGTAATCATAACTTGTTACAATATTATATCACATATATAATATATTTTTGTAACAAAAGAAAATAATACAATTAACATATATCGCATATATATCAATGTATTATCCGGTGAGAAAATGAATCAATAAAGTGAGCTTATATTAGATAATGTAATGTAATATACCACATATATAATTATACATTAAATTATCGAATCAACACTTGATTCGACAATCCGGCTATATCGCATATAACCGACTAATATATCATGTACCGATTCATCGAATCAACACTTGATCTGATGACCCGGCTATATCACATATACCCGGCCGATATCATATATCGCGGAATAGAATACGGTATCTCATATCGTCTTATTCTCGGTCCCGCACATATCACATATGTGCTCCTACTCCGTTTTGCCTGAGTCAAGAAACCTCTGTGTAGGACTCAAAAGAATCATCAATACGCCGGCAGTAGATGATGTTCATATCAAACACCCACAAGCTACAAGAGGTTAGCTAAACGTAACAGCCACCCAGGTATTGAGCGATCAGAAGATCAACAAGCAAGCCTGTACATTCTCCTGTGAATCCAATCGGTAACACTACCGTACAGTCCGGTCTTTTCGTCTGATATGTCGCATATCAAGTCTAGGAGTGGTAAACGTCAGACCCCAGTAACCGATAAGTCGTGTCGATGTGAGGCTCATAACCAGTCGAGAAACTACTGATAACACTTACCAGTAGCACTCTATATCAGCCCTGGCCAGGGACTTCCAGTTATAGCCAATCGACCACAGCACAACATCAACTCGCTATACCGGGAAAGATGAAACCCCTCCTATCGCTCATTGCCTCCATGTGATTCGGGACTGTACCCAAAAGCCACCGTTTTGCATGCCCTCTTGGACATGGTAAGGTGGAAATCAAAGCACAGTGGGAATCACACAAGACTCTATGACGATCTCGGGTCTACAGACTAACCTATACCAGTGTCACCAGAGAACTGCTATCTGACGATTGGTATAATACTATCTAGGAGTTCTCGGCGAGTCCGTTCAGTGTACCCAGTCTCCACTGAGCACCCGTACACCATCTTTGATGTCAAACACCGATTGATATGGGATCATCCATCGCCCATCATATGGGTCAAGATGCGTATACGCTAGTCTACTCTGGTGTATCGATGCCCTGTCTCGATACACCCTCGACTAGGAACAGTTATAGTATGTACTCGTCGACTACCCTGGCCCCACTAGTATGATCTCATCATAGTCCCAGTAGTCGAGTACATATCCCAAGGGCTTTATCAACATGTGAGAGCAAGACAGTAAACTAATACAAGTCAATAGGTTAAGACAAAGTGACACCAAATAGCATACTATCATGTCGAGCAAGAAAGTCCTCTCTATATATATCCAAGCATCCACTATAATATACATCATATATACAACAATGGCCTCTAGGGCATATATATAACTAACAAAAGGACATATAGCAGTTAGACGGGTTATCCTGATCAAGTGACATTCACGGTCGCAGATGCTAATCTAAGTACTGATAAACACACGGTTAAAATTTCGATCAACTAAATTTATCCGCTTAGGCCCCAAGTGCAAACCAGCACTCAAACGAATCTGGGCCAAAACTAAATATCACAAAAATCATATTTCCATTAATTAGAGTGCCAGAAAAAATTTGGAGACGTTTGTGTTAGTTGTATGTATGCCCTAGAGACCATTATTGTACATATGATGTATATTATACTGGGTGCTTGGACATATATAGAGAGGACTTTTGTCACGACCCGAAAGTACGGAACGTGACTGGCACTTAGATTACGAGACGTCTAAAGGCGTACCGTAACCTAAGTCAGCCAAAGCCCAGAAACCTAACCCAAAATCAAAAGAGAGTGAAGGAAAACCTTAAATGAAAACGGTTTTGAAATCAATTAAGTTGCATAGAATCAAAAAAAAAAGAACTTCAAAAATTTCTGAAAATTTCGGCAGAGTCTCCCCTGTATTTTCTATCCCCCAAAATGGGTACAACAAGATAATAAACCTGTAATTATAAAAATGGCATCCCCAAGCGGGAGCTAGCTCTTCTCCCAAGGCGGATCACAACCACATGCAATATAATGTAATATCAAGAGAAGAACATAAAGAAACGCAAAATACCAGAAAACACACGTCGGCTCAAGTGAGCTCGACCCAAAAGAACTACAAATATACAAGTCTCTCAGTCTCATCACTAGGTCGCATATACAATACAAGTGGTAGATGGAGAATACTAGATACAATGATAAAGCAAAAAGGGATAAAGTATACTCGCAACCCACCTACGGGCGATGTCGCGAGTCTGAGCAAAAGAAACTGATGACAAGATAGCCCGCCGCTACGAGACTGACGGGTCCGAACTGCAAGACACTGTGGCACAACGGGGGTGAGTTGCCAGCTCGTGAGTAAATATAACATCTAATAAGGCAATCGTAAGAATGCACGCAATGCGGAACAACATGCATGTCCATATGTGATATAATAACTCTAGTATGCATGCACTTGTATGCAATATCTTTTCTAACTCTTTAAGTGTTTTAAATGTTAAAGTTACTGCATTCTTAACTTTTAGAAACGAATGTCTGCATAATAGCTAAATATCATCAAGAAAATCCTCAGAGAACCCGTGTCAAGCATCGACACCAAATAGGAATCACATCTGTCTCAATATCGGGCTCCGTCAGTCCGGATCGGCCCATATCATAAATCTCACGACAACGGTCGGTATCCTCCGGATATCCGCCACGCCAGACATCACCGGTAGGTAGTCTTCCCCTGCCAGGCTCATCGTCTACAACTCGATCTTCTTGCCCCGGGGTACCATACCGGGCCCACCATGTACCCGAGACGGTTCATCCACTCCTCGAATCGGGTCTCGAAATCCAACAGAAAATATGAAAACTCATGGTGGACGACACAGACATCACGAGAAAACCGCAACTTTGTTTTGAAAATGATAAATCTAAGGTTTTGTTAAATTCTTGCGGTTTTCCCCAAAAATCCAGAAATCACAGAAAAACTGAAATCATCAAGAAAATCATAGTGTCCACATGTTATATATAATAAATGTCTATGATATCAATGTATATGATGTGAGTTTTAGTAGCAATCTATATAAATATGATGATAATGCGAGGTATATGCATGCTATGCAATTTCATATATCATGTTTGAATGCAAATAGCGATATTAAGTTAAACAGGTTTTCTAGTGTACGTGGCATGGCAATTACCAAAGGCGTGTGTGTCACATGAATAGTGCGCGTGCAATCGATGCCAATGGTAAGGTGTTCGTGTCCTACGAAATGATATCGCGTATGTATATATGAACGTCATATGAATGTCCATGCAATCTAGTATAGGGTTAGCTGTGAGGGTATGCCATGTATATAAATGGATAAGCTAGCTAACAATATAATTAATGCATAAAGTAGGGTAATCCTAACTAGGGGGGGCGCCTCGCGCCATCCAGACGATTCCCCCGTAGATGAATATATCTACTCACCAGAAATCCCCGCTAATCTGATCCGGCCACCGCTTTGCCTTTTCGCGCCGTATCCGAAGTTTCCCCGACCGATCCTAAAATTGCATAACACACATTATAAGGTTACAGATTTCCGAAATGATGCAACTCACACTATGAAAAGATCGACGCTCTCGGATTAATCACAACGTGCACTCGGTACGCGGAAAATACACGAAAATCGCTAAAACCTTAACTAAAATCGCCGTATCGGGGAAATTGTCAAAACTAAAACCCGACTAAACAAAACTCCGTATTCACACACCCTAATAGTCGTATAAGATGTTAATTATATCGCCTAAATAACACAATTAGATCACCTCCTAAAATTTTAGAAAAACTAGTAAGCAAATAGCATAGCGATTCTATGTAAATGTCGAAATTTTATCGATCTAGCGAACGCAACATCGCTCAATTAATCACTCTAACCAATTGGATAACCAAAGCCCTAACTTAAATCCATCAACCATGCTACAAACCCTAATTACAACATCAATTCCCTTTCTTGAATTTCCTAAACAAGAATTCATAAGCAAATTACACACTAAAACTACTAAATCTAGCAACCTAAACAACAATTAACAACTAGATTTGGATTTATACCTCCCAAGTGTGAACCCTAGCTTGCTCAAGCCACCAAAGAAGCCTCCTTTCTCCAAGTTTTGAACTAATTTGGCTTGAGGAGAGAGTGGATTAGGGTTTTGTTTTGAATTGGAGAAGTAATTTGTGAATTTTTGATGAATTTTGGCATGAAATTGAAGCAAGAAAGAAGTGCGAAAATGGAGGTTGCTGCTGTGTGGAGCTCGGCCAGCAGGTCAAGAAAGGGAATGGGGGTTTTGTGTAGATGATTCTAGGCCAAAAAGACCCCTCCAATCTCAATTAATGCATTTCACATCAACCCTTTTACAAAAAACCCCATTTTACTTCATTTTTTCATTAAATTTCCAACCCAAAAACTAAAAATGTGAAAGTCATGACACAAATTTTTTTTACACCTTATTTTAGATTATAAAGACTCCTAATTAAGAAATTTACCTAATTAAATTTGTATTTATCCCTAATTAAATGTATTTAAAAAGGCTTAAAATAATAAAAAAATAATTAATTACGAAAAAAAAATTATTTAACTAGGAAATTATAAATGACATTTTAGTGACAAAATTATAGTAATATCTTATCTAAATTTTGTATAATTAGGTCTACAAAGAAAAATACCTATTTTGACTTTTTACGGAAAAAGCCGAAAAATTGGCCGATTACCGAAAAACTGCCTAACGATTTTCGAAGGGTTACAATCTTCCCCCCTTAAAGAAATTCGGTCCCCGAATTTAGAATTCAACTACGCGTACCTTCAAAAAAATGGGGATATCTCTTCCTCATCTCGACCTCGGTCTCCCAGGTGACCTCCTCGCTGTTCGGGCCACGCCAAAGAACCTTGACAGACGGTATAACCTTCGACCTCAATTTCTTCACCTGGCGATCCAAGATGACCACCGGCTGCTCGGTGAAAGAAAGATCACGCTCTAACTGGATCGTCTGGTGCTGAATCGCCTGGGAAGGATCATGAAGGTACTTGCGGAGCATCGAGACATGGAATACGGGGTGAACATCGGGGAAGCTGGGCGGAAGGGCTAACCGATAAGCGACTGGACCAACACGCTCTAGGATCTCGAAAGGACCAACATATCTAGGACTCAATTTTCCTTTCCGCCCAAATCTCATCACACCCTTCATCGGAGAGACCTTCAGGAAAACATGATCGCCAGCAGCGAACTCGAGTCGGCGACGACGCCTGTCAGCATAAGATTTCTGCCTGCTCTGTGCCGCTCTCATCCTGTCCCGAATCAGCTGTATCTTCTCGGTCGTCTCCTGTACGATCTGAGGCCCCAAAATACAGCTCTCCCTGAGCTCTGTCCAACATACAGGCGATCGACATCTCCTCCCATATAAAGCCTCGAAAGGTGCCATCTGAATCGTCTCCTGGAAGCTATTATTGTAGGAAAACTCGATCAAAGGCAAATGACGATCCCAGCTACCACCGAAATCCAAAACACAAGCTCTGAGCATGTCCTCAAGAGTCTGAATAGTACGCTCCGACTGACCGTCAGTCTGCGGATGAAAGGCTGTGCTAAAACTCAATCGGGTGCCCAAAGCTTCCTGGAGTTTCTGCCACAATCGGCTGGTAAACTGGGTGCCACGGTCGGACACGATGCAAGTCGGAACACCATGCAGTCGCACTATCTCATCAATATAAACCTGGGCGTACTGAGAAAATCCAAAAGTGGTCTTTACTGGCAGAAAGTGAGCTGCTTTCGTCAGTCGATCCACAATCACCCAAATAGAGTCATACCCTCGACTGGTCCTGGGTAGACCCACAACGAAGTCCATGGAGACCTGCTCCCACTTCCACTCAGGGATGGGCAAAGGCTGTAACTCGCCGGCTGGCCTCTGGTGCTCAGCCTTGACTTGCTGACAAGTCAGGCATCTCGACACAAAGTCTGTAATATCCTTCTTCATCCCGTCCCACCAGTAAACCTCTCTCAAATCACGATACATCTTGGTGGAACCTGGGTGAACACTGTATACGGATCTATGTGCCTCCTCGAGAATATCACGCCTCAGTCCCTCTGAATCTGGCACACACAGTCGAGTCCCAAATCGAAGTATCCCCTGATCATCTATCACGAACTCAGAAACTCTGCCCTGTCGAATCTGCTCAATGATCTCTAATGTACGGGCATCGCCGGACTGTGCCTCGTGGATACGGTCAAGTAACTGTGGGCGTGCTCTGAAATGGGCCAGCTGTCCTCCTGTAGGAGTAAACTCGAACTGCGCTCTGCTATCACATAAAACCTGCCAATCCGCCGTCGACTGCATCTGTGCTGCGCTCAAACAAGATAAGCTACCTCCGGGCCTCCTACTCAAAGCATCTGCCACCACATTCGCCTTGCCCGGATGGTATAAAATCTCGCAGTCATAATCTTTCACCAACTCCATCCAACGACGCTGTCTCAGGTTCAGGTCTCGCTGCTGGAAGATATACTTCAAACTCTTGTGGTCAGTGAATATCTGGCACGACTCACCGTATAGGTAATGTCTCCAGATCTTGAGTGCAAATACCACTGCAGCCATCTCTAAATCATGGGTGGGGTAGTTCTGCTCGTGTTTCCTCAGCTGCCGAGAAGCATACGCGATAACTCTGTCGTGCTGCATCAATACACAGCCCAGCCCCACTCT
Organism: Agapanthus africanus; assembly: GCA_030015575.1. Taxonomy (NCBI): domain Eukaryota; kingdom Viridiplantae; phylum Streptophyta; class Magnoliopsida; order Asparagales; family Amaryllidaceae; genus Agapanthus; species Agapanthus africanus. The sequence goes on from CM057337.1 coordinate 521,853,756, forward strand.
AGAAGCATCACAATATACCACGAACCCGCCTGATCCTGAAGGCAATGCTAACACTGGAGCAGTAGTCAGACGAGTCTTCAACTGCTGAAAGCTATCCTCACATGCCTGTGTCCAATCAAAAGGAACCCCCTTCCGGGTCAACCCGGTCAACGGTGCAGCAATGCGGGAGAAATCCTGGACAAAACGTCGATAATAGCCGGCCAGACCTAGAAAACTGCGAACCTCTGTGACTGATACCGGTCTAGGCCAACGCTGAACTGCCTCGATCTTCTTCGGGTCCACGCAAATACCATCTCTCGTCACCACATGACCCAAGAAGTCGACACTGTCTAGCCAGAATGCGCATTTGGAGAATTTGGCGAACAGCTGATGCTCCCTCAAAGTCTGCAATGTGATACGTAAGTGCTGCTCATGCTCCTCCCGGCTCCGAGAATAAACCAAGATGTCGTCAATGAACACAATAATGAACTGATCGAGATACGGCCTGAATACGCGGTTCATCAAATCCATAAAAGCTGCCGGGGCATTGGTGAGCCCGAACGACATCACCAAGAACTCGTAATGACCATAACGAGTACGGAAGGCAGTCTTCGGAATATCCTCCTTCCGAACCCGCAACTGGTGATAACCTGATCGTAAATCAACCTTCGAGAAAAACCCTGCACCCTGGAGCTGATCAAATAAGTCATCAATGCGGGGTAGGGGATACCTGTTCCGCACAGTAACTCGGTTCAGCTGACGATAATCAATGCATAAACGCATACTTCCGTCCTTCTTCTTAACAAACAAGACGGGAGCGCCCCAAGGTGACACACTCGGTCGGATAAGCCCTTTGTCCAGCAAGTCCTGTAATTGATCCTTTAGCTCTCTCAGCTCCGCCGGGGCCATCCGATAAGGAGGTATAGAGATAGGCCCCGTGCCGGGGATCAAGTCAATACAGAACTCAATCTCGCGCTCTGGTGGCAGACCAGGCAGCTCGTCAGGGAATACATCAGGAAACTCTCTCACAACAGGGACCTGGTCCAACGGAACCTCTGTGGAGCTAGTATCACAAACATAGGCTAAGAATCCCTGACACCCTTTCCTTAAGAGCTGACCAGCGCGAAGAGAAGAAATCAAGCTGGGAAGGGTAGCGCTACGATCTCCCTGAATAATAAGAACCGGCTCACCAGGAAAACTGAATCTGACTGCTTTTTCACGGCAGTCCACGGATGCATAACAGGTGGCTAGCCAGTCCATACCAAGAAGAACGTCAAAGTCTAGCATATCGAGGAGAATCAAATCTACTGAAGAATCTCTCTCCCCGATACGAACGGAACAAGATCGGTATACAAAACGGGCAACAAAAGACTCGCCTACCGGGGTAATAACGACAAGCGGCTGATCTAACGGACAAGACTCTCGGCCCAACCTCGGTGCAAAATACGTGGAAACATAGGAATGTGTGGAGCCTGGATCAAATAATACCCGTGCATTAAAAGAACATACTGGCAGAGTACCTGTCACGACGGCATTGGATGCCTGTGCATCCTGAGGAGTCAACGCGAACACTCGGGCCTGTCCACCACTAATAGCTGGCTGTCCTCTGCCTCTACCTCGGCCTCTGCCTCTGCCTCTGTCGCCTCGTCCTCTCTGAACCGGACCGCCACTCCCACGGCCTCTAGAAGCATCTGGCTGGCGTGAAGCATCATCAGAAGGAGGAAGTAAAGCTCTCTGCGAAGGTGGTGAAGGTGGTAAAGTCACATGCGGGACTGTCGCCGCGCCCGGACGTCCCATGGTACAGTCTCTGACACGGTGATACTGACTCCCGCACCGAAAACATCCTGGAGACGACTTCTGGGTCTGTGGATATGAACCAAATAACTGACCTCGTCTCAATCCTCTGCCTCCGCCATCTCCCGGAAATAATCTATCACGATGTCTGCCCATCTGCCGCTGAGCTGGCGTATCAGTACGGATCCTCTTCGGCCCAGAAACAACCGGAGTCTCAGAAATACGCTCCTCCAAAAGTAAGGCTGCGTCCATCGCGGCTGCGTATGTATCAAAGTGCTGGGTGCCGATGGCAAGGAATAGCTGTGTATCAAGCCCTCGTACAAACCTCTTTATCCTCTTCTCTTCTGTGTCGACTAGGTACGGAGCATATCGAGACAACTGGGTAAACTGTATATCATACTCCGACACTGTCATCCCAGGAGTCTTGCGCAAAGACTCAAAACTACGGGCTCGAGCATCTCGGACACTCTCCGGAAGAAAACGGGCAAGAAATGCAGCTGTAAACTCATCCCAGGTCATAGAAGGCAGACCTGCAGCTCGGCCTCTCTCTACTGAGTCGTACCATGTCTGGGCAAGACCCTCCAGACGAAAACTCGCAAACTCCACCAATCTATCATCAGAACACCTCAACGAACGGCCAATCCGTGCCATCCTATCGAGAAATGCCTGTGGGTCCTCTGTCGCATCTGTACCGGTAAAAGCTGGAGGTCTCAATCTCATGAACTCCTGTAGTGAAACAGGGATAGTCTCCGTAGTAGCAGAAGGAGTGACCATCTGTGCAGCAGGTACGATCGTGGTCTGTGCGGTGGAGGGAACGTCCTCGGATCTCTGTGCCCGGCTGGACTCAACTAAAGATCCCATCATCTGCCGCAACTCTTGCATGCCGGCCTCTAATCTGGTAATACGGTCAGGATAAGGCGGATCAGTAGGACCCTGAGGGGTAGGCGTATCCTCCCGCTCGATCCTCGCCTCAGACGGGCCCGCCCGAATCTCATCCCTAGCGGCAGCCCGCTGTGCTCTCGTAGTCTTTGGCGGCATCGAAGCTGGAATAAGAAATAGAACTGATAAGGACATTGCAATTGGATCAAGGAATGCAAGGAATCACGAAAGGAAATACAAGCAGTTATGTCCTAAGGTCACTTAGGCGGAGTACCGTATCGTAAGTATGCCGCGGATCATACCCACGCTACGCCACTCTGCTTAAGTCACCTACTCCATCTACCAAGGTCGTCCTACACTCAGAAAGGTAAAACCTACACTCTGATACCAACTTTGTCACGACCCGAAAGTACGGAACGTGACTGGCACTTAGATTACGAGACGTCTAAAGGCGTACCGTAACCTAAGTCAGCCAAAGCCCAGAAACCTAACCCAAAATCAAAAGAGAGTGAAGGAAAACCTTAAATGAAAACGGTTTTGAAATCAATTAAGTTGCATAGAATCAAAAAAAAAAAGAACATCAAAAATTTCTGAAAATTTCGGCAGAGTCTCCCCTGTATTTTCTATCCCCCAAAATGGGTACAACAAGATAATAAACCTGTAATTATAAAAATGGCATCCCCAAGCGGGAGCTAGCTCTTCGCCCAAGGCGGATCACAACCACATGCAATATAATGTAATATCAAGAGAAGAACATAAAGAAACGCAAAATACCAGAAAACACACGTCGGCTCAAGTGAGCTCGACCCAAAAGAACTACAAATATACAAGTCTCTCAGTCTCATCACTAGGTCGCATATACAATACAAGTGGTAGATGGAGAATACTAGATACAATGATAAAGCAAAAAGGGATAAAGTATACTCGCAACCCACCTACGGGCGATGTCGCGAGTCTGAGCAAAAGAAACTGATGACAAGATAGCCCGCCGCTACGAGACTGACGGGTCCGACCTGCAAGACACTGTGGCACAACGGGGGTGAGTTGCCAGCTCGTGAGTAAATATAACATCTAATAAGGCAATCGTAAGAATGCACGCAATGCGGAACAACATGCATGTCCATATGTGATATAATAACTCTAGTATGCATGCACTTGTATGCAATATCTTTTCTAACTCTTTAAGTGTTTTAAATGTTAAAGTTACTGCATTCTTAACTTTTAGAAACGAATGTCTGCATAATAGCTAAATATCATCAAGAAAATCCTCAGAGAACCCGTGTCAAGCATCGACACCAAATAGGAATCACATCTGTCTCAATATCGGGCTCCGTCAGTCCGGATCGGCCCATATCATAAATCTCACGACAACGGTCGGTATCCTCCGGATATCCGCCGCGCCAGACATCACCGGTAGGTAGTCTTCCCCTGCCAGGCTCATCGTCTACAACTCGATCTTCTTGCCCCGGGGTACCATACCGGGCCCACCATGTACCCGAGACGGTTCATCCACTCCTCGAATCGGGTCTCGAAATCCAACAGAAAATATGAAAACTCATGGTGGACGACACAGACATCACGAGAAAACCGCAACTTTGTTTTGAAAATGATAAATCTAAGGTTTTGTTAAATTCTTGCGGTTTTCCCCAAAAATCCAGAAATCACAGAAAAACTGAAATCATCAAGAAAATCATAGTGTCCACATGTTATATATAATAAATGTCTATGATATCAATGTATATGATGTGAGTTTTAGTAGCAATCTATATAAATATGATGATAATGCGAGGTATATGCATGCTATGCAATTTCATATATCATGTTTGAATGCAAATAGCGATATTAAGTTAAACAGGTTTTCTAGTGTACGTGGCATGGCAATTACCAAAGGCGTGTGTGTCACATGAATAGTGCGCGTGCAATCGATGCCAATGGTAAGGTGTTCGTGTCCTACGAAATGATATCGCGTATGTATATATGAACGTCATATGAATGTCCATGCAATCTAGTATAGGGTTAGCTGTGAGGGTATGCCATGTATATAAATGGATAAGCTAGCTAACAATATAATTAATGCATAAAGTAGGGTAATCCTAACTAGGGGGGGGCGCCTCACGCCATCCAGACGATTCCCCCGTAGATGAATATATCTACTCACCAGAAATCCCCGCTAATCTGATCCGGCCACCGCTTTGCCTTTTCGCGCCGTATCCGAAGTTTCCCCGACCGATCCTAAAATTGCATAACACACAATATAAGGTTACAGATTTCCGAAATGATGCAACTCACACTATGAAAAGATCGACGCTCTCGGATTAATCACAACGTGCACTCGGTACGCGGAAAATACACGAAAATCGCTAAAACCTTAACTAAAATCGCCGTATCGGGGAAATTGTCAAAACTAAAACCCGACTAAACAAAACTCCGTATTCACACACCCTAATAGTCGTATAAGATGTTAATTATATCGCCTAAATAACACAATTAGATCACCTCCTAAAATTTTAGAAAAACTAGTAAGCAAATAGCATAGCGATTCTATGTAAATGTCGAAATTTTATCGATCTAGCGAACGCAACATCGCTCAATTAATCACTCTAACCAATTGGATAACCAAAGCCCTAACTTAAATCCATCAACCATGCTACAAACCCTAATTACAACATCAATTCCCTTTCTTGAATTTCCTAAACAAGAATTCATAAGCAAATTACACACTAAAACTACTAAATCTAGCAACCTAAACAACAATTAACAACTAGATTTGGATTTATACCTCCCAAGTGTGAACCCTAGCTTGCTCAAGCCACCAAAGAAGCCTCCTTTCTCCAAGTTTTGAACTAATTTGGCTTGAGGAGAGAGTGGATTAGGGTTTTGTTTTGAATTGGAGAAGTAATTTGTGAATTTTTGATGAATTTTGGCATGAAATTGAAGCAAGAAAGAAGTGCGAAAATGGAGGTTGCTGCTGTGTGGAGCTCGGCCAGCAGGTCAAGAAAGGGAATGGGGGTTTTGTGTAGATGATTCTAGGCCAAAAAGACCCCTCCAATCTCAATTAATGCATTTCACATCAACCCTTTTACAAAAAACCCCATTTTACTTCATTTTTTCATTAAATTTCCAACCCAAAAACTAAAAATGTGAAAGTCATGACACAAATTTTTTTTACACCTTATTTTAGATTATAAAGACTCCTAATTAAGAAATTTACCTAATTAAATTTGTATTTATCCCTAATTAAATGTATTTAAAAAGGCTTAAAATAATAAAAAAATAATTAATTACGAAAAAAAAATTATTTAACTAGGAAATTATAAATGACATTTTAGTGACAAAATTATAGTAATATCTTATCTAAATTTTGTATAATTAGGTCTACAAAGAAAAATACCTATTTTGACTTTTTACGGAAAAAGCCGAAAAATTGGCCGATTACCGAAAAACTGCCTAACGATTTTCGAAGGGTTACAACTTTCTTGCTCGACATGATAGTGTGCTATCTGGTTGCTCTTTTTCTTAACATGTATACTTGTCTTTTGATACTGTCTTATGGTTACATATTGGTAAAACCCTTAAGATGTGTACTTGACTACCAGGATTATGATGTAAATCATACTAGTGGGGCCTTGGTAGTCCATAGGTTCATCCTTTAATGTTCTTAGTCATTGGTGTATCGAGACGGGGCATCGATATACCAGAGTAGACTAGCGTATACGCTTCTCGACCCATGTGATGGGCGATGGATGATCCCATATCCATTGGTGTTTGACATCAGAAATGGTATACGGGTGCTCAGTGGAGACTGGGTACACTGCACGGACTCGCCAAGAACTTCTAGATGGTATTATACCCGACGTCAAATGGCAGTTCTCTGGTGACACTGGTATAGGTTAGTCTGTAGACCCGAGATCCCCATAGAGTCTTTTGTGATTCCCACTGTACTTTGATTTCCACCTTACCATGTTCAAGAAGATGTGCAAAACGGTGGTTTTTGGGTATAGTCCCGAGTCACATGTAGGCAATGAGCGATGGGAGGGAATTTCGTCTCTCCCGGTATTGGGGGTAGATGTCATGCGGTGCTCGATTGGCTATAACTGGAAGTCCCTGTCCAGGGCTGATTTAGAGATTTACTGATAAGTGTTATCAGTAGTTTCTCGACCCGTTATGAGCCTCGTATCGGCATGACTTATCGAGTTATTGGGGTCTAACGTTTACCACCCCTAAACTTGATATGCGACATCTTAGACGAAGAGACCGGACTGTACGGTAGTGTTACTGACAGGCTTTACAGGAGCTAGAGCAGGCTTGCTTGTTGATCTTCGGATCGCTCAATACCCGGGTAGCCGTTACGTCCAGCTAGTACCACTGACAGCTTGTAGGTGTTTGATGTGATCATCACCTACTGTCGGCGTATTGATGAGTCATTAGAGTCCTATATAAAGGTTTAACTAGCTCAGGCAAAACGAAGTAGGAGAACATATGTGACATGTGCGGGACCGAGAATGATACGAGTATGTGATACCATATTCTATTCTCGCGATATTTGTATCGGTCGATTATATGTGATATAGCCGGATTATCGAATCAAGTGTTGATTCGATTAGATGGTACATATAATATTAGTCGGTTATATGTGATATAACCGGATTATTAAATCAAGTGTTGATTTGATAATTTAGTGTATAATTGTATATTTGATATACTAGCTTAAATCTCTTTCAGAGTCCAATTGAATTGTCTTTTCTACTAGTGCGACTTTAGTTGAAGTTGAAAAAGCAGGGGCTTGCGATTGAGCTCTTGAGTTGGAGCAGGTGTAGGAGCGAGCCAAGTTAGGTCAAGCCAGCAGGCGAAGATTGAATTAACAATAATAGCTCACTTAAGCATTTATTTTTCTCACATGTGTACACTTAATATATATGTGATATATATTAATTGTGTTATTTTTGTGTCATGGTTGTTGATACACACTACATAGATGTATGAGACTTACACCATACTAATTATAATGTGGGGTTTAATTATTTAAAATAAATCCAAATTAGTGGATAAATGGTCACATGCAAGAAACTTGTAGAAGCTTGTGGATACATTGACTTGGTCCACTAATTTTGTTTTACTTAAGATATTTATTAACCTAACCATTATAATTTAGCCATGGTTATGTCTCTACATGAGTTATCTATATGATAAAAACTCACCCATGATTGATTATCTCACCTCATTAGTTCATTCTCGTCTCTTTGCTTCATCTTCTTCATCCTTGGAAAAAAGCTTGCTAGGTTTTTCCAAAGTGAGAAAATATTGTGAGAAAAATAAAACTAAAGTGAGCCCACTTCCTACTTCATCATCCTCTACTAGATTAGCACTTTAGTATAGGGTGTTAGCTTCACTAATCTCTCATTAGTGAAGTAGTAGCTTGAGTTATTGTCTCATCGACATAGATCATTTTCGGCCTCGAAGAGTTCAAGCAAGATCGTTCCTTTCACCTTGAGAAGCAATGCAAGAGTCCGAGAGTTCCATGATCGCAGCGAAGGGACCACTACAAGAAGCCATTGAAGTGAAGAACCAATCTACAAAGGTTGTATTCTGTTATCACTTAGAAGTAAAGATATTTACTTTCTAGTTTAGCTCCTAAAACATTAGTTAGATCCTTGGTTAGGGTTGTTTGGCACACTAAATTTTTAAATATAGCATGTTTGATGCCTTGTGAAACCTCGTGGTTGTGCCTAAGAACCCTACAGTTTGGCCACAAAAGCGTGGCGGAACCGCTGCCAAATGGCCTGTTTTGTGGCGGTTCCGCGGCCAAAATATTGATTCAAGTGTCCAAATTTCTTGTGGTGCTCCACAAATGCCTGCATGGATTTTTAAGCTATACGGAAAGATTTTTTGAGCGAGTTTGAAAATCGACAGAAACAATGGCAAAACGGAAATACGATTTGGAAAAATTGGTCGATCGATATTTTAACTTTATGCAAACTAGCTATTATTAGTTTATGGGAGGCTCTGATACCACTGCTGGGTTTCGTCGGTGCCCTGGCCATCAAAAGTGGTCGATGCGGAACAAAAACTGTGTATAAAGATTCTGGCGCAAACGAAACCACGCCTAAGATCGAGACCATAAACCCTATACTATTCAACTATATAAGCTAAACTACAAAGTTAGAAAGATTATACCAAAAGAACCAAGTCCTTCGGTCTTCCATCTTTCACCTTAGCTCCTTAAGGTGTGCCCAGTTGAATTTGGTCATCGATCTTCCTTCGTCGAAGACGATCCACCCGAGGAATGTAGTCATGGCTCTAGCTCCATATAATGGATGCAAGTGAAGCAACTATGGTTTCTAGGTTGCTACTCTAGAAAGCGTAGGATGTAGTGAGTGTACCAAGTGTTTAGCTATCTCGTCTCACCTCCTCTCATGATTCTCAACACATGCGAGGGTTGAGAGAAGGTGGTGAATGAAGGTGGAGGCAACCATGGAAAATCAAGAGAGGAGTGAAGCACAAATGGTGAGGGAGATCTCAAGAAAAACTCATTATCAAAATAATGAAGCTCGCCATGAGAGAGAAAATAAGCATGCTAGGTTTTGTAAAACCTTTGTTTCATTTTAAAAAGGCACCCATACTTGAATAGTATGCACAAATGAATTAATAATTCATTTGTGCACATTATGCAAGCATGGTTCTCACCATACTCCTTTCAAATCTCAATTTCCACCTCATTTTCCATTTACTAATAAATGGTCAAATCCCAAAAATGAGGTGGCCACCTTCTAGAATGTTTTCCGGAAAAATACGGATTACATTCTACTGTATATACATACCTGCATTCATACCGAAATACGAATACCCAAAGAGATAGAATAACACAAAAAACATAATACTAGAATATACGTATCGAAATATATATACGTAAATTATTAAATCAATACCTGATTTAATAATCCAGCTCAAACCCGAGCCGGCTAGTATTATCAACTGTCCGATCGAAAGTCCGGGTACAAAGTACATCAATCGATCGGAACCCTGCACGTATCCAATACGGCTACTATATCATTTCGCCAGAACCATAGAAACCCTTTGTGTGGGACTCTAAAGACTCGTCAATACGCTGGTAGTGGGTTTAACCAAAAGCACGTCAGCGGCACTAGCTGTACGAAATGGCTACCCAGGTATTAAGCGAAAGGAAGGCCGATGAGTAAGCTCATCCAAACCCCTACTGAGCCTGTCCGTGACAATCTCCATACAGTCCGGTCTGTTCTTCTAAGAGTATAGCATATCGAGTCTAGGAGGGTGGATAAAATCAGACCCCTAATAACGCGTTATTTCGTGTCGGTGTGAAGCCCATCACCACTGTGAAACTACTGTTCCAAATCAGTAATTCTCGATTACCCCGGCCGAGGATTTCTAGTGATAGTCACTCGTGCACTGTGCAACATCAACCCCCTATATCGGAAGAGACGAATCCCCGACGATCCGCTCACTGCCTCCATGTGGCTCGGGACTGTACCCAACAAAAACCTGTTTGCATGACTCCTTTGAGCCGTGGTAGGGTAGTAATAAAAGCACAGTGGGAACTCACATGAGACAAATGACGATCTCAGGTCGACGGACTAAGCTGTACTCATGTCACCTGGGAACTGCTATCTGACAATAGGTATAATACCAACTAGCATGTTCCCTGCAAGTCCTGTCCAGTGTACTCATAACCCAATTAGCACCTGTATGCTATCATAGGTGACAGACATACACCAATGGCTTGTGAGACCGTCCATCACCCCTCATCGGGGTCTTGATATGTATACACTAGTCTACTCTGGAATACTGATGCCCAGTCTCGATACTCCCACGACTAAGGATATTTTTAAGGATATGCTTACAGACCATCCAGCTCCCACTATATGATCGCCATCATAATGATGGTATTCAAGCAAGAATCTTATGGGCTCTATCAACATGTAATAGTGATCTTTAGTGCTACCTTATGTTGTATATGATGATAAAGACAAACCAGATAGTATACTATCATTTCGAGTAAGACTGTTCTACCAGTATAGGTCCCCTATCAATCATCACAATCGCATGCCTGCGATTCAATAATTGACTTGAGGGCACTATAGCCAATATCGACTTCCCCGTAGATATACTTCTACTCATCTTGATCCTCTCTTACCAAAGTCGATGACGCTTTTCTCTCCCTTGTCGTCCCGAAGTCCATGCGAAGGTACCTACAGTTCAAACAAGAATCCAACACGCAGTATCTTAAACAAGAATCCAACACGCAAACTGATATGGCACACGAAACACACATAGGTTAGAACCAATGGTCTAAGCATATAAGAATAGCCAAACAACCCTCGATGTTAACGCACAAACGTCAAATGACCGAGACAAAACCCAAATATCCAAAAATCAAGTTTCAAAAGTCGCAAAACATCACCAGAAATAAGGTAAAACGACTCTATATTTTTCCTAAAGTAAAATTAGTCTTTTTTCATAAAGGATAGGTCTAGTTATCTAATTAGTGAGCTACAGACCAAGTTTCACATCCTAATTCCAAAATTCGGCAGCAAATTGCGGCCAAATAGAATAAAACGGCGGCCAAATTATGAAGGCTTGGGCTTAGGTTTCTAGGGTAGCTTTCTAGTGGTCTGCACATCTCACTGTATCTGCAAAATATTTTTCAAAGTCCTCGAGTCATAGCAGATTCTATTTGATCACCACAATTGCAACAAAACCTGCTGTCGGCCAAGTTCAAAGTTCATGTCTTGGGGTTTACTCTGTGGTTTTGTCCAAAATACTAACACTACAGGGGTTTGTTATCACAACTAAACCTCAATTGCACCATCACAAGTCATAAAAACTAATAACCCTTATCTAGGAATTTTCCGACATCACTAAACTACATTAGTTGAATTCTAAACTACTATAGGAGGTAAGAAAACTCAATTTATAAACTAAAGATGTAAGATATACCTCATGGAAGCAACTAGGGAAATTTCTAGGGTTGCTCAAAGTCTTCAAAGTCTTGACTTCATGCCTCCATAGGGTTTGTGATGGTCTTGTGATCATTTTTAGTGAAGGAAGTATAAGGTTTTGTTTGAGTTTCGGGGTTGAAGCATGGTGATAGAGGAGGTGGAGAATGGGGAGAAGAAGAAGAAGAAGAAATGAGGTGAAGACAATATGAGAAGAGAGTGGGGTGAAGAAATGTGTGGAAGTGTGTAGAATTTCACTCTCTCTCTCTCTCTCTCTCTTTCTCTCTCTCTCTTTCTCACGATGATACTTGTCCCATCACTCTCTCTCTCTCTCACCTATTTTCTTTTTCTTCTTTTTTTTTGAAACCAAAAATCAATAAGCAACTAAAGAAACATAGCTATGGTTCAATAAAATGTGACAAGTGTTTGTTGGAGATAGTGCCCTCAGAGTCAATTATTGGGTCACAGGCACATGATTGCAATGATTGAGGGGAGGACCTATCCCGGTAGGACAGTCTTACTCGAGATGATAGTATGCTATCTGGTTTATCTTTATCATCGTGTACTGCTTTAGGTGACCTGACGAGTCGCTATTACACATTGATAAAGCCCCTAGGATTCTTGCTTGACTTCCAGCAGTATGAGGGCGATCATATAAGTGGGAGCTGGGGGTCTACAAGCACATCCTTAAAAGGTCCCTAGTCGTGGGAGATTCGAGACAGGGCATCGTTTCTCCAGAGTAGACTAGTGTATACAGTCGAGACCCCGACGAGGGGCGGTGGCCGGTCTCACAAGCCACTGGTGTCAGTTGGTTCACCTAAGATGTATACAGGTGCTCATTGGGTTATGAGTACACCGGACAGGACTCGCCGGGAACCTGCTAGTTGGGATATACCAGACGTCAGATAGCAGTTCCCAGGTGACATGTGTACAGGTTAGTTCATCGACCTGGGATCGTCATTTGTCTCGTGTGTGTTCCCACTGTACTTTGATTACTACCCTACCACGGCTCAAAGGAGTCGTGCAAACAGGTTTTAGTTGGGTACAGTCCCGAGCCACATGGAGGCAGTGAGCGGATCTGCAGGGGTTCGTCTCTCCCGGTATTGGGGGTGAGGTCGTGCTGTGTCTAGGAGAGCCAGAACATGAAAAGTCCTTGGCCAAGGCAGGAGATTTGCTGGTAGGTATTCCAGTAGTATCTCAGGGTGTTCTGGGCTACACTCCGACACGACTTGTACCGCTTTTGGGGGTCTGACTTTTACCAACCCCCTAGGCCCGCCATGCGATGCTCATAGACGAACGGACCGGACTGTACGGATATTGTCACTGACAGGCTCAGTTGGGTGTCGGGGTGAGCTTCCTCATCGACGTCCCATTTGGTCAATACCTGGTGGCCCGTCACGTATTGGCTTATACCTCTGACGTGCTAGTGGTTAAATCCACAGCCAAGGTATTGACGAGTCTTTAGAGTCCACCACAGACAGTTACTCAAGTTTCGGGCGAAACGCTGTAGAGGCCGTATGGAGATATGGCAGGGTTCGATCAGATACGTGCGGTATTGCACGGATCGTGATCGGACAGTTTTTTACTAGCCGGCTTTGGCTTAAGCCGGATACTAGTATTAGATAGTGTAGATTTTATCTCTTTGCATTTGTGTTCAGTGCGAATACAAATGCGGGCATGTATTTGCAGTAGCGGGGTTTTCCTGTAATTTATTACGGGATCGGTTTTATGAAGTTGCCAGTTTGCATTCCGTTCCGGCCGGTTTTCCTTCATTCCTTCTCGGTCGGACTTTCTTATTGGAGAGTGTTAATTGCAAGTTCGCAATTAACATTTTGTGAGGGGTTTCTTTGCATATGTGTGGCTTCATAATCATGAGATTCCTTTCTTGTCCATTTGATGGCTTTTCATTTGATGGTTTAGAAAAGGGATTGATTTGTGAGATGAGTGAGAAAGGATGTGAGGTTTATATTATCTTTTTGATATATTGTTTTATGTAATTCTCTTTTCTCTCTCCAATCTAATTCTATGGAGAGGGGGCCGGCCACTTTGGCTAGAGAGAGAGGATCATTTCCTTTTGAGTGAGGAAAAATGTTTCATATCCTTTTTCATGCTACCAAGTTCATAAGCACTTTTTGAGTTGCTTTCTTTACCTCCACCATTTCATGGCAACCTCATAAACCCCAAGAGACAAGCTTCTACACTATTTCTATAGCAAGCCTTGGACGCGTCGGCTAGCCAACTTCGCGCCCGAGTTGCCTCGGTCAAGAGGCGGGAGCCCGTAAAAGATTCCGGCTACGTGGTGCCCCTTTCCGACGTGCGAGGAGGTGACGGAGATTCCGCAAGAGATCGGAGTGGAGATGAAGACCGAAGGACACGGATCGCTTGGTATAACTTCTCCACTCTTTTCTATTTTGCTAGCTAGCTAGGTTAATGGCCCGATCCGGATTAAAAAGTCCGTGGTGGTGCCGTTTTGCAAAGTTCGCAAAGTTTTTGTTTTCCGCGTTTCCGGCGTCGGATCGACGGCCGGGGCGCCCCCGCGGGCTTACAATGGTATCAGAGCCACGCCGTTAACCTACCCTAGCTTGCTCTAGCGCGTTTAGAACTCGATCGAACAAAAACCCGAAAACCGTATTTTTTGTGCACATGTGTTCTCTGTTAAAATTTTTTGAGCTCCTAAAATTTTTCAGGTTGTTGCAGAGGCATGTACAAGCAATTATAAGAATTATGGGAAAATACGATCCAATGATTCTTCACTTCGACCGCGGAAGGGCGGCCAAAACCTCGGTTTGGCCGCGCTTCCGCGGCGGATAGGAGGAATCTTGGCACCCTATTTTCCCAGTAAGCTTATGAGTTAGAAATAGGGCTTTTGGGATATTTTATTTGGGCCCAGGTTTTCTGTAAGTGCTACAGTTCTTTTTGGGGGCCCACTTTGATAAATTTGTTCGATCGGATATTTTAAACATGCTAGTTCACAGTTTTTACATTATATCTGCGACCGTGAATGTCATTTGATCGGTAAATCCCGTCTAACTGCTATAGCCCGGTTAGACGGATTTGCGAACGTGACTTTCACGTTGATGTTCTGTGATTGTACTGTGTTGTTGCGGATCGGTCGTGGGGATAGCCTGGTTGCAGTGGTAGTACAGTTCTGTTGTATTATGTACATTTGATATTGCGGGGCGAGCGTCCGACATGTGGACTGCCGTCACTGCCTGTTTGTATTATTATTTTGGGGCACGACCTGGTTGCGGTCGATGTACCCGTTGTATGTATATTTTACTTTCTGTACTAGGATTACCCCGCGGAGGGGTGCACGGATAGCCGGATTCTAGAGGGCAACAAGCCCGCATCTCATGGCATTGAGACGGAGGGGGCTTCACTCTAGAATTGGCGGGCTATTCGCCGCACTCGTAGGGGGTATAGGGTTGACCCAGGAGGGGTGCCCAAGTTACCGGATTCCGTGAAGTGCTGGGTGGTCCATTCACGTTGCTGAAAGGGGCTGCCTCGCTTCAGGTTTTGGCGGGTAACTTGCCGCGCCCGTAGGGGTCTAGGATTTCATTGCACAGGCTATCCACACGACCAGGGGAACGTCGGGTTTCAGTAGAGGCTCTGTGAAACCCGGGGATCCCAGATATCTGTATTGATCTGTGTTGCTATACATTTCTGTGCTGCATTGTTTATCACGCCATGAGCGAAAATTATATATTGGTATATATATATATTTATAGATGTTGTATATGTTTTTCATCAGCGCTAGTCCAGTCCCCGCTCTGTCGTTAGTTAGCTAACCTAACGGGTGATGACGGGACCCAGTGGCGAATGCGGATGGCATATACGTACGTCAGTATATTTTCGTTCTTTATGGTGTGATCAATTGATGGGACTGCATTGATTCGGATCAATGCAAGTTAAACAAACCTATTCTGATGTTGTTGGAACACTTTTTCAAAAAGCTGTTATTGCAAAGACGTTCACTTTTGTTTTGCATCGTGGTATTCATTTGGAATATCCTGCTCCTCAGTCGACGAGGCAAGGGCCGAGATCCCTTCACCGGGAGTGACCCCTTGGACAGAAGTTTGCGTCAGGGCATTAACTTCACTATAGCCGATTACTTTTGCTTTGCACCGTGGTATTCAGTTGGAATATCCTGCACCCCATTCTACGGGGAAAGAGCCGAGATCCCTTCACCGGGAGTGACCTCTTTAGTAAAGGTTTTCGTCACTATATTTTCTAAAAAGCTATCCGTTCCTTCAACGATATCAAGTTCACTACGTTAAAGGTTTTCGCCAGAAACCATTCGTAGCCCTCCGTCGTTTCATATGGGTAGTCAATAGTATTCAAGCTGTGTTTGTTGGCCTTAGTCAAGGCACAGTGTTTGGTAGCTATTGGGTATTCATATGCTGCATAGATAGATGCGTTGGTTTGGGACAGTCGTATAGCCTTGTTGGCCTTAGTCAAGGGCTTGTACGGGTGGGTTCAAATCAACCTGGACAATGACGGGTAGAACTTGACATGTGACTTATGATTTGTTGGCCTTAGTCAAGGTCATAAGAGCATGGGGCAAAAATCCACATCGGGAGTTTCAAAAGTACTGAAACTTGTCAGATATGCGCATACCTTCTGGAGTGTGATAACGTGAGCGGATTCCGTCACGTTATCATGCGATGAGAGTTGGATCCCGATTCCCACTGATGAGTTGGTTTACTCCTCGGGTTATCCCGGCTAATTCTTCTTTCAGGTTTGGGGAAGAATTTGACGTTACAGTGGGAGGTTTCCAGATTAGATAAATTGGTAACCATTCTGATCTAGGTTAGAGTGCACGCTGAGTGTTTCTTTTCTCTCTCTCTCTGGCAGCGACCATTGACCCGACCCTAGACTATGACTCAGTGACCAAGTTGACCGAACCTACTTAACACTGGCTTTTGGATTGTCAGAGTTGCAGACCTCTTTGCCACTCCTACTTTTACCCTTTTCTCAGGGACACCCCGTATTACTACGAACATCCACTTCCATTGGACAAAACCATCGTATGGTTATATACGAACTCGAAGGACTTCGAGGATGGTTTCCGGTTCTGGAGAAAACGAATAGGACTATTCAGTTGTCTTTACCTTTTACCTTCTCTCAGGTTGCGAGTACTCCTTGGTTTAGGAGATAGTACACCTATTACGCAAATTGGATAGTCTTCTTCCAAACCTTAGGCTGGTGCCGAACGGTGGGGAATGAAGAAAGCCAATTAGCCTAAACGGTGTACAGAAGGTATTAAGTTCAGACAAAGCAAGAGATTAGTAAGAGGGCAAAGTAAATTGCGACTGCTATTCACGACCAAACCATGTACTTCTTTGTCAATCCTAAATCACCTATGAATTAAGTACATTCGGTTGTCTTTTATCCTCACCTTCTCTCGCATTGCGAGTGCTCCTCGGATTAGGACAGTACACCCATTATGCTTTTTGGATAGTCTTCTTCCAAACCATAGGCTGGTGCCGAACGGTAGGGAAGGAAGAAAACCATTTGGCCTAAAGGGGTGTACAGAAGGTAATGACTAAAGACATGTAAAGGGATTTGGAGAGGTGGCAAAGAATTATACAGTTATAGTTGTGAATCTGGATAATGGAAGAGGCATTACTAGGAATACCAGCATACCCCATTGAAACATTTCAAAGTTTCAGTTTCACTGTGTACTGTTAAAACAAAACTGATTTCCCGATTAGACACTTACTCCAGGGTATGTATTTACCAGGTTGGATTCTCACATCTGTATGGTTTTACAGACGATGAGTGGGAGTAAGTTATTGGGAATTAGGTGACCATCCTCATTATATCGGGATTCGTTGTAATCGGTGATATTTGAGGAAGTCACCTGGGTTGTTTGCCGGTCGGCAAATATTTGGTTTTGAATATCCGTTGTTGTGCACCAATTTCAAATTGATATATCTGTACGTCTATTTTTATAGAGTGAGATATACTTTTTGAAATTATGTCTATGACATTTACCTATATCAGTGGATAGTTAGGTAAGGAGCATTGAACAACGGTGTACTTCTTAACCAAAAGTACAGTTTTCAACCTACGACACACAGTGAATGAGTCACTAGACTCAGGGGACTTATACAGAGTATTGTATATTGTCCAGTGTCCATTAGGACAGAGGGGTTGGTCCTCGTACTATATTCTGTTTACTTTTAACTTCTCTAGTTCTTAGACATGTGTTTCGTAGAAACACAGGGTCTAAGTTTTGAGGAGTTATAGGTATAAGAGTAAAGTAGAGAACCAAGTGTTGCAAGTATCGGGATTCTTCAAGGAGATCGAAGATGTAGATACTTGTGAATGGTATTCAGTTGATAGTAATGATTAAGAGAACTAGCTTCTCTTTCAGGTTACTCATAATTGGAAGTACTCCTAAGTTGAGTAACGCTGATCGGCCTCTCTTCCATTTACTTGACATGCACTGGAGACAGCTGCATGATTTGAATCTGGTTCAATTAAATCAGTGCCTCTGGTTCTTGGATTTAGAACAGTTCATATCTTGACATTGTTAAGATACGGGGAGTTGTCCGGCTTATGCTTAAAACCAGACACTGGACAACTCAAGGCACGTTTCAGTAGTGGCTGTTTGTGGGTTGACCCGGGCTATGACGAGGGTTGACTTTCTACCATCTGGAAGATCAATAGTGATATTGTTCTTGACTCGCCACAGTTTTATCAAAAATGGATTTTTTCAGAAAAACAGGAGTGGGAGTATGGTAGAACTGGAAGTGATTCCAGAACCGCAAACGATTACTGAAGATTTGATAAGAACCTAAAGATTCAATCTGGTTTGACATTCCATTGGCCACTCCGCAGATATGGTGGGTAACCTCAGGCACTCGAGAGGTACTTCGGTATGCTCAAGGACGGTGGCAGGGAGGTTCTTGTTTACCCACACTTGCCATTGCTGTTGTTCCAGGCTGCGAGACCCGGCGGGAGGATGAGTATAGCGTCATTCTAAACTAGCTTTAGAAGTGTACGCCTATATGACTCTGCCAGAGGGTTGTCGTAGTCAGTGGGAGCAGCGGAAGCATTGGTGGACATCAAGCTTATGTCTATTTATAGACTATAGCAGATATTGCGGAGATAGATCATCTATTTCTGATGTGACAGTCATAGGTTTGACTTCATCAGAATAGGAGATGGATCTGTTGAGAAGGTAGTAGGGTGTGATGTCCTGGTATTTGATGACATACACAGAGTAGGAAGTGATATTCCTATACTACGATCGGTTATACTTTGGTCGTCACACAGTAGTTTCTCCACATAGGACTTGGATATTATATCAGACATTCTGGTTACTAGATCTATGGTTTTAGATTTAGATTTGGGTGGTTTCCCAATCTGGGTACTTTGACCGCATTCTATGAGTATTTAGAATGGACGACTCCTGGCACGGTAGTGTACCTGCAGGTAATGGAGTCACCCTCTCTAAAGGTGTCTTACAGACTAAAGGGGAGAGGGACACGCATAATTGACAGATCACTTGCTTAGGCAACTGAGTCAATCATGAGATGTCAAGTACCACACCAGATGTTGTTCTTGCAGTAGGTGCAATAAGTTGATATTGATCCAATCCTGGAGAAACAGTCGGAAGCAGTTTTAGAACATAAGTTGATGTTCTAGGGATATGATAACGGCAGCCTCCTTTACGAGACGGTTATCATTCCAGGCTTCCAAGGTGACCTGGATGGCAGAGTGGCTGTCAGAGTTATAGTTTTCCCTCTAACGAGGGGCAGTATTTTGGACAGGTGGTCCAGGTGGAAACTGAGGGAAGGCATGGCGCAGGACACTGATTAAGTTCAGTTGTCGATACAGTCTAAGAAGTTTGGATTTGGAGTTCACTTATGAGCTAGGTCCCATCAGACATCCAGACATTCTAAGACAGGTATTGCTCATTTCGGGAGATAGCTTTCTCCGCGAACATGGGATATAGAGAGACATAGAAAGAAACATCAAAGCGGATCCACTCACTGAGGCTATTCCTCGAACGCAATAGTTTCGCAAACGAGCTTTGTGAGACTGACTAGTAGAGGAGTTGGGTGTTCGGTATCACACGGGCTGTGAGTATGCGACATCGCAATAATTAGCCTTGAGTGCAAGTGGGAGATTGTTGGAGATAGTGCCCTCAGAGTCAATTATTGGGTCACAGGCACGTGATTGCAATGATTGAGGGGAGGACCTATCCCGGTAGGACAGTCTTACTCGAGATGATAGTATGCTATCTGGTTTATCTTTATCATCGTGTACTGCTTTAGGTGACCTGACGAGTCGCTATTACACATTGATAAAGCCCCTAGGATTCTTGCTTGACTTCCAGCAGTATGAGGGCGATCATATAAGTGGGAGCTGGGGGTCTACAAGCACATCCTTAAAAGGTCCCTAGTCGTGGGAGATTCGAGACAGGGCATCGTTTCTCCAGAGTAGACTAGTGTATACAGTCGAGACCCCGACGAGGGGCGGTGGCCGGTCTCACAAGCCACTGGTGTCAGTTGGTTCACCTAAGATGTATACAGGTGCTCATTGGGTTATGAGTACACCGGACAGGACTCGCCGGAAACCTGCTAGTTGGGATATACCAGACGTCAGATAGCAGTTCCCAGGTGACATGTGTACAGGTTAGTTCATCGACCTGGGATCGTCATTTGTCTCGTGTGTGTTCCCACTGTACTTTGATTACTACCCTACCACGGCTCAAAGGAGTCGTGCAAACAGGTTTTAGTTGGGTACAGTCCCGAGCCACATGGAGGCAGTGAGCGGATCTGCAGGGGTTCGTCTCTCCCGGTATTGGGGGTGAGGTCGTGCTGTGTCTAGGAGAGCCAGAACATGAAAAGTCCTTGGCCAAGGCAGGAGATTTGCTGGTAGGTATTCCAGTAGTATCTCAGGGTGTTCTGGGCTACACTCCGACACGACTTGTACCGCTTTTGGGGGTCTGACTTTTACCAACCCCCTAGGCCCGCCATGCGATGCTCATAGACGAACGGACCGGACTGTACGGATATTGTCACTGACAGGCTCAGTTGGGTGTCGGGGTGAGCTTCCTCATCGACGTCCCATTTGGTCAATACCTGGTGGCCCGTCACGTATTGGCTTATACCTCTGACGTGCTAGTGGTTAAATCCACAGCCAAGGTATTGACGAGTCTTTAGAGTCCACCACAGACAGTTACTCAAGTTTCGGGCGAAACGCTGTAGAGGCCGTATGGAGATATGGCAGGGTTCGATCAGATACGTGCGGTATTGCACGGATCGTGATCGGACAGTTTTTTACTAGCCGGCTTTGGCTTAAGCCGGATACTAGTATTAGATAGTGTAGATTTTATCTCTTTGCATTTGTGTTCAGTGCGAATACAAATGCGGGCATGTATTTGCAGTAGCGGGGTTTTCCTGTAATTTATTACGGGATCGGTTTTATGAAGTTGCCAGTTTGCATTCCGTTCCGGCCGGTTTTCCTTCATTCCTTCTCGGTCGGACTTTCTTATTGGAGAGTGTTAATTGCAAGTTCGCAATTAACATTTTGTGAGGGGTTTCTTTGCATATGTGTGGCTTCATAATCATGAGATTCCTTTCTTGTCCATTTGATGGCTTTTCATTTGATGGTTTAGAAAAGGGATTGATTTGTGAGATGAGTGAGAAAGGATGTGAGGTTTATATTATCTTTTTGATATATTGTTTTATGTAATTCTCTTTTCTCTCTCCAATCTAATTCTATGGAGAGGGGGCCGGCCACTTTGGCTAGAGAGAGAGGATCATTTCCTTTTGAGTGAGGAAAAATGTTTCATATCCTTTTTCATGCTACCAAGTTCATAAGCACTTTTTGAGTTGCTTTCTTTACCTCCACCATTTCATGGCAACCTCATAAACCCCAAGAGACAAGCTTCTACACTATTTCTATAGCAAGCCTTGGACGCGTCGGCTAGCCAACTTCGCGCCCGAGTTGCCTCGGTCAAGAGGCGGGAGCCCGTAAAAGATTCCGGCTACGTGGTGCCCCTTTCCGACGTGCGAGGAGGTGACGGAGATTCCGCAAGAGATCGGAGTGGAGATGAAGACCGAAGGACACGGATCGCTTGGTATAACTTCTCCACTCTTTTCTATTTTGCTAGCTAGCTAGGTTAATGGCCCGATCCGGATTAAAAAGTCCGTGGTGGTGCCGTTTTGCAAAGTTCGCAAAGTTTTTGTTTTCCGCGTTTCCGGCGTCGGATCGACGGCCGGGGCGCCCCCGCGGGCTTACAGTGTTTGCAATATGTTTTGTTGCATGTCTCACACATAAACATGATTAATGCATAACTAGTAAATATTAATCGAGTTTAGTATTAAACTTGTATACAATTAATTGTATAATAATTTATAAAATGTCTAAATCATATAAACACCTTCTAAATCAATAATTATTATTAATTTTCCAAACTATCGGCAAATAGTTATACCATATCATTAAAACTAATCTTCATACTTTTTAAAAATATTCGTAATATTTATTATTTAATTATTTAAATTCCCAAAAATTAATATTTTATTTTCTAAAATGTTACAATCTTCCCTTCTTAAATAAATCCGGTCCCCGGATTTAAATTTAAACTCCCCAAATATTTAAAACATTCAGCCAATAATCAAATCAACGGAGCTCTGAGTATCATGAATACGTAAAGCATATCATAGTACAATGTCTATGCATGAAAACGAGGGTAAAACTCAAATCAAAACTCCATCAAGCGTCAAGCCATCCTGGGAGTTAATGTGAAAACACTAGTGTCAAAACCATTACGAAAATCACATATGATATAATTTAGATTATAACGTATATATAGTACGCATCTCGTGAAATCATGAAAACAACTGAATAATAGTGCATGCCAATTCCTTTTTAAATTGCCGTGCGATGCGCAAATCACGGCATAAGTAGCGGACGTTCCTTTAAAAAAAATAGATATATATATATATTTATATATACATATATATATATATATATATGTAACATTTCAGAAAAATAAATTATTATTTTTGGGATTTTTTATAATTAAATAATAAATATATAGAATATTTTATTAGTGCGGTATAATTAAATACCGATAAATTGGGAAAATTTTGGAAAATTATAGGAATTACTGGAATGAGGGCACTTTATGTGATTTAAGCAAATTTTAAATCTAGATGATTAATTATATTCTATTTTAATGCTAATCACGATTAAATATAGCTAATCGTGCATTAAGCTTGATTTGTGCACATGACATGTACCATATCATATTTTACACTTGTGTTACATTTCTACATGGATTTTTCCTTATTTTTGTTCATGCATGGCTTTTAAAAGATAAGAAAACAAAACAAAAGAAAAGAAAAGAAAATATAAAGAATTGGGTATGGGAAAGAGAGAGAGAGAGAGAGAGAGAGAGAGAGAGATGGGGGGGAGGGGGGGAGGGGTCAAACCAAGTCATGGCTCTTGTTCCCTCAATTATTTCCTCTTCATTTTGCTCTCCTCACCTCATGCAATGGCTGTTGCCCTCATCCCTCTTCCCTCTACCTCCTCACTTCACCACTTAAAACAACTCAAAACCCCATCTCCATTTCATTAAAAATATGCATAAGCTCACAACAAACACTTTGGATCAAGAACGGATGGATTTTGGACACTTGGGGCAACTCAAGAAATTTCTTGAGTTGCCAAATAAGGTATTTCCTTCACCTTTAGAATTGTATTTCATTTCCTTTAACATTTATATAAGTTTAGAATCGATATTGTATAGTTATGTGAACTTTGAAAAATTTTAGAAGAGGTTAGGGTTTAAATTGAATCCAAAGGTGTAATTGAGGCTAGTAGAGGCCATATAACTCCTGTAGTGTTAGTTTTATGGACTTAAACAGAGACTAGAACCCCAAACCCCAAACTTGGAAACCCCGATATCGGAGAATTGTAGAAATTGTGATGAGAAATTTGAATCTGCTATGACCCGGGTGACCTGAAAATGTTATAGCGGTCATAGTGAGTCGTGCAGGCAACCTAGAAACTACCCTGAAGACCAGAGCCCAAACCCTAGCACCCTGGCCGCAATTTTATTCATTCTGGCCGCAAATTGCGGCCAGAGCAGGGAAATGGGGGTTGGTTCTTTGTCCAGGGCTTTTTCTTCAGTAAACTAGACCCTTTACATAAGCAAAATTGGCTAATTTCACCTAGGATAAAATCTGGAGCATGTTTTCGAAGTTTCTGAATTCGTTTTGTGGCTTTTTATGAATTTGGATTTGGTATTTGATATTGTGTTTCCGTCGTGCGGCGTTTGAACGTCAACGACTAGGGTTATTGGTCGTGTTTTGCATGCGAGGCTGTAGGTTTTAACCTATGAGCGAAACGTGTGCCGTTTTGATTGTTCGACTCGATTTTAATATGCATTTGCGATTGTGTATTGGTTATAGGTACCCTCATATGGATTTCGAGAAGATGAAGCAGAGGAAGGTGACATCGACATCGACAAGCAAGAGCAAGGTGAGTAGATATATATCTACGGGGGAAGTCGGGTGGATGGCGTATAGCACCCCCGCAGTTCGTAGTGTGGTATACGAATACGTATACATACATATATATAATTATGTGTATTGGGAGATTAATGATTATCGAGATAGTTTTAGATGTTCTTGGGTTAGTTTAGTATAATTAGAAGCAACGTAGTTTAGCTTCTTAGTCGCGAAACCCTAGAGTAGTGATTTGCATACACGCACGCACACACACTTACATACTTTTATTACTTGTGCGTATATGGGGATATGTAAATATATACACACACACATAGGTATGGGACTATGTATATATATATATACGTATACATATACATGGATGATGAGGATAGTATATGATATTTGGAGATGAGTCGATGAGATTGGGTATGGTGCCGTGAGATCGGTGATATGATTTGGTTCGTATTATGAGATACGACATGATATTATAGCGGGTCCTTAGGCGGTGTGTTTTCATACACACGCATATATATATGTAGATGGTATCAGTATGTACTAGACTTAGATCAGTACCCAGATCATGATATGATGATAAGGATACGAGATAAATGATGAGATAGATTTGATATTTGACCCGTACCCGGATTTGGGATGCCGTACAACGGATTTACCGTACGAGCTATTTATTGATGATAGATCCGCACTCTTGACTCGAGGATGTCATATTATATAGTGTATCGTATGAGGCGGGATCACCGACTATTATATATATGCATATATCGACTCAGACTTAGGTGGTTTTCCTTACCCTTCGATTAGTCTGTTAGTTTAGTCATGTAGTTTACTTGTAGATGTTAGACTAGATTTGAGTCATACCTATTTCAAAACTAACTAATCGTGAGTATTTTTAAGACAGGCCAAGGGATTCTACGGATATTTCAAAGGATTTACCTTTTCTTAAAAACACCGTAGCCCTTATTTTCAAAACACTACAATTCGTATTATTTCAAATGGCAAAACGGTATGACAGATATACAGAAATGTAGATTCTTTATTGTTACGTTATTATTCATGTTCCGCATATTATTGTTGCATTTACTAATCATTTGCCATTTATTATGTTGTTATCATCGCATTGCATGTTTATAGTGTACTTTAGTGATTATGAAACCATGCTGTCAGGACACCAGCACCATTACCGATGATGCGTATACTCCACATACACTTGCTTGCCGGCTCACACACATCATCATCGGTAATTGCCATATCACATACACTTTATAGAATATTATTTCATTGACATAGCTTGCTAGCTGATAGTTCCTATATGTTATTGTTTCATATGTTAGTTCGTTATTGCATTCATTGCTTGATATTCATGCATATCTTTATATTCATTATTCATGCAATATTATAAGGGTCAGTCCGGATTGCTGGAGCCCATTATTCATTATTATTGACTTTTATGTTGGATTTTGGATTTTCCATGAGATTTCTGGATTTGGAGAAACCGCAAGATTTAATAAACTCATTTATCATTTTAAAAGATAAAAGTGTGGTTTTCTCATATTATGATTGTGATATGTCCACCATGAGTTTTCTCGGCTCTTGAGCGATATCATACACCCGATTCAAGGAGGAGATGAACCATCTGTGGATGCATGGTGGACCCGGTGCGATACCCCGGGCGAGAAGATCGCAGAGAATGGCATTTGAGCCTGTGACAGGGGAGCATTGCTGACCGGTGATTTTATTGAGATTATGATACAGGCCAGTCCGGATAGCCGGAGCCTGAGGTTTTGAGATTTGAGGATATGGGCTAGTCCGGATAGCCCGAGCCCTAGATATTAATATTCGAGGTTACAGGTCAGTCCGGATTGCCGGAGCCTGAGATATTGAGATATTGGGATTTATGGTTTGTGTCGATGCTTGACACTGATTTCATGTTGATTTCATTGATGATACTCGATTTATAAATATATAGAAATCTCACTATATTAAGAAAACAGATTCACATTCATGATGCATTCTGTTTCATTATATCGCTTTCATACCTCATATTTATGATATGTTGCTGTCTGGGACACTGGCACGAGCACTTGGTATTACACTTATGTATAGATGTTCCCCTTGCCACCTTATCATGCTTCAGACTTTATCATATTGAGGATATATATATATATATATATATATATATATATATATATTACTGATCGTTTTGACCTAGGATTGAGTCATACATACGATTTTTGCTCTGTGATGTTTTCAACTCACGAGTTAGCAACTCACCCCCATTGTGCTACAGTTTCATACAGGTTTTGCCGTTCAGGCTTCGTTGCCGCTTTGCTGGCACACTACTCATTTTCGGGTGATTGCTTTGGTAGGTGGGTTCACTCGCATCGTGATCACCATTGTATATTATTTAATTCAGTTGTATCTAGTAACTCCATCAACCAGACTTGTATATTTATTAACCTTAGAATACCAATTGTATAGTGTTTCGACCTTAGAGTCGCGCGTTGTATTATTATGGTTTTCTTGTTGATTTTGAGTTTCCTTTTGAGTTTTTATTCTTGCCCTTGGCGTTGTATATTATATTGTTTGCGCGGTTGTGACCGTCAATGGACGAAGAGCTAGCTCCCGCTTGGGGGTGCCTTTATTTCATATTATGCATGTTGTACCCTTCTGGGGCCAATATTTACAAAGGAAACTCTGCCGAAATTTTCAGAAAAGACTTGAAATTTTAAAAATGCACACTTCGGCTTATGTTATTTAAAACCACTTGCTTTAAAACATGTTTTCTTCACTTCTTTCTTAAAATGGTTTAGATTTATGGGATTTCTTAGCTTACTTGAATTGGATAGGGTCCTATAGACTTCATATGATTCATATGCTAGTCACGTGCCATTTCGGGTCGTGACAATATATATATATCTGTGTGTGTGTGTGTGTGTGTGTGTGTGTATCTTTAATTTAACATATATGTCCCGCCTCTTTGAAACTAATTTAGAAAGGTTTTCTTAGTAAAGTTTTCGTGTCATCCTGGACACGTAGGAAAATATTGAGACTATAGCTCTTTTTGAAGATCCCTTCTGCAAATATCGATGCATGCCAAAACACTCAGGTACTGTCCTTAGATCAGTCCTGCTCGATTACTAAACTGGGTAGTAAATATCGCAAAAACATGATGCTCGAAGAAATCCATCTCAAATAGTGTATACAAAACGCCATATGCGTCTCGTGCGCACGGAAATCGAAATCAAATACAGCTACCATACATGTGCACAGAAACAAAATCTAAGTGCAACGGGTGTGCACGAAAACATATGTCAAGTGCAATGAGTGTGCACGACAACAATATCAGGTGCATTTGATATACACAAAGAATCTCGATTTAGTGCATCTGGTGTGCACAAAATCGCATCTAGTATGCCAAGTTTGCACAAGAATCTTAAATGCACAAGGTGCACAAAACATAATCCAGTACACTAGGGTGCACGAAAACGAATATCGAGTATCAAAATCGAAGTCAACGGTATACGACATACACCAAATCAAATCAATTATACCGTAGTATATAAACTCATAAACATGCGCATTTGTGAGCAAAAAATCATGTAAATACTGAAAACTCGTGTGACTACACCGAACATATAAGTCTAAACCATGTGCATACTGTATACATGAAATCAAAATCAAATATCTCAGAATGCATAAAAATCAAAATCAAGTGCAGTGGGTATGCACAAAACGAATATCAGTACAACTGGTACACGAAAATATGAATCAAGTGAAACTGTAGTGCACATAAGAAATATCAATCATAAAACGAATCGTCGAAATACCGAAATCCAAAACAACGGAAACGTGATATTCAAATCACCAAATCGCAAATCATAAATACTATCGTCGATGTGCCCCTCCTTCAATGTCGAAGGGTGTCGGTGCATCTAAAGCTAGCAGAGTAAGATATCTACTTGCCACATGTTCACGGTTTGGCGCCTTCTGCCCTTAGGTTCTCATCTCTGTGGATTACCAGTTACATGACTCCTCGGCTCAATAGCCCGAAATGGAGTACTGACGGAAACCATTCCGCGCTGGCGCGTTCTCTATAGATCTCCTAACCAATTAACATGGTCACTCGTAACATATCTCGTCAACGATGGCAAACTATGGCGCACTGAGTGTGTGTGATACGACCGATCTTGGGTCCAAGTCTTCTCGTGTAGTATTTCAGAAAGATTCTGTCGGGGTCTCTCCCAATACCAACTCTACCGGACTGTCCGAAAATTAACCCACTTTACTTAACCCGTTTCTTGTTCCGGAACAGCTGCATACTCATCATGACCTTTTCGCTGTAAGTACGTCCATATCCAACACCTCTGCGCGTGTAACAAGTCTCTGACTTCATTGGAGTGGAACGTCATTTCGTCAAGATCTCGTACGAACCTCTTACTCCGCTTCCCTTCGGTATGGACCAATTTAGAATCATCCTTTCGTAGCTGTGTGGACGGTGCTCCAATCGACTATAGTTATATCGAGAGTCTCATTCAAAGCTATGAACATGGCATCTCCAATATCCTGTAGAAGGAATCTAGACAAATACGTCCTCAGGAACTCTTCCAAATCATCGGAGGGATACGCTTCATTCGTTCGTTTTCGATTGACTCACAATGCATCTGAGTGAGGTCATTCTATCCGAGGCTGGTCAACTTACTGGTCTTACATCAGAGTATCCAACGAACAATGTCCTTTCTTGATCAACTCACAGCACGTCTGTGTGAGGGCCTCTTCTAGATGAAGTTAGTCAATTGATGACCCCGCATTGAAGCATCCAAATGAGCAAAAAGTCCTAGTCTTATCCAAGGGTGACTAGCGATCTTCTATCATATTCCTGAGTGTAACCGCATGCTGCAATAGCTTTCAAACATCTGGGGGCAATATTTTGTCAGTCGCAGCAACCGCTGGCTCATCCTTCCGCATGATAGACATTGCCTCAATCATCAAGAATAGACGGTACATTAACAGTCTTCACATCCGGGCTGGCCTCTAGCAGTGGCCCGATCATCTGGCGTAAATCTGCTCTTACGTCAATAAGAAATCGTAATAAAATAACACATTGAAATGCTCATCTCAACGGAAAACATAGTTAAACGATATATCAACAAAATCATGTGCCACCGGAATATGCCCTGGTCAGTCCTCGTTCATGACAAGCTCGTGCTGACCGCACCTCTAGCTGCAGTTCTCTCTCTTCTTGTGTAACCGTGGTAACAGAAACCACAATCCGACATCGATAAGGATATATCATAGGAACGAATAGAAATGCAGTGCCTAAGAAATATACATCCTAAGGCTTCTTAAGCGGAGTAGCGTATCGTAAGTATGCCGCGGAACATATACACGGTACATCACTCTATGTAAGTCACCTACTCCATCAACCAAAATCAACCTACGCGACGAGTATTCGGGTCTAATACCCTCTCGGCCAAGTCTAAGTTCCGTAAGGTCAAGCCTAGGTTCCGAATATATATATATGCCCTAGACTCTGCATAGTCAAACCAAGACTCGAACACAGGTTAAACCTAATGCTTTGATACCAACTTTGTCATGACCCGGAAAAGGCATGTGACTGGCACTTGAATCGTGTGAAGTCTATAGGACCCCACCTAATTCAAGTAAGCCAAAAGTCCAGAAATCTAAACCTTTTAGGGAAAATAGTTGAGTTGCAGTTTTAAAATAAGGTTTTACTAAAATCAAATTCTTTTTACAAAACATAGATAATAGTATACGAAAACATATTGTTTATATTTCACTTGAAAACAGTTTCATCGTTGAAAATTTGGATAACACCTCCTTTGTATAACTTAGCCCGAAAACGGTACAAACAATATAATATAAAGCATCCCCAAGTGTAAGCTAGCTCTTCGCTAATTGGCGAAAACAACCACGCGAGTAATATGAGTGTACAACGCCGAAGGCGAGGATCAAAACTCATAAGAAAGCGAGAAAAATAAACGTTATAAAGAAAACCAGAAACGACAATAAATACATAAGCGCGACTCTAAGGCTGAATGAATATACAACTGTAGTTATCTAAGTCTATTAAATATACAACTCTGGTTGATGGAGCTTTTAACTAGATACAACTGAAATAAATAACAATTCAACTGAAATATAAAGTACATATGCAACGGTGGTCACGATGCAAGTGAAACCACCCGAAAGAAATGATGTGCCAGCAAGCCGCAACGGAACCTGTACGTCCAAACCTGCAAAGAAACTGTGGCACAACGGGGGTGAGTTGCCAACTCTTGAGTAGAAAACATCACCGAGTAGAAATCAAATGTATGACGATCTAGGTCATGCAATAATATACTCATAATATAATACTGAAACATCTAGTAATGGCAAGGGTAATAATCTAAGCATAAGTGTAATACCAAGTACACATGTCCGTATCATAAAGTAGCAACATGTCATATATATGATATATGAATGCATAATGAATGAATAATCAACATGAAATCAGAATATATCTGTATGAGAAAACCGTGTTCTTATGTTAGTACAATTTTTGTATAAAAACTGGAGTATCATCAATGAAATCGACAGAAATCCGTGTCAAACATCGACACAAAATCCTCAAATCCCGGGCTCCGTCAGTCCGGATCAACCCATATCATCCAATCTCACGACTACGGTCGGTATCCTCCATGCCAAATATCACCGGTAAGTAGTCTGCCACTGCCAGGTTCATCGTCTACAACTCGAACTTCTTGCCCCGGGGTACCTTACCGGGTCCACCATGTACCCAAAACGGTTCATCCTACTCCTTGAATCGGGTCTCAAAAACCAACTCAATCAGGAAAACTCATGGTGGACGCCATATACATCATATCACGAGAAAACCGTAACTTCCATTTTTAAAATGATAATGAGTTTATAAAATTCTTGCGGTTTTTCCCCAAATCCAGAAATCTCATGGAAAATCCGAAATCCCAAAATCAAGAGTCGGTAAGCAGTGAATATCGGCATAAAGCCCCACAATATTGCATAGCAAAATGAATATATAATGCATTGGGTATCTAAGTAAGTAATGCAATATCTAAACTAGCATATGAGAGTAAGCATACTAGCAATATGTTGAAATTACTAGCTAGCAGGTTATACCAATGAAGTAACATTTTCTAAAGTGTTTGTGACATGGAAATTACCGATGATGATGTGTGTGAGCCGGAAAGTAAGTGTACGTGTAACATGCGCATTATCGGTAGTGGTGTAGGTGTCCTAGCAAGCGAGATCATAACAGCTAGTAAAAACACAATTTAATCTAATATGCAATGGAAACAATATGAATATAACGGAAAAATGAATAGTAAGTGCAACATTTAAAAGTATACATATCTATGTACGAGTCATATGGTTTTAGTGTTTTGAAATAGCACGAATCGTGGTTTTTAGAAAAGTAGGGGCTACGGTGTTTTGGGAAAAGATATGTCCTTTGAAATGTTCCGTAGAATTCCTCGAATTGTCTTTTGAAAATACTTATGATTCGTTTGTTTTGAAAATAGGTATGACTCGAACCTAGTCTAGCATCTACCTAAACAACTAAAAGACTAACTAAGAACTAGTCGGAAGGATAAGAAAATCTAAATATATTCCGAGTCGATATACCTAATAGTTGGCGATTCCAGCCTCATAGCGTCACGTACTGTATAATACATAGTAAGGAATCCTTGAGTCAAGAGTGCGGATCAATCATCTTATATATACCTAGTACGGTAGAATCCATCGTACGGCATCCCCAAAATCAAGGGTACCGGTCAAATATCATATATACATCATCATTCATATGGTATCATCATCGCACAATATCATGATCAGGAGTACGGTTCTAAAGTCTCATACATTCTAATATCATCAACTCACATATTATCATATGTATGAATACATATCGCCCAACTGTAACGCTTCGAAAATCGTTTAGGCAGTTTTTCGATAATCGGCAAAATAATCGGTCTTTTCCGTAAAAAGTCAAAATAAGTATTTTTCAATATAGGCCTAATTATACAAAATTTAGATAACATATTGCTAGAAATTGGTCACTAAATTGTCACTTAGAATTTTCTAGTTATTTAAAAAAATTCCTTAATTAATTATTTCTTAATATTATTTTAAGATTTTAAAAATACATTAAATTAGTGATAAATACAAATTTAAATGGGTAAATTACACACTTAGAAACTATTATAAACTAAAATATAGTAGTAACAAAAATTTTATCAAGACTTTCCAAGATTTGTTGTTTCATGGCTTAAAAATGAATTAAAAAGTGTTTTTTTTGCAAAATTAATGTGATATGCAATTAATGCCTTTGAGAGATACTTTATTCTTAGAAAATTCTAAACACTTCCCACACTTGCACCCCCTTCCACCTCTGGCCCAAATTCCTTCAGCAGTTCCCCAATTTTCCCATTTATTTTGCTTCAATTTTCATCTCAAAAATCCACCGAAATCCACAAAAATTCACAATTTCTTCACAAAATTCAAACCAAAACCCTATTCAACCTCTTCTCAAACCCTAATTTTTTTAAAATATGGAGAACAGTGGAAACTTTGGAGGCTAAGTATAAGGGGTTCAAAGCTTGGGAGGTATAACTCTAATCTAAATGTTTAATTTGTAGTTTAAGGTGCTAAACTAGAATTCTAAAAGTGTTAATTTAGTTATAATTTATTGTCTAGGAAATTCTAGAAAGGGTTTTAAAATGAAGATAGGGTTTTATTAATTAAGAGGGGTTACAATAAGTAGTTTAAAATTTTTATAAATGGAAAATCTTGTATGATTGATATATTGTAAATTGTTCATTCAAAATTGTTTAAATTAAACAATTTTGCAAACTAGATTCTTATAAATTATATATATTGGTGTGATAAAATTCTAATTAAGGTTTTTATCATTAGATTATGGTTTTAATGAGAATATTAATATGTTAAAGGAATGAAAAACCTAATCTAATTATTGGTTTCAAAATGTTAGTTAATAAAATGTGATAAATGTGCTATTTTGTAAACTAGGTTTTAGAAATTAATTTAAAATGTGGGATTAAAAATATAGCTAGGGTTTTAGCACATCCTTAAGACTTCATTGAGTGGTTTAACAATTTAAAATTTTCAAAATCAAGTTTAGTAGTGGAATTGTGAAGTTTTGCTTAAAAGGTGTTGAAATCGGATAAATTTGCAAACTAGAATTTTCAATTTA
Organism: Agapanthus africanus; assembly: GCA_030015575.1. Taxonomy (NCBI): domain Eukaryota; kingdom Viridiplantae; phylum Streptophyta; class Magnoliopsida; order Asparagales; family Amaryllidaceae; genus Agapanthus; species Agapanthus africanus. The sequence continues at coordinate 521,887,118 of CM057337.1, forward strand.
AGACAAATTAGTGTGACTAAAATATAGTAATGGTTTTTATAACTTAGTTATGTTATTTAATGAATATTATGACCATTAGTTTCATTTAAACATCAAGTTTTGAAGTAAAACAGTAAATTGACATTTTCAAGGTTTTGCGGAATTGGACAATTTGATCGATTTTAGGGTTTTGATGATTTAAATCATGTCTTATATTATAAATAATGAGTTTTGAAAGTACGAGTTGTTGGTTGGTGTTTTATCTCGATCAGTCGGTTTTGGACGATTTGATCGATTTTAGGGTTTTGATGATTTAAATCATGTCTTATATTATAAATAATGAGTTTTGAAAGTACGAGTTGTACGCCGATATTGAGCGATATTTGGTTCTTTTGCATGAGCGGGACATAGGTTTTAACCAATGCGCGTTTCGTGCGTCGTTTTGATTTTGTCCGTGATTCAGTTTACGATATTATATATGTTTGCGTATAGGTACCCCTCACGCGGACTTCGGACGAGGAAGAAAAGGAGGGCGACATCGTCTTCGGCAGACAAGGACCAGGTGAGTAGATATATATCTACGGAGGAAGTCGGGTGGATGGCGTTTAGCACCTCCCGCAAACGTAAAATAAGAATACTACTTACTGTCATTAGGAAGTCGGACGTGACCTTAGATTCTTGGCGAGTAGGGCCCCATTAAAGACTTTAGGTTGGACTAGACTGATTTAGAAAGACTTTACCAGATGATGAATGTCTTGGAGAAATTCGTAGGTTTCAGGTAGACACACACACGCACACACAGAAACTTGACTTGGTGTATATGAGTATGTGTGTAGGAATGTGTGTAGGTATATATATATACACAACATGTATATGTGAGATAAGGATGTTATATGACACATGAGGATGAGACAATATAACTGGGCTTGATGCCGTGATCTCTTGGCTATACAATCGTGTTATGATGTTAGCGGATCGTTGGAAAATGAGGAAGTGGTTATGTATACATAAACGATAATAGGTGATGATGACATTGAGATATACGAGACACTAGAATAGAACCCAGACTGTAACATGGGACTTGATTACGATATGATATATGTGACTTGATTACGATATGATATATGTGTGACCTGATCATGATATGATATATGACATGATATTTCTGACGAACAATTGACGAGGTATATGTACGCAGATAATAATATATGATTGATGATATTGGGATGTATGCGATTATGGTACAATACTTTTGATCATGACATTATTTGATGATTATATTATATGAATGATGATGTACGTAGGTGATATTTGACCCGTACCCCAATATTGGGATGTCGTACGATGGATTTACCGTACGAGGCATAGATGTGATGATTGATCCGCACTCTTGATTCGAGAAAGTCGTACTACGTACGTGACGCTATTAAGGCTGGATCGCCGACTGTTAGAGATATGGACTCAGACCTTAGGTGGATTCTTATTTCTTATCGACTAGATTCTTTAGTTTAGTTCCTTAGGAGGTTAGATAGATACTAGTTTAGGCTCGAGTCATATAATTGTAGTTAGACATGTATATTACAAATGAGTGGTTAATACACATCCATCTTTACATTCAGATCATAATTATCATGTTGCATGTTCATACATATGTTTCTGTAGCGTTTTGAAAATCGTTTCGGTGAAATTTCGGAAAATCGGTAAAATAATGGGGGTTTTCTGTAAAAAGTCAAAATACAAATATCTTATTATAAAAATTAAATATACATATTATAGCTATGTAATTTCTAGTATTTGGTGTTTATTGAGCCACTGGTGAAATTTCAAATTTTCTGAAAAAAAATTATTTTATTATTATTTTAAGCCGTCACTAATACATTTAATTAGGGAAAATTACAAACTGGAATGGGTTGAAACAAATTTTGTGCATCATAACACATTAAACAAAGTTTTATCATGTGGTTTTTGAAATGAACTGGTTTGCCAAAACGGTTTAGAAAATATCGAAGAAAAAGGGTTTTTCCCCGTGAAATTAGTGTAATGGAAGTGGGTTACTATACTTATCTCTTTTTATCACCCAAACAAAACCCACACCCATTCCCCAAACATGCATTGGCCGGCCCCCTTGATCAGCCCAACATTCTTGGGCCTCCCATTTCACACAATAAAGCAAAGAAAAGAAAAGGAAATGAAAGAAATTAGATAATGAGGTATGGGCTTAGTTGACTTTGACCATTCCATTGACCCACACAACACATTCTCTCTCTCCCCCTCCCCATACCAGCCGAAACCCACTGCCCCCCCTCAACAGCAGCCCCTCCCCTTGCTTCTTTCTCTTTCTTGTTCAAAGAAAACCCTAAATTTCCATCAAAAATCCAAAGAAAAACACACAAAATCAAACCAAAATCAAAATCCACCTCCTACCCATTTTTCCTTGGCTACTTTAGTATAGATCTAGGGATCAAGATTTCAATTTGGGAGGCTAAGTGTGCTTGTGGGATCTTCAAATTAATTGGGTATAAATTCTAACCTTTTTGCTTAATGTGTTGTTAATTGTTTTAAGTTAGCTTAATTAAGTGTTTAATTAGGTTTTTAATTGGTTCAAATTGCATAATTTAAAATTCAAGAGAGGGGTTTGAATTCAAATTGGGGTTTTGTGTTATGAGATTATGCTTATGTGATGTAATTGACATATTAATGTTATGCTAAAACTAATTTAGTTGCTAGTTGCAAAGGGTTAAATTTAAATTGTAGTAATTTTAAGAAATTGCAAACTAGGTTTTAGTGAAATACATATATAATTGAGATTAAAATGTAATTAAGTTTTTCATGACATCATTAACATTATTATGAGGGGTTTAATATCTTAGGTTATGCAAAACCAAGCTTAATTGTTGAATTGTGAATTTTGCTTTAAAAGGTGTTAAAAATTGATATTTTTGCAAACTAGGATTTTGGAATTTATGCAAATTGATGAGAATAAATTATAGGAATGGTTTATATGACTTTGTTATGATATTTAGTGGATATTGTGGCCGCTAGATTCGTTTATACATCGAGTTCTGTACTAAAACGGTTAATTTTGCTTGCTAGATTTTCGGAAAAATAGCTTTTAAAGTGAGTTTGAGGTTTTTGTGAATTGCAACCTAATTCATATTATAATTAGTGTTTGTGAATGTGTGAATGGGTGTGTTTGGGTTTTTCTCGATGGTTTAACGTTTGTACATCGACATCGAGGGTTGGTTTAGCTATTCTTGCATGCGTAGACGATAGGTTTTGACCTATGCGTGATACGCGTGCCGAATTGGTTTTCGTATACCGTTTCGATTTCGGATTTGGTTTTTATGCGATACGATATGTTGTTATATGTAGGTACCCCCATGTGGACTTCGAGACGACAAGCAAGCGCGTGGCGACGTCGGCACCGGTGAGCGAGGACTAGGTGAGTAGATTTATATCTACGGGTAGAAGTCGGGTGGATGGCGTATAGCACCCCCGCAGTCCGTAGTATAGTTCATATATATATGTTTATATAGGTGTTTTATGATACGAGAATGTTTATTCATGATATGATTATGTGTTCATGGATTACCTTTGGGTTAGTTGCGAAACCCTAGAGTAGTTGTTATACCCACATACGCACACACAGACTTGCATACATTACTTTCTTGTGCGTAGATGGGGATGTGTATATATGTATATACATGTGGGTATGGGACTATGCATATATACATTCATATACACATGCATAGATGATGAGGATAGTACTTAGGATTTGAGATGAGTCGATGAGATTGATTTGAGGCCGTGAGATCGGTGATATGGCAGGGTTCGTATTTGAGATACGACATGACGTTGTAGCGGGTCCTTGACGTAGTGTTTCACATAAGTGCATGCATACTTAGGCGGTATCAGTATTGTACTAGACGTAGATCAGTACCCAGATCATGATATTTGATAAAGAGGATACCAGATGAATAGTATGATGAATGTGATATTGACCCGTACCCAGATTTGGGATGCCGTACGACGGATTTACGTACGAGCTATATATTGATGATTGATCCGCACTCTTGACTTGGGATGTCTGATTATAGATATGGTATCGGATATGATATTATTGAGGCGGGATCACCGACTATACATATACAGGTATGTATATGTATCGACTCAGATGATAGGCGGTTTCCTTACCTGTAGTTCAGCTTGTTAGTTCAGCCGTATAGTTTAGTGTAGTTGTTAGATTAGATTAGACTCCTACCTATTTCAAAACTAGCGGATCGTGGGTATTTTAAAAGACAGGTCAAGGGATCTACGAATATTTCAAAAGATGTATCCTTTCTTAAAACCATCGTAGTTCTTATTTTCAAAACCCCACGATTCGTGTTATTTCAAATGGCACCATTGTTTAATATTTAGCTCCCGCTCATTTTGGTTGCTCGCTCCGCATCGCATACTTACATTGTTATTTCATATTGTATTGTTGACATTATGCTGTTAGGACACCAGTACCATTACCGATGATGCGTATGTACCACGTACACTTACTTGCCGGCTCACACGCATCTTCATCGGTAATTGCCATGTCACGCACACCTTAGAAAATATTATTGCTTAACTTAGCTTGATAGCTAGTAGTTTGACATAAAATTAGTGTACTTACCTTATATGCCAGCTTAGATATTGTAGTTATTACTTGTCACTTCATGCATACTGTTATTCATTGTTATGCAGTATTCATTTCTCATGCCTATATTCATGGGTTTACATGCTATTGATGATTTGGATTCGGATTTCCATGAGATTTTCTGGATTTGAGGGAAAACCGCAAAACATGTATAAGCTTCTTTCCTCTCTTTTAAATAAAAAGTGCGGTTTTTCCATGATGTATGAGTTGTCCACCATGAATTTGCTGATGGATTTCGAGACCCGATTCGAGGAGATGGATGAACCGTTTCGGGTATATGGTAGGCCCGGTGCGGTAACCCGGGGCAAGAAGATCGTATTGTTGACGTTGAGCCTGTGCAAGGGAGCATGACTGACCGGTGATATTACCCGACGCGTCGGATATCCGGAGGATACCGTCGTGGTCATGAGATGGATGGTAGGGGCCGGCCTGGACTGACGGCGCCCTAGTCATTGTGATTGAGACATTGAGATTTCGAGATATTGAGGTACAGAGACTGTGATACAGAGATATCGAGATATTGGGATTACGTTTTGTGCCGATGCTAGGCACTGTTTCATGCTGATTTCATTATGATACCTCATTTTAATAAATACAGAAATCTCACTAATTCATGAAAGCGGTTTTTTTCAGTACATGCATTCTGTTTCATGCATTCATACATCATCCATACGATATATTGCTAGCTGAGGCACTGACATGGGCATATGGGGTTACACTTGGGTTAGATATTTACCCTAGTCATTGTTATAGACTGCTGGTTATATTTGAGGATTATATATTATGATCGTATGACCTAGGATTGCGTCATACATGCGATTTCTATTCGTAGATGTTTTTCTATTCACGAGTTGGCAACTCACCCCCGTTGTGCCCCAGTTTCTTGCAGGTTTGCCGTACAGGTTTCATTACGGCTTTGCGGGCACAGTTTCGTTCGGGTGACTTGCTAGTAGGTGGGTTTTTTTGGTATCGTACCCATCATATTACCTTGTATAATATTATTCAGTTGTATCTAGTAAATTCCATCAACCAAACATGTATTTATTTCAGATAGAGACCAGTGATGTTTATTCTTTCGACCTTAGAGTCGCGCGTTGTATTTCTATGGATTTCTTGCTGTTTTGAGTTTCCTTTTGAGTTTTGATCCTCGCCCTTGGCGTTGTATATTATATTGCTTGTGTGGTTGTGACCATCGATTGACGAAGTGCTAGCTCCCGCTTGGGGATGCCTTTTTATTGATTTCGTATACTATTCATGTTGTATCCCGTTTGGGGGCCAGTATTTACAAAGGAGACTTTGCCGAAATTTTCAGAAAAAACTTGATGTTTTTAAACAAAACGCATAATTCGGCTTATGCTTTTAAAACTAGTTTTAAGTTGGTTTTCCTTCACTCTAGTACTTTTCTTGGTTTGGATTTCTGGGTTTTCGGCTTACTTAGAATACGTACGCCTCGAGACGTTTCGTAGTTTAAGTGCTGGTCATGTTCCGTACTTTCGGGACATGACAGTTTCTTTAGTCGGTATGAAACTCTGCCTGTTAGGACACCAGCACCATTACCGATGAAGCGCATATTCCACGTACACTTATTTGCCGGCATACACACATCATCATCGGTAATTGATATGTCACGTACACTTTAGAACATATTATCTTTTATTGGTAGAATCAGCTAAAGGATAAATCAATATAATATTGTGATTACTCTCAGGTGTTAGTCTAGACATTGCATTTATTATTTAGACATTTCATGCATTCACATTTTCATGTTATCATGCAGTATTGTGGGGCTTATGCCGATACTTATTATTTACTTACTCGTGATTTTGGGATTTTGGATATCTACGAGATTTCTGGATTTTTGGGAAAACTGCAAGAATATATATAAAACTTCTCTCTCTCTTTCTCTCTTTTTAAAATATAAGTTGCGGTTTTCTCATGATGTATGTGTTGTCCACCATGAGATTTCATGCTTTCTGTTGGATTTCGAGACCCGATTCGAGGAGTGGATGAACCGTCTCGGGTACATGGTGGGCCCAGTATGGTACCCCGGGGCAAGAAAATCGAGTTGTAGACGATGAGCCTGGCAGGGGAAGACTACCTACCGGTGATGTCTGGCGCGGCGGATATCCGGAGGATACCAACCGTTGTCGTGAGATTTGATGATATGGGCCGATCCGGACTGATGGAGCCCGAGATATTGAGACTATGAGGTATTAAGACTTGAGATTTATATGTTTTGTGTCGATGCTTGATACGGATTTCTATGGATTTCATCGATGATGTTTCAGATTTCTATACAAATTTTACTATGATGAAAGTTAAAGACTTCCGATACAGATATATCCAGATTTCAGGGTTGATTGTTTTACATTCATGGTGCATGCATACTCATTCACATGACATATTACTATTTGAGGCACTGACACGAGCACGGAGCATTTGCACTTACACGCAGTTTATTACCCTGCCATTACTAGATGACTAGTGATATATTAGTATATTATTATGACCTAGGACAGCGTCGTGCATTCGATTTCTTTTCGCAAATGTTTTCTACTCATGAGTTGGCAACTCACCTTCGTTGTGCCAAATTTTATTACAGGTTCGATTTACAGGTTTCCTTGGCAGCTTGCTGGCACATTATTTCATTCAGGATGATTTGCACGGTAGGTTGGTTCACTTGTATCAGGACCACCGTTGTATTTTTATTATTTCATTGGTATCTAGTAAGCTCCATCAACCAAACTTGTATTACTTGATAAGTTTAAAGGACCGGCTATTTATTTCGACCTTAGAGTCGTGCTTGTATTATTATGGTATCAGGTGGATTTGTTTTCTTTTGAGTTTTGAGCCTCGCCCTCTGGCGTTGTATATTATTGTGCTTGGTGTGTTTGTTTCCGCCTGTTGGCGTAGAGCTAGCTCCTGATTAGGGATGCCTTTTTATTGTTTGTATATATATTATTCTTATTTGTACCCGTTTGGGGCCAGTTGTTACAAAGGAGACTCTGCCGAAATTTTTGAGAAAATTGGATGTTGCTTTTAAACTTGTTTTTCTACATGTTTTCCTTTACTTCTTCTTTTATATGGTTTAGATTTCTGGGTTTCGGCTTACTTAGATTACGTTGCACCTCTAGACGCTTCGTAATTTAAGTGCCGGTCACGTTCCGTACTTTCGGGTCGTGACAAAGTTGGTATCAGAGCGCTAGGTTTAACCTTTGTATAAGCCTAGGGTGACCCTTGGTTGATGGAGTAGGTGACTTAGGTAGAGTGACGTACCGTGGGTATGATCCGCGGCATACTTACGATACGCTACTCTGCTTAAGAAGCCTTAGGATGTATATTTCCTTGCACCGTATTCTATTCGTTCCTTTGATCTATCTTCGTCGATATCGGATGGTGGTTTCTGTTACCACGGTCGCACGGGCAGAAGGAGCTGCGGCTCGAATGTGATGACCATTAGGGTATCATTTATTCTTGAGGATTGAAGCATTGTTTAGCGTGCAGACGAAGGATGTTCACATGCCGTCAATACGAAGTTAAAAAGGTTCAAACGATTGTCAGAAACCCATTTTCCCAAGTTTAAGGTATGCGGAAGAACATGCAGGTATTTCTATGGACCCTCTAGAAGAATGAAACCCTGACTCGACATAATGATCATGAGAACGCTTTTGAACCTTAGGGTTTACGGCAGTTCCGTGGTGCCATTAGTGAGGCTTGGGTTTGTCCTTCTACGGCTGGTCCGCAGATCCTGGGGTATGTACTGGATATTTTTAAACTGTACTTGAGTGTTGAGCTCTCGGGGAATTTTGGGATTTTGATAAATCGATCGAAAAGTTTAATGTAGTCCGGATATCAGGTGAAGGGATAGATTACATGGGAGACTCTAGATATGAGTATTGTCGGTTATAGTGCAGTCAGCACAGCTACGAAGAGACGAGTTTGATTCAGTCGACATCAGACGAAAGAGGCGCACATTGACAATAGTGTTTACGATTGTGATTTGGTGATTTGAATTTCATATTTCCGTTGTTTGGATTTTGGTATTTTGAGGATTTTGTTCTACGATTGGTATTTCTTATGTGTACATTCATTACACTCTATTCGTGTTTCATATATCAGTGGTATTGATGTTGTTTTGTACATACCCAGTGCACTCGATTTGGTTTTATACCTTTTGAGATATTGATTTGATTTCGTGCATATGGGTTGCACATGATTTTGATGTATGCTTCGACATAGTTTTCATGCATTTTTCGTACCGTGATTTCGATTTTGATATTCGATGTATGTTTTTTTTCGTGCACCATGTGCACTTGATTGAGATTCTTGCGCATACATGGTGCACTTGATGCGATTTTGTGCACACCAGATGCACTAAATCAGGGTTTATGCAGATTAGATGCACCTGATATTAGTGTCGTGCACGCCCGTTACATTTGACAGATGTTTTTGGTGCACACCCGTTGCACTCAGTTTTGTTTCTGTGCGTATTCGTGGCATCTGTATTTGGTTTCGATTTCAGTGCGTGTAGGCTTCCTAGGCACACTATAGAGGTCGCACAAGGCATCAACCATGCCAATATAAAATTTTATGGGTGCCGAGAAACCCTAATACGGATCGTCGGCTAGATTTCTAGGCGAAAAGATAATCTAGTTAACTACTTAACTAAAAGTTAGATGCTACAACCTTTGTAGATCCGGTTCTCCACTTTCTTAGCTCCACGTGGGTGTCCTCTCACTGTCCATCATGAATCCCGAACTCAATCGTCGGCTTCATCGGAGAAACGGGCAAGCTAGGTCGTCGGCTTCGTGTCAAAGACAATCTACGTCGAGGCATCACAAGTTCAAGCTCCGACTTCACAAAGTTGTGAAACTTGTGAAGAAAACACCCAAAACAACTTGGCAAGAGGTAGAGGGTGAAGAAATAGGAGGTGGGTTCACTTTAGAATTGGATTTCACTCACTTTTGCTCAAGTTGCCATTGATGGCATCTAGTTTTCTTTCTTGAAGAAGAAGGAGAAGATGAAGCTAGAATATGATAAGTTGTTTTAAAATGAAAAGAAAATACATACTTATCATAATCTAACAAGGGTTAAGTGTAGAGAATAAACCATGGTCATTTGGAGAGTTAGGGTTAAGCATGAGGACAAGAATGGTTGCAAAAGTCAAGGCTTCATGAAGCTTCAACTAATGACAAAGAAAGCCACCATTCTCATCTTTATCCTTTCCAAATAAATAAATAAACAAATAAATAAATAAATGGATTTGCAAAACCCTAATTATTAAATTAATCATGGTTTAATTCCATACACTTAACCAAATGATCAAGTATCATCAAACATGATACAAAAAAGTGCACAAAAGCATGTCACATATACAATGTGCTTCAAGTGAGAAAAATCCGTTTAAAGTGAACCAATACTAGTTAATGTAAAGTAATATATCAAATATATAATTATACATTAAATCATTAAATCAACACTTGATTCAATGATCCGGTCATGTCGCACATGACCGACTAGTATTCAATGTATCGGCTTATCGAATCGATCTTCGATTCGATAACTAGGTCATATCGAATATAACCAATCGAAACATATATCGCGAGAATGAAATGCGGTATCACATACACGCATTGTTCTCGGTCCTGCACATATCTCATATGCGCTCCTATTTCGTTTCGCTTGAGCCAGGAAACCTCTGTGTAGGACTCTAAAGACTCGTCAATACGCCGGTAGCAGATGATGATCATATCAAGCATCCACAAGCCGCAAGCGGTCTGCTAAACGTAACGGCCATCCGGGTATTGAGCGATCAGAAGATCGATGAGCTAGCCCGCTCACACTCCTGTGAATCCAACCAGTAACACTTACCGTACAGTCCGGTCTGTTCGTCTGATACATCGCATATCAAGTCTAGGGGTGGTATACGTCAGACCCCAATAACCGATAAGTCGTGCCGATGTGAGGCTCATAACGGGTCGAGAAACTACTGGTAACACTTACCAGCAAATCTCTGATCAGCCCTGGCCAGGGACTTCCCTGTTACGGCCAATCGAGCACAGCGCAACATCAACCCCCAATACCGGGAAAGACGAAACCCCTCCTATCGCTCATTGCCTCCATGTGACTCGGGACTGTACCCAAAGACCACCGTTTTGCATGCCCTCATGGACGTGGTAAGGTGGAGATCAAAGCACAGTGGGAATCACACAAGTCTCTATGAAGATCTCGGGTCTACAGACTAACCTGTACAAGTGTCACCTGAGAACTGCCATCTGACGTGAGGTATAATACCATCTGGGAGTTCTCGGCGAGTCCGTCCAGTGTACCCAGTCTCCACTGAGCACCCGTATACCATCTCTGATGTCAAACACCAATGGATATGGGATCATCCATCGCCCATCTCATGGGTCGAGAAGCGTATACGCTAGTCTACACTGGTATATCGATGCCCTGTCTCGATACACCCACGACTAGGGACCTTGAAGGATGTACTTATGGACTACCATGTCCCCACTAGTATGATCTGCATCATAGTCCAGGTAGTCAATTACACATCCTAAGGGCTTTACCAACATGTAACTATAAGACAGTTTAAAGAGACAAGTGTACATGTTAAGATAAAGAGTAACCAGATAGCATACTATCATATCGAGCAAGAAAGTCATCTCTATATATGTCCAAGCATCCAATATAATATACATCATCTGTACAATACTGGCCTCTAGGGCATACATACAACTAACAATCTCCTACTTGCACTAGGGCCAGCTGCTGTAGTATCGCATACCGAGCATCCCGAAGAGTCTCTCAAACTGTATCTGGGGAATGGCCTTCGTGAGTGGATCCTCCGTGTTGTTCTTCGTGTCAACCCTCCTGACCTCGATCTCCCGGCGATCAACTATCTTCCGGATCAGGTGATACCGCCTCAGAATATGCCTGGATCGCTGATGGGACCTGGGTTCCTTGGCCAAAGCCACCGCTCCATTGTTATCGCAATACAAAGGTATTGGATGCTCAATGGATGGAACCACTCCAAGTTCAGTAATGAACTTCTTGACCCAGACAGCCTCTTTGGCAGCATCGTTGGCAGCGATGTATTCAGCCTCCATCGTCGAGTCTGCCACGGTTTCCTGCTTGGAACTCTTCCAGCTAACCGCCCCTCCGTAAAGGGTAAAGACAAAACCCGACTGCGACTTAGAGTCGTCCTTATCACTCTGGAAGCTCGAATCGGTAAAGGACTCTACTTGGAGTTCTCCGTTACCATACACCAAGAACATATCTCTAGTCCTTCGCAAGTACTTGAGAATGTTCTTCACAGCTGTCCAGTGACTCTCTCCAGGATCTGCTTGATACCGACTCACTACACTTAGTGAGTATGCAACATCGGGTCTGGTACATAGCATCGCATACATGATAGAGCCTACTGCCGAAGCATAGGGTATCCCTTGCATGCGAGCTCTCTCCAAATCAGTCTTGGGAGACATCTATTTGGAGAGAGTGAGTCCAGAGATCGTGGGCAAGTTCCCACGCTTGGATTCTTCCATACTAAACCTCTTTAGTATGGTGTCAATGTACCTGGATTGGGACAATCCCAATATCCGTTTGGATCTATCTCTATAGATCCTGATTCCCAATATGCAGGAGGCATCACCAAGATCTTTCATTGAGAATCTTTGTGATAAGAAGAGCTTGACCGATTGCAGCATAGGAATATCATTTCCTATCAAGAGTATGTCGTCCACGTACAATACGAGGAAGACAACCTTACTCCCTGCCACCTTCTTGTAAATACAAGGTTCATCTGGGTTTTTGACGAAATCAAACTCTTTGATAACGACATCAAAGCAGATGTTCCAACTCCGCGATACTTGCTTTAATCCATAAATGGATTTAAGCAGCTTGCACACCTTCCCGCTGCTCCCACTATCTACGAAGCCCTCTGGCTGAGTCATGTACACGCACTTTTCTAAATCACCATTTAGAAAGGCGGTCTTAACATCGATTTGCCAGATTTCGTAATCATGATATGCAGCGATGGCAAGCATGATCCGGATGGATTTAAGCATAGCCACTGGAGAAAAGGTCTCGTCATAGTCCACACCTGGTCTTTGACGAAAACCCTTTGCTACAAGTCTAGCTTTGAAAGTCTCCACTTTCCCATCTACACCAAGTTTTTTTCTTGAAGATCCACTTGCTCCCAATGGGTTTTACCCCTTCAGGAGCAACTTCCAAAGTCCATACTTTGTTGGTGTACATGGATTCCGTCTCGGACCGCATAGCATCCAGCCATTTTACTGAGTCCCTACTCGTGATGGCCTGCTCGAAGCTAGTTGGGTCATCATCCTCCATGATGCAATCCTCGCTCCCACCATCCATGAGAAAACCGTAGTATCTCTCAGGTGGGCGTGGAACCCTACTAGATCGGCGGAGAGGCTGAGGTTCATTGGGAACTACTGAATCCTCTGGTTCAACCAAATCTTCTGCTGTAGTCTGTATTGCTGGAACCTCTTCCAGTTCTACCTCCTTGCCACTAATCTCTTTTTCAAGAAATTCCTTTTCTAAAAAGGTGGCATGTCGAGAAACAAACACCTTTTGTTCCTCGGTGTGGTAGAAGATATACCCGCGCGAATGTTTGGGATATCCAATAAACTTACACAGAATGGACCTTGCCGCGAGTTTGTCCGGATTTTGCGTTTTTACATATGCCGGACAACCCCATATCTTAACATAATTAAGACATGGTCTCTTTCCTTTCCATATCTCATATGGAGTGGTTGGCACGGTTTTGGTGGGAACCATATTCAATAGATCTGCAGCTGTTTCCAGTGCATATCCCAGAAGGAAATAGGTAACTCAGCTGTGCTCATCATAGAGCGCACCATATCCAATAGGGTGCGGTTCCTCCGTTCTGATACACCGTTGTGCTGTGGTGTATATGGAGGAGTCAGCTGAGAGAGAATCCCATTCTCTTTTAGGAAGTCCAGGAATTCATTGCTTAAGTATTCTCCTCCTCGATCAGATCGAAGGATTTTAATACTTTTTCCGGTTTGGTTCTCGACTTCTTGTTTATATTCTCTAAATTTCTCAAAAGCTTCTGATTTGTGTTTCATCAGGAACACATATCCGAATCTAGAGAGATCGTCAGTGAATGTAATGAAGTACGAAGAACCATCCCTGGCATGTGTAGACATGGGACCGCATACATCACTATGTATCAGTCCCAAGAGTTCGGTAACTCTTTCTCCGTGTCTCGTAAACGGAGGTTTGGTCATCTTGCCTTTGAGACATGACTGGCAAGTGTCATAAGATGAAAATTCAAACGGATTTAAATATCCATCCTTATGCAACTTAGCTAATCGTGTCGCATTGATGTGACCCAGTCTACAATGCCACAAGAAGGATTCGTTCAGTTCTGAACTCTTCCTCTTGTGTGTGTTTGTTATGCTCAGAACTGTTGATTGGTTTAGAACATAAATGCCATTGCACAACGTGCCTGATCCAACCAACTTTTGGTTACGGAAAATGTTCATAACATTATCCTGTAATACAAAATTATATCCCTCTTTACTTAATAAAGAAACCGATATAATGTTGCATATCAGGTTCGGCATGTAATAGCATTCGTTCAGAACCAATGTATTACCAGTTGGTAATACAAGGTGATATTCCCCGACAGTCTTAGCTGCAACAATTGCACCATTTCCAACTCTAATGTCTTTATCACCTTCTCCAAGTTCTCTACCTTTTCTAAGCCCATGTAACTGATTACATATATGGGATCCTGACCCGGTATCTAATACCCAGGACGTAGGGCAAATGGAGAAACAGTTCTCTGTAACGAACACACCCGAAGAAAATGCATCAACATGTACTTTCTTCAATCGGGTGGCATGGGAATCCTGGTATTCCCCTATATCCTGTTCAGTCCTATAACCCTTATAGGAAAGAACGGAACCAACGTTCCCCAGCACAGTATAACATGCGGGTTCGGTCAATACATCCATATTATTATCTTTATTAAGGCATGAAATGGTCGCTACCTGGAGAGAGAGAGAAGAAAACACTTTAGCGTAAGCTCGTGCAAGATCAGATTGGTTATTATCTTATCTAATCAGGATGGCTCCCACTAGTTTTTATCAAATCTTCCTTCAAACCCTAAAAGGAAAGACTAGCCGGGATTAATTACACGCTACAAGTTCGCCAATCTTTCAGCCAGGCCAGTGTCGGTACTTTGAGGGAGGTCCCCCGTGCTTTCGCACGAACCTAATTAATGTAAACCTCGTTTTCCCAGAGGCGTAACCTCGTTGACACCTTTCTAGACACCTACTTGATCGGCTAATTGCAATGTGTAAAACTCTCCCAGGAGTAACTCTTACTCGCAGCGGGTATCGGGATCCAACTATCTCATAGAAAGTATGCAATCTCATTGCAAATTTCAACACTTGAAATTCCCGATAATATTTTGCCCCTAGCGTCCTATGACCTTGACGCAGGCCAACAAATCACAGTGCGCTAGTCAAGTTCAACCCGTCATTTCCTGATTGAATTAAACCCACCCGCACGACCCTTGACGCAGGCCAACAAAGTCGTACGACTACCCTAATCCAATCTGCATCATATGCATAAGCAGATAAATACCAGTTAGCTACCGCACACTACGCCTTGACGCAGGCCAACAAACGTAGCACGAATACTAACTACTACTTATCTGAAATGACGGAGGGCTACGACAGGTTCTTCTGAAAAACTTATTGCGTAATGAACTTGATATCGTTGTAGAATCAAATGAAGTTTTGAAATGGAGTGATTTTGAGGCTTTTCTAGTTTTGCTAAAGGGGTCACTCCCGGTGAAGGGATCGTCGGCCCTTTCCTCGTCGAATGAAGTGCGGGATATATCATATATATCACTGTGCAAAGCAAAACTCAAAAACAATCAAAAGCAAACCGAGTGTGTAGCATCTGCCAGTTATTGCTAAAGGAGTCACTCCCGGTGAAGGGATCTCGGTCCTTTCCTCATCGAATAAGGTGCAGGGTATATCATATATACCGCTATGCAAAGCAAGAACTGTAGCTACCTGTTTTGTTTTAAAATTTGATTCTACAACATCTTAGGTTTCTTTCTTTCATTAATCACATTAATGATGTCCCATCATTTAAATACCTAAACATCACAGATAGATATGACGTACACTTATGCCATCCGCATTCGCCTCGATGTCCCCTCGTGCACCGTTAGGTTAGGTAACTAACGACAGAGCAGGGCAGGGCTAGTGCGGGTGCAAAACATAAGTAACGTCTATATAATATATCATATATACTATATAAAGTATCTATCACAGAACATCACATGATCACATCACAGATATCGCAGCAGAAGAAACAAATGAAATATTGGATATACTAGGACGTCCGTGTTTTCAATACGAGCCAGTATAAAACACGGATTCCACGGTCGTGATGAATAGCCAATCCCACACCCCTAGACCCCTACGAGAGCGGCAAGCAACCCTACCAATTCTAGGGTTAGGAGACCCGGACTCGACTCCTCGAGTTGGTCTCCCACTGGACCCCAGAACCCGGTTACTTGTGCTCCCCTCCTTGGGTCTATCCTAATGCGGAAAACTAAATAATATACAAAAGGTGACAACTTCCGCAACCTGGAAGTGCCCCAAATAAAAGAATATTACATACAAGTTTTTACATGAATGAAAATGAAAAACACTCATCTCACGTAAAAACCCCCGGCTATTCAAACACGACGATCCAATATAACATATCCAGCAACACATAACATCACATGTCATCAACGTAAGTAAATATGCGCATCCCAATTGTCGTTGACGTATAGCAACGAAACCAGCGATATCACATATTACACTTACGGTCACAGAAAAGAAAGTGTAAAACTACAACAGTTGGAATCCGCAACCTCTTTAGACATCACATGCCTAACAGTTATAAACCCCGCATTTTAGTCCCATTATCGAAAACTCTTTTCGATATCAAGTGAAACTAAACCGCTAGATTTATAACATTCATCCAGTTATCTCATAACTGTTTGTGAATTCCAATTATTGTATCCAATTCCGGATAAATAGAATATATCAAACTTTCCGATCGAACATTCGAACACCCAAGTTTTCCCGACACCGATCAACACATGAAATAAGTTCAAAGAATTTCACTTCATGCCTCAGTACCAACGGTCCAGCCGTAGAAGGGTCAAGCCAACGCCTCACATGTGGCACGCCGTACTGCCCCAAACCCGAAGGTTCAAAGGGCAGTTCAAGACGGTCACATAATCGAGTTAAGGTTTGTTGTCTTCTAGAGGGACCATCGCGTTACTTGCACTACTCAGAACGTCTTTAAACCACAGAAAAATCCAACACTTGGAATTTTTCCGGCAGGGGAAAACTTGGGTATTTATATCCGGTCGGACTTTTTTAACATATTCAAAAATTATCCGGAAAAACACTTAGACAAGGTTCGATAATCCGATCGAAACATCGTTTCCCAATTTAACCCCAGAACACTCAACTTAAGAGCCAATTTAAAAATTCCCAGAAAACTCAAAATAATTAATCAGGAATTACTGTGCAAACACTTAGGGCTGACGTCACCAAAGAGCCGCGGAACCGCCGCAGAAGCTAGGCTTCTGCCGCGGTTCCGCCGCACAAAGTACTGTTCATGGGAAACTTTTTGCACCGTAATTCTTAGATTTCATTGCTGAATTTTTTGAGCATTTTTAATTGACAAAAAACCACAAATTTGGAAAAAGTCCAGAGAGCATTATCGGGTTAGGGTTTCGGGTTCGTTCGGACTTCAAACTCCGTCTAGACTTCGCCTAAGGCTCTAGCTAGGCTCTGATACCACTGTAGGCTTCCTAGGCACACTATATAGGTCGCACAAGGCATCAACCATGCCAATATAAAATTTTATGGGTGCCGAGAAACCCTAATACGGATCGTCGGCTAGATTTCTAGGCGAAAAGATAATCTAGTTAACTACTTAACTAAAAGTTAGATGCTACAACCTTTGTAGATCCGGTTCTCCACTTTCTTAGCTCCACGTGGGTGTCCTCTCGCTGTCCATCATGAATCCCGAACTCAATCTTCGGCTTCATCGGAGAAACGGGCGAGCTAGGTCGTCGGCTTCGTGTCAAAGACGATCTACGTCGAGGCATCACAAGTTCAAGCTCCGACTTCACAAAGTTGTGAAACTTGTGAAGAAAACACCCAAAAAAACTTGGCAAGAGGTAGAGGGTGAAGAAATAGGAGGTGGGTTCACTTTAGAATTGGATTTTACTCACTTTTGCTCAAGTTGCCATTGATGGCATCTAGTTTTCTTTCTTGAAGAAGAAGGAGAAGATGAAGCTAGAATATGATAAGTTGTTTTAAAATGAAAAGAAAATACATACTTATCATAATCTAACAAGGGTTAAGTGTAGAGAATAAACCATGGTCATTTGGAGAGTTAGGGTTAAGCATGAGGACAAGAATGGTTGCAAAAGTCAAGGCTTCATGAAGCTTCAACTAATGACAAAGAAAGCCACCATTCTCATCTTTATCCTTTCCAAATAAATAAATAAACAAATAAATAAATAAATGGATATGCAAAACCCTAATTATCAAATTAATCACGGTTTAATTCCATACACTTAACCAAATGATCAAGTATCATCAAACATGATACAAAAAAGTGCACAAAAGCATGTCACATATACAATGTGCTTCAAGTGAGAAAAATCCGTTTAAAGTGAACCAATACTAGTTAATGTAAAGTAATATATCAAATATATAATTATACATTAAATCATTAAATCAACACTTGATTCAATGATCCGGTCATGTCGCACATGACCGACTAGTATTCAATGTATCGGCTTATCGAATCGATCTTCGATTCGATAACTAGGTCATATCGAATATAACCAATCGAAACATATATCGCGAGAATGAAATGCGGTATCACATACACGCATTGTTCTCGGTCCTGCACATATCTCATATGCGCTCCTATTTCGTTTCGCTTGAGCCAGGAAACCTCTGTGTAGGACTCTAAAGACTTGTCAATACGCCGGTAGCAGATGATGATCATATCAAGCATCCACAAGCCGCAAGCGGTCTGCTAAACGTAACGGCCATCCGGGTATTGAGCGATCAGAAGATCGACGAGCTAGCCCGCTCACACTCCTGTGAATCCAACCAGTAACACTTACCGTACAGTCCGGTCTGTTCGTCTGATACGTCGCATATCAAGTCTAGGGGTGGTATACGTCAGACCCCAATAACCAATAAGTCGTGCCGATGTGAGGCTCATAACGGGTCGAGAAACTACTGGTAACACTTACCAGCAAATCTCTGATCAGTCCTGGCCAGAGACTTCCCTGTTACGGCCAATCGAGCACAGCGCAACATCAACCCCCAATACCGGGAGAGACGAAACCCCTCCTATCGCTCATTGCCTCCATGTGACTCGGGACTGTACCCAAAGACCACCGTTTTGCACACCCTCATGGACGTGGTAAGGTGGAGATCAAAGCACAGTGGGAATCACACAAGACTCTATGACGATCTCGGGTCTACAGACTAACCTGTACAAGTGTCACCTGAGAACTGCCATCTGACGTGAGGTATAATACCATCTGGGAGTTCTCGGCGAGTCCGTCCAGTGTACCCAGTCTCCACTGAGCACCCGTATACCATCTCTGATGTCAAACACCAATGGATATGGGATCATCCATCGCCCATCTCATGGGTCGAGAAGCGTATATGCTAGTCTACACTGGTATATCGATGCCCTGTCTCGATACACCCACGACTAGGGACCTTGAAGGATGTACTTATGGACTACCATGTCCCCACTAGTATGATCTGCATCATAGTCCAGGTAGTCAAGTACACATCCTAAGGGCTTTACCAACATGTAACTATAAGACAGTTTAAAGAGACAAGTGTACATGTTAAGATAAAGAGTAACCAGATAGCATACTATCATATCGAGCAAGAAAGTCATCTCTATATATGTCCAAGCATCCAATATAATATACATCATCTGTACAATACTGGCCTCTAGGGCATACATACAACTAACAGTGCGCACCGGACGCACATGATATTTTTATGATGTGATTGTGATTGATTTCATTTTGAGCAGTATGTTTTTATAATCATTATTATTTGATTTAGTAACCAGGCGGTACGTGTATGTTAAATAAAAGATATATATGTATAGCTATTTTTTTAAATAAACATCCGCTACTTATGCCGTGACACACGTATCGCACGGCGATTTTAAAATGGGGTTTTTTGCGAGTTTCTTTATTAAGATGTTTAGACGATTTTATTACGATGCGCACTATATAGAAGTTATAGTTTTGATATATATCATGTTGGTTTTCGTGTTGGGCTTTGATATTTTGTTCTCACCATACCTCCGATGATTGCGTTATGTTGACGGAGTTTTGAATTTGAGTTATTTACTCGTTTTTCGTGCGCATGCATCGCGCTAAGATGTGTTTTATGTATTGATGATTTCGGAGCCCCGACGATTTGAGTGTTTTGGATGAATGTTTTAGTATTTGGGGGGAGTTTTAATTTAAATTCGGGGACCGAATTTCTTTAAGGGGGGAAGACTGTAACGCTTCGAAAATCGTTTAGGCAGTTTTTCGATAATCGGCAAAATAATCGGTCTTTTCCGTAAAAAGTCAAAATAAGTATTTTTCAATATAGGCCTAATTATACAAAATTTAGATAAGATATTGCTAGAAATTGGTCACTAAATTGTCACTTAGAATTTTCTAGTTATTTAAAAAAAATTCCTTAATTAATTATTTTTTAATATTATTTTAAGCTTTTAAAAATACATTAAATTAGTGATAAATACAAATTTAAATGGGTAAATTACACACTTAGGAACCATTATAAACTAAAATATAGTAGTAACAAAAATTTTATCAAGACTTTCCAAGAATTGTTGTTTCATGGCTTAAAAATGAATTGAAAAGTGGTTTTTTTGCAAAATTGATGTGATATGCAATTAATGCCTTTGGGAGATACTTTATTCTTAGAAAATTCTACACACTTCCCACACTTGCACCCCCCTTCCACCTCTGGCCCAAATTCCTTCAGCAGTTCCCCCATTTTCCCATTTATTTTGCTTCAATTTTCATCTCAAAAATCCACCGAAATCCACAAAAATTCACAATTTCTTCACAAAATTCAAACCAAAACCCTATTCCACCTCTTCTAAAACCCTAATTTGTTTAAAATATGGAGAAAAGAGGCAACTTTGGAGGCTAAGTATAAGGGGTTCAAAGCTTGGGAGGTATAACTCTAATCTAAATGTTTAATTTGTAGTTTAAGGTGCTAAACTAGAATTCTAAAAGTGTTAATTTAGTTATAATTTATTGTCTAGGAAATTCTAGAAAGGGTTTTAAAATGAAGTTAGGGTTTTATTAATTAAGAGGGGTTATAATAAGTAGTTTAAAATTTTTAGAAGTGGAAAATCTTGTATGGTTGATATATTGTAAATTGTTCATTCAAAATTGTTTAAATTAAACAATTTTGCAAACTAGATTCTTATAAATTATATATATTGGTGTGAAAAAATTCTAATTAAGGTTTTTATCATTAGATTATGGTTTTAATGAGAATATTAACATGTTAAAGGAATGAAAAACCTAATCTAATTATTGGTTTCAAAATGTTAGTTAATAAAATGTGATAAATGTGCTATTTTGTAAACTAGGTTTTAGAAATTAATTTAAAATGTGGGATTAAAAATATAGTTAGGGTTTTAGCACATCCTTAAGATTTCATTGAGTGGTTTAACAATTTAAAATTTTCAAAATCAAGTTTAGTAGTGGAATTGTGAAGTTTTGCTTAAAAGGTGTTGAAATCGGATAAATTTGCAAACTAGAATTTTCAATTTAAGACAAATTAGTGTGACTAAAATATAGTAATGCTTTATATAACTTAGTTATGTTATTTAATGAATATTATGACCATTAGTTTCATTTAAACATCAAGTTTTGAAGTAAAACAATAAATTGACATTTTCAAGGTTTTGCGGAATTAGACGATTTGATCGATTTTAGGGTTTTGATGATTTAAATCATGTCTTATATTATAAATAATGAGTTTTAAAAATAGGAGTTGTTGGTTGGTGTTTTATCTCGATCAGTCGGTGTTTGTACGCCGATATCGAGCGATATTTGGTTCTTTTGCTTGAGCGGGTCATAGGTTTTAACCTATGCGCGTTTCGTGCGTCGTTTTGATTTTGTCCGTGATTCAGTTTACGATATTATATATGTTTGCGTATAGATACCCCTCACATGGACTTCGGACAAGGAAGAAGAGGAGGGCGACATCGTCTTCGGCAGACAAGGACCAGGTGAGTAGATGTATATCTACGGGGGAAGTCGGGTAGATGGCGTTTAGCACCCCCCGCAAACGTAGAATAGGAATACTACTTACTGTCAATAGGAAGTCGGACGTGACCTTAGATTCTTGGCGAGTAGGGCCCCATTAAAGAATTTAGATTGGACTTGACTGATTTAGAAAGACTTTACCAGATGATGAATGTCTTGGAGAAATTCGTAGGTTTCAGGTAGACACACACACGCACACACAGAAACTTGACTTGGTGTATATGAGTATGTGTATATATATATAGGAATGTGTGTAGGTATATATATATACACAACATGTATATGTGAGATAAGGATGTTATATGACACATGGGGATGAGACAATATAACTGGGCTTGATGCCGTGATCTCTTGGCTATACAATCGTGCTATGATGTTAGCGGATCGTTGGAAAATGAGGAAGTGGTTATGTATACATAAACGATAATAGGTGATGATGACATTGAGATATACGAGACTATAGAATAGAACCCGACTGTAACCTGGGACTTGATTACGATATGATATATTGGACTTGATTACGATATGATATATGTGTGACTTGATCATGATATGATATATGACATGATATTTCTGAGGAACAATTGATGACGTATATGTACGCAGATAATGATATATGATTGATGATATTGGGTTGTATGCGATTACGGTATAGTACTTTTGATCATGACATTATTTGATGATTATATTATATGAATGATGATGTACGTAGGTGATATTTGACCCGTACCCCTGTTGGAGATAGTGCCCTCAAAGTCAATTATTGGATCGCAGGTACGTGATTGCAATGATTGAGGCAGGACCTATACCGATATGACAGTCTTGCTCGAGATGATAGTTTGCTATCTAGTTTGTCTTTATCATCGTATACATTCTTTAGTTCACTATTGCATGATGACAGAGCCCATAGGATTCTTGCTTGACTACCAGCAGTATGATGGCGATCATATACGTGGGAGCTGGGGTCTATAAGCACATCCTTAAAAGTGTCCCTAGTCGTGGGAGTTTCGAGACAGGGCATCGATACTCCAAAGTAGACTAGTGTATACAGTCGAGACCCCGACGAGGGGCGGTGGCCGGTCTCACAATCCACTAGTGTCCGTTGGATCACCTAAGATGTATACAGGTGTTCATTGGGTTATGAGTACACCGGACAGGACTCGCCGGGAACATGCTAGTTGGTATTATACATATCGTCAGATAGCAGTTCCCTGGTGACATGTGTACAGGTTAGTTCATCGACCTGAGATCGTCATTTGTCTCGTGTGAGCTCCCACTGTGCTTAGATTACTACCCTACCACGCTCAAAGGAGTTGTGCAAACAGGTTTTAGTTGGGTACAGTCCCGAGCCACATGGAGGTAGTGAGGGGATCATCGGGGATTCGTCTCTCCCGGTATTGGGGGGTGATGTCGCGCAGTGCACGGATGGCCATCACTAGAAATCCTCGGCCGAGGTAGTGGAGAATTACTGATTTGGATCAGTAGTTTCTCAGGTGGTGATGGGGTTCATACCGACACGAATTACTCGATATGCGATACTCTTTAGACGAACGGACCGGACTGTATATACATTGTCACTGTCAGGCTCAGTAGGGTTTATAGATGAGTTCGCTCGTCAGCTTCCCTTCCAATCAATACATAGGCAAACGTTACGTACAGCTCGTACCTCTGACGTGCTAGTGGTTATACCCAGTGCCAGTGTGTTGATGAGTCATTAGAGTCCCCCACAGACACTTTCCCAAGTTCGGGCGAAACGTTGTACAGGCCGTATGGCTTTATGGCAAGGTTCGGAAAATGCACGTGCGTGTTCGCACGTGTCGTTTTTCGGGCAGATAATACTGGTAGGCTTTGGTTTAAGCCGGAACCCAGTATTATATTGTGTAGATATAATATCTTTGTCTCAGATGCATTTGTATTCGGTCGTAATACAAATACGGGTATATTTAAACCATTACGGGGTTATCATGAAATTCGTTTCAGGATCACTTTTGGAAGTTGCCAGTTTCCAGTTTTCTATCGGCCGTATTTAACATTCGGTTAAATACGGATTTATCTTTTCTTGAGATGAGTGTGGAAGTTTCTAGAGGCTTCTAGAATGTGGTGACTAGGTTCATGCATCTTGGTGAGTCATTAGTGCATTGATTATTACATTAATTGATTTGGTGACTAGTTAAGGTGATTCATCACTTGCATTATAAGTGTTCATACTAGGTGTTTTGTGACTCATCTTCTCATTTATGCTTATGGTAACCTTCCCCCTCCTACACTCACCTCCCTCCCTCTACATAAGTGGCCGGCCACCTCTTGGGTTGGTTCATGGTTGTGATTGGAAAAAAGATATAAGTTTTGGGTGCATAGAAATTAGATATGATTCATTTTCTCATTTCCACCCGATCCAAAAGGCAACTTCATTAACCGTTCGTCCATAGACTTGGACGTAACGAGACAAAGTGTTCTACTCATTCTCTACAACATCTTGGTCGTCTCTTTTGGCAAACTTGACGACCGAGTTGCCTCGGTTCAGAGGCGGGAGCCCGTTTAAAGATCCGTCGACGTGGTACCACCTGGACGACGAGACTGGAGATTCAGGAGATCGGAACAGCCGCAACAAAGCGTGGGATGATGGTTGAAGACCGAAGGACTCGGATCGTTCGGTATAACATTTCTACCCACTTTGTAGTTTGTTAGTTTAGCTTTAATGGCAGATCCTGGTTACGGTACACGATAGCGCCAGTTTGTAAAAAGTTTTTGTTCCGCATTTGGCGTCTGTTAGATGGCCGGGGCGCTACCGTGGACTTACAGTGGTATCAGAGCCTCACCATTAAGCTATACTAATTTGTGCTAACACGTTTAAAAGATCGATCGAACAGAATTTCCGAAATCGCAATTTTATGCACACTGAGTTTCTGTCGATTTTTTAAAGGGCCTAAAAATAATTTTGCATATCACAGAAAAGCGTGCAGGGTTTTATAAGCATATTGGAAAAAGTTGGGCACGTGATCCCACAATAGCACCGCGGATCCGCGGTCAAACCCTAGGCGCTTCAGTGGGAACAGTGCTTCAGTTTTTTCCAGAGAGCTTCGTTGTGGAAATTGTGGTTTTTGGTATAGTTCTTTTGGGCCCAGATTTTGTTACTGTACAACAGATGTACGTGGGGCCCACTTCGGGAAATTTAGTCGATCGAAATTTTAAACTTGTTAGTATGCAGTATTTACATTATATCTCCGACCGGGAATGTCATTTGATCGGTAAACCGCGTCTAATTGCTATAGTTCTTTTAGACGGGTTTGCGAACGTGACATTCGCGTTGATGTTCTATGCTGTACTGTGATGTTGAGGATATGTCGTGGTGGATAGCAGGGTGCAATGATAGTGCATTTTCGATTTATTTGTACATTTGATATTGCGGGACGAGCGTCCAACATGTGTACTGCCGTCACTGCCTGTTGTATAATATTCTTTTGGGGCACGACCGGGTTGAGGTCGATGTACCCGTTGTACATATTTTTTATTTCTGTACTAGGTTTATCCCGCGAAGGAGTGCACGGATAGCCGGGTTCTGGAAGGCAACGGGTCCGTATCTCATGGCTTTGAGAGGCAGAGGGACCTCACTCTAGAATTGGCAGACTATTCGTCGCACTCATAGGGGGTACAGGTTGACCCAAGGAGGGGGTGCTCAATTTACTGGATTCCGTGAAGTGCCGGGTGTTACATTCACTATGCTGTGGGGACTACCTCGCTTCAGGTTTTGGCTGGTAACTTTCCGCACCCGTAGGGGTCTAAGTTTCATTGCACATGCTATCCACATGACCAGAGGAACGTCGGGTTTCAGTAGCGGCTCTGTGAAACACGGGGATCCTAGTTTATCTGTATTGTTCTGTGATGCTTATTACTTTTCTGTAATGTTGCATATTATCACGCCTGGAGCGATTATTGTATATTGGTATATATATTATTAGATGTTGTATATGTTTTACACCCGCGCTAGTCTAGCCCCCGCTCTGTCGTTAGTTAAGTAACCTAACGGGTGATGACGGGACCCAGTGGCGAATGCGGATGGCATATACGTACATTTTATTTTCGTTCTTTTCTGGTGTGATTGATTGATGGGACTGCATTGATTCTTATCAATGCAAGGATAAAACAAACCTATATTTGATGTTGTTGGAACAATTTTTAAAAGGTGTTATTACAAAGATATTTTCTTTTGTTTTGCATAGTGATATTCAGTTAGAATATCCTGCACCTTATTCGACGAGGTAAGGGCTGAGATCCCTTCACCGGGAGTGACCCCTTGGGCATAAGTTTACGTCAGGGTAATAACTTCAATATAGTCGATTACAAGTTGCTTTGCATCGCGGTATTCAGTTGGAATATCCTGCACCTCATTCCACGAGGAAAGAGTCGAGATCCCTTTACCGGGAGTGACCTCTTTAGCAAAGGTTTTTCGCTACTATATTTTTATAAAAAGCTATCAGGTTCCTTCAGCGATATCAAGTTCATTACGTTAAAGGTTTTTCGCCAAAAACCAGCCATAGCCCTCCGTCATTTCTTTTGGGTATTCAGTAGTATTCAAGCTATGTTTGTTGACTAAAGTCAAGGCATAGTGTTTGGTAGTTTCTGGGTGTTCATCTGATGCATAGATAGATGTGTTGGTTTAGGACAGTCGTATTACCTTGTTGACTAAAGTCAAGGGTATGTATGGGTGGGTTCAAATCAACCTGGACAATGATGGGTAGAACTTGACATGTGACTTATGATTTGTTGACTAAAGTCAAGGTCATAAGAGCATGAGGCAAAAATCACATCGGGAGTTTCAAACATACAAGAAACTTGCCAGGCATGCGCATACCTTCTGGAGTGTGATAACTTGAGTGGCTTCCATCAAGTTATCATGCGATGATAGTTGGATCCCGATTCTCACTGATGAGTTGGTTTACTCTTCGGGTGATCCATACTAATTCTTCTTTCAGGTTTGGAGGAGAATTTGAGATTACAGTGGGAGGTTTCCTGATTAGATAAAGTGATAACCATTCTGATCTAGGTTAGAGTGCACGCAGAGTGTTTCTTTTCTCTCTCTTTGGCAGCGACCTTTGACCGACCCTAGACTATGAATCAGTGACCAAAGTTGACCGAACCTTCTTAAAATACTGGCCTTTGGATTGTCTTAGTTGCATAAGTCATTACCGCTCCTTTTTTTACCCTTTGCATTTCTCAGAACACCTCGTATTACTACGGATATCCACTTCCATTGGATAGATCCATCGTATGGTTATATACGAACTCGAAGGGACTTCTTCGAGGATGGATCCAGGTTCAGGAGAAATACAATTATTTTATTCAGTTGTCTTTTGTTATCACCTTCTCTCAGGTTGCGAGGGCTCCTTAGTTTAGGAGAGTACACCTATTACGCTTATTGGATAGTCTTATTCCAAACCATAGGCTGGTGCCGAAAGGAAGGGAATGAAGAAAACCAATTAGCCTAAGTAGGGTGTACAAAAGGTAATATATAAAGACAAAATGAAGGGATTAGAATGAGGGCAAAGTAAGTTGCGACTGTTATCATTCACGACCAACCCGCGTACTTCATCGCCACTCCTATTTCGCCTTTGTTTTTTCCCCAGTTTGGGAGAAATAGAATAAGGTATTATTCAGTTGTCTTTTATCATCACCTTCTCTCAAATTGCGAGTACTTCTAGGATTAGGAGAGTATACCTATTATGCTTACTGGATAGTATTCTTCCAAACCATAGGCTGGTGCCGAACAGTAGGGAAGGAAGAAAACCATTTAGCCTAACGAAGGTATACAGAATGTAACGACTAAAGACAAATAAAGGGATTTGGAGAGATGACAAAGAAATATACGGTTACAGTCATGAATAGGATTATGGAAGAGGCATTACTAGGAATACCAGGATACCCCTACGAAACATTTTCATGTTTCAGTTACACTGTACATTGTTAAAAGAAAACTTTCCCGATTAGATGCTTACTCCAGGGTATGAATTTACCAGGTGAGTTTCTCATATCTGTATGGTTTTACAGATGATGAGTGGGAGTAAGTTATTAGGAATTAGGTGATCATCCTCATTATATCGGAATTCGTTGTAATTGGTGATATTTGAGGAAATCGCCTGGGTACAGTTTTCAACCTACGATGCACAGGTTTTGAGTTATTCAAACTCAGCGGACTTATACAAAGTATTGTATGTTGTCCAGTGTCCGTCAGGACAAAGGGGTAGGTCCTCGTACTATGTTCTGTTTACTTATGACTTCTCTAGTTTTTAGACAAGTGTTTCGTAGAAATACAATATCTAAGTTTTGAGAAGTTGTGGGTATAAGAATAAAGTAGAGAACCAGATATCGCAAGTATCGGGATTCTTCAAAGAGAACGAAGATGTAGATTCTTGTGATTGGTATTCAGTTGATAGTAATGGTTTTGAGAAACTTGTTTCTCTTTCAGGTTACTCATAATTGGATGGATTCCTAAGTTGAGTAATGATGATTAGCCTCTCTCCATTAAGTTGATATGCACTGGAGACAGCTGCATGGTTTGAATCTGGTTCCAATTAAATTAGTGCCTCTATTTCTATATTGTATATAGATTGGTTCATATCTTAACGATGTTAAGGTACGGGGAGTTGTCCAACTTATGCTTAAAACCAGACACTGGATAACTCAAGGCACGTTTCTGTAATGGCAGTTTGTGGGTTGACCCTGGCTTCGACGAGGGTTGACTTTTCTACCATCTGGAAGATCAATAGTGATATTGTTCTTAACTCGCCACAGTTTTAGTAAAAATGGATTTTTTCAGAAAACAGTAGTGGGAGTATGGTAGAACTGGAAGTGATTCCAGAACCGCAAACGGTTACGGAGAATTTAATAGGACTTATATATTCAATCTAGTTTGACATTCCAATAGCCACTTCGCAGACATGGTGGGTAACCTTAGACACCCGAGAGGTACTCCGGTAGCCTCAAGGACGGTGATAGGGAGGTTCTTGTTTACCCATACTTGACACTACTGTTGTTCCAGACTATGAGACTCAGCAGAAGGATAAGTATAGCGTCGTTCTAGACTAACTTTAGAAGTGTACGTATATATTATTCTGCCAGAGGGGTCAGTGGGAGCAGCGGAAGCATAGTGGGCAAGTAGCTTATGTCTATTTATAGACTTGAGCAGATATAGCGGAGATAAGATCATCTAATTTTGATGTGACAGTCATAGGTTTGACTTCATCAGAATAGGGGATGGATCTGTTAAGAAGGTAGTAGGGTGTGATGTCCTGGTATATGGATGACATACACGGAGTAGGAAGTAAAATTCCTGTACTACGATCAGTTGTACTGTGGTCGTCACATAGTTGTTTCTCCAGATAGGATATGGATATAATATCAGACATTCTGGTTACTAGATCTATGATTTTTGATCTAGATTTGGGTAGTTTCCCAATATGGGTACTTTGATAGTATTCTAATAGTATTTTAGAATAGATGACTCCTGGTATGGTGGTGTACCTGCAGGTGATGGAGTCACCCTCTCTAAAGGCGTCTTACAGACTAAAGGGGAGAGGGATGTGCATGATTGGCAGATCACTTGCTTAGGCTATTGAGTCAATCGTAAGATGTCAAGTACCACACTAGATGTTGTTTTTGCACTAGATGCAATAAGTTTGTATTAATCCAATCCTGAAGAAACATAAGGAAGCAGTTTTAGAACATAAGTGCATGTTCTACGGAATTGATGACGACAGCCTCCTTCGGAAGACGGTTATCATTCCAGTCTTCAATGGTAACATGGTTGACAGAGTGATTGTCAGAGTTATAGTTTTCCCTCTGACGAGGGACAGTATTATGGACAGGTGGTCCAAGAGGATACTGTAGGAGGCATGGTGCTGGATACTGATTAGGTTCAGTAATCGATACAGTCTAAGAAGTTTGGATTTGGAGTTCATTTATGAACTAGGTCCCATCTGATATTCAGACATATTCTAAGATAGGTATTACTCGATTCGGGAGATGTCTTTCTCCGCGAACTTGAGATTAAGAGAGACATAGAAAGAAACATCAGGGCGGATCCACTCACTGAGGCTATTCCTCGAACACAAGAGTTTTACAAACTAGCTTTGTGAAACTGATTAGTAGAGGAGTTGGGTGTTCGGTATCACATGGGCTGTGAGTATGCGACATCGCAATAATTAGCCTTAAGTGCAAGTGGGAGATTGTTGGAGATAATGCCCTCAAAGTCAATTATTGGATCGTAGGTACGTGATTGCAATGATTGAGGCAGGACCTATACCAATATGACAGTCTTGCTCGAGATGATAGTTTGCTATCTGGTTTATCTTTATCATCGTATACATGCTTTAGTTCACTATTGCATGATGATAGAGCCCATAGGATTCTTGCTTGACTACCGGCAGTATGATGGCGATCATATACATGGGAGCTGGGGTCTATAAGCACATCCTTAAAAGTGTCCCTAGTCGTAGGAGTTTCGAGACAGGGTATCAATACTCTAGAGTAGACTAGTATATACAGTCGAGACCCCGACGAGGGGCGGTGGCCGGTCTCACAAGCCAATGGTGTCAGTTGGATCACCTAAGATGTATACAGGTGCTCATTGGGTTATGAGTACATCGGACAGGACTCACCGGGAACATGCTAGTTGGTATTATACATATCGTCAGATAGCAGTTCCCTGGTGACATGTGTACAGGTTAGTTCATCGACCTGAGATCGTCATTTGTCTCGTGTGAGTTCCCACTGTGCTTAGATTACTACCCTACCATGCTCAAAGGAGTTGTGCAAACAGGTTTTAGTTGGGTACAGTCCCGAGCCACATGGAGGCAGTGAGTGGATCATCGGGGATTCGTCTCTCCCGGTATTGGGGATTGATGTCGCGCAGTGCACGGGTGGCCATCACTAGAAATTCTCGGCCGAGATAGTGGAGAATTACTGATTTGGATCAGTAGTTTCTCAGGTGGTGATGGGCTTCATACCGACACGAATTATCGTATTATTAGGGGTCTGACTTTATCCACCCCCCTAGACTCGATATGTGATACTCTTTAGACGAACGGACCGGACTGTATATACATTGTTACTGTCAGGCTCAGTAGGGTTTATAGATGAGTTCGCTTGTCAACTTCCCTTCCAATCAATCCATAGGCAAACGTTACGTACAGCTCGTACCTCTAACGTGCTAGTGGTTATACCCAGTGCCAGTGCTTTGATGAATCATTAGAGTCCCCGACAGACACTTTCCCAAGTTCGAGCGAAACGTTGTAGAGGCCGTATGGCTTTATGGCAAGGTTCGGAAAATGCACGTGCGTTTTCGCACGTGTCGTTTTTCCGGTAGATAATACTGGTAGTCTTTGGTTTAAGCCGGAATCCAGTATTATATTGTGTAGATTTAATATCTTTGTCTCAGATGCATTTGTATTCAGTCGTAATACAAATACGTGTATATTTATACCATTACGGGGTTATCCTGAAATTCTTTTCAGGATCACTTTTGGAAGTTGCCAGTTTCCAGTTTTCTATCGGTCGTATTTAACATTCGGTTAAATACGGATTTATCTTTTCTTGAGATGAGTGTGGAAGTTTCTAGAGGCTTCTAGAAGGTGGTGACTAGGTTCATGCATCTTGGTGAGTCATTAGTGCATTGATTATTGCATTAAATAATTCGGTGACTAGTTAAGGTGATTCATCACTTGCATTATAAGTGTTGATACTAGGTGTTTTGTGACTCATCTTCTCATTTATGCTTATGGTAACCTTCCCCCTCCTACACTCACCTCCCTCCCTCTACATAAGTGGCCGGCCACCTCTTGGGTTGGTTCATGGTTGTGATTGGAAAAAAGATATCAGTTTTGGGTGCATAGAAATTAGATATGATTCATTTTCTCATTTCCACCCGATCCAAAAGGCAACTTCATTAACCGTTCGTCCATAGCCTTGGACGTAACGAGACAAAGTGTTCTACTCATTCTCTACAACATCTTGGTCGTCTCTTTTGGCAAACTTGACGACCGAGTTGCCTCGGTTCAGAGGCGGGAGCCCGTTTAAAGATCCGTCGACGTGGTGCCACCTGGACGACGAGACTGGAGATTCAGGAGATCGGAGCAGCCGCAACAAAGCGTAGGATGATGGTTGAAGACCGAAAGACTCGGATCGTTCGGTATAACATTTCTACCCACTTTGTAGTTTGTTAATTTAGCTTTAATGGCAGATCCAGGTTACGGTACACGATAGCGCCAGTTTGTAAAAAGTTTTTGTTCCACATTTGGTGCCTGTTAGACGGCCGGGGCGCTACCGTGGACTTACAACCCCGATATTGGGATTTCGTACGATGGATTTACCGTACGAGGCATAGATGTGATGATTGATCCGCACTCTTGATTCGAGAAAGTCGTACTACTTACGTGACGCTATTGAGGCTGGATCGCCGACTATTAGAGATATGGACTCAGACCTTAGGTGGATTCTTATTTCTTATCGACTAGTTTCTTTAGTTTAGTTCCTTAGGGGGTTAGATAGATACTAGTTTAGGCTCGAGTCATATAATTGTAGTTGGACATGTATATTACAAATGAGTGGTTAATACACATCCATCTTTATATTCAGATCGTAATCATCATGTTGCATGTTCATACATATGTTTCTTTAGTCAGTATGAAACTCTGCCTGTTAGGACACCAGCACCATTACCGATGATGCGCATATTCCACATACACTTATTTGCCGGCTCACACACATCATCATCGGTAATTGATATGTCACGTACACTTTAAAACATATTATCTTTTATTGGTAGAATCAGCTAAAGGATAGATCAATATAATATTGTGATTACTCTCAGGTGTTAGTCTAGACATTGCATTTATTATTTAGACATTTCATGCATTCACATTTTCATGTTATCATGCAGTATTGTGGGGCTTATGCTGATACTTATTATTTACTTACTCATGATTTTGGGATTTTGGATTTCTACGAGATTTCTGGATTTTGGGGAAAACTGCAAGAATATATATAAAACTTCTCTCTCTCTCCCTCTCTTTTTAAAATATAAGTTGCGGTTTTCTCATGATGTATGTGTCGTCCACCATGAGATTTCATGCTTTATGTTGGATTTCGAGACCCGATTCGAGGAGTGGATGAACCGTCTCGGGTACATGGTGGGCCCGGTATGGTACCCCGGGGCAAGAAAATCGAGTTGTAGACGATGAGCCTGGCAAGAGAAGACTACCTACCGGTGATGTCTGTCGCGGCGGATATCCGGAGGATACCGACCGTTGTCGTGAGATTTGATGATATGGGCTGATCCGGACTGACGGAGCCTGAGATATTGAGACTATGAGGTATTGAGACTTGAGATTTATATGTTTTGTGTCGATGCTTGACACAGATTTCCATGGATTTCGTTGATGATGTTTCAGATTTCTATACAAATTTTACTATGATGAAAGTTAAAAACTTCTTATACAGATATATCCAGATTTCAGGGTTGATTGTTTTACATTCATGGTGCATGCATACTCATTCACATGACATATTACTATTTGATGCACTGACACGAGCACGGAGCATTTGCACTTACACGTAGTTTATTACCCTGCCATTACTAGATGACTAGTGATATATTAGTATATTATTATGACCTAGGACAGCGTCGTGCATTCGATTTCTTTTCACAAATGTTTTCTACTCATGAGTTGGCAACTCACCTTCGTTGTGCCAAATTTTATTACAGGTTCGATGTACAGGTTTCCTTGGCAGCTTGCTGGCACATTATTTCATTCAGGGTGATTTGCATGGTAGGTTGGTTCACTTGTATCAGGACCGCCGTTGTATTTTTATTATTTCATTGGTATCTAGTAAGCTCCATCAACCAAACTTGTATTACTTGATAAGTTTAAAGGACCAGCTATTTATTTCGACCTTAGAGTCGCTCTTGTATTATTATGGTATCAGGTGGATTTGTTTTCTTTTGAGTTTTGAGTCTCGCCCTCTGGCGTTGTATATTATTGTGCTTGGTGTGTTTGTTTCCGCCTGTTGGCGTAGAGCTAGCTCCTGATTGGGGATGCCTTTTTATTGTTTGTATATATATTATTCTTGTTTGTACCCGTTTTGGGCCAGTTTTTTCAAAAGAGACTCTGCCGAAATTTTTGAGAAAATTGGATGTTGCTTTTAAACTTGTTTTTCTACATGTTTTCCTTTACTTCTTCTTTTATATGGTTTAGATTTCTGGGCTTCGGCTTACTTAGATTACGTTGCACCTCTAGACTCTTCGTAATTTAAGTGACGGTCACGTTCCGTACTTTCGGGTCGTGACACCAACGATCCATTACAATATCATATTATATCTCATATCAGGACTCAATCACATATCAGAATCTCATGACATCATTCCTGATCATATCGACTCATCTCCACATATCATATACTATCCTCATCACCCGTGTGTGTGTGTGTGTGTCTTTAGACATACACACATACATATATATACACACACATACACACAACTCAAGTGTGTGTGCGCGCGCGCGTGCATGCACAATATAACTAATAAGTCTCGACTATAGAAAGTGGACTAAGAATAAGCATTTTCTACAAGTATACATATTCTAACCTAAAGTCTTCTAAATCCCTACTTGCTAAGTATTCGCACCTCATAATAACACATATGTATATTTATATAATATACGCATCCTATCCTACGAAATTGAGGGGGTGCTATACGCCATCCACTCGACTTCCCCCGTAAATTTACATCTACTCACCTTGATTCTCACTGGCCGAAGTCGATGACGTTTTGCTCTCCCTTGTCGTCTTGAAGTCGACGTAAAGTTACCTACAGTTCAAACATGTCGTATCATAAACAAGAATCCAATACGCAAACCGATATGGCACACGAAACACACATAGGTTAGAACCTATGGTCCAAGCATACAAGAATAGCCAAACAACCTCGACGTTAACGCACAAACGTCAAACGACCGATTCAAAACCCAAATATCCAAAAATCAAGTTTCAAAAGTCGCAAAACATCGCCAGAAATAAGGTAAAACGACTCTATATTTTTCTTAAAGTAAAATTAGACTTTTTTCATACGGGATAGGTCTAGTTATCTAAAATTAGACCCTAATTCCAAAATTATGCAGCAAATTACGGCCAAATCAAATAAAACGGCGGCCAAATTATGAAGGCTTGGGCTTAGGTTTCTAGGGTAGCTTTCTAGTGGTCTGCACATCTCACTGTATCTGCAAAATATTTTTCAAAGTCCTCGAGTCATATCAGATTCTATTTGATCACCACAATTGCAACAAACCCTGATGTCGGCCAAGTTCAAAGTTCATATCTTGGGGTTTACTCTGTGGTTTTGTCCAAAATACTAAAACTAAAGGGGTTTGTGATCACAACTAAACCTCAATTGCACCATCACAAGTCATAAAAACTCATAACCCTCATCTAGGAATTTTTCGACATCACTAAACTACATTAGTTGAATTCTAAACTACTATAGGAGGTAAGGAATCTCAATTTCTAAACTAAAGATGTAAGATATACCTCATGGAAGCAACTAGGGAAATTTCTAGGGTTGCCCAAAGTCTTCAAAGTCTTGACTTCATCCTCCATAGGGTTTGTGATGGTATTGTGATCATTTTAGTGAAGGAAGTATAAGGTTTTGTTTGAGTTTCGGGGTTGAAGCATGGTGATAAAGGAGGTGGAGAATGGGGAGAAGAAGAACAAGAAATGAGGTGAAGACAATATGAGAAGAGAGTGGGGTGAAGAAATGTGTGGAAGTGTGTAGAATTTCACTCTCTCTCTCTTTCTCTCTCTCTTTCTCTCTCTCTCTCTCTTTCTCACCGTGATACTTTTCCCGTCAGTCTCTCTCTCTCACCTATTTTCTTTTTCTTCTTTTTTTTTGAAACCAAAAATCAATAAGCAACTAAAGAAACATAGCCATGGTTCAATAAAATGTGTCAAGTGTTTGCAACATGCTTTGTTGCATGTCTCACCCATAAACATGATTAATGCATAACTAGTAAATATTAATCGAGTTTAGTATTAAACTTGTATACAATTAATTGTATAATAATTTATAAAATGTCTAAATCACATAAACACCTTCTAAATCAATAATTATTATTAATTTTCCAAACTATCGGCATATAGTTATACCAAGTCATTAATATATCTTCATACTTTTTAAAAATATTCGTAATATTTATTATTTAATTATTTAAATTACCAAAAATTAATATTTTATTTTCTAAAATGCAACATATATATTTTATATACTAAATTAAATGGTGGGGCCCACCCTCTCTCTTGTGTGTTGACACACACATGAGAGAGAGTTGGTGGTGGGGGCATGTGTCATATACATGACATGGTTAGAAATGAGATGAGAGATTTTTTTCATTTTAACAAGTCATTCATTTTTTTCAACTATCTTCTTCTTCCTCAACATAAGAAAGCTCTAGCTCTCTTGAAAATGGCAATTGTTGCCATAGTGAGGGAGGGTAAAAAGTAGAGAGTACCCATCGTTCGTGTAGGGATTCTATAGCACCATACTAGGTTTAGGGTTGCATCACACATGCTATAACAAAAATTTTAGAGGGTGCTAAACAATTCCAACCCTGAATCGAACTAGAAAGATATAGTAACAACATGCTAGTATCATATAGTACAAGTGTCTAACACTAAATAGAAGTGAATACAACATTTGTAGACCTCCTCCTAAACTCTTTGGATCGATTGAGTTTTGAACCGGTTGGCTTGTGTCCTTCCGAGTCCATGATGATCCACCACGAAGTCTCTTTACACCAAGCTCCAAGCTTCTCTTGATCAAGGATGAACAAGAAGCTAACACTCCACTCAAGTGGGCAAAACCAAAGTAGAATGGTGCTTTGGGTTTTGATCTCAAGTAAAAACCTTTTCTTTTTAATCCTTTTTCTTTCTTTTAAAACCCTAGTGAGCTTTGAGGAGAGAGAGGAAGAATGAGATGGCTCAAGCTAAACTTATGAGAATAATGAGAATAATGATAACGATAACCCTTGCTTAACTCAAGAGAGTAAGAAAGAGTATCATGCCAAACTATGGTTACAAAATATCTAGATATTCGGTAACTTGAGTTTAAGCAAAACCATGGGCCAAAACCATGGGCAAATGAAACCATGGTTTTGACTTGTCAACACAAAGAAATGAGAGTTGAATAGTCAACCATGATTCCATTTGTCATTTTGCTTAATCTCAAATTAATAAAATATATGTATAAATATGTAACCATGTGAGTCTTGCATTGCCACCACCAATGTATCATCAACCATGACACATGTATGCTTGCATGTGTGCATGCACATCAACATATACATACACTCATGCATGCATCAAAAGAAATAGGTTTTAATAAATGAGCTAATAGACTTATTATTAAATCAACACTTGATTTAATAACCCGGTCATATCACATACGACCCGTCCAATAGTAAACGCCCGAATAAAATACGGTATCAAATACACGCATTTAATCGAGCTCCCGCGCATATCACATATGCACCCAAAACTATTTCGCCTGAGCTAGGAGACTCTTTTGTGGGACTCTAAGACTCGTCAATACGCTAGCAGCAGGCAGTGATCACATCACATGCCTACAAACCGTCAGTTGCACAAGCAGTGCGTAACGGCTCCTAGGTATTGAGCGATCAAAAGAAACACAAGCAAACCTGCTAAAACTCCCATCGAGCCAACTGACAACACTTACCATACAGTCCGGTCTCTTCGTCAAATATGCTGCATATCAGGTCTAGGGATGGTATCGTCGACCCCAATAACCCAATAAGTCATGCAAGTATATGTCTTATAACAGATCGAGAAACTACTGATAACATTTATCAGTAAATCTCAGCAGCCCTGGCCAGGGACTTCCTGTTATAACCAATCGTACATGGTGCAACATCAACCCCCAATACCGGGAGAGACGAAACCCCTCCTATCGATCATTGCCTCCATGTGCCTTGGGACTGTACCCAAAATCCACCTGTTTGCATGACTCAGTAGAGCTTTGGTAGGGTGGAGATCAAAGTACAGTGGGAGACACACAAGACTCTATGACGATCTTGGGTCTACAGACTAACCTGTACCAGTGTCACCTGAGAACTGCTATCCGACAATAGATATAATACCACATAGGAGTTCTCAGCGAGTCCGTTCGGTGTACCCAGTCTCCACTGAGCACCCATATACGATCTTTGGTATCACCACACCAATGGATATGGGATCATCCATCGCCCATCATATGGGACAAGTAACGTATACGCTAGTCTACTCTGGTGATATCGATGCCCCGTCTCGATACACCCACGACTAGGAACATTTCAAGGATATGCTCATAGACTACTCTGTCCCACTAATATTATCCGCATCATAATCTCAGTAGTCCTGCATCATCCTAAGGGCTATATCAACATGTACCAAATGAATGAAAGCACGATTAAATGAACATGTCAAGATAAAAGGTGCAACCAGATAGCATACTATCATGTCGAGCAAGAATGTCTCCTGAATACACACACACACACACAAACACACACACATACCGGTACATACACTATCATATAATGGCCTCTAGGGCATACATATATCCAACAATCTCCCACTTGCACTAAGGCCAATTATTGGAGTATCTTATACCCAACCTCTCAAAAAGTCGCTCATGCTGCGGCAAAGGGAGAGCCTTGGTGAGTAGATCCGTGGTGTTATCTTTTTTATCTACTCTCCGAATCTCGATCCCGCGGCGATCAATTATCTCCCAGATCAGATGATATCACCTGAGAATGTGTCTGGATCGCTGATGGGACCTGGGCTCTTTGGCTAACGCCATAGCCCCATTATTATCACAATACAAAGGTATTGGATCAATAATGTTCGGAACTACTCCTAGCTCCGAGACGAACTTTCTCATCCAGACGGCTTCCTTGGCAGCATCATTTGCAGCAATATACTTAGCTTCCATCGTGGAGTCTGCGACGGTATCCTATTTGGAACTCTTCCAACACACCGCCCCTCCATTGAGGGTAAAAATAAACACAGAGATAGATTTGCTGTCATCCTTGTCACTCTGGAAGCTTGAATCGGTAAAGACCTCCATTTGGAGATCTCTGTTACCATACACCAAGAACATTTCTTTAGTTCTTCGCAAGTACTTAAGAATGTTCTTCACTGTTGCCCAGTGATTCTCCCCTGGGTTGGATTGATACCTGCTTACTGCACCCAGTGCATAAGCTATATCAGGGCATGTACATAACATCGCGTACATTATAGATCCTACAGCAGAAGCGTAGGGTATAATGCTCATGCGAGCTCTCTCTTCATCGGTCTTTGGGAAAAAGTCCTTAGAGAGAGTGACTCTATGACTAGCAGGTAAGGAACCCCACTTGGAGTCTTCCATACTAAACCTTTTTAGGATGGTGTTAATGTACCTGGTTTGGGACAATCCCAATAACCGTTTAGATCTATCTCTATAGATCTTTATGCCCAATATGTACGAGGCATCACCCAGGTCCTTCATGGAGAACCTTTGTGATAAGAATAGTTTGACCGATTGTAGCATATGAACGTCGTTTCCTATCAGAAGAATGGCATCCACGTACAATACGAGGAATGTGACAATACTTCCTACAATCTTTTTATAAACACAAGGTTCATCTGGATTTTTGACGAAATCAAACTCTTTGATAACATCATCAAAACAGATGTTCCAACTCTGTGATGTCTGCTTTAATTCATAAATGGATTTAAGCAACCTACATGCTTTCCCGCTGCTCCCACTATCGATGAAGCCCTCTGGCTGATCCATATAAACGCACTCTTTTAAATCACCATTTAGAAAAGCAGTTTTAACGTCAATCTGCCAGATTTCATAGTTGTACTGAGCAGCAATAGCAAGTAGGATCCGAATGGATTTAAGCATGGCTACAGAAGAAAAAGTTTCGTCATAGTCTAGTCCTGGTCTTTGTCGAAATCCTTTCTCCACAAGCCTTGCCTTATAGGTCTCCACCTGCCCATCTACGCCGATCTTTCTCTTAAAGATCCATTTGCACCCTATGGGTTTTACCCCAGAGGGTACAACATCCAAAGTCCATACTTTGTTGGTGTATATAGACTCTATTTCGGATCTCACGGCATCCAGCCACTTCACAGACTCACCACTCGTGATAGCTTGCTGAAAACTGGTAGGGTCATCATCATCCATGATGCAGTCTTCTCCATCACCATCAACGAGAAAACCGTAGTATCTCTCCGGTGGGTTAGAAGTCCTACCAGATCTACGGAGTGGCTGAGGTTCATTAAGTTCTGTTGCAATATCAGGTTCAACCAAGTTGTCATTTGTAATTTGCGTTTCTAGAACCTCATCTAGATCTACCACATTACCATCAGTATCATTTGGAAAAATCTCATTTTCTAAAAATGTGGCATTTCGAGAAACAAACACCCTTTGTTCCTCTTTGTGGTAGAACAGATACCCATATGAATCTTTTGGATATCCCATAAATAGACATTTGAACGATCGTGTCTCAAGTTTGTCCGGATTCTGCTTTTTCACAAAGGCCGGACAACCCCAAATCTTAACTCGCTTAAGAGATGGTCTCTTCCCATACCATATCTCATATGGAGTGGTAGACACGGTCTTGGTCGGAACCCTGTTCAACAGAAAAGCTGCAGTCTCCAATGCATGCCCCCAAAAGGAGAGGGGCAACTCAGCATCACTCACCATGGATCGTACCATATCTAATAGGGTTCGATTCTGCCGCTCTAACACACCGTTGTGTTGTGGTGTGTAAGGGGGAGTGAGCTGAGAGAGAATCCCATACTCTTTTATGAAGTTCAAAAACTCTATACTAAGATACTCTCCATCTCGATCCGATCGAAGTATCTTAATACTCAATCCGGTCTGCTTTTCTACTTCAAGTTTGTACTCCTTGAATTTCTCGAAAGCTTCAGACTTATGCTTTATTAAAAACACATGACCGAATCTTGAGAAATCATAAGTAAAAGTTATGAAGTATGAAAAACCGCCTCGTGCATGTGTAGACATTGGTCCACATACAACACTATGTATGAGGGCCAAGAGCTCAGTGTTAGTTATATGTATGCCCTAGAGGCCATTACTATGCATAGGATGTATATTGTGGTGGATGCTTGGACATATATAGGGAGGACTTTCTTGCTCGACATGATAGTATGCTATCTGGTTGCTCTTTACCTTAACGTATACACTGATTGTCTCTCTGTTACATGTTGGTAAAGCCCTTAGGATGTGTACTTGACTACCTAGACTATGATGCGGATCATACTAGTGGGGACATGGTAGTCCATAAGTACATCCTTCAAGGTCCCTAGTCGTGGGTGTATCGAGACGGGGCATCGATATACCAGAGCTGACTAGCGTATACCTTCTCGACCCATACAGATGGGCGATGGATGATCCCATATCCATTGGTGTTTGACATCAGAGATGATATACGGGTGCTCAGTGGAGACTGGGTACACTGGACGGACTCGCCGAGAACTCCCAGATGGTATTATACCTCACGTCAGATGGCAGTTCTCTGGTGACACTGGTACAGAGTAGTCTGTTGACCCGAGATCATCATAGAGTCTTGTGTGATTCCCACTGTGCTTTGATTTCCACCTTACCACATCCAAGGAAGCGTGCAAAACGGTAGTTTTTAGGTACAGTCCCGAATCACATGGAGGCAAAGAGCGATAGGAGGGGATTCGTCTCTCCCGGTATAGGGAGTTGATGTTGCGCTGTGTTCGATTGGCTATAACCGGAAATCCCTGGCCAGGGTTACTGAGATTTACTGGTAAGTGTTACCAGTAGTTTCTCGGACTGTTATAGACCTCATATCGACACGACTTATCGAGCTACTGGGGTCTGACGTTTACCACCCCTAGGCAAGATATGCGACATATCAGACGACGAGACCGGACTGTACGGTAAGTGTTACTGGTTGGATTCACAGGAGTGTGAGCGGGCTTGCTCGTCGATCTTCTGATCGCTCAATACCCGGGTGGCCGTTACGTTTAGCAGACCGCTTGCGGCTTGTGGGTGTTTGATATGATCATCACCTGCTGCCGGCGTATTGACGAGTCTTTAGAGTCCTACACAGAGGTTTCCTGGCTCAAGCGAAACGAAATAGGAGCGCATATGAGATATGTGCGGGACCGAGAATAATGCATGTATGTAATACCGTATTCTATTCTCGCGATGAATGTATCGATTGGTTGTATGCGATATAACCTAGTTATCGAATCGAGGATTGATTCTTTAAGTCGATACATTGGATATTAGTCGGTCATATGCGATATGACCGGATCATTAAATCAAGTGTTGATTTAATGATTTAATGTCTAATTATATATTTGATATATTACTTTACATTAACTAGTATTTGTTCACTTAAGATGGATTTTCTCACTTGATGTGCACATTGTATATGCGATATAGTTTTGTGCACTAGTTTGTATCATGTTTGATGATACATGCAAACTTGGGTGTGTATGATTAAACCATGGTTATGTTAATGGTTAGGGTTTTTATTTATTTATTTATTCTTTTGGAAAGATAAATGAAATGGTGGCCTGTTTTGTTCTTTTGTTGAAACTTCATGAAGGTTTGAAAGCTTGACCATTTTGTTTCTTTCCTTAACCCTAACCATTTACTTAACCCTAGTTTATTCTCTACATGAGTTAGCCTCACCCATGGTTGCATTATGATAACCATCACTTCATTTTTCCTTTTGGAATTAATTCATTATTCTTTTTCTTCTTCTTCTTCCTCTTGAGAAAGAAAAGAAAAGCTTGCTTCAAAAATGTCAAGTGATGATTCCAAGTGAGAAATCCAAATCCAAAGTGAACCCACTTCCTATTTCTTCATCCTCTACCACTTGCCAAGTAGTATAGGGTGTTTTCTTCACAAGTTTCATGGCTTGGTGAAGTTGGAGCTTGATCTTGTGTTGCCTCGACATAGATCATCTTCGGTATCGAAGTCGACGACCTAGCCCGATCATTTCTCCGATGAAATCAACACTAGAGTCCGAGATCCGATGATCGCAGCGAGGGGACATCGTCATGGATCTAAGGAAGCGGAGGACCGGATCTACAAAGGTTGTATTTCCGTTCACTTAGTAGTTAAGTTATTAACTAGCTTGTAGATTCACCTAATTTCTAGTTAACGATCGCATTAGGGTTTCTCGACACCGGAAATTTTAGAATTTGGCATGGTTGATGCCTTGTGAGACCTCATTAGTGTGCCTAGGAACCCTACAGTGGTATCAGAGCCTAGCTAGAGTTTTACGCGATGTGTAGACAATGTTAGAAACCCGATCGAATCTGAAACCCTAATCCGAGACCACTCTCTGTACATTTTCTGAAAATGTGGATTTTTCCAAATTAAAAATAGCCAAAAAATTCAGCAGGGTTTTATATGAATTACTGTGAAATTCAGGGGTCTAAATCCATTAAACCGCCGCGGAACCGCGGCTCTACCCTAGGTTCGGCGGCGGTTCCGCGGCAATTCAGTGGCCTCTTTCACTTATGTTTGCACAGTAATCTCAATTTAAAGTTGCTGTATTTATTTAGAATTTTTAATCTATACTCCACAG
The DNA here is from genome assembly GCA_030015575.1 of Agapanthus africanus. Classification (NCBI taxonomy): domain Eukaryota; kingdom Viridiplantae; phylum Streptophyta; class Magnoliopsida; order Asparagales; family Amaryllidaceae; genus Agapanthus; species Agapanthus africanus. The sequence goes on from CM057337.1 coordinate 521,930,898, forward strand.
TTGAGTTTTCTGGGATGTATTGGGGACTCGATGATTCGATCGGATCATTTAACTTTGTCTATGTGTTTTTCAGGATAATTTTAGAATATGTTAAAAAGTTCGACCGGAAATAGATACCCAAATTTTCCCCTGCCGGGAAATTTCCAGCTGTTGGATTTTTCCGTAGTTTGAGAACGTTCTTAGTAGTGCAAGTAACGCGATGGTCCCTCTAGAAGACAACAAACCTTAACTCGAGTATGTGACCGTCTTGAGCTGCCCTTTGAACCTTAGGGTTTGGGGCAGTACAGCGTGCCACATGTGAGGCGTTGGCTTGACCCTTCTACGGCTGGACCGTTGGTACTGAGGCATGAACTGGATGTTTTTAAACTTGTTTCATGTGTTGAGCTATTTCGGGAAAACTTGGGTGTTCGAATGTTAGATCGGAAAGTTTAACATTTTCTATTTATCTGGAATGGGATACAATACTTGGAATCCACGAGGAGTTATGAGATAACTGAAATGAATGTTATAAACATAGCACTTTAGTCTCGCTTGATCGGTTGCCACGGAGTTTTGATGCGATCAAAAGTCCGTCGCAATCGCGTAGCGTACGCGGATACTCGCCGGATAAACTTAATAGACAGCTACACCCCATAGCCCCGACCAAGTGACTGTAGGAGAACCCCATCGCAGAAAGCATCCATTCGGGTGCTCACAGCAGCGGTGTTCTGCCTTAGTGCACTTCGTCGACGGTATCGGGGGTGCGGCCGTCTACTAAAGTTTGCGACGAGCATTCGATCAGTTTTTCGGGAATCTTGTTGAATTGCCCGACTTGATATTGAAAAGTGTTTTCGATAATGAGACTAAAATGCGGGGTTTATAATTGTTAGGCATGCGATGTCTAAGGAATTCATTTGATTAGGCATGCGATGTCTATGCAGGTTGCGGATTCCAACTGTTGTAGTTTTACACTTTCTTTTCTGTGACCGTAAGTGTAATATGTGATATTGCCGGTTTCGTTGCTATATGTCAACGATAATTGGGATGCGCATATTTACTTACGTTGATGACATGTGATGTTATGTGTTGCTGGATATGTTATATTGGATCGTCGTGTTTGAATAGCCGGGGTTTTTTATGTGAGATAAGTGTTTTTCATTTTCATTCATGTAAAAACTTGTATGTAATATTCTTTTATTGGGGCACTTCCAGGTTGCGGAAGATGTCACCTTTTGTATATTATTTACTTTTCCGCACTAGGATAGACCCAAGGAGGAGGGCACAAGTAACCGGGTTCTGGAGTCCAGTGGGAGACCAACTAGAGGAGTCGAGTCCGGGTCTCCTAACTCTAGAATTGGTAGGGTTGCTTTCCGCTCTCGTAGGGGTCTAGGGGTGTGGGTTTGGCTATTCATCGCGACCATGGAATCCGTGTTTTATACTGGCTCGTATTGAAAACACGGACGTCGTAGTATATCTAATATTTCATATGTTTCTTCTGCTGCGATATCTGTGATGTGATCATGTGATGTTCTGTGATAAATACTGTATATAGTATATATGATATATTATATAGACGCTACTTATGTTTTACACCCGCGCTAGCCCTGCCCCGCTCTGCCGTTAGTTACCTAACCTAACGGTGCACGAGGGGACATCGAAGCGGATGCGGATGGCATAAGTGTACGTCGTATTTATCTGTGATGTTTAGGTACTTAAATGATGGGACTTCATTAATGAGATTAATGAAATAAAAGAAACCTAATGATGTTGTGGAATCGAATTTCAAAAATAAAACAGGTAGCTACAGTTCTTGCTTTGCACAACGGTATATATGATATATCCTGCACCTTATTCGATGAGGAAAGGGCCGACGATCCCTTCACCGGGAGTGACCCCTTTAGCAATAACTGGCAGATGCTACACACTCGGTTTGTCTTTTGATTGCTTCTATAGTTTCTGCTTTGCACAGTGATATATATGATATATCCCGCACCTCATTCGACGAGGAAAGGGCCGACGATCCCTTCACCGGGAGTGACCCCTTTAGCAAAACTAGAAAAGCCTCGAAAACACTCCATTTTAAAATCATTTGATTCTACAACGATATCAAGTTCATTACGCAATAGGTTTTCAGAAAAACCTGTCGTAGCCCTCCGTCATTTCAGATAAGTCCTAGTTAGTATTCGTGCTACGTTTGTTGACTATGTTAAGGCGTAGTGTGCGGTAGCTGATTAGTGCTTATCTGTATAAGCATATGATGCGATTGGATTAGGGTAGTCGTGCGACTTTGTTGACTATGTTAAGGGTCGTGCCGGTGGGTTTAATTCAATCGGGAAATGACGGGTTGAACTTGACTAGCACTTATGATTTGTTGACTATGTTAAGGTCATATAGCTGCTAGGGGCAAAATTATCGGGAATTTCAAGTGTTGAAATTTGCAATGAGATTGCATACCTTCTATGAGATAGTTGGATCCCGATACCCGCTGCGAGTAAGAGTTACTCCTGGGAGAGTTTTACACATTACAATTAGCCGATCAAGTAGGTGTCTAGAAAGGTGTTTACGAGGTTACGCCTCTGGGAAAACGAAGTTTACATTAATTAGGTTCGTGCGAAAGCACGGGGGACCTCCCTCAAAGTACCGACACTGGCCTGGCTGAAAGATTGGCGAACTTGTAGTGTGTAATTAATCCCGGTTAGTCTTTCCTTTTAGGGTTTGAAGAAAGATTTGATTAAAACAGTGGGAGCCATCTGATTAGATAAAATAATAACCAATCTGATCTTGCAAAAGCATACGCTGAGTGTTTTCTTCTCTCTCTCTCCAGGTAGCGACCATATCATGCCTTAATCAAGATAATAATACGGATATTTTACCGAACCCGCTTGTTATACTGAGCTGGGGAACGTTGGTCCCGCTCCAACTTATAATTGTTATAAGACAGAGCAGGAAATAGGGGAATACTAGAATTCCTATGCCGACCAAACGAAGAAAGTGCATATGATGCATCTCCTTCGGGTGTGTTAGTTATAATGAACTGTTTCTCAGTGTCCTTTACGTCCTGGGTATGAGATACCGGATCAGGATCCCACATTTGTAATCTGTTACATAGGGCTACAGAAAGGTAGAGAACTGAGAACGGGTGATAAGTTTCATGAGACAGAAAACGGTGCAAGTGTTGCAGCCAAGTCTGTTGGTCACTGTCACCCTGTATCCTAAATACATTGATTCTGAACGAATGTTATTAGATACCGAACCTGATATACAAAATCATATCAGTCTCTTTATTAGTAAAGAAATGATAAAATTTTGTATAGTTGGATAATGTTTTGAACATTTCCTATATCAAAAGATGATCGGTTCAGGCACGTTATCTAAAAGCATTGATGTTCTAAATCAAACTACACTTCTTAGTATACGGAACACACAAAAGAGGAAGAGTTCAGAAATGAACGGATCCTTCTTGAGGTATTGTAGACTAGGTCATATCAATGCGACCCGACTAGCTAAGTTGCAAATAGATGCATATTTAAATATGTTTGAATTTACATCTTGTGAAAACTTGCCAGTCATGTCACAAAGATAGGATGACCACAGCTCTGTTCATTGGAAGCAGAGAAAGAATTAGTGTACTCTTGGGACTGATACATCATGATGTATGAAGGTCCCCTGTCTACACATGCCAAGACCGGTTCTTTGTACTTCATTACATTCTATGATGATCACTTTAGATTCAGACATATGTTCCTGTTGAAACACAGGTCCGAACCTTTTGAGATATTCACATAATATAAGTTAGAAGTAGAGAACCAAAACGGATATAAGTATTATGTCCTTTGATGTGATCAAGGAGGAGAATACTTGAGCATGGAATTCTTGGACTTTTCTAAAGGAGAATGAGATTCTATCTCAGCATTACTCCTCCGTATACACCACAGCACGTCGGTGTATCGGGGCAGAGCAATCACACCCTATATGATAAGGTGTGCTCTATGATGAGTACTGCTGAGTTACCTGTTTCTTTTTGGGAGTTATGCACTTGAGAAGCTGCATACCTATTGAATAGGGTTCAAATCAATTCAGCAGCCTACCACTCCATATGAGATATGGTATGGGAAGAGCCCATGTCTTAAGCTAGTTAAGATTTGGGGTTGACTGGCCTATGTCTAAAAGAAAAATCCGGACAAGCTCGAGGCAAGGTCTGTAATGTAGAACTGGAAAGGTTCCAGCTATACAAACTACAGTAGAGGATTTGATAAAACCAAAGGATTCAATAGTTACCAATGAACCTCAACCTCTCCGCCGATCTAGTAGGGTTCCTTATCCGCCTGAGAGATACTTCGGTTTCTCGATGACAGTGGGAGCGAGGATTGCATCATGAGATAATGACCCAACTAGTTTCGAGCAGGCCATCGAGAGTAGGGACTCTGTAAGAATGGCTGGATACTTAGCGATCTAAGATGGAATCCATGTACACCAACAAAGTATGGACTTTGGTTGCTATATCTGAAGGGTTATATCCCCATCAGGAGCAAGTATATCTTGAGAAGATTACTTGGTGTAGATAGAAAGGTTGAGACTTTCAAATCTAGACTTGTTAAAGGTTTTCGTCATCGACCAGGCGTGGATAATGATGAAACCTTTTCCAGTGGCTATGCTTAAGTCCATCCGGATCCTACTTGCCACGGCTACATACCATGACTACGATATCTGGCGGTTGGGTGTCATGACTGCTCTTCTAAATGATATTTTCGAAGAGAGAGTCTATAAGTACACAGTCAGAGGGTTTTGAAGACAGTGGGAGCAGCGGAAACGTGTACAAGATGCTTTATAGGATAAAGCAGGCATCGCGGAGTTGGAACATCTGTTTTGATGAAATAGTCAAAGAGTTTGACATCATCAAAATGGTAGATGAAGCTTGTATATACAAAAAGGTAGTAGGGAGTATGGTGGTGATCCTCGTAGAGTACATGGATGACATACTCTTGATGGGGGAGGAGTTTCCTATGCTACGCTCGGTCAATCTCTGCTTATCACAAGGATTCTCCATATAGGATCAAACTGATACCTCCTAAATCCTGAGTTATGATCTATGAGATAGAAGTAATTGGATGTTAGGATTCTCACTAATTGTAGCGGATGGTATCAATCAATCCTGGGGAGAATCACTGGAAAGGTTCCAGAGTGATAAGGATGACTGAAAGTCAGTCACAGGCATTGTCTTTACCCTCAGTAAAGGGACGGTATGTTGGAAGAGTTCCAAGCTAGATACCGTGGCATACTAGAAGATAAAGGCTAGATACATCGCTACTTAAGATGCTACCAAAGAGGCTGTTTGGGTGTATATTGGTTCATGAGATGAACTAGGTTCCTCCCATTGAGTGACAATGGAGTTATGGCTTATGCCTAGGAACGTCCGTCCCATCAGTGACCCAGACGTATTCTGAGGCAGCATCACCTGATCATGGAGATAGTTGATCTCCAGAGTGATCGAGGTTAGGAGAGTAGACTCAGAGGACAACACGGCGGATCCACTCACAAAGGCCTTTTTCCCAGAGAGAGACTATTATGGGATGGTTGAGTATGAGATACTACAACCACTGGTATCAGATGGCCCTAGTGCAAGTGGGAGATTGTTAGTTATATGTATGCCCTAGAGTCCATTACTATACATAGGATGTATACTGTGGTGGATGCTTGGACATATATAGGGAGGACTTTCTTGCTCGACATGATAGTATGCTATCTGGTTGCTCTTTACCTTAACGTGTACACTGATTGTCTCTCTGTTACATGTTGGTAAAGCCCTTAGGATGTGTACTTGGCTACCTGGACTATGATGCGGATCATACTAGTGGGGACATGGTAGTCCATAAGTACATCCTTCAAGGTCCCTAGTCATGGGTGTATCGAGACGGGGCATCGATATACCAGAGTAGACTAGCGTATACCTTCTCGACCCATACAGATGGGCGATGGATGATCCCATATCCATTGGTGTTTGACATCAGAGATGATATATGGGTGCTCAGTGGAGACTGGGTACACTGGACGGACTCGCCGAGAACTCCCAGATGGTATTATACCTCACGTCAGATGGCAGTTCTCTGGTGACACTGGTACAGAGTAGTCTGTTGACCCGAGATCGTCATAGAGTCTTATGTGATTCCCACCGTGCTTTGATTTCCACCTTACCACGTCCAAGAGGGCGTGCAAAATGGTGGTTTTTGGGTACAGTCCTGAATCACATGGAGGCAATGAGCGATAGGATGGGATTCGTCTCTCCCGGTATAGGGAGTTGATGTTGCGCTGTGTTCGATTGGCTATAACCGGAAATCCTTGGCCAGGGTTGCTTAGATTTACTAGTAAGTGTTACCAGTAGTTTCTCGAACTGTTATAGACCTCATATCGACACGACTTATCGAGCTACTGGGGTCTGACGTTTACCACCTCTAGGCAAGATATGCGACATATCAGACGACGAGACCGGACTGTACGGTAAGTGTTACTGGTTGGATTCACAGGAGTGTGAACGGGCTTGCTCATCGATCTTCTGATCGCTCAATACCCGGGTGGACGTTACGTTTAGCAGACCGCTTGCGGCTTGTGGGTGTTTGATATGATCATCACCTGCTGCCGGCGTATTGACGAGTCTTTAGAGTCCTACACAGAGGTTTCCTGGCTCAAGCGAAACGAAATAGGAGCGCATATAAGATATGTGCGGGACCGAGAATAATGCGTGTATGTGATACCGTATTCTATTCTCGCGATGAATGTATCGATTGGTTGTTTGCGATATAACCTAGTTATCGAATCGAGGATTGATTCGATAAGTCGATACATTGGATATTAGTCGGTCATATGCGATATGACCGGATCGTTATATCAAGTGTTGATTTGAAGATTTAATGTTTAATTATATATTTGATATATTACTTTACATTAACTAGTATTTGTTCACTTAAGATGGATTTTCTCACTTGATGTGCACATTGTATATGTGATATAGTTTTGTGCACTAGTTTGTATCATGTTTGATGATACATACAAACTTGGGTGTGTTTGATTAAACCATGGTTATGTTAATGGTTAAGGTTTTTATTTATTTATTTATTCTTTTGGAAAGATAAATGAAATGGTGGCTTATTTTGTTCTTTTGTTGAAACTTCATGAAGGTTTGAAAGCTTGACCATTTTGTTTCTTTCCTTAACCCTAACCATTTACTTAACCCTAGTTTATTCTCTACATGAGTTAGCCTCACCTATGGTTGCATTATGATAACCATCACTTCATTTTTCCTTTTGGAATTAATTCATTATTCTTTTTCTTCTTCTTCTTCCTCTTGAGAAAGAAAAGAAAAGCTTGCTTCAAAAATGTCAAGTGATGATTCCAAGTGAGAAATCCAAATCCAAAGTGAACCCACTTCCTATTTCTTCATCCTCTACCACTTGCCAAGTAGTATAGGGTGTTTTCTTCACAAGTTTCATGGCTTGGTGAAGTTGGAGCTTGATCTTGTGTTGCCTCGACGTAGATCATCTTCGGTATCGAAGTCGACGACCTAGCCCGATCATTTCTCTGATGAAATCAACACTAGAGTCCGAGATCCGATGATCGCAGCGAGGGGACATCATCACGGAGCTAAGGAAGCGGAGGACCGGATCTACAAAGGTTGTATTTCCGTTCACTTAGTAGTTAAGTTGTTAACTAGCTTGTAGTTTCGCCTAATTTCTAGTTAACGATCGCATTAGGGTTTCTCGGCATCGGAAATTTTAGAATTTGGCATGGTTGATGCCTTGTGAGAGCTCATTAGTGTGCCTAGGAACCCTACACTCAGTAGCTCTTTCTCCGTGTCCAGTAAATGGAGTTTTGGTCATTTTACCTTTGATACAAGACTGGCAAGTCGCACAAGATTTATACTCAAAAGAAGTTAAATATTCATCTTTATTAAGCTTGTTTAGTCTTGTTTCATTAATATGACCAAGTCTACAATACCAAAGAAAAGCTTCATTTATATCTGAAAATTTCCTTTTGTTTGTGTGTTGTACGTTGAAAACTGTGTGTTGATTAAGGACGTATATCCCGTTATTAAGTGTACCACAACCAATCAACTCTTAATTTAGTTTAATGTTCATAACATTATGCTGCAATACAAAATGATATCCTTCATTGTCCAACAAAGAAACGGATATTATATTACAAAGAATGCTTGGTACAAAATAACATGGGTTCAAAACCAATATACAACCCGATGGTAACCCCAGATGATACTCTCCCACTGAAACTGCATGTACATTGGAACCATTTCCAACCCGGAGAGTATGAACACCAGTCTTCAAAAACCTGCTATTTCTCAACCCCTGCACAGAATTACAGATATGAGAACCTGAACCGGTATCCAATACCCAGGAAGCAGAGTTTATAGAAAAACAGTTTTCGGTTACAAACATACCTGAAACTGAAGCATCACCATGCTTCTTTTTCTTGAGACCAAGGTACTCAGTACAGTTCCGCTTCCAGTGTCCCTTCATCTTGCGGTAGAAACATTCTCCTTTTCCCGACTCCACGGCTTTGGATTTATCCTTTCCCTTTGCCTTTTTTATTCCACCTCTCGCCTTGGTGGATTTCTTCTTGCTCTTTCCCTTGGCCTTGGCTTTCGGGACGGAAGAAGAAGATTGTCCAACAAGCAGGGAGGGAGACTTCGCCTTAAGCATGCTCTCCGCATTTCTCAACATATTGAGAAGTTCGGGTAGTGACTTCTCCATGTTGTGTATGTTGAAGTTCACTATGAAAGGAGAAAAGGCAGAAGGAAGAGACTGTAGAACAATATCCGTATATTGCTCGTTGTCCATTTCCCATCCGAGGCCCTCAAGCTCTTCAATAAAAGCTATCATCTTCAAAACATGATCGCCTACTGGTGTGCCAGGAGCCATCCGCATCTGAAACAACTTTCGAGATGCTTTGTATCGAAGGATACGAGGCTGCTCCCCATACAACTCCTTTGTATGGAGAAAGATGGATTGAACATCCATCTCCTCGTGCTGCTTTTGATGTGTATTGTCCATCGATGCTAGCGCGAGGCATTTGGCAGTGGCATAGTCAATATCTTACGTTTTGCGGATCTCCCTATCCGCTAAAGAAGATTCAGGGCCTGGTTTGGGCGGGGTTGTGGCAGTGAGGACATATGATACTTTATCATATATGAGAGCAATGTTAATGTTCCTCAGCCAGTCTTTATAGTTTGGTGCGGTAAGCTTATTTTTCTCTAATAGTAGCTTAAGTCCAGTCATGGTTATCTGCCATTAGGAGAGAGAAAAGAATACACTCAGCGAAAGCTCTTGCAAAGATTAGATTGGTTTATTATCTTATCTAATCGATGTCTCCCACTGCTTTTATCAAATTCTCCTTCAAACCTTAATAGGAAAAAATTAGGCAGGATTAATTACATTCTACAACTTCGCTAACCGTTCAGCCAGGCCAGTGCCGGTACTTCTGAGGGAGGTTCCCCGTACTTTCGCACGGACCTAATTAAAATAAACCTCATTTCCCCAAAGGCATAGCCTCGTTGACACCTTTCTAAACACCTAATGAGTTAGCTAATTGTAAAGTGCAAAATTCTCCCGAGAGCAACTATTGCTCACAGTAGGATCGGGATCCTACTATCATATAGAAGTTATGCAATCTCATTGCAAATTTCAACACCTGAAACTCCCGATATGGTTTTTACCCCTAGCACTTATGACCTTGACTATAATCAACATATCATAAGTACTAGTCAAGTTCTACCCGTCATTTCATGATTAATTAGACCCACCCATATGACCATTGACTATAATCAACATAATCACATGAATGTCCTAATTAATCCCATCATATGGTGTGTAGGAAGACATCACTTGGCTACCGTACACTACGCCTTGACTATAATCAACATACGTAACACGAATACTAAGTACTCTACTTCCTAAAATGACGGAGGGTTGCGTATAGCTTTTAAGAAAACCTTTAACGCTTCGAACTTGACATCGTTGTAGAATCTAATGGTTTTAAAAATGAGTGGCTTAAGCTCCGCCTTTTGAAATCTTGTTTTTCATAAAAAGCCGAGTAGGTTTCAAATTTGATTCTACAACATCTTTTTAGGTTTCTTTTGTTCACATTAATCATATTAATGTAGTCCCATCATTTAAGTCCTAAGCTATTACAGAAGAGAAATGAAAAATAGAACTTACGCTTATGCCATCCGCATTCGCCACATTGTCCCGTTATGAACCGTTAGGTTACTTAACTAACGGCATAGCGGGACAGGACTAGCGCGGATGCAAAACATAAGCAGCGTTTATTATATCTCATATATATAATATTTCATTCATCTCAGCATATTAAGTAATCACATTACAGAATATCCACAGCAGAAGCACATATATGAAAATACAGGATATACTAGGTGCTCTGTATTTTGTATTTAGCCAACAATAGAAAATACGAATTCCACGGTCGCGATGAATAGCCAAGCCCACACCCCTAGACCCCTACGAGAGTGGAAAGTGACCCTACCAATTCTAGACTTTAGGAGACCCGGTCTCGACTCTTCGAGATGGCCTCCCACTAAACCCTAGAACCCGGTCACTTGTGCTCCCCTCCTTGGGTCTATCCTAATGTGGAAAAGTAAGCAATATACAACAATGGTGACATCATCCTCAACCCGAAAGTGCCCCAATAAAAGAATATTACATACATTTAATTTTACATGAATGAAAAGAAAAACTCCCATCTTACATAAAACCCCTGGCTATTCATTCGTGATGATCCTGCATATCATAACTCAGCAACACATAATATCACATATCATCAACGTAAGCAAGTATGCATACCCCAATTGTCATTGATGTATAGCAACGAAACTGGCGATACACCACATACTACACATACGGTCGCAGAAAAGAAAGTGAAAAACTACAACAATTGGAATCGACACAGCCTTTAAACATCATAAACCCAGAATATCACATATTCAGGATTTCATGCCTAAAAATGCAAATCTTATATTTAGGTCTCAACCATGAAAACACCTATTCAAAAGAAACCAGGTAATTCAACACGATTCCCGATTCTACTGAGACTGAAATATTATACTTGCATGCAACTAATTACTTTTCACAAAACTAATTAGTGTAGATTCGAATTATTGTATCACATCACAGATATTTAGACAATGTTAAATGTTTTGATCGAACCAACAAGCACCCACAAATTACCTCGATGAGCTCAACACTTGAGCAAAGTTAAAGTACCCAAAAATGAGCCACAGTACCTATGATCCATCCGTAGAAGGCCCAAACCAATGCCTCACCTATGACACCGCGGAACTACGACAAACCCTAAGGTTCAGTCACGGTTCCGAAGGCATAGAATTGAAGGAGTTTCTACAGCACCACTACAAGGGTTTGGTAGCATCACACATACCATATTTAAATTTTTAGGGTGCTAGAGAAACTAACCTAAGGATCATACTAGAAAAGCTAGGGTAACAAAACATTAACACTAACACAAGTAGCAAAAGCTAGGGTTTTGAGAATACAACTTTTGTAGCTCCCTACGCTAGAATCCTTGGCCACTTAAGAGTTGAAAAGAAGCTCACTTGAGATCCTCTAGGTCTACGATGATCCACCCGGAGTCCTCTTTGTCCAAGCTAGATGCTTCACTTGATCAAGAGAAGAAGTTGAAGCCAACACTCTAAACTAGTTGGCTAGAGTAGTATAGAATGTTGATGTGGTTTGTTTTCTCACTTGAAGACCCTAACTTGTTCACTCTTTCACTCACTAATGGAAGCTAGAGAGCAGGAGAGAGGAGGAAGAAGATGAAAGCAATATGAGAGCTCAAGATAATGATAAGCTTATGTTAAAAATGAGAAATGAAAATATATATATTTTCTCTTTCTCATTCTTAACCCTAGTTATAAAATATCTAGATATTTATTCTGGATCCAAAATGGCCATAGAAAATAAATCATGGTTAAAGCAAAGGGTTAGTGTATGAATAAAATATTAAACCATGATAGAATTTCCATTTCCATTTTCTTTTATCCAAAAATAAATATCAACATATTTATATAAAGTGTGAGTCTTATATTGCCACCATCTCATGTATCAACAACCATGATAGAATATTGTATGCATGTATGTGTGCATACACATCTATATGTGCATCAAAAAGAATAAGTGCATACATGCATGCATACAACAAAATACAAGAAAGGGTTTAAAGTGAAAAAACTAATGGTCAATGATAAATCAACACTTACTTTAGCAAACCTGTCATATCACATACGACCCGACCAATAGCAAACCGACCGATTAATATACGGTATCATATACGCGCATTTAATCGGGTCCCCGCGCATATCTCATATGCACACCACATCGTTTCGCCTGTCTAGATAACTCCATTGTGGGACTCTAAGACTCGCCAATACGCCGGCAGTGGGCGATGATCATATCAAGAACCCCCAAGCCGCAAGAGGTCAGCTAAATGTAACGGCCACCCGGGTATTGAGCGATCAGAAGAAAACAAGCGAACTTGTCACAACTCCCGTCGAGCCAACTGGCAACACTACCATACAGTCCGGTCTCTTTGTCAGATATGCTGCATATCGAGTCTAGGGATGCTAACGTCGACCCCAATAACTCAATAAATCGTGCCGATGAATGGTCTATAACAGATCGAGAAACTACTAATAACACTTATCAGTAAATTTCAACATCCCTGGCCAGGGACTTACTGATATTGCCAATCGAACACAGCCCAGCATCAACTCCCAATACCGGGAGAGACGAAACCCCTCCTATTGCTCATCGCCTTCTTGTGTCTCGGGACTGTACCCAACAGACACCTGTTTGCACGACTCAGTAGAGCCGTGGTAGGGTGGTGATCAAAGTACAGTAGGAGAACACACAAGACTCTATGACGATCTCGGGTCTACAGACTAAGCTGTACCAGTGTCACCTGAGAACTGCTATCCAACGATAGATATAATACCATATAGGAGTTCTCCGTGAGTCCGTCCAGTGTACCCAGTCTCCACTGAGCACCCGTATACGATCTCGATGTCAAACATCAATGGATGTGGGAACATCCATCGCCTATCATATGGGTCTAGTATCATATACGCTAGTCTACTCTGGTATATCGATGCCCCATCTCGATACACCTACGACTAAGGACATTTCAAGATATGCTTATAAACTACAGATGTCCCACTAGTATGATCTCCATCATAATCACAGTAGTCAAGCCAATATCCTCAGGGCTTTATCAACATGTGTAAATGAATAAAAGCATGATCAAGTCAACATGTCAGATAAAGAAGAACCAGATAGTATACTATCATGTCGAGCAAGAATGTACACTGAATATATATATATACATGTATAAATACATTCACTATCATATAATGGCCTCTAGGGCATACATATATCCAACAATCTCCCACTTGCACTGAGGCTAGTTATTGGCGTATCTCATACCCAACATCTCAAAAAGTCGCTCACGCTGCGGCTGAGGGAGGGCCTTGGTGAGTGGATCCGTGGTATTATTCTTTGTGTCTACTCTCCTAATCTCGATCTCGCGGTGATCTACAATCTTCCGAATCAAATGAAAGCGCCTCAGGATGTGTCTGGACCGCTGATGGGACCTGGGCTCCTTGGCTAACGCCATAGCCCCATTATTATCACTATACAATGGTATTGGATCAATAATGGTTGGAACTACTCCTAGCTCCGAGAAGAACTTCCTCATCCAGAAGGCTTCCTTGGCGGCATCATTCACAACAATGTACTCGGCCTCCATCGTAGAGTCTGTAAGGGTATCATGTTTGGAACTCTTCCAACTCACTGCCCCTCCATTGAGGGTAAATACAAACCCAAAGAAAGATTTGCTGTCGTCCTTATCACTCTGGAAGCTCGAATCGGTAAAGGCTTCCATTTGGAGATCTCCATTACCATACACCAAGAACATTTCTTTAGTCCTTCGCAAGTACTTATGAATGTTCTTCTCAGCTATCCAGTGATTCTCCCCTGGGTTGGATTAATACCTGCTTACTACACTAAGTTCATAAGCTACATCTGAGCTTATACATAACATCGCATACATTATAGATCCTACTGCCGAAGCATAGGGTATAATGCTCATGCGAGCTATCTCTTCATCGGTCTTTGGGCAAGAGTCCTTAGAGAGAGTGACCTCATGGCAAGCAGGTAAGGCATCCCGCTTGGAGTCTTCCATACTAAACCTTTTTAGGATGGTGTTGATGTACCTGGTTTAGGACAATCCCAATAACCTGTTGGATCTATCCCTATAGATCCTAATGCCCAGAATATATGTGGCATCACCCAGGTCCTTCATGGAGAACCTTAGTGATAAGAAAGATTTGACCGACTGTAGCATAGGAATATCATTTCCTATCAGAAGAATGTCATCCACGTACAATACGAGGAATGTGACAGCTCTCCCTATATCCTTCTTATAAACACAAGGTTCATCTGGATTTTTGATGAAATCAAATTCTTTGATAACATCTTCGAAACAGATGTTCCAACTCCGTGATGCTTGCTTTAATCCATAAATGGATTTAAGCAATCTGCATGCTTTCCTGCTGCTCCCACTGTCAATGAAGCCCTCTGGATGATCCATATAAACGCATTCTTCTAAATCTCCATTTAGAAATGCCGTTTTAACGTCCATCTGCCAGATTTCATAGTTGTATTGAGCAGCAATAGCAAGTAGGATCTGAATGGATTTAAGCATGGCTACGGGAGAAAAAGTTTCGTCATAGTCCAAACCCGGTCTTTGACGAAAACCCTTCGCCACAAGTCTTGCCTTATAGGTCTCTACCTGCCCATCTAGACCAATCTTTCTTTTAAAGATCGCATCCCACAGGTTTTATCCCAGGGGGTACAACGTCCAAAGTCCATACTTTGTTGGTGTACATAGACTCCATTTCGGATCTCATGGCATCCAGCCACTTCAAAGAGTCTCCACTCGTGATACCTTGCTAAAAGCTGGTAGGATCATCATCCTCCATGATGCAGTCTTCTCTATCACCATCAATGAGGAAACCGTAGTACCTCTCCAGTTAGCGAGAAGTCCTACCAGACCTACGGAGTGGCCGAGGTTCCTCAGTTTCTGTTGCAACAGCCGGTTCAACCAAGTCATCATTTGTAATTTGTGTTTCTAGAACTTTTTCTAGGTCTACCACACTGCCATCAGTATCATTTGTGAAAAACTCTTTTTCCAAAAATGTCGCATACTGAGAAACAAACACCTTTTGTTCCTCCTTATGGTAGAAAAGATATCCATAAGAATTCTTTGGATATCCCACAAAATTACACATGACCGACCGTGTCTCGAATTTGTCCAGATTCTGCTTTTTAACATAGGCCGGGTAACCCTAAATCTTAATTCTCTTAAGAGATGGTCTCTTCCCATGCCATATCTCATATGGCGTGGTAGACACGGTTTTAGTTGGGACCCTGTTCAATAGAAACGCTACAGTCTCTAATGCATGCCCCTAAAATGAGACGGGTAACTCAGCATCACTCATCATGGAACGGACCATATCTAATAGGGTCCGATTCCGTCGTTCTGACACATGTTCATATCATAATATTACAATTCATACGCCCCACTTTTATGCATTTTATAAGTAAACAGGTACTTTTGACGCTCGTTTGCTGCATGTTACAGGATACAGGCTCTTGGAGCAAATACAGTGAAAAAGACGAAAGATGATACAGAAAAGGGACTTTTGACCAACAAGCAGACGGATCTTACTCAAGCCGAGACGAAGAACAGTGCAAGGTCCAAAAGACGAAAGTGAAACGGTCAAAAGTTCCTTACAAGTTTTCACTGAGGATCTGGAGAAGACTAAGAAGCCCCACAGAGAAAATAAATATAAAAATAGGAAACCCAAGGAAAGCCAACCCATGTCCAAAAAGATGATGAGTCAAGCCCACCAAATGGCCGCGGATCCGCGGCCCAAGATCCCTATTGCCGCGGTTCTGCGGCCATATAAGGCCCGTGTCGGTGGAAAATTTTCCTGTCGGTGTGTCGGTGCATATGTTGGGATTTTTAGGGGTCAAATCTGTAATTTCATGTCTACGAGACTCTGTAACCCTAGCTTCACTGGTTGCTTATAAATTGTACTCAAAATCTGTAAAATGGATGCCTCTTTGCTATCAATAAAAATCAGATTTGTTGGGAGATTTAGAGCATCACTTTCTTGTAAGTTTTATTTCCTTTTATTCCTGCCTTAGTTCTAATTTTATTACTTGCCCTAGTTAACTAGTTTAGCTATTTTTTTAATCTGCAGTAAGTTATAACACAAGATCTGAACAAACACTTTAATACGGTAAACAACAAAATATCGTTTTTAGATAATTCCCTAATGAGCGAGTAAAATTCTCGTTCGTTAGGGTTAGGAATAAGGGAGGGAGTGAGAGATGGGTATCTCTCACCTCCTTCAATGCCAAAATATTTTCAAAACAAGAACTTCATGCACGCATGCATGATCCGCCCCCTACGGCACCCTACCTACGAGGTAACGGTGAACCATAGTCTAAAAGGCCGGACATACATGACGTCCATGAAGATTGCAGCAATTAATAGGAAAGGACGGACAAGGATCTAGAGGAAGAAAATTCGTTTCTTCCCGCTCATCCTAATCCCCTTTGCTAATAATTGCTGTGATTTTCTGAAAAGTTTTAATCAAAAGGCATTGAAAGAGGTGTGTGACAATATTGATCTCATCAACCCTACCTTAGACCTAACCCTAACGAGTTCTTTCATATCTTATAAATTAGTTTTTAAATCAATCGACAAAAAACCAAACAACCAACGGAATCAACTCGTGAAAACACAAAAACAGAAATTTACACATCTCTGCGGATTGACCCGTATTCACCGGCTAGCTGCAAAGCGACGCCGTTTCTGATTACGGTAAACTACAATTTTCGGGATTAATCAAATGGCGCCGTTGCCGGGGATCGAACCCGGGTCACCCACGTGACAGGCGGGAATACTCACCACTATACTACAACGACGTTATCTTACCCCCACATTCTGTTTTTCTTTTTTCTGACTACACTATCCCTTTTAGTGTATGTCACTTTGGACTAAGGATACAGACGCCCGATTAGTCCGCGTTTCGTTGGTACCGACCGACGAACATTTCGACACTAAAGTCGACACTCCATCCACTTTCTTACCCTCAACTTCTTTCACCGAAGGCATGTCGGGATTCAACCCCAACAATACCTTACCGACGGGAAGGATTCCACCTCCGTTAGGTGAGAATAACCCGAACCAGCCGCCTGTTGAAGCGCCCGCACGAGTTGCGCTCCAGGATCTCTTTTACCCCATCCGCACTTCTTTACCTAGTTATCTTTCACCCCCACCGGCAAATGGGGACAATTTTGAGATAAAACCACATTTCATCAATATGCTGCCAAAATTTCATGGTTTGGAATCTGAAGACGCATATATCTTTATAAATAAATTCCAAAATGTGTGCGCTATGATGAATACAACCCAATTGAGTGATGACGCTATAAGACTAAGGGTCATTCCTTTCACCTTATGTGACCTAGCCGAGAAGTGGCTATATAGCACCGCATCACACTCCATAAGAAATTGGGACGAGTTTGTGAAAGCTTTTCTGAAATAGTTCTATCCTCATCACAAAACTGCCAGAATCCGCAATGAAATAATTCAATTCTCACAACTTCCTTCCGAGCCATTTTGGAAGTGATTCGAGAGATTTAAGGACCTACTAGTTCAATGCCCTCATCATGGAATCGAAAGTTGGCAACTTTGCCAAACATTATACGAAGGATTGAACTCGGCAACGAAGCAGTTGCTAGAAACCATCTGTCAAGGTCATTTTCTCTCTAAGTCTAGTGATGAAGCATGGCAGTTTCTTGAGGATCTTAGTGAGCAAACAATACAGTGGGAGAGTACCAAGACCACATCATCTTCTAGTGGTCAATCTAGGGCAGGCATACATCAAGTAGAGATCTCGATTGCCATGAAGGCCGAGATGGCCGCTCTTACGAAAAAGCTAGAAGCGATTAAGACCAAAATCTCATCGCATTCTCCTGCCCCTGCTATGCCCCCACGAACTGTCTATGCTTGTTGTGCGGATCCATCGCACCTAACCGAAGAGTGTCCTTATAATGCATCCACTCAAGGACAGGATCAAGTCAATGCTGCATTTCAGCAACGACAAAGAAACGATCCGTACTCTTCGACATATAATCTGGGGTGGAGGAGTCACCCAAATTTCGCTTGGAACCAAAATCAACAATTCCAAGGAAATAACAACTTTCAAAGACTTCCTCCTCCACCACAACAACAACAAGCACCCTCACAAACTCAATTTCAGCCGCAACAATTTCAACAACAACCTTTCCCTAATCAGGTGAACAATTTTGTGCCTAACAATGCTTACCAGCCAAATAATTATGTTCAACCTAATAATGATAAGGTTAGCTCGCTCGAAAGAAGTCTAGATGCGTTCCTTAAGCAATCTACACAGTCTACAGCAAGACTTGAGACTTCTATTCAGTCTTTAGTGCAAAATAGTGCCTCACACGATCAAAGCATCAAATCTATTGAGGCACAAATTGCACAACTCAATGCAGCTTTGAGCGAGCGCGAAAAAGGAAAACTCCCGTCTCAACCACTGCCCAACCCCGGTCACGCACATGCTGCCTACCAACAGCAAAATCATAATGTAAATGCTGTGACCATGTTGAGATCGGGAAAAGTGTTGCAAAACAATGTGGGCATGAACAATGACACCCCTGCCGGTGGAACTTCTTCATCTTCTTCACCTTCTTCTTCAGAGCCTATTCTCCACCCTTCACATGGCTCTACCTCTTCTAGCTTGAACAGACCCATTTCTCACAACACGAACACATCTACACAGGGTGCCGTTCCAACTCAACAATCTGATCCGCAAAAATTGGACTCAACCACCTTTCAAAATGTTCCTTTTCCTAATCGGTTGAGATCCAATAAACCAACTCCTCAGATGGAGAAGATTGTCGAGTTGTTCAAACAGGTTAGCATAAATATCCCTCTTTTGGATGCAATTCAGCAAGTTCCTTCATATGCAAAGATTTTAAAAGACCTATGCACCAAAAAGAGGAAGTCGCAAGTGCCAAAAAAAGTTTTTGTGGCTAGTGCTATTAGTGATGCTCTTGTAAATTCCCTTCCCCCAAAGCAAAAGGACCCCGGGTGTCCTACCATGTCGATAACAATTGGGGACAAGAACATCAATAGAGCACTATTAGATCTTGGCGCGAGTGTCAATTTGCTACCCTATTCTGTGTACGAGCAATTGGGCGTTGGAGAGCTTAAGCCCACTCACTGTACTCTCCAAATGGCCGACCGGTCAATAACCCATCCTAAGGGAGAGCTGGAGGATGTGTTAATTAGAGTAGGGGATTTCATTTTCCCCGCTGACTTTATAGTGATGGATACACAACCTGTTGCTAACCCCCGGAACCAAATTCCGGTAATACTTGGTCGACCATTTCTGTCTACTTCCAACGCAGTGATCAATTGTCGTAACGGTTCAATGAACCTATCTTTCGGCAATATGACAATTGAGCTCAATATTTTCAAGTTGGGAAGTCAGCCGGCTGAGCCTAATGCTAGCGTACTCGATGTTTGCTCGATCAATGAGATCGCGGAGGAGGACTGTGAATTCAAGAATTTTTTGTTCGATCACAGCAATGTTAACGCCACTAGTGCGTTCCTCCTAGAATCCGACGCAGCTTTCACAACGGATAACGATTTTGAGTGCTTTACCTTTATTGACGACTTTGAAGACTCATCACCTGAATTGGAGTCTTTTGCTTTTTCGGATGAGTTAGTTGAACCATCCGACACTGTTGCGTACACTCGGTTCGAACCTTTGATGGAATCATTCGAGTTTGAAACAACTACCCCATTGTTACCATCTATTGTTTCACCTCCTAAACTCGAATTAAAGCTTTTGCCGACACACCTAAAATATGCTTATCTAGGTGATAATGAGACCTTACCTGTCATTGTATCAGCCTCTCTAGCTCTTGAGCAAGAGAAGGCTCTTTTGATGGTCTTACATAATAATCGGCAAGCTTTCGGCTGGTCTATGGCGGACATTAAGGGGATTAGTCCCCTCATAGTCGAACATCATATACACTTAATGGATGATGCCAAGCCAGCACGGGATCCATAAAGGCGCCTCAACCCCATCATGAAAGAGGCTGGTAAGAAGGAAATTGTTAAGTGTCTGGATAGCGGTATCATTTACCCTATCTCGGATAGCCAATAGGTTAGCCCAATCCACGTCGTGCCAAAGAAATCGGGCATTACGGTCATTACCAATGAGGCAAATGAGTTGATTCCCACTCGCACCCAAACTGGGTGGCGAGCATAGACTATAGGAAACTCAATGCCGCAACAAGGAAAGACCGCTTTCCTTTACCTTTCATTGACCAAATGCTCGAGCGATTGGCAGGGCATGAGTTCTATTGCTTTCTCGATGGCTATTCCGGTTACAATCAAGTCCCCATCGCCAAAGAGGACCAAGACAAGACAACATTCACTTGTCCCTTTGGCACGTTTGCTTATCGTCGCATGCCCTTTGGGTTATGCAATGCACCCGCGACATTCCAGCGGTGTATGATGGGGATCTTTTCAGACATGGTTGAAAAGTTCTTGGAGATCTTTATGGATGATTTCTCCATCTTTGGCGACTCCTTCGACGAGTGTTTACGCCATCTTAACGCTGTTCTTACCCGCTGCAGGGATAAGAACCTGACATTGAATTGGGAGAAGTGCCATTTCATGGTGCGAGAGGGAATTGTCTTAGGACATGTCATCTCGCAAAACGGCATCGAGGTAGATAGAGCAAAAATCGAAGTGATTTCTAACCTCCCTCCCCCAAAATGCGTCAAAGATATTAGAGCCTTCCTTGGCCACGCCGGTTTCTACAGACGGTTCATCAAGGACTTTAGCAAGATCGCTAGACCCTTGACTCTCTTACTGGCCAAGGACACAACTTTTGCAGTCGACTCCACTTGCATTGAAGCATTCGAGTCTTTGAAGCATTCCCTCATCACCGCACCCATCCTCTCATCTCCCGACTGGACGCACCCTTTTGAAATCATGTGCGACGCATCAGACTTTGCTATTGGCGCTGTTCTTGGACAGTATATTAATAAGATGCCGCACGTGATTTATTATGCGAGCCGAACACTAAATGAGGCCCAACTCAACTACACAACAACAGAGAAAGAGTTTTTAGCTGTTGTGTTTGCACTCGAAAAATTTCGGCCTTATTTAATCGGCTCTCCAGTCGTTGTATATACAGATCATTCAGCTCTTCGCCACCTTTTTGCGAAGAAAGATGCTAAGTCAAGGCTAATACGTTGGATCCTTTTATTACAAGAGTTTGACCTTGTCATTAAGGACAAAAGGGGATGTGAAAACGTAGTAGCTGATCACCTATCACGACTTCCTTCTGCGCCCACGCTCGATCTTCCAATCACTGATGTTTTTTCCCGACGAGCAACTCTTGACCGTTTCTTGCGAACCATGGTTCGCCGATATTGTGAATTACTTAGCCACCGGCCTGATACCCAATGATTGGTCGAAACAGGATAAACTTCGATTTTTATCCCAAGTAAAGCATTTTTACTGGGATGAGCCCTATCTTTTAAATACTGTTCCGACCAAATCATTCGTCGGTGTGTACCCGAAAGTGAGGTCAAGAGTGTGCTGTCTTTTTGCCACGATCAAGCATGTGGCGGGCATTTTGGCCCAAAGAAGACAGCCGAAAAAGTTTTGCAGTGTGGTTTCTATTGGCCATGACTCTTCAAGGATGCATTTGAATACTGCAAAACTTGCTCCCGGTGCCAACACTTGGGCCAGATTTCGTGGAGAAACGAAATGCCGCTCCAACCTATTTTGGTTGTGGACATTTTTGATGTTTGGGGTATAGATTTCATGGGACCATTTCCTAACTCTTTTGGAAATGTGTATATTCTGTTGGCGGTTGACTATGTTTCTAAGTGGGTCGAGGCGGTGCCCAGCCGAACGAACGATAATAAAGTTGTCGTTCGGTTTCTTAAGGAACACATATTTTCTCGATTTGGGCACCCTCGGGCGATAATAAGTGATAATGGTTCTCACTTCTGCAATAGGACTTTCGAGTCCTTAATGCGCAAATACTCTATCACCCACAAATTATCAACGCCATATCACCCTCAAACATGTGGGCAAGCCGAGGTTTCGAATCGGCAAATAAAGCAAATCTTGGAGAAAACGGTTTCCAAAAACCGTAAGGATTGGTCACTTAAACTGATAGATGCACTATGGGCTTTCCGTACTGCATATAAGACCGATCTTGGTATGTCTCCATACCGACTTGTGTACGGGAAGGCTTGCCACCTCCTAGTGGAGATCGAGCATAAAGCATTTTGGGCTATCAAAGAGCTGAATTTGTCTTTAGGAGATGCGGGCAGCAATCGAAAGCTGCAATTGAATGAGTTGGAGGAGCTGAGGGATGAGGCATATGATAATGCCATAACTGCTAAAAACCGAGCTAAGGTGTTCCACGATAAACACCTTTTGCGAAAAACTTTTGAACCTGGTCAACAGGTTCTACTTTATGACACTCGGTTACATTTTCATCCCGGCAAGCTCCGGTCCAGATGGAGAGGACCCTTTGTAGTCCGCACCGTTTATCCGCACGGTGCGGTTGACCTTGAGAACCCTGAAGACGGTACCTTATTCAAGGTGAATGGGCATCGACTGAAACCGTTCTTCACAGCGGAACCTACGGAGGAGCTCCTGTTTTTGCAGGAGCCGATTTACACTGATTGATCTTCCTCCACTTTCACCCCCAAATTTCTTTTCCCAAAACATTATCTCAAATAAGTTTGGGGGTGTGTACATTGTTTGTATATATATATAAAAAAATTTTAAAAAGATAATATAAAAAAAAAAATTATTAACTAAATTTTTTTTTATAATAAAAAATAATAATTTTTGGACCTAATTGCAAATTTGCAGATTAAGATCTGATTTTCCAAATAAAACCCTCGTTTTAGAGGGTGTTTTATGCAAATCACCTTCTCTCCCCTCTATTTAAAGGAACCGAGCCCCCTGTTCGTTTACCCTAAATTTTTTCCCCCTCATAAAACCCTAGCCGCCGCCACCAACCTACTGCAGAAGAATCTCGCCGCAACTCCACCAGATCGCCGCGGATCCGCCGCCTCCTGCCGCGCAACCGCCGCCGTCTTGAGTCTTCACCCCCTGAAATTTTCAGGGGAGGTAAACCTGACTGTTTCCTCTCTGTTACTGCATAATTTCTCTACTGTAAAATCGTAATGGCACATAAAATGCAGTTTGAACGGGATCTTTCCCCTGTTTTCGCACACGAGGTATACGGTAGATATTTCATGCATGAAATCGCACAACGGGGCTGGAATTTCCTGCTCTATAATCACACATCTGCGTTTGCCCTACCTAACTTAGTTGCCCTATTTTACGAATCCATGGAAGATAATAGCCTTGACAACTTAGGTTACATTAAGCTAAATTAGGGAAATCGTGAAATTCACATCGATAGGAACTTGATACACGAGGTTACACTCATACCACGTGTACCTGCACATGAACACCCATTGCGCTTTGAAGATTATATGCCCTTAATGGGTAATGACTGTGCATGGGAACCGCGTAAGGGCATCCAAGCACGGACCCTTTTCGCGAACGTTTTAACTGTGTGCCGGTGGGCACAAAACAATATCTTTGGTAGTTCCCACAACACGACCTTTTTCACCCCTTTGTTACATGTCGTACACACGCTGATGATGAAGAATCCTAGGTTCGACATGTGTACGGTTTTGCTCCAATCCATAGGTACGGGGAAACGAGGTTCCGTATACCCATGTCCCATGCTTGTTACACAAATCTGCCGTTATTTCCTCCCAGCCGAGGAATTTGACTCATATATGATAGACGGTGTCCCGGTTCGACCACTTGTAGAGGGCGTCTCGTCGTCCTACTCTAGACTCACGGATATTTGGACACGAACGGAACCGGCAGAAAATGTACCTGCACACACCCTTAGCTCGAGCTCGACTTCGAGCGGGGAAGAACTAACTCCCCAGGAGCATGCGCGATTAGTGAGGAGAACAGTGAGGAGAATCGATTCTTTGAGAGATGAGTTTCGGGCAACTGCACGAGATCATGACCGTCGGTTGACGGAAATTGAGAGGGGAATCCAAACACTTTTGGCTAGAGGGGAACGAACACGGTCACGCTCACGAGCGCGACGTGGGGTCGGGCAGTGAGGGCACTGCTTTGCTCAAGTTTGGGGGAGAGGTAATGTATATAGTTATCTTTTGCATTGCATATTGTATATATTTTCTTTTCCTTTTGCATATTTAATTTCTGCATTGCATCTTTATATAAAAAAATCATAAAAATTTGAAAATTTGAAAAATAAAAAAATTAGAAAACTGAAAACCCCATAAAAATTGAGAAATTTTTTTTAAAAAAAATTACAAAAATTATTGTATTCAATTTTGGTTAATTGACTTGAGTTTGATAAAAAGGTTAACTGGCTAGGGAAAACTAGATCTTAGACTTAGCAAATTAAAAACCCTAAAAATAACCTTCCTTAAAGTCTAACGGTAGAGAATATATGTCTTTGTAGGTTATTTAGGAATAGGCAAATTTTGCGTTCACTTCGTGGGTTGAGCCGAAACGAGGGAAGAGTATTAATGTTCTTATTAAAGTATAAGTTCGAAAGATAGTTCCTAACTTAAGTTTAGATTCTGAAAACATGTACCCTACAAAATTCACAATCATGCACCTTGAAACTTGGATTTATAGAAGAGACCTTGAATTACTCTTGTCTAAAGTCCTTAGCACAATGAAAATAAAAAGAAAAAAAAGTGAATAAAAAATGGACACTGGTTTTTGTGATTACTTAGGGCTAGAAAATTAATTAGCGAGGGTGCTTCATCACCTAGTGCCTTAGACCAACTGGTTTGGGAGACACTTCTAAAAGCCTTGGGTGTTGCAAAACTAGGAAATACGCTTTAAAGGGCTAACGCATCTTGTAATTGGCTGTCGGTACCTCAAGAAGTATTAACGGTCGCATGAAGGATGTGTAAGCGAAAGTTAGGAAAAATTCACAAATTAATAAGTGCTTTGGACAATAGACGAGAGTACGATTTCTTGATTTGAATTTCCAAGTGTAGGGGTGAAAATTACACACACGTGGGGATATGTGATTAGAGTTTAGATAAGAGAAAGGAATGAAAAATAAAACTTGTATCTTTAATAGAGTCGATAGAAATTCCTAAGTGGAGATGAAACTCTAGAAGAAAAACTTAAGAAATGCTGAATTCTAAGTAATTTTATAGAACATGTACAATCTTAAGTTACATAATAAGGAAGTGTGAAGAATATGGGTGGATAATTTGCGGGGCGACGATAATAGAATTCCTTGTTGGAAAACCTAATTGGAAAACAAAAGTTGAAAAACCAAGTTGATAGGATTTTATGGGTGTAATCCGCTGAAAACCCTCAGGAGACAATACTCCTCCTACTAGGGACACCTAGAGGTTTAACGGCTTGTTGCACGTGCTCAGTGCAATCGCGTTTCCCTGCGAAAGTGCGGCCAGGATCAAATAAAATAATAAGCTTGCTCGAGGACGAGCAAAAGGTAAGTTTGGGGGTATTTGTTCATATCATAATATTGCAATTCATACGCCCCACTTTTATTCATTTTATAAGTAAACAGGTACTTTTGACGCTCGTTTGCTGCATGTTACAGGATACAGGCTCTTGGAGCAAATACAGTGAAAAAGACGAAAGATGATACAGAAAAGGGACTTTTGACCAACAAGCAGACGGATCTTACTCAAGCCGAGACGAAGAACAGTGCAAGGTCCAAAAGACGAAAGTGAAACGGTCAAAAGTTCCTTACAAGTTTTCACTGAGGATCTGGAGAAGACTAAGAAGCCCCACAGAGAAAATAAATATAAAAATAGGAAACCCAAGGAAAGCCAACCCATGTCCAAAAAGATGATGAGTCAAGCCCACCAAATGGCCGCGGATCCGCGGTCCAAGATCCCTATTGCCGCGGTTCTGCGGCCATATAAGGCCCGTGTCGGTGGAAAATTTTCCTGTCGGTGTATCGGTGCATATGTTGGGATTTTTAGGGGTCAAATCTGTAATTTCATGTCTACGAGACTCTGTAACCCTAGCTTCACTGGTTGCTTATAAATTGTACTCAAAATCTGTAAAATGGATGCCTCTTTGCTATCAATAAAAATCAGATTTGTTGGGAGATTTAGAGCATCACTTTCTTGTAAGTTTTATTTCCTTTTATTCCTGCCTTAGTTCTAATTTTATTACTTGCCCTAGTTAACTAGTTTAGCTATTTTTTTAATCTGCAGTAAGTTATAACACAAGATCTGAACAAACACTTTAATACGGTAAACAACAAAATGTCGTTTTTAGATAATTCCCTAATGAGCGAGTAAAATTCTCGTTCGTTAGGGTTAGGAATAAGGGAGGGAGTGAGAGATGGGTATCTCTCACCTCCTTCAATGCCAAAATATTTTCAAAACAAGAACTTCATGCACGCATGCATGATCCGCCCCCTACGGCACCCTACCTACGAGGTAACGGTGAACCGTAGTCTAAAAGGCCGGACATACATGACGTCTATGAAGATT
This sequence comes from Agapanthus africanus, assembly GCA_030015575.1. NCBI lineage: Eukaryota > Viridiplantae > Streptophyta > Magnoliopsida > Asparagales > Amaryllidaceae > Agapanthus > Agapanthus africanus. The sequence continues at coordinate 521,957,678 of CM057337.1, forward strand.
GCAGCAATTAATAGGAAAGGACGGACAAGGATCTAGAGGAAGAAAATTCGTTTCTTCCCGCTCATCCTAATCCCCTTTGCTAATAATTGCTGTGATTTTCTGAAAAGTTTTAATCAAAAGGCATTGAAAGAGGTGTGTGACAATATTGATCTCATCAACCCTACCTTAGACCTAACCCTAACGAGTTCTTTCATATCTTATAAATTAGTTTTTAAATCAATCGAAAAAAAACCAAACAACCAACGGAATCAACTCGTGAAAACACAAAAACAGAAATTTACACATCTCTGCGGATCGACCCGTATTCACCGGCTAGCTGCAAAGCGACGCCGTTTCTGATTACGGTAAACTACAATTTTCGGGATTAATCAACACACCGTTGTGCTGTGGTGTGTAAGGAGGAGTGAGCTGAGAGATAATCCCATTCTCTTTTAGGAAGTTTGCAAACTCTGTACTGAGATACTCCCCATCTCGATTTAATCGAAGCATTTTGATACTCAAGCCGGTTTGTTTTTCTACTTCAAGTTTATATTCAGTGAATTTCTCGAAAGCTTCGGACTTGTGCTTTAATAAAAATACATGACCGAATCATGAGAAATCATCAGTGAAGGTAATGAAGTATGAAAAACTGTCTCTAGCCTGTGTAGACATTGGCCCGCATACATCGCTATGTATGAGGCCTAAGAGCTCAGTAGCTCTTTCTCCATGTCCTATAAATGGAGTTTTGGTCATTTTACCCTTGATACAGGACTGGAAAGTCACATAAGATTTATAATCAAAAGAGTTTAAATATCCATCTTTGTGTAACTTGTTTAGTCTTGTTTCATTAATATGACCAAGTCTACAGTGCGAAAGAAAAGCTTCATTTATTTCTGAAAATTTTCTTTTATTAGTGTGTTGTATACTGAAAACTGTATGTTGATTTAGGGCGTATATCCCATTATTAAGTGTACCATACCCAACCAACATTTGATTCAGGTGAATGTTCATAACATTGTTCTGCAATACAAAATTATATCCTTCATTGTCTAACAAAGAAATAGATATTATATTACAAAGCATACTAGGTACATAATAACATGGGTTCAAAACCAATATATACCCAGATGGCAACCCCAAGTGATACTCTCCCACTGCAACTGTATGTACATTGGAACCATTTCCAACGCGGAGAGTATGGTCACCTGTCTTCAAAACCTTGCTATTTCTCAGCCCCTGCATAGAATTGCAAATGTGAGAACCTGAACCGGTATCTAATACCCAGGAAGTAGAGTTTAATGAAAAACAGTTTTCTGTCACAAACACACCTGAAGCGGAAGCATCCCCGTGCTTCTTCTTGAGATCCAAGTACTCTGTGCAGTTGCGCTTCCAGTGTCCTGTTTTGTGGCAGTGATAACATTCCCCTTTCCCCGATTCCCCGGTTTTGGACTTGTCTTTCTCCTTAACCTTTTTAACTCCACCCCTAGGTTCGGTGGGTTTCTTCTTTATCTTTCCCTTGGCCTTAGCCTTCGGGAGAGAAGAGGAAGATTGCCCAACACTCAAAACGGGAGTTTTTACTGATTTCAGCATGCTCTCTGCACTCCTTAACATATTAAGGAGTTCAGGTAGTTCCTTCTCCATATTGTGCATGTTGAAGTTAACTATAAATTGAGCAAAGGTGGAGGGGAGAGACTGCAGAATAATATCCGTATATTGTTCATTGTCCATTATCCATCCAAGTTCCTCAAGCTCTTCTATGAGAGCAATCATCTTCAGAACATGGTCTCCTACTGGTGTGCCAGGGGTCATTCGCAACTGAAACAGTTTTCTTGATGCTTCGTATCGTAATACGCGATATTGCTCTCCATACAACTCCTTTGTATGGAGGAATATGGCGTGAACGTCCATATTCTCGTGCTGCTTTTGATGTGTGTTATCCATCGATGCAAGCGCGAGGCATTTGGCCGTGGCACAGTCAGCGTCCCATGTCTTGCGGACTTCAATATCCGCAACTGAGGATTTAGAGCCTGGGACGGGCGGAGCTGGAGCCGTGAGGACATATAATACTTTATCATAAGTCAAGGCAATGTTAAGATTCCTCAGCCAGTCTTTATAATTGGTCCCATTCAGTTTATTTTTATCTATTAGAAGCTTGAGTCCTGTCATTGGTATCTGCCATTAAGAGAGAGAAAAGAATACACTCTGCGAAAACTCTTGCAAAGATCAGATTGGTTATTATCTTATCTAATCGATGTCTCCCACTGCTTTCATCAAGTTTTTCTTTCAAATCTTAAAAAGAAAACTAGCCAGGATTAATTACAGTCTACAACTTCGCTAACCTTTCAGCCAGGCCAGTGTCGGTACTTGAGGGAGGTTCCCCGTGCTTTCGCACGGACCTAATTAATATAAACCTCATCTTCCCAGAGGCGTATCCCCGTTAACACCTTTCTAGACACCTAATGGGTTAGCTAATTATAAACTGCAAAACTCTCCTGGGAGCAACTATTGCCCACAGTGGGATCGGGATCCAACCATCATATGGAAGGTATGCAATCTCATTGCAAATTTCAACTCTTGAAATTCCCGATGTGGTTTTTACCCCTAGTACCCATGACCGTAACTATGGTCAATAAGTCATAAGCACTAGTCAAGTTCTACCCGTCATTTCTTGATTAATTAGACCCACTCACATGACCCTTAACTATGTTCAACAAAGTCGCATGAATGTCCTAATTAATCTGCATCATATGCAGTGTAGGAAGACATCACTTAGCTACCGTACACTACGCCTTAACTATAGTCAACAAACGTAGCACGAATACTAAGTACTCTACTTCCTAAAATGACGGAGGGTTGTGGATGATTTTTAAGAAAAACCTTTAACGCTTTGAACTTGATATTGTCGTAGAATCAAATGGTTTTCAAAAGGAGTGGCTTAAGTTCTGCAGTTTTGAAATGTAGCTTTTTCGTAAAAAACCGAGTGGTTTTCAAATCTGATTCTACAACATCTTTTTAGGTTTATTTTTGTCACGACCCGAAATATTAGCTCGTGATCAGCACTTGAATCACGCAACGTCTAAAGGCGTAACGGAATTCAAGTAAGCTGAAACCCAGAAATCTAAACCTTTTAGAAAAATAAAGGAGGTGAGGTTTTGAAATAAAGGTATATGAAATCAAGTTTTCTTAATTGCAAACAAAGGAACATGAATGATGCAAGTGAAATTTACTAGTTGAAAAACATGTTTCGTCTTTTAAAAATTTTGGCAGCACCTCCTTTGTATTTTTTGATCCAAAACCACAATACATAATAAGAATAATAGCATCCCCAAGCGGGAGCTAGCTCTTCACCAAACGGCGGATCACAACCAAGCAGGACAATATAAATAAGTATACGACGCCAAACGGCGAAGTTCACCACAAAAAGAATAAAAGAAAAGAAAGACATATAACTCACAAGTAGCGGAAAACCCCTCGCTCTAAGTCTCGCAACCACAAACCCACTAAGTCTCATTACTTATACAATTTACAAGTTTTGATTGATGGAGTTAACTAGATACAATATGAAATGTAGATACAAGAGTGGGAATGATACAAATATCCCACCTACCAATACAAAACACCCAAGTGCAACTGTGTGCCAGCGAAGCCGCTACTGATCTAAGCGGTCAACCTGCAAGAACTGTGGTACAACGGGGGTGAGTTGCCAACTCATGAGTAGAAAAATATCAATAGATAGAAATCGAATAAACAACAACTCCTGGGTCAACTATATCATAAAGGCAATACTATGATGTCTAGGGTGACCGGGTCTGTATGTACCAACAAGGTAGTCAATAGCTATATGCATGAGGACAACATCCAACAGTAATAATTAATGCATGTATATGGATCTCGTCCAACCATAATCAAGGTATGTATGCATGTGGATCTCGTCCACCCATATAATCATTGTCTCTATGCACGTAAATATCATAAAGGAGTGTGCATGAAAGGATGAGGATATGTATATCAACGGTGTCCCTCCCGACACATCAAAATCATGGAACCTGAGTGCCTAGCATCGACACTCGAAAACATCATGAAAACAGTGCCCAGCATCGGCACGTAAATCCTCATATATCGGGCTCCGTCAGTCTGGATCGGCCCACGGGCTCCGTCAGTCCAGATCGGCCCCTATCATCTCTCGACTCCGGTCGGTATCCTCCGGATATCCACCGAGCCCAAATACTATCACCGGTAGGTAGTAATCCCTCTGCCAGACTCACCGTCTACTACACAGCGATCCGTTCTCGCCCCGGGGTACCATACCGGTTCCACCATGTACCCGCAATCGGCCTCATCCGCCTCCTCGAATCGGGTTTCACATGTCGCTCTCAGAACCGAGAAAACACATGGTGGACGCACTGAAATATCATATCAAGAGAAACCGGGTTTTTAAAACAACACATAATCTCTTTTGAAATATCCACGGTTCTCAAATCCAGAAATCTCATGAAAACAGCATATCTCAATGCGTAAAATAATAGAGTATGATGTATGCGACATATAAAAAGAAATGCGAGCATATCCGTGTATCATGCAACATGGAATAGTGATATGACATATTAAGGGGAAAACCACTCTTTTAAAATGATTCCAGTTTTTAAAGTATAACATGCGGTTCCTAATTTTCCAATAAGACCAGCTATTTATGTAGGTACAATATGTATATGCGCAAGTATAGATGTATCAATGTATATCTCATGATGCAGCAACCCTACTGTGTAGTGACATGGCAATTATCGATGATGAAGTGTGTGAGCCGGCAAATATGTGTACGTGCAACATACGCATCATCGATAATGGTGCAAGTGTACCAGCACAGGTATAAGCAATGCAATGGAAATAATATGAATGCAGCATAGGGTAAATCATATGCAAATGCTGACGGGTATACGTATCTAATATGATCGAGTCGGTGAATCTATCAGTCGGCATCTAGCCTCACAGCATCACGTGCGGTATAATCCATCGTATGGCATCCTCTAGTCAAGGGTATGGATCAACATCAAGTCAAACTCATCACACACGGAAAATCATCGTGCGGCGGCATTAAGCTAACAGGGATCCTAACATCCTATACGACAAATGAGGGTACGGCCTAATATCATATACGGCCTATCATCCATGATTCAAAACATTCTATATATGGATATATATCTATGTCCCAGGTCACATCCATAATAATCTCATATCAGGGGACCGGCAGGGTATAAGTCATCCCGATCGACTCGCATCCGTATACCAACATAACATCATATCATCATATCAGTCTTATATTCTTTCATCGCATTTGTATCGCATATCAAATCAAATTTATATAAACATTCTATCTCTACTAAGTATCAGTATCTAATCTAACAAACACACCCGAACCATACAATCGGATTTTTAAAGAAGTGAATCGTAGTTTTGAAAATAGGGGTTACGGTGTTTTTAAGAAAAAGATATCATTTGGAAATCCGTAACATCTCTCAAGATTATATTTATAAAAAATACATACAACTCCTTATTTTAGAAAAAGGTATGGCTCGGATGACGCATCTACATCGACTATCTAGTCCTACAGTACCCTAAACGGCAATATCGCTAAACGTCATCCTATGATAGTAGTAACCTATCACTTCTAACTATCCTCTAGTTTCTAATATGGTTTCATAGCAATCTCATTCTACCTAGTTTCCTAATCTAGGTTCCCTTAACCATATTCTATAATCTGTTTCCACCAAAACTTTGCGGGGGTGCTATATGCCATCCACCCGACTTCCCCCGTGGATATAGATCCACTCACCTTGCTTCTTGTGTGCCGATGCCGATGTCGCCATCTTCATCTTCAATGCCTCGACATCACATAGTGTACCTACAAAGATAACACAATCACAAAAGCATATGAAAATCACATCGAAAACCAAAACGGCACACGCTACTTTCATAGGTAAGAACCTATAGTCTCGCATGCAAACACGACCAATAACCCTTTGCCGTTGATGTTCAAACGCCACCCGACAGAAACGAATCACCAAATACCAAAATCCATGCTAAAACAAGTCATAAACCATGCGCCAACATAAGAAAAAGATCCCAGATTCTACCGTAGATGGAATCAGTCAAAATTGCATATGCCAAGGGTCAAATTTACTGGAGATAGGGCCCTGAAACAAAAACGAGGCAATTCCCACCTGCTCTTGCCGCAAATTGCGGCCAGAAAGAGTTAATTGGCGACCTGGAAGAGGGGGTAGGGGCTAGGGCTTTGGGTGATGGTTCCTATGTGCCTTCATGTATCACTGTCAATCCAAATTAATTTAAGGAGTCTCGGGGTGATAGCAAATTTCGAAATACACTCACAGAATCACAGTTTTTCCCGATATCGTTTTTCTAAATCCGTATTCCGGTTCTAGTCTCTGGTTTAGTCTAATGTAACATCACAATAGGGGTTGTAGTCCCTAATTACACCTCAATTCACCTTTGATTTCAATTCAAACCCTAAACCCTAACTTGGAATTTCCAAAGTCCATCAAACCACACAATATCGACATGAAACAAGTATAGATGCATAAGGAATTGAAATACTACTCTAAGGGTGCAGAAATTATCTTCTTTGGCAACTCAAGAAAATTCTTGAGTTGCTCAAAATCCTCTCTTTCTAGGTCCAATGTGTTCCTCTCGAGCTTGTGAACAATTTTTGTGAAGCAGGGATAGGGTTTTGGAGTTGTATCCATGGTGTTTTGGGGGATTGAAGATGGAGGAGGAAGAGGGAAGAGGCAGCAGCAGCAGCTCCTTGGGAGAGAGGGGAGAGAAAATGGTATGAAGAATGCTGGAGGAAAGGTTCACCAAGTCAAAGGTAACCCCTCACCCACTCTTTCTCTCTCTTAATCATTCCTTCACTTTTTCATTTCATTTCTTTTTATTTCCTTCTCACATCAATGGTAAATCCTAAGCAACCATGCTAAAAACGAAGAGAAGGCAAGGAAACAAATGTAACACAAGTGTAAAAATGATATGTGCATGTTTTGCACAAAAATGCTAAAAAACCAATTAGCGATTTTTAATCGCGATTAGCACTAAATTAGCATATAAATAATCATAAAAACTTTAAATGGAATAATTCCATAAAATACCCTATTTTAGAATTTTCTATAATTTTTCCAAAATTTTTCCTATTTATCGGTATTTAATTATACCGAAATATTAAAATATTCATTAAAAATTAATATTAAATTATGAAAATTCCCAAAAAAAATATTTTATTTTTTTGAAATGTTACAATCTTCCCCCCTTAAAGAAATTCGGTCCCAGAATTTAAATTTAAATCCCCAAATTCTAAAACATTTCAATAAAAAGTCCAAGACGTCGGGGCTCCGAAATCATCAATACATAAACGGATCATAGCGCAATGCATGCGCATGAGTAATGAGCAGATAACTCAAAAACAAAACTCCGTCAAGCATCCCGCAATCATCGGAGTCAAGGTATAGACACGAATGCCAAATCCAAAGCAAAATCAATATGATATAACTCGGAACTATACATGTAAATATCAAATCTATACATGTAAATATCTGAAGGAAATGCATGCCAAATCTTTTAAAGTCACTGTGCAATGCGCATAACACTGCACAGTAGCGGACGCCTATCATAAGAAAATAATCATATACGTATATATCTTTTGTTTAATATATACGTTCCGCCGTTTTGGAAACAATTTAGAAGGGTTTTCTTTATAAGGTTCGTGTCGCCCACGGACACGTAGGGAATAGAGAGACTATAGCTCCTCTTCAAAACCCTTTTGGTAATCTATTAGTGCATGCAGAGTACTCAGGTACTGTCCTCAGATCAGTCCTGTCTGGCTACTACACAATATAGTGCCCAATATGAAAACAAAGTGCTTAAAAGCAAAATCAGCCTCAAAAGGCGTATCCAATAATCACATGCGTCTGGTGCGCATGGAAATCAAATCCAAATACAGGTTCCACAATATGCACAAAAGCCCAAAACTACGTGCAACGGGTGTGCACGAAAGCATCTGTCCAGTGCAACAGGTGTGCACGACAACAATATCGTGTGCGTTTGATATGCACAAGAATCCAATCAGGTGCACAAGGTGCACAAAACAATATCGAGTATCAAAATCGAATCGACGGTATACAACACATTTCAATCCAAATCAAAATCAGGTATACCGTGGTATATAATCGCACAACCATGTGCATCAATGTGCACAAAAGTAAATCAAATACTAAAAGTGCATGAAAACTATGCCGAAAGTATAAATCAAATCATATGCATACCCTAGGCATGAAATCACAATAAATATCTCAAATGACATCAAAATAAAGTCAGGTGCAACTGTGGTGCACAAAATACGTATCAATACACTACAAGCACATATAAGCTATACCGAGTGCAAAAATCAAATCATCCGTATGAAATCCATGAAATCATAAACATGTGCAGTTAAGGCACAAAATCGACATCAAACGCAATAGGCATGCACAAATCGCAAATCAACACAACGGTGTATAAAATATATATCAGGTGCGATAACTATGTGCAAAATGTAAACACTCGGTAGGTGCAGCCATGGTGCACGAAATCAAAATCAGGAAACTCGTCATCAAAACTCAAATCCAAGTGATATAAGCGTGATACTCATATCACAACGCAAATCGCAATAAGGGATATTGAGGTACACCTCCTACAATGTCAAAAAATGAATCGGTGCGCCTAGAAACTGGCAGAACAAGAACATCCGCTTGCCTCCTGCCCACGGTCTGGCATCCTCGGTCTCTGGGTCTTTATCTTCTCTGTGGATTTACCAATCTCGCAATCCATCGGCTCGTCGGCCCTGTCTGGTGTGCTAACAGGGACGATTCCGTTCTGACACTTCTCTGGTCATCTCTCGGTTAATCGTCATGACCACTCGTAAAGCAGCACATTGCTGGCGTCGGCCTCTGGCTCTTTTAATACTCGTGACACAACTGATCCTGGGTGCAAATCTCATTGCAGCAGTGTCCTAAAGGGATCCCGCTCAGAGTCTTTTCCGATCTCGCCTATGCTGAACTGTACGGAGGCTCTTACTCTTACATAATCTTTTCTCGTTTTCTGGGCATCTACGTGTTCCGCACACATTTCCTCGAAAACTGGCCATATCCCAACGCCTCTGTAAGCATATTAGGTCTCTGATCTCGACGGGGAGTAACAACAGGTCGTCAGCGTCTCGCATGAACCTCTGGTTCCAGTCGTCTGTATCACGTCCACCATGACGTCACACCATGCTATCTTCACACTGCAACTGTTCTCGGCCACGATCAATCCGAAGTCTCTCGCACAGACTCGAAGTCACGAACTCGGTATCTTCATCACTCTGTAGAAGATGTCTGGCCGAACACGTCCTCGGGAACTCGTCCCAACCATCGAAGGAATACTCAATACTCGTTCGTTCTCGATGAACTCACAATGCATCTGGGTGAGGTCCTTTATCCGAAGCTGGTCAGCTTGCTGATCTCTTATCATATGATATCTGGACGACGTCAAACTTTCCGATCGAGTCATCAAGGTCCCAAAATTTCCCGAAGGCTCAACACCTGAGCACAGTCTAAAAATATCTGGTACATACCACAGCACCTCTGGACCAGCCGTAGAAGGGCAAACCCAAGCCTCAATGATGGCACCGCTAAACTGCCACAAAACCTAAGGTCCAAAGCGGCTCCATGGTCATCATGTCGAGTTAGGGTTTCATTCTTCTAGAGGGTCCACAGAATTACCTGCATATTCCTCCGAACACTTTAAACTTGGGAAAAATGGGTTTCTGACACTCGTTTGAACTTTTTAATTTCGCCTAGGCGACATGCGAATACCCTTCGTCCGCATGCTAAACAATGCCTCAATCCACCAGGAAAGGTGATACATCGGCGATCATCTCTGGGTCGGTCTGCTCTAGATCTGAGTAAGACTCTCCACACTGGAAATCTTCAACTCAACTGGGCCTGCTCCGGCGCATAAATCGGACGAATCACCTTTGTCTCTCAAATCGTGGTAGACTAGCTATCATCTGTCTCATATCTGCCTGGAAGCTCCGGCGATCTCAGCTCGTAAGCTCCGGAAGCGACATCCTATCAATCTCAGCAACAGCTGGGTCATTTGTCTGCGCGGTAGGCGACATCATAATCTCTGAGGTATGATGTACATCAACAGTCCTCTCGCAACTGGCAGCTCTAACAATGGCCCGATCATCCAGTGTAAAACCAAGCACTCATCTCCACAAGAGGTCACAGTCATCAATACTAACACAAGACGTTCCCATGTCACCAGAAAACACAATGGTCGGCCTTCGTACCAGACGAGCTCGCCCTGACTGTAACACTAGCAGCAGCTCAAACTGCGTTCAAACTATGGTGACAGGAACCTCAATCGAGTATCGAATAAAGCAGATCAACGGCATGAGAGGAAACGACAGATCCAGAATGGATACATGATCATAAGAAGGAACAACATCAATGAAAGTATGATCATGGAAACAAATAGAATCAAGGATCTCAAATGGATGTATAATCATGGATACGAAGAGAATCACTGGTCTCAAAAATATGTACATCCTAAGGTTTCTTAAGTGGAGTATCGTATAGTAAATATGCCGCGGAATATACGTACGGTACGAAACTTTACTCAATCAATCAGGGTCAGCCTATGAAACAAAAGTTCGGGTCTAATACCCCCCCTCCGCGTTCAAGTCTAAGTTCCGTAAGGTCAAGCCTAGATTCCGAAATACATACCCGCCCTAGACTCCGCATAGTCAAACATAGACTCGAAAAAAGGTTATGTTAGTTGTATGTATGCCCTAGAGGCCAGTATTGTACAGATGATGTATATTATATTGGATGCTTGGACATATATAGAGAGGACTTTCTTGCTCGACATGATAGTATGCTATCTGGTTGCTCTTTATCTTAACATGTATACTTGTCTCTTTATACTATCTAAAAGTTACATGTTGGTAAAGCCCTTAGGATGTGTACTTGACTACCTAGACTATGATGCGGATCATACTAGTGGGGACATGATAGTCCATAAGTACATCCTTCAAGGTCCCTAGTCATGGGTGTATCGAGACGGGGCATCGATATACCAGTGTAGACTAGCGTATACGCTTCTCGACCCATGAGATGGGCGATGGATGATCCCATATCCATTTGTGTTTGACATCAGAGATAGTATACGGGTGCTCAGTGGAGACTGGGTACACTGGACGGACTCGCCGAGAACTCCCAGATGGTATTATACCTTACGTCAGATGGCAGTTCTCTGGTGACACTTGTGCAGGTTTGTCTGTAGACCCGAGATCGTCATAGAGTCTTGTATGATTCCCACTGTGCTTTGATTTCCACCTTACCAAGTCCATGAAGGCGTGCAAAATGGTGGTTTTTGGGTACAGTCCCGAGTCACATGGAGGCAATGAGCGATAGGAGGGGTTTCGTCTCTCCCGGTATTGAGGGTTGATGTTGTGCTGTGCTCGATTGGCCGTAACAGGAAAGTCCCTGGCCAGGGATAATTTAGAGATTTACTGGTAAGTGTTACCAGTAGTTTCTCGACCCGTTATGAGCCTTACATCGGCACGACTTATCGGTTATTGGGGTCTGACGTTTACCACCCCTAGACTTGATATGCGACATATCAGACGAGGAGACCGGACTGTATGGGAAGTGTTACCGGCAGGCTTTTACAGGAGTTTGAGCGGGCTTGCTTGCTGATCATCTGATCGCTCAATGCCCGGGTAGCCGTTACGTCTAGCTAGTACCGCTGACAGCTTGTGGGTGCTTGATGTGATCATCAACAACTGCCGGCGTATTGACGAGTTTTTAGAGTCCTATATAGAGATTTTACTGGCTTAGGAAAAACAAAATAGGAGCGCATATGTGTTATGTGTGGGACCAAGAATAATGCGTGTATGTGATACCATATTCTATTCTCGCGACTTCTTGTATCGGTCGGTTATATGCGATATAGCCGGGTTATCGAATCAAGTGTTGATTTGATAAATCGATACATTGGATGTTAGTCGGTTATATGAGATATGACCGGATTATTAAGTCAAGTGTTGATTTAATAATTTAGTGTATAATTGTATATTAGATATACTAATTTACATTAACTAACACATGTTCACTTTAGGATTTTTCTCACATAAGCACAACTTTAATATATATGTGTTATATATTAAAATGTGTGTTCTTTTTGTATCATGGTTGATGATACAACATTAATGAGTGTATGAGACATACACCATCCTATTTGTTATGTTGGATTTAAAGTTTAAAAGTAATTACAAAATTAGTGGAAAATTAGAAAATGCATGAAGCTTGTGGAAGCTTGTGGATGCATTGACTAAAGTCCACTAAATTTGTTTTTACTTTGGATTTTAACCTAACCATTACACTTAGTTATGGTAATGTCTCTACATGAGTTAGTATATGATACCCACTCACCATGGTTAACTCACTTACTTGAAAATTATCCTCATTCTTTTCTTTTGTTCATCTTCTTCTTCATTGAGCAAAAGAAAAAGCTTGCTAGGGTTTTGAAAATAGAGTGAAACTTTGTGAAAAATAAAATTCTAAAGAGAACCCACTTTCTATTTCTCCATCCTTTACTAAACTAGCACTTTAGTTTAGGGTGTTTGCTTCACTAATTCTCTAGTTAGTGAAGTAGAAGCTTGAGTTGGCATCCTTTCGACATAGATCATCTTCGGCCTCGAAGACTTCAAGCAAGGACGCTCTTTAGCCTCGTGAAGCCATGCAAGAGTCCGGGAGAACCACGATCGCAGCGAAAGGACTTCAACAAGGTGCTAAAGAAGTGAAGGACCGATCTACAAAGGTTGTATTTCGTATTCACTTAGTAGTAAACGTAGTTTACTTACATATGAAACCCTAATTTCTAGCAACGATCTTGTTTAGGGTTATTCGGCACGGCTAAAATTTTAAACGGGCATGGTTGATGCATTGTAGAACCTTATTAGAGTGCCTAGTAACCCTACAGTAGTATCAGAGCCTAGCTAGAACATTAGGCGATGTGTTAACGAAGTTAAAACTTCGAACGAACCCGAATACGTCAAATTATACCCCTCTCTGGTCATTTTTTAAAAACTGGGTTTTTCCTGAATTAAAAATACCTAAAAAATTCTGCAGGGTTTTCTAAGAATTACCATGAAAAATGAGCCCCAAAGTCCTCCACGTGGCCGCGGAACCGCGGCAATAAGCCACTTTTAGCGGCGGTTCCGCGGCAAGAAAAGGGTATTAGGGACGGTTCTTTGTGCAGTAACATCCTTAGAAATTCCTGCGTTTTTCTCGGTATTTTTAAACTGACTCAAGTGTTGAGTATTTTGGGGTTTATTTTGTAATCGTCGATTCGATCGGAGAATTTAATTTTGTTTTGTTATTCCGGATAATTTAGAAAGTATTAAAATGTTCGAACGGATATCATTAACTCAATTTTTTCCGGCACGAAAAACATTCAAGTGTTGAATTTTTCTCGGGTTTAAATATTTCGGAAAAACGTGCATGTGACGCGATGGACCCTCTAGAAGACAACAAACCTTAACTCGATTATGTGACCATCTTGAACTGCTTTTTGGAACTTAGGGTTTGGGGCAGTACGGCGTGCCACATGTGAGGCGTTAGCTTGACCCTTCTACGGTTGGACCGTTGCTACTGTGACGTATTCTGGAATTTTTGAACTCCGCTCAAGTGTTGAGCTATTATGGAAATCTTGGGTATTTCATTATTCGATCGGAAAGTTTAATACTGTCTATTTATCTGGAATCTGATACAATATGTGGAATTCATACAGTTAGGCATGAAATGCGAAATATGTGATATTTCGGATTTACGATGTCTAAAGAGATTGTGGATTCCAAATGTTGTAGTTTTACACTTTCTTTTCTGCGACCGTAAGTGTAATATGTGATATCGCCGGTTTCGTTGTTATATGTCAACGACAATTGGGATGCGCATATTTACTTACGTTGATGACATGTGATGTTATGTGTTGCTGGATATGTTATATTGGATCGTCGCGTTCTGAATAGCCGGGGGTTTTATATGAGATGAGAGTTTTTATTTTCATTCATGTAAAATTAAATGTATGTAATATTCTTTTATTGCGGCACTTCCGGGATGAGGTCGATGTCACCATTTGTATATTATTTACTTTTCCGCACTAGGATAGACCCAAGGAGGAGAGCACAAGTAACCGGGTTCTAGAGTCCAGTGGGAGACCAACTCGAGGAGTCGAGTCCGGGTCTCCTAACTCTAGAATATGTAGGGTTGCTTGCCGCTCTCGTAGGGGTCTAGGGGTGTGGGTTTGGCTATTCATCGCGACCGTGGATTTCGTGTTTTATATAGGCTCAAAATAAAACACAAACGTCCTAGTATATCCAATGTTTCATATGTTTCTTCTGCTGCGATATCTATGATGTGATCATTTGATGTGTTGTGATAAATACTGTATATAGTATATATGATATATTATATATACATTACTTATGTTTTACACCCGCGCTAGCCCTGCCCTGCTCTGCTGTTAGTTACCTAACCTAACGGTGCATGAGGGGACATCGGGGCGAATGCGGATGGCATAAGTGTACGTCGTATTTATCTATGATGTTTAGGTGACTTAAATGATGGGACTTCATTAATGTGATTAATGAAAGAAAAGAAACCTAAAAGATGTTCTAGAATCAAATTTTTCAAAAAGGGTAGCTACAGTTTTGCTTTGCATAGTGATATATATGATATATCCTGCACCTTATTCGATGAGGAAAGAGCCAAGATCCCTTCACCGGGAGTGACCTCTTTAGCAAAACTGGCAGATGCTACAAAACTCAGTTTGGTTTTTGATTGCTTTTGGAGTTTTGCTTTGCATAGTGATATATATGATATGTCCTGCACCTTATTCGATGTGGAAAGAGCCGAGATCCCTTCACCGGGAGTGACCTCTTTAGCAAAACTAATAAAAGCCTCAAAATCACTCCATTTCAAAATTCACTCGATTCTACAACGATATCAAGTTCGATACGCAATAGGTTTTCAGAAAAACCTGTCGTAGCCCTCCGTCATTTCAGATAAGTCATGCTTAGTATTCGTGCTGCGTTTGTTGACCTTGTCAAGGCGTAGTGTGCGGTAGCTGACTAGTATTTATCTGTTTATGCATATGATGCAGATTGGATTAGGGTAGTCGTACGGCCTTGTTGACCTTGTCAAGGGTCGTGCGGGTGGGTTTAATTCAATCAAGAAATGATGGGTTGAACTTGACTTACGGTCTATGGTTTGTTGACCATGTCAAGGTCATAGATCGTTTGGGGCAAAATATTATCGGAAATTTCAAGTGTTGAAATTTGCAATGAGATTGCATACCTTCTATAAGATAGTTGGATCTCGATACCCACTGCGAGTAATTGTTACTCATGGGAGAGTTTTACACAGGACAATTAGCCGATCAAGTAGGTGTCTAGAAAGGTGTCAACGGGGTTACGCCTCTGGGAAAATGGGTTTACTTTAATTAGGTCCGTGCGAAAGCACGGGGAACCTCCCTCAAAGTACCGACACTGGCCTGGCTGAAAGATTGGCGAAGTTGTAGGGTGTAATTAATCTCGGCTAGTCTTTCCTTTTAGGGTTTGAAGGAAGATTTGATAAAAACAGTGGGAGCCATCCTGATTAGATAAAATAAATAACCAATCTGATCATGCAAGAGCATATGCTAAAGTGTTTTCTTCTCTCTCTCTCTAGGTAGCGACCATATCATACCTTAATCAAGATAATAATATGGATGTATTGACCGAACCCGCATGTTATACTGTGCTGGGGAACGTTGGTTCCGTTCTTTCTTATAAAAGTTATAAGACTGAACAGGATATAGGGGAATACCAGGATTCCCATGCCACCCGAATGAAGAAAGTACATGTTGATGCATTTTCTTCGGGTGTGTTCGTTACAGAGAACTGTTTCTCCATTTCCTCTACGTCCTGGGTATTAGATACCGGGTCAGGATCCCATATATGTAATCAGTTACATGGGCTTAGGAAAGGTAGAGAACTTGGAGAAGGAGATAAAGACATAAGGGTTGGAAATGGTGCAATTGTTGCAGCTAAAACCGTCGGGGAATATCACCTTGTATTGCCAACTGGTAATACATTGATTCTGAACGAATGCTATTACATGCCGAACCTGATATGCAACATTAAATCGGTTTCTTTGTTGAGTAAAAAGGGATATAATTTTTTATTACAGGATAATATTATGAACATTTTTCTAAACCAAAAGTTGGTTGGATCAGGCACGATGTGCAATGGCATTTATGTTCTAAATCAATCAACAGTTCTGAGCATAACAAACACACACAAGAGGAAGAGTTCAGAACTGAACAAATCTTTCTTGTGGCCTTGTAGACTGGGTCACATCAATGCGACACGACTAGCTAAGTTGCATAAGGATGGATATTTAAATCCGTTTGAATTTTCATCTTATGACACTTGCCAGTCATGTCTCAAAGGCAAGATGACCAAAACTCCGTTTATGGGACACAGAGAGAGAGTTACGGAACTCTTAGGACTGGTACATAGTGATGTATGTGGCCCCATGTCTACACATGCCAGGAATGGTTCTGCGTACTTCATTACATTCTCTGACGATCTCTCTAGATTCGGATATGTGTTCCTGATGAAACACAAATCAGAAACTTTTGAGAAATTTAGAGAATATAAATAAGAAGTCGAGAACCAAACAGGGAAAAGTATTAAAATCCTTCGATCTGATCGAGGAGGTGAATACTTAAGCAATGAATTCCTGGACTTCCTAAAAGAGAATGGGATTCTCTCTCAGCTGACTCCTCCATATACACCACAGCACAACGGTGTATCGGAATGGAGGAACCACACCCTATTAGATATGCTGCGCTCTATGATGAGCACAGCTGAGTTACCTATTTCCTTTTGGGGGTATGCACTGGAAACAGCTGCAGACCTATTGAATATGGTTCCCACCAAATCTGTGCCAACCACTTCATATGAGATATGGAAAGGAAAGAGACCATATCTTAATTATGTTAAGATATGGGGTTGTCCGGCCTATGTAAAAACGCAAAATCCGGACAAACTCGCGGCAAGGTCCATTCAGTGTAAGTTTATTGGATATCCCAAATATTCGCGCGGGTATATCTTCTACCACACCGAGGAACAAAAGGTGTTTGTTTCTCGACATCCCACCTTTTTAGAAAAGGAATTTCTTGACAAAGAGATTAGTGGCAAGAAGGTAGAATTGGAAGAGGTTCCAGCAATACAGACTACGACAGAAGATTTGGTTGAACCGGAGGATTCAGTAGTTCCCAACGAACCTCAGCCTCTCCGCCGATCTAGTAGGGTTCCTCACCCACCTGAGAGATACTACGGTTTTCTCATGGATGGTGGGAGCGAAGATTGCATCATGGTTGATGATGACCCAACTAGCTTCGAGCAGGCCATCACGAGTGGGGACTCAGTGAAATGGCTGGATGCAATGCGGTCCGAGATAGAATCCATGTACACCAACAAAGTATGGACTTTGGAAGATGCTCCTAAAGGGGTAAAACCCATTGGGAGCAAGTGGATCTTCAAGAAAAAACTTGGTGTAGATGGGAAAGTGGAGACTTTCAAAGCTAGACTTGTTGCAAAGGGTTTTCATCAAAGACCAGGTGTGGACCATTACGAAACCTTTTCTCCAGTGGCTATGCTTAAATCCATCTGGATCATGCTTGCCATCGCTGCATATCATGACTACGAAATCTGGCAAATGGATATTAAGACCGCCTTTCTAAACGGTGATTTAGAAGAGTGCGTGTACATGACTCAGCCAGAGGGCTTCGTAGATAGAGGGAGCAGCAGGAAGGTGTGCAAGCTGCTTAAATCCATTTATGGATTAAAGCAAGCATCGCGGAGTTGGAACATCTGCTTTGACGTCGTTATCAAAGAGTTTGATTTCGTTAAAAACGTAGATGAACCTTGTATCTACAAGAAGGTAGCAGAGAGTAAGGTTGTCTTTCCTCGTATTGTACATGGACGACATACTCTTGATAGGAAATGACATTCCTATGCTGCAATCGGTCAAGCTCTTCTTATCACAAAGATTCTCAATGAAAGATCTTGGTGATGCCTCCTGCATATTGGGAATTATGATCTATAGAGATAGATCAAAAAGGATATTGGGATTGTCCCAATCCAGGTACATTGACACCATACTAAAGAGGTTTAGTATGGAAGAGTCCAAACGTGGGTTTTTACCCACGATCTCAGGGCTCACTCTCTCCAAAGAGATGTCTCCCAAGACTGATTTGGAGAGAGCTCGCATGCAAGGGATACCTATGCTTCGGCTGTAGGCTCTATCATGTACACGATGCTATGTACCAGACCTGATGTAGCATACTCACTAAGTGCAGTGAGTAGGTATCAAGCTGATCCTGGAGAGAGTCACTGGACAGCTATGAAGAGCATTCTCAAGTACTTGCGAAGGACTAAGGAGATACTCTTGGTGTATGGTAACGGAGAACTCCAAGTGGAGTCCTTTACCGATTCGAGCTTCTAGAGTGATAAGGACGACTCTAAGTCGCAGTCGGGATTTTTCTTTACCCTTTACGGAGGGGCGGTTAGCTGGAAGAGTTCCAAGCAGGAAACCACGGCAGACTCAATGATGGAGGCTGAATACATCGCTACCAATGATTCTGCCAAAGAGGCTGTCTGGATCAAGAAGTTCATTACTGAACTTGGAGTGGTTCCATCCATTGAGCATCCAATACCTTTGCGATAATAATGGAGCGGTGGCTTTGGCCAAAGAACCCAGGTCCCATCAGCGATCCAGGCATATTCTGAGGCGGTATCACCTGATCCGGGAGATAGTTGAACGCCGGGAGATAGAGGTCAGGAGGGTTGATACGAAGAACAACACAGCGGATCCACTCACGAAGGCCATACCCCAGATACAGTTTGAGAGACTCTTCGGGATGCTAGGTATGCGATACTACAGCAGCTGGCCCTAGTGCAAGTGGGAGATTGTTAGCTGTATGTATGCCCTAGAGGCCAGTATTGTACAGATGATGTATATTATATTGGATGCTTGGACATATATAGAGAGGACTTTCTTGCTCGACATGATAGTTTGCTATCTGGTTGCTCTTTATCTTAACATATATACTTGTCTCTTTATACTGTCTAATAGTTACATGTTGGTAAAGCCCTTAGGATGTGTACTTGACTACCTGGACTACGATGCGGATCATACTAGTGGGGACATGGTAGTCCATAAGTATATCCTTCAAGGTCCCTAGTCGTGGGTGTATCGAGACAGGGCATCGATATACCAGTGTAGACTAGCGTATACGCTTCTCGACCCATGAGATGGGCGATGGATGATCTCATATCCATTGGTGTTTGACATCAGAGATGGTATACGGGTGCTCAGTGGAGACTGGGTACACTGGACGGACTCGCCGAGAACTCCCAGATGGTATTATACCTTACGTCAGATGGCAGTTCTCTGGTGACACTTGTGCAGGTTAGTCTGTAGACCCGAGATCGTCATAGTGTCTTATGTGATTCCCACTGTGCTTTGATTTCCACCTTACTACGCCCATGAGGGCATGCAAAACGGTGGTTTTTGGGTACAGTCCAGAGTCACATGGAGGCAATGAGCGATAGGAGGGGTTTCGTCTCTCCCGGTATTGGGGGTTGATGTTGCGCTGTGCTTGATTGGCCGTAACAGGGAAGTCCCTGGCCAGAGCTAATTTAGAGATTTACTGGTAAGTGTTACCAGTAGTTTCTTGACCCGTTATGAGCCTCACATCGGCACGACTTGTCGGTTATTGGGGTCTGACGTTTACCACCCCTAGACTTGATATGCGACATATCAGACGAGGAGACTGAATTGTACGGGAAGTGTTACCTGCTGGCTTTTACAGGAGTTTGAGCGGGCTTGCTTGCTGATCTTCTGATCGCTCAATGCCTGGGTAGCCGTTACGTCCAGCTAGTACCGCTGACGGCTTATGGGTGCTTGATGTGATCATCACCTACTGCCGGCGTATTGACGAGTCTTTAGAGTCCTACATAGAGGATTTACTGGCTCAGGCAAAAAGAAATAGGAGCGCATATATGATTTGTGCGGGACCGAGAATAATGCGTGCATGTGATACCGTATTCTATTCTCGCGACTTCTTGTATCGGTCGGTTATATGCGATATAGCCGGGTTATCGAATCAAGTGTTGATTCGATAAATCGATACATTGGATGTTAGTCGGTTATATGAGATATGACCGGATTATTAAGTCAAGTGTTGATTTAATAATTTAGTGTATAATTGTATATTATATATACTAATTTACATTAACTAACACATGTTCACTTTAGGATTTTTCTCACATAAGCACAACTTTAATATATATGTGTTATATATTAAAATGTGTGTTCTTTTTGTATCATGGTTGATGATACAACATTAATGAGTGTATGAGACATACACCATCCTATTTGTTATGTTGGATTTAAAGTTTAAAAGTAATTACAAAATTAGTGGAAAATTAGAAAATGCATGAAGCTTGTGGAAGCTTGTGGATGCATTGACTAAAGTCCACTAAATTTGTTTTTACTTTGGATTTTAACCTAACCATTACACTTAGCTATGGTAATGTTTCTACATGAGTTAGTATATGATACTCACTCACCATGGTTAACTCACTTACTTGATCATTATCCTCATTCTTTTCTTTTGTTCATCTTCTTCTTCATTGAGCAAAAGAAAAAGCTTGCTAGGGTTTTGAAAATAGAGTGAAACTTTATGAGAAATAAAATTCTAAAGAGAACCCACTTCCTATTTCTCCATCCTATACTAGACTAGCACTTTAGTTTAGGGTGTTTGCTTCACTAATTCTCTAGTTAGTGAAGTAGAAGCTTGAGTTGGCATCCTTTCGACGTAGATCATCTTCGGCCTCGAAAACTTCAAGCAAGGACGCTCTTTAGCCTCGTGAAGCCATGCAAGAGTCCGGGAGAACCACGATCGCAGTGAAGGGACTTCAACAAGGAGCTAAAGAAGTGAAGGACTGATCTACAAAGGTTGTATTTCGTATTCACTTAGTAGTAAACGTAGTTTACTTGCATATGAAATCCTAATTTCTAGCAACGATCTTGTTTATGGTTATTCGGCACGGCTAAAATTTTAAACGGGCATTGTTGATGCATTGTAGAACCTTATTAGAGTGCCTAGTAACCCTACAGTGGTATCAAAGCCTAACTAGAACATTAGGCGATGTGTTAACGAAGTTAAAACTCCGAACGAACCCGAATACGTCAAATTATACCCTCTCTGGTCATTTTTTAAAAACTGGGTTTTTCCTGAATTAAAAATACCTAAAAAATTCAGCAGGGTTTTCTAAGAATTACCATGAAAAACGAGCCCCAAAGTCCTCCACGTGGCCGCGGAACCGCGGCAATAAGCCACTTTTAGCGGCGGTTCCGCGGCAAGAAAAGGGTATTAGGGACGGTTCTTTGTGCAGTAACATCCTTAGAAATTCCCGCATTTTTCTGGGTATTTTTAAACTGACTCAAGTGTTGAGTATTTTGGGGTTTATTTTGTAATCGTCGATTCGATCGGAGAATTTAATTTTGTTTTGTTATTCCGGATAATTTAGAAAGTATTAAAATGTTCGAACGGATATCATTAACTCAATTTTTCCCGGCACGAAAAACATTCAAGTGTTGAATTTTTCTCGGGTTTAAATATTTCGGAAAAACGTGCATGTGACGCGATGGACCCTCTAGAAGACAACAAACCTTAACTCGATTATGTGACCGTCTTGAACTGCCTTTTGAACCTTAGGGTTTGGGGCAGTACGATGTGCCACATGTGAGGCGTTGGCTTGACCCTTCTACGGCTGGACCATTGCTACTATGACGTATTCTGCAATTTTTGAACTCCGCTCAAGTGTTGAGCTATTATGGAAATCTTGGGTATTTGATTATTCGATCGGAAAGTTTAATACTGTCTATTTATCTGGAATGTGATACAATGTGGAATTCATACAGTTAGGCATGAAATGCGAAATATGTGATATTTCGGATTTACGATGTCTAAGAAGATTGTGGATTCCAAATGTTGTAGTTTTACACTTTCTTTTCTGCGACCGTAAGTGTAATATGTGATATCGCCGGTTTCGTTGTTATATGTCAACGACAATTGGGATGCGCATATTTACTTACGTTGATGACATGTGATGTTATGAGTTGCTGGATATGTTATATTGGATCGTCGCGTTCTGAATAGCCGGGGGTTTTTATGTGAGATGAGAGTTTTTATTTTCATTCATGTAAAATTAAATGTATGTAAAATTCTTTTATTGTGGCACTTCCGGGATGAGGTCGATGTCACCATTTGTATATTATTTACTTTTCCGCACTAGGATAGACCCAAGGAGGAGAGCACAAGTAACCGGGTTCTAGAGTCCAGTGGGAGACCAAGTCGAGGAGTCGAGTTCGGGTCTCCTAACTCTAGAATTAGTAGGGTTGCTTGCCGCTCTCGTAGGGGTCTAGGGGTGTAGGTTTGGCTATTCATCGCGACCGTAGAATCCGTGTTTTATATAGGCTCAAAATAAAACACGAATGTCCTATTATATCCAATGTTTCATATGTTTCTTCTGCTGCGATATCAAGAGAAACCGGGTTTTTAAAACAACACATAATCTCTTTTGAAATATCCACGGTTCTCAAATCCAGAAATCTCATGAAAACAGCATATCTCAATGCGTAAAATAATAGAGCATGATGTATGCGACATATAAAAAGAAATGCGAGCATATCCGTGTATCATGCAACATGGAATAGTGATATGACATATTAAGGGGAAAACCGCTCTTTTAAAATGATTCCAGTTTTTAAAGTATAACATGCGGTTCCTAATTTTCCAATAAGACCAGCTATCTATGTAGGTACAATATGTATATACGCAAGTATAGATGTATCAATGTATATGTCATGATGCAGCAACCCTACTGTGTAGTGACATGGCAATTATCGATGATGAAGTGTATGAGCCGGAAAATATGTGTACGTGCAACATACGCATCATCGATAATGGTGCAAGTATACTAGCAGAGGTATAAGCAATGCAATGGAAATAATATGAATGCAGCATAAGGTAAATCATATGCAAATGCTGACGGGTATACGTAACTAGCATGATCGAGTCGGTGAATCTATCAGTCGGCAACTAGCCTCACAGCATCACGTACGGTATAATCCATCGTAGGCGTCCTCTAGTCAAGGGTATGGATCAACATCAAGTTAAACTCATCACGCACGGAAAATCATCGTGCGGCGGCATTAAGCTAACAGGGATCCTAACATCCTATACGACAAATGAGGGTATGGCCTAATATCACATACAGCCCATCATCCATGATTCACAACATTCTATATATGGATATATATCTATGTCCCAGGTCACATCCATAATAATCTCATATCAGGGGACCGGCAGGGTATAAGTCATCTCGATCGACTCGCATCCGTATACCAACATAACATCATATCATCATATCAGTCTTATATTCTTTCATCGCATTTGTATCACATATCAAATCAAATTTACATAAACATTCTGTCTCTGCTAAGTATCAGTATCTAATCTAACTAACACACCCGAACCATACAATCGGATTTTTAAAGAAGTGAATCGTAGTTTTGAAAATAGGGGTTACGGTGTTTTTAAGAAAAAGATATCATTTGGAAATCCGTAACATCCCTCAAGATTATATTTTTAAAAGATACATACGACTCCTTGTTTTAGAAAAAGGTATGGCTTAGATGACGCATTTACATCGACTATCTAGTCCTACAGTATCCTAAACGGCAATATCGCTAAACGTCATCCTATGATAGTAGTAACCTATCACTTCTAACTGTAAGTCTACGGTAGCGCCCCGGCCGTCTAACAGACGCCAATATGCGGAACAAAACTTTTACGACTGGCGCTATCACATACTATAACCCGGATCTGCCATTAAAGCTAAACTAACATATTGTAAAGAGGGTAGAATTGTTATACCGAATGATCTGAGTCCTTCGGTCTTCAACCATCATCCCACGCTTTGTTGCGGCGGCTTCGATCTTCTAAAACTCCAGTCTCGTCGTCTAGGTGGCACCACGTCGACGGATCTTTAAACAGGCTTCCGCCTCTGAACCGAGGCAACTCGGTCGTCAAGTTTGCTAAAAGAAACGACCAAGATGATGTAGAGAATGAGTAAAACACTTTGTCTCGTTACGTCCAAAGCTATGGACGAACGGTTATGGAAGTTGCCATTTGGAATTGTGATGGAATGAACTAAGAAATTTCCATACACCAAACTATCATAATCTTTTCAAGCAAAATAACCATCCATCCTCACAATGAGGGGCCGGCCACTTTTTAGAGGGAGGGAGGTGAGTGTAGGAGCAATGGAGGGGTGACCATTACCTTTGAACTTATCATAACATAACATCAAAGCATGACTCACAAATGACACCAAGTATGAACACAATAAATGCATAATTAAAGCACCATTAATGAACAAATGAGTCACAAGCCTAATCACCACTTCTAGAACCTTCTAGGAGCATGACTCACCCTCATGACTCACCCAAGAAGAAAAGATAAATCCGCATTTAACCGAATGTTAAATACGGGTGATAGAAAACTGGAAACTGGAAACTTCCAAAAGTGATCCTGAAACGAATTTCAGGATAACCCCGTAATAGTATAAACATACCCGCATTTGTATTACGACCGAATACAAATGCAACAGAGACAAAGATATTATATCTACACAGTGTAATACTGGGATCCGGCTTAAACCAAAGCCTACCAGTATTATCTGCCCGAAAAATGACACGTGCGAAAATGCACGTGCATTTTCCGAAGCCCGCCATAATACCATACGGCATCTACAACGTTTCGCCTGAACTTGGGAAAGTGTCTGTGGGGGACTCTAATGACTCATCAATACACTGGCACTGGGTATAACTCCTAGCATGTCAGAGGTACAAGCTGTACGTAACGGTTTGCGTATGTATTGATTGGAAGGGAAGCTGACGAGCGAACTCATCTATAAACCTTACTGAGCCTTACAGTGACAAAATCCGTACAGTCCGGTCCATTCGTCTATGAGTATCGCATATTAGGCCTAAGGGGCCGGTAAACATCAGACCCCAAATAGCTGCATAAGTCGTGTCAGAGAGCAGCCCATAACACCCTGAGATACTACTGGAATACCTTCCAGTAAATCTCGATTACCCTGGCCAGGGATTTCGTGTAATGGCTCTCCTAAACGCAACGCGATCTCACCCCCAATACCGGGAGAGACGAATCCCCGAAGATCTGCTCACTGCCTCCATATGGCTCGGGACTGTACCCAAAATATACCTGTTTGCACGACTCCTTTGACCCGTGGTAGGTATAAATCAAAGTACAGTGGGAACTCACACGAGACAAATGACGACCTCAGGTCGATAAACTAACCTGTACACATGTCACCAGGGAACTGCTATCTGACGCTAGGTATAATACCAACTAGCAAGTTCCCGGTGTCCGGTGTACTCATAACTCAATGAGCACCTGTATACATCTTAGGTGAACCAACTAATACCAATGGCTTGTGAGACCGGCCACCGCCCCTCGTCGGGGTCTCGAATGTATACACTAGTCTACTCCGGAGTATCGATGCCCTGTCTCGAAACTCCCACGACTAGGGACACTTTAAGGATGTGCTTATAGACCCCAGCTCCCACATATATGATCGCCATCATACTGCTAGTAGTCAAGCAAGAATCCTATGGTCTCTATCAAAGTGTAACAGTGATAAAGACAAACCAGATAGCACACTATCATCTCGAGTAAGACTGTTCTATCGGTATAGGTCCTCCCTCAATCATTGCAATCACGTACCTGCGATCCAATAATTGACTTAGAGGGCATTATATCCCACACTAACTATCCTCTAGTTTCTAATATGGTTTCATAGCTATCTCATTCTACCATAGTTTCCTAATCTAGGTTCCCTTAACCATATTCTATAATCGGTTTCCACCAAAACTTTGCGGGGGTGTTATACGCCATCCACTCGACTACCCCCGTGGATATAGATCCACTCACCTTGCTTCTTGTGTGCCGATGCCGATGTCTCCAACTTTATCTTCAATGCCTCGACATCACATGAGGTACTTACAAAGATAACACAATCACAAAAGTATATGAAAATCACATCGGGAACCAAAACGGCACACGCTACTTTCATAGGTAAGAACCTATAGTCTCGCATGCAAACATGACCAATAACCCTTTGCCGTTGACGTTCAAACGCCACCCGACAGAAACGAATCACTAAATACCAAAATCCATGCTAAAATAAGTTGTAAACCATGTGCCAACACAGGAAAAAGATCCCAGATTCTAGCCTAGATGGAATCAGTCAAAATTGCATATGCCAAGGGTCAAATTTACTGGAGATAGGGCCCTGAAACAAAAACGAGGCAATTCCCACCTGCTCTTGCCGCAAATTGCGGCCAGAAAGAGTTAATTGGCGGCCTGGAAGAGGGGGTAAAGGCTAGGGCTTTGGGTGATAGTTCCTATGTGCCTGCATGTATCACTGTCAATCTAAAATAATTTAAGGAGTCTCGGGGTGATAGCAGATTTCCAAATACAATCACAGAATCACAGTTTTTCCCGATATCTTTTTTCTAAATTCGTATTCCGGGTTCTAGTCTCTAGTTTAGTCCAATGTAACATCATAATAGGGGTTGTAGTCCCTAATTACACCTCAATTCACCTTTGATTTCAATTCAAACCCTAAACCCTAACTTGGAATTTCCAAAGTTCATCAAACCACACAATATCGACATGAAACAAGTATAAATGCATAAGGAATTGAAATACTACTCTAAGGGTGCAGAAATTACCTCCTTTGGCAACTCAAGAAAATTCTTAAGTTTCTCAAAGTCTTCAAAATCCTCTCTTTCTAGGTCCAATGTGTTCCTCTCGAGCTTGTGAACAATTTTTGTGAAGTGGGGATAGGGTTTTGGAGTTGTATCCATGATGTTTTAGGGGATTGAAGATGGAGGAGGAAGAGGGAAGATGCAGCAGCAGCAGCTCCTAGGGAGAGAGGGGAGAGAAAATGGTGTGAAGAATGATGGAGGAAAGGTTCACCAAGTCAAAGGTAACCCCTCACCCACTCTTTCTCTCTCTTAATCATTCCTTCACTTTTTCATTTCTTTTCTTTTTATTTCCTTATCACATCAATGGTAAATCCTAAGCAACCATGCTAAAAACGAAGAGAAGGCAAGGAAACAAATGTAACACAAGTGTAAAAATGATATGTGCATGTTTTGCATAAAAATGCTAAAAAACCGATTAGCGATTTTTAATCGCGATTAGCACTAAATTAGCATATAAATAATCATAAAAACTTTAAAATGGCATAATTCCATAAAATACCCTATTTTAGAATTTTCTATATAATTTTTCTCATTTATCGGTATTTAATTTTACCGAAATATTAAAATATTCATTAAAAATTAATATTAAATTATGAAAATTCCCAAAAATAATATTTAATTTTTTGAAATATTACAATTTTCTTTACATTAATCATATTAATGTAGTCCTATCATTTAAGTCCTTAAGCCAATCAAAGAAAAGAAACGAAAATACAACGTACTCTTATACTATTTGCATTCGCCGCAATGTTCCGTTATGCACCGTTAGGTTACTTAACTAACGGCATACCGGGACGGGACTAGCACGGGTGTAAAACATAAGCAACGTCTATTATATATCTCATATATAATATAGCATTCGTCTCAGATATATTAAGCGATCACATCACAGAATATAGGCAGTAGAAACACAGATATGATAATATAGGATATACTAGGACGTCCGTAATTAGTATTTAGCCAACAATAGAAAATACGGATTCCATAGTCGTGATGAATAGCCAATCCCACACCTTAGACCCCTACGAGAGCGGCAAGTGACCCTGCTAATTCTGGAGTTAGGAAACCCGGTCTCGACGCCTCGAGATGGTTTCCCACTGGACCCCAGAACCCGATCACTTGTGCTCTCCTCCTTGGGTCTATCCTAATGCGGAAAAGTAAATAATATACAACAATGGTGACATCATCCTCAACCCAGAAGTGCCCCAAATAAAAGAATATTACATTACAAATGAATTTTACATGAATGAAAAGTAAAACTCTCATCTCACATAAAAACCCCCGGGCTATTCGATCACGACAATCCTATACATCACAACACAGCAACACATAACATCACATGTCATTAACGTAAGCAAGTATGCGTACCCTAATTGCCGTTGACATATAGCAATGAAACCGGTGATACGCATACTACGCTTACGGTCGCAGAAACAAGTATCACATACTACTAGGCGATGTTAAACCCTTCGATCGAATTAATGAACACCCATATTCCCCAGCAAGCTCAACACTTGATCACCATTAAACAATACCTAAAATCTATGCCACGGTATTTAATGGACCAATCGTAGAAGGGCCGACCCAAGCCTCATTTGTGGCGCCACTAACTACGGCAAACCCTAAGGTTCAATCGTAGTTTGGTGGTCACATCTCGAGTTAGGGTTACTTTCTTCTAGAGGGTCCATAGGAATACATGCATTAGTTATCGAGTACGTTCAACCTGGAAAATATGAGTGTTTGATAATTCGATCGACCTGTTTAACTTTGCCAACGTTACCAATACAATGCTATAAAAATACGAATACGAACTATTCCGCAAAGAGCCCAATACCAAACTTACATCACATGCAATTCTGGACTACATAAACAAAACCAGAAACCCCGGAACATAATGTACAGAACACTAGAGCAAAACGAGAAGGAGAGGAGCACAGTGGGTCTGCGACGCCGGAAATATTGGCTTCGTCGCCGGCCCAATCCGAGCCCCCCTTCGTACTTCACCACTGTTCTTGTATTATTTTAAATGCCACTCTGCAGTTGTTTAAATAATTTTCAGGTCACTTTTAAAAAAAATTACAGAGAGCATTTTTCAAGGGTCTATAATTTCGTATTTTGCGGAAGTTTTCGTTTTCGTATTGTCGTAACATCGTCTAGGCTTCTAGTTATACTCTGATACCATGAAGGAGTTTCTACAGCACCACTACAAGGGTTTGGTAGTATCACACATGCCATATTTAAATTTTTAGGGTGCTAGAGAAACTAACCTAAGGATCATACTAGAAAAGCTAGGGTAACAAAACATTAACACTAACACAAGTAGCAAAAGCTAGGGTTTTGAGAATACAACCTTTATAGCTCCCTACGCTAGACTCCTTGGCCACTTGAGAGTTGAAAAGAAGCTCACTTGAGATTCTCTAGGTCCACGACGATCCACCCGGAGTCCTCTTTGTCCAAGCTAGATGCTTCACTTGATCAAGAGAAGAAGTTGAAGCCAACACCCTAAACTAGTTGGCTAGAGTAGTATAGAATGTTGATGTGGTTTTTTTTCTCACTTAAAGGCCCTAACTTGATCACTCTTTCACTCACTAATGGAAGCTAGAGAGCAAGAGAGAGGAGGATGAAGATGAAGGCAATATGAGAGCTCAAGATAATGATAAGCTTATGTTAAAAATGAGAAATGAAAATATATATATTTTCTCTTTCTCATTCTTAACCCTAGTTATAAAATATCTAGATATTTATTTTGGATCCAAAATGGCCATAGAAAATAAATCATTGTTAAAGCAAAGGGTTAGTGAATGAATAAAATATTAAACCATGATAGAATTTCCATTTCCATTTTCTTTTATCCAAAAATAAATATCAACATATTTATATAAAGTGTGAGTCTTATATTGCCACCATCTCATGTATCAACAACCATGATAGAATATTATATGGATGTATGTGTGCATACACATCCATATGTGCATCAAAAAGAATAAGTGCATACATGCATGCATACAAAAAAATACAAGAAAGGGTTTAAAGTGAAAAAACTAATGGTCAATGATAAATCAACACTTGATTTAGCAAACCGGTAATATCACATACGACCCGACCAATAGCAAACCGCCCGATTAATATACGGTATCATATACGCGCATTTAATCGGGTCCCCGCGCATATCTCATATGCACACCACATCGTTTCGCCTGGACTAGATAACTCCATTGTGGGACTCTAAGACTCGTCAATACGCCGGCAGTGGGCGATGATCATATCAAGCACCCCCAAGCCGCAAGAGGTCAGCTAAACGTAACGGCCACCGGGGTATTGAGCGATCAGAAGAAAACAAGCGAACTTGTCACAACTCCCGTCGAGCCAACCGGAAACACTACCGTACAGTCCGGTCTCTTCGTCAGATATGCTGCATATCGAGTCTAGGGATGGTAACGTCGACCCCAATAACTCAATAAGTCATGCCGATGAATGGTCAATAACAGATTGAGAAACTACTGATAACACTTATCAGTAAATCTCAAAAGCCCTGTCCAGGGACTTACTGATATAGCCAATCGAGCACAGCACAGCATCAACTCCCAATACCAGGAGAGACGAAACCCCTCCTATCGCTCATCGCCTTCGTGTGTCTCGGGACTGTACCCAACGACCACCTATTTGCATGACTCAGTAGAGCCGTAGTAGGGTGGTGATCAAAGTACAGTAGGAGAACACACAAGACTCTATGACGATCTCAGGTCTACAGACTAACCTGTACCAGTGTCACCTGAGAACTGCTATCCGACAATAGATATAATACCATATAGGAGTTCTCCGTGAGTCCGTCCAGTGTACCCAGTCTCCACTGAGC
Organism: Agapanthus africanus; assembly: GCA_030015575.1. NCBI lineage: Eukaryota > Viridiplantae > Streptophyta > Magnoliopsida > Asparagales > Amaryllidaceae > Agapanthus > Agapanthus africanus. Next base: position 521,988,581 of record CM057337.1, read on the forward strand.
ACCCGTATATGATCTCGATGTCAAACATCAATGGATGTGGGAACATCCATCGCCCATCATATGGGTCTAGTATCATATACGCTAGTCTACTCTGGTATATCGATACCCCATCTCGATACACTTACGACTAGGGACATTTCAGGATATGCTTATAAACTATAGATGTCCCATTAGTATGATCTCCATCATAATCACAGTAGTCAAGCCAATATCCTCAGGGCTTTATCAACATGTGTAAATGAATAAAAGCATGATCAAGTCAACATGTCAGATAAAGAAGAACCAGATAACATACTATCATGTCGAGCAAGAATGTACACTGAATATATATATATACATGTATAAATACATCCACTATCATATAATGGCCTCTAGGGCATACATATATACAACAAGAATTGAGTTAGGGTTTTTGTTCATCTAGAGGGTCTATAAAGTTACTTGCACGACTATCGAATATAATTAACTTAAGAAAATCTCAACACTTGGAAATTTTCAGCGAGGGCAATGGGGGGTTATTGATGTTCGCTTGAACTGTTAAACATCATCCAAGTTACCATTACAATGTTAAAAAATACGATTACAAAATACTCCGAATAAGGCCCTAAGCACAATTTGCATCACATGAAAATTTGGTCTAAACAAACAATACCTGAAACCCTAAAATCTAGACACCAGAGCACAAAAAACATTTTGGGCAAAACCAGGGGGGCCGGCCACATCGGATTTTCAGGGGAGGGGCTCGGCCAAAATCTGAGGGGCCTTGCTCAAATTTGTTCTGTGCTCATATTATTGTGTCAGTAAGCTTCTGCACTTGTTCGAAATTTTTTTCTAGCACTTTAAAAAATCGACAGAGAAGCAAAGTTTAAGGGATGCAGTTTTGCTAATTCGGGGTTGTTTCGTTTCCGTATTATTTCTAACATTGTCTATGTTTCTAGCCTGGCTCTGATACCACTGTAGGGATTTTATAGCACCGCACTAGGTTTAGGGTTGCATCACACATGCTATAACAAAAATTTTAGAGGGTGCTAAACAATTCCAACCCTGAATCGAACTAGAAAGATAGAGTTACAACATGCTAGTATCATATACTACAAGTGTCTAACACTAAATGGAAGTGAATACAACCTTTGTAGACCTCCTTCTAGACTCCTTGGATCGATTGAGGTTTGAACTGGTTGGCTTGTGTCCTTCTGAGTTCACGATGATCCACCATGAAGTCTCCTTGCACCAAGCTCCAAGCTTCTCTTGATCAAGGATAAAGAAGAAGCTAACACTCCACTCAAGTGGGCAAGACCAAAGTAGAATGGTGATTTGGGTTTTGATCTCAAGTAAAAACCTTTTCTTTTTAATCCTTTCTCTTTCTTTTGAAACCCTAGTGAGCTTTGAGGAGAGAGAGGAAGAAGGAAATGGATCAAGCTAAACTCATGAGAATAATGATAATGATAACCCTTGCTTAACTCAAGAGAGTAAGAAAGAGTATCATGCCAAACTATGGTTACAAAATATCTAGATATTTTGTAACTTGAGATTAAGCAAAACCATGGGCAAATGAAACCATGGTTTTGACTTGTCAACACAAAGAAATGAGAGTTGAATAGTCAACCATGATTCCATTTGTCATTTTGCTTAATCTCAAATTAACAAAATATATTTATAAATATGTAACCATGTGAGTCTTGCATCGCCACCACCAATGTATCATCAACCATGACACATGTATGCTTACATGTGTGCATGCACATCAACATATACATACACTCATGCATGCTTCAAAAGAAATAGGTTTTAATAAATAAGCTAATGGACTTATTATTAAATCAACACTTGATTTAATAACCCGGTCATATCACATATGACCCTTCCAGTAGTAAACGCCCGAATAAAATAAGGTATCTAATACACGCATTTAATCGAGCTCTCGCGCATATCACATATGCACCCAAATCATTTCGCCTGAGCTAGAAGACTCCTTTGTGGGACTCTAAGACTCGTCAATACGCTAGCAACAGGTAGTGATCACATCACATGCCCACAAACCGTCAGTGGCACAAGCAGTACGCAACGGCTCCTAGGTATTGAGTGATCAGAAGAAATACAAGCAAACCTGCTAAAACTCCCGTCGAGCCAACTGGCAACACTTACCGTACAGTCCGGTCTCTTCGTCAAATATGCTGCATATCAGGTCTAGGGATGGTATCGTCGACTCCAATAACCCAATAAGTCATGCCGGTATATGGCTCATAATGGATCGAGAAACTACTGATAACATTTATCAGTAAATCTCAGCAGCCATGGCCAGGGACTTCTTGTTATAGCCAATCGTGCATGGTGAAACATCAACCCCCAATACCGGGAGAGACGAAACCCCTCCTATCACTCATTGCATCCATGTGCCTCGGGACTGTACCCAAAATCCACCTGTTTGCACGACTCAGTAGAGTCATGGTAGGGTGGAGATCAAAGTACAGTGGGAGACACACAAGACTCTATGAGGATCTCGGGTCTACAGACTAACCTGTACCAGTGTCACCTGAGAATTACTATCCGACGATAGATATAATACCATATAGGAGTTCTCTGTGAGTCCGTTCGGTGTACCCAATCTCCACTGAGCACCCGTATACGATCTTTGGTGTCACCACACCAATGGATATGGGATCATCCATCGCCCATCATATGGGACAAGTAACATATACGCTAGTCTACTCTGGTGATATCGATGCCCCATCTCGATACACCCACGACTATGAACATTTTAAGGATATGCTCATAGACTACTCTGTCCCACTAATATTATCCGCATCATAATCTCAATAGTCCTGCATCATCCTAAGGGCTATATCAACATGTACCAAATGAATGAAAGCACGATCAAATGAACATGGCAAGATAAAAGGTGCAACCAGATAGCATACTATCATGTCGAGCAAGAATGCTCCCTGAATATATATATATATACACACACACACATACACATACACACATACCGGTACATACACTATCATATAATGGCCTCTAGGGCATACATATATCCAACAGTTCGCATCGCTTTCCTCCACGCCCAGCAAGCCTCTGAAGGAAGTTCCTCCGACCGGTGATGGAGTTGGAGCTCGAGCAGCCCGCTTTCAACGCGGATCATCTACGTCGAGGCAGTCGGCGTGCAGACGCGATCGGAAGCTCACGAAGTTTAGACGGGGTCTTCCGGGATTAGCCGGACATGCTACAAAGGTTGTAGAACCTTTGAACTTTTCCTTATGCTCTTTACAATTAGCTAGATACAAGTGCTTGGACGATTTTTGGGATACGGCAAATCGCGCTCCTACGGAATTTTTGTTTTTCGTCCATCCCCGCTTCCGCTGCACGCATGCACGGGGCGCGCCCGGCCTTACCCTTGAGTACAGAATTCCGTGACTTTCTAAAACAAAATGGTATTCTCTCTTATCTTACTTTTCCGTACACATCACAGTACAATGGTGTATCATAGCAGAGGAATCATACTTTATTAGATATGGTTCGCTCTATGATGAGTAATGCCGAATTGCCTCTTTCTTTCTGGGGTATGCACTTGAGATAGCGACATACCTGTTGAATAGGGTACCGACCAAATCCGTGCATACCACTCCATATGAAATATGGAGTAGTAAGAAACCATGTCTTAAATTCATTAAGATATGGGGTTGTCCGGCTTATATTAAAATGCAAAATCCAGACAAACTGGAGGCACGTTCAATTCTATATAAGTTTGTATGATACCCTAAGAATTCATGAGGTTATCTGTTCTACCACACCGAGGAACAGAAGGTTTTTGTTGCTCATCATGCCACCTTTTAGAATGGCAATTTCTTGCAAAAGAAATTAGTGGGAGTAGGGTAGAACTGGAAGAAATTCTGGAACCACAAACTGAAACTGAAGAATTGGTGGAACCTCATGATTCAATAATCCCGGACAAACCTCAGCCACTCCGCAGATATAATAGGATTTCTCGTCTACCCGAAAGATACTACGGTTTTCTCATAGATAGGGATCGAGAGGATTACATCTTGGAAGAAGATGATCCTACTAGTTTCGAGCGGGTCATTAACAGTAGGGCCTCTATAAAATGGCTTGATGGTATGAAATCCGAAATGGAGTCCATGTACACCAACAAAGTTTGGACTTTGGATGTTGCTCCTCCTGGGGTATAACCTGTTGGATGCATGTGGATCTTCAAAAAGAAGATTGGTATTGATGGACAGGTGGAAACCTTTAAGGCTAGACTTGTTGCAAAAGGTTTTCGTCAAAGATCAGGAGTGGACTATGACCAAACCTTTTCTTTAGTGGCTATGCTTAAATCCATTCGGATCCTACTTGCCATTGCTGCCTACCATGACTATGATATCTGGCAGATGGACATTAAAATGGGTTTTCTAAATGGAAGTTCAGAAGAGTGCGTTTATATGAATCAGCCAAAAGGATTCGTAGACAGTGGGAGCAGCTGGAAGGTGTGCAAATTGATTAAATCCATTTATGGATTAAAGCAAGCGTCATGGAGCTGGAACATCTGTTTTGATGAAACATTCAAGGAATTTGACTTCATCAAAAATGAAGATGAGCCACGTATATATAAGAAAATTGTAGGAAGAACTGTCATATTCCTAGTCTTGTATGTGGATGACATTCTCTTGATAGGAAATGACATTCGTATACTATAATCGGTCAAGTTGTTCTTGTCACAAAAATTCTCCATGAAAGACCTGGGTGATGCCTCGTACATTCTTGGGATTAAGATCTACAGAGATAGATCCAAGAAATTGCTGGGACTTTCACAGTCCAGTTACATAGAGACCATACTAAAGAGATTTAGTATAGAAGATTCCAAGCCCAGTAATATACCCGCATTGCACGGAATCACCCTCTCCAAAGAAATGTCTCTTAAGACTGATGAGAAGAGGGTTCGCATGAGCACTATACCCTATGCTTCGGCGGTAAGATCTATAATGTATGCGATATTGTGTACCAGACCAGATATAGCTTACGCGCTTAGCGTGGTGAGCCGGTATCAGTCAAACCCAGGTGAGAATCATTGGACAGATGTGAAGAACATTCTTAAGTACCTGAGAAGGACTAAGGGGATGTTCTTGGTTTACAGTAATAGAGACTGTAGGGTTCCTATGAACGACAGCAAGGTTTCGGAAGGCATCGTCCATTCCGTTTTATAATTTTTTCCATTTTAAAGAACCCTAAACTAGAATCTTTAACTAGAGAATCATACGAAACATATTGTAAACTACTTTACAACTAAGTGATTAGGGATTACAACCTTTGTAGTCCGGTCCTTCACTTCTTTAATTTCTTGTAGTAGTCCCTTCGCTCCATGTTGCGATCTTGCTGACCCTCGAACGGCTCCACAAGAAGAAAGATGCATGCTTGCTTAAAGTGTTCCAAGCCGAAGATGATCTACGTCAAGGAGTCACAAACCCAAGCTACCCTCTTCACTAATGTAGGATTAGTGAAGCTAACAACCTATACTAAAGTGCTAATCTAGTATAGGATGATTAAGTAGGATTTTTGCTCACTTTTGAATTACTTTTCTCACTTATTTTTAAGCTTCTCTCAAAACCTAGAGAGCTCTCTTGAGCTTTTGGGGAAGAAGAAGCAAATAATAGATGTGAGAGAGAATGGAAACCATGGGTGAGAAAATATCTAATATCCTCATGTAGAGACTTAACTATGAGTTTAGATAATGGTTGGGTTAACAAATATCTAGTATAAGACAAAACTAATGGACTCAGTCAATGGGTCTCCAAGCTTCATGAAGCTTCATGCCATGTGATAAATTTCCAACTAATAATTGTTTTATTCTAAATAAATAAACCCTTCATTATCATTATCATGGTGTAGGTCTCATACACCCATGTTGCATATATCATCAACCATGACACATAAATAAAACATAATCAATATATATCACATATATATCAAGTGTGCATATGTGAGAAAAAGAAATGCTTAAGTGAGCTAATATTAGTTAATGTAAATTAATATATCATATATGTATATATATAATTATACATTAAATCATTAAATCAACACTTGATTTAATAATCCGGTTATATTTCATATGACCAACTAATATAATTTGTATCAACTTATCGAACCAACACTTGATTCGATAACCTGGCTATCTCTCATATAACCGACCGATACTGTATCGACTTATCGAATCAACACTTGATTCGATAGCCCGGTTATATCTCATATAATCGATCGATACTTTATATTGCGAGAATAGAATACTGTATCATATGTAAGTGCACGGCGGCGCCCCGGCCGTCAATCCGACGGCCAAATGCGGAAGCGGTGAATAACTAAAAATTTTGCGGACTTTGCAAACCGGCACCACCGCGCACTTTAACCGGATCGAACCATTAACTAGTCTAAGCTATCTACAAGAATGGGAATAGAGATGTATACCGACGATCCAAGTCCTCCGGTCTTCATCTCCACTCCGATCTCCTTGCGGGATCTCCGTCCACATCGTCGTCTCATCGCCGGAAAGGGCACCACATCGCCTTCGTCTTTTACGGGCTCCCGCCTCAATACCGAGGCAACTCGAGCATGAAGCCGGCAACTCGACATGCTCAAGATATGCTGTAGAATGTGTAGTAGATCATGCTAGTCTCATTTGGGGTTTGTTGTTGCCTTGATGGAGGAATGGGGTTGGGAAAAATGGTGCTTTCATTTTTCCAAAACAAGAAGAAGAAGGAGATGATGAATTCCTCACATAACCAAGATGAACTCTCTCATTCTTTTCTTTCTCTCAAGTCTTCTTTCTTTCATCAAGTGAGAAGAATGGTGGAGGAAAAACCATATATCATATGAGGGAGGTGAGTGTAGGAGTGAAGAAGAGGTGACCACATCCAAGGGACAAGAAAACAAAACACCATGCTTTACCCTTTTTCAAACCATACCCTTTCATGTCACAAATAAAAACAAAAGCATGTTGGAAAAGATAATGATAGCTATCATAATCAATCCTATATGCAAGAAAACCCCTCCACAAATGTAATTTGCAAAACTGCAAATTACCCCCTCCATCGGAAAAGTCCGGCCGGGAAAGAACAAAGGAAAACCGGCCGGAACGGAATGCAAACTGGCAACTCCAGAAAACTGGTCCCGTAATAAATTACAGGAAAACCCCGATACTGTGCATACACACCCGCATCTGTATTCCGTCCGGATACAAATGCAAAGAGACAAAATCTACACTGTACTAAACTAGGACCGGCTTAAACCAAAGCCGGCTAGTAATATCCGTTCGATCCTGATCCGTGCAATACCGCACGTATCTGATCGAACCCTGCCATATTCCTATACGGCTACTAGTACAAACCGTCCGATCCTGATCCGTGCAATACCGCACGTATCTGATCGGACCCTGCCATATCTCCATACGGCCTCTACAGCGTTTCGCCCGAAACTTGAGTAACTGTAAGTGTGGTGGACTCTAAAGACTCGTCAATACTATGGCTGTGGATTTAACCACTAGCACGTCAGAGGTATAAGCCAATACGTAACGGGCCACCAGCTATTGACCAAAAGGGACGTCGATGAGCGAACTCATCCTGACACCCTACTGAGCCTGTCAGTGACAATATCCGTGCAGTCCGGTCCGTTCGTCTATGAGTATCGCATGGCGGGCCTAGGGGGTTGGTAAAAGTCAGACCCCCAAAAGCGGTACAAGTCGTGTCGGAGTGTAGCCCAGAACACCCTGAGATACTACTGGAATACCTACCAGTAAATCTCCTTGCCTTGGCCAAGGACTTTGTGTAATGGCTCTCCTAGACACAGCACGACCTCACCCCCAATACCGGGAGAGACGAACCCCTGAAGATACGCTCACTGCCTCCATGTGGCTCGGGACTGTACCCAACTAAAACCTGTTTGCACGACTCCTTTGAGCCGTGGTAGGGTAGTAATCAAAGTACAGTGGGAACTCACACGAGACAAATGACGATCCCCAGGTCGATGAACTAACCTGCACACATGTCACCAGGGAACTGCCATCTGACGTCTGGTATATGACCAACTAGCATGTTCCCGGCGAGTCCTGTCCGGTGTACTCATAACCCAATGAGCACCTGTATACATCTTAGGTGATCCAACTGACACCAGTGGCTTGTGAGACCGGCCACCGCCCCTCGTCGGGGTCTCGACTGTATACACTAGTCTACTAATGGAGTATCGATGCCCAGTCTCGAAACTCCCACGACTAGGGACCTTTTAAGGATAAGCTTATAGACCCCCAGCTCCCACTTATATGATCGCCCTCATACTGCTGGTGGTCAAGCAAGAATCCTAGGGGCTCTATCAACGTGTAATAGCGACGTGTCAGGTCACCTAAAGCAGTACACGATGATAAAGGTAAACCAGATAGCATACTATCATCTCGAGTAAGACTGTCCTACCGGGATAGGTCCTCCCTCAATCATTACAATCACGTACCTGTGACCTAATAATTGACTCTGAGGGCACTATCTCCAACAATCTCCCACTTGCACTCAAGGCTAATTATTGCGATGTCGCCTACTCACAGCCCGTGTGATACCGAACATCCAACTCCTCTACTAGTCAGTCTCACAAAGCTCGTTTGCGGAACTATTGCGTTCGAGGAATAGCCTCAGTGAGTGGATCCGCTTAGTTGTTTCTTTCTATGTCTCTCTATATCTCAAGTTCGCGGAGAAACCCATCTCCCGAAATGAGCAATACCTGTCTTAGAATGTGTCTGGATGTCTGATGGGACATAGCTCATAAATGAACTCCAAATCCAAACTTCTTAGACTGTATCGTCAACTGAACTTAATCAGTATCCTGCGCGCCATGCCTCCCTCAGTATTGCCTTGGATCACCTGTCCAAAATACTGCCCCTCGTCAGAGGGAAAACTATAACTCTGACAACCTCCTTGTCGTCCATGTCACCTTGGAAGCCTGGAATGATAACCGTCTCCTGAATGAGGCTGTCGTTATCATATCCCTAGAACATCCACTTATGTTCTAAAACTGCTTCCGACTGTTTCTCCAGGATTGGATTAATGTCAACTTATTGCATCTAGTGCAAGAACAACATCTGGTGTGGTACTTGACATCTCATGATTGACTCAATTGCCTAAGCAAGTGATCTGCCAATCATGCACGTCCCTCTCCCCTTTAGTCTGTAAGACGCCTTTAGAGAGGGTGACTCCATTACCTGCAGGTACACTACCGTGCCAGGAGTCGTCCATCCTAAATACTCTTAGAATGCTGTCAAGTACCCTGATTGGGAAACCACCCAAATCTAGATCTAAAACCATAGATCTAGTAACCAGTATGTCTGATATAAAATCCATGTCCTTTGTGGAGAAACCACTGTGTGACGACCAAAGTATAACCGATCGTAGTGTAGGAGTTTCTTTTCCTACTTTGTGTATGTCATCCAAATACCATGACATCACATCCTACTACCTTCTCAACAGATCCATCTCCTATTCTGATGAAGTCAAACCTATGACTGTCACGTCAGAAATAGATGATCTATCTCCGCTACATCTGCTTTAGTCTATAAATAGACATAAGCTACCTGTCCACCAATGCTTCCGCTGCTCCCACTGACTACGACAACCCTCTGGCAGAGTCATATACACGTACACTTCTAAAACTAGTTTTAGAACGACGCTATACTCATCCTCCCGCCGGGTCTCGTAACCTGGAACAACAACAATGGCAATTGTAGGTAAACAAGAACTTCTCTGTCACCGTCCTTGAGGCCACCGTAGTGCCTCTCGGGTGCCTGAAGTTACCCACCTTATCTGCGGAGTGGCCAATGGAATGTCAATCCAGATTGAATCTTTAGGTTCCTTATCAAATCTTCAGTAATCGTTTGTGGTTCTGGAATCACTTCCAGTTCTACCATACTCCCACTACTGTTTTCTGAAAAAATCCATTTTTAATAAAACTGTGGCGAGTCTAGAACAATATCGCTATTGTTCATCCAGATGGTAGAAAGTCAACCCTCGTCATAGCCTGGGTCAACCCACAAACAGCCATTACAGAAACGTGCCTAGAGTTGTCCAATATCTGGTTTTAAGCATAAACCGGACAACTCCCCGTACCTTAACATCGTTAAGATATGAACTGTTCTATATCCAATATAGAATCAGAGGCACTGATTTATTTGAACCAGATTCACATCATGCAGCTGTCTCCAGTGCATGTCAACTAAATGGAAAGAGGCCGATCAGCGTTACTCAACTTAGGAGTACTTCCAATTATGAGTAACCTGAAAGAGAAGCAAGATCTCTTTATCATTACTATCAACTGAATACCATACACAAGTATCTACATCTTCGATCTCTTTGAAGAATCCCGATACTTGCTATACCTGGTTCTCTACTCTATTCAAATACCCATAACTTCTCAAAATTTGGACCCTGTGTTTCCGCGAAACACTCGTCTAAAAACTAGAGAAGTCATAAGTAAACCGAATATAGTACGAGGACCAACCCCTCTGTCCTGATGGACCCTGGACAACATACAATACTCTGTATAAGTCCCTTGAGTCTGACAACTCATTCACTGTGTGTCGTAGGTTGAAAACTGTACTTATGGTTAAGAAGAATTACACCGCTGTTTAATGCTCCTTACCTAACCATCTACTGATATAGGTAAATGTCGTAGACATAATTTCAGAAAGGTATATCTCACTCTATAAAAATAGACGTACAGATACATCGATTTGAAATTGGTGCATAACGGCGGATATTCAAAACCAAATACTTGCCGTCCGGCAAATAACCCAGGTGACTTCCTCAAATATCACCGATTACAACGAATCCCGATATAATGAGGATGATCACCCAATTCCCAATAACCTACTCCCACTCATCATCTGTAAAACCATACAGATGTGAGAATCATACCTGGTAAATACATACCCTGGAGTAAGTATCTAATCGGGAAATCAGTTTTCTTTTAACAGTACACAGTGAAACTGAAACATTGAAATGTTTCGGTGGGGTATCCCGGTATTCTTAGTAATGCCTCTTCCATTATCCAAATTCACAACTATAACCGTATAATTCTTTGCCACCTCTCCAAATCCCTTCATATGTCTTTAGTCTTTACCTTCTGCACACCCTTTTAGGCCAAATGGTTTTCTTTCTTCCCTACCGTTCGGCACCAGCCTATGGTTTGGAAGAAGACTATCCAATAAGCATAAAGGGTGTACTGTCCTAATCCTAGGAGCACTCGCAACGCGAGAGAAGGTGAAGATAAAAGACACCTGAATGTACTTTATTCCTATTTCTCCTGGACCAGAATCCATCCCCGAACTGGAACAAGTTCCATTCGAGTTCGTATATAACCATACGATGGAGTATCCAAATAAACTGTGGATCTTCGTAGTGATACGGAGTGTCCTGGAGAAATACAAAGGTGATGTGGGAGTGGTAACGAAATATTTGGTTTGGTCGTGAATATCTGTTGCAATTTACTTTGCCCTCTTACTAATCCCTTGCTTTGTCTGAACTTAATACCTTCTGCACACCATCGTTATGCTAATTGGTTTTCTTCATTCCCTACCGGTCGGCACCAGCCTAAGGTTTGGAAGAAGACAATCCAATTTGCATAATAGGTGTACTACCCCTAAACCAAGGAGTACTCGTAACCTGAGAGAGGGTAAAAGGAAAAGACAACTGAATAATCCTATCCGTTTTCTCCAGAACCGGAAACCATCCTCGAATCCCTTCGAGTTCGTATCTAACCATACGATGGTTTTGTCCAATGGAAGTGGACGTTCGTAGTAAAACGGGGTGTCCTGGAGAAAAGGGTAAAAGTAGGAGTGGCAATGAGGTTTGCAACTCTGACAATCCAAAGGTCGGTGTTAAGAAGGTTCGGTCAACTTGGTCACTGAGTCAAAGTCTTAGGGTCGGGTCAATGGTCGCTGCCAGATAGAGAGAGAAAAGAAACACTCAGCGTGCACTCTAACCTAGATCAGAATGGTCACCAATTTATCTAATCTGGAATCCTCCCACTGTACCTCAAATTCTCCTCCAAACCTGAAAGAAGAATCAGTCGGGGTCACCCGAGGAGTAAACCAACTCATCAGTGGGAATCGGGATCCAACTCTCATCGCATGACAACGTGACGGAATCCGCTCACGGTATCACACTCCAGAAGGTATGCGCATATCTGGCAAGTTTCAGTTCTTTTGAAACTCCCGATGTGATTTCTGCCCCATGCTCTTATGACCTTGACTTTGGCCAACATATCATAAGTCACATGTCAAGTTCTACCCGTCATTCTCCAGGTTAATTTGAATCCACCCGTACATACCCTTGACTTTGGCCAAAATGGCAGCACGACTGTCCCAAACCAACGCATCTATCTATGCTGCATATGAATACCCCAATAGCTACCAATCACTGTGCCTTGACTTTGGCCAACATACACAGCTTGAATACTATTGACCACCCATATGAAACGACGGAGGGCTACGAATGGTTTCTGGCGAAAACCTTTAACGTAAAGAACTTGATATCGTCGAAGGAACGGATAGCTTTTAAGAAATATAGTGACGACAACTTCCGCTAAAGAGGTCACTCCCGGTGAAGGGATCTCGGCCCTTGCCTCGTCGACTGAGGAGCAGGATATTCTAAATGAATACCACGATGCAAAACAAAAGTGAACGTCTTTGCAATAACAGCTTTTGAAAAAGTGTTCCAACAACATCAGATTAGGTTTGTTTTTAACTTTGCATTGATCCGAATCAATGCAGTCCCATCAATTGATCACACCAAAAAGAACGAAAATATACTGATGTACGTATATGCCATCCGCATTCGCCACTGGGTCCCGTCATTACCCGTTAGGTTAGCTAACTAACGACAGAGCGGGGACTGGACTAGCGCGGATGCAAAACATATACAACATCTACTAATATATATACCAATATATTATATTTCGCTCAAGGCGTGAATGAAATGCAACATCACAGATAATGAACAGCATCACAGAAACAATACAGATATCTGGGATCCCCGGGTTTCACAGAGCCACTACTGAAACCCGACGTTCCCCTGGTCGTGTGGATAGCCTGTGCAATGAAAACCTAGACCCCTACGGACGCGGCAAGTCACCCGCCAAAACCTGAAGCGAGGCAGCCCCCTTCAGCGCCGTGAATGGACCACCCAGCACTTCACGGAATCCGGTAACTTGGGCACCCCTCCTGGGTCAAACCTGTACCCCCTACGAGTGCGGCGAATAGCCTGCCAATCCTAGAGTGAAGCCCCCTCCGTCCCAATGCCATGAGATGCGGGCTTGTTGCCCTCCAGAACCCGGCTATCCGTGCACCCCTCCGCGGGGTAATCCTAGTACAGAAAGTAAAATATACATACACCGGGTACATCGACCGCAACCAGGTCGTGCCCCAAAAGAATAATACAAACGGGCAGTGACGGCAGTCCACATGTCGGACGCTCGCCCCGCAATATCAAATGTACATAATACAACATCACAGTACTAGCATTGCATCTAGGCTATCCCCCACGACCGATCCGCAACATCACAGCATAAACAATGAACATCAACGTGAAAGTCACGTTCGCAAATCCGTCTAACCGGGCTATAGCAGTTAGACCGGATTTACCGATCGAGTGACATTCACGGTCGCAGATATAATGTAAATACTGTGAAAAATGTGTTTAAAATTTTCCGATTGATCAAAAATTAACAAGTGGGCCCCAAACCAATACTGTAGCACTCACAGAAATACTTGGCCCAATTTTAATATTCCAAATCCCCTAATACTAGCCCAGAAGCCCACTGGGAAATTTTGGCCCATTGATCTCTCTAAGTTGCGGCGGATCCGCGGCCCAATAGAAGGGTGAGGCCGCGGTTCCGCGCTCTGGAAGAGGGATCAGTGCGTCGAATTTTCCCAGAGTTCTTAGAACTTTCTGAACATCATTTTGAGACCACCTGAAAAATTTTTAGACACCAAAAATTTCCAACAGAAAACTGATGCTAACAAAATACGGGTTTTGGAACTTTTTGATCGATCGGAAAGGCAAACACATTACACAAAGCTAGACTAAGTTAATGGGGAGGCTCTGATACCACTGTAAGTGCACGGCGGCACCCCGGCCGTCAATCCGACGGCCAAATGCGGAAGCGGTGAATAACTAAAAATTTTGCGGACTTTGCAAACCGGCACCACCGCGCACTTTAACCGGATCGAACCATTAACTAGTCTAAGCTATCTACAAGAATGGGAATAGAGATGTATACCGACGATCCAAGTCCTCCGGTCTTCATCTCCACTCCGATCTCCTTGCGGGATCTCCGTCCACATCGTCGTCTCATCGCCGGAAAGGGCACCACATCGCCTTCGTCTTTTACGGGCTCCCGCCTCAATACCGAGGCAACTCGAGCATGAAGCCGGCAACTCGACATGCTCAAGATATGCTGTAGAATGTGTAGTAGATCATGCTAGTCTCATTTGGGGTTTGTTGTTGCCTTGATGGAGGAATGGGGTTGGGAAAAATGGTGCTTTCATTTTTCCAAAACAAGAAGAAGAAGGAGATGATGAATTCCTCACATAACCAAGATGAACTCTCTCATTCTTTTCTTTCTCTCAAGTCTTCTTTCTTTCATCAAGTGAGAAGAATGGTGGAGGAAAAACCATATATCATATGAGGGAGGTGAGTGTAGGAGTGAAGAAGAGGTGACCACATCCAAGGGACAAGAAAACAAAACACCATGCTTTACCCTTTTTCAAACCATACCCTTTCATGTCACAAATAAAAACAAAAGCATGTTGGAAAAGATAATGATAGCTATCATAATCAATCCTATATGCAAGAAAACCCCTCCACAAATGTAATTTGCAAAACTGCAAATTACCCCCTCCATCGGAAAAGTCCGGCCGGGAAAGAACAAAGGAAAACCGGCCGGAACGGAATGCAAACTGGCAACTCCAGAAAACTGGTCCCGTAATAAATTACAGGAAAACCCCGATACTGTGCATACACACCCGCATCTGTATTTCGTCCGGATACAAATGCAAAGAGACAAAATCTACACTGTACTAAACTAGGACCGGCTTAAACCAAAGCCGGCTAGTAATATCCGTTCGATCCTGATCCGTGCAATACCGCACGTATCTGATCGAACCCTGCCATATTCCTATACGGCTACTAGTACAAACCGTCCGATCCTGATCCGTGCAATACCGCACGTATCTGATCGGACCCTGCCATATCTCCATACGGCCTCTACAGCGTTTCGCCCGAAACTTGAGTAACTGTAAGTGTGGTGGACTCTAAAGACTCGTCAATACTATGGCTGTGGATTTAACCACTAGCACGTCAGAGGTATAAGCCAATACGTAACGGGCCACCAGCTATTGACCAAAAGGGACGTCGATGAGCGAACTCATCCTGACACCCTACTGAGCCTGTCAGTGACAATATCCGTGCAGTCCGGTCCGTTCGTCTATGAGTATCGCATGGCGGGCCTAGGGGGTTGGTAAAAGTCAGACCCCCAAAAGCGGTACAAGTCGTGTCGGAGTGTAGCCCAGAACACCCTGAGATACTACTGGAATACCTACCAGTAAATCTCCTTGCCTTGGCCAAGGACTTTGTGTAATGGCTCTCCTAGACACAGCACGACCTCACCCCCAATACCGGGAGAGACGAACCCCTGAAGATACGCTCACTGCCTCCATGTGGCTCGGGACTGTACCCAACTAAAACCTGTTTGCACGACTCCTTTGAGCCGTGGTAGGGTAGTAATCAAAGTACAGTGGGAACTCACACGAGACAAATGACGATCCCCAGGTCGATGAACTAACCTGCACACATGTCACCAGGGAACTGCCATCTGACGTCTGGTATATGACCAACTAGCATGTTCCCGGCGAGTCCTGTCCGGTGTACTCATAACCCAATGAGCACCTGTATACATCTTAGGTGATCCAACTGACACCAGTGGCTTGTGAGACCGGCCACCGCCCCTCGTCGGGGTCTCGACTGTATACACTAGTCTACTAATGGAGTATCGATGCCCAGTCTCGAAACTCCCACGACTAGGGACCTTTTAAGGATAAGCTTATAGACCCCCAGCTCCCACTTATATGATCGCCCTCATACTGCTGGTGGTCAAGCAAGAATCCTAGGGGCTCTATCAACGTGTAATAGCGACGTGTCAGGTCACCTAAAGCAGTACACGATGATAAAGGTAAACCAGATAGCATACTATCATCTCGAGTAAGACTGTCCTACCGGGATAGGTCCTCCCTCAATCATTACAATCACGTACCTGTGACCTAATAATTGACTCTGAGGGCACTATCTCCAACATCATATACTCGTATTAATTTCAGTCCCGTACATATCACATATGTGCTCCTACTTCGTTTTGCCCGAGCCAGTGAAACCTCTGTGTAAGATTCTAAAGACTCGTCAATACGCCAGCAGTAGGTGATGATCACATCAAGCACCCACAAGCCGTCAGTGGTACTAGCTGGACATAACGGCTATCCGGGCATTGAACGATCAGATGATCAGCAAGCTAGCCCGCTCTAACTCCTGCAAAAGCCAGTTAGTAACACTACCGTACAGTCCGGTCTCTTCGTCTGATATGTCGCATATCTAGTCTGGGGGTGGTCAACGTCAGACCCCAGTAACCGATAAGTCGTGCCGATGTGAGGCTCATAATGGGTCGAGAAACTACTGATAACACTTATAAGTAAATCTCTTTATCAGCCTTGGCCAGGGACTTTTCTGTTATGGCCAATCGAGCACAGTGCAACATCAGCTCCCAATACCGGGAGAGACGAATTCCCTCCTATCGCTCATTGCCTCCATGTGATTCGGGACTATACCCAAAAGCCACCGTTTTGCACGTTCTTTTGAACGTGGTAAGGTGGAAATCAAAGCACAGTGGGAATCACACAAGACTCTCTGACGATCTCGGGTCTACAGACTAACCTATACCAGTGTCACCGGAGAACTGCTATATGACGTTAGGTATAATACCAACTAGGAGTTCTCGGCGAGTCCGTTCAGTGTACCCAGATTCCACTGAGCACCCGTATACCATCTTTGATGTCAAACACCAATGGATGTGGGATCATCCATCGCCCATCATATGGGTCAAGATGCATATACGCTAGTTTACTCTGGAGTATCGATACCCTGTCTCTATACTCCCACGACTAGGAACAATTATAGGGTTTACTTGTGGACTACGCTTGGCCCCACAAGTATGAACTCCATCATAGTCCTGGTAGTCAAGTACACATCCTAAGGGCTTTATCAACATGTGAGAGCAAGACAGCATCACTTATACAAGTCAACATGTTAAGATAAAGTGCAACCAGATAGCATACTAGCATGTCGAGCAAGAAAGTCCTCCTTATATATGTCCAAACATCCATTACAATATACATCACATGTACAGTAATGGCCTCTAGGGCATACATATAACTAATAATCTTCCACTTGCACTAAGACCATTTGTTGCAGTATCTCATACCCAACAGTTTAGCAGTGGTTGTAGTATCCCATACTCAACCATCCGAAAATCTCTTAAATAGTATTTGGGGAAGCAAGCCTTGGTGAGTGGATCCGCCGTGTTAACCTCAAAATCTACTCTCCTTACCTCGATCCCTTGGAATTCAACCATCTCCCTGATCAGGTGATACTGTCCTCAAAATATGTCTGGATCGATGATGGGATAGGTGTTCCTAGGCTAAAGCCAAAACTCCATTGTAGTCACAATAACCGTTATTAGACGCACAATGGTAGGAACCTTGTTCATCTCGTGAACAAGAAATGTCCAGACAGCCTCTTTGGTAGCATCGTTGGTAGCAATGTATTCAGCATTTATCCCCTAGTATGCCACAGTATCTAGCTTGGAACTCTTCCAATCATACCGTCCCTCTACTGAGGGTAAAGACAATGCATGTGACTGACTTTCAGTCGAACATATCACTCTGGAAGCTGGAACCAAGAAATTTCTTTTAGTACTTCTCAAGTACTTAAGAATGTCCTCCACAGCTGTC
This sequence comes from Agapanthus africanus, assembly GCA_030015575.1. Taxonomy (NCBI): domain Eukaryota; kingdom Viridiplantae; phylum Streptophyta; class Magnoliopsida; order Asparagales; family Amaryllidaceae; genus Agapanthus; species Agapanthus africanus. The sequence goes on from CM057337.1 coordinate 522,006,660, forward strand.
CAGTGATTCTCACAAGATCCGATTGATTCCTGATCATTACATCTAGTGAGTCATCTACATCTGGTCTGGTACATAACATCGCATACTATGATAGAGCCTACTACCAAAATATAGATTATCTGTAACGTTTTAGAAATCGTTATGCGAATTTTTCCATTTTAGGGTAAAATAGTCGGTGTTTTCTGTTTTAACCCGATTGTGATCAAATTTCCGTACAGACTTGACTGCGCCTAGTTTAACTAGAATAATGCTAGTTTGCAGGCTTTAGGGGTCTATTGGAAGTTTTGGTTCACATAGAATTTTTCCCTAATTTGAGATTATTTTAAGTTGTTGATTATGCACTTAATTAGTGTTAATTACAATTTTGGTTTGAGTTAATTACTTCTAATGTGAATCTAGGCTAATCTAATCACTAGATTTTTGTTAATCCAACCATCCATAATATCTAGATATTTGTGAGTAATTAAGTTGTTTTTTTGTTTAAAAGAAAAGAAAAGAATGAGGTGGCTTTGAAGATAAGTGTGCATTAATGAGCATTTATTGGTTTTTGCTAGATTTTTCTTTACATTTTACACAAAACACCCCCCCAACTTTCTTTGGCCGAGCCCTCCAAGTTCTGCCCTCATTTTTCTCAAGCTCAATTCCTTCATCTCCAAGCTCTATAATTCCTCAAAAATCCTTAAATAAATCCACAAAACTCATAAACAAAACTTAACCCATCATTCTTCTTCACTAAACTAGCATGGATCTTCAAGAAAAACATCATTTTGGAGGGTTGATTTGGTGTTTTTGAGGAGGTATAAGTTCAAACCCTAATCTTTAATTGTTGTATTTAAATCATTAAGCTAGCTATTTTAATTGTTTAACCTAGCTTTAATTTCATGTTTAGTTAATTCATGATAATTATAGTGAAGTTCACGTTAGGGTTTAACTTGATGAAAGGGTTAATTGATAATTGAAGGTTAGGAAAACTTAACCTAGTGGGGATAAGAAAATTGTTGTTAATTCCTAATTTGTCTAATTGAATTTCTAGCAAACTAAGTTTTTAAAAAAGCATTATTGGGTGAGATTAAAATTATGGAAATGGTTTGGATAACTTAGTTAAGCTGCTTTACGATGTTTGTAATCGCTAGAATCGTGTTAGCTTTAGACTTGTGCAAAATTATGCGATAAGTTGCTTACTAAGTTTCGGTGAATTTTGGACGTGAGTTCAATTGGTCGTTGCGAGGTTATTTATATTATCTTGCTCATATTTTATTGTGTTGTGGTTGCGGAATTGGTACGATCGAAGTCTAGACTTGGTAGTTGCGTAGTTTAGCGACCCTAGCTAGGGTTTTTGCCAATGTCGTTCGCGTTTTGTGCACTAGGTGCGCAGTGTAATTTTCTAGGCGTTATCCTTGCATTTCGTTATCTTTGTGTCGGCATAGGATATTTAGCTTATGTGATGTGTTTGTGAAGTTTTAGGGTCGCAAGCGGGGACTTCGGACGCTGCGAATAAAGGGAAGCAGGTGGTCGGATTTCCGTAGCTCGAGATCATCTGTGAGTTTATTTAACATCTACGGGAAAATCGCCCATATGGCGTTATGCGTCAGGGCTGGATATGATATGATAGCTGTATATTATTCGCATATGAGTTGATTGCTCATGAGCGTCATTGCATACTATTACCTGTTGTACCTTGACTTGTACCTTTTGGACACAACACCATTACTGACGATTCATGTTGCACGAGCACTAATTTGTATGCTACACCCACACTGTCGGTAATTTCCATGACACGCACACCCCACTTACATACGTGATATTGTATTGGATAAGGATAATTGAGGTGGTGACTCTTATTCTATTGTGCATATAAGATACAGCTGACACTTTTACATACGTGATATTGTATTTGGATAGGGATAATGGAGGTAGTGACTCTTATTCCATTTCACGTATACCTTGCTATAGCCACATATACATCATGCATACATACAGACATGTACACCCACATACCTGTTACAACTACATATACATCATGCATACCTACTGACATGTATACCCACCTATTTTTCTATAGCTGCATATACCCTAAGTGGTATTGTTTTGACATGTGATATTGAGACGATGATTATTGTGATATTACGCTTATGAAATGCATCATACCTACTTGCTTACATGTAGATACTTATACTTTGCTACAGTTACATGTACACCTTATATGATGCTGCACTTGATTTCGGAGGTTTTGGAAACCGCATGATATATTTTAGAGCTGGATCCATTTAAAAGAGCGGTTTTCCCTTTATATGCTAATATTGCTGTTTTATGTTGCATATATCAGTTTTCATGGATTTTCGCATTGAGATATGGATTTCATATGATTACGAATTTAAGAACCGCGGGGGTGTTTCAAGAAATTTATGTATTGTTTGAAAACCCAGTTTCTCTTGATATGATATTTCAGTGCATCCACCATGTGTTTTCTCGGTTCTGAGATTAGCATTTAAAACCCGATTCAAGGAGCGGGAAGCACCGTCTGCGGGTATATGGTGGACCCGGTATGGTACCCCAGGGCGAGAGATGATTTCGTGGTGTAGACGATGAGCATGGCAGAAGGACCACTACCTACCGGTGATATTATTTGGACTTGGCGGATATCTGGGGGATACCGACCGGAGTCATGATCAGACATGCTATGTGGATTGCGGGTGTCGATGTATACACTCAGGTTCCATGAGATGTACTGACATCAGGGCCAATCATGGTGACGGCGCCCGATAGATGAGTATTTACATGTCGATGCTAGACATGGGTTTCATGGATTTTACGTATCGTCGATGGACATACGTGGATGATATCCTTATATATTTACATGCATATGTTTTCATGAGTTTTCGGGTGTCGATATTTGACACTCAGGTTTCATGAGACCGACAGGATATGAGGGCCGATCTGAGGATGCGGTGCCTGAGGATTTTAGGAGTATCGGTGAGGGACACTGGGGTTTTATTATATCATCCCACACTCAGGATTATTTTGATATGCATTGCTTCATGTAGTTGTAGTACCCTGATGATGTACCATTACATGACTGTTGCATATTCATATTGTCATACTTATGCTATCAGATTTTCATGTGATAGATTTATCGCTGTTCGTACATACTTGCGATTACAGTATGATGATATTTACTATTCATGAGTTGGCAACTCACCCCCGTTGTGCCACGGTGTTTTGCAGGACTTACCCTCAGAGTAGTCGCGGCAGGGCGCCTTATTATTTCTACTTTTGCGGATACCGCTGCGTTTGGCTGTGAGGCCTTTTGCTATAGGTGGGTTTTGCGATTATCCGACGATGTTCATTATTTACCTTTTGTATCTAGTACTCTCCATCTACCACTTCATGTATTTGACTTAGAGATGAGTTGTGAAGTTTCGGTGTTGTATATATTTTGGTGACTTTGGGTGTCGTGCTCGTGGGAGCCGGTCTTGTTGAAAAGTTTTTACCTCCTTATGCTGTTTTCATTTATATTTCTTCACTACGACGTCGTATTTATGCTTGTGGTAGTTGTCTCCGCCGTTGGGCATGATTTGCTCCCGTTTGGGATGCTTTATTTATATTCTATGTTGTACCCGTTTTCAGGGTTAGTTTTTACAAAGGAGGTGCTGCCGAAATTTTCAAGAAAGAAAACTAAAGTTAAAGATTTTACTTGAGAATTTCTGAATGTTTTAAACTATGTTTTTCTCCGCTTGTCCAGTTTTGGGTGGTTTAGATTTCTGGGTTTCGGCTTACTTAAGTTGCGTATGCCTGTTGACGTTACGTAGTTTAAGTGCCGATCACGGGCCAAATTTTTGGGTCGTGATAAAGTTGGTATCAAAGCGCTTGGTTTTACCCTTCGGAGTGTAGGATGACCTTGATATGATGGAGTAGGTAGCTTAAGCAGAGTAACGTAGCGTGTGTATGTTCCGCTGTATAGTTACGATACGGTACTCGGCGTAAGTGACCTTAAGACTTATTGATTGAAATTCCTCCTATGATTTGTACATCCTTGTGATTCGATTTCTGGGTCCTTATCGAATCTTGTTTCAATTTCCTGCCTATATGCCGCCGAAGACTACGAGGGCACAGAGAGCGGCCGCGAGGTCCGAGGTCAGAGTTGACTCGTCTGAGACGAGGACTGACCAGGGCGGTATGCCTGTTGTACCGGAGCACATTGCTATGTTTGGGGATGGTATGCAGGACTTGCGCCAGATGATGGGGTCTTTAGTTGAGGCCATTTGAGCGCAGGGGCAGACGGTTTTTCCACCCGTTGCGGGGGCCGCGATGGTACCTACTGTTCCGGTAGTCGTAGCTACAGCTCCGGAGGTTATCACCATGTCACTGTCAGAGTTCATGAGGCTTAGGCCTCCGGTTTTCACTGGCACAGATGCAGCCGAGGATCCGCAGTCGTTTATTGACCGGATGGCCAGGATATGTCGTTCGCTCCGATGCTCCGACGCGAGATGGGTGGAGTTCGTGAGCTTTCGTCTGGAGGGTCTGGTCCAGAAGTGGTGTGAGTCCTTGGAGAGGGGCAGAGCCGCGGTTCTTGCTCCTATTACCTGGGCAGAGTTTGTGACGGTGTTTCTCTCCCGTTTTCTTCCACCGAGCATCAGGGATGCGTGAGAGCGCAGATTCGAGTCGTTACGCCAGACTCCGGGGATGACGGTGGATGAGTACGATGTACTGTTTACCGAGCTGTCTGTGTATGCTCCGTACTTGGTAGCGACTGAGGAGATGAGGGTGAAGAGGTTTGTTCGAGGCCTGCTTACCCAGTTGTTCCTAGCCATCAGCATTCAGCATTGTGACACGTATGCTACAGCGGTGGACGCATCCCTTTTGGTTGAGGAGCGTATTTCGGAGGCATCGATTGTTCCGGAACCAAAGAGGGTTTGTACAGATGTTTCCGCACAGAGACAGAGGTTTGCATGCCACGGCAGAGTTCCTTCAGACTCGGGGGATAGCAGAGACGTGGGACGGGGCCAGTTATTCGGCTCTTATCCCCAGGAGGGTCAGCGACCGAATTATGGGTGCTATGGATGTGGCAGTCTACATCACCTTGTTAGGGATTGTACCGTGATACGCCAGCGAGGGGCAGCTGTACCCCAGGTTACCTTACCACCTTCTCGCCTCAGAGAGCGTTGCCGCTTATGCCTGTTGTTGCCCCGCGTCAGACTCCTGCTCAGAGAGGTCGTGGTCGTGGTGGTTTTGTGCTGAGAGGACGAGGTGGCGGAGGCAGTAGACAGCCAGTAGCCGGTAGAGGCAGGCTCGGGTTTTTGCCTTGACTCATCAGGACGCGCAGGCGTCCAATGCTGTGGTTTCAGGTATCCTTTCTGTATGTTCTTTTGATGCACATGTTTTGTTTGATCCGGGATCTACGTACTCTTATGTTTATACACACTTCGTGCCGAGATTGGGCCGAGAGTCGTGTTTGCTAGATCATCCATTAGTTGTGACCACTCCTGTTGGTGAATCGTTTGTTGCGCGACACATGTTTCAGTCATGTACCGTTCGGATAGGAGATAGAGAGTTATCTGTCGACTTGATCCTTCTTGAGATGTTGGACTTTGATGTTCTCCTGGGCATAGACTGGTTAGCTACTTTCTACGCGTCCATGGACTGCCGCCATAAGACGGTTAGGTTTCGTTTTCCCAGCGAGCAAGTGTTTGTTGTGCAGGGGGACCGTGGTGCCGCCCCTCACAGTTTGATTTCTGTCATTTGCGCTAGTCGGATTTTGAGGAGAGAATGTCGGGGTTTCTTGGCTTTCATTCATGATACTGGAGCCACAGTGGAGTCGTTAGACCGTTTTCCTACCGTGCGAGAGTTTCCCGACGTTTTTCTAGATGAGTTACCTGGGTTGCCGCCAGAGCACGATATTGAGTTTTGCATTGATCTGATTCCCGACTCGGGGCCTATTTCTATACTGCCTTATCGGATGACTCCGGTGGAGCTTAGAGAGCTTAAGGATCAATTGCAAGAGTTGCTTGATAGGGGACTTGTGCGTCCGAGTGTTTCGCCGTAGGGAGCTCCTGTTCTGTTCGTCAAGAAGAAGGACGACAGTTTGAGGTTGTGTATGGATTATCGTCAATTGAACCGAGTTACAGTATGGAATATGTATCCTTTACCTCGCATTGACGATTTATTTGATCATGTCCAGGGTGCGAAATATTTTCTAAGATTGATTTGCGTTCGGGTTATCATCAGTTGCGGGTTCGGAATGATGACATTTTGAAGACTGCTTTTCATACGCGCTAGGCATTATGAGTTTTTAGTGATGTCGTTCGGACTCACCAATGCGCCAGCAGCATTCTTGGATCTGATGAATCGGATTTTTATGCCGTTCCTCGACCAGTTCATTATCGTGTTTATTGATGACATTCTGGTCTACTCTAGGAGTCGTGAGGAGCATGAGCAGCACTTGAGGATTGCTTTGCAGACGTTGAGAGAGCACCAACTGTATGCTAAATTCTCAAAGTGCACGTTTTGGTTTGATAGAGTTGATTTCCTGAGTCATGTGATGACTGGAGATGGTATTCTTGTGGACCCGAGGAAAATCGAGGTTGTGCAGCTTTGGCCCAGACTTGTATCTGTGACTGAGGTCCGCAGCTTTTTGGGCTTAGCTGGCTATTATCGCCGTTTCGTACAGGATTTTTCGAGTATCGCTGCACCGCTGACTGGACTAATCCAGAAGGGGGTTCCTTTTCTTTGGACTGATGCGTGCGAACTGAGTTTTCAGCAGTTGAAGACTCGGTTGACGATGGCACCAGTTCTATTTTTGCCTTCTGGATCGGGCGGCTATGTTGTTTACTGTGATGCTTCTCGAGTGGGGCTCGGTTGTGTATTGATGCAGCAAGATAGAGTGATTGCTTATGCTTCTAGACAGCTGAAGAAGCACGAGCAGAATTACCCCACTCACGATCTTGAGATGGCCGCTGTGGTCTTTGCGTTGAAGATTTGGAGACACTACTTATACGGGGAGTCGTGTCAGATCTCCACGGATCACAAGAGCTTGAAGTACATCTTCTAGCAGTGGGATCTAAATCTGAGACAGCGCCGTTGGATGGAGCTTGTGAAGGATTATGATTGTGAGATCCTTTATCACCCGGGCAAGGCGAATGTGGTAGCTGATGCTTTGAGTCGTAGGCCTGGGGGTAGCTTGTCCCAGTTGAGCGCGGTTCAACGACAGTTTTATGCAGATTGGCAGCTCTTGTCTGATGATAGAGTACATTTTGAGTTCACTTCCACTGGGGGACAGCTTGCTCATGTCCGCGCCCGTCCTCTACTTTTTGATCATATCCATGAATCGCAGCCCAGTGATGACCGTTTGTCTGAGATTCTTGAGCTTGTTCGGCAGGGTACAATTTCGGAGTTCATGATTGATGACCAGGGTGTGCTACGATGCGGAACTCGCTTGTGTGTACCATATGCTGATGGGTTAAGACGCGAGATCCTAGAGCAGGCACATCAGTCAGCCTTTAGCGTTCATCCAGGTTCCATCAAGATGTACCGTGACTTGAAAGACTTTTACTGGTGGGAAGGGATGAAGCGCGATATTTCGGACTTCGTTTCGAGGTGCCTGACATGTCAGCAAGTAAGGGCTGAGCATCAGAGGCCGGCAGGTGAGTTGCAGCCTTTACCCGTTCCGGAGTGAAAATGGGAGCAGATTTCCATGGACTTCATTGTGGGTCTACCCAGGACCAGTCGAGGGTATGACTCCATTTGAGTGATTGTGGACCGGTTGACGAAAGCGGCTGACTTCCTTCCAGTGATGTCATGACCCGAAATTGGCACGTGACGGCCCTAATACTACGCAACGCCTAAAAACGTAACGCGGTAAAAGAAAGCCAAAACCAAGAAATCCAAACGATAAAAAGAAGACAAGAAAAGATAATAGCAGTTTTGAAACATTTGAAATCACAACCCAAATTCTTTAGAAGTCCAACTTTCTTTCTTTAAAATTTTGGCAACAACCCCTTTGTAAAAACTGACCCCAAAATGGGTACAACAAATAAAGATAAATAAAGCAACCCCAAACGGGAGCAAATACACGCCCAAAGGCGGATAACAATCACCACCACAAATATACGACGCCGTAGCGAAGAAATAAAGACAATAGAGATAAAGCTGTTTAAAAGACAACAAATCCACAAATAATATACAATATCGTCCTCACCAAGTCTCTAAGTCAACAACATAATAGTAGATGGAGAGTACAAGATACAACGAATGTACAATACAAAATACAGATAACCACCAAAACCCACCTAAGCAAAATAGCACACTGTGAGCCGATGCGGTATCTGTAGCAAAAGATGATAGATGAATAGCCTGCCTCGACTACTCTGGGGAAACACCCTGCAAAACAACCGTGGCACAACGGGGGTGAGTTGCCAACTCGTGAATAGTAGATAACATGTGCAGGTAATCGCAGGTATGTACGTACAGCATGAATCTAAGGTATGCGATTTGCAGTAATAATAAGTCATATGAGTGCAGAATAATGGAAAGCACACTAACAGGTACAACCAATATATGAAGCAATATTGATATGACAATAGTATGCAATAATCATGCGATAGGGATATGAGAATGTAGATATGCGGCAATCATGAAGGGTACACTAACAGGTACTACTAATACATGAACAGTGCATAATTAAATAGGTATGAGGTATGGAGTGAAATATCTCATTTCCATAGAATCCTGACATCGTGGTAGGATCACAATCCATCAAGACACACAAATTCACAATTCCTCAAATCAGCCCCCAAGTTGGGCTCTCATATCATATAAGTCTCACATCTCCTCAATGTACAATATCGAAAGTCTCCCATATTACGAATGTACAAATCAGCAATCTCATATGTATCCGATATCCGATCTCAATGAATCACCTAATATCCCAAATCAAATCCCAAGTGAGATTCTAGCATCCTAAATATATGTTTGCAGAAATAAATATGATGGGGTCAATACACATATATTAGCGTCTCACTCCACTAATATTGGTGTAAGGGTATATATAATAACGGCTAAATCTCCTGTTATATATACAAAGAGTATTTAGAAATATCATGAAACCAATGTGCCAAGCATCGACACGGAAATACTGGTCTATCAGATACCGTCACCAAGACTAGCATCCTGATAGGTACGTATCGTACGCTATCTCGAATAGCACGAGTGCCTAGCTCTGACCTTCGTCTTCCCACGTATCCATACGTACATGACTCCCAACGGTATCCCCATGATCCCCGCCGAGTCATTGGTACTGTCACCAATAGGTACTCGCCCACCTCCAGGCTCAATCGGCAAAGTCCATCGATCATCTTGCCGAGGGGAACCATACCGGGCCCCATCATGTACCCTCATACGGCACCCACTCCTCGTATGGAGTATATAATCAGAACCGATAAATCTCATGGTGGATGCGCAAATATCATATCAAGGAAACCGGGTTTTTTCAAATAATGCATAATTTCATGAACTCCCGCGGTTCCCAAATCCAGAAAACATCATGTAAAATCCAAATAACAATGCGCAAATCCAGGAATAAATATGTGTGATATATCTGAAATGCGAGCATATAAAGGAAAATATGTAGCTGAAACCAGATGTATGCGAAATCAATAAGGTACAGCTAAGTATAGGTGTCTACCCATAAGTAAATGATGTAGTATACCCCCTGGGTATAAGTAAAATATGAGCAAGGTATACCTATAGCTGTATCGTAAAGGGTATATGTACCTATCACTAATGGTACGATACTCTATAGGTATACAGGTATGGTAAATGTCATATGTGATAAGCAGTACGAATCAATGTCACAAGGTCCCTAACCAAGCAATATATTATCTATAAGTGGTTTGTGTGTGACATGGCAATTATTGACGGTGTGTGTAGCATACAATCAGTGCTCGTGCAACATGAATCGTCAATAATTTGCGCAGTGTCCTACGGCTACTAGTCCAAATACAACATCTAAGCAATGGGGTAAAGGCGTAATTCTAACAATAACGTAGAATATGCGACAAGTATTAGAATCCTAGCCCAGATGCATAACGCCATGCCGGCGATTCGCCTGTAGATGTTAAATCTACTCACCAACGCTCCAAGCTAGGTGAATCCTACCACCTGTTTCCCCCTGTAGCAGTGTCCGTAGTCCCCGCCTGCAAACCTGCAACATTAAAACAATAAAGCAACTATATATTAATAATAGCTATAAAACACGAACAAACTATATTGAACCGACGCAATAACACAAATCCTACTCTCAAGTGTTCGTATTGTGGCTAACGTGCGTAGCGACACGACGAAAATGACTTAAGAGCAAAACCACGCAAACTGCACGATCCGTGTCGTATTACGTATTGCGCGGACACAAAACACTAGAAACTGCCTAAGTGATCCCAGATTTTGCATACTGTGAAAATTAAACAAACAAACAAGACCAACAGAACCCAAACCACTGTAGACACCAACAGAGAAAAACCAAACCCAAACTCCCATGCAGAGCCGGCGTCGTCGGTGTAAGTCCATGCTACCTCTCCCGGTACTTTCGGGAATGCGGAATTTGGTAAAAAACAATTTTTACGGAGGTGGTAACATGGACCTATAACCCGGATCTTGGTTAAACATCTATCTAACACCCTAACTAAGAGATTCTAGCTACTCGGTTAGGGGGTTATACCTAGCTTGTCTTGAACTCCTTCTCTTCAAGCTCCGATGGTGGTCCGATGGCTCCTTCTCGTCGTCTCCGTACGCCGAAGATAGATCCACTTGAAAGCTCCAACCTTTAGCTCCTTCTTCGTTCTTTGAAGAAACTAGTTCACTTGGTTTGCTAAACCTAGTGAACTAGAATGAGTAGAGAGGAAATAGAATGGGATTTTATCTATGGTTCTTGATTCTCAACTCATGAGACAAGAGAACCATAGAATCAAGAGAGGGAGGAAGAGGTTGAGGGTGAGAGCAAAAGGAGAGCTCAAGAACAAGAGAGAGAATGAGCATGAAAGAATGAGGCTCTCTTTTGTCTTTCACCCTCTCATAATCCAAAGTGATCATAACTCATCATATCAAAAAAAGTCTTATGTGATGGTTGAAGCAACCATAACCATATCATTTCATGCACTCATTTTACACAAATGAGCAAGTAAACAAAAGTCTTTGCCATGAAATGATGGCTATGGTTATCATGATGGTCAACTAGTCAAGCCTAGTCAACCGGTCAACAAAGTCAACCGGTCAACAAAGTCAACAGGTCAACAAAAGTCAACAAGTCAACAAAGTCAACAAAAGTCAACAACCATGTCACCATAATACTTAATTAATATAATAGTTAATCACATATCAAATTCTCATTAGGGTTGAGCAAAAAGTCAAATAGTCAACGGTCAACTGTCAACAACCCCAATGAGAATCCGCTGCCTCTGTCTCCCTGTCAACTGTGCATACACACCCGCATCCGCGTTCCGAGGAACACGAATGCAAACTGGATAAATCCAATCCCATAAGGTACACTAGGATCTGGCTTAAACCAAAGCCCGCTAGTGTAAACTGTCCGGACACTGTACGCGCACAAGTGCACGGATGTGACCGAACCCTGTCGCAAAACCATGCGACCTGTCGCAATACCATGCGACCTCTACTCTTTTGCCTAAAGGCGAAAAGCTTTCTGTGTGGGACTCTAAAGACTCGACACTACGCTGGCAGTGGGTTTAACCACAGACCGCAAGCGGCACTAGCTGTGCGTAACGGTCCCCAGGTAATGCCGACAAGAAGACCGACGAGGCGAAATCCATCTGAACTCCTACTGAGCCTGAGTGTGACATTCTCCGTACAGTCCGGTCTGTTCGTCTGATACATCGCATGGCGGGCCTAGGGGGTGGTAAACGTCAGTCCCCCAATAGCGGTACAAGTCGTGCCGGAGCGAAGCCCAAAACACCCTGAGATAACACTGGAAACCTACCAGTATATCTCGTTTGCCCTGGCCAGGGACTACTCGTGTAATGGCTCTCCTAGACACAGCGCGATGTCAACCCCCAATACCGGGAGAGACGAATCCTGTCTAACCGTCACTGCCTCCAAGTGCTTCGGGACTGCACCCAACCACTACCTGTTTGCACGACTCCTTTAAGCCGTGGTAGGGTAGTGATCAAAGTACAGTGGGAACACACTCGAGGCGGAATGACAGTGTCAAGTCAGCGGACTAAGCTGTACTCATGTCACCTGGGAACTGATAACTGACGATAGGTATAATACCAACTAGTCAGTTCCCGACGAGTCCTGTCCAGTGTACCCGTAACCTAACGAGCACCCGCATACTATCTCAAGTACGACGTACTGATGGCTGTGGGACAGACCGTCTCCCACACTGGGATGAGAAGCGCATGCGCTGGTCTACTCCGGAGTATCGATGCCCTGTCTCGATAGTCCTGCGACCAGGGACCTGCATAAGGATGTGCTTATAGATTACCCAGCCCCACTAGTGTGACGGCCATCACATCGCTGGTAATCAAGCAAAGATCCTAAGGGCTCCACTAATGTGTATAGGCGATATACAAAAATAAACACATGTACACATTGAAGTAGAAACAAACCAAGTAGCATACTACTATTTTGAGCAAGATTGTATATACAAGGTGAATATCCCAAGCATCCATTAAGTAATATACAAACCAGTATGATACAGTAATGGCCTCTAGGGCATATACACTAACAATCTCCCACTTGCACTAAGGCCATGTACTGGCGTATCGAAGACCTATCATCTCGATCAGCCGCTCGAACTGAGTCTGGGGTAGGGCCTTGGTGAATGGATCTGCAGTGTTATCTTCTGATGCGACTCTCCGAACCTCAATCTCCTGGCGATCCACGATCTCCCTGATCAGGTGATACCGCCTCAAGATGTGCCTGGATCTCTGATGGGACCTGGGTTCCTTCGCTAAAGCTATAGCCCCGTTGTTGTCGCAATACAGAGGTATTGGATCAACAATGGACGGAACCACCTGAAGTTCTTTCAAGAACTTCCTCATCCAGACAGCTTCTTTTGCGGCATCAGATGCAGCGATGTATTCCGCTTCCATCGTCGAGTCTGCAACGGTTTCCTGTTTGGAACTCTTCCAACACACCGCCCCTCCATTGAGGGTAAAGACAAAACCCGACATGGACTTGGAATCATCCTTGTCACTCTGGAAGCTGGATTCAGCAAAGGCCTCGATCTGGAGGTCTTTTCCGCCATACACCAAGAATATCTCCTTAGTCCTTCTCAGGTACTTGAGAATGTTCTTTACCGCTATCCAGTGTTTCTCCCCAGGGTTTGACTGATATCGGCTTACCACACTCAGTGCATAAGCTACATCCGGTCTGGTACACAACATCGCATACATTATAGAGCCTACCGCAGAAGCGTAGGGTATAATAGACATGCGATCCCTCTCCAAATCAGTCTTGGGAGACATCTCTTTAGAGAGGGTGATCCCGTGACAAGCCGGTAAGTTACCGCGCTTAGAATCTTCCATACTGAATCTCTTCAGTATGGTGTCGATGTACCTGGACTGAGAAAGTCCTAATATCCTCTTGGATCTGTCACGGTAGATCCGGATACCCAGAATGTACGAGGCATCACCCAGGTCTTTCATGGAGAACTTGTGTGACAAGAACCCCTTGATAGATTGTAGCATAGGAATGTCATTTCCTATTAAGAGAATGTCATCCACGTATAAAACGAGGAATACTACAGTTCTCGCTACAAATCTACTATAGATGCATGGTTCATCTGGATTTTTGATAAAGCCAAATTCTTTGACCGTCTCATCAAAGCAGATGTTCCAACTCCGCGACGCCTGCTTTAGTCCATAGATGGACTTAAGCAACTTGCACACCTTTCCGCTGCTCCCACTCTGAATGAAACCCTCTGGCTGGTCCATATAGACACACTCCTCTAAATTTCCATTTAGAAAAGCTGTCTTTACGTCCATTTGCCAGATCTCATAATCGTGGAAGGCAGCAATGGCAAGAAGGATCCGAATGGATTTCAGCATGGCTACTGGAGAAAAGGTTTCATCATAGTCCAAGCCAGGTCTTTGACGAAAACCCTTTGCTACCAGCCTAGCTTTATAGGTCTCAACCTGTCCATCTACACCAATCTTCCTTTTGAAGATCCACTTGCATCCTACGGGTTTTACCCCGTCTGGAGCAATGTCCAACGTCCATACCTTGTTGGTGTACATGGACTCCATTTCGGTCCGCATTGCATCCAGCCATTTCACTGAGTCAACGCTCTGAACGGCCTGCTGGAAGCTAGTAGGCTCATCATATTCTATGATGCATCCTCTCTATCCCCGTCTATGAGAAAACCGTAGTATCTCTCGGGCGGATGAGACTGCCTACTACTCCTGCGGAGCGGCGTAGGAATGTCCTGTTCTTCCGAACCCTCTGGTTCCACTAAACTTTCAGTAATAGTCCGTGGTTCTGGAATTTCTTCCAGTTCCACTGCGCTCCCACTTATTTCTTTTTCTATGAACTGGTGTTCTAGAAAGTGGGCATGACGAGAAACAAGAACTTTTTGTTCCTCTTCGCAGTAGAAGAAATATCCCTTGGAATTCTTTGGATATCCCACAAACTTGCACAGTACTGAGCGTGCCTCGAGCTTGTCCACATGCTGCTTTTTGACAAAAGCTGGACTTCCCAATGTCTTAATGTGATTAAGATGGGGTCTCTTCCCACACCACATCTCAAATGGCGTGGTAGGCACAGTCTTAGTGGGAACTCGGTTCAAAAGGTATGCGGCTGATTCTAGCGCATATCCCCAGAATGATCGCGGCAACTCAGCGTTACTCATCATGGACCGCACCATATCCAATAGGGTGCGGTTCCGTCTCTCCGATACACCGTTATGTTGCGGGGTGTATGGAGGAGTAAGCTGAGAGAGAATTCCGTTCTCTTTTAAATAGTCCAGGAACTCGGCACTTAAGTATTCTCCACCTCGATCCGATCTTAGAATCTTAATACTTTTGCCGGTCTGTTTCTCTACTTCATTCTTATACTCCTGGAATTTTCCAAAGGCCTCGGACTTATGTTTCATTAAGAAGACATAACCGTACCTTGAGAAGTCATCCGTAAAAGTAATGAAGTAAGAATGTCCGCTTCGGGCATGTGTAGACATTGGACCGCACACGTCACTGTGTACGAGTCCCAAGAGCTCGCTCGCTCTTACTCCATGTCCAGTAAACGAAGTCTTTGTCATCTTTCCTTTGAGACAAGATTGACAAGTGGCATACGATTGATATTCGAACGCATTCAAATATCCTTCTGTATGTAACTTAGTCAACCTTCTCTCATTGATGTGACCCAATCTACAATGCCATAAGAAAGTCTGATTTATTTCTGGAGACTTTCTTTTGTGTGTATTCTGGACATTAAAAATCTGTGGTTGGTTTAACACGTATATACCGTTACTCAATGTACCTGACCCAATCAAAACTTGATTAAGGTGAATGTTTACAACATTACTTACAAACGCAAATTCATAACCTTCTTTGGAAACTAAAGATACAGAAATGATATTACAAGTTGCGTTGGGTACAAAAAAGCAATTACGCAAAACCAAAACATGTCCATCTGACATTCCCAGGTGATAGTCCCCCATGGCTTTAGCATCCATGCTAGCTCCATTCGCAACTCTGAGGGTCATGTCACCTGCCTTCAAAACCCTACGGTTTCTCAACGCCTGCAAAGAATTACAGATATGAGATCCTGATCCGGTATCCAATACCCAGGAAGTAGAGTTTATTGAAAGACAGTTTTCAATAACATACACACCTGAAGCTGAAGCTGCAACCTGCTTCAATTCCTGTGTTCTGGCCTTCCAGGCCTTGCAATCATTCTTCCAGTGTCCTTTCTTATGATAATAGAAGCATTCTTCCTTATCCACAAGCTTCCCCGCTATCTTTGTTGCTTTACCTTTTCCCTTCGTATCCACTTTACTAACACCGCCCCTTGGTTTGGCGGGGGCTTTCTTCTTCTTTCCCTTGGCTTTCGCCTTGGACCTAGAAGAAGATGATCCTCCTACAAACAAAGTGGATGTATCCCTACCTTTCTGTAGGGTGCCCTCTGCGCTCCTCAGCATGTTGAGGAGCTCTGAAAGTTCAACCTCTTTTTCTTGTAAGTTGAAGTTCAGTATAAACTGGGCGTAAGTGGAAGGAAGGGACTGGAGAACTATATCCGTATATAGCTCACTCTCCAATGTGATCCCTAGGTCAGCGAGCTCCTCAATGAAGCCGATCATCTTTAGCACGTGCTCGGCTACTGATGATCCGACGGCCATTCTTGTCGAAAATAACTTTTTCGACGCTTCGTATCTTGCGATACGAGATTGCTCTCCATACAGTTCTTTTGTATGAAGCAATATGGATTCCATGTCCATATTCTCGTGCCTCCTCTGATGTCCGTAGTCCATCGAGGCAAGCAGGAGGCATTTGGCCTTCGCGCTATCAATCTCCCAAGTCTTGCGGATTTCCTTATCCGCGACGCTGGAAGTTGGACCAGGGACAGGGGGAGCTTTGGTGGTAAGAAGATACCCCAGCTTGTCGTAAGTGATTGCTATCTTGACATTCCTGAGCCAATCTTTGTAGTTTGGCCCTGTCAGTTTGTTTTTATCTAGGAGTAACTTAAGTCCAGTCATGTTGATTGGTCGCTGCAATTAGGAGAGAGAAGAAGAAACACTCAGCATGATGCTCTTGCAAGTTTAGAGTGGTTTTTAGTTTGTCTAAACAGGATGGCTCCCACTGTTTCTCGAATCCCTCCTCAAACCATAAAGGAAGAATTAGCCGGGATCAATCCCACCGCACAATACTTGCTTAACCGTTCAGCCAGGCCGGTGTCGGTACTTCGAGGGAGGTTTTCCAACGCTTTCGCGAAGTTCCTTAATTAAAGAACCTCTTTTCCCTGGGGGCGTAGCCCCGCTAACACCTTTCTAGGCACCTACTAGGTTTATAGCATTGATCGATTAGTGAGAAATTTCCCGAGGAGTAGCATATACTCACAGTAGGATCGGGATCCAAATATCATCGCGTGACGAAACTGAAGGGATCCTACCAGAACATCACACTCCAAATGGTATGCAAATCTAGCAAGTTTCAGTACTTATGAAACTCCCGATGTGGATTTTTGCCCCATGCTCTTATGACCTTGACTTTGGCCAAAATATCATAAGTCACATGTCAAGTTCTACCCGTCATTATCCAGGTTAATTTGGATCCATCCGTACCTACCCTTGACTTTGGCCAAAATGGCAGTACGACTGTCCCAAACCAACGCATCTATCTATGCTACACATGAACACCCAATAGCTACCAATCACTGTGCCTTGACTTTGGCCAACATACACAGCTTGAATACTATTGACTATTTATGTGAAACGACGGAGGGCTACGAATGGTTTTGGCAAAACCGTGAACGTAGTAAACTTGATTTGGTCGATGGAACGAGATAGCTTTTAAAAGGAGTGGCTCAAGCTCCGTATTTAAAAGTTGGTTTTGAAAAGAACCGAGTGGTTTTTCGAAAGTGTTCCAACGACTTTAACTTGGTTTATTATCTTGCATTAGTTCTTTTAATGCGTGATATTCTTGCATTAGTTCTTTTAATGCGTCCCATCATTTAATCCTACCATTGCAGAAAACAACCAAAATATGACGTACGCTTATGCCATTCGCATTCGCCACGGGGCCCTGTCATTACCCGTTAGGTTACTTAACTAACGACAGAGCGGGGGCTGGGCTAGCGCGTCTGTAAAATATAAGCAACGCCTAAATAATATCATATATAGATATACTGCAATGATAAACATTTCAGATCACAGATGAATACATTGGATATACTAGGAATCTGTAATTCGTACGAGCCTGTAACGAAAGACAGATTACACGGTCGCGGTGAATAGCCAAAACCCCACCCAAGACCCCTACGGGTGCGGCAAACTACCCGCCAAGTACCCGAAGCGTAGCAACCTCCCTCATCTCCATGAGTAGGCCACTCGACACTTCGGCATACCCGGTAGTTTGTGCACCCCCTCCATGGGTCTATCCTAGGAGCAAAAACAGTAAAAAGAAATTATACAATGACGGCTACAACCCCGACCCGGTTGTGCGGCCATACAAATAATTATTACATCAATTTACAAATTTACATGAATTGAAAAAAAGAAAACTCTCGTCTCACAACCCTCGGCTATTCACCCGCGACAATCCAACATATTCATATCCACATTCCATCAACATTACAGATCACAGATTTGTATAACCCCCACTAATCGACATATAGCGATTAGTAGACGTTCAATACAAATATCACATTACAGAAAACCCGTTAGCTTAAGTCTTTTAGAAGTTCGATCAAAAATACGGATTTTCAGGACCCTTAAGTAAAATTTTCGTTCTGGAAAATCTGGGTTGAAAATATATATACCAAAAATCCCAAAATACCCCCACCAGTAAACTGCAAAAAAGAAAACCCCTAACCGAGTCAACTCGGCCGCGTTTCCGCGGCGCTTTGATCGAGTCAGGGGCCCAAATTTTTGCAGTTTCTTTAAAAAAGCCTGAGTCGATTTTAGGTGTGTTCCAAAAAGTTTTTCCAGTACTTTTGAAATCGACAGAAAGTTGAAAATTCGGGGTTTTGTTTTCGGGACTTTTTCTTTGATCGATCTTCTAGTTACTTGCTAACATGTTAGATAGAGTTTAACTAGGCTCTGATACCACTGTAAGTCCATGCTACCTCTCCCGGTACTTTCGGGAATGCGGAATTTGGTAAAAAACAATTTTTACGGAGGTGGTAACATGGACCTATAACCTGGATCTTGGTTAAACATCTATCTAACACCCTAACTAAGAGATTCTAGCTACTCGGTTAGGGGGTTATACCTAGCTTGTCTTGAACTCCTTCTCTTCAAGCTCCGATGGTGGTCCGATGGCTCCTTCTCGTCGTCTCCGTACGCCGAAGATAGATCCACTTGAAAGCTCCAACCTTTAGCTCCTTCTTCGTTCTTTGAAGAAACTAGTTCACTTGGTTTGCTAAACCTAGTGAACTAGAATGAGTAGAGAGGAAATAGAATGGGATTTTATCTATGGTTCTTGATTCTCAACTCATGAGACAAGAGAACCATAGAATCAAGAGAGGGAGGAAGAGGTTGAGGGTGAGAGCAAAAGGAGAGCTCAAGAACAAGAGAGAGAATGAGCATGAAAGAATGAGGCTCTCTTTTGTCTTTCACCCTCTCATAATCCAAAGTGATCATAACTCATCATATCAAAAAAAGTCTTATGTGATGGTTGAAGCAACCATAACCATATCATTTCATGCACTCATTTTACACAAATGAGCAAGTAAGCAAAAGTCTTTGCCATGAAATGATGGCTATGGTTATGATGATGGTCAACTAGTCAAGCCTAGTCAACCGGTCAACAAAGTCAAAAAGTCAACAAAAGTCAACAAGTCAACAAAGTCAACAAAAGTCAACAACCATGTCACCATAATACTTAATTAATATAATAGTTAATCACATATCAAATTCTCATTAGGGTTGAGCAAAAAGTCAAATAGTCAACGGTCAACTGTCAACAACCCCAATGAGAATCCGCTGCCTCTGCCTCCCTGTCAACTGTGCATACACACCCGCATCCGCGTTCCGAGGAACACGAATGCAAACTGGATAAATCCAATCCCATAAGGTACACTAGGATCTGGCTTAAACCAAAGCCCGCTAGTGTAAACTGTCCGGACACTGTACGCGCACAAGTGCACGGATGTGACCGAACCCTGTCGCAAAACCATGCGACCTGTCGCAATACCATGCGACCTCTACTCTTTTGCCTAAAGGCGAAAAGCTTTCTGTGTGGGACTCTAAAGACTCGACACTACGCTGGCAGTGGGTTTAACCACAGACCGCAAGCGGCACTAGCTGTGCGTAACGGTCCCCAGGTAATGCCGACAAGAAGACCGACGAGGCGAAACCCATCTGAACTCCTACTGAGCCTGAGTGTGACATTCTCCGTACAGTCCGGTCTGTTCGTCTGATACATCGCATGGCGGGCCTAGGGGGTGGTAAACGTCAGTCCCCCAATAGCGGTACAAGTCGTGCCGGAGCGAAGCCCAAAACACCCTGAGATAACACTGGAAACCTACCAGTATATCTCGTTTGCCCTGGCCAGGGACTACTCGTGTAATGGCTCTCCTAGACACAGCGCGATGTCAACCCCCAATACCGGGAGAGACGAATCCTGTCTAACCGTCACTGCCTCCAAGTGCTTCGGGACTGCACCCAACCACTACCTGTTTGCACGACTCCTTTGAGCCGTGGTAGGGTAGTGATCAAAGTACAGTGGGAACACACTCGAGGCGGAATGACAGTGTCAAGTCAGCGGACTAAGCTGTACTCATGTCACCTGGGAACTGATAACTGACGATAGGTATAATACCAACTAGTCAGTTCCCGACGAGTCCTGTCCAGTGTACCCGTAACCTAACGAGCACCCGCATACTATCTCAAGTACGACGTACTGACGGCTGTGGGACAGACCGTCTCCCACACTGGGATGAGAAGCGCATGCGCTGGTCTACTCCGGAGTATCGATGCCCTGTCTCGATAGTCCTGCGACCAGGGACCTGCATAAGGATGTGCTTATAGATTACCCAGCCCCACTAGTGTGACGGCCATCACATCGCTGGTAATCAAGCAAAGATCCTAAGGGCTCCACTAATGTGTATAGGCGATATACAAAAATAAACACATGTACACATTGAAGTAGAAACAAACCAAGTAGCATACTACTATTTTGAGCAAGATTGTATATACAAGGTGAATATCCCAAGCATCCATTAAGTAATATACAAACCAGTATGATACAGTAATGGCCTCTAGGGCATATACACTAACAGCCGGACCTCCCCTTTGCCGTCGCCGGCCCTGGCCGGTGGCCTAGGTGTCGTGCCTCAGGTAGTGCCCCAGTGTCCCTAGTAGATCACTACAATTTTGCTTAATTTTTCAGTAAACTTCCCGGGTGACAGAAGGTTCCAGATGTCGCAAATCGACACTAAAATACGATATTTTGCACAAAACGTAAACCCTATGGTATTTTAGTGAAATCTGGGTTAAACTCAGTTAAAGTGACCCTAACAACACTTAAATAGGTATGGTTTACCAACACAATCATGACCTAACCAAAATTCCACCCAATTCACCATAATTAGCACTAAAACTAACTTTAAACGCAAACCGACGCTAAACTACACACAAGTTAAGCAAACTAGGAAATTGGGTTCAAGAATTATACCCTATGGAACCCTAGGAAGCAGGAGAAAGAGTGGATAGAGGAAGAAGAGCTGCTGCAAGCTGCTGGGGCCTCTGCTGCTGCTGCCAGAAGCTGCTGCTGATGCTGTTGCTGCTACTGAAGCTGCTTGCTGCTGCTGCTGTTGCATGAGCTGCTGATAATGCTGATGCTGATGCCTTCTGCTGTTGCTGCTGCTTGCTTGAGCTGCTGCTGCTGGTGTTGTGGCTGATGCTGTGGCTGCTGCTGTGCTGTCTCGAGCTGCTGCTGCTGCAAGCTGTTGCTGATGCTGTCTTGAGCTGCTGCTGTTTGCTGCTGCTGCTGCTACTTGCTTCTTGTGCTGTTGCTTCCTTGCTGAAGGGGTGTGTGTGTGAGAAAGAGAATGAGAGAAAGAGAAAATGAGAGGGAAAAATGAGAGAAAACAAAACCAAGACCCCCCCTCTCTCTTCCCTCATTAAATGAGGCATGGCTCACTCCATATAGCACCATGCCCTCACTCTCTCTCTCATGGTCAACAATTCAAACCAATATTTAAAAATCCTTTTTAAATTCATTTTTCTTTTAAAAGAACAACCATACCCACTTAAAACCTAAAAAGCACCTAATACAATTATTAAAAACTAGATTAAGGAAATGATTACCTCACCATGCTTGCTAATCATGATTAAACCCCAAAATAAAACCCTAGTTAACATGCACAAGTGTGTGCAAGCCTAGGAAAAATCTAATAAAATATTCATAAAATAGGATAAAATATTTGGAAATCAATTTGGTAAACTTTTTATTAAAAACTATATATTAAAATATAACTATCCACAAAACACATTCTAAGGTGTTACAATCCCCCCCTTAAAAGAAATTCGTCCCCGAATTTAAAAAATATACTGCTACGCGTACCTTCAAATAGAAGATTACAACTCTCAAATCTCGCTCGCAGCCTCCCAAGTGATTACCTCACTATACAGCAACGTCAAAGAAAGCCCTTCACAGATGGCAAGACCCTTGACCGACGTTTCTGCACCTGCCGAGCCATTAACACAAATGGCTGCCGGTGAGCGAAACGATCGCGTCCATGCCAAAAGGTCTGGTGCCAAATCATGTGAGAAAGGTCATGAAGGTGATTGTAAAGTATCAACACAAGGAATACGGGGTGAACACTCAATAATCTGGACGGAAGTGCCAAATTAAAGGCAACGAAACTAACTCGCTTATAGGATCTCGAAAGGACCTACAATCCTGGGATAAGCTCCCCAAAACTCAACACGTCATTCATCGGAAAAATCCGTAGGAATACATGATCTACCACTGCGAACTCAAGCCTATGACCAACACGGTCGGCATAAGACCTATGTCCGCAATGGACAATTCTCATCCTGACCTAAAACAACTGGATAATCTCCGAAGTCTCTAGACTAGCTGGGGTCCAAAATCCTACTACGCAGAGTCAGAAAAACAACAGACTGGTGATCGACACGACCTAACCCTTAAACCTAAAGGTTGCCTATTGGAGTGTCTCCTGATAACAGCTATCGAAGGAGATCCCTAGCAATGGCGAGTGACGATCCCCAACTGCCGAAAACAATATAACACAAACGCACAACTTAACAAAGAACAACTGAGCAAATTGAGTATAACTGGACGGCAAGAATCTGAATGGAGTCACACCCTGACTAAACCTGGGTAAACACCATAATGAAATTCGTGGAGATCTGCTCCCACTCCTACTTCGGAACGGTTAAAAGTTGAAACTCTCCAGCCGGCCTCAGATGCTCAACCCAAGCACACAAAAGACAGACACCTTGAAACGAAACCTAAAACTTCTCTTTACATTCCTGCCCACCCGTAACTATCTCACAAGTCACGTCCAATGTTGGTGGAACTTGAATGAATACAGAGAGTTGACTGATGTGCTTACTCTAGGATTTCACGTCTCTACCCGATAATATCAGGTACACAAACGCGACCCTAACTTAGCACACCCGTGTCATAAATCAAGGACTCTGAATCTTTACCCAGCCGAGTATGCTCAAGTATCACTGACGAACGAGCATCGGCGGGCAGTGTCTCGCGAATGCGATTACAGAAAAGTGGTCGGGCGCGGACATGAGCAAGCTGTCCCCTCAGTAAAGACGAACTTAAGCTGTACTCAACGATCGCACAAGAATTGTAAATCTGCAAAGAAGTATCACAACAATCAAAATCCGCTGCAGGAAGATGTGCATTAAGCTCTAGTGGTCCGTGAAAATCTGACACGACTCTCAAACTAATAATGTCTCCAAATCTCCAACGCAAAACCACCGCGGCCATCTCTAGATCATGAGTAGAATATCCTTCTCGTACTTCCTCCAAATGTAGGGAAGCAAAAGCGATAACTCTATAGTGTCACCTCAGTACACACTCGATCCCCACTCAAGAAACATTACAGTTAAACAACAAGGTCGCCCGAACCAAAAGCAAAGAAAGAACTGATGCAGTTGTTAACCGAATCTCCAACTGCTGAAAACTCCGCACACATGCTCAGTCCAAAGAAAAGAATCCTCCATTGTGGTCAATTCAGTCGACGGTGCAGCACTACTCTAGCAATCCTGCACGAAACGGCGGTAAAAACCTGCTGAGCCCAAAAATCTGCGGACCTTCGTCCTGCACACAAGTCTGGGCCTAAGCTGTAGGCCATGATCTCCCTCAAAACCATACGAAACCGTCTCCCGTAACTACAAGACCTAGGAGTCAACACAAACAAGCCTGTAGGAACACTCCGAGAATCTAGCAAACCGCTGGTGCTCTCCCAGTATATGCATAACAAATCCTCAAGTGCTACTCCTGTCCCTCAAGACGCATTAAATAGACCAGAATGTCGTAAATAACACAACAATAACTGGTCGAGGAACGGCCTAAAGAAATCTGGTTCATCACATCTACGAATGCTGCCAAGGCATCAGTGAATCCAATGACTCACCAAAACACACAAAGCTCGTAGCACGCATAAGGCAGTCTTCGGAATGCCATCTCTCCGAACCCGCAATAATGATGACCCGATCCCAAACAAACTTAGAAAATGCCTCGCACTGTGGAGCTGATCGAAGAAACCGTCAATGCGAGGTAAAGGATACCTATCCGAACCGTAAGCCGGTTCAATTAATGATCCGTCGATACACAACCTCAAACTGCCATCTTTCTCTTTGACGAACAGAAAAAGGAGCTTCCAAAAGTGAAACACTCAGACGCACAAAACTCCCCAAACAACAACTCTGCAGCTGATCCTTAAGCTCCCTAGGCTTCGCCAGCTCATCTGGAACAACGTCGGAAAAAATCTCGCACGAAAAGAAAACCGGTCCAACAAACCCACTGTGGCTACGGTATCATGAATGAACGCCAAGAATCCACAACATCTCCTCAAAAGCCGACTAGCGAAAAAGGCTGAATTCAAGCTGTGAGAGGCGGCACAACTATCCACCTGTACAACAAGAATTGACTTGCCGAGAAAACAACCCTGACTATTTCCTCACGGTAGTCCACAGACGCCTAGCACGTAGCTAACCAGTCCGTGCCCAGGAGAACGTCAAATCCAACATCTATAGAAGGATCAAAGTAACGGACGAATCTCTATCTCTTATCCGATTGGCACACAACTGAAATACGTGTCGCGCAACAAAAGAATCGCTGACAGAAGTTAACTCAAACAAACGGCAAATCTACCTAACATAACTCTCGCCCCAACCACGACACAAGTGTGGAAAACAAACAAATACATCAAAAGAACATGCGAATTTAGGATACCTGAAAACTCTGCATCAGGACGCCTGCGCGTCCTGATGAGTAGAAGCAAACTCCTGTGTCTGCCCCCTACCCGCAACTGGCTGAACTCCTCTGGTAGACTGACTCCTCTGAGCGAACCTTCCACGTCCACGACCTCTCTCAATACGATCCTGACGAGGTGCTAAGGAACAATGTCTGACGAAGTGCTGAAGGCTTCCGTATCGAAAACATCCACGTGGTGACTGCTGACCCTTCTGGGAATGAGAGCTGAACGACTGTACTCGTCCTAAGCCTCTGCTACTCCCACGACGGCCACGAAATCTGTCTCGACGACCAAACCTCTGTCTCTGGGCTGGTACACTGGTACGAGTCCTCCACTATCCTGGAACACTCAGAGTCTCTGGAATACGTGCCTCGTCAACTGGGGCTGCAACCACTGGTGCTATATAGGTGAGGGACTGCTGCATGCTGATCGCTAAGGATAACTGAGTAACAGGGGTGACAACCTCTTGTCGCATCGCTCGAACGACATCAACCAATGAACTCATAGTCTGGCGGAAGTCCTGCATCTCTGCCACAAGCCTATCGATACTATATGTCGAAGGCTGATCCGTCTGCACCTGTGCAACTAGAGTGCCATCCTGGTCAGTGCTCGTCTCACCCGAGCCAACTCTGACCTCGGCCCTCGCTGCATCACTCTGAGTCCCCATAGTCATCGGCGCCAAGACTATAAATAGAGATAAGATTCGATAAGAATAAGGAAATCAAATCACAAGGATATGAATCATCAAGGAAGGAATTTCAAGCGATTTGTACTTAGGTCACTTTAGGCGAAGTACCGCATCGTGAGTATGCTACAGACATACACACACTACGTTACTCTGCTTAAGCTACCTACTCCATCATACCAAGGTCATCCTACACTCCGAAAGGTAAAACCTAGCGCTCTGATACCAACTTTATCACGACCCGAAATTGGCACGTGACGGCCCTAATACTACGCAACGCCTAAAGACGAAACGCAGTAAAAAAAGCCAAAACCCAGAAATCCAAACCATAAAAAGAAGACAAGAAAAGATAATAGCAGTTTTGAAACATTTGAAATCACAACCCAAATTCTTTAGAAGTCCAACTTTCTTTCTTTAAAATTTTGGCAACATCCCCTTTGTAAAAACTGACCCCAAAATGGGTACAACAAATAAAGATAAATAAAGCATCCCCAAACGGGAGCAAATACACGTCCAAAGACGGAAAACAATCACCACCACAAATATACGACGCCGTAGCGAAGAAATAAAGACAATAGAGATAAAGCTGTATAAAAGACAACAAATCCACAAATAATATACTCACCAAGTCTCTAAGTCAACAACATAATAGTAGATGGAGAGTACAAGATACAACGAATGTACAATACAAAATACAGATAACCACCAAAACCCACCTAAGCAAAATAGCACACTGTGAGCCGATGCGGTATCTGTAGCAAAAGATGATAGATGAATAGCCTGCCTCGACTACTCTGGGGAAACACCCTGCAAAACAACTGTGGCACAACGGGGGTGAGTTGCCAACTCGTAAATAGTAGATAACATGTGCAGGTAATCGCAGATATGTACATACAGCATGAATCTAAGATATGTGATTTGCAGTAATAATAAATCATATGAGTGCAAAATAATGGAAAGTACACTAACAGGTACAACCAATATATGAAGCAATAGTGATATGACAATAGTATGCCATAATCATGAGATAGGGATATGAGAATGTAGATATGCCGCAATCATGAAGGGTACACTAACAGGTACTACTAATACATGAACAGTGCATAATTAAATAGGTATGAGGTATGGAGTGAAATATCTCATTTCCATAGAATCCTGACATCGTGGTAGGATCACAATCCATCAAGACACTCAAATTCACAATTCCTCAAATCAGCCCCCAAGTTGGGCTCTCATATCATATAAGTCTCACATCTCCTCAATGTACAATATCGAAAGTCTCCTATATTCCGAATGTACAAATCAGCAATCTCATATGTATCCGATATCCAATCTCAATGAATCACCTAATATCCCAAATCAAATCCCAAGTAAGATTCTAGCATCCTAAATATATGTTTACAGAAATAAATATGACGGGGTCAATACACATATATTAGCGTCCCACTCCACTAATATTGGTGTAAGGGTATATATAACAACGGCTAAATCCCCTGTTATATATACAAAGAGTATTTAGAAATATCATGAAACCAATGTGCCAAGCATCGACACAGAAATACTAGTCTATCAGATGCCGTCACCAAGACTAGCATCCTGATAGGTACGTATCATACGCTATCCTGAAAAGCACGAGTGCCTAGCTCTGACCCCCGTCTTCCCATGTATCCATACGTACATGACTCCCAACGGTATCCCCATGATCCACGCCGAGTCATTGGTACTGTCACCGTTAGGTACTCGCCCACCTCCAGGCTCAATCGGCAAAGTCCATCGATCATCTTGCCGAGGGGAACCATACCGGGTCCGACCATGTACCCTCATACGGCACCCACTCCTCGTATGGAGTATATAATCAGAACTAATAAATCTCATGGTGGATGCGCAAATATCATATCATGGAAACCGGGTTTTTTCAAATAATGCATAATTTCATGAACTCCCGCGGTTCCCAAATCCAGAAAACATCATGTAAAATCCAAATAACAATGCGCAAATCCAGGAATAAATATGTGCGATATATCTGAAATGCGAGCATATAAAGGAAAATATATAGCTGAAACCAGATGTATGCGAAATCAATAAAGAACAGCTAAGTATAGGTGTCTACCTATAAGTAAATGATGTAGTATACCACCCCGGGTATAAGTAAAATATTAGCAAGGTATACCTGTAGCTGTATCGTTAATGGTATATGTACCTATCACTAATATTACGATACTCTATAGGTATACAGGTATGGTAAATGTCATATGTGATAAGCAATACGAATCAATGTCACAAGGTCCCTAACCAAGCAATATATTATCTATAAGTGGTTTGTGTGTGACATGGCAATTATTGACGGTGTGTGTAGCATACAATCAGTGCTCGTACAACATGAATCGTCAATAATTTGTGCAGTATCCTACGGCTACTAGTCCAAATACAACATCTAAGCAATGGGTTAAAGGCGCAATTCTAACAATAACGTAGAATATGCAACAAGTATTATAATCCTAGCCCAGACGCATAACGCCATGCGGGCAATTCCCCTGTAGATGTTAAATCTACTCACCAACGCTCCAAGCTAGGTGAATCCTACCACCTGTTTCTGTTGGAGATAGTGCCCTCAGAGTCAATTATTAGGTCACAGGTACGTGATTGTAATGATTGAGGGAGGACCTATCCCGGTAGGACAGTCTTACTCGAGATGATAGTATGCTATCTGGTTTACCTTTATCATCGTGTACTGTTTTAGGTGACCTGACACGTCGCTATTACACGTTGATAGAGCCCCTAGGATTCTTGCTTGACCACCAGCAGTATGAGGGCGATCATATAAGTGGGAGCTGGGGGTCTATAAGCTTATCCTTAAAAGGTCCCTAGTCGTGGGAGTTTCGAGACTGGGCATCGATACTCCATTAGTAGACTAGTGTATACAGTCGAGACCCCGACGAGGGGCGGTGGCCGGTCTCACAAGCCACTGGTGTCAGTTGGATCACCTAAGATGTATACAGGTGCTCATTGGGTTATGAGTACACCGGACAGGACTCGCCGGGAACATGCTAGTTGGTCATATACCAGACGTCAGATGGCAGTTCCCTGGTGACATGTGTGCAGGTTAGTTCATCGACCTGGGGATCGTCATTTGTCTCGTGTGAGTTCCCACTGTACTTTGATTACTACCCTACCACGGCTCAAAGGAGTCATGCAAACAGGTTTTAGTTGGGTACAGTCCCGAGCCACATGGAGGCAGTGAGCGTATCTTCAGGGGTTCGTCTCTCCCGGTATTGGGGGTGAGGTCGTGCTGTGTCTAGGAGAGCCATTACACAAAGTCCTTGGCCAAGACAAGGAGATTTACTGGTAGGTATTCCAGTAGTATCTCAGGGTGTTCTGGGCTACACTCCGACACGACTTGTACCGCTTTTGGGGGTCTGACTATTACCAACCCCCTAGGCCCGCCATGCGATGCTCATAGACGAACGGACCGGACTGCACGGATATTGTCACTGACAGGCTCAGTAGGGTGTCAGGATGAGTTCGCTCATCGACGTCCCTTTTAGTCAATAGCTGGTGGCCCGTCACGTATTGGCTTATACCTCTGACGTGCTAGTGGTTAAATCCACAGCCATAGTATTGACGAGTCTTTAGAGTCCACCACACTTTCAGTTACTCAAGTTTCGGGCGAAACGCTGTAGAGGCCGTATGGAGATATGGCAGGGTCCGATCAGATACGTGCGGTATTGCACGGATCAGGATCAGACGGTTTGTACTAGTAGCCGTATAGGTTTATGGCAGGGTTCGATCAGATACGTGCGGTATTGCACGGATCAGGATCGAACGGATATTACTAGCCGGCTTTGGTTTAAGCCGGTCCTAGTTTAGTACAGTGTAGATTTTGTCTCTTTGCATTTGTATCCGGACGGAATACAGATGCGGGTGTGTATGCACAGTATCGGGGTTTTCCTGTAATTTATTATGGGACCAGTTTTCTGGGGTTGCCAGTTTGCATTCCGTTCCGGCCGGTTTTCTCTTTTTCCTTCCCGGTCGGACTTTTCGTTGGAGGGTGTTAATTGCAAGTTTGCAATTAACATTTTGTTGAGGGGGTTTCTTGCAAAAAGGATTGATATGATTGCATTTTTTTTGGCTCCATGTTGCATTAATTCTTGACTTGAGGAGGTATGGGTTTAGTGGTGGGGCCGGCCACTGCTTGATTGGAATTGTGGGCCGGCCACTGTGGGAATGGAGTGGGTTATGTTTTGTATGTTGAATTAATATATATTTATTCATTTGAGTGCATGAGTGTGCTGGAATGTGTGTGGTGGCCCCCCCTCCATTTTGTGCAGTGAAGGAATTCTTCATTTCATTTTGGGTATTAATTCCTACCTTCATTCATTCATTCATTCTGTGAGGGCTTGCTTCATTCTTATTTTTTTTTTTGAGTGAGCTCTAACAGAGGCCGGCCACTTCTTGTAATGAGAATGAGAGATTTTTGATTTTGATGGCTTGCTCCATTTTTCTTCAAGCCTTCATGAAAATCTTTATGCACAAATTCCTCCATCATGGCAACTATCCAAAACCCCAAAGAGACAAGTTTCTACATTTTTCTACAGCAATTCTTGGGCGCGTTGGCTAGCCAACTTCGCGCCCGAGTTGCCTCGGTATTGAGGTGGGAGCCCGTAAAAGATACAGGCGATGTGGTGCCCTTCCGGTAAGGAGGCGACGACCGGAGGATCCGCGGGAGATCGGGACGACGACGAAAAGACCGGAGGACTCGGATCACTCGGTACATCTCTTTCCCTTCTTCTATTTAGCTTAGACTTGTTAATGGTTCGATCCGGGTGTTTAGTGCGCGGTGGTGCCGGTTTGCTAAGTCCGCAAAATTAAAGTTTATCACCGTTTCCGCATTTGGCCGTCGGGTTGACGGCCGGGGCGCCGCCGTGCACTTACAGTGGTATCAGAGCCTCGCCATTAACTTCGTCTAGCTTTGTTTGTTGTGTTTTGCATTTCCGATCGACCAAAATTCCGAAATCTACATTTTCGCTAGCGACAGTTTTCTGTTGAAATTTTTTGGTCTCTAAAAATTTTTCAGGTTGTATAAAAGTACTGTGCTAGAAGACCTACGACTACTGTAGAAATTCGAGACACTGATCTTTTCAGAGGAGCGCGGAACCGCGGCAAAACCCTACTTGTTGCCGCGGTTCCGCCGCAGTATTGATGGATCAGTGTGTAGAATTTTTCCAGTAGGCCTTTTGGGTTATAATTGGGGTTTTGGAATAATAACATTTGGCCCAGAATTTCTTTATCTACTACAGTATTGCTTGGGGGCCCACTTGTTAAGATTTGATTGATCGGATATTCTAAACACATTATTTCACAGTTTTTACATTATATCTGCGACCGTGAATGTCACTCGATCGGTAAATCCGATCTAACTGCTATAGCCCGGTTAGACGGATTTGCGAACGTGACTTTCACGTTGATGTTCTGTTTTTGCTGTGATGTTGCGGATCGGTCGTGGGGGATAGCCTGGATGCAATGCTAGTACAGTTTTGTTGTATTATGTACTTTTGATATTGCGGGACGAGCGTCCGACATGTGGACTGCCGTCACTGCCTGTTTGTATTATTCTTTTGGGGCACGACCTGGTTGCGGTCGATGTACCCGTTGTATGTATATTTTACTTTCTGTACTAGGGTTACCCCGCGGAGGGGTGCACGGATAGCCGGGTTCTAGAAGGCAACAAGCCCGCATCTCATGGCATTGGGATGGAGGGGGCTTCACTCCAGGATTGGCTGGCTATTCGCCGCACTCGTAGGGGGTATAGGATTTCATTGCACAGGCTATCCACACGACCAGGGGAACGTCGGGTTTCAGTAGTGGCTCTGTGAAACCCGGGGATCCCAGATATCTGTATTGTTCATTCTCTGTGATGTTGCATTTCTTTCACGCCTTGAGCGAATATAATATATTGGTATATATATTAGTAGATGTTGTATATGTTTTGCATCCGCGCTAGTCCAGTCCCCGCTCTGTCGTTAGTAAGCTAACCTAACGGGTAATGACGGGACCCTGTGGCGAATGCGGATGGCATATACGTACATCAGTATATTTTCGTTCTTTTTGGTGTGATCAATTGATGGGACTGCATTGATTCGGATCAATGCAAGTTAAAACAAACCTAATCTGATGTTGTTGGAACACTTTTCAAAAAGCTGTTATTGCAAGGACGTTCACTTTTGTTTTGCATCGCGGTATTCATTAAGAATATCCTGCTCCTCAGTCGACGAGGCATGGGCCGAGATCCCTTCACCGGGAGTGACCCCTTGGACAAAAAGTTTGCGTCAGGGCATTAACTTCACTATAGCCGATTACTTTTGCTTTGCACCGTGGTATTCATTTGGAATATCCTGCACCCCATTCTACGGGGAAAGAGCCGAGATCCCTTCACCGGGAGTGACCTCTTTAGCAACGGTTTTCGTCACTATATTTTCAAAAAGCTATCCGTTCCTTCAACGATATCAAGTTCATTACGTTAAAGGTTTTCGCCAGAAACCATTCGTAGCCCTCCGTCGTTTCATATGGGTAGTCAATAGTATTCAAGCTGTGTTTGTTGGCCAAAGTCAAGGCACAGTGTTTGGTAGCTGTTGGTTATTCATATGCAGCATAGATAGATGCGTTGGTTTGGAACAGTCGTACTGCCTTGTTGGCCAAAGTCAAGGGTATGTACGGGTGGATTCAAATTAACCTGGAGAATGACGGGCAGAACTTGACATGTGACTTATGATTTGTTGGCCAAAGTCAAGGTCATAAGAGCATGGGGTAAAAATCACATCGGGAGTTTCAAAAGTACTGAAACTTGCCAGATATGCGCATACCTTCTGGAGTGTGATAGCGTGAGCGGATTCCGTCACGTTATCATGCAATGATAGTTGGATCCCGATTCCCACTGATGAGTTAGTTTACTCCTCGGGTAACCCCGACTAATTCTTCTTTCAGGTTTGGAGGAGAATTTGAGGTACAGTGGGAGGTTTCCAGATTAGATAAATTGGTGACCATTCTGATCAAGGTTAGAGTGCACGCTGAGTGTTTCTTTTCTCTCTCTCTTTGGCAGCGACCATTGACCCGACCCTAAGACTATGACTCAGTGACCAAGTTGACCGAACCTTCTTTAACACCGGCTTTTGGATTGTCAGAGTTGCAGACCTCATTGCCACTCCTACTTTTACCCTTTTCTCCAGGACACCCCGTTT
This sequence comes from Agapanthus africanus, assembly GCA_030015575.1. Classification (NCBI taxonomy): domain Eukaryota; kingdom Viridiplantae; phylum Streptophyta; class Magnoliopsida; order Asparagales; family Amaryllidaceae; genus Agapanthus; species Agapanthus africanus. The sequence continues at coordinate 522,039,714 of CM057337.1, forward strand.
TACTACGAACGTCCACTTCCATTGGACAAAACCATCGTATGGTTAGATACGAACTCGAAAGAATTTATTCGAGGATGGTTTCCGGTTCTGGAGAAAACGGATAGGATTATTCAGTTGTCTTTTCCTTTTACCCTCTCTCAGGTTACGAGTACTCCTTGGTTTAGGGGTAGTACACCTATTACGCAAATTGGATTGTCTTCTTCCAAACCTTAGGCTGGTGCCGACTGGTAGGGAATGAAGAAAACCAATTAGTATAACGATGGTGTGCAGAAGTTATTAAGTTCAGACAAAGCAAGGGATTAGTAAGAGGGCAAAGTAAATTGCAACAGATATTCACGACCAAACCAAATATTTCTTTACCACTCCCACATCACCTTTGTATTTCTCCAGGACACTCCGTATCACTACGAAGATCCACAGTTTATTTGGATACTCCATCGTATGGTTATATACGAACTCGAAAGGAACTTGTTCCAGTTCGGGGATGGATTCTGGTCCAGGAGAAATAGGAATAAGGTTTATTCGGTTGTCCTTTATCTTCACCTTCTCTCACATTGCGAGTGCTCCTAGGATTGGGACAGTACACCCATTATGCTTATTGGATAGTCTTCTTCCAAACCATAGGCTGGTGCCGAACGGTAGGGAAGGAAGAAAACCATTTGGCCTAAAAGGGTGTGCAGAAGGTAAAGACTAAAGACATATGAAGGGATTTGGAGAGGTGGCAAAGAACTATACGGTTACAGTCGTGAATCTGGAAGAGGCATTACTAGGAATACCAGAATACCCCATCGGAACATTTCAATGTTTCAGTTTCAATGTGTACTATTAAAAGAAAACTGATTTCCCAATTAGACACTTACTCCAGGGTATGTATTTACCAGGTACGATTCTCACATCTGTATGGTTTTACAGATGATGAGTGGGAGTAGGTTATTGGGAATTGGGTGATTATCCTCATTATATCGGGATTCGTTGTAATCGGTGATATTTGAGGAAATCACCTGGCCTGTTTGCCGGTCGGCAAATATTTGGTTTTGAATATCCGCTGTTATGCACCAATTTCAAATTGATATATCTGTACGTCTATTTTCATAGAGTGAGATATACCTTTCTGAAATTATGTCTACGACATTTACCTATATCAGTGGATGGTTAGGTAAGGAGCATTAAACAGCGGTGTAATTCTTCTTAACTATAAGTACAGTTTTCAACCTACGGCACACAGTGAATGAGTTATCAGACTCAAGAGACTTATACAGAGTATTGTATGTTGTCCAGTGTCCATTAGGACAGAGGGGTTGGTCCTCATACTATATTCTGTTTACTTTTAACTTCTCTAGTTCTTAGACATGTGTTTCGTAGAAACACAGGGTCTAAGTTTTGAGGAGTTATAGGTATTTGAATAGAGTAGAGAACCAGGTGTAGCAAGTATCGGGATTCTTCAAAGTGATCAAAGATGTAGATACTTGTGTATGGTATTCAGTTGATAGTAATGATAAAGAGAACTTGCTTCTCTTTCAGGTTACTCATAATTGGAAATGCTTCCTAAGTTGAGTAACGCTGATCGGCCTCCTTCCATTTAGTTGACATGCGCTGGGGACAGCTGCATGATTTGAATCTGGTTCAATTAAATCAGTGCCTCTGTTTCTATATTGGATATAGAACAGTTCATATCTTAACGATGTTAAGGTACGGGGAGTTGTCCGGTTCATGATTAAAACCAGACACTGGACAACTCAAGGCACGTTTCTGTAATGGCTGTTTGTGGGTTGACCCAGGCTATGACGAGGGTTGACTTTCTACCATCTGGATGAACAATAGCGATATTGTTCTAGACTCGCCACAGTTTTATTAAAAATGGATTTTTTCAGAAAACAGTAGTGGGAGTATGGTAGAACTGGAAGTGATTCCAGAACCACAAACGATTACTGAAGATTTGATAAGGAACCTAAAGATTCAATCTGGATTGACATTCCATTGGCCACTCCGCAGATACGGTGGGTAACTTCAGGCACCCGAGAGGTACTACGGTAGCCTCAAGGACGGTGACAGGGAAGTTCTTGTTTACCCACAATTACCATTGCTGTTGTTCCAGGTTGCGAGACCCGGTGGGAGGATGAGTATAGCGTCGTTCTAAACTAGTTTTAGAAGTGCACGTCTATATGACTCTGCCAGAGGGTTGTCGTAGTCAGTGGGAGCAGCGGAAGCATTGGTGGACATCAGGCTCATGTCTATTTATAGACTAAAGCAGATATAGCGGAGACAGATTATCTATTTCTGATGTGACAGTCATAGGTTTGACGTCATCAGAATAGGGGATGGATCTGTTAAGAAGGTAGTAGGGTGTGATATCCTGGTATTTGGATGACATACACAAAGTAGGAAGTGACATTCCTATACTACGATCGGTTATACTTTGGTCGTCACACAGTAGTTTCTCCACAAGGGACTTGGACATTATATCAGACATACTGGTTACTAGATCTATGTTTTAGATCTAGATTTGGGTGGTTTCCCAATCAGGGTACTTTGACAGCATTCTAAGAGTATTTAGAATGGACGACTCCTGGCATGGTAGTGTACCTGCAGGTAATGGAGTCACCCTCTCTAAAGGTGTCTTATAGACTAAACTAAAGAGGGATGTGCATGATTGGCAGATCACTAGCTTCGGCAATTGAGTCAATCATGAGATGTCAAGTACCACACCAGATGTTGTTCTTGCACAAGATGCAATAAGTTGATATTGATCCAATCCTGGAGAAACAATCGGAAGCAGTTTTAGAACATAAGTGCATGTTCTAGGGATATGATAACGATAACCTCTTTGGGAGACAGTTATCATTCCAGGCTTCCAAGGTGACATGGACGACAAGGAGGTTGTCAGAGTTATAGTTTTCCTTCTGACGAGGGGCAGTATTTTGGACAGGTGGTCCAAGGAAATACTGAGGGTGGCATGGCGCAGGATACTGATTAAGTTCAGTTGACGATACAGTCTAAGAAGTTTGGATTTGGAGTTCATTTATGAGCTAGGTCCCATCAGGCATCCAGACATTCTAAGACAGGTATTGCTCATTTCGGGAGATGGCATTCTCTGCGAACTTGAGATTTAGAGAGACATAGAAAGAAACAACTAAGCGGATCCACTCACTGAGGCTATTCCTCGAACGCAATAGTTTCGCAAACGAGCTTTGTGAGACTGACTAGTAGAGGAGTTGGATGTTCGGTATCACACGGGCTGTGAGTATGCGACATCGCAATAATTAGCCTTGAGTGCAAGTGGGAGATTGTTGGAGATAGTGCCCTCAGAGTCAATTATTAGGTCACAGGTACGTGATTGTAATGATTGAGGGAGGACCTATCCCGGTAGGACAGTCTTACTCGAGATGATAGTATGCTATCTGGTTTACCTTTATCATCGTGTACTGTTTTAGGTGACCTGACACGTCGCTATTACACGTTGATAGAGCCCCTAGGATTCTTGCTTGACCACCAGCAGTATGAGGGCGATCATATAAGTGGGAGCTGGGGGTCTATAAGCTTATCCTTAAAAGGTCCCTAGTCGTGGGAGTTTCGAGACTGGGCATCGATACTCCATTAGTAGACTAGTGTATACAGTCGAGACCCCGACGAGGGGCGGTGGCCGGTCTCACAAGCCACTGGTGTCAGTTGGATCACCTAAGATGTATACAGGTGCTCATTGGGTTATGAGTACACCGGACAGGACTCGCCGGGAACATGCTAGTTGGTCATATACCAGACGTCAGATGGCAGTTCCCTGGTGACATGTGTGCAGGTTAGTTCATCGACCTGGGGATCGTCATTTGTCTCGTGTGAGTTCCCACTGTACTTTGATTACTACCCTACCACGGCTCAAAGGAGTCGTGCAAACAGGTTTTAGTTGGGTACAGTCCCGAGCCACATGGAGGCAGTGAGCGTATCTTCAGGGGTTCGTCTCTCCCGGTATTGGGGGTGAGGTCGTGCTGTGTCTAGGAGAGCCATTACACAAAGTCCTTGGCCAAGGCAAGGAGATTTACTGGTAGGTATTCCAGTAGTATCTCAGGGTGTTCTGGGCTACACTCCGACACGACTTGTACCGCTTTTGGGGGTCTGACTATTACCAACCCCCTAGGCCCGCCATGCGATGCTCATAGACGAACGGACCGGACTGCACGGATATTGTCACTGACAGGCTCAGTAGGGTGTCAGGATGAGTTCGCTCATCGACGTCCCTTTTAGTCAATAGCTGGTGGCCCGTCACGTATTGGCTTATACCTCTGACGTGCTAGTGGTTAAATCCACAGCCATAGTATTGACGAGTCTTTAGAGTCCACCACACTTTCAGTTACTCAAGTTTCGGGCGAAACGCTGTAGAGGCCGTATGGAGATATGGCAGGGTCCGATCAGATACGTGCGGTATTGCACGGATCAGGATCAGACGGTTTGTACTAGTAGCCGTATAGGTTTATGGCAGGGTTCGATCAGATACGTGCGGTATTGCACGGATCAGGATCGAACGGATATTACTAGCCGGCTTTGGTTTAAGCCGGTCCTAGTTTAGTACAGTGTAGATTTTGTCTCTTTGCATTTGTATCCGGACGGAATACAGATGCGGGTGTGTATGCACAGTATCGGGGTTTTCCTGTAATTTATTATGGGACCAGTTTTCTGGGGTTGCCAGTTTGCATTCCGTTCCGGCCGGTTTTCTCTTTTTCCTTCCCGGTCGGACTTTTCGTTGGAGGGTGTTAATTGCAAGTTTGCAATTAACATTTTGTTGAGGGGGTTTCTTGCAAAAAGGATTGATATGATTGCATTTTTTTTGGCTCCATGTTGCATTAATTCTTGACTTGAGGAGGTATGGGTTTAGTGGTGGGGCCGGCCACTGCTTGATTGGAATTGTGGGCCGGCCACTGTGGGAATGGAGTGGGTTATGTTTTGTATGTTGAATTAATATATATTTATTCATTTGAGTGCATGAGTGTGCTGGAATGTGTGTGGTGGCCCCCCCTCCATTTTGTGCAGTGAAGGAATTCTTCATTTCATTTTGGGTATTACTTCCTACCTTCATTCATTCATTCATTCTGTGAGGGCTTGCTTCATTCTTATTTTTTTTTTGAGTGAGCTCTAACAGAGGCCGGCCACTTCTTGTAATGAGAATGAGAGATTTTTGATTTTGATGGCTTGCTCCATTTTTCTTCAAGCCTTCATGAAAATCTTTGTGCACAAATTCCTCCATCATGGCAACTATCCAAAACCCCAAAGAGACAAGTTTCTACATTTTTCTACAGCAATTCTTGGGCGCGTTGGCTAGCCAACTTCGCGCCCGAGTTGCCTCGGTATTGAGGTGGGAGCCCGTAAAAGATACAGGCGATGTGGTGCCCTTCCGGTAAGGAGGCGACGACCGGAGGATCCGCGGGAGATCGGGACGACGACGAAAAGACCGGAGGACTCGGATCACTCGGTACATCTCTTTCCCTTCTTCTATTTAGCTTAGACTTGTTAATGGTTCGATCCGGGTGTTTAGTGCGCGGTGGTGCCGGTTTGCTAAGTCCGCAAAATTAAAGTTTATCACCGTTTCCGCATTTGGCCGTCGGGTTGACGGCCGGGGCGCCGCCGTGCACTTACAGTTTCCCCCTGTAGCAGTGTCCGTAATCCCCGCCTGCGAACCGCAACATTAAAACAATAAAGCAACTATATATTAATAATAGCTATAAAACACGAAAAAACTATATTGGACCGACGCAATAACACAAATCCTACTCTCAAGTGTTCGTATTGTGGCTAACGTGCGTAGCGACACGACGAAAACAACTTAAGAGCAAAACCACGCAAACTGCACGATCCGTGTCGTATTACGTATCGCGCGGACACAAAACACTAGAAACTGCCTAAGTGATCCCAGATTTTGCATACTGTGAAAACTAAACAAACAAACAAGACCAACAGAACCCAAACCACTGTAGACACCAACAGAGAAAAACCCATACCCAAACTCCCATGCAGAGCCGGCATCACCGGACCTCCCCTTTGCCATCGCCGGCCCTGGCCGGTGGCCTGGGTGTCGTGCCTCAGGTGGTGCCCCAGTGTTCCTAGTACATCACTACAATTTTGCTTAATTTTTCAGTAAACTTCCCGGGTCACAGCAGGTTCCAGATGTCGCAAATCGACACTAAAATACGATATTTTGCACAAAACGTAAACCCTATGGTATTTTAGTGAAATCTTGGTTAAACTCAGTTAAAGTGACCCTAACAACACTTAATAGGTAGGGTTTACCAACACAATCATGACCTAACCAAAATTCCACCCAATTCACTATAATTAACACTAAAACTAGCTTTAAAATCAAACCGACGTTAAACTACACACAAGTTAAGCAAACTAGGAAATTGGGTTCAAGAATTCTACCCTATGGAACCCTAGGAAGCAATAGAAAGAGTGGATAGAGGAAGAAGAGCTGCTGCAAGCTGCTGGGGCCTCTGCTGCTGCTGCCAGAAGCTGCTGCTGATGCTGTTGCTGCTACTGAAGCTGCTTGCTGCTGCTGCTGTTGCATGAGCTGTTGCTGATGCTGCTGCTGATGCCTTCTGTTGTTGCTGCTGCTTGCTTGAGCTGCTGCTGTTGGCGTTGTGGCTGATGCGGTGCTGTCTCGAGCTGCTGCTGCTGCAAGTTGGTGCTGATGCTGTCTCGAGCTGCTGCTGTTTGCTGATGCTTCTGCTACTTGCTTCTTGTGCTGTTGCTGCCTTGCTGAAGGGGTGTGTGTGTGAGAGAGAGAATGAGAGAAAGAGAAAATGAGAGGGAGAAATGAGAGAAAACAAAACAAAGACCCCCCTCTCTCTTCCCTCATTAAATGAGGCATGGCTCACTCCATGTAGCACCATGCCCTCACTCTCTCCCTCTCATGGTCAACAATTCAAACCAATATTTAAAAATCCTTTTTAAATTCATTTTTCTTTTAAAAGAACAACCATACCCACTTAAAACCCAAAAGCACCTAATACAATTATTAAAAACTAGATTAAGGAAATGATTAGCTCACCATGCTTGCTAATCATGATTAAACCCCAAAATAAAACCCTAATTAACATGCACAAGTGTGTGCAAGCCTAGGAAAAATCTAATAAAATATTCATAAAATAGGATAAAATATTTGGAAATCAATTTGGTAAACTTTTTATTAAAAACTAAATATTAAAATATAACTATCCACAAAACACATTCTAAGGTGTTACAAGTAAAGACCACTTTCGGTTATGCTCAGTTGTACATAGATGAGATTGTGCGTTTGCACGGTGTTCCCATGTAACACCTTAGAATGCATTTAGTGGTTGATTATGTGAAAATATGGTTTTTTAGTAAAAAGTTTACCAAAACAGTTTTCAAATATTTTATAAAAATTAATGAATATTTTATTAGAATATAATTTAGGCTTGCACACACATGTGCATGATAACCTAGTGCTAATTTAGGATTAATCCATGTTATGTAGCCATGGTGTATTAACCCATTTCATTAGGATGATATGAAGTTAATTAAGTATATTAGTTTTCAAAATTTAAAAATAAATGATTTTCTTTTGGTGGTTGACTTAAGAATTGAGGAGAAAGAGAAAGCATGATGAGCATGAGAAAGCATGCTTGGTAATTAATGTGGAGAGAGAGAGAGGCATGGTTGACTCCCACCCTCTTAATTGTTTTTCAAAAAAAAACACTCAATTCCTCACACCTCACACTCTCTCTCCCTCTCATTTTCTGAGCAGCAGCAGCAGCAGCTCCCTTCCCCCCTTCTCTTCTTCTTCTTCCCTTCATTCAAGCCCTAATCTCCATTAAAAATCCCTTCCCTCTTCACTAAACCTCTTGTTTAAGCACTTCTTGTGGGTTCTTGAGGCAAATCCTTGCCTTTGAAGGCAAGGTTAGCAAGTTGAGCCATCACTAAACCCCTTTGAGGTATAAAGCTTACCCTAATCCTTTTCTTTGGTAAACTTTTAATTATTTAACTTAATTTAGGGTTTAAGTGGTGTATTAGTGCTAATTAGGTGATTTATGTGTAGATTAGTCAAGTAATAGTTTTTATGGCCTTATTAGCTTAACTTTGGGTTATTATTGCTGTTAAATCCAAGTTTTTGCCTCTGGTTACACTAAAACCCCTTAATGCATTAAGTTTAGTGTTAAATTAGTGTTTAGTGAAGATTTATTGCCGTTTTGAGATCTGCTTTTGACCTGGGTGCTTCAGGGAAAAGTTGAGTTTACTGGAGCATGTTCACTAGACCTAGACCAGATACACGGAGCACAAGACCCTAATTCCTACACAAGGCCGCAGAAAAATTCATTCAGGCTGCAAATTGTGGCCAGAGGGGTGAGTTGGGTGTCGGGGTTTGGGCTGGGGGAGTCTGCTGCATATCTAAGATGTTCGGTATATGCAACTTTTCTTAATTCTGTTCGTATCAAAATCTGGAACCAAATACCTTGTTTTCAATACTTTTAAACTTGCGCGACACATATATTATGTGAGTGGGTTTAGTGTTTGCTACGTATCACAGCGTGTCGCGGTGGTCTCAGGCGATGCACGCACGTTTTGGTGTTTCGGGTGCACACGCGTTTAGCTTGCGACGCTAGTTTCTCGTATGATCTTATTATCGCGTTTTTGCAACATTTTGGCCTTATGAATGTTGCTTGTGTAAATTCTAGGTTCGCAGGCGGCTACATCGGACGCCGGAAAGAAGGAGAGCAGGTAGTTGGCTACACTTAGCACGAGATCATGGTGAGTAGATTTAACATCTATGGGGAAATCGCCTGTATGGCATTATGCGTGAGGGCTTGATAGGATATTATAGCCGTATATTCATATTCATATATGTCACTTTTACATAAGCATTGTTATATGCCATTATTGTTATGCTCGATTTATTACCTAGTGGACACTGCACTATTACTGACGGTTCATGCGCACATACACATTGTATACCCATATTGATGCACATATACATTGGTACATCCATACTTGCGCATATATATATTGTACCTGCATAGATAACTGATTTTTATTTGGAAGAAGTGGGAACCGCAGGATATATCTTTTTAAACTGGATTATTTTAAAAGAGGGTTTTTTTCCCTTTTTACTCATAGTACGATTTTATGATGCATACGTCACATTGCATGGATTTACACATTGAGTTTGGACTTCATGTGATTTTTGGATTTGAGAACCGTGGTATTATTTCAAGAAAGTATGCATTGTTTTGAAAACTCGGTTTCTCTTGATATGATATTTTGGTGCGTCCACCATGCGTTTTCTTGGTTCTTAGACATGTGACATGTGAAACCCGATTCGAGGAGCTGGATGAGGCTGATTGTGGGTATATGGTGGACCCGGTATGGTATCCGGGGCAAGGAAGGGATACTGTGCAGTAGACGGTGAGCCTGACAGAGGGACTACTACCTACCGGTGATTGGTTGGACCTGGCGGTTATCTGGAGGATACTGACCAGAGTCGAGAGATGGATACGTGTCGACCCGTACTGCCGGGCCCGAGGGCCGATTCCGCAGACGGAGCCCGTGGGCCAATCCGGACTGACGGAGCCCGATATATGAGGATTTGTGTGTCGATGCTGGACACGAGTATTTCATGATGTTTTCGGGTGCCGATCTTGGGCACCCCGTTTCTATGAGATTTACAGGATAGAGTGACGGCGCCTGAGTTATCGGGATTTTGGGGTGTTTTTAGTAGACACTGGGGGTTTTCCACGATGATGATTCGTATAGATAATATTTTATCCCATACTCAGCATTCATCGTTATGCATTGCATCATGTAGTCGTAGTACCTGATAGAGTACTTTGCATGATTACTGCGTACCCAGTTCATCATATAAATGTTATTAGATTGCATATGTTAGAGTATCGCAGTACGTGCATACTCATGATTACCTTTATATGTTATTTACTATTCACGAGTTGGCAACTCACCCCCGTTGTGCCACAGTGTTTGTGTAGGGTTCCTAGGCAACTAATGAGGTCTCACAAGACATCAACCATGCCAATTTCAAACTTTACGGGTGCCGAGAAACCCTAATACGGATCGTTAACTAGAATTTTAGGCGAAACAATAAGTAGTTAACAACTTAACTAAAAGAACGGAAATACAACCTTTGTAGATCCGGTTCTCCACCTCCATAGCTCCATGATGAAGTCCTCTTGCTGTCCAAATCAAATCCCGGGCTCAAGCGTCGGCTTCATCGGAGAAATGGGCGGGCTAGGTCATCGACTACGATGCCGAAGATGATCTACATCGAGGCATCACAAGATCAAGCTCCCACTTCACCAAGTCATGAAACTTGTGAAGAGAACACCCTATACTACTTGGCAAGAGGTAGAGGATGAAGAAATAGGAGGTGGGTTCACTTTAGAATTGGATTTCTCACTCTTTTTCTCACTTTGCCATTGTTGGTAGCAAGCTTCTTCATGTGAAGAAGAAGAAGAAGATGAAAAAAATATTATAATAAATCCTTTTTAAAAAGGAAAATAAAAAGAATACTTTTCATAAACCAACCATGGTCAAGTGTAGAGAATGAACTAGGGTTAAGTGGAATGGTTAGGGTTAAGCATGAGACAAAATGGTGACTTAGTCAAAGCTTCATGAAGCTTCAATATCAAACAAAGAAAGCCACCATTTTCTCTTTATCATTTTCTTTTGCCAAAATGAACAAAAGAAATAAATAAATGAATAAGTAAATAAACAAAACCCTAACCACTCATATAACCATGGTTTAATCTTTACACAAACTCAAGTTAACATGTATCATCAAACATGATACAATCAAGTGCACAAAAGTATATCACATATACAACTTGTGAACTTCAAGTGAGAAAATCCATTTAAAGTGAACCAATACTAGTTAATGCAAAGTAATATATCAAATATATAATTATGCATTAAATCATTAAATCAACACTTGATTCAATGATCCGGTCATGTCGCACACAACCGACTAGTATACTATGTATCGTTTTATCGAATCAATCCTTGATTCGATAACTAGGTTATATCGCATATAACCATTCGACACATTCATCGCGAGAATGAAATACGGTATCACATACATGCATTATTCTCGGTCCCGCACATATCTCATATGCGCTCCTATTTCGTTTCGCTTGAGCCAGGAAACCTCTGTGTAGGACTCTAAAGACTCGTCAATACGCCGGTAGCAGATGATGATCATATCAAACACCCACAAGCCGCAAGCGGTCTGCTAAACGTAACAGCCACCCGGGTATTGAGCGATCAGAAGATCGACGAGCAAGCCCGCTCATACTCCTGTGAATCCAACCAGTAACACTTACCGTACAGTCCGTTCTCGTCTTCTGATATGTCGCATATCTCGTCTAGGGGTGGTAAACGTCAGACCCCAATAGCTCGATAAGTCGTGTCGATATGAGGTCTATAACAGTTCGAGAAACTACTCGTAACACTTACCAGTAAATCTCAGCAACCCTGGCCAGGGATTTCCGGTTATAGCCAATCGAACACAGCGCAACATCAACCCCCTATACCGGGAGAGACGAATCCCCTCCTATCGCTCATTGCCTCCATGTGACTCGGGACTGTACCCAAAAACCACCGTTTTGCACGCCCTCTTGGACGTGGTAAGATAGAAATCAAAGCACAGTGGGAACCACACAAGACTCTATGACGATCTCGGGTCAACAGACTACTCTGTACCAGTGTCACCAGAGAACTGCCATCTGACGTAAGGTATAATACCATCTGGGAGTTCTCGGCGAGTCCGTCCAGTGTACCCAGTCTCCACTGAGCACCCGTATATCATCTCTGATGTCAAACACCAATGGATATGGGATCATCCATCGCCCATCTGTATGGGTCGAGAAGGTATACGCTAGTCTACTCTGGTATATCGATGCCCCGTCTCGATACACCCACGACTAGGGACTTTGAAGGATGTACTTATGGACTACCATGTCCCCACTAGTATGATCCGCATCATAGTCCAGGTAGTCAAGTACACATCCTAAGGGCTTTACCAACATGTATCAGAGAGACAATCAATATACACGTTAAGGTAAAGATCAACCAGATAGCATACTATCATGTCGAGCAAGAAAGTCCTCCCTATATATGTCCAAGCATCCACTACAATATACATCCTATGTATAGTAATGGCCTCTAAGGCATACATATAACTAACAATCTCCCACTTGCACTAGGGCCATCTGATAGCAGTGGTTGTAGTATCTCATACTCAACCATCCCATAAAAGTCTCTCTCTGGGAAAAGGCCTTTGTGAGTGGATCCCCCGTGTTGTCCTCTGAGTCTACTCTCCTAACCTCAATCACCCTGGAGATCAACCATCTCCATGATCAGGTGACACTGCCTTAGAATATGTCTGGATCACTGATGGGACGGGTGTTCCTTGGCATAAGCCACAACTCCATTGTCACACAATGGGAGGAACGAAGTTCATCTCATAAACTAATATACACCCAGACTGCCTCTTTGGTAGCATCTTAAGTAGCGATGTATCCAGCCTTTATCGTCTAGTATGCCACGGTATCTAGCTTGGAACTCTTCCAACATGCCGTCCCTTTACTGAGGGTAAAGACAATGCCTGCGACTGACATTCAGTCGTCTTTATCAGCCTGGAACCCTTCCAGTGATTCTCCCCAGGATCGATTGATACCATCTCACTACAACTAGTGAGAATCCTAACATCCAATTAGATCTATCTCATAGATCCAAAACCCAGGATTTAGGAGGTATCACTTTGATCCTATATGGAGAATCATTGTGATAAGCGGAGATTGACCGGGCGTAGCATAGAAAACTCCTTCCCTATCAAGAGCATGTCATCCACGTACTCTATGAGGATCGTCACTATACTCCCTACTACCTTTTTGTTTATACAAGGTTCATCTACCATTTTGATGATGTCAAACTCTTTGACTAACACATCAAAACAGATGTTCCAACTCCTCGATACCTGCTTTATCCTATAAAGCATCTTGTACACGTTTCCGCTGCTCCCACTGTCTACGAAGCCCTCTGGCTGTGTACTTATAGACTCTCTCTTCTAAAACATCATTTAGAAAAGCAGTCATGACACCCAACCGCCATATATCGTAATTATGGTATGAAGCCGTAGCAAGAAGGATCTGAATGGACTTAAGCATAGCTCCTTAGAAAAGGTTTCATCATTATCCACGCCTGGTCGATGACGAAAAGCTTTAACAAGTCTAGCTTTGAAAGTCTCAACTTTTCCATCTACACCAAGTAATCTTCTTAAGATATACTTTCTCCTGATGGGGATTTAACCCTTCAGATATAGCAACCAAAGTCCATACTTTGTTGGTGTACATGGATTCCATCTCAGATCGCTAAGCATCCAGCCATTCTTACAGAGTCCCACTCCTGATGGCCAGCTCGAAACTAGTTGGGTCATCATCTCATGATGCAATCCTCGCTCCCACTGTCATAGAGTAACCGAAGTATCTCTCAAGCGGGTGAGGAACCTCACTAGATCGGCGGAGAGGCTGAGGTTCGTTGGTAACTATTGAATCCTTTGGTTTTATCAAATCATCTGCTGTAGTTTGTATAGCTGGAACCTTTCCAGTTCTACATTACAGACCTTGCCTCGAGCTTGTCCGGATTTTGCTTTTCAGACATAGGCTGGACAACCCCAAATCTTAACTAACTTAAGAGATGGGCTCTTCCCTTTCCATATCACATATGAAGTGGTAGGCAACTGATTTGATTCGAACCCTATTCAATAGGTATGCAGCTTCTCAAGCGCATAACTCCCAAAAAGGAAACAGGTAACTCAGTATTACTCATCACAGAGCACACCTTATCATATAGGGTGATATTGCTCCGCCCCGATATACCATCGTGCTATGGTGTATATGGAGGAGTAATGCTGAGAGAGAATCTCATTCTCCTTTAGAAAAGTCCAGGAATTCCATGCACAAGTATTCTCCTCCCTGATCTCATCATAGGACATAATACTTATACCCGTATTTTGGTTCTTTACTTCTAACTTATATTCTGTGAATATCTCAAAAGGTTGTGACTTGTGTTTCAACAGGAACATATGTCTCAATCTTGAGAGATTATCAGAGAATGTAACGAAGTACAAAGAACCAGTCCTGGCATATGTAGACAGGGGACCTTACATACATCAACATGTATCATCCCAAGAGTTTACTAACTCTTTCTCTGTTTCCAGTAAACAGAGCTATGGTCATCGTATCTTTGTGACATGACTGGCAAGTTTCACAAGATGTAAATTCAAATTGATTTAAATATGCATCTTTATGTAACTTCAGCTAGTCGGGTCGCATTGATATGACCTAGTCTACAATACCTCAAGAAGAATTCGTTCATATCTGAACTCTTCTTCTTGTGTGTGTTCCGTATACTAAGAACTGTAGTTTGATTTAGAACATTAACGCTTTTAGATAACGCGCCTGAACCGATCAACTTTTGATATAGAAAACGTTCAAAACATTATCCAACAATACAAAATTTTATCGTTTCTTTACTAATAAAGAGACAGATATGATTTTGCATATCAGGTTCGGTATCTAATAACATTCGTTCAGAATCAATGTATTGGTAATATAGGGTGACAGTGACCAACAGACTTAGCTGCAACACTTGCCCCGTTTTCTGTCTCATGAAACTTATTACCCATTCTCAGTTCTCTACCTAGCTGTAGCCCTATGTAACAGATTACACTTCTGGGATCCTGATCTGGTATCACATACCCAGGACGTAAAGGATACTGAGAAACAGTTCTTTTTAATGAACACACCCGAAGATGATGCATCAGCATGCACTCTCTTCGTTTGGGCGGCACGGGAATTCTGGTAATCCCCAATTTCCTGCTCTGTCTTATAACAATTATAAGTTGGAGCGGGACCAACGTTCCCCAGCTCAGTATAACAAGCGGGTTCGGTCAATATCCGTATTATTATCTTGATTAAGGCGTGATATGGTCGCTACCTGGAGAGAGAGAGAAGAAAACACTCAGCGTGCGCTCTTTCAAGAATAGATTGGTTTTTATTTTATCTAATCAGGATGGCTCCCACTGTTTTTATCAAACCTTCCTTCAAACCTTAAAAGGAAAGACTAGCCGGGATTAATTACACACTACAAGTTCGCCAATTTTTCAGCCGGGCCAGTGTCGGTACTTTGAGGGAGGTCCCCCGTGCTTTCGCACGAACCTAATTAATGTAAACCTCGTTTTCCCAGAGGCGTAACCCCGTTGACACCTTTCTAGACACCTACTTGATCGGCTAATTGTAATGTGTAAAACTCTCCCAGGAGTAACAATTACTTGCAGTGGGTATCGGGATCCAACTATCTCATAGAAGGTATGCAATCTCATTGCAAATTTCAACACTTGAAATTCCCGATAATTTTGCCCCTAATCTCCTATGACCTTGACAAAGGCCAACAAACCATAGGATGCTAGTCAAGTTCAACCCGTCATTTCCTGATTGAATTAAACCCACCCGCACGGCCTTTGACAAAGGCCAACAAGGTCGCACGACTACCCTAATCCAATCTGCATCATATGCATAAGCAGATAAGCACCAGTTAGCTACCGCACACTGCGCCTTGACAAAGGCCAACAAACGCAGCACGAATACTAACTACTACTTATCTGAAATGACGGAGGGCTACGACAGGTTTTTCTGAAAACCTATTGCGTAATGTACTTGATATCGTTGTAGAATCAAATGATTTTTAAAATGGAGTGCTTTTGAGGCTTTTGTAGTTTTTCTAAAGGAGTCACTCCCGGTGAAGGGATCGTCGGTCCTTTCCTCGTCGAATGAGGTGCGGGATATATCATATATATCACTGTGCAAAGCAAAACTCTTAAAAGCAATCAGAAGACAAACCGAGTGTGTAGCATCTGCCAGTTATTGCTAAAGGGGTCATTCCCGGTGAAGGGATCGTCGGCCCTTTCCTCATCGAATAAGGTGCAGGATATATCATATATACCGCTGTGCAAAGCAAGAACTGTAGCTACCTGTTTTAATTTTGAAATTCAATTCTACAACATCTTTAGGTTTCTTTTATTTCATTAATCACATTAATGAAGTTCCATCATTTAAGTACCTAAACATCACAGATAAATACGACGTACACTTATGCCATCCGCATTCGCCTCGATGTCCCCTCATGCACCGTTAGGTTAGGTAACTAACGGCAGAGCAGGGAAGGGCTAGCACGGGTGTAAAACATAAGTAACGCCTATATAATATATCATATATACTATAGACAGTATTCATCACAGAACATATCACATGATCACATCACAGATATCGTAGCAGAAGAATCATATAAAATATTGGATATACTAGGACGTCCGTGTTTTCAATACGAGCCAGTATAAAACACGGATTCCACGGTCGTGATGAATAGCCAAACCCACACCCCTAGACCCCTACGAGAGCGGCAAGCAACCCTACCAATTCTGGAGTTAGGAGACCCGGACTCGACTCCTCGAGTTGGTCTCCCACTGGACCCCAGAACCCGGTTACTTGTGCTCCCCTCCTTGGGTCTATCCTGTTAGTTATATGTATGCCCTAGAGGCCATTAGTATACATATGATGTATATTGTAGTGGATGCTGGGACATATATAGGGAGGACTTTCTTGCTCGACATGATAGTATGCTATCTGGTTGATCTTTACCTTAACGTGTATACTGTTTGTCTCTCTGTTACATGTTGGTAATGCCCTTAGGATGTGTACTTGACTACCTGGACTATGATGCGGATCATACTAGTGGGGACATGGTAGTCCATAAGTACATCCTTCAAAGTCCCTAGTCGTGGGTGTATCGAGACGGGGCATCGATATACCAGAGTAGACTAGCGTATACCTTCTCGACCCATACAGATGGGCGATGGATGATCCCATATCCATTGGTGTTTGACATCAGAGATGATATACGGGTGCTCAGTAGAGACTGGGTACACTGGACGGACTCGCCGAGAACTCCCAGATGGTATTATACCTCACGTCAGATGGCAGTTCTCTGGTGACACTGGTACAGAGTAGTCTGTTGACCCGAGATCGTCATAGAGTCTTGTGTGGTTCCCACTGTGCTTTGATTTCCATCTTACCACGTCCAAGAGGGCGTGCAAAACGGTGGTTTTTGGGTACAGTCCCGAGTCACATGGAGGCAATGAGCGATAGGAGGGGATTCGTCTCTCCCGGTATAGGGGGTTGATGTTGCGCTGTGTTCGATTGGCTATAACAGGAAATCCCTGGCCAGGGTTGCTGAGATTTACTGGTAAGTGTTACCAGTAGTTTCTCGAATTGTTATAGACCTCATATCGACACGACTTATCGAGCTATTGGGGTCTGACGTTTACCACCCCTAGGCGAGATATGCGACATATCAGACGATCAGACCGGACTGTACGGTAGTGTTACTGGTTGGATTCACTGGAGTGTGAGCGGGCTTGCTCGTCGATCTTCTGATCGCTCAATACCCGGGTGGCCATTACGTTTAGCAGACCGCTTGCGGCTTGTGGATGTTTGATATGATCATCATCTGCTGCCGGCGTATTGACGAGTCTTTAGAGTCCTACACAGAGGTTTCCTGGCTCAAGCGAAACGAAATAGGAGCGCATATGAGATATGTGCGGGACCGAGAATCATGCGTGTATGTGATACCGTATTTCATTCTCGCGATGAATGTGTCGAATGGTTATATGCGATATAACCTAGTTATCAAATCGAGGGTTGATTCGATAAGCCGATATATAGGATACTAGTCGGTTATATGCGATATGACCGGATCGTTAAATCAAGTGTTGATTTAATGATTTAATGCATAATTATATATTTGATATATTAGTTTGCATTAACTAGTATCGGTTTACTTAAGATGGATATTCTCACTCGGATGTACACATTGTATATGTGATATACTTTTGTGCACTTGATTGTATCATGTTAGATGATACATGTTTGCTAGGGTTTTTGTGTAAAGATCAAACTATGGTTACATAATAATGGTTAGGGTTTTGTTTTTATTCATTTATTTATTTGTTTATTTCATTTTGGTAAATGGAAAATGGTGGCTTTTTTTTTTGTTCTTTGTTGAAGCTTCATGAAGCTTTGAATAAAGTCCACCATTTTTGTTTTATACCTAACCTAACCATTCACCTAACTATAGTTTGCTCTCTACACATAACCATGGTTGGATTATGATAAGTTTGGATTTTCTTTTCTTTTTAGAAAAATTAACTTATCATAACTTTCATCATCTTCTTCTTCTTCACTTCAAGAAGAAAGCTTACCTCATCAATGGTGATTGATGAATTAGAGTGAGAAATCCAATTCTAAAGTCTACCCACTTCCTATTTCTTCATCCTCTACCTCTTGCCAAGTAGTAGAGTGTGCTTCCTTCACAAGTTTTCATGACTTGGTGAAGTGAGAGCTTGATCTTGCGATGCTTCGACGTAGATCATCTTCGGCATGTCGTCGATGACCTAGCCCGTCTATTCTCCGATGAAGCCGACGCTATTGTTGGAGATAGTGCCCTCAGAGTCAATTATTGGATCACAGGCACGTGATTGCAATGATTGAGGGGAGGACCTATCCCGATAGGACAGTCTTACTCGAGATGATAGTATGCTATCTGGTTTATCTTTATCATCGTGTACTGCTTTAGGTGACCTTTCGAGTCGCTATTACACGTTGATAAAGCCCCTAGGATTCTTGCTTGACCACCAGCAGTATGAGGGCGATCATATAAGTGGGAGCTGGGGGTCTACAAGCATATCCTTAAAAGGTCCCTAGTCGTGGGAGATTCGAGACAGGGCATCGTTTCTCCAGAGTAGACTAGTGTATACAGTCGAGACCCCGACGAGGGGCGGTGGCCGGTCTCACAAGCCACTGGTGTCAGTTGGTTCACCTAAGATGTATACAGGTGCTCATTGGGTTATGAGTACACCGGACAGGACTCGCCGGGAACCTGCTAGTTGGGATATACCAGACGTCAGATAGCAGTTCCCAGGTGACATGTGTACAGGTTAGTTCATCGACCTGGGATCGTCATTTGTCTCGTGTGAGTTCCCACTGTACTTTGATTACTACCCTACCACGGCTCAAAGGAGTCGTGCAAACAGGTTTTAGTTGGGTACAGTCCCGAGCCACATGGAGGCAGTGAGCGGATCTGCAGGGGTTCGTCTCTCCCGGTATTGGGGGTGAGGTCGTGCTGTGTCTAGGAGAGCCAGAACATGAAAAGTCCTTGGCCAAGGCAGGAGATTTGCTGGTAGGTATTCCAGTAGTATCTCAGGGTGTTCTGGGCTACACTCCGACACGACTTGTACCGCTTTTGGGGGTCTGACTTTTACCAACCCCCTAGGCCCGCCATGCGATACTCATAGACGAACGGACCGGACTGTACGGATATTGTCACTAACAGGCTCAGTAGGGTGTCAGGATGAGTTCTCTCATCGACGTCCCTTTTGGTCAATACCTGGTGGCCCGTCACGTATTGGCTTATACCTCTGACGTGCTAGTGGTTAAATCCACAGCCATGGTATTGACGAGTCTTTAGAGTCCACCACACAGACAGTTACTCAAGTTTCGGGCGAAACGCTGTAGAGGCCGTATGGAGATATGGCAGGGTTCGATCAGATACGTGCGGTATTGCACGGATCGTGATCGGACAGTTTTTACTATCCGGCTTTGGCTTAAGCCGGATTCTAGTATTTGATAGTGTAGTTTTGTCTCTTTGCATTTGTGTTCAGTGCGAATACAAATGCGGGCATGTATTTGCAGTAGTGGGGTTTTCCTGTAATTTATTACGGGATCGGTTTTATGAAGTTGCCAGTTTGCATTCCGTTCCGACCGGTTTTCCTTCATTCCTTCTCGGCCGGACTTTCTTGTTGGAGGGGGTTATTTGCAATTTGCAAATAACTCTTTTGTGGAGGGCTTTCTTGCTTATTTGTGGCTTGATGAGACTTGCTTCATGATGAGATTCTTTTTTAATCTCATCACTTGCTTTTCTTGTGAAAGGTGGTGAAGGGATTGAAATGAGAAATGAGTTTGACCATTTTCCATATTGTTGATATATTCTTCTTCTTGCATTTTTCTCTCTCCAATCTAATTCTATGGAGAGGGGGCCGGCCACTTTGGCTAGAGGGAGAGGATCATTTTCTTTTTGAGTGAGAAAAATGCTTCATATCCTTTTCCATGCTACCAAGTTCATAAGCACAATTTTCTTTAGTTGCTTTCTTCTCCTCCTCACATCCTTCCATCTAGGCAACTTCAAGAACCCCAAAGAGATAACCTTCTACACTATTCTATAGCAAGCCTTGGACGCGTCGGCTAGCCAACTTCGCGCCCGAGTTGCCTCGGTCAAGAGGCGGGAGCCCGTAAAAGATTCCGGCTACGTGGTGCCCTTTCCGACGAGCGAGGAGGTGACGGAGATTCCGCGGGAGATCGGAGTGGAGACGAAGACCGAAGGACACGGATCGCTTGGTATAGCATCTCTACTCTTTTCTATTTTGCTAGTTTCTAGGTTAATGGCCCGATCCGGGTAAAAAGTCCGCGGTGGTGCCGTTTTGCAAAGTTCGCAAAGTTTTTGTTTTCCGCGTTTCCGGCGTCGGATCGACGGCCGGGGCGCCCCCGCGGGCTTACAATGGTATCAGAGCCACGCCATTAACCTTGCCTAGCTTGCTCTAGCGCGTTTAGAACCCGATCGAACAAAAACCCGAAAACCGTATTTTTGTGCACATGTGTTCTCTGTTAAAATTTTTTGAGCTCCTAAAATTTTTCAGGTTGTTGCAGAGGCATGTACAAGCAATTATAAGAAATCTGGGAAAATACGATCCACTCATTCCATACTTAGACCGCGGAAGCGCGGCCAAACCCCTGGTTTGGCCGCGCTTGCGCGGCGGAAATAGGGAATTGTGGCACCATATTTTCCCAGTAAGCTTATCAGTTGGAAATAGGGCTTTTGGGATATTTTATTTGGGCCCAGTTTTTCTGTAAGTGCTACAGTAGTATTTGGGGCCCACTTGATAATATTTGTTCGATCGGATATTTTAAACATGCCAGTTCACAGTTTTTACTTTATATCTGCGACCGTGAATGTCACTCGATCGGTAAATCCGGTCTAACTGCTATAGCCCGGTTAGACGGATTTGCGAACGTGATTTTCACGTTGATGTTCTGTGATTGTACTGTGTTGTTGCGGATCGGTCGTGGGGGATAGCCTGGTTGCAGTGGTAGTACAGTTCTGTTGTATTATGTATATTTGATATTGCGGGGCGAGCGTCCGACATGTGGACTGCCGTCACTGCCAGTTTGTATTATTCTTTTGGGGCACGACCTGGTTGCGGTCGATGTACCCGTTGTATGTATATTTTACTTTCTGTACTAGGATTACCCCGCGGAGGGGTGCACGGATAGCCGGGTTCTAGAGGGCAACAAGCCCGCATCTCATGGCATTGAGACGGAGGGGGCTTCACTCTAGGATTGGCGGGCTATTCGCCGCACTCGTAGGGGGTATAGGGTTGACCCAGGAGGGGTGCCCAAGTTACCGGATTCCGTGAAGTGCTGGGTGGTCCATTCACGTAGCTGAAGGGGGCTGCCTCGCTTCAGGTTTTGGCGGGTGACTTGCCGCGCCCGTAGGGGTCTAGGATTTTCACTGCACAGGCTATCCACACGACCAGGGGAACGTCGGGTTTCAGCGGCTCTGTGAAACCCGGGGATCCCAGATATCTGTATTGATCTGTGTTGCTATACATTTCTGTGTTGCTCTTATCACGCCTTGAGCGAAAATTATATATTATATATATATTTATAGATGTTGTATATGTTTTGCATCCGCGCTAGTCCAGTCCCCGCTCTGTCGTTAGTTAGCTAACCTAACGGGTGATGACGGGACCCAGTGGCGAATGCGGATGGCATATACGTACGTCAGTATATTTTCGTTCTTTGTGGTGTGATCAATTGATGGGACTGCGTTGATTCGGATCAATGCAAGATAAACAAACCTATTCTGATGTTGTTGGAACACTTTTTCAAAAAGCTGTTATTGCAAGGGCGTTCTCTTTTGTTTTGCACAGTGGTATTCATTTGGAATATCCTGCTCCTCAGTCGACGAGGCAAGGGCCGAGATCCCTTCACCGGGAGTGACCCCTTGGACAGAAGTTTGCGTCAGGGCATTAACTTCATTATAGCCGATTGCTTTTGCTTTGCACCGTGGTATTCAGTTGGAATATCCTGCACCTCATTCTACGGGGAAAGAGTCGAGATCCCTTCACCGGGAGTGACCTCTTTAGCAAAGGTTTTCGTCACTATATTTTCTAAAAAGCTATCAGTTCCTTCAACGATATCAAGTTCATTACGTTAAAGGTTTTCGCCAGAAACCATTCGTAGCCCTCCGTCATTTCATATGGATGGTCAATAGTATTCAAGCTGTGTATGTTGGCCAAAGTCAAGGCACAGTGTTTGGTAGCTGTTGGGTATTCATATGCAGCATAAATAGATGCGTTGGTTTGGGACAGTCGTACTGCCATTTTGGCCAAAGTCAAGGGTATGTACGGGTGGGTTCAAATTAACCAGGAAAATGACGGGTAGAACTTGACATGTGACTTATGATATGTTGGCCAAAGTCAAGGTCATAAGAGCATGGGGCAGAAATCCTCATCGGGAGTTTCAAAAGTACTGAAACTTGCCAGATATGCGCATACCTTCTGGAGTGTGATAACGTGAGCGGATTCCGTCACGTTATCATGCGATGAGAGTTGGATCCCGATTCCCACTGATGAGTTGGTTTACTCCTCGGGTTATCCCGGCTAATTCTTCTTTCAGGTTTGGGGAAGAATTTGACGTTACAGTGGGAGGTTTCCAGATTAGATAAATTGGTAACCATTCTGATCTAGGTTAGAGTGCACGCTGAGTGTTTCTTTTCTCTCTCTCTCTGGCAGCGACCATTGACCCGACCCTAGACTATGACTCAGTGACCAAGTTGACCGAACTTTCTTAACACTGGCTTTTGGATTGTCAGAGTTGCAGACCTCTTTGCCACTCCTACTTTTACTCTTTTCTCCGGGACACCCCGTATTACTACGAACGTCCACTTCCATTGGACAAAACCATCGTATGGTTATATACGAACTCGAAGGACTTCGAGGATGGTTTCAGGTTCTGGAGAAAACGAATAGGACTATTCAGTTGTCTTTACCTTTTACCTTCTCTCAGGTTGCGAGTACTCCTTGGTTTAGGAGATAGTACACCTATTACGCAAATTGGATAGTCTTCTTCCAGACCCTAGGCTGGTGCCGAACGGTGGGGAATGAAGAAAGCCAATTAGCCTAAACGGTGTACAGAAGGTATTAAGTTCAGACAAAGCAAGAGATTAGTAAGAGGGCAAAGTAAATTGCGACTGCTATTCACGACCAAACCATGTACTTCTTTGTCAATCCTAAATCTCTTATGAATTAAGTTCATTCGGTTGTCTTTTATCCTCACCTTCTCTCGCATTGCGAGTGCTCCTAGGATTAGGACAGTACACCTTTTATGCTTATTGGATAGTCTTCTTCCAAACCATAGGCTGGTGCCGAACGGTAGGGAAGGAAGAAAACCATTTGGCCTAAAGTGGTGTACAGAAGGTAATGACTAAAGACATATAAAGGGATTTGGAGAGATGGCAAAGAGTTATGCGGTTATAGTTGTGAATCTGGATAATGAAAGAGGCATTACTAAGAATACCAGGATACCCCATCGAAACATCTCAATGTTTCAGTTCCACTGTGTGCTGTTAAAAGAAAACTGATTTCCCGATTAGACACTTACTCCAGGGTATGTATTTACCAGGTTGGATTCTCACATCTGTATGGTTTTACAGATGATGAGTAGGAGTAAGTTATTGGGAATTAGGTGACCATCCTCATTATATCAGGATTCGTTGTAATCGGTGATATTTTGAGGAAGTCACCTGGGTTGTTTGCCGGTCGGCAAATATTTGGTTTTGAATATCCGTTGTTATGCACCAATTTCAAATTGATATATCTGTACGTCTATTTTTATAGAGTGAGATATACCTTTCTGAAATTATGTCTATGACATTTACCTATACCAGTGGATGGTTAGGTAAGGAGCATTGAACAACGGTGTAAGTCTTCTTAACCAAAAGTACAGTTTTCAACCTACGACACACAGTGAATGAGTCACCAGACTCAGGGGACTTATACAGAGTATTGTATATTGTCCAGTGTCCATTAGGACAGAGGGGTTGGTCCTCGTACTATATTCTGTTTACTTTTAACTTCTCTAGTTCTTAGACATGTGTTTCGTAGAAACACAGGGTCTAAGTTTAGAGGAGTTATAGGTATAAGAATACAGTAGAGAACCAGGTATCGCAAGTATCGGGATTCTTCAAGCTGATCGAAGATGTAGATACTTGTGTATGGTATTCAATTAATAGTAACGATTAAGAGAACTTGCTTCTCTTTCAGGTTACTCATAATTGGAAGCATTCCTAAGTTGAGTAACGCTGATCGGCCTCCTTCCATTATGTTGACATGCACTGGAGACAGCTGCATGATTTGAATCTGGTTCAATTAAATCAGTGCCTCTGTTTCTTGGATATAGAACAGTTCATATCTTGACATTATTAAGGTACGGGGAGTTGTCCGGCTTATGCTTAAAACCAGACTCTGGACAACTCAAGGCACGTTTCAGTAATGGCTGTTTGTGGGTTGACCCGGGCTATGACGAGGGTTGACTTTCTACCATCTGGAAGATCAATAGTGATATTGTTCTTGACTCGCCACAGTTTTATCAAAAATGGATTTTTTCAGAAAACAGAAGTGGGAGTATGGTAGAACTGGAAGTGATTCCAGAACCACAAACGATTACTGAAGATTTAATAAGAACCTAAAGATTCAATCTGGTTTGACATTCCATTGGCCACTCCGCAGATAAGGTGGGTAACCTCAAGCACCCGAGAGGTACTTCGGTATGCTCAAGGACGGTGGCAGGGAGGTTCTTGTTTACCCACACTTGCCATTGCTGTTGTTCCAGGCTGCGAGACCCGGCGGAAGGATGAGTATAGCGTCGTTCTAAACTTGCTTTAGAAGCGTACGTGTATATGACTCTGCCAGAGGGTTGTCGTAGTCAGTGGGAGCAGCGGAAGCATTGGTGGACATCAAGCTTATGTCTATTTATAGACTATAGCAGATATTGCGGAGATAGATCATCTATTTCTGATGTGACAGTCATAGGTTTGACTTCATCAGAATAGGGGATGGATCTGTTAAGAAGGTTGTAGAGTGTGATGTCCTGGTATTTGATGACATACACAGAGTAGGAAGTGATATTCCTATACTACGATCGGTTATACTTTGGTCGTCACACGGTGGTTTCTCCACATAGGACTTGGATATTATATCAGACATTCTGGTTACTAGATCTATAGTTTTAGATCTAGATTTGGGTGGTTTCCCAATCTGGGTACTTTGACCGCATTCTATGAGTATTTAGAATGGACGACTCCTGGCACGGTAGTATACCTGCAGGTAATGGAGTCACCCTCTCTAAAGGTGTCTTACAGACTAAAGGGGAGAGGGATACGCATGATTGACAGATCACTTGCTTAGGCAATTGAGTCAATCATGAGATGTCAAGTACCACACCAGATGTTGTTCTTGCAGTAGGTGCAATAAGTTGATATTAATCCAATCTTGGAGAAACAATCGGAAGCAGTTTTAGAACACAAGTTGATGTTCTAAGGAATTGATAACGACAGCCTCCTTTAGGAGACGGTTATTATTCCAGGCTTCCAAGGTGACCTGGATGGCAGAGTGGCTGTCAGAGTTATAGTTTTCCCTCTAACGAGGGGCAGTATTTTGGACAGGTGGTCCAGGTGGAAACTGAGGGAAGGCATGGCGCAGGACACTGATTAAGTTCAGTTGTCGATACAGTCTAAGAAGTTTGGATTTGGAGTTCACTTATGAACTAGGTCCCATCAGACATCCAGACATTCTAAGACAGGTATTGCTCATTTCGGGAGATGGCTTTCTCCGCGAACTTGAGATTTAGAGAGACATAGCAAGAAACATCAAAGCGGATCCACTCACTGAGGCTATTCCTCGAACGCAATAGTTTCGCAAACGAGCTTTGTGAGACTGACTAGTAGAGGAGTTGGGTGTTCGGTATCACACGGGCTGTGAGTATGCGACATCGCAATAATTAGCCTCGAGTGCAAGTGGGAGATTGTTGGAGATAGTGCCCTCAGAGTCAATTATTGGATCACAGGCACGTGATTGCAATGATTGAGGGGAGGACCTATCCCGATAGGACAGTCTTACTCGAGATGATAGTATGCTATCTGGTTTATCTTTATCATCGTGTACTGCTTTAGGTGACCTTTCGAGTCGCTATTACACGTTGATAAAGCCCCTAGGATTCTTGCTTGACCACCAGCAGTATGAGGGCGATCATATAAGTGGGAGCTGGGGGTCTACAAGCATATCCTTAAAAGGTCCCTAGTCGTGGGAGATTCGAGACAGGGCATCGTTTCTCCAGAGTAGACTAGTGTATACAGTCGAGACCCCGACGAGGGGCGGTGGCCGGTCTCACAAGCCACTGGTGTCAGTTGGTTCACCTAAGATGTATACAGGTGCTCATTGGGTTATGAGTACACCGGACAGGACTCGCCGGGAACCTGCTAGTTGGGATATACCAGACGTCAGATAGCAGTTCCCAGGTGACATGTGTACAGGTTAGTTCATCGACCTGGGATCGTCATTTGTCTCGTGTGAGTTCCCACTGTACTTTGATTACTACCCTACCACGGCTCAAAGGAGTCGTGCAAACAGGTTTTAGTTGGGTACAGTCCCGAGCCACATGGAGGCAGTGAGCGGATCTGCAGGGGTTCGTCTCTCCCGGTATTGGGGGTGAGGTCGTGCTGTGTCTAGGAGAGCCAGAACATGAAAAGTCCTTGGACAAGGCAGGAGATTTGCTGGTAGGTATTCCAGTAGTATCTCAGGGTGTTCTGGGCTACACTCCGACACGACTTGTACCGCTTTTGGGGGTCTGACTTTTACCAACCCCCTAGGCCCGCCATGCGATACTCATAGACGAACGGACCGGACTGTACGGATATTGTCACTAACAGGCTCAGTAGGGTGTCAGGATGAGTTCTCTCATCGACGTCCCTTTTGGTCAATACCTGGTGGCCCGTCACGTATTGGCTTATACCTCTGACGTGCTAGTGGTTAAATCCACAGCCATGGTATTGACGAGTCTTTAGAGTCCACCACACAGACAGTTACTCAAGTTTCGGGCGAAACGCTGTAGAGGCCGTATGGAGATATGGCAGGGTTCGATCAGATACGTGCGGTATTGCACGGATCGTGATCGGACAGTTTTTACTAGCCGGCTTTGGCTTAAGCCGGATTCTAGTATTTGATAGTGTAGTTTTGTCTCTTTGCATTTGTGTTCAGTGCGAATACAAATGCGGGCATGTATTTGCAGTAGTGGGGTTTTCCTGTAATTTATTACGGGATCGGTTTTATGAAGTTGCCAGTTTGCATTCCGTTCCGACCGGTTTTCCTTCATTCCTTCTCGGCCGGACTTTCTTGTTGGAGGGGGTTATTTGCAATTTGCAAATAACTCTTTTGTGGAGGGCTTTCTTGCTTATTTGTGGCTTGATGAGACTTGCTTCATGATGAGATTCTTTTTTAATCTCATCACTTGCTTTTCTTGTGAAAGGTGGTGAAGGGATTGAAATGAGAAATGAGTTTGACCATTTTCCATATTGTTGATATATTCTTCTTCTTGCATTTTTCTCTCTCCAATCTAATTCTATGGAGAGGGGGCCGGCCACTTTGGCTAGAGGGAGAGGATCATTTTCTTTTTGAGTGAGAAAAATGCTTCATATCCTTTTCCATGCTACCAAGTTCATAAGCACAATTTTCTTTAGTTGCTTTCTTCTCCTCCTCACATCCTTCCATCTAGGCAACTTCAAGAACCCCAAAGAGATAACCTTCTACACTATTCTATAGCAAGCCTTGGACGCGTCGGCTAGCCAACTTCGCGCCCGAGTTGCCTCGGTCAAGAGGCGGGAGCCCGTAAAAGATTCCGGCTACGTGGTGCCCTTTCCGACGAGCGAGGAGGTGACGGAGATTCCGCGGGAGATCGGAGTGGAGACAAAGACCGAAGGACACGGATCGCTTGGTATAGCATCTCTACTCTTTTCTATTTTGCTAGTTGCTAGGTTAATGGCCCGATCCGGGTAAAAAGTCCGCGGTGGTGCCGTTTTGCAAAGTTCGCAAAGTTTTTGTTTTCCGCGTTTCCGGCGTCGGATCGACGGCCGGGGCGCCCCCGCGGGCTTACAGCTAGAGCCCGGGGTTCAACTTGGACAGCGAGGATACTTCATTGCGGAGCTATGGAGGTGGAGAACCGGATCTACAAAGGTTGTATTTCCGTTTTCTCATTAGTTAAGTGTTAACTAGTTTACTTTTCGCCTAAACTTCTAGCCGACGATCCGTAGTCGGGTCTCTCGGCACCTAGATTTTTTGAAATTGGCATGGTTGATGCCTTGTGAGACCTCACTAAAGTGCCTAGGAACCCTACAGTGGTATCAGAGCCTAGCTAGAGCCTTAGGCGAAGTCTAGACGGAATTTGAAACCCGAACGAACCCGAAAACCCATTTCAAAATTGCTCTCTGTCCTTTTTTCAAAAACTGGGATTTTTCCAAATTAAAAATTGCTAAAAAATTCAGCAGGGAAATATAAGAATTACGACGCAAAAATTTATTCATGAACAGTATAAATGGCGGCGGAACCGCGGCAGAAGCCTTGCTTCTGCGGCGGTTCCGCGGCAACATGGTGACGTCATCCTACCTTTTATGCACAGTAATTCATGTTTTGAGATGCTGATTTTTCTGGGAATTTTTAATAATATTTCAAGAGTTGAATTTTCTGGAGTTGTTTTGGGGATTCGAATGTTCGATCGGATTATCAAATTTTGTCTATGTGGCTTTCCGGATAAATTTTAGAATATGTTAAAAAGTTCGACCGGATATAAATACCCAATTTTTCCCCTGTCGGGAAATTTCCAAGTGTTGGATTTTTCCGTAGTTTAACGACGTTCTAAGTAGTGCAAGTAACTCGATGGACCCTCTAGAAGACAACAAACCTTAACTCGATTATGTGACCGTCTTGAACTGCCCTTTGAACCTTAGGGTTTGGGGCAGTACGGCGTGCCACATGTGAGGCGTTGGCTTGACCCTTCTACGGCTGGAACGTTGGTACTGAGGCACGAACTGAATGTTGTTAGACTTGTTTCATGTGTTGATCTATATCGGGAAAACTTGGGTGTTCGATTGTTCGATCGGAAAGTTTAACATTTTCTATTTATCCGGAATGTGATACAATAATTGGAATTCACAATAAGTTATGTGATAACTGAATGAATGTTATAAACATAGCAGTTTAGTCTCACTTGATCGGTTGCCACGGAATTTTGATGTGATCAAAAGTCCGTCGCAATCACGTAGCGTACGCGGATACTCGCCGGGTAAACTTAATAGACAGCCTCACTCCATAGCCCCGACCAAGTGACTGTAGGAGAACCCCGTCGCCGAAAGCATCCGTTAGGGTGCTCGCGGTAGCGGTGTTCCTTCTTGGTGCACTTCGTCGACGGCGTTGGGGGTGCGGCCGCCTACTGAAGTTTGCGACGAGCATTCGATCAGGATGTCGGGAATCTTGTTGAATTGCCCGACTTGATATTGAAAAGAGTTTTCGATTTTGAGACTAAAATGCGGGGTTTATAATTGTTAGGCATGCGATGTCTAAGTAATTCATTTGGTCAGGCATGCGATGTCTGAGGTGGTTGCGGATTCCAACTGTTGTAGTTTTACACTTTCTTTTCTGTGACCGTAAGTGTAATATGTGATATCGCCGGTTTCGTTGCTATATGTCAACGACAATTGGGATGCACATATTTACTTACGTTGATGACATGTGATGTTATGTGTTGCTGGATATGTTATATTGGATCGTCGTGTTTGAATAGCCGGGGGTTTTTATGTGAGATGAGTGTTTTTCATTTTCATTCATGTAAAAACTTGTATGTAATATTCTTTTATTGGGGCACTTCCAGGTTGCGGAAGTTGTCACCTTTTGTATATTATTTACTTTTCCGCACTAGGATAGACCCAAGGAGGGGAGCACAAGTAACCGGGTTCTGGAGTCCAGTGGGAGACCAACTCGAGGAGTCGAGTCCGGGTCTCCTAACTCTAGAATTGGTAGGGTTGCTTGCCGCTCTCGTGGGGGTCTAGGGGTGTGGGTTTGGCTATTCATCACGACCGTGGAATCCGTGTTTTATACTGGCTCGTATTGAAAACACGGACATCCTAGTATATCCAATATTTCATATGATTCTTCTGCTGCGATATCTGTGATGTGATCATGTGATGTTCTGTGATAGATACAGTATATAGTATATATGATATATTATATAGGCGTTACTTATGTTTTACACCCGCGCTAGCCCTGCCCCGCTCTGCCGTTAGTTACCTAACCTAACGGTGCACGAGGGGACATCGAGGCGAATGCGGATGGCATAAGTGTACGTCGTATTTATCTGTGATGTTTAGGTACTTAAATGATGGGACTTCATTAATGAGATTAATGAAATAAAAGAAACCTAAGATGTTGTAGAATCGAATTTCAAAATAAAACAGGTAGCTACAGTTCTTGCTTTGCACAGCGGTATATGAGATATATCCTGCACCTTATTCGATGAGGAAAAGACCGAGATCCCTTCACCGGGAGTGACTCCTTTAGCAATAACTGGCAGATGCTACACACTCGGTTTGTCTTTTGATTGCTTTTAAAAGTTCTGCTTTGCACAGTGATATATATGATATATCCCGCACCTCATTCGACGAGGAAAGGACCGACGATCCCTTCACCGGGAGTGACTCCTTTAGCAAAACTAGAAAAGCCTCAAAAGCACTCCATTTTAAAATCATTTGATTCTACAACGATATCAAGTTCATTACGCAATAGGTTTTCAGAAAAACCTGTCGTAGCCCTCCGTCATTTCAGATAAGTCCTATTTAGTATTCGTGCTACGTTTGTTGACCTCCGTCAAGGCGTAGTGTGCGGTAGCTAACAAGTATTTATCTGCTTGAGCATATGATGCGATTGGATTAGGGTAGTCGTGCGGCCTTGTTGACCTCCGTCAAGGGTCGTGCGGGTGGGTTTAATTCGATCAAGAAATGACGGGTTGAACTTGACTAGTAGCCTATGGTTTGTTGACCTCCGTCAAGGTCATAGGGTGCTAGGGGCAAAATATTATCGGGAATTTCAAGTGTTGAAATTTGCAATGAGATTGCATACCTTCTATGAGATAGTTGGATCCCGATACCCGCTGCGAGTAAGAGTTACTCCTGGGAGAGTTTTACACATTACAATTAGCCGATCAAGTAGGTGTCTAGAAAGGTGTCAACGGGATTACGCCTCTGGGAAAACGAGGTTTACATTAATTAGGTTCGTGCAAAAGCACGGGGGACCTCCCTCAAAGTACCGACACTGGCCTGGCTGAAAGATTGGCGAACTTGTAGTGTGTAATTAATCCCGGCTAGTCTTTCCTTTTAGGGTTTGAAGGAAGATTTGATAAAAAGCAGTGGGAGCCATCCTGATTAGATAAAATAATAACCAATCTATTCTTGCAAGAGCGCACGCTGAGTGTTTTCTTCTCTCTCTCTCCTGGTAGCGACCATATCACGCCTTAATCAAGATAATAATACAGATATTTGACCGAACCCGCTTGTTATACTGAGCTGGGGAACGTTGGTCCCGCTCCAACTTATAATTGTTATAAGACAGAGCAGGAAATTGGGGATTACCAGAATTCCCGTGCCGCCCAAACGAAGAGAGTGCATGATGATGCATCATCTTCGGGTGTGTTCATTACAGAGAACTGTTTCTCAGTATCCTTTACGTCCTGGGTATGTGATACCAGATCAGGATCCCAGATATGTAATCTGTTACATAGGGCTACAGAAAGGTAGAGGACTGAGAACGGGTGATAAGTTTCATGAGGCAGAAAACGGGGCAAGTGTTGCAGCCAAGTCTGTTGGTCACTGTCACCCTGTATTATGAATACATTGATTCTGAACAAATGTTATTAGATACCGAACCTGATATACAAAATCATATCTATCTCTTTATCAGTAAAGAAATGATAAAATTTTGTATAGTTGGATAATGTTTTGAACATTTCCTATATCAAAAGTTGATCGGTTCAGGCACGTTATCTAAAAGCATTGACGTTCTAAATCAAACTACAGTTCTTTAGTATACAGAACACACACAAGAGGAAGAGTTCAGAAATGAACGAATCCTTCTTGAGGTATTGTAGACTAGGTCATATCAATGCGACCCGACTGGCTGAGTTACATTTAGATGCATATTTAAATCAGTTTGAATTTACATCTTGTGAAACTCGCCAGTCATGTCACAAAGATAAGATGACCATAGCTCCGTTTACTGGAAACAGAGAAAGAGTTAGTAAACTCTTGGGATGATACATGTTGATGTATAAAGGTCCCCTGTCTACATATGCCAAGACCGGTTCTTTGTACTTCATTACATTCTCTGATAATCTCTCAAGATTCAGACATATGTTCCTGTTGAAACACAAGTCCGAACCTTTTGAGATATTCACAGAATATGATTTAGAAGTAGAGAACCAAAATACGGGTATAAGTATTATGTCCTATGATGAGATCAGGGAGGAGAATACTTGTGCATGGAATTCCTGGACTATTCTAAAGGAGAATGAGATTCTCTCTCAGCATTACTCCTCCGTATACACCATAGCAAGATGGTATATCGGGGCGGAGCAATAGCACCCTATGTGATATGGTGTGCTCTATGATGAGTACTACTGAGTTTCCTATTTCCTTTTGGGAGTTATGCACTTGAGAAGCTGCATACCTATTGAATAGGGTTCGAATCAAATCAGTTGCCTACCACTTCATATGTGATATGGAAAGGGAAGAGCCCATATCTTAAGTTAGTTAAGATTTGGGGTTGACCGGCCTATGTCTAAAAGCAAAATCCGGACAAACTCGAGACAAGATCTGTAATGTAGAACTGGAAATGTTCCAGCTATACAAAACTGCAGTTGAAGATTTGACAGAACCAAAGGATTCAATAATTACCAATGAACCTCAGCCTCTCCGCCGATCTAGTAGGGTTCCTAACCCACCTGAGAGATACTTCGGTTTCTCTATGACAGTGGGAGCAAGGATTGCATCATGAGATGATGACCCAACTAGCTTCGAGCTGGCCATCAGGAGTGAGACTCTGTAAGAATGGCTGGATGTTTAGTGATCTGAGATGGAATCCTTATACACCAGCAAAGTATGGACTTTGGTTGCTATATCTGAAGGGTTAAATCCCCATCAGGAGCAAGTATATCTTGAGAAGATTACTTGGTGTACATGGAAAGGTTGAGACTTTCAAAGCTAGACTTGTTAAAAATTTTCGTCATCGACCAGGCGTGGATAATGATGAAACCTTTTCAAGTAGCTATGCTTAAGTCCATCCAGATCCTACTTGCCACGGCTGCATACCATGACTACGATATCTGGTGGTTGGGTGTCATGACAGCTTTTCTAAATGATGTTTTAGAAGAGTGCGTCTATAAGTACACAGCCAGAGGGCTTCGTAGACAGTGGGAGCAGCGGAAACGTGTGCAAGATGCTTTATAGGATAAAGCAGACATCGCGGAGTTGGAACATCTGTTTTGATGTGTTAGTCAAACAGTTTGACATCATCAAAATGGTAGATGAACCTTGTATATACAAAAAGGTAGTAGGGAGTATGGTGATGATCCTCGTAGAGTACGTGGATGACATACTCTTGATAGGGAAGGAGTTTCCTATGCTACGCTCGGTCAATCTCCGCTTATCACAATGATTCTCCATATAGGATCAAAGTGATACCTCCTAAATCCTGAGTTTTAGATCTATGAGATAGATTTAAATGGATGTTAGGATACTCACTAGCTGTAGTGAGATGGTATCAATCGATCCTGGGGAGAATCACTGGAAGGGTTCCAGGGTGATAAAGACGACTGAATGTCAGTCGCAGGCATTGTCTTTACCCTCAGTAAAGGGACGGTACGTTGGAAGAGTTCCAAGCTAGATACCGTGGCATACTAGACGATAAAGGCTGGATACATCGCTACATAAGATGCTACCAAAGAGGCAGTCTGGGTGTATATTAGTTCATGAGATGAACTTCGTTCCTACCATTATGAGACAATGGAGTTGTGGCTTATGCCAAGGAACGCCGGTCCCATCAGTGATCCAGACATATTCTAAGGCAGTGTCACCTGATCATGGAGATGCTTGATCTCCAAGGGATCGAGGTTTGGAGAGTAGATTCAGAGGACAACACAGCGGATCCACTCACAAAGGCCTGTTCCCAAAGAGAGACCTTTTATGGGATGGTTGAGTATGAGATACTGCAACCACTGCTATCAGATGGCCCTAGTGCAAGTGGGAGATTGTTAGTTATATGTATGCCCTAGAGGCCATTACTATACATAGGATGTATATTGTAGTGGATGCTGGGACATATATAGGGAGGACTTTCTTGCTCGACATGATAGTATGCTATCTGGTTGATCTTTACCTTAACGTGTATACTGTTTGTCTCTCTGTTACATGTTGGTAAAGCCCTTAGGATGTGTACTTGACTACCTGGACTATGATGCGGATCATACTAGTGGGGACATGGTAGTCCATAAGTACATCCTTTAAAGTCCCTAGTCGTGGGTGTATCGAGACGGGGCATCGATATACCAGAGTAGACTAGCGTATACCTTCTCGACCCATACAGATGGGCGATGGATGATCCCATATCCATTGGTGTTTGACATCAGAGATGATATACGGGTGCTCAGTAGAGACTGGGTACACTGGACGGACTCGCCGAGAACTCCCAGATGGTATTATACCTCACGTCAGATGGCAGTTCTCTGGTGACACTGGTACAGAGTAGTCTGTTGACCCGAGATCGTCATAGAGTCTTGTGTGTTCCCACTGTGCTTTGATTTCCATCTTACCACGTCCAAGAGGGCGTGCAAAACGGTGGTTTTTGGGTACAGTCCCGAGTCACATGGAGGCAATGAGCGATAGGAGGGGATTCGTCTCTCCCGGTATAGAGGGTTGATGTTGCACTGTGTTCGATTGGCTATAACAGGAAATCCCTGGCCAGGGTTGCTGAGATTTACTGGTAAGTGTTACCAGTAGTTTCTCGAATTGTTATAGACCTCATATCGACACGACTTATCGAGCTATTGGGGTCTGACGTTTACCACCCCTAGGCGAGATATGCGACATATCAGACGATCAGACCGGACTGTACGGTAGTGTTACTGGTTGGATTCACTGGAGTGTGAGCGGGCTTGCTCGTCGATCTTCTGATCGCTCAATACCCGGGTGGCCGTTACGTTTAGCAGACCGCTTGCGGCTTGTAGATGTTTGATATGATCATCATCTGCTGCTGGCGTATTGACGAGTCTTTAGAGTCCTACACAGAGGTTTCCTGGCTCAAGCGAAACGAAATAGGAGCGCATATGAGATATGTGCGGGACCGAGAATCATGCGTGTATGTGATACCGTATTTCATTCTCGCGATGAATGTGTCGAATGGTTATATGCGATATAACCTAGTTATCGAATCGAGGGTTGATTCGATAAGCCGATACATAGGATACTAGTCGGTTATATGCGATATGACCGGATCGTTAAATCAAGTGTTGATTTAATGATTTAATGCATAATTATATATTTGATATATTAGTTTGCATCAACTAGTATCGGTTTACTTAAGATGGATATTCTCACTCGGATGTACACATTGTATATGTGATATACTTTTGTGCACTTGATTGTATCATGTTAGATGATACATGTTTGCTAGGGTTTTTGTGTAAAGATCAAACTATGGTTACATAATAATGGTTAGGGTTTTGTTTTTATTCATTTATTTATTTGTTTATTTCATTTTGGTAAAAGGAAAATGGTGGCTTTTTTTTTTGTTCTTTGTTGAAGCTTCATGAAGCTTTGAATAAAGTCCACCATTTTTGTTTTATACCTAACCTAACCATTCACCTAACTATAGTTTGCTCTCTACACATAACCATGGTTGGATTATGATAAGTTTGGATTTTCTTTTCTTTTTAGAAAAATTAACTTATCATAACTTTCATCATCTTCTTCTTCTTCACTTCAAGAAGAAAGCTTACCTCATCAATGGTGATTGATGAATTAGAGTGAGAAATCCAATTCTAATGTCTACCCACTTCCTATTTCTTCATCCTCTACCTCTTGCCAAGTAGTAGAGTGTGTTTCCTTCACAAGTTTTCATGACTTGGTGAAGTGAGAGCTTGATCTTGCGATGCTTCGACGTAGATCATCTTCGGCATGTCGTCGATGACCTAGCCCGTCTATTCTCCGATGAAGCCGACGCTAGAGCCCGGGGTTCAACTTGGACAGCGAGGATACTTCATTGCGGAGCTATAGAGGTGGAGAACCGGATTTACAAAGGTTGTATTTCCGTTTTCTCATTAGTTAAGTGTTAACTAGTTTACTTTTCGCCTAAACTTCTAGCCGACGATCCGTAGTCGGGTCTCTCGGCACCTAGATTTTTTGAAATTGGCATGGTTGATGCCTTGTGAGACCTCACTAGAGTGCCTAGGAACCCTACAGTATCCTAGTGCGGAAAAGTAAATAATATACAAAAGGTGACATCTTCCGCAACCTGGAAGTGCCCCAATAAAAGAATATTACATACAAGTTTTTACATGAATGAAAATGAAAAACACTCATCTCACATAAAATCCCCCAGCTATTCAAACACGACGATCCAATATAACATATCCAGCAACACGTAACATCTCATGTCATCAACGTAAGTAAATATGCGCATCCCAATTGTCGTTGACATATAGCAACGAAACCGGCGATATCACATATTACATTTACGGTCACAGAAAAGAAAGTGTAAAACTACAACAGTTGGAATCCGCAACCTGCTTAGACATCGCATGCCTAATCAAATGAATACCTTGTTAGTTATATGTATGCCCTAGAGGCCATTACTGTACAATTGGATGTATATTGTAGTGGATGCTGGGACATATATAGGAAGGACTTTCTTGCTCGACATGATAGTACGCTATCTGGTTGCACTTTATCTTAACATGTATACTTTCTGTCTCTCTGATTACATGTTGATAAAGCCCATAGGATGTGTGCTCGAATTCCAGGACTATGATGTAGATCATACTAGTGGGGCCTGGGTAGTCTAAGAGTACATCCTTGAATTGTTCCTAGTCGTGGGAATATCGAGACGGGGCATCGATATTCCAGAGTAGACTAGCGTATATCTTCTCGACCCATGCGATGGGCGATGGATGATCCCACATCCATTGGTGTTTGACATCGAAGATGGTATGCGGGTGCTCAGTGGAGACTGGGTACACTGAACGGACTCGCCGAGAACTCCCAGATGGTATTATACCTCACGTCAGATGGCAGTTCTCTGGTGACACTGGTACAGCTTAGTCTGTTGACCCGAGATCGTCATAGAGTCTTGTGTGTCTCCCACTGTTCTTTGATTTCCACCCTACCACGGCTCTACTGAGTTGTGCAAACAGGTGGTTTTTGGGTACAGTCCCGATTCACATGGAGGCAATGAGCGATAGGAGGGGATTCGTCTCTCCCGGTATTGGGGGTTGATGTTGTGCTATGCTCGACTGGCCATAACAGGAAATCCCTGGCCAGGGTTGCAGTGATATACTGGTAAGAGTTATCAGTAGTTTCACGAATGTTATGGACCCTACGTCGGCATGACTTATCGAGCTATTGGGGTCTGACGTTTACCACCCCTAGGCGAGATATGCGACATATCAGACGAACAGACCGGACTATACGGTAGTGTTACTGGTCGGATTCACAGGAGTGTGAGCGGGCTTGCTCGTCGATCTTCTGATCGCTCAATACCCGGGTGGCCGTTACGTTTAGCAGACCGCTTGCGGCTTGTGGGTGTTTGATATGATCATCATCCGCTGCCGGCGTATTGACGAGTCTTTAGAGTCCTACACAGAGGTTTCCTGGCTCAAGCGAAACGAAATAGGAGCGCATATGAGATATGTGCGGGACTGAGAATAATGCGTGTATGTGATACCGTATTCCATTCTCGCGATCTATGTATCGATTGGTTATATGCGATATAACCTAGTTAT
This sequence comes from Agapanthus africanus, assembly GCA_030015575.1. Taxonomy (NCBI): domain Eukaryota; kingdom Viridiplantae; phylum Streptophyta; class Magnoliopsida; order Asparagales; family Amaryllidaceae; genus Agapanthus; species Agapanthus africanus. Next base: position 522,078,047 of record CM057337.1, read on the forward strand.
CGAATCAAGGATTGATTCGATAAGCCGATACATAGGATACTGGCCGGTTATATGCGACATGACCGGATCATTGAATCAAGTGTTGATTTAATGATTTAATGTATAATTATATATTTGATATATTACTTTGCATTAACTAGTATTGGTTCACTTTAAAAGGATTTTCTCACTTGAATTGTGCAAGTTGTATATGTGATATATTTCTTTGTGCACCTGATTGTATCATGTTTGATGATACATTCTTGTTTGGTTTTGTGTAAAGTATTAAACCATGGTTAGTTAGTGATTAGGGTTTCATCTTATTCATTTATCTTTTTATTTTATTTATTTCAAAAGAAAAAGAAAATGAGAAATGAATGGTGGCTATTTTTGTTTTTAGTTGAAGATTCATGTAGCATTGTTTTAGTCACCATTCTTGTCTCATGCCTAACCCTAACCACTCATCTAACCTAAGTTAAGTCTCTACACTAAACCATGGTCAAAGATATGATAAGTATTGTATTTTCTTTTCTATTTTAATTTAACTTATCATATCTTCTTCTTCTTCTTCATCTTCTTCAACATTGAAGAAAGCTTGCTACTCCAATGGCAAGTCATGAAGTCTAGTGAGAAATCCAAAACTAAAGTTTACCCACTTCCTATTTCTTCATCCTCTACCTCTTGCCAAGTAGTATAGGGTGTTTCCTTCACAAGTTTTTCCGACTTGGTGAAGTTGGAGCTTGTTCTAGCGATGCCTCGACGTAGATCATCTTCGGCATCGAACCGACGATCAAGCCCGCCCATTCTTCGATGATGCCGACGCTAGAGCCCAAGACATGATTTGGACAGCGAGGGGACTTCATTGCGGAGCCGTGGAGGTGGTGGACCGGATCTACAAAGGTTGTATATCCGTTCCCTTAGTTAAAATGTTAACTAGTTTATGTTTTCGCCTAAATATCTAGTAAACGATCCGTAGTCGGGTTTGTAGGCACCCGTAAAATTTGATTTGTGCATGTTTGATCACTTGTGAGACTTCACTAGAGTGCCTAGGAACCCTACAGTGGTATCAGAGCCTAGCTAGAGCCTTAGGCGAAGTCCAGACGGAATCTGAAACCCGAATGAACCCGAAACCCCAACTCAAATGTGCTCTCTGTACTTTTTCTAAAAACAGGGATTTTTCAGTATTAAAAATATGTAGAAATATCAGCAGGAAAATATAAGAGTAACTGTGCAATTCGTAACCCTAATTCCATCAAAGCGCCGCGCTTCCGCGGCACGAGCATGGCTCGTGCGGCGGAACCGCGGCCTGTTTGTCATTTTGTGAGGTGATGTTTGCACAGTAACTCCTATTTAACAGTGCTGGTTTTCCTGGGTATTTTTAATATTTTTTCAAGAGTTGAATTTTCTGCAATTGTTTTGGGGATTCGGTGTTTCGATCGGGGTATCAAATTTTGTCTTTATGGCGTTCCGGATAAATATTGGAATATGTTAAAAAGTTCGACCGGATATAAATACCCAATTTCTCCCCTGTCGGGAAATTTCCAAGTGTTGGATTTTTCCGTAGTTTAACAACGTTCAAAGTAGTGCAAGTAACGCGATGGACCCTCTAGAAGACAACAAACCTTAACTCGATTATGTGACCGTCTTGAACTGCCCTTTGAACCTTCGGGTTTGGGGCAGTACGGCGTGCCACATGTGAGGCATTGGCTTGACCCTTCTACGGCTGGACCGTTGGTACTGAGGCACGAACTGAATGTTGTTAGACTTATTTCATGTGTTGAGTTGTATCGGGAAAACTTGGGTATTCGACTATTCGATCGGAAAGTTTAACATTTTCTGTTTATCTGGAATGTGATACAATAATTGGAATTCACAAATAGTTATGAGATAACTGAATGAATGTTATAAACATAGCACTTTAGTCTCACTTGATCGGTTGCCACGGAATTTTGATGTGATCAAAAGTCCGTCGCAATCACGTAGCGTACGCGGATACTCGCTGGGTAAACTTAATAGACAGCCTCACTCCATAGCCCCGACCAAGTGACTGTAGGAGAACCCCGTCGTCGAAAGCATCCGTTCGGGTGCTCGCGGTAGCGGTGTTCCGCCTTGGTGCACTTCGTCGACGGTATCGGGGGTGCAGCCGTCTACTGAAGTTTGCGACGAGCATTCGATCAGAATGTCGGGAATCCTGTTGAATTGCCCGACTTGATATTCAAAAGAGTTTTCGATAATGAGACTAAAATGCGGGGTTTATAATTGTTAGGCATGCGATGTCTAAGTAATTCATTTGGTCAGGCATGCGATGTCTGAGGTGGTTGCGGATTCCAACTGTTGTAGTTTTACACTTTCTTTTCTGTGACCGTAAGTGTAATATGTGATATCGCCGGTTTCGTTGCTATATGTCAACGACAATTGGGATACGCATGTTTGCTTACGTTGATGACATGTGATGTTATGTGTTGCTGGATATGTTATATTGGATCGTCGTGTTTGAATAGCCGGGGGTTTTTTTTATGTGAGATGGGTGTTTTTCATTTTTCATTCATGTAAAAACTTGTATGTAATATTCTTTTATTGGGGCACTTCCAGGTTGCGGAAGTCGTCACCCGTTGTATATTAGTTACTTTTCTGCACTAGGATAGACCCAAGGAGGGGAGCACAAGTAACCGGGTTCTGGGGTCCAGTGGGAGACCAACTCGAGGAGTCGAGTCCGGGTCTCCTAACCCTAGAATAGGTAGGGTTACTTGCCGCTCTCGTAGGGGTCTAGGGGTGTGGGATTGGCTATTCATCACGACCGTGGAATCCGTGTTTTATACTGGCTCGTATTGAAAACACGGACGTCCTAGTATATCCAATATTTCATATGTTTCTTCTGCTGTGTTTTATCTGTGATCATGCGATGTTCTGTGCTCTGTGACAGATATTATAGTATATATGATATATTATATAGACGTTACTTATGTTTTACACCCGCGCTAGCCCTGCCCCGCTCTGCCGTTAGTTACCTAACCTAACGGTGCACGAGGGGACATCGAGGCGAATGCGGATGGCATAAGTGTACGTCATATCTATCTGTGATGTTTAGGTAATTTAAATGATGGGATATTCATTAATGAGATTAATGAAAGAAAATAAACCTAATTGATGTTGTGGAATCGAATTTCAAAATAAAACAGGTAGCTACAGTTCTTGCTTTGCATCGCGGTGTTCATTATAGAACATCCTGCACCTTATTCGATAGGGAAAGGACCGAGATCCCTTCACCGGGAGTGACTCCTTTAGAAATAACTGGCAGATGCTACAACCCTCGGTTTGTCTTTGATCGCTTCTATAGTTTCCGCTTTGCACAGTGATATATATGATATATCCCGCACCTCATTCGACGAGGAAAGGGCCGACGATCCCTTCACCGGGAGTGACCCCTTTAGCAAAACTAGAAAAGCCTCGAAAACGTTCCATTTAAAAACCATTTGATTCCGCAACGAGATCAAGTTCAAAGCGTTAAAGGTTTTCATAAAAACCATTCGCAACCCTCCGTCATTTTAGGAAGTAGAGTACTTAGTATTCGTGCTACGTTTGTCGACCATAGCCGAGGCGTAGTGTGCGGTAGCTAAGTGATGTCTTCCTACACAGCATATGATGCGATTAGTTAGGACAGTCATGTGGCTTTGTTGACCTTAGCCAAGGGTCATGTGGGTGGGTCTAATTAATCACGAAATGACGGGTAGAACTTGACTAGTACCTATGATTTGTTGACCTTAGCCAAGGTCATAGGTGCTAGGGGTAAAAACCATTATCGGGAGTTTCAAGTGTTGAAATTTGCAATGAGATTGCATACCTTCTATGAGATAGTTGGATCCCGATACCCGCTGCGAGTAAGAGTTACTCCTGGGAGAGTTTTATACATTACAATTAGCCGATCAAGTAGGTGTCTAGAAAGGTGTTAACGAGGTTACGCCTCTGGGAAAACGAGGTTTACATTAATTAGGTTCGTGCGAAAGCACGGGGGACCTCCCTCAAAGTACCGACACTGGCCTGGCTGAAAGATTGGCGAACTTGTAGTGTGTAATTAATCCCGGCTAGTCTTTCCTTTTAGGGTTTGAAGGAAGATTTGATAAAAACAGTGGGAGCCATCCTGATTAGATAAAATATATAACCAATCTAATCTTGCAAGAGCGCACGCAGAATGTTTTCTTCTCTCTCTCCTGGTAGCGACCATATCACGCCTTAATCAAGATAATAATATGGATGTATTGACCGAACCCGCTTGTTATTCTGAGCTGGGGAACGTTGGTCCCGCTCCAACTTATAATTGTTATAAGACAGAGCAGGAAATTGGGGAATACCAGAATTCCTATGCCGCCCAAACGAAGAAAGTGCATATGATGCATCTCCTTCGGGTGTGTTCATTACAAAGAACTGTTTCTCAGTATCCTCTGAATCCTGGGTATATGATACCGGATCAGGATCCCAGATATGTAATCTGTTACATAGGGCTACAGAAAGGTAGAAAAACTGAGAACGGGTGATAAGTTTCATGAGGCAGAAAACGGGGCAAGTGTTGCAGCCAAGTCTGTTGGTCACTGTCACCCTGCATTAAGAATACATTGATTCTGAACAAATGCTATTAGATACCGAACCTGATATACAAAATCATATCAGTCTCTTTATTAGTAAAGAAAGGATATAATTTTGTATTGATGGATAATGTTTTGAACATTTCCTATATCAAAAGTTGATCGGTTCAGGCACGTTATCTAAAAGCATTGACGTTCTAAATCAAACTACAGTTCTTAGTATTCAGAACACACACAAGAGGAAGACTTAAGAAATGAACGAATCCTTCTTGAGGCATTGTAGACTAGGTCATATCAATGCGACCCGACTGGCTGAAGTTACATTTAGATGTATATTTAAATCAGTTTGAATTTACATCTTGTGAAACTTGCCAGTCATGTCACAAAGATAAGATGACCATAGCTCCGTTTACTGGAAACAGAGAAAGAGTTAATGAACTCTTGGGACTGATACATGATGATGTATGTAAGGTCTCCTGTCTACACATGCCAGGACTGGTTCTTTATACTTCATTATATTCTCTGATAATCTCTCAAGATTCAGTCGTATGTTCCTGCTGAAACATTAGTCCGAACCTTTTGAGATATTCACAGAATATAAGTTAGAAGTAGAGAACCAATATACGGGTATAAGTATTATATCCTTTGATGTGATCAAGGAGGAGAATACTTGAGCATGGAATTCCTGGACTATTCTAAAGGAGAATGAGATTCTCTCTCAGCATTACTCCTCCGAATACACCATAGCACGATGGTATATCGGGGCGGAGCAATCACACCCTATATGATATGGTGTGCTCTATGATGAGTACTAGTGAGTTACCTTTTTCCTTTTGGGAGTTATGCACTTGAGAAGCTGCATACCTATTGAATTAGGTTTGAATCAAATCACTGCCTACCACTCCATATAAGATATGGTATGGGAAGAACCTATCTCTTAAGTAAGTTAAGATTTGGGATTGTCCGGCCTATGTCAAAAGCAAAATCCGGACAAGATCGAGGCAAGATCAGTTCTGTAGAACTGGAAAGGTTCCAGCTGTACAAAACTGCTAATGATTTGGTAGAACCAAAGGATTCAATAGTTTCCGACGAACCTCAGCCTCTCCGCCGATCTAGTAGGGTTCCTCATCCGCCTGAGAGATACCTCGGTTTCTCGATGACAGTGGGAGCAAGGATTGCATCATGAGATGATGACCCAACTAGTTTCGAGCAGGCCATCGAGAGTAGGGACTCTGTAAGAATGGCTGGATGCTTAGTGATCTGAGATGGAATCCATGTACACCAGCAAAGTATGGACTTTAGCTGCTATATCTGAAGGGTTAAATCCCCATCAGGAGCAAGTATATCTTGAGAAGATTACTTGGTATAGATGGAAAAGTTGAGACTTTCAAAGCTAGACTTGTTAAAGGTTTTCGTCATCGACCAGGCGTGGATAATGATGAAACCTTTTTCCAGTAGCTATGCTTAAGTCTATCCAGATCTTACTTACCACGGCTACATACCATGACTACGATATCTGGCGGTTGGGTGCCATGACTGCTTTTCTAAATACTGATTTAGAAGAGAACGTCTATAAGAACACAGCCAGAGGTCTTCGTAAACAGTGGGAGCAGCGGAAACGTGTGCAAGTTGCTTTACATGATGAAGCAGGCATCGCGGAGTTGGAACGTCTGTTTTGATGTGATAGTCAAAGTGTTTGAGTTCATTAAAATGGTAGACGAACCTTGTATATACAAAAGGGTAGTAGAGAGTAAGGTGGTCATCCTCGTATTGTACGAAGACAACATACTCTTGATTGGAAGAGAGTTTCCTATACTACGATCGGTCAATCTCCTATTATCACAAGGATTCTCCAAATAGGATCAAAGTGATACCTCCTAAATCCTGAGTTTTCATCCATGAGATAGATGTAATTGGATGCTAGGATTCTCACTAGGTGTAGTGAGATGGTATCAATCGATCCTAGGGAGAATCACTGGAAGAGTTCCAGGGTGATAAAGACGACTGAATGTCAGTCACAGGCATTGTCTTTACCCTCAGTAAAGGGACGGTATGTTGGAAGAGTTCCAAGCTAGATACCGTGGCAAACTAGACGATAAAGGCTGGTAACATCGCTATTGAAGATACTACCAAAGAGGCAGTTTGGGTGTATATTGGTTCATAAGATGAACTTGGTTCCTGCCATTGTATGACAATGGAAGTGTGGCTTAGGCCCTGGAACCCTGGTCCCATCAGTGACCCAGACATATTCTGAGGAAGCATCACCTGATCATGGAGATAGTTGATCTCCAGGTTGATCGAGGTTAGGAGAGTAGACTCAGAGGACAACACGGCGGATCCACTCACGAAGGCCTTTTTCCCAAAGAGAGACTTTTAGGGGATGGTTGAGTATGTGATACTGCAACCACTGCTACAGATGGCCCTAGTGCAAGTGGGAGATTGTTAGTTATATGTATGCCCTAGAGGCCATTACTGTACAATTGGATGTATATTGTAGTGGATGCTGGGACATATATAGGAAGGACTTTCTTGCTCGACATGATAGTACGCTATCTGGTTGCACTTTATCTTAACATGTATACTTTCTGTCTCTCTGATTACATGTTGATAAAGCCCATAGGATGTGTGCCCGACTTCCAGGACTATGATGTAGATCATACTAGTGGGGCCTGGGTAGTCCAAGAGTACATCCTTGAATTGTTCCTAGTCGTGGGAATATCGAGACGGGGCATCGATATTCCAGAGTAGACTAGCGTATATCTTCTCGACCCATGCGATGGGCGATGGATGATCCCATATCCATTGGTGTTTGACATCGAAGATGGTATGCGGGTGCTCAGTGGAGACTGGGTACACTGAACGGACTCGCCGAGAACTCCCAGATGGTATTATACCTCACGTCAGATGGCAGTTCTCTGGTGACACTGGTACAGCTTAGTCTGTTGACCCGAGATCGTCATAGAGTCTTGTGTGTCTCCCACTGTGCTTTGATTTCCACCCTACCACGGCTCTACTGAGTTGTGCAAACAGGTGGTTTTTGGGTACAGTCCCGATTCACATGGAGGCAATGAGCGATAGGAGGGGATTCGTCTCTCCCGGTATTGGGGGTTGATGTTGTGCTATGCTCGACTGGCCATAACAGGAAATCCCTGGCCAGGGTTGCAGTGATATACTGGTAAGAGTTATCAGTAGTTTCACGAATGTTATGGACCCTACGTCGGCATGACTTATCGAGCTATTGGGGTCTGACGTTTACCACCCCTAGGCGAGATATGCGACATATCAGACGAACAGACCGGACTATACGGTAGTGTTACTGGTCGGATTCGCAGGAGTGTGAGCGGGCTTGCTCGTCGATCTTCTGATCGCTCAATACCCGGGTGGCCGTTACGTTTAGCAGACCGCTTGCGGCTTGTGGGTGTTTGATATGATCATCATCCGCTGCCGGCGTATTGACGAGTCTTTAGAGTCCTACACAGAGGTTTCCTGGCTCAAGCGAAACGAAATAGGAGCGCATATGAGATATGTGCGGGACCGAGAATAATGCGTGTATGTGATACTGTATTCCATTCTCGCGATCTATGTATCGATTGGTTATATGCGATATTACCTAGTTATCGAATCAAGGATTGATTCGATAAGCCGATACATAGGATACTGGCCGGTTATATGCGACATGGCCGGATCATTGAATCAAGTGTTGATTTAATGATTTAATGTATAATTATATATTTGATATATTACTTTGCATTAACTAGTATTGGTTCACTTTAAAAGGATTTTCTCACTTGAATTGTGCAAGTTGTATATGTAATATATTTCTTTGTGCACCTGATTGTATCATGTTTGATGATACATTCTTGTTTGGTTTTGTGTAAAGTATTAAACCATGGTTAGTTAGTGATTAGGGTTTCATCTTATTCATTTATCTTTTTATTTTATTTATTTCAAAAGAAAAAGAAAATGAGAAATGAATGGTGGCTATTTTTGTTTTTAGTTGAAGATTCATGTAACATTGTTTTAGTCACCATTCTTGTCTCATGCCTAACCCTAACCACTCATCTAACCTAAGTTAAGTCTCTACACTAAACCATGGTCAAAGATATGATAAGTATTGTATTTTCTTTTCTATTATAATTTAACTTATCATATCTTCTTCTTCTTCTTCATCTTCTTCAACATTGAAGAAAGCTTGCTACTCCAATGGCAAGTCATGAAGTCTAGTGAGAAATCCAAAACTAAAGTTTACCCACTTCCTATTTCTTCATCCTCTACCTCTTGCCAAGTAGTGTAGGGTGTTTCCTTCACAAGTTTTTCCGACTTGGTGAAGTTGGAGCTTGTTCTAGCGATGCCTCGACGTAGATCATCTTCGGCATCGAACCGACGATCAAGCCCGCCCATTCTTCGATGATGCCGATGCTAGAGCCCAAGATATGATTTGGACAGCGAGGGGACTTCATTGCGGAGCTGTGGAGGTGGTGGACCGGATCTACAAAGGTTGTATATCAGTTCCCTTAGTTAAAATGTTAACTAGTTTATGTTTTCGCCTAAATATTTAGTAAACGATCTGTAGTCGGGTTTGTAGGCACCTGTAAAATTTGATTTGTGCATGTTTGATCACTTGTGAGACTTCACTAGAGTGCCTAGGAACCCTACATACCTTATACATCGCATGCCTAACAATTATAAACCCCGCATTTTAGTCTCAAAATCGAAAACACTTTTCAATATTAAGTCGGGGAATTCAACAGGATTCTCGACATTCTGATCGAATGCTCGTCGCAAAATTTAGTAGGCGGCCGCACCCCCGATACCGTCGACTAAGTGCACCAAGGCGGAACACCGCTACCGCGAGCACCCGAACGGATGCTTTCGGCGACGGGGTTCTCCTACAGTCACTTGGTCGGGGCTATGGAGTGAGGCTGTCTATTAAGTTTACCCGGCGAATATCCGCGTACGCTACGTGATTGCGACGGACTTTTGATCACATCAAAATTCCGTGGCAACCGATCAAGTGAGACTAAAGTGCTATGTTTATAACATTCATTCAGTTATCTCATAACTTCTTGTGAATTCCAATTATTGTATCACATTCCGAATAAGATAGAAAATGTTAAACTTTCCGATCGAACAATCGAACACCCAAGTTTTCCCGAAACAGCTCAACTCATGAAATAAGTTCAAAGACATTCACTTCATGTCTCAGTACCAACGGTCCAGCCGTAGAAGGGTCAAGACAACGCCTCACATGTGGCACGCCGTACTGCCCCAAACCCGAAGGTTCAAAGGGCAGTTCAAGACGGTCACATAATCGAGTTAAGCTTTGTTGTCTTCTAGAGAGACCATCGCGTTACTTGCACTACTTAGAACGTTATTAAACCACGGAAAGATCCAACACTTGGTAATTTCCCGACAGGGGAAAAGTTGGGTATTTATATCCGGTCGAACTTTTTAACATATTCCAAATATCCGGAAAACACCTAGACAAAGTTTGATAATCCGATCAAATAATTGAATCCCCAAAACAACCCAGAATATTCAACTCTTGAATAAATATTAAAAATTCCTAGAAAATCCAGCACCATAAAAGAGGAATTACTGTGCAAAAATTGTTGGCTGATGTCATCAATTGGCCGCGGAACCGCCGCAGAAGGCATGCTTCTGCCGCGGTTCCGCCGCGCTTTAGACACATCTTTAGGTAATTTTTGCACCGTAATTCTTAGAATTCCCTGCTGAATTTTTTAAGCATTTTTAATCTGGAAAAAACCCAGTTTTTGAAAAAAGTCCAGAGAGCATATTGTATTAGGGTTTCGATGTTCGTTCGGATTTCAAACGTCGTCTACAGTTCGCCTAAGGCTCTAGCTAGTCTCTGATACCACCGTAGGGTTCCTAGGCACACTAATGAGGTCTCACAAGGCATCAACCATGCCAATTTCAAACTTTACGGGTGCCGAGAAACCCTAATACGGATCGTTAACTAGAATTTTAGGCGAAACAATAAGTAGTTAACAACTTAACTAAAAGAACGAAAATACAACCTTTGTAGATCCGGTTCTCCACCTCCATAGCTCCATGATGAAGTCCCCTTGCTGTCCAAATCAAATCCCGGGCTCAAGCGTCGGCTTCATCGGAGAAATGGGCGGGCTAGGTCATCGACTACGATGCCGAAGATGATCTACGTCGAGGCATCACAAGATCAGGCTCCCACTTCACCAAGTCATGAAACTTGTGAAGAGAACACCCTATACTACTTGGCAAGAGGTAGAGGATGAAGAAATAGGAGGTGGGTTCACTTTAGAATTGGATTTCTCACTCTTTTTCTCACTTTGCCATTGTTGGTAGCAAGCTTCTTCATGTGAAGAAGAAGAAGAAGATGAAAAAATATTATAATAAGTCCTTTTTAAAAAGGAAAATAAAAAGAACACTTATCATAAACCAACCATGGTCAAGTGTAGAGAATGAACTAGGGTTAAGTGGAATGGTTAGGGTTAAGCATGAGACAAAATGGTGACTTAGTCAAAGCTTCATGAAGCTTCAATATCAAACAAAGAAAGCCACCATTTTCTCTTTATCATTTTCCTTTGCCAAAATGAACAAAAGAAATAAATAAATGAATAAGTAAATAAACAAAACCCTAACCACTCATATAACCATGGTTTAATCTTTACACAAACTCAAGTTAACATGTATCATCAAACATGATACAATCAAGTGCACAAAAGTATATCACATATACAACTTGTGAACTTCAAGTGAGAAAATCCATTTAAAGTGAACCAATACTAGTTAATGCAAAGTAATATATCAAATATATAATTATGCATTAAATCATTAAATCAACACTTGATTCAATGATCCGGTCATGTCGCACACAACCGACTAGTATACTATGTATCGTTTTATCGAATCAATCCTTGATTCGATAACTAGGTTATATCGCATATAACCATTCGACACATTCATCGCGAGAATGAAATACGGTATCATATACAAGCATTATTCTCGGTCCCGCACATATCTCATATGCGCTCCTATTTCGTTTCGCTTGAGCCAGGAAACCTCTGTGTAGGACTCTAAAGACTCGTCAATACGCCGGTAGCAGATGATGATCATATCAAACACCCACAAGCCGCAAGCGGTCTGCTAAACGTAACGGCCACCCAGGTATGGAGCGATCAGAAGATCGACGAGCAAGCCCGCTCATACTCCTGTGAATCCAACCAGTAACACTTACCGTACAGTCCGGTCTCGTCGTCTGATATGTCGCATATCTCGCCTAGGGGTGGTAAACGTCAGACCCCAATAGCTCGATAAGTCGTGTCGATATGAGGTCTATAACAGTTTGAGAAACTACTGGTAACACTTACCAGTAAATCTCAGCAACCCTGGCCAGGGATTTCCGGTTATAGCCAATTGAACACAGCGCAACATCAACCCCCTATACCGGGAGAGACGAATCCCCTCCTATCGCTCATTGCCTCCATGTGACTCAGGACTGTACCAAAAAACCACCATTTTGCACGCCCTCTTGGACGTGGTAAGATGGAAATCAAAGCACAGTGGGAACCACACAAGACTCTATGACGATCTCGGGTCAACAGACTACTCTGTACCAGTGTCACCAGAGAACTGCCATCTGACGTAAGGTATAATACCATCTGGGAGTTCTCGGCGAGTCCGTCCAGTGTACCCAGTCTCCACTGAGCACCTGTATATCATCTCTGATGTCAAACACCAATGGATATAGGATCATCCATCACCCATCTGTATGGGTCGAGAAGGTATACGCTAGTCTACTCTGGTATATCGATGCCCCGTCTCGATACACCCACGACTAGGGACTTTGAAGGATGTACTTATGGACTACCATGTCCCCACTAGTATGATCCGCATCATAGTCCAGGTAGTCAAGTACACATCCTAAGGGCTTTACCAACATGTATCAGAGAGACAATCAATATACACGTTAAGGTAAAGATCAACCAGATAGCATACTATCATGTCGAGCAAGAAAGTCCTCCCTATATATGTCCAAGCATCCACTACAATATACATCCTATATATAGTAATGGCCTCTAGGGCATACATATAACTAACAGTTTGTAGGTCGACCCTCAGAGTAGTTGCGGCAGGGCAACTTCCTTGTATCTTTTTGCTACGGATACCACTGCAGTTGGCGTGTGAGCCGTTTGCTTATAGGTGGGCTTTTGCGGTATCCGTTTATTTTCCATTTGTACACTCTATTGTATTTAGTACTCTCCATCTACCTTTTCATGCATCAACTTCGAGACCAGTTGTGAGGACGATGTTGTATATTTATTTTGTACTCTGGATGTCGAGCTCGTGTGAGCCGGCTTTATTTATGCAGTTTTATCTTTTATGCTGTTCTTCACTTATATTGCTCATTCTTCGCTACGGCGTCGTATACTTTTATTGTGGTGGTTGTTTCCGCCGTTGGGCGTGATTGCTCCCGTTTGGGGATGCTTTATTCTTTTTTTATGTCATTTTACATATATCATGTCTTGTACCCGATTTCGGGGCTAGTTTTTACAAAGGCGGTGCTGCTGAAATTTTTAAGAAAATAACTCAAACTTTAAGGATTTTTACTCGAGTTTTCTAAATGTTTTAAACCAATGTTTTCAACACTCACTATTTTTAATGGTTTTGATTTCTGGGTTTCGGCTTACTTAATCGCGTTACGCCTGTAGACATCACGTGGTTAAGTGCCGGTCATGGGCCAAACTTTGGTTATAACCCAAAGTTCGGCCCGTGACCGGCACTTAACCACGTGACGTCAACAGGCGTAACGCGATTAAGTGTCGGTCACGGGCCAAACTTTGGGTCGTGACATTGGTATCAGAGCGTAGGTTTTACCTTTCGGAGTGTAGGATGACCTTGGTATGATGGAGTAGGTAGCTGAAGCAGAGTGGCGTAGCATATGTATGTTCCGCGGCATACTCACGACACGGTACTTCGCCTAAGTGACCTTAGGACTTATTGGTTGAAATTCCTTCGTGATTATATACATTCTTGTAATTCGATTTCCGTATTCTTATCGAATCTTGTTTCATTTCCAGCCATTATTCCGCCGAAGACTACGAGGGCACAGAGAGCGGCCGCGAGGGCCGAGATCAGAGTTGACTCATCTGAGACGAGGATTGACCCGGGCGGTACGCCAGTAGTATCGGAGCAGACTGTTCCCCCTTCGACAGCCAGATTGCTATGCGAGGGGCCGGTATGCAGGATTTACGCCAGATGATGGGGTCGTTAGCTAAGGCCATTCGAGCGCAGAAACAGGAGGTAGTTCCACCCATTACGGGGACCGCGATGGTACCTACGGTTCAGGAAATTGCACCTGCATCCACGGAGGTTATCACAGTATCGCTATCTGAGTTTATGAGGCTGAAGCCTCCGGTCTTCATAGGCACCAATGCAGCCGAGGATCCACAGTCTTTTATTGATCGGATGGCCATGATATGTCATTCATTGAGATGCTCCGATGCAAGATGGGTGGAGTTCGCGAGCTTTCACCTGGAAGGTCTTGCGCAGAAATGGTGCGAGTCGATAGAAAAGGGCAGAGCAGCAGGTCTTCCTCCTATGACCTGGACTGAGTTCATGACGGTGTTTCTTGCCCGTTTCTTTCCACAGAGTGCCAGAGATTCTAGAGCGCACAGGTTCGAGTCATTACGCCAGACGCCAGATATGACGGTGGCGGAGTATGATGTGCAATTCACCGAGCTATCTGTATATGCTCCGTATTTGGTAGCTACTGAGAAGATATGGGTCAAGAGGTTTGTTCAATGCTTGCTTACCCCGCTGATTTTTGCGATCAGCGCACAGCATTGCGAGACCTATGCAGCAGCTGTAGATGCAGCCCTATTGGTCGAGGAGCGTCTTGCCGAGACATCGGTGGTTCCGGGGCCGAAGAGAGTTCGTACTGATACACTTGCACAGAGACGGCCGTTTAGACACCGCGACAAGTTTCGTTCAGGTACGGGGGGTAGCAGAGGCTCGGGACGAGGCCAGTTATTCAGCTTTTATCCCTGGGAGGGCCAGCAGTCATCATCTGGATGTTTCCGATGCAGGAGTACTTATCATCGTATTCGATATTGTCCGGAGCCACGTGAGGGCAAGATAACAGTACCGCATGTCACTTTACAACCTTCACCACCTCAGAGAGCATTGCCTCTTGCACCTGCCATTGCTCCGTGTCAGACTTATGCACAGAGAGGTCGTGGCCGCGGAGGGTTCGTTCAGAGAGGACGGGGTGACCGAGGAAGAGGACAGCCAGTTGCCGGTAGGGGAAAGCCAGTCGCAGGAGGAGGGCAGGCACGGGTATTCGCCTTGACGCATCAGGACGCGCAAGCATCCAATGCAGTAGTCTCAGGTACTCTTTCAGTATGTTCTGTTGACGAACACGTGTTGTTTGATCCGGGATCCACGCACTCGTACATTTCCACACACTTCATGCTAAATTTGGGTAGAGAGTCTGGTTTGCCTGATCAGCCGCTTGTTGTGACCACTCCCGTTGGCGAGTCGTTTATTGCTAGACACGTGTTCCGGTCGTGTGTTGTCCATATTGGTGAGAGAGAGTCGTCCGTCGACTTGATCCTTCTTGAGATGTTGGACTTCGACGTTCTTCTGGGCATGGACTGGTTAGCCACGTGCTATGCGTCTGTGAACTGCCGCAAGAAGACAGTTAGGTTTTGTTTTCCCGGCGAGTCGGTTTTTGTTGTGCAGGGGGACCGTGGTGCCGCCCCTCACAGTTTTATTTCGTCTCTTCGCGCTGGACAGCTTTTGAGGAAGGGGTGTCCGGGATTTCTAGCCTATGTTTGCGATACTAGAGCTACAGAGGTTCCGTTGGACCAGGTCCCGATTGTTAGTGAATTCCCTGAAGTTTTCCCTAACGAGCTGCCTGAGTTACCGCCTGAGCGCGATATTGTATTCTGCATTACTTGATTCCCGGCACGGAGCCTATTTCCATACCTCCTTATCGGATGGCCCCAGCGGAGCTTAGAGAGTAGAAAGGTCAGTTGCAGGATTTGCTCGATAAAGGGCTTATTCGACCTAGTGTGTCTCCTTAGGGTGCTCCGGTCCTGTTCGTCAAGAAGAAGGACGGCAGTTTACACTTGTGTATTGATTACCGCCAGTTCAACAGGGTTACCGTACGGAACAGATATCCCTTAGCACGTATCGATGATTTGTTCGACCAGCTTCAGGGTGCGGGATACTTTTCGAGGATTAATTTGTGATCGGGTTACCATCAGTTGCGGGTTCGGCAGGGGGATATTCCGCGGACGGCTTTTCGCACACGTTACGGGCACTATGAGTTTTTGGTGATGTCGTTCTGACTCACCAATGCCCCATCCGCGTTTTGATGAACCGCATTTTGAGGCCGTATCTTGATCTGTTCATCATCGTGTTTATTGACGACATTTTGGTGTATTCCCGGAGCCTAGAGGAGCATGAGCAGCACCTGCGGATCACATTGCAGACTTTGAGGGAGCATCAGTTGTTCGCGAAATTCTCCAAGTGCGCATTTTGGCTTGACAGCGTTTATTTCTTAGGTCACGTGATTACGCGAGATGGTATATGTGTGGACCCGAAGAAGATCGAGGCCGTTCAGCATTGGCCCAGACCAGCATCAGTTACAGAGATCCGCAGCTTTCTAGGCCTGGCCGGCTACTATCGATGATTTGTTCAGGACTTCTCCCGTATTGCTGCACCGTTGACCGGGTTGACCCGGAAGGGAGTTCCTTTTGATTGTACGGAGGCATGCGAGCATAGCTTTCAACAGTTGCAGACTCGTTTGACTACGGCGTCGGTGTTATCATTGCCTTCGGGATCGGGCAGATTTATGGTTTATTGTTACGCTTCTCGAGCGGGGCTAGGGTGCGTATTGATGCAGCATGACAAGGTTATCTCTTACGCTTCTCGGCAGCTGAAGAAACATGAATAGAACTACCCCACTCATGATTTAGAGATGGCTGCAGTAGTGTTTGCACTCAAGATCTGGAGACATTACATATACGGTGAGTCGTGCTAGATATTCACGGACGACAAGAGCTTGAAGTACATATTTCAGCAACGAGACCTGAATCTGAGACAGCGCCGTTGGATGGAGCTAGTGAAAGGCTATGATTGCAAGATCCTTTATCATCCAGGGAAGGCGAACGTAGTAGCAGATGCTTTGAGTCGGAGGCCCGAAGGTAGTTTATCTTCTTTGAGCGCCGTGCAGAGGCAGTCGTCAGCAGATTGGTAGATTCTATGCGATAACCGAGTGCAGTTCGAGTTCACTCCGACCGGGGGATAGCTTGTGCATATTCATGCACGTCTACAGTTGCTTGACCATATCTGAGGGGAACAGTCCAGTGATGACCGATTTTCAGAGATCATGGAGCAGGTTAGACAGGGCAGAGATTCCGAGTTCGTGATCGATGATCAGGGGATATTGCGATTTGGGACTCGATTGTGCATACCAGATTCTGAGGGACTGCAGCGTGAGATTCTTGAGGAGGCGCATAGATTGATATTCAGTGTTCATCCAGGTTCCACCAAGATGTACCACGATCTGAGAGATGTTTACTGGTGGGACGGAATGAAGAGGGACGTCCCAGACTTCGTGTCAAGATGCCTGACTTATCAGCAAGTAAAGGCCAAGCACCAGAGGCCCACGGGAAAGTTGCAGCCTTTGCCCATTTCGGAGTGGAAATGGGAGCAGATTTCTATCGACTTCATTATGGGTCTACCCAGAACCAGTCGGGGGTATGACTCCATTTGGTTGATCGTGGATCGATTGACGAAAGCGGCTCACTTCCTGCCAGTGAAGACCACTTTTGGATTTGCTCAGTATGCCCAGATTTACATCGACGAGATCGTACGGTTGCATGGCGTTCCGACTTGTATCGTGTCCGACCGAGGCACCCAGTTCACTAGCCGACTATGGCAAAGACTTTAGGAGGCGTAGGGCACCCGATTGAGTTTTAGCACAGCATTTCATCCACAAACCGACGGCCAGTCAGAGCGGACTATTCAGACTCTTGAGGACATGCTCCAAGCGTGCGTTTTAGATTTCGGTGGTAGCTGGGATCATCATTTACCCTTATTGGAGTTCTCCTAGAATAACAGCTTTCAGGATACCATTCAGATGGCACCATTTGGGGCTTTATATGGGAGGAGATGTAGATCGCGCGTCAGTTGGACAGAGCTCAGCGAGAGTAGTATTTTGGGGCTGCAAATCATACAGGAGACGACCGAAAAGATACAGTTGATTTGAGAAAGGATGAGGACAGCTCAGAGTAGGCAGAAATCGTATGCTGACAGACGCCGTCGCAGACTAGAGTTCGCCGTTGGCGATAATGTCTTTCTGAGGGTCTCTCCGATGAAGGGCGTGATGAGATTTGGGCGGAATGGGAAGCTTAGTCCCAGATTTATAAGTCCCTTCGAGATCCTCGAGCGTGTGGGTGCAGTGGCATATCGTTTGGCTCTTCCACCCGACTTCCCGGATGTTCACCCCGTATTCCATGTGTCGATACTTCGCAGATACCTTAATGACCCTTCTCACATGATTCAGTATCAGACCGTTCAGCTCGAGCGTGATTTTTCGTTCACCGAGCAGCCAGTAGTGATATTGGACCGCCAGGTGAAGAAACTTCGATCAAAGGTCTTGCCATCTGTGAAGGTGCTTTGGCGCAGCCCGAATGGTGAAGAGATCACTTGGGAGGCCGAGGGCGAGATGCGGAAGAAATTCACTCATCTCTTTGAAGGTACGCGTAGCTATATTTTTAAATTCGGGGACGAATTTTCTTTAAGAGGAAAGATTGTAACACCTTAGAATGCATTTAGTGGTTGATTATGTGAAAATATGGTTTTTTAGTAAAAAGTTTACCAAAACAGTTTTCAAATATTTTATAAAAATTAATGAATATTTTATTAGAATTTAATTTGGGTTTGCACACACATGTGCATGATAACCTAGGGCGAATTTAGGGTTAAACCATGTTATGTATCCATGGTGTATTAACCCATTTCGTTAGGATGATATGAAGTTAATTAAGTATATTAGTTTTCAAAATTTAAAAATAATTGATTTTCTTTTGGGGGTTGACTTGAGAATTGAGGGGAGAGAGAAGGAATGATGAGCATGAGAAAGCATGCTTGGTAATTAATGAGAGGAGAGAGAGAGAGAGGCATGGTTGACTCCCACCCTCTCAATTGTTTTTAAAAAAAACACTCAATTCCTCACACCTCACACTCTATCTCCCTCTCATTTTCTGAGCAGCAGCAACAGCAGCTCCCCCTCACCCTTCTCTTCTTCTTCTTCTTCCCTTCATTCAAGCCCCAATCTCCATTAAAAATCCCTTCCCTCTTCACTGAACCTCTTGTTTAAGCACTTCTTGTGGGTTCTTGAGGCAAATCCTTGCCTTTGAAGGCAAGGTTACCAAGTTGAGCCATCACTAAACCCCTTTGAGGTATAAAGCTTACCCTAATCCTTTTCTTTGGTAAACTTTTAATTATTTAACTTAATTTAGGGTGTAAGTGGTGTATTAGTGCTAATTAGGTGATTTATGTGTAGATTAGGTCATGTAATGGTTTTTATGGCCTTATTAGCTTAACTTTGGGTTATTAGTGCTGTTAAATCCATGTTTTTGCCTCAGGTTACACTAAAACCCCTTAATGTATTAAGTTTAGTGTTAAATTAGTGTTTAGTGAAGATTTATTGCCGTTTTGAGATCTGCTTTTGACCCGGGTGCTTCAGGGAAACATTGAGTTTACTGGAGCATGTTCACTAGAGCTAGACCACACACACGGAGCACAAGACCCTAATTCCTATACCAGGCCGCAGAAAAATTCATTTTGGACGCAAATTATGGCCATATGGGTGAGTTGGGTGTCGGGGTTTGGGCTGGAGGAGTCTGCTACATATCTAAGATGTTTGGTATATGCAACTTTTCATAATTCTGTTCGTATCAAAATCTGGAACCAAATAGCTTTTTTTTAATACTTTTAAACTTGCGCAACACGTACGTTATGTGAGTGGGTTTAGTGTTTGCTGCGTATCACAGCGTGTCAGGGTGGTCTTAGGCGATGCACGCACGTTTTGGTGTTTCAGGTGCACACGCGTTTAGCTTGCGACTCTAGTTTCTCGTGTGATCTTGTTATCGCGTTTTTTCAAGATTTTAGCCTTATGAATGTTGCTTGTGTAAATTCTAGGTTCGCAGGCGGGTACTTTGGACGCCGCAAAGAAGGGGAAGCGGGTAGTCAGCTACACTTAGCACGAGATCACGGTGAGTAGATTTAACATCTATGGGGAAATCACCCGTATGGCGTTATACGTCAGGGCTTGATAGGATATTGTAGCCGCATATTCATATTCATTTATGGCACTTTTACATAAGCATCGTTATATGCCATTATTGTTTTGCTCGATTTATTACCTAGTGGACACTGCACTATTACTGACGGTTCATGCGCACATACACATTGTATTCCCATATTGATGCACATATACATTGGTACATCCATACTTGCGCATATATATACTGTACCTGCATAGATAACTGGTTTTTTTTTGGAAGAAGTGGGAACCGCAGGATATATCTTTTTAAACTGGATTCTTTTAAAAGTGCGGTTTTTTCCTTTTTTACTCATAGTACGATTTTATGATGCATACGTCACATTGTATGGATTTACGCATTGAGTTTGGACTTCATGTGATTTTTGGATTTGAGAACCGTGGTATTATTTCAAGAAAGTATGCATTCTTTTGAAAACCCGGTTTCTCTTGATATGATATTTTGGTGCGTCCACCATGCGTTTTCTCGGTTCTGAAATGTGTGACATATGAAACCCGATTCGAGGAGCTGGATGAGGCCGATTGCGGGTACATAGTGGACCCGGTATGGTACATAGGGCAAGAAAGGGATGCTGTGCAGTAGACGGTGAGCCTGGCAGAGGGACTACTACCTACCGGTGATTGGTTGGACCTGGTGGTTATCCGGAGGATACTGACCAGAGTCGAGAGATGGATACGGGCCGACCCGTACCGCCGGGGTCGAAGGCCGATTCCGCAGACGGAGCCCGTGGGCCGATCCGGACTGACGCAGCTCGATATATAAGGATTTGCGTGTCGATGCTGGACACGAGTATTTCATGATGTTTTCGGCTGCCGATGTTGGGCACCCCGTTTCTATGAGATTT
Source organism: Agapanthus africanus (assembly GCA_030015575.1). Classification (NCBI taxonomy): domain Eukaryota; kingdom Viridiplantae; phylum Streptophyta; class Magnoliopsida; order Asparagales; family Amaryllidaceae; genus Agapanthus; species Agapanthus africanus. The sequence continues at coordinate 522,098,806 of CM057337.1, forward strand.
ACAGGATCGAGGGCCGGATAGAGTGACGACGCCTGAGTTATCGGGATTTTAAGGTGTTTTTGGTAGACACCGGGGGTTTTCCACGATGATGATTCGTGTAGATGATATTTTTGAAGGGTTCCTAGGCACTCTTGTGAGGGTTCAAAAGGCATCAACCATGCCCGAATAAAATTATAGACGTGCCGAACAACCCAAAGCCGGGATCTTTGCTAGATTATTAGGGTTTAACATGCATGTAAACATCTTTACTACTAAGTGTAAAGGATTACAACCTTTGTAGTCCGCTCCTTCACTTCATAAGCTCCGAGTAGAAGTCCTTTCACCGTGATCCACGATCTCCCGGACTCAAGAGAGGCTCCACGACTCGAACGATCCATGCTAGCTTGTACTGTTCCGTTTCTCCGATGATCTACGTTGATGTTGCTATAACTCAAGCTCTCTCACTCTAATGAGGTGAACACCCTAATCTAATGGGCTAGATTAGATGAAGATGATGGAGTAGTATTTATGCTATCTTTTTATATCAATTTCTCACAAGAAATCATCACAAAATGAATAACTAGTGAGCTTTCTCAAAGCTCAAGAGAGAAGAAGAAGATGGAAAAAGAGTTAATCCTTTTGTGATGAATAATAGAAATGAATATATGATTGATCATGGAACCATGGTCAAGGATGACAAGGATAACCTTTGTAGAGAATAAACTAGGGCTAGGGTTTGGTTAGGTTAAATAATGAGTCATAAGATAATATTAACCATAATATCTTACACTTGACAAAAGGAAAGCTTCTAGATGGTGCAAGAAGGAGCTAACCCTAATCAAACCCTAACCTTGCTTAATCTCCACTAAACATGTTCCATTATTAATCATATCATGTTGCAATAATATATATCACATATATATTATATATTTGCAACAAAAGAAAATAATACAATTAACATATATCGCATATATATCAATGTATTACCCTGTGAGAAAATGAAATAATAAAGTGGGCCAATATTAGATAATGTAATACAATATATCATATACATTAAATCATCGAATCAACACTTGATCCGACAATCCGGCTATATCGAATATAACCGACTAATAGGTAAGATTAGCCGGGATTAATTACACCCTACAATTTCGTCAATCTTTCAGCCAGATCAGTGTTGGTACTTGAGGGAGGTTCTCCGTTCTTTCGCACGGACCTAATTAAAGTAAACCTCGTTTTCCCAGTGGCGTAACCTCGTTAACACTTTTCTAAACACCTACTTGATCGGCTAATTGTCTTGTGTAAAAATCTCCCAGGAGTAACTCTTACTCGCAGTGGGTATCGGGATCCAACTATCTCATAGGAGGTATGCAATCTCATTGCAAATTTCAACATTTAAAATTCCTGATAATGCTTTTACCCTTAGCGTTCTATGACCTTGACGCAGGCCAACAAACCATAGTCCGCTAGTCAAGTTCAACCCATATATTTCTTGATTGAATTAAACCTACCCGCACGACCCTTGACGCAGGCCAACAAAGTCGCACGACTACCCTAATCCAATCTCATCTCATGTTGCAGATAAGTATTAGTTAGCTACCGCACACTACGCCTTGACGCAGGCCAACAAACGTAGCACGAATACTAAGTAATATCTATCTGAAATGACGGAGGGCTATACATGTTTTTCAGAAAACCTTGAGCGTAATGAACTTGATATCGTCGTAGAGTCATTTGATTTTGAAAAGGAGTGTTTTTGTGGCTTCTAGTTTTGCTAAAGAGGTCACTCCCGGTGAAAGGATCTCGGCTCTTTCCCCATCGAATAAGGTGCAGGGTATATCATATATACCGCTGTGCAAAGCAAAAACTATATAAGCTGTCAAAAACTAAACCGCGAGTTTGTAGCATCTGCCAGTTTCGCTAAAGAGGTCATTCCTGGTGAAGGGATCTTGGCTCTTTCCTCATCGAATAAGGTGCAGGGTATATCATATATACCGCTATGCAAAGCAAAACTGTAGCTACCCTTTTTATAAAGTTTTGATTCTACAACATCTTTTAGGTTTCTTTTCTTTTTATTAATCTCATTAATAAATCCCCTTAGCTTATGCTTCCTAAGCATCACAGAAGAAACGAAAGCAGTAATATTTATATATCAGCATATATATATAGTATAAGCATTCGTCTCAGGCAGTAATATGATCTCATCACAGAACATTGCAGCAGAAGAACATATATGAAATATTGGATATACTAGGATGTCCGTGTTTTCAATACGAGCCGGTATAAAACACGGATTCCACGGTCGCGATGAATAGCCAAACCCACATCCCTAGATCCCTACGAGAGCGGCAAGTAACACTACCGGTTCTAGGGTTAGGAGACCCGGTCTCTACTCCTCGAGATGGCCTCCTACTGGACCTTAGAACCCGGTTACTTGTGCTCCCCTCCTTGGGTCTACCAAATGCGGAAAAGTAAATAATATACACTGGTAACATCAACCTCATCCCGGAAGTGCCCCAATAAAAGAATATTACATACAAATGAATTTTACATGAATGAAAATAAAAACCCTCATCTCACATAAAACCCCCGGCTATTCAGAACACGACGATCCAATATAACATATCACAGCAACACATAATATCACATATCATCAACGTAAGTAAGTATGCATACACCGATCGTCGTAGATGTATAGTAACGAAGACCAGCAATACAACTACATACTACACTTACGGTCACAGAAAAGAAATTGTAAAACTACAACATTTGGAATCCATAATCACTTTAGACATCGTAAATCCGAAATATCACATACTTCGCATTTCATGCCTAACTATATGAATTCCACATATTGTATCACATTCCAGATAAATAGACAGTATTAAACTTTCCGAACAGATAATCAAATACCCAAAATTTCTTAAATAGGTCAACACTTGAGCGGAGTTCAAATAATCCCAGAATCTGTCACAATACCGATGATCCAGCCGTAGAAGGGTCAAGCCAACACCTCACATGTGGCACGCCGTACTATAACGTCTTCAAAATAATAAAATATGATTTTTGGGAAATTTTGTAATTTAATATTATTTTAATGAATATTTTAATATTCTGGTATAATTAAATACAGATAAATGGGGAAAAATTATGGAAAATTCTAAAATAAGGTATTTTAAAGAATTGCCTCGTTTTCTGTGCATGCCCCCATTTCCTCTAGTTTTGACCCTGAGTATATCTAGTTTTGACTGATTCCATCTAGGGTGAAATCTGGGTTGATTTTCCTATGTTGGTGTATAATTTGGGACTTGTTTTAGCGTGGATTTTGGTATTTGGTGATTCATTCCAGTCGGGTGGCGTTTGGACGTCAACGACAAGTGGATTTTGATTGTGTTTACATGCGAGTCGATGGGTTTTTACCTATGCGGGTAGCGTGTGCTATTTTGGTTTCCGATGTGATTTTCATGTGCTTTAGCATTGTGATATACTTGTAGGTACCCCGCGTGATGTTGAGGCAAAGGAGGTGAAGATAGCGACATCGGCTTTGGCACACGAGAAGCAAGGTGAGTAGATTTATATCTACGGGGAGAAGTCGGGTGGATGGCGTATAGCACCCCCGCAGTCCGTGGTGATGTATACGAATACGTATACACACGAATATTTATTATGTGTTGTTTAGGGTTATTGATGGTAATAATGATATTTTGATGATAAGAATATATTGGTTTAGTATAGTGCGAACCCTAGAGTAGTGGTTGCACTCACACATACATTTACACACATACTTGCATTCATTCTTTCATTTATTAGAGTGCATATGATGGTGCGTATATCTACACATGGGTATGGGACTATGTGTTTATATACGGGATTTGAGGATGATACGTGGTTTGAGATGATACTTGATGTGAGGCCATGAGATCGGCGATGTGACATAGTTTGCCTTTGAGGTGCGATATGATAGTTTTAGCGGGCCTTTGGACATGTGCTTTACCCGCATTCATATTTTATAGATGGTGTCGATTTGTACTAGACTTACAGTAGTACCCCAGATTGTGTGATCTGATGATAAGTGTACCTGATATGTGATGAGATAGTGTGATATTGACCCCTACCCAGCTATTGGGATGCCGTACGACGATTTACCGTACGAGCCGATATTGATGATAGATCCGCACTCATGACTCGAGGATATCATACGATATGTTATTGAGGCGAGATCACCGACTATCATATCTATATTTATATATTGACTCAGATTAGGTGGTTTCATACCCCTCCTGTCTAGATTATTTAGTAGACATTAGACTAGACCGAGTCATACCTATTTCAAAACTAACGAATCGGGGATATTTTAAAGATAAGCAGAAGGGTTATACGGATATTTTCAAATGATGCATCTTTTCTTAAAACACCGTAGCCCTTACTTTACCAAAAGCCCTGATTCGTCTTATTTCAAAAGGCAAGGTTGCATGACATATCTATTGGGGCAGGTTCTGTACTTTTGCGTTGATCATTCGTTTCCGCATATTCCTGCTATTTGCATTGCATCGCTTGTATTGTTGTGACATTCAGTCATGCTGCTAGGACACCAGCACCATTATCGATGATGTATATGTTCCACGTACACTTGTTGCCGGCTCACACACTCATCATCGATAATTGCCATGTCACTACACTATAGTACTATTGCATTCATGATATGATTCTGGCATGGCATATTGTACACTTATACCTGTACACATATATAGATGATTCTAGCTTGATTGGGGATTTGGGAACCGCAAGATACTCTTTAAAAACAGATTCCTTTTAAAAGAGCGGTCTCCCTCGACATGTGCACATTATTATTCCATGTTGCATGACTTACTGATATGCTTGCATTACTGTTACATGCCGCATACATCATGCTTTGACTGTACGCATTGAGATATGTTGTTTCTATGATATTTCTGGATTTGGGAACCGAGGGTATTTCAAAAGAGAATGTCATTTCTTTAAAAACCCGGTTACCCTTGATATGATATTTCAGTGCGTCCACCATGTGTTTTCTCGGTGCTGAGAGCGATATGTGTAACCCGAATCGAGGCGTGGATGAGCCGATTGCGGGTACATGGTGGACCCGGTATGGTTCCCCTCGGCAAGATGATCGATGAGCTTTGCCGATTGAGCCTGGAGGCGGGCGAGTACCTACCGGTGATTGGTTGGATTTGGCGGTTATCCGGAGGATACCGACCAGAGTCGATAGATGTTTTGGGCATACTGCCGGGGCCGAGGGCCGATACCGCAGACAGAGCCCGCGGGCCGATCCGGACTGACGGAGCCCGATATATGAGGATTTACGTGCCGATGCTGGGCACAGTTTTCATGATGTTTTCGGGTGTCGATGCTGGGTACCCTGGTTCTATGATTTTGATGTGTCGCGAGGGACACGGGTGGTTATATCCTCATATTATTTCCCATGCACATGATTCATGATATTTACATGCATGGTGGTTATTGTCAGTGGGTGACGAGTGGACGGGATCCACGAGTGTGCAGATTTGATTACATTGGTTATACCTCATATTCATGACATGCCATTACCTGAGGCACTAGCACGAGCACTTGGCACTACACTCATGTATAGAGATTACATTGCCAGTTTAGCATGCTTCAGCTTTATTCATATTGAGGTTTATTTATTATCTGATCGTATTGACCTAGGATAGGTCATGCATTCGATCTCTGCTTGTAGATATTTTCTATTCACGAGTTGGCAACTCACCCCCGTTGTGCCCCAGTTCTTGCAGGTTTTTGCCGTACAGATTCCATAGCGGCATTTCTGGCACACTGCTTCCTATGGGTGACTTGCTTGGTTAGGTGGGTTCTTTGTATCAGAACCGCCATTGTTCATGTATTTTTATTGTATCTAGAATTGTCCATCAACCAAAACTTGTAGTTTGTTTCAGACTTAGAAATCAGTGTTGTATTGTTTCGACCTTAGAGTCGCGCTTGCAGTATTGCGGTTTTCTGGCTGTTTTGAGTTCTTTTTGGATTTGATCCCCGCCCCTTGGCGTTGTATATTATTATTGCTTGCGTGGTTGTGACCGTCGATTGACGAAGAGCTAGCTCCCGCTTGGGGATGCCTTTTATCATGTCATATATATTATTCTTGTTGTACCCCGTTCGGGGCCAGTTTTTACAAAGGAAACTCTGCCGAAATTTTCAGGAAAAATTACACATTTTAAAAATTCATATTCGGCTTAGTTATTTAAAAACTTGATTTTCAAACATGTTTTCTTTACCTCTTAAAACTAATTTTCCCTATTTACTCCTTAAATGGTTTTAGATTTCTGGGCTTTTGGCTTACTTGGATCAGATGGAGTCCTATAGACTTCATATGGTTCAAGGGCCAGTCACGTGCTCTTTCGGGTCGTGACAAAGTTGGTATCAGAGCGCTAGGTTGACCTTGGTTCGAGTCTGAGTTTGACTATGTGGAGCCTAGGGAGTTATTTATATACGGAACTTAGGCTTGACCTTACGGAACTTAGACTTGGTCGAGGGGGTATTAGACCCGAACTTTCTTCGCGTAGGATGACCCTTGGTTGATGGAATAGGTGACTAAAGTAGAGTGACGTACCGTTGGTATGTTCCGCGGCATACTTACGACACGCCACTCCGCTTAAGAAACCTTAGGTTGTACATTTCCTTGCATTGTGTCATATTCCTTCCTATGATCTATCTTCATCGATACTGGTTGTGGTTTTGCTGCCGCGATTGCACGGGCAGAGTGAGCTACGGCTCGAGTTGTCAGCATGAGCTCGTCGCGGACGAGGGCTGACCGGGGCGTGATTCCAGAGACATACGGTTGCATTGAGGCTTCGTATTTTGTGTTTCCGCACTATGGGCGTTTGACAGATCGCTGCTGTGAGATTTCTAGGATGTACCGGACGGTACCAGAGGATTGAGCCACTGATAGAGGCCAGCCAGGATGTGATGACTGCTGATATATCGCTTATTCATGATGGTTGAGGCGCTGCTTAGCGTACCGACGAATGAGCCAGTTGTTGCTGCGAGTGATGAGATATCGCCCAGATGATTGGAGCTACTGCAGCATGAGCATATTCTTAGAGATGTGATAGTGAGTCGCTAGTCACCGAGGATTAATGACTAGGACATGTGGTTCGTTTGCTTACCCCGATGCGAGGTCATCAGATAGATTGATTCCAGCTAGAGGCGACTTCACGCAGATTCGTCGAGAGTCGATTGAGACGATCGAAGGTCAGGAACCCATTTTCCAAGTTTAAAGTATACGGAAAGACATGCAGGTGATTCTATGGACCCTCTAGAAGAATGAAACCCTAACTCGACTTAATGACCGTGTGAAAGCCTTTGAACCTTAGGGTTTGCGGCAGTTCCTCGGCGCCATTAGTGAGGCGTGGGTTTGCCCTTCTACGGCTGGACCACCGACGCTGTGGCATGTACTCGATACTATTAAACTGTACCCGAGATGTTGAGCTCTTGGGGGATTGTGAGGTTCTGACGAGTCGATCGGATGATTCGACATCATTCGGATATCATGTGATGGGACACTGCTTGGGAGACTCCAGATACAAGCATAGCCGTCGGAGCGCAGTCTGTGTAGCCATGATGAGATGAGTCCGAATCAGTCGATAGTGGAGCAAGGTGGAGTAAAGAGTTTGCACGAGATTTCGACGAGATGACGTTCCACTCCGCTGACATCTGAGATGCGATATGCACGCTGAGGACGTGTTCGGCTAGATATCTTCTACTGAGTGATGAAGATACTGAGTTCGTGATTTCGAGTCCGTGTTAGAGACTTCGGGTGGACCGTAGCCGAGGACATTGCAGTGTGCAGATAAAGACGCGACGTCGAATGGTCGATGATACAGACAAGCGGGACAAGAAGTTCGTGCGAGAGGCAGACGAGCTGTTACTACACCCCGTTAAGATTAAAGGCCGGACATGCATACAGAGGCGCAGAGATGCGACCAGCTTCCGAGGAGATGTTGTACTAAGGACGCAGAGGTCCAGAGAGCGAGAAAAGATTACGCCAGAGTACCAGCCTCCTTACAGTTTGGCTTAGGCAAGATCAGAAGAGACCTTGAGTAGGATTTCTTCCAGTACACTGCTGCAATAAGAGTTGCACCCAGGATCGGATGTGTGATATGCATTCAGAGGACCCGAGGTCGGCGCCAGAGATGTGCTGCTTTACGAGCGGTCGTGAGGATTGACCGAGAGATGACCAGGGAAGCGCAAGAACGGAATCGTTCCTGTCAGCACACCTGACCGGGCCGATGAGCCGATGGATTGCGAGTTGGTAATCTACAGGAAAGATCAGGAACCAGAGGCAGAGGACGCCAGCCGCGAGTAAGAGGCAAGTAGATATCTTGCGCCGCTAGCATCGGATGTACCGGTACCTTCTCGACCCTGAAGAAGGATATACCGACGACGGTAATTATGATTTGTGATTTTGTGATTTGATTATCACGTATCCGTTGCTTTGGATTTCGGTATTTTGGGCGATCTATTCGCATGATTTAGTCTTGATGACTGAGTTTCATGATATTTGATTTTGTGCACCATGGTTGCACCTACTGGGTATTTATACCTTGTACATAGTTATTACTCTTGAGCTGTTGATTGCGATTTCATGCCTATTTTATGCTGGTGATTTGATTTACGCTTCCAGCAGAGTTTCATGTAATTTTAGTGTTTTGATTTTGCACTCGGTATAGCTTATATGTGCTTGTAGTGCATCGATATGTGTTTTGTGCCCGCAGCTGCACACGTTTATGATTTTCTTCATATCTGGATACACTTGGTGTTGCTGCTTACGTATTTGAGTTATTGCTTGGTATTTGTGCATGGGATGCACCAGTTCTATACTTCGTGCATTTGTCGCACCAGTTTTATGTTTCTTGCGTTTATCGCATCAGATTTATATTTCGTGCCTTTGTTGCACCGGATTTATATTTTGTGCATTACGATTGCACCTGACTTCGATTTGATGCCTTTCGGTATGTCGATTTTGATTGTGATATTGATGTGGATTCTTGCACTCCGTGCTTTTGACTGGACTTACGCATATTCGACGTTGCTATTGGATTTTGTGATTCCGTGCATATTGAGTGCGCAGGGTTTAGATTTTCATTCGTGCACGATGGATGCACCGATTTGGATTTCCGCGCATGTTGGGCGCATGTTTTGAGATACGATTTTGGTGCACACCCGATGCACTAAATCGAGATTTCTTCGTGCATGTCAGATGCACCGGGTTTTTGGCTGTCAGGCACACACGTTGCCTATGATAGATGCTTCGTGAACACCCGTTGCACCTAGATGCTGTTATGTGCATCTGTTTAGCACATATATGGATTTTGATTCCCGTGCGCACTAGATGCACAGGATGGGTTATGTATATTTTTGAGATTTATTCCTTTTGGAACAGTACATTTTTATGATATTGGATATTATTTTCTTACTGAGCAGGACTAGTCAGAGGACAGTACCTGGATATATTTTTTTTTTTGCATGCATCGATAGTTATCGAAGGGATTTCCAAAGAGCGAGCTATAGTCTCAGTATATACCTACGTGTCCGATATGACACGAAACGTTTTTAAAAAAACAAGGAAACCCTTCTGATTGTTTTCAAAACGGCGGAACGTGCTTATTAAACAAAGGATATATATATACATATATAGTTACTTTCTTATGAAAAACGTCCGCCACTGTGCAGTGTTATGCGCATCGCACAGCGACTTAAAAAAGATTTGGCATACAATTGCATCAGCTAATTATATGTATAGATTGGGTGTCTACATGTATAGTCTTGGTCCATATCATATTGATTTTGTATTGGATTTGACATTGTGTCGTTACCATGACTCCGATGATTGCGCATGCTTGATGGAGTGTTGCTTTTGAGTTATCTGCTCAGTACTCATGCGCATGCATTGCGCTATGATGTTTTATGTATAGATGATTTCGGAGCCCCGATGACTTGGAATTTGTATTGAAATATTTTAGTATTTGGGGGTTTAAATTTAAATTCGGGGACCGAATTTCTTTAAGGGGGGTAGATTGTAACGTCTTCAAAATAATAAAATATGATTTTTGGGAAATTTTGTAATTTAATATTATTTTAATGAATATTTTAATATTCTGGTATAATTAAATACAGATAAATGGGGAAAAATTATGGAAAATTCTAAAATAAGGTATTTTAAAGAATTGCCTCGTTTTCTGTGCATGCCCCCATTTCCTCTAGTTTTGACCCTGAGTATGTCTAGTTTTGACTGATTCCATCTAGGGTGAAATCTGGGTTGATTTTCCTATGTTGGTGTATAATTTGGGACTTGTTTTAGCGTGGATTTTGGTATTTGGTGATTCATTCCTGTCGGGTGGCGTTTGGACGTCAATGACAAGTGGATTTTGATTGTGTTTACATGCGAGTCGATGGGTTTTTACCTATGCGGGTAGCGTGTGCTATTTTGGTTTCCGATGTGATTTTCATGTGCTTTAGCATTGTGATATACTTGTAGGTACCCCGCGTGATGTTGAGGCAAAGGAGGTGAAGATAGCGACATCGGCTTTGGCACACGAGAAGCAAGGTGAGTAGATTTATATCTACGGGGAGAAGTCGGGTGGATGGCGTATAGCACCCCCGCAGTCCGTGGTGATGTATACGAATACGTATACACACGAATATTTATTATGTGTTGTTTAGGGTTATTGATGGTAATAATGATATTTTGATGATAAGAATATATTGGTTTAGTATAGTGCGAACCCTAGAGTAGTGGTTGCACTCACACATACATTTACACACATACTTGCATTCATTCTTTCATTTATTAGAGTGCATATGATGGTGCGTATATCTACACATGGGTATGGGACTATGTGTTTATATACGGGATTTGAGGATGATACGTGGTTTGAGATGATACTTGATGTGAGGCCGTGAGATCGGCGATGTGACATAGTTTGCCTTTGAGGTGCGATATGATAGTTTTAGCGGGCCTTTGGACATGTGCTTTACCCGCATTCATATTTTATAGATGGTGTCGATTTGTACTAGACTTACAGTAGTACCCCAGATTGTGTGATCTGATGATAAGTGTACCTGATATGTGATGAGATAGTGTGATATTGACCCCTACCCAGCTATTGGGATGCCGTACGACGATTTACCGTACGAGCCGATATTGATGATAGATCCGCACTCATGACTCGAGGATATCATACGATATGTTATTGAGGCGAGATCACCGACTATCATATCTATATTTATATATTGACTCAGATTAGGTGGTTTCATACCCCTCCTGTCTAGATTATTTAGTAGACATTAGACTAGACCGAGTCATACCTATTTCAAAACTAACGAATCGGGGATATTTTAAAGATAAGCAGAAGGGTTATACGGATATTTTCAAATGATGCATCTTTTCTTAAAACACCGTAGCCCTTACTTTACCAAAAGCCCTGATTCGTCTTATTTCAAAAGGCAAGGTTGCATGACATATCTATTGGGGCAGGTTCTGTACTTTTGCGTTGATCATTCGTTTCCGCATATTCCTGCTATTTGCATTGCATCGCTTGTATTGTTGTGACATTCAGTCATGCTGCTAGGACACCAGCACCATTATCGATGATGTATATGTTCCACGTACACTTGTTGCCGGCTCACACACTCATCATCGATAATTGCCATGTCACTACACTATAGTACTATTGCATTCATGATATGATTCTGGCATGGCATATTGTACACTTATACCTGTACACATATATAGATGATTCTAGCTTGATTGGGGATTTGGGAACCGCAAGATACTCTTTAAAAACAGATTCCTTTTAAAAGAGCGGTCTCCCTCGACATGTGCACATTATTATTCCATGTTGCATGACTTACTGATATGCTTGCATTACTGTTACATGCCGCATACATCATGCTTTGACTGTACGCATTGAGATATGTTGTTTCTATGATATTTCTGGATTTGGGAACCGAGGGTATTTCAAAAGAGAATGTCATTTCTTTAAAAACCCGGTTACCCTTGATATGATATTTCAGTGCGTCCACCATGTGTTTTCTCGGTGCTGAGAGCGATATGTGTAACCCGAATCGAGGCGTGGATGAGCCGATTGCGGGTACATGGTGGACCCGGTATGGTTCCCCTCGGCAAGATGATCGATGAGCTTTGCCGATTGAGCCTGGAGGCGGGCGAGTACCTACCGGTGATTGGTTGGATCTGGCGGTTATCCGGAGGATACCGACCAGAGTCGATAGATGTTTTGGGCATACTGCCGGGGCCGAGGGCCGATACCGCAGACAGAGCCCGCGGGCCGATCCGGACTGACGGAGCCCGATATATGAGGATTTACGTGCCGATGCTGGGCACAGTTTTCATGATGTTTTCGGGTGTCGATGCTGGGTACCCTGGTTCCATGATTTTGATGTGTCGCGAGGGACACGGGTGGTTATATCCTCATATTATTTCCCATGCACATGATTCATGATATTTACATGCATGGTGGTTATTGTCAGTGGGTGACGAGTGGACGGGATCCACGAGTGTGCAGATTTGATTACATTGGTTATACCTCATATTCATGACATGCCATTACCTGAGGCACTAGCACGAGCACTTGGCACTACACTCATGTATAGAGATTACATTGCCAGTTTAGCATGCTTCAGCTTTATTCATATTGAGGTTTATTTATTATCTGATCGTATTGACCTAGGATAGGTCATGCATTCGATCTCTGCTTGTAGATATTTTCTATTCACGAGTTGGCAACTCACCCCCGTTGTGCCCCAGTTCTTGCAGGTTTTTGCCGTACAGATTCCATAGCGGCATTTCTGGCACACTGCTTCCTATGGGTGACTTGCTTGGTTAGGTGGGTTCTTTGTATCAGAACCGCCATTGTTCATGTATTTTTATTGTATCTAGAATTGTCCATCAACCAAAACTTGTAGTTTGTTTCAGACTTAGAAATCAGTGTTGTATTGTTTCGACCTTAGAGTCGCGCTTGCAGTATTGCGGTTTTCTGGCTGTTTTGAGTTCTTTTTGGATTTGATCCCCGCCCCTTGGCGTTGTATATTATTATTGCTTGCGTGGTTGTGACCGTCGATTGACGAAGAGCTAGCTCCCGCTTGGGGATGCCTTTTATCATGTCATATATATTATTCTTGTTGTACCCCGTTCGGGGCCAGTTTTTACAAAGGAAACTCTGCCGAAATTTTCAGGAAAAATTACACATTTTAAAAATTCATATTCGGCTTAGTTATTTAAAAACTTGATTTTCAAACATGTTTTCTTTACCTCTTAAAACTAATTTTCCCTATTTACTCCTTAAATGGTTTTAGATTTCTGGGCTTTTGGCTTACTTGGATCAGATGGAGTCCTATAGACTTCATATGGTTCAAGGGCCAGTCACGTGCTCTTTCGGGTCGTGACACGTACTGCCCCAAACCCTAAGGTTTAGAGGCGGTTCAGACGGTCATATAATCGAGTTAAGGTTTGTTGTCTTCTAGAGGGTCCACCGCATTACTTGCACATTTTTCCGAAAGATTTAAACCCGATAAAAATTCAACACTTGAAAGTTTTTCGTGCCGGGAAAAAGTGAGTTAATGTTATCCACTCGAACATTTTAACAGTTTCTAAATATCCGGAAAACATCACAAAATTAAATTTTCTGATCGAATCAACGATTAAAAAATAAACCCCAGAACACTCAATACTTGAGTCAATTTAAAAATACCTAGAAAAATAAACAAGCATCACTAGACATTACTGTGTAAAAATAATAGCCCATATCTACAGTACAGCCGCGGATCTGCGTCCCAAGCGAGGTATGGACGCGGTTCCGCGGCGATATGTACGGATTGGGTGCTCGTATTTTACAGTAAGGTTTATATTTACCTGCTGAATTTTTTAGGTATTTTTAATTCATAAAAATCACAGTTTTTAAAAAATATCCAGAGAGGGGTTCATTTCGTAGTTTCGGGGTTCGTTCGGAGTTTTAACTTCGTATACACGTCGCCTAATACTCTAGCTAGACTCTGATACTACTGTAGGGTTCCTAGGCACTCTTGTGAGGGTTCAAAAGGCATCAACTAAGTCCGAATAAAATTTTAGACGTGCCGAACAACCCAAAGCCGGGATCTTTGCTAGATTATCAGGGTTTAACATGCAAGTAAACATCTTTACTACTAAGTGTGAGGGATTACAACCTTTGTAGCCCGCTCCTTCGCTTATAAGCAACGAGTAGAAGTCCCTTCGCCGCGATCCACGATCTCCCGGACTCAAGAGAGGCTCCACGACTCGAACGATCCATGCTAGCTTGTAGTGTTCTGTTTCTCCGATGATCTATGTCGAAGTTGCTATAACTCAAGTTCTCTCACTCTAATGAGGTGAACACCCTAATCTAATGGGCTAGATTAGATGAGGATGATGGAGTAGTATTTATGCTATCTTTTTATATCAATTTCTCACAAGAAATCATCACAAAATGAATAACTAGTGAGCTTTCTCAAAGCTCAAGAGAGAAGAAGATGATGGAAAAAGAGTTAATCCTTTTGTGATGAATAATAGAAATGAATATATGATTGATCATGGAACCATGGTCAAGGATTACAAGGATAACCTTTGTAGAGAATAAACTAGGGCTAGGGTTTGGTTAGGTTAAAGAATGAGTCATAAGATAATATCAACCATAATATCTTACACTTGACAAAAGGAAAGCTTCTAGATGGTGCAAGAAGGAGCTAACCCTAATCAAACCCTAACCTTGCTTAATCTCCACTTAACATGTTCCATCATTAATCATATCATGTTGCAATAATATATATCACATATATATTATATATTTGCAACAAAAGAAAATAATACAATTAACATATATCGCATATATATCAATGTATTACCCTGTGAGAAAATGAAATAATAAAGTGAGCCAATATTAGATAATGTAATACAATATATCATATATATTATTATACATTAAATCATCGAATCAATACTTGATCCGACAATCCGGCTATATCGAATATAACCGACTAATATATCATGTACCGATTCATCGAATCAACACTTGATCCGATGACCCGGTTCATATCTAAATATCGTGAGAATATAATACGGTATCTCATATCGCATTATCCTCGATCCTGCACATATCACATATGTGCCTCTACTCCATTTTGCCTAAGCCAAGAAACCTCTGTGTAGGACTCTAAACAATCGTCAATACGCCGGTAGCAGGTGATGATCATATCAAACACCCACAAGCTGCAAGCGGTCAGCTAAACGTAACAGCCACCCAGGTATTGAGCGATCAGAAGATCAACAAGCTAGCCTGTACGTTCTCCTGTGAATCCAATCAGTAACACTCCCGTACAGTCCGGTCTGTTCGTCTGATATGTCGCATATCAAGTCTAGGGGTGGTATACGTCAGACCCCAGTAACCGATAAGTCGTGTCGATGTGTGTCTCATAACGGGTCGAGAAACTACTGGTAACACTTACCAGTAAATCTCTATATCAGCCCTGGCCAGGGACTTCCAGTTATAGCCAATCAAACACAGCACAACATCAACTCCCTATACCGGGAGAGACGAATCCCCTCCTATCGCTCATTGCCTCCATGTGATTCTGGACTGTACCCAAAAGCCACCATTTTGCACGCCCTCTTGGACGTGGTAAGATGGAAATCAAAGCACAGTGGGAATCACACAAGACTCTATGACGATCTCGGGTCTACAGACTACCCTGTACCAGTGTCACCGGAGAACTGCCATCTGACGTGTGGTATATCACCATCTGGGAGTTCTCAGCGAGTCCGTCCAGTGTACCCAGTCTCCACTGAGCACCCGTACACCATCCTTGATGTCAAACACCGATGGATATGGGATCATACATCGCCCATCATATGGGTCAAGATGCGTATACGCTAGTCTACTCTGGTGTATCGATGCCCTGTCTCGATATACCCTCGACTAGGAACAGTTATAGGATGTACTCATCGACTACGATGGCCCCACTAGTATGATCTCATCATAGTCCCAGTAATCGAGTACAGATCCTAAGGGCTTTATCAACATGTGAGAGAAAGACAGTAAACCAATACAAGTCAACATGTTAGGATAAAGTGAAACCAAATAGCATACTATCATGACGAGCAAGAAAGTCCTCTCTATATATATCCAAGCATCCATTATAATATACATCATATGTACAACAATGGCCTCTAGGGCATATACATAACTAACAATTTTATCCCATGCTCATCATTCATCGTTATGCATTGCATCATGTAGTCATAGTACCTGATAGAGTACTTTTCATGATTACTAGGTACCCATTTCATCATATAGATGTTATTAGATTGCACATGTTAGAGTATCGCAGTACGTGCATAGTCGCGATTATCTTTATATGTTATTTACTATTCATGAGTTGGTAACTCACCCCCGTTGTGCCACAGTGTTTGCAGGTCGACCCTCAGAGTAGTTACGGCAGGGCTACTTCCTTGTATCTTTTTGCTACGGATACCACTTCAGTTGGTGTGTGAGCCGTTTGCTTATTGGTGGGCTTTTGCGGTATCCGTTTATTTTCCATTTGTACACTCTATTGTATCTAGTACTCTCCATCTACCATTTCATGTATCGACTTAGAGACCAGTTATGAGGACGATGTTGTATATTTATTTTGTACTCTGAATGTCGAGCTCGTGTGAGCTGGCTTTATTTATGCAGTTTTATCTTTTATGTTGTTCTTCACTTATATTGCTCATTCTTCACTACGGCGTCGTATACTTTTATTGTTGTGGTTGTTTCCGCCGTTGGGCGTGATTGCTCCCGTTTGGGGATGCTTTATTCTTTTTCTAAGTCATTTTACTTATATCATGTCTTGTACCCGATTTCGGGGCTAGTTTTTACAAAAGAGGTGCTGCCAAAATTTTTAAGAAAATAACTCAAACTTTAAGGATTTTTACTCGAGTTTTCTAAATGTTTTCAACAGTCGCTACTTTTAATGGTTTTGATTTCTGGGTATCGGCTTACTTAATCGCGTTACGCCTGTAGACGTCACGTGGTTTAGTGCTGGTCACGGGCCGAATTTTGGGTCGTGACATCCCATATGCATCGTATCCGACAGAGGCACCCAGTTTACTAGCCGTCTTTGGCAGAAGCTTCAGGAAGCTTTGGGTACCCGGTTGTGTTTTAGCACCGCTTTTCATCTACAGACCGACGGTCAGTCGGAGCGGACTATACAGACCCTAGAGGATATGCTTCGTGCGTGTGCGCTTGATTTTGGTGGCAGTTGGGATCGTCACCTGCCGTTGAATGAATTCTCCTACAATAACAGTTATCAGGAGACTATTCGGATTGCACCTTTTGAGTCTTTGTACGGTAGGAAGTGTCGATCGCCAGTCTGTTGGACCGAACTCAGTGAGAGTAGGGTTTTAGGGCCCCAGCTAGTTCAGAAGACTACGGAGAAGATCCAGCTGATTCAGGACAGGATAAGACCAGCCCAGTGCAGACAGAAGTCTTATGCCGACCGTTATCGTCGCAGACTTGAGTTCGCAGTGGGGGATCATGTATTCTGGTGGATTTCTTCGATGAAGGGCGTTATGAGATTTGGGAAGAGGGGGAGGCTCAGTCCCAGATTTGTAGGTCCTTTCGAGATCCTTGAGCGAGTGGGTTCTGTTGCTTATCGTTTGGCGCTCCCGCCTAGTTTTCTGGATGTTCAGCCCGTTTTCCATGTGTCGATAATTCGTAGATACCTTCATGATCCTTCTCACATGATTCGACAGCAGACCGTTCAGCTTGAGCGTGATCTTTTGTTCACCAAACAGCCGGTAGTTATTTTGGATCGGCAGGTGAAGAAACTTTGGTCAAAGGTCTTGCCATCTGTGAAGGTTCTTTGGCGTAGCCCTATTAGTGAGGAGATCACTTGGGAGGCCGAGAGCGAGATGCGGAAGAAATTCCCTCATCTCTTTGAAGGTACGCGTAGTTAAATTTTAATTCGGGGACCGAATTTCATTAAGGGGGAGATTGTAACGTTTTAGAAATCGTTATGCGAATTTTTCCGTTTTAGGGTAAAATAGTCGATGTTTTCCGTTTTAACCCGATTGTGATCAAATTTCAGTACAGACTTGATTGCGCTTAGTTTAACTAGAATAGTGCTAGTTTGCGGGCTTTGGGGGTTTATTGGAAGTTTTGGTTCACATAGAATTTTTCCCTAATTTGATATTATTTTAAGTTGTTAATTATGCACTTAATTAGTGGTAATTACAATTTTGGTTTGGGTTAATTACTTCCAATGTGAATCTAGGCTAATATAATCACTAGATTTTTGTTAATCTAACCATCCATAATATCTAGATATTTATAAGTATTTAAGTTGTTTTTTTGTTCAAAAGAAAAGAAAAGAATGAGGTGGCTTTGAAGATAAGTGTGCAGTAATGAGCATTTATTGCTTTTTGCTAGATTTTTCTTCATATTTTACACAAAACACCCCCCCCCCCCACTTCCTTTGGCTAAGCCCTCCAAGTTCTGCCCTCATTTTTCCCAAGCTCAATTCCTTCATCTCCAAGCTCTATAATTCCTCAAAAATCCTTAAATAAATCCACAAAACTCATAAACAAAACTTAACCCATCATTCTTCTTCACTAAACTAGCATGGATCTTCAAGAAAAACATCATTTTGGAGGGTTGATTTGGTGTTCTTGAGGAGGTATAAGTTCAAACCCTAATCTTAATTGTTGTATTTAAATCATTAAGCTAGCTTTTTTAATTGTTTAACCTAGCTTAAATTTCATGTTTAGTAGATTCATGATAATTTTAGTGAAGTTCAAGTTAGGGTTTAACTTGATGAAAGGGTTAATTGCTAATTGAAGGTTAGGAAAACTTAACCTAGTGGGAATAAGATAATTTTTGTTAATTCCTAATTTGTCTAATTGAGTTTCTAGCAAACTAAGTTTTTAACAAAGCATTATTGGGTGAGATTAAAATTATAGAAGTGGTTTGGATAACTTAGTTAAGCTGCTTTACGATGTTTGTAATCGCCAGAATCGTGTTAGCTTTAGACTTGTGCAAAATTATGCGATAAGTTGCTTACTAGGTTCAGTGAATTTTGGACGTGGGTTCAATTGGTCGTTGCGAGGTTATATATTATCTTGCTCGTATTTTATTGTGTTATGGTTGTGTGATCGGTACGATCGAAGTCTAGACTTGGTGGTTGCGTAGTTTAGCGACCCTAGCTAGGTTTTTTGCCGATGTCGTGCGCGTTTTGTGCACTAGGTGCGCGGTGTAATTTTCTGAGCGTTATCCTTACGTTTCGTTATTTTTGTGTCGGCGTAGGATATTTAGCTTATGTGATGTGTTTGTGAAATTTTAGGGTCGCAAGCGGGGACTTCGGACGCTGTGAATAAAGGGAAGCAGGTGGTCGGATTTTCGTAGCTCGAGATCATCTGTAAGTAGATTTAACATCTACGGGGAAATCGCCCGTATGGAGTTATGCATCAGGACTGGATATGATATGATAGCTGTATATTATTCGCATATAAGTTGATTGCGCATGAGCGTCATTGCATACTATTACCTGTTGTACCTTGACTTGTACCTTTTGGACACAACACCATTACTGACGGTTCATGTTGCACGAGCATTAATTTGTATGCTACACCCACACCATCGATAATTGCCATGACATGCACACCCTATTTACATACTTGATATTGTATTAGATAGGGAGAATTGAGGTGGTGACTCTTATTCTATTGTGCATATGAGATACAGCTGACACTTTTACATACGTGATATTGTATTTGGATAGGGATAATGGAGGTAATGACTCTTATTCCATTTCACGAATACCTTGCTATAGCCACATGTACATCATGCATACATACTGACATGTACACCCACATACCTATTACAGCTACATGTACATCATGCATACCTACTGACATGTACACCCACCTATTTTGCTATAGCTGCATATACCCTGAGTGGTATTGTTTTGACATGTGATATTAAAACGATGATTATTGTGATATTGCGCTTATGAAATGCATCATACCTACTTGCTTACATGTAGATACTTATACCTTGCTACAGTTATATGTACACCTTATATGATGCTACACTTGATTTGGAGGTTTTGGGAACAACATGATATATTTTAAAGCTGGATCCATTTAAAAGAGCGGTTTTCCCTTAATATGCTCATATTGCTGTTTTATGTTGCATATATCAAATTTCATGGATTTTCGCATTGAGATATGGATTTCATATGATTACGGATTTGAGAACCGCGGAGGTGTTTCAAGAAATTTATGTATTGTTTGAAAACCCGGTTTCTCTTGATATGATATTTCAGTGCGTCCACCATGTGTTTTCTTAATTCTGAGATTGGCATGTGAAACCCGATTCGAGGAGCGGGAGGCACTTTCTGTGGGTACATGGTGGACCCGGTATGGTACCCGGGGCAAGAGATGATTTCGTGGTGTAGACGATGAGCCTAGCAGAGGGACCACTACCTACCGGTGATATTATTTGAACTCGGCGGATATCTGGGGGATACTGACCGGAGTCATGTTCAGACATGCTATGTGGATTGCGGGTGTCGATGTAGACACTCAGGTTCCATAAGATGTACTGACATCAGAGCTGGTCATGGTGACGGTGCCTGACAGATTAGTATTTACGTGTCGATGCTAGACACGGGTTTCATGATTTTTACGTATCGTCAATGGACATACGTGGATGATATCCTCATATATTTACATGCATATGTTTTCATGAGTTTTTGGGTGTCGATGTTTGACACTCAGGTTTCATGAGACTGACAGGATATGAGGGCCAATCTGAGGATGCGGTGCCTGAGGATTTTGGGATTTGATATGTCAGTGAGGGACACTGAGGTTTTATTATATCATCCAACACTCAGGATTATTTTTATATGCATTGCTTTATGTAGTTGTAGTACCCTGATGATGTACCTTTACATGACTGTTGCATATTCATATTGTCATGCTTATGCTATCAGATTTTCATGTGATAGATTTATCGCTGTTTGTGCATACTTGTGATTACAGTTTGATGTTATTTACTATTCACGAGTTGGAAATTCACCCCCGTTGTGCCACGGTATTTTGCAGGACTTACCCTCAGACTAGTCGTGGCAGGGCGCCTTATTATCTCTACTTTTGGGGATACCGCTACATTTGGCTGTAAGGCCTTTTGCTATACGTGGGTTTTGCGGTTATCCAACGATGTTCATTATTTACCTTTTGTATCTAGTACTCTCCATCTACTACTTCATGTATTTGACTTAGAGACGAGTTGTCAGGTTTCGGTGTTGTATATATTTTGGTGACTTTGGGTGCCGTGCTCGTGGGAGCCGGTCTTGTTGAAAAGTTTTTACCTCCATATGTTGTTTTCATTTATATTTCTTCGCTACGGCGTCGTATTTATGCTTGTGGTGGTTCTCTCCGCAATTGGGCATGATTTGCTCCCGTTTGGGATGCTTTATTTATATTCTATGTTGTACCCATTTTCGGGATTAGTTTTTATAAAGAAGATGCTGCCGAAATTTTCAAGAAAAAAACTAAAGTTAAAAATTTTACTTGAGAATTTCCGAATGTTTTAAACTATGTTTTTCTCCACTTATCCATTTTTTGGTGGTTTAGATTTCTGGGTTTCGGCTTACTTAAGCTGCGTACGCCTGTTGACGTTACGTAGTTTAAGTGCTGGTCATGGGCCAAATTTTTGGGTCGTGACATTATCCCTTGCACGCGAGCTCTCTCCAAATCAGTCTTGGAAGACATCTTTTTGGAGAGAGTGATTCTTGAGTAAGTAGACGAACCACCATGCTTAGAATCCTCCATACTAAACCCCTTTAGTATTGTTTTAATGTACCTGGATTTGGGACACTCTCAACATCCACTTAGATCTATCACTTAGATCATAATCCACAAGATGTAGTAGGTATCATCCAGATCTTATATTGAGAATCGTCGTGATAAGTGGAGTTTGCCCAAGTGTAGCATAGGAAACCATTTCCTATCAAGAGTATGTCATCTACGTACAATACGTGTAAGACAAGCTCACTCTCTACAACCTTCTTGTATATACAAGGTTCATCTACCATTTTGATGAAGTCAAACTCTTTGACTGCCACATCAAAACAGATGTTCCAACTCTGTGATGCCTGCTTTAAACCGTAAAGCAACTTGCATATGTTTCCGCTGCTCCCACTATCTACGAAGCCCTCTGGCTGTATACTTATAGACGCTCTCTTCTAAATCATTATTTAGAAAAGCAGTCATGACACCCAACCGCCAGATATCGTAGTCATGGTATGTAGCAATAGCAAGTAGGATCCGTATGGACTTAAGCATAGCCATTGGAGAAAATATTTCATCATAATCCACACCTGGTCGATGACGAAAACCTTCTACAAAAAGTCTAGCTTTGAAAGTCTCAACTTTTCTATCTACACCAAGTAATCTTCTCAAGATATATTTGCTCCTGATGGGGATTTAGCCCTTCAGATAGAGCAACCAAAGTCCATACTTTGTTGGTGTACATAGATTCCATCTCAGATCACTTTGTATCCAGCCATTTCACAGAGTCCCCACTCGTGATAGCCTACTCGAAGATAATTGGGTCATCATCTTCCATGATGCAATCCTCGCTCCCACCATCAATGATAAAACCGTAGTATCTCTCAGGTGGATGAGGAACCCTACTAGATCGGTGGAGAGGCTAGGGTTCGTTGGGCATTATCGAATTCTTCGGTTCTATCAAATCATCAGTTATAGTTTGTATAGCTGGAACTTATTCCGGTTCCACCTCATGACTACTAATTTCTTCACAAGAAATTCCTTTTCTAAAAAGGTGGCATGTCGAGAAACAAAACACTTTTTGTTCCTCGGTGCGGTAGAAGATATTCCCTTGCGAATGCTTGGGATATCCAACAAACTTCCACAGAACTGACCTTGCCTCGAGCTTGTCTGGATTTTGCTTTTAGACATAGGTCGGACAACCCCAAATCTTAACTTACTTAAGACATGGGCTCTTCCCATACCATATCTTATATGGAGTGGTAGGCACCTGATTTAGTTTGAACCCTATTCAATAGGTATGCAGCTTCTCAAGTGCATAACACCAAGAGAAAACAGGCAACTCAGCAGTACTCATCATAGAGCACACCATATCTCATAGGGCGTGATACCTCCGCCCCGACACACCATTGTGCTGTGGTGTTTTCGAAGGAGTAAGCTGAGAAAGAATCCCATTCTCCTTTTAGAAACTCCAGGAACTCCATGCGCAAGTATTCGCCTCCTCGATCACATCGAAGGACTTTAATACTTCTACCCATCTGGTTCTCAACTTCAAGCATATATTCCTTGAATTTCTCAAAAGTTTCAGACTTGTATTTCAACAGGAACACATGTCCGAATCTTGAGAGATCGTCGAAGAATATAATGAAGTACAAAGAACCAACCTTGGCATGTGTAGACATAGGACCGTATACATCATCATGTATCTATCCCAAGAGTTCAACAACTCTATCTCTGTTTTCAGTAAATGGAGTATTGGTCATTTTACCTTTGAGACAAGACTGGTAAGTAGCATAAGATGAAAATTCGAACAGATTCTCATATTCATCCTTATGTAACTTAGCTGGTCCTGTCGCATTGATATGACCAAGTATACAATGCCACAAGAAGGATTCGTTCATTTCTGAACTACTCCTCTTGTGTGTGTTCTAGATACTTTGAATTGTGGTTTGATTTAGAACGTATATGCTATTATATAACATGCCTGATCGAATCAACTCTTGATTCAGGAAAATGTTCACAACATTATCCTTCAATACAGAATTATATCCTTCTTTAACTTAATAAAGAAACCGATGTAATGTTGTATATCAGGTTCGGTATCTAATAACATTTGTTCAGAATCCATATATAAATACAAGGTGATAATTGCCAATTAACTTGGCTGCAACAATTACACCATTCTCTAACACTTAGAGACATATCACCCATTCTCAGTTCTCTACCTTTCTATAGCCCATGTAACATATTACATATGCGGGATCCTGATCCGGTATCACATACCCAGGACGTAGAGGATACTGAGAAACAGTTCTCGGTAATGAACACACCCGAAGAAGATGCATCATCATGAACTTTCTTCGATTGGGTGGCATGGGAATCCGGATATTCCCCTATTTCTTGCTCAGACTTATAATAATTATAAGAAAGAACAGAACAAACGTTCCCTAGCATAGTATAATAAGTAGGTTCGGTCAATACATCTATATTATTATCTTGATTAAGGCCTAACATGGTCGCTACCTGGAGAGAGAGAGAGAGAAGAAAACACTTAGTGTATACTCTTGCAAAGATCAGATTGGATATTTATCTTATCTAATCGATATCTTCCACTACTATTCTCAAATTTTCCTTCAAACCTTAAAGAGAAAATTCATCCAGGATTAATTGCATTCTACAACTTTGCTAACCGTTCAGCCAAGCCAGTGACGGTACTTCTGAGGGAGGTTCCCCTTGTTTTCGCATGGACCTAATTAAAATAAACCTCATTTTCCCAGAGGCGTAGCCCCATTGACACCATTCTAGACACCTAATGAGTTAGCTAATTGTAATGTGCAAAACTCTCCCGGGAGCAACTTTTGCTCACAGTGGGTATCGGGATCCAACTATCTCATAAAAGGTATGCAATCTCATTGAAAATTTCAACACTTGAAATTCCCGATAATGCTTTTGCCCCTAACGTCCTATGACCTTGACGAAAGCCAACAAATCATAGTCCGCTAGTTAAGTTCAACCCATACATTTCATGATTCAATTAAACCCACCCATACGACCCTTGACGAAAGCCAACAAAGCCGTATGACTACCCTAATCCAATCGCATATCATGTTTTAGCAGATAAGCACTAATTAGCTACCGCACACTACACCTTGATGAAAGCTAACAAACGTAGAACGAATACTAAATATTTCTTATCTGAAATGTCGGAGGGCTACACAGGTTTTTAAGAAAACCATGAGCGTAATGAACTTGATATAGTTGTAGAAAAAAATGATTTTTGAAAAGGAGTGTTTTTTAAGCTTTTTACTAGTTTTGCTAAAGAGGTAACTCCCGGTGAAGGGATCTCGGCTCTTTCCTTATCGAATAAGGTGCAGGATATTTCATAAATACCGCTATTCAAAGAAAGAACTAAAAGAAGCAATCAAAAGCAAAACCGAGTGGGTTGTAGCATCTGCTAGCTTTTGCTAAAGAGGTCACCCCCGGTGAAGGGATCTCGGCTCTTTCCTCATCGAATGAGGTGCTGGATATTCTACAAGGAATACCACTATGCAAAGCAAAAACTAGAGCTACCCTTTTTGAAAATGTGATTCTACAACATATTTTAGGTTTCTTTTTCTTTTATTAATCTCATTAATGAAATCCCATCATTTAAAGCTTCCTGAGCATCACAGAAAATGAAACGAAAATATAACATACGCTTATGCCATCCACATTCGCCACAGTGTCCCGTTATGCACCGTTAGGTTACTTAACTAACGGCATACCGGGACGGAACTAGCGCGGGTGCAAAACATAAGCAATGTCTATTATATATCTCATATATAATATATAGCCATTCGTCTCAAAATTTACAGTGATCACATCACAGAATATCAGCAGCAGAAGACAACATATGAAATATTGGATATACTAGGAATTCCGTATTTTAATTTAAGCCAGTATAAAACACAGATTCCACAATCGCGATGAATAGCCAAACCCACATCCCTAGACCCCTATGAGAGCGGCAACCAACCCTACCAATTCTAGAGTTAGGAGACCCGAACTCGACTCCTCGAGTTGGTCTCCCACTGGACTCTAGAACCCGGTTACTTGTGCTCCCCTTCTTGGGTCTATCTTAATGCGGAAAAGTAAATAATACACAATAATGGTGACATCATCCTCAACCCGGAAGTGCCCCAATAAAAGAATATTATATATAATGAATTTTACATGAATGAAAATAAAAACCCTCATCTCACATAAAACCCCTGGCTATTCAAAACACGACGATCAAATATAACATATCACAGTAACACATAACATCACATGTCATCAATGTAAGTAAATATGCGTATCCCAATTGTCGTTGACATATAGCAACGAAATCGGTGATACTCCACATATTACACTTACGGTCGCAGAAAAGAAAATGTCAAACTACAACATTTGGAATCCACAATCTTCTTAGACATCATAAACCCGAAATATCACATACTTCGGATTTCATGCCTAACTATATGAATTCCACATATTGTATCACATTCCACAATTAGCTAGACGGTGTTAAACATTCCGATCGAATCAACAAACACCCAAAATTTCCCAAAAAGCTCAACACTTGAGCGTAGTTTAAAAATACACAGTACATGCCACAGCTCCTATGAACCAGCCGTAGAAGGGTCAACCAATGCCTCGCATGTGGCACCGCTGAACTAACACAAACCTTAGGGTTTAGTGGCGGTTCTGACGGTCACATAATCGAGTTAAGGTTTCGTTCTTCTAGAGGGTCCACAGTATCACTTGCATGATTTCCTGAAAGTTTTAAACTAAGGAAAAATACAACACTTGGAAAATTTTCCGGTAAGGGTTAAAGTGGATATTTGATATCCGATCGAACTTTTTAACACCGTCTAAAATAACCCGAAAAACTGTTAGAATTACGACTACGAAACACTCCGAGTCATCTTTGCAGAAAGTTAACATCACAAGCAAATTTAGCAAAAACAAACAACACCTGAAATACCAAAACCCAGAGACTGAAACACTGAAAAAATTTGAAGCCAAATATCCTCAAAAAACCGAGCACACCAGATTTTTTGCCCATGTGGCCGGCTAAATTCCGGCCAAACTGCTTCAATTTTCTTCTGTGTTCATGTTATATCACGTACAACATTCTGCAGTTGTTTAAAAAAATTTAGAGCACTTTAAAATTTCGACAGAAACTGAACTAGTGTATCGGGTCTTTCGGCGTAATTCTACACAATCCGTCTAATTCTCTAGCTAGGCTCTGATACCACTGTAGGGTTCCTGTGAATGACAACAAGGTTTTTGGAGGCATCGCCCATGCCATTTTATAATTTTTGCCGTTTTAAAGAACCCTAAAATAGAATCTTTAACTAGAGAATCATACGAAATATATTGTAAACTATTTTACAACTAAATGATTAGGGATTACAATCTTTGTAGTCCGGTCCTTCACTTCTTTAGCTCCTTGTAGTAGTCTCTTCGCTCCAAGTTGCGATCTTGCGGACCCTCGAACGGCTACACAAGAAGAAAAATGCATGCTTTCTTGAAGTCTTCCAAGCCGAAAATGGTCTACGTTGAGGAGTCACAAACCCAAGCTATCCTCTTTACTAATGTGGGATTAGTGAAGCTAAGACCCTATACTAAAGTGTTAATCTAGTAGAGGATGATGAAGTAGGATTTTTTCTCACTTTTGAATTACTTTTCTCACTTATTTTTAAGCTTCTTCAAAACCTAGAGAGCTCACTTGAGCTTTTGGGGAAGAAGAAGCAAATAATAGATGTGAGAGAGAATGGCAACCATGGGTGAGAAAATATCTAATATCTCTCATGTAGAGACTTAACCATGAATTTAGATAATGGTTGGGTTAACAAATATCTAGTATAAGACAAAAGTAGTGTACTAAGTCAATGGGTCCCCAAGCTTCATGAAGCTTCATGCCATGTGACAAATTTCCAACTAATAATTGTTTTATTCTAAATAAATAAACCCTTCATTATCATTATCATGGTGTAGGTCTCATACACCCATGTTGAATGTATCATCAATCATGACACATAAATAAAACACAATTAATATATATCACATATATATCAAGTGTGTACATATGAGAAAAAGAAATGCTTAAGTGAGCTAATATTAGTTAATGTAAATTAATATATCATATATATATAATTATACATTAAATCATTAAATCAACACTTGATTTAATAATCCGGTTATATCTCATATGACCGACTAATATAATTTGTATCAACTTATCGAACCAACACTTGATTCGATAACCTCGCTATCTCTCATATAACCGACCGATACTGTATCGACTTATCAAATCAACACTTGATTCGATAACCCGGCTATATCTCATATAACCGATCGATACTTTATATCGTGAGAATAGAATATGGTATCATATACTCATATTAATCTCGGTCCCGCACATATCACATATGTGCTCTTACTTCGTTTTTCCCGAGCCAGTGAAACCTCTGTGTAGGACTCTAAAGACTCGTCAATACGCCGGCAGTAGGTGATGATCACATCAAGCACCCACAAGCCGTCAGCAGTACTAGCTGGACGTAACGGCTACCCGGGTATTAAACGATCAGAAGATCAGCAAGCTAGCCCTCTCTAACTCCTGCAAAAGCCTGTCAGTAACACTACCGTACAGTCCGGTCTCTTCGTCTGATATGTTGCATATCTATTCTAGGGGTGGTCAACGTCAGACCCCAATAACGATAAGTCATGCCTATGTGAGGCTCATAACAGGCCGAGAAACTACTAATAACACTTATCAGTAAATCTTTGTATCTTCCCTGGCCAGGGACTTTCCTGTTATGACCAATCGAGCATAGCGCAACATCAACTCCTAATACCGGGAGAGACGAATCCCTTCCTATCGCTCATTGCCTCCATGTGATTCGGGACTATACCCAAAAACCATCGTTTTGCACGTTCTTTTGAACATGGTAAGGTGGAAATCAAAACACAGTGGGAATCACACAAGTCTCTATGACGATCTCGGGTCTACAGACTAACCTGTACCAGTGTCGCCGGAGAACTGCTATCTGACAATAGGTATAATACCAAGTAAGAGTTCTTGGTGAGTCCGTTCAGTGTACCCAGTCTCCACTGAGCACCTGTATACCATCTTTGATGTCAAACATCGATGGATGTGGGATCATCCATCGCCTATCATATGGGTCAAGATGCGTATACGCTAGTCTACTCTGGAGTATCGATGCCCTGTCTCGATACTCCCACGACTAGGAACAATTATAGGGTGTACTTGTGGACTACGCTTGGCCCCATTAGTATGATTTCCATCATAGTCCTAGTAGTAAAGTACACATCCTAAGGGCTTTATCAACATGTGAGAGCAAGACAGCATCACTTATACAAGTCAACATGTTAAGATAAAGTGCAACCAGATAGCATACTATCATGTCGAGCAAGAAAGTCCTCCCTATATATTTCCAAGCATCCACTACAATATACATCGCATGTACAGTAATGGCCTCTAGGGCATACATATAACTAACAGAGACCTCCAGGTCGAGTCCTTTACCGACTCTAGCTTCCAAAGTAACAAGGATGACAGCAAGTCTGTCTCGGGTTTTGTGTTTACCCTCAATGGAGATGTAGGGTTCCTAGGCACACTCTATAGGTCTCACAAGGCATCAACCATGCCAAATTCAAAAATTTTCATGTGCCTACAAACCCTAATAATACGGATCGTTAACTAGAGGCAAAGGCGAAACTACAACTAGTTAACAACTTAACTGCAAAGTGAAAAGGGGCTACAACCTTTGTAGATCCGGTCCTCCACTTCCTTAGCTCCATGATGATGTCCCTCCGCTGCGATCATCGGATCCCGGACTCTAGCGATGGTTTCATTGAAGAAATGATCGGGCTAGGTCGTCGACTTCGATGCCGAAGATAATCTACGTCGAGGCAACTCAAGATCAAGCTCCACCTTCACCAAGTCATTAAACTTGTGAATAAAACACTCTATACTACATAGCAAGTGGTAGAGGATGAAGAAATAGGAAGTGGGTTCACTTTGGTTTTGGATTTCTCACTTGATTTCAACACTTGATATTTTTCAGGCAAAGCATTTCTTTTTCTCTTGAAGAAGAAGAAGAAAAAGAATGAAAAAGAATAATCAATTAAAACAAAATCAAGTGATAGTTATCATTTTGTAACCATGGGTGAGTGTAGAGAATAAACTAGGGTTAAGTTGAATGGTTAGGTTAAAGGAAAGAAACAAAATGGTTACTTCTTCAAAGCTTCATGAAGCTTCAACAAAAGACAAAGCAAGCCACCATTTCATTTTCCTTTGCCAAAATGAATAAAGAGAATAAATAAATAAGTAAATCAAAACCCTAACCATTAACATAACCATGGTTTAATCATACACACCCAAGTTTACACGTATCATCAAACATGATACAAACTAGTGCACAAAACTATATCATATATACAATGTGCACATCAAGTGAGAAAATCCATCTTAAGTGAACAAATACTAGTTAATGCAAAGTAATATATCAAATATATAATTATACATTAAATCATTAAATCAACACTTGATTTAACGATCCGGTCATATCGCATATGACCGACTAATATCCAATGTATCGACTTATCGAATCAATCCTCGATTCGATAACTAGGTTATATCGCATACAACCATTCGATACATTCATCGCGAGAATAGAATACAGTATCATATACTGGTATTATTCTCGGTCCCGCACATATCTCATATGCGCTCCTATTTCATTTCGCTTGAACCAGAAAACCTCTGTGTAGGACTCTAAAGACTCGTCAATACGCCGGCAGCAGGTGATGATCATATCAAACACCCACAAGCCGCAAGCGGTCTGCTAAACGTAACGGCCACCCGGGTATTGAGCGATCAGAAGATCAACGAGCAAGCCCGCTCACACTCCTGTGAATCCAACCAGTAACACTTACCGTACAGTCCGGTCTGTTCGTCTGATATGTCGCATATCTTGCCTAGGGGTGGTAAACGTCAAACCCCAGCAGCTCGATAAGTCATGTCGATATGAGGTCTATAACAGTTCGAGAAACTACTGGTAACACTTACCAGTAAATCTCAGCAACCCTGGCCACGGATTTCCGGTTATAGCCAATCGAACACAGTGCAACATCAACTCCCTATACCGGGAGAGACGAATCCCCTCCTATCGCTCATTGCCTCCATGTGATTCGGGACTGTACCCAAAAACCACCGTTTTGCACGCCCTATTGGACGTGGTAAGGTGGAAATCAAAGCACAGTGGGAATCACACAAGACTCTATGACGATCTCGGGTCTACAGACTAACCTGTACTAGTGTCACCAGAGAACTGCCATCTGACGTGAGGTATAATACCATCTGGGAGTTCTCGGCGAGTCCGTCCAGTATACCCGGTCTCCACTGAGCACCCGTATATCATCTCTGATGTCAAACACCAATGGATATGGGATCATCCATCGCCCATCTGTATGGGTCGAGAAGGTACACGCTAGTCTACTCTGGTATATCGATGCCCCGTCTCGATATACCCACGACTAGGTACTTTGAAGGATGTACTTATGGACTACCATGTCCCCACTAGTATGATCCGCATCATAGTCCAGGTAGTCAAGTACACATCCTAAGGGCTTTACCAACATGTAACTGAGAGACAATCAGTGTACACGTTAAGGTAAAGAGCAACCAGATAGCATACTATCATGTTGAGAAAGAAAGTCCTCCCTATATATGTCCAAGCATCCACTACAATATACATCCTATGTATAGCAATGGCCTCTAGGGCATACATATAACTAACAGGAGAGCGGTGTGTCGGAAGAGCTCCAAACAGGACACCGTCGTAGACTCGATGATGGAGGTTGAATACATTGCTGCAAAAGAAGAGGTCTGGAAATTGAGGTGGTTCCGTCCATTGTTAATCTAATACCATTATATTCCGATAACAATGGGGATATAGCTTTAGCGAAGGAACTACGGTCCCATCAGATGTCTAGACACATCTTAAGGCGATATCGCCTAATAAGGGAGATCAAAGATCACCAGGAGATTGAGGTCCAGAGAGCAGATATGAAAAACAACATGGCGGATCCATTTACCAAGGCCCTCCCTCAAGCGTAGTTCGAGCGAATTTTTGAGATGTTGGGTATGCGGTACGCCAACAACTGGCCCTACAGCAGACATTGGGTATTCAATACGCCAATTACAGGCCTTAGTGCAAGTGGGAGATTGTTGGATATGTATGCCTTAAAGGCCTGTGTTGTATGAGATGCTAAGGATATGTATGCTACGGTTTCCTCATTGATGGTGACGGAGAAGACTGCATCATGGATGATGATGATCCTACCAGTTTTCAGCAAGCTATCACGAGTGGAGACTCTGTGAAGTGGCTGGATGCCATGAGATCCGAAATAGAGTCTATGTACACCAACAAAGTATGGACATTGGACGTTGTACCCCCTGGGGTAAAACCTGTGGGGTGCAAATGGATCTTTAAAAGAAAGATTGGTGTAGATGGGTAGGTGGAGACCTATAAGGCAAGACTTGTGGCGAAGGGTTTTCGTCAAAGACCAGGTTTGGACTATGACGAGACTTTTTCTCCCGTGGCCATGCTTAAATCCATTCGGATCCTACTTGCTATTGCTGCTCACTACGACTATGAAGTCTGGCAGATGGACGTTAAAATAGCATTTCTAAATGGAAATTTAGAAGAATGCGTTTATATGGATCAGCCAGAGGGCTTCATTGACAGTGGGAGCAGCGGGAAAGCATGTAAATTGCTTAAATCCATATATGGGTTAAAGCAGGCATCACGGAGTTGGAACATCTGTTTCGATGATGTTATTAAAGAGTTTGATTTCATCAAAAATCCAGATGAACCTTGTGTTTATAAGAAGGCTGTAGGGAGAGCTGTCACATTCCTCGTATTGTACGTGAATGACATTCTTCTGATAGGAAATGATATTCCTATGCTACAGTCGGTCAAATATTTCTTATCACTAAGGTTCTCCATGAAGGACCTGGGTGATGCCACATACATTCTGGGTATTAGGATCTATAGGGATAGATCCAAGAGGTTATTGGGATTGTCCCAAACCAGGTACATCAACACCATCCTAAAAGGGTTTAGTATGGAAGACTCCAAGCGGGATGCCTTACCCGCTTTCCATGGGGTCACTCTCTCCAAGGACTCTTGCCCAAAGACCGATGAAGAGAGAGCTCGCATGAGCGTTATACCCTATGCTTCGGCAGTAGGATCAATAATGTATGCGATGTTATATACACGCCCAAATGTAGCTTATGCACTTAGTGTTGTAAGCAGGTATCAATCCAACCCAGGAGAGAATCACTGGACAGCTGTGAAGAACATTCTTAAGTACTTGCGAATGACTAAAGAATTGTTCTTGGTGTATGGTAATAGAGATCTCCAAATGGAGGCCTTTACCGATTCGAGCTTCCAGAGCGATAAGGATGACAGCAAATCTATCTCTGGGTTTGTATTTACCCTCAATGGAGGGACGGTAAGTTGGAAGAGTTCCAAATAGGATACCGTTGCAGACTCTACGATGGAGGCTGAGTACATTGCCGCAAATGATGCCGCCAAGGAAGCCATCTGGATGAAGAAGTTCGTCTCGGAGCTAGGAGTAGTTCCAACCATTATTGATCCAATACCATTGTATTGTGATAATAATGGGGCTATGGCGTTACCCAAGGAACCCAGGTCTCAACAGCGGTCCAGATACATCGTGAGGCGCTTTCATTTGATCCGAGAGATTGTAGATCGCCGTGAGATCGAGATTAGGAGAGTAGACACAAAGAATAACGCCGCGGATCCATTCACCAAGGCCCTCCCTCAGCCGCAGCATGAACGACTTTTTGAGATGTTGGGTGTGAGATACGCCAATAACTGGCTTTAGTGCAAGTGGGAGATTGTTGGATATATGTATGCCCTGTAGGGTTCCTAGGCACCCCAAGGAGGTCTCACAAGGCATCAACCATGCCAATTTCAAAAATTACGGTGCCGAGAAACCTTAGTGTACGGATCGTTGGCTAGAATTCTAGGCGAAAAGGTAACTAGTTAACACTTAACTATAAGAATCGGAAATACAACCTTTGTAGATTCGGTACTCCACCTCCATAGCTCCGCAATGAAGTCCTCTCGCTGTCCAAAACAAATCCCGGGCTCTAGCGTCGGCTTCATCGGAGAATAGACGAGCTAGGTCGTCGATGTCCATGCCGAAGATGATCTACGTCGAAGCATCACTAGATCAAGCTCTCACTTCACCAAGTCAAGAAACTTGTGAAGAAAACACACTCTACTACTTGGCAAGAGGTAGAGGATGAAGAAATAGGAAGTGGGTAGACTTTAGAATTGGATTTCTCACTTGTTTTCATCAATCACCATTGATGAAGTAAGCTTCTTCATGTGAAGAAGATGAAGAAGAAGAAGATAATTGTTATGATAAGTTATATTCAAAATAGAAAATAAATCAAATACTTATCATAAACTAACCATGGTGAAGTGTAGAGAATCAACTAGGGTTGAGTGGAGTGGTTAGGGTTAAGCATGAGACAAAATGGTGACTAAGTCAAACCTTCATGAAGCTTCAACATGCAACAAAAATAGCCACCATTATTTTCTCTTTTCCATTTATTTTCCAAAATGTATAAACAAATAAATGAATAAAAGAATAAGTAAAAACCCTAATCATCCACTTAACAATAGTTTAATACTTTACACTTAACCAAGAAGCATGTATCATCAAACATGATACAATCATGTGCACAAAATCATATCGCATATGCAATGCGCACACCCGAGTGAGAAAATCCATTCAAAGTGAACCGATACTAGTTAATGCAAAGTAATATATCAAATATATAATTATACATTAAATCATCAAATCAACACTTGATTCAATGATCCGGTCATGTCGCACATAACCGACTGGTATCAATTGTAACAACTTATCGAATCAACACTTGATCCGATAACCCGGCTATATCGCATATAACCGATCAATTTCACATATCGCGAGAATCGAATACAGTATCATATACTGGTATCATTCTCGGTCCCGCACATATCTCATATGCGCTCCTATTTCGTTTCGCTTGAGCCAGGAAACCTCTGTATAGGACTCTAAAGACTCGTCAATACGCCGGCAGCAGATGATGATCATATCAAACACCCACAAGCCGCAAGCGGTCTGCTAAACGTAACGGCCACCCGGGTATTGAGCGATCTGAAGATCGACGAGCAAGCCCGCTCACACTCCAGTGAATCCAACCAGTAACAC
This sequence comes from Agapanthus africanus, assembly GCA_030015575.1. NCBI lineage: Eukaryota > Viridiplantae > Streptophyta > Magnoliopsida > Asparagales > Amaryllidaceae > Agapanthus > Agapanthus africanus. The sequence goes on from CM057337.1 coordinate 522,134,003, forward strand.
TACCGTACAGTCCGGTCTGATCGTCTGATATGTCGCATATCTCGCCTAGGGGTGGTAAACGTCAGACCCCAATAGCTCGATAAATCGTGTCGATATGAGGTCTATAACTGTTCGAGAAACTACTGGTAACACTTACCAGTAAATCTCAGCAACCCTGGCCAGGGATTTCTTGTTATAGCCAATCGAACACAGCGCAACATCAACCCCCTATACCAGGAAAGACGAATCCCCTCCTATCGCTCATTGCCTCCATGTGACTCGGGACTGTACCCAAAAACCACCGTTTTGCACGCCCTCTTGGACGTGGTAAGATGGAAATCAAAGCACAGTGGGAACCACACAAGACTCTATGACGATCTTGGGTCTACAGACTAACCTGTACCAGTGTCACCAGAGAACTGCCATCTGACGTGAGGTATAATACCATCTGGGAGTTCTCGGCGAGTCCGTCCAGTGTACCCAGTCTCTACTGAGCACCCATATATCATCTCTGATGTCAAACACCAATGGATATGTGATCATCCATCGCCCATCTGTATGGGTCGAGAAGGTATACGCTAGTCTACTCTGGTATATCGATGCCCCGTCTCGATACACCCACGACTAGGGACTTTGAAGGATGTACTTATGGACTACCATGTCCCCACTAGTATGATCCGCATCATAGTCCAGGTAGTCAAGTACACATCCTAAGGGCTTTACCAACATGTAACAGAGAGACAAACAGTATACACGTTAAGGTAAAGAGCAACCAGATAGCATGCTATCATGTCGAGCAAGAAAGTCCTTCCTATATATGTCCCAGCATCCACTACAATATACATCCTATGTACAGTAATGGCCTCTAGGGCATACATATAACTAACAATCTCCCACTTGCACTAGGGCCATCTGTAGCAGTGGTTGTAGTATCTCATACTCAACCATCCCATAAAAGTCTCTCTCTGGGAACAGGCCTTTGTGAGTGGATCCGCTGTGTTGTCCTCTGAGTCTACTCTCCTAACCTCGATCTCCCTGGAGATCAACCATCTCCATGATCAGGTGACACTGCCTTAGAATATGTCTGGATCACTGATGGGACCGGCGTTCCTTGGCATAAGCCACAACTCCATTGTCACACAATGGGAGGAACATAGTTCATCTTATGAACCAATATACACCCAAACAGCCTCTTTGGTAGCACATTTAGTAGCGATGTATCCTGCCTTTATCGTCTAGTATATCACGGTATCTACCTTGGAACTCTTCCAACATACCGTCCCTTTACTGAGGGAAAAGACAATGCCTGTGACTGACATTCAGTCGTCTTTATCACCCTGGAACACTTCCAGTGATTTTCCCCAGGATCGATTGATACCATCTCACTACAGCTAGTGAGTATCCTAACATCCATTTAGATCTATCTCATAGATCCAAAATCCAGGATTTAGGAGGTATCACTTTGATCCTATATGGAGAATTATGGTGATAAGCGGAGATTGACCGAGCGTAGCATAGGAAACTCCTTCCCCATCAAGAGTATGTCATCCACGTACTCTATGAGGATCATCACCATACTCCCTACTACCTTTTTGTTTATACAAGGTTCATCTACCATTTTGATGATGTCAAACTTTTTGACTAATTCATCAAAACAGATGTTCCAACTCCGCGATGCCTGCTTTAATCCTATAAAGCATCTTGCACACGTTTCTGCTGCTGCCACTGTCTACGAAGCCCTCTGGCTGTGTACTTATAGACGCTCTCTTCTAAAACATCATTTTAGAAAAGCAGTCATGGCACCCAACCGCCAGATATCGTAGTCATGGTATGTAGCCGTGGCAAGTAGGATCTGGATGGACTTAAGCATAGCTTCTTACAAAAGGTTTCATCATAATCCACGCCTGGTCGATGACGAAAAGCTTTAACAAGTCTAGCTTTGAAAGTCTCAACTTTTCCATCTACACCAAGTAATCTTCTCAAGATATACTTGCTCCTGATGGGGATTTAACCCTTCAGATATAACAACCAAAGTCCATACTTTGTTGGTGTATAAGGATTCCATCTCAGATCGCTAAGCATCCAGCCATTCTTACAGAGTCTCACTCCTGATGGCCAGCTCGAAGCTAGTTGGGTCATCATCTCATGATGCAATCCTCGCTCCCACTGTCATAGAGAAACCGAAGTAGCTCTCAGGTGGGTGAGGAACCCTACTAGATCGGCGGAGAGGCTGAGGTTCGTTGGTAACTATTGAATCCTTTGGTTCTTTCAAATCATCTGCTGTTGTTTGTATAGCTGGAACATTTCCAGTTCTACATAACAGACCTTGCCTCGAGCTTGTCCGGATTTTGCTTTTAGACATAGGCCGGACAATCCCCAAATCTTAACTAACTTAAGATATGGGCTCTTCCCCTTCCATATCACATATGAAGTGGTAGGCAATTGATTTGATTGGAACCCTATTCAATAGGTATGCAGCTTCTCAAGTGCATAACTCCCAAATAGGAAATAGGTAACTCAGTAGTACTCATCATAGAGCACACCTTATCATATAGGGTGTGATTGCTCCGCCCCGATATACCATCGTGCTATGGTGTATACGGAGGAGTAATGCTGAGAGAGAATCCCATTCTCCTTTAGAATAGTCCTGGAATTTCGTGCTCAAGTATTCTCCTCCTTGATCTCATCAAAGGACATAATACTTATACCCGTATTTTGGTTCTCTACTTCTAACTTATATTCTGTGAATATCTCAAAAGGTTCGGACTTGTGTTTCAACAGGAACATATGTCTGAATCTTGAGAGATTTATCAGAGAATGTAACGAAGTACAAAGAACCAGTCCTGGCATATGTAGACAGGGGATCTGACATACATTAACATGTATCATCCCAAGAGTTTACTAACTCTTTCTCTGTTTCCAATAAACGGAGCTATGGTCATCTCATCTCTGTGACATGACTGGCAAGTTTCACAAGATGTAAATTCAAACTGATTTAAATATGCATCTTCATGTAACTTCAGCTAGTCGGGTCACATCGATATGACCTAGTCTACAATGCCTCAAGTAGGATTCGTTCATTTCTGAACTCTTCCTCTTGTGTGTGTTCAGTATACTAAAGAACTGTAGTTTGATTTAGAACATCAACGCTTCTAGATAACGTGCCTGATCCGATCAACTTTTGATATAGGAAATGTTCAAAACATTATCCAACAATACAAAATTTTATCATTTCCTTACTAATAAAGAGATAGATATGATTTTGTATATCAGGTTCGGTATCTAACAACATTCGTTCAGAATCAATGTATTAGTAATACAGAGTGACAGTGACCAACAGACTTGGCTGCAACACTTGCACCGTTTTCTGCCTCATGAAACTTATCACCCGTTCTCAGTTCTCTACCTTTCTGTAGCCCTATGTAACATATTACATATCTGGGATCCTGATCTGGTATCACATACCCAGGACGTAAAGGATACTGAGAAACAGTTCTCTGTAATGAACACACCCGAAGATGATGCATCAGCATGCACTCTCTTCGTTTGGGCGGCACGGGAAATCTGGTATTCCCCAATTTCCTGCTCTGTCTTATAACAATTATAAGTTGGAGCGGGACCAACGTTCCCCAGCTCAGTATAACAAGCGGGTTCGGTCAATAATCCGTATTATTATCTTGATTAAGGCGTGATATGGTCGCTACCTAGAGAGAGAGAGAAGAAAACACTCAGCGTGCGCTCTTGCAAGAATAGATTGGTTATTATTTTATCTAATCAGGTTGGCTCCCACTGCTTTTTATCAAATCTTCCTTCAAACCCTAAAAGGAAAGACTAGCCGGGATTAATTACACACTACAAGTTCGCCAATCTTTCAGCCAGGCCAGTGTCGGTACTTTGAGGGAGGTCCCCCGTGCTTTCGCACGAACCTAATTAATGTAAACCTCGTTTTCCCAGAGGCGTAACCCCGTTAACACTTTTCTAGACACCTACTTGATCGGCTAATTGTAACGTATAAAACTCTCCCAGGAGTAACTCTTACTCGCAGCGGGTATCGGGATCCAACTATCTCATAGAAGGTATGCAATCTCATTGCAAATTTCAACACTTGAAATTCCCGATAATATTTTGCCCCTAGCTCGCTATGACCTTGACGCATGCCAAACAACCCATAGTCTGCTAGTCAAGTTCAACCCGTACATTTCTTGATTGAATTAAACCCACCCGCACGACCCTTGACGCATGCCAAACAACGCCGTACGAATACCCTAATCCAATCACATCATATGCTAGCAGATAAGCACTAGTTAGCTACCGTACACTACGCCTTGACGCATGCCAAACAACCGCAGCACGAATACTAACTAGTACTTATCTGAAATGACGGAGGGCTACGACAGGTTTTTCTGAAAACCTATTGCGTAATGAACTTGATATCGTTGTAGAATCAAATAATTTTAAAATGGAGTGCTTTTGAGGCTTTTCTAGTTTTGCTAAAGGAGTCACTCCCGGTGAAGGGATCGTCGGTCCTTTCCTCATCGAATAAGGTGCTGGATATATCATATATACCGCTGTGCAAAGCAAGAACTATAGCTACCTGTTTTATTTTGAAATTCGATTCTACAACATCTTAGGTTTCTTTTATTTCATTAATCTCATTAATGAAGTCCCATCATTTAAAGTACCTAAACATCACAGATAAATACGACGTACACTTATGCCATCCGCATTCGCCTCGATGTCCCCTCGTGCACCGTTAGGTTAGGTAACTAACGGCAGAGCGGGGCAGGGCTAGCGCGGGTGTAAAACATAAGTAACGTCTATATAATATATCATATATACTATATAAAGTATCCATCACAGAACATATCACATGATCACATCACAGATATCGCAGCAGAAGAATCATATGAAATATTGGATATACTAGGACGTCCGTATTTTCAATACCAGCCAGTATAAAACACGGATTCCACGGTCGTGATGAATAGCCAAACCCACACCCCTAGACCCCTACGAGAGCGGCAAGCAACCCTACCAATTCTAGAGTTAGGAGACCCGGACTCGACTCCTCGAGTTGGTCTCCCACTGGACTCCAGAACCCGGTTACTTGTGCTCCCCTCCTTGGGTCTATCCTAGTGCGGAAAAGTAAATAATATACAAACGGTGACAGCTTCCGCAACCTGGAAGTGCCCCAATAAAAGAATATTACATACAAGTTTTTACATGAATGAAAATGAAAAACACTCATCTCACATAAAAAAACCCGGCTATTCAAACACGACGATCCAATATAACATATCCAGCAACACATAACATCACATGTCATCAACGTAAGTAAATATGCGCATCCCAATTGTCGTTGACATATAGCAACGAAACCGGCGATATCACATATTACACTTACGGTCACAGAAAAGAAAGTGTAAAACTACAACAGTTGGAATCCGCAACCTGCATAGACATCGCATGCCTAATCAAATGAATTCCTTAGACATCGCATGCCTAACAATTATAAACTCCGCATTTTAGTCTCATTATCGAAAACTCTTTTCAATATCAAGTCGGGCAATTCAACAAGATTCCCGACATCCTGATCGAATGCTCGTCGCAAACTTCAGTAGACGGCCGCACCCCCGTAACCGTCGACGAAGTGCACCAAGGCGGAACACCGCTACCGCGAGCACCCGAACGGATGCTTTAGGCGACGGGGTTCTCCTACAGTCACTTGGTCGGGGCTATGGAGTGAGGCTGTCTATTAAGTTTACCCGGCGAGTATTCGCGTACGCTACGTGATTGTGACGGACTTTTGATCACATCAAAATTCCGTGGCAACCGATCAAGTGAGACTAAACTGCTATGTTTATAACATTCATTTAGTTATCTCATAACTAATTGTGAATTCCAATTATTGTATCCATTTCCAGATAATTAGAACATGTTAAACTTTCCGATCGAACAATCGAACACCCAAGTTTTCCCGATACAATCCAACACATGAAATAAGTCTAACAACATTCAGTTCGTGCCTCAGTACCAACGGTCCAGCCGTAGAAGGGTCAAGCCAACGCCTCACATGTGGCACGCCGTACTGCCCCAAACCCGAAGGTTCAAAAGGCAGTTCAAGACGGTCACATAATCGAGTTAAGGTTTGTTGTCTTCTAGAGGGTCCATCGAGTTACTTGCACTACTTAGAACGTCGTTAAACTACGGAAAAATCCAACACTTGGAAATTTCCCGACAGGGGAAAAATTGGGTATTTATATCCGGTCGAACTTTTTAACATATTCTAATATTTATCCGGAAAGCCACATAGACAAAATTTGATACTCCGATCGAAACTCCGAATCCCCAAAACAACTCCAGAAAATTCAACTCTTGAATAAATATTAAAAATTCCCAGAAAAATCAGCATCTGAAAACATGAATTACTGTGCAGAAAGGGGAGGATGACGTCACCATGTTGCCGCGGAACCGCCGCAGAAGCAAGGCTTCTGCCGCGGTTCCGCCGCCGTTTATACTGTTCATCCAAAAAAATTTGCATCGTAATTCTTATTTTTCCCTGCTGAATTTTTTAGCAATTTTTATTTTGGAAAAATCCCAGTTTTTGAAAAAAGGACAGAGAGCATGATCCGGGGTCGGGTTTTGGTTCGATCGGACTTCAAATTGCGTCTAGACTTCGCCTAAGGCTCTAGCTAGGCTCTGATACCACTGTAGGGTTCCTAGGCACCCCAAGGAGGTCTCACAAGGCATCAACCATGCCAATTTCAAAAATTACGGTGCCGAGAAACCCTAGTGTACGGATCGTTGGCTAGAATTCTAGGCGAAAAGGTAACTAGTTAACACTTAACTATAAGAATCGGAAATACAACCTTTGTAGATCCGGTACTCCACCTCCATAGCTCCGCAATGAAGTCCTCTCGCTGTCCAAAACAAATCCCGGGCTCTAGCGTCGGCTTCATCGGAGAATAGGCGAGCTAGGTCGTCGATGTCCATGCCGAAGATGATCTACGTCGAAGCATCACTAGATCAAGCTCTCACTTCACCAAGTCAAGAAACATGTGAAGAAAACACACTCTACTACTTGGCAAGAGGTAGAGGATGAAGAAATAGGAAGTGGGTAGATTTTAGAATTGGATTTCTCACTTGTTTTCATCAATCACCATTGATGAAGTAAGCTTCTTCATGTGAAGAAGATGAAGAAGAAAAAGATAATTGTTATGATAAGTTATATTCAAAATAGAAAATAAATCAAATACTTATCATAAACTAACCATGGTGAAGTGTAGAGAATCAACTAGGGTTGAGTGGAGTGGTTAGGGTTAAGCATGAGACAAAATGGTGACTAAGTCAAAGCTTCATGAAGCTTCAACATGCAACAAAAATAGCCACCATTATTTTCTCTTTTCCATTTATTTTCCAAAATGTATAAACAAATAAATGAATAAAAGAATAAGTAAAAACCCTAATCATCCACTTAACTGTAGGGTTCCTAGGCACTCTTGTGAAGGTTCAAAAGGCATCAAACATGCCCGGATTAAATTTTAGACGTGCCGAACAACCCAAAGCCGGGATCTTTGCTAGATTATTAGGGTTTAACATGCAAGAAGATAACTTTTATCTAAGTGTAAGGGATTACAACCTTTGTAGTCCGCTCCTTCACTTCACAAGCTCCGAGTAGAAGTCCCTTTGGCGCGATCCACGATCTCCCGGACTCATGAGAGGCTCCACGACTCGAACGATCCATGCTAGCTCGAAGTATTCCAAATCTCCGATGATCTACCTTGAAGTTGCTACGACTCAAGCTTTCTCACTCAAAAGAGAAGAACACACTAATCCCATAGGCTAGATGAGATGAGGATGAGAGAGTAGTAATTTTTGCTTTCGTTTTAAATCATTTTCTCATTTTATTTCATCACTTAAGAAAAACTAGCAAGCTTTCTTGAAGAAGGAAGAAGATGATAATCAAAAGATAATGATAATCTCAAATCCTTTTGTGATGAATAGAAATAAAACATATGATTGATATATAACCATGGTCAAGGATGAATGGCTAAGAATGAGTAGAGAAACAACTAGAGTTAGGGTTTGGTTAAGTTAAAAATGTGTCATCACAAAATATCACAACCATGACAAAAAGAAAAATGCTTCTAGAAGGAACTTGAAGCATCTAACCCTAATCAAACCCTAACCTCAATTAATCATCCTTAAACATGTTTAACAATTAATCATATCATGTCACAATAATATATATCACATATATATTATATATTTGCAACAAAAGAAAATAATACTATTAACATATATCGCATATATATCAATGTATCATCCAATGAGAAAATGAAATAATAAAGTGAGCCAATATTAGATAATGTAATAATATATCATATATATTATTATACATTAAATCATCGAATCAACACTTGATCCGACGATCCGGCTATATCGAATATAACCGACTAATATATCATGTACCGATTCATCGAATCAACACTTGATCCGATGTCCTGGTTCATATCTAAATATCGCGAGAATATAATACGGTATCCCATATCGCATTATTCTCGCTCCTGCGCATATCACATATGTGCCACTACTCCGTTTCGCCTGAGCCAAGAAACCTCTGTGTAGGACTCTAAAGAATCGTCAATACGCCGGTAGCAGGTGATGATCATATCAAACACCCACAAGCTGCAAGCGGTCCGCTAAACGTAACAGCCACCCAGGTATTGAGTGATCAGAAGATCAACAAGCTAGCCTGTGCGTTCTCCTGTGAATCCAACCAGTAAAACTCCCGTACAGTCCGGTCTGTTCGTCTGATATGTCGCATATCAAGTCTAGGGGTGGTATACGTCAGACCCCAGTAACCGATAAGTCGTGTCGATGTGTGGCTCATAACGGGTCGAGAAACTACTAGTAACACTTACCAGTAAATCTCCATATCAGCCCTGGCCAGGGACTTCCAGTTATAGCCAATCGAACACAGCACAACATCAACTCCCTATACCGGGAGAGACGAATCCCCTCCTATCGCTCATTGCCTCCATGTGATTCGGGACTGTACCCAAAAGCCACCGTTTTGCACGCCCTCTTGGACGTGGTAAGGTGGAAATCAAAGCACAGTGGGAATCACACAAGACTCTATAACGATCTCGGGTCTACAAACTACCCTGTACCAGTGTCACCGGAGAACTGCCATCTGACGTGTGGTATAGCACCATCTGGGAGTTCTCGGCGAGTCCGTCCAGTGTACCCAGTCTGTACTGAGCACCCATATACCATCCTTGATGTCCAACACCGATGGATATGGGATCATCCATCGCCCATCATATGGGTCAAGATGCGTATACGCTAGTCTACTCTGGTGTATCGATGCCCTGTCTCGATATACCCTCGACTAGGAACAGTTATAGGATGTACTCATCGACTACCAAGGCCCCACTAGTATGATCTCATCATAGTCCCAGTAGTCGAGTACAGATCCTAAGGGCTTTATCAACATGTGAGAGTTAGACAGTAAACCAATACAAGTCAACATGTTAAGATAAAGTGAAACCAAATAGCATACTATCATGACGAGCAAGAAAGTCTTCTCTATATATAACCAAGCATCCATTATAATATACATCATATGTACAACAATGGCCTCTAGGGCATATACATAACTAACAATCTCCCACTTGCACTAAGGCCAGCTGCTGTAGTATCTCATACCTAGCATCCCGAATAATCTCTCAAACTGTATCTGGGGAATAGCCTTCGTGAATGGATCCGCAGTGTTGTCCTTCGTATCTACTCTCCTGACCTCGATCTCCCGGCGATCAACTATCTCCCTGATCAGGTGATACCGCCTCAGAATATGTCTGGACTTTTGATGGGACCTGGGTTCCTTGGCTAAAGCCACAGCTCCATTGTTATCACAATACAGAGGTATTGGATGCTCAACGGATGGAACCACACCAAGTTCACTAATGAACTTCTTGATCCAGACAGCCTCTTTGGCAGCATCGTTGGCAGCGATGTATTCAGCCTCCATCGTTGAGTCTGCAACGGTATCCTGTTTGGAACTCTTCCAACATATCGCCCCTCCATTGAGGGTAAAGACAAAACCCGAATGCGACTGAGAGTCGTCCTTATCACTTTGGAAGCTGGAATCGGTAAAGGACTCCACCTGGAGTTCTCCGTTACCATACACCAAGAACATCTCCTTAGTCCTTCGTAAGTACTTGAGAATGTTCTTCACAGCTGTCCAGTGACTCTCTCCAGGATCTGCTTGATACCGACTCACTACACTTAGTGAGTATGCTACATCGGGTCTGGTACATAGCATTGCATACATGATAGAGCCTACTGTCGAAGCATAGGGTATCCCTTGCATGCGAGCTCTCTCCAAATCAGTCTTGGGAGACATCTCTTTGGAGAGAGTGAGTCCAGAGATCGTGGGCTGATTCCCACGCTTGGATTCTTCCATACTAAACCTCTTTAGTATGGTGTCAATGTACCTGGATTGGGACAATCCCAGTATCCGTTTAGATCTATCTCTATAGATCATGATTCCCAATATGCAGGAGGCATCACCTAGATCTTTCATTGAGAATCTCTGTGATAAGAAGAGCTTGACTGATTGCAGCATAGGAATATCATTTCCTATCAAGAGTATGTCATCCACGTACAATACGAGGAAGACAACCTTACCCTCTGCTACCTTCTTATAGATACAAGGTTCATCTATATTTTTGATGAAGTCAAATTCTTTGACTACAACATCAAAACAGATGTTCCAACTCCGCGATGCTTGCTTTAACCCATAAATGGATTTAAGCAGCTTGCACACCTTTCCGCTGCTCCCACTATCTACGAAGCCCTCTGGCTGAGTCATGTACACGCACTCTTCTAAATCACCGTTTAGAAAGGCGGTCTTAACATCCATTTGCCAGATTTCGTAGTCATGGTATGCAGCAATGGCAAGTAAGATCCGGATGGACTTAAGCATAGCCACTGGAGAAAAGGTTTCGTCATAGTCCACACCTGGTCGTTGACGAAAACCCTTTGCTATAAGTCTATCTTTGAAAGTCTCAACTTTTCCATCTACACCAAATTTCTTTTTAAAGATCCACTTGCTCCCAATGGGTTTTACCCCTTCAGGAGCATTTTCCAAAGTCCATACTTTGTTGGTGTACATGGATTCCATCTCAGATCGCATTGCATCCAGCCATTTCACAGAGTCACTACTCGTGATGGCCTGCTCGAAACTAGTCGGTTCATCATCATCCATGATGCAGTCCTCGCTACCACCATCAATGAGAAAACCGTAGTATCTCTCAGGTGGACGAGAAACCCTACTAGATCGGCGGAGAGGCTGGGGTTCGTCGGGTACTACTGAATCCTCTGGTTCCACTAAATCTTCAGTTGTAATTTGTGTTTCTGGAACCTCTTCCAGCTCTACCTCTTTGCCACTAATTTCTTTTGCAAGAAATTCATTTTCTAAAAAGGTGGCATATTGAGAAACAAACACTTTTTGTTCCTCAGTGTGATAGAAAATATATCCTTGAGAATTCTTTGGATATCCTACAAACTTACAAAGAACTGATCGTGCCTTGAGTTTGTCCGGATTTTGTCTCTTGACATAGGCCGGACAACCCCATATCTTAACTCGTTTAAAATATGGTCTCTTCCCACTCCATATCTCATATGGTGTGGTAGGTACAGATTTAGACGGAACTAGATTCAATATGTATATGGCTGTCTCAAGCGAATACCCCCAGAAGGAAATAGGTAACTCAGCTTCGCTCATCATAGATCGCACCATATCTAATAGGGTCCGATTCCTTCGTTCTGATACACCGTTGTGCTGTGGTGTATAAGGAGGAGTAAGCTGAGAGAGAATCCCATTCTCTTTTAGATAATCTAGGAACTCATTGCTCAAGTATTCTCCTCCTCGATCAGATCGAAGGATCTTAATACTTTTGCCCGTTTGGTTCTCTACTTCGTGCTTATATTCTCTGAATTTCTCAAAAGCTTCAGACTTGTGTTTCAACAGGAACACATGTCCGTATCTAGAGAGATCGTCAGTGAATGTAATGAAGTAGGAAGAACCGTTCCTGGCATGCGTAGACATAGGACCGCATACATCACTATGTATCAGTCCTAAGAGTTCAGTAACTCTCTCTCCGTGTCCACTAAACGGAGCTTTGGTCATTTTTCCTTTGAGACATGAATGGCAAGTATCATAAGATGATAATTCGAACGGATTCAAATAACCATCCTTATGTAACTTAGCCAGTCGTGTCGCATTGATATGACCAAGTCTACAATGCCACAAGTAGGATTCGTTCACATCTGAACTTTTCCTCTTGTGTGAGTTTTGTATATTCAGGACTGTATTCTGATTTAGAATGAATATGCCATTATGTAACGAGCCTGATGCAATCAACTTTTGATCTAGGAATATGTTCATAACATTATCCTGTACTACAAAATTATATCCCTCTTTACTCAATAAAGAAACTGATATAATGTTGCACATCATGTTCGGTATATAATAGCACTCATTTAGAATCAGTGTATTACGACTTGGTAATACAAGGTGATATTCGCCAACTGCTTTGGCTACAATACTTGCACCGTTCCCTACTTGAACGGAATGATCACCTTTTCCCAGTTCTCTACCTTTTCGCAGCCCATGTAACTGTTTACATATGTGGGATCCTGATCCGGTATCTAATACCCAGGACGTAGGGTGAACTGAGAAACAGTTCTCAATAACTAACACACCCGAAGAAGATGCATCAACATGCATGTTCTTTTGGGCGGCGAGAGAATCTAGATATTCTCCTGTTTCCTGTTCAGTCTTATAACTCTTATAAGAAAGAACGGGTCTAACGTTCCCTTGCTCAGTATAATAATCGGGTTCAGTCAATACATCCATATTATTATCTTGATTATGGCCTGAAATGGTCGCTACCTGGAGAGAGAGAGAAGAAAACACTTTAGCGTATGCTCTTGCAAGATTAGATTGGTTATTATCTTATCTAATCAGGATGTCTCCCACTGTTTTTATCAAATCTACCTTTAAACCCAAAAAGGTAAGATTGGCCGGGATTAATTACACCCTACAACTTCGTCAATCTTTCAGCCAGATCAGTGTCGGTACTTTGAGGGAGGTTCCCCGTGCTCTCGCACGGACCTAATTAAAGTAAACCTCGTTTTCGCAGAGGCGTAACCTCGTTAACACTTTTCTAGACACCTACCTGAATGACTAATTGTCCTGTGTAAAACTCTCCCAGGAGTAACTCTTACTCGCAGTGGGTATCGGGATCCAACTATCTCATAGGAGGTATGCAATCTCATTGCAAATTTCAACACTTGAAATTCCCGATAATATTTTGCCCCTAACGATCTATGACCTTAACTAAGTCAACAAACCATAAATCGCAAGTCAAGTTCAACCCGTACATTTCCTGATTGAATTAAACCCACCCGCACGACCCTTAACTGAGTCAACAAAGCCGTACGAATACCCTAATCCAATCACATCTCATGTTTTAGCAGATAAACATTACTTAGCTACCGTACACTATGCCTTAACTAAGTCAACAAACATAGCACGAATACTAAATAATATCTATCTGAAATGACGGAGGGCTACGCAGGTTTTTCAGAAAACCCTGAGCGTAATGAACTTGATATCGTCGCAGAATCAAGTGTTTTTGAAAAGGAGTGTTTTTGAGGCTTTTCTTAGTTTCGCTAAAGGGGTCACTCCCGGTGAAGGGATCGTCGGCCCTTTCCTCATCGAATAAGGTGCAGAATATATCATATATACCGCTGTGCAAAGCAAAACACTAAAAGCAATCAAAAGACAAACCGTGTTTTGTAGCATCTGCCAGTTTTGCTAAAGGAGTCACTCCCGGTGAAGGGATCTCGGTCCTTTCCTCATCGAATAAGGTGCAGGATATATCGTATATATCACTGTGCAAAGCAAAACTGTAGCTACCCCTTTTATAAAGTTTTTGATTCTACAACATCTTTAGGTTTCTTTTCTTTTTATTAATCTCATTAATAAATATCCCATCAGCTTATGCTTCCTAAGCATCACAGAAGAAACGAAAGCAGTAATATTTATATATCAGCATATATATATAGTATAAGCATTCGTCTCAGGCAGTAATATGATCTCATCACAGAACATTGCAGCAGAAGAACATATATGAAATATTGGATATACTAGGACGTCCGTGTTTTCAATACGAGCCTGTATAAAACACGGATTCCACGGTCGCGACGAATAGCCAAACCCACATCCCAAGACCCCTACGAGAGCGGCAAGTAACACTGCCAATTCTAGGGTTAGGAGACCCGGTCTCGACTCCTCGAGATGGCCTCCTACTGGACCCTAGAACCCGGTTACTTGTGCTCCCCTCCTTGGGTCTTCCTAATGCGGAAAAGTAAATAATATACACTGGTGACATCAACCGCAACCTGGAAGTGCCCCAAATAAAAGAATATTACATTACAAATGAATTTTACATGAATGAAAATAAAAACCCTCATCTCACATAAAACCCCCGGCTATTCAGAACGCGACGATCCAATACAACATATCACAGCAACACATAATATCACATATCATCAACGTAAGTAAATATGCGCATCCCAATTGTCGTTGAATCATATAGCAACGAAACCGGCGATATCACATATTACACTTACGGTCACAGAAAAGAAAGTGCAAAACTACAACATTTGGAATCCACAATCACTTTAGACATCGTAAATCCGAAATATCACATACTTCGCATTTCATGCCTAACTCTATGAAATCCACATATTGTATCACATTCCAGATAAATAGACAGTATTAAACTTTTCGAACAGATAATCAAATACCCAAAATTTCCCAAACTGCTCAACACTTGAGCGGAGTTCAAATAATCCCAGAATATGTCAAAGTACCAGTGATCCAGCCGTAGAAGGGTCAAGCCAACGCCTCATATGTGGCACGCCGTACTGCCCCAAACCCGAAGGTTCAAAAGGCAGTTCAAGACGGTCACATAATCGAGTTAAGGTTTGTTGTCTTCTAGAGGGTCCACCGCTTAACTTGTACAATTTTTCCGAAAGATTTAAACCCGAATAAATTTCAACACTTGAAAGTTTACCGTACCGGGAAACAGTAAGTTAATGATATCCGTTCAAATAGTTTAACAGTTTCTAAATATCCGGAAAGAAATACGAACTTAAATATTCCGATCAAATCTACTATTACCAAATAAACCCCAGATTTTTAAACACCTGAAACAGATAAAAAATACCCAGAAAAGTCAGCAAGTACCTACGGTTATTACCAGGAAGCCACGTGTCGCCAATCGATCAATCCGCCGCGGAACCGCCGCGCAAGCAAGCTTGCGCCGCGCTTCCGCGGCCGTTTGATCGAATTGGAGGCTCGGGCTTCTTGGTAATTCTTAGAATTCCCTGCTGATTTTTTTACATATTTTTAATTCAGAAAAATCCCAAAATTTAAAAAATTTCCAGAGAGGGGTCTTTTTGCGTCGTTTCGGGTTCGATCGGAGTTTTAACTTCGTAAACACATCGACTAATGCTCTAGCTAGGCTCTGATACCACTGTAGGTCAGGCAGCAACCCCATCCAATGGGGTCGCCGTGGCACCAACGGGTCCCTCAGCAGCTACTTTTTACGCATGCCCCCTCGCGAGGACTACAACCCGCCGGAACACCTTCCGGTCTCGGGACACCCTGGGGGTAAGAGCCTATGCTTCGCCACACTGTCATACAGAGAGAACCCCCCATAGGTCGACATCCAATGCCTAGTAGCTCTGATACCACTGTAGGGTTCCTAGACACTCTTGTGAAGGTTCAAAAGGCATCAAACATGCCCGGATTAAATTTTAGATGTGCCGAACAACCCAAAGCCGGGATCTTTGCTAGATTATTAGGGTTTAACATGCAAGAAGATAACTTTTATCTAAGTGTAAGGGATTACAACCTTTGTAGTCCGCTCCTTCACTTCACAAGCTCCGAGTAGAAGTCCCTTTGCCGCGATCCACGATCTCCCGGACTCATGAGAGGCTCCACGACTCGAACGATCCATGCTAGCTCGAAGTATTCCAAATCTCCGATGATCTACCTTGAAGTTTCTACGACTCAAGCTTTCTCACTCAAAAGAGAAGAACACACTAATCCCATGGGCTAGATGAGATGAGGATGAGAGAGTAGTAATTTTTGCTTTCTTTTTAAATCATTTTCTCATTTTATTTCATCACTTAAGAAAAACTAGCAAGCTTTCTTGAAGAAGGAAGAAGATGATAATCAAAAGATAATGATAATCTCAAATCCTTTTGTGATGAATAGAAATAAAACATATGATTGATATATAACCATGGTCAAGGATGAATGGCTAAGAATGAGTAGAGAAACAACTAGAGTTAGGATTTGGTTAAGTTAAAAATGTGTCATCACAAAATATCACAACCATGACAAAAAGAAAAATGCTTCTAGAAGGAACTTGAAGCATCTAACCCTAATCAAACCCTAACCTCAATTAATCATCCTTAAACATGTTTAACAATTAATCATATCATGTCACAATAATATATATCACATATATATTATATATTTGCAACAAAAGAAAATAATACTATTAACATATATCGCATATATATCAATGTATCATCCAATGAGAAAATGAAATAATAAAGTGAGCCAATATTAGATAATGTAATAATATATCATATATATTATTACACATTAAATCATCGAATCAACACTTGATCCGACGATCCGGCTATATCGAATATAACCGACTAATATATCATGTACCGATTCATCGAATCACCACTTGATCCGATGTCCCGGTTCATATCTAAATATCGCGAGAATATAATACGGTATCCCATATCGCATTATTCTCGCTCCTGCGCATATCACATATGTGCCACTACTCCGTTTCGCCTGAGCCAAGAAACCTCTGTGTAGGACTCTAAAGAATCGTCAATACGCCGGTAGCAGGTGATGATCATATCAAACACCCACAAGCTGCAAGCGGTCAGCTAAACGTAACAGCCACCCAGGTATTGAGCGATCAGAAGATCAACAAGCTAGCCTGTGCGTTCTCCTGTGAATCCAACCAGTAACACTCCCGTACAGTCCGGTCTGTTCGTCTGATATGTCGCATATCAAGTCTAGGGGTGGTATACGTCAGACCCCAGTAACCGATAAGTCGTGTCGATGTGTGGCTCATAACGGGTCGAGAAACTACTAGTAACACTTACCAGTAAATCTCCATATCAGCCCTGGCCAGAGACTTCCAGTTATAGCCAATCGAACATAGCACAACATCAACTCCCTATACCGGGAGAGACGAATCCCCTCCTATCGCTCATTGCCTCCATGTGATTCGGGACTGTACCCAAAAGCCACCATTTTGCACGCCCTCTTGGACGTGGTAAGGTGGAAATCAAAGCACAGTGGGAATCACACAAGACTCTATGACGATCTCGGGTCTACAGACTACCCTGTACCAGTGTCACCGGAGAACTGCCATCTGACGTGTGGTATAGCACCATCTGGGAGTTCTCGGCGAGTCCGTCCAGTGTACCCAGTCTGTACTGAGCACCCGTATACCATCCTAGATGTCCAACACCGATGGATATGGGATCATCCATCGCCCATCATATGGGTCAAGATGCGTATACGCTAGTCTACTCTGGTGTATCGATGCCCTGTCTCGATATACCCTCGACTAGGAACAGTTATAGGATGTACTCATCGACTACCAAGGCCCCACTAGTATGATCTCATCATAGTCCCGGTAGTCGAGTACAGATCCTAAGGGCTTTATCAACATGTGAGAGTTAGACAGTAAACCAATACAAGTCAACATGTTAAGATAAAGTGAAACCAAATAGCATACTATCATGACGAGCAAGAAAGTCTTCTCTATATATAACCAAGCATCCATTATAATATAAATCATATGTACAACAATAGCCTCTAGGGCATATACATAACTAACATTGACCATAGTTTAATACTTTACACTTAACCAAGAAGCATGTATCATCAAACATGATACAATCATGTGCACAAAATCATATCGCATATGCAATGCGCACACCCGAGTGAGAAAATCCATTCAAAGTGAACCGATACTAGTTAATGCAAAGTAATATATCAAATATATAATTATACATTAAATCATCAAATCAACACTTGATTCAATGATCCGGTCATGTCGCACATAACCGACTGGTATCAATTGTAACAACTTATCGAATCAACACTTGATCCGATAACCCGGCTATGTCGCATATAACCGATCAATGTCACATATCGCGAGAATCGAATACAGTATCATATACTGGTATCATTCTCGGTCCCGCACATATCTCATATGCGCTCCTATTTCGTTTCGCTTGAGCCAGGAAACCTCTGTGTAGGACTCTAAAGACTCGTCAATACGCCGGCAGCAGATGATGATCATATCAAACACCCACAAGCCGCAAGCGGTCTGCTAAACGTAACGGCCACCCGGGTATTGAGCGATCTGAAGATCGACGAGCAAGCCCGCTCACACTCCAGTGAATCCAACCAGTAACACTACCGTACAGTCCGGTCTGATCGTCTGATATGTCGCATATCTCGCCTAGGGGTGGTAAACGTCAGACCCCAATAGCTTGATAAGTCGTGTCGATATGAGGTCTATAACTGTTCGAGAAACTACTGGTAACACTTACCAGTAAATCTCAGCAACCCTGTCCAGGGATTTCCTGTTATAGCCAATCGAACACAGCGCAACATCAACCCCCTATACCGGGAGAGACGAATCCCCTCCTATCGCTCATTGCCTCCATGTGACTCGGGACTGTACCTAAAAACCACCGTTTTGCACGCCCTCTTGGACGTGGTAAGATGGAAATCAAAGCACAGTGGGAACCACACAAGACTCTATGACGATCTCGGGTCTACAGACTAACCTGTACCAGTGTCACCAGAGAACTGCCATCTGACGTGAGGTATAATACCATCTGGGAGTTCTCGGCGAGTCCGTCCAGTATACCCAGTCTCTACTGAGCACCCATATATCATCTCTGATGTCAAACACCAATGGATATGGGATCATCCATCGCCCATCTGTATGGGTCGAGATGGTTACGCTAGTCTACTCTGGTATATCGATGCCCCGTCTCGATACACCCACGACTAGGGACTTTGAAGGATGTACTTATGGACTACCATGTCCCCACTAGTATGATCCGCATCATAGTCCAGGTAGTCAAGTACACATCCTAAGGGCTTTACCAACATGTAACAGAGAGACAAACAGTATACATGTTAAGGTAAAGAGCAACCAGATAGCATGCTATTATGTCGAGCAAGAAAGTCCTTCCTATATATATCCCAGCATCCACTACAATATACATCCTATGTACAGTAATGGCCTCTAGGGCATACATATAACTAACATGCCCTAGAGGCCATTATGTGATAGTGGATGTATCTGTACATGTATATATATATATATATATATATATATATATATATATATATTCAGTGTACATTCTTGCTCGACATGATAGTATGCTATCTGGTTCTTCTTTATCTGACATGTTGATTTGATCATGCTTTTATTCATTCACACATGTTGATAAAGCCCTGAGGATATTGGCTTGACTACTGTGATTATGATAGAGATCATACTAGTGGGACATCTGTAGTTTATAAGCATATCCTGAAATGTCCCTAGTCGTAGGTATATCGAAACGGGGCATCGATATACTAGAGTAGACTAGCGTGCATGATACTAGACCCATATGATGGGCGATGAATGTTCCCACATTCATCGATGTTTGACATCGAGATCGTATATGGGTGCTCAGTGGTGACTGGGTACACTGGACAGACTCACCGAGAACTCCTATATGGAATTATATCTATCGTCGGATAGCAGTTCTCAGGTGACACTGGTGCAGGTTAGTCTGTAGACCCGAGATCGTCATAGAGTCTTGTGTGCTCTCCCACTGTACTTTGATTACCATCCTACCACGACTCTACTGAGTCGTGCAAACAGGTGGCCGTTGGGTACAGTCCCGAGACACACGAAGGCGATGATCGATAGGAGGGGTTTCATCTCTCCCGGTATTGGGAGTTGATGCTGTGCTGTGCTCGACTGGTTATATCAGTAAGTCCCTGGCCAGGGCTGCTGAGATTTACTGATAAGTGTTATCAGTAGTTTCTCGATCTGTTATAGGCCATTCACCGGCACGACTTATTGAGTTATTGGGGTCGACGTGACCATCCCTATGCTCGATATGCAGCATATCTGACGAAGAGACCGGACTGTACGGTAGTGTTGCCGGTTGGCTCGACGGGAGTTGTAGCAGGTTCGCTTGTTTTCTTCTGATCGCTCAATACCCAGATGGCCGTTACGTTTAGCTGACCGCTTGCGGCTTGGGGGTGCTTGATATGATCATCACCCACTGCCGGCGTATTGGCGAGTCTTAGAGTCCCACAAAGGAGTTACCTAGTCCAGGCGAAACGTTGTGGTGCGCGTATGCGATATGCTCATGGACCCGGTTAAAATGCGCGTATAAGATACCGTATATTAATCGGGCGGCTTGCTTTTGGTTGGGTCATATGTGATATGGCCGGATTGCTAAATCAAGTGTTGATTTATCATTTAACCATTAGTTTCTCACTAGAAATCCTTTCTTGTATTTTGGATGTATGCATTCATGTATGCATTCATTCTTGTTCATGCACATATGGATGTGCATGCACACATACATACATACATCATCCTTCATGGTTGTATATACATAGAAAATGGTGGCAATATAAGACTCACACCTTAGTTTTATATATGGATTATTATTTCTATTTGTGTTAAAACAAAAAGAAAAAGAAAAGGATAATTCATGGTTTAGATTCTACACTCTTCTTCAACTAACCTTGCTTCACCTACTTATTAACCATGAGTTAATCTTCCTCTTGTGTTTTAACTCAAGTGAAATAAATATCCATATAATATAACTAGGGTTTGAGATGAAGAGTAGAAAATATATATACATATATTTTCTATTTTTCATAACACATTATCATTCTCTTGATATTTCAAAAGCCACCATCTTCTTCCTCCTTGACCTTTTGCTCTCTAGTTTCCTCTAGTGAGCAAAGTACTCACCAAGTTAGGATTTTGAAGTGAGAAAAGCCACCACAATACCATTCTACACAATTCTTTCCCACTTGTGAAGAGTGTTAGCTTCATTTTCTTCTCTTGATCAAGTGAAGTTGCAAGCTTGGACAAAGGAGCTTCGGGTGGATCGTCGTGGACATTAGAAGACCTCAAGTGAACCCTTTTCCAACCCTCAAGTGGCCAAGGAGTCTAGCGTAGGGAGCTACAATGGTTGTACTCTCAAAACCCTAGCCTTTGTTACTTGTGATGTTGTTTAAAATTATGAAACCCTAATTTTCTAGGAATGATTCTTTGTGTGTTCACTTAGCACCCTAAAAAATTTAATTTTGAGACATGTGATGCTTCCAAACCCTTTATAAGGTGCTGGGTAAACCTAACAAATGGAAGCTTGGGATATTCACAGTTATATTAACAGTCTTGCTAAACATGGTAGTATTCTACTTGATTTATTTCTATATTAATATGTGTATATGTTAGCATATCGAGAATACATATTGATAGAGCCCTTAGGATCATGCTTGACTACCAGCGTTGTGATGGCAGTCACACTAGTGGGGCTGGGTAGTCTACAAGAACATCCTTTTTCAGGTCCCTAGTCGTAGGATTATCGAGACAGGGCATCGATACTCCGGAGTAGACTAGTGTGTGCGCTTCTCATCCCAGTTGGGGAGATGGTCTGTACTACAGCCATCAGTACGTTGTACTAGAGATAATATACAGGTGCTAGTTGGGTTACGGGTACACCGGACAGGACTCACAGGGAACTGTTGGTTGGTATTATACCCGTCGTCAGTTAACAGTTTCCAGGTGACATGAGTACAGCATAGTCCGCAGACTTGACACTGCTGCTTCGTCTCGAGTGTGTTCCCACTGTTCTTAGATTGCTACCCTACCACGGCTCAAAGGAGTCGTGCAAACAGGTAGTAGTTGGGTGCAGTCCCGAAGCACTTGGAGGCAGTGGCGGTTAGATAGGATTCATCTCTCCTGGTATTGGGAATTGATATCGCGCTGTGTTTGGAAAGCCATTACGCAAAGTCCCTGGCCAGGGCAAGTGAGATTTACTGGTAGGATTTCCAGTAGCTTCTCAAGGTGTAAAGGGCTTCACTCCGACAAGACTTATACCGCTTATAGGGGACTGACGCTTGCCGCCCGCCTAGGCCCGATATGCGATAGCCTTAGACGAACAGACCGGACTGTACGGAGATTGTCACATCAGGCTTAGTAGGAGTTCGGATGGGTTTCCTCATCGGCCTTCTTATCGACATCTACCTGGGGACCGTTACGTACAGCTAGTGCCGCTTGCGGTCTGTGGTTAAACCCACTGCCAGCGTAGTGTCGAGTCTTTAGAGTCCCACACAGAGAGTTTCCCTTCTTCGGGCGAAACGATATAGAGGTCGTATGGTTTTACGACAGGGTTCGGACACATACGTGTTTTTACGCACGTACGATGTTCTGACAGTTTATACTAGCAGGCTTTGGTTTAAGCCAGATTCTAGTATTGGACTATTGGATTTATACAGTCTCAGTATTTCCGTGTTTTCACGGATGGGAGGGGCATTCTCATAATTTGTCGAGAAGCTTCTAGAAGATTGATGAGTTGGAGGCTTAGGTGTCATTTGCATTAAATGGATTAGTGACTCATGAGATGAATCATCCAAATGAGTTAATGAAGCATTTATTGCTTAATGACTCATGAGATGATTCATTGTATGTATTTAATGAAGCATGGTTGTTAATATCAAATAATGATTAATTTGATATTCTTTATGCTTAATTATATATAACAAAAGAGACATAATTCATATTCATTCTCACTCTCACCTTCTCTCTCTTCAAAGAACTAACCCTAACCTCTCATGTGTTGAGATCCAAGGGTTAGCAAGACTAATAGATCCCTAATCCTATTCTATATCCTTTAGGTTACTTTGATTAGCACTCATAGCAACCTAGTTACCTCAAGTTAGAGGTTAAGCTTGGAGAAGTAGCTCTCGGGTGGATCTTCTATCACATCGAGGAGGCCGTCGAGGAGGTGAACAAAGAGAATAAGAAGGACTTGATTCATTAGGTACAATCTTCTTTCATAGTAGCTAATCACTTCTATGTTGTTGTTAGTTAGGGTTTAGCAAAGATCCGTAAAGTTAATCGATGTTAGTTTAAACAAAATGATTGTTTTACCTATTCCGCCTCCCCGCGTCATGTGGAGTGTCTAACGTCGACTTACAGGGATATCCTAACAAACTTATACAGAACTGACCTTGTCTCGAGCTTGTCCGGATTTTGCTTTTCAACATAGGCCGGACAACCCCTTATCTTAACTCGTTTAAGACATAATCTCTTCCCATTACATATCTCATATGGAGTGGTAGGCACTGATTTGGATGGAACCCCATTCAATAGGTATGCAGCTTCTCAAGTGCATAACTCCAAAAGGAAACAGGCAACTCAGCAGTACTCATCATAGAGTGCACCATATCTAATAGGGTGTGATACCTCATCCCCGATACACCGTTGTGCTGTGGTGTACTTGAAGGAGTAATCTGAGAGAGAATCCCATTCTCTTTTAAATAATCTAGGAACTCTATGCCCAAGTATTCTCCTCCTCGATCACATCGAAGGACTTTAATACTTCTACCCTTGTGGTTCTTAACTTCAAACTTATATTCCTTGAATTTCTCAAAAGTTTCAGATTCGTGTTTCAACAGGAACACATGTACAAATCTTGAGAGATCGTCGATGAATGTAATGAAGTACAAAGAACCAATCCTGGCATTTGTAGACATAGGACTGTATACATCATCATGTATCTGTCCCAAGAGTTCACTAACTCTTTCTCCATTTCCAGTAAACTGAGTGTTGGTCATTTTACCTTTGAGACAAGACTGGCAAGTATCATAAAATGAAAATTTGAACAGATTCTCATATTCATCCTTATGTAACTTAGCTGGTCGTATCGCATTGATATGACCTAGTATACAATGCCACAAGAAGGATTCGTTCATTTCTGAACTACTCCTCTTGTTTGTGTTCTATTTACTTTGAACTGTGGTTTGATTTAGAAAATATAGGCCATTACATAACGTGCCTGATCCAATCAACTTTTGATTCAGGAAAATGTTCATAACATTATCCTACAATACAAAATTATATCCTTCTTTAATTGAATAATGAAACTGATGTAATGTTGTATATCAGGTTCGGCATGTAATAACATTTGTTCAGAATCAATGAATTTACCATTTGGTAATATAAGGTGATATTTGCATATTGATTTGGATGCAACTATTGCACCATTCTCTAACTCTTAGAGACATATCACCTAATCCCAGTTCTCTACCTTTCAGTAGCCCATGTAACAGATTACATATATGGGATTCTGATCCAGTATCTCATACCAAGGACGTAGAGGATACTGAGAAACAGTTCTCAGTAAGTGTAAGTGCACGGCGGCGCCCCGGCCGTCAATCCGACGGCCAAACACGGAAACGGTGCTAAACTTAAATTTTTGCGGACTTGGCAAAACGGCACCACCGCGCACTAAACCCCGGATCGTTACCATTAACTAGTCTAAGCTACTTAACAAGATGGGAAAGAGATATACCGACGATCCAAGTCCTCCGGTCTTCATCTCCAATCCGATCTCCTCGCGGGATCTCCGTCCGTCTCATCCTCGTCGCCGGAAGTGCACCACATCGCCTTCTTCGTTTACGGGCTCCCACCTCAATGCCGAGGCAACTCGGGCACGAAGCCGGCTACTCGACGTGCCCAAGGTTCGCTGTAGAATACGTAGTCCTCAAGTCTCACTTTGGGGTTCATGGAGATGCCATTTTAGGTGGAGGGATGATACAAGAACAATGTGGAGGAACTTGGGGATTTTTCTAACATCAAGAGAGCAAAAAATCCCCACTACAAAAATGGGCAACCCACCCTCATGGTGGCCGGCCATGACAAGAGGAGAAGGAGAGTGAAAATGGAGAGAGAGAGCTCCAAAAATAATGGGAGCCATTCTCATATCAAAACAAGAGAGAGAGAGGAATGGTTATCATATGAACCAAATGATAACAAAGCAAAACCAACACTCAACTAACAACCATCTCTCATCATCAAAAACCATCATCAAAACCATGATGATAAAGAAAGTCAAGCTATCATGAAGCTAGAAGTCAAGGTCAATGAGAGGCTATCATGATACAACAATAAGCAAAGAACCCCTCCACAAACACTTATTTGCAACAATGCAAATAAGTCCTCCTCCACCAATCTTCGGCCAATGAACGGAACAATGGAAATTGGCCGAAACGGAAAGCAAACTGGCAACTCCATAAAACTGGTCCCGTAATAAATTACAGGAAAACCCCGATACTGTGCATACACACCCGCATTTGTATTCCGACCGAAATACAAATGCAATGAGACAAAATCTACACTGTACTATACCAGGATCCGGCTTATACCAAAACCGGCTAGTAATATCTGTTCGATCCTGATCCGTGCAATACCGCACGTATCTGATCGAACCCTGCCATATAACCATACGGCCTATAGTACAAACTGTCCGATCCTGATCCGTGCAATACCGCACGTATCTGATCGGACCTTGCCATATCTCCATACGGCCTCTACAACCTTTCGCCCGAAAGCTGAGTAACTGAAATGTGGGGGACTCTAAAGACTCGTCAACACCTTGGTTGTGGATTTAACCACTAGCACGTCAGAGGTATAAGCCAATACGTAACGGGCTACCAGGTACTGACCAAAAGGGATGTCTGTGAGCGAACTCAGCCTGACAACCCTACTGAGCCTGTCAGTGACAATATCCGTGCAGTCCGGTCCGTTCGTCTATGAGTATCGCATGGCGGGCCTAGGGGGTTGGTAAAAGTCAGACCCCCAAAAGCGGTACAAGTCGTGTCGGAGTGTAGCCCAGAACACCCTGAGATACTACTGGAATACCTACCAGTAAATCTCCTTGCCTTGGCCAAGGACTTTGTGTAATGGCTCTCCTAGACACAGCACGACCTCACCCCCAATACCGGGAGAGACGAACCCCTGAAGATACGCTCACTGCCTCCATGTGGCTCGGGACTGTACCCAACTAAAACCTGTTTGCACGACTCCTTTGAGCCGTGGTAGGGTAGTAATCAAAGTACAGTGGGAACTCACACGAGACAAATGACGATCCCCAGGTCGATGAACTAACCTGCACACATGTCACCAGGGAACTGCCATCTGACGTCTGGTATATGACCAACTAGCATGTTCCCGGCGAGTCCTGTCCGGTGTACTCATAACCCAATGAGCACCTGTATACATCTTAGGTGATCCAACTGACACCAGTGGCTTGTGAGACCGGCCACCTCCCCTCGTCGGGGTCTCGACTGTATACACTAGTCTACTAATGGAGTATCGATGCCCAGTCTCGAAACTCCCACGACTAGGGACCTTTTAAGGATAAGCTTATAGACCCCCAGCTCCCACTTATATGATCGCCCTCATACTGCTGGTGGTCAAGCAAGAATCCTAGGGGCTCTATCAACGTGTAATAGCGACGTGTCAGGTCACCTAAAGCAGTACACGATGATAAAGGTAAACCAGATAGCATACTATCATCTCGAGTAAGACTGTCCTACCGGGATAGGTCCTCCCTCAATCATTACAATCACGTACCTGTGACCTAATAATTGACTCTGAGGGCACTATCTCCAACAATCTCCCACTTGCACTCAAGGCTAATTATTGCGATGTCGCATACTCACAGCCCGTGTGATACCGAACACCCAACTCCTCTACTAGTCAGTCTCACAAAGCTCGTTTGCGAAACTATTGCGTTCGAGGAATAGCCTCAGTGAGTGGATCCGCTTAGTTGTTTCTTTCTATGTCTCTCTATATCTCAAGTTCGCGGAGAAACCCATCTCCCGAAATGAGCAATACCTGTCTTAGAATGTGTCTGGATGTCTGATGGGACATAGCTCATAATTGAACTCCAAATCCAAACTTCTTAGACTGTATCGTCAACTGAACTTAATCAGTATCCTGCGCGCCATGCCTCCCTCAGTATTGCCTTGGACCACCTGTCCAAAATACTGCCCCTCATCAGAAGGAAAACTATAACTCTGACAACCTTCTTGTCGTCCATGTCACCTTGGAAGCCTGGAATGATAACTGTCTCCTGAATGAGGCTGTCGTTATCATCTCCCTAGAACATCCACTTATGTTCTAAAACTGCTTCCGACTGTTTCTCCAGGATTGGATTAATGTCAAGTTATTGCATCTAGTGCAAGAACAACATCTGGTGTGGTACTTGACATCTCACGATTGACTCAATTGCCTGAGCAAGTGATCTGCCAATCATGCCCGTCCCTCTCCCCTTTAGTCTGTAAGACACCTTTGGAGAGGGTGACTCCATTACCTGCAGGTACACTACCGTGCCAGGAGTCGTCCATCCTAAATACTCTTAGAACGCTGTCAAGTACCCTGATTGGGAAACCACCCAAATCTAGATCTAAGACCATAGATCTAGTAACCAGTATGTCTGATATAAAATCCATTTCCTTTGTGGAGAAACCACTGTGTGACGACCAAAGTATAACCGATCGTAGTGTAGGAGTTTCTTTTCCTACTCTGTGTATATCATCCAAATACCAGGATATCACACCCTACTACCTTCTCAACAGATCCATCCCCTATTCTGATGAAGTCAAACCCATGACTGTCACGTCAGAAACAGATGATCTATCTCCGCTACATCTGCTTTAGTCTATAAATAGACATAAGCTACTTGTCCACCAATGCTTCCGCTGCTCCCACTGACTACGACAACCCTCTGGCAGAGTCATATACACGTACACTTCTGAAACGAGTTCAGAACGACGCTATACTCATCCTCCCGCCGGGTCTCGCAGCCTGGAACAACAGCAATGGTAATTGTGGGTAAACAAGAACTTCCCTGTCACCGTCCTTGAGACTACCGAAGTACCTCTCGGGTGCCTGAAGTTACCCACCTTATCTGCGGAGTGGCCAATGGAATGTCAATCCAGATTGAATCTTTAGGTTCCTTATCAAATCTTCAGTAATCGTTTGTGGTTCTGGAATCACTTCCAGTTCTACCATACTCCCACTTCTGTTTTCTGAAAAAATCCATTTTTTTTAATAAAACTGTGGCGAGTCTAGAACAATATTGCTATTGTTCATCCAGATGGTAGAAAGTCAACCCGCGTCATAGCCTGGGTCAACCCACAAACAGCCATTACAGAAACGTGCCTTGAGTTGTCCAGTGTCTGGTTTTAATCATAAACCGGACAACTCCCCGTACCTTAACATCGTTAAGATATGAACTGTTCTATATCCAATATAGAAACAGAGGCACTGATTTAATTGAACTAGATTCAAATCATGCAGCTGTCCCCAGCGCATGTCAACTAAATGGAAGGAGGCCAGATCAGCGTTACTCAACTTAGGAATACTTCCAATTATGAGTAACCTGAAAGAGAAGCAATTTCTCTTAATCATTACTATCAACTGAACACCATACACAAGTATCTACATCTTCGATCTCTTTGAAGAATCCCGATACCTGCTATACCTGGTTCTCTACTCTATTCAAATACCTATAACTTCTCAAAATTCAGATCCTGTGTTTCCACGAAACACTTGTCTAAAAACTAGAGAAGTCATAAGTAAACTGAATGTAGTACGAGGACCAACCCCTCTGTCCTGATGGACCCTGGACAACATACAATCCTTTGTATAAGTCCCTTGAGTCTGATAACTCATTCACTGTGTGTCGTAGGTTGAAAACTGTACTTATGGTTAAGAAGAATTACACCGCTATTTAATGCTCCTTACCTAACCATCTACTGATATAGGTAAATGTCATAGACATAATTTCAAAAAGATATATCTCACTCTATGAAAATAGACGTACAGATATATCATTTTGAAATTGGTGCATAACAGCGGATATTCAAAACCAAATATTTGCCGACCGGCAAACAGCCCAGGTGATTTCCTCAAATATCACCGATTACAACGAATCCCGATATAATGAGGATAATCACCCAATTCCCAATAACTTACTCCCACTCATCATCTGTAAAACCATACAGATGTGAGAATCGTACCTGGTAAATACATACCCTGGAGTAAGTATCTAATCGGGAAATCAGTTTTCCTTTAACATTACACAGTGAAACTGAAACATTGAAATGTTCCGATGGGGTATCCTGGTATTCCTAGTAATGCCTCTTCCATCATCCAGATTCACAACTATAACCGTATAATTCTTTGCCACCTCTCCATATCCCTTCATATGTCTTTAGTCTTTACCTTCTGCACACCCCTTTAGGCCAATTGGTTTTCTTCCTTCCCTACCGTTCGGCACCAGCCTATGGTTTGGAAGAAGACTATCCAAAAAGCATAAAGGGTGTACTGTCCTAATCCTAGGAGCACTCGCAACGCGAGAGAAGGTGAAGATAAAAGACATCTGAATGTACTTTATTCCTATTTCTCCTGAACCAGGATCCATCCCCGAACTGGAACAAGTTCCTTTCGAGTTCGTATATAACCATACGATGGATTATCCAATAAAATGGGATCTTCGTAGTGATACGGAGTGTCCTGGAGAAATACAAAGGTGATTTAGGATTGGCGAAGAAATACTTGGTTCGGTCGTGAATAGCAGTCGCAATTTACTTTGCCCTCTTACTAATCCCTTGCTTTGTCTGAACTTAATACCTTCTGTACACCGTTTAGGCTAATTGGCTTTCTTCATTCCCTACCGGTCGGCACCAGCCTATGGTTTGGAAGAAGACTATCCAATTTGCGCAATAGGTGTACTACTCCTAAACCAAGGAGTACTCGCAACCTGAGAGAGGGTGAAAAGAAAAGACAACTGAATAATCCTATCCGTTTTCTCCAGAACCGGAAACCATCCTCGAATAAATTCTTTCGAGTTCGTATCTAACCATACGATGGTTTTGTCCAATGGAAGTGGACGTTCGTAGTAATACGGGGTGTCCTGGAGAAAAAGGGTAAAAGTAGGAGTGGCAATGAGGTCTGCAACTCTGACAATCCAAAAGCCGGTGTTTAAGAAGGTTCGGTCAACTTGGTCACTGAGTCAAAGTCTTAGGGTCGGGTCAATGGTCGCTGCCAAAGAGAGAGAGAAAAGAAACACTCAGCGTGCACTCTAACCTAGATCAGAATGGTCACCAATTTATCTAATCTGGAATCCTCCCACTGTCACCTCAAATTCTCCTCCAAACCTGAAAGAAGAATTAGTCGGGATGTCCCGAGGAGTAAACTAACTCATCAGTGGGAATCGGGATCCAACTCTCATCGCATGATAACGTGACGGAATCCGCTCACGGTATCACACTCCAGAAGGTATGCGCATATCTGGCAAGTTTCAGTTCTTTTGAAACTCCCGATGTGATTTCTGCCCCATGCTCTTATGACCTTGGCGAAGGTCAACAAATCATAAGTCACATGTCAAGTTCTACCCGTCATTATCCAGGTTAATTTGAATCCACCCGTACAAGCCCTTGACGAAGGTCAACAAGGCTATACGACTGTCCCAAACCAACGCATCTATCTATGCAGCAGAAAGGTAACAAGCAGCTACCATACACTATGCCTTGACGAAGGTCAACAAACATAGCATGAATACTACGTGCTACCCGTCTGAAACGACGGAGGGCTACGAATGGTTTCTGGCGAAAACCTTTAACGTAGTGAACTTGATATCGTTGAAGGAACGGATAGCTTTTTAGAAAATATAGTGACGAAAACCTTTACTAAAGAGGTCACTCCCGGTGAAGGGATCTCGGCTCTTTCCCCGTAGAATGGGGTGCAGGATATTCCAACTGAATACCTCGGTGCAAAGCAAAAGTGATCGGCTATAGTGAAGTTAATGCCCTGACGCAAACTTCTGTCCAAGGGGTCACTCCCGGTGAAGGGATCTCGGCCCTTGCCTCGTCGACTGAGGAGCAGGATATTCCAAATGAATACCACGATGCAAAACAGAAATGAACGTCCTTGCAATAACAGCTTTTTGAAAAGTGTTCCAACAACATCAGATTAGGTTTGTTTTTAACTTGCATTGATCCGAATCAATGCAGTCCCATCAATTGATCACACCAAAAAGAACGAAAATATACTGATGTACGTATATGCCATCCGCATTCGCCACTGGGTCCCGTCATTACCCGTTAGGTTAGCTAACTAACGACAGAGCGGGGACTGGACTAGCGCGGATGCAAAACATATACAACATCTACTAATATATATACCAATATATTATATTCGCTCAAGGCGTGAATAAAATGCAACATCACAGAAATAATACAGATATCTGGGATCCCCGGGTTTCACAGAGCCACTACTGAAACCCGACGTTCCCCTGGTCGTGCGGATAGCCTGCGCAATGAAATCCTAGACCCCTACGGGCGCGGCAAGTCACCCGCCAAAACCTGAAGCGAGGCAGCCCCCTTCAGCGCCGTGAATGGACCACCCAGCACTTCACGGAATCCGGTAACTTGGGCACCCCTCCTGGGTCAAACCTGTACCCCCTACGAGTGCGGCGAATAGCCCTGCCAATCCTAGAGTGAAGCCCCCTCCGTCTCAATGCCATGAGATGCGGGCTTGTTGCCCTCCAGAACCCGGCTATCCGTGCACCCCTCCGCGGGGCAATCCTAGTACAGAAAATGAAATATACATACACCGGGTACATCGACCGCAACCAGGTCGTGCCCCAAAAGAATAATACAAACAGGCAGTGACGGCAGTCCACATGTCGGACGCTCGCCCCGCAATATCAAATGTACATAATACTACCACAACAGTACTAGCATTGCATCCAGGCTATCCCCCACGACCGATCCGCAACATCACAGCAAATACATAGAACATCAACGTGAAAATCACGTTCGCAAATCCGTCTAACCGGGCTATAGCAGTTAGACCGGATTTACCGATCGAGTGACATTCACGGTCGCAGATATAATGTAAATACTGTGAAAAATGTGTTTAAGATTTTCCGATTGACCAAAAATTAACAAGTGGGCCCCAAACTAATACTGTAGCACTCACAGAAATAATTGGCCCAATTTTAATATTCCAAAACCCCTAATACTAGCCCAGAAGCCCACTGGGAAATTTTGGCCCATTGATCTCTCTAAGTTGCGGCGGATCCGCGGCCCAATAGAAGGGTGAGGCCGCGGTTCCGCGCTCTGGAAGAGGGATCAGTGCGTCGAATTTTCCCAGAGTTCTTAGAATCTCCTGCACATCATTCTGAGACCACCAGAAAAATTTTTAGACACCAAAAAATCTTAACAGAAAACTGATGTGAGGTAAAAATGAGTTTTTGGAATTTTGGTCGATCGGAACCGCAAAACACATCAAACGAAGCTAGACGAAGTTAATGGCGAGGCTCTGATACCACTGTAAGTGCACGGCGGCGCCCCGGCCGTCAATCCGACGGCCAAACGCGGAAACGGTGCTAAACTTAAATTTTTGCGGACTTGGCAAAACGGCACCACCGCGCACTAAACCCCGGATCGTTACCATTAACTAGTCTAAGCTACTTAACAAGATGGGAAAGAGATATACCGACGATCCAAGTCCTCCGGTCTTCATCTCCAATCCGATCTCCTCGCGGGATCTCCGTCCGTCTCATCCTCGTCGCCGGAAGTGCACCACATCGCCTTCTTCGTTTACGGGCTCCCACCTCAATGCCGAGGTAACTCGGGCACGAAGCCGGCTACTCGACGTGCCCAAGGTTCGCTGTAGAATACGTAGTCCTCAAGTCTCACTTTGGGGTTCATGGAGATGCCATTTTAGGTGGAGGGATGATACAAGAACAATGTGGAGGAACTTGGGGATTTTTCTAACATCAAGAGAGCAAAAAATCCCCACTACAAAAATGGGCAACCCACCCTCATGGTGGCCGGCCATGACAAGAGGAGAAGGAGAGTGAAAATGGAGAGAGAGAGCTCCAAAAATAATGGGAGCCATTCTCATATCAAAACAAGAGAGAGAGAGGAATGGTTATCATATGAACCAAATGATAACAAAGCAAAACCAACACTCAACTAACAACCATCTCTCATCATCAAAAACCATCATCAAAACCATGATGATAAAGAAAGTCAAGCTATCATGAAGCTAGAAGTCAAGGTCAATGAGAGGCTATCATGATACAACAATAAGCAAAGAACCCCTCCACAAACACTTATTTGCAACAATGCAAATAAGCCCTCCTCCACCAATCTTCGGCCAATGAACGGAACAATGGAAATTGGCCGAAACGGAAAGCAAACTGGCAACTCCATAAAACTGGTCCCGTAATAAATTACAGGAAAACCCCGATACTGTGCATACACACCCGCATTTGTATTCCGACCGAAATACAAATGCAATGAGACAAAATCTACACTGTACTATACCAGGATCCGGCTTATACCAAAACCGGCTAGTAATATCTGTTCGATCCTGATCCGTGCAATACCGCACGTATCTGATCGAACCCTGCCATATAACCATACGGCCTATAGTACAAACTGTCCGATCCTGATCCGTGCAATACCGCACGTATCTGATCGGACCTTGCCATATCTCCATACGGCCTCTACAACCTTTCGCCCGAAAGCTGAGTAACTGAAATGTGGGGGACTCTAAAGACTCGTCAACACCTTGGTTGTGGATTTAACCACTAGCACGTCAGAGGTATAAGCCAATACGTAACGGGCTACCAGGTACTGACCAAAAGGGATGTCTGTGAGCGAACTCAGCCTGACAACCCTACTGAGCCTGTCAGTGACAATATCCGTGCAGTCCGGTCCGTTCGTCTATGAGTATCGCATGGCGGGCCTAGGGGGTTGGTAAAAGTCAGACCCCCAAAAGCGGTACAAGTCGTGTCGGAGTGTAGCCCAGAACACCCTGAGATACTACTGGAATACCTACCAGTAAATCTCCTTGCCTTGGCCAAGGACTTTGTGTAATGGCTCTCCTAGACACAGCACGACCTCACCCCCAATACCGGGAGAGACGAACCCCTGAAGATACGCTCACTGCCTCCATGTGGCTCGGGACTGTACCCAACTAAAACCTGTTTGCACGACTCCTTTGAGCCGTGGTAGGGTAGTAATCAAAGTACAGTGGGAACTCACACGAGACAAATGACGATCCCCAGGTCGATGAACTAACCTGCACACATGTCACCAGGGAACTGCCATCTGACGTCTGGTATATGACCAACTAGCATGTTCCCGGCGAGTCCTGTCCGGTGTACTCATAACCCAATGAGCACCTGTATACATCTTAGGTGATCCAACTGACACCAGTGGCTTGTGAGACCGGCCACCGCCCCTCATCGGGGTCTCGACTGTATACACTAGTCTACTAATGGAGTATCGATGCCCAGTCTCGAAACTCCCACGACTAGGGACCTTTTAAGGATAAGCTTATAGACCCCCAGCTCCCACTTATATGATCGCCCTCATACTGCTGGTGGTCAAGCAAGAATCCTAGGGGCTCTATCAACGTGTAATAGCGACGTGTCAGGTCACCTAAAGCAGTACACGATGATAAAGGTAAACCAGATAGCATACTATCATCTCGAGTAAGACTGTCCTACCGGGATAGGTCCTCCCTCAATCATTACAATCACGTACCTGTGACCTAATAATTGACTCTGAGGGCACTATCTCCAACAGTAAGGAACACACCCGAAGAATATGCATCAACATGCTCATTCCTCGAATGGGTGGCATGGGAATCCTAGTATTTCCCTATTTCCTGCTCAGACATATAACAGTTTATAAGATAGAATGGAACTAACGTTCCCTAGCTCAGTATAATAAGCAGGTTCGGTCAATACATCCATATTATTATCTTTATTAAGGCATGTTACGGTCGCTACCAGGAGAGAGAGAGAAGAAAACACTCTGCGTGCGCTCTTGCAAGATCAGATTGGTTATTATTTTATCTAATCAGGATGGCTCCCACTGTTTTTATCAAATCTTCCTTCAAACCCTAAAAGGTAAGACTAGCCGGAATTAATTACAGCCTATAAGTTCGCCAATCTTTCGGCCAGGCTAGTGTCGGTACTTTGAGGGAGGTTCCCCATGCTTTCGCACGGACCAAATTAAAATAAACCTCGTTTTCCCAGGGACATAACCCCATTAACTGTAGGGATCCTAGGCACACTCATGAGGTTCTACAACTGATCAACCATGCCAAAATCAAAATTTTCATGTGCCGAGAAACCCTAATGTAAGATCGTTAACTAGAGGTAAAGGCGAAAACAAGCAAGCAAACTACTTTGCTACTAAGTGAAAGAGACAACAACCTTTGTAGATCCGGTCCTCCACTTCTCTAGCTCCGTGTTGACGTCCCTCCGCTGCGATCATCGGAATCCCGGACTCTAGCAACGGTTTCATCGGAGAAATGGGCGGGCTAGGTCGTTGACTTCGATGCCGAAGATGATCTACGTCGAGGCGACTCAAACTCAAGCTCCATCTTCACTAGGTCATGAAACTTGTGAAGATAACACACTCTACTACATGGCAAGTGGTAGAGGATGAAGAAATAGGAAGTGGGTTCACTTTGGATTTGGATTTCTCACTTGGATTCATCACTTGGAATTTTCTAGCAATGGTTTCTTCTCTTCATGATGAAGAAGAAGAAGAAAGAAAAGAATGAATGATTATCAAAATAGAAAATCAAGTGATGCTTATCATTTAGCAACCATGGGTGAGTGTAACTAATATAGAGAATAAACTAGGGTTTAGGTAAATGGTTAGGGTTAAGAATAAAACAAAATGGTAGACTTTTTCAAAGATGCATGAAGCATCATGAAGCTTCTTGCATAAAACAAAGATAACCATCATTTTATTTTTGCCAAAAGTAAATAAATAAAATAAATAAATAAGGCAAATGAAACCCTAACCATTAACTAAACATGGTGTATAGCATACACACACCCAAGTTTGCATGTATCATCAAACATGATACAAACTAGTGCACAATCATATATCATATATACAATGTGCACAAACAAGTGAGAAAATCATCTTAAGTGAACAAATACTAGTTAATGTAAAGTAATATATCAAATATATAATTATATATTAAATCATTAAATCAACACTTGATTTAATGATCCGGTCATACTGCATATAACCGACTAATATCAAGTGTATCAATATATCGAATCAACATTTGATTCGGTAACCCGGCTATATCCTATAAAACCGTCCGATGATACAAATCGCGAGAATAGAGTTCAGTATCACATACTGGTATTATTCTCGGTCCCGCACATATCTCATATGCGCTCCTATTTCTTTTCGCTTGTGCCAGGAAACCTCTGTGTAGGACTCTAAAGACTCGTCAATACGCCGGCAGCAGGTGATGATCATACCAAACACCCACAAGCCGCAAGCGGTCTGCTAAACGTAACGGCCACCCGGGTATTGAGCGATCAGAAGATCAACGAGCAAGCCCGCTCACACTCCTGTGAATCCAACCAGTAACACTTACCGTACAGTCCGGTCGGTTCGTCTAATATGTCGCATATCTCGCCTAGGGGTGGTAAACGTCAGACCCCAGTAGCTTGATAAGTCATGCCGATGTAAGGTCCATAACAAGCGTGAGACTACTGATAACTCTTACCAGTAAATCACTGTAACCCTGGCCAGGGATTTCCAGTTATGGCCAGTCGAGCATAGCGCAACATCAACCCCCAATACCGGGAGAGACGAATCCCCTCCTATCGCTCACTGCCTCCATGTGAATCGGGACTATACCCAAAAACCACCTGTTTGCACGACTCAGTAGAGCCGTGGTAGGGTGGAAATCAAAGCACAGTGGGAGACACACAAGACTCTATGATGATCTTGGGTCAACAGACTAAGCTGTACTAGTGTCACCAGAGAACTGCCATCTGACGTGAGGTATAATACCATCTGGGAGTTCTCGGCGAGTCCGTTCAGTGTACCCAGTCTCCACTGAGCACCCGCATACCATCTCTGATGTCAAACACCAATGGATATGGGATCATCCATCGCCTATCACATGGGTCGAGAAGATATACGCTAGTCTACTCTGGAATATCGATGCCCCGTCTCGATATTCCCACGACTAGGAACATTGAAGGATGTACTCATGGACCACCCAGGACCCACTAATATGATCTACATCATAGTCCTGGAAGTCGAGTACACATCCTAAGGGCTTTATCAACATGTAACGGAGAGACAATAAGTATACATGTTAAGATAAAGATCAACCAGATAGCGTACTATCATGTCGAGCAAGAAAGTCCTACCTATATATGTCCCAGCATCCACTACAATATACATCTCATGTACAGTAATGGCCTCTAGGGCATACATATAACTAACAATCTCCCACTTGCACTAGGGCCATCTGTAGCAGTGGTTGCAGTATCACATACTCAACCATCCCATATAAGTCTCTCTCTGGGAAAAGGCCTTTGTGAGTGGATCCGCCGTGTTGTCCTCTGAGTCTACTCTCCTAACCTCGATCACCGTGGAGATCTACTATCTCCATGATCAGGTGATGCTGCCTCAGAATATGTCTGTTTCACTGATGGGACCAGGGTTCCTGGGCCAAAGCCACACTTCCATTGTCACACAATGGTAGGAACCTAGTTCATCTCATGAACCAATATACACCCAAACTTCCTCTTTAGTAGTATCTTTGATAGCGATGTCACCAGCCTTTATCATCTAGTTTGCCACGGTATCTCTCTGTGAACTCTTCCAACATACCGTCCCTCTACTGAGGGTAAAGACAATGCCTGCGACTGACATTCAGTCGACCTTATCACCCTAGAACTTTTCCAGTGATTCTCCCCAGGATCGATTGATACCATCTCACTACACCTAGTGAGAATCCTAATATCCATTTAGATCTATCTCATAGATATAAAATCTAGGATTTAGGAGGTATCACATAGATCCTATATGGAGAATCCTTGTGATAAGCGGAGATTGACCGAGCGTAGCATAGGAAACTTCTTCCCTATCAAGAGTATGTTGTCCACGTACAATACGAGGATGACCAACATACTCCCTAGTACCCTTTTGTATATACAAGGTTCATCTACCATTTTGATGAAATCAAACTCTTTGACTACTACATCAAAACAGACGTTCCAACTCCGCGATGCCTGCTTTATTCGGTAAAGCATCTTGCACACGTTTCCGCTGCTCCCACTATTTACGAAGCTCTCTGGCTGTGTACTTATAGACGTTCTCTTCTAAATCAGTATTTAGAAAAATAGTCATGACACCCAACCACCAGATATCGTAGTCATGGTATGTAGCAATAGCAAGTAGGATCTGGATGGACTTAAGCATAGCCATTGGAAAAGCTTTCATCATTTTCCACGCCTGGTCGACGACGAAAACCTTTAACAAGTCTAGCTTTGAAAGTCTCAACTTTTCCATCTACACCAAGTAATCTTCTCAAGATATACTTGCTCCTGATGGGGATTTAACCCTTCAGATATAGCATGCAAAGTCCATACTTTGTTGGTGTACATGGATTCCATCTCAGATCGCTAAGCATCCAGCTATTCTTTCAGAGTCCCCACTCTTGATGGCCTGCTCGAAACTAGTTCGGTCATCATCTCATGATGCAATCCTCGCTCCCACTGTCATCGAGAAACCGAAGTATCTCTCAGGCGAATGAGGAACCCTACTAGATCGGCGGAGAGGCTGAGGTTCGTCGGGGACGATTGAATCCTTTGGTTCTATCAAATCATCAGCTGTAGTTTGTATAGCTGGAATTTCTTCCAGTTCTACAGAACTGACCTTGCCTCGATCTTGTCCGGATTTTGCTTTTGACATAAGCCGGACAATCCCAAATCTTAATTTACTTAAGAGATAGGCTCTACACATACCATATCTCATATGGAGTGGTAGGCAGTGATCTGATTCGAACCTAATTCAATAGGTATGCAGCTTCTTAAGTGCATAACCCACAAAAGGAAACTGGTAACTCAGTAGTACTCATCATAAAGCGCACCATATCATATAGGGTGTGATTGCTCCGCCTCGATATACCGTTGTACTGTGGTGTATACGGAGGAGTAATGCTAAGAGAGAATCTCATTCTCCTTTAGAATAGTCCAGGAATCCCGTGCTCGAGTATTCTCCTCCCTGATCACATCAAAGGACATAATATCTTATACCCATTTTTGGTTCTCTACTTCTAACTTATATTCTTTGAATTTCTCAAAAGTTTCAGACATGTGTTTCAACAGGAACATGTGTCCGAATCTTGAGAGATCATCAGTGAATGTAAGGAAGTACAAAGAACCAGTCCTGGCATATGTAGACTGTGGACCTTTATACATCACTTTGTATCAGTCCTAAGAGTTCACTAACTCTTTCTCTGTTTTGAGTAAACAGAGCTATGGTCATCTTACCTTTATGACATGACTGGAAAGTTTCATAAGATGTAAATTCAAACTTATTTAAATATGCATCTAAATGTAACTTAGCTAGTCGGGTCGCATTGATATGACCTAGTCTACAATGCCTCAAGAAGAATTCGTTCATTTCTGAACTCTTCCTCTTGTGTGTGTTCTGTATACTAAGAACTGCAGTTTGATTTAGAACGTATATGCTTTTAGATAACGTGCCTGAACCGATCAACCATTGATATAGGAAATGTTCAAAATATTATCCAACAATACAAAATTATATCCTTCTTTAGTAAATAAAGAGACTGATATGATGTTGTATATCAGGTTCGGTATCTAATAACATTCGTTCAGAATCAGTGTATTCTGGTAATACAGGGTGATAGTGACCAACAGACTTGGCTGCAACATTTGCACCGTTTTCTGTCTCATGAAACTTATCACCCGTTCTCGGTTCTCTACCTGTCTGTAGCCCATGTAACAAATTATATATGTAGGATCCTGATCCGGTATCTAATACCCAGGACGTAGAGGATACAGAGAAACAGTTCTTTGTAATGAACATACCCGAAGAAGATGCATCATTATGAACTTTCTTCGTTTGGGCGGCATGGGAATCCTGGTATTCCCCTAATTCCTGCTCTGTCTTATAACAATTATAAGTTGGAGCGGGACCAACGTTCCCCAGCTCAGTATAACAAGCGGGTTCGGTCAATACATCCATATTATTATCTTGATTAAGGCGTGACATGGTCGCTACCTGGAGAGAGAGAGAAGAAAACACTCTGCGTGCGCTCTTGCAAGATTAGATTGGTTATATATTTTATCTAATCAGGATGGCTCCCACTGTTTCTATCAAATCTTCCTTCAAACCCTAAAAGGAAAGACTAGCCGGGATTAATTACACTCTACAAGTTCGCCAATCTTTCAGCCAGGCCAGTGCCGGTACTTTGAGGGAGGTTCCCCGTGCTTTCGCACGGACCTAATTAAAGTAAACCTCATTTTCCCAGGGGCGTAACCCCGTTGACACCTTTCTAGACACCTACTTGATCGGCTAATTGTAAAGTGCAAAACTCTCCCAGGAGTAACAATTACTCGCAGTGGGTATCGGGATCCAACTATCATATAGAAGGTATGCAATCTCATTGCAAATTTCAACACTTGAAACTCCCGATAAAGGTTTTTACCCCTAGCACTTATGACCTTAACTATGGTCAACAAATCATAAGCACCAGTCAAGTTCTACCCGTCATTTCATGATTAATTAGGCCCACCCACATGACCCTTAACTAAGGTCAACAAAGTCACGCGACTGTCCTAACTAATCGCATCATATGCGGTGTAGAAAAACATCACTTAGCTACCGTACACTGTGCCTTAACTAAGGTCAACAAACACAGCATGAATACTAAGTACTCTACTTCCTAAAATGACGGAGGGTTGCAGATGGTTTTTATGAAAACCTTTAACGCTTTGAACTTGATCTCGTTGCGGAATCAAATGGTTTTTAAATGGAGTGTTTTTTAGGCTTTTCTAGTTTTGCTAAAGGGGTCACTCCCGGTGAAGGGATCGTCGGCCCTTTCCTCATCGAATAAGGTGCAGGATATATCATATATACCGCTGTGCAAAGCAAAAACTATAGAAGTAATCAAAAGACAAACCGAGGGTTGTATCATCTGCTAATTATTGCTAAAGAGGCCACTCCCAGTGAAGGGATCGTCGGCTCTTTCCTCATCGAATAAGGTGCTGGATGTTCTACAAGGAACACCGCTATGCAAAGCAACAACTAGAGCTACCTAATTTTTTGAAATTCGATTCCACAATATCTTTTAGGTTTATTTTCTTTCATTAATCTCATTAATGAATGTCCCATCATTTAAGTCCCCCTAAACATCACAGATAAATACAACGTACGCTTATGCCATCCGCATTCGCCTCGATGTCCCGTCTGCACCGTTAGGTTAGGTAATTAACGGCAAAGCGGGGCAGGGCTAGCGCGGGTGTAAAACATAAGCAACATCTATATAATATATCATATATACTATATACAGTATCAATCTAAACATATCACATGATCACATCACAGATAACGCAGCAGAAAATATCATATGAAATATTGGATATACTAGGACGTCCGTGTTTTATTTTTGAGCCTGTATAAAACACGGATTCCACGGTCATGATGAATAGCCAATCCCACACCCCTAGACCCCTACGAGAGCGGCAAGCAACCCTACCAATTCTAGAGTTAGGAGACCCGGACTCGACTCCTCGAGATAGTCTCCCACTGGACCCTAGAACCCGGTTACTTGTGCTCCCCTCCTTGGGTCAATCCTAATGCGGAAAAGTAAATAATATACATCAACGGTGACATCTTCCGCAACCTGGAAGTGCCCTAATAAAAGAATATTACATACAAGTTTTTACATGAATGAAAATGAAAAACACTCATCTCACATAAAAAAACCCCGGCTATTCAAACACGACGATCCAATATAACATATCCAGCAACACATAACATCACATGTCATCAACGTAAGTAAATATGCCCATCCCAATTGTCGTTGACATATAGCAACGAAACCGGCGATATCATATATTACACTTACGGTCGCAGAAAAGAAAGTGTAAAACTACAACAGTTGGAATCCGCAAACTCTTTAGGCATCGCATGCCTAACCAAATGAATTCCTTAGACATCACATGCCTAACAATTATAAACCCCGCATTTTAGTCTCATTATCGAAAACTCTTTTCAATATCAAGTCGAGCAATTCAACAGGATTCCCGACATTCTAATCGAATGCTCGTCCCAAACTTTAGTAGACGGCCGCACCCCCGATACCGTCGACGAAGTGCACCAAGGAGGAACACCGCTGCCGCGAGCACCCGAACGGATGCTTTCGGCGACGGGGTTCTCCTACAGTCACTTGGTCGGGGCTATGGGGCGTGGCTATCTATTAAGTTTACCGGCGAGTATCCGCGTACGCTACGTGATTGCGACGGACTTTTGGTCGCATCAAAATTCCGTGGCAACCGATCATTTGAGACTAGAGTGCTAGATTTATAATATTTAAATCAGTTATCTCATAACTACTTGTGCATTCCAAATATTGTATCACATTCCAGAAAAACAGAAAATGTTAAACTTTCCGATCGAACAGTCAAACACCCAAGTTTTCCCGAAACAGCTCAACACATGAAATAAGTTTAAAAACATTCACTTCATGCCATAGTACCGATGGTCCAGCCGTAGAAGGGTCAAGCCAACGCCTCATATGTGGCACGCCGTACTGCCCCAAACCCTAAGGTTCAAAGGGCAGTTCAAGACGGTCACATAATCGAGTTAAGGTTTGTTGTCTTCTAGAGGGTCCATCGTGTTACTTGCACTATTTAGAACGTTATTAAACTACGGAAAAATCCAACAATTGGAAATTTCCCGGCAGGGGAAAAATTGGGTATTTATATCCGGTCGAACTTTTTAACATATTCTAAATTACCCGAAAAAACACATAGACGCAGTTAAAGTTTCCGATCGAATCATCGAATCCCTAAAACACCCCAGATTACACAACTCTTGAGTGTAGATTAAAAATACCCAGAAAACAAAGGAAACTCAAAAGGACATTACTGTGCAAAATTCAAAAAATAATGTGACTGTATGGCCGCGGAACCGCCGCACTAGCCATGCTCGTTCCGCGGTTCCACGGCTCTTTAGTCGACTCAGGCGCACGTTTTGCACAGTAGTTCTTAGAAAATCCTGCTGATTTTTCTGCATATTTTTAATTCACAAAAATCACAGTTTTGAAAAATTGTACAGAGAAGGGTTTTCAATTAGGGTTTCGGGTTCGATCGGACTTCCAACATCGTCTACACTTCGCCTAAAGCTCTATCTAGGCTCTGATACCACTGTAGGGATCCTAGGCACACTCATGAGGTTCTACAACTGATCAACCATGCCAAAATAAAAATTTTCATATGCCGAGAAACCCTAATGTAAGATCGTTAACTAGAAGT
The DNA here is from genome assembly GCA_030015575.1 of Agapanthus africanus. Taxonomy (NCBI): domain Eukaryota; kingdom Viridiplantae; phylum Streptophyta; class Magnoliopsida; order Asparagales; family Amaryllidaceae; genus Agapanthus; species Agapanthus africanus. The sequence continues at coordinate 522,177,647 of CM057337.1, forward strand.
AAAGGCGAAAACAAGCAAGCAAACTACTTTGCTACTAAGTGAAAGAGACAACAACCTTTGTAGATCCGGTCCTCCACTTCTCTGGCTCCGTGTTGACGTCCCTCCGCTGCGATCATCGGAATCCCGGACTCTAGCAACGGTTTCATCGGAGAAATGGGCGGGCTAGGTCGTTGACTTCGATGCCGAAGATGATCTACGTCGAGGCGACTCAAACTCAAGCTCCATCTTCACTAGGTAATGAAACTTGTGAAGATAACACACTCTACTACATGGCAAGTGGTAGAGGATGAAGAAATAGGAAGTGGGTTCACTTTGGATTTGGATTTCTCACTTGGATTCATCACTTGGAATTTTCTAGCAATGGTTTCTTCTCTTCATGATGAAGAAGAAGATGAAAGAAAAGAATGAATGAATATCAAAACAGAAAATCAAGTGATGCTTATCATTTAACAACCATGGGTGAGTGTAACTAATGTAGAGAATAAACTAGGGTTTAGGTAAATGGTTAGGGTTAAGGATAAAACAAAATGGTAGACTTTTTCAAAGATGCATGAAGCATCATGAAGCTTCTTGCATGAAACAAAGATAACCACCATTTTATTTTTTCCAAAAGTAAATAAATAAAATAAATAAATAAGGCAAATGAAACCCTAACCATTATCTAAACATGGTGTATAGCATACGCACACCCAAGTTTGCATGTATCATCAAACATGATACAAACTAGTGCACAAACATATATCATATATACAATGTGCACATACAAGTGAGAAAATCATCTTAAGTGAACAAATACTAGTTAATGTAAAGTAATATATCAAATATACAATTATACATTAAATCATTAAATCAACACTTGATTTAATGATCCGGTCATACTGCATATAACCGACTAATATCAAGTGTATCAATATATCGAATCAACATTTGATTCGGTAACACGGTTATATCCTATATAACCGTCCGATGATACAAATCGCGAGTATAGAATTCAGTATCACATACTGGTATTATTCTCGGTCCCGCACATATCTCATATGCGCTCCTATTTCGTTTCGCTTGAGCCAGGAAACCTCTGTGTAGGACTCTAAAGACTCGTCAATACGCCGGCAGCAGGTGATGATCATATCAAACACCCACAAGCCGCAAGCGGTCTGCTAAACGTAACGGCCACCTGGATATTGAGCGATCAGAAGATCAACGAGCAAGCCCGCTCACACTTCTGTGAATCCAACCAGTAACACTTACCGTACAGTACGATCTGTTCGTCTGATATGTCGCATATCTCGCCTAGGGGTGGTAAACGTCAGACCCCAATAGCCGATGTAAGGTCCATAACAAGCGTGAGACTACTGATAACTCTTACCATTAAATCATTGCAACCCTGGCCAGGGATTTCCAGTTATGGCCAGTCGAGCATAGCGCAACATCAACCCCCAATACCGGGAGAAACGAATCCCCTCCTATCACTCATTGCCTCCATGTGAATCGGGACTGTACCTAAAAACCACCTGTTTGCACGACTCAGTAGAGCCGTGGTAGGGTGGAAATCAAAGCACAGTGGGAGACACACAAGACTCTATGACGATCTCGGGTCAACAGACTAAGCTGTACCAGTGTCACCAGAGAACTGCCATCTGACGTGAGGTATAATACCATCTGGGAGTTCTCGGCGAGTCCGTTCAGTGTACTCAGTCTCCACTGAGCACCCGCATACCATTTCTGATGTCAAACACCAATGGATATGGGATCATCCATTGCCTATCACATGGGTCGAGAAGATATACGCTAGTCTACTCTGGAATATCGATGCCCCGTCTCGATATTCCCACGACTAGGAATATTGAAGGATGTACTCATGGACCACCCAGGACCCACTAGTATAATCTACATCATAGTCCTGGAAGTCGAGTACACATCCTAAGGGCTTTATCAACATGTAACGGAGAGACAATAAGTATACATGTTAAGATAAAGATCAACCAGATAGCGTACTATCATGTCGAGCAAGAAAGTCCTACCTATATATGTCCCAGCATCCACTACAATAAACATCTCATGTACAGTAATGGCCTCTAGGGCATACATATAACTAACATTAACACATTTCTAGACACTTACTTGATCGGCTAATTGTAATGTGTAAAACTCTTCCGGGAGTAACTCTTACTCGTAATGGGTATCAGGATCAAACTATCTCATAGAAGGTATGCAATCCCATTGCAAATTTCAACACTTGAAATTCCTGATAATATTTTACCCCTAGTGACTTATGATCTTAACTATGGTCAACAAATCATAAGCACTAGTCAAGTTCTATCCATAACTTCGTGATTAATTAGACCCACCCATATGACCCTTAACAATGGTCAACAAAGTTACATGACTGTTCTAACTAATCGCATCATATGCTGTGTAGAAAGACATCACTTAGCTACCGCACACTACGCCTTAACTATGGTCAATAAACATAGCACGAATACTAAGTACTCTACTTCCTAAAATAACGGAGGGCCACGTCTGGTTTTTAAGAAAACCTTTTGCGTAATAAACTTAATATCATTGTAGAATCGAGTGATTTTGAAAAAGAGTGTTTTTGAAACTTTTGCTAGTTTTGCTAAAGAGGTCACTCCCGGTGAAGGGATCTCGGCTCTTTCCTCATCGAATGAGGTGCTGGATATTTCATAAATACCACTATGCAAAACAAGAACTAGAAAAGCAATCAAAAGACAAAACCGAGAGGGTTGTAGCATCTGCCAGTTTCGCTAAAGAGATCACTCCTAGTGAAGGGATCTCGGCTCTTTCCTTATCGAACAAGGTGATGGATATTCTACAAGGAATACCGCTATGCAAAGAAAGAACTAGAGCTAACAGTTTTTAAAATAAGATTCTACAACATCTTTAGGTTTCTTTTATTTCATTAATCTCATTAATGAAGTCTTATCAATTTATGCTTCTTAAGCATCACAGAAGAAACGAAAGCAGCAATATTAATTATATATCATATATATAATATAATCATTCGTCTCAACATATCAAGTGATCATATCACAGAATATCAGCAGCAGAAGAACACATATGAAATATTGGATATACTAGGAATTCCTTGTTTTAAATTAAGCCAGTAAAAAATGCGGATTCCATGGTCGTGATGAATAGCTGAACCCACATCCCTAGACCCCTACGAGAGCGGCAAGTAACCTTACCAAGAGTTAGGAGACCCGGTCTCGACTCCTCGAGATGGTCTACCACTGGACCCTAGAACTTGGTTACTTGTGCTCTCCACCTTGGGTCCATCCTAATGCGGAAAAGTAAATAATATATATCAATGGTGACATCATCCTTAATCCGGAAGTGCCCCAATAAAAGAATATTACATACAAGTTTTTACATGAATGAAAATGAAAAACTCTCATCTCACATAAAAAAACCCAGCTGTTCAAAACACGACGATCCAATATAATATATCACAGCAACACATAACATCGCATGTCATCAACGTAAGTAAATATGTGTATCCCAATTGTCATCGACATATAGCAACGAAATTGGCGATACACCACATATTACACTTACGGTTGCAGAAAAGAAAGTGAAAAACTACAACAATTAGAATCCGCAATCACCTTAGACATAATAAACCCAATGTATCACATACTTTGGATTTCATACCTAACCAAATGAATTCCTTAGACATCACATGCCTAACAATTATAAACCCCGCATTTTAGTCTTGATATTGAAAACACTTTTCAATAACCAGTCGGATAATTCAACAAGATTCCAGACAACCTGATCGAATGCTCTTCCGAAACTTTAGTAGACGGCCGCACCCCCGATGCCGTCGACGAAGTGCACTTAGGCGGAACACCGCGGCCGCGAGCACCCAAACGGATACTTTTGGCAACGGGGTTCTCCTACGTTCACTTAGTCGAGGCTTTGGGACGTGGCTATCTAGTAAGGTTACCCGGCGAGTATCCGCGTACACTACGTAATTGCGACGGACTTTTGATCCACATCAAAATCCCGTGGTAACCGATCAAACGAGACTAACTTGCTAGATTTATAAAATTCAAATTAGTTTTCACAAAACTAAATATTGTGGATTCCAAGTATTGTATCACAATCACAGATAACTTGACGATGTTAAACTTTCCGATCGAATAAACAAACACCCAAAATTTCGCACAAAGCTCAACACTTGGGCTGAGTTTAAAAAATACCCAGAACATGCCACAACACCTATGGACCAACCGTTGAAGGGTCAATCCTTGCCTCACCTGTGGCACTGCGGAACTACCACAAACCCTAGGGTTTGATGGCGGTTCCGACAGTCACAGAATCGAGTTAGGGTTTCGTTCTTCTCGAAAGTCCATAGAAAACACCTGCACGATTTTCTGAAGATTTTAAACTTGGAAAAAATCCAACTCTTGGAAAATTTCCAGCGATGGAAAATATGGGTTATTGATATCCGTTCGAACATTTTAATGTCGTCTAAATAACCCGAAATGATGTTAGAATTACGACTACGAAACACTCCGAATTGCCTTTGCACAAAGATAACATCACATGCAAATTTAGCAAAAACAAGCAACACCTGAAATACCAAAACCCAGAGACTGGAACACCGTAGAAAATTCAACCCTGAACTAGCCTACAAAATCGAGCAGGCCAGTTTTTCCTCACATGTGGCCGGCCATTTTCCGGCGAGGGGGGCTCAAATTTCTATGGTGTTCTTGTTATATCTCATGCAACATTCTGCAACTGCTTAAAAAAATTTAGACTTTCAGAAAATTTTGACAGAAACCGGGTTTATATTTCGAGTGTTTCAGAGTTGTTTCGGTTTCGTAATTCTATAAACATCGTTTAATTCTCTAGCTTGGCTCTGATACCACTGCCGGGTTCCCTAAGCGGCCGCTGGGTTTCAGGAGGCATCGACCATGCAATTTTTCAAAAAAATGGCATGCTAAAGAACCCTAACGCTAGAATCTAAACTATAGAATTAGACAAACAAGCATGTAAATATCTTTACATCTATGTAAACAAGGAATACAACCTTTGTAGACCGGTCCTCCATTTCAATAGCTCCGTGTAGTAGCCCCTTCGCTCCAAGTAGTGATCTCCCGGACTCTAGTGAGGCTCCACAAGGTGAAATGAACAAACTTGCTTGAAGTCTTCGAGGCCGAAAATGATCTACGTCGAGGAGACACTAACTCAAGCTACCTCTTCACTAAGTGATGAACTTGGTGAAGAAACAACCCAATCTAAATGGCTAGTAAAGAAGAGGTTGATGAAATAGGAATTTTGCTCACTTTAGAAATAATTTTCTCACTATTTTTCTTCATCTCCCATAAACCTAGAGAGCTAAGCTCTTGATGAAGAAGAAGATGAAGAGAGAAGAGAATGAAACTCATTAGGTAAGAATAGCAACGGGTGAGTTAGTGTCATATACTAACTCATATAGAGAATAAACCATGGCTAACAATAATGGTTAGGTTAATAAATATCTACAAGTAAAACAAAACTAGTTGACTAAGTCAAAGATGATTTAAGCTTCTCCAAGCTTCCAAGAATGACAATTTTCAATTAATATTGAATTACTTTAAATAAATAAAACCTCACATTATTATAAACATGGTGTGAGTCTCATACACCCATATAGCATGTGGCATCTAGCATGACACAAAAGATATACATTAATATATTTCACATATATACTAAGTGTACACTAGTGAGAAAAAGAAATCTTAAGTGAGCTAATATTAGTTAATGTAAGATAATATATCAAATATATAGTTATACATTAAATTATTAAATCAACACTTTATTTAATAATCCGGATATATCATATACAGCCAACTAATGTCAATGTATCAACTTGTCGAATCAACACTTGATTCGACAGCCTGGCATATCACATATAACCGACCGATATCACATATCGTGAGAATAGAATACGGTATCACATACACGTATTAATCTCGGTCCCTGATTGATAGGATACGTGCGTGTTCAAGTTCTAGTTTAAATACCGCAATCAAGACGGTTTCGCTTGTAGCTAGCCGGTTGAGTACGGGTCGTCCGCAGGGAGATGGGAATCTTTCTCTATGTGTTTTTCGACGAGTTAAGTCCGGTTGTTCAGATTTTGTTGGATTATCTAAGTGTTAAGTTGATATTTAAAGAGAGCTTGTTAGGGTTAGGATTAGGTTAGTTTGAGTTAGGAGTCTCCACATCTTTCGTTGCCCCTCTTAATATCGGTGTTACGGTAATCGGCAACAACGGGGATTAGCACGACTAGGAAGGACTTTGCGAGTATAAGCTAGGCTTTCCAACGCATAAGTCTTCCTTTTGGTGCTTGTCCGTCCGTTCTTGGCTCTTATCCATAACCTCCGGTTAATTCAACCACAACCGGTCTCACTACGGAATCACCGCTATCATGTAGGATAGGGTGCCGTAAGGAGCGGATTGTGGTTCAATTAATGGGAGTCGATTTAAGTTGTTGGGCAAGGAAAGAGTGAGAGAGATTTCCTTCTCTCAAACTTCCCTTATCCTACCCTAACAAGTATAAAACTACTCACACTTCATGATAAGAAAAAAAAACAAAACAAACAAAAGAGGAAGATAGAAAGAAGGAGATTAGAAGAATACGACTAACTGTTTGCGACCTCACCTTGGCGAGGATCAAGCGTAAGTATCATTGTCGTATGTAAGGATAAAGAAAAAAAAAGAGAAGAAAGAAACAACAAGGAAATAACAACAACTACTTAACGAATTTAAAGTTACAACAATTATAACAAAAGTAAGACAAGCATGATAATAAATTGATCTTCTTTATTTATCATTCCTCCCTCACAAAGCTCACTACAAGTTTAATGGAGAAGAGATGAGAAGAAGAAGAACAAGTGAACTAAATCCTAGAAAAAGAAAATACAAGAATCAACCCTTTTCCTTCACAAACTTCTGGGCTATTTATAGGCCAGAGAATGAAACCCTAGGGCAACCACCAGAACACATCTGAAAATACCAAAATAACCCTGAAAACTTTCTGTCTGCCGCCACTATATGGCCGCGGATCCGCGGCCTGGACCCCACTTTGGCCGCGGATCCGCGGCCTTATAGTTGATTTAGGCTTCCCAATTTTCTGTGGTTCCCTGGTTTGATGAGTACATTATTCTGGTACATGTATTTTCTCAATTTGGCTCCACGATTTTTCCAGAATTTCTGTTGAGGGAAAGGTGGATTTTTTGTCAAGATTTTGTCATGATTGCTTCGAGCTCCGCGTAGATCTCTTGGATTTTGTGCTACCATTGAGCCTTGTGCATTAAGGTGACATTGATTTGACATTTTGTCTTCCTAAACTGGTATCTGGCAACATACGGATGAAGACCGGAGACCGTGTTTTATCTGTGGTTGGCAGGAACCCGGATTTTTGTCGTGTTTTCCATGAATTTCACCGTTTATAGAACCGAGAACCTGTATCCTGCAATCGACTAGCAAACACGGCTCAAGAGTATCTACCGATATGCAATGTGATAAAAATTGGGCGGTATGAAAATGCAAAAATCTGATATGAACAAATACCCCCAAACTTATCATTTGCTCGTCCCGAGCAAAGCCCATTTATTCACAAAAAATTTCCTAACCTCACTTTCGCAGGGAACGCGATTGCACTGAGCATGTGCAACAAGCCGTTAAACCTCTAGGTGTCCCTAGTAGGAGGAGTGTTGTCTCCTGAGGGTTTTCAGCGGATACTACCCACAAAATCCGGTCAAGTTGGTTTTGTAAAATAACTAAGCTTCAAACCCTAAAGTTTTGTTTTAGAAAATAACAATTCTATAATCCTAAGTCTAGATCATCGAACCTTTATTTTTCACACCTCGCTTCTTATTTAACTACAGATTTTATATGTCTTTACGTGCAGTGCAAATAGTGTCGTTAAGTTCCCGAAAGGTCGAATAAAGTCATCATGTCTCACAATAAAGCCCAGATAACAATTTTAAAAGGATCACATAAGTTTTATAAAGAGTTAAGCATTTTTCAAGTTTCGTTTTCCTGTAAGGTTTCAACTTCAGAATTTCTATCTTCCATAACAGGAAACTAAGTCGTATTTTTCACTCCACCTTTTTCTTGTTTTCATTTCATACACACCTCTGTGAACGTGCAATAGTCTTTATCATAGAATAAAACCTTCATATCTCCGTTAAAATTTTTATAAAAGCCTGTCTTTTATCAAGATTATTCTCACACAAAGAACCGTTAGGAATTTTAACTCGGAGAGAACACTTGCTTGACTTTGTTTTAAACTGGACTTTCTAGGTTTCTTAGCGAGCTTTGGGCCAATGCACCCAAACCAGTTGGTTTTAGGGCATTAGGTGTAGAAACACCCCAGCGGACTTAATTACTCAAGTTACCTAGGTCCAAAAACAAAAGACAGTTTGGCATGAAAATCAGATGATTTAATACGAACGGAGATATAACCGGCAGTTCAATTATTTTTTGGATAAAATACGTGTTTAGTGGGTTTGGTGTGTAATCATTCCAATCAAGTTTCCGATGGGTTATTTTTCAGACTTAGCTCCAATTACGGCATCAATAACATTCCTTCATATTCGCTTTACTTCATAAACTATTCTTGACATTACTTATTTCAGAACAAACCTATTTGATCCTCAGAAAATCATTTATCTGTTTAAAAGTTTAAACATGAAAGACTTGTCATCTAATTCCCAAAACTCACGACACGTGTAGTGTGATGTAAAGACGTATATCAGCTATAGTTAACTTCAAAGGAGAGTTATCTTTCAGGTTTTCAAAATCCAAACCTAAGATTTAGTTATTCCTATTTTTTTCAAACAAAAACCGTCGAATGTTGAATCAGAGTTCTTCCACAAGCTAACTTGACAAAAAAGTTTTTATATTTTTTAGAAAATTTTCAAATTTTTATGGATTTTATGGATTTAAATATGCAGATGCAAAATATACATATGAATGCGAAGGTAAGAAATGCGTACCGAGCGTACCCCCAAACTTAAACTGGACAGTGTCCTCACTGTCATTGCATGAAGAGATCATTTGAAGGGTCAAAAATGTCGGTTTAGCGATACAAAAAATTTTTATTTGGTTTTGTTTTTAAAGAAAAGAAAAAGAATATACACAAATATAAACAAAATGGTTTGTACATACCCCCAAACTTATTTGGAACAGTGTCCACTGTTCTTGGCTGGATAACCGAAGTTTGGAGGTAGGCAGAGGAAGATCATGCAAGGTAAACCGGTTCCTGTAAGAACAGGAGCTCCTCTGTTGGTTCGGCGCTAAGGTACGGTTTGCATCGGTGTCCATTTACCTTAAAGAGTGAACCGTCCTTTGGATTTTCCAAATCCACAGCGCCCTGCGGATACACATTCCGCACAAAATACGGCCCTTTCCAGCGAGATCTCAGCTTTCCAGGATGGAAGTGAAGTCGGGTGTCGTAAAGCAGTACCTGCTGACCAGCTACGAAGGTTTTGCGCAAAAGGTGTTTATCGTGAAACACCTTCGTTCGATTCTTAACGACAACCGCGTTATCGTAAGCCTCATCCCTAATCTCGTTCAGTTCGTTCAGCTGCAGCTTCCGATGGCTGCCCGCGTCCTCAAGAGACAGATTCAGCTCCTTTATCGCCCAAAATGCGCGATGCTCGATTTCGACAGGAAGGTGGCAGGCTTTTCCGTACACAAGCCGATAGGGAGACATGCCAAGGTCGGTCTTATAAGCGGTTCTAAATGCCCAAAGGGCATCGGTGAGTTTCAGAGACCAATCCTTACGGTTCTTGGAAACCGTCTTCTCCAGTATCTGCTTGATTTGCCGATTTGAAACTTCGGCCTGCCCGCAGGTTTGGGGGTGGTAGGGCGTAGAAAGCTTATGATTAATGGAGTATTTCCGCATCAAGGCCTCGAAAGTCCTATTGCAGAAATGACTTCCATTGTCGCTAATGATCGCTCGGGGGTGCCCAAACCGGGAGAAAATGTTTTCTTTAAGGAACCTAACGACAACCTTGTTGTCGTTAGTCCGGCTGGGCACAGCCTCGACCCATTTAGAGACGTAATCAACAGCTAGAAGGATGTACAAGTTCCCAAAAGAGCTGGGAAACGGCCCCATGAAGTCTATCCCCCAAACATCGAAAATCTCCACAACCAAGATCGGTTGGAGCGGCATCTCGTTCCTCCGGGATATCCGGCCCATGTGTTGGCACCGGGAGCAAGTCTTGCAATAGTCGTGAGCGTCTTTGAAAAGTTGTGGCCAGTAGAAACCACATTGCAAGATCTTCTCGGCTGTCTTTCTGGGGCCAAAATGCCCGCCACACGCTTGATCGTGGCAAAATGACAGCACACTCTTGAATTCATCGTCAGGGACACACCGACGAATAATCTGGTCGGGACAGTACTTGAACAGATAAGGTTCGTCCCAGTAAAAGTGTTTTACTTGGGATAAGAAGCGAAGTCTGTCCTGACTCGACCATTCAGTCGGTAGTAATCCCGTGGCCAAATAGTTCACAATATCTGCGAACCAGGGTTCGCACGATACTGTCAAGAGTTGTTCATCCGGGAAAACGTCGTTGATCGGAATTGGAAGCGAAGGCGAAGAAGGAAGTCGTGAGAGATGGTCGGCAACTACGTTTTCACATCCTCGTTTGTCCTTAATGACAAGGTCAAACTCTTGAAGCAAGAGGATCCAACGTATTAACCGAGATTTGGCATCTTTCTTCGCAAAAAGATGGCGCAGAGCTGAATGGTCCGTGTAGACAATGACTGGAGAGCCGATGAGGTAGGGCCTGAACTTTTCTAAGGCAAATACAACAGCTAAGAATTCCTTCTCAGTTGTGGTATAGTTAAGTTGGGCGTCGTTCAGGGTTCGGCTTGCGTAATAGATTACGTGCGGCATCTTGTTGATGTGCTATCCAAGGACAGCACCGATGGCAAAGTCGGATGCATCGCACATGATCTCGAATGGGTGCGTCCAGTCAGGAGAAGAAAGAACGGGAGCAGAAGTGAGTGAGCGTTTCAGTGACTCGAATGCAGTCACACAGCTCGAGTTGAAGTCGAAAGGCGTGTCCTTGGCCAGCAAAAGAGTCAAGGGCCTAGCAATCTTGCTAAAGTCCTTGATAAACCGTCTGTAGAAACCGGCATGGCCAAGGAAGGCTCGGATATCTCTGACGCATCGGGGAGGAGGCAGATTGGAAATGACCTCAATCTTTGCTTTGTCAACCTCTATGTCATTTTGCGAGATGATATATCCTAAGACAATACCTTCGCGCACCATGAAGTGGCATTTCTCCCAGTTCAAAGTGAGATTCTTGTCCTTACATCGGGTAAGGACAGCGTCAAGATGCAGCAAACACTCGTCAAAGGAGTCGCCGAAGATGGAGAAGTCATCCATGAAAATCTCCAGAAATTTTTCCTCCATGTCCGAGAAAATTCCCATCATACACCGCTGGAAGGTAGCGGGCGCATTGCATAACCCAAAGGGCATGCGTCGATATGCAAACGTGCCGAAAGGACAAGTGAAAGTGGTCTTGTCCTGGTCTTTTTCGGCGATGGGAATTTGATTATAGCCAGAGTAGCCATCTAGAAAGCAATAGTACTCATGTCCGGCCAATCGTTCAAGCATTTGGTCAATGAAAGGTAGCGGAAAGTGGTCTTTCCGCGTTGCGGCGTTGAGTTTTCTGTAATCAATGCAAACTCGCCACCCAGTTTGGGTGCGAGTAGGGATTAACTCATTCGCCTCGTTGGTTATGACCGTGATGCCCGACTTCTTGGGGACAACGTGAATGCGGCTAACCCACTGGCTATCAGAGATAGGGTAAATGATACCATTATCCAGACATTTGACGATCTCCTTCTTCACAGCCTCCTTCATGACTGGATTAAGACGTCTTTGTGGATCCCGGGCTGGTTTGGCATCATCCATCAGATGAATGTGATGCTTAACGATCAGGGGACTAATCCCCTTGATGTCCGCCATGGACCAGCCAAAAGCTTGCCTGTTGCTGTGCAAGACCGCGAGAAAGGCTTTCTCTTGCTCTGGAGCTAGAGAAGCCGAAATGATGACAGGGAGGGTCTCGTTCTCACCTAAGTAAGCATACTTAAGGTGAGACGGCAACGGCTTGAGTTCGAGCGTTGGAGGTGAAATGATGGAAGGCAAGACTGGTGCAAAGGTCTCGAACTCAAAGGACTCCAGCAAAGGTTCAAAGCGAGTGTAGGCAACCGAGTTGGATGGTTCAGGTAACTCATCCAGAAAGTCGAAAGATTCAAACTCGGGTTGTGCGCGGTTAAGATCGTTCAAGAACGTGAAACACTCGTATTCGTTGTCGGGCGCAGAAGCAGCAGCAGGTTCGAAGAGAAACGCACTAGTGGCGTCAAGATTATCGTGTTCAAACAGAAACTCCTTGAATTCACACTCTTCTGGGGTGATCTCCTGGATCGAGCAGACATCCAGTATATGAGCATTAGGTTCGGCGGGCTGATTCCCCAACCTAAAAATGTTGAGTTCAATTTTCATGTTTCCAAAAGAGAGGTTCATCGAACCATTGCGACAATTGATCACAGCATTTGTGGTTGCGAGAAATGGGCGACCGAGTATCACCGGAATTTGATTCCGGGGGTTAGCTATAGGCTGTGTATCTAAGACAATGAAGTCAACGGGGAATATGAAGTCCCCGACTTTTATTAACACATCCTCTAGCTCACCCCTAGGATGGGTGATCGATCGGTCGGCCATCTGGAGAGTGCAGTGTATGGGTTTCAGCTCTCCGACGCCTAATTGCTCGTATACTGAATACGGAAGCAAGTTAACACTGGCACCAAGATCTAATAGTGCGCGGTTGATGTTCTTATCCCCAATAGTAATTGAAATCGTAGGACAGCCAGGGTCCTTCCGTTTTTGTGGTAAAGATTGGGTAAGGGCATCACTCACAGCACTAGCCAAGAAAACTTTCTTGGGTACCTGAGACTTCCTCTTTTTCGTGCACAAGTCCTTTAAGATTTTTGCGTAAGATGGGACTTGTTGGACAGCATCTAAAAGAGGAATGTTAATGTTAACTTGCTTGAATAACTCCAAAATCTTCTCCATTTGTGGATTTTGTTTGTTAGACCTCAACCGGTTTGGAAATGGAACATTTTGAAAATTGGTTGAGTCTAATGCTGGAGGAGGAGATTTTGGAGTTGGAACGGATCCCAGAATAGGTGTTTTCGTGGAGTGAGAAGTGGGTCCGTTCAGTGCAGAAGAAGAAGAGGGAGAGCCTTATGAAGAACGGAGAATAGGCTCGGAAGACGACGAAGAAGAAGAAGAAGAAAAAGAAGCGGCCGGGGCATTATCGTTGATTCGCTTGCCAATGTTGTTTTGCAGCATCCTTCCCGATCTCAGTGTAGTCACGGCACTCACATTATGGTTTTGTTGTTCAAGAGCAACATGTGCATTATGTGGGTGACCGGGATTTGGAAGTGGCTGGGACGGGAGCTTCCCCTTCTCTCACTCGCTCAAGGCCGCGTTCAGCTGTGCAATCTGGGCCTCGATGGTCTTGATGCTTTGCCCGTGTGCGGCAGTGTGTTGCACTAAAGATTGAATCGAAGACTGGATGTTGGCGGTGGATTGAGTCGATTGTTTAACAAATGCCTCCAGACTTCGCTCGAGCGAGGAAACCTTATCGTTGTTCGACGGAACAAAGTTGTTTGGTGGAAAAGAGTTGTTGGGAGAAAAGTTGTTCGTCTGGTTTTGGTAAGGTTGGGGTTGGAAGGGCTGCTGATATTGATGTTGAGTTTGTTGTGGCGCTTGTTGTTGCGGTGGAGGGGCCCTTTGGAAATTGTTGCCTTGGAATTGATTCTGATTCTGATTCCAGACGAAATTGGGGTGGTTCCTCCAACCGGGATTGTAGGTGGAAGAGTATGGATCATTCCTTGGTCTTTGCTGGAAGGCAGCATTAACCTGATCCTGTCCTTGCGAGGGTGGATTGTAAGGACACTCTTCGGTCAAGTGGGAAGGATCGGAACAACAAGCGCAGATGGTACGAAGGGGGAGAACAGGGGCAGGAGCAGGAGCAGAAAATTTGCTCTCTATTGCTTCAAGCTTTCGTGTGATTGCAGCCATTTCAGCTTTCATCGCAATAGAGACATCGAGTTGGTGGATTCCTACCCTAGACTGACCGGTAGAAGTAGAGGTAGAAGAAGAAGAAGTCGGTCTGGTGCTCTCCCACTGTAGCGTTTGCTCCGCAAGATCGTCAAAGAACTGCCACGCTTCCTCGTCCGATTTCGATAGGAAGTGGCCCTGACAGATGGTTTCCAGCAACTGCTTCGTTGCTAGGTTCAGTCCCTCGTATAAGGTTTGGCAGAGCTGCCATTTCTCTATACCGTGGTGAGGACACTGAACAAGAAGGTCTTTGTATCGGTCAAAGCACTTCCAGAAGGGTTCAGAAGGAAGCTGGGAGAATTGGTTGATTTCATTTCGAATTCTTGCGGTCTTATGATTTGGATAGAATTTTTTCAGAAACGCTTTAACAAACTCGTCCCAGCTGGTGATTGAGTGGGAAGCGGTGCTATACAGCCATTTTTTAGCGAGATCGCATAAAGTGAACGGAATGACCCGTAGACGTATAGCATCGTCCGACAGCTGGGTGGTTTTCATCATGGCACAGACATTTTGAAATTTGTTGATGAAGATATAGGCATCTTCAGATTCAAGCCCATGAAAACGTGGGAGCATGTTGATGAAATGGGGCTTAATTTCAAAGTTGTCCCCATTGGCCGGAGGAAGAGAAAGGCAGGTGGGAAGTGCAGAACGGGTGGGGTAGAAACGATCCTGGAGCGCGATTCGCTGCGGCGCTACAATAGGCGGAGGTGGTGGGAGATTGGTCTCCGTAGGAGGTGGAGCCAATCCAGGGGTGGTCAAAGAGATGTTCGGATTAAATCCCGACATCGCGGAAGAAGAGGTTGGTGAAGGTGAAGGTGAAGGTGAAGATGTATGAACAGAATTCCGGTCAACGTCGGAGTTGGCCGGCAAAGGAAGGGATGAAAGAGGAGTGGACGGAGTATCGACTTCGGAGTCGATCGCGTAGTCGGTCGCGACTAACGTAACGCGGAATAGACGGGCGCTAGTGTCCCGAGTCCAAGCGGACATACACTAAACGAGTTTAGTATAGTCAAAGCGGAGAAGGTGAGGGTAAGAAAACGTCAATGGAGAAAGGCGATGGGTGGTGGGTGAAAATGGATTTGGCGACAAAAGGGCAAGTTTTTATAAAAGTTTTTGATTTTTTTCTTTTTTTTTGTTTTTAGAAAGAGATTTACAGAAATATGTACGGAAATACGGCTTAAGCAATCACAAACAAGATATGCACAATCACACCTAGATCTAGGGTAACCTAGGTCTACTAGACCTTGCTCCTGAACTTGATTTTCGAAGTTAAACAGTGTCGAGAAACAGGCTTAAAAATACACCGATCACGGGGCCAGGTAAGTGCAGAGATAAGGGGAGGTTGTCCAACGCTTTCGTGAAGTTCCTTAATTAAATAACCCTTTCTCTTTCGGCGGTTGCGCCTTTAACACTTTCCTAGACACCCCGTAATCAATATACGGTTAAGCGAGGTTCTAAACACGGTTTATCTTCTCCTAATGAGCGCGAAGTCCTTAGGGCTGAAGTCTAGTATTTTTTTTAATTTACAATGGACAATGCATATGCTTTAGTGATTTTTGGGGTCCTGGGAAGGGTGATGAAATCCCCACCCAATCTGGATTGGTTTCAAGCCCCTTAAGTCCGTATTAAAGAATGCAAAACAGTAACAAATCAACTGCAAACAATTTTTATTTGCGGCGCAAAGAATCCTGCACAAGAACAGTTTAATGGAAGGGGGAGAAGAGTTTGCGCAAAGAAGTCTGCAGAAAACACAGTTCAGTGGAGTTTAGAGGAGAGGGGAGAGGCAGAGAGACTTACAGAAAAAAAAAATTGCACCCTGAAGGTACAACTTGGCCGCGGTTCCGCGGCCAAACACCTACTTAGGCCGCGGATCCGCGGCTAAGTTAAGGAATTGAGGCTCTGAAATTTTGGGGTGTTCTGGTATTGGTCTCCTCTGCTTGTCTGGATGTGTGGAATTCTGATGTCCTCACTGTATCTGCTCCAGATTTTGACAGTAGGCCGTATGCTTCGTTTTTTTTGTCCGTCGCGGTGTAGCCGCGAAATGTGGGTCTATCTTCCCACGTCTTTGGCACTGTACTTGAACTCCGTATTTTCAACGTCTTTGGCGTCGATCTTGAACTTCGTATTTCCTGCACACTTGCATAAAAACTAATCAAGAATAACAAGATGGTTTCTTTTACAAAGTATATTTTTTTTTGGTTTTTTTTTTTGTATACTTACAAATTAACCCGAAATTACACAAAGAAATAAACTACCGTCTCCCCGGCAACGGCGCCATTTGATTGATAGGATACGTGCGTGTTCAAGTTCTAGTTTAAATACCGCAATCAAGACGGTTTCGCTTGTAGCTAGCCGGTTGAGTACGGGTCGTCCGCAGGGAGATGGGAATCTTTCTCTATGTGTTTTTCGACGAGTTAAGTCCGGTTGTTCAGATTTTGTTGGATTATCTAAGTGTTAAGTTGATATTTAAAGAGAGCTTGTTAGGGTTAGGATTAGGTTAGTTTGAGTTAGGAGTCTCCACATCTTTCGTTGCCCCTCTTAATATCGGTGTTACGGTAATCGGCAACAACGGGGATTAGCACGACTAGGAAGGACTTTGCGAGTATAAGCTAGGCTTTCCAACGCATAAGTCTTCCTTTTGGTGCTTGTCCGTCCGTTCTTGGCTCTTATCCATAACCTCCGGTTAATTCAACCACAACCGGTCTCACTACGGAATCACCGCTATCATGTAGGATAGGGTGCCGTAAGGAGCGGATTGTGGTTCAATTAACGGGAGTCGATTTAAGTTGTTGGGCAAGGAAAGAGTGAGAGAGATTTCCTTCTCTCAAACTTTCCTTATCCTACCCTAACAAGTATAAAACTACTCACACTTCATGATAAGAAAAAAAAACAAAACAAACAAAAGAGGAAGATAGAAAGAAGGAGATTAGAAGAATACGACTAACTGTTTGCGACCTCACCTTGGCGAGGATCAAGCGTAAGTATCATTGTCGTATGTAAGGATAAAGAAAAAAAAAGAGAAGAAAGAAACAACAAGGAAATAACAACAACTACTTAACGAATTTAAAGTTACAACAATTATAACAAAAGCAAGACAAGCATGATAATAAATTGATCTTCTTTATTTATCATTCCTCCCTCACAAAGCTCACTACAAGTTTAATGGAGAAGAGATGAGAAGAAGAAGAACAAGTGAACTAAATCCTAGAAAAAGAAAATACAAGAATCGACCCTTTTCCTTCACAAACTTCTGGGCTATTTATAGGCCAGAGAATGAAACCCTAGGGCAACCACCAGAACACATCTGAAAATACCAAAATAACCCTGAAAACTTTCTGTCTGCCGCCACTATATGGCCGCGGATCCGCGGCCTGGACCCCACTTTGGCCGCAGATCCGCGGCCTTATACTTGATTTGGGCTTCCCAATTTTCTGTGGTTCCCTGGTTTGATGAGTACATTATTCTGGTACATGTATTTTCTCAATTTGGCTCCACGATTTTTCCAGAATTTCTGTTGAGGGAAAGGTGGACTTTTTGTCAAGATTTTGTCATGATTACCTCGAGCTCCGCGTAGATCTCTTGGATTTTGTGCTACCATTGAGCCTTGTGCATGAAGGTGACATTGATTTGACATTTTGTCTTCCTAAACTGGTATCTGGCAACATACGGATGAAGACCGGAGACCGTGTTTTATCTGTGGTTGGCAGGAACCCGGATTTTTGTCGTGTTTTCCATGAATTTCACCGTTTATAGAACCGAGAACCTGTATCCTGCAATCGACTAGCAAACACGGCTCAAGAGTATCTACCGATATGCAATGTGATAAAAATTGGGCGGTATGAAAATGCAAAAATCTGATATGAACAGTCCCGCACATATTACATATATGCTCCTGCTTCATTTCTCTTGATCCAGAAAACCTCTGTGTAGGACTATAAAAACTCGTAAATACGCCGGCAGTAGGTGGTGATCATATCAGTCATCCACAAGCCGCAAGCGGTCTGCTAAACGTAACGGCCACCCGGGTATTGAGCGATCAGAAGATCAACAAGCAAGAATGCTCATACTCCTGCGAATCCAATCAAGTAACACTACCGTACGGTCCGGTCTCTTCGTCAGATATGTCGCGTATCGCGGCCTGGGGGTGGTAAAACGTCAGACCCCAATAGCCTGATAAGTCATGCCGATGCAAGGTCCATAATGGTTCGAGAAACTACTGATAACACTTACCAGTAAATCTCAGCAACCCTGGCCAGGGATTTCCTGTTATGGCCAATCGAGCATAGCGTAACATCAACCCCCAATACCGGGAGAGACGAATCCCCTCCTATCGCTCATTGCCTCCATGTGACTCAGGACTATACCCAAGAACCACCGTTTTGCACGATCTCTTGAACGTGGTAACGTGGAAATCAAAGCGCAGTAGGAATCACACAAGACTCTATGACGATCTCGGGTCGACAGACTAACCTGTACCAGTGTCATCAGAGAACTGCTATTTGACGATAGGTATAATACCATCTAGGAGTTCTCGGCGAGTCCGTTCAGTGTACCCAGTCTCCACTGAGCACCCGTATACCTTCTCTGATGTCAAATACCAATGGATGTGGGACCATCCATCGCCCATCATATGGGTCAAGAAGCGCATACGCTAGTCTACTCTGGAGTATCAATGCCCTGTCTCGATACTCCCACGACTATGAACAATTGAAGGATGTACTTACCGACTACCATTGCCCCACTAGTATGATCCGCATCATAATCCTGGTAGTCTAGTACTCATCCTAAGGGCTTTATCAACATGTAATAGAGAGACAATAAGTGTACATGTTAAGATAAAGAGCAATCAGATAGCAAAATATCATGTCGAGCAAGAAAGTCCTCCCTATATATGTCCAAGCATCCACTACAATATACATCGTATGTACAATAATGACCTCTGGGGCATACATATTACTAACAAAAGCTCTATCAACCAGACTTTGTATATTGGTAGACCTAGACACTAGACTTGTATATTCGTGAGACTTAGAGCGAGATGGGTGTTTTGTCTTTTATTTGAGATAGATTATGTCTTAGTTTTACATATATTCATTCTGCGATTGATCTTCACCGTGGGGTGTCGTATATATATGCTTGTGCATGGTTATGATTCCGCCATTTGGTGAAGAGCTATCTCCTGCTTGGGGATGGTTATATTATTGCATGTATATAGTTTTGGATCAAAATATACAAGGGAGGTGTTGCCCAAATTTCAAGGACGAAAATATTTTCAAAGATAGTATACAAACTGTCACGACCCGAAATTGGCACGTGACGGCCCTAATACTACGCAACGCCTACAGACATAACGCAGTAAAAGAAAGCCAAAACCCAGAAATATAAACCATTAAAAAGATAAGAAAAGATAATAGAAGTTTAGAAACATTTGAAATCATAACCCAAATTCTTTAAAAGTCTAACTTTTCTTTCTTTAAAATTTTGGCAGCACCTCCTTTGTAAAAACTAGCCCCAAAAATGGGTACAACATAAATAAAAGTAAAGCATCCCTAAACGGAAGCAAATACACCCCCAAAGGCGGAAAACAACCACCACAACAAATATATGACGGCGTAGCGAAGAAATAAAAGTCGATAGAAAGGAAACTGTATAAAAGACAACAAATCATAAATAATATACAATATCGTCCTCACCAAGTCTCTAAGTCAACATGAAAATATAGTAGATGGAGAGTATAAGGATACAACGAATATACAATAAAACAATAAGGATAACCACAAAACCCACCTAAGCAAAACTGCACACTATGAGCTGAAGCGGTATCCGCAGCAAAAGATGATCAGATAGATGAATAGCCTGCCTCGACTACTCTGGGGAGCACCCTGCAAAACAACTGTGGCACAACAGGGGTGAGTTGCCAGCTCGTGAATACTAAATAACATATGCAGGTAATCGCAAGTATGCACGTACAACGTGAATCTAACATATGCAATTAATAGCAATAGCAGGTCATATGAATGCAATAATCATGAAAGGTACACTAGTAGGTACAACTAATACATGAAGCAATAATAATATGACAATCAGTATGCAATAATCATGCAATAATGATATGAAAATGTGCATATGCAATAATCATGGAAAGTACACTAACAGGTACTACTAATACATGAAACAGTGCATAAACAATAAATGTGGAGTATGGAATGAAATATGTCATTTCCACGGAATCCTGATATCGTGGTAGGATCACAATCCATCAAGACAATCCAAACCGTAATTCCTCAAATCAGCCCCCAAATTGGCTGTCATATCAAATAAGTCTCACAAATCCTAAATGTACACTTTCGAATAAATCTCCTATATCCTGAATGTACAAATCAGCAATCTCATATATATCCTATATCAAACATCAAATAAATCACCTATATCCCAAATCTAATCTCAAGTAAAAATCTAACACCCTAAATATATTTGCATGAATTAATATGATGATGTATATAAATTAATGTCAATACACATATATTAGCCTCCCATTCCACTAATATTGGTGTAAGGCATATATAACAGCGGCCTAATCCCTTGTTATATATACAAAGGAGTAAAAAGAAATATCATGAAACCAATGTGTCAAGCATCGACACAGAAATGCTGATCTATCAGGTGCTGTCACCAAGACTGGCACCCTGATAGGTACGTATCATACGCTATACCGAAAGCACGAGTGCCTAGCTCTGACCCTCGCCTTTCGACGTATTCATACGCACATGACACCCGTCGGTATCCCCATGATAACCGCCGAGTCATAGGTAATATCACCGGATGGTATGGTTCCCCTGATAGGCTCAATCGGCAAGGTCCATCAATCGTCTTGCCCCGGGGTACCTCCGGGCCACACCATGTACCCTATACGGCCTCGACGCCTCCTCGTAGGGGTATATATATATATATATATATATATATATATATATATCAGAAACGATAAAACTCATGGTGGATGCTGAAATATCATATCAAGGGAAACCGGGTTTTTCAAATAATGCATAATTTCATGAACTCCCACGGTCCCCAAATCCAGAAAACATTATGAAAAATCCATATAACAATGCGAAAATCCAAGAATATGATATATGCGTTGCATAAACTGAAATGTAAGCATATAAAGGAAAAGCCGCTAATTAACTGCAATAAGTTAATATAAAATATCATGCGGTTCCTATTTTTATCCAATTCTAAATAACATCAAGTAAAGGTAAATATGTAGCCATAACTGTTGTATGTGTAAACATAAAGGTATAGCAAGATATATGTATCTACCTATAAGTAAAAGATGTAATATCCCCCCTGGGTATAAGTGAAATATGTGTGCAAGGTATACATGCAGCTATGTCATAAAGTGTGTATGTACCTATCACTAATGGTACAATACTCTATAAGTATACAGGTATCTAGCATATAAGTATGTGAAGGCATATGTGTAAGCATGTGGGTATACAGGTATGCTATATGTCATATGCGATAAGAAATATGAATCAATGTCACAATGTCCCTAACCAAGCAATATCATATCTATAAGTGGGTTGTGCGTGACATGGCAATTATTGACGGTGTGTGTAGCATACAATCAGTGCTCGTGCAACATGAGTCGTCAATAATATGTGCAGTGTCCTAAGGATACTAGTCTAAGTGCAACAATATCTAAGTAGTAGGGTAAATGCGCAATTCTAAATATGACATAGAATATGCGACAAGTATTAACATCTCTAGCCCAGACGCATAACGCAATGCGGGCGATTCCCCTGTAGATGTTAAATCTACTCACCAACGCTCCGAGCTAGGTGAAATCTACCACCTGTTTTCCCTTTGTAGCAGTGTCCGAAGTCCCCGCCTGCGAACCTGCAACATTAAAACAAACAAGCAAATATATATTAATAATAAACCTAAAATACTTACAATCTACACGGACCAACACGACACACAAACGTACTCTAAAGGGTTCGTGTTGTAGTTAACGCATATAGCGACACTACGAAACCAACTCAGCGCAGCAGCAACACGGAACACGCATCGTATCGGATAACGTATCGCACGAAACAAAACACTAGAAATATGCAAAGTGGTCCCAGATATTTCTATGCTAACAATTTGTAAAAATTGCAAGTACCATGAGACTACCAATCACCCCAGAGACCCCTACACCAAAAACCAACACTCAGGTCCCTACTCAGGCCGCAAATTGCGGCCAGATCCGATAAATATGCGGCCGTAGTATGGGGAAATGGGCTCGTATTTTGAGGGTAGCTTCTAGGTCTCTATACTAGGTTACTGTCATGCCAATTTTTGGAATAATTACTTGGTTTAACAGCAGATCATCCGAGACCCTAACAAAACACTAAAAATATGATATTTACCTGAAACGATACGATACGCGAAAAAACTAACACTAACAAGCTAAGCTACACAAAATTAACCTAAAGAACAGAAAGGAATCATTACCTACACCAAAGAACTCAAAGATCCAAGCTTTACATGATCCATGGCATCCAAGAGGCAATATCCAAGAAAAGATTTGATTTTTGTGATGAAATTATGAATTTGTGATGGATTTGGTGAGGGAATGTGTCACGACCCGAAGGTACGGAACGTGACCGGCACTTAAATTACGAAGCGTCTAAAGGCGCAACGTAATCTAAGTAAGCCAAAGCCTGGACATCTAAACCATATAAAAGAAGATGTAAAGGAAAACATGCAGAAAACAAGTTTAAAAAAAAACAAGATCAAATTTTCTCAAAAATTTCGGCAGAGTCTCCTTTGTAAAAACTGGCCCCAAACGGGTACAAACAAGAATAATATATACAAACAATAAAAAGGCATCCCTAAGCGGGAGCTAGCTCTATGCCAACAGGAGAAAACAACCACACAATGCACAATAATATACAACGCCAAAGGACGAGGCTCAAAACTCAAAGGAAAACAAAACCACCAAACCATAATAATACATGCGCGACTCTAAGGTCGAAATAAATAACTGAACCTTTAAACTTATCAAGTAATACAAGTTTGGTTGATGGAGCTTACTAGATATCAATGAAATAATAAAAGTACAACGGCGGTCCGATACAAGTGAACCAACCTACCGTGCAAATCACCCTGAATGAAATGATGTGCCAGCAAGCTGCCAAGGAAATCTGTACATCGAACCTGTAATAAAATTTGGCACAACGGGGGTGAGTTGCCAACTCTTGAGTAGAACACATCTGCGAAAAGAAATCGAATGCACGACACTGTCCTAGGTCATAATAATAAACTAATATATTACTAGTCATCTAGTAATGGCAGGGTAATAAACTACGTGCAAGTGCAAATGCTCCGTGCTCGTGTCAGTGCCTCAAATAGTAGTATGTCATGTGAATGAGTATGCATGCACCATGAATGTAAAACAATCAATCCTGAAATCTGGATATATCTGTACAAGAAATCTTTAAATTTTATCATGGTAAATTTGTATAGAAATCTGAAATATCATCGATGAAATCCATGGAAATCCGTGTCAAGTATCGACACAAAACATGTAAATCTCATGTCTCAATACCTCATAGTCTCAATATCTCATAGTCTCAATATCTCGGGCTCCGTCAGTCCGGATCGGCCCATAACATCAAATCTCACAACAACGGTCGGTATCCTCCGGATATCCGCCGCGCCAGACATCACCGGTAGGTAGTCTCCCCCTGCCAGGCTCATCGTCTACAACTCGATCTTCTTGCCCTGGGGTACCATAACGGGCCCACCATGTACCCGAGACGGTTCATCCACTCCTCGAATCGGGTCTCGAAATCCAACAGAAAACATGAAATCTCATGGTGGACGACACATACATCACGAGAAAACCGCAACTTATATTTTAAAAAGAGAGGTGGAGATAGAGAAGTTTTTATATATATTCTTGCGGTTTTCCCAAAAATCCAGAAATCTCATAGAAATCCAAAATCCCAATATCATGAGTAAGCAAATGATAAGTGTCGGCATAATCCCCACAATACTGCATGATAACATGAAAATATGAATGCATGAAATGTCTAAGTAATAAATGCCATGTCTAGACTAACACCTGAGAGTAATCATAATATTATATCGATCTAGCTTTTAGCTGATTCTATCAATAAAAGATAATATGTTCTAAAGTGTACGTGACATAGCAATTACCGATGATGATGTGTGTGAGCCGGCAAATAAGTGTGCGTGGAATATGCGCATCATCGGTAATGGTGCTGGTGTCCTAACAGGTAGAGTTTTATACTGACTAAGGAAACATATGTATGAACATGCAACGTGATGATTACAATCTGAGAATAAAGGAAAAATGAGTACTAACCACTCATTTGGAATATACATATCTAACTACATTTATATGACTTGAGCCTAAACTGGTATCTATTTAACCCCTTAAGAACTAACTAAAGAAACTAGTCGATCAGCAGTAAGAATCTACCTAGGGTCTGAGTTCATATCTCTAATAGTCGGCGATCCAGACTCAATAGCGTCACGTACGTAGTACGACTTCCTCGAATCAAGAGTGCGGATCAATCATCACATCTACGCCTCGTACGGTAAAATCTATCGTACGGCATCCCAATATCGGGGTACAGGTCAAGTATCACCTACGTACATCATCATTCGTATAATATCATCATCAAATAATGTCACGATCAAGGGTACTGTACTGAAATCGCATACATTCTAATATCATCAATTATATATCATTACCAGCATAATTATACATCGTCAATTGGTCCTCAGAAATATCATATCACATATATCATATCACGATTAATTCACATATTTCACGTCGTGATTAAGGCGCATATATCATGTCGAGATTAAGTCACCTGTATCATATCGTAGCCAAGCCACCCATATTTCATATCGTAATCAAGTCACAGGTTACAATCCGGGTTCTATTCTAGAGTTCCGTATATCTCAATGTCATCATCACCTAATATCGTTTATGTTTACATATCCATTTTCTCATTTCCAACGATCCGCTAACATTATAACACGATTGTCCAGCCAAGAGATAACGACATCAAGCCCAGTTATATTGTCTCATCCCCATTTATCATATAACATCCTTATCTCACATATACATGTTGTGTGTCTATATATATATATATATATACCTACACACATTCCTATATATATATATATACACACACACACACACACATACACATATACACCAAGTCAAGTTTCTGTGTGTACGTGTGTGTGTGTCTACCTGAAACCTACGAATCTCCTCCAAGATATTCATCCTCTGGTAAGATCTTTCTAAATCAGTCTAGTCCAATCTAAGGTCATTACTAGGGTCCTACTCACCAAGAATCTAAGGACACGTCTGGCTTCCTAATGACAATAAGTAATATTCCTATTCAACATTTGCGGGGGTGCTAAACGCCATCCACCTGACTTTCCCCGTAGATATACATCTACTCACCTGGTCCTTGTCTGCCGAAGACGATATCACCCTCCTCTTCTTTCTCGTCCGAAGTCCACGCGAGGGGTACCTATACACAAACATATATAATATCGTAAACTGAATCACGGACAAAACCAAAACGACGCACGAAACGCGCATAGGTTAAAACCTATGACCCACTCATGCAAAAGAACCAAATATCGCTCGATATCGGCGTACAAACGACGATTGATCGAGATAAAACACCAACCAACAACTCGTAGTTTCAAAACTCATTATTTATAATATAAAACATGATTTAAATCATCGAAACCCTAAAATCAATCAAATCGTCCAATTCCGAAAAACCTTGAAAATGTCGATTTACCGTTATACTTCAAGACTTGATGATTAAATGAAACTAATGGTCATAATACTCATTAAATAGCATAACTAGATTATATAAACCATTACTATATTTTTAACACCCTAATTTGTATTAGTTTGGAAATTCTAGTTTGCAAACTTGCCTGATTTCGATACTTTTAAGAAAAATTTCACAATATCACAACTCAACTTGATATTTGAATGAATTAACTTATTAAACTACAATTCATGATGATAATAATATAATCAAACCATAATTAGATTTTAAATCTCATTTATTTAAGAATTTCTAAAATCTAGTTAGCAAAATAGCATTTTTATCACAATTTCTCAAATATCAATAAAAACTAGTAACCAAATTAATTTTTCATTCCTTAAACATGTTAATAATCTCATTAAAACTACAATCTAATGATAGCAACCTTAATTAGAATTTTATATCACCAATATATACAATATGTAAGAACTAGTTTGCAAAATTGGTTAACTTAAACAATTTTTCAACCAACAATATACAATATAACAACCATACAAGATTTTCCCATTCTAAAAATGTTAAACTACATAATATAACCATACTCAATTAATAGAAACCCAAATTTTATTTTGAAACCCTCTCTTGAATTTTTCATTTAGCAATAGAACCAAACTAAAAATTAATTAAACACTATATTAAGTTAAATTAAGTAATCTACAAGCATTAAAACCAAAAGCTTAGAATTATACCTCACATGTGAGATCCAACCATGAAAATTTGCCTCCCAAAAGAATGGTTTCCAACTCCAAAATCCATGTAAAAATGATCAAAGAATAGTGGGTAGGAATTAATTAGGAATTTGTGGGTTTTTTATTGAATTTTTGATGAATTTTGAAGGATTTTTGTAACAAAGTCAAGTGTAGAAAATGGGGGGGCTGCCATGGGGGAGAGGCCGGCCAACTTGGGGAGGAAAAAAGAGAGAAAGAAAAGAATGAGGAATTGTGTAGAAAGCTCTCCAAAATAACACCTTCTTTATATCTTTTCACTCATTTCTTTATTTAACACTTTTCTTTTCAATAAAAATGAACCAAGAAAAATCTAGAACCATGAAAATATTTGAGGAAGAATTTTGCATAAACACACTTGATTCTAATATGGCATGGCTCATTTTATAAAATTAACCCATTTCAAATTTGTAATTTACACTAATTTAATGTATAAATAAAGCTTATGTTAATATTTAAAATAATTAATTTAGGAAAAATATTTAATTAATCTAAAAATTTATAAGTGACTAAATAAACACCATTTACTAGTAATTACATGATTAAAAAAGATATTTTTAAATTTATGAAGAAAATTATTTATAGTTAAGTTTTACGGAAAATACAGTTTATTTTTCCGAAAATCAGAAAATTCACTTAAAGAATTTTATTTATTTAATTATTTAAATATTTATTTTTAAGACGTTACAATCTTCCCCCTTTTAGAAATCCAGTCCCCGAATTTAAATTAAAACACCCCCCCAATTACTAAAACATTCAGCCAAAACACTCAAATCGTCGGGGCTCCGAAATCATCAATACATAACTAAAATCAACTCCGTCAAGTATAACGCAATCATCGGAGTTATGGTGAAAATAAAATATCAAAACCCAATACGAAAACCAACATAATATACATCAAAACTATACTTATATATAGTGCGCATCGTAGTAAAATCGGCTAAACATCTTAATAAAGGAACACGCAAAAACACCTTTTTAAAATCGCCGTGCGATACGCGTGTCATGGCATAAGTAGCGGACGTTTATTTTTTTAAAAATAGCTATATATATATATATATATATATATATATATATATCTTTTATTTAACATACATGTCCCGCCTGGATACTAAATCAAATAGTAATGATTATAAAAACATATTGCTCAAACTGAAATCAAATCGCATCATAAAAATATCATGTGCGTCCGGTGCGCACTGAAATCGAAACTAAATACAGATGCCACGAATACACACAAAAACAGAACTGAGTGCAACAGGTGTGCACCAAAAACATCTGTCAAGTGCAACGGGCGTGCACGACTCTAACATCAGGTGCATCTAATCTGCACAAAACCCCGATTTAGTGCATCTGGTGTGCACAAAATCGCATCAAGTGCACCAAGTGTGCGCAAGAATCACAATCAGGTGCACATGGTGCACGAAAACATACACCGAATATCAAAATCGAAATCACAGTATAAAAATGCATGAAAACTAGGTCGAAGCATATGTCAAAATCATGTGTAACCCATATGCACGAAATCAAATCAAAATCTCAAAATGTATAAAACCAAATCGAGTATACTGGGTATGTACAAAACAACATCAATACAACTGATATATGAAACACGAATAGAATGTAATGAATGTACACATAGGAAATACCAATCGTAGAACAAAATCCTCAAAATACCAAAATCCAATCAACGGAAATATGAAATTCAAATCACCAAATCACAATCGTAAACACTATCGTCAATGTGCGCCTCTTTCCTCTGATGTCGACTGTTCGAACTCGTCTCTTCGTAGGTGTGCTGACTGTGCTACCAACGGCATCATATCTAGAGTCTCCCACGTAATCTATCCCTTCACCTGATATCCGGACTACATTAAACTTTTCGATCGATTCATCAAAATCCCATAATTCCCCGAGAGCTCAACACTCAAGTACAGTTTAAAAATATCCAGTACATACCCCAGCATCTGCGGACCAGCCGTAGAAGGGCAAACCCAAGCCTCACTAATGGCACCGCGGAACTGCCGCAAACCCTAAGGTTCAAGGGCGTTCTCATGGTCATTATGTCGAGTTAGGGTTTCATTCTTCTAGAGGGTCCATAGAAATACCTGCATGTTCTTCTGAATACCTTAAACTTGGGAAAATGGGTTTCTGACAATCGTTCGAATCCTTTAACTTCATCTGGACGGTATGTGAATACCCTTCGTCCGCACGCTAAACAATGCTTCAATCCTCAAGAATAAATGATACCCTAATGGTTATCGCATTCGAGCCGCAGCTCCCTCTGCCCATGCGACCGTGGTGACAGAAACCACCATCCGATATCGACGAAGATAGATCAAAGGAACGAATGAAATGCGGTGCAAAGAAATGTACATCCTAAGGCTCCTTAAGAAGAGTACCATATCGTAAGTATGCCGCGGATCATACCCACGGTACGTCACACTACCTAAGTCACCTACTCCATCAACCAAGGGTCACCCTAGACTTATACAAGGTTAAACCTAGCGCTCTGATACCAACTTTGTCATGACCCGAAGGTACGGAACGTGACCGGCACTTAAATTACGAAGCGTCTAGAGGCGCAATCTAAGTAAGCCGAAGCCCAGACATCTAAACCATATAAAAGAAGATGTAAAGGAAAACATACAGAAAACAAGTTTAAAAAAAAACAAGATCAAATTTTCTCAAAAATTTCGGCAGAGTCTCCTTTCTAAAAACTGGACACAAACAAGAATAATATAAACAAACAATAAAAAGGCATCCCCAAGCGGGAGCTAGCTCTACACCAACAGGCGGAAACAACCACACAATGCACAATAATATACAACGCCAAAGGACGAGGCTCAAAACTCAAAGGAAAACAAAACCACCAAACCATAATAATACATGCGCGACTCTAAGGTCGAAATAAATAACTGGTCTTTTAAACTTATCAAGTAATACAAGTTTGGTTGATGGAGCTTACTAGATATCAATGAAATAATAAAAGTACAACGGCGGTCCTGATACAAGTGAACCAACCTACCGTGCAAATCACCCTGAATGAAATGATGTGCCAGCAAGCTGCCAAGGAAATCTGTACATCGAACCTGTAATAAAATTTGGCACAATGGGGGTGAGTTGCCAACTCGTGAGTAGAAGACATCTGCGAAAAGAAATCGAATGCACGATGATGTCCTAGGTCATAATAATAAACTAATATATGACTAGTCATCTAGTAATGGCAGGGTAATAAACTACGTGCAAGTGCAAATGCTCCGTGCTCGTGTCAGTGCCTCAAATAGTAATATGTCATGTGAATGAGTATGCATGCACCATGAATGTAAAACAATCAATCCTGAAATCTGGATATATCTGTACAAGAAATCTTTAAATTTTATCATGGTAAATTTGTATAGAAATCTGAAATATCATCGATGAAATCCATGGAAATCCGTGTCAAGCATCGACACAAAACATGTAAATCTTATGTCGCAATACCTCATAGTCTTAATATCTCATAGTCTCAATATCTCGGGCTCCGTTAGTCCGGATCGGCCCATAACATCAAATCTCACGACAACGGTCGGTATCCTCCGGATATCCGCCGCGCCAGACATCACCGGTAGGTAGTCTTCCCCTATCAGGCTCATCGTCTACAACTCGATCTTCTTGCCCCGGGATACCATACTGGGCCCACCATGTACCCGAGACGGTTCATCCACTCCTCGAAATCCAACAGAAAATATGAAACTCATGGTGGACGACACATACATCACGAGAAAACCGCAACTTATATTTTAAAAAGAGAGGAGGAGAGAGAGAAGTTTTTATATATATTCTTGCGGTTTTCCCAAAAATCCAGAAATCTTATAGAAATCCAAAATCCCAATATCATGAGTAAGCAAACGATAAGTGTCGGCATAATCCCCATAATACTGCATGATAACATGAAAATATGAATGCATGAAATGTCTAAGTAATAAATGTCATGTATAGACTAACACCTGAGAGTAATCACAATATTATATCGATCTAGCTTTTAGCTGATTCTATCAATAAAAGATAATATGTTCTAAAGTGTACGTGACATAGTAATTACCGATGATGATGTGTGTGAGCCGGCAAATAAGTGTGCGTGGAATATGCGCATCATCGGTAATGGTGCTGGTGTCCTAACAGATAGAGTTTTATACTGACTAAGGAAACATATGTATGAACATGCAACATGATGATTACAATCTGAGAATAAAAGAAAAATGAGTACTAACCACTCATTTGGAATATACAAATCTAACTACATTTATATGACTTGAGCCTAAACTGGTATCTATTTAACCCCCTAAGAACTAAACTAAAGAAACTTGTCGATCAGCAGTAAGAATCTACCTAGGGTCTGAGTTCATATCTCTAATAGTCGGCGATCCAGACTCAATAGCTGCACGTACGTAGTACGACTTCCTCGAATCAAGAGTTCGGATCAATCATCACATCTACGCCTCGTACGGTAAAATCCATCGTACGGCATCCCAATATCGGGGTACGGGTCAAGTATCACCTACGTACATCATCATTCGTATAATATCATCATCAAATAATGTCACGATCAAGGGTACTGTACTGAAATCGCATACATTCTAATATCATCAATTATATATCATTACCAGCATAATTATACATCGTCAATTGGTCCTTAGAAATATCATATCACATATATCATATCACGATTAATTCACATATTTCACATCGTGATTAAGGCGCATATATCATGTCGAGATTGAGTCACCTGTATCATGTCGTAGCCAAGCCATCCATATTTCATATCGTAATCAAGTCACAGGTTACAGTCCGTTTCTATTCTAGAGTTTCGTATATCTCAATGTCATCATCATCTAATATCGTTTATGTATACATATCCATTTTATCATTTCCAACGATCCGCTAAAATCATAACATGACTGTCCAGCCAAGAGATAACGGCATCAAGCCCAGTTATATTGTCTCATCCCCATATATCATATAACATCCTTATCTCACATATACATGTTGTGTGTGTGTATATATATATACCTACACACATTCCTATACACACACACACACACACACACACACACATACACATATACACCAAGTCAAGTTTCTGTGTATACGTGTGTGTGTGTCTACCTGAAACCTACGAATCTTCTCCAAGATATTCATCCTCTGGTAAGGTCTTTCTAAATCAGTCTAGTCCAACCTAAGGTCATTACTAGGGTCCTACTCACCAAGAATCTAAGGACACGTCTGGCTTCCTAATGACAATAAGTAATATTCCTATTCTACGTTTGCGGGGGTGCTAAACGCCATCCACTCGACTTCCCCCGTAGATATACATCTACTCACCTGATCCTTGTCTGCCGAAGATGATATCGCCCTCCTCTTCTTCCTCGTCCGAAGTCCACGCGAGGGGTACCTATACGCAAACATATATAATATCGTAAACTGAACTGAATCACGGACAAAACCAAAACGACGCACGAAACGCGCATAGGTTAAAACCTATGACCCGCTCATGCAAAAGAACCAAATATCGCTCGATATCGGCGTACAAACGCCGATTGATCGAGATAAAACACCAACCAACAACTCGTAGTTTCAAAACTCATTATTTATAATATAAAACATGATTTAAGTCATCGAAACCCTTAAATCAATCAAATCGTCCAATTCCGAAAAAACCTTGAAAATGTCGATTTACCGTTTTACTTCAAGACTTGATGATTAAATGAAACTAATGGTCATAATACTCATTAAATAGCATAACTAGATTATATAAACCATTACTATATTTTTAACACCCTAATTTGTATTAGTTTGGAAATTCTAGTGTGCAAACTTGTCCGATTTCGATACTTTTAAGCAAAATTTCACAATATCATAACTAAACTTGATTTTTGCATGAATTAACTTATTAAACTACAATTCGTGATGATAATAATATAATGAAACCATAATTAGATTTTAAATCTCATTTATTTAAGAATTTCTAAAATCTAGTTAGCAAAATAGCATTTTTATCACAATTTCTCAATTATCAATAAAAACTAGTAACCCAATTAAGTTTTTCATTCCTTAAACATGTTAATAATCTCATTAAAACTACAATCTAATGATAGCAACCTTAATTAGAATTTTATATCACCAATATATACAATATATAAGAACTAGTTTGCAAAATTGGTTAACTTAAATAAATTTTCAACCAACAATATACAATATAACAACCATACAAGATTTTCCCATTCTAAAAATGTTAAACTACATAATATAATCATACTCAATTAATAGAAACCCAAATTTCATTTTGAAACCCTCTCTTGAATTTTTCATTTAGCAATAGAACCAAACTAAAAATTAATTAAACACTATATTAAGTTAAATTAAGTAATCTACAAGCATTAAAACCAAAAGCTTAGAATTATACCTCACATGTGAGATCCAACCATGAAAATTTGCCTCCCAAAAGAATGGTTTCCAACTCCAAAATCCATGTAAAAATGAGCAAAGAATAGAGGGTAGGAATTAATTAAGAATTTGTGGGTTTTTTATTGAATTTTTGATGAATTTTGAAGGATTTTTGTAACAAAATCAAGTGTAGAAAATGGGGGGGCTGCCATGGGGGAGAGGCCGGCCAACTTGGGGAGGAAAAAAGAGAGAATGAAAAGAATGAGGAATTGTGTAGAAAGCTCTCCAAAATAACACCTTCTTTATGTCTTTTCACTCATTTCTTTATTTAACACTTTTCTTTTCAATAAAAATGAACCTAGAAAAATCTAGAACCATGAAAATATTTGAGAAATAATTTTGCATAAACACACTTGATTCTAATATGGCATGGCTCATTTTATAAAATTAACCCATTTCAAATTTGTAATTTACACTAATTTAATGTATAAATAAAGCTTATGTTAATATTTAAAATAATTAATTTTGGAAAAATATTTAATTAAACTAAAAATTTATAAGTGACTAAACAAACACCATTTACTAGTAATTACATGATTAAAATAGATATTTTTAAATTTATGAAGAAAATTATTTATAGTTAAGTTTTACGGAAAATACAGTTTATTTTTCCGAAAATCAGAAAATTCACTTAAAGAATTTTATTTATTTAATTATTTAATTATTTATTTTTAAGACGTTACAGAATGAAAGAGTGTTCAGTTGATGAGAGAGGAATGAGAGAAAAAGAAAAGAGATAGAGAAATGAGAAAGCGTGTGAGGATATGAGAAAAGGAGGTGAGTGTAGGGTGAGAAGGAGAGTGAGTGTATCATTAGCATTAATTGCAACCATGCCTCACATTTAATGCTCCATACCTCATCATGCCACCTCCTCATTCCAAAAGAATTATCTCACTCTGTTTCACACAAAAGATCAAAGAGATGGTTAAGGATTAAAGCAAAGATTTGGATAAAGCAAAGGAATTAGGTTAAGTGTCAAGGTTGCTAAGAACTAGATTAGCACAAACAAAACTCACATTTACGTGCACACGTGCGTGCATGCTTATAACAAATAATAATAAATTATTAATTAAATGTTATAAAATATGAGGAAGCCGAATTGGTAAACTTTTTATAGCAAACCCGCATTAACGTCTAAACGAACACTAACCGAAATCTAAGGCGTTACAATCTCCCCCCTTATAAAAATTCGTCCCCGAATTTAAAATTCTTACTAAGCGTACCTTCAAAGTGAAGATTACAAACTCTCAAATCTCGCTCGCAGCCTCCCAAGTGATTACCTCACTATACGGCTACGTCCAAGAAAAACCCATCATAGATGGCAAGACCCTTGACCGACGTTTCTCCACCTGCCGAGCCATTTACACAATTGGCTGCTGGTGAATGAAAGATCGCGTCCAAGCTAATGCTGAATCATGTAAGAAAGGTCATGAAGGTAATTGCAAAGTATCGACACAAGAAATACGGGGTGAATACTCAATAATCTGGGCGGAAGTGCCAAATTAAAGGCAACGGAACTAACTCGTTTTAAGGATCTCAAAAAGGACCTACAATTTCGGGGTAAGCTTCCCAAAACTCAACACGTCATTCATCGGAAAAATCCGTAGGAATACATGATCTCCCACTGCGAACTCAAGTCTGCGACCGCAACGGTCGGCATATGATCTCTGTCCGCAATGGACAATTCTCATCCTGACCTAAAACAACTGGATCATCTCCGAAGTCTCTAGACTAGCTGAGGTCTAAAAATCCTACAACGCAGAGTCAGAAAAACAGACTGGTGATCGACACGACCTAACCCCTAAACCTAAAGGTTGCCAATTGGAACGCTCCCTGAAAACTGCTATGAAAGAAGTATCCTAACGATGGAAAGTGACGATCCCAACTTCCGAAAACACTTAATACGTACGCACAAACTTAACAAAGGACAACTGAGCAAACTGAGCAAAACCAGACAACAAGCATCCAAATGGAGTCATGCCCTGACTAAACCTGGGTAGCCACCATAACGAAATTCGTGGAGATCTGCTCCCACTCCAACTTCGGAACGGTTTAAGGTTGCAACTCTCCAGCCGGTCTCAGATGCTCAACCAAAGCACACAACAAGACAGACACCTTGAAACGGAATCCGAAACTTCTCTTTACATCCCTGCCCACCCGTAACTATCTCATAAGTCACGTCAAATGTTGGTGGAACTTGAATGAGTACAGAGAGTTGACTGATGTGCCTGCTCTAGGATTTCACGTCTCTACCCAATAATATAAGGTACACAAACGCGTCCCTAAACTTAGCACACCCATGTCATAAATCAAGGACTCTAAATCATTACCCAGCCGAGTATGCTCAAGTATCTCTGACGAACGAGCATCGGCGGGCAGTGCCTCGCGAAGCGATTAAGGAAAAGTGGTCGGGCGCGGACATGAGCAAGCTGTCCCCTCAGTGGAGGCGAACTTAAGCTATACTCAACGATCGCATAAGAACTGTAAATTTGTAGAAGGCTGTCTCAACAAGCAACACCCGCTGCAGGAAGATGTACATTAAGCTCTGGTGGTCCATGAAAATCTGACACGACTCTCGAACAAGTAGTGTCTCCAAATCTCCAACGCAAGACCACCGCGGCCATCTCCAGATCATGAGTGGGATATCCTGCTAGTACTTCCTCCAAGTGTAGGGAAGCAAAAGTGATAACTCCATAGTGTCACCTCAGTACACACTCGAGCCCCACTCATGAAACATTACAGTTAAACCACAAAGTTGCCCGAACTAAAAGCAAAGAAAGAATTGATGCAGTTGTCAACCGAATCTTCAACTGCCGAAAACTCCGCACACATGCCTCGGTCCAAAGAAAAGAAACCTCCTTTCCGGTCAGTTCAGTCAATGGTGCAGCACTACAATAGCAATCCTGCACGAAACGGCGGTAAAAACCTGCTAAGCCCCAAAATCTGCGGATCTCAGTCCTGCACACAAGTCTGGGCCTAAGCTGTATGGCCACGATTTTTCCTCGGAACCATACAAAACCGTCTCCCGTAACTACAAGACCTAGAAGTCAACACAAACAAGCCTGAAGAAACACTCCGAGAATCTAGCAAGCCGCTGGGGCTCTCCCAATGTCTACAAAATAAATCCTCAAGTGCTACTCCTGTCCTTCATGACACATTAAATAGACCAGAATGTCGTAAATAACACAACAATAACTGGTCGAGAAACGGCCTGAAGAAATCCGGCTCATCACATCTACGAATGCTGCTAGGGCATTGGTGAATCCAATGACACACCAATACACACAAAGCCCGTAGCACGCACAAGGCAGTCTTCGGAATGTCATCACTCCGAACCCGCAACAATGATGACCTGATCCCGAACAAACTTAGAAAATGTCTCGCACTCTGGAGCTGATCGAAGAAATCGTCAATGCGAGGTAAAGGATACCTATCCGCACCGTAAGCCGGTTCAATTAACGATCCATCAATATACAACCTCAATCTGTCATCTTTCTCCTCGACGAATAGAAATAGGAGCTTCCCAAAGTGAAACACTCAGACGCACAAGCCCCCCAACAAACAACTCTGCAGGTATCCTTAAGCTCCCCAAGCTTCGCCGGCTCATCTGGAACAACGTCGGAAAACTCTCACACGAAAGAAAACTGGTTCAACAAACCAACTGTGGCTACGGTATCACGAATGAACGCCAAGAATCCACGACATCTCCTCAAAATCCGACTAGCAAAAGGGCTGAATTCAAGCTGTGAGAGGCGGCACAACTATCCACCTGCAAAACAAAAACTGACTCGCCGGGGAAAACAAAACCTAACTGTTTCCTCACTGTAGTCCACCGATACCTAGCACGTAGATAACCAGTCCATGCCCAGGAGAACGTCAAACCCAACATCTCTAGAAGGATCAAAACGACGGACGAATCTCTATCTCCTATCCGATTGGCACACGACCGAAATATGTGTTGCGCAACAAAAGAATCACTGACAGAATTTAACACAACAAACGGCTGATCTACCTAACACGACTCTCGTCCCTACCCATGACACAAAGTGTGTAAAACAAACAAATACATCAAAAGAACATACGAATTAAGGATACTTGAAAACTCTGCATTGGACGCCCACGCGTCCCGATGAGTAGAAGCAAACTCTCGTGTCTGCCCCCTACCTTCAACAGGCGGAACTCCTCCTCTTCTAGACTGACCCCTCTGAGCGAACCCTCCGCGTCCATGACGTCTCGGAATATGACCCTGAAGTGGTGCTAAGGAACAATGTCTGACGAAGTGTTGAAGGCTTCCACATCAAAAACATCCACGCGCTGACTGCTGACCCTCCTGGGGATGAGAGCTGAACGACCGTCCTCGTCCTAAGCCTCTGCTACTCCCACGACGGTCACATAATCTGTCTCGACGACTAAGCCTCTGTCTCTAGGTTGGTACACCAGTACGATTCCTCTACTGTTCCGGAACTCTCAAAGTCTCTGGAAGACGTGTCTCGTAAACTGGGGCTGCATCCACTAGTGCTATGTAGGTGACGGACTGCTGCATGCTGATCGTAAGGAACAACTGGGTAACAGGGGTGGCAACCTCCTGTCGCTGCGCTCGAATGGCCTCAACCAATGAACTCATCGCCTGGCGCATGTCCTGTATCTTTGTCACAAGCCTAGCGAGCTGATCTGTCGAAGGCGGATCCGTTAGCTCTTGTGCAACTAGCGTGCCATACTGGTCAGTGCTCGTCTCACCCTTACCAACTCTGACCTCGGCCCTCGCTGTACCTCTCTGGTTCCCCATAGTCGTCGGCAGCAAATGCTATAAATAAAGATAGGATTCGATATGAACACGGAAATCAAATCACAAGGATACGAATCATCAAAGAAGGAATTTCAAGCAAATTGTACTTAGGTCACTTTAGGCGGAGTATCGCATCGTGAGTATGCTGCAGACATACACACACTACGTTACTCTGCTTAAGCTACCTACTCCATCATACCAAGGTCATCCTACACTCCGAAAGGTAAAACCTAGCGCTCTGATACCAACTTTGTCACGATCCAAAATTGGCACGTGACGGCCCTAATACTATACAGCGCCTACAGACGTAACGCAATAAAAGAAAGCCAAAACCCAGAAATCTAAACCATTAAAAAGACAAGAAAAGATAATAGAAGTTTTGAAACATTTGAAATCACAACCTAAATTCTTTAAAAGTCCAACTTTTCTTTCTTTTAAATTTTGGCAGCACCTCCTTTGTAAAAACTAGCCCAAAAATGGGTACAACATAAATAAAAGTAAAACATCCCCAAACGGGAGCAAATATACACCGAAAGGCGGAAAAAACCCACAACAACAAATATACGACGCCGTAGCGAAGAAATAAAAGACGATAGAAAGGAAACTGTATAAAAGACAACAAATCAAAAATAATATACAATATCGTCCTCACCAAGTCTCTAAGTCAACATGAAAATATAGTAGATGGAGAGTACAAGGATACAACGAATATACAATACAACAATACAGATAACCACAAAACCCACCTAAGCAAAACTGCACACTATGAGTTGAAGCGGTATCCGCAGCAAAAGATGATCAGATTGATGAATAGCCTGCCTCGACTACTCCGGGGAGCACCCTGCAAAACAACTGTGGCATAACGGGGGTGAGTTGCCAACTCGTGAATAGTAAATAACATATGCAGGTAATCGCAAGTATGCACGTACAGCGTGAATCTAACATATGCCATTAATAGCAATAGCAGGTCATATGAATGCAATAATCATGAAAGGTACACTAGCAGGTACAACTAATATATGAAGCAATAATACTATGACAATCAGTATGCAACAATCATGTAATAACGATATGAAAATGTGTATATGCAACAATCATGGAAAGTACACTAACAGGTACTACTAATACATGAAACAGTGCATAAACAATAAATGTGGAGTATGGAATGAAATATGTCATTTCCACGAAATCCTGACATCGTGGTAGGATCACAATCCATCAAGACAATCCAAATCCCAATTCCTCAAATCAGCCCCCAAATTGGCTGTCATATCAAATAAGTCTCATAAATCCTGAATGTACACATTCGAATAAATCTCCTATATCCTGAATGTACAAATCAGCAATCTCATATATATCCTGTATCAAATCTCAAATAAATCACCTATATCCCAAATCTAATCTCAAGTAAAAATCTAACACCCTAAATATATTTGCATGAATTAATATGATGATGTATATAAATTAATGTCAATACACATATATTAGCGTCCCATTCCACTAATATTGGTGTAAGGGCATATATAACAGCGGCCTAATCCCCTGTTATATATACAAAGGAGTAAAAAGAAATATCATGAAACCAATGTATCAAGCATCGACACAGAAATGCTGATCTATCAGATGCTGTTACCAAGACTGGCACCCTGATAGGTACGTATCATACGCTATACCGAAAGCACGAGTGCCTAGCTCTGACCCTCGCCTTTTAACGTATTCATACGCATATGACTCCCGTCGGTATCCCCATGATAATCGCCGAGTCATAGGTAATGTCACCGGATGGTATGGTTCCCCTGACAGGCTCAATCGGCAAGGTCCATCAATCGTTTTGCCCCGGGGTACCTCCGGGCCCCACCATGTACCCTATACGGCCTCGACGCCTCCTCGTAGGGGTATATATATATATATATATATCAGAACCGATAAAACTCATGGTGGATGTTGAAATATCATATCAAGGGAAACCGGGTTTTCAAATAATGCATAATTTCATGAACTCCCACGGTCCCCAAATCCAGAAAACATCATGAAAAATCCATATAACAATGCGAAAATCCAAGAATATGATATATGCAACATAAACTAAAATGTAAGCATATAAAGGAAAATCCGCTAATTAACTGCAACAAGTTAATATAAAATATCATGCGGTTCCTATTTTTATCCAATTCTAAATAACATCAAGTAAAGGTAAATATGTAGCTATAACTGTTGTATGTGTAAACATAAAGGTATAGCAAGATATATGTATTTATCTATAAGTAAAAGATGTAATATACCCCCTGGGTATAAGTGAAATATGTGTGCAAAGTATACCTGTAGCTATGTCATAAAGTGTGTATGTACCTATCACTAATGGTACAATACTCTATAGATATACAGGTATCTAGCATATAAGTATGTGAAGGCATATGTGTAAGCATGTGGGTATACATGTATGCTATATGTCATATGCGATAAGAAATATGAATCAATATCACAATGTCCCTAACTAAGCAATATCATATTTATATGTGCGTTGTGCGTGACATGGCAATTATTGACGGTGTGTGTAGTATACAATCAGTGCTCGTGCAACATGAGTCGTCAATAATATGTGCAGTGTCCTAAGGATACTAGTCCAAGTGCAACAATATCTAAGTAGTAGGGTAAATGCGCAATTCTAAATATGACATAGAATATGCGACAAGTATTAACATCTCTAGCCCAGACGCATAACGCCATACGGGCGATTCCCCTGTAGATGTTAAATCTACTCACCAACGGTCCAAGCTAGGTGAAGTCTACCACCTGTTTTCCCTTTGTAGCAGTGTCCGAAGTCCCCGCCTGCGAACCTGCAATATTAAAACAAACAAGCAAATATATATTAATAATAAACCTAAAATATTTACAATCTACACGGACCAACACAACACACAAACGTACTCTAAAGGGTTCGTGTTGTAGCTAACGCGTATAGCGACACTACGAAACCAACTCAGCGCAGCAGAAACACGGAACACGCATCGTATCGGATAACGTATCGCACGAAACGAAACACTAGAAATATGCAAAGTGGTCCTAGATTTTTCTGTGCTAACAATTTGTAAAAATTGCAAGTACCATCAGACTACCAATCACCCCAGAGACCCCTACACCAAAAACAAACACCCAGGTCCCTACTCTGGCCGCGAATTGCGGCAAGATCCAATAAATCTGTGGCCGTAGTATGGGGAAATGGGCTCGTATTTTGAGGGTTGGTTCTAGGTCTCTATACTAGGTTACTGTCATGCCAATTTTTGCAACAATTACTTGGTTTAACAGCAGATCATCCGAGACCCTAACAAATCACTAAAAATACGATATTTACCCGAAACGATACGATACGCGATAAAAACTAACACTAACAAGCTAAGCTACACAAAATTAACCTAAAGAACAGAAAGGAATCATTACTTACACCAAAGAACTCAAAGATCCAAGCTTTGCATGATCCATGGCATCCAAGAGGCAATATCCAAGAAAAGATTTGATTTTTGTGATGAAATTGTGAATTTGTGATGGATTTCGTAAGGGAATGAAAGAGTGTTCAGTTGATGAGTGAGGAATGAGAGAAAAAGAAAAGAGATAGAGAAATGAGAAAGTGTGTGAGGATATGAGAGAGGGAGGTGAGTGTAGGGTAAGAAGGAGAGTGAGTGTATCATTAGCATTAATTGCAACCATGCCTCACATTTAATGCTCCATACCTCATCATGCCACCTCCTCATTCCAAAAGAATTATCCACTCTCTTTCTCACAAAAGATCAAAGAAATGGTTAAGGATTAATGCAAAGATTTGGATAAAGCAAAGGAATTAGGTTAATTGTCAAGGTTGCTAAGAACTAGATTAGCACAAACAAAACTCACATTTACGTGCACACGTGCGTGCATGCTTATAACAAATAATAATAAATTATTAATTAAATGTTATAAAATGTGAGGAACCCGAATTGGTAAACTTTTTACAGTAAACCCGCATTAACGTCTAAATGAACACTAACCGAAATCTAAGGCGTTACAC
This sequence comes from Agapanthus africanus, assembly GCA_030015575.1. NCBI lineage: Eukaryota > Viridiplantae > Streptophyta > Magnoliopsida > Asparagales > Amaryllidaceae > Agapanthus > Agapanthus africanus. The sequence goes on from CM057337.1 coordinate 522,219,723, forward strand.
AAACCTTTGCATTTTCATATGATATTACTTATACTTCTAAAAGAAGGATTTGAATTCATTATGCCGATATTTCAAAACTGCTCCTCCACTATTTTCCGAAAAAGGTTTAGATTTATAGACTTCGGCTTACTTGAATTACGATGGGGTCCTATAGATTTCCTATGATTCTGTCATGACCTAAATTTTGGATGTGAACGGCACTTAGATTGTATAATATCTAAAGATATTGACACAATCCGAGTAAGCCAAAAACCAAGATCAAAATCCTTTTTGCGGAATTTAGAAAAATTTAGTTTTTAAGTAAAAGAATGAAATAGCATGCCGAATGGTTTTTAAATAATAGAAGTTTAAAAAAACGATTTTGAAACTTCGACAGTACTTCCTTTTTAATTATTAATTAAGCAGTTATAGAATGTGTGAATAGGTTGCATCCCTAGTTGGGAGCAACATGATGCCAAACAGCGGAAATCAATACACAAAATAATACGGCACTCAAAATGAAGAATCTCAAGCATAAGTAAAATAAATATAATTTAACACAAATAAACGATCTCAACAGTCAAAATAAGATACATACAACCACATCTCGTTCTAAGTAAACTATATAGGGTCTGATGGAGTAATACTAGATCCAATATACAAAACCAAAATAGGAGGTTACTGCGTAGGTAACCCACCTAGCAAAAAGAGCGATAAAATCTGATAAGTGGATCCGCACTGCTGCTACGCGTCCACACGACTCCTGCAAGGAACTATGGCACAACGGGGGTAGGTTGCCAACTCAGTGAATAAAACTAACATATATCGGCCGATAATGCAAGTATGACGAACTAGTGCTAATATCAACAATAATGAATATGATGCATGATAACAGGTGGAAGCATGAATATGTACTACTCAATGTATAAATAAAAACTGAAATCTCATCAATTATTTCCAAATAAGATTCAGTTTTCTGTGTCTAACATCGACACAAATCTTCGATTTCCATCAGGCATCGTTCCTCGAACGATCCTGTCAATCAATAACACCGGTCAGTATCACCTAGATATCCGCCGTATTCATAACTGTCTCCGGTATCGAGTATCCTCGTTAAGCTTCCTGCCTAAAGTGCAGCTATCTTGCCCCTCGGTCTCGACCGGGTCCACCATGAATCCAGCTGTATAGCTACCCCACTCAGCCTGGATATACATAAAAATCCGTAACCGCATAGCTACCCTACTAGGTTCGGAATAAAACCAAATCATAAAAACAACATCTCATGGTGGACATGTCACATCAATCATGAAAAATTACTGAATACACTTAATGGTGCATAAAAACTCAAAACCATAAATCCTCAATAATCCAATACATCTAATATCAAACTACCAACACTTGAATATAAAACATGATAATCATTTATGCAAAGTAACTAACATTATTGATGCTTAAGATATACTAGGAAATCATATTTAACATAATAAATACTAAGTGTATATGTGACATGTTAATATCAACGAAGTGTAGTGTAACATGTAGGTATGTGCATATGCAACATGACTCGTCGATAATTGTATAGTGTTCTAATAATTATTAACATGACGATGTATATATATGAATGCATACGATCAAACTTTATAACGAAGGCATAATTGTAATTTAAACTTAAACTACGGGCGTATGACGCCATCCATACAAAATCCCCCGGTAGATGTTTAGTCTATTCACCAGAATACGTCGAATCTACTCAGATATCACCAATCCCTTTCCTTTCCTTGCGTCCTCCGAAGTTCTCGTACTCATATCTAACATCGACATTAATTTGTATAAGAAACGGCTAAACTCCGATACGGCGAAAACATGCAAATACAAGTTTTACGTATTAACTACTGTTAGTTATATGTATGCCCTAGAGGCCATTACTGTACATTGGATGTATATTGTAGTGGATGCTGGGACATATATAGGGAGGACTTTCTTACTCGACATGATAGTATGCTATCTGGTTGATCTTTACCTAAACGTGTACACTGATTGTCTCTCTGTTACATGTTGGTAAAGCCCTTAGGATATGTACTTGACTACTTGGACTATGATGCGAATCATACTAGTGGGGACATGGTAGTCCATAAGTACATCCTTCAAAGTCCCTAGTCGTGGGTGTATCGAGACGGGGCATCGATATACCAGAGTAGACTAGCGTATACCTTCTCGACCCATACAGATGGGCGATGGATGATCCCATATCCATTGGTGTTTGACATCAGAGATGATATACGGGTGCTCAGTGGAGACTGGGTACACTGGACGGACTCGCCGAGAACTCCCAGATGGTATTATACCTTACGTCAGATGGCAGTTCTCTGGTGACACTGGTACAGAGTAGTCTGTTGACCCGAGATCGTCATAGAGTCTTGTGTGGTTCCCACTGTGCTTTGATTTCCACCTTACCACGTCCAAGAGGGCGTGCAAAACGGTGGTTTTTGGGTACAGTCCCGAGTCACATGGAGGCAATGAGCGATAGGAGGGGATTCGTCTCTCCCGGTATAGGGAGTTGATGTTGCGTTGTGTTCGATTGGCTATAACCGGAAATCCCTGGCCAGGGTTGCTGAGATATACTGGTAAGTGTTACCAGTAGTTTCTCGAACTGTTATAGACCTCAGATCGACACGACTTATCGAGCTATTGGGGTCTGACGTTTACCACCCCTAGGCGAGATATGCGACATATCAGACAATCAGACCGGACTGTACGGTAAGTGTTACTGGTTGGATTCATAGGAGTGTGAGCGGGCTTGCTCGTCGATCTTCTGATCGCTCAATACCCGGGTGGCCGTTACGTTTAGCAGACCGCTTGCGGCTTGGGGGTGTTTGATATGATCATCACCTACTGCCGGCGTATTGACGAGTCTTTAGAGTCCTACACAGAGGTTTCCTGGCTCAAGCGAAACGAAATAGGAGCGCATATGAGATATGTGCGGGACCGAGAATAATGCGTGTATGTGATACCGTATTCTATTCTCGCGATGATTGTATCGAATGGTTGTATGCGATATAACCTAGTTGTCGAATCGAGGATTGATTCGATAAGCCGATACATTGTATATTAGTCGGTTATATGCGATATGACCGGATCGTTAAATCAAGTGTTGATTTAATGATTTAATGCATAATTATATATTTGATATATTACTTTGCATTAACTAGTATTGGTTCATTTTAAATGGATTTTCTCACTCATTGTGCACATTGTATATGTGATATACTTTTGTACACAAGTTTGTATCATGTTTGATGATGCATGCTAACTTGGGTTTGTGTAAAGACTAAACCATGGTTATATGAATGGTTAGGGTTTTGTTTTCTTTTTCATTTATCTTATTTAGTTATTCATTTTGAAAATGATAAGCATAAAGAGAAAGAATGGTGGCTTTATTTGTAGTTTAGTTGAAGCTTCATGAAACTTTGACCTAGTCCACCATTCTTGTCTCTTGCTTAACCCTAACCATCATATCTAACCATGGTCTATTCTCTACACTAAACTAAGGTTAGTATTATGATAAGTATTCATTTTTCCTTTTCATTTTAATAACCTTATCATAATATTATCATCTTCTTCTTCTTCTTCTTCAAGAAGAAAACCTAGACTTCTTCAATGGTGACTTGATGAAATGAGTGATAAATCCAATTCTAAAGTGAACCGACTTCCTATTTCTTCATCCTCTACCTCTTGCCAAGTAGTAGAGTGTGTTTTCTTCACAAGTTTCATGACTTGGTGAAGTTGGAGCTTGATCTAGTGATGCCTCGACGTAGATCATCTTCGGCATCGTCGTCGATGACCTAGCCCGCTTTTTCTCCGATGAAGCCGACGCTAGAGCCCAAGATCCGATTTGTACAGCGAGGAGACATCATCGCGGAGCCATGGAGGTGGAGAACCGGATCTACAAAGGTTGTATTTCCGTTTACTCTTGGTAAAGTAGTTTACTAGTTCTAGTTTTCGCCTATATATCTAGCCAACGATCCGTATTAGGGTTTCTCGGCACCCGTAAAAATTGAAATTGGCATGGTTGATGCCTTGTGAGACCTCATTAGTGTGCCTAGGAACCCTACAGTGGTATCAGAGCCTAGCTAGAGCCTTAGGCGAAGCGTAGACGACGTTTGAAATCCGAACGAACCCGAAACCCTAATACAAAATGCTCTCTGGAAATTTTCTAAAATTTGGATTTTTGTCAATTAAAAATTCGCAGAAAATAGAGCAGGAAATTATAAGGATTACTGCAGAAAATGAAACCCTAATTCCATTGTAGCGCCGCGGAACCGCGGCAATAGCCTCCTTTTGCGGCGGTTCCGCGGCCGTTTGTGCTGATTAGGGATTTGTTTTGATACAGTAATGCCCGTATCTGTTTCCTCTGTTCTCTGGGAAGTTTTAATCTGCATTCAAGAGTTGAGTTTTCTGGGGTTGTTTTGGGGATTCGATGATTCGATCGGATTATCAGATTTTTTCTATGTGGATTCCGGATAATTTTTTTTTATATGTTAAAAAGTTCGACCAGATATAAATACCCAATTTTTCCCCTGCCGGAAAATTTCCAGGTGTTGGATTTTTCCGTGGTTTAGAGACGTTCTAAGTAGTGCAAGTAACGCGATGGACCCTCTAGAAGACAACAAACCTTAACTCGATTATGTGACCGTCTTGAACTGCCCTTTGAACCTTCGGGTTTGGGGCAGTACGGCGTGCCACATGTGAGGCGTTGGCTTGACCCTTCTAGGCTGGACCGTTGGTACTGAGGCATGAACTGGATGTTTATAAACTTATTTCATGTGATGAGCTGTATCGGGAAAACTTGGGTGTTCGATTGTTCGATCGGAAAGTTTAACATTTTCTATTTATCCGGAATGTGATACAATAATTGGAATTCACAATAGTTATGAGATAACTGAATGAATGTTATAAATCTAGCGGTTTAGTCTCACTTGATCGGTTGCCACGGAATTTTGATGTGATCAAAAGTCCGTCGCAATCACGTAGCGTACGCGGATACTCGCCGGGTAAACTTAATAGACAGCCTCACTCCATAGCCCCGACCAAGTGACTGTAGGAGAACCTCGTCGCCGAAAGCATCCGTCCGGGTGCTCGCGGCAGCGCTGTTCCGCCTTGGTGCACTTTGTCGATGGTATCGGGGGTGCGGCCGCCTACTAAAGTTTGCCACGAGCATTCGATCAGGATGTCGGGAATCCTGTTGAATTGCCCAACTTAATATTGAAAAGTGTTTTCGATAATGAGACTAAAATGCGGGGTTTATAATTGTTAGGCATGTGATGTCTAAGGAATTCATTCAATTAGGCATGCAATGTCTAAAGAGATTGCAGATTCCAATTGTTGTAGTTTTACATTTTCTTTTCTGTGACCGTAAGTGTAATATGTGATATCGCCGGTTTCGTTGCTATATATCAACGACAATTGGGATGCGCATATTTACTTACGTTGATGACATGTGATGTTATGTGTTGCTGGATATGTTATATTGGATCGTCGTGTTTGAATAGCCGGGGGGTTTTATGTGAGATGAGTGTTTTTCATTTTCATTCATGTAAAAACTTGTATGTAATATTCTTTTATTGGGGCACTTCCAGGTTGCGGAAGATGTCACCTTTTGTATATTATTTACTTTTCCGCACTAGGATAGACCCAAGGAGGGGAGCACAAGTAACCGGGTTCTGGAGTCCAGTGGGAGACCAACTCGAGGAGTCGAGTCCGGGTCTCCTAACTCTAGAATTGGTAGGGTTGCTTGCCGCTCTCGTAGGGGTCTAGGGGTGTGGGTTTGGCTATTCATCGCGACCGTAGAATCCGTGTTTTATACTGCCTCGTATTGAAAACACGGACGTCCTAGTATATCCAATATTTCATATGATTCTTCTGCTGCGATATCTGTGATGTGATCATGTGATGTTCTGTGATGGATACTTTATATAGTATATATGATATATTATATAGGCGTTACTTATGTTTTACACCCGCGCTAGCCCTGCCCCGCTCTGCCGTTAGTTACCTAACCTAACGGTGCACGAGGGGACATCGAGGCGAATGCGGATGGCATAAGTGTACGTCGTATTTATCTGTGATGTTTAGGTTACTTAAATGATGGGACTTCATTAATGAGATTAATGAAATAAAAGAAACCTAAGATGTTGTAGAATCGAATTTTAAAAAATAAAACAGGTAGCTACAGTTCTTGCTTTGCACAGAGGTATATATGATATATCCTGCACCTTATTCGATGAGGAAAGGACCGAGATCCCTTCACCGGGAGTGACTCCTTTAGCAATAACTGACAGATGCTACACACTCGGTTTGTCTTTTGATTGCTTTTAAGAGTTTCTGCTTTGCACAGTGATATATATGATATATCCCGCACCTCATTCGACGAGGAAAGGACCGACGATCCCTTCACCGGGAGTGACTCCTTTAGCAAAACTAGAAAAGCCTCAAAAACACTCCATTTCAAAACTCATTCGATCCTACAACGATATCAAGTTCATTACGCAATAGGTTTTCAGAAAAACCTGTCGTAGCCCTCCGTCATTTCAGATAAGTCCTATTTAGTATTCGTGCTACGTTTGTTGACCTCCGTCAAGGCGTAGTGTGCGGTAGCTAACTAGTATTTATCTGCTTATGCATATGATGCAGATTGGATTAGGGTAGTCGTGCGGCCTTGTTGACCTCCGTCAAGGGTCGTGCGGGTGGGTTTAATTCAATCAAAAAATGACGGGTTGAACTTGACTAGTAGCTATGGTTTGTTGACCTCCGTCAAGGTCATAGGGTGCTAGGGGCAAAACTATCGGGAATTTCAAGTGTTGAAATTTGCAATGAGATTGCATACTTTCTATGAGATAGTTGGATCCCGATACCCGCTGCGAGTAAGAGTTACTCCTGGGAGAGTTTTACACATTGCAACTAGCCGATCAAGTAGGTGTCTAGAAAGGTGTTAACGAGGTTACGCCTCTGGGAAAACGAGGTTTACATTAATTAGGTTCGTGCGAAAGCACGGGGGACCTCCTTCAAAGTACCGACACTGGCCTGGCTGAAAGATTGGCGAACTTGTAGTGTGTAATTAATCCCGGCTAGTCTTTCCTTTTAGGGTTTGAAGGATGATTTGATAAAAAGCAGTGGGAGCCATCCTGATTAGATAAAATAATAACCAATCTGATCTTGCAAGAGCATACGCTGAGTGTTTTCTTCTCTCTCTCTCCAGGTAGCGACCATATCACGCCTTAATCAAGATAAAAATACGGAGTATTGACCGAACCCGCTTGTTATACTGAGCTGGGGAACGTTGGTCCCGCTCCAACTTATAATTGTTATAAGACAGAGCAGGAAATTGGGGATTACCAGAATTCCTGTGCCGCCCAAACGAAGAGAGTGCATGCTGATGCATCATCTTCGGGTGTGTTCATTACAAAGAACTGTTTCTCAGTATCCTCCGCCTCCTGGGTATATGATACCAGATCAGGATCCCAGATATGTAATCTGTTACATAGGGCTACAGAAAGGTAGAGGACTGAGAACGGGTGATAAGTTTCATGAGGCAGAAAACGGGGCAAGTGTTGCAGCCAAGTCTGTTGGTCACTGTCACCCTGTATTACCAGTACATTGATTCTAAACGAATGTTATTAGATACCGAACCTGATATGCAAAATCATATCTGTCTTTTTATTAGTAAAGAAACGATAAAATTTTGTATTGTTGGATAATGTTTTGAACATTTCCTATATCAAAAGTTGATCGGTTCAGGCACGTTATCTAAAAGCATTGATGTTCTAAATCAAACTACAGTTCTTTAGTATACTGAACACACACAAGAGGAAGTGTTCAGAAATGAACGAATCCTTCTTGAGGCATTGTAGACTAGGTCATATCAATGCGACCCGACTAGCTAAGTTGCACATAGATGCATACTTAAAACTGTTTGAATTTACATCTTGTGAAACTTGCCAGTCGTGTCACAAAGATAAGATGACCATAGCTCCGTTTACTGGAAACAGAGAAAGAGTCAGTGAACTCTTGGGATGATACATGTTGATGTATGATAGGTCCCCTGTCTACACTTGCCAAGACCGGTTCTTTTTACTTCATTACATTCTCTGATGATCTCTCAAGATTCAGACATATGTTCCTGTTGAAACACAAGTCCGAACCTTTTGAGATATTCACAGAATATAAGTTAGAAGTAGAGAACCAAAGTACGGGTATAAGTATTATGTCCTTTGATGAGATCAAGGAGGAGAATACTTGAGCACGGAATTCCTGGACTATTCTAAAGGAGAATGAAATTCTCTCTCAGCATTACTCCTCCGGATACACCATAGCACGATGGTATATCGGGGCGAAGCAATCACACCCTATATGATAAGGTGTGCTCTATGATGAGTACTACTGAGTTACCTATTTCCTTTTTGGGAGTTATGCACTTGAGAAGCTGCATACCTATTGAATAGGGTTCAAATCAAATCAGTTGCCTACCACTTCTTATGTGATATGGAAAGGGAAGAGCCCATATTTTAAGTTGGATAAAATTTGGGGATGTCCGGGCTATGTCTAAAAGCAAGATCCGGACAAGCTCGAGGCAAGGTCAGTTATGTAGAACTGGAAATGTTCCAGCTATACAAACTGCGGCTGATGATTTGATAAAACCAAAGGATTCGATAGTTACCAACGAACCTCAGCCTCTCCGCCGATCTAGTAGGGTTTCTCACCCACCTGAGAGATACTTTGGTTTCTCTATGACAGTGGGAGCGAGGATTGCATCATGAGATGATGACCCAACTAGTTTCGAGCAGGCCATCGAGAGTAGGGACTCTGTAAGAATGGCTGGATGCTTAGTGATCTGAGATGGGATCCATGTACACCAACAAAGTATGGACTTTGGTTGCTATATCTGAAGGGTTAAATCCCCATCAGGAGCAAGTATATCTTGAGAAGATTACTTGGTGTAAATGGAAAAGTTGAGACTTTCAAAGCTAGACTTGTTAAAGCTTTTCGTCATCGACCAGGCGTGGATAATGATGAAACCTTTTCAAGTGGCTATGCTTAAGTCCATCCAGATCCTACTTGCCACGGCTACATACCATAACTACGATATCTGGCGGTTGGGTGCCATGACTGCTTTTCTAAACGATGTTTTAGAAGAGGACGTCTATAAATACACAGCCAGAGGGCTTCGTAGACAGTGGGAGCAGCGGAAACGTGTACACGATGCTTTATAGGATAAAGCAGGTATCGCGGAGTTGGAACATCTGTTTTGATGTGATTGGTCAAAGAGTTTGACATCATCAAAATGGTAGATGAACCTTGTATAAACAAAAAGGCAGTAAGGAGTATGGTGATGATCCTCGTAGAGTACGCGGATGACATACTCTTGATAAGAAAGGAGTTTCCTATGCTACGCTCGGTCAATCTCCGCTTATCACAATGATTCTCCATATAGGATCAAAGTGATACCTCCTAAATCCTGGGTTTTGGATCTATGAGATAGATCTAATTGGATGTTAGGATTCTCACTAGTTGTAGTGAGATGGTATCAACCGATCCTGGGGAGAATCACTGGAAGGGTTCCAGGGTGATAAAGACGACTGAATGTCAGTCACAGGCATTGTCTTTACCCTCAGTAAAAGGGACGGTATGATTGGAAGAGTTCCAAGCTAGATACCGTTGCATACTAGATGATAAAGGCTGGATACATCGCTACTTAAGATGCTACCAAAGAGGCAGTCTGGATGTATATTAGTTCATGAGATGAACTTAGTTCCTCCCATTGTGTGACAATGGTGTTGTGGCTTATGCCAAGGTACGTCCGTCCCATCAGTGATCCAGACATATTCTAAGGCAGCATCACCTGATCATAGAGATGGTTGATCTCCAGGGTGATCAAGGTTAGGAGAGTAGACTCAGAGGACAACACGGCGGATCCACTCACAAAGGCCTTTTCCCAGAGAGAGACTTTTATAGGATGGTTGAGTATGAGATACTACAACCACTGCTATCGGATGGCCCTAGTGCAAGTGGGAGATTGTTAGTTATATGTATGCCCTAGAGCCCATTACTGTATATTGGATGTATATTGTAGTGGATGCTGAGACATATATAGGGAGGACTTTCTTGCTCGACATGATAGTATGCTATCTGGTTGATCTTTACCTAAACGTGTACACTGATTGTCTCTCTGTTACATGTTGGTAAAGCCCTTAGGATGTGTACTTGACTACCTGGACTATGATGCGGATCATACTAGTGGGGACATGGTAGTCCATAAGTACATCCTTCAAAGTCCCTAGTCATGGGTGTATCGAGACGGGGCATCGATATACCAGAGTAGACTAGCGTATACCTTCTCGACCCATACAGATGGGCGATGGATGATCCCATATCCATTGGTGTTTGACATCAGAGATGATATACGGGTGCTCAGTGGAGACTGGGTATACTGGACGGACTCGCCGAGAAATCCCAGATGGTATTATACCTTACGTCAGATGGCAGTTCTCTGGTGACACTTGTACAGAGTAGTCTGTTGACCCGAGATCGTCATAGAGTCTTGTGTGGTTCCCACTGTGCTTTGATTTCCACCTTACCACGTCCAAGAGGGCGTGCAAAATGCTGGTTTTTGGGTACAGTCCCGAGTCACATGGAGGCAATGAGAGATAGGAGGGGATTCGTCTCTCCCGGTATAGGGAGTTGATGTTGCGCTGTGTTCGATTGGCTATAACCGGAAATCCCTGGCCAGGGTTGCTGAGATATACTGGTAAGTGTTACCAGTAGTTTCTCGAACTGTTATAGACCTCAGATCGACACGACTTATCGAGCTATTGGGGTCTGACGTTTACCACCCCTAGGCGAGATATGCGACATATCAGAAGATCAGACCGGACTGTACGGTAAGTGTTACTGGTTGGATTCACAGGAGTGTGAGCGGGCTTGCTCGTCGATCTTCTGATCGCTCAATACCCGGGTGGCCGTTATGTTTAGCAGACCGCTTGCGGCTTGTGGGTGTTTGATATGATCATCACCTGCTGCCGGCGTATTGACGAGTCTTTAGAGTCCTACACAGAGGTTTCCTGGCTCAAGCGAAACGAAATAGGAGCGCATATGAGATATGTGCGGGACCGAGAATAATGCGTGTATGTGATACCGTATTCTATTCTCGCGATGATTGTATCGAATGGTTGTATGCGATATAACCTAGTTGTCGAATCGAGGATTGATTCGATAAGCCGATACATTGTATATTAGTCGGTTATATGCAATATGACCGGATCGTTAAATCAAGTGTTGATTTAATGATTTAATGCATAATTATATATTTGATATATTACTTTGCATTAACTAGTATTGGTTCATTTTAAATGGATTTTCTCACTCATTGTGCACATTGTATATGTGATATACTTTTGTACACAAGTTTGTATCATGTTTGATGATGCATGCTAACTTGGGTTTGTGTAAAGACTAAACCATGGTTATATGAATGGTTAGGGTTTTGTTTTCTTTTTCATTTATCTTATTTAGTTATTCATTTTGAAAATGATAAGCATAAAGAGAAAGAATGGTGGCTTTATTTGTAGTTTAGTTGAAGCTTCATGAAACTTTGACCTAGTCCACCATTCTTGTCTCTTGCTTAACCCTAACCATCATATCTAACCATGGTCTATTCTCTACACTAAACTAAGGTTAGTATTATGATAAGTATTCATTTTTCCTTTTCATTTTAATAACCTTATCATAATATTATCATCATCTTCTTCTTCTTCTTCTTCAAGAAGAAAACCTAGACTTCTTCAATGGTGACTTGATGAAATGAGTGAGAAATCCAATTCTAAAGTGAACCCACTTCCTATTTCTTCATCCTCTACCTCTTGCCAAGTAGTAGAGTGTGTTTTCTTCACAAGTTTCATGACTTGGTGAAGTTGGAGCTTGATCTAGCGATGCCTCGACGTAGATCATCTTCGGCATCGTCGTCGATGACCTAGCCCGCTTTTTCTCCGATGAAGCCGAAGCTAGAGCCCAAGATCCGATTTGTACAGCGAGGAGACATCATCGCGGAGCCATGGAGGTGGAGAACCGGATCTACAAAGGTTATATTTCCGTTTACTCTTAGTAAAGTAGTTTACTAGTTCTAGTTTTCGCCTATATATCTAGCCAACGATCCGTATTAGGGTTTCTCGACACCCGTAAAAATTGAAATTGGCATGGTTGATGCCTTGTGAGACCTCATTAGTGTGCCTAGGAACCCTACAACTACACTACGTACAACTATTGTAAACTATCTAATACCTATACTAACTGGAATTTAACTAATCGTTGTTCGTAACAGAAACGCGTTACGAAACATCCGTGTCGTGTTTTAGAATTTTAACCCCTTTTCAGATATTAGCTTCCCGATTTCCTATACTGATAAAGTAACTTAAACAAACAATACCAAATATCTTAATACCTATACAAAGACCTACCCTAAAAACCAAAACACCCAACTCCCTTTAAAATCCGACGACATCGGATTTTTGGCTATTGTCGCCAGCCAAAATCCGAGCAAAAGGGTTCGTCTTCCTAGGGTTTATTCTTGGTCTAGTCTATAAGATTATTGTACTGTTTGGTTATGTTAATTATTATCTAAGTTACAGCATATCTTCACAGAGCCTATATTTTCCTAAAATATCATATATCTGATTTCTACTTTTTAAACAGTTACAGAACTACAATTCTACAGAGTTAAAATATTATACCTATAGCAAGATTGCTGAAAGGCTTCCTCCAAGATGCACAAGCTCTTAGCTCCTAGCTTGGTAGTGGTGAGAATCCTTAGCACCTAGTTCTTCTTCTTTTCTCTCTTTTCTTGTTTTCTTTTGTGAGTTCTAATTTGTTTTCTTTCTCTTTCTTTTTGTTAAATTCTGATTTTAAATTGGTTTTATGAACTGAACAATTGATATAAGATAAGGAGAATGAACTATGAATTGTAGGAGGAGGTGTCACCAAAAGGATTGTGGTGTTTTCATGCAAGGGTGAGGTGTGTGTGCATGAGGTGTACATGCAAAAAGGAGGTGTGTATGTGTGGTTACTCCTAAGGTATGGTGTCTTGGAGGTGTATCTTAAGCTTAACCATTATCTACCCTAATTGCATAAAAACCCTCATTCAACTCATTTTAGTATAAGGATGCTAACTTTCTCACATAAACCCCTCATTACACATGTTATTATATAAACACTATTTTCTTTACTAAACTGATTCTACTTTAACTTAAAAAGCCTTCTTTACTACAATAAAAATTAAATAACAATATTTGTTTAATTAAATAATTTAATTAATTATCTAAAATATTTCAATTTAATTAGTTCTACACACTACTTATGAAAATGTCCTATTTTGTTTCAATAATCTTTTAAATTAACATTCTATTATTTAATTAATTAAATTAATTTATTATCTAAAATTTTCAAAATGTTACAGATTCTCATGCCGGTCACATGCCAATTCCGGGTCGAAACAAAGTTAGTATCAGAGCGTTAGATTTAACCTTGGTTCGATTCTTGGCTTGACTATGCGGACTCTAAAGTATATATATTTCAGAACCTAGGCTTGACCTTACGAAACTTAGACTTGACTGAGGGGTTTTGGACCTGAGTTTTCGTCACATAGGTTGACCTTGATTGATGGAGTAGGTAACTTGAGTAGAGTGACATACCATGTGTATATTTCGCGGCATACTTACGATACGCTGCTCCGCTTAAGTGACCTTAGGATGTACATTTCTTGAGATCCGTTATTCTATTCGTTCCTATGATCTTATCCCTATTTCAAACCTATCAATTCTAGTCGTTCCTATGATCTATCTTCATCGATATTTGCTTGAGGTTCCTGTCACCATGGCTATGAGAGCAGAGAGAGCTGCGGCTAGAGATGCGGTCAGAGCGAGCTCGTCACGGAAGAAGACTGGCCATGATATTCTTCCGGTGACATAGTAATGTATCGATATATCATTTGTGTTAGGATCTCTTATTTGAGACGAGTGTTCGAGATCTGCACTAGATGATCGGGCCACTGATAGAGGCTTCCAGATTGTGAGGACTTTCAACATACGACCCACTCCAGAAGATCGCGATATTGTCTACCGTGGAGACAGATGACCCAGCTGTTGCTGAGATTGTCAGGATGTCACCTCCAGAGTTATTAAGCTGAAGCCACAGGAGATTACAGGAAGGGATGTGACAAGGATCGCAAGATCATCTTGAATAAGAGTGACTAAGACAATTCGTCTAATTGGATGCCCGGTGCGGGTTCAGTTAAGTTGAAGAATTCTAGTTTGAAGGATCTTGCTCAGACTTGGAGTGAATCGATCAAGAGAGGACATTTTGTTCATGGGATGCTCCGATGTGAGACCAGTAAGTTGACTAGCTTCGGTTAGAAGGGTCTCACCAAGACGTGTTGTGAATTGATCGAGAAAGGACGAATGAAGCGTATTCCTTCGATGATTTGGATGAGTTCCCAAAGACGTAATTGTCCAGCTTTCTTCCACAGAGTGCTGAAGATAACGAGTTCGTAACTTCGAATTCTTATGAGAGACTCTGGATTAACTGTAGCAGAGAATGAATTGCAGTACGCAGCCAGCAAGATATGATTTCAAAGCGAACGATAATGAAGACAAGTGGATAAGAGATTCGTATGAGCTCTTAATGAGTCGTTCTTTTCCGTTGAAGCTAGAGGATTGATACGTATGCAGAGGCATTAAATACAGCCAAATTCCAGAGGAAAGTCGTGCTGAGGACGCAGCTGTCCGGAACAGAAAAGGATTTAGTAAAGGTGCCAACTTCCGTACAGTTTGGCATAAGTGTGATCGGAAGAGTTCGTAAGCAGGTTCTTTCCAGAATACCATAGCGATAAGGATTTGCACTTCGATTGTATCACCGGTGTTCAGAGGACCAGATGACACCATCGTCGACGTGCTACATTACGAGTGGCCATGTTAATTAGCCAGGAGATGTTCAGAGGAGTGCCAGAGCGGGACTGTTTCCATCATTACTCCTAACCAGACCGTCGAGCATAGAGATTGTGGGATTGTTGATCCACAGAAAAAAAGGACCTAGAGACAGAGGACACCAGACCGTGAGCAACAGGCAAGTGGATGTTCTTGCTCTGTCAGCTTTAGGCACACCAGCACTTTTCGACATTGAAGGAAGTGTACCTTAATGTCATTTATTTCAACTTGCATTTTTGTGATCCGACTATCACGCTTGTATCATCTTGGACTTTGGGTTTTGATGATTTGGTTCCATGATATTTGTTTTCGTGCACCGTGGTTGCACCTACTGGATATTTTCTGTCACAGCCCAGAAATTTGGCGCGTGATCAGCATGAGAATCACACAACGTCTAAAGGCGTAACATAATTCAAGTAAGCCGAAGCCCAGAAATCTAAACCTTTTTGCGGAAAATAGTGGAGGTGCAGTTTTGAAATAAAGGTATAATAAAATCAGGTTTTTCTTTAAATGCATAAATAAAGATATTTGAGAAAATAAGGGGTTTATATGCTAGAGTTAAAAACATTTTTCGTCCTTAAAAATTTGGGCAGCACCTCCCTTGTATATTTTGATCCAAAACCACATACATGCAATATATATAGGCATTCCCAAGCGAGAGCTAGCTCTTCGTCAATCAGCGGAAACACAACCACGAAATAAATAGTAAATATACAACGCCCGATGGCGAAGATCAAACATAGAAAGAATAATAATAAAGCAAGACATCAAAAACCTCAAATAGCGAACATACACCCATCGCTCTAAGTCTCGCAACACAAGTCTGTCTAGGTCTACAAATAAACAAAGTCTAGATTTTGATTGATGGGGTTTATCTAGATACAATAGAATATAAAGGGTACAAGAGTGGTCATGATCCAGTGTGTGTCCCACCTACCAAAGCAAAACACCCTGAAAGAACTGTATGCCAGTGATGCCGCTACTGATCCAAGCAGTCAAACCTACTGTGGTACAACAGGGATGAGTTGCCAACTCGTGAGTAGAAAACATCAGCAGGTAGAAATCGAATAAAACGTGATTCCTAGGTCATACTGTATCATGAAGGTAATACCATGATAACTAGGATGATCATGTATGCATATGTGTCAACAATATAATCAATGGCAATGACATATACAAATAAACATCTGAAATCATATGCATGTATGTATGTGGATATCATCCACGTGTGTCCATTAACGACACAATCAATATCATGGAACCTCAGTGTCCAATATCGACACTCGAATCATCATGACAAAATATGCCTGTATGTATAAGAATATCAACCAATATGTGTCCATCAACGACACATCAATATAATGGAACCTGAGTGTCCAACACCGACACTCGAAACATCATGAAAATCCATGTCCAGCATTGACACGTAAATCCTCATATCTCAGGCGCCGCATGCTCAGATCGGCCCTCAGGCGCCGCATCCTCTGATCGGCCCTCATATCCATCTTACGACTCCAGTCGGTATCCTCCGGATAACCGCCGGGTCCAAACTATCAACGGTAGGTAGTGCTCCCTCCTGCCAGGCTCATCGTCATCCCCACGAATTTCTCTCCCCGGGGTACCTTACCGGGTCCACCATATACCCGCGATGGTTCATCCTACTCCTCGAATCGGGTCTCGAAAATAACCTCAGAACCGAGAATACTCATGGTGGACGCCTCGAAATCACATCACGAGAAACCGCGTTTTTAAAACAATTCATAATTTCCTTTGAAATATAACCACGGTTCTCAAATCCAAAAATCTCATGAAAATAGCATCTCAACGCATATAACCATAAAGTACGATGTATGCAAACATAGAACGGTAATATGAGCATATCAAGTATATCATGCAAGCATATCAAGTGATAGTACTGAACAATAAATGTACTTTACGATTATGAATAATAACATGATATGGCAGTTCTACTGTGCAAGTGGCATGGCAATTACCGATAATTAATGTGTGCGAGCCAGCAAATCTGTATAACTGTAACATGCGCATCATCGATAATTGTGCAGGTGTACTAGCAGATGATATCATAAAGCGGTATATACCGGAAACATAACACGTATCACACGAGGGATAATCCAACATAAACATGAACTATAATAAGGTATACATCTACACATGAACCATACGGCCAGTTTAAAATATACGAATCGTAGCTTTGAAAGTGGGGGCTACGATGTTTTTAAAGAAAAGACGCCATTTGAAAATCCGTAGCTTCCCTTGAGGTTTCCATTTAAAAGTGCATACGATTCGTCAGTTTTGGAAATAAGTATGGTTCAGGTGACATCTTTACGTCAACAATCCAGCCTTATAGTATCCGATATAGCAGTATCCTCGAATATCATCCTCAAATCACGAGCGCGGATCAATCATCCGGTATATCTCATCGCGTACGGTAATCCATTGTACGGTGGCAGTAATCTAGATTAAGGATCTATCATCCTATACATCGATAAGGTTACGGATCTATAGTCTCGTACATCCTATCTTATCGATCTCATCACATCTCTATCTCAATCTTACATCGTATTTACATCGATCTCATATCATATCGATATTGATCTCAAATCATGTCACTATCAATCTCATCCCATCGCTATTAAACTCATTATATATATATTGGCACATGTATTTGGACATCTATACCGCCTCACATCCTCATATCAAGCACATCCGCTCATATTATCATATATCATTACATTGACACCTAAATTCACGCCATCTTGTAATAATCATATCAACTCATGTTAACTCTTTGATCATATCCATAATTCATACTTAGGTTTCTCCAAACCATAATTCGTATATCGGTTCTTTTACCATTAGTTGCGGGGGTGTTATACGCCATCCACCTAACTTCTCCCATAGATATAAATCTACTCACCTGCTAACTCCATGCCTATCCGAAGTCGATGTGCTTCCTGATCTCCTTCATCGTCTCGGAAGTCCACGCGAAGGTACCTACATATCAACACACGTCGTAATGTTATTAAAACCAAGTCCGAAAACCGATACCTACATATCCCCATTTATGTATTGAAGCAGGCATCGCGGAGCTGGAACATCTGTTTCGATGAAACAGTTAAGGACTTTGACTTCATCAAGAATGAGGATGAGCCATGTATTTATAAGAAGATTTTAGGATGAACTATCGTATTCCTAGTCTTGTATGTGGACGACATTCTTTTGATAGGAAAAGATATTCCTATACTACAATCGGTCAAGCTGTTCTTATCACAAAGGTTCTCCATGAAGGGCCTGGGTGATGCCTCGTACATTCTGGGGATTAAGATCTACAAAGATAGATCTAAGAAATTATTGGGACTTTCACAGTCTAGGTACATAAAGACTGTACTAAAGAGATTTAGTATGGAAGATTCCAAGCGTGGTAACATACCCTCACTGCACGGAATCACCCTCTCCAAAGAGATGTCTCCTAAGACTGATGAGGATAGGGTTCGCAGGAGCACTATACCCTATGCTTCGGCAGTAGGATCTATAATGTATGTGATGCTATGTACAAGACCAGATGTAGCTTACGTGCTTAGCGTAGTGAGCCGGTATCATTCGAACCCAGGTAAGAACCACTGGACAGCAGTGAAGAACATTCTCAAGTACCTGAGAAGGACTAAGAAGATGTTCTTGGTATTCGATAATAGGGAACTCCAGGTGGAGTCTTTTACTAATTCAAGCTTCCAGAGTGACAAGGATGAAAGCAAGTATGTCTCGGGTTTTGTGTTTGCCCTCAACGGAGGGGCGGTGTGTTGGAGGAGCTCCAAATAGGACACCGTAGCAGACTCGACGATGGAGGATGAATACATTGCTGCAAATGATGCCGTAAAGAAACGGTCTGGTTGAAGAAGTTCATTACTGAACTTCAGATAGTTCCGTCCATTGTTGATCTGATACCTTTGTATTGCGATAACAATGGGGCTATAGCTTTAGTGAAGGAACCATGGTCCCATTAGAAATCTAGACACATCTTAGGCGGTATCACCTGATCAGGGAGATCATAGATCGCCAGGAGATCGAGGTCCGGAGAGTGGATACAAAAGAGAACACGGCGGATCCATTACAAAGGACCTCCCTCAAGTGTAGTTCGAGCAACTTTTTGAGATGTTGGATATGCGGTATGCCAGCAGCTGGCCTTAGTACAGATGTTGGGTATTCAGTACGCCAATTACAAGCCTTTAGTGCAAGTAGGAGATGTTAGTAATATGTATGCCCTAGAGGCCATTACTGTTGTAACATTTCCAAAATAATAAAATATTATTTTCGGGAATTTTTATAATTTAATATTATTTTAATGAATATTTTAATATTCGGGTATAATTAAATACAAATAAAAGGGGGAAAATTTTGGAAAATTTTGGAAAATTCTAAAATAGGGTATTTTATGGGATTATGCCAATTTAAAGTTTTTAAGACTAGTTATATGCTAATTTAGTGTTAATCGCGATTAAAAAATCGCTAATTGGATTTTTAGCATTTTTGTGCAAAAATGTGCACATATCATTTTTACACTTGTTACACTTGTGTTACATTTTTTTGTTGCCATGGTTCATTTGGATTCACTATTTGAGTGAGGAGAAAAGAAAAAGGAAAGAAAAAGTATGTGATGATGAGAGAGAGAGAGAACAAGTCAACCCTCACCTTTTAAACCATGCCCCCATCATTTCCCTTCTCATTTTCTCTCCCCTCTCCCATTGAGCTGCTGCTGCCCTCTTCCCCTCACTCTCCCTCTTCATAAAACCCTAGATCCACCATGAAATCCAACCCAAAACCCTATTCCCACTTCACAAAACTTACTCCCAAGCTCACTAGCTACACATTGAACCTAGCAAGATTGGATTTGGAAGACTTTGAGCAACTCAAGAATTTTCTTGAGTTGCCAAAGGAGGTAATTTCTGCACCTATTAAAGTAGTATCTCATTTCTTGTGCATCAATTCTAGTTTCATATCGATATTGTGTCATTTTGTGGACTTTAGAGATTTCTAGTTAGGGTTTAGGGTAAAACTGAAATCAAAGATGGAATTGAGGATTGTGGTGACCTTAGAACCCCTTATGTGATGCTAATTTGAACCCAAACCTGGAACTAGAACCAGAATACGGAATTACGAAACCGATATCGGAAAAACTGGAAATCTGGGAGTGTTTTGTGGAATCTGCTATCACCCCGAGACCCCAAAAATGAAACTGAGTTGGCAGTGAGATGTGCAGGCATTATAGAACCACCACACCAAACCCTAGCCCCCAACTCCAAACTGAGGCCGCCAATTAATTCCTTCTGGCTGCAAATTGCGGCCAGAGCAGGGTGGATCTACCTCGTTTTGCGTGCATGCCCCCATTTCCTCTATTCTTGACCCTGGGTATATCTAGTTTTGACTGATTCCATCTAGGGTGAAATCTGGGATGATTTTCCTATGTTGGTGCATGATTTGAGACTTGTTTTAGCATGGATTTTGGTATTTGGTGTTTCGTTCCTGTCGGGTGGCGTTTGGACGTCAATGACAGGTGGATGTTGATCGTGTTTACATGCGAAGCGATAGGTTTTTACCTATGCGAGTAGCGTGTGCTGTTTTGGTTTCCGATGTGATTTTCATGTGCTTTAGCATTGTGGTATACTTGTAGGTACCCCGCGTGATGTTGAGGCAAAGGAGATGAAGATGGCGACATCGGCTTTGGCACACAAGAAGCAAGGTGAGTAGATTATATCTACGGGGAGAAGTCGGGTGGATGGCGTATAGCACCCCCACAGTCCGTGGTGATGTATACGAATAGGTATACACACATATATTTATTATGTGTTGTTTAGGGTTATTGATGGTAATAATGGATTATTGGTGATAAGGATGTATTGGTTGAGTAGTGCAAAACCCTAGAATAGTGGTCGCACCCACACTCACACATACACGCATACTTGCATACATTCTTTCATATATCTGTGCGCATATGGGGGTGTATATCTACACATGGGTATGGGACTATGTGTTTATATACGGGGTTTGAGGATGATACGTAGGATTGAGATGAGTCGATGAGATTCGATTGAGGCCGTGAGATTTGGCGACATGACAGAGTTCGTATTGGAGATGTGATATGATGGTAGTGATGCCTGTCATGTGATGATATAGTATGATATCGACTCAGATTTAGGTGGTTTCCATACCCCTCTCTTTTGACTTGACTCTGGGTTCGTAGTTCGCATAGTAGGCGTTAGACTAGACCCGAGTCATACCTATTTCAAAACTAACGAATCGGGGATAGTTTAAAGATAAGCAAAAAGGTTTATACGGATATTTAAAAAGTCGCATCTTTTCTTAAAACACCGTAGCCCTTATTTTACCAAATGCCCTGACTCGTCTTATTTCAAAAGGCAAGGTTGCATGATATATTTATTGAGGCAGGTTCTCTACTGTTGCGTTGATTATTCGATTCTGCATATTCCTGCTATTCGCATTGCTTGCATATGTTTATCGCTATATTATCATCATGCTGTTAGGACACCAGCACCATTATCGATGATGCGTATGTTCCACGTATACTATTTGCCGGCTCACACACTTCATCATCGATAATTGCCATGCCACTACACTGTAGTACTGTTGCATTCATGATATGATCTTTGCGTGGTATATTGTACACCTATACCTGTATACAAACATAGATGATTCAGACTTGATTTGAGATTTGGGAACCGCAAGATGTTCTTCAAACTGATTCATTTTAAAAGAGCGGTTCCCCTCGACATGTGCACATTACTATTCCATGTTGCATGACGTATGATATGCTTACCTTTCTTACATGTCGCTTACATGATGCTTTCTGATTATACGCATTGAGATATGTTGTTTCCATGATATTTCTGGTTTTGGGAACCGTGGGTGTTTTAAAGAGAATATATAATTGTTTTAAAAACCCGGTTACCCTTGATATGATATTTCAGTGCGTCCACCATGTGTTTTCTCGGTACTGAGAGCGACATGTGAAACCCGATTAGAGGAGGCGGATGAGGCCGATTGCGGGTACATGGTGGACCCAGTATGGTACCCCAGGGCGAGAACGGTTTCGCTGTGCAGTAGACGGTGAGCCCGGCGGAGGGACCACTACCTACCGGTGATTGGTTGGACCTGGCGGTTATCCGGAGGATACTGACCAGAGTCGATAGATGGATATGGGCATACTGCCGGGGCCGAGGGCCGATACCGCAGACGGAGCCCGTGGGCCGATCCGGACTGACGGAGCCCGATATATAAGGATTTACGTGCCGATGCTGGGCACAGTTTTCATGATGTTTTCGAGTGTCGATGCTAGGCACTCCGGTTCCATGATTTTGACGTGTCGCGAGGGACACAGATGATTTATATCCTCATATTTCTATGCACATGCTTTATGATATTTACATGCATGATGGTTACTGTCATTGGGTGACGAGTGGACAGGATCCACGTACATGCAGATTGATTACATTGATCATACCTCATATTTATGATATGCTATTACCTGAGGCACTGGCACGAGCACTTGGCACTACACTCATGTATAGAGATTACATTGCCAGTTTAGCATGCTTCACATATATTCATATTGAGGTTTATTTATATCTGATCGTATTGACCTAGGATGGGTCATGCATTCGATTTCTGCTTGTAGATATTTTCTATTCACGAGTTGGCAACTCACCCCCGTTGTGCCACAGTTCTTGCAGGTTTGCCGTACAGATTCCATAGCGGCATTTCTGGCACACTGCTTCCTTGGGTGACTTGCTTGGATAGGTAGGTTCTTTTGTATCAGATCCGCCATTGCTCCTGTATTATTCATTGTATCTAGAATTTCCATCAACCAAAACTTGTATATTGTTTAGTGTTGTATTATTTCGACCTTAGAGTCGCGCTAGTAGTATTACGGTTTTCTGGCTGTTTTGAGTTTCTTTTTGGGTTTTGATCCTCGCCCTTTGGCGTTGTATATTATTATTGCTTGCGTGGTTGTGACCGTCGATTGACGAAGAGCTAGCTCCCGCTTGGGGATGCCTTTTATCAGTTCGTATATATTATTCTTGTTGTACCCCGTTCGGGGCTAGTTTTTACAAAGGAAACTCTGCCGAAAATTTCAGGAAAAATTACACATTTTAAAAATTCATATCCGGCTTAGTTATTAAAAACTTGATTTTTAAACATGTTTTCTTTACCTCTTAAAACTAGTTTTCCCTATTTACTCCTTAAATGGTTTTAGATTTCTGGGCTTTTGGCTTACTTGGATCAGATGGAGTCCTATAGACTTCATAGGATTCAAGGGCCAGTCACGTGCTCTTTCGGGTCGTGACAAAATTGGTATCAGAGCGCTAGGTTGACCTTGGTTCGAGTCTAAGTTTGACTATGTGGAGCCTAGGGCGCCTCTATATACGGAACTTAGACTTAGTCGAGGGGGTATTAGACCCGAACTTTCGTCGCGTAGGATGACCCTTGGTTGATGGAATAGGTGACTAAAGTAGAGTGACGTACCGTTGGTATGTTCCGTGGCATACTTACGACACGCCACTCCGCTTAAGAAACCTTAGGATGTACATTTCCTTGCACAGTATTATATTCTTTCCTATGATCTATCTTCATCGATACTGGTTGTGGTTTTGCTGCCGCGATTGCACGGGCAGAGTGTGCTACGGCTCGAGTTGTCAGCATGAGCTCGTCGTGGACGAGGACTGACCAGGGCATGATTCCCGAGGCATACGGTTGCATTGAGGCTTCGTATTTTGTGTTTCCGCACTATGAGCGTTTGACAGATCGCTGTTGCTAGATTTCCCGGGTGTGCTGATCGGCACCAGAGGATTGAGCTACTGATAGAGGCCAGCCAGGATGTGATGACCGTTGATATGTCGCTTATTCATGACGGTGAGTCGCTAGTCACCGAGGATGAATGACTAGGACATGTGGTTAGTTTGCTTACCCCGATGCGAGGTCATCAGGTAGATTGATTCCAGCTAGAGGCGACTTCACGCAGATTCGTTGAGAGTCGATTGAGACGATCGAATGTCAGGAGCCTACTTTCCAAGTTTAAAGTATACAGAAAGACATGCAGGTGATTCTATGGACCCTCTAGAAGAATGAAACCCTAACTCGACTTAATGACCGTGTGAAAGCCTTTGAACCTCAGGGTTTGTGGCGGTTCCTCGGCGACATTAGTGAGGCTTGGGTTTGCCCTTCTACGGCTGGACCACCGACGCTGTGGCATGTACTCGATACTATTAAACTGTACCCGAGATGTTGAGCTCTTGGGGGATTATGAGGTTCTGACGAGCCGATCAGACGATTCGACATCATTCGGATATCATGTGACAGGACACTGCTTGGGAGACTCCAGATACGAGCGTAGCCGTTGGAGCGCAGTCTGTGTAGCCACGATGAGATGAGTCCGAATCAGTCGATTTTGGAGCAAGGTGGAGTAAGAGTTCGCACGAGATTTCGACGAGATGACGTTTCACTCCGCTGACATCAGAGATGCGATATGCACGCTGGGGACGTGTTCGGCTAGATATCTTCTACTGAGTGATGAAGATACCGAGTTCGTGATTTCGAGTCCGTGTTAGAGACTTCGGATGGACCGTAGCCGAGGACATTGCAGTGCGCAGATAAAGGCGCGACGTCGAATGGTCGATGATACAGACAAGCGGGACAAGAGGTTCGTGCGAGACGCTGATGAGCCGTCATTACTTCCCGTCGAGACCAGAGGCCTGATATGCTTACAGAGGCATTGAGATGCGACCAGCTTTCGAGGAGATGTTGTACTAAGGGTGCAGATGTTCAGAAAGCGAGGAAAGATTATGCCAGAGTACCAGCCGCCTTACAGTTTGGCTTAGGCAAGATCAGAAGAGACCTTGAGTAGGATTCCTTCCAGTACATTGCTGCTATAAGATTTGCACCAGGAGTAGATGCGTGATGTGCATTCAGAGGGCCGGAGGCTGACGCCAGTGACATATTGCTTTACGAGCAGTCGTGAGGATTGACCGAGAGATTTCCAAAGAAGTGCCAAAACGGAATCGTTCCTGTCAGCACACCTGACCGGGCCGATGAGCCGATGGATTGCGAGATTGGTAATCTACAGGAAAGATTAGGAACCAGAGGCAGAGGACGCCAGCCGCGAGCAAGAGGCAAGTAGATATCTTGCGCCGCTAGCATCGGATGTTCCGGTACCTTCTCGACCCTGAAGAAGGATATACCGACGACGATATTCATGATTTGTGATTTTGGTGATTTGACTATCACGTATCCGTTGCTTTGGATTTCGGTATTTTGGGCGATTTATTCGCATGATTTCGTCTTGATGACTGAGTTCCATGATATTTGATTTTGTGCACCATGGTTGCACTTACTGGGTATTTATACCTTGCACATAGTTATTACTCTTGAGGTGTTGATTGCGATTTCATGCCTATTTTATGCCAGTGATTTGATTTACGCTTCCAGCATAGTCTCATGCACTTTTAGTGTTTTGATTTGATTTGTGCACGCTGATGCACCCGGTTGTGAGATTTCCTTTGCGGTACACTTGATTTTGATTGAGCCGCATTATATCGTCGATTTTGACCCTGATACTGATGATTGATTCTTGCACTCCGTGCTTTTGGTTTGACTTACGCATGTTCGGCGGTTGCTATTGGATTTCGTGATTCCGTGCATGTTGAGTGCGCAGGGTTTAGATTTTCATTCGTGCACGATGGATGCACCGATTTGGATTTTCGCGCATGTTGGGCGCATGTTTTGAGATACGATTTTGGTGCACACCCGATGCACTAAATCGAGATTTCTTCGTGCATGCCAGATGCACCGAATTTTTGGCTGTCAGGCACATACGTTGCCTATGACAGATGCTTCGTGCACACCCGTTGCACCTAGATGTTGTTTTATGCACATGTTTAGCACATATATGGATTTTGATTTCCGTGCGCACCAGACGCACAGGGTGGTGTTTTGTGCATTTTTGAGATTTATTCCTTTTGGAGCAGTACATTTTTATGATATTGGATATTTATTTTCACACCGAGCAGGACTAGTCAGAGGAAAGTACCTTGATATATTTTGCATGCATCGATAGCTATCGAAAGGATTTCTAAAAAGCGAGCTATAGTCTCAGTATATACCTACGTGTCCGATATGACACGGAACGTTTTAAAAACAGGAAACCCTTCTAAATTGTTTTCAAAACGGCGGAACGTACTTATTAAACAAAGGATATATATATATATATAAGTATATAGTTATTTTCTTGTGAAAAACGTCCGCCGCTGTGCAGTGTTACACGCATCGCACAGCGACTTAAAAAGATTTGGCATACATTTGCATCAGCTATTTACATGTATAGATTGGATGTCTACATGTATAGTTCTGATCCATATCATATTGATTTTGTATTGGATTTGACATTGTGTCTTTACCATGACTCCGATGATTGCAGAATGCTTGATGGAGTGTTGCTTTTGAGTTATCTGCTCATTACTTCTGCGCATGTATTGCGCTGTGACGTTTTATGTATTGATGATTTCGGAGCCCCGACGACTTGGAATTTGTATCGAAATGTTTTAGTACTTGGGGGTTTTAAATTTAAATTCGGGGACCGAATTTCTTTAAGGGGGGTAGATTGTAACATTTCCAAAATAATAAAATATTATTTTCGGGAATTTTTATAATTTAATATTATTTTAATGAATATTTTAATATTCGGGTATAATTAAATACAAATAAATGGGGAAAAATTTTGGAAAATTTTGGAAAATTCTAAAATAGGGTATTTTATGGGATTATGCCAATTTAAAGTTTTTAAGACTAGTTATATGCTAATTTAGTGTTAATCGCGATTAAAAAATCGCTAATTGGATTTTTAGTATTTTTGTGCAAAAATGTGCACATATCATTTTTACACTTGTTACACTTGTGTTACATTTTTTTGTTGCCGTGGTTCATTTGGATTCACTATTTGAGTGAGGAGAAAAGAAAAGGGAAAGAAAAAGTATGTGATGATGAGAGAGAGAGAGAACAAGTCAACCCTCACCTTTTAAACCATGCCCCCATCATTTCCCTTCTCATTTTCTCTCCCCTCTCCCATTGAGTTGCTGCTGCCCTCTCCCCCTCACTCTCCCTCTTCATAAAACCCTAGATCCACCATGAAATCCAACCCAAAACCCCATTCCCACTTCACAAAACTTACTCCCAAGCTCACTAGCTACACATTGAACCTAGCAAGATTGGATTTGGAGGACTTTGAACAACTCAAGAATTTTCTTGAGTTGCCAAAGGAGGTAATTTCTGCACCTATTAGAGTAGTATCTCATTTCTTGTGCATCAATTCTAGTTTCATATCGATATTGTGTCATTTTGTGGACTTTAGAGATTTCTAGTTAGGGTTTAGGGTAAAACTGAAATCAAAGATGAAATTGAGGATTGTGGTGACCTTAGAACCCCTTATGTGATGCTAATTTGAACCCAAACCTGGAACTAGAATCAGAATACAGAATTACGGAACCGATATCGGAAAAACTGGAAATCTGGGAGTGTTTTGTGGAATCTGCTATCACCCCGAGCCCCCAAAAATGAAACTGAGTTGGCAGTGAGATGTGCAAGCATTATAGAACCACCACACCAAACCCTAGCCCCCAACTCCAAACTGAAGCCGCCAATTAATTCCTTCTGGCCGCAAATTGCGGCCAGAGCAGGGTGGATCTGCCTCGTTTTGCGTGCATGCCCCCATTTCCTCTATTCTTGACCCTGGGTATGTCTAGTTTTGACTGATTCCATCTAGGGTGAAATCTGGGATGATTTTCCTATGTTGGTGCATGATTTGAGACTTGTTTTAGCATGGATTTTGGTATTTGGTGTCTCGTTCCTGTCGGGTGGCGTTTCGACGTCAACGACAGGTGGATGTTGATCGTGTTTACATGCGAAGCGATAGGTTTTTATCTATGCGAGTAGCGTGTGCTGTTTTGGTTTCCGATGTGATTTTCATGTGCTTTAGCATTGTGGTATACTTGTAGGTACCCCGCGTGATGTTGAGGCAAAGGAGATGAAGATGGTGACATCGGCTTTGGCACACGAGAAGCAAGGTGAGTAGATTATATCAACGGGGAGAAGTCGGGTGGATGGCGTATAGCACCCCCGCAGTCCGTGGTGATGTATACGAATACGTATACACACATATATTTATTATGTGTTGTTTCGGGTTATTGATGGTAATAATGGATTATTGGTGATAAGGATGTATTGGTTGAGTAGTGCGAAACCCTAGAATAGTGGTCGCACCCACACTCACACATACACGCATACTTGCATACATTCTTTCATATATCTGTGCGCATATGGTGGTGTATATCTACACATGGGTATGGGACTATGTGTTTATATACGGGTTTTGAGGATGATACGTAGGATTGAGATGAGTCGATGAGATTCGATTGAGGCCGTGAGATTTGGCGACATGACAGAGTTCGTATTGGAGATGTGATATGATGGTAGTGATGCCTGTCATGTGATGATATAGTATGATATCGACTCAGATTTAGGTGGTTTCCATACCCCTCTCTTTTGACTTGACTGTGGGTTCGTAGTTCGCATAGTAGGCGTTAGACTAGACCCTAGTCATACCTATTTCAAAACTAACGAATCGGGGATATTTTAAAGATAAGCAAAAAGGTTTATACGGATATTTAAAAAGGCGCATCTTTTCTTAAAACACCGTAGCCCTTGTTTTACCAAATGCCCCGACTCGTCTTATTTCAAAAGGCAATGTTGCATGATATATTTATTGGGGCAGGTTCTCTACTGTTGCGTTGATTATTCGATTCCGCATATTCCTGCTATTCGCATTGCTTGCATATGTTTATCGCTATATTATCATCATGCTGTTAGGACACCAGCACCATTATCGATGATGCGTATGTTCCACGTACACTATTTGCCGGCTCACACACTTCATCATCGATAATTGCCATGCCACTACACTGTAGTACTGTTGCATTCATGATATGATCTTTGCGTGGTATATTGTACACTTATACCTGTATACAAACATAGATGATTCAGACTTGATTAGAGATTTGGGAACTGCAAGATGTTCTTCAAACTGATTCGTTTTAAAAGAGCGGTTCCCCTCGACATGTGCACATTACTATTCCATGTTGCATGACGTATGATATGCTTACCTTTCTTACATGTCGCATACATGATGCTTTCTGATTATACGCATTGAGATATGTTGTTTCCATGATATTTCTGGTTTTGGGAACCGTGGGTGTTTTAAAGAGAATATATAATTGTTTTAAAAACCCGGTTACCCTTGATATGATATTTCAGTGCGTCCACCATGTGTTTTCTCGGTACTGAGAGCGACATGTGAAACCCGATTCGAGGAGGCGGATGAGGCCGATTGCGGGTACATGGTGGACCCGGTATGGTACCCCGGGGCGAGAACGGTTTCGCTGTGCAGTAGACGGTGAGCCCGGCGGAGGGACCACTACCTACCGGTGATTGGTTGGACCTGGCGGTTATCCGGAGGATACTGACCAGAGTCGATAGATGGATATGGGCGTACTGCCGGGGCCGAGGGCCGATACCGCAGACGGAGCCCGTGGGCCGATCCGGACTGACGGAGCCCGATATATGAGGATTTACGTGCCGATGCTGGGCACAGTTTTCATGATGTTTTCGAGTGTCGATGCTAGGCACTCCGGTTCCATGATTTTGACGTGTCGCGAGGGACACAGATGATTTATATCCTCATATTTCCATGCACATGCTTCATGATATTTACATGCATGATGGTTATTGTCATTGGGTGACGAGTGGACAGGATCCACGTACATGCAGATTGATTACATTGATCATACCTCATATTTATGATATGCTATTACCTGAGGCACTGGCACGAGCACTTGGCACTACACTCATGTATAGAGATTACATTGCCAGTTTAGCATGCTTCACATATATTCATATTGAGGTTTATTTATATCTGATCGTATTGACCTAGGATGGGTCATGCATTCGATTTCTTCTTGTAGATATTTTCTATTCACGAGTTAGCAACTCACCCCCGTTGTGCCCCAGTTCTTGCAGGTTTGCCGTACAGATTCCATAGCGGCATTTCTGGCACACTGCTTCCTTGGGTGACTTGCTTGGATAGGTGGGTTCTTTTGTTTCAGATCCACCATTGCTCCTGTATTATTCATTGTATCTAGAATTTCCATCAACCAAAACTTGTATATTGTTTCAGACTTAGAAAACAGTGTTGTATTATTTCGACCTTAGAGTCGCGCTAGTAGTATTACGGTTTTCTGGCTATTTTGAGTTTCTTTTTGGGTTTTGATCCTCGCCCTTTGGCGTTGTATATTATTATTGCTTGCGTGGTTGTGACCGTCGATTGACGAAGAGCTAGCTCCCGCTTGGGGATGCCTTTTATCAGTTCATATATATTATTCTTGTTGTACCCCGTTCGGGGCCAGTTTTTACAAAGGAAACTCTGCCGAAAATTTCATGAAAAATTACACATTTTAAAAATTCATATTCGGCTTAGTTATTTAAAAACTTGATTTTTAAACATGTTTTCTTTACCTCTTAAAACTAGTTTTCCCTATTTACTCCTTAAATGGTTTTAGATTTCTGGGCTTTTGGCTTACTTGGATCAGATGTTGTCCTATAGACTTCATAGGTTTCAAGAGCCAGTCACGTGCTCTTTCGGGTCGTGACAACTGTACACACGATGTATATTGTAGTGGATGCTTGGACATATATAGGGAGGACTTTCTTACTCGACATGATAGTATGCTATCTGTTTGCCCTTTATCTTAACATGTACTCTGATTGTCTCTATGTTACATGTTGATAAAGCCCTTAGGATGAGTACTTGACTACCAGGACTATGATGCAGATCATACTAGTAAGGACAGTGTAGTCGCTAAGTTCATCCTTCAAATGCTCCTAGTCGTGGGAGTACCGAGACAGGGCATCGATACTCCAGAGTAGACTAGCATATGCGCTTCTTGACCCATATGATGGGCAATGGATGATCCAATATCCATTGGTGTTTGACATCAGAGAAGGTATACGGTTGCTCAGTGGAGAGTGGGTACACTCGACGGACTCGCCGAGAACTCCCAGATGGTATTATACCTCACGTCAGATGGCAATTCTCTGGTGACACTGGTACAGGTTAGTCTGTACACCCGAGATCGTCATAGAGTCTTATGTGATTCCCACTGTGCTTTGATTTCCATCATACCACGTCCAAGAGGGCGTGCAAAACGGTGGCTTTTGGGTATAGTCCCGAATCACATGGAGGCAATGAGCGATAGGAGGGGTTCCGTCTCTCCCGATATAGGGAGTTGATGTTGCGCTGTGTTCGATTGGTTATAACTGGAAATCCCTGGCCAGGGTTGCTGAGATTTACTGGTAAGTGTTATCAGTAGTTTCTCAAACTATTATGGACCTCATATCGACACAACTTATCAAGCTACTGGGGTCTGACGTTTACCACCCCTAGGCGAGATATGCGACATATCGGACGAAGAGACCGGACTGTACGGTAGTGTTACTGATTGGATTCACAGGAGAATGTACATGCTTGCTTGTTGATCTTCTGATCATTCAATACCTAGGTGTCTGTTACGTTTAGCTGACCGCTTGCAGCTTGTGGGTGTTTAATATGATCATCACCTACTGTCGGCGTATTGACGATTCTTTAGAGTCCTACATAGAGGTTTCCTGCTCAGGCAAAACGGAGTAGGAGCACATATATGATATGTGCGGGACCGAGAATATTACGATATGAGATATCGTATTCCATTCACGCGATATATGATATCGGCCGGGTATATGTGATATAGCCGGGTCATCGGATCAACTGTTGATTCGATGAATAGATACAGATTATATTAGTCGGTTATATGCGATATAGCCGGATTATCGGATCAAGTGTTGATTCGATAATTTAATGTATAATTATATATGTGATATATTAAGTTACATTAACTAATATAAGCTCGCTTAAAGATTCTTTTTCTCACTTGGATAATACATTGATATATATGTGATATATGTTAATTGTATTATTTTATTTTGTTACAAAAATATATTATATATGTGATATATAATATTGTAACAAGTTAGGGTTACAAATGCAATATGATTTATGGAGTTTAAACAAGTTAAGGTTTGATTTTGGTTAGCATTTGGGTTAGCTTTTGCATGAAGCTTCAATATCTAAGCAAAAAACAAAAGGAAGCTTCATGAAGCTTCCTTTTGTTTTTTGCTTAGATATTTTGTGTTGATATTTATTAACCCAACCCAAACCCTTTACCCTACTTAACTCTCTACAATGGTTAAGCCTTCATGAGTGACCCATGGTTGAATTGTAACAATAACAATTAATTCATTATTCATCACAAATAGATTTCTTCTTCTTCTTCCTTTGAAAAAAAAGCTTTCTAGCTTTTGGGTTTGTGATGATTTTGAGTGAGATAAAGAAAACAAAAGAGAGCTAAATTCCTACTTCATCATCCTCATCTATTCTAGCCACTTAGATTAGGGTGTTTGCTTTGCTAATACTTGATTAGTGAAGCAAAATCTTGGGTTTGAGTTTCCTCAAGGTAGATCATCTTAGTTGTTGAAGATTAGAAGCAAGCTTGCATCTTTCTCTTCATGGAGCCTCTCTTGAGTCCGGGTACTCGATGATCGTAGCGAAGAGAGCTAAACATGGAGCTTTTGAAGTGAAGGAACGGACTACAAAGGTTGTAATCCCTAACTCTTAGAAGTAAAGTTGTTTACTTGCTATGTTAACCCTATGTCTCTAGTTAAGATCTTGGTTAGGGTTTGTTTAGCACCCCAAAAATTTTAAAGTAGCATGGTTGATGCTTGCCAAAACCTTGCTAAGGTGCTAAGCTAACCCTACAGTGGTATCAGAGCCAAGCTAGAGCATTAGGCGATGTGTAGACGAAGTTTGAAGTCCGATCGAACTCCGAAACCCCGATAAATCCTAGTTTCTGGAAAAAATTTCAAAAGTTGAAATTTTTCATATTAAAAATACTCAGAAAATCATGCAGGGAATTCTAAGAATTACTGTGAAGTACGAAGCCATAACTCCATTAAGTCACCGCGGAACCGCGGCCAAGCCATGCGTTTTGCGGCGGTTCCGCGGCCAAATTTGGGAGTTGGTGGCTCATACTTCAGGGGTTTATTCTTGGGTACTTTTTCATGCTTCTGGGAATTTTTAGTTCTACTCAAGTGTTGAGCTTTCTGGGACATATTGGGAACTCGTTAATTCGATCGGAAAGTTTAACTTCGTTTAAGTTTCTTCCGGATAATTTAGAACGTATTAAAAGGTTCGAACGGATATCAATAACTCACTTTTTTCCTTGTCAGAAAATTTCCAATTGTTGGATTTTTCCTTAGTTAAAGAACGTTCAAAGTCGTCCAAGTAACGCGGTGGACCCTCTAGAAGAACACAAACCTTAACTCGATTATGTGACCGTCTTAACCACCTCTAAACCTTAGGGTTTGGGCAGTACGGCGTTGCCACATGTGAGGCGTTGGTTTGATCCTTCTACGGCTGGACCATTGGTACTGTGGCATGTGATGGATGCTTTTAAACTAAGTTCAAGTGTTGAGCAAAAAGGGAAATTTTGGGTGTTTATTTATTCGATTGGAAAGTTTAACATTGTCTATTTATCTGGAATGTGATACAATATTTGGAATCCACAAGTAGTTATGAGATAACTAATTTGAATGTTATAAATCTAGCAGTTTAGTCTCATTTGATCGGTTGCCACGGGATTTTGATGTGATCAAAAGTCCGTCGCAATCACGTAGCGTACGCGGATACTCGCCGGGTAAACTTAATAGATAGCCACGCCCCATAATCCCGACCAAGTGACTGTAGAAGAACCCCGTCGCCAAAAGCATCCGTTCGGGTGCTCGCGGCAGCGGTGTTCCGCCTTAGTGCACTTCGTCGACGGCGTCGGGGGTGCGGCCGTCTACTAAAGTTTCCGACGAGCATTCGATCAGGATGTCGGGAATCTTGTTGAATTGCCCGACTTGATATTGAAAAGAGTTTTCGATATTGAGACTAAAATGGGGGGTTTATAATTGTTAGGCATGCGATGTCTAAGGAATTCATTTTGTTAGGCATGAGATGTCTAAGGAGGTTGCGAATTCCAACTGTTGTAGTTTTACACTTTATTTTCAGCGACCGTAAGTGTAATATGTGGTGTATCGCCGATTTCGTTGCTATACATCAACAACAATTGGGATACGCATATTTACTTACGTTGATGACATGTGATGTTATGTGTTGCTGTGATATGTTATATTGGATCGTCGTGTTTTGAATAGCCGGGGGTTTTATGTGAGATGATGGTTTTTATTTTCATTCATGTAAAATTCATTGTATGTAATATTCTTTTATTGGGGCACTTCCGGGTTGAGGATGATGTCACCATTGTATATTATTTACTTTTCCGCATTAGGATAGACCCAAGGCAGGGAGCACAAGTAACCGGGTTCTAGGGTCCAGTGGGAGACCATCTCGAGGAGTCGAGACCGGGTGTCCTAACTCTAGAATTGGTAGGGATGCTTGCCGCTCTCGTAGGGGTCTAGGGGTGTGGGTTTGGCAATTCATCGCGACCGTGGAATCCGTGTTTTGTACTGGCTTAACATAAAACACGGACCTCCTAGTATATCCAATATTTCATATATGTTCGTATGCTGCAATGTTCTGTGATGAGATCATATTACTGCCTGAGACGAATGTTTATATTATATATATGAGATATATGTTATATTGCCGATTTCGTTTCAAATGTGATGCTTGTGAAGCATAATAAAATGGGACTTCATTAATGAGATTAATGAAACTAAAAGAAACCTAAAGATATTGTAGAAACTTGTTTCAAAAATAGGTAGCTCTAGTTCTTGCTTTGCATAGCGGTGTTCCTTGTAGAACATACATCACCTTATTCGATAAGGAAAGAGCCGAAATCCCTTCACCGGAAGTGACCTCTTTAGCGAAACTAGCAGATGCTACAAACTCGGTTTGTCTTTTGATTGTTTTTATAGTTTTTGCTTTGCATAGTGATATTTGTGAAATATCCTGCACCTTATTCGATAAGGAAAGAGCCGACTATCCCTTCACCGGGAGTGACCTCTTTAGCAAAACTAGAGAAGGCCTCAAAAGCATTCCAATTAAAATCACTCGATTCTACAACGATATCAAGTTCATTACGCAAAGGGTTTTCTTAAAAACCTGTGGTAGCCCTCTGTCATTTCAGATAAGTACTAGTTAGTATTCGTGCTTCGTTTGCTGACTATGTTAAGGCGTAGTGTGCGGTAGCTGATTAGTGCTTATCTGTATAAGCATATGATGCGTTTGGATTAGGGTAGTTGTGTGACTTTGTTGACTATGTTAAGGGTCGTGCGGGTGGGTTTAATTCAATCGGGAAATAACGGGTTGAGCTTGACTAGCACTTATGATTTGTTGACTATGTTAAGGTCATATAGCTGTTAGGGGTAAAATATTATCGGGAATTTCAAGTGTTGAAATTTGCAATGAGATTGCATACCTTCTATGAGATAGTTGGATCCCGATACCCACTGCGAGTAAGAGTTACTCCTGAGAGGGTTTTACACATTACAATTAGCCGATCAAGTAGGTGTCTAGAAAGGTGTCAGCGGGGTTATGCCTCTGGGAAAACGAGATTTACTTTAATTAGGTCCGTGCGAAAGCATGGGGAACCTCCCTCAAAATGCCGGCACTGGCCTGGCTGAAAGATTGGCGAACTTGTAGGGTGTAATTAATCCAGGCTAGTCTTTCCTTTTAGGGTTTGAAGGAAGATTTGACTAAAACAGTGGGAGACATACTGATTAGATATATTAATAACCAATCTAATCTTGCAAGAGCATACGCTGAGTGTTTTCTTCTCTCTCTCTAGATAGCGACCAAATCACGCCTTAAATCAAGATAATAATACGGATGTATTGACCGAACCCGCTTGTTATACTGTGCTGGGGAACGTTGGTCCCGCTCTAACTTATAATTGTTATAAGACAGAGAAGAAAATAAGGGATTACCAGAATTCCCGTGCCGCCCAAACGAAGAAAGTACATGCTGATGCATCTTCTTCGGGTGTGTTTGTTACCGAGAACTGTTTCTCAGTATCCTTTACGTCCTGGGTTGAGA
This sequence comes from Agapanthus africanus, assembly GCA_030015575.1. Classification (NCBI taxonomy): domain Eukaryota; kingdom Viridiplantae; phylum Streptophyta; class Magnoliopsida; order Asparagales; family Amaryllidaceae; genus Agapanthus; species Agapanthus africanus. Next base: position 522,255,993 of record CM057337.1, read on the forward strand.
TACCGGATAAGGATCCCGCAAATGTAATTTGTTACATGGGCTACAGATAGGTAGATAACTGAGAATGGGTAATAAGTTTCAAGAGTTGGAAATGATGAAAGTGTTGCAGCCAAGTCTGTTGGCAATTATCACCCTGTATTACCAGAATACATTGATTCTGAATGAATGTTATTAGATACCGAACCTGATATACAACATCATATCAGTCTCTTTATTAGTAAAGAAGGATATAATTTTGTATTGTTGGATAATGTTTTGAACATTTCCTATATCAAGAGTTGATCAGTTCAAGCACGTTATCTAAAAGCATAGACGTTCTAAATCAAACCACAGTTCTTAACGTACAGAACACACACAAGAGGAAGAGTTCAGAAATGAACGAATCCTTCTTGAGGCATTGTAGACTAGGTCATATCAATACGACCCGACTAGTTAAGTTACATAAAGATGCATATTTAAATCAGTTTGAATTTACATCTTGTGAAACTTTCCAGTTATGTCATAAAGATAAGATGACCATAGCTCTGTTTATTGGAAACAGAGAAAGAGTTACTCAACTCTTGGGATTGATACATGCTGATGTATGAAAGTCTCCTGTCTACATATGCGAGGACCGGTTCTTTATACTTCATTACATTCACTGATGATCTCTCAAGATTCAGACATATGTTCCTGTTGAAACATAAGTCCGAAGCTTTTAAGATATTCACAGAATATAAGTTAGAAATAGAGAACCAAAAACGGGTAAAAGTATTATGTCCTTCGATGAGATCAAGGAGGAGAATACTTGAGCAACGGAATTCCTGGACTATAAAAAGAAAGGAGAATGAGATTCTTTCTCAGCATTACTCCTCCGTATACACCACAGCACGTCGGTGTATCGGGGTGGAGCAATCGCACCCTATGTGATATGGTGTGCTCTATGATGAGTATTACTGAGTTGCCTATTTTCTTTTAAGGTTATGCACTTGAGAAGTTGCATACCTATTTGAATAGGGTTCCAACCAAATCAGATGCCTACCACTCCATATGTGATATGGTATGGGAAGAGCCTATCTCTTAAGGAAGTTAAGATTTGAGGTTGTCCGGCCTATATCAAAAGAAAAATCCGGACAAGCTCGAGGCAAGGTCAGTTCTGTGGAAGTTTGTTGGATATCCCAAGCATTCGCAAGGGAATATCTTCTACCAAACTGAGGAATAAAAGATGTTTTCTCAGCATGCCACATTTGTGAAAGGGTATTTCTTGTGAAGAAATTAGTGATCATGAGATAGAACTGGAAGGAGTTCCAGCTAAAACAAACTGCAGCTGATGATTTGGTAGAACCGGAGGATTCAATAGTTTCCAACAAATCTCAGCCTCTCCGCCGATCTGGTAGGGTTCATCATCCACCTGAGAGATACTTCGGTTTCTCTATGACAGTGGGAGCGAGGATTGCATCATGAGATGATGACCCAACTAGTTTCGAGCAGGCCATCAGGAGTGGGGACTCTGTAAGAATGGCTGGATGCTTAGCGATCTGAGATGGAATCCTTATACACCAACAAAGTATGGACTTTGGTTGCTTTATCTGAAGGGTTAAATCCCCATCAAGAGCAAGTATATCTTGAGAAGATTACTTGGTGTACATGGAAAAGTTAAGACTTTCAAAGCTATGCTTAAGTCCATCCAGATCCTACTTGCCACGGCTACATACCATGACTACGATATCTGGCGGTTGGGTGTCATGACTGCTTTTCTAAATATTGATTTGGAAGAAAGCATCTATAAGTACATAGCCAGAGAGCTTCGTAGACAGTGGGAGCAGTGGAAACGTCAGCATGATGTTTTATGTGATAAATCAGGCATCGCGGAGTTGGAACATCTGTTTTGATGTGGTAGTCAAAGAGTTTGACTTCATCAAAATGGTAGATGAACCTAGTATATACAAAAAGGTAGTAGGGAGTATGGTGGTGATCCTCGTATAGTACGTGGATGACATACTCATGATAGGGAAGGAGTTTCCTATGCTATGATCGGTCAATCTCCTCTTATCACAAAGATTCTCCATATAGGATCATGGTGATACCTCCTAAATCCCGAGTTATGGATCTATGAGATAGATCTAATTGGATGTTAGGATTCTCACTAGTTGTAGTGAGATGGTATCCATCGATCCTGGGGAGAATCACTGGAAAGGTTCCAGGGTGATAAGGACGACTGAATGTCAGTCACAGGCATTGTCTTTACCCTCAGTGGAGGGACGGTATGTTGGAAGAGTTCCAAGCTAGATACCGTGACATACTAGATGATTAAAGGCAAGATACATTATTACCAAGGATGCTACCAAAGAGGCAGTCTGGACATATATAAGTTCATGAGATGAACTTCGTTCCTGCCATTGTGTGACAATAGAGTTGTGGCTTAGGCCTAGGAACCCCCGTCCCATCTGTGATCCAGACATATTCATAGATAGTATCACCTGATCATGGAGATAGTTGATCTCCAGGGAGATCGAGGTTAGGAGAGTAGACAAAGAGGACAACGGCGTGGATCCACTCACAAAGGCCTATTTCCCAGTATAGACTTCTATGGGATGGTTGAGTATGAGATACATCAACCACAGCTGATTGTTGGGTATGTGATACCACAACAGATGGCCCTAGTGCAAGTGGGAGATTGTTAGTAATATGTATGCCCTAGAGACCATTACTGTACACACGATGTATATTGTAGTGGATGCTTGGACATATATAGGGAGGACTTTCTTGCTCGACAAGATAGTATGCTATCTGTTGCCCTTTATCTTAACATGTACTCTGATTGTCTCTGTGTTACATGTTGATAAAGCCCTTAGGATGAGTACTTGACTACCAGGACTATGATGCAGATCATACTAGTGGGGACAGTGTAGTCGCTAAGTACATCCTTCAAATGTTCCTATTCGTGGGAGTACCGAGACAGGGCATCGATACTCCAGAGTAGACTAGCGTATGCGCTTCTTGACCCATATGATAGGCGATGGATGATCCCATATCCATTGGTGTTTGACTCAGAGAAGGTATACGGGTGCTCAGTGGAGACTGGGTACACTGGACGGACACGCCGAGAACTGCCAGATGGTATTATACCTCATGTCAGATGGCAGTTCTCTGGTGACACTGGTACAGGTTAGTCTGTAGACCCGAGATCGTCATAGAGTCTTGTGTGATTCCCACTGTGCTTTGATTTCCATCATACCACGTCCAAGAGGGCATGCAAAACGGTGGCTTTTGGGTACAGTCCCGAATCATATGGAGGTAATGAGTGATAGGAAGCGTTCCGTCTCTCCTGGTATAGGGAGTTGATGTTGCGCTGTGTTCGATTGGCTATAACTGGAAATCCCTGGACAGGGTTGCTGAGATTTACTGGTAAGTGTTATCAATAGTTTCTCAAACTGTTATGGACCTCATATCGACACGACTTATCAAACTACTGGGGTCTGACATTTACCACCCCTAGGCGAGATATGCGACATATCAAATGAAGAGACCGGACTGTACGGTAGTGTTACTGATTGGATTCACAGGAGAATGTACAGGCTTGGTTGTTGATCTTCTAATCATTCAATACGTGGGTGGCTGTTACGTTTAGCTGACCGCTTGCAGCTTGTGGGTGTTTGATATGATCATCACCTACTGCCGGCGTATTAACGATTCTTTAGAGTCCTACAGAGAGATTTCCTGGCTCAGGCAAAACGGAGTAGGAGCACATATGTGATATGTGCGGGACCGAGAATATTACGATATGAGATATCGTATTCCATCTTCACGATATATGATATCGACCGGGTATATGTGATATAGCCGGGTCATCGGATCAACTGTTGATTCGATGAATAGATACAGATTATATTAGTCGGTTATATGCGATATAGCCGGATTATCGGATCAAGTGTTGATTCGATAATTTAATGTATAATTATATATATGATATATTAAGTTACATTAACTAATATAAGCTCACTTAAAGATTCTTTTTCTCACTTAGATAATACATTGATATATATGTGATATATGTTAATTGTATTACTTTATTTTGTTATAAAAATATATTATATATGTGATATATAATATTATAATAAGTTAGGGTTACAAATGCAACATGATTTGTGGAGTTTAAACAAGTTAGGGTTTGATTTGGGTTAGCATTTGGGTTAGCTTTTGCATGATGCTTCATGAAGCTTCCTTTTGTTTTTTGCTTAGATATTTTGTGTTGATATTTATTAACCCAACCCAAACCCTTTTGTTAGGTTTGTCTAGCACCCAATGTAGAGTTTAGAAGCATCATATGTCACAAAGTTTAAATTTTTATGGTGCTAAGCAAGCATACAAAGGATTCGACCCTAGAAAATTAGGGTTTCAAAACTTAAAGGCAATAATGACTAGGGTTTCGGGACTACAACCTTTGTAGCTCCCTTCGCCAGACTCTTTGGCCTCTTGGGTGTTGGAAGAAGGTCCTCTTGACGTCTTCTCGCGTCCACGACGATCCACCCGAAGTTCCTCGTCCAAGCTCACAACTTCACTTTTCAAGATGAGAAATGAAGAGAACACTCTAAACAAGATGGTTAAACTTGTGTAGAATGATGTTGTGGTTAAGATTCTCACTTCAAAAACCTTTCTTTATGTGTGTTTTACTCACTAGAAGAAACTAGAGAGCAAATGGTGAAGGAGGAAGAAGATGGTGGCTTTCTTTTAACAAGAGTAAAATGATAACCCTTGAAAAAAAATGAAATATATCTTTATATATTTTATTTCTTCTCACATCAAACCATGGTTAAATCTTTGAGTTATTATTTAATTAGGGTTTAAAACATATAAGGAAAGTTTAATCCAAGGTTAAGGGTAGGTGAGAATGGTTAGGTTAAAGAAGAATGTAGAAGCAAGTCAAGAATTATCCTTTCCTTTTCTATTTTGTTTTAAACATAAAATCAAATAATAATCCATTTATTTATCCATGGTGTGAGTCTTATATTGCCACCATTTCCATGTGTAATCAACCATGATAGATGGTGTTATGTATGTATGTATGTATGTATGTATGCACATCCATATGTGCATGAAACTAGAAAGAAAGAAAGAAAAACATACATGCATGCATACATCCATCATATACAAGAAAGGTTTTAAGTGAGAAAACTAATGGTTAAATGATAAATCAACACTTGATTTATCAATCCGGCCATATCACATATGACCCCACCAAAAGCAAGCCACCCGATCAATGTTCGGTATCCTATACGTGCATTTTAATCGGGTCCATGCGCATATCGCATACGCGCACCACAACGTTTCGCCTGGACTGGGTAACTCCTTTGTGGGACTCTAAGACTCGTCAATACGCCGGCAGTGGGTGATGATCATATCAAGCACCCCCAAGCCGCAAGCGGTCAGCTAAACGTAACGGCCACCCGGGTATTGAGCGATCAGAAGAAAACAAGCGAACCTGCTACAACTCCCGTCGAGCCAACCGGCAACACTACCGTACAGTCCGGTCTCTTCATCAGATATGCTGCATATCGAGCCTAGGGATGGTCACGTCGACCCCAATAACTCAATAAGTCATGCCGGTGAATGGTCTATAACAGATCGAGAAACTACTGATAACACTTATCAGCAAATCTCAGCAGCCCTGGCCAGGGACTTACTGATATAATCAGTCGGGCACAGCACAGCATCAACTCCCAATACCGGGAGAGACAAAACCCCTCCTATAGCTCATTGCCTTCGTGTGTCTTGGGACTGTACCCAACGGCCACCTGTTTGCACGACTCAGTAGAGCCGTGGTAGGGTGGCAATCAAAGTACAGTGGGAGAACACACAAGACTCTATGACAATCTCGGGTCTACAGACTAACCTGTGCCAGTGTCACCTGAGAACTGCTATCCGACGATAGATATAATTCCATATAGGAGTTCTCGGTGAGTCCGTCCAGTGTACCCAGTCACCACTGAGCACCCGTATATGATCTTGATGTCAAACATCGATGAATGTGGGAACATTCATCACCCATCGTATGGGTCTAGTATCATATACGCTAGTCTACTCTGGTATATCAATGCCCCGTCTTGATATACCTACGACTAGGGACTTTCTAGGATATGCTTATAGACTACAGATGTCCCACTAGTATGATCTCCATCATAATCAGAGTAGTCAAGCTGATATCCTCAGGGCTTTATCAGCATGTATGAATGAATAAAAGCATGATCAAATCAACATGTCAGATAAAGAAGAACCAGATAGCATACTATCATGTCGAGCAAGAATGCACACTGAATATATATATACATGTATAGATACATCCACTATCATATAATGGCCTCTAGGGCATACATATATCCAACACCTTTACCCCAGTTAACTCTCTATAATGGTTAAGCCTTCATGATTGACCCATGATTGATTTGTAACAATAACAATTAATTCATTATTCATCACAAATAAATTTCTTCTTCTTCTTCCTTTGAAAAAAAGATTTCTAGCTTTTGGGTTTGTGATGATTTTGAGTGAGATAAAGAAAACAAAAGAGAGCTAAATTCCTACTTCATCATCCTCATCTATTCTAGCCACTTAGATTAGGGTGTTTGCTTTGCTAATACTTGATTAATGAAGCAAAAGCTTGGGTTTGAGTTTCCTCAAGGTAGATCATCTTAGTTGTTGAAGATTGGAAGCAAGCTTGCATCTTTCTCTTTATGGAGCCTCTCTTGAGTCCGGGTACTCGATGATCGCAGCGAAGAGAGCTAAACACGGAGCTTTTGAAGTGAAGGAACGGACTACAAATGTTGTAATCCCTAACTCTTAGAAGTAAAGTTGTTTACTTGCTATGTTAACCTTATGTCTCTAGTTAAAATCTTGGTTAGGGTTTGTTTAGCACCCCAAAAATTTTAAAGTAGCATGATTGATGCTTGCCAAAACCTTGCTAAGATGCTAAGCTAACCCTACAGGAGATTGTTGGATATGTATGCCCTAGAGGCCATTATTGTATATGTATACATATGGATGCTGGGGATATGTATGTACAGGACAATTTTGCTCAGTTATATAGTATATTATTTGAGTTGTTTTTATCAGGATATGTGTATTTGTTTCTATTAATGTTTTGTCCATCTTGCACATATCGATAAAGACTCGATACAGTAGTATAATATTACGGTTTGACTTTATCTTAACATGTGCATATATATTATATATATATATATATGTATGTATGTATATATGTCGACCACATGTCGATAAAGCCCGTAGGATCTTGCTTGACTACCAGCGTTATCATGGCGATCATACTTGTGGGAGCTGAGTAGTCCATAAGCACATCCTTAAATGGTCCCTAGTCGCGTGAGTATCGAGACTGGGCATTGATACTCCAAGGTAGACTAGTGTATAAGTTTCTAGACCCCGACGAGGGGGATGGTTGGTCCCGTAGCCATTGGTCTGATGCACCTAAGATCGTATACAAGTGCTCACTGGGTGTGAGTACACTGGACGGACTTGCCGAGAACTTCCAGATGGTACTATACCTATCGTCAGATGGAAGTTCTCAGGTGACATGTGTACAGGTTAGTCTTTGGACCTGAGATCGTCATTTGTCTCATGTGAGTTCCCAATGTGCTTTGATCACTACCCTACCACGGCTCTACTGAGTCGTGCAAACAGGTTTTGGTTGGGTACAGTCCCGAGCCATATGGAGGCAGTGAGTGATTGTTATGGATTCGTCTCTCCCGGTATTGGGAGTCGATATCGCACTGTGTTCGATTGGTCAGGACCATAAGACCTTGGCCAAGGCAGTTGGGATTTATTGATAGGTTGATCAGTAGTTTCCCGGATTGGTCCTGAGCCGCATCAACACGAATTATCGGGTTGTAAGGGTCTGACGTTTACCACCCCCTAGACCCGGTATGCGATACTCATAGACAAAGAGACCGGACTGTACGGAGATTGTCACGGATAGGCTCGGTAGGAGTTCAGACGAGTTTGCTCATCGGCCTTCCTTTTCTATAGGTACCTGGGTAGCCGTTACGTGCAGCTGGTACCGCTGACATGCTTGTGGTTAAACCCACTGCCAGCATACTGTCGAGTCTTTAGAGTCCCACACAGAGGGTTTCCCTGCTTCGGGCGAAACGTTGTAGAGGTCGTATGGTTTTACGGAAGGGATTCGATCACATACGTGTACTTATGCATGTGTGATGTTGTGGTGGATAATACTAGTGGGCTTTGGTTTAAGCCGGATCCTAGTATTATATTCTTGAATTATTTTGTCTCTTTGTATTCGTATTTTTTGGAATACGAATACGGGTATGTATATACGGTGAGGGGAATCTTGTAATTGTGCAAGATGCTTCTAGAAGAAGACACCTCATTATTTGTTTTAACCATTTTTGTTAATGGTTAATGAGGTGGAGAAATGAAGTGTTCATTTGCTTTAAATGAAGCATGGCTACTTTGTGACTCATGGCATGTCTCATTGTTTACTATTGGAGTATGCTTGATATTTTCATGTGTTGTGAATTATTGATGCAAGGTGGCGTATTAGATATTTGTGTAGTTTCAAGATATTTTGGGCTTTGCATTAGTTCACGACACTTAGTCATTTCTTCATTCTATGCTCACTTCACACTCTCATCTTCTCCTTGCTCTCTTCTTCTACCTTAAAACCATAATTGTCTCATGTGTTGAGAAATATAGGTGTAACATTTCAGAAAATATAAAATATTATTTTAGGAATTTAATATTAAAATAATATATTTCCCGAAAGCTGCCCGATTTGCAAAATTGGGGTTTTCAAAATAGGGTATAAATATATACCAATAATTGTGAAATAATTTGAGATTAAAATAATTTATTCATTTAAAAATATATTTAAAGGATTTGACATTTTTAAAATTTATTTTATGCAGCATAAATAAAAACCCAATTAGTGCACTGCTAATCGCGATTAAGTCAAATCCGTGTTTCTACAGTTTTTCATGGTTAGTGCACCATGACATGTTTCATTTAGTTACTTGTACATTTGTGTTGTTTTAGTTATGGTTGGTTATATTTTGGTGAGAAAAGAAAGAAATGAGAGGAATGATTGCGAAGAGAGGGGGGGACATAATGATGAGGGGTAAGCATGCTTGGAGAGGGAGGGGGAGAGAGAGAGAGAATAAGTGAGAAAGAGATAGGGGGCTGCCTCATTTCTCCTTCCCCCACCATTTTACATCTCCTCCTTCATCTTCCTCAAGCTCATTTCCTTCCACCTCCAACCCCAAATATCATCTCCAAATCTCCACCAAAACCCTATACCCCTTTCACAAAAAATGATCACCTCTTCACCCTCATCACATTGGACCAAGAAAAGTTAGATTTTGAAGACTTGGCACTTCTAGGGTTTTGCTTGGATACATCAATGAGGTATAATCCCTTCCATCTAGTTTAGTTTAAGTTTAATAGCACCCTATAGTATTTTAATGCTCAATCGATTTGAATTAGTGATGTAGAGAAGGGTTGGGTGTTTATGTGGACCTATAACTAGTAGTGGGTGTTTACTTAGACCTTAGTGATGTTTTTACTGACCTAGAATAGAGAATAGAACCAAAACACGAACTTAGAACTTTCCGACATCGGTTAAATTGACAGTTTATGAGGGTATATGGGAATCTGGGATGACCCGAGACCACTACAAAATAAGTTCCCATGACAGAGAGACGTGCAGGCAACCTTGAAAAACCCCTAGAAACCTGAGCCCATGATATGAGAATCTGGCCTCAGATTTAAGTGTTTTGGCTGCAAATTGCGGCCATGTTGGGGTAGAATGGTGTGGATTTTGGTCTGTGGCGTTGTTATCCTATATCTAGAGCAACCCAATATGCAAAATGTTCTAGTTTGGCCTAGAGTGAAATCTGGGAGTGATTTTCCTATGTTGTTGTTTTCGAGTTTTCCGTATTTTGAATGCTTGGTTTTGGTAATTGGTATTGTACTTAGTTGTTGGGCGTTTGTACGTCAACAACAAGGGTTGTTTGATTGTTTTTGCACGCGTAGGCTATAGGTTCTAACCTATGAGCGAACCGTGTGCCGTATCGGTTTTCCGAACTCGATTTTAATAGCATTAGCGATTGTGTATTATTGTAGGTACCTTCGCGTGGATTCTGAGGAGACGGAGCGTGGCGTCAGCGACTTCGGCAAGTAAGGAGCAAGGTGAGTAGATCTATATCTACGGGGGAAGTCGGGTGGATGGAGTATAGCACCCCCACAAGTTTTTGATGGAAACCGATTCTTAGAATATAGTTAAGGAAACTTAGATTAGGAAACTAGGGATATGGTTTAAAAGATAGTTAAAAATGATATTAGTGATTGGATATATATATTGAGATATGAGAAGGATTTGGGGATATGAAAAGTGAATGTGAATCACGACTTATAGACATGTAGTTGCACTAGAATAGGTATGAGTTTTAGAGTAGTGTGACATTTGATGTATATATATATATATAATGACTTGTTGTAAGATGACTTAATAAGATATTGATGTGATGAAAAGGATATACGATGTGATATGATGATTTGATTGATATGTCGGTATACAGATGCTGGTCGATTGCGGTGATTGATACCTTTGCCGGTCCCCCGATATGAGATTATTATGGATGTGATCTGGGATATGGGCACATAGGTATATATAGTGTTATGAATCATGTGTGATATGTCATACGGGACATTAGGTCCGTACCCCTCGTTGTCCTATAGAATGATAGGATCCCTAATAGTTTGATGCCGCCGTACGATAATTTTCCGTACGTGATGAGTTTGACTTGATGAATGATCCATACCCTTGACTAGAGTATGCAGTACGATGGATTATACCGTACGTGATATTATGAGGCTGGATGCCGATTGATAGATTCACCGACTCGATCATGTAGATACGTATACCTTATAGCTTTTAGCTGATGATTTACATTATGCTGCATTCATGTTATTCTCATTGCATACCATATACCTGTGCTAGTACACCCACACCATTATCGATGATGCGTATGTTACACTTACACAGATTTGCCGGCTCACACACTTCATCATCGATAATTGCCATGTCACCACACAGTAGGATTGCTGCTTCATGATATGACCCCTTGCATAATTTGCTTGCTATTGTTGCATATGCACCTTTATACGATGTTGCATTGGACTTTGGAGATCTTGGGAACCGCAGGATATATTTTAAAACTGGATTCATTTAAAAGAGCGGTTTTCCCTCGATATGTGCATATTACTGTTCCATGTTGCATGATATACGGATATGCTTACATTTCTATCACATGTTGCATACATCATGCTTTATGATTATACGCATTGAGATATGTTGTTTTCATGAGATTTCTGTATTTGAGAACTGTGGTGATTTCAAAAGAAAGTGTGTATTGTTTTAAAAACCCTGTTTCTCTTGATATGATATTTCAGTGCGTCCACCATGCGTTTTCTCGGTTCTGAGAGTGGCATGTGAAACCCGATTCGAGGAGCGGTAGGCACCGTCTGCGGGTACATGGTGGAACCGGTGAGGTACCCCAGGGCAAGAAGGGTTAGACGGTGAGCATGGCAGGGGAGCACTACCCATCGGTGAGAGTATTTGGGCTCGGCGAATATCCGTAGGATACCGACCGGAGTCGAGAGATGATATGGGCCGATCCGGACTGACGGAGCCCGAGATTTGAGGATTTACGTGTCGATGCTGGACACGGGTTTCATGATGTTTCGAGTGGCGATGCTGGACACTCAAGTTCCACGATTTTGATGTGTCGTGAGGAGCACACGTTGATTTATATCCTCATACTTTCATGCATATGCTTTTATAATATTTACATGCATGATATTATTGTGTCATTGGTTGACACGTGGACGGGATCCACATGCATACATATATTGATGATATGGTTGGATGATATCCGCATACATAGGTGTTGATTACATTGTTGGCACATATATAAATACGGTCACCCTAGATATCATAGTATTACCTTTATAATATAGTTGACCTAGGAGTCGTTTATTTCGATTTCTACTTGTTGATGTTTTTCTACTCACGAGTAGGCAACTCACCCCCGTTGTGCTACAGTTCTTGAAGGTTGACCGCATGGATCAGTAGCGGCATCGCTGGCACACAGCTACTTCGGGTGTTTTTCTTTGGTAAGTGGGACATTGTATCGTACCCACTCTTGTATTTATATTTCATATTGTATCTAGTCAACTCCATCAATCAAACTAGGATTTGTAAAAGTAATGAGACTTAGTAGGACTTGTATTTGCGAGACTTAAGCGATGGGTTATATGTTCTCTTATTCGGTTGTCGTCTTGCTTTTATTTATCTTTTGTGGTGATCTTCTCCATTGGGCGTCGTATACTTATATTTACTGTCTTGCGTGGTTGTGATCCGCCGGTTGGCGAAGAGCTAGCTCCCGCTTGGGGATGCCTTTATATTATTATGTATTGTGGTTTTGGATCAAAAAATACAAAGGAGGTGCTGTCCAAATTATTAAAAGACGAAAACCTATTTTCCAACTTGCATTTTCCATGTTCCATTACCTACGCATTTATAAAATCATTTGATTTCATCACACCTTTATTTCAAAACTTCACCTCTTTTATTTTCTTAAAAATGCTTTAGATTCCTGGGTTTCGGCTTACTTGAATTACGTTACGCCTTTAGACGTGGCGTGATTCAAGTGCTGGTCATGAGCTAATATTGGCAGGTCATGACAAAGTTGGTATTAGAGTGCTAGGTTTAACCTTGGTTCGAGTCTATGTTTGACTATGCGGAGTCTAGGGCGGGTATGTATTTCGGAACCTAGGCTTGACCTTACAGAACTTAGACTTGAACGGGGGGTATTAGACCCGAACTTTTGTTTCATAGGTTGACCCTGATTGATGGAGTAGGTAGCTTGAGTAGAGAGGCATACCGTATGTATGTTCCGTGGCATATTTACGATATGATACTCCAATTAAGAAACCTTAGGATGTATATATTTTGATATCTGTGATTCGCTTCGTACCCATGATTATACATCCATTTGAGATCCTTGATTCTATTCGTTTTCATGATCATACTTTCATTGATGCTGTTTCTTCTTATGATCATGTATCCATTTTGGATCTGTCATTCCTTTCATGCCCTTGATCTATTTTCATCGATACATCCTTGAGGTTCCTGTCACCATGGTTTGAGCGCAGATTGAGCTGCTGCTAGTGAGGCGGTCAGGGCGAGCTCGTCATGGACGAGGACTGACCATTGTGTTTTCTGGTGAAATGGGAATGTCTCGATGTAGTGGTTGTATTGTAACCTCTCGTTTGAGGCGAGTGTTCGGTTTTTCACCGTATGATCGGGCCATCGATAGAGGCTGCCAGTTGTGAGAGGACTGTTGATGTACATCATACCTCAGAAATTGTGATGTCGTCTACCGTGCAGACAGATGACCCAGCTATTGCTGAGATTGATGAGATGTCGCTTTCAGAGCTTACGAGCTGAGATCGCTGGAGCTTTCAGGCAGAGATACGACAGATGATAGCTAGTCTACCTTGAGTTGAGAGACGAAGGGTATTCACATGTCGTCTAGGCGAAGCTAAAAAGTTCGAACGAATGTCAGAAAACCCATTTTTCCAAGTTTAAAGTATTCGGAGGAACATATAAGTAATTATGTGGACCCTCCAGAAGAATGAAACCCTAACTCGACATAATGACCATGGAACCGCTTCTGAACCTTAAGGTATGCAGCAGTTCAGCGGTGCCATCAGTAAGGCTTAGGTTTGCCCTTCTACGGTTGGTCCATAGGTACTGTGGCATGTACTGGATATTATTAGACTGTGCTCAGGTGTTGAGCTTTCGTGGAATTTTAGGACTTTGAGGAATCGATCGAAATGTTTAACGTCGTCTGAATATCACGTGATAAGAGATCATCAAGCTGACCAGGTTTGGATAGAGGACCTCATCCAGATGCGTTGTGAGTTGATCGAGAATGGATGAGTATTGAGTATTCCTCCAATGGTTGGGATAAGCTCCCGAGGTCGTGTCGGTTAGATATCTTCTACAGAGTGATGAAGATGCCGAGTTCGTGATTTCAAGTCTGTGTGAGAGATTCCAGATCGACTGTAGCCGAGAACGATTGCAGTACGCAGATAGCGTGACGTGACGCCAGAGTGGACGATGATACAGACGAGTGGAACGAGAGGTTCGTACGAGGTGCTGACAAGCTATTGTTACTCCTTGTCGAGATTAGAGATCTGATATGCATACAGAGGTGTTAGGATGCAGCCAGTTTCCGAGGTAATGTTGTACTGAGAACGCAGATGTCCAGAAAACAAGAAAAGATTATGAAAGAGTACCATCCTCCATATAGTTTGGCATAGGCGAGATTGGAAGAGACCTTGAGCCGGTTCCTTCCAGGACACTGCTGCGATAAGATTTGCACCGAGGATCAGTTGTGTCACGTGTGTTCAGAGGGTCAGAGGCCGACGCCAGTGACATGCTGCTTTACGAGTGGTCATGCTAATTGGCCGAGAGATGACCAGAGAAGTGCCAGAGCGGAATCATTTCCGTTAGCACACCTGACCGGGCCAATGAGCCGATGGATTGCGAGATTGGTAATCCAAAGAGAAAATAAGGACCCAGAGACAGAAGACGCCAGACCGTGAGCAGGAGGCAAGCGGATGTACTTGCTCTGCCAGTTTTGGGTGCACCGACATTTTTCAACATTGTAGGAGGTGTACCTCAATGCCATTTGTTGCGATTTGCGTTTGTGATCCGAGTATCATGCTTATATCGCTTGGATTTGAGTTTTGATGATTAAGTTTCATGATATTGTTTTCGTGCACCATGCTGCACCTACTGGGTATTTATATTTGGTGCATAGTTATTGCACTTGTGATATGCTTTATACACCATTGTGTTAGTTTATGATTTGTGCATATTTATTGCACTTGAGATTCGGTTTTGTGCCTTGGCTGCACGTATTTATGATTTCATGGATTTCATACGGTTGATTTGATTTTGTGCATGTGGTATGCACTCAATTTGATTTATGCACTCGGTATAGTTTACATGTGCTTGCAATGCATTGACATGTGTTTTGTGCCTGCAGTTGCACACGTTTATGATTTTTATACACCTTGGTACACTCAGTGTTGCTTTTTATATGCATTTGAGTTATTGATGAGTTTTCGTGCACTGGATGCACCGGAATTGTATTCGTGCACTTTACCTCACTGGGAATTGATTTGGACTTGATACGCTTGGGTTGGATTTTCACGCATGTTGGGCGCATGAGATGAGATGTGATTTTGTGCATACCTGATGCACTCGATTGGGATTTTCATTCATGCATGTTCGATGCACCAGATTGGTATTTTGTGCACTTGATGCACCAGATTTGTATTTATACATTTATGCACTGTATTTGTATTTCGCGCACTATCGATGCACTAGATGTAGTTGTCATGCACACCCGTTGCACTGGACAGATACTTTCGTGCACACCCGTTGCACTTAGTTTTGCTTTTGTGCATATTGTGGCACCTGTATTTGGATTTGATTTCCATGCGCACCAGACGCACGTGATGGTTGGATACGCCTTTTGAGGCTGATTTTGCTCTTGAGCACTTGTTTTCATTATTGGCACTATGTTAAGTAGTAGCCAAACAGGAGTGATCCGAGGATAGTACCTGAGTACTTTACATGCATTAAAAGTTTAACAAGAGTTTTTCAAAATGGAACTATAGTCTCGCTATTTCCTATGTGTCCGTGAGCGACATGAATGTTTACAAAGGAAAACCTTTTGGGATATTTCAAAGACGGCGGAACGTATATTTGAGCGAAACATATATGGATATATATTATTACTTTAAAAATGAACATCCGTTACTTGTGCCATGAGTTACGCATTCACGCGGCGATTCAGAAGAGATTTTGCATGTGTTGTATTCAGTTTTGGAGATTTTTCAAGGATGCGTACTATATAGGTATTATAGGATTTGACTAGTGCATATTGGATTTCAGTAGTAGATTTCGAGATCTGTATCTCCATTGTAACTCTGAGGATATGCGTGCAAATCCGATGATTTGCGTGACGCTTGACGGAGTTCGGTTTTGAGTTTTGTACTCGTTTTCATGCGCACTTGACGCGCTGTGTTTTCGGTATCTACCGTGATTTCAAAGCCCCGTTGATTATTGAAATGTTTTAGCATTTGGGGGTTTAAATTTAAATTCAGGGACCAAATTTATTTAAGGGGGAAGATTGTAACATTTCAGAAAATATAAAATATTATTTTTGGAATTTAATATTAAAATAATATATTACACGAAAGCTGCCCGATTTGCGAAATTGGGGTTATCGAAAATGGGTATAAATATATACCAATAATTATGAAATAATTGGAGATTAAAATGATTTATTCATTTAAAAATATATTTAAAGGATTTGGTATTTTTAAAATTTATTATATGCAGCTTAAATAAAAACCCGATTAGTGCATTGCTAATCGCGATTAAGCCAAATCCGCTTTTCTACAATTTTTCATGGTTAGTGCACCATGACATGTTTCATTTGGTTACTTGTTCATTTGTGTTGTTTTAGTTATGGTTGGTTATATTTTGGTGAGAAAAGAAAGAAATGAGAGGAATGATTGAGGAGAGAGAGAGAAGGGACATAATGATGAGGGGTAAGCATGCTTGGAGAGAGAGAGAGAGAGAGTGTGGGAATAAGTGAGAAAGAGAGAGGGGGGCTGCCTCATTTCTCCTTCCCCCACCATTTTACATCTCCTCCTTCATCTTTCTCAAGCTCATTTTGTTAGTATATATGCCCTAGGGGCCATTATTGTATCATACTAGCTTGTATATTAGTTAATGGAAGCTTGGGATATTCACAGTTGTATTAACAGTCTTGCTCAACATAGTAGTATGCTACTTGGTTTATATCTATCTTAATATGTGTATATGTTTCTTTTAGCATATCGCGAATACATATTGATAGAGCCCTTAGGATCTTACTTGACTACCAGCGTTGTGATGGCAGTCACACTAGTGGGAGCTGGGTAGTCTACAAGCACATCCTTTTTCAGGTCCCTAGTCATAGGATTATCGAGACAGGGCATCGATACTTCAGAGTAGACTAGTGTATACGCTTCTCATCCCAGCATGGGAGATGGTCTGTTCCACAGTTATTAGTACTTTGTACTGGAGAAAGTGTGCAGGTGCTCTTTGGCTTACGGGTACACCGGTCAGAACTCGCAGGGAACTGTTGGTTGGTATTATACCCGTCGTCAGTTAATATTTCCCAGGTGACATGAGTACAGCATAGTCCGTAGACTTGACACTGCTGCTTCGCCTCGAGTGTTTTCCCACTGTTCTTAGATTGCTACCCTACCACGGCTCAAAGGAGTTGTGCAAACAGGTAGCAGTTCGGTGCAGTCCCGAAGCACTTGGAGGCAGTGGCAGTTAGAAAGGATTCGTCTCTCCCGGTATTGGGAGTTGATATCGCACTGTGTTTGGAGATCCATTACGCAAAGTCCATGGCCAGGGCAAACGAGATTTACTGGTAGGATTTCCAGTAACTTCTCAAGGTGTAATGGGCTTCACTCCGACACGACTTATACAGCTTTTAGGGGACAGACGCTTGCCGCCCCCTAGGCCCGATATGCGATAGTCTTAGATGAACAGACCGGACTGTACGAAGATTGTCACATCAGGATCAGTAGGAGTTCGGATGTGTTTCCTCATCGGCCTTCTTATCGACATCTACCTGGGGACCGTTACGTATAGCTAGTACCATTTGTGGCCTGTGGTTAAACCCACTGCCAATGTAGTGTCGAGTCTTTAGAGTCCTACACAGAGAGTTTCCCTGCTTCAGGCGAAACGATATAGAGGTCGTATGGTTTTACGACAGGGTTCGGACATATACGTGTACTTGTGCATGCATGATGTTCGGACTGATTATACTAGCGGGCTTTAGTTTAAGCCAGCTTCTAGTATAGGATTATTGGATTTATTCAGTCTCAGTATATCCGTGTTTTACGGATGGGGAGCATTCTCGTAATTAGTCTAGAAGCTTCCAGAACAAAGGTGAGGTGGAGCTTATGTGTAATTTTCATTAAATGAATTAGTGACTCATGAGATGATTCATCCAAATGAGTTAATGAAGCATTAATTTTTTTAATGACTCATGAGATGATTCATTCATTGTATTAAATGAAGAATGGTTGTAATTATCTTATATGATTTATTTGATAATCATTATGCTTCATATAAATATAGAAATGAGTTATTTTTTATTTCATTCTCACATACACACTCTTTCTCCTCAAGCTCTCCTCTTCTTCAACCTAACCCTAATCCTCTCATGTGTTGAGATCCCAAGGGTTAGAAAGATTAATAGATCATTAATCCACTTCTATATCTTCTAGGTCACTTGGATTAGTAATCTTAGCCACTTAGTTATCTCAAGTGAGAGGTTAAAACTTGGAGAAGGAACTCTCGGGTGGATCTTCTATCACATCGAGGAGGCCGACGAGGATATGAACAACAAGAACAAGAAGGACTAGTATCTTGAGGTATAATCATCTATCATAGTAGTTTATCACTTCTAGATAATTGTTAGTTAGGGTTTAGCAAAGATCCGTAAAGTTAGTCGATGTTAACGTGAACAAAGTGATTGCTTTACCTATTCCGCCTCCCCGCATCATGTGGGATGTCTAACATCGACTTACAGTGGTATCAGAGCCTAGCTAAAGCATAACTAACATGTTAGCAAAGTCTTTAGAAATTCCATCACAAAATAATCCTGAAAATACGACGTTTTCACCTAGGTTTTGCCGATTTTAAAACGGGGTCTAAAAATTTTTCAGGGACCCTTAAAAATACAAGCAGGGTTTTTTAAGAATTGTGAAGAAATTTGGGATCATGACTCGACCAAACCACCGCGGAACCGCGGCCGATACAAGCGATCCGCCGCAGATCCGCGGCCGAGTTGACACCGAGTCAACCCAAACTTGCTCAGTTATTCTTCTGTGTTGATGTTGTGTTTTCTGGGATGATTTGTTTCTGCTCAGGTTTTATGTGCACAGAGAATTGTTTGGAGTAGATTCATATGTGTTGCTTGATCGAAATTCTAAGAAGTTTGGATAACTGGATTATATCTGTGTTATGATTAATGTGTTCGTAAACCTCCCCTAACTGCTAGTATGTCGTTTAGCAGGGGGTTGCACATTTCTGTAATGGTTTTTACTGGTTTGTGAATATGAACTTGTTAGATTGTCGTGAATGGATAGCCGGGGATGTGAGATGTGTGTTTCTTTCATTCAAATGTAAATTGTAATTTGTTGTAATATTCTTTTGCGGGGCATATCCGGGTTGAGCTTGTAGCCACCGTTGTATTATTTCATTTACTGTTTTCTGCTCCTAGGATAGACCCAAGTTGGAGTGCACAA
Source organism: Agapanthus africanus (assembly GCA_030015575.1). Classification (NCBI taxonomy): domain Eukaryota; kingdom Viridiplantae; phylum Streptophyta; class Magnoliopsida; order Asparagales; family Amaryllidaceae; genus Agapanthus; species Agapanthus africanus. The sequence continues at coordinate 522,275,454 of CM057337.1, forward strand.
ACTACCGGGTACTTTGAAGTGTTTAGTGGCCTACTCATGTCGTTGAGGGAAACCGCTTCACTTCGGGTACTTGGCGGGTAGTTTGCAGTACCCGTAGGGGTCTAGGGTGGGGTTTGGCTATTCATTGCGACTGTGTAATCCGTCTTTCATTGCAGGCTCAAAAGAAATATGGATTGCTTGTATATCCAATTTGTTCATCTGTGATATGGAATGCCTATTATTGCGTCTGACGAATGTACAATATCTATATATGATATCTAGTAGGCGTTACTTATGTTTTGCATCCGCGCTAGCCTAGCCCCCGCTTTGTCGTTAGTTAAGTAACCTAACGGGTGAATGACGGGGCCCAGTAGCGAATGCGGATGGCATAAGAGGACGTTGTATTTTCGTTGTTTTCTGTAATGATAGGTTAATTGATGGGACACATTATTTTAATGCAAAGAAAATAAACCAAAGTTGAATTGTTGGAACAGTTTAAAAGAAACCACTCGGTTATTTTAAAACAGAAGATTTTTTTAATTGCGGAGCTTAAACCACTCCTTTTAAAAGCTATCAGGTTCTTTCGATCATATCAAGTTCACTACGTTCACGGTTTCGCCAAAACCATTCGTAGCCCTCCGTCATTTCATTTGGGTATTCAGTAGTATTCAAGCTATGTATTTGACCAACGCCAAGGCATAGTGTTTGGTAGCTGCTAGGTATTCATCTGTTACATAGATAGATGAGTTGGTTTGGGACAGTCGTACTGCCATTTGGCCAACGTCAGGGGTATGTACGGGTGGGTTCAAATTAACAAGATAATGATGGGTAGAACTTGACATGTGACTTATGACATTTTGACCAACGCCAAGGTCATAAGAGCATGGGGCAGAAATCGATATCGGGAGTTTCTAAAGAAACTGAAACTTTCTGGTGTTGCATACCATTGGGAGTGTGATAATTTTGGTAGGATTCCTTCGGCTTTATCACACGATGATATTTGGATCCCGATCCTACTGTGAGTATATGCTACTTATCAGGAGATTCTTTCCCTTAAACGATCAATGCTATAAACCAAGTAGGTGTCGAGAAAGGTGTCAGCGGGGCTACGCCCTCAGAGAAAAGAGGTTATTTAATTAAGGAACTTCGCGAAAGCTTCGTAAAACCTCCCTCGAAGTACCGACACTGGCCTGGCTGAACGGTTAAGCAAGTATTGCACGGTGAAAATAGTCCTGACTAGTTCTTCCTTTATGGTTTGAGGAGGGATTCAAGAAACAGTAGGAGCCATCCTGTTTAGATAAACTAAAAACCACTCTAAACTTGCAAGAGCATCATGCTAAAGTGTTTCCTCTCTCTCTCTCCTAATTGCAGCAACCCAGAACATGACAGGCCTTAAGTTATTATTAGATAAAAATATTTTGACAGGGCCAAACTATAAAGATTGGTTCCGGAATGTCAAGATGGCAATTACCTATGACAAAATGGGGTATGTCCTTACTACTAAAGCCCCTGCCGTCCCAGGTCCTAATCCAGTGTCGCGGATAAGGAAATCAGCAAGACCTGGGAGTTAGACTGCGCGAAGGCCAAGTGCATCGTGCTTGCCTCTATGAATAATGAACATCAGAGGAGGCACGAGAATATGGATCTAGAATCCATATTTCTCCTCACCAAGGAACTGTATGGAGAGCAATCTCGTATAGCTAGATACGAGACCTCGAAGAACTTGTTTCAGTCGAGGATGGCCGTCGGATCATCTGTAGGGGAACATGTCCTTAAGATGATTGGCTATATTGAAGAGCTCGCAGATCTCGGGACAACATTAGAGAACGAGCTGTATACAGACTTGATTCTCCAGTCCTTTCCTTCCACCTACAACCGATTTATCTTGAATTTCAACGTTCAAGGTAAAGAAGTTGAACTTCCAGAACTCCTTAACATGTTGAGGAGTGCAGAGAGCACCTTGCAGAAGGCAAGGGAAACACCCACTATGTTTGTTCATGGTGCTTCCTCTTCCAGGTCCAAGGCAAGGGCCAAAGGAAGGAAGAAGAAGGCCGCTACCAAACCGAGAGGTGGTGTTGGTAAGGTGGGAGTCAAGAGAAAGGCAAAGGTTGTGGTGCCAGTAGTGGCAAAGGATGAATGCTTCTACTGTCGTAGGAAAGGCCATTGGAAGAAGGATTGCAAAGCTTGGATTGCCAAGAACCAGGACCCGAGGCAAGTTGTGGCTTCGGCTTCAGGTGTGTTTGTAATTGAAAATTGTCTGTCAATCAACTCTACTTCCTGGGTATTGGATACCGGATTAGGTTCTCATATATGCAATTCATTGCAGGCACTGAGAAACCGTAAAGTGCTGAAGGTTGGTGATATGACCCTCCAGGTTGCTAACGGAGCTAGCGTGAATGCTGTGTCCATAGGGGATTATCATCTTGGATTGACGAGTGGACATATTTTGGTTTTGCGCAACTGTTTTTGTGTACCTAATTTAACGTGTAATATCATATCAGTATCGTTGTTATCAAAAGAAGGTTATGATTTTACGTTTGTAAGTGATGTTGTTAACATCCACCTTAATCATGGTTTGATTGGGTCCGGTACACTAGATAACGGTATATACGTGTTAAACCAATTAGAGATTTTCAATGTCCAGAACACACTAAAAAGAAAGTCTCCAGAAATAAATCAGGTTTTCTTATGGCATTATAGACTGGGTCACATCAATGAGACAAGGTTAACTAAGTTACATAAAGAAGGATATTTGGATCCGTTCGAATATCAATCTTATGCCACTTGTCAATCATGTCTCAAAGGAAAGATGACAAAGACTCCATTCACTAGACATGGAGTAAGAGCGAGCGAGCTCTTAGGACTCATACACAGCGATGTATGTGGTCCAATGTCTACACATGCAAGAGGCGATTTTTCATATTTCATTACTTTTACGGATGATTACTCTAGGTATGGATTCATTTTCTTGATGAAACATAAACCCGAGGCCTTTGAGAAATTCCGAGAATATAAGAATGAAGTAGAAAAACGAAACCGGCAAAAGTATCAAGACACTGAGATCTGATCGAGGTGGTGAATACTTAAGTGCCGAGTTCCTGGGTTACCTAAAAGAGAAAGGAATTCTCTCTCAGCTTACTCCTCTATACACTCCACAACATAACGGTGTATCAGAAAGGCGGAACCGAACCCTATTGGATATGGTACGTTCCATGATGAGTAATGCTGAGTTACCGCGATCTTTCCGGGGTTATATACTAGAATCAGCTGCATATCTTTTGAACAGGGTTCCTACCAAGACTGTGCTTACCACACCATATCAGATGTGGAGTGGGAAGAAACCCTATCTTCAGTATCTCAAGATATGGGATGTCCAGCATTTGTTAAAAAGCAGCATGCGAACAAACTCGAGGCATGATCAGTACAGTGTAAGTTTGTGGAATATCCAAAGAACTCCAAGGGGTATTTTTTCTATTACGCAGAGGAACAAAAGGTTTTTGTTTCTCGTAATGTCCATTTTCTAGAACAGCAGTTTTTAGAAAAGGAAACAAGTGGGAGTGCAATAGAACTGGAAGAAATTCCAGAACCAAGACTACTACTGAAAGTTTGGGAGAGCCAGAAGTTCCAGAAGAACAGGACATTCCCGCACCCTTTCGCAGGAGTAGTAGGCCGTCTCATCCGCCTGAAAGATACTACGGTTTTCTCATAGACGGGGATAGAGAGGATTGCGTCATTGATAATGATGAACCTACTAGCTTCCAGCAGGCCATCCAGAGCGGCGACTCGGTAAGATGGCTGGATGCAATGCGGACCGAGATGGAGTCCTTGTACACCAACAAAGTATGGACTTTGGACTTTGCTCCAGATGGGGTAAAACCCATAGGATGCAAATGGATCTTCAGGAAGAAGATTGGTGTAGATGGACAGGTGGAAACCTATAAGGCTAGACTTGTTGTAAAGGGTTTTCGTAAAAGACCTGGTTTGGACTATGACGAAACTTTTTCTCCAGTGGTTATGCTCAAATACATTCGGATCCTTCTTGCCATTGCCGCCTTCCATGATTATGAGATCTGGCAGATGGACGTAAAGACGGCTTTTCTAAATGGTAATTTAGAAGAGTGCGTCTATATGGATCAGCCAGAAGGTTTCAATCAGAGTGGGAGCAGCGGGAAAGTGTGCAAGTTGCTTAAGTCCATTTATGGACTAAAACAGGCATCGCGGAGTTGAAACATCTGTTTTGATGAAACGGTCAAAGAATATGACTTTATCAAAAATCCAGATGAACCATGTATATATAGTAAAATTGAAGCACAAACTGTCGTATTCCTCGTACGTTGATGACATTCTCTTGATAGGAAATGACATTCCTATGCTACAATCTGTCAAAGGATTCTTGTCACACAGGTTCTCCATGAAAGACCTCGGTGATGCCTCTTACATTCTGGAGATCCAGATCTATCGTGATAGATCTAAGAGGATGTTGGGACTTTCGCAGTCCAGGTATATCAACACTATACTGAAAAGATTCAGTATGGAAGATTCTAAGCGCGGTAATTTACTGGCTTGTCACGGAATCACCCTCTCCAAAGAGATGTCTCCCAAGACTGATTTGGAAAGGGATCGCATGTCAGTTATACCCTACGCTTCTGCAGTAGGCTCTATAATGTATGCGATGTTGTGTACCAGACCAGATGTAGCTTACGCACTGAGCGTGGTAAGCCGGTATCAGTCAGACCCAGGAGAGAAGCACTGGATAGCATTAAAGAACACTCTCAAGTACCTGAGAAGGACTAAGGATATGTTCTTGGTTTACGGCGGAAAAGACCTCCAGATCGAGGCTTTTGCTGACTCCAGCTTCCATAGTGACAAGGATGACTCCAAGTCCATGTCAGGTTATGTCTTTACCCTCAATGGAGGGGCGGTATGCTGGAAGAGTTCCAAGCAGGACACTATTGCTGAATCGACGATGGAAGTGGAGTATATAGCTGCTTGCGATACCGTAAAAGAAGCTGTCTTGATGAAGAAGTTCCTAACAGAACTTCAGGTGGTTCCTACCATTGTTAATCCAATACCGCTGTATTGTGACAACAACGGCGCTATAGCTTTAGCGAAGGAACCCAGGTTCCATCAGAAGTCCAGGCACATCTTGAGGCGGTATCACCTGATCAGAGAGATCATAAATCGCCAGGAGATCGAGGTCCGGAGAGTTGCTACAGAGGAGAACACTAGAGATCCATTCACAAAGGCCTTACCTCAGACATAGTTCGAGAGGCTATTCGAGATGATAGGTCTTCGATACGCCAGTATATGGCCCTAGTGCAAGTGGGAGATTGTTAGTATGCCCTAGGGGCCATTATTGTATCATACTAGCTTGTATATTACTTAATGGAAACTTGAGATATTCACAGTTGTATTAACAGTCTTGCTCAACATAGTAGTATGCTACTTGGTATGTATCTATCTTAATATGTGTATATATTTCTTTTAGCATATCGCGAATACATATTGATAGAGCCCTTAGGATCTTGCTTGACTACCAGCATTGTGATGGCAGTCACACTAGTGGGAGCTGGGTAGTCTACAAGCACCCTTTTTCAGGTCCCTAGTCGTAGAATTATCGAGACAGGGCATCGATACTCCAAAGTAGACTAGTGTATACGCTTCTCATCCCAGCAGGGGAGATGGTCTGTTCCACAGCCAATAGTACGTTGTACTGGAGATAGTATGCAGGTGCTCGTTGGGTTACGGGTACACCAGACAGGACTCGCAGGGAACTGTTGGTTGGTATTATACCCGTCGTCAGTTAACAGTTCCCAGGTGACATGAGTACAGCATAGTCCGTAGACTTGACACTGCTACTTCGCCTCGAGTGTGTTCCTACTGTTCTTAGATTGCTACCCTACCACGGCTCAAAGGAGTCGTGCAAACAGGTAGCAGTTGGGTGCAGTCCCGAAGCACTTAGAGGCAGTGGCAGTTAGAAAGGATTCGTCTCTCCCGGTATTGGGAGTTGATATCGCACTGTGTTTGGAGAGGCATTACGCAAAGTCCCTGGCCAGGGAAAACGAGATTTACTGGTAGGATTTCCAGTAGCTTCTCAAGGTGTAATGGGCTTCACTCCGACATGACTTATACAGCTTTTAGGGGACTGACGCTTGACGCCCCCTAGGCCCGATATGCGATAGTCTTAGACGAACAGACCGGACTGTACGGAGATTGTCACATCAGGCTCAGAAGGAGTTCGGATGGGTTTCCTCATCGGCTTTCTTATCGACATCTACCTGGGGACCGTTACGTACAGCTAGTACCGCTTGCGGCCTGTGGTTAAACCCACTGCCAGCGTAGTGTCGAGTCTTTAAAGTCCCACTCAGAGAGTTTTCCTACTTCAGGCGAAACGATATAGAGGTCGTATGGTTTTACGACAGGGTTCGGATATATACGTGTACTTTTGCACGTATGATGTTCGGACAGATTATACTAGCGGGCTTTAGTTTAAGCCAGATTCTAGTATTAGATTATTAGATTTATGCAGTCTCAGTATATCCGTGTTTTACGGATGGGAGGGGCATTCTCGTAATTAGTCAAGAAGCTTCTAGAACAAAGGTGAGGTGGAGAGCTTATGTGTAATTTTCCTTAAATGAATTAGTGACTCATGAGATGATTCATCCAAATGAGTTAATGAAGCATTAATTGTTTTAATGACTCATGAGATGATTCATTCATTGTATTAAATGAAGTATGGTTGTAATTATCTTATATGATTTATTTGATAATCATTATGCTTCATATAAATATAAAAATGAGTTATTTTTCATTTCATTCTCACATACACACTCTCTCTCCTCAAGCTCTCCTCTTCTTCAACCTAACCCTAATCCTCTCATGTGTTGAGATCCCAAGGGTTAGAAAGACTAATAGATCCTTAATCCACTTCTATATCTTCTAGGTCACTTGGATTAGCAATTCTAACCACTTAGTTACCTCAAGTGAGAGGTTAAAGCTTGGAGAAGGAACTCTCGGGTGGATCTTCTATCACATCGAGGAGGCCGACGAGAAGGTGAACAACAAGAACAAGAAGGACTATTATTTTGAGGTATAATCATCTATCATAGTAGTTTAGCACTTCTAGATAGTTGTTAGTTAGGGTTTAGCAAAGATCCGTAAAGTTAGTCGATGTTAACTTGAACAAAATGATTGTTTTACCTATTCCGCCTCCCCGCATCATGTGGGGTGTCTAACGTCGACTTACACATTTCCCTCCACCTTCAACCATAAATATCATCTCTAAATCTCCACCAAAACCTTATACCCTTTTCACAAAAAATGATCACCTCCTCACCCTCATCACATTGGACAAAGAAAAGTTAGATTTTGAAGACTTGGCGCTTCTAGGGTTTTGCTTGGCTACATCAATGAGGTATAATTCTGTAATATTTCAGAAAAATAAAATATTATTTTTTGGGGATTTTTATAATTTAATAATATTATATTGAATATTTTAATAAGGCGGTATAATTAAATAGCGATAAATTGGGAAAATTATGGAAAATTATGGAAATTACTGAAATGAAGGTGCTTTATGTGATTTATGCAAATTATAAGGTTTTATAATTCATTATACGATATTTTAATGCTAATCGCGCATTAAGCTTGTTTTGTGCACATGACATGCACCGTGTCGTATTTTACACTTGTGTTACATTTTATAACCATGGTTTCATTTAGGATTTATGTGCATGGTTTTAATTTTTAAAAGAGAAGAGAAAAGAATATAAAAGAAAAGAAAAGAAAAAGATAAGGGATTAGAATATTAGGCATGGACAAGAGAGAGAGGGTGAGGGGTCAAACCTTGGGCCATTCTCTTCATCTCTTCACTATTTTCTCATCATTCTCACCTTTTCTTTCTCCCATGGCTGCCTCATCTCTCCCACCTCCTCTAAACCCTCAAAACATCATCTCCACTTCACAAAATACATGCACAAGCTCACTAGCTACACGTTGGACAAAGAAAAATCGGATTTTGGACACTTGGGGCAACTCAAGAATTTTCTTGAGTTGCCAAATGAGGTACTTTCATTGCCATTAGCTTTGTATTTCATTCACTTTGGTATCCATATGTGTTTAGTTGTGATTTAGTGCGGTTTAGTGAACATTGAAATTCCTAGTTAGGGTTGTGATGAAATCTTGAGTAGTGAAGGGTAATTGAGGTTAGTAGAGGCTATGCAACCCCTGTTGTGATAATTTAGTGGACTGAACCTGAGACTTAAACCCCAGATTATGAACTTAGAAAACTTGATATCGGAGAATTGTGGATTCTATGAGGGTATAATGAAATCTGCTAACACCCGGGTGACCTGAAAATTTTTTAGCGAAGCCTGAGAGATGTGCAGGCAACCTATAAGCTACCTTAGAAACCCGAGACCATATTCTCATGTTTAGGCTACGATTTTTCTCATTTTAGCCGCAATTTACGGCCTTGGTACTTCCAAATTGGTTCGTGCTTGGTCCAGGGCTTTATCTTCAGTAAATTAGACCCCCATATATGCAAAATTGGCTAATTTCAACTAGGGTAAAATCTGAGACCATTTTCATAAGTTGTTGCTTTATGTTTTGCGATGTTTTTGAAATGAAGTTTTGATATTTGTGTTTGGTATCGATCACTTGACGTTTGTACATCTATATCGGGGGTTATTGGTTCTTCTTGCATGTGTAGACCATAGGTTTAAACCTATGTGTGATACGTGCACTGTTTTGGTTTTGTGCGAGATTTCTGCTTTACGATGCTATATGTATATATATTTAGGTACCCTCAAGTGGACTTCGGACGACGAGTAAGAGCAAGGCGACATCGACTTCGGCAAGCAAGGATCAAGGTGAGTAGATTATATCTACGGGGGAAGTCGGGTGGATGGTGTATAGCACCCCCGCAGTTCGTAGCGTAGTGTATGGTATATATGAGATGGATATATTTATATGATTATTGTGAGTTTATGACTATCTAGATAGACTTTGGGAGTCATGGATAATTGGATGATAGCGTCATTAGTTAGTTTAGTCACGGACCTTAGAATAAGGTTTACACCCACACGCGCACACACACTTGTTTACATTGTTTTACTTGTGCGGTTATGGGGAGATGCACATATATATACGTATACTTTGACATGGATGATGAGGATTGTATATGGTATTTAGAGATGAGTCGATGAGATTGGGCATGATGCTATGAGATCGGTGATATGTTTTGTTTCGTATGGTGAGATACGACATGAGAATTTAATGGGCCTTGAGGCGTGTGTTTTCATACACGCATATATATATAGATAGTATCAGTTTGTACTAGACATAGATTAATACCCCCTGTTCATTAGATATGATGATAATGGATACCAGATGCATGATGAGATGAATGTGATATTTGACCCGTACCCTGATTGGGATGCCGTACGATGGATTTACTGTACGAGCCTTATATTGATGATAGATCCGCACTCTTGACTCGAGGATGTCATTTTATTTATTGTATTGTATGTGATACTATTGAGGCGCGATCACCGACTATTATATTTATATGTATCGACTCAGATTTAGGTGGTTTCCTTACCTTTCGATTAGTCCCGTAGTTTACTTATAGATATTAGACAAGACTCGAGTCATACCTATTTCAAAACTAACGAATCATGAGTATTTTAAAGACAGGCCAAAGGATTCTACGGATATTTTCAAAAGACGCTTCTTTTCCTAAAAACACCGTAGCCCTTATTTTTCTAAACACCACGATTCGTGTTATTTCAAATGGCAAAAACTGTATGTCATATATATATTGATGTAGATTCTTCACTGTTGTGTTTATTATTCATTTTTCCGCATATTCTTGCTATTCGCATCGCATTGCATGTTTAAATGTGTTTATTGTTATATTAAACCCATGCTGTCAGGACACCAGCACCATTTTCGATAATGCGTATGTTCCACGTACACCTGCTTGCCGGCTCACACACTTCATCATCGATAATTGCCATGTCACTACACAGTAGGACTGTTGCATCAGGATATGACCCCTTGCATGACATACTTGCGTACATACATATTGTACACTCATACTTGCGTACACACATATTGTACACCCATGCTTGCATACATACGTATTTACACATACATAGATGATTCTGGCTTGATTTTGGTGATTTGGGAACCGCAAGACATATTTTAAAACTGGATTCATTTTAAAAGAGCAGTTTTCCCTCGATATGTGCATATTACTGTTCCATGTTGCATGATATACGGATATGCTTACATTTCGGTTATATGTCGCATACATCATGCTATATGATTATACGCATTGAGATATATTGTTTCCATGATATTTCCGGATTTGAGAACCGTGGGTATTTTAAAAGAAAGTATGTACTGTTTTAAAAACCCGGTTTCTCTTGATATGATATTTCAGTGCGTCCACCATGCATTTTCTCGGTTCTGAGACGTATGATATGTGAAACCCGATTCAAGGAGGCGGATGATTCCGTTTGCGGGTACATGGTGGACCCGGTATGGTATCTCGGGGCGAGAGAGAGATTTCGTGTGGATGACGATGAGCCTGCCAAAGGGACCACTACCTACCGGTGATAGTATTTGGGCTCGGCGGATATCCGGAGGATACCGACCGGAGTAGAGAGATGATATGGGCCGATCCGGACTGATGGAGCCCGTGGGCCGATCTGGACTGACGGAGCCCGATATATGAGGATTTACGTGCCGATGCTGGGCACAGGTTTCATGATATTTTCGAGTGTCGATGCTGGACACTCAGGTTCCATGATTTTTGATGTGTCGCGAGGGACACACGTTGATTTATATCCTCAAACTTTCATGCATATGCTTTATGATATTTATATGGATGATGTTTTATGTCATTGGTTGACCCGTGGACGAGATCCACATGCATACAGGCATTGATTTCATGGTTGGATGATATCCACAGACTATTAGACTTCATGATATAGTTGACGCTGATTCATGTTGATTACATTGATCATACCTCATATTTACGATATGTTGTTACCTGAGACACTGACACGAGCACTTGGTACTACACTTATGTATAGATGTTTACCCTTACCACCTTATCATGCTTCAGAACTTATCATATTGAGTATATATATTATTACTGGTCGTATTGACCTAGGATTGAGTCATACATATGATTTCTGCTCTGTGATGTTTTCTACTCACGAGTTGGCAACTCACCCCCGTTGTGCCACAGTTTCTTGCAGGTTTTTACCGTACAGGTTTCATTACGGCTTTCTGGCACACTGCTTCCTTTCTGGGGGATTGCTTTGGTAGGTGGGTTCACTCGCATCGTGACCACCATTGTACTTATTTATTTTCAGTTGTATCTAGCAAAATTGCATCAACCAGACTTATATTATTTGTTGACTTAGAAGACCAGTTGTATTTTATTTCGACCTTAGAGTCACGCGTTGTATTATTATGGGTTTTCATGTTGATTTGAGTTTCCTTTTCAGTTTTGATCCTCGCCCTTCGGTGTTGTATATTATATTGCTTGCGTGGTTGTAACCGTCGATTGACGATGAGCTAGCTCCCTCTTAGGGATGCCTTTTATCATTGTGCATATATTATTCATGTTGTACCCTGTTTGGGGACAGTATTTACAAAGGAAACTCTGCCGAAATTTTTAGAAAAGACTTGAGATTTTAAAATGCATATTCGGCTTATGTTATTTAAAAACCCTTGTTTTAAAACATGTTTTCTTCACTTCTTATTTAAAATGGTTTAGATTTCTGGAATTTCTTGGCTTACTTGAATTAGATGGAGTCCTATAGACTTCATATGATTCAAGTGCCAGTCGCGTGCCATTTCGGGTCATGACAAATCCCTTCCATCTAATTTAGTTTAAGTTTAATAGCACCCTATAGTAGTTTAAAGTTCAATCGATTTGAAATAGTGATGTTTTGAAAATTCAAGAGAAGGGTTGGGTGTTTATGTGGACCTATAACTAGTAGTGGGTGTTTACTTAGACTATAATAGTGTTTTTACTGACCTAGAACAGAGAATATAACCCAAACACGAACTTAGAACTTTCCGACATCGGTTAAATTGACAGTTTGTGAGGGTATATGGGAATCTGGGATGACCCGAGACCACTACAAAATAAGTTCCCATGACAGAGAGACGTGCAGGCAACCATGAAGAACCCCTAGAAACCTGAGCCCCTAATATGAGAATCTGGCAGTAGATTTAAGTGTTTTGGACGCAAATTGCGGCCATGTCGGGGTAGAATGGTGTGGATTTTGGTCTGCATCATTGTTATCCTATATCTAGAGCAACCCAATGTGCAAAATGTTCTAGTTTGGCCTATGGTGAAATCTGGGAGTGATTTTCCTATGTTGTTGTTTTCGTGTTTTCCGTATTTTGAATGCTTGGTTTTGGTAATTGGTATTGTACTTGGTTGTTGGGCGTTTGTACGTCAACAATAAGGGTTGTTTGATTATTTTTTACACGCAAAGGCTATAGGTTCTAACCTATGAGCGAACCGTGTGCCGTATTGGCTTTCCGAACTCGATTTTAATAGCATTAGCGATTGTGTATTATTGTAGGTACCTTCGCATGGATTCCGAGACGACGGAGCATGGCGTCAGCGATTTCGGCAAGTAAGGAGCAAGGTGAGCAGATCTATATCTACGGGGGAAGTCGGGTGGATGGCGTATAGCACCCCCGCAAGTTTTTGATGGAAATCGATTCTTAGAATATAGTTAAGAAAACCTAGATTAGGAAACTAGGGATATGGTTTAAAAGATAGTTAGAAATGATATTAGTGATTGGATATATATATTTAGATATGAGAAGGATTTAGGGATATGAAAAGTGAATGTGAATCACGACTTATAGACATGTAGTTGCACTAGAATAGGTATGAGTTTTAGAGTAGTGTGACATTTGATGTATAAGGTAGATGTATATATATATATATATATATATATATAATGACTTGTTGTAAGATGACTTAATAAGATATTGATGTGATGAAAAGGATATACGATGTGATATGATGATTTGATTGATATGTCGGTATACGGATGCGGGTCGATTGCGGTGATTGATACCTTTGCTGGTCCCCCGATATAGGATTGTTATGGATGTGATCTGGGATATGGGCACATAGGTATATATAGTGTTATGAATCATGTGTGATATGTCGTACGGGACGTTAGGTCCATACCCCTCGTTGTCCTATAGGATGATAGGATCCCTAATGGTTTGGTGCCGTCGTACGATGATTTTCCGTACGTGATGAGTTTGACTTGATGAATGATCCATACCCTTGACCAGAGGAAGCCGTACGATGGATCCGTACGTGATGTTGTGAGGCTGGATACCGATTGATAGATTCACCGACTCGATCATGTAGATACGTATACCTTATAGCTTTTAGCTGATGATTTACATTATGCTGCATTCATGTTATTCTCATTGCATAGGATATACCTGTGCTAGTACACCCACACCATTATCAATGATGTGTATGTTATACTTACACAGATTTGCCGGCTCACGCACTTCATCATCGATAATTGCCATGTGACTACACAGTAGGATTGCTGCATCATGATATGACCCATTGCATAATTTGCTTGCTATTGTTGCATATGCACCTTTATACGATGTTGCATTGGACTTTGGAGAACTTGGGAACCACAGGATATATTTTAAAACTGGAATCATTTAAAAGAGCGGTTTTCCCTCGATATGTGCATATTACTGTTCCATGTTGCATGACATACGGATATGCTTACATTTCTATACCATATCGCATACATCACGCTTTATGATTATACGCATTGAGATATGCTGTTTTCATGAGATTTCTGGATTTGAGAACCGTGGTGATTTCAAAAGAAAGTGTGTATTGTTTTAAAAACCCAGTTTCTCTTGATATGATATTTCAGTGCGTCCACCATGCGTTTTCTCGGTTCTGAGAGTGGCATGTGAAACCCGATTCGAGGAGCAGTAGGCACCGTCTGTGGGTACATGGTGGACCCGGTGAGGTATCCCAGGACAAGAAGACTCATATTGTTAGACGGTGAGCCTGGCAGGGAAGCACTACCCATCGGCGATAGTATTTGGGCTCGACGGATATCCGGAGGATACCGACCAGAGTCGAGAGATGATATGGGCCGATCTGGACTGACGGAGCCCATGGGCCGATCCGGACTGACGGAGCCTGAGATATGAGGATTTACGTGTCGATGCTGGACACGGGTTTCATGATGTTTCGAGGCGATGCTGGACACTCAGGTTCCATGATTTTGATGTGTCGTGAGGGGCACACGTTGATTTATATCCTCATACTTTCATGCATATGCTTTTATGATATTTGCATGCATGATGTTGTTGTGTCATTGGTTGACACGTAGACGAGATCCATATGCATACATATATTGATGATATGGTAGGATGATATCCGCATACATAGGTGTTGATTACATTGTTGGCATATATATAGATACGGTCACCCTAGATATCATAGTATTAACTTTATGGTATAGTTGACCTAGGAGTCGTTGTTTATTTCGATTTCTACTTGTTGATGTTTTTCTACTCACGAGTTGGCAACTCACCCCCGTTGTGCCACAGTTCTTGCAGGATGACCGCATGGATCAGTAGCGGCATCGCTGGCACACAACTACTTCGGGTGTTTTGCTTTGGTAGGTAGGACATTGTATCGTACCCACTCTTGTATTTATATTTCATATTGTATCAGTCAACTCCATCAATCAAACTAGTATTCGTATAAGTAATGAGACTTAGTGCGACTTGTAGTTGCGAGACTTGAGCGATGGGTTATATGTTCACTTATTAGGCTGTCATATTGCTTTTCTTTATCTTTTGTGGTGATCTTCGCCATTGGGCGTCGTATACTTATATTTACTATCTTGCATGGTTGTAATCCGCCGGGTGAAGAGCTAGCTCCCGCTTGGGGATGCCTTTATATTATCATGTATTGTGGTTTTGGATCAAAAAATACAAAGGAGGTGCTGTCTAAATTTTTAAAAGACGAAAACATGTTTTCCAACTTGCATTTTCCATGTTCCATTACATACACATTTATGAAAACATTTGATTTCATCACACCTTTATTTCAAAACTTCACCTCTTTTATTTTCTTAAAAATGGTTTAGATTCCTGGGTTTCGGCTTACTTAAATTACATTACGCATTTAGACGTGGCGTGATTCAAGTGCCGGTCACGAGCTAATATTTGCGGGTCGTGACAAAGTTGGTATCAGAGCGCTAGGTTTAACCTTGGTTTGAGTCTATGTTTGACTATGCGGAGTTTAGGGCGAGTATGTATTTCGGAACCTAGGCTTGACCTTATGGAACTTAGACTTGAACGGGGGGTATTAGACCCGAACTTTCATTTCATAGGTTGACCCTGATTGATGGAGTAGGTAGCTTGAGTAGAGCGGCGTACCGTACGTATGTTCCGCGGCATATTTACGATATGATACTCCACTTAAGAAATCTTAGGATGTACATATTTTGAGATCTATTATTCGCTTCGTACCCATGATTATACATCCATTTGAGATCCTTGATTCTGTTCGTTTTCATGATCATACTTTCATTGATGTTGTTTCTTCTTATGATCATGTATCCATTTTGGATCTGTCGTTCCTTTTATGCCCTTGATCTATTTTTATCGATACACGCTTGAGGTTCCTGTCACCATGGTTTGAGCGCAGATTGAGTTGCTGCTAGTGAGGCGGTCAGGGCGAGCTCGTCATGGACGAGGACTGATCATTGTGTTTTCTGGTGACATGGGAACGTCTCGATGTAGTGGTTGTGTTGTGACCTCTCGTTTGAGGTGAGTGTTCGGTTTTTTACCGTATGATCGGGCCATCGATAGAGGCTGCCAGTTGTGAGAGGACTGTTGATGTACAGCATACCTCAGAGATTGTGATGTCGTCTACCGTGCAGACAGATGACCCAGCTATTGCTGAGATTGATGAGATGTTGCTTCCAGAGCTTACAAGCTGAGATTGCTGGAGCTTCCAGGCAGAGATACGACAGATGATAGCTAGTCTACCTTGAGTTGAGAGACGAAGGGTATTCACATGTTGTCTAGGCGAAGTTAAAAAGTTCAAACGAATGTCAGAAAACCCATTTTTCCAAGTTTAAAGTATTCGGAGGAACATGTAAGTAATTATGTGGACCCTCTAGAAGAATGAAACCCTAACTCGACATAATGACCATGGAACCGCTTTTGAATCTTAGGGTTTGCAGCAGTTCAGTGGTGCCATCAGTGAGACTTGGGTTTGCCCTTCTATGGTTGGTCCATAGGTACTGTGGCGTGTACTAGATATTTTTAGACTGTGCTCAGGTGTTGAGCTTTCGGGGAATTTTGGTACTTTGAGGTATCAATCGAAACATTTAACGTCGTCCGAATATCACGTGATAAAAGATCATCAAGCTGACCAGCTTCGGATAGAGGACCTCACCCAGATGCGTTGTGAGTTGATCGAGAACGGATGAGTATTAAGTATTCCTCCGATGGTTGGGACGAGCTCCCGAGGTCGTGTCGGCTAGATATCTTCTACAGAGTGATGAAGAGGCCGAGTTCGTGATTTCAAGTCCGTGTGAGAGATTCCAGATCTACTGTAGCCGAGAACGATTGCAGTACGCAGATAGCGTGACGTGACGCCAGAGTGGACGATGATACAGACGAGTGGAATGAGAGGTTCGTACGAGGTGCAGACGATCTGTTGTTACTCCCCATCGATATTAGAGATCTGATATGCATACAGAGGCGTTGGGATGCGGCGAGTTCCTAAGGTAATGTTGTACTGAAAATGCAGATGACTAGAAAACAAGAAAAGATTATGCAAGAGTACCAGCCTCCGTATAGTTCGGCATAGGCGAGATTGGAAGAGACCTTGAGTCGGTTCCTTCCAGGACACTGTTGCGATAAGATTTGCACCGAGGATCAGTTTTGTCACGTATGTTCAGAGGGCCAGAGGCCCACGCCAGTGACGTGCTGCTTTACGAGTGGTCATGCTAATTGGCCGAGAGATGACCAAATAAGTGCCAGAGCGGAATCATTTTCGTTAGCACACCTGACCGGGCTGATGAGCTGATGGATTGCGAGATTGGTAATCCGAAGAGAAAATGAGGACCAAGAGACAGAGGTTGCCAGACCGTGAGCAGGAGGCAAGCAGATGTACTTGCTGTCACTACCCGAATATTTCGACTCGTGACCGGCACTTAACCACGCAACATCTACAGGGGTAACGCGACTAAGTAAGCCAAACCCATAAATCAAAACCATTAAAAAGTAGTGAGTGTTGAAAACATTCAATTAAACATTTAGAAAACCTTAAATAGTTCAATAAAGTTCTTTTTAAAGTTATGTTATCCTTATAATAATTTTGGCAGCATTTCCTTGTTAGTTATATGTATGCCCTAGAGGCCATTACTGTACATAGGATGTATATTGTAGTGGATGCTGGGACATATATAGGGAGGACTTTCTTGCTCGACATGATAGTATGCTATCTGGTTGAACTTTACCTTAACGTGTATACTGATTGTCTCTCTGTTACATGTTGGTAAAGCCCTTAGGATGTGTGCTTGACTACCTGGACTATGATGCGGATCATACTAGTGGGGACATGGTAGTCCATAAGTACATCCTTCAAAGTCCCTAGTCGTGGGTGTATCGAGACGGGGCATCGATATACCAGAGTAGACTAGCGTGTACCTTCTCGACCCATACAGATGGGCGATGGATGATCCCACATCCATTGGTGTTTGACATCGGAGATGATATACGGGTGCTCAGTGGAGACTGGGTACACTGGACGGACTCACCGAGAACTCCCAGATGGTATTATACCTCACGTCAGATGGCAGTTCTCTGGTGACACTGGTACAGAGTAGTCTGTTGACCCGAGATCGTCATAGAGTCTTGTGTGGTTCCCACTGTGCTTTGATTTCCATCTTACCACGTCCAAGAGGGCATGCAAAACGGTGGTTTTTGGGTACAGTCCCGAGTCACATGGAGGCAATGAGCGATAGGAGGGGATTCGTCTCTCCCGGTATAGGGGGTTGATGTTGCGCTGTGTTCGATTGGCTATAACAGGAAATCCCTGGCCAGGGTTGCTGAGATTTACTGGTAAGTGTTACCAGTAGTTTCTCGAATAGTTATAGACCTCATCGACACGACTTATCGAGCTATTGGGGTCTGACGTTTACCACCCCTAGGCAAGATATGCGACATATCAGACGATCAGACCGGACTGTACGGTAGTGTTACTGGTCGGATTCACTGGAGTGTGAGTGGGCTTGCTCGTCGATCTTCAGATCGCTCAATACCCGGGTGGCCGTTACGTTTAGCAGACCGCTTGCGGCTTGTGGGTGTTTGATATGATCATCACCTGCTGCCGGCGTATTGACGAGTCTTTAGAGTCCTACACAGAGGTTTCCTGGCTCAAGCGAAACGAAATAGGAGCGCATATGAGATATGTGCGGGACCGAGAATAATGCGTGTATGTGATACCGTATTCTATTCTCGCGATAAATGTATCGAATGGTTGTATGCGATATAACCTAGTTATCGATTCAAGCGTTGATTCGATAAGCCGATATATTGTATACTAGTCGGTTGTGTGCGACATAACCGGATCATTGAATCAAGTGTTGATTTAATGATTTAATGCATATTTATATATTTGATATATTACTTTGCATCAACTAGTATCGGTTTACTTAAGATGGATTTTCTCACTCGGATGTGCACATTGTATATTCGATATAGTTTTGTGCACTTGATTGTATCATGTTTGATGATACATGTTTGCTTGTGTTTGTGTAAAGATTGAACCATGGTTATTTAAATGATTAGGGTTTACATTTTCATATCTATTTATTTATTTATTTATTATGGAAATGATAATGAGAAGAATGGTTGCTAGTTTTGTTTTATTCTTTGAACCTTCATGAAGCATTGACTTTAGTCAACCATTCTTATCTCATCCTTGACCCTAACCATTCAAACTAACCTTGGTTTAATCTCTACACCTAACCATGGTTTGCTTATGATAAGAATGGATTTTCTTTTCTTTTTTAATTATTCTTATCATAACAATTTCCTTCTTCTTCTTCATTTCTTCAAGTGAAGAAAGCTTGCCTCCATCAATGGCAAGTAATGAAAACGAGTGAGAAATCCAAATCTAAAGTCTACCCACTTCCTATTTCTTCATCCTCTACCTCTTGCCAAGTAGTAGAGTGTGTTTTCTTCACAAGTTTCATGACTTGGTGAAGTGAGAGCTTGATTTAGCAATGCCTCGACGTAGATCATCTTCGGCATGGACATCGACGACCTAGCTCGCTTATTCTCCGATGAAGTCGACACTAGAGCCCGGATTTGATTTGGACAGCGGAGAGGACCTCATCTAGGAGCCGTGGAGGTTGAGGACCGGATCTACAAAGGTTGTATTTCCGTTTCTCATTAGTTAAGTGTTAACTAGATTATTTTTCCGCCTAGTTTTCTAGCAAACGATCCGTAGTCGGGTCTCTCGGCACCTAGAATTTTTGAAATTGCCATGGTTGATGGCTTGTGAGACCTCACTAGTGTGCCTAGGAACCCTACAGTGGTATCAGAGCCTAGCTAGAGCCTTAGACGAAGTCCCGACGGAGTTTGAAATCCGAACGAACCCGAAACCCATATTCAAAAATGCTCTCTGTCCAGATTTTAAAATTGTGGATTTTTCAAGATTAAAAATATCCAGAAAATCAAGCAGGGTTTGTTATGAATTACTGTGAAATACGAGGGTCTGAATCGAATTTTCCACCGCGGAACCGCGGCACGTGCTATGCATGGTGCGGCGGTTCCGCGGCCGTACTGTTCCATTGTTTAGTGATTTCTGCACAGTAATTCCTAATTCTGAGTGCTGTATTTTCTGGGATATTTTAACTTTTATTACACAGTTGAGCATTCTGGAGAATTGGGAATCAAAGATTCGATCGGGGTTTCAAATTTTGTCTGTGTGGTTTTCTGGATAAATTTTAGAATATGTTAAAAAGTTCGACCGGATATAAATACCCAATTTTTCTCCTGTCGGGAAATTTCCAAGTGTTGGATTTTTCCGTAGTTTAACGACGTTCTAAGTAGTGCAAGTAACGCGATGGTCCCTCTAGAAGACAACAAACCTTAACTCGATTATGTGACCGTCTTGAACTGCCCTTTGAACCTTCGGGTTTGGGGCAGTACGGCGTGCCACATGTGAGGCGTTGGTTTGACCCTTCTACGGCTGGACCGTTGCTACTGAGGCACGAACTGAATGTTGTTAGACTTATTTCATGTGTTGATCTGTTTCGGGAAAACTTGGGTGTTCGATTGTTCGATCGGAAAGTTTAACATTTTCTGTTTATCCGGAATGGGATACAATAATTGGAATTCATAAGTAGTTATGAGATAACTGAATGAATGTTATAAACATAGCACTTTAGTCTCACTTGATCGGTTGCCACGGAATTTTGATGTGATCAAAAGTCCGTCGCAATCACGTAGCGTACGCGGATACTCGCCGGGTAAACTTAATAGACAGCTACGCTCCATAGCCCCGACCAAGTG
Organism: Agapanthus africanus; assembly: GCA_030015575.1. Classification (NCBI taxonomy): domain Eukaryota; kingdom Viridiplantae; phylum Streptophyta; class Magnoliopsida; order Asparagales; family Amaryllidaceae; genus Agapanthus; species Agapanthus africanus. The sequence continues at coordinate 522,296,082 of CM057337.1, forward strand.
ACTGTAGGAGAACCCCGTCGCCGAAAGCATCCGTCCGGGTGCTCGCGGCAGCGGTGTTCCGCCTTGGTGCACTTCGTCGACGGTATCAGGGGTGCGGCCGCCTACTAAAGTTTGCGACGAGCATTCGATCAGGATGTCGGGAATCTTGTTGAATTGCCCGACTTGATATTGAAAAGAGTTTTCGATTTTGAGACTAAAATGCGGGGTTTATAATTGTTAGGCATGCGATGTCTAAGTAATTCATTTGGTCAGGCATGCGATGTCTGAGATGGTTGCGGATTCCAACTATTGTAGTTTTACACTTTCTTTTCTGTGACCGTAAGTGTAATATGTGATATCGCCGGTTTCGTTGCTATATGTCAACGACAATTGGGATGCACATATTTACTTATATTGATGACATGTGATGTTATGTGTTGCTGGATATGTTATATTGGATCGTCGTGTTTGAATAGCCGGGGGTTTTTATGTGAGATGAGTGTTTTTTATTTTCATTCATGTAAAAACCTGTATGTAATATTCTTTTATTGGGGCGCTTCCAGGTTGCGGAAGTTGTCACCGTTGATGTATATTATTCACTTTTCCGCACTAGGATAGACCCGAGGAGGAGGGCACAAGTAACCGGGTTCTGGAGTCCAGTGGGAGACCAACTCGAGGAGTCGGGTCCGGGTCTCCTAACTCCAGAATTGGTAGGGTTGCTTGCCGCTCTCATAGGGGTCTAGGGGTGTGGGTTTGGCTATTCATCGCGACCGTGGAATCCGTGTTTTATACTGGCTCGTATTGAAAACACGGACTTCCTAGTATATCCAATATTTCATATGTTTCTTTTGCTGCGATATCTGTGATGTGATCATATGATGTTCTGTGATAGATACAGTATATAGTATATATGATATATTATATAGACGCTACTTATGTTTTACACCCGCGCTAGCCCTGTCCTGCTCTGTCGTTAGTTACCTAACCTAACGGTGCACGAGGGGACATCGAGGCGAATGCGGATGGCATAAGTGTACGTCGTATTTATCTGTGATGATTAGGTATTTAAATGATGGGACTTCATTAATGTGATTAATGAAATAAAAGAAACCTAAGATGTTGTAGAATCGAATTTCAAAATAAAACAGGTAGCTACAGTTCTTGCTTTGCACAGAGGTATATGTGATATATCCTGCACCTTATTCGATGAGGAAAGGACCGAGATCCCTTCACCGGGAGTGACTCCTTTAGCAATAACTGGCAGATGCTACACACTCGGTTTGTCTTTTGATTGCTTTTAAGTGTTTTGCTTTGCACAGTGATATATATGATATATCCCGCACCTCATTCGACGAGGAAAGGACCGACGATCCCTTCACCGGGAGTGACTCCTTTAGCGAAACTAGAAAAGCCTCAAAAGCACTCCATTTTAAAATCATTTGATTCTACAACGATATCAAGTTCATTACGCAATAGGTTTTCAGAAAAACCTGTCGTAGCCCTCCGTCATTTCAGATAAGTAGTAGTTAGTATTCGTGCTGCGTTTGTTGGCCTTTGTCAAGGCGCGGTGTGCGGTAGCTAACTGGTGCTTATCTGCTTATGCATATGATGCAGATTGAGTTAGGGTAGTCGTGCGACCTTGTTGGCCTTTGTCAAGGGCCGTGCGGTTGGGTTTAATTCAATCAGGAAATGACGGGTTGAACTTGACTAGCATCCTATGGTCTGTTGGCCTTTGTCAAGGTCATAGGAGGTTAGGGGAAAAATATTATCGGGAATTTCAAGTGTTGAAATTTGCAATGAGATTGCATACCTTCTATGAGATAGTTGGATCCCGATACCCGCTGCGAGTAAGAGTTACTCCTGGGAGAGTTTTATACATTACAATTAGCCGATCAAGTAGGTGTCTAGAAAGGTGTTAACGAGGTTACGCCTCTGGGAAAACGAGGTTTACATTAATTAGGTTCGTGCGAAAGCACGGGGGACCTCCCTCAAAGTACCGACACTGGCCTGGCTGAAAGATTGGCGAACTTGTAGTGTGTAATTAATCCCGGCTATTCTTTCCTTTTAGGGTTTGAAGGAAGATTTGATAAAAAGCAGTGGGAGCCATCCTGATTAAATAAAATAATAACCAATCTATTCTTGCAAGAGCGCACGCTGAGTGTTTTCTTCTCTCTCTCTCCAGGTAGCGACCATATCACGCCTTAATCAAGATAATAAAACGGAATTTTGACCGAACCCGCTTGTTATACTGAGCTGGGGAACGTTGATCCCGCTCCAACTTATAATTGTTATAAGACAGAGCAGGAAATTGGGGATTACCAGAATTCCCGTGCCGCCCAAACGAAGAGAGTGCATGCTGATGCATCATCTTCGGGTGTGTTCACTACAAAGAACCGTTTCTCAGTATCCTTTACGTCCTGGGTATGTGATACCAGATCAGGATCCCATATATGTAATCTGTTACATAGGGCTACAGAAAGGTAGAAGAACTGAGAACGGGTGATAAGTTTCATGAGGCAGAAAACGGGGCAAGTGTTGCAGCCAAGTCTGTCGGTCACTGTCACCCTGTATTACCAATATATTGATTCTGAACGAATGTTATTAGATACCGAACCTGATATACCAAATCATATCACTCTCTTTGTTAGAAAAGAAAGGATATAATTTTGTATTGTTGGATAATGTTTTGAACATTTCCTATATCAAAAGTTGATCGGTTCAGGCACGTTATCTAAAAGCATTAATGTTCTAAATCAAACTACAGTTCTTGGTATATGGAACACACACAAGAGGAAGAGTTCAGAAATGAACGAATCCTTCTTGAGGTATTGTAGACTAGGTCAGATCAATGCGACCCGACTGGCTAGAGTTACATAAAGATGTATATTTAAATTAGTTTGAACTTACAACTTGTGAAACTCGCCAGTCATGTCACAAAGATAAGATGACCATAGCTCCGTTTACTGGAAATAGAGAAAGAGTTAGTAAACTCTTGGGATGATACATGTTGATGTATGTAAGTCCCCTGTCTACACATGCCAAAACTGGTTCTTTGTACTTCGTTACATTCTCTGATGATCTCTCGAGATTCAGACATATGTTCCTGTTGAAACACAAGTCCGAACCTTTTGAGATATTCATAGAATATAAGTTAGAAGTAGAGAACCAAAAATAAGGGTATAAGTATTATGTCCTATGATGAGATCAAGGAGGAGAATACTTGAGCACGGAATTCTTGGACTTTTCTAAAGGAGAATGAGATTCTCTCTCAGCATTACTCCTCCGTATACACCATAGCACGATGGTATGTCGGGGCGGAGCAGATACACCCTATATGATAAGGTGTGCTCTATGATGAGTACTACTGAGTTACCTGTTTCTTTTTGGGAGTTATGCACTTGAGAAGCTGCATACCTATTGAATAGGGTTCGAATCAAATCAGTTGCCTACCATTTCATATGTGATATGGAAAGGGAAGAGCCCATGTCTTAAGCTAGTTGAGATTTGGGGTTGTCCGGCCTATGTCTAAAAGCAAAATCCGGACAAGCTCGAGGAAAGGTCAGTCATGTAGAACTGGAAATGTTCCAGCTATACAAAACTGCAGCTGAAGATTTGACAGAACCAAAGGATTCAATAGTTACCAACGAACCTCGGCCTCTCCGCCGATCTAGTAGGGTTCCTCACCCACCTGAGAGTTACTTCGGTTTCTCTATGACAGTGGGAGCGAGGATTGCATCATGAGATGATGACCCAACTAGCTTCGAGCTGGCCATCGAGAGTAAGACTCTGTAAGAATGGCTGGATGTTTAGTGATCTGAGATGGTATCCTTATACACCAACAAAGTATGGACTTTGGTTGCTGTAACTGAAGGGTTAAATCCCCATCAGGAGCAAGTATATCTTGAGAAGATTACTTGGTGTACATGGAAAAGTTGAGACTTTCAAAGCTAGACTTGTTAAAAGTTTGCATCATTGACCAGGTACGGATAATGATGAAACCTTTTTCAAGTAGCTATGCTTAAGTCCATCCAGATCCTACTTGCCACGGCTACATACCATGACTACGATATCTGGTGGTTGGGTGTCATGACAGCTTTTCTAAATGATGTTTAGAAGAGAGTGTCTATAAGTACACAGCCAGAGGGCTTCGTAGACAGTGGGAGCAGCGGAAACGTGTGCAAGATGCTTTATAGGATAAAGCAGGCATCGCGGAGTTGGAACATCTGTTTTGATGAAGCAGTCAAAGAAGTTGACATCATCAAAATGGTAGATGAACCTTGTATAAACAAGAAGGTAGTAGGGAGTATGGTGGTGATCCTCGTAGAGTACGTGGATGACATACTCTTGATAGGGAAAGAGTTTCCTATGCTACGCTCGGTCAATCTCCGTTTATCACTAGGATTCTCCATAAAGGATCAAAATGATACCTCCTAAAATCCAGAGTTTTGGATCTATGAGATAGATTTAAATGGATGTTAGGATTCCCACTAGTTGTAGTGAGATGGTATCAATCGACCCTGGGGAGAATCACTGGAATGGTTCCAGGGTGATAATGAAGACTGAGTGTCAGTCACAGGCATTGTCTTTACCCTCAGTAAAGGGACGGTATGTTGGAAGAGTTCCAAGCTAGATACCGTGACATACTAGACGATAAAGGCTGAATACATCGCTACTTAAGATGCTACCATAGAGGCAGTCTGGGTGTATAATAGTTCATGAGATGAACTTCGTTCCTACCATTGTGAGACAATGGAGTTGTGGCTTATGCCAAGGAACACCCGTCCCATCAGTGACCCAGGCGTATTCTGAGGCCGCATCACCTGATCATGGAGATAGTTGATCTCCAGGGTGATCGAGGTAAGGAGAGTAGATTCTGAGGACAACACAGCGGATCCACTCACAAAGGCATGTTCCCAGAGAGAGACTTTTATGGGATGGTTGAGTATGAGATACTACAACCACTGCTACAGATGGCCCTAGTGCAAGTGGGAGATTGTTAGTTATATGTATGCCCTAGAGGCCATTACTGTACATAGGATGTATATTGTAGTGGATGCTGGGACATATATAGGGAGGACTTTCTTGCTCGACATGATAGTATGCTATCTGGTTGAACTTTACCTTAACGTGTATACTGATTGTCTCTCTGTTACATGTTGGTAAAGCCCTTAGGATGTGTGCTAGACTACCTGGACTATGATGCGGATCATACTAGTAGGGACATGGTAGTCCATAAGTACATCCTTCAAAGTCCCTAGTCGTGGGTGTATCGAGACGGGGCATCGATATACCAGAGTAGACTAGCGTGTACCTTCTCGACCCATACAGATGGGCGATGGATGATCCCACATCCATTGGTGTTTGACATCGGAGATGATATACGGGTGCTCAGTGGAGACTGGGTACACTGGACGGACTCGCCGAGAACTCCCAGATGGTATTATACCTCACGTCAGATGGCAGTTCTCTGGTGACACTGGTACAGAGTAGTCTGTTGACCCGAGATCGTCATAGAGTCTTGTGTGGTTCCCACTGTGCTTTGATTTCCATCTTACCACGTCCAAGAGGGCGTGCAAAACGGTGGTTTTTGGGTACAGTCCCGAGTCACATGGAGGCAATGAGCGATAGGAGGGGATTCGTCTCTCCCGGTATAGGGGGTTGATGTTGCGCTGTGTTCGATTGGCTATAACAGGAAATCCCTGGCCAGGGTTGCTGAGATTTACTGGTAAGTGTTACCAGTAGTTTCTCGAATAGTTATAGACCTCATATCGACACGACTTATCGAGCTATTGGGGTCTGACGTTTACCACCCCTAGGCAAGATATGCGACATATCAGACGATCAGACCGGACTGTACGGTAGTGTTACTGGTCGGATTCACTGGAGTGTGAGCGGGCTTGCTCGTCGATTTTCAGATCGCTCAATACCCGGGTGGCCGTTACGTTTAGCAGACCGCTTGCGGCTTGTGGGTGTTTGATATGATCATCACCTGCTGCCGGCGTATTGACGAGTCTTTAGAGTCCTACACAGAGGTTTCCTGGCTCAAGCGAAACGAAATAGGAGCGCATATGAGATATGTGCGGGACTGAGAATAATGCGTGTATGTGATACCGTATTCTATTCTCGCGATAAATGTATCGAATGGTTGTATGCGATATAACCTAGTTATCGATTCAAGCGTTGATTCGATAAGCCGATATATTGTATACTAGTCGGTTGTGTGCGACATAACCGGATCATTGAATCAAGTGTTGATTTAATGATTTAATGCATATTTATATATTTGATATATTACTTTGCATCAACTAGTATCGGTTTACTTAAGATGGATTTTCTCACTCGGATGTGCACATTGTATATTCGATATAGTTTTGTGCACTTGATTGTATCATGTTTGATGATACATGTTTGCTTGTGTTTGTGTAAAGATTGAACCATGGTTATTTAAATGATTAGGGTTTACATTTTCATATCTATTTATTTATTATGGAAATGATAATGAGAAGAATGGTTGCTAGTTTTGTTTTATTCTTTGAACCTTCATGAAGCATTGACTTTAGTCAACCATTCTTATCTCATCCTTGACCCTAACCATTCAAACTAACCTTGGTTTAATCTCTACACCTAACCATGGTTTGCTTATGATAAGAATGGATTTTCTTTTCTTTTTTAATTATTCTTATCATAACAATTTCCTTCTTCTTCTTCATTTCTTCAAGTGAAGAAAGCTTGCCTCCATCAATGGCAAGTGATGAAAAAGAGTGAGAAATCCAAATCTAAAGTCTACCCACTTCCTATTTCTTCATCCTCTACCTCTTGCCAAGTAGTAGAGTGTGTTTTCTTCACAAGTTTCATGACTTTGTGAAGTGAGAGCTTGATTTAGCGATGCCTCGACATAGATCATCTTCGGCATGGACATCGACGACCTAGCTCGCTTATTCTCCGATGAAGTCGACACTAGAGCCCGGATTTGATTTGGACAGCGGAGAGGACCTCATCTAGGAGCCGTGGAGGTTGAGGACCGGATCTACAAAGGTTGTATTTCCGTTTCTCATTAGTTAAGTGTTAACTAGATTATTTTTCCGCCTAGTTTTCTAGCAAACGATCCGTAGTCGGGTCTCTCGGCACCTAGAATTTTTGAAATTGCCATGGTTGATGGCTTGTGAGACCTCACTAGTGTGCCTAGGAACTCTACATTCCTTTGTAAAAGTAACCCCGAAAATCGGGTATAAAACAGGATATAAGTGAAATGATATGTAATGAAATAAAGCATTCCCAAACGGGAGCAATCACGCCCAACGGCGGGAAACAACAACACAAAAGTAATATACGATGCCGTAGCAAAGAATGAGCAATAAGTAAACATCACAGCATAATAAACTGCATAAATATATACAGTCGGCTCCCACGAGCTCGACACCAGAATACAAAAATATACATCATCGTCCTCACACTGTCTCTAAGTCTAGTACATATATGGTAGATGGAGAATACTAGATACAAAAGTGTGTACAATAAAAGTAACCAGATACCACAACGCACATAGTAGAAAAATAGCTCTCACACCAACTGTAGTGGTATCTGAAGCCAAAAGATGCAAAAAGGCAGCCTGCCACGACTACTCCGAGGGGCAACCTACAAACACTGTGGCACAACGGGGGTGAGTTGCCGACTCGTGAATAGAAATAACATATAAAGGTAATCGTGAGCATGTACGTACTGCGCTACTCTATCATATGCCAGCAGATGATATCAATGCGTGATAAGCAGTATGTGCAATAATCATGCAAGTGCTCTATCAGGTAATATAACTACAGGATGAGATACAATAATGAATGCTGAGCATGGGAAATATAACATCTACACAGAATGTCAACGTGGAATATATACTCGGTGTCCATCAATGCACCCAGATCCCCCAAATAGCTCAGGCGCCGGCACTCTCATCGGCCCTCCAATCCTGTAAATCTCTGAGAATCACGAGTGCCCAACATCGGCACCAAAATATCATAAGTACTCGTGTCCAGCATTGACACGCAAATCCTCATCCATCGGGCATCCGTCAGTCTGGATCAGGCCACGGGCTCCGTCTGCGGTATCGGCCCTCGACCCCGGCAGTACGGATCATCCCGCATCCATCTATCGACTCTGGTCAGTATCCTCCGGATAACTGCCAAGTCCAACCAATCACCGGTAGGTAGTAGTCCCTCTGCCAGGCTCACCTTCTAATACACAGCGAAACCGTTCTCGTCCCGGGGTACCATACCGGGTCCACCATGTTCCCATAATCGGCCTCATCCAACTCCTCAATTCGGGTTCACATATATCACTCTAGCACCGAGAAAACACATGGTGGACGCACCGAAATATCATATCAAGGGAAATCGGGTTTTTAGATAATTAACTATTCTCTTTTGAAATATCAACGGTTTCCCAAATCCAGAATTTACATGGAAACAACATATCTCAATGCGTAATCTAAGCAAGTATGAAGATATCAATGTATGTGTGCACTGGTATGAATATACAATGTGCATGTGCACAAGTATGAAGATATCAATGTATGTGTGCACTGGTATGAATATAAAATGTGCATGTGCGCAAGTATGAAGATATCAATATATGTGTGCACTGGTATGAATATACAATGTGCATGTGCGCAAGTATGAAGATATCAAGGTATGTGTGCACTGGTATGAATATACAATGTGCTTGTGCGCAAGTATGAAGATATCAAGGTATGTATGCACTGGTATGAATATACAATGTGTATGTGCGCAAGTATGAAGTTATCAAGGTATGTATGCACTGGTATGAATATACAATGTGTATGTGCACAAGTATGAAGATATCAAGGTATGTGTGCACTGGTATGAATATACAATGTGTATGTGCACAAGTATGAAGATATCAAGGTATGTGTGCACTGGTATGAATATACAATGTAATCTGAATCAATATGCAAGTCAAAGCAATGTGATATATGCATCAAGTATGAATATCATGTAATCCGAATCAATATACAAGTCAAAGCAATGTGATATATGTATCAAGTAAGAATATCATGTAATCCGAATCAATATACAAGTCAAAGCAATGTGATATATGCATCAAGTATGAATATCATGTTTAGTCACATAAAAGATGTAACATTTCAAAAAGATAAAATATTAATTTTGGGAATTTTTATAATTTAATATTATTTTATTGAATATTTTAATATTTTGGTATTATTAAATACAAATAAATAGGAAAAAATTGAGAAAAATTATGGAAAATTCTAAAATTGGGTAATTATTGGAATTATGGCATTTTTAGATTTTTATGATCATTTATATGCTAATTTAGTGCTAATCGCGATTAAAAATCGCTAATCGGTTTTTAGCTTTTTTTTTTGTGCAAAACATACACACATCCTTTTTCCTACACTTGTGCATTTTCTTACCATGTTTTCTCATTTGGGTTTACTATTTGAGTGAGAAGGGTTTTAAAAGGAAAAGGAAAAGGAAAAGAATAAAGAAATGGGTAGTTGGTGAGAGAGAGAGGTATGGGCTTCATTTGACTTAAACTTAGCTATTTCTCCTCCATTTTTCAACACTCATTTTTCTCTCCCTCTCCCTTGCTTGCTGCTGCTGCTTCTTCTTCACCTCACCTCCCCACTTCAAGCCCCAAATCATCTCACAAACTTCACAAAAACCCCACTCTCCTTTCACAAAAAATGTGCACAAGCTTGCAAGCTATAGGATGGACGGAGAAAGTTTTCATTTTGGCGCTGTTGAGGATTCATGTGGGTCTTTTGAGGTAATTCCTCCACAATTAGAGTGGTATTTCTTGTGTTTAAGCTTCGATTTAAAGTTTCATATCGATATTGTGCGATATTATGGACTTGAGGATAACCAAGTTAGGGTTTGAGGAAATTTGGTGTTGTATTGTGAAATTGAGCTCAGTAGAGGTTTTACAAACACCCTAGTGTATGAATTGGAACCCAAAACCTGAAGCTTAACCCAGAATACGGATTTTAGAAACCGATATCGGAGAATTTATGAAATCTGTGTAGTGTTTATGGAATCTGCTATCATACGAGGGATCCTAAAATAAAACTAAGATTGAAAGTAAGATGTGCAGGCACACAGGAATCTACCACCAAGACCCCAGCCCCTAACTCCCTTACCCGGCCGCCAATTAATCCCAATTGGCCGCAATTTGCGGCCTGGGTCCCACCATTTTGGCTCGTGTTGGTTCTGTAGCTCCTACATGTTTATGTTAGACCCTTGGTATATATAGATTTGTATAAATTGACCTAGGGTGAAATCTGGGACATATTTCCTAAGTTGCTGTTTTGGATTCGTGTTTCCGTATTCCGTATTTTTAATTCTGCATTTGTGTCTTGTGATTTACCTCGACTATTTGGCGTTTAAATGACGATATAGAGGATTTATTGATGGTTTTGAAGGCGTGCCATAGGTTCTAACCTATAGGCCCCTTGTCGTATCGTTTTGGATTTCGTGTGCCGTTTTAGCTTTGATTTGGTTTTAATACGCATATACGACACTTTGATGTGTAGGTACCACATGAAGACTTCGGGATGACAAGCAAACGCGTGGTGGCATCGAAAGATAAAGACGCAGGTGAGTAGATTATATCTACAGGGGGAAGTCGGGTGGATGGCGTATAGCACCCCCGCAGTCCGTAGTATATATGTATATATATGATAGCTAGGTGTACTAGGGATAGTGTAGGGTTAGAAGTGACTAGTGTAGTTCATAGTCGCGAACCCTAGAATAGATTTACACCTACACGCACATCCTTGCATATTCATTATACTTGCACTGTGTTTGATGATATTGGATGACATTGGAGTTGAGTCGATGATGTTGGGCATGGTGCCGTGAGATCGGTGATTTGATGTGATTCGTATTTGGGGATACGATACGTGACCTCTAGCGGGCCTTGGGACGTGTGCTTGCACACGCAGTAGTTCGATGGTATCAGTTTTACTAGACTTAGATCAGTATCCCAGATTATATGATATGATGATAAGTGATACCTGAAATGTGATGAGATAGTGTGATATTGACCCGTACCCAGCTATTGGAATGCCGTACGATGATTTACCGTATGAGCTTTACATTGATGATAGATCCGCACTCTTGATGTGAGGAGGTCATATGATATACTGTATCGTACGCGATACTATTGAGGCGGAATCACCGACTATTATATCTATATGTATCGACTCAGATGTTAGGCGGTTTCCTTACCTGTAGCTCAGCTTGTTAGTTCAGCCGTATAGTTTAGTGTAGTTGTTAGATTAGATTAGCCTCCTACCTATTTCAAAACTAGCGGGTCGTGGGTATTTTAAAAGACAGGTCAAGGGATCTACGGATATTTCAAAAAGCGTATCTTTTCATAAAAACACCGTAGCCCCTATTTTCAAAACCCCATGATTCGTGTTATTTCAAAAGGCACCATTTGTAGGACTTATATTAGATTAATGCAGATTAGTTATAGTTGCGTCTAGTATTCAGCTCCCACTCATTTTTGTGGTTCGCTTTGCATCGCATTCTTATATTATGTTTCATACCCCATTATTGATATCATGCTGTTAGGACACCAGCACCATTACCGATGATGCGTATGTACCACGTACACTTACTTGCCGGCTCACACACATCTTCATCGGTAATTGCCATGTCACGTACACCTTAGAAAATATTATTGCTTGACATAGCCTTTTAGCTAATAGTTTAGACATTGTAGTTATTACCTGCTATTTCATGCATACTGTTATTCATTGTTATGCCGCATTCATGGATTCTCATGCATATATTCACTATTTTACGTGCTATTGAGGTTTTGGATTTGGATTCCATGAGATTTTCTGGATTTGGAGGAAAATCGCAAAAACACAAATAAACATTTTCTCTCTTTTAAAATAAAAAGTGCGGTTTTCCCATGATGTATGAGTCGTCCACCATGAGTTTGCTGATGGATTTGGAAACCCGATTCGAGGAGACGGATGAACCGTTTCGGGTACATGGTGGGCCCGGTGCGGTACCCCGGGGCAAGATGAATGTGGTGATGACGTTGAGCCTGGCAGGGGAGCACTACCTACCGGTGATTTTACCCGACGCGTCGGATATCCGGAGGATACCGTCGTGGTCTTGAGATGGATGGTAGGGGCCGGTCTGGACTGACGGCGCCCTAGATTTTGTGGTTGAGACTTGAGATATCGAGATATTGGGATTACGTTTTGTGCCGATGCTAGGCACAGTTTTATGCTGATTTCATTATGATACCTCATTTTAAAAATACAAAGGAAATCTCACTAATTTATGAAAACAGTTTCTTCATGTACATGTATTCTGTTTTCATGCATTCATATCTCATTAATATGATATATTGCTACCTGAGGCACTGACACAGGCACATGAGATTACACTCGGGTTAGATATTTACCCTAGCCTTGTTATAGGCTGCTTGTTATATTGAGGATTTTATATACTGATCGTATTGACCTAGGATTATGTCTTGCTTTCGGTTTCTGCTTGTAGATATTCTCTATTCACGAGTTGGCAACTCACCCCCGTTGTGCCACAGTTCTTGCAGGTTCTGCCGTACAGGTTCCTTTGCGGCATTTCTGGCACATTGCTTCCTTGCGGGTGAATTGCATTTGGTAGGTGGTTTCTTTTGCATCAAGAACCACCATTGTACTTGTATTATTCTTTGTATCTAGAATTCCATCAACCAAAACTTGTATATTGTTTCAGATTTAGACATTAGTGATGTATTATTCGACCTTAGAGTCGCGCTTAGCAGTATTACGGTTTTCATGTTATTTTGAGTTTTGATCCTCGCCCTTCGGCGTTGTATATTATTATTGCTTGCGTGGTTATGACCGTCGATTGACGAAGAGCTAGCTCCCGCTTGGGGATGCCTTTTATCATTGCATATATATATTATTCTTGTTGTACCCCGTTCGGGGCCAGTATTTACAAAAGAAACTCTGCCGAAATTTTTAGAAAAGACCTTACCTTTTAAAAATGCACATTCGGCTTAGTTATTTAAAAACCTTGACTTCAAACTTGTTTTTCCTTCACTCCTTTAAAAACCAGTTTTCTTTACTTACTCTTGAAAATGGTTTTAGATTTCTGGGCTTTTGGCTTACTTGGATCAGATGGAGTCCTATAGACTTCATATGGTTCAAGGGCCAGTCACGTGCTCTTTCGGGTCGTGACAAAGTTGGTATCAGAGCGCTAGGTTGACCTTGGTTCGAGTCTAAGTTTGACTATATGGAGCCTAGGGCGTTTATATATATACGGAACTCAGGCTTGACCTTACGGAACTTAGACTTAGTCGAGGGGGTATTAGACCCGAACTTTCGTCGCGTAGGATGACCCTTGGTTGATGGAATAGGTGACTAAAGTAGAGTGACGTACCGTGGGTATGTTCCGCGGCATACTTACGACATGCCACTCCGCTTAAGGAACCTTAGGATGTACATATTTTCGAGATCAGTGGTTCTCTTCATATCCATGATTATACATCCATTTGAGATTCCCGATTTTATTAGTTTCATGATCATACCTTTATTGATGATGTTCCTTCTTATGATCATGTATCCACTCTGGATCTGTTGTTTCCTTTCTTTCCATTGATCTGCTCTCTTCGATACTCGATTGAGGTTCATGTCGCCATGTTTGAGCGCAGTTTGGGCTGCTGCTAGGGTTACGGTCAGGGCGAGCTTGTCTGGTACGAGGGCCGACCATTGTGTTTTCTGGTGACATGGGAACATCTCGAGTTGGTATTGATGATTGGGACCTCTAGTAGAGGCGAGTGCTTGGTTTTGCACCGGATGATCGGGCCATTGTTAGAGCTGCCAGTTAAGAGAGAACTGTTGATGTACAGCATACCTCAGAGATTATGATGTCGCCTACCGTGCAGACAGATGGACCAGCTGCTGCTGAGATTGACAGGATGTCGCTTCCGAAGCTTACGAGCTGAGATTGTCGGAGCTTCCAGGCAGATATGAGACAGATGATAGCTAGTCTACCCGATTTGAAAGACGAAGGTGATTCGTCCGATTTATGCGCCGGAGCGGGCCCAGTTGAGTTGAAGATTTCAGTGTGGAGAGTCTTACTCAGATCTAGAGTAGACCGATTCAGAGATGACCGCCAATGTATTGCCTTTCCTGGAGGATTGAGGCGCTGTTCGGCGTACAGGTAAATGAGCCAGTTGCTGTTGCAAATGACGAGATATCACCCAGATGGTTGGAACTACTGCAGCATGAGCTTATACTTAGAGATATGATGGACGGTCGCTAGTCACTTGAGGACTAATGACTAGGACATGTGGTTCATTCGTTTACCGATGCGAGGTCACCAGATAGATTGTTTCCAGTTGGAGACGACTTCACGCAGATTCGTTGAGAGTCGATAGAGACGATCGAATGTCAGGAGCCCATTTTCCAAGTTTAAAGTATACGGAAAGACATGCAGGTGATTCTATGGACCCTCTAGAAGAATGAAACCTTAACTCGACTTAATGACCGTGTGAAAGCCTTTGAACCTTAGGGTTTGCGGCAGTTCCTCAGCGCCATTAGTGAGGCTTGGGTTTGCCCTTCTACGGCTGGACCACAGACGTTGTGGTATGTACTCGATACTATTAAACTGTACCCGAGATGTTGAGCTCTTGGGGGATTGTGAGGTTCTGACGAGCCGATCGGACGATTCGACATCATTCGGATATCATGTGATGGGACACTGCTTAGGAGACTCCAGACACGAGTATAGCCGTTGGAGCACAGTCCATGCAGCCACGATGAGACGAGTCCGAATCAGTCGATATTGAAGCAGAGTGAAGAAAAGAGTTCGCAAGAGATTTTGACGAGATGACGTCCCACTCCGCTGACATCAGAGATGTGATACGCACCCAGAGGCATGGTATATGGATATATCTTCCAGAAAGAAGCGCGATAAGTATGCAGCCGTTCCGAAGTAAGAATTAGCTTCAGCAATGGATGATGACTTCCGGGCAATACGGCAGGAAATGAGATTTGAGAGAGAAACCTCGACAGGACCTTTCTGGAGTACGATATGAGAAGACCTAGACCCAGGAGTGGTCATATTGCGCACAACCAGCAGGCCAGAGTTGGCATTGTCGACGAGGTAGTTGACCAGATTCGGATAAAGGAACTTACCCAGATGCGTTGCGAATTGATCAAGGACGGACGAGTTTTGAGTATTCCTCCGATGGTTGGGACGTGTTCCCGAGGACCTGTTCGGCCTGACATCTTCTACAGAATGATGAAGCTACAGAGTACGCGATTTCAAGTCCGTGCGAGAGACTTAAGATTGACCGTGGCCGAGAACAGTGCAGTGCGTAGATAGCATGGCGTGACGTCATAGTGGACGACGATGGAGACAGGTGGAACCAGAGGTTCGGGCGAGACGCTGACCAGCTGTCATTGCTTCCCGTCGAGACCAGAGGTCAGATATGCTTACAGAGGCATTGGGATGCAACCAGATTCCGAGAAATGTTGTGCTGAGGACACAGATGTCCATTGAACAAAAAGAGATTATGCAAGAGAGCCAGCCTTCGTACAGTTCGGCATAGGCAAGATCGGAAGAGACCTTGAGCAGGATTCCTTCCAGGACATTGCTGCAATGATGTTGCACCCAGGATTAGATGTGTGATGTGCATTCAGAGAGCCAGAGGCCGACGCCAGTGATATGTTGCTTTATGAGTGGTCGTGAGGATTGACCGAGAGACGACCAGAGAAGTGCCAGAACGGAATCGTCCCCGTTAGCACACCTGACAGGGCTGATGAGCCGATTGATTGTGAGATAGGGATCCGCAGAGAAGATAAGGACCCGGAGTCAGAGGACGCCAGACCGTGAGTAAGAGGCAAGTTGATATCTTGCGCTGCTAGCAGTGGATGCACCGACTTCTTCTCGACCTTGAAGGAGGAACTACCGACGACGGTACTTACGATTTGTGATTTTGTGATTCGATTATCACGTATCCGTCATCTTAGATTTTGGTATTTTGGGCGTTCTATTGCATGATTTAATTTTGATGACGGAGTTTCATGATATTGTTTCATGCACCCACTGGATATTTATATTTTGCGCATAAGTTATTACATTCGAGGTATTGATTGTGATTTCACGCCTATCTTATACAGTGATTTGATTTACACTTCCAACATAGTTTTCATGCACCTTTAGTGTTTTGATATACGATTTTGGTGCACGCCAGATGCACTAAATCGGGATTCTTCGTGCATGTCCCATGCACCTGATTTGGTTGCTGTCAGGCACACACGTTGCCTATGACAGATGTTTCGTGCACACCCGTTGCACCTAGATATTGTTTTGTGTCCATATATAGATCTTGATTTCCGTGCGCACCAGACGTACAGGATATTTTTATATATGCATTTTGGGGATTGATTTCTAGTAGAGCAGTACATTTTTATGATATTCGCTACGTATTGATGTTTTCGGAGCCCCGACAAATTGGATTTTTACTGAAATGTTTTAGTATTTGGGGTTTAAATTTAAATTCGGGGACCGAATTTCTTTAAGGGGGGTAGATTGTAACATTTCAAAAAGATAAAATATTAATTTTGGGAATTTTTATAATTTAATATTATTTTATTGAATATTTTAATATTTTGGTATTATTAAATACAAATAAATAGGAAAAAATTGAGAAAAATTATGGAAAATTCTAAAATTGGGTAATTATTGGAATTATGGCATTTTTAGATTTTTATGATCATTTATATGCTAATTTAGTGCTAATCGCGATTAAAAATCGCTAATCGGTTTTTAGCTTTTTTTTTTGTGCAAAACATACACACATCCTTTTTCCTACACTTGTGCATTTTCATACCATGTTTTCTCATTTGGGTTTACTATTTGAGTGAGAAGGGTTTTAAAAGGAAAAGGAAAAGGAAAAGAATAAAGAAATGGGTAGTTGGTGAGAGAGAGAGGTATGGGCTTCATTTGACTTAAACTTAGCTATTTCTCCTCCATTTTCAACACTCATTTTTCTCTCCCTCTCCCTTGCTTGCTGCTGCTGCTTCTTCTTCACCTCACCTCCCCACTTCAAGCCCCAAATCATCTCACAAACTTCACAAAAACCCCACTCTCCTTTCACAAAAAATGTGCACAAGCTTGCAAGCTATAGGATGGACCGAGAAAGTTTTCATTTTGGCGCTGTTGAGGATTCATGTGGGTCTTTTGAGGTAATTCCTCCACAATTAGAGTGGTATTTCTTGTGTTTAAGCTTCGATTTAAAGTTTCATATCGATATTGTGCGATATTATGGACTTGAGGATAACCAAGTTAGGGTTTGAGGAAATTTGGTGTTGTATTGTGAAATTGAGCTCAGTAGAGGTTTTACAAACACCCTAGTGTATGAATTGGAACCCAAAACCTGAAGCTTAACCCAGAATACGGATTTTAGAAACCGATATCGGAGAATTTATGAAATCTGTGTAGTGTTTATGGAATCTGCTATCATACGAGGGATCCTAAAATAAAAATAAGATTGAAAGTAAGATGTGCAGGCACACAGGAATCTACCACCAAGACCCCAGCCCCTAACTCCCTTACCCGGCCGCCAATTAATCCCAATTGGCCGCAATTTGCGGCCTGGGTCCCACCATTTTGGCTCGTGTTGGTTCTGTAGCTCCTACATGTTTATGTTAGACCCCTGGTATATATAGATTTGTATAAATTGACCTAGGGTGAAATCTGGGACATATTTCCTAAGTTGCTGTTTTGGATTCGTGTTTCCGTATTCCGTATTTTTAATTCTGCATTTGTGTCTTGTGATTTACCTCGACTATTTGGCGTTTATACAACGATATAGAGGATTTATTGATGGTTTTGAAGGCGTGCCATAGGTTCTAACCTATAGGCCCCTTGTCGTATCGTTTTGGATTTCGTGTGCCGTTTTAGCTTTGATTTGGTTTTAATGCGCATATACGACACTTTGATGTGTAGGTACCACATGAAGACTTCGGGATGACAAGCAAACGCGTGGTGGCATCGAAAGATAAAGACGCAGGTGAGTAGATTATATCTACAGGGGGAAGTCGGGTGGATGGCGTATAGCACCCCCGCAGTCCGTAGTATATATGTATATATATGATAGCTAGGTGTACTAGGGATAGTGTAGGGTTAGAAGTGACTAGTGTAGTTCATAGTCGCGAATCCTAGAATAGATTTACACCTACACGCACATCCTTGCATATTCATTATACTTGCACTGTGTTTGATGATATTGGATGACATTGGAGTTGAGTCGATGATGTTGGGCATGGTGCCGTGAGATCGGTGATTTGATGTGATTCGTATTTGGGGATACGATACGTGACCTCTAGCGGGCCTTGGGACGTGTGCTTGCACACGCAGTAGTTCGATGGTATCAGTTGTACTAGACTTAGATCAGTACCCCAGATTATATGATATGATGATAAGTGATACCTGAAATGTGATGAGATAGTGTGATATTGACCCGTACCCAGCTATTGGAATGCCGTACGATGATTTACCGTATGAGCTTTACATTGATGATAGATCCGCACTCTTGACTTGAGGAGGTCATATGATATACTGTATCGTACGCGATACTATTGAGGCGGAATCACCGACTATTATATCTATATGTATCGACTCAGATGTTAGGCGGTTTCCTTACCTGTAGCTCAGCTTGTTAGTTCAGCCATATAGTTTAGTGTAGTTGTTAGATTAGATTAGCCTCCTACCTATTTCAAAACTAGCGGGTCATGGGTATTTTAAAAGACAGGTCAAGGGATCTACGGATATTTAAAAAAGCGTATCTTTTCATAAAAATACCGTAGCCCCTATTTTCAAAACTCCATGATTCGTGTTATTTCAAAAGGCACCATTTGTAGGACTTATATTAGATTAATGCAGATTAGTTATAGTTGCGTCTAGTATTCAGCTCCCACTCATTTTTGTGGTTCGCTTTGCATCGCATTCTTATATTATGTTTCATACCCCATTATTGATATCATGCTGTTAGGACACCAGCACCATTACCGATGATGCGTATGTACCACGTACACTTACTTGCCGGCTCACACACATCTTCATCGGTAATTGCCATGTCACGTACACCTTAGAAAATATTATTGCTTGACATAGCCTTTTAGCTAATAGTTTAGACATTGTAGTTATTACCTGCTATTTCATGCATACTGTTATTCATTGTTATGCCGCATTCATGGATTCTCATGCATATATTCACTATTTTACGTGCTATTGAGGTTTTGGATTTGGATTCCATGAGATTTTCTGGATTTGGAGGAAAATCGCAAAAACACAAATAAACATTTTCTCTCTTTTAAAATAAAAAGTGCGGTTTTCCCATGATGTATGAGTCGTCCACCATGGTTTGCTGATGGATTTGGAAACCCGATTCGAGGAGACGGATGAACCGTTTCGGGTACATGGTGGGCCCGGTGCGGTACCCCGGGGCAAGATGAATGTGGTGATGACGTTGAGCCTGGCAGGGGAGCACTACCTACCGGTGATTTTACCCGACGCGTCGGATATCCGGAGGATACCGTCGTGGTCTTGAGATGGATGGTAGGGGCCGGTCTGGACTGACGGCGCCCTAGATTTTGTGGTTGAGACTTGAGATATCGAGATATTGGGATTACGTTTTGTGCCGATACTAGGCACAGTTTTATGCTGATTTCATTATGATACCTCATTTTAAAAATACAAAGGAATTCTCACTAATTTATGAAAACAGTTTCTTCATGTACATGTATTCTGTTTTCATGCATTCATATCTCATTCATATGATATATTGCTACCTGAGGCACTGACACAGGCACATGAGATTACACTCGGGTTAGATATTTACCCTAGCCTTGTTATAGGCTGCTTGTTATATTGAGGATTTTATATACTGATCGTATTGACCTAGGATTATGTCTTGCTTTCGGTTTCTGCTTGTAGATATTCTCTATTCACGAGTTGGAAACTCACCCCCGTTGTGCCACAGTTCTTGCAGGTTCTGCCTTACAGGTTCCTTTGCGGCATTTCTGGTACATTGCTTCCTTGTGGGTGAATTGCATTTGGTAGGTGGTTTCTTTTGCATCAAGAACCACCATTGTACTTGTATTATTCTTTGTATCTAGAATTCCATCAACCAAAACTTGTATATTGTTTCAGATTTAGACATTAGTGATGTATTATTCGACCTTAGAGTCGCGCTTAGCAGTATTACGGTTTTCATGTTATTTTGAGTTTTGATCCTCGCCCTTCGGCGTTGTATATTATTATTGCTTGCGTGGTTATGACCGTCGATTGACGAAGAGCTAGCTCCCGCTTGGGGATGCCTTTTATCATTGCATATATATATTATTCTTGTTGTACCCCGTTCGGGGCCAGTATTTACAAAAGAAACTCTGCCGAAATTTTTAGAAAAGACCTTACCTTTTAAAAATGCACATTCGGCTTAGTTATTTAAAAACCTTGACTTCAAACTTGTTTTTCCTTCACTCCTTTAAAAACCAGTTTTCTTTACTTACTCTTGAAAATGGTTTTAGATTTCTGGGCTTTTGGCTTACTTGGATCAGATGGAGTCCTATAGACTTCATATGGTTCAAGGGCCAGTCACGTGCTCTTTCGGGTCGTGACAAAAGATGAGCTACAGCATAATGATCATGGAAATTCTACAGTGTGAGTGTCATGTCAATTACTAACGGTGTGTGTGTAACATGCAGGATAGTGTTCGTGCAACATGAACCGTTAGTAATGGTGCGGTGTTCTATCAATTCTAGTTTATATACCTATAGCAGGGAATATGGTATGCACAAAATAGTAGCCATGAACAGTCAATGTAGGTAAGTGTAATATGCTGCTACAAGGTCCTATCAGCCCTGACACATAACGCCATGCAGGCGATTTCCCCGTAGATGTTAAATCTACTCACCGTAGTCTCTCGCTAGGTATAGCCGACGATTTGTTTTCCCTTCTTCGCGGCGTCCGTCGCACTTGCCTGCGAACCTAGAATTCCATAGAATATCACACATAAGCTCAAAAACATACAAACACGACATTTAAAGTCAACTAGAAACCCGTACCGCAAACCAAGCGCGCGTGTGCGCGATACGCTAAACGTGTGATTACGCGCCTGAAGTCACTCCGATGCGTCGCGATACGCAGAAACCCCAAACTCACACACACGTATCACGCGTGTCGCGAAAGAGTAAAAATATGGGAAATAGGGTATTCAACTCCATATTTTGATACAGAACAGATATTATGAAAATATATATACCAAAACACTCTACATAGATGCAGACTCCAGTGGCCCAAACCCCAACTCACCCATCTGGCCGCAATTTGCGGCCAGAATGAATATTCCGGCGGCCTGTCTTGGGAATTGGGCTCCCAGGTTTTGTGTGTGCACTTTATACCCCCTCATACATGCTACAGTAAATCTAATTTCGTTCTGAAACAACTCGGGTAGCAGCAGATCCTACAGAGCCCTATTTCTAGTTAAAAACCACACTTTTGCACTAAAAAGGTACTTTATGGTATTTTTGTGCAAACCTGAAGCAAAACCTGGTTTAAAATAGCTCTAATAACACTTAAAGGAGTTAACTAAACTATGAGAACACCAATCTAACATATACTTCACAAATATCCTTCAATATCACTAATAATGCACATAAAACATGATTTTTTTGTTAAGATACTACAAGATATGGAGAAAGAGTGTTAACTATGAGCTAATACCTCCTAAACACCTTATAAAACACCAAAAGTTCCAGCTCCTTCCTCAAGTGTGCAGATTTGCCTCCAAACACCTTAAAAAGCCCCTTTTCCCCATGGTTTTGTGATGAAAAAGGCTTGTTTGTGTAGGGTTTTGAATGGGGGTCCAAAGAGAAGTGAAGAAGGAAGAGAAAATGGGAGAAATATTGTTGTTGCTGCAGCTCTTTCTGCTGGAACACAGAAATGGGAAAGAGAGAGAAATGAGAGAGAGGAGACAATGGTCAAACAAGTCAAAATCTCTACCTAACCACCATACCTTCATTTTCTATTCAAAATTGAATTATTAAAAAGGGTTACCTAGTGAAAAAAGAAGTGGGGGATAATTACAACCATACAAGAAAAATGAAAGAGGGTTAACATAATAACAATAAGAACCTAGGCCACCAAAATTGGCTAAGTGTGCAAGTGTACACTAACACAAAATTTTCCCACTTAGGGTAAACACGACCGAGGTAATTAATAACCCTAGAATATATATATATATATATATATATATATATATATATATATATATATATATATATATAAACACTTCACAACACAAATTATCACTAGCCAAGAAGGAAAAATAAGATATCCATTTTTATGAAAAACACGCACACTTGCTAATTAACGCGAAAACATCCTAACGAACTTCAAGGCGTTACACTTGCTCTGCCAGTTTTGGGCGCACTGACATTTTTCGACATTGTAGGAGGTGTACCTCAATATCATTTGTTGTGATTTGTGTTTGTGATCCGAGTATCACGCTTATATCGCTTGGATTTGAGTTTTGATGATTTAGTTTCATGATATTGTTTTCGTGCACCATGCTGCACCTACTGGTATTTATATTTGGTGCATAGTTATTGCACTTGTGATATGCTTTATACACCGTTGTGTTGGTTTATGATTTGTGCATATTTATTGCACTTGAGATTCGGTTTTGTGCCTTGGCTGTACGTATTTATGATTTCGTGGATTTCATACGGTTGATTTGATTTTGTGCGTGTGGTACGCACTCGATTTGATTTATGCACTCGGTATAGCTTACATGTGCTTGCAGTGCATTGACATGTGTTTTGTTCCCGCAGTTGTACACGTTTATGATTTTTATACACCTTGGTACACTCGGTGTTGCTTTTTATACGCATTTGAGTTATTGATGAGTTTTCGTGCACTGAATGCACCGGAATTGTATTCGTGCGCTTTACCGTACTGGGCATTGATTTGGACTTGACACGCTTGGGTTGGATTTTCGCGCATGTTGGGCGCATAAGATGAGATGTGATTTTATGCACACCGGATGCACTCGATTGGGAATTTCATTCGTGCGTGTTCGATGCACCAGATTGGTATTTTGTGCACTTGATGCACCAGATTTGTATTTATACATTTATGCGCTGTATTTGTATTTCGCGCACTATCGATGCACTAGATGTAGTTGTCATGCACACCCGTTGCACTGGAAAGATGCTTTCGTGCACACCCGTTGCACTTAGTTTTGCTTCTGTGCATATTGTGGCGCCTGTATTTGGATTTGATTTCCGTGCACATCAAACGCACGTGATGGTTGGATACGCCTTTTGAGGCTGATTTTGCTCTTGAGCACTTGTTTTCATGATGGGCACTATATCAGGTAGTAGCCAAACAGGACTGATCCGAGGACAGTGTTGGATGTAGTGCCCTCAAAGTCACTTATTGGATCACAGGTACGTGATTGCAATGATTGAGGGAGGACCTATACCGGTAGGACAGTCTTACTCGAGATGATAGTATGCTATCTGGTTTGCCTTTATCATCGTGTACAGCTTTAGGTGACTGTTCACTATTACACGTTGATAGAGCCCTTAGGATCCTGCTTAACTACCAACAGTATGATGGTGATCATATACGTGAGAGTTGGGTAGTCCATAAGCACATCCTTAAAAGTGGTCCCTAGTCGTGGGAGTTTCGAGACAGGGCATCGATACTCCGGAGTAGACTAGTGTATACAGTCGAGACCCCGACGAGGGGCGGTGGCCAGTCTCACAAGCCACTGGTGTCAGTTGGATCACCTAAGATGTATACAGGTGCTCATTGGATTATGAGTACACCGGACAGGACTCGCCGGGAACCTGCTAGTTGGTATTATACCTAGCGTCAGATAGCAGTTCCCTGGTGACATGTATACAGGTTAGTTCATCGACCTGAGATCGTCATTTGTCTTGTGTGATTTCCCACTGTGCTTTGATTACTATCCTACCACGGCTCAAAGGAGTCGTGCAAACAGGTTTTAGTTGGGTACAGTCCCGAGCCACATGGAGGCAAGTGAGCGGATCGGTAGGGGATTCATCTCTCCCGGTATTGGAGGTGAGATCGCGCTGTGTCTAGGAGAGCCATTACACATAGCCCTCGGCCGAGGCAGGAGATTTACTGGTAGGTACTCCAGTAGTATCTCTAGGTGTTCTGAGATACACTCTGACACGACTTATACCGCTATTGGGGGTCTGACGTTACCAGCCCCCTAGGCCCGATATGCGATTCTCATAGACGAACGGACCGGACTGTATGTATATTGTCGCTGATAGGCTCAGTAGGGTTCCACGATGAGTTCGCTCATCAGCTTCCCTTTCGGTCAGTACATGGACAGCCGTTATGCACAGCTAGTGCCGCTGACGTGCCTGTGGTTAAACCCACTGCCAGGGTACTGACGAGTCTTTAGAGTCCCCCACAGATAGTTTCCCAAGTTCGGGCGAAACGTTGTAGAGGCTGTATGGTTTTATGGCATGGTTCGAAAATGCACGTGCGTTTGCGCACGTGTCGTGTTTCAGACAGATTTTACTAGCGGGTTTTGGTTTAAGCCGGATCCTAGTATTATACTGTGTAGATATAATATCTTTGTCTCAATTGCATTTGTATTCGGTCATAATACAAATGCGGGTATGTATATACAGTTATGGGGTTATCCTGAAATTCATTTCGGGATCGCTTTTCGAAGTTGCCAGTTTTTCACCGCCCAGTTAAACATTGTTTAATCCGTGCATTTCTTTTTGGTCGTATTTCTATCATTCTAGCCATGGCCAAAATATCTTTGATGAGAGGATAAGTTTCTTTGTTTTTGGGTGAGTCACATGGAAGTTTCTAGAAAGAAGCTTCTAGCTTTGTGTGACTCATTCCTTGCATTTATTGCTTCTTGGATTGAAAAGGATATTTGTTCTTGATATTTTCTTTATGGTCACCACTTGGGCTTGCCATCACCCCTTCCTCCCCTTTAAGTGGCCGGCCACTTGAGGAAGCCCCCCTCACTACTTCTACTCTCTCACTTGGTGAGAAATTGATTCATTTCATTTGAGAACAAAATCCAAAGCTCTTTCCTTTTGATCTTCTTCTCACAAGGCAACTTCGATTAACCGTTTATCCATGGTTTTGGATGACACGAGACAAAGTATTCTACTCATTATCTACTTCATCTTGGTCATCTCTTTTAGCAGACTTGATGACCGAGTTGCCTCGGTATAGAGGCGGGAGCCCGTTTAAAGATCCGTTGACGTGGTGCCACCTAGACGAGGAGACAGAGATCGGAGTTGCCGCGAGGAGCGTGGGATGATGGCTAAAGACCGAAGGACTCGGATCGATCGGTATAGCCTTTCTACCTCTTTACAATTTGTTAGTTTAGCGTTAATGGCAAAATCCGGGTTATAGTATACGATAGCGCCAGTTATAAAAGTTTTTGTTCCGCGTTTAGCGTCAGAATGACGGCCGGGGCGCTACCGTAGACTTAGATGGTATCAGAGCCACGCTATTAACGTTTACTAACTTGTTCTAACGCGTTTAAAATATCGATCGAACAAAATTTCCAAAACCGCATTTTTCAGGCTAAAGTTTCTGTCGATTTTTAAAACAGGTCTAAAAATCATTTTGAGTATCTCAGAAAATCGAGCAGGCTTTTTTAAGGATACTGTAGAAATTTGGTTCACTGTCTCCACAGTGCTGCCGCGGAACCTCCGCACAAACCATGGTTTGGCCGCGGTTCCGCCGCAGGGTTGGAGCAACAGAGTACCATTTTTCTACAGTAATCTCTTTCATGGGAAATTGTGGTTTCTAGAATGTTTTGTTTGGGCCCAGATTTTGTTTAAGTACTGCAGTTGTACGTGGGGCCCACTTCGGGAAGTTTTGTCGATCGGAATTTTAAACGTGTTTGTTTACAGTAGTTACATTATATCTCCGACCGTGAATGTCATTCGAGCGGTAAATTGCGTCTAATGGCTATAGTCCTTTTAGACGGGTTTGCGAACGTGACATTCGCGTTGATGTTCTGTGTTGTGCTGTGATGTTGCGGATTTGTCGTGATGGATAGCAGTGTGCAATGGTAGTGCAGTTTGGATTTATTTGTACATTTGATATTGCGGGACGAGCGTCCAACATGTGGACTGCCGTCACTGCCTGTATGTATAATATTCTTTTGGGGCACGACCGGGCTGAGGTCGATGTACCCGTTGTACATATTTTTCATTTCTGTACTAGGTTTACCCTGCGAGGAGTGCATGGATAGCTGGGTTCTAGGGGGCAACGGGTCCGCATCTCATGGCTTTGAGAGGCAGAGGGGCCTCACTCTAGAATTGGCAGACTATTCGCCGCACTCGTAGGGGGTACAGGTTGACCCAAGATGGAGTGCCCAAGTTACCGAATTCCGTGAAGTGTTGGGTGGTCCATTCACTTTGCTGTAGGGGGCCGCCTCGCTTCAGGTTTTGGCGGGTAACTTGCCGCACTCGTAGGGGTCTAGGTTTTCATTGCACAGGCTATCCACACGACCAGGGGAACGTCGGGTTTCAGCAGCGGCTCTGTGAAACCCGGGGATCCCAGATTATCTGTATTGTTCTGTGATGCTTATTACTTTTCTGTAATGTTGCATATTATCACGCCTGGAGCGATTATTGTATATTGGTATATATACTAGTAGATGTTGTATATGTTTTGCACCCGCACTAGTCCAGTCCCCGCTCTTTCGTTAGTTAAGTAACCTAACGGGTAATGACGGGACCCAATGACGAATGCGAATGGCATATACGTACATTTTATTTTCGTTCTTTTCTTGTGTGATTAATTGATGGGACTGCGTTGATTCTGATCAATGCAAAGGAAAACAAACCTGTTTGGACGTTGTTGGAACAGTTTTAAAAAGTGTTATTACAAAGACGTTTTCTTTTGTTTTGCATAGTGGTATTCAGTTGGAATATCCTGCACCTCATTCGACGAGGCAAGGGCCGAGATCCCTTCACCGAGAGTGACCCCTTGGGCAGAAGTTTGCATCAGGGTAATAACTTCACTATAGTCGATTACATGTTGCTTTGCATCGCGATATTCAGTTGGAATATCCTGCACCTCATTCCACGAGGAAAGAGCCGAGATCCCTTCACCGGGAGTGACCTCTTTAGCAAAGGTTTTCACCACTATATTTTTATAAAAAGGTATCAGGTTCCTTCAACGAGATCAAGTTAATTACGTTAATGGTTTTTCGCCAAAAACCGGCCGTAGCCCTCCGTCGTTTCAGACGGTAGCACGTAGTATTCATGCTATGTTTGTTGGCCTTCGACAAGGAATAGTGGATAGTAGCTGCTTGTTACTTTTCTGTTGCATAGATAGATGAGTTGGTTTGGGACAGTCGTATTACCTTGTTGGCCTTCGTTAAGGGTATGTACGGGTGGGTTCGAATTGACAAGATAATGACGGGTAGAACTTGACATGTGACTTATGATTTGTTGTCCTTCGTCATGGTCATAAGAACATAGGGTAAAAATCTTATCGGGAGTTTCTAAAGAAACTGAAACTTTCCAGGCATGCGCATACCTTCTGGAGTGTGATAACGTGAGTGGATACCTTCACGTTATCATGCAATGAGAGTTGGATCCCGATTCCCACTGATGAGTTGGTTTACTCTTCGGGTGATCCCGATTGATTCTTCTTTCAAGTTTGGAGGAGAATTTGACGGTACAGTGGGAGGTTTCCTGATTAGATAAAGTGATAACCATTCTGATCTAGGTTAGAGTGCACGCAGAGTGTTTCTTTTCTCTCTCTCTTTGGCAGCGACCTTTGACCGACCCTAGACTATGACTCAGTGACCAAGTTGACCGAACCTTCTTAAAATACTGGCTTTTGGATTGTCTAAGTTGTATAAGTCATTACCGCTCCTTCTTTTACCCTTTGCATTTCTCAGAACACCTTGTATCACTATGAACATCCACTTCCATTGGATAGATCCATCATATGGTTATATACGAACTCGAAATGACTTCTTCGAGGATGGATCCAGGTTCAAGAGAAATTGAATTGGTTTATTCGGTTGTCTTTTATCATCACCTTCTCTCAGGTTGCGAGGGCTCCTTGGTTTAGGAGAGTACACCTATTACGCTTATTGGATAGTCTTCTTCCAAACCATAGGCAGGTGCCGAAAGGTAGGGAATGAAGAAAACCAATTAGCCTAAGTAGGGTGTACAGAAGGTAATAAGTAAAGACAAAATAAAGGGATTAGAAAGAGGGTAATGTAAATTGCGACTGCTATCATTCACGACCAAACCGCGTACTTCTTCGCCACTCCTACTTCACCTTTGCTTTTTTCCCCAGTTCGGGAGAAATAGAATAAGGTATTATTCAGTTGTCTTTTATCATTACCTTCTTTCAGGTTGCGAGTACTCCTAGGATTAGGAGAGTACACCTATTATGCTTACTGGATAGTCTTCTTCCAAACCATAGGCTGGTGCCGAACGGTAGTGAAGGAGGAAAACCATTTAGCCTAACGATGGTGTACAGAAGGTAACGACTAAAGACAAATAAAGGGATTTGGAGAGATGGCAAAGAAATATACGGTTATAGTCATGAATTGGATAATGGAAGAGGCATTACTATGAATACCAGGATACCCCTACGAAACATTTTCATGTTTTAGTTTCACTGTGCATTGTTAAAGGAAAACTGATTTCCCGATTAGATACTTACTCCAGGGTATGTATTTACCAGGTATGATTCTCACATCTGTATGTTTTTACAGATGATGAGTGGGAGTAGGTTATTGGGAATAAGGTGATCATCCTCATTCTATCGAAATTCGTTGTAATTGGTGATATTTGAGAAAGTCGCCTGGGTTTTTGTCGGACGGCAAGTATTTGGTTTTGAGTATCCGTTGTTGTGCACCAATTTTAAATTGATATATCTGTACGTTTATTTTTATAAAGTGAGATATAACTTTTTGAAATTATGTCCGTGACATTTACCTACATCAGTTGACGATTGGGTAAGGAGTATTGAACAACGGAGTAGTTCTTAACCATAAGTACAGTTTTCAACCTACGATGCACAGGTTCTGAGTTATTCAACTCATGGGACTCATACAGAGTATTGTATGTTGTCCAGTGTCCATTAGGACAAAGGGGTTGGTCCTCGTACTATGTTTTGTTTACTTATGACTTCTCTAGTTTTTAGACAAGTGTTTCGTAGAAATACAAGGTCTAAGTTTTGAGAAGTTGTGGGTATAGGAATAAAGTAGAGAACCAGATATCGCAAGTATCGGGATTCTTCAAAAAGATCGAAGATGTAGATACTTATGATTGGTATTCAGTTGATAGTAATGGTTTTGAGAAACTTGTTTCTCTTTCAGGTTACTCATAATTGGATGCATTCCTAAGTTGAGTAATGCTGATTAACCTCTCTCCATTAAGTTGATATGCACTGGAGACAGCTGCATGATTTGAATCTGGTTCCAATTAAATAAGTGCCAAAGTTTCTATATTGGATATAGAATGGTTCATATCTTAACGATGTTAAGGTACGGGGAGTTGTCCGGCTTATGCTTAAAACCAGACTCTGGATAACTCAAGGCACGTTTCTGTAATAGCATTTTGTGGGTTGGCCCAGGCTATGACGAGGGTTGACTTTCTACCATCTGGAAGATCAATGGTGATATTGTTCTTGACTCGCCACAGTTTTAGTAAAATGGATTTTTTCAGAAAACAGTAGTGGGAGTATGGTAGAACTGGAAGTGATTCTAGAACCGCAAACGATTATGGAAAATTTAATAGGACCTAAAGATTCAATCAGGTTTGACATTCCATTAGCCACTCCGCAGATATGGTGGGTAACCTCTGGCACCCGAGAGGTACTCCGGTAGCCTCAAGGACGGTGACAGGGAGATTCTTGTTTACCCAGACTTGACACTACTGTTCTTCCAGGCCATGAGACCCGGCAGGAGATTAAGTATAGCGTCGTTCTAAACTAGCTTTAGAAATGCACGTATATATTATTCTGCCAGAGAGTTGTTGTGGTCAGTGGGAGCAGCGGAAGCATAGTGGGCAAGTAGCTTATGTCTATAGACTTGAGCAAATATAGTGGAGATAGTCATGGGTTTAACTTCATCAGAATAGGGAATGGATCTGTTAAGAAGGTGGTAGGGTGTGATGTCCTGGTATTTGGATGACATATACAGAGTAGGAAGTAAAATTCCTATACTATGATCGGTTGTACTGTGGTTGTCACACAGTTGTTTCTCCACAAAGGATATGATATAATATCTGACATTCTGGTTTCTAGATATATGGTTTTTGATCTAGATTTGGGTAGTTTCCTAATGTGGGTACTTTGACAGTATTCTAATAGTATTTTAGAATAGATGACTCCTGGCATAGTGGTGTACCTGCAGGTGATGGAGTCACCCTCTCTAAAGATGTCTTACAGACGAAAGGGGAGAGGGATGTGCATAATTAACATATCACTTTCTTAGACAATTGAGTTGATCATCAGATGTCAAGTACCACACCAGATATTGTTTTTGCACTAGATGCAATAAGTTTATATTAATCCAATCCTGGAGAAACATACGGAAGCATTTTTAGAACATAAGTGGATGTTCTAGGGATTTGATAACGGCAACCTCCTTCGGGAGACGGTTATCATTCTAGGCTTCCAAGGTGACATGAATGACAGAGTGATTGTCAGAGTTATAGTTTTCCCTCTGACGAAGGGGGCAGTATTATGGACAGGTGGTCCAAGAGGATACTGTGAGAGGCATGGTACAGGGGTTCAGTTGACGATACAGTCTAAGAAGTTTGGATTTAGAGTTCATTTATGAACTAGGTCCCATCATATATCCAGACATATTCTAAGACAGGTATTACTCAATTTGGGAGATGGCTTTCTCCGCGAATTTGAGATTAAGAGAGACATAGAAAGAAACATCAGGGCGGATCCACTCACTGAGGCTATTTCTCGAACACAAGATTTTTACAAACGAGCTTTATGAAATTGATTAGTAGAGGAGTTCGGTGTTCGGTGTTCGGTATCAGACGGGCTGTGAGTATGCGACATCGCAATAATTAGCCTAAGTGCAAGTGGGAGATTGTTGGATGTAGTGCCCTCAAAGTCAATTATTGGATCGCAGGTACGTGATTGCAATGATTGAGGGAGGACCTATACCGGTAGGACAGTCTTACTCGAGATGATAATATGCTATCTGGTTTGCCTTTATCATCGTGTACAGCTTTAGGTGACTGTTCACTATTACACGTTGATAGAGCCCTTAGGATCCTGCTTGACTACCAACAGTATGATGGCGATCATATACGTGAGAGTTGGGTAGTCCATAAGCATATCCTTAAAAGTGGTCCCTAGTCGTGGGAGTTTCGAAACAGGGCATCGATACTCCGGAGTAGACTAGTGTATATAGTCGAGACCCCGACGAGGGGCGGTGGCCGGTCTCACAAGCCACTGGTGTCAGTTGGATCACCTAAGATGTATACAGGTGCTCATTGGGTTATGAGTACACCGGACAGGACTCGCCGGGAACCTGCTAGTTGGTATTATACCTAGCGTCAGATAGCAGTTCCCTGGTGATATGTGTACAGGTTAGTTCATCGACCTGAGATCGTCATTTGTCTCGTGTGAGTTCCCACTATGCTTTGATTAATACCCTACCACGGCTCAAAGGAGTCGTGCAAACAGGTTTTAGTTGGGTACAGTCCCGAGCCACATGGAGGCAAGTGAGCGGATCGGCAGGGGATTCGTCTCTCCCGGTATTCGGGGTGAGATCGCGCTGTGTTTAGGAGAGCCATTACACAGAGCCCTCGGCCAAGGCAGGAGATTTACTGGTAGGTACTCCAGTAGTATCTCTAGGTGTTCTGAGATACACTCTGACACGACTTATACTGCTATTGGGGGTCTGACGTTACCAGCCCCCTAGGCCTGATATGCGATACTCATAGACGAACGGACCGGACTGTATGTATATTATCACCGATAGGCTCAGTAGGGTTCCAGGATAAGTTCGCTCATCAGCTTCCCTTTCGGTCAGTACATGGGCAGCCGTTACGCACAGCTAGTGCCGCTGACGTGCTTGTGGTTAAACCCACTGCCAGGATACTGACGAGTCTTTAGAGTCCCCCAAAAATAGTTTTCCAAGTTCGGGCGAAACGTTGTAGAGGCCGTATGGTTTTATGGCAGGGTTCGAAAATGCACGTGCATTTGCGCACGTGTCGTGTTTCGGACAGATTTTACTAGCGGGCTTTGGTTTAAGCCGGATCCTAATATTATACTGTGTAGATATAATATCTTTGTCTCAGTTGCATTTGTCTTCGGTCGTAATACAAATGCGGGTATGTATATACAGTTATGGGGTTATCCTGAAATTCGTTTCGGGATCGCTTTTCGAAGTTGCCAATTTTTCACCGCCCGGTTAAACATTATTTAATCCGTGCATTTCTTTTTGGCCGTATTTCTATCATTCTAGCCATGGCTAAAATATCTTTGATGAGAGGATAAGTTTCTTTGTTTTTGGGTGAGTCACATAAAAGTTTCTAGAAAGAAGCTTCTAGCTTTATGTGACTCATTCCTTGCATTTATTGCTTCTTGGATTGAGAAGGATATTTGTTCTTGATATTTTCTTTGTTGTCACCACTTGGACTTGCCCTCACCCCCTCCTCCCCTTTAAGTGGCCGGCCACTTGAGGAAGCCCCCCTCACTACTTACACTCTCTCACTTGATGAGAAATTGATTCATTTCATTTGAGAACAAAATCCAAAGCTCTTTCCTTTTGATCTTCTTCTCACAAGGCAACTTTGATTAACCGTTTTTCCATGGTTTTGGATGACACGAGACAAAGCATTCTACTCATTCTCTACTTCATCTTGGTCATCTCTTTTAGCAGACTTGATGACCGAGTTGCCTCGGTATAGAAGCGGGAGCCCGTTTAAAGATCCTTTGATGTGGTGCCACCTAGATGAGGAGACAGAGATCAAAATTGCCGCGAGGAGCGTGGGATGATGGCTAAAGACCGAAGGACTTAGATCGATCGGTATAGCCTTTCTACCTCTTTACAGTTTGTTAGTTTAGCGTTAATGGTAAGATCCGTGTTATAGTATGCGATAGCGCCAGTTATAAAAGTTTTTGTTCCGCGTTTGGCGTCAGAATGACGGCCGAGGCACTACCGTAGACTTACAGACAGTACCTGAGTACTTTACATGCATTAAAAATTTAACAAGAGGTTTTCAAAAAGGAGCTGTAGTCTCGCTATTTCCTATGTGTCTGTGAGCAACACGAACGTTTACAAAGGAAAACCTTTTGGGATATTTCAAAGACGGCGGAACGTATATTTGAGCAAAACATATATGGACATATATTATTACTTTAAAAATGAACGTCCGTCACTTGTGCCGTGAGTTACGCATTCACGCGGCGATTCAGAAGAGATTTTGCATGTGTTATATTCAGTTTTGGAGATTTTTCAAGGATGCGTACTATATAGGTATTATAGTATTTGACTAGTGCATATTGGATTTCAGTAGTGAATTTTACGGATGATTTCTCTAGGTATGGACATGTCTTTTTGATGAAGCATAAATCCGAGGCCTTTGAGAAATTCCGGGAATACAAGAATGAAGTGGAAAAACAAACAGGCAAACGTATCAAGACACTGAGATCTGATCGAGGTGGTGAATACTTAAGTGCCGAGTTCCTGGGATACTTAAAAGAGAATGGAATTCTCTCTTATCTTACTCTTCCATAGACACCACAACACAACGGTGTATTGGAAAGGCGGAATCAAACTCTATTGGATATGGTTCGTTCCATGATGAGTAAGGCTGAGTTACCACTATCCTTCTTGGATAATGCACTAGAATCAGCTGCATATCTTTTGAACAAGGTTCCATCCAAGACTGTGCCTACCACTGTTCCCTGATAAAAATCAGGAAATACCTCAATGATGTTAGTTATATGTATGCCCTAGAGGCCATTACTATACATAGGATGTATATTGTAGTGGATGCTGGGACATATATAGGGAGGACTTTTTTGCTCGACATGATAGTATGCTATCTGGTTGATCTTTACCTTAACGTGTACACTGATTGTCTCCCTGTTACATGTTGGTAAAGCCCTTAGGATCTGTACTTGACTACCTGGACTATGATGCGGATCATACTAGTGGGGACATGGTAGTCCGTAAGTACATCCTTCAAAGTCCCTAGTCGAGGGTGTATTGAGACGGGGCATCGATATACCAGAGTAGACTAGCGTATACCTTCTCGACCCATACAGATGGGCGATGGATGATCCCATATCCATTGGTGTTTGACATCAGAGATGATATACGGGTGCTCAGTAGAGACTGGGTACACTGGACGGACTCGCCGAGAACTCCCAGATGGTATTATACCTCACGTCAGATGGCAGTTCTCTGGTGACACTGGTACAGAGTAGTCTGTTGACCCGAGATCGTCATAGAGTCTTGTGTGGTTCCCACTGTGCTTTGATTTCCATCTTACCACGTCCAAGAGGGCGTGCAAAACGGTGGTTTTTGGGTACAGTCCCGAGTCACATGGAGGCAATGAGCGATAGGAGGGGATTCGTCTCTCCCGGTATAGGGGGTAGATGTTGCGCAGTGTTCGATTGGCTATAACAGGAAATCCCTGGCCAGGGTTGCTGAGATTTACTGGTAAGTGTTACCAGTAGTTTCTCAAATAGTTATAGACCTCATATCGACACGACTTATCGAGCTATTGGGGTCTGACGTTTACCACCCCTAGGCAAGATATGTGACATATCAGACGATCAGACCGGACTGTACGGTAGTGTTACTGGTTGGATTCACTGGAGTGTGAGCGGGCTTGCTCATCGATCTTCAGATCGCTCAATACCCGGGTGGCCGTTACGTTTAGCAGACCGCTTGCGGCTTGTGGATGTTTGATATGATCATCATCCGCTGCCGGCGTATTGACGAGTCTTTAGAGTCCTACACAGAGGTTTCCTGGCTCAAGCGAAACGAAATAGGAGCGCATATGAGATATGTGCGGGACCGAGAATAATGCGTGTATGTGATACCGTATTCTATTCTCGTGATGAATGTGTCGAATGGTTGTATGCGATATAACCTAGTTATCGAATCAAGGATTGATTCGATAAATCGATACATTGGATATTAGTCGGTTATATGCGATATGACCGGATCGCTAAATCAAGTATTGATTTAATGATTTAATGTATAATTATATATTTGATATATTACTTTGCATTAACTAGTATCGGTTCACTTTAAATGGATTTTCTCGCTCGGATGTGCGCATTATATATGTGATATGATTTTGTGCACATGCTTGTATCATGTTTGATGATACATGATAGTTTGGTGTATGGTTTAAACCATGGTTGGTCAATGGTTAGGGTTTCTTATTCTTCATTTACTTATTCTTTTATTTATTCATTGATTTATGAATGAAATAGAATGGTGGCCATTTTTGGATTATCCTTGAAGCTTCATGAAGCTTTGAAATGGTTGACCATTTTGTTTCTTTCTCTAACCCTAACCATACAACCTAACCTAAGTTAATTCTCTACACCTAACTAGGGTTGGATTATGATAAGTATTGATTCTTTTTTATTTTACAAAATAACTTATCATAATGTTTATCATCTTCTTGCTTTCTTCTTCTTCTTCTTCTTCACTTCAATGAAGAAAGCAAGCTCCATCAATGGTGATTGATGGAAATGAGTGAGAAATCCAATTCTAAAGTCTACCCACTTCCTATTTCTTCATCCTCTACCTCTTGCCAAGTAGTAGAGTGTGTTTTCTTTACAAGTTTCTTGACTTGGTGAAGTCGGAGCTTGATTTAGCGATGCCTCGACGTAGATCATCTTCGGCATGGACATCGATGACCTAGCCCGTCCATTCTCCGATGAAGCCGACGCTAGAGCCCGGGACTTGTTATGGACAGCGAGGAGACTTCATTGCGGAGCTATGGAGGTGGAGAACCGGATCTACAAAGGTTGTATTTCCGTATCTCTTAGTTAAGTGTTAACTAGTTTATTGTTTCGCCTAGATTTCTAGCCGACGATCCGTAGTCTAGGGTTTCTCGGCACCGTATTTTTGAAATTGGCATGGTTGATGCCTTGTGAGACCTCACTAGTGTGCCTAGGAACCCTACAGTGGTATCAGAGCTACTAGGCATTGGATGTCGACCTATGGGGGGTTCTCACTGTGTGACAGTGTGGCGAAGCATAGGCTCTTACCCCCAGGGTGTCCCGAGACCGGAAGGTGTTCCGGCGGGTTGTAGTCCTCGCGAGGAGGCATGCGTAAAAAGTAGCGGCTGAGGGACCCGTTGGTGCCACGGCGACCCCATTGGATGGGGTGGCTGCCTGACCTACAGTGGTATCAGAGCCAAGCTAGAGCCTTAGGTGAAGTCTAGACGGAATTTGAAACCCGATCGAACCGAAACCCGACCCAAAAAATTGCTCTCTGGACTTTTTCTAAAAACGTGGATTTTTCAACATTAAAAATATGCAGAAAAACTAGCAGGGATATCTAAGAGTTACGGTGAAGTTTGATGAGCCAATTCCATTGAATAGCCGCGGATCCGCGGCACGAGCGTGGCTCGTGCGGCGGTTCCGCGGCCTAATGGTCTCATTGCCCCATTTTATTTGCACAGTAACTCCTATTTAGTGGTTCTGGTTTTTATGGGTATTTTTAATATTTTTTTCAAGAGTTGTATTTTCTGGAGTTGTTTTGGGGATTCGGTGTTTCGATCGGGGTATCAAATTTTGTCTGTGTGGCTTTCCAGATAATTTTTAGAATATGTTAAAAAGTTCGACCGGATATAAATACCCAATTTTTCCCCTGTCGGGAAATTTCCAAGTGTTGGATTTTTCCGTAGTTTAACGACGTTCTAAGTATTGCAAGTAACGCGATGGTCCCTCTAGAAGACAACAAACCTTAACTCGATTATGTGGCCGTCTTGAACTGCCCTTTGAACCTTCGGGTTTGGGGCAGTACGGCGTGCCACATGTGAGGCGTTGGCTTGACCCTTCTACGGCTGGACCGTTGGTACTGAGGCACGAACTGAATGTTGCTAGACTTGTTTCATGTGTTGATTTGTACCGGGAAAACTTGGGTGTTCGATTGTTCGATCGGAAAGTTTGACATTTTCTATTTATCCGGAATGTGATACAATAATTGGAATTCATAATAAGTTATGAGATAACTGAATGAATGTTATAAACATAGCACTTTAGTCTCACTTGATCGGTTGCCACGGAATTTTGATGTGATCAAAAGTCCGTCGCAATCACGTAGCGTACGCGGATACTCGCCGGGTAAACTTAATAGACAGCCTCACCCCATTGCCCCGACCAAGTGACTGTAGGAGAACCCTATCGCCGAAAGCATCCGTTCGGGTGCTCGCGGCAGCGGTGTTCCGCCTTGGTGCACTTCGTCGACGGCGTGAGGGGTGCGGCCGCCTACTGAAGTTTGCGACGAGCATTCGATCAGTTTTTCGGGAATCTTGTTGAATTGCCCGACTTGATATTGAAAAGTGTTTTCGATAATGAGACTAAAATGCGGGGTTTATAATTGTTAGGCATGCGATGTCTAAGTAATTCATTTGGTCAGGCATGCGATGTCTGAGGTGGTTGCGGATTCCAACTGTTGTAGTTTTACACTTTCTTTTCTGTGACCGTAAGTGTAATATGTGATATCGCCGGTTTCGTTGCTATATGTCAACGACAATTGGGATGCGCATATTTACTTACGTTGATGACATGTGATGTTATGTGTTGCTGGATATGTTATATTGGATCGTCGTGTTTGAATAGCCGGGGTTTTTTATGTGAGATGAGTGTTTTTCATTTTCATTCATGTAAAAACTTGTATGTAATATTCTTTTATTGGGGCACTTCCAGGTTGCGGAAGTAGTCACCTTTTGTATATTATTTACTTTTCCGCACTAGGATAGACCCAAGGAGGGGAGCACAAGTAACCGGGTTCTGGAGTCCAGTGGGAGACCAACTCGAGGAGTCGAGTCCGGGTCTCCTAACTCTAGAATTGGTAGGGTTGCTTGCCGCTCTCGTAGGGGTCTTGGGGTGTGGGTTTGGCTATTCATCATGACCGTGGAATCCGTGTTTTATACTGGCTCGTATTGAAAACACGGACGTCCTAGTATATCCAATATTTCATATGATTCTTCTGCTGCGATATCTGTGATGTGATCATGTGATGTTCTGTGATAGATACTTTATATAGTATATATGATATATTATATAGATGTTACTTATGTTTTACACCCGCGCTAGCCCTGCCCCGCTCGGTCGTTAGTTACCTAACCTAACGGTGCACGAGGGGACATCGAGGCGAATGCGGATGGCATAAGTGTACGTCGTATTTATCTGTGATGTTTAGGTACTTAAATGATGGGACTTCATTAATATGATTAATGAAATAAAAGAAACCTAAGATGTTGTAGAATCGAATTTCAAAATAAAACAGGTAGCTACAGTTTTTTTCTTTGCACAGCGGTATATGTGATATATCCTGCACCTTATTCGATGAGGAAAGGACCGAGATCCCTTCACCGGGAGTGACTCCTTTAGCAATAACTGGCAGATGCTACACACTCGGTTTGTCTTTTGATTTCTTTTAAGTGTTTTTGCTTTGCACAGTGATATATACGATATATCCCGCACCTCATTCGACGAGGAAAGGACCGACGATCTCTTCACCGGGAGTGACTCCTTTAGCAAAACTAGAAAAGCCTCAAAAGCATTCCATTTTAAAATCATTTGATTCTACAACGATATCAAGTTCATTACGCAATAGGTTTTCAGAAAAACCTGTCGTAGCCCTCCGTCATTTCAGATATGTACTAGTTAGTATTCGTGCTGCGGTAGTTTGGCATTCGTCAAGACGTAGTGTACGGTAGCTAACTAGTATTTATCTGCTTGAGCATATGATGCGATTGGATTAGGGTATTCGTACGGCGTTGTTTGGCATTCGTCAAGGGTCGTGCGGGTGGGTTTAATTCGATCAAGAAATGTACGGGTTGAACTTGACTAGTGGACTATGGGTTATTTGGCATTCGTCAAGGTCATAGCGAGCTAGGGGCAAAATATTATCGGGAATTTCAAGTGTTGAAATTTGCAATGAGATTGCATACCTTCTATGAGATAGTTGGATCCCGATACCCGCTGCGAGTAATTGTTACTCCTGGGAGAGTTTTACACATTGCAACTAGCCGATCAAGTAGGTGTTTAGAAAGGTGTTAACGAGGTTACGCCTCTGGGAAAACGAGGTTTACATTAATTAGGTTCGTGCGAAAGCACGGGGGACCTCCCTCAAAGTACCGACACTGGCCTGGCTGAAAGATTGCCGAACTTGTAGTGTGTAATTAATCCCGGCTAGTCTTTCCTTTTAGGGTTTGAAGGAAGATTTGATAAAAAGCAGTGGGAGCCATCCTGATTAGATAAAATAATAACCAATCTATTCTTGCAAGAGCGCACGCTGAGTGTTTTCTTCTCTCTCTCTCCAGGTAGCGACCATATCACGCCTTAATCAAGATAATAATACGGATGTATTGACCGAACCCGCTTGTTATACTGAGCTGGGGAACGTTGGTCCCGCTCCAACTTATAATTGTTATAAGACAGAGCAGGAAATAGGGTAATACCAGAATTCCTATGCCGCCCAAACGAAGAAAGTGCATATGATGCATCTCCTTCGGGTGTGTTCATTACAAAGAACTGTTTCTCGGTATCCTCTGCATCCTGGGTATATGATACCAGATCAGGATCCCAGATATGTAATCTGTTACATAAGGCTACAGATAGGTAGAGAACTGAGAACGGGTGATAAGTTTCATGAGGCA
Source organism: Agapanthus africanus (assembly GCA_030015575.1). NCBI lineage: Eukaryota > Viridiplantae > Streptophyta > Magnoliopsida > Asparagales > Amaryllidaceae > Agapanthus > Agapanthus africanus. The sequence goes on from CM057337.1 coordinate 522,336,022, forward strand.
GAAAACGGGGCAAGTGTTGCAGCCAAGTCTGTTGGTCACTGTCACCCTGTATTACGAATACATTGATTCTGAACAAATGTTATTAGATACCGAACCTGATATACAAAATCATATCTATCTCTTTATTAGTAAAGAAATGATAAAATTTTGTATAGTTGGATAATGTTTTGAACATTTCCTATATCAAAAGTTGATCGGTTCAGGCACGTTATCTAAAAGCATTGACGTTCTAAATCAAACTACAGTTCTTTAGTATACAGAACACACACAAGAGGAAGAGTTCAGAAATGAACGAATCCTTCTTGAGGTATTGTAGACTAGGTCAAATCAATGTGACCCGACTGGCTGAGTTACATTTAGATGCATATTTAAATCAGTTTGAATTTACATCTTGTGAAACTCGCCAGTCATGTCACAAAGATAATATGACCATAGCTCTGTTTATTAGAAACAGAGAAAGAGTTAGTAAACTCTTGGGACTGATACATGATGATGTATGTAAAGTCTCCTGTCTACACATGCCAGGACTGGTTCTTTATACTTCATTATATTCTCTGATGATCTCTCAAGATTCAGTCATATATTCCTGTTGAAATATAAGTCCGAACCTTTTGAGGTATTCACAGAATATAAGCAAGAAGTAGAGAACCAAAATACGGGTATAAGTATTATGTCCTTTGATGTGATCAAGGAGAAGAATACTTATGCACGGAATTCCTGGAGTTTTCTAAAGGAGAATGAGATTCTCTCTCAGCATTACTCCTCCGAATACACCATAGCACGATGGTATATCGGGGCGGAGCAATCACACCCTATATGATAAGGTGTGCTCTATGATGAGTACTACTGAGTTACCTATTTCCTTATGGGAGTTATGCACTTGAGAAGCTGCATACCTATTGAATAGGGTTCAAATCAAATCAGTTGCCTACCACTTCATATTTGATATGATAAGGGAAGAGCCCATCTCTTAAGTTAGTTAAGATTTGGGGTTGTCCGGCCCATGTCTGAAAGCAAAATCCGGACAAGCTCGAGGCAATGTAAGTTATGTAGAACTGGAAAGGTTCCAACTATACAAACTGCAGCTGATGATTTGGTAGAACCGAAGGATTCAATAGTTACCAACGAATCTCAGCCTCTCCGCCGATCTAGTAGGGTTCCTCACCCACCTGAGAGATACTTCGGTTTCTCTATGACAGTGGGAGCAAGGATTGCATCATGAGATGATGACCCAACTAGTTTCGAGCAGGCCATCAGGAGTAAGACTCTGTAAGAATGGCTGGATGTTTAGCGATCTGAGATGGAATCCTTATACACCAACAAAGTGTGGACTTTGGTTGCAATATCTGAAGGGTTAAATCCCCATCAGGAGCAAGTATATCTTGAGAAGATTACTTGGTGTACATCGAAAAGTTGAGACTTTCAAAGCTAGACTTGTTAAAGGTTTTCGTCATTGACCAGGCGTGGATAATGATGAAACCTTTTCCCGTACCTATGCTTAAGTCCATCCAGATCCTACTTGTCATGGCTACATACCATGACTACGATATCTGGTGGTTGGGTGTCATGACTGCTTTTCTAAATGATGTTTTAGAAAAGTACGTCTATAAGTACACAGCCAGAGGGCTTCGTAGACAGTGGGAGCAGCGGAAACGTGTGCAAGATGCTTTATAGGATAAAGCAGGCATCGCGGAGTTGGAACGTCTATTTTGATGTGTTAGTCGAATAGTTTGACATCATCAAAATGGTAGATGATCCTTGTATAAACAAAAAGGTAGTAGGGAGTATGGTGCCGATCCTCGTAGAGTACGTGGATAACATACTCTTGATAGGGAAGGTGTTTCCTATGCTACGCTCGGTAGATCTCCGCTTATCACATGGATTCTCCATATAGGATCAAAGTGATACCTCCTAAATCCTGGGTTTTGGATCTATGAGATAGATCTAAATGGATGTTAGGATACTCACTAGTTGTAGTGAGACGGTATCAATTGATCCTGGGAAGAATCACTGGAAGAGTTCCAGGGTGATAAAGACGACTGAGTGTCAGTCACAGGCCTTGTCTTTACCCTCAGTAAAGGGACGGTATGTTGGAAGAGTTCCAAGCTAGATACCGTGACATACTAGACGATAAAGGCTAGATACATCGCTACTTGAGATGCTACCAAAGAGGCAGTCTGGGTGTATATTGGTTCATGAGATGAACTACGTTCCAACCATTGTGAGACAATGGAGTTGTGGCTTATGCCATGGAACGTCAGTCCCATCAGTGATCCAGACATATTCTAAGGCAGTGTCACCTGATCATGGAGATGGTTGATCTCCAGGGAGATCGAGGAAATGAGAGTAGACTCAGAGGACAACACAGCGGATCCACTCACAAAGGCCTGTTCCCAGAGAGAGACTTTTATGGGATGGTTGAGTATGAGATACTGCAACCACTGCTATCAGATGGCCCTAGTGCAAGTGGGAGATTGTTAGTTATATGTATGCCCTAGAGGCCATTACTATACATAGGATGTATATTGTAGTGGATGCTGGGACATATATAGGGAGGACTTTCTTGCTAGACATGATAGTATGCTATCTGGTTGATCTTTACCTTAACGTGTACACTGATTGTCTCCCTGTTACATGTTGGTAAAGCCCTTAGGATCTGTACTTGACTACCTGGACTATGATGCGGATCATACTAGTGGGGACATGGTAGTCCGTAAGTACATCCTTCAAAGTCCCTAGTCGAGGGTGTATTGAGACGGGGCATCGATATACCAGAGTAGACTAGCGTATACCTTCTCGACCCATACAGATGGGCGATGGATGATCCCATATCCATTGGTGTTTGACATCAGAGATGATATACGGGTGCTCAGTAGAGACTGGGTACACTGGACGGACTCGCCGAGAACTCCCAGATGGTATTATACCTCACGTCAGATGGCAGTTCTCTGGTGACACTGGTACAGAGTAGTCTGTTGACCCGAGATCGTCATAGAGTCTTGTGTGGTTCCCACTGTGCTTTGATTTCCATCTTACCACGTCCAAGAGGGCGTGCAAAACGGTGGTTTTTTGGTACAGTCCCGAGTCACATGAAGGCAATGAGCGATAGGAGGGGATTCGTCTCTCCCGGTATAGGGGGTAGATGTTGCGCAGTGTTCGATTGGCTATAACAGGAAATCCCTGGCCAGGGTTGCTGAGATTTACTGGTAAGTGTTACCAGTAGTTTCTCGAATAGTTATAGACCTCATATCGACACGACTTATCGAGCTATTGGGGTCTGACGTTTACCACCCCTAGGTGAGATATGTGACATATCAGACGATCAGACCGGACTGTACGGTAGTGTTACTGGTAGGATTCACTAGAGTGTGAGCAGGCTTGCTCGTCGATCTTCAGATCGCTCAATACCCGGGTGGCCGTTACGTTTAGCAGACCGCTTGCGGCTTGTGGATGTTTGATATGATCATCATCCGCTGCTGGCGTATTGACGAGTCTTTAGAGTCCTACACAGAGGTTTCCTGGCTCAAGCGAAACGAAATAGGAGCGCATATGAGATATGTGCAGGACCGAGAATAATGCGTGTATGTGATACCGTATTCTATTCTCGCGATGAATGTGTCGAATGGTTGTATGCGATATAACCTAGTTATCGAATCAAGGATTGATTCAATAAATCGATACATTGGATATTAGTCGGTTATATGCGATATGACCGGATCGCTAAATCAAGTGTTGATTTAATGATTTAATGTATAATTATATATTTGATATATTACTTTGCATTAACTTGTATCGGTTCACTTTAAATGGATTTTCTCGCTCGGATGTGCGCATTATATATGTGATATGATTTTGTGTACATGCTTGTATCATGTTTGATGATACATGATAGTTTGGTGTATGGTTTAAACCATGGTTGGTCAATGGTTAGGGTTTCTTATTCTTCATTTACTTATTCTTTTATTTATTCATTGATTTATGAATGAAATAGAATGGTGGCCATTTTTGGATTATCCTTGAAGCTTCATGAAGCTTTGAAATGGTTGACCATTTTGTTTCTTTCTCTAACCCTAACCATACAACCTAACCTAAATTAATTCTCTACACCTAACTAGGGTTGGATTATGATAAGTATTGATTCTTTTTTATTTTACAAAATAACTTATCATAATGTTTATCATCTTCTTGCTTTCTTCTTCTTCTTCACTTCAATGAAGAAAGCAAGCTCCATCAATGGTGATTGATGGAAATGAGTGAGAAATCCAATTCTAAAGTCTACCCACTTCCTATTTCTTCATCCTCTACCTCTTGCCAAGTAGTAGAGTGTGTTTTCTTCACAAGTTTCTTGACTTGGTGAAGTCGGAGCTTGATTTAGCGATGCCTCGACGTAGATCATCTTCGGCATGGACATCGATGACCTAGCCCGTCCATTCTCCGATGAAGCCGACGCTAGAGCCTGGGACTTGTTATGGACAGCGAGGAGACTTCATTGCGGAGCTATGGAGGTGGAGAACCGGATCTACAAAGGTTGTATTTCCGTATCTCTTAGTTAAGTGTTAACTAGTTTATTGTTTCGCCTAGATTTCTAGCCGACGATCCGTAGTCTAGGGTTTCTCGGCACCGTATTTTTGAAATTGGCATGGTTGATGCCTTGTGAGACCTCACTAGTGTGCCTAGGAACCCTACAAATGAGGTATCACGTGCTCACACGTGACCAAGGGTCACGTGTTGACACGTGATAGTTTCCTATGAACTCCACTTTATAGAATTAAAATTCTAAATCAAACGAAAATGTAACAAAACAGCTAAGGAAATACCTCAATGAGGTATCACGTGCTCACACGTGACCAAGGGTCACGTGTTGACACGTGATAGTTTCCTAAGATCTCTACTTTATAGAATTAAATTCTGAATCAAACAAAAGTGTAAACAAAATGGCTAAGAAAAGACCCCAATGAGGCATCACGTGACCAAAGGTCACGAGCTGACACGTGATGGTCCTTTAGCCCTGATTAAGAGACATAATTGAATTCTGAATGAAAGAGGGTCACGTGCCAACACGTGACAGGTCCCCCAGCTCTTTAAGTGATAGAATTAAATTCTATTTCAATGGTCAAACGTTGGGATCACGTGCCAACACGTGATGGGCTTTAAAACCCTTCTGAGCTAAATAGAATTAAATTCTAATTAAGGAAAATCAAAGACCCTAACTGAGAAAATATTTCTTTAAATCTTTCCAAACAAAAAAGATGGTGCTCTGTAAAATAGAGCACCGTTGGATTAAAAATCACCAATTTATGGAAAGATTTTATACAAGGAAAGATTTCCCTGAAATTCACCAAGAATAACAAACAGAAAATCTTTTGGATTAAAAATCCAGTGGTGAATAAAATTCACTGAGTGATCTAAAAAGATCATGTTAGTTACAAAAACAAACAAAATATTTCAATGAAAGATTGACTAAACAAATTGATTCTTTTCCTTCTCCTATAAATAGGAGCCAAGGAGAGGAGAAATATATAGAATTTTGGGATCTTGAAATAGCAAAGAGAGAAAAAAGGAGAATTTAATTCTCAAGAAAAGAAACCTTAGGTGAGAAAGGGGAAAAAGGATAAAAGCTTCAAAGAGAATTTAATTCTCAATCTAAGAGTTTAACTCTTCTGCAAAAGAAACTTAGTTCTTCCTCTGGTTGAAGGTCTGCAGAAGAAAATCTCCCCACAGGTTAAGAATTTAATTCTCATCGGGGAGATTCTGCCATGCAGATCCAAAACTTAGAGAGAGAATTGAGTTTAGAGAATTCAATTCTCCCAATTCACAGGAATTTAAATCCTCCAAGATAAAACCAGGGTTTAACCCTATATGAGAATTCAATTCTCTTAAATTTATAGAAATTTAATTCCTTCAAGATAGACAAAACTAGGGTTTAACCCTACTTGAGAATTTAATTCTCTCAAATTCACAGGAATTTAATTCCTCCTAAATGAAATTAAGGTTTCACCCTACATAAGAATTTAATTCTTCCACATGCATAGGAATTTAATTCCTCTAAAACATAATTAGGGTTTAACCCTACAGAGAATTTAATTCTTAAAATAAAGAGACTTGAAAGATCTCCATGCACGTAAAGAACATTGGTCACGTGATGACACGTGACCCCAATCCGCAATGATTAGAAAGAAAGAATAAAGCTAGGTCACGTGCCCCCACGTGACCCCTAAACAGATCCCTCAAAAATGAGAAGGAAAAAGCTTTGAGGCAATGCCTCACGTGACCCCACGTGACCCTCATAATATAGGGAACAAAAGCAAAGGCAGTATTGGCTTTGAGCGCTCTCACGTGTTACCACGTGACCCCTAATAAATTCTTTAATAATCAATGCACAAATATCCACCACGTGTCAACACGTGATGGCCAGAAAATTAAAAATGTTTAAACACTTATTTGGAGAACAAAGTAAAGGAGATCTGGCCCTACCTTTGGGTGCCCTCATATGTCCCCACGTGACTCCTTCCTCTCTAGTGTTTAATACTAATTTGAGCCTTTTATTTCCAGTGTTTAACACTGTTGTCTTCTAGTGTTTAACACTATTTTTAAGCCAATCTTAGCCAAATTGGCTAAGTTTCCAGAGGCAAAAACCTCTCCTTTAACTAAACCTCAAAGTTGAGTAAAACTCAGAACCACAATGTTGAATGCTCAGTCAAAGACAAAAATGTTATCAGAGCCCTCAAACTCTTGTTTAGCATTGCTAAATGATGGTGGACTGACCCAGACAAATGTCTAATGGTCCAATAAAGGGCCAATATTTCAAACTTAATTGGACTTAGCCCAAGTTGGCCATAAGTCCTCAATTCAGATTTAACTGAGCCAATGTGCTCATAATCTAATTAATTGATCTTAGTTCCAAATAGGACTACAGATCTCCAATCGACTTTGGTTCAAGGGTACATCTCTTCACTCCTTTGATATTTGTCGTTGTAATCCTTCAACGTCTTCAGAGAGGTGACGGGTCCCAATAACCACACATTTCACGGACTATGATGTCCTTAACCTTGACTGTGAGGTCTTTAAACTCACGGAATATGATGTCATAACCTTGACTGTGAGGTCTTTAAACTCACGGACTACGATGTCCTTAATCTTGACTGTGAGGTCTTTAAACTCATGGACTATGATGTCCTTAACCTCGACCGTGATGTCTTTAAATTAACATTGGACTGTGGGGTCCTTAAACTCATGGACTATGATGTCCTTAACCTCGACCGTGATTTCTTTAAACTAACAGTGGACCGTAATTGTAAGTCGATGTACAACACCCCACGACTTGCAGGGAGGCGGAAATATGAAAAACGATCTTGTTCTTTGCTTAAACATCGACTAACCGAAGAATCTTTGCTAAACTATAACTAACGATAAACATAGGAGTTCTAAACTACTATGTGAAGTGATTATACCTAATGAACCGTGTCCTTCGTCTTTTCGTTCTCCACCTCCTCCTCGGCCTTCTCCAAGTAGTAGACGATCCACCCGAGAGCTATACTTCAAGCTTCACCTCAAACTTGAGGTAACTAGGTTTCTTAAAGTGCTAATCTAAGTAACCTAGGTGATATAGAGTTGGATTATGGAGTGATTAGTCTATTCTAATCCTTGATCTCAACACATGAGAGGGGAGGATTAGGGTTTGAAGAGACAGAGCTTGAGGAGAGTGAAGCTGAGCATGAGAATTAGAATGAGATAATGATCTATCATAATATATATGAAGCATTATTATTTATCCAAAAAAGAAAATAAAGGATTTAACAACCATGCTTCATAAATACAAATGGGTGATTCATCTCCATGAGTCATTAAGCATTTATGATGCATTAATGACATGGATGAATCACACAAATGAGTCACTAATCTCATTTAATGCATATACCACCTACACACCCAAGTCACCAACCTTCTAGAAGCTTCTCGTGAAATTACGAGAACGCCCCTCCTATCCGTGAAAACACGGAAAAACTTTAGACTGTATAAATCCAATATCCCGATACTAGAATCTGGCTTAAACCAAAGCCGGATAGTAAAAACTGTCCGAAAGTCGTACTTGTGTAAACACACGTATGCGTCCGAACCCTTGTCGTAAAACCATACGACCTCTATATCGTTTCGCCTGGAGCAGGGAAACTCTCTGTGTGGGACTCTAATGACTCGACTACTATGCTGGCAGTGGGTTTAACGACATACCGCAAGCAGCACAAACTCTCTGTGTGGGACTCTAATGACTCGACTACTACGCCGGCAGTGGGTTTAACCACAGACCGCAAGCGGCACTAGCTGTACGTAACGGTCCCTAGGTAGATATCGATAAGAAGGCCGATGAGGAAACCCATCCGAACTCCTACTGAGCCTGATGTGACAATCTCCGTACAGTCCGGTCTGTTCGTCTAAGACTATCGCATATCGGGCTTAGGGGGCTGCAAGCGTCAGTCCCCTAACAGCGGTATAAGTCGTGTCGGAGTGAAGCCCATTACACCCTGAGAAACTACTGAAACCTACCAGTAAATCTCGCTTGTCCTGGCCAGTGACTTTGCGTAATGGCTCTCTGACACAGCGCGATATCAACTCCCAATACCGGGAGAGACGAATCTTATCTAACCGCCACTGCCTCCAAGTGCTCGGGACTGCACCCAACTGCTACCTATTTGCACTACTCCTTTGAGCCGTGGTAGGGTAGCAATCTAAGAACAGTGGGACACACTCGAGGCGAAGTAGCAGTGTCAAGTCTGCGGACTATGCTATACTCATGTCACCTGGGAACTGTTAACTGACGACTGGTATAAAACCCAACCAACATTTCCCTGCGAGTCCTGTCTGGTGTACCCGTAACCCAACGAGCACCTGTATACTATCTCCAGTACGATATACTGACGGCTGTGGGACAGACCATCTCCCCAACTGGGATGAGAAGCGTACACACTAGTCTACTCCGTAGTATCGATGCCCTGTCTCGATAATCCTACGACTAGGGACCTGAAAAAGGATGTGCTTATAGACTACCCAGCCCCTACTAGTGTGACTGCCATCACAACGCTGGTAGTCAAGCAAGATCCTAAGAGCTCTATCAATACGTATACTCACATATTAAGATAGAATAACCAAGTAGCATACTACTATGTTTAGCAAGACTGTTATATACATGTGAGTATCCCAAGCTTCCATTAAGTAATATACAAACTAGTATGATACAATAATGGCCCCTATGGCATATACATTAACAATCTCCCACTTGCACTAGGGCCATGTACTGGCGTATCGAAGACCGATGATCTCGAGTAGCCTCTCGAACTGAATCTGAGGTAGGGCCTTCATGAATAGATCAGCAATGTTCTCTTCAGTAGCAACTCTCCGAACCTCGATCTCCCGACGATCAATGATCTCCCTGATCAGGTGATACCGCCTTAAGATGTGTCTGGACTTCTGATGGGACCTTAGTTCCTTCGCTAAAGTTATAGCTCCGTTGTTGTCGCAATACAGAGGTATTGGATCAACTATGGTAGGAACCACCTGAAGTTCTGTTGGGAACTTCTTCATCCAGACCGCTTCTTTTGCGGCATCGCAAGCAGCAATATACTCCGCTTCCATCGTCGAGTCAGCAACGGTGTCCTGCTTGGAGCTCTTCCAGCACACCGCCCAGGTAAAGACATAACCCGACATGGACTTGGAATCGTCCTTATCACTCTGGAAGCCGGGATCAGCAAAGGCCTCTAACTTGAGGTCTTTTCCGCCGTAAACCAAGAACATCTCCTTAGTCCTTCTCAGGTACTTGAGAATGTTCTTTACTGCTATCCAGTGATTCTCCCCTGGGTCTGGCTAATACCGGCTTACCACGCTCAGTGCGTAAGCTACATCTGGTCTGGTGCACAACATCGCATACATTATAGAGCCTACCGCAGAAGCGTAGGGTATAATAGACATGCGTTCCCTTTCCAAATCAGTCTTGGGAGACATCTCTTTGGAGAGGGTGATTCAGTGACAAGCCGGTAGATTACCGCGCTTAGAATCTTCCATACTGAATCTTTTCAGTATAGTGTTGATATACCTGGACTGCGAAAGTCCCAACATCCTCTTGGATCTATCACGATAGATCCGGATCCCCAGAATGTAAGAGGCATGACCCAGGTCTTTCATGGAGAACCTGTGTGACAAGAATCCTTTGACAGATTGTAGCATAGGAATGTCATTTCCTATCAATAGAATGTCATCCACGTACAAGACGAGGAATACGACACTTCTGGCTACAACTTTACTATATATACATGGTTCATCTGGATTTTTGATAAATTGATATTCTTTGACTGTTTCATCAAAACAGATGTTCCAACTCCGCGATGCTTGCTTTAGTCCATAAATGGACTTAAGCAACTTGCATACTCTACCGCTGCTCCCACTCTGATTGAAACCTTCTGGCTGATCCATATAGACGCACTCTTCTAAATTACCATTCAGAAAAGCCGTCTTTATGTCCATCTACCAGATTTCATAATCATGGAAGGCAACAATAGCAAGAAGGACCCGAATGGATTTGAGCATAGCCACTGGAGAAAAAGTTTCGTCATAGTCCAAACCAGGTCTTTGACGAAAACCCTTTGCAACAAGTCTAGCCTTATAGGTTTCCACCTGTCCATCTACACCAATCTTTTTCTTGAATATCCATTTGCATCCTATGGGTTTTACCCCATTTGGAGCAAAGTCCAAAGTCCATACTTTGTTGGTGTACATGGACTCCATTTCGGTCCGCATTGCATCTAGCCATCGTACCGAGTCGCCGCTCTGGATGGCCAGCTGGAAGCTAGTAGGTTCATCATCATCAATGATGCAATCCTCTCTATCCCCATCTATGAGAAAACCGTAGTATCTCTCAGGCGGATGAGACGGCCTACTACTCCTGTGGAGGGGTGCGGGAATGTCCTGTTCTTCTTGAACTACTAGTTCTACCAAACTTTCAGTAGTAGTTTGTGGTTCTGGAATTTCATCCAGTTCTATTTCGCTCCCACTTGTTTCTTTTTCTAAAAACTGATATTCTAGAAAATGGGCATTACGAGAAACAAAAACCTTGTGTTCTTCTGCGTAATAGAATAGATACCCCTTGGAGTTCTTTGGATATCCCACAAACTGACATTTCACTGATCGTGCCTCGAGCTTGTCCACATGCTGCTTTTTAACAAAAGCTGGACATCCCCATATCTTTACATACTGAAGATAGGGTTTCTTCCCACTCCACATCTGATATGGCGTGGTAGGCACAGTCTTGGTAGGAACCATGTTCAAAAGATATGCCGCTGATTCTAACGCATAACCCCAGAAAGATCGCGGTAACTCAGCATTACTCATCATGGAACGTACCATATCCAATAGGGTTTGATTCCGTCTCTCCGATACACCGTTATGCTGTGGAGTGTATGGAGGAGTAAGCTGAGAGAGAATTCCTTTCTCTTTTAGGTAACCTAGGAACTCGGCACTTAAGTATTCACCACCTCAATCAGATCTTAGTGTCTTGATACTTTTGCCGGTTTGGTTTTCTACTTCATTCTTATGCTCCTGGAATTTTTCAAAAGCCTCGGATTTATGTTTCATCAGATAAATGAATCCGTACCTTGAATAATCATCCGTAAAAGTAATGAAATAAGAAAAACCACCTCTTGCATGTGTAGACATTGGACCGCATACATCGCTGTGTACGAGTCCTAAGAGCTCGCTCGCTCTTACTCCATGTCCAGTGAATGGAGTCTTTGTCATCTTTCCTTTGAGACATGATTCACAAGTGGCATAAGTTTGATATTCGAATGAGTCCAAATATCCTTCTCTATGTAACTTAGTTAACCTTGTCTCATTGATGTGACCTAGTCTACAATGCCATAAGAAAGCCTTATTTAAATCTGGAGACTTTCTTTTTAGTGTGTTCTGGACATTGAAAATCTGGAGTTGGTTTAAGACATATATACCGTTATTCAGTGTACCGGACCCAATCAAACCATGATTAAGGTGGATGTTAACAACATCGCTTATAAACGTGAAATCATAACCTTTATTTGATAACAAGGAAACTGATATGATATTACACGTTAAACTTGTAGGGTTCCTAGGCACACAATAGAGGTCTCACAAGGCATCAACCATGCCAATTTCAAATTTTACAAGTGCCGAGAAACCCTAATACGGTTCGTCGACTAGAAATTTAGGCGAAAAGATAAGCTAGTTAACATCTTAACTAAAAGAAGGAAGCTACAACCTTTGTAGATCCGGTTATCCACTTCCTTAGCTCCATGTAGTCGCTCCCTTGCTGTCCATCTCGAATCCCGGACTCTCGCATCGGCTTCATCGGAGAAATGAGCGGAATAGTCGTCGGCTACGATGCCGAAGATGATCTACGTCGAGGCTTCACAAGATCAAGCTCCGACTTCACCAAGTTGTGAAACTTGTGAAGAAAACACCCAAAACCACTTGGCAAGAGGTAGAGGATGAAGAAATAGGAGGTGGGTTCACTTTAAAATTGGATTTCTCACTTTAGAACTCAAGATGCCATTAATGGAGTCTAGTTTTCTTTCTTGAAGAAGAAGGAGAAGATCAAGATAGAATATGAAAAAAGTATTTTCATAATAGAAAATAAATCAATACTTATCATATCCTAACTATGGTCAAGTGTAGAGAATATACCATGGTAAGTGGGAATGGTTAGGGTTAAGCATGAAGACAAAATGGTCTCTTTAGTCAAAGCTTCATGAAGCTTCAACAAGCTTCATGATAAAAAGAAACCATTTTATTTTCATTTATCCATTTAAATAAATAAAGAATGGTTAAATAAATGAGTGAATAAATCAAAACCCTAACCATTATCATAACCATGGTACAATTCTTTACACAAAGCCAATATTCATGCATCATCAAACATGATACAATCAAGTGCACAAAAGTATATCACATATACAACTTGTGAACATCAAGTGAGAAAATCCATTTAAAGTGAACCAATACTAGTTAATGCAAAGTAATATATCAAATATATAATTATACATTTAATCATTAAATCAACATTTGATTCAATGATCCGGTCATGTCGCACATAACCGACTAGTATCCAATGTATCGATTTATCGAATCAATGATTCGATAACTAGGTCATATCGTATACAACCAATCGAAACATTCATCGCGAGAATGAAATGCGGTATCACATACACGCATTATTCTCGGTCCCGCACATATCTCATATGCGCTCCTATTTCGTTTCGCTTGAGCCAGGAAACCTCTGTGTAGGACCCTAAAGACTCGTCAATACGCCGGTAGCAGATGATGATCATATCAAGCACCCACAAGCCGCAAGCGGTCTGCTAAACATAACGGCCACCCAGGTATTGAGCGATCAGAAGATCGACGAGCTAGCCCGCTCACACTCCTGTGAATCCAACCAGTACCACTTACCGTACAGTCCGGTCTGTTCGTCTGATATGTCGCATATCAAGTCTAGGGGTGGTAAACGTCAGACCCCAGTAACCGATAAGTCGTGTCGATGTGAGGCTCATAACGGGTCGAGAAACTACTGGTAACACTTACCAGTAAATCTCTTATCAGCCCTGGCCAGGGACTTCCCTGTTACGGCCAATCGAGCACAGCGCAACACCAACCCCCAATACCGGGAGAGACGAAACCCCTCCTATCGCTCACTGTCTCCATGTAACTCGGGACTGTACCCAAAGACCACCGTTTTGCACGCCCTCATGGACGTGGTAAGGTGGAGATCAAAGCACAGTGGGAATCATACAAGACTCTATGACGATCTCGGGTCTACAGACTAACATGTACAAGTGTCACCTGAGAACTGCCATCTGACGTGAGGTATAATACCATCTGGGAGTTCTCGGCGAGTCCGTCCAGTGTACCCAGTCTCCACTGAGCACCCGTATACCATCTCTGATGTCAAACACCAATGGATATGGGATCATCCATCGCCCATCTCATGGGTCGAGAAGCGTATACGCTAGTCTACACTGGTATATCGATGCCCCGTCTCGATACACCCACGACTAGGGACCTTGAAGGATGTACTTATAGACTACCATGTCCCCACTAGTATGATCTGCATCATAGTCCAGGTAGTCAAGTACACATCCTAAGGGCTTTACCAACATGTAACTATAAGACAGTTTAAAGAGACAAATGTACATGTTAAGATAAAGAGCAACCAAATAGCATACTATCATATCGAGCAAGAAAGTCATCTCTATATATGTCCAAGCATCCAATATAATATACATCATCTGTACAATACTGGCCTCTAGGGCATACATACAACTAACAATCTCCCAATTGCACTAGGGCCAGCTGCTGTAGTATCTCATACCGAGCATCCCGAAGAGTCTCTCAAATTGTATCTGGGGAATGGCCTTCGTGAGTGGATCCGCTGTGTTGTTCTTCGTGTCAACCCTCCTGACCTCGATCTCCCGGCGATCAACTATCTTCCGGTTCAGGTGATACCGCCTCAGAATATGCCTGGATCGCTGATGGGACCTAGGTTCCTTGGCCAAAGCCACCGCTCCATTGTTATCGCAATACAAAGGTATTGGATGCTCAATGGATGGAACCACTCCAAGTTCAATAATGAACTTCTTGATCCAGATAGCCTCTTTAGCAGCATCCTTGGCAGCGATGTATTCAGCCTCCATCGTCGAGTCTGCCACGGTTTCCTGCTTGGAACTCTTCCAGCTAACCGCCCCTCCGTAAAGGGTAAAGACAAATCCCGACTGTGACTTAGAGTCGTCCTTATCACTCTGGAAGCTCGAATCGGTAAAGGACTCCACTTGGAGTTCTCCATTACCATACACCAAGAGCATCTCTTTAGTCCTTCGTAAGTACTTGAGAATGCTCTTCACAGCTGTCCAGTGACTCTCTCCAGGATCAGCTTGATACCTGCTCACTATACTTAGTGAGTATGCTACATCGGGTCTGGTACATAGCATCGCATACATGATAGAGCCTACAGCCGAAGCATAGGGTATCCCTTGCATGCGAGCTCTCTCCAAATCAGTCTTGGGAGACATCTCTTTGGAGAGAGTGACTTCAGAGATCGTGGGCAAGTTCCCACGCTTGGATTCTTCCATACTAAACCTCTTTAGTATGGTGTCAATGTACCTGGATTGGGACAATCCCAATATCCGTTTGAATCTATCTCTATAGATCCTTATTCCCAATATGCAGGAGGCATCACCAAGATCTTTCATTGAGAATCTTTGTGATAAGAAGAGCTTGACCGATTGCAGCATAGGAATATCATTTCCTATCAAGAGTATGTCGTCTACGTACAATCCGAGGAAGACAACCTTACTCTCTGCTACCTTCTTGTAGATACAAGGTTCATCTGGGTTTTTGACGAAATCAAACTCTTTGATAACGACGTCAAAGCAGATGTTCCAACTCCGCGATGCTTGCTTTAATCCATAAATGGATTTAAGCAGCTTGCACACCTTCCCGCTGCTCCCACTGTCTACGAAGCCCTCTGGTTGAGTCATGCACACGCACTCTTCTAAATCACCATTTAGAAAGGCGGTCTTAACATCCATTTGCCAGATTTCGTAGTCATGATATGCAGCGATGGCAAGCATGATCCGGATGGATTTAAGCATAGCTACTGGAGAAAAGGTTTCGTCATAGTCCACACCTGGTCTTTGACGAAAACCCTTTGCAACAAGTCTTGCTTTGAAAGTCTCCACTTTCCCATCTACACCAAGTTTTTTCTTGAAGATCCATTTGCTCCCAATGGGTTTTACCCCTTCAGGAGCAACTTCCAAGGTCCATACTTTGTTGGTGTACATGGATTCCATCTCGGACCGCATTGCATCCAGCCATTTCACTGAGTCCCTACTCGTGATGGCCTGCTCGAAGCTAGTTGGGTCATCATCCTCCATGATGCAATCCTCGCACCCACCATCCATGAGAAAACCGTAGTATCTCTCAGGTTGGCGAGGAACCCTACTAGATCGGTGGAGAGGCTGAGGTTCATTGGGAGCTACTGAATCTTCTGGTTCCACTAAATCTTCAGTTACGGTTTGTGTATCTGGAACTTCTTCCAGCTCTACCACTTTGCCACTAATTTCTTTTTCAAGGAATTCCTTTTCTAAAAAGGTGGCATGTCGAGAAACAAACACTTTTTGTTCCTCTGCATGGTAGAAAAGATATCCATGTGAATGTTTGGGATATCCCACAAACTTGCATAGAACTGACCGTACCTCGAGTTTGTCCGGATTTTGCCTTTTGACATAGGCCGGGCAACCCCATATCTTAACTCGTTTAAGACATGGTCTCTTCCCACTCCATATCTCATATGGTGTGGTAGGTACAGATTTAGTTGGAACTTGATTCAATAGGTATGCTGCTGTTTCCAGCGCATTTCCCCAGAAGGAAATAGGTAACTCAGCTGTGCTCATCATAGAGCGCACCATATCTAATAGGGTGCGGTTCCTCCGTTCTGATACACCGTTGTGCTGTGGTGTATATGGAGGAGTCAGCTGAGAGAGAATCACATTCTCTTTTAGGAAGTCCAGGAATTCATTGCTTAAGTATTCACCTCCTCGATCAGATCGTAGGATTTTAATACTTTTTCCGGTTTGGTTCTCAACTTCTTGCTTATATTCTCTAAATTTCTCAAAAGCTTCTGATTTGTGTTTCATCAGGAACACATACCCGAACCTAGAGAGATCGTCAGTGAATGTAATGAAGTATGAAGAACCATCCCTGGCATGTGTAGACATAGGACCGCATACATCACTATGTATCAATCCTAAGAGTTCAGTAACTCTTTCTCCGTGTCCCGTAAGCAGAGTTTTGGTCATCTTGCCTTTGAGACATGACTGGCAAGTGTCATAAGATGAAAATTCAAACGGATTCAAATATCCATCCTTATGTAACTTAGCCAGTCGTGTCGCATTGATATGACCCAGTCTACAGTGCCACAAGAAGGATTCGTTCAGTTATGAACTCTTCCTCTTGTGTGTGTTTGTTATGCTCAGAACTGTTGATTGATTTAGAACATAAATGCCATTGCACAACGTGCCTGATCCAACCAACTTTTGGTTACGGAGAATGTTCATAACATTATCCTGTAATACAAAATTATATCCCTCTTTACTCAACAAAGAAACCGATATAATGTTGCATATCAGGTTCGGCATGTAATAGCATTCGTTCAGAACCAATGTATTACCAGTTGGTAATGCAAGGTGATATTCCCCGACAGTCTTAGCTGCAACTATTGCACCATTTCCAACTCTAATGTCTTTATCACCTTCTCCAAGTTCTCTACTTTTCCTGAGCCCATGTAACTGATTACATATATGGGATCCTGACCCGGTATCTAAAACCAGGACGTAGAGCAAATGGAGAAACAGTTCTCTGTAACGAACACACCCGAAGAAAATGCATCAACATGTACTTTCTTCATTCGGGTGGCAAGGGAGTCCTGGTATTCCCCTATGTCCTGTTCATTCCCATAACTCTTATAAGAAAGAACGGAACCAACGTTCCCCAGCACAGTATAACATGCGGGTTCAGTCAATACATCCATATTATTATCTTTATTAGGGCATGATATGGTCGCTACCTGGAGAGAGAGAGAAGAAAACACTTTAGCGTATGCTCTTGCAAGATCAGATTGGTTATTATCTTATCTAATCAGGATGGCTCCCACTGGTTTTTATCAAATCTTCCTTCAAACCCTAAAAGGAAAAGACTAGCCGGGATTAATTACACCCTACAACTTCGCCAATCTTTCAGCCAGGCCAGTGTCGGTACTTTGAGGGAGGTTCCCCGTGCTTTCGCACGGACCTAATTAAAGTAAACCTCGTTTTCCCAGAGGCGTAACCCCGTTGACACCTTTCTAGACACCTACTTGATCGGCTAATTGTAATGTGTAAAACTCTCCCAGGAGTAACTCTTACTCGCAGTGGGTATCGGGATCCAACTATCTCATAGAAGGTATGCAATCTCATTGCAAATTTCAACACTTGAAATTCCCGATAATATTTTGCCCCTAGCGTCCTATGACCTTGACAAAGGCCAACAAATCATAGACTGCTAGTCAAGTTCAACCCGTCATTTCTTGATTGAATCAAACCCACCCGCACGGCCCTTGACAAAGGCCAACAAGGTCGTACGACTACCCTGAAACAATCTGCATCACATGCACTAGCAGATAAGCACTATTCAGCTACCGTACACTACGCCTTGACAAAGGCCAACAAACGCAGCACGAATACTAAACAGTTCTTATCTGAAATGACGGAGGGCTACGACAGGTTTTTCTGAAAACCTATTGCGTAATGAACTTGATATCGTTGTAGAATCGAATGATGTTTTGAAATGGAGTGATTTTGAGGCTTTTCTAGTTTTGCTAAAGGGGTCACTCCCGGTGAAGGGATCGTCGGCCCTTTCCTCGTCGAATGAGGTGCGGGATATATCATATATATCACTGTGCAAAGCAGAAACTATAGAAGCAATCAAAAGTCAAACCGAATGTGTAGCATCTGCCAGTTATTGCTAAAGGAGTCACTCCCGGTGAAGGGATCTCGGTCCTTTCCTCATCGAATAAGGTGCAGGGTATATCATATATACCGCTATGCAAAGCAAGAACTGTAGCTACCTGTTTTGTTTAAAATTTGATTTTACGACATCTTAGGTTTCTTTTCTTTCATTAATCACATTAATGAAGTCCCATCATTTAAATACCTAAACATCACAGATAAATACGACGTACACTATGCCATCCGCATTCGCCTGGATGTCCCCTCGTGCACCGTTAGGTTAGGTAACTAACGACAGAGCAGGGCAGGGCTAGTGCGGGTGCAAAACATAAGTAACATCTATATAATATATCATATATACTATATAAAGTATCCATCACAGAACATATCACATGATCACATCACAGATATCGCAGCAGAAGAAACATATGAAACATTGGATATTCTAGGACGTCCGTGTTTTCAATACGAGCCAGTATAAAACACGGATTCCACGGTCGTGATGAATAGCCAATCCCACACCCCTAGACCCCTACGAGAGCGGCAAGCAACATTTGTTGGAGATAGTGCCCTCAGAGTCAATTATTAGGTCACAGGTACGTGATTGCAATGATTGATGGAGGACCTATCCCGGTAGGACAGTCTTACTCGAGATGATAGTTTGCTATCTGGTTTACCTTTATCATCGTGTACTGCTTTAGGTGACCTGACAGGTCGCTATTACACGTTGGTAGAGCCCCTAGGATTCTTGCTTGACCACCAGCAGTATGAGGGCGATCATATACGTGGGAGCTGGCAATCTATAAGCATATCCTTAAATGGTCCCTAGTCGTGAGAGTTTCGAGACAGGGCATCGATACTCCAGAGTAGACTAGTGTATACAGTCGAGACCCCGACGAGGGGCGGTGGCCGGTCTCACAAGCCACTGGTGTTAGTTGGATCACCTAAGATGTATACAGGTGCTCATTGGGTTATGAGTACACCGGACAGGACTCGCCGGGAACATGCTAGTTGGTCATATACCAGACGTCAGATGGCAGTTCCCTGGTGACATGTGCACAGGTTAGTTCATCGACTTGGGGATCGTCATTTGTCTCGTGTGAGTTCCCACTGTACTTTGATTACTACCCTACCACGGCTCAAAGGAGTCGTGCAAACAGGTTTTAGTTGGGTACAGTCCCGAGCCACATGGAGGCAGTGAGCGCATCTTCAGGGGTTCGTCTCTCCCGGTATTGGGGGTGAGGTCGCGCTGTGTCTAGGAGAGCCATTACACGAAGCCCTCGGCCGAGGCAAGGAGATTTACTGGTAGGTATTCCAGTAGTATCTCAGGGTGTTCTGGGCTACACTCCGACACGACTTGTACCGCTTTTGGGGGTCTGACTTTTACCAACCCCCTAGGCCCGCCATGCGATGCTCATAGACGAACGGACCGGACTGTACGGATATTGTCACTGACAGGCTCAGTAGGGTTGTCAGGCTGAGTTCGTTCACAGACGTCCCTTTTAGTCAATACCTGGTAGCCCGTTACGTATTGGCTTATACCTCTGACGTGCTAGTGGTTAAATCCACAACCAAGGTGTTGACGAGTCTTTAGAGTCCCCCACATTCTGTTACTCAGCTTTCGGGCGAATGGTTGTAGAGGCCGTATGGAGATATGGCAAGGTCCGATCAGATACGTGCGGTATTACACGCATCAAGATCGGACAGTTTGTACTATTGGCCGTATGGGTATATGGCAGGGTTCGATCAGATACGTGCGGTATTGCACGGATCAGGATTGAACGGATAATACTAGCCGGCTTTGGTTTAAGCCGGATCCTAGTATAGTACAGTGTAGATTTTGTCTCATTGCATTTGTATTTCGGTCGGAATACAAATGCGGGTGTGTATGCACAGTATCGGGGTTTTCCTGTAATTAATTACGGGACCAGTTTTCTGGAGTTGCCAGTTTGCTTTCCGTTTCGGTCAATTTCCTTTGTATCGTTCATTGGCCGAAGATTGGTGGAGGAGGGCTTATTTGCATTGTTGCAAATAAGCATTTGTGGAGGGGGTCTTTGCATATTCTTGTGTCATGATGGTTGCACCATTCCTTGACCTTGACTTCTTGACTTCTCCATCATGGCTTGACTTTCATATGACATGGTTTTCATGATGGTTGTGGTGGAGTGAGGTTCTCTTTTGGTGATCATTTCTTTGCATGATTTGGTTGTTGAGTGTTGGTGTTTCTTTGTGATCATTATTCCATATGATAACCATTCCTCTCTCTCTCTCTTGCATGAGATGAGTATGGTTCCCATTTTTCATACACTCCACTCTCACACACCCCTCTCTCTCCTCCTCCTCTAGTGATGGCCGGCCAAGCATGGAGGAGGGGTTGCCCATTTTTGTAGTGGGGATTTTTGCTCTCTTGATGCTAGAAAAATCCCCAAGTTCCTCCACAAAAGTTCATACCTCATTTCCTCCACCAAAACGGCACCTCCATGAACCCTAAATGAGACTTAAACACTACATATTCTACAGCAAACCTTGGGCACGTCGACTAGCCAGCTTCGTGCCCGAGTTGCCTCGGCATTGAGGTGGGAGCCCGTAAAAGAAGTAGGCGATGTGGTGCACTTCCGGCGACGAGGTGGAGACCGGAGCTTCCGCAGGAGATCGGGACGACGACGAGAAGAACGGAGGACTCGGATCAGTCGGTATATCTCTCTTCCCCATCTTGTAGTTAGCTAGGACTAGTTAATGGTTCGATCCGGGTATTAGTGCGCGGCGGTTTGCCAGTTCAAGTAAAAATTAAAGTTTATCACCGCTTCCGCATTTGGCCGTCGGATTGACGGCCGGGGCGCCGCCGTGCACTTACAGTGGTATCAGAGCCTCGCCATTAACTTAGTCTAGCTTTGTGTAATGTGTTTTGCATTTCCGATCGACCAAAATTCCAAAATCTACATTTTTGTTCACATCAGTTTTCTGTTGAAATTTTTTGGTGTCGAAATTTTTTTCAGGTTACAGAAAAGTGATCTACGAGAAAAAATAAGAATTCTGTGAAAATTCGATGCAGCAACTCCACTGTAGGAGCGCGGAACCGCGGCCAAACACCCCTTTGGGCCGCGGTTCCGCCGCACTATTTTGGGCTCCCTGCACCAAATTTCTACAGTATCTTTCTGGGGTGAAAATTGGGTTTTTGGAATAATAACATTGGGCCCAGAATTTCTTGATCTGCTACAGTAATGCTTTGGGGCCCACTTGTTAAAATTTGATTGATCGGATATTTTAAACACATTATTTCACAGTATTAACATTATATCTGCGACCGTGAATGTCACTTGATCGGTAAATCCTGTCTAACTGCTATAGCCCGATTAGACGGATTTGCGAACGTGACTTTCACGTTGATGTTCTGTGTTTTGCTGTGATGTTGCGGATCGGTCGTGGGGATAGCCTGGATGCAATGCTAGTACAGTTCTGTTGTATTATGTACATTTGATATTGCGGGGCGAGCGTCCGACATGTGGACTGCCGTCACTGCCTGATTGTATTATTCTTTTGGGGCACGACCAGGTTGCGGTCGATGTACCCGTTGTATGTATATTTTACTTTCTGTACTAGGATTGCCCCGCGGAGGGGTGCACGGATAGCCGGGTTCTAGAGGGCAACAAGCCCGCATCTCATGGCATTGAGACGGAGGAGGCTTCACTCTAGAATTGGCGGGCTATTCGCCGCACTCGTAGGGGGTACAGGTTGACCCAGGAGGGGTGCCCAAGTTACCGGATTCCGTGAAGTGCTGGGTGGTCCATTCACGTTGCTGAAGGGGGCTGCCTCGCTTCAGGTTTTGGCGGGTAACTTGCCGCGCCCGTAGGGGTATAGGTTTTCATTGCACAGGCTATCCACACGACCAGGGGAACGTCGGGTTTCAGCGGCTCTGTGAAACCCGGGGATCCCAGATATCTGTATTGTTTCTGTGATGCTGTACATTTTCTGTGATGTTACATTTTATCACGCCTTGAGCGAATATAATATATTGGTATATATATTAGTAGATGTTGTATATGCTTTGCATCCGCGCTAGTCCAGTCCCCGCTCTGTCGTTAGTTAGCTAACCTAACGGGTAATGACAGGACCCAGTGGCGAATGCGGATGGCATATACGTACATCAGTATATTTTCGTTCTTTTTTGGTGTGATCAACAGATGGGACTGCATTGATTCGGATCAATGCAAATTGAAAACAAACCTAATCTGATGTTGTTGGAACACTTTTCAAAAAGCTGTTATTGCAAAGACGTTCACTTTTGTCTTGCATCGTGGTATTCAGTTGGAATATCCTGCTCCTCAGTCGACGGGGCAAGGGCCGAGATCCCTTCACCGGGAGTGACCCCTTTGACAAAAAGTTTGCGTCAGGGCATTAACTTCACTATAGCCGATTACTTTTGCTTTGCATCGTGGTATTCAGTTGGAATATCCTGCACCTCATTCTACGGGGAAAGAGCCGAGATCCCTTCACCGGGAGTGACCTCTTTAGCAAAGGTTTTCGTCACTATATTTTTTAAAAGCTATCAGTTCCTTCAACGATATCAAGTTCATTACGTTAAAGGTTTTCGCCAGAAACCATTCATAGCCCTCTATCATTTCAGTTAAATATTCGGTAGTATTCAAGCTATGTACTTTGACCTCACGCCAAGGCATAGTGTTTGGTAGCTGCCGGGTATTTATCTGTTGCATAGATAGATGCGTTGGTTTGGGACAGTCGTACTACTATTTTGGCCTACGTCAAGGGTATGTACGGGTGGATTCAAATTAACCTGAACAATGATGGGTAGGACTTGACATGTGACTTATGATATTTTGACCTCACGCCAAGGTCATAAGAGCATGGGGTAAAAATCTCATCGGGAGTTTCAAAAGAACTGAAACTTGCCAGATATGCGCATACCTTCTGGAGTGTGATGACGTGAGCGGATTCCGTCACGTTATCATGCGGTGATAGTTGATCCCGATTCCCACTGATGAGTTAGTTTACTCCTCGGGTGATCCCGACTAATTCTTCTTTCAGGTTTGGAGGAGAATTTGACGGTACAGTGGGAGGTTTCCAGATTAGATAAATTGGTAACCATTCTGATCTAGGTTAGAGTGCACGCTGAGTGTTTCTTTTCTCTCTCTCTTTGGCAGCGACCATTGACCCGACCCTAAGACTATGACTCAGTGACCGAGTTGACCGAACCTTCTAAACACTAGCTTTTAGATTGTCAGAGTTGCAGACCTCATTGCCACTCCTGCTTTTACCCTATTTCTCCAGGACACCCCGTATTACTACGAACGTCCATTTCCATTGGACAATACCATCGTATGGTTATATACGAACTCGAAGGAATTCGAGGATGGTTTCAGGTTCTGGAGGAAACGGATAGGACTATTCAGTTGTCTTTTCCTTCTACCTTTTCTCAGGTTGTGAGTACCCCTTAGATTAGGGGATAGTACACCTATTACGCAAATGGGATAGTCTTCTTCCAAACCATAGGCATGTGCCGACCGGTAAGGAATGAAGAAAACCAATTAGTCTAACGATGGTGTACAGAAGGTATTAAGTTAAGACAAAGCAAGGGATTAGTAAGAGGGCAAAGTAAATTGCAACTGATATTCACGACCAAACCAAGTATTTCATTACCACTCCCACATCACCTTTGTATTTCTCCAGGACACTCCGTATCACTACGAAGATCCACAGTTTATTGGATACTCCATCGTATGGTTATATACGAACTCGAAAGGAACTTATTCCAGTTCGGGGATGGATTCTGGTCCAGGAGAAATAGGAATAAGGTTTATTCGGTTGTCTTTTATTTTCACCTTCTCTCGCTTTGCGAGTGCTCCTAGGATTAGGACAGTACACCCATTATGCTTATTGGATAGTCTTCCTCCAAACCATAGGCTGGTGCCGAACGGTAGGGAAGGAAGAAAACCATTTGGCCTAAGGGGTGTGCAGAAGGTAATGACTAAAGACATATAAAGGGATTTGGAGAGGTGGCAAAGAATTATACGGTTACAGTCGTGAATCTGGAAGAGGCATTACTAGGAATACCAGGATACCCCGTCGAAACATTTCAATGTTTCAGTTTCACCGTGCACTGTTAAAGGAAAACTGATTTCCCAATTAGCACTTGCTCCAGGGTATGTATTTATCAGGTATGATTCTCACATCTGTATGGTTTTACAGATGATGAGTGGGAGTAAGTTAGTGGGAATTAGGTGATCATCCTCATTATATCGGGATTCGTTGTAATCGGTGATATTTGAGGAAATCACCTGGACTGTTTGCCGGTCGGCAAATATTTGGTTTTGAATATCCGCTGTTATGCACCAATTTCAAATTGATATATCTGTACGTCTATTTTCATAGAGTGAAATATACCTTTCTGAAATTATGTCTACGACATTTACCTATATCAGTGGATGGTTAGGTAAGGAGCATTAAACAGCGGTGTAACTCTTCTTAACCATAAGTACAGTTTTCAACCTACGACACACAGTGAATGAGTTATCAGACTCAAGGGACTTATACAGAGTATTGTATGTTGTCCAGGGTCCATCAGGACAGAGGGGTTGGTCCTCGTACTATATTCGGTTTACTTATGACTTCTCTAGTTTTTAGACAAGTGTTTCGCGGAAACACAGGGTCCGAATTTTGAGAAGTTATAGGTATTTGAATAGAGTAGAGAACCAGATGTAGCAAGTATCGGGATTCTTCAAAGAGATCGAAGATGTAGATACTTGCGTATGGTGTTCAGTTGATAGTAGTGATTAAGAGATCTTGCTTCTCTTTCAGGTTACTCATGATTGGAAGCATTCCTAAGTTGAGTAACGCTGATCGGCCTTCTTCCATTTAGTTGACATGCACTGGAGACAGTTGCATGATTTGTATCTGGTTCAAGTGAATCAATGCCTCTGTTTCTATATTGGATATAGAACAGTTCATATCTTAACGATGTTAAAGGTACGGGGAGTTGTCCGGTTTATGCTTAAAACCAGACACTGGACAACTCAAGGCACGTCTCTGTAATGGCTGTTTGTGGGTTGACCCAGGCAATGACGAGGGTTGACTTTCTACCATCTGGATGAACAATAGCGATATTGTTCTAGACTCGCCACAGTTTTATTAAAAATGGATTTTTTTTCAGAAAACAGTAGTGGGAGTATGGTAGAACTGGAAGTGATTCCAGAACCACAGACGATTACTGAAGATTTCATAGGAACCTAAAGATTCAATCTGGTTTGACATTCCATTGGCCACTCCGCAGATACGGTGGGTAACTTCAGGCACCCGAGAGGTGCTCCAGTAGCCTCAAGGACGGTGACAAGGAAGTTCTTGTTTACCCACACTTGCCATTGCTGTTGTTTCAGACTGTGAGACCCGGTAGGAGAATGAGTATAGCGTCATTCTGAACTCGCTTCAGAAGTGCACATGTATATGACTCAGCCAGAGGGTTGTCGTAGTCAGTGGGAGAAGCGGAAGCATTGGTGGACAGGTAGCTTATGTCTATTTATAGACTAAAGCAGATATAGCGGAGATAGATCATCTATTTCTGACGTGACAGTCATAGGTTTGACTTCATCAGAATGAGGGATGGATCTGTTGAGAAGGTAGTAGGGTGTGATATCCTGGTATTTGGATGACATACACAGAGTAGGAAAAGAAACTCCTATACTACAATCGGTTATAATTTGGTCGTCACACAGTGGTTTCTCCACATGGGACTTGGATATAATATCTGACATTCTGGTCACTAGATCTATGGTTTTAGATCTAGATTTGGGAAGTATCCCAATCTGGATACTTTGACAGCATTCTATGAGTATTTAGAATGGTCGACTCCTGGCACGGTAGTGTACCTGCAGGTGATGGAGTCACCCTCTCTAAAGGTGTCTTACAGACTAAAGTGGAGAGGGATGTGCATGATTGGCAGATCACTTGCTCAGGCAATTGAGTCAATCATGATATGTCAAGTACCACACCAGATGTTGTTCTTGCACTAGATGCAATGAGTTGATATTGATCCAATCCTGGAGAAACAGTCGGAAGCAGTTTTAGAACATAAGTGGATGTTCTAGGGATATGATAACGACAGCCTCATTCGGGAGACAGTTATCATTCCAGGCTTCCAAGGTGACATGGACAACAAGGAGGTTGTCAAAGTTATAGTTTTTCCTTCTGACGAGGGGCAGTATTTTGGACAGGTGGTCCAAGGAAATACTGAGGGTGGCATGGCGCAGGATACTGATTAAGTTCAGTTGACGATACAGTCTAAGAAGTTTGGATTTGGAGTTCATTTATGAGCTATGTCCCATCAGACATCCAGACACATTCTAAGACAGGTATTGCTCATTTCGGGAGATGGCTTTCTCCGCGAACTAGAGATATAGAGAGACATAGAAAGAAACAACAAAGCGGATCCACTCACTGAGGCTATTCCTCGAACGCAATAGTTTCGCAAACGAGATTTGTGAGGCTGACAAGTAGAGGAGTTGGGTGTTCGGTATCACACGAGCTGTGAGTATGCGACATCGCAATAATTAGCCTTGAGTGCAAGTGGGAGATTGTTGGAGATAGTGCCCTCAGAGTCAATTATTAGGTCACAGGTACGTGATTGCAATGATTGATGGAGGACCTATCCCGGTAAGACAGTCTTACTCGAGATGATAGTTTGCTATCTGGTTTACCTTTATCATCGTGTACTGCTTTAGGTGACCTGACAGGTCGCTATTACACGTTGGTAGAGCCCCTAGGATTCTTGCTTGACCACCAGCAGTATGAGGGCGATCATATACGTGGGAGCTGGCAATCTATAAGCATATCCTTAAATGGTCCCTAGTCGTGAGAGTTTCGAGACAGGGCATCGATACTCCAGAGTAGACTAGTGTATACAGTCGAGACCCCGACGAGGGGAGGTGGCCGGTCTCACAAGCCACTGGTGTTAGTTGGATCACCTAAGATGTATACAGGTGCTCATTGGGTTATGAGTACACCGGACAGGACTCGCCGGGAACATGCTAGTTGGTCATATACCAGACGTCAGATGGCAGTTCCCTGGTGACATGTGCACAGGTTAGTTCATCGACCTGGGGATCGTCATTTGTCTCGTGTGAGTTCCCACTGTACTTTGATTACTACCCTACCACGGCTCAAAGGAGTCGTGCAAACAGGTTTTAGTTGGGTACAGTCCCGAGCCACATGGAGGCAGTGAGCGCATCTTCAGGGGTTCGTCTCTCCCGGTATTGGGGGTGAGGTCGCGCTGTGTCTAGGAGAGCCATTACACGAAGCCCTCGGCCGAGGCAAGGAGATTTACTGGTAGGTATTCCAGTAGTATCTCAGGGTGTTCTGGGCTACACTCCGACACGACTTGTACCGCTTTTGGGGGTCTGACTTTTACCAACCCCCTAGGCCCGCCATGCGATGCTCATAGACGAACGGACCGGACTGTACGGATATTGTCACTGACAGGCTCAGTAGGGTTGTCAGGCTGAGTTCGCTCACAGACGTCCCTTTTAGTCAATACCTGGTAGCCCGTTATGTATTGGCTTATACCTCTGACGTGCTAGTGGTTAAATCCACAACCAAGGTGTTGACGAGTCTTTAGAGTCCCCCACATTCTGTTACTCAGCTTTCGGGCGAAAGGTTGTAGAGGCCGTATGAAGATATGGCAAGGTCCGATCAGATACGTGCGGTATTGCACGCATCAGGATCGGACAGTTTGTACTATTGGCCGTATGGGTATATGGCAGGGTTCGATCAGATACGTGCGGTATTGCACGGATCAGGATCGAACGGATAATACTAGCCGGCTTTGGTTTAAGCCGGATCCTAGTATAGTACAGTGTAGATTTTGTCTCATTGCATTTGTATTTCGGTCGGAATACAAATGCGGGTGTGTATGCACAGTATCGGGGTTTTCCTGTAATTTATTACGGGACCAGTTTTCTGGAGTTGCCAGTTTGCTTTCCGTTTCGGTCAATTTCCTTTGTATCGTTCATTGGCCGAAGATTGGTGGAGGAGGGCTTATTTGCATTGTTGCAAATAAGCATTTGTGGAGGGGGTCTTTGCATATTCTTGTGTCATGATGGTTGCACCATTCCTTGACCTTGACTTCTTGACTTTTCCATCATGGCTTGACTTTCATATGACATGGTTTTCATGATGGTTGTGGTGGAGTGAGGTTCTCTTTTGGTGATCATTTCTTTGCATGATTTGGTTGTTGAGTGTTGGTGTTTCTTTGTGATCATTATTCCATATGATAACCATTCCTCTCTCTCTCTCTTGCATGAGATGAGTATGGTTCCCATTTTTCATACACTCCACTCTCACACACCCCTCTCTCTCCTCCTCCTCTAGTGATGGCCGGCCAAGCATGGAGGAGGGGTTGCCCATTTTTGTAGTGGGGATTTTTGCTCTCTTGATGCTAGAAAAATCCCCAAGTTCCTCCACAAAAGTTCATACCTCATTTCCTCCACCAAAATGGCACCTCCATGAACCCTAAATGAGACTTAAACACTACATATTCTACAGCAAACCTTGGGCACGTCGACTAGCCAGCTTCGTGCCCGAGTTGCCTCGGCATTGAGGTGGGAGCCCGTAAAAGAAGTAGGCGATGTGGTGCACTTCCGGCGACGAGGTGGAGACCGGAGCTTCCGCAGGAGATCGGGACGACGACGAGAAGAACGGAGGACTCGGATCAGTCGGTATATCTCTCTTCCCCATCTTGTAGTTAGCTAGGACTAGTTAATGGTTCGATCCGGGTATTAGTGCGCGGCGGTTTGCCAGTTCAAGTAAAAATTAAAGTTTATCACCGCTTCCGCATTTGGCCGTCGGATTGACGGCCGGGGCGCCGCCGTGCACTTACAACCTTACCAATCCTAGGGTTAGAAGACCCGGACTCGACTCCTCGAGATGGTCTCCCACTGGACCCTAGAACCCGGTTACTTGTGCTCCCCTCCTTGGGTCTATCCTAGTGCAGAAAAGTAAATAATATACAAAGGGTGACAGCTTCCGCAACCAGGAAGTGCCCCAAATAAAAGAATATTACATACAAGTTTTTACATGAATGAAAATGAAAAACACTCATCTCACATAAAAAACCCCGGCTATTCAAACACGACAATCCAATATAACATATCCAGCAACACATAACATCACATGTCATCAGCGTAAGTAAATATGCGCATCCCAATTGTCGTTGACATATAGCAACGAAACCGGCGATATCATATATTACACTTACGGTCACAGAAAAGAAAGTGTAAAACTACAACAGTTGGAATCCGCAACCTCTTTAGACATCGCATGCCTAACACTTATAAACCCCGCATTTTAGTCCCATTATCGAAAACTCTTTTCAATATCATGTGAGACTAAACCGCTAGATTTATAACATTCATTCAGTTATCTCATAACTGTTTGTGAATTCCAATTATTGTATCCCATTCCGGATAAATAGAATATATTAAACTTTTCGATCGAACATTCGAACACCCAAGTTTTCCCGAAACCGTTCAACACATGAAATAGGTTCAAAGACATTCACTTCATGCCTCAGTACCAACGGTCCAGCCGTAGAAGGGTCAAGCCAACGCCTCACATGTGGCACGCCGTACTGCCCCAAACCCGAAGGTTCAAAGGGCAGTTCAAGACGGTCACATAATCGAGTTAAGGTTTGTTGTCTTCTAGAGGGACCATTGCGTTACTTGCACTACTCAGAACGTCCTTAAACCACAGAAAAATCCAACACTTGGATATTTTCCGGCAGGGGAAAAGTTGGGTATTTATATCCGGTCGAACTTTTTAACATATTCTAAAATTATCCGGAAACCACATAGACAAAATCTGATAATCCGATCGAATCAGCGAACTCCCAAAACACCCCAGAAAATTCAACTCTTGAATAATTATTAAAAATTCCCATAAAACTCAGCACTGTAAAATAGGAGTTACTGTGCAAATTTGGAGGGCTTACGTCATCATGTAGCCGCGGAACCGCCGCAGAAGCTAGGCTTCTGCCGCGGTTCCGCCGCATGTTGGAGGTATCATTTCTCCAATTTTGCACCATAATTCTTATATCTTCCTGCTGAATTTTTTAAGCATTTTTAATCTGGAAAAAATCCAGTTTTTAGAAAAAGTCCAGAGAGCGTGGAAAATTTAGGGTTTCGGTTCGATCGGGTTTCAAACATCGTCTAGACTTCGCCTAAGGCTCTAGCTAGGCTCTGATACCACTGTAGGGTTCCTAGGCACACAATAGAGGTCTCACAAGACATCAACCATACCAATTTCAAATTTTACAAGTGCCGAGAAACCCTAATACGGATCGTCGACTAGAAATTTAGGCAAAAAGATAAGCTAGTTAACATCTTAACTAAAAGAAGGAAGCTACAATCTTTGTAGATCCGGTTATCCACTTCCTTAGCTCCACGTAGTCGCTCCCTCGCTGTCCATCTCGAATCCCGGACTCTCGCATCGGCTTCATCGGAGAAATGAGCGGAATAGTCGTCGGCTACGATGCCGAAGATGATCTACGTCGAGGCTTCACAAGATCAAGCTCCGACTTCACCAAGTTGTGAAACTTGTGAAGAAAACACCCAAAACCACTTGGCAAGAGGTAGAGGATGAAGAAATAGGAGATGGGTTCATTTTAGAATTGGATTTCTCACTTTAGAACTCAAGATGCCATTAATGGAGTCTAGTTTTCTTTCTTGAAGAAGAAGGAGAAGATCAAGATAGAATATGAAAAAAGTATTTTCATAATAGAAAATAAATCAATACTTATCATATCCTAACTATGGTCAAGTATAGAGAATATACCATGGTAAGTGGGAATGGTTAGGGTTAAGCATGAACACAAAATGGTCTCTTTAGTCAAAGCTTCATGAAGCTTCAACAAGCTTCATGATAAAAAGAAACCATTTTATTTTCATTTATCCATTTAAATAAATAAAGAATGGTTAAATAAATGAGTGAATAAATCAAAACCCTAACCATTATCATAACCATGGTACAATTCTTTACACAAAGCCAATATTCATGCATCATCAAACATGATACAATCAAGTGCACAAAAGTATATCACATATACAACTTGTGAACATCAAGTGAGAAAATCCATTTAACGTGAACCAATACTAGTTAATGCAAAGTAATATATCAAATATATAATTATACATTTAATCATTAAATCAACATTTGATTCAATGATCCGGTCATGTCGCACATAACCGACTAGTATCCAATGTATCGATTTATCGAATCAATGATTCGATAACTAGGTCATATCGTATACAATCAATCGAAACATTCATCGCGAGAATGAAATGTGGTATCACATACACGCATTATTCTCGGTCCCGCACATATCTCATATGCGCTCCTATTTCGTTTCGCTTGAGCCAGGAAACCTCTGTGTAGGACCCTAAAGACTCGTCAATACGCCGGTAGCAGATGATGATCATATCAAGCACCCACAAGCCGCATGCGGTCTGCTAAACGTAACGGCCACCCAGGTATTGAGCGATCAGAAGATCGACGAGCTAGCCCGCTCACACTCCTGTGAATCCAACCAATAACACTTACCGTACAGTCCGGTCTGTTCGTCTGATATGTCGCATATCAAGTCTAGGGGTGGTAAACGTCAGACCCCAGTAACCGATAAGTCGTGCCGATGTGAGGCTCATAACGGGTCGAGAAACTACTGGTAACACTTACCAGCAAATCTCTGATCAGCCCTGGCCAGGGACTTCCCTGTTACGGCCAATCGAGCACAGCGCAACATCAACCCCCAATACCGGGAGAGATGAAACCCCTCCTATCGCTCACTGTCTCCATGTGACTCGGGACTGTACCCAAAGACCACCGTTTTGCATGCCCTCATGGACGTGGTAAGGTGGAGATCAAAGCATAGTGGGAATCACACAAGACTCTATGACGATCTCGGGTCTACAGACTAACATGTACAAGTGTCACCTGAGAACTGCCATCTGACGTGAGCTATAATACCATCTGGGAGTTCTCGGCGAGTCCGTCCAGTGTACCCAGTCTCCACTGAGCACCCGTATACCATCTCTGATGTCAAACACCAATGGATATGGGATCATCCATCGCCCATCTCATGGGTCGAGAAGCGTATATGCTAGTCTACACTGGTATATCGATGCCCCGTCTCGATACACCCACGACTAGGGACCTTGAAGGATGTACTTATGGACTACCATGTCCCCACTAGTATGATCTGCATCATAGTCCAGGTAGTCAAGTACACATCCTAAGGGCTTTACCAACATGTAACTATAAGACAGTTTAAAGAGACAAGTGTACATGTTAAGATAAAGAGCAACCAGATAGCATACTATCATATCGAGCAAGAAAGTCATCTCTATATATGTCCAAGCATCCAATATAATATACATCATCTGTACAATACTGGCCTCTAGGGCATACATACAACTAACAAAACTAGGTACACAAAAACAGTTATGTAAAACCAAAATATGTCCACTCGTCAATCCCAGGTGATAATCCCCGACGGACACAGCTCCCACGCTAGCTCCGTTAGCAACCTTTAGGGTCATATCACCTTCCTTCAGCACTCTACGGTTTCTCAGTACCTACAATGAGTTGCATATATGAGATCCTGATCCGGTATCCAACACTCAGGAAGTAGAGTTGATTGACAAACAATTCTCAATTACAAACACACATGAAGTCGAAGCCACAGCTTGCATCGGTCCCTGGTTCTTGGCGTTCCACGCCTTGCAATCCTTCTTTCAGTGCCCTTTCCTGTGACAATGGAAGCACTCATCCTGGGCCACTACCGGCACCGCAATCTTTTTCTTTCCCTTCCCTCCCACCTTACTAACACCTCCTCTAGGTTTGGTGGCGGCCTTCTTCTTCCTTCCTTTGGCCCTAGCCTTGGACTCGGAAGAAGAACCACTGCTAACAAACATAGCGGGTGTTTCCCTTGCCTTCTGCAAGGTGCCCTCTGCACTCCTCAACATGTTAAGGAGTTCTGAAAGTTCAACTTCTTTTCTTTGAATGTTGAAATTCAGAATAAACTGGGCGTAGGTGGAAGGAAGGGACTGGAGAATAAGGTCTGTACAGAGCTCATTATCCAAAGTCGTCCTAAGGTCTGCGAGCTCTTCTATATAGCCTATCATCTTTAGGACATGTTCTCCTACCGATGATCCGATGGCCAACCTCGCTCGAAACAAGTTCTTTGAGGTCTCGTATCTTGCTATACAAGATTGCTCTCCATAAAGTTCCTTTGTATGGAGAAATATGGCATCTAGTTCCATATCCTCATGCCTCCTCTGATGTTCATTGTTCATCGAGGCAAGCACGATGCACTTGGCCTTCGCGCAATCGAAATCCCAGGTTTTGCGGATTTCCTTATCCGCATTACTGGATTTGGGACCAGGGACAGCAAGTGCCTTAGCGGTGAGGACATACCCCAATTTGTCATAGGTTAAAGCCATTTTGACATTCCACAGCCAATCTTTATAGTTTGGCCCTGTCAGTATATTTTTCTCTAAAAGTAACTTAAGTCCAGTCATTTTCAGGGTCGCTGCAATTAGGAGAGAGAGAAGAAAACACTTTAGCATGATGCTCTTGCAAGTTTAGAGTGGTTTTTTAGTTTATCTAAACTGGATGGCTCCCACTGTTTCTCGAATCCTTCCCCAAACCATAAAAGAAGAATTAGCCAGGACTATTCTCACCATACAATACTTGCTTAACCGTTCAGCCAGGCCAGTGTCGATACTTCGAGGGAGGATTTCCAACGCTTTCGCGAATTTCCTTAATTAAATAACCTCTTTTCTCTAGGGGCGTAGCCCCGCTGACATCTTTCTAGACACCTACTTGGTTTATAGCATTGATCGTTAAGTGACGAATATCCTGATAAGTAGCATATACTCACAGTAGGATCGGGATCCAAATATCATCGTCTGATAATGCTGAAGGAATCCTACCAACATTCATCAAACTCCAAATGGTATGCACCTCTTTGCAAATTTCAGTTTCTTTAGAAATTCCCGATATAAATTTTTGCCCCATGCTCTTATGACCTTAGCGTTGGTCAAAATATCATCAGTCACATGTCAAGTTCTACCCATCATTACCTTGTTAATTTGGACCCATCCGTACATATCCTTGACGTTGGCCAAAATGATAATACGACTGTCCCAAACTAACTCATCTATCTATGCAACAAATGAATACCCAGCAGCTACCAAACACTATGCCTTGGCGTTGGTCAAAATACATAGCTTGAATACTACTGAATACCCAAATGAAATGACGGAGGGCTACGAATGGTTTTGGCGAAACCGTGAACGTAGTGAACTTGATATAACCGAAGGAACCTGATAGCTTTTAAAAGGAGTGGTTAAAGCTCCGCAATTAAAAAATATCTCCTGTTTTAAAAATAACCGAGTGGTTTCTTTTAAATTGTTCCAACGATTAAACTTTGGTTTATTTTCTTTGCATTAATAATAATGCATCCCATCATTAACCTATCATTGCAGAAAAAAACGAAAATACAACGTCCTCTTATGCCATCCGCATTCGCCTCTGGGTCTCGTCATCACCCGTTAGGTTACTTAACTAACGACAGAGCGGGGGCTGGGCTAGCGCGGGTGTAAAACATAAGTGACGTCTAAATAGCTATCATATATAGATATTGTACATTCGTCAGACGCAATAATAGGCATTCCAGATCTCAGATGAACATTATTGGATATACAAGCAATCCGCGTTTGCTTTGAGCCTGCAACAAAATACGGATTACACAGTTGTGATGAATAGCTATTACCCCGCCCTAGACCCCTACGGGTACGGCAAACTACCCGCTAAGTACCCGAAGTGAAGCGGTCTCCCTCAACAAAGTGAGTAGGCCACTAAACACTTCAAAGTACCCGGTAGTTTGTGCACCCCACCTTGGGTCTGTCCTAGAAGCAAAAAAACAGTAAAATGAAATAATACAACGGTGGCTACAACCGCAACCTGGATGTGCCCCGCAAAATAATATTACAACAAATTACTTTTACATTGAATGAATTAAAATAATAACCCATTACAAAACCCCGGCTAATCATCACAACAGTCCAATACAGTTCATAATCAAATTAGCAAATATCGTATAATTTCGATCGAGCAAACATATCAGATTCTACTCCCAAAAATTCTCTGTGCACCTGAGACTTGAGCAGAAAATAAACATTCCAGAAAATACAAAAATATCACAGAAGAGTTACTGGAGCAAACTGGGTCGAATCGGCCCCAACTCGGCCGCGGATCCGCGGCGGATCGGTGGGATCGGCCGCGGTTCCGCGGCTGTATGGCCGATTCACAAACCCATTTTTCTCCAGTGTTCTTATAATTCTCTGTAGGTTATTCTGCAGCTCCCTGAAAAATTTTTAGAGCCTGTTTTAAATTCGACAGAAACATGGTGATATCGATGTGTTTTCCGGTTCGTTTTGCGTTCGAAATTCATACGACTTTGCTAATGAGTTAATTATTGTTTAGCGAGGCTCTGATACCACTTTAAGTTGATGTACAACACCCCACGACTTGCGGGGAGGCAGAAATATGAAAAACGATCTTGTTCTTTGCTTAAACATCGACTAACCGAAGAATCTTTGCTAAACTATAACTAACGATAAACATAGGAGTTCTAAACTACTATGTGAAGTGATTATACCTAATGAACCGTGTCCTTCGTCTTTTCGTTCTCCACTTCCTCCTTGGCCTTCTCCAAGTAGTAAACGATCCACCCGAGAGCTATACTTCAAGCTTCACCTCAAACTTGAGGTAACTAGGTTTCTTAAAGTGCTAATCTAAATAACGTAGGTGATATAGAGTTGGATTATAGAGTGATTAGTCTATTCTAATCCTTGATCTCAACACATGAGAGAGGAGGATTAGGGTTTGAAGAGAGAGAGAGCTTGAGGAGAGAGAAGGTGAGCATGAGAATTAGAATGAGATAATGATCTATCATAATATATATGAAGCATTATTATTTATCCAAAAAAGAAAATAAAGGATTTAACAACCATGCTTCATAAATACAAATGGGTGATTCATCTCCATGAGTCATTAAGCATTTATGATGCATTAATGACATGGATGAATCACACAAATGAGTCACTAATCTCATTTAATGCATATGCCACCTACACCCCCAAGTCACCAACCTTCTAAAAGCTTCTCGTGAAATTACGAGAACGCCCCTCTTATCCATGAAAACACGGAAAAACTTTAGACTGTATA
Organism: Agapanthus africanus; assembly: GCA_030015575.1. NCBI lineage: Eukaryota > Viridiplantae > Streptophyta > Magnoliopsida > Asparagales > Amaryllidaceae > Agapanthus > Agapanthus africanus. The sequence goes on from CM057337.1 coordinate 522,372,864, forward strand.
AATCCAATATCCCGATACTAGAATCTGGCTTAAACAAAGCTGGCTAGTAAAAACTGTCCGAAATTCGTACGTGTGTAAACACATGTATGCGTCCGAACCCTTGTCGTAAAACCATACGACCTCTATATCGTTTCGCCTGGAGCAGGGAAACTCTCTGTGTGGGACTCTAATGACTCGACTACTACGTTGACAGTGGGTTTAACCACAGACCGCAAGAGGCACTAGCTGTACGTAACGGTCCCCAGGTAGATGTCGATAAGAAGGCCGATGAGGAAACCCATCCGAACTCCTACTGAGCCTGATGTGACAATCTCCGTACAGTCCGGTCTGTTCGTCTAAGACTATCGCATATCGGGCCTAGGGGCGGCAAGCATCAGTCCCCTAATAGCGGTATAAGTCATGTCAGAGTGAAGCCCATTACACCCTGAGAAACTACTGGAACCTACCAGTAAATCTCGCTTGCCCTGGCCAGGGACTTTGCGTAATGGCTCTCTGACACAGCGCGATATCAACTCCCAATACCGGGAGAGACGAATCCTGTCTAACCGCCACTGCCTCTAAGTGCGTGGGACTGCACCCAACTGCTACCTGTTTGCATGACTCCTTTGAGCCATGGTAGGGTAGCAATCTAAGAACAGTGGGACACACTCGAGGCGAAGTAGCAGTGTCAAGTCTGCGGACTATGCTGTACTCATGTCACCTGGGAACTGTTAACTGACGACTGGTATAAAACCCAACCAACAGTTCCCTGCGAGTCCTGTCCGGTTTACCCGTAACCCAACGACCACCTGTATACTATCTCCAGTACGACGTACTGACAGCTGTGGGACAGACCATCTCCCCAACTGGGATGAGAAGCGTACACACTAGTCTACTCCGGAGTATCGATGCCCTGTCTCGATAATCCTACGACTAGGGATCTGAAAAAGGATGTGCTTGTAGACTACCCAGCCCCCACTAGTGTGACTGCCATCACAACGCTGGTAGTCACGCAAGATCCTAAGAGCTCTATCAATACGTATACTCACATATTAAGATAGAATAACCAAGTAGCATACTGCCATATTTAGCAAGACTGTTATATACATGTGAATATCCCAAGCTTCCATTAAGTAATATACAAACTAGTATGATACAATAATGGCCCCTAGGGCATATACACTAACAGTAATGTCCTTAAACTAATAATGGATCACCATGTCCTTCAACTGGTAATCGGCCGCAATGCCCCTAAACTAGATAATAGAGTCCAATTGCTCTTTTGTTGGATCTAAACGATCCCGTTAAGTCGATCTTAGTCTAAAATGAGACTAACGTATCCTTAACAAACGTTTAAGTTGATCTTAATCTCAAATGAGGCTAATGTATCCTTAAACCAAACCCCCAAACCCAAATCTAAGAAGATACGGATTTGGACTAGTCCACGCCCTACGGGCGACAACATAAATTAGTCTCCGTATACAATCCACGGGCAACCACAAACAAAACAAACACCCACGACACGAAGTGACCATCTGGAAAAGGAGAAAGTTGTTACCGTGATGCGGTAGCGTAATTAATTGCAGGGGCTTGCGCATGCAGGGAAGAGCATCTCCACAATCAAAAACTCCTCAAACGAAGGGGAATCTGACGAAGTCTGCTACATCAGCCGCATCCGTTTAAACCTTCGATACATGGTGCCATAAATCAACTTGGCATCTTCGGAGAAGTGGACGGATAGCACCAATTAGCATCTGCCTCGAAATTCAGGCAAGACGGACCTACGCGGTCGCGTCTCCGTGTTTTGGAGGGGAATAGATTCTGGTACACCCGGTGGGACTTTTTCCTCTTTCCACTCCACACTTCGTGTGTCGTGTTCGCGAACGAATCGTGGTTTGCTAATGGTTACCCTTAGGCTCGAGGTAATAAGATTTGGCATCTTGCTTGGTGCTGAAAGCGAAGGATCAATGGCGTCCACTTGCGCGAAATGTTCCAGTTGCAACTGCAACTCGCGTTCCGCCTCATCTGGAGGCATATCTTACGGGCCTCAAGCGGCCTCCCTATTCACGATGCCGGTGGACCAAGTAACTCAGGCCACCACTGGGCTGTTCTTTGGGACTATGATCCCACCCATGAGCTTCAATGCCCCGATGTTGCCGCAAGAAGCCCCAAAGAAGTCGGTCTTCGATCGACTTACCACTACTGCGACCCCTCTCAATGGGGCGTCCAGCCCCGTCACCTCAGTCTTCGCCAGATTAGGCCAAAGTTCATATGGGCCCATGATGAAGCCTTTAATTCTAGAAAAGGTTATTCCGAAGAGAATAGCCATCCCTGTTCCCGAAGTCGTCAAGGCGGCTTCTCCTGCCAAAGGGTCGGTCTTCACAAGACTGACTGTTTCGGCTCCCGCTCCAGTCGAAGTCCTCAAAGCTACTTCCCCTGCCCAGAGGTCTGTCTTTGACCGGTTAGACACTGCTGCTCGACAGACGCCGTTCTTCAAGAGGCTGGTACCAGTGGCGCCTCACCAAAATAGGGGGCATGACGAAGTCACCCCTTAAGCTGAAACAATCCCAGCAGCTCGACATGCTCGCCGTCGTCACTGGCACCGAGTACGGAAGGCTGGGGGCAGCTCTCCGCCTGGATTTACTCCACCAGCTCCAATGGTGGAGATCAATGCTCTGTTCCAACCAGGAACAGCTTTGAACTACTCAACAAGGTGCGCAAAAACTCTCCTACTGCAGTGCTGAAGAGATCTCCTCCACACGTGGAGAATGCACCGAAGGCAAAGCCGGAACAGCCCTTTCAGCGGCTATCCCCCAAAATCTACAAAGTCTGGCGACGGGTTAAGGACTCAGTAATCGATCAAGATTACCCTCGCCGACAAAAGAAAGTGAAAGTTCAACAGGAAGAGAACCGTCCTGTCAAGCCACAAAGGACGACAAATACCTGGGTGTCCGCTGCAACGGCCCCCTCAACGTCAACTGCTTAAAAGAGAAGGAGGCCAGAGAAAGCCCCTATGACTACGGTAGACCACAAAGACGCTAAGCCCAAATGCCCCAAGTCTGGGGGAATAATGGTGCATACTGTTTACATGGCTTCCGGAAAAGAGGAAAGCCGCGCTTCGACAGGTCACCGACCGCTCACCCGATCCGTGACAAAAGCCCAGGAGCAGCAACAGAAGCTTCAGGAAATGCTAACGCAAATGGCCACACTTATCGGGCCAAAAGAAAGCCCGAAGGCATCATCAGAGCAGCGTCGTGAACAAGAAACCGATGCTGACTTCCTTCGCAGAGTCCTCGAGAAGGACAGAGAAGCAGCAGAACAAGCGGCTAATATAAAACGAATGGCGCTTCTCTTCCAAGACATGGTCGGGATGATGTTACAACCAGAACCTCTACCTGAAGACCATCCTATCATCATTGAAGATGACAGAGGGGAGACATCGAACCCTCCTCCGACTCTCTCAGCAGCCAAAAAGGAAACCATCTCCAGGGCCGCTCTGGATGACTATATTGCTCAGCAAATACGAGCTCACCAGACGAATGAAGCGGCCGGCCAAGTCGTTAAAACTGGGTGACCATATCCAGGCTGGTATGATCAAATAAAGTACCCGCCGGGATACACGATCCCCAGATTCCATGTGTATAAGGGGACAGGCAGTCCCCACCAACATGTCGCTCAGTTCAGGGCTCTTTGCAGCAACACCGGGGATGATGATAAACTTTTGCTCTGTCAGTTTGTTGGCAGCTTGTCGGAAACAGCGTTTGAATGGTACTCTGAACTTCCAAATGACCCCGTCAAGACTTTCGCAGAAATGGAGCTATTATTCACGCAAAGATTTGCAAGCGCTAGCGAGCGCATCCCAATCACAGCATTAATTAACGCCAAGGTAAAGCCAGGCGAGACGTGGGTTCAATATGCAATACAATGGCGGAATCTGTGGTCGAAATGCGAACAACGCATCGAAGAAGCGCCGGCTGTGGGCATGTTCGTGGGCACTCTGGACCCTCATGCAACCATTTCCCAATTCATGATGTTCTTCAAGCCGACCACATTCCAAGCCTTGATCGACAAGCTGGCCCAGATAGACCAGATGGGTCATAGAAAGTCTCCTCCGAAGCCGGAGCCGCGGAACGAAAAGGGTAAAGGGAAGGCGACACTCGTCACGAATACTCAACAGCAACCCAGTGCCCTAAAACTAACGGATCAACTGGAAGTGAGACGGCGATACTATAATGAGAAAATGAAGCGTCCTTATTCGTTCCCTCGGGACAAAACGAAGAGACTGTTCGAACTGGCGGTGCGTAACAGGCTCATCAATCTGCCAAATCCGAAATGACCGTTGCAACCCGGCGAGACTAATAGTCCCAATTATTGCCCTTACCACCAAACGGTAAGCCATCCAATCAAAGATTGCTTCGTCTTTAAGGGATGGATTGAGGACCAATACCAACAAGGCAAGTTTGCGCTGTCTGAGAAGTGGAAAGTAAGCCCACCACAACCGCACACTCCTAAGAAGACAGACACGCTGGGGGCATCGTGCTCTTTTGTTGAAGAGGCTCCATGGGAGGTCACTCTTTCAGCCAAAACTGAAAGAATGTTGAACGATCTCCAGACATGTCCGGCGATCCGGTGGAAGAGTCCACTGGAACCTGAGATTATCAAGGGAATGCTGAAACCGCGCCCAACTCCAAAAATTGGTGGTGATATTCAAAACACTCACACCCAGCCGTCAAACTCCTCGAAGAAGAAAAAGAAGACCAAAAAGCCCGTGAAGTCTGGTTACAAGCACACGGACCTGCAAAAACAGATTGACGCGCTGGAAGAGTATAATCAGAAGGCGCGGACTCCAATCACACTCCAAGAATTTCTCGGTCACGTCCTTGAAGACGGAGATGATGGAGAAGACTTGTCGGATGAATCTGAAGATTACATAGCAAGTTGCCATGTGATCTCTCACTCATCGATAAACGATGGAGAAGTTCCTTACACGTAGAAACTAGGGGCAGGTCCTGAGCCGGAACTTCTAGGGCCATCAGACTAAATGATTGATGCGTTCCTAAATGAAGCGCTTCTTAAAAGCAAAGCTGCTTGAAAGCGTGAAATGGCCATATTTGCAAAAGCCAAGCACCGGCGACTGGATGAAAGGGTTGAAATGCTCCCGCCAAATCAAAGTACATCCGCCGCGAATAAAAACGGGTTCAAGATGAGGAAGAGGTTCACCAAAGCCATATCAATGGGAATGAAGCTACCACCCTCCGAAGGAAACATTCTTGGTGAAGCAGAAATGCATCCTAGCTACTGCTTATATCATCGAAAGATTGCGCACCCCACCGAAGAGTGCAACGCTTTTAAAAGATGGTGGCAGAGATATGTTGCTCACCGGCAACATTTTAAGCGAATGAAACGCAAAACAGGAGCGAAGAAGTATGACCGAGGGGCTTAGAAGAACTACCGGCAATTGTCGCATGGTTAACACCGGAGGATCGCAAGTTCTCACCTTCGGGAGCGACTCTGACGAAGAAATGACTCTTGGCCCTCTCTTCAAAGAATCCACCTCGGGAAAAGAGGAAGAACCGAAGACCTGTGAAAATATTCATCTGCGCAATCGTACGCTGCCCGAAAAGAATCTCGGACCCATGAATAGAAAAGATAAGGAAAAAGAAAAAGACCCTGAGAATATTGCCTTAGATGACCAAGCCGTCGAAGAGCTGACAGCCAAGGACCCACCGAAGAAGAGCAAGGTGGACTACAACATTCTAGCACACTTGAGGAAGCTACCCTCGCAGCTCAGCATTCTCAACGGCCTTATTCTATCCAAAGATGTGAGAGATTCATTGATCAAGGTGCTACAAGAGCCAGGGCAATTCCAAACTTTCCTCGCCGAAGAAAGGATGAAAGACGAGCTGGAAGAAGTATACACAGCCGATATCACCATCGGCGATGAAGATCTCCTCCTTGGGACGTGCGAACACAACCGTCCCCTTTATGTCTCCGAATACTGTCACGATATCAAGATAGGAAAAATCCTGATTGACAATGGGTCTTCCGTCAATCTCCTCAACGTGCTAGTGTTGAAGGAAATCTGCATGAGCGTTCAGCACCTCGCTCATGATAAAATCACCATCTCCAGTTTTGACTCCCAGTCATCACGGACTCTCGGGTCTGTGATACTGACGCTGTGCTTCAGGCTACTTGTCACGGATATTAAATTTCACGTCATTGACGCCAAGTCATGCTACAATGCTTTGCTCGGCAAGCCCTGGTTACACGAGTACAACATTATCCCTTCTACACAACATCAGTGTATGAAGTATTTCAAGAATGGTCTCGAGTACACTGTGACGGGGGAGTTGAACCCATTCTCCATGAATGAAGTCCGAAAGTACGAAGATGCAAAATACTTCTTACCAGACTTTGAGGACACGGAAAGATGTCACAAACCGAAGAACAAAGCCATCACTACTATTCCGATCTTCGGGAGTGATACCGAGGAGGAAGAAGAGATGGTTTATTCAGGGCTGGCCCAATACAACAAGCCGAGACCGTCCATCCCTATGTTGATCTTCGGCAGCGACTCGGAAGATGAGGTCAATGCTGTATTCTCTGCTCGGCCATCGATACAAATCTTCGCCGACAAAGATCAGAGTTTGCAAATTACCATGGTTCCACAATAACATTATAAAGATCCCGATGCACTTGAAGCTTATAGCGTGCAAGAACTGCAGACATTTTATGTCCCTCCCAGACGAAAATGTGAAGAGGTGATCCTGTTCTACCGATCTGGGGAAACCAAAGTGGAGAAGGAAATCTGGCACGGCGCCGATTCTATTCTCAATAGGCTCCAGCCCATCCGTCTGCCTAGATATTACACGGAAGGCTTGAAAAGGCTATTGAAGCGCCAAGGGGTACCCTTCAGACAGACTACTCGACAAGCTCGATTCTACAATAGGATTTGGGACGTCCCCGGAACTCAGCGAAAGTTGCCGAATGGGAGAATGGAAACGATCGGGCTTGGATATGTTCAATCCAAAAAATGAGAGCGAGTCCATGGTAGCTACGTCATACATGAAGAAGACGCCCTGTTAGAAAACGCTGACCCTGAACCAAAACAAGGTCCTGTCATCAAAATGCCGAGTCCGTCGTTCGAAGAACGGATGGACAAGCTAGTAAGGGATGCGGGTCGAAGGGTCCGGGATGACCATAACCGTGAGATGGCCATTTATGAAAAAGCCAGGACGCAGCTCCTCCTTCAACAGGCCGTGGAGAATGACAATGCTCTTCATTATCAACCCGTCATACAAAAGGCCCGACGCAGAGGCAAAAATAAATCAAAGAATGGGAAAGGCGTTCGACAGCGACAAAGCGGGACCAAGAAGCTACACGATCGGGAATCGAGCAATCCGGATTCGTCTCTTATAAAGAAGATGGGTCGAGCATACTCTTTTCCCTATGACAAAACACATAAGATACTTGATCTTGCCATAAAACATCAAATGATTACATTTCCGAAGTCCAAACACCCCGAGCAAGCCAACGAAGTCTCTCACCCAGATTATTGCTCTTATCACCGAGCAATAGGACATCCTCTCGAAGATTGCTTCACCTTCAAGAACTGGGTCGAAGACCAATATCAACAGGGCAGGTTCGCTCTATCCAGCAGTTGGAAAATAACCCCACCGCAGAAGCATGAACCGAAGACCACGAGAGCAGAACCAGATCAACATCGGTTTTGGAAGCGATCTCGTACTTGTCATATGATAACGTTGTCAGAAGAAGAGCCTAAGAATATGGGTGGCCTCCCCTGGTGCTTCGAAAACAATGATGACAAGGTGATCTCAGAGTTTCCACCGGTGCCGAAAGGGCTGGAAGATGGAATACATACTACTGCAGATAACCTCAAGAAAATTGATTTGGGGGCGGCAAGTGACCCGCGATCGACATTCGTCAGTGAGCTTCTGTCTGAAGAAAGGGTGGCTACACTAAAGGATGTGCTTATGCAGCATAAAGATTGCTTCGCATGGAACTATTCCGAGATGCCAGGACTAGATCCAGAGATTGCTATCCACAAATTGGCAATATCCCCGGACGCCAAGCTAATCAAACAAGCACCAAGGAGAATGCGGCTCGAGCTTGAGATGAGCATCAACGCCGAGGTCAAGAAACTAATCGACTTCGGTTTTATCCAAGAGGTTCAGTATCCTGACTGGATCGCCAACATCATCCCGGTGATGAAGAAAAATGGGACAGTGCGCATATGCGTAGACTTTCGGGATCTCAACAAAGCCTGTCCAAAGGACGACTTTCCAGTACCAGTCACTGAGCTAATGATAGATAACATGTCCACCCATGAAGTCTTCTCCTTCATGGACGGATCGTCAGGATATAATCAGATAAAAATGCATCCCGAGGATCAGAAGCATACTGCTTTTCGGACCCCTTTGGGCATATTCTGCTACAAGGTGATGCCCTTCGGTCTAAAGAATGCCGGTGCCACCTATCAGAGGGCCATAACGAAGATTTTCGATGACCTCATACATGAAATCGTCGAATTTTATATCGACGAACACGTAGTTAAAAGCAAATCATACGAGGAACATTTAAAGCATCTGAAGATCGTTTTTCAACGCCTTCGGCAATATAACTTGAAGATGAACCCTCTCAAATGCGCGTTTGGAGTTTCCTCGGGCAAATTCCTAGGATTCATTGTCCGACACCGAGGCATCGAGATAGATCCATCAAAGATCAAAGCGATTATGGAAATGCCCCCGCCAAGGACTCTTAAGCAATTGCGGTCTCTCCAAGGGAAGCTCGCGTATATCCGGCGATTTATAGCCAATCTCTCAGGCAAGTGTCGTCCTTACAGTCACCTGATAAAGAAGGAAACCCCTTTCGTCTGGGATCGCAAATGCCAAAACGCACTGGACGAAATCAAGCAATACTTGCAGAATCCACCAGTACTGGCCGCTCCCGTTAAAAGAAAACCTCTCATTCTGTATACAACCGCCCTTGAAGGTTCCTTAGGCGCTTTATGGGCACAAGAGAACGACCAAGGGAAGGAGAGAGCCCTCTACTATTTGAGTCGAGTTCTACTGGGGGCAGAAAGCAATTATTCTCCCATCGAAAAACACTGCCTGGCATTGATCTTCGCGATAACAAAACTCAGGCACTATGCGTTGGCGCATAAAGTCCGTCTCATATCGAATGTGGATCCTCTCAAGTACTTAATGTCAAAAGCCATATTAATGGGGCGTCTCGCTAAATGGGCCCTACTCTTGATGGAATTCTTGATAACTTATAGGCCTCTTAAGGAAGTGAAAGGCCAGGCTATCGCCGACTTCCTCGCCGAGCACCCGATACCCGCCGATTCTCCTTTGAATTGCGAATTGACAGACGAACACAAGTTTGACACGATCGACGGGAATGATACCCGATGGGAACTCTATTTTGATGGAGCCTCTTCCATGAAGAAGCGTAAACAAAGCACCCCTATAATCAAATCAGGGGTAGGTCTCATCTTCGTGACTCCATAAGGAAGGATAATGCGCTTTTCCATCTCCTTAACAGAGCCAAGGACGAACAATGAAGCCGAATACGAAGCTTTGATAGCAGGTCTCGAAATCGCCATCGACATGGGAATTGAAAACCTCCTCATATACGGCGACTCCCAACTGGTCGTTAGCCAAGTAAATAGCAAGTATCAGACGTGCAAGCCTGAGTTGGTAAAGTACAGCGAGAGGGTACAACGACTGCTGATTCAAATTCCTTCCTACGCCTTGGAAAGTATACCGTGTGTGGAAAATAGCAAAGTGGATGCATTAGCCAAGCTCGCTAAGCAACTGGCCGACGAGAACCTCGATGACGTAAGGATCGTTGTGCAAAGCCGTCGGGTTCTTGCACCAGTAGAAATATCTCCAGAGTCGTCCGAAGAAAAGGGAACGACCAAGCAAATGACCCTGCAAATAAAAGCCCAGGAAAAGGCTATGGATTGGAGGGAAGTCTTTATAGATTACTTCAAATCTCGTCGAACACCCGAAGATGCGTCCTCAAAACATCAGCTCATGAAGTGAGCCCTATCTTTTGCCTTCGTCAATGATACTCTGTACAAGAGGTCATTTTCTTTGTGGCTAAGATGCCTGGGACCTGAAGAGACAAAGAGAGTCGTCCAAGAAACTCACGAAAGACTCTGTGGTTCTCACCAAGCCGGGCCGAAGATGAAGCTGAAGATCAAACGGATGGGTTATTATTGGCCCACGATGATCCAGGACTGCCTCGAATACGCGAAGCAGTGCCACGCGTGACAAATTCATGGAGACTTTATCCATCAGCATCCAAATCCACTACATCCAAAAGTGGCTAGCTGGCCATTCGAAATGTGGGAAACTGACATAATCGGCTCCATCGAACCAGCATCGTCCAAAGGACATCGATTCATTTTGGCGACAACTGATTACTTCTCCGAATGGACAGAAGAAGTACCGCTAAGGGAAGTGAAGACGGAGAATATCCTCCATTTCTTCAAGACACACGTCATTTATCGGTTTGGCATTCCGCGACGAATTATCACCGATAACGGGCCAGCCTACAGAAGCCACAAGATCAGCCGCTTCGCACAACAGCATAACATAGATTGGAGATACTCTTCAGTCTATAATCCCCGAGCTAACGGTCTAGCTGAGGCTTTCAACAAGACCTTGACGAAGATCATGAAAAAGACGGTGTCCCGAAATAAGAAGGAATAGCACGAGAGACTGCATGAAGCTCTCTGGGCGTATCGGACGACGTTCAAAACGGCCACGAACACAACTCCATACGCATTTGTCTTCGGTACAGAGGCGGTACTCCCCCTCGAGATAGAGCTACCCTCTCTATGAGTGGCAGTTCATTACGAGCTAACGGACGAAGAGAATGCTCACCTTCGGCTTGAGGAGCTCGATGCCCTTGATGAAACTCGGTTCATAGCGCAGCAAAATCTGGAGGCTTATAAAGCAAAGATGACACGCTCATACAAAAGATTGACTAGGCCGAGGACATTCCGCCAAGGTGAACTCGTGCTAGGGGTCAAAAGACCTATGATCCCCAATCGTGCCAAACGGGGGAAATTCGAGCCGAACTATGAAGGCCCGTATATCATAGACAAGGTCTACAAGGGTGGGGCCTATCTACTCATGGACATGCATGGTGAAAGACCTTTCAGGCCAATAAACGGTCGCTTCCTGAAGAACTACTACACTTGATGAGTCATGGCCTAGGTCAAAGATAGATGACGACAACTATGTCCGCTAGCTATTTTCCTAAGCCCAAACTCTATAAGTAGTAGCCGGACAACGGACCGAAACGTTCTTAAACTAACAACTGACCGAAACGTCCTTAAACTAACGACGGGCCGAAACGTCCTTGAACTAACGACGGACCGAAACGTCCTTGAACTAACGACGGACCGAAACGTCCTTAAACTAACGATGGACCACTATGTTCTAAAACTAGCTGTTGACCGAGACGTCGATAAACTACTGTGGATTGCAGCATCCTAAGGCTAAAAAAAGATAATAAAAGAATTAAAAAAAGAGGGAAAGAAGAAAAAGAAAACGGTATGTCCATAAGAAAAATGGGCACAGATGAAAACCCGAAAGGGCTCCGTGAGTAAAAACAGCAGGGCTACCGGCGAGTTTTGTGAAAACCTGAAAGGGCGCAATCTTATTAAAAGACACTTGCAAGGTCCTCTCAACCTTGTGAGGAGAAACCACCTGCGTGAGATCCTTACGACTCACAAGGGAGCAACACACTTAGGGATCCCCACGATTCCTAAGAAGAAATTACACTTGCGAGATCCTCACGACTCGTAAGGAGAACCCTCTTATGAGACCCTCATGGCTCATAAGATTCAAAAGTCTTAAGTTACAGGGATCTGAACTGTTGGAGATAGTGCCCCAGAGTCAATTATTGGATCACAGGCACGTGATTGCAATGATTGAGAGAGGACCTATACCGTTAGAACAGTCTTGCTCAAGATGATAGTATGCTATCTGGTTGTTCTTTATCATCGTGTACTGCTTTAGGTGACCTTACAAGTCACTATTACACATTGATAGATCCCTTAGGATTCTTGCTTAACTACCAGCAGTATGAGGGCGATCATATACGTGGGAGCTAGAGTCTATAAGCACATCCTTAAAAGGTCCCTAGTCGTGGGAGTTTTCGAGACAGGGCATCGATACTCCAGAGTAGACTAGTGTATACAGTCGAGACCCCGACGAAGGGCGGTGGCCAGTCTCACAAGCCACTGGTGTCAGTTGGTTCACCTAAGATGTATGTTGGAGATAGTGCCCTCAGAGTAAATTATTGGATCACAGGCACGTGATTGCAATGATTGAGGGAAAACCTATCCCGGTAGGACAGTCTTACTCAAGATGATAATATACTATCTGGTTTACCTTTATCATCGTATACTACTTTAGGTGACCTGACAGGTCGCTATTACACGTTGATAGAGCCCCTAGGATTCTTGCTTGACTGCCAGCAGTATGAAGGCGATCATATACGTGAGAGCTGGTAGTCTATAAGCAAATCCTTAAAAGGTCCCTAGTCGTGGGAGTTTCGAGACAGGGCATCAATACTCCAGAGTAGACTGGTGTATACAGTCGAGACCCCGACGAGGGGCGGTGGCCGGTCTCACAAGCCACTGGTGTCAGTTGATTCACCTAAGATGTATACAGGTGCTCATTGGGTTATGAGTACACCGGACAGGACTCGCCGGGAACATGCTAGTTGGTCTTATACCTGACGTCAGATAGCAGTTTCCTGGTGACATGTGTACAGGTTAGTTCATCGACCTGAGGATCGTCATTTGTCTCGTGTGAGTTCCCACTGTACTTTGATTACTACCCTACCACGCTCAAAGGAGACGTGCAAACAGGTTTTAGTTGGGTACAGTCCCGAGCCAAATGGAGGCAGTGAGCGGATCTTCGGTGGTTCGTCTCTCCCGGTATTGGGAGTGAAGTCGCGCTGTGTCTAGGAGAGCCCTTACATGAAAGTCCTTGGCCAAGGCAGGAGATTTACTGGTAGGTATTCCAGTAGTATCTCAGGGTGTTCTGGGTTACACTCCGACACGACTTGTACCGCTTTTGGGGGTCTGACTTTTACCAACCCCCTAGGCCCGCCATGCGATGCTCATAGACGAACGGACCGGACTGTACGGATATTGTTACTGACAGGCTCAGTAGGGTGTCAGGATGAGTTCACTCATGGACGTCCCTTTTGGTCAATAGCTGGTGGCCCGTCACGTATGGCTAATACCTCTGACGTGCTAGTGGTTAAATCCACAGCCATAGTATTGACGAGTCTTTAGAGTCCCCCACATTCAGTTGCTCAAGTTTTCGGGCGAAACGCTGTAGAGGCCGTATGGAGATATGGCAGGGTTCGATCAGATATGTGCGGTATTGCACGGATCAGGATCGGACGGTTAATACTAGCGGGCTTTGGTTTAAGCCGGATCCTAGTATTGCACAGTGTAGATTTTGTTTCATTGCATTTGTATTTCTGTCGGAATACAAATGCGGGTATGTATATACAGTAGCGGGGTTTTCCTGTAATTTATTACGGGATCAGTTTTTTGGAGTTGCCAGTTTGCTTTCCGTTTCGGCCATTTTCCTTTGTATCTTTCATTGGCCGAAGATTGGTGGAGGAGGGCTAATTTGCAAATGTGCAAATTAGCCATTTGTAGGGTGTTTCTTGTTAGTAGTTGGATCATGATGGTTTAGCCTCCATTGACTTTCTTATTCATCATGATTTACTTGATGGGGATGGGTTGTGTGAGGGGTTTGATTTGATGTTTGAGGTAAATCATTTTCTTTAGTGATCATTACCTTTTTTTTTCATTGGCTTTCTCTCTCCTCCATCATTTGATTGGCCGGCCACACTTTGGGGAAGGGGGATTTTGGTTGAGTTATTTTCTTTGTGAGCATTGTTATTTTTTTTCATGAGACAATGGCCGTTGCTTTGCTTGCATGTTAATTTCGTGGGCCCCCCCTTGAGTGTGCTGGAGTTTTAATATGGGTTGTTGGATTAATTGCTATGAGGTTGCAAGAAATTAATGACAACAAAACATACTGTCCACTATAAATTCCAGAGAGCATCAATTTGGTTCTTGGCCGAGCCTTGGGTTTTCTTGATCAGCCAGAAACATTTTCCTCAATGCAAAAGTTTATTCCACCTCAATCATCTTTATGGAAACTTACAAACCCCAAGAGACAAAGAGCACTACACGTATTCTACAACAAATCTTGGGCACGTCGACTCGCCAACTTCGTGCCCGAGTTGTCTCGGTCCAGAGGTGGGAGTCCGTAAAAGAAGCCGGGGACGTGGTGCCCTTCCGGCGAGGAGGTGGAGACCGGACACTCCGCGGGAGATCGGGACGTCGACGAGAAGACCGGAGGACACGGATCGCATGGTATAGCTTCTCTACCTGCTCTCTAGATTGCTAGGACTGATTAATGGCCCGATCCGGGTATTTAGTGCGCGGTGGTGCCGGTTCAAAAAGTTATTGTAAATCACCGCTTCCGCATTCCGGCGTCGGATTGACGGCCGGGGCGCCGCCGTGCACTTACAGTGGTATCAGAGCCTCGCCATTAACATAGTATAGCTTTGTCTTATGTTTTTTACATTTCCGATCGAACAAAAATCCCAAAACCGCGTTTTCTTGTACAATCAGTTTCTGTCGAAATTTTTGTCTCCAAAAATTTTTCAGGGTGTTGCAGAATGATGTGCAGAGAATCCTAAGAACACTGTAAAATTTTGGTGACATGATCTCTCCATATGACCGCGGAACCGCGGCCGTAACCCCTATTTGGCCGCGGTTCCTCCGCAGTAATTTAGCTTCACTTCACCAATTTTTTGCAGTGGGCTTTTGGGCTGAAAATAGAGGTTTTGGTATACTTTTTTTGGGCCCAGAATTTCTGTGAGTGCTACAGTATTGCTTGGGGGCCCACTTGGTAAAATTTAATCGATCGGATATTTTAAACACATTTGTTCACAGTATTTACATTATATCTGCGACCGTGAATGTCACTTGATCGGTAAATCCTGTCTAACTGCTATAGCCCGGTTAGACGGATTTGCGAACGTGACTTTCACGTTGATGTTCTGTGATTGTGTTGTGATGTTGCGGATTGGTCATGGGGGATAGCCTGGATGCAATGCTAGTACAGTTTTTGTTGTATTATATATATTTGATATTGCGGGGCAAGCGTCCGACATGTGGACTGCCGTCACTGCCTGTTTGTATTATTCTTTTGGGGTACGACCAGGTTGCGATCGATGTACCCGTTGTATGTATATTTTACTTTCTGTACTAGGATTACACCTCGGAGGGGTGCACGGATAGCCGGATTCTAGAGGGCAACGGGCCCGCATCTCATGGCATTGAGACGGAGGGGGCTTTACTCTAGAATTGGCGGGCTATTCGCCGCACTCGTAGGGGGTACAGGTTGACCCAGGAGGGGTGCCCAAGTTACCGGATTCCGTGAAGTGCTGGGTGGTCCATTCACGTTGCTGAAAGGGGCTGCCTCGCTTCAGGTTTTGGCGGGTGACTTGCCGCGCCCGTAGGGGTCTAGGATTTTCATTGCACAGGCTATCCACACGACCAGGGGAACGTCGGGTTTCAGTAATGGCTCTGTGAAACCCGGGGATCCAAGATACCTGTATTGTTCTGTGATGCTGTACATTTCTGTGATGTTGCATTTTATCACGCCTTGAGCGAAAATTATATATTATATATATATTAGTAGATGTTGTATATGTTTTGCATCCGCGCTAGTCCAGTACCCGCTCTGTCGTTAGTTAGCTAACCTAACGGGTAATGACGGGACCTAGTGGCGAATGCGGATGGCATATACGTACATCATTATATTTTCGTTATTTGTGGTGTGATCAATTGATGGGACTGCGTTGATTCGGATCAATGCAAGTTAAAAACAAACCTAATATGATGTTGTTGGAACACTTTTCAAAAAGCTGTTATTTGCAAGGACGTTCACTTTTGTTTTGCACAGTGGTATTCAGTTGGAATATCCTGCTCCTCAGTCGATGAGGCAAGGGCCGAGATCCCTTCACCGGGAGTGACCCCTTGGACAAAAGTTTGCGTCAGGGCAATAACTTCACTATAGCCGATTACTTTTGCTTTGCATCGTGGTATTCAGTTGGAATATCCTGCACCTCATTCTACGGGGAAAGAGCCGATATCCCTTCACCGGGAGTGACCTCTTTAGCAAAGGTTTTCGTCACTATATTTTTATAAAGCTATCCGTTCCTTCAACGATATCAAGTTCATTACGTTAAAGGTTTTCGCCAGAAACCATTCGTAGCCCTCCATCATTTCAGTTAAATATTCGGTAGTATTCAAGCTATGTATTTTGACCTCACGCCAAGGCATAGTGTTTGGTAGATGCCGGGTATTTATCTATTGCATAGATAGATGCTTTGGTTTGGGACAGTTGTACTACTATTTTGGCCTACTTCAAGGGTATGTACGGGTGGGTTCAAATTAACCTGGACAATGATGGGTAGAACTTGACATGTGACTTATGATATTTTGACCTCACGCCAAGGTCATAAGAGCATGGGGCAAAAAAAATCACATCGGGAGTTTCTAAAGAAACTGAAACTTGCCAGATATGCGCATACCTTCTGGAGTATGATAGCGTGAGCGGATTCCGTCACGTTATTGTACGGTGATGGTTGGATCCCGATTCCCACTGATGAGTTGGTTTACTCCTCGGGACATCCCGACTAATTCTTCTTTTAGGTTTGGAGGAGAATTTGACGGTACAGTGGGAGGTTTCCAGATTAGATAAATTGGTAACCATTCTGATCTAGGTTAGAGTGCACGCTGAGTGTTTCTTTTCTCTCTCTCTTTGGCAGCGACCATTGACCCGACCTTAGACTATGACTCAGAGACCAAGTTGACCGAACCTTCTTATAAGACTGGCTTTTGGATTGTCAGAGTTGCAAACCTCATTGCCACTCCTACTTTTACCTTTTTCTCCAGGACACCACGTATTACTACGAACGTCCACTTCCATTGGAAAAAACCATCGTATGGTTATATACGAACTCGAAGGAATTTATTCGAGGATGGTTTCCGGTTCTGGAGAAAACGAATAGGACTATTCAGTTGTCTTTTCCTTTTTACCTTCTCTCAGGTTGCGAGTACTCCTTGGTTTAGGAAATAGTACACCTATTACGCAAATTGGATAGTCTTCTTCCAAACCTTAGGCTGGTGCCGACCGGTAGGGAATGAAGAAAACCAATTAGCATAACGATGGTGTACAGGAGGTATTATGTAAAGACAAAGAAAGGGATTAGTAAGAGGGCAAAGTAAATTGCGACTGATATTCACGACCAAACCAAGTATTTCATTACCACTCCCACTTCACCTTTGCATTTCTCCAGGACACTCCGTATCACTACGAAGATCCACAGTTTATTGGATATTCCATCGTATGGTTATATACGAACTCGAAAGGAACTTGTTCCAGTTCAGGGATGGATTCTGGTTCAGGAGAAATAGGAATAAGGTTTATTCAGGTGTATTTTATCTTCACCTTCTCTCGCATTGCGAGTGTTCCTAGGATTGGGACAGTACACCCATTATGCTTATTGGATAGTCTTCTTCCAAACCATAGGCTGGTGCCGAACGGTAGGGAAGGAAGAAAACCATTTGGCCTAAAGGGGTGTACAGAAGGTAATGACTAAAGACATATGAAGGGATTTGGAGAGGTGGCAGAGATTTATACGGTTACAGTTGTGAATCTGGAAGAGGCATTACTAGGAATACCAGGATACCGCATCGAAACATTTCAATGTTTCAGTTTCACTGTGTACTGTTAAAGGAAATCTGATTTCCCGATTAGATACTTACTCCAGGGTATGTATTTACCAGGTATGATTCTCACATCTGTATGGTTTTACAGATGATGAGTGGGAGTAAGTTATTGGGAATTAGGTGATCATCCTCATTATATCGGAATTCGTTGTAATTGGTGATATTTGAGGAAGTCATCTGGGTTGTTTGCCGGACGGCAAGTATTTGGTTTTGAGTATCCGCTGTTATGCACCAATTTCAAATTGATATATCTATACGTCTATTTTTATAGAGTGAGATGTACCTTTTTGAAATTATGTCTATGACATTTACCTATATCAGTTGATGGTTAGGTAAGGAGCATTAAACAGCGGTGTAATTCTTCTTAACCATAAGTACAGTTTTCAACCTACGACACACAGGGAGTGAGTTATTAGACTCAAGGGACTTGTATAGAGTATTGTATATTGTCCAGTGTCCATCAGGACAGAAGGGATGGTCCTCGTACTATATTCAGTTTAATTATGACTTCTCTAATACTAGACAGGTGTTTCGTAGAAACACAAGGTCTAAGTTTTGAGAAGTTATAGGTATATGAATAAAGTAGAGAACCAGGTGTTGCAAGTATCGGGATTATTCAAGGTGATCGAAGATGTAGATACTTGTGTGTGGTTTTCAGTTGATAGTAATGATTAAGAGAACTTGCTTCTCTTTCAGGTTACTCATAATTGGAAGCATTCCTAAGTTGAGTAACGCTGATCGGCCTCCTTCCACTTAGTTGACATGCACTGGAGACAGCTGCATGATTTGAATCTGGTTCAATTAAATCAGTGCCTCGGTTTCTATATTGGATATAGAACAGTTCATATCTTAACGATGTTAAGGTACGGGGAGTTGTCTGGCATATGCTTAAAACCAGACTCTGGATAACTCGAGGCATATTTCTGTAATGGCTGTTTGTGGGTTGACCCAGGCTATGACGAGGGTTGACTTTCTACCATTTGGAAGATCAATAGTGATATTGTTCTAGACTCGCCACAGTTTTAATAAAAATGGATTTTTTCCGGAAAACAGTAGTGGGAGTATGGTAGAACTGGAAGTGATTCCAGAACCACAAACGATTACTGAAGATTTTGATGGGAACCTAAAGATTCAATCTGGTTTGACATTCCATTGGCCACTCCGCAGATACGGTGGGTAACTTCAGGCACCCGAGAGGTACTCCGGTAGCCTCAAGGACGGTGACAGGGAAGTTCTTGTTTACCCAGACTTGTCATTGCTATTGTTCCAAGCTGTGAGACCCAGCAGGAGGATGAGTATAGCGTCGTTCTAAACTAGCTTTAGAAGTGTATGTGTATATGACTCTGCCAGAGGGTTGTCGTAGTCAGTGGGAGCAGCGGAAGCATTAGTGGACAGGTGGTTTATGTCTATTTATAGACTAAAGCAGATATAGCGGAGATAGATCATCTGTTTCTGATGTGACAGTCATAGGTTTGACTTCATCAGAATAGGGGATGGATCTGTTAAGGAGGTAGTAGGGTGTGTTGCCATGGTATTTGGATGACATACACAGAGTAGGAAAAGAAACTCCTATACTACGATCGGTTATACTTTGGTCGTCACACAGTGGTTTCTCCACATGGGACTTGGATATTATATCAGACATTCTGGTTATTGGATCTATGGTATTAGATCTAGATTTGGGTGGTTTCCCAATTAAGGGTACTTAGACAGCATTCTATGAGTATTTAGAATGGACGACTCCTGGCATGGTAGTGTACCTGCAGGTGATGGAGTCACCCTCTCTAAAGGTGTCTTACAGACTAAAGGGGAGAGGGATGTGCATGATTAGCAGATCACTTGCTTAGGCAATTGAGTCAATCATGAGATGTCAAGTACCACACCAGATGTTGTTTTTGCGATAGATGTAATATGTTGACATTGATCCAATCCTGGAGAAACGGTCGGAAGCAGTTTTAGAACATAAGTGGATGTTCTAGGGATATGATAACAACAGCCTCGTTCGGGAGACAGTTATCATTCCAGGCTTCCAAGGTGACCTGGACGACAAGGAGGTTGTCAGAGTTATAGTTTTCCTTCTGACGAAGGGCGGTATTTTGGACAGGTGGTCCAAGGAAATACTGAGGGAGGCATGGCGCAGGATACTGATTAAGTTCAGTTGAAGATACAGTCTAAGAAGTTTGGATTTGGAGTTCATTTATGAGCTAGGTCCCATCAGACATCCAGACACATTCTAAGACAAGTATTGCTCATTTCGGGAGATGGTTTTCTCCACGAACTTGAGATATAGAGAGACATAGAAAGAAACATCAAAGCGGATCCACTCACTGAGGCTATTTCTCGAACGCAATAGTTTCGCAAACGAGCTTTGTGAGACTGACTAGTAGAGGAGTTGGGTGTTCGGTATCACACGGGCTGTGAGTATGCGACATCGCAATAATTAGCCTTGAGTGCAAGTGGGAGATTGTTGGAGATAGTGCCCTCAGAGTCAATTATTGGATCACAGGCACGTGATTGCAATGATTGAGGGAGGACCTATCCCGGTAGGACAGTCTTACTCAAGATGATAGTATGCCATCTGGTTTACCTTTATCATCGTGTACTACTTTTGGTGACCTGACAGGTCGCTATTACACGTTGATAGAGCCCCTAGGATTCTTGCTTGACTGCCAGCAGTATGAGGGCGATCATATACGTGAGAGCTGGAAGTCTATAAGCACATCCTTAAAAGGTCCCTAGTCATGGGAGTTTCAAGACAGGGCATCGATACTCCAGAGTAGACTAGTGTATACAGTCGAGACCCCGACGAGGGGCGGTGGCCGGTCTCACAAGCCACTGGTGTCAGTTGATTCACCTAAGATGTATACAGGTGCTCATTGGGTTATGAGTACACCGGACAGGACTCGCCGGGAACATGCTAGTTGGTCTTATACCTGACGTCAGATAGCAGTTCCCTGGTGACATGTGTACAGGTTAGTTCATCGACCTGAGGATCGTTATTTGTCTCGTGTGAGTTCCCACTGTACTTTGATTACTACCCTACCACGCTCAAAGAAGACGTGCAAACAGGTTTTAGTTGGGTACAGTCCCGAGCCACATGGAGGCAGTGAGCGGATCTTCGGGGGTTCGTCTCTCCCGGTATTGGGAGTGAGGTCGCGCTGTGTCTAGGAGAGCCCTTACATGAATGTCCTTGGCCAAGGCAGGAGATTTACTGGTAGGTATTCCACTAGTATCTCAGGGTGTTCTGGGCTACACTCCGACACGACTTGTACCGCTTTTGGGGGTCTGACTTTTACCAACCCCCTAGGCCCGCCATGCGATGCTCATAGACGAATAGACCGGACTGTACGGATATTGTCACTGACAGGCTCAGTAGGGTGTCAGGATGAGTTCACTCACGGACGTCCCTTTTGGTCAATAGCTGGTGGCCCGTCACGTATGGCTAATATCTCTGACGTGCTAGTGGTTAAATCCACAGCCATAGTATTGAAGAGTCTTTAGAGTCCCCCACATTCAGTTGCTCAAGTTTTCGGGCGAAACGCTGTAGAGTCCGTATGGAGATATGGCAGGGTTCGATCAGATACGTGCGGTATTGCACGGATCAGGATCGGACGGTTAATACTAGCGGGCTTTGGTTTAAGCCGGATCCTAGTATTGCACAGTGTAGATTTTATTTCCTTGCATTTGTATTTCGGTCAGAATACAAATGCGGGTATGTATATACAGTAGCGGGGTTTTCCTATAATTTATTACGGGATCAGTTTTTTGGAGTTGCCAGTTTGCTTTCCGTTTCGGCCATTTTCCTTTGTATCTTTCATTGGCCGAAGATTGGTGGATGAGAGCTAATTTGCAAATGTGCAAATTAGCCATTTGCAGGGTGTTTCTTGTTAGTAGTTGGATCATGAAGGTTTAGCCTCCATTGACTTTCTTATTCATCATGATTTACTTGATGGGGATGGGTTGTGTGAGGGGTTTGATTTGATGTTTGAGGTAAATCATTTTCTTTAGTGATCATTACCTCTTTTTTTCATTGGCTTTCTCTCTCCTCCATCATTTGATTGGCTGGCCACACTTTGGGGAAGGGGGATTTTGGTTGAGTTATTTTTCTTTTTGAGCATTGTTATTTTTTTTCATGAGACAATGGCTGTTGCTTTGCTTGCATGTTAATTTCGTGGGCCCCCCTTGAGTGTGCTGGAGTTTTAATATGGGTTGTTGGATTAATTGCTATGAGGTTGCAAGAAATTAATGACAACAAAACATACTGTCCACTATAAATTCCAGAGAGCATCAATTGGGTTCTTGGCCGAGCCTTGGTTTTTCTTGATCAGCCAGAAACATTTTCCTCAATGCAAAAGTTTATTCCACCTCCATCAACTTTATGGCAACTTACAAACCCCAAGAGACAAAGAGCACTACACGTATTCTACAGCAAATCTTGGGCACGTCGACTCGCCAACTTCGTGCCCGAGTTGCCTCGGTCCAGAGGTGGGAGCCCGTAAAAGAAGCCGGCGACGTGGTGCCCTTATGATGAGGAGGTGGAGACCGGACACTCCGCGGGAGATCGGGACGACGACGAGAAGACCGGAGGATACGGATCGCATGGTATAGCTTCTCTACCCGCTCTCTAGATTGCTAGGACTAGATTAATGGCCCGATCCGGGTATTTAGTGCACGGTGGTGCCGGTTCAAAAAGTTATTGTAAATCACCGCTTCCGCATTCCGGCGTCGGATTGACGGCCGGGGCGCCGCCGTGCACTTACAATGTATACAGGTGCTCTTTGGGTTATGAGTACACTGGACAAGACTCGCCGGGAACATGCTAGTTGGTCTTATACCTGACGTCAGATAGCAGTTCCCTGGTGACATGTGTACATGTTAGTTCATCGACCTGAGATCGTCATTTGTCTCGTGTGAGTTTCCACTGTACTTTGATTACTACCCTACCACGCTCAAAGGAGTCGTGCAAACAAGTTTTAGTTGGGTACAGTCCCGAGCTACATAGAGGCAGTGAGCGGATCTTCAGGGGTTCGTCTCTCCCGGTATTGGGCGTGAGGTCGCGCTGTTTCTAGGAGAGCTATTACACGAAGTCCTTGGCCAAGGCAGGAGATTTACTAGTAGGTATTCCAGTAATATCTCAGGGTGTTCTGGGCTACACTCCGACACGACTTGTACCGCTTTTGGGGGTCTGACTTTTACCAACCCTCTAGGCCCGCCATGCGATGCTCATAAACGAATGGAGCGAACTGTACGGATATTGTCACTGACAGGCTCAGTACGGTGTCAGGATGTGTTCGCTCATCGACGTTCCTTTTGGTCAATACCTGGTAGCCCGTTACGTATGGCTAATACCTCTAACGTGCTAGTGGTTAAATCCACAACCAAGGTGTTGACGAGTCTTTAGAGTCCCCCACAGACAGTTTCTCAAGTTTCGGGCGAAACGCTGTAGAGGCCGTATGGAGATATGGCAGGGTTCGATCATATATGTGCGGTATTGCACGGATCATGATCGGACGGATAATACTAGCGGGCTTTGGTTTAAGCCAGATCCTAGTATTGTACAGTGTAGATTTTGTCTCTTTGCATTTGTATTCAGTGGGAATACAAATGCGGGTATGTATATATAGTCGCGGGATTTTCCTGTAATTTATTACGGGATCAGTTTTTTTGAAGTTGGCAGTTTGCATTCCGTTTCAGCCAGTTTTCCTTTCTTCCTTTCGTTGGCTGATAATTGATGGAGGGGCTAATTTGCAAGTGTGCAAATTAGCAATTGTAGAGGGTTTATTTGTAAATGGGGATTATGATGGATCTAGCATCTTATGATGCTTTTCTTGTGCTCTTTTCTTTGCATTAATTGTGATGGGTTTTGATGGGCTTTTGATTGGACTTGGTTGTGACTCCTTTTTCTTGTTATCATACCATTTTCTCCTCTTGCATTATGGGATTGATTTTTCCCTCCACCATATGTCATGGCCGGCCACATCTTTGAGAGGGAGAGGATTCATTTTTTGGTGAAGTGGGAAAATTCTTCTTCTCATTTTAGTTTACACCAAAGTTCCAAAAGCTCATTTCCTCTTGCTCATTGTTCATTCCTCCATCATTATGGCAACTTCATACCCGCGAGAGACAAAGCTTTCTACACTTCATCTACAGTATTCTTGGACACGTCGACTCGCCAACTTCGTGCCCGAGTTGCCTCGGTCCAGAGGTGGGAGCCCGTAAAAGAACCCGATGATGTGGTGCCCGTTCCGATGAGGAGATGAAGACCGGAGATTCCACGAGGAGATCGGAGTGGAGGCCGAAGATCGAAGGACACGGATCGCTCGGTATAGCTTTCTACTCATTCTCATGTTTGCTAGGATTAAGTTAATGCCCCGATCCGGGTTTATAGTAGGCGGTAGCGCCGGTTTACAAGTTTCGTAAAAGTTTCGTTTCCGCATTCCGGCGTCGGATTGACGGCCAGGGCGCTGCTGTGCACTTACACTGGTATCAGAGCCACGCCATTAACCTAGTCTAGCTTGCTCTAACGTATTTACAAGTTCGATCGAACGGATTTTCCGAAAACCCGATTTCTAAAGTACAGTTTCTGTCGATTTTATTTTCCGCTCCAAAAATTTTTCTGGGCAAATTAAAAAATCGTGCAGGGTTTTTGGTGAACACTGTAAAAATTTGGTATTCTGATCCTACTGAAGAGCCGCGGAACAGCGGCCATAACCTCATTCTGGCCGCGGTTCCGCCGCCGAAGTGTAGCTTCATTGCACCATATTTATACAGTATCTATCTGACATGGAAATGGGGTTTTTGGAATATTCTTTTTGGGCCCAGATTTATTTTGAGTGCTACAGTAGTGCTTGGGGCCCACTTCGGAAAATTCAGTCGATCGAAAATCTTAAACATGTTAGTTCACAGTATTTATATTATATCTGCGACCGTGAATGTCATTTGATCGGTAAATCCTGTCTAACTGCTATAGTCCTTTTAGACGGATTTGCGAACGTGACATTCACGTTGATGTTCTATGTTGTGCTGTGATGTTGCGGATTGTCGTGGTCGATAGCCTGGATGCAATGGTAGTACAGTTTGGTTTTATATGTACATTTGATATTGCGGGGCGAGCGTCCGACATATGGACTGCCATTACTGCCTGTTTGTATATTATTCTTTTGGGACACGACCGGGCTGAGGTCGATGTACCCGTTGTATGTATATTTTACTTTCTGTACTAGGATTGCCCCGCGGAGGGGTGCACGGATAGCCGGGTTCTAGAAAGCAACGGGCCCGCATCTCATGGCTTTGAGATGGAGGGGGCTTCACTCTAGAATTGGCGAGCTATTCGCCGCACTCGTAGGGGGTACAGGTTGACCCAAGGAGGGGTACTCAAGTTACCGGATTCCGTGAAGTGCTGGGTGGTCCATTCACGTTGTTGAAGGGGGCTGCCTCGCTTCAGGTTTTGGCGGGTAACTTGCCGCGCCCGTAGGGGTCTAGGATTTCATTGCACAGGCTATCCACACGACCAAGGGAACGTCGGGTTTCAGTAGCGGCTCTGTGAAACCCGGGGATCCCAGATATCTGTATTGTTCTGTGATGCTTATTACATTTCTGTGATGTTGCATTTTATCACGCCTTGAGCGAATATTATATATTGATATATATACTAGTAGATGTTGTATATGTTTTGCATCCGTGCTAGTCCAGTCCCCGCTCTGTCGTTAGTTAAGTAACTAACGGGTGATGAAGGGACCCAGTGGCGAATGCGGATGGCATATACGCACATCATTATTTTCGTTCTTTTGTGGTGTGATCAATTGATGGGACTGCATTGATTCGGATCAATGCAAGCTAAACAAACCTGTTTTGACGTTGTTGGAACATTTTTCAAAAAGCTGTTATTGCAAGGGCGTTCTCTTTTGTTTTGCACAGTGGTATTCGGTTATGAATATCCAGCACCTCAGTCGACGAGGCAAGGGCCAAGATCCCTTCACCGGGAGTGACCCCTTGGACAGAAGTTTGCATCAGGGCAATAACTTCACTATAGTCGTTTACTTTTGCTTTGCATCGTGGTATTCAGTTGGAATATCCTGCACCTCATTCTACGGGGAAAGAGCTGAGATCCCTTCACCGGGAGTGACCTCTTTAGCAAAGGTTTTCGCCACTATATTTTTATAAAAGCTATCCGGTTCCTTCAACGATATCAAGTTCATTACGTTAAAGGTTTTTCGCCAAAAACCATTCGTAGCCCTCCGTCATTTCAGGAAGGTAGCACTTAGTATTCATGCTATGTATGTTGGCCTTCGTCAAGACATAGTGTATGGTAGCTATTTGTTACTTTTCTGCAGCATAGATAGATGCGTTGGTTTGGGATAGTCGTACTACTATTTTGGTCTTCGTCAAGGGTATGTACGGGTGGGTTCAAATTAACCTGGATAATGACGGGTAGAACTTGACATGTGACTTATGATATGTTGGCCTTCGTCAAGGTCATAAGAGCATGGGGCAAAAATCACATTGGGAGTTTCTAAAGAAACTGAAACTTGCCAGATATGCACATACCTTCTCGAGTGTAATAACGTGAGCGGATTCCGTTACATTATCATGCGATGATAGTTGGATCCCGATTCCCACTGATGAGTTGGTTTACTCCTCGGGTGATCCCGACTAATTCTTCTTTCAGGTTTGGAGGAGAATTTGACGGTACAGTGGGAGGTTTCCTGATTAGATAAACTGATAACCATTCTGATCTAGGTTAGAGTGCACGCTGAGTGTTTCTTTTCTCTCTCTCTTTGGCAGCGACCATGACCCGACCCTTGACTATGACTCGGTAACCAAGTTAACCGAACCTTCTTATAAGACTGGCTTTTGGATTGTCAGAGTTGCATACCTCATTGCCACTCCTACTTTTACCCTTTTCTCCAAGATACCCCGTATTACTACGAACATCCACTTCCATTGGATAAAACCATCGTATGGTTATATACGAACTCGAAGTAATTTATTCAAGGATGGTTTCCGGTTCTGGAGAAAACGAATAAAGCTATTCAGTTGTCTTTTCCTTTTACCTTCTCTCAGGTTGCGAGTGCTCCTTGGATTAGGACAGTACACCTATTATGCAAATTGGATAGTCTTCTTCCAAACCATAGGCAGGTGCCGACCGGTAGGGAATGAAGAAAACCAATTAGCCTAACTATGGTGTACAGAAGGTATTAAGTTAATACAAATAAAGGGATTAGAAGGAGGGCAAAGTAAATTGCGACTGCTATTCACGACCAAACCAGGTATTTCATTACCACTCCCACTTCACCTTTGTATTTCTCCAGGACACTCCGTATTACTACGAAGATCACAGTTATTTGGATACTCCATCGTATGGTTATATACGAACTCGAAAGGAACTTGTTCCAGTTCGGAGATGGATTCTGGTTCAGGAGAAATAGGAATAAGGTTTATTCAGTTGTCTTTTATCTTCACCTTCTCTCGCATTGCGAGTGCTCCTAGGATTAGGACAGTACACCCATTATGCTTATTGGATAGTCTTCTTCCAAATCATAGGCTGGTGCCGAACGGTAGGGAAGGAAGAAAACCATTTGGCCTAAAGGGGTGTACAGAAGGTAACGACTAAAGACATATAAAGGGATTTGGAGAGATGGCAAAGAAATATACGATTACAGTTGTGAATCTGGATAATGGAAAAGGCATTACTAGGAATACCCGGATACCCCATCGAAACATTTCAATGTTTCATTTTCACTATGTACTATTAAAAGAAAACTGATTTCCCAATTAGCACTTGCTCTAGGGTATGTATTTACCAGATATGATTCTCACATCTGTATGGTTTTACAGATGATGAGTGGGAGTAAGTTATTGGGAATTAGGTGATCATCCTCATTATATCGGAATTCGTTGTAATTGGTGATATTTGAGGAAATCGCCTAGGCTTTTGCCGAATGGCAAATATTTGGTTTTGAATATCCGTTGCTATGCACCAATTTCAAAATTGTTATATCTGTACGTCTATTTTTATAGAGTGAGATATACCTTTTTGAAATTATGTCTATGACATTTACCTATATCAGTGGATGGTTAGGTAAGGAGCATTAAACAGCGGTGTAATTCTTCATAACCATAGTACAGTTTTCAACCTACGACACACAGGAAATGAGTTGTTTGACTCAAGAGACTTATACAGAGTATTGTATGTTGTCCAGTGTCCATGAGGACAGAGGGGTTGGTACTCGTACTATATTCTGTTTACCTGTGACTTCTCTGGTTCTTAGACATGTGTTTCGTAGAAATACAAGGTCTAAGTTTTGAGAAGTTATAGGTATAAGAGTGAAGTAGAGAACCAGGTATTGCAAGTATCGGGATTCTTCAAGGTGATCGAAGATGTAGATACTTGTGTGTAGTTTTCAGTTAATAGTCATGATTAAGAGAACTTGCTTCTCTTTCAGGTTGCTCATAATTGGAAGCGTTCCTAAGTTGAGTAACGCTGATCGGTCTCCTTCCATTTAGTTGACATGCACTGGAGACTGCTGCATGATTTGAATCTGGTTCAATTAAATCAGTGCATCTGTTTCTATATTGGATATAGAACAGTTCATATCTTGACATTATTAAGGTACGGGGAGTTGTCCAGCTTATGCTTAAAACCAGACTCTGGATAACTCAAGGCACGTTTCTGTAATGGCTGTTTGTGGGTTGACCCAGGCTATGATGAGGGTTGACTTTCTACCATCTGGAAGATCAATAGTGATTTTGTTCTTGACTCTCCACAGTTTTAATAAAAATGGATTTTTCAGAAAACAGTAGTAGGAGTATGGTAGAACTGGAAGTGATTCCAGAACCGCAAACGATTACTGAAGATTTGATAAGAACCTAAAGATTCGATCTGGTTTGACATTCCATTAGCCACTCCGCAGACATGATGGGTAACCTCAGGCACTAGAGAGGTACTTCGGTATGCTCAAGGACGGTGACAGGGAGGTTCTTGTTTGCCCAGACTTGCTATTGCTGTTGTTCCAGACTGTGAGACCCGGCGGGAGGATGAATATAGCGTCGTTCTAAACTAGTTTTAGAAGTGTACGTCTATATGACTCTGCCAGAGGGTTGTCATAGTCAGTGGGAGCAGCGGAAGCATAGTGGACAAGTAGCTTATGTCTATTTATGGACTAAAGCAGACATAGCGGAGATAGATCATCTATTTCTGATATCACAGTCATAGGTTTGACTTCATCAGAATAGGGGATGGATCTGTTAAAAAGGTGGTAGGGTGTGATGTCCTGGTATTTGGATGACATACACAAAGTAGGAAAAGAAACTCCTATACTACGATCGGTTATACTTTGGTCGTCACACAGTGGTTTCTCCACATAGGGCTTGGATATTATAACAGACATTCTGGTTACTGGATCTATGGTTTTAGATCTAGATTTGGGTAGTTTTCCAATCTGGGTACTTAGACAACATTCTATGAGTATTTAGAATGGACGACTCCTGGCACGATAGTATACCTGCAGGTAATGGAGTCACCCTCTCTAAAGGTGTCTCACAGACTAAAGGGGAGAGGGGTGTGCATGATCGGCAGATCACTTGCTTAGGCAATTGAGTCAATCATGAGATGTCAAGTACCACACCAGATGTTGTTTTGCACTAGATGCAATAAGTAGATATTGATCCAATCCTGGAGAAACATTCGGAAGCAGTTTTAGAACATAAGTGCATGTTCTAGGAATATGATAACGACAGCCTCTTTTGGGAGACGGTTATCATTCCAGGCTTCCAAGGTGACCTGGATGACAGAGTGGCTGTCAGAGTTATAGTTTTTCCTCTGACGAGGGGCAGTATTTTAGACAGGTGGTCCAGACGGATACTGAGGGAGGCATGGCGCAGGATACTGATTAAGTTCAGTTGACGATACAGTCTAAAAGGTTTGGATTTGGAGTTCATTTATGAACTAGGTCCCATCAGATATCCAGACATATTCTAAGATAGGTATTGCTCATTTCGGGAGATGGCTTTCTCCACGAACATGAGACAAAGAGAGACATAGAAAGAAACATTAGAGCGGATCCACTCACTGAGGCTATTTCTCGAACGCATTAGTTTCGCAAACGGGTTTTGTGAGAATGATTAGTAGAGGAGTTGGGTGTTCGGTATCACACGGGCTGTGAGTATGCGACATCGCAATAATTAGCCTTGAGTGAAAGTGGGAGATTGTTGGAGATAGTGCCCTCGGAGTCAATTATTGGATCACAGCCAGGTGATTGCAATGATTGAGAGAGGACCTATACCGTTAGAACAGTCTCGCTCAAGATGATAGTATGCTATCTGGTTTATCTTTATCGTCGTGTACTGCTTTAGGTGACCTTACAAGTCACTATTACACGTTGATAGAGCCTTTAGGATTCTTGCTTGACTACCAGCAGTATGAGCGCGACCATATACGTGGGAGCTGGGGTCTATAAGCACATCCTTAAAAGGTCCCTAGTCGTGGGAGTTTTTGAGACAGGGCATCGATACTCCAGAGTAGACTGGTGTATATAGTCGAGACCCCGACGAGGGGCGGTGGCCGGTCTCACAAACCACTAGTGTCAGTTGGTTCACCTAAGATGTATACAGGTGCTCATTGGGTTATGAGTACACTGGACAGGACTCGCCGGGAACATGCTAGTTGGTCTTATACCTGACGTCAGATAGCAGTTCCCTGGTGACATGTGTACAGGTTAGTTCATCGACCTGAGATCGCCATTTGTCTCGTGTGAGTTCCCACTGTACTTTGATTACTACCCTACCATGCTCAAAGGAGTCGTGCAAACAGGTTTTAGTTGGGTACAGTCCCGAGCCACATGGAGGCAGTGAGCGGATCTTCAGGGGTTCGTCTCTCCCGGTATTGGGGGTGAGGTCGCGCTGTGTTTAGGAGAGCCTTTACACGAAGTCCTTGGCCAAGGCAGGAGATTTACTGGTAGGTATTCCAGTAATATCTCAGGGTGTTCTGGGCTACACTCCGACACGACTTGTACCGCTTTTGGGGGTCTGACTTTTACCAACCCCCTAGGCCCGCCATGCGATGCTCATAGACGAACGGACCGGACTGTACGGATATTGTCACTGACAGGCTCAGTAGGGTGTCAAGATGAGTTCGCTCATCGACGTCCTTTTTGGTCAATACCTGGTAGCCCGTTACGTATGGCTAATACCTCTGACGTGCTAGTGGTTAAATCCACAACCAAGGTGTTGACGAGTCTTTAGAGTCCCCCACAGACAGTTTCTCAAGTTTCGGGCGAAACGCTGTAGAGGCCATATGGAGATATGGCAGGGTTCGATCATATACGTGCGGTATTGCACGGATCATGATCGGACGGATAATACTAGCTGGCTTTGGTTTAAGCCGGATCCTAGTATTGTACAGTGTAGATTTTGTCTCTTTGCATTTGTATTCAGTGGGAATACAAATGCGGGTATGTATATACAGTCGCGGGATTTTCCTGTAATTTATTACGGGATCAGTTTTTTTGAAGTTGCCAGTTTGCATTCCGTTTCAGCCAGTTTTCCATTCTTCCTTTCGTTGGCTGATAATTGATGAAGGGGCTAATTTGCAAGTGTACAAATTAGCAATTGTGAAGGGTTTATTTGTAAATGGGGATTATGATGGATCTAGCATCTTATGATGCTTTTCTTGTGCTCTTTTCTTTGCATTAATTGTGATGGCTTTTGATGGGCTTTTGATTGGACTTGGTTGTGACTCCTTTTTCTTGTTATCATACCATTTTCTCCTCTTGCATTATGGGATTGATTTTTCCCTCCACCATATGTCATGGTTGGCCACATCTTTGAGAGGGAGAGGATTCATTTTTTGGTGAAGTGGGAAAATTCTTCTTCTCATTTTAGTTTACACCAAAGTTCCAAAAGCTCATTTCCTCTTGCTCATTGTTCATTCCTCCATCATTATGGCAACTTCATACCCGCGAGAGGCAAAGCTTTCTACACTTCATCTACAGTATTCTTGGACACGTCGACTCGCCAACTTCGTGCCCGATTTTCCTCGGTCCAGAGGTGGGAGCCCGTAAAAGAACCCGGCGATCTGGTGCCCGTTCCGATGAGGAGATGAAGACCGGAGATTCCGCGAGGAGATCGGAGTGGAGGCCGAAGACCGAAGGACACGGATCGCTCGGTATAGCTTTCTATTCATTCTCATGTTTGCTAGGATTAGGTTAATGGCCCGATCCGGGATTTTAGTGCGTGGTAGTTCCGGTTTACAAGTTTTGTAAAAGTTTCGTTTCCGCATTCCGGTGTCGGATTGACGGCCGGGGCGCTGCCGTGCACTTACACGAACCTGTTCTTAAGCAGCCACCACAACCTCCAATGCTGCCCTACAAGCGGCTCAATGCCGACCCTTGTATACAATCCACGGGCACGAATAAACGTTTCCCTAACAAAGTCTCATCCGTGACTAGGGATATGTTTGCACAATGAACAGCCCTTGTAAGTCCTCTCGACTTATAAGGAGAAAACCTTCTTGTAAGATCCGTACGACTTACCAGAAGCCATACACTTAGGAATCCTCATGATTCTTAAGGAGAAATTATACCTACGGGATCCTCTCGACCTGTAGGGAGAAAATTCTATATGAGACCCTTACGGCTCATAAAGTCAAAAAGCCTTAGTCGACAGGATCTTAACCCTGTTTGCTAAGCCACATTTGTTCGACATCGACAGAGGCAAATGATGATTCTCTCCTAGCAATATCCCAGTTGTAGCGGTGCTGATGCCGAAATCGGTGTCTAATCCCAAGCTTGCAGCGAAAAGCCAGCGCGCCACACATGCATACGAAATAGCCAAAATGATGGGGCAACTTGCAAACAAATCAACAAGTAAAAATATATGCATGCAAAATAGCCGAAATGATTGGGCAACTCACAATAAAAAGCAGCGAGTAAGAATAAAAAAATAGACGAAATGATTGGGCACCGCAAAAAATAGCCGAAATGATTGGGCAATCGCGACCTTCGCGATATAAAAGCTGAAATGATAGAGCATCGTGGAAATAAAAAAAATGAAAAAATGAAATTTTTTTCCCTACAGGTGATATCACATCACTCCTTGTATACAATCCAGGGGCGCAAACAAAAAGGGAATCACACCTTTCCTCCCCAGGCTTCACCAGAAGAAGCCAAATCTCAACGATTCATGGATAGCCTGGAGATCATCTCAACATTCGTCTCATTACAACAGACACAACATCAAGCAAAGCGGAACAACGGCAACTCCCAGTTCCATGACTCGGCGGTGCACAGATGACCGAGAGCCAAACCCCGACTCCATGAAATGCGGATAAAGTCAACCTTTCCTGGTCACGTGGAATGCGTCTTATGTCAATCCTGACCCCGTGGGAAACGTCCAGAGCGGATCCTGGTCCTCGCAGAGCACGGCAATGACCCCATGTGAAGCATCCAGAGCGGAGCCTGGTCTTCGCAGAACACGGCAATGACCCCGTGGGAAGCATCCAAAGCAAAATTCCTGGTTACATGGAACGCGGCTTATGTCAATCCTGACCCCATGGGAAACGTCCAGAGCGGATCTTGGTCCTCGCAGAGCACGACAATGACCCCGTATGAAGCATACAGAGCGGAGCCTGGTCCTCGCAGAACACGGCAATGACCCCGTGGGAAGCATCCAGAGCAAAATTCATGGTCACGTGGAACGCGGCTTATGTCAATCCTGACCCCGTAGAAAACGTCCAGAGCGGATCCTGGTCCTCGCAGAGCACGGCAATGACCCCGTGTGAAGCATCCAGAGTGGAGCCTGGTCCTCACAGAACACGACAATGACCCCGTGGGAAGCATCCAGAGAAAAATTCCTGGTTACGTGGAACGCGGCTTATGTCAATCCTGACCCTGTGGGAAACGTCCAGAGCGGATCCTGGTCCTCGCAGAGCATGGCAATGACCCCGTGTGAAGCATCCAGAGTGGAGCGTGGTCCTCGCAGAAAACGGCAATGACCCCGTAGGAAGCATCCAGAGCAAAATTCCTGGTCACGTGGAATGCGGCTTATGTCAATCCTGACCCCATGGGAAACATCCAGAGCGGATCCTGGTCCTCACAGAGCACGGCAATGTCCCCGTGTGAAGCATCCAGAGCGGAGCTTGGTCCTCACAGAATACGGCAATGACCCCATGGGAAGCATCCAGAGCAAAATTCCTGGTTAAGTGGAACGCGGCTTATGTCAATCCTGACCCCGTGGGAAACGTCCAGAGTGGATCCTGGTCCTCGCAAAGCACAGCAATGACCCCGTGTGAAGCATCCAGAGCAGAGCCTGGTCCTCGCAGAATACGGCAATGACCCCGTGGGAAGCATCCATAGCAAATTTCCTGGCCACGTGGAACGCGGCTTATTTCAATCCTGACCCTGTGGGAAACGTCCAGAGCGAATCCTGGTCCTCACAGAGCATGACAATGACCCCGTGTGAAGCATCCAGAGCGGAGCCTGGTCCTCACAGAACACGGCAATGACCCCGTGGGAAGCATCCACAGAAAAATTACTGGCCACGTGGAACGCTGCTTATGTCAATCCTGACCCTGTGGGAAACGTCCAGAGCGGATCCTGGTCCTCGCAGAACACGGCAATGACCCCGTGTGAAGCATCCAGAATGGAGCTTGGTCCTCGCAGAACACAGCAATAATCCCGTAGGAAGCATCCAGAGCAAATTCCTGGTTATGTGGAGCGCGGCTTATGTCAATCCTGACCCCGTAGGAAATGTCCAGAGCGGAGCCTGGTCCTCGTAGAACACGGCTATGACCCGTGGGAAGCATCCAGAGCAACTCCTGACTCCACGAAATGCGGATAATGGTAACCTCACCCATCACTTACGGGTCCTCATGACTCGTAAGGGAGCAAACTCTCTTGTGATATCCTTACGACTTTCAAGAGAAAACACACTTAGGAATCCTCACGATTCTTAAAGAGAAATTACACCTATGGGATCGTCTCGACCTGTAGGGAGAAAATTCTTTATGAGACCCTCACGGCTCATAAAGTTGAAAAGTCTTAGGAGGCAGATCTTAACCCTGAATCCTAAGCCATCATTGTCCTGCAAAGAAATCGAGATAGACTATCCACAGAATACATTTAATAAAAGGGACACACCATCGTGAAGAAAAATATGTCTTTTATTTATGAATCAAAATGAATACAAAGTACAATTCGTGAAAGAACAAAAACAATATACTCTTATTCAGGAGTATGTACAAAGGAAAAAATATATATATACAAATCTTCAAGTCGGCGGGCGATTTAGTAGATTGGCCAGTTCGTCCCTCTTTCGCTGGGCTTCGCCTTCGTGATTCAGTATCGTCAAGAGACGGGCCTACACTTGATCCTGTTGGGCCTGGTATGAGGCAAGCCGGCCTTCAAGCTCTTTTTCAGTAACCTTATGGGCCTCAACCATTTCACGAGTGAACACGGCGGCCTTATCAATGGCTACCACCTCCTTGATGGCCTCTTGGAGCACTCGCCAAAGTTCGTATGCTTTAGTGGACTTGGCCGTAAGGTTGGCTTGAAGCTCCCTCAGCGCTTTAGAAGCCAGCTCGCTCTTCGAAAACTTGCGGCTGATCCTTTTCTCATAGGATATCATGTTCGCAGCACACCGCTTAATCAGCCCCTTTAAGCTCGCCTTCGCGGCCACAACCTCCGAAGGAAGGTGTGTACATTCGAGGACATGCAAGAAAGCCTCCACCTGCCGACAAAACTCAACCCAGACTTGCACCAATGTTTCACTATAGTAGGTGGAAAGAAAGGGAAGAGAGCCGTTAGCTTCAGCGGCAAACGCTTCGGCCGTGATCAGACTGCCAGCACGAAGGTCCTCGATTAGGGATGACAGAGAGGCGAGGCTTAGTTTTGCCATCCGTTCCGAGGCACGCAGAGCATAAGGGCCGGGTGGCATGGCGATGCGAGACTCAAGCACGGTGAGGACTGGCAAAGCTATTCAGATTTATAAACAGTCAGCGAAATTTGTAAACAAAGAACAAATGGAATGACGTTGAGACTTTACTTACCCACAGCCATGCAAGAAGGATCTGAAGGCTCCCCAGGCCCGTCAAGAACCTTAACCTCGTCGTCGGCCTCTAGAACTGTAAAAGGCGTCGGTGTCATTTTATGAAATAGTGATAATGCTGTGAAAAGAGGATACACAACACTAATTTTGCCCAGAAGAGAGAACGATGCACTGAGGAGATATCGTTTGCGGAGCAGCCATCTCCAACAGGCGCTGAAAGGACTGCTTGGGAGACAGATCAGCAATAGATGCCTCCAATCCGCGCAATTCTGAAAAGACAGAAGGGTTCAGATAATAGAGAGATTATTAATGTAAGATATAGAAGGCTGCCTTCGACGCTCCTCCCATTCTGAGCTGGAGGGATAGCAGCTTCAGCGGTCTCCTCCGTGACCTCAAGCACATCATCGGGGATGTAGACCAATGTAGCGACTTCCGAGCGAGGAGCAGCGGCTGCCACTGCAGGCTCCAGCGGAAGGACGGTAGCCTCTGTTACATATGTATGCCCTAGAGGCCATTATTGTATAGTACTAGTTTGTATAATACATTTTGGAGGCTTGGGATATATATGCGGTTTTACGACAGTCTTGCTCGATATAGTAGTATGCTACTTGGTTTGTTTCTATCTTAATATGTGTATATGTTTCTTTTAACATATCGCTGAAACATATTGATGGAGCCCATAGGATCTTTACTTGACTACCGGCGTTGTGATGGCGATCACACTAGTGGGAACTGGGTAGTCTATAAGCACATCCTTATTCTTGGTCCCTAGTCGTATGATTATCGAGACAGGGCATCGATACTCCAGAGTAGACTGGTGCATATGCTTCTCTTCCCATTATGGGAGATGGTCTGTTCCACAGCCATCAGTACGTCGTACTGGAGATAGTATGCGGGTGCTCGTTAGGTTACGAGTACACTGGACAGGACTCGTCGGGAACTGTTGGTTGGTATTATACCTATCATCAGTTAACAGTTCCCAGGTGACATGAGTACAGCTTAGTCCGCTGACTTGATACTGTCACTTCGCCTCGAGTGTGTTCCCACTGTTCTTTAATTACTACCCTACCACGGCTCTACTGAGTCGTGCAAACATGTAGTAGTTGGGTGCAGTCCCGAAACACTTGGAGGCAGTGACGGTTAGACAGGATTTGTCTCTCCCGGTATTGGGGGTTGATATCGCGCTGTGTCTAGGAGAGCCATTACACATAGTCGTCCCTGGCCAGGGCAACCGAGATATACTGGTAGGTTTCCAGTGTTATCTCAGGGTGTTCTGGGCTATACTCCGACACGACTTGTACCGCTATTAGGGGACTGACGTTTACCACCCCCTAGGCCCGCCATGCGATATTCTCAGATGAACAGACCGGACTGTACGGAGATTGTCACATACAGGCTCAGTAGGAGTTCGGATGGGTTCACCTCATCAGTCTTCTTATCGGCATCTACCTGGGGACTGTTACGTAAAGCTAGTGCCGCTTGCGGTCTGTGGTTAACCCCACTGCCAGTATAGTGTCGAGTCTTTAGAGTCCCACACAGAGGGTTATTCGCCTTTGGGCAAAACTGAGTAGAGGTCGCATGGTTTTGAGACGGGGTTCGTTCACATCCGCGCACTTGTGCACGTTTGGTGTCCGGAAAGTTATTACTAGCGGGCTTTGGTTTTAAGCCAGATCCTAGTATATGTTTTGGGATTGGTTTTATCTCATTGTATTCGTGTTCCTCGGAACATGGATGCGGGTGTGTATGCACAGTTGACTGAGACAGAGGCAGAGGATTCTCATTAGGGTTATGGTACGGGTGTGTATGCACAGTTGACTGTTGTCTTTTTCCAAACCCTAATGAGAATAGGAAATACGATTAATAATATTAGTTAACAATTATTGTGCCATGGTTGAGTTGAATTCTTGACTTTTGTTGACTTGTTGACTTTAGTTGACCGGTTGACCAAAGTAAACTTGTTGACCATCATCATTTGTTTTCAAAGATGCTTCTTATTTTTTGCACAAAGCATTTAATGAATGAAATGATAATGGTCATTCATCAACTCACCATCATAAATTGTTAATTATTATTATTGTTATCATTTTCTAAAATAAGAGAGCATGGTTGTAAAAAAAATTGATGATTCTTACTTGCATCTTCTCTCTCATCCTTTGCTCTCCTTCTTCCTCTAGCTCAAGGCAAAATCTCTCATGAGTTGAGAACCATTTGCCTTGGAGATAAAACACCAAAACTACTCTCTACTCATCCTAAGGTTGAAGGTCTAGCAAACCTAACACTTTAGTTACCTCAAGGTTGAGGTAGGAGCTCAAGTTCGAGGCCCTCGAGTGGATCTATCTTCGGCAAAGAGGAGACGACGAGGAGGAGCCATTCAAGCTACTACAAGGAGCTAGCAAGGAGGAGAACAACAAGAAGAGAAGGAGTTCAAGACTAGGTATAACCCACTAACCGAATAGCTAAAGCTCGTAGTTGTTGCTAGTGTGTTGTTTAGCAAAGATCCAGGTTTTCTAGTCCATGTTACCAAAACCCCAAAAATCGTTTTTCACCATTTCCGCAACCCCGAAAGAACCGGGAGAGGTAACGTGGACCTAACAGTGGTATCAGAGCCTAGCTAAACACACCCTACCATGTTAGCAAAGTATCTAGAATTTCGATCGGACAAAAAACCGCAAAACACCCCGAAAATGCTAACTTTCTGTCGATTTTTATTTCTGCTCAAAAAATAATAAATCATGTACTAAAAATCGGCTCAGAGTTTTTAAAGAACACACAAGAAAATTGATCCACCAACTCGGTCAACGTGCCGCGGAACCGCGGCACGAGCATGCTCCTGCCGCGTATCCGCGGCCGAGTTGACTCGGCAGTGGGTCAAGTTTCCTGCAGTGTTCTTATATTGGTGTTTTGTGATTTTTAGGATGGTTTGTTTCTGCCCAGAATTTCCAGAGAACAAAATTTGTTTTTGGCGTGGTTACAAATCCGTATTTTGATCCATTTTCTGTAGACTTTGGCTAATGGGTTATATCTGTGATGTGATATATGTATTGAACGCCTGCTAATCGCTATACGTCGATTAGTGGGGGTTATACATATCTGTGATCTGTAATGTTGGTGGTTTGTGTATATGAATTCGTGGGATTGTCGCGAATGAATAGCCGGGGGGTTGTGAGATGAGAGTTTTCTTTATCTTTCAATTCATGTAATGTGTAAATTGATGTAATATTATTTGTATGGCCGCACATCCGGGATGAGGTTGTAGCTGCCATTGTATAATTTATTTTTACTATTTTTGCTCCTAGGATAGACCCAAGGAGGGGTGCACAAACTACCGGGTACCTCGAAGTGCCGAGTGGCCTACTCACGTTGTTGAGGGAGGTTGCTTCACTTCGGGTATTTGGCGGGTAGTTTGCCGCACCCGTAGGGGTCTAGGGTGGGGTATTTGGCTATTCATCGCGACCGTGTAATCTGTCTTTCGTTGCAGGCTCGAACGAAATGCAGATTCCTAGTATATCCAAAGCGTTCATCTATGATCTGGAATGGCTATCATTGCATCTGACAAATGTGTATATATCTATATATGATATCTATTTAGGCGTTGCTTATGTTTTGCATCCGCGCTAGTCCAGTCCCCGCTCTGTCGTTAGTTAAGTAACCTAACGGGTGATGACGGGACCCCGTGGCGAATGCGGATGGCATAAGCGTACGTCATATTTTCGTTGTTTTCTTCAATGGTAGGATTAATTGATGGGACACATTAAATTAATGCAAGAAAATAAACCTAAAAGACGTTGTTGGAACAATTTTCAAAAAGCTGTTATTGCAAGGACGTTCTCTTTTGTTTTGCATAGAGGTATTCAGTTATGAATGCCCAGCACCTCATTCGACGAGGCAAGGGCCGAGATCCCTTCATCGGGAGTGACCCCTTGGACAAAAGTTTGCGTCAGGGTAATAACTTCACTGTAGTCGATTATTCTTGCTTTGCATCGAGGTATTCAGTTTAGAATATCCTGCACCTCATTCGACGAGGAAAGAGCCGAGATCCCTTCACAGGGAGTGACCTCTTTAGCAAAAGTTTTCGCCACTATATTTTCAAAAAGACAATCATGTTCCTTCAACGATATCAAGTTCATTACGTCAACGGGTATTTCGCCAAAAAACCCAGCCGTAGCCCTCCGTCATTTCGGATTGGTATTATTTAGTATTCGTGCTGCGTTTGTTGACCTAGTCAAGGCGTAGTGAACGGTAGCTAGATGATATTTTTCTGTGCATTGCAAATGGGATTGGTTAGGACAGTCGTGCGGCCTTGTTGACCTAGTCAAGGGCACGTACGGGTGAGTCTAATGCAATCAGGATAATGACGGGTAGAACTTGACTAACGGTTTATGGTTTGTTGGCCTAGTCAAGGTCATACACCGTTAGGGACAAAAACCACATCGGGAGTTTCTAAAGAAACTGAAACTTGCAGATTTAGCATACCTTCTGGAGTGTGATGACTAGAGTGGATTCCATCTAGGTCATCACACAATGATAGTTGGATCCCAATCCCACTGATGAGTTGGATTACTCTCGGGAGATTATTTCACTTAACAATCAATGCTATAAACCAAGTAGGTGTCTAGAACGGTGTTAGCGGGGGCCCTCCAGGGAAAAGAGGTTACTTAATTAAGGAACTTCGCGAAAGCGTTGGAAAACCTCCCTCGAAGTACCAACACTAACCTGGCTGAAAGGTTAAGCAAGTATTGTGACGTGCGATTAATCCTGACTAGTTCTTCTTTTAAGGTTTGAAGAAGAATTTGAGGAAACAGTGGAAGCCATCCTGGTTAGATAAACTAATAAACCAATCTAATCTTGCAAGAGCGCACGCTGAGTGTTTCTTTTCTCTCTCCCCAGGTAGCAACCATTTCATGCCCTAATCAAGATAATAAAATGTATCGCTTGACCGATCCGAATTCTTATTCGGGGCTGGGGAACGTTGGTTCGGCTCTAACTTGTGACAACAGTCATAAGTATGAGCAAGGGAAAGAGGATTATATGGATTCCAAGGATACCCAGTTAAAGAAGAAGCATGGTTTTGCATCTACTTCAGGTGTTCTTGTAATTGAGAACTACTTTACGGTCAGCCCTATCTTCTGGGTACTTGATACCGGATCAGGATCTCATATCTGTAATTTATTGCAGGGACTGAGAAAAAGTAGGAAAGTTGCACCTGGTGATATGTCGCTCAGGGTAGCGAACGGAGCACAAGTTAATGCTGCAGCCGTCGGTAAATATCACCTAGTATTGCCAAATGGCAATACTATGATTTTGAAAGATTTCTACTATGTACCTTCCATGGTTTGCAACATCATATCAGTTTCTTTACTTGATAAAGATGGATATAATTTTGTTCTTGATAGAAATATCATGAACATTTATCTTCATAAGGTACTGGTTGCAGAAGGTACACTGTGTAATGGTATCTACGTTCTAAATCAGAATACAGTTCTCAATGTACAAAACACACGCAAGAGGAAGAATTCAGATATGAATGAATCCTACTTGTGGCATTTTAGACTTGGTCATATCGGAGAGAAAAGACTAAGTAAGTTGCATAAAGATGGACTCTTGAATACGTTCGAGTTTTCATCTTATGAAACTTGTCAGTCTTGTCTCAAAGGGAAGATGATCAAATCTCCGTTCACCGGACATGGAGAAAAAGCAACAGAACTCTTGGGACTCATACATAGTGATGTATGTGGTCCAATGTCTATACATGCAAGGGGTAGGTTCTCGTACTTCATCACATTCACTGACGATCTCTCTAGGTTCGGATATGTGTATCTGATGAAACACAAATCTGAAGCTTTTGAGAAATTCAAGGAATTCAGAAACGAAGTAGAGAACCAGACTGGCAAAAGTATCAAGATCCTCCGGTCTGATAGAGGAGGGGAGTACTTAAGCACGGAATTCCTAGATTACTTAAAAGAGAATGGTATTCTCTCTCAGCTTACTCCTTCTTATACACCACAGCACAACGGTGTATCGGAGCGGAGGAATCGTACCCTATTGGATATAGTTTGCTCCATGATGAGTAGTGCCGAGTTACCTCTTTCATTTTGGGGATATGCGCTTTTGACAGCAGCATATCTATTGAATGATGTTCCGTCTAAATCAGTGCCTAAGACTCCGTTCGAGACATGGAATGGAAAAAGGCCATATCATAAAAGATTTAAGATATGGGGTTGTCCGGCTTATGTTAAAACGCATAAACCAGATAAACTAGAGGCACGGTCAGTTTTATGTAAGTTTGTGGGATATCCAAAGAATGGTTATGGATATCTATTCTACCACACCGAGGAACAAAAGGTGTTTGTTGCTCAGCATGCCGTTTTCTTAGAAACGGAGTTTCTTGCAAAAGAAATCAGTGGGAGCACGGTAGAATTGGAAGAAATTCAGCGACCACAAACTGAAACTGAAGATTTGACAGAACCTCAGGATTCAATAACCCCAAACGAACCTCAGCCACTCCGCAGATCTGGTAGGATTTCT
Source organism: Agapanthus africanus (assembly GCA_030015575.1). Classification (NCBI taxonomy): domain Eukaryota; kingdom Viridiplantae; phylum Streptophyta; class Magnoliopsida; order Asparagales; family Amaryllidaceae; genus Agapanthus; species Agapanthus africanus. Next base: position 522,415,288 of record CM057337.1, read on the forward strand.
CATCCGCCCGAGAGATACTACGGTTTTCTCATAGACGGGGATCGAGAGGATTGCATCTTGGAAGAAGATGACCCTACCAGTTTCAGGCAGGCCATTATCAGTAGGGACTCTGATAAGTGGCAGGAAGCAATGCAATCCGAAATGGAGTCCATGTACGCCAATAAAGTGTGGACCTTGGATATTGCTCCACCTGGGGTAAAACTGTTAGTTATATGTATGCCCTAGAGGCCATTACTATACATAGGATGTATATTGTAGTGGATGCTTGGACATATATAGGGATGACTTTCTTGCTCGATATGATAGTATGCTATCTGGTTACTCTTTACTTTAACGTGTACACTGATTGTCTCTCTGTTACATGTTGGTAAAGCCCTTAGGATGTGTACTTGACTACCTGGACTATGATGCGGATCATACTAGTGGGGACATGGTAGTCCATAAGTACATCCTTCAAAGTCCCTAGTCGTGGGTGTATCGAGACGGGGCATCGATATACCAGAGTAGACTAGCGTGTACCTTCTCGACCCATACAGATGGGCGATGGATGATCCCATATCCATTGGTGTTTGACATCAGAGATGATATAGGGTGCTCAGTGGAGACTGGGTACACTGGACGGACTCGCCGAGAACTCCCAGATGGTATTATACCTCACGTCAGATGGCAGTTCTCTGGTGACACTGGTACAGAGTAGTTTTTTGACCTGAGATCGTCATAGAGTCTTGTGTGATTCCCACTGTGCTTTGATTTCCACCTTACCACGTCCAAGTGGGCGTGCAAAACGGTGGTTTTGAGGTACAGTCCCGAATCACATGGAGGCAATGAGCGATAGGAGGGGATTCGTCTCTCCCGGTATAGAGAGTTGATGTTGTGCTGTGTTCGATTGGCTATAACCGGAAATCTCTGGCCAGGGTTGCTGAGATTTACTGGTAAGTGTTACCAGTAGTTTCTCGAACTGTTTTAGACCTGATATCGACACGACTTATCGAGCTGCTGGGGTCTGACGTTTACCACCCCTAGGCGAGATATGCGACATATCAGACGAACAGACCGGACTGTACGGTAAGTGTTACTGGTTGGATTCACAGGAGTATGAGTGGGCTTGCTCGTTGATCTTCTGATCGCTCAATACCCGGGTGGCCGTTACGTTTAGCAGACCGCTTGCAGCTTGTGGGTGTTTGATATGATCATCACCTACTGCCGGTGTATTGACGGGTCTTTAGAGTCCTACACAGAGGTTTCCTGGCTCAAGCGAAACGAAATAGGAGCGCATATGAGATATGTGCGGGACCGAGAATAATGCGTGTATGTGATACCCTATTCTATTCTCGCGATGAATGTATCGATTGGTTGTATGCGATATAACCTAGTTATCGAATCGAGGATTGATTCGATAAGTCGATACATTGGATATTAGTCGGTCATATGCGATATGACCGGATCGTTAAATCAAGTGTTGATTTAATGATTTAATGTATAATAATATATTTTATATATTACTTTGCATTAACTAGTATTGGTTCACTTAAGATGGATTTTCTCACTTGTTGTGCACATTGTATATATGATATAGTTTTGTGCACTAGATTGTATCATGTTTGATGATACATGCAAACTTGGGTGTATGTTTACTTTAAACCATGTTTAAGTGAATGGTTAGGGTTTTGTTATCTTTTCTTGATTATTTATTTTATTTATTTATTCATTTTATCAAGAAATAAAATGGTGGCTAACTTTGGATTTTCTTTGAAGCTTCATGAAGCTTTGAAAAGTTCAACCATTTTGTTTCTTTTGCTTAACCTAACCATTCACCTAACCCTAGTTTATTCTCTACACTTGTTAAACTAACCCAAGGTTGCATAATGATAAGAATCACTTTATTTTCTATTATTCATTTTGCTTATGATATTCTTTTCTTCTTCTTCTTCTTCTTCAAGAAGAATGAAACTTGCTACCTTCAATGGTGCCATGAGAAAAAGAGTGAGAAATCCAAATCCAAATTGAACCCACTTCCTATTTCTTCATCCTCTACCACTTGCCATGTAGTATAGGGTGTTTTCTTCACAAGTTTCATTACTTGGTGAAGTTGGAGCTTGATCTTGAGTTGCCTCGACGTAGATCATCTTCGGCATCGAAGTCGACGACCTAGCCCGATCATTTCTTCAACGAAACCATCGCTAGAGTCCGGGATCCGATGATCGCAGCGGGGGGACATCATCACGGAGTTGAGGAAGTGGAGGACTGGATCTACAAAGGTTGTATTTCCATTCACTTTAGAGTAAAGTTGTTTATTCGCATTTGTTTTCGCCTAAACTCTAGTTAACGATCGCATTAGGGTTTCTCGGCACCGGAAAAATCAGAATTTGGCATGGTTGATGCCTTGTGGAACCTCATTAGTGTGCCTAGGAACCCTACAGTAGTATCAGAGCCTAGCTAGAGCTTTAGGCGAAGTGTAGACGATGTTAGAAATCCGATCGAACCCTGAAACCCTAACTTTTAACCCTCTCTGTACATTTTCTGAAATTGTGGATTTTTCCAAATTAAAAATATCCAAAAAATTCAGCAGGGAATTGTATGAGTTACTGTGCAGCACGTGATCCTAACTCGACCAAAGCGCCGCGGAACCGCGGCCCCACCCCTGCTTTTGCGGCGGTTCCGCGGCCATACTGGTGAGTTAGGCCACGTGGTTTGCACAGTAATTTGTTTCTGGAGGTGCTGTATTTTATGGGAATTTTTAACATTTACTCAAGAGTTGAGTTTTCTGGGTTGTATTGGGGACTCGGTGTTTCGATCGAGAAGTCTAATTTCGTCTATGTGTTTTTTCGGGTAATTTAAGAATATGTTAAAAAGTTCGACCGGATATAAATACCCAATTTTTCCCCTGCCGGAAAATTTCCAAGTGTTGGATTTTTCCGTAGTTTAATGACGTTCTAAGTAGTGCAAGTAACGCGATGGTCCCTCTAGAAGACAACAAACCTTAACTCGATTATGTGACCGTCTTGAACTGCCCCATGAACCTTAGGGTTTGGGGCAGTACGGCGTGCCACATATGAGGCGTTGGCTTGACCCTTCTACGGCTGGACCGTTGGTACTGAGGCATGAAGTGAATGTTTTTAAACTTATTTCATGTGTTGAGTTGTTTCGGGAAAACTTGGGTGTTTGATTGTTCGATCGGAAAGTTTAACATTTTCTATTTATCTGAAATGTGATACAATATTTGGAATCCACAAATAGTTATGAGATAACTGAATGAATGTTATAAACATAGCAGTTTAGTCTCACTTGATCGGTTGCCATGGAATTTTGATGCGATCAAAAGTTCGTCGCAATCATGTAGCGTACGCGGATACTTGCCGGTAAACTTAATAGACAGCTGCGCCCCATAGCCCCGACCAAGTGACTGTAGGAGAACTCCGTCGCCGAAAGCATCCGTTCGGGTACTCACGGCAGCGGTGTTCCGCCTTAGTGCACTTCGTCGACGGTATCGGGGGTGCGGCCGTCTACTAAAGTTTGCGACGAGCATTCGGTCAGGATGCCGGGAATGTTGTTGAATTGCCCGACTAGATATTAAAAAGAGTTTTCGATAAATGAGACTAAAATGCGGGGTTTATAATTGTTAGGCATGTGATGTCTAAGGAATTCATTTGATTAGGCATGCGATGTCTAAAGAGATTGCGGATTCCAACTGTTGTAGTTTTACACTTTCTTTTCTGCGACCGTAAGTGTAATATGTGATATCGCCGGTTTCGTTGCTATATGTCAACGACAATTGGGATACGCATGTTTACTTACGTTGATGACATGTGATGTTATGTGTTGCTGGATATGTTATATTGGATCGTCGTGTTTGAATAGCCGGGGGGTTTTTATGTGAGATGAGTGTTTTTCATTTTCATTCATGTAAAAAATTGTATGTAATATTCTTTTATTGGGGCACTTCCAGGTTGCGGAAGATGTCACCCTTTGTATATTATTTACTTTTCCGCACTAGGATAGACCTAAGGAGGAGGGCATAAGTAACCGGGTTCTGGAGTCCAGTGGGAGACCAACTCGAGGAGTCGAGTCTGGGTCTCCTAACTCTAGAATTGGTAGGGTTGCTTGCCGCTCTCGTAGGGGTCTAGGGGTGTGGGATTGGCTATTCATCACGACCGTGGAATCTGTGTTTTATACTGGCTCGTATTGAAAACACGGACGTCCTAGTATATCCAATATTTCATATATGTTTCTTCTGCTGCGATATCTGTGATGTGATCATTTGATATGCTGTGATAGATACTATATATAGTATATATGATATATTATATAGACGTTGCTTATGTTTTATACCCGCGCTAGCCCTGCCCCGCTCTGCCGTTAGTTACCTAACCTAACGGTGCAGACGGGACATCGAGGCGAATGCGGATGACATAAGTGTACGTCGTATTTATCTGTGATGTTTAGGTACTTAAATGATGGGACTTCATTAATATGATTAATGAAAGTAAAAGAAACCTATAGATGTTGTAGAATCGAATTTCAAAAATAAAACAGGTAGCTACAGTTCTTGCTTTGCACAGCGGTATATATGATATATCCTGCACCTTATTCGATGAGGAAAAGGCCGACGATCCCTTCACCGGGAGTGACCCCTTTAGCAATAACTGGCAGATGCTACACCCCTCGGTTTGTCTTTTGATTGCTTCTATAGTTCTTGCTTTGCACAGTGATATATATGATATATCCCGCACCTCATTCGACGAGGAAAGGGCCGACGATCCCTTCACCGGGAGTGACCCTTTAGCAAAACTAGAAAAGCCTAAAAAACACTCCATTTTAAAATCATTTGATTCTACAACGATATCAAGTTCATTACGCAGTAGGTTTTCAGAAAAACCTGTCGTAGCCCTCCGTCATTTCAGATAAGTACTATTTAGTATTCGTGCTGCGGTAGTTTGGCATGCGTCAAGGCGTAGTGTACGGTAGCTAACTAGTGCTTATCTGCTAGCATACGATGCGATTGGATTAGGGTATTCGCACGGCGTTGTTTGGCATGCGTCAAGAGTCGTGCGGGTGGGTTTAATTCAATCAAGAAATGTACGGGTTGAACTTGACTAGCGGACTATGGGTTGTTTGGCACGCGTCAAGGTCATAGCACGCTAGGGGCAAAATATTATCGGGAATTTCAAGTGTTGAAATTTGCAATGAGATTGCATACCTTCTATGAGATAGTTGGATCCCGATACCCGCTGCGAGTAAGAGTTACTCCTGGGAGAGTTTTACACATTACAATTAGCCGATCAAGTAGGTGTCTAGAAAGGTGTCAACGGGGTTAAGCCTCTGGGAAAACGAGGTTTACTTTAATTAGGTCCGTGCGAAAGCACGAGAAACCTCCCTCAAAGTACCGACACTGGCCTGGCTGAAAATTGGCAAACTTGTAGCGTGTAATTAATCCTAGCTAGTCTTTCCTTTTAGGGTTTGAAGGAAGATTTGATAAAAACAGTGGGAGCCATCCTGATTAGATAAAATAATAACCAATTTGATCTTGCAAGAGCGCACGCTGAGTGTTTTCTTCTCTCTCTCTCCAGGTAGCGACCATATCACGCCTTAATCAAGATAATAATACGGATTATTGACCGAACCCGCTTGTTATACTGAGCTGGGGAACGTTGGTGCCGCTCCAACTTATAATTGTTATAAGACCGAGCAGGAATTAGGGGATTACCAGAATTCCCGTGCCGCCCATACGAAGAAAGTGCATACTGATGCATCATCTTCGGGTGTGTTCATTGCAGAGAACTGTTTCTCAGTATCCTTTACGTCCTGGGTATGTGATACCGGATCAGGATCCCGCATATGTAATCTGTTACATGGGCTACAGATAGGTAAAGAACTGAGAACGGATGATAAGTTTTATGAGACAGAAAACGGTGCATGTGTTGCAGCCAAGTCTGTTGGTCACTGTCACCCTGTATTTCCAAATACATTGATTCTGAACAAATGCTATTAGATACCGAACCTGATATACAAAATCATATCAATCTCTTTATTTAATAAAGAAAGGATATAATTTTGTATTGTTGGATTATGTTTTGAACATTTCCTATATCAAAAGTTGATCGGTTCAGGCACGTTATCTAAAAGCATTGATGTTCTAAATCAAACTACGGTTCTTAGTATACGGAACACACTCAAGAGGAAGAGTTCAGAAATGAACGAATCCTTCTTGAGGCATTGTAGACTAGGTCATATCAATGTGACCCGACTAGCTTAAGTTATATTTTAGATGCATATTTAAATCAGTTTGAATTTACATCTTATGAAACTTGCCAGTCTTGTCACAAAGATTAGATGACCATAGCTCTGTTTGTTGGAAACAAAGAAAGAGTTAGTAAACTCTTGGGACTGATACATGATGATGTATGTAAGGTTCCCCGTCTACACATGCCAGGACCGGTTCTTTGTACTTCATTACATTCTCTGATGATCTCTCAAGATTCAGTCATATGTTCCTGTTGAAACACAAGTCCGAACCTTTTAAGATATTCACAGAATATAAGTTAGAAGTGGAGACCCAATACGGGTATAAGTATTATTTCCTTTGATGAGATCAAGGAGGAGAATACTTGTGCATAGAATTCCTGGACTATTCTAAAGGAGAATGAGATTCTCTCTCAGCATTACTCCTCCGTATACACCATAGCACGATGGTATATCGGGGCGGAGCAATTGCACCCTATTCGATATGGTGCGCTCTGCGATGAGTACTACTGAGTTACCTGTTTCCTTTTGGGGGTTATGCACTTGAGAAGTTGCATACCTATTGAATTAGGTTCGAATTAGATCACAGCCTACCACTCCATATGAGATATGGTATGGGAAGAGCCCATGTCTTAAGCTAGTTAAGATTTGGGGTTGACCGGCCTATGTCTAAAAAGCAAAATCCAGACAAGCTCGAGGCAAGGTCTGTAATGTAGAACTGGAAAGGTTCCAGCTATACAAACTAAGCAGATGATTTGATAGAACCAAAGGATTCAATACTAACCAACGAACCTCAGCCTCTCCGCCGATATAGTAGGGTTCCTCATCCGCCTGAGAGATACTTCGGTTTCTCTATGAAAGTGGGAGCGAGGATTGCATCATGAGATGATGACCCAACTAGTTTCGAGCAGGCCATCAAGAGTAGGGACTCTGTAAGAATGGCTGGATGCTTAGCGATCTGAGATGGAATCCATGTACACCAGCAAAGTATGGACTTTGGCTGCTATATCTGAAGGGTTAAATCCCCATCAGGAGCAAGTATATCTTGAGAAGATTACTTGGTGTAGATGGAAAAGTTGAGACTTTCAAAGCTAGACTTGTTAAAGGTTTTCATCATCGACCAGGCGTGGATAATGATGAAACCTTTTCCAGTGGCTATGCTTAAGTCCATCTGGATCCTACTTGCCACGGCTACATACCATGACTACGATATCTGCCGGTTGGGTGTCATGACTGCTCTTCTAAATGATATTTTAGAAGAGAGAGTCTATAAGTACACAGCCAGAGGGCTTCGTAGACAGTGGGAGCAGCGGAAACGTGCACAAGTTGCTTTATGTGACAAAGCAGGCATCGCGGAGTTGGAACTTCTGTTTTGATGTGGTAGTCAAAGAGTTTGACTTCATCAAAATGGTAGATGAACCTTGTATATACAAAAAAGGTAGTAGGGAGTATGGTGGTGATCCTCGTAGAGTACGTGAATGACATACTCTTGATAGGGAAGGAGTTTCCTATGCTACGCTCGATCAATCTCCGCTTATCACAAGGATTCTCCATACAGGATCAAAGTGATACCTCCTAAATCCTGAGTTTTGATCTATGAGATAGAAGTAATTGGATGTTTGGATCCTCACTAGTTGTAGTGAGATGGTATCAATCGATCCTGGGGAGAATCACTGGAAAGATTCCAGAGTGATAAGGACGACTGAATGTCGGTCACAGGCTTTGTCTTTACCCTCTGTGGAGGGACGGTATGTTGGAAGAGTTCCAAGCTAGATACCGAGACATACTAGACGATAAAGGCTGGATACATCGCTACCAAAGATGCTACCAAAGAGGAAGTCTGGGTGTATATTAGTTCATGAGATGAACTTTGTTCCCTCCATTGTGTGGCAATGGAGATGTGGCTTATGCCGAGGAACGCCCGTCCCATCAGTGATCCAGACATATTCTAAGGCAAGTGTCACCTGATCATGGAGATGGTTGATCTCCAGGGGATCGAGGTTAGGAGAGTAGACTCAGAGGATAACACGGCGGATCCACTCACGAAGGCCTTTTTCCCAGAGAAAGACTTTTATGGGATGGTTGAGTATGAGTTACTACAACCACTGCTATTAGATGGCCCTAGTGCAAGTGGGAGATTGTTAGTTATATGTATGCCCTAGAGGCCATTACTATACATAGGATGTATATTGTAGTGGATGCTTGGACATATATAGGGATGACTTTCTTGCTCGATATGATAGTATGCTATCTGGTTACTCTTTACTTTAACGTGTACACTGATTGTCTCTCTGTTACATGTTGGTAAAGCCCTTAGGATGTGTACTTGACTACCTGGACTATGATACGGATCATACTAGTGGGGACATGGTAGTCCATAAGTACATCCTTTAAAGTCCCTAGTCGTGGGTGTTTCGAGACGGGGCATCGATATACCAGAGTAGACTAGAGTGTACCTTCTCGACCCATACAGATGGGCGATGGATGATCCCATATCCATTGGTGTTTGACATCAGAGATGATATACGGGTGCTCAGTGGAGACTGGGTACACTGGACGGACTCGCCGAGATCTCCCAGATGGTATTATACCTCACGTCAGATGGCAGTTCTCTGGTGACACTGGTACAGAGTAGTCTGTTGACCCAAGATCGTCATAGAGTCTTGTGTGATTCCCACTGTGCTTTGATTTCCACCTTACCATGTCCAAGAGGGCGTGCAAAACGGTGGTTTTTGGGTACAGTCCCGAATCACATGGAGGCAATGAGCGATAGGAGGGGATTCGTCTCTCCCGGTATAGGGAGTTAATGTTGCGCTGTGTTCGATTGGCTATAACCAGAAATCCCTGGCCAGGGTTGCTGAGATTTACTGGTAAGTGTTACCAGTAGTTTCTCGAACTGTTATAGACCTCATATCGACACGACTTATCGAGCTGCTGGGGTCTGACGTTTACCACCCCTAGGCGAGATATGCGACATATCAGACGAACAGACCGGACTGTACGGTAAGTGTTACTGGTTGGATTCACAGGAGTATGAGCGGGCTTGCTCGTCGATCTTTTGATCGCTCAATACCCGGGTGGCCGTTACGTTTAGCAGACCGCTTGCAGCTTGTGGGTGTTTGATATGATCATCATCTACTGCCGGCGTATTGACGAGTCTTTAGAGTCCTACACAGAGGTTTCCTGGCTCAAGAGAAACGAAATAGGAGCGCATATGAGATATGTGCGGGACCGAGAATAATGCGTGTATGTGATACCCTATTCTATTCTCGCGATGAATGTATCGATTGGTTGTATGCGATATAACCTAGTTATCGAATCGAGGATTGATTCGATAAGTCGATACATTGGATATTAGTCGGTCATATGCGATATGACCGGATCGTTAAATCAAGTGTTGATTTAATGATTTAATGTATAATAATATATTTGATATATTACTTTGCATTAACTAGTATTGGTTCACTTAAGATGGATTTTCTCACTTGTTGTGCACATTGTATATATGATATAGTTTTGTGCACTAGATTGTATCATGTTTGATGATACATGCAAACTTGGGTGTATGTTTACTTTAAACCATGTTTAAGTGAATGGTTAGGGTTTTGTTATCTTTTCTTGATTATTTATTTTATTTATTTATTCATTTTATCAAGAAATAAAATGGTGGCTAACTTTGGATTTTCTTTGAAGCTTCATGAAGCTTTGAAAAGTTCAACCATTTTGTTTCTTTTGCTTAACCTAACCATTCACCTAACCCTAGTTTATTCTCTATACTTGTTAAACTAACCCAAGGTTTCATAATGATAAGAATCACTTTATTTTCTATTATTCATTTTGCTTATGATATTCTTTTCTTCTTCTTCTTCTTCTTCAAGAAGAATGAAACTTGCTACCTTCAATGGTGTCATGAGAAAAAGAGTGAGAAATCCAAATCCAAAGTGAACCCACTTCCTATTTCTTCATCCTCTACCACTTGCCATGTAGTATAGGGTGCTTTCTTCACAAGTTTCATGACTTGGTGAAGTTGGAGCTTGATCTTGAGTTGCCTCGACGTAGATCATCTTCGGCATCGAAGTCGACGACCTAGCCCGATCATTTCTTCGACGAAACCATCGCTAGAGTCCGAGATCCGATGATCGCAGTGGAGGGACATCATCACGGAGCTAAGGAAGTGGAGGACCGGATCTACAAAGGTTGTATTTCCATTCACTTTAGAGTAAAATTGTTTATTCGCATTTTTTTTCGCCTAAACACTAGTTAACGATCGCATTAGGGTTTCTCGGCACCGAAAAAATTAGAATTTGGCATGGTTGATGCCTTGTGGAACCTCATTAGTGTGCCTAGGAACCCTACAAAAACCCGTTGGATGCAAATGGATCTACAAAAGGAAACTTGGTGTAGATGGGCAGGTGGAAACCTATAAGGCTAGACTCGTTGCAAAAGGTTTTCGTCAAAGACCTGGTATGGACTATGACGAAACTTTTTCTCCGGTGGCTATGCTCAAATCCATTTGGATCCTACTTGCCATTGCTGCCTTCCATGACTATGAAATCTGGCAGATGGACGTTAAAACGGCTTTTCTAAACAGCTGTTTGGAATAGTGCGTTTACATGGATCAGCCAGAAGGTTTCGTAGACAGTGGGAGCAGCGGGAAGGTGTGCAAGTTGCTTAAATCCGTTTATGGATTAAAGCAGGAATCGCGTAGCTGGAACATCTATTTTGATGAGGCAATCAAGGAATTTGATTTCATCAAGAACGAAAACGAACCTTGTGTCTATTAGAAGATTGTAGGACGAACTGTCGTGTTCCTAGTCTTGTACGTGGACGGCATTCTTTTGATAGGAAATGACATTCCTATGCTACAATCGGTCAAGCTATTTTTGTCACAACGGTTCTCCATGAAGGACATGGATGATGCCTCGTACATTCTGGGGATCAAGATCTACAGAGATAGATCTAAGAGACTACTGGGACTTTCACAGTCCAGGTACATAGAGACCGTAGTAAAGAGATTTAGTATGGAGGATTCCAAGCACGGTAACATACCCGTATTGCACGGAATTACCCTCTCCAAGAAGATGTCTCCTAAGACTGACGGGGAGAGGGTTCGCATGAGCACTATACCCTACGCTTCGGCGGTAGGATCTATAATGTATGCGATGCTATGTACAAGACAAGATGTAGCTTACGCGCTGAGCGTGGTGAGCCGGTATCAGTCAGACCCAGGAGAGGACCACTGGACGGCAGTGAAGAACATTCTCAAGTACCTGAGAAGGACTAAGGAGATGTTCCTGGTTTACGGTAATGGAGACCTCAGGGTCGAGTCCTTTACCGATTCAAGCTTCCAGAGTGACAAAGATGACAGCAAATCTGTCTCAGGTTTTGTGTTTACCCTCAACGGAGGGGCAGTATGTTGGAGGAGTTCCAAACAGGATACCGTCGCAGACTCGACGATGGAGGCTGAATACATTGCTGCAAGCGATGCCGCAAAAGAGGCGGTCTGGATGAAGAAGTTCATTAGTGAACTTCAGGTGGTTCCGTCCATTGTTGACCCAATACCTTTGTATTGCGATAACAATGGGGCTATAGCTTTAGCGAACGAACCAAGGTCCCATCAGAAATCCAGACACATCTTAAGGCGGTATCACCTGATCAAGGAGATCAGTGATCGCCAGGAGATCGAGTTACGGAGAGTGGACACAAAAGACAACACGGCGGATCCATTCACAAAGGCCCTCCCTCAAACACAGTTTGAGCGACTTTTTAAGCTATTGGGTATGCGGTACGCCAGCAGCTGGCCCTAGTGCAGACGTTGGGTATGCAGTACACCAATTACTGGCCTTTAGTGCAAGTGGGAGATTGTTAGATATGTATGCCCTAGAGGCCATTATTGTATAGTACTAGTTTGTATAATACATTTTGGAGGCTTGGGATATATATGCGGTTTTACGACAGTCTTGCTCGATATAGTAGTATGCTACTTGGTTTGTTTCTATCTTAATATGTGTATATGTTTCTTTTAACATATCGCTGAAACATATTGATGGAGCCCTTAGGATCTTTGCTTGACTACCGGCGTTGTGATGGCGATCACACTAGTGGGGGCTGGGTAGTCTATAAGCACATCCTTATTCTTGGTCCCTAGTCGTATGATTATCGAGACAGGGCATCGATACTCCAGAGTATACTGGTGCATACGCTTCTCTTCCCAGTATGGGAGATGGTCTGTCCCACAGCCATCAGTACGTCGTACTGGAGATAGTATGCGGGTGCTCGTTAGGTTACGAGTACACTGGATAGGACTCGTCGGGAACTGTTGGTTGGTATTATACCTATCGTCAATTAACAGTTCCCAGGTGACATGAGTACAGCTTATTCCGCTAACTTGACACTGTCACTTCGCCTCGAGTGTGTTCCCACTGTTCTTTGATTACTACCCTACCACGGCTCTACTGAGTCGTGCAAATAGGTAGTAGTTGGGTGCAGTCCCGAAGCACTTGGAGGCAGTGACAGTTAGACAGGATTTGTCTCTCCCGGTATTGGGGGTTGATATCGCGCTGTGTCTAGGAGAGCCATTACACATAGTCGTCCCTGGCCAGGGCAACCGAGATATACTGGTAGGTTTCCAGTGTTATCTCAGGGTGTTCTGGGCTACACTCCAACACGACTTGTACCGCTATTAGGGGACTGACGTTTACCACCCCCTAGGCCCGCCATGCGATATTCTCAGACGAACAGACCAGACTGTACGGAGATTGTCACATACAGGCTCAGTAAGAGTTCGGATGGGTTCACCTCATCAGTCTTCTTATCGGCATCTACATGGGGACCGTTACGTACAGCTAGTGCCGCTTGGGGTCTGTGGTTAACCCCACTGCCAGCGTAGTAGAGTCCCACACAGAGGGTTATTCTCCTTTGGGCAAAACTGAGTAGAGGTCGCATGGTTTTTAGACGGGGTTCGTTCACATCCGCGTACTTGTGCACATTTGGTGTCCGGACAGTTATTACTAGCGGGCTTTAGTTTTAAGCCAGATCATAGTATATGTTTTCGGATTGGTTTTATCTCATTGTATTCGTGTTCCTCAGAACACGGATGCCGGTGTGTATGCACAGTTGACTGAGATAGAGGCAGAGGATTCTCATTAGGGTTATGGTACGGGTGTGTATGCACAGTTGACTGTTGTCTTTTTCCAAACCCTAATGAGAATAGGAAATATGATTAATAATATTAGTTAACAATTATTGTGCCATGGTTGAGTTGAATTCTTTACTTTTGTTGACTTGTTGACTTTAGATGACCGGTTGACCAAAGTAGACTTGTTGACCATCATCATTTGTTTTCAAAGATGCTTCTTATTTTTTGCACAAAGCATTTAATGAATGAAATGATAATGGTCATTCATCAACTCACCATCACAAATTGTTAATTATTATTATTGTTATCATTTTCTAAAATAAGAGAGCATGGTTGTAAAAAAAATTGATGATTCTTACTTGCATCTTCTCTCTCATCCTTTGCTCTCCTTCTTCCTCTAGCTCAAGGAAAAATCTCTCATGAGTTGAGAACCATTTGCCTTGGAGATAAAACACCAAAACTACTCTCTACTCATCCTAAGGTTAAAGGTCTAGCAAACCTAACACTTTAGTTACCTTAAGGTTGAGGTAGGAGCTCAAGTTCGAGGCCCTCGGGTGGATCTATCTTCGGCAAAGAGGAGACGACGAGGAGGAGCCATTCAAGCTACTACAAGGAGCTAGCAAGGAGGAGAACAACAAGAAGAGAAGGAGTTCAAGACTAGGTATAACCCCCTAACCGAGTAGCTAAAGCTCGTAGTTGTTGCTAGTGTGTTGTTTAGCAAAGATCCGGGTTTTCTAGTCCATCTTACCAAAACCCCAAAAATCGTTTTTCACCATTTCCGCAACCCTGAAAGAACCGGGAGAGGTAACGTGGACCTAACAGCCTCGACTACCTGTACCCTAGTCTCTGGGTCACCCTCAGGAAGATCCATTGGAGCGGCGGCCGACAAAGATGCCTCCCCCGAAGGAGCAAGCGCTTCGGGAGCGGGAACCACCGAGGAAGACTCCATCACGAGAGCGACGGTTGCATCGACCCCCTCCACACTGATTGGTGTTTCATTAGGGATATCAGCAGAATCTACAATCAAAGTGCGGCTCAGAGCCTCCGCCGCCGCCGAAGTCCCTGCAAAGTTTGTACGAGGATAAGGACACGTACATATATATACGAGCAATACAAAATATTACAAAGAGATACGTGAACGTACCGATGCGCAAGGGAGCCTCCAATATGGCCTGTTCAAGCCGACGCTCCTTCTTGAGGAGATATGCTCGCCGAGGTCCGAGAGTAGACTCGTGGCCATCGGTCCATAGTGAAAGCGCGTCCTCAGCGTCGGCCGAAACAGCCTGTTTAAGGGCCCTTTCGCCCCATTCTTCCAAAGGGCCTATAAATTGCCACCGTATCCACGGAGGGTCTTCGTAAAAGATGACGGCAGGGTAAGGCTTCTTCGGAATCCTTACGTTCTCGGATTCATCTTGCGAACGTCTTATAGCCTCGGCCAATTGTGCGGCTTCCTCGGCAGATGAACTCGGGAAAAGTATGCCACCATCCGATTCTTGCATAGCTAGCGGTTCATCCTGAAGAATAGGCTCAGACTCTATTAAAGAATCAAACAGATTGGTGGCCATCTTCCTTCGCCTCTTAGACCCAGAACTAACCGCCAAAGACGATCGTTTCCTCCCCCGTAGAGCTTTGGTATGGCGCTGACCCACTTCACCTTCAATGTCCTCGCTTAGCGGTGCTACCGAAGACGACACGGCCATTGTCGACGCCGCGAACGATGATACTGCTACCGGCACCATATTAGCCCTTGATTGAGCCCGAGTACGCAGTGGCATACCAGCTATAGGAGTTAAGTCCACTTCCGCCGCCCCCGGAATAAGTACGACACTGGTATCCCTCAAGGGAGGACGAACTGTTGCACGTGGTTACGGCGGAACTCCCGTGGCTCGAATCGGGATGGGAGCGCTGTATCCAAGAAGCACCCATTTCTCCTCAGCAATAATTGGACTAACCCGGTGGAGGTACCAGCCCATGAAAGACCCCACACATCGAGGAATATGATCAGCTTCAGGGATCATGAAGCAAGAACCAGTGTTCAGCCACATAAAGTGATGAGCGGCATCATGAACAGCTTCAGGCGATGGGCTAGGCGCCACTGTAAATGCCTCGAAGGGGATGCCCTAATCATATCCAAGTTGCCGGGCAAAGCGGTGAGGGTTGTACCTCATAAAGAGGGCCTCACCGTTCTGAAGAAATACCAGATAACCTGGTCTGATCGCGTACAGGTGCATGGCTTCCCTGGGCTTCAGAGAAGGTACCCCCTCTTTCGACAAGTCGTGGAGCTTTTGAATCGGTCCTGAGGGAGCAGATAGGGCTCGATCGATGAATACCATTCCGCCCGTATTAGCATAGGGAGCGATCAGCACACGAATAGCCCCAAACTGAGTCGGGTCAGGAGCAGAAGCGTCCACCAGCCGCATGAGTCGAAGAAAAGTGTAGGCGTCATAAAATTTGGGTCTTTGGTGCGCAGCAAAGGCCCCCAACATGTGCATCTCAATCCAGGACGTGAAGTAATTAAGAGAGAAGTTTACCACATCTACACCTGGAGTTGAGGTATTAGCCGTGGCGCCTAACCCATGATATAGATGCGCTAGCCCCGGAATGCCCACAGCTAGTCGCGTTCCCTCAGCAATGCGATGAGCAGGGTAAATAACCGAGGCTCTCATAAAACGGCGATACATGGGAATGATGAACCAGCTAAGCCAAACACTGATGAAGCCCATAAAGAAAGTCTCCTCATCTATACCAGGAGCTGCAATCGACTCAAAAGATACCACCGACATGATGGGAATGTAATACTGCGGCAAGTCCTCTTCTTTAGTCAGCGGCCTGTTTAAACCAAACCCAAAGGGGTCATTAATGTTCGCGAACTTTGGAGCCGTCTTTGATAGGACATCCTCACGAAGGAAACAAGCGATAAAACTTTTAAAAGTGATGCCCTGCTCCTCTGACTCTGCGAACAGTTTGTCAAAAATACTTAGGGTCTTGATCAAACTTGGGCGCTTGTGGCGGACGGCGTTCTCGGTCGACAGGCCGTCAAGCATGGCAGGCTCAGTTTCGAAGACATACTCATCGGGAGGCAGCAATTCTTCATAAAGTGTCCCTCTGACCGGCAGCCCTGAGATCTCGTGAAATTCCTCTAGAGAAATTGAAACTTTGCGGTCCCCTAGAAGGAAGGTGTTGGTGGGAAGATTCCATTGGTTCAAGAAAGCCTTAACCCACCAAACATGGGGAGATTGGTAGTGGAAAAGGGATGCATATATCGCCTGATAGAGACCAACCCTCTGCAGTCGCGCGCGATGGACGGACAGGATGTAACGAGCCCAGAGAAGGTAGCCCGTGGGGTGTCGAGGGGTAAGCCCTATCTTGTAAATCTGTCCCCATGGCTGGGCTTCACCCTGGAAAATGCGGTGCCCTAAAATATCTATAGCCGACACCGGATGGTTCGGAATACCAGTTGTTGAAGGCTCAAGCCGTCCCATAGGGGTCCAATTCGGCATCTCTACAGCAAGGGCAGTCCATGGAGGATCCATCGGCAGGAATGGATAGGTAGGCTCCGTCGGTATCTCGCAAAGAAAACTGCAGCGACCGTGGATGATGTGACCGTACCAGGTCCCCCATAAAAGTAAATTGGTGCGATTTGGGTCATGAGCCTTAATCATCTCCATCACTTCCTCGTCAGACGGTGACTGAGGAAAGGCAACCTCCGAGCGAGTGAACAGGAAGTATGGAACAGAAGTCATTGTGCCTGAAATAAAAGAAGGGGAAACTGTTAAGCGAAGCCAACACGTGTGTATATGTGTGTGTGTGTGTGTTTGTAAATGCATATATAAAAAGACAGTGGAAGAAAGCGACAAAGGACTTATTATATGAGACCATTGGTTACAAAACGCATGGGTCCCGCAAAATCAAGATGGCGGCTTACTAATGATGAGGCAAAGCAATCACTATGAGAACAAAAGGAAGATTCTCAATAAATGAACAGTGGATTTTCAAATGACCCTACACATTCGCAAAAAAAAAGAAATCCATCTTGGACTCTGCAAAAATCAAGCAGAGCAGAGGAATTAAATTCCCAGAAAACCCTACTGCAAATCATTTCTTTTGTTGCAAAGAAACAACTCAGGGCAAGAAAACCCCAAGAAGTTCTCTGGGAAGAACTAAGTTCTTCAGAGGAATTAAATTCCTTTTGAACAAGAGAATTAAATTCCCGGAAATATTTTTTCAGAGCCAAAGCTCTTTGAGATGGAATTAAATTCCAGAGAAAAGACAAGCATCGCCATCGATCCCTGAAGATCAGAGAAACCCTAAAAGGTCTATTGTTTAAAGATTGAATGGTTTTCTTTTTAAATAACTTTAAAAAAAATGGGTTCTTGTTAAAAGGAAAAACCCTTGGTGTGGATTTAAAATCCAATGAAGGTTTCTGCAAAAGTTCTTCAGTCATTCAAGATCATTACCTCAGAAAAGGGAATCTTTCAACAGAGTTAAACTCTGAAAAATTTTCAAGACAGAGAACTAAGCTCTGAGAAAAGAGAATTAAATTCTCAAAGGGAAAAAGTAAGAAAAGAAGAAGATGAGCAAAGTGGAGGCGCTTCTGAAAGGACGCTGCCATTTATAGGATGTGATGGGAAACGCTTCGTCTCCCCTATTTCCTAGACAGATCCAATGGTCACAAAGGTGACAGCATTGTACTCACGTGCAGACACGTGAGAACAATGCTGTTGGGGCATTTTTCCCCTGATAAAAATCAGGAAATACCTCAATGAGGTATCACGTGCTCACACGTGACCAAGGGTCACGTGTTGACACGTGATAATTTCCTATGAACTCCACTTTATAGAATTAAAATTCTAAATCAAACGAAAATGCAACAAAACAGCTAAGGAAATACCTCAATGAGGTATCACGTGACCAAGGGTCACGTGTTGACACGTGATAGTTTCCTAAGATCTCTACTTTATAGAATTAAATTCTGAATCAAACAAAAGTGTAAACAAAACGGCTAAGAAAAGACCCTAATGGGGCATCACGTGCGCACACGTGACCAAAGGTCACGAGCTGACACGTGATGGTCCTTTAGCCCTGATTAAGAGACAGAATTGAATTCTGAATGAAAGAGGGTCACGTGCCAACAAGTGACAGGTCCCCCAGCTCTTTAAGTGATAGAATTAAATTCTATTTCAATGGTCAAACGTTGGGATCACGTGCCAACACGTGATGGGCTTTAAAAGCCTTCTAAGCTAAACAGAACTAAATTCTAATTAAGGGAAATCAAAGACCCTAACTGAGAAAATATTTCTTTAAATCTTTCCAAACAAAAAAGATGGTGCTCTGTAAAATAGAGCACCGTTGGATTAAAAATCCAATGGTGATTAAAAATCACCAATTTATGGAAAGATTTTATACAAGGAAAGAGTTCCCTGAAATTCACCAAGAATAACAAACAGAAAATCTTTTGGATTAAAAATCCAGTGGTGAATAAAATTCACTGAGTGGTCTAAAAAGATCATGTTAGTTACAAAAACAAACAAAATCTTTCAATGAAAGATTGACTAAACAAATTGATTCTTTTCCTTCTCCTATAAATAGGAGCCAAGGAGAGGAGAAACATATAGAATTTTGGGATCTTGAAATAGCAGAGAGAAAAAAAAGGAGAATTTAATTCTCAAGAAAAAAAACCCTAGGTGAGAAAGGGGAAAAAAGATAAAAGCTTCAAAAAGAATTTAATTCTAAATCTAAGAGTTTAACTCTTCTGCAAAAGAAACTTAGTTCTTCCTCTGGTTGAAGGTCTGCAGAAGCAAATCTCCCCACAGATTGAGAATTTAATTCTCATCGGGGAGATTCTGCCATGCAGATCCAAAACTTAGAGAGAGAATTGAGTTTAGAGAATTCAATTCTCCCAATTCACAGGAATTTAATTCTTCCAAGATAAAACCAGGGTTTAACCCTATATGAGAATTCAATTCTCCCAAATTTATAGGAATTTAATTCCTTCAAGATAGACAAAACTAGGGTTTAACCCTACTTGAGAATTTAATTCTCTCAAATTCACAGGAATTTAATTCCTCCTAAATGAAATTAGGGTTTCACCATACATAAGAATTTAATTCTTCCATATGCATAGGAATTTAATTCCTCTAAAACATAATTAGGGTTTAACCCCACAGAGAATTTAATTCTTAAAATAAAGAGACTTGAAAGATCTCCATGCACGTAAAGAACATTGGTCACGTGATGACACGTGACCCCAATCCGCAGTGATCAGAAAGAAAGAATAAAGCTAGGTTACGTGACCCCACGTGACCCCTAAACAGATCCCCTAAAAATGAGAAGGAAAAAGCTTTGAGGCAATGCCTAACGTGACCCCCACGTGACCCTCATAATATAGGGAACAAAAGCAAAGGCAGTATTGGCTTTGGGCGCTCTCACGTGACCCCTAATAAATTCTTTAATAATCAATGCACAAATATCCATCATGTGTCAACACGTGATGGCCAGAAGATTAAAAGTGTTTAAACACTTATTTGCATAACAAAGTAAAGGAGATCTGGCCCCACCTTTGGGTGCCCTCACGTGTCCCCACGTGACCCCTTCCTCTCTAGTGTTTAATACTAATTTGAGCATTTTATTTCCAGTGTTTAACACTGTTATCCTCTAGTATCTAACACTATTTTTAAGCCAATCTTAGCCAAATTGGCTAAGTTTCCAGAGGAAAAAACCTATCCTTTAACTAAACCTCAAAGTTGAGTAAAACTCAGAGCCACAATGTTTAATGCTCAGTCAAAAACAAAAATGTTATCAGAGCCCTCAAACTCTTGTTTAGCATTGCTAAATGATGGTGAGCTGACCCAGACAAATGTCTAATGGTCCAATAAAGGGCCAATATTTCAAACTTAATTGGACTTAGCCCAAGTTGGCCATAAGTCCTCAATTCAGATTTAACTGAGCCAATGTGCTCATAATCTAATTAATTGATCTTAGTTCCAAATCGGACTACAGATCCCCGATCGACTTTGGTTCAAGGGTACATCTCTTCACTCCTTTGATATTTGTCGTTGTAATCCTTCAACGTCTTCAGAGAGGTGACGGGTCTCAACAACCACACATTTCACGGACTATGATGTCCTTAACCTTGACTGTGAGGTCTTTAAACTCACGGACTATGATGTCCTTAACCTTGACTGTGAGGTCTTTAAACTCACGGACTACAATGTCCTTAACCTTGACTGTGAGGTCTTTAAACTCATGGACTATGATGTCCTTAACCTCGACCGTGATGTCTTTAAACTAACATTGGACTGTGGGGTCCTTAAACTCATGGACTATGATGTCCTTAACCTCGACCGTGATGTCTTTAAACTAACAGTGGACCGTAATGTCCTTAAACTAACAATGGACCACCATGTCCTTAAACTGGTAATCGGCCGCAATGCCCCTAAACTAGAAAATAGAGTCCAATTGCTCTTTTGTTGGATCTAAACGATCCCGTTAAGTCGATCTTAGTCTAAAATGAGACTAACGTATCCTTAACAAACGTTTAAATTGATCTTAGTCTCAAATGAGGCTAACGTATCCTTAAACCTAACCCCCAAACCTAAATCTAAGAAGATACGGATTTGGACTAGTCCACGCCCTACGGGCGACAACATAAATTAGTCTCCGTATACAATCCACGGGCAACCGCAAACAAAACAAACACCCACGACACGAAGTGACCATTTGGAGAAGGAGAAAGTTGTTACCGCGATGCGGTAGCGTAATTAACTGTAGGGGCTTGCGCCTGCAGGGAAGAGCGTCCCCATAATCAAAAACCCCTCAAATGAGGGGGAATCTGATGAAGTCTGCTACATCGGCCGTATCCGTTTAAACCTTCGATACATGGTTCCATAAATCAACTTGGCATCTTCGGAGAGGTGGACGGATAGCACCAATTAGCATCTGCCTCGAAATTCAGGCAAGACGGACCTACGCGGTCGCGTCTCTGTGTTTCGGAGGGGAACAACCACACCATATCTGTCACGTCCCGAAAGTACGGAATATGACCGGCACTTAAACTACGAACGTCTCAAGGCGTACGTATTCTAAGTAAGCCGAAAACTCAGAAATCCAAACCAAGAAAAGTAGTAGAGTGTAGGAAAAACCAACTTAAAGTAAGTAGTTTCAATAGCATAAGCCGAATTATGCGGTTTTTAAAAACATCAAAAATTTCCTGAAAATTTCGGCAGAGTCTCCTTTATAAATACTGGCCCCCAAATGGGATACAACATGAATAGTATACGAAATCAATAAAAAGGCATCCCCAAGCGGGAGCTAGCTCTTCGTCAATCGACGGCCACAACCACACAAGCAATATAATATACAACGCCAACGGCGAGGATCAAAACTCAAAAGGAAACTCAAAACCACAAGAAATCCACAGAAATATAACGCGCGACTCTAAGGTCGAAAGAATAACATCACTGGTCTCTATCTCAAAAATAAATACATGTTTGGTTGATGGAACTTCTAGATACAACAGAGTAATAATATACAAGTTATATAATGGGGGTTACGATACAAGTAAACCCACCTACTAGTAAATCACCCGAAAGAAACTATGCCCGCAAGCCGTAATAAAACCTGTACGGCAAACCTGCAAGAAACTGGGGCACAACGGGGGTGAGTTGCCAACTCGTGAATAGAAAAACATCTATGAATAGAAATCGCATGTATGACGTAATCCTAGGTCATACGATCAATATACATCCTCAAATATATATAACCAGCAGCCTATAACAAGGCTAGGGTAAATATCTAACACGAGTGTAATCTCACGTGCCCGTGTCAGTGCCCAAGGGTAGCAATATAACATATGAATGAGGTATGAATGCATGAAAACAGAATACATGTAAATGAAGAACTGTTTTCATAATTTAGTGAGATTTCCTTTGTATTTTTAAAATGAGGTATCATAATGAAATCAGCATAAAACAGTGCCTAGCATCGGCACAAAACGTAATCCCAATATCTCGATATCTCTGTATCACAGTCTCTGTACCTCAAAATCAGAAAATCTCAATGTCTCAATCATAATATTTAGGGCGCCGTCAGTCCAGACCGGCCCCTACCATCCATCTCAAGACCACGACGGTATCCTCCGGATATCCGACGTGTCGGGTAAAATCACCGGTAGGTAGTGCTCCCCTGCCAGGCTCACATCGTCATCATCACGCGCTTCTTGCCCCGGGGTACCTTACCGAGTCCACCATGTACCCGAAACGGTTCATCCGCCTCCTCGAATCGGGTCTCGAAATCCATCAGCAAACTCATGGTGGACGACTCATACATCATGGGAAAACCGCACTTTTTATTTTAAAGAGAGAAAGAAGCTTATATAAGTTTTGCGGTTTTCCCCCAAATCCAGAAAATCTTATAGAAATCCGAATCCAATCCTCAATAGCATGTAAACAGTGCATATCGGCATAAAAATCCATGAATGCGGCATAACAATGAATATTAACATGCATGAAGTAACAAGTAAATCTACAATGTCTAATCTAGCATATAAGGCGAGTACACTAATATCATGTCTAAATTATTAGCTAACAACCTATGTCAATGCAATAGTATTTCTAAAGTGTACGTGGCATGGCAATTACCGATGAAGATGTGTGTGAGCCGGCAAGTAAGTGTACGTGGTACATACACATCATCGGTAATGGTGCTGGTGTCCTAACAGCATGATATCAATAATGTAGTACGAAACATAATATAAGCATGCGATGCGAAGCGAACCAAAATAATGAGCGGAAGCTGAATACTAGACGCAACTATAACTAATCTGCATTAATCTAATATAAGTCCTACAAATGGTGCCTTTTGAAATAACACGAATCATGGGGTTTTGAAAATAGGGGCTACGGTGTTTTTATGAAAAGATACGTCTTTTGAAATCTCCGTAAGATCCCTTAGGCTGTCTTTTAAAATACCCACGATTCGTTAGTTTTTGGAATAGGTAAGAATCGAATCTAATCTAACAACTAAACTAAACTAAAGGGCTAAGCTAACCAGCTGGACTACAGGTAAGGAAACCGCCTAACATCTGAGTCGATATATATACATACCTGTATATATATTAGTCGGTGATCCCGCCTCAATAATATCATATCCGATACCATATCTATAATCAGACATCCTAAGTCAAGAGTGCGGATCAATCATCAATATATAGCTCGTACATAAATCCGTCGTACGGCATCCCAAATCTGGGTACGGGTCAATATCACATTCATCATACTATTCATCTGGTATCCTCTTTATCAAATATCATACAATTTTCCCGATCTAAATCGAGCAGGTTTTCCATGAAGAAGATTTTTTTTCAGATCTACGTCTAGTACAATACTGATACCGCCTAAGTATGCATGCAGGTGTAAGAATCACTACGCCAAAAAACCCGCTAAAACATCATGTCGTATATCAATACGAACCAAATCACATCACCGATCTCCTGGCCTCAAGCCCAATCTCATCGACTCATCTCAAATTCCAAATACTATTCACAAATCCAGTATATGAACACATAGTCCCATACCTATGTAAACACATAAAAATACAATCCCATATACGCACTTATGAAAGAAGAATGTATGCAAGTATGGGTGTGTGTGTGTATGTGTGGTGCAACCACTACTCTAGGTTTTCACATCACTAACCAATCCAATCACACCTAGAATCCATCTTTTAACATCAATAATCTCAAAAAATATACAATCAATATCTGTGTGTATACGTATTCGTATACATTACCACGAACTGCGGGGGTGCTATACGCCATCCACCCGACTTCTTCCCGTAGATATAAATCTACTCACCTGCACTCAGTGTGTCGGTGTCGATGTCTCCATCATCTTCTGCATCATCTCGGAATCCACGTGAAGGTACCTACAATGATCAACCATAGCAATGCGTATGAAAATCAAGGCAGAAAACCGATACAGCGCACAGTGTGCTCATAGGTTTGAACCTATGGCCCAAACATGCAAATCCAACAAACAACCCCTGTTGTCGATGTACGAACACCCGACAACCAAATACAAATCCAAATATCAAGAAAGTGCATTTAAAAATACGGAAAACACTGCCTAAAACACACCAAAATGCTCCCAGATTTTCCCCAGATGACAATTAGCCAAAACTGCATATAGGGGGGGTCTAATTTAGTGCAAAATGAGCCCTGGAACAAAAAATTGACCGATTCACTTCTACTCTGGCCGCAAATTGCGGCTAGAATGATTAAATTTGCGGCCGTAGGTTTGAGTTAGGGGCTCGGGTCTTGGTGGTAGCTTCCTAGGTGCCTGCACGACTCACTGTCAGCTCAATTTTATTTTTGGTGCCCCCGGGTTGCTCCAGATTCCAGAACACCTTCACAGATCACACAAACCGACATGAAAAGTTCCGTAATTCCGTATTTTTGGGTTTCAGGTTGTGCTAGGCCAGTGTTTTGGTCAATATAGGGTCTAAGGTCACCATTAGAGTCCAAATCCATAGCCACAACTCAAGTTTACCCTAACCCTTCTAGGGTTTTCCAAAGTGTATAAAACCTCGACAAAACGACACTAAACTTTAAAAGAGGCTAAATCACTTGAAATACTACAATATTTTTGAAGGAATTACCTCAATAGAGACTCAAGAATCTTCCCACAGCACCAAAACACCAACTTTCTTAGTCCATTCTAAAGCTTGTGAGCTTGTGCACACTTTTTGTGAAAGCGATATGGGGTTTTGAGTTTGTTTTGTGTGTGATTGTGATGATTTTGTGAAGGGGGAGAGCAAGAGGGCAGTAGTAGCAGGAGATGGAGGAAGAGGGGGAGAGAAAATGAGAGGAAGAGATAAAGAGAAAGGCCAAGTCAACACCCTCACCTACCCCCTCTCTCTTACCATACCTCTTTTCTTTAATCAAAATCCTTTTCTTTTCTTTTCTTTTCCAAAACCTTCTCATTCAAATAGTAAACCCAAAGTAATAGCCATGGTAAGAAAATGTAACACAAGTGTAGGAAAAAGATGTGTATGTTTTGCACAAAATTGCTAAAAACCCGATTAGCGATTTTTAATCGCGATTAGCACTAAATTAGCATATAATTAATCATAAAAACTTAAAAATGTCATAATTCCATAAAATACCCTATTTTAGAATTTTCCATAATTTTTCCATAATTTTTCCCATTTATCGGTATTTAATTATAAATTTAATATTAAAATAATCAATAAAATAATATTAAATTATAAAAATTCCAAAAATAATATTTTAAAATTTTGAAATGTTACAATCTTCCCCCCTTAAAGAAATTTGGTCCCCGAATTTAAATTTAAACCCCCAATTTCTAAAACATTTCAATAAGAAATCCAAGTCGTCGGGGCTCCGAAATCATCAATACATAAACGCATCATAGCGCAATGCATGCGCATGAGTAATGAGCAGATAACTCAAAAACAAAACTCCGTCAAGCATCCCGCAATCATCGGAGTTATGGTAAGGACACGAATGCCAAATCCAAAGCAAAACCAATATGATATAAATCAGAACTATACATGTAAATATCAAATCTATACATGTAAGTTTCTAAGGAAATGCATGCCAAATCTTTTAAAGTCGTTGTGCAATGCGCATAACACTGTACAGAGGCGGACGTCTATTATAAGAAAATAACCATATACGTATATACCTTTTGTTTAATATGCACGTTCCGCCGTTTTGAAAACAATTTAGAAGACTTTCCTTGTTTTAAACGTTTCGTGTCTTATCAGACGCGTAGGTAAATACTGAGACTATAGCTCGCTTTTGGAAATCCCTTCGATAACTTTCAATACATGCAAAATATATTCAGGCACTGTCATCTGATCAGTCCTGCTCAGTACGAAAACCAATCGCAATATCATGAAAATATACTACTTCATAAGAAATCGATCCCAAAAAGTGCATATGAAAACCCTGTGCATCCGGTGCGCACGGAGATCAAAATCCATGAATGTACACAAAAACAACATCAAGGTGCAATGGTTGTGCACACAACTTTGGTCATAGGCATCGTGTGTGCCTAACCGCAAAATCAGGTGCATCTGACATGCACGAAAATTCCGATTTAGTGCATCTGGTGTGCACCAAATCGCATCTCATAACAGGCGCCCAACATGCGCTAAAAATCCAAACCCGGTGCATCCATCATGCATGAAATCATGAAATCCAATATCGAGTGTCGAACACGCGCAAAATCCAATCAGGTGCACAAGATGCACAAAACAAATATCGAGTATCACAATCGAAATCGAAGTCCAGTGCATCTAAGTGCACAAAAGGCGTATCACTGCACTGCAAGCATATATAAACTATACAGAGTGCAGGAACCAAATCGTGTGCGTGCATACGCACAAAATCAACTCAAATGTCTAAAACCGTAAAATCACAAGCATGTGA
Source organism: Agapanthus africanus (assembly GCA_030015575.1). Classification (NCBI taxonomy): domain Eukaryota; kingdom Viridiplantae; phylum Streptophyta; class Magnoliopsida; order Asparagales; family Amaryllidaceae; genus Agapanthus; species Agapanthus africanus. The sequence goes on from CM057337.1 coordinate 522,442,119, forward strand.
AATCAAAGCATGAAAACGATATCAAGTGCAACACTGTGCAAAGATCGTAAATCCTCAATCATCAAAATCAAATCATGCGAATAAATCACGCAAAACATCGAAATCAATAATGGCGGAATAGTACCGCTCAAGCGCATCCTCTAAGAATCTCGGGCCAACTGTCGCGGTCACTAGTGGGATGTCTCGTCGATGATCATGAACTCTAGCCTGCTGGTGTGCGTAACAATGACCACTCCTGGGTCAAGGCCTTCACTGTGAATTACCAATCTCTCGGTCCATCGGCTCATCGGCCCTGTCAGGTGTGCTAACGGGGATGATCCCGTTCTGGCACTTCTCTGGTCATCTCTCGGTCAATCATCGCGACCACTCGTCAAGCAGCATGTCACCGGCGTCGGCCTTTGGCTCTCTGAATGCACATGACACATCTAATCCTGGGTGCAAATATCATTGCAGCAGTATCCTGGAAGGAATCCTGCTCAAGGTCTCTTCCAAGTCTCGTCTCTGCCTAACTGTCCGGAAGTCATCGTCCTTTACTATATCTGTTTCTTGTTCCGGAACAGCTGCATACTCACCGCGACTCCTTCTGGAAGGTATATCCAAGTACAATGCCTCGGCATGCGTATCGCATCTCTGATGTCGGCGGAGTAGAACGTCATCTTATCAAGATCTCGTACGAACCACTTACTCCACTTTTCTCTAAGGTTGACCGCTTCGGACTCGTCTCGTCGTGGCTGCATGGACTGAGCTCCAACGGCTATCCTCGTATCGGGAGTCTCCCAAGAAATGCATCTCACCACCTAGCATCCGAATTAAGTCGAGCCATACAATCGAGTCGTCAAAACCTCATAATCCCCCAAGAGCTCAACATCTTGGGCACAGTTTAATAGTATCGAGTACATACCACATCATCGGTGGTCCAGCCGTAGAAGGGCAAACCCAAGCCTCAACAACCTTAACCGCACAAGCCTGGGCTGACTCGATACCGTATCAGGAGGTGAAGCAGAGAGAGTCAAGTCCCCCTCTCGCGCGCGCAGGATTAAGGATTAATCCTTAAACGCGCGCATGGCACGGCTATCTTTGACCAACTGACTGGATAGCCTTATCGGCTTGAGAATCCCAGGGTTCTACTTTTTTTTCGGCGCCGCAGAACTGCCGCAAACCCTAAGGTTCAAAGGCGTTAACACGGTCATTAAGTCGAGTTAGGGTTTCATTCTTCTAGAGGGACCATATAATTTCCTGCATGTCTTTCCGACTACCTTAAACTTGGAATAATAGGTTTCTGACATTCGATCGTCTCTGTTGACTCCCAACATCTCCGCGTGAAGTCGTCTCTAGCTGAAATCAATCTATCTGATGACCTCGCATCGGGGTAGGCGAACGATCCACATGTTAGTTATATGTATGCCCTAGAGGCCATTACTGTACATAGGATGTATATTGTAGTGGATGCTGGGACATATATAGGGAGGACTTTCTTGCTCGACATGATAGTATGCTATCTGGTTACCCTTTACCTTAACGTGTATGCTGATTGTCTCTCTGTTACATGTTGGTAAAGCCCTTAGGATCCGTACTTGACTACCTGGACTATGATGCGGATCATACTAGTGGGGACATGGTAGTCCATAAGTACATCCTTCAAAGTCCCTAGTCGTGGGTGTATCGAGACGGGGCATCGATATACCAGAGTAGACTAGCGTATACCTTCTCGACCCATACAGATGGGCGATGGATGATCCCATATCCATTGGTGTTTGACATCAGAGATGATATACGGGTGCTCAGTAGAGACTGGGTACACTGTACGGACTCGCCGAGAACTCCCAGATGGTATTATACCTCACGTCAGATGGCAGTTCTCTGGTGACAGTGGTACAGAGTAGTCTGTTGACCCGAGATCGTCATAGAGTCTTGTGTGGTTCCCACTGTGCTTTGATTTCCATCTTACCACGTCCAAGAGGGCGTGCAAAACGGTGGTTTTTGGGTACAGTCCCGAGTCACATGGAGGCAATGAGCGATAGGAGGGGATTCGTCTCTCCCGGTATAGGGGGTTGATGTTGCGCTGTGTTCGATTGGTTATAACAGGAAATCCCTGGCCAGGGTTGCTGAGATTTACTGGTAAGTGTTACCAGTAGTTTCTCGAATTGTTATAGACCTCATATCGACACGACTTATCGAGCTATTGGGGTCTGACGTTTACCACCCCTAGGCGAGATATGCGACATATCAGACGATCAGACCGGACTGTACGGTAGTGTTACTGGTTGGATTCACTGGAGTGTGAGCGGGCTTGCTCGTCGATCTTCAGATCGCTCAGTACCCGGGTGGCCGTTACGTTTAGCAGACCGCTTGCGGCTTGTGGGTGTTTGATATGATCATCATCTGCTGCCGGCGTATTGACGAGTCTTTAGAGTCCTACACAGAGGTTTCCTGGCTCAAGCGAAACGAAATAGGAGCGCATATGAGATATGTGCGGGACCGAGAATAATGCGTGTATGTGATACCGTATTTCATTCTCGCGATGAATGTGTCGAATGGTTATATGCGATATAACCTAGTTATCGAATCGAGGGTTGATTCGATAAGCCGATACATTGGATACTAGTCGGTTATATGCGATATGACCGGATCGCTAAATCAAGTGTTGATTTAATGATTTAATGCATAATTATATATTTGATATATTACTTTGCGTTAACTAGTATCGGTTCACTTAAGATGGATTTTCTCACTCGGATGTGCGCATTGTATATGCGATATACTTTTGTGCACTTGATTGTATCATGATTGATGATACATGTTATGCTAGGGTTTTTATGTAAAGATCAAACCATGGTTACATGATTATGGTTAGGGTTTTGTTTTATTCACTTATTTATTTATCCATTTCATTTTGGAAAATAAATGAGAAGAGAAAAGAATGGTGGCTTTATTTGTTGTTTAGTTGAAGCTTCATGAAGCTTTGACTTTGTCCACCATTCTTATCTCATCCTTAACCCTAACCATTCCTTTAACCCTTGGTTAATTCTCTACACATAACCATAGTTAGGATTATGATAAGTTTGGATATTCTTTTCTTTTTTAAATAACTTATGATAATTCTTTCTTCTTCTTCTTCATCTTCTTCCATGAAGAAACCTCCACTTCATCAATGGTGATTGATGAAGATGAGTGAGAAATCCAATTCTAAAGTGAACCCAACTCCTATTTCTTCATCCTCTACCTCTTGCCAAGTAGTAGAGTGTGTTTACTTCACAAGTTTCTTGACTTGGTGAAGTCGGAGCTTGATTTAGCGATGCCTCGACGTAGATCATCTTCGGCACGTCGTCGACGACCTAGCCCGTCCATTCTCCGATGAAGCCGACGCTAGAGCCCGGATTTGATTTGGACAGCGGAGACGACCTCATCTCGGAGCCGTGGAGGTGGAGGACCGGATCTACAAAGGTTGTATATCCGTATCCCTTAGTTAAGTGTTAACTAGTTAGCTTTTTTCGCCTAGTTTTCTAGCAAACGATCCGTAGTCGGGTCTCTCGGCACCCGTAATTTTTGAAAAGGGCATGTTCGATGCCTTATGAGACCTCACTAGTGTGCCTAGGAACCCTACAGTGGTATCAGAGCCTAGCTAGAGCCTTAGGCGAAGTCCAGACGGAATTTGAAACCCGAACGAACCCGAAACCCACACCCGAGAATGCTCTCTGGACATTTTTGAAATATCTGGATTTTTCCAAATTAAAAATTCGTAAAAAATTCAGCAGGGAAAAATAAGAATTACGATGCAAAAATTTTGTCATGAACAGTAATAACGGAGGCGGAACCGCGGCATAAGCCTGGCTTCTGCGGTGGTTCCGCGGCACTATGATGACGTCATCACTCACTTTTTGCACAGTAATTTCTATTTTAATATGCTGAGTTTTCTGGGAATTTTTAATATTCAGTCAACAGTTGAGTTTTCTAGGGTTGTTTTGGGGATTCGAATGTTCGATCGGATTATCAAATTTTGTCTGTGTGACTTTCCGGATAAATTTTAGAATATGTTAAAAAGTTCGACCGGATATAAATACCCAATTTTTCCCCTGTCGGGAAATTTCCAAGTGTTGGATTTTTCCGTAGTTTAACGACGTTCTAAGTAGTGCAAGTAACTCGATGGACCCTCTAGAAGACAACAAACCTTAACTCGATTATGTGACCGTCTTGAACTGCCCTTTGAACCTTCGGGTTTGGGGCAGTACGGCGTGCCACATGTGAGGCGTTGGCTTGACCCTTCTACGGCTGGACCGTTGGTACTGAGGCACGAACTGAATGCTGTTAGACTTATTTCATGTGTTGATCTATATCGGGAAAACTTGGGTGTTCGAATGTTCAATCGGAAAGTTTAACATTTTCTATTTATCTGGAATGGGATACAATAATTGGAATTCACAAGTAGTTATGAGATAACTAAATGAATGTTATAAACATAGCAGTTTAGTCTCACTTGATCGGTTGCCACGGAATTTTGATGTGATCAAAAGTCCGTCGCAATCACGTAGCGTACGCGGATACTCGCCGGGTAAACTTAATAGACAGCCTCACTCCATAGCCCCGACCAAGTGACTGTAGGAGAACCCCGTCGCCGAAAGCATCCGTCCGGGTGCTCGCGGCAGCGGTGTTCCGCCTTGGTGCACTTCGTCGACGGTATCGGGGGTGCGGCCGCCTACTAAAGTTTGCGACGAGTATTCGATCAGACTGTCGGGAATCTTGTTGAATTGCCCGACTTGATATTGAAAAGTGTTTTCGATAATGAGACTAAAATGCGGGGTTTATAATTGTTAGGCATGCGATGTCTAAAGAATTCATTTGGTCAGGCATGCGATGTCTGAGATGGTTGCGGATTCCAACTATTGTAGTTTTACACTTTCTTTTCTGTGACCGTAAGTGTAATATGTGATATCGCCGGTTTCGTTGCTATATGTCAACGACAATTGGGATGCGCATATTTATTTACGTTGATGACATGTGATGTTATGTGTTGCTGGATATGTTATATTGGATCGTCGTGTTTGAATAGCCGGGGGTTTTTATGTGAGATGAGTGTTTTTCTTTTTCATTCATGTAAAAACTTGTATGTAATATTCTTTTATTGGGGCACTTCCAGGTTGCGGAAGATGTCACCGTTTGTATATTATTTACTTTTCCGCACTAGGATAGACCCAAGGAGGGGAGCACAAGTAACCGGGTTCTGGAGTCCAGTAGGAGACCAACTCGAGGAGTCGAGTCCGGGTCTCCTAACTCTAGAATTGGCAGGGTTGCTTGCCGCTCTCGTAGGGGTCTAGGGGTGTGGGTTTGGCTATTCATCACGACCGTGGAATCCGTGTTTTATACTGGCTCGTATTGAAAACACGGACGTCCTAGTATATCCAATATTTCATATGTTTCTTCTGCTGCGATATCTGTGATGTGATCATGTGATGTTCTGTGATAGATACAGTATATAGTATATATGATATATTATATAGACGTTACTTATGTTTTACACCCGTGCTAGCCCTGCCCTGCTCTGCCGTTAGTTACCTAACCTAACGGTGCACGAGGGGACATCGAGGCGAATGCGGATGGCATAAGTGTACGTCGTATTTATCTGTGATGTTTAGGTACTTATACGATGGGACTTCATTGATGTGATTAATTAAATAAAAGAAACCTAAGATGTTGTAGAATCGAATTTCAAAATAAAACAGGTAGCTACAGTTTTTGCTTTGCACAGCGGTATATGTGATATATCCTGCACCTTATTCGATGAGGAAAGGACCGAGATCCCTTCACCGGGAGTGACTCCTTTAGCAATAACTGGCAGATGCTACACACTCGGTTTGTCTTTTGATTGCTTTTAAGAGTTTTTGCTTTGCACAGTGATATATATAATATATCCAGCACCTCATTCGACGAGGAAAGGACCGACGATCCCTTCACCGGGAGTGACTCCTTTAGCAAAACTAGAAAAGCTTCAAAAACACTCCATTTTAAATTCATTCGATCCTACAACGATATCAAGTTCATTACGCAATAGGTTTTCAGAAAAACCTGTCGTAGCCCTCCGTCATTTCAGATAAGTAGTAGTTAGTATTCGTGCTACGTTTGTTGGCCTGCGTCAAGGTGTAGTATGCGGTAGCTAACTGGTGCTTATCTGTATAAGCATATGATGTGATTGGATTAGGGTAGTCGTGCGACTTTGTTGGCCTGCGTCAAGGGTCGTGCGGGTGGGTTTAATTCAATCAGGAAATGACGGGTTGAACTTGACTAGCGGACTATGGTTTGTTGGCCTGCGTCAAGGTCATAGGACGCTAGGGGCAAAATATTATCGGGAATTTCAAGTGTTGAAATTTGCAATGAGATTTCATACCTTCTATGAGATAGTTGGATCCCGATACCCGCTGCGAGTAAGAGTTACTCCTGGGAGAGTTTTATACATTACAATTAGCCGATCAAGTAGGTGTCTAGAAAGGTGTCAACGAGGTTACGCCTCTGGGAAAACGAGGTTTACATTAATTAGGTTCGTGCGAAAGCACGGGGGACCTCCCTCAAAGTACCGACACTGGCCTGGCTGAAAGATTGGCAAACTTGTAGTGTGTAATTAATCCCGGCTAGTCTTTCCTTTTAGGGTTTGAAGGAAGATTTGATAAAAAGCAGTGGGAGCCATCCTGATTAGATAAAACAATAACCAATCTATTCTTGACAGAGCGCACGCTGAGTGTTTTCTTCTCTCTCTCTCCAGGTAGCGACCATATCACGCCTTAATCAAGATAATAATACGGATTATTGACCGAACCCGCTTGTTATACTTAGCTGGGGAGCGTTGGTCCCGCTCCAACTTATAACTGTTATAAGACAGAGCAGGAAATAGGGGATTACCAGAATTCCCGTGCCGCCCAAACGAAGAGAGTGCATGCTGATGCATCATCTTCGGGTGTGTTCATTACAGAGAACTGTTTCTCAGTATCCTTTATGTCCTGGGTATGTGATACCAGATCAGGATCCCAGATATGTAATATGTTACATAGGGCTACAGAAAGGTAGAGAACTGAGAACGGGTGATAAGTTTCATGAGGCAGAAAACGGGGCAAGTGTTGCAGCCAAGTCTGTTGGTCACTGTCACCCTGTATTACCAGAATACATTGATTCTGAACGAATGTTATTAGATACCGAACCTGATATACAAAATCATATCTGTCTCTTTATTAGTAAAGAAACGATATAATTTTGTATTGTTGGATAATGTTTTGAACATTTCCTATATCAAAAGTTGATCGGTTCAGGCACGTTATCTAAAAGCATTAATGTTCTAAATCAAACTACAGTTCTTAGTATACGGAACACACACAAGAGGAAGAGTTCAGACTTGAACGATTCCTTCTTGAGGTATTGTAGACTAGGTCATATCAATGTGACCCGACTAGCTGGAGTTACATTTAGATGCATATTTAAATCAGTTTGAATTTACATCTTATGAAACTCGCCAGTCATGTCACAAAGATAAGATAACCACAGCTCTGTTTATTGGAAACAGAGAAAGAGTTGGTAAACTCTTGGGATGATACATGTTGATGTATGTCAGATCCCCTGTCTACATATGCCACGACTGGTTCTTTGTACTTCGTTACATTCTCTGATAAATCTCTCAAGATTCAGACATATGTTCCTGTTGAAACATGAGTCCGAGCCTTTTGAGATATTCACAGAATATAAGCGAGAAGTAGAGAACCAAAATACGGGTAAAAGTATTATGTCCTTTGATGAGATCAAGGAGAAGAATACTTGAGCACGGAATTCCTGGACTATTCTAAAGGATAATGAGATTCTCTCTCAGCATTACTCCTCCGTATACACCATAGCACGATGGTATATCGGGGCGGAGCAGATACACCCTATTTGATATGGTGTGCTCTATGATGAGTACTGCTGAGTTACCTATTTCCTTTTGGGAGTTATGCACTTGAGAAGTTGCATACCTATTGAATAGGGTTCAAATCAAATCAGTTGCCTACCACTTCATATTTGATATGATAAGGGAAGAGCCCATATCTTAAGTTGGTTAAGATTTGGGGTTGTCCGGCCTATGTCTAAAAGCATAATCCGGACAAGCTCGAGACAAGGTCAGTTATGTACAACTGGAAAGGTTTCAGCTATACAAACTACAGCTGATGATTTGATAGAACCAAAGGATTCAGTAGATTCCAACGAACCTCGGCCTCTCCGCCGATCTAGTAGGGTTCCTCACCCACCTGAGAGATACTTCGGTTTCTCTATGACAGTGGGAGCGAGGATTACATCATGAGATGATGACCCAACTAGTTTCGAGCTGGCCATCAGGAGTGAGACTCTGTAAGAATGGCTGGATGTTTAGCAATCTGAGATGGAATCCTTATACACCAACAAAGTATGGACTTTGGTTGCTATATCTGAAGGGTTAAATCCCCATCAGGAGCAAGTATATCTTGAGAAGATTACTTGGTGTACATGGAAAAGTTGAGACTTTCAAAGCTAGACTTGTTAAAGGTTTTCGTCATTGACCAAGCGTGGATAATGATGAAACCTTTTCCAGTACCTATGCTTAAGTCCATCCAGATACTACTTGCCACGGCTACATACCATGACTACGATATCTGGCGGTTGGGTGTCGTGATTGCTTTTCTAAATACTGTTTTAGAAGAGTGCGTCTATAAGTACACAGCCAGAGGGCTTCGTAGACAGTGGGAGAAGCGGAAACGTGTGCAAGATGCTTTATAGGATAAAGCAGGCATCGCGGATTTGGAACGTCTGTTTTGATGTGTTAGTCAAAGAAGTTGACATCATCAAAATGGTAGATGAACCTTGTATAAACAAGAAGGTAGTAGGTAGTATGGTGACGATCCTCGTAGAGTACGTGGATGTTAGTGTATATGCCCTAGAGGCCATTACTGTATCATACTAGTATGTATATTACTTGATGGAAGCTTGGGATATTCACAGTTGTACAGACAATCTTGCTCAATATAGTAGTATGCTACTTGGTTTGTCTCTGCTTTAATGTGTACATGTGTGTTTATTTATTATATCACCTATACGCATTAGTAGAGCCCTTAGGATCTTTGCTTGATTACCGGCGTTGTGATGGCGATCACACTCGTGGGGGCTGGGTAATCTACAAGCACATCCTTATACACGTCCCTAGTCGTGGGAGTACCGAGATAGGGCATCGATACTCCGGAGTAGACTAGCGTATGCGCTTCTCATCCCAGCACGGAAGACGGTCTGTCCCACAGCCGTCGGTACGTCGTACTTGAGATAGTATGCGGGTGCTCGTTAGGTTACGAGTACACTGGACAGGACTCGTCGGGAACTGATGGTTGGTATTATACCTATCGTCAGTTATCAGTTCCCAGGTGACATGAGTACAGCTTAGTCCGCTGACTTGACACTGTCACTTCGCCTCGAGTGTGTTCCCACTGTTCTTTGATTACTACCCAACCACGGCTCTACTGAGTCGTGCAAACAGGTAGTAGTTGGGAGCAGTCCCGAAGCACTTGGAGGCAGTGACGGTTAGACAGGATTCGTCTCTCCCGGTATTGGGGGTTGACATCGCGCTGTGTCTAGGAGAGCCATTACACGAGTAGTCCCTGGCCAGAGCAAGCGAGATATACTGGTAGGTTCCAGTGTTATCTCAGGGTGTTTTGGGCTTCACTCCGGCACGACTTGTACCGCTATTGGGGGACTGACGTTTACCGACCCTAGGCCCGCCATGCGATGTATCAGACGAACAGACCGGACTGTACGGAGATTGTCACATACAGACTCAGTAGGAGTTCGGATGGGTTTACCTCATCGGCCTTCTTATCGACATCTACCTGGGGACCGTTACGTACAGCTAGTGCCGCTTGCGGTCTGTGGTTAAACCCACTGCCAGCGTAGTGTCGAGTCTTTAGAGTCCCACACAGAGAGTTTCCCTGCACTGAGCGAAACGTGTAGAGGCCGTATGGTTTTACGGCAGGGCTGCGATCACTTACGTGCACTTGTGTGCGTATGATGTTCGGGCAGGCAGTACTAGTGGGCTTTGGTTTAAGCCAGATCCTAGTATTGCACGGATGGATTTGTTTTGTCTTCTGCGCATCCGCATTCTACGGAATACGGATGCAGGTGTGTATGCACAGTTTTCTGGAGCGATGAAGGAGGAGATGCCTCATTAGGGTTTTGGCAGATGGTTCGGCCAAAACCGCTATGTGGCAGGCTCATTAGGGTTTTGACAGTTGATTCGGTCAAAACCATTTTGAGGCCGACTCATTAGGGTTTCGACAGTTCGTTTGGTCAAAACCATTATGAGCCGGGGACATTATTTACTAATCCTTTCCTTGATAATTTTGTTATGGCTAATTGCATTGACCATTTGACCCCGTTGACCCCTCTTGACTTTGTTGACCGGTTGACCGGGTTGACCATTGACTTTCAAGAGGTTTCCACACTCTTCTTTTCTTTTCCTTTTTCTTTTGGATTATGATAATGGTCAATTCAAAGTAGCCATCAACTTTATCTTGATGGAATTAGTAATGATGATGTTTTGCATTATTTGCAACCATGGTTCTTTTCTTTTGTATCACAATATTATTCTCTTTCTCTCTCTTGATTTTTGAAGTGAGAAGAAAATGAGAAGCTCCATGGTTGCAAGAAAACCTCCTTCTTCTTCCTCCTCTTGATTTCTCCTTTGATCTCATGTGTTGAGAGAAAAAGGATTCTACTTGACAAAACACATCCATACATCTTCTCTACACAACCTAGGGCTTCTAGATTAGCAATCTCCTTGCCCTAGTTACCTCGGCTTGAGGTGGAGCTCGGTGTACATCTCTCGGGTGGATCGTCATCGACTCAAGAAGGCCGCGGAGGTGACCGAAGTCCGGATCAACCTTTAAGCAAACAATAAGAAGAACAACAAGAAGAGAAGAACATCAAAGAAGAACAACCACAAGGAGTGAAGGAGTTCAAGTTGAGGTATAACCACTTTGCCGAGTAGTTAACTCTTCTTTGCAAGTATGCTAGTTTAGTTTAGCAAAGATCCGGCTTTTACGGTCCATGTTACAAAGTTTAGAAAAATTTTGATTTACCGTTTCCGCAACCCCGTAAGTACCGGGAGAGGTAATGTGGACCTAACAGTGGTATCAGAGACTAACTAAACTTAAACTAGCTTTGGTAGTGAAGTGTAACGAAGTTCGGAACCGGAAAAATCCTAAAACCAAACTTTTTAAAAACCTGAGTTTCTGTTGAAATTTTTTTGGCTCAAAATGAAAATATTTATATCCCTAAATTCGACTCAGGGTTTTCTAAGAACACTCAGAAAAAACGATACCATGATTCCTTCAAGTTGCCGCGCTTCCGCGGCCCCAGATGTTGTAGTCGCCGCGGATCCGCGTCCCTTTAGGGTCTTCATGTGAATATTTTTTGTGCAGTGTTCTTCTGTGTTGGTTTTGGGATTTTTAGGATATGTTATATGTGCCCAGATTTTCCAGAACAGAAATTTGCTTTTGGGGTCCTATAAATCCGTATTTTTTTTCCGGAACTTCACTACACTTTGGCTACATTGGTTATATCTGTGATGTTTGCATGTATTGAACGTCGGCTAATCGCTATAAGTCGATTAGTCGGGGTTATACATGATCTGTGTTTGATATTGGAATGTGTATATGAATGTGTTGGACTGTCGCGGGTGAATAGCCGGGGTGGATGTGAGATGAGCTTTTGTTTTTCTTTCATTCATTGTAAATGTAAATTGATGTAATAATATTATTTTGGCCGCACAACCGGGTCGGGGTTGTAGCCGTCATTGTATAATTCATTTTACTGTTTTTGCTCCTAGGATAGACCCATGGAGGGGTGCACAAACTGCCGAGGACTTGGCGGGTAGTTTGCCGCACCCGTAGGGGTCTTGGGTGGGGTATTTGGCTATTCACCGCGACCGTGTTATCCGCTTTTCGTTCCAGGCTAGAAAGAATTGCGGATTGCTAGTATATCCAATGTATTCATCTGTGATCTGTAATGGCTATCATTGCTTTCTATTTAGGCGTTGCTTATGTTTTACAGCCGCGCTAGCCCAGCCCCCGCTCTGTCGTTAGTTAAGTAACCTAACGGGTGATGACGGGGCCCCGTGGCGAATGCATATGGCATAAGCGTACGTCATATTTTGGTTGTTTTCTGCAATGGTAGGATTTAAATGATGGGACGCATTAAAAGAACTAATGCAAGAAAATAAACCTAAAAGACGTTGTTGGAACAATTTTTCTAAAAGCTGTTATTACAAGGACGTTCATTTTTGTTTTGCATCGAGGTATTCATTTGGAATATCCTGCACCTCAGTCGACGAGGCAAGGGCCGAGATCCCTTTACCGGGAGTGACCCCTTGGACAAAAGTTTGCGTCAGGGTAATAACTTCACTATAGTCGATTATTCTTGCTTTGCATCGAGGTATTCATTTGGAATATCCTGCACCTCATTCGACGAGGAAAGAGCCGAGATCCCTTCACAGGGAGTGACCTCTTTAGCAAAAAGTTTTCGCCACTATATTTTCAAAAAAGGGTGCAATCATGTTCCTTCAACGACATCAAGTTCATTACGTTAACGGGTTTTTCGCCAAAAACCCAGCCGTAGCCCTCCGTCATTTCCTACAAGTACTACTCAGTATTCGAGCTGCGTATTTTGGCATTGTCAAGGCGTAGTGATCGGTAGCTAAGTATTGCTTGTTTGCAGCTTTATTTTTCCGGATTATTTAGGACAGTCGCATAGCTATGTTGGCATTGTCAAGAGTTATGCGGGTGGGTCTAAGTTAATCAAGATAATGACGGGCCGAACTTGACTAACAGTTCATGATATGTTGGCATTGTCAAGGTCATGAATCGTTAGGGGCAAAAACCACATCGGGAGTTTCAAAAGAACTGAAACTTGCAGATTTAGCATACCTTCTGGAGTGTGGTGACTAGAGTGGATTCCATCTAGGTTATCACACAATGACAGTTGGATCCCGATCCCACTGATGTGTTGGTTTACTCTCGGGAGATTATTTCACTTAACGATCAATGCTATAAACCTAGTAGGTGTCTAGAAAGGTGTTAGCGGGGTTACGCCCCCAGGGAAAAGAGGTTATTTAATTAAGGAACTTCGCGAAAGCGTTGGAAAACCTCCCTCGAAGTACCGACACTAGCCTGGCTGAAAGGTTAAGCAAGTATTGTAACGTGAATTAAAACCCGGCTAGTTCTTCTTTTAAAAAGGTTTTAAGAAGAATTTGAGGAAACAGTGGGAGACATCCTGGTTAGATAAATTAATAAACCAATCTAATCTTGCAAGAGCATACGCTGAGTGTTTCTTTTCTCTCTCTCCAGGCAGCAACCTTTTCACGCCCTAATCAAGATAATAAAATGTATCGCTTGACCGAACCGAATTCTTATTCGGGACTGGGGAAAGTTGGTTCAGCTCTAACTTGTGACAACAGTCATGAGTATGAGAATGGGAAAGAGGAAAGTATGGATTTCCAGGATACCCAGTTGAAGAAGAAGCATGGTTTTGCATCTACTTCAGGTGTTCTTGTAATTGAGAACTGTTTTACGGTCAGCCCTACCTCCTGGGTACTTGATACCGGATCAGGATCTCATATCTGTAATTTATTGCAGGGACTGAGAAAAAGTAGGAAAGTTGCACCGGGTGATATGTCGCTCAGAGTAGCGAACGGAGCACAAGTTAATGCGGCAGCCGTCGGTGAATATCACCTAGTATTGCCAAATGGCAAGACTATGATTTTGAACGATTGCTACTATGTACCCTCCATGGTTTGCAACATCATATCAGTTTCTTTACTCGATAAAGAAAGATATAAGTTTGTTCTTGAAAAGAATATCATGAACATTTACCTTGATAAGGTACTGGTTGCAGAGGGTACACTGTTTAATGGTATCTACGTTCTAAATCAGAATACAGTTCTCAATATACAAAACATACGCAAGAGGAAGAATTCAGATACGAATGAATCCTACTTGTGGCATTGTAGACTTGGTCATATCGGAGAGAAAAGACTGAGTAAGTTGCATAAAGATGGACTCTTGAATGCGTTCGAGTTTTCATCTTATGAAACTTGTCAGTCTTGTCTCAAAGGGAAGATGACCAAATCTCCGTTCACCGGACATAGAGAAAGAGCAAGAGAGCTCTTGGGACTCATACACAGTGATGTGTGTGGTCCGATGTCTATACATGCAAGGGGTGGGTTCTCGTACTTCATCACATTCACTGACGATCTCTCTAGGTTCGGATATGTGTATCTGATGAAACACAAATCTGAAACTTTTGAGAAATTCAAGGAATTCAGAAACGAAGTAGAGAACCAGACAGGCAAAAGTATCAAGATCCTCCGGTCTGATAGAGGAGGGGAGTACTTAAGCACGGAATTCCGAGATTACTTAAAAGAGAATGGTATTCTCTCTCAGCTCACTCCTCCTTATACACCACAGCACAACGGTGTGTCGGAGAGAAGGAATCGTACCCTATTGGATATGGTTCGATCCATGATGAGTGATGCTGAGTTACCACTTTCATTCTGGGGACTTGCGCTAGAGACAGCGGCATACTTACTGAATCAGGTTCCGTCTAAATCCGTGCCTAAGACTCCATATGAAATATGGAGTGGTAAGAAACCATATCTAGAAAGAATTAAGATATGGGGCTGTCCGGCCTATGTAAAAGTACAAAAACCAGACAAGCTTGAGGCACGGTCAGTTTTATGTAAGTTTGTGGGATATCCTAGAAATTCTCTGGGATATCTGTTCTACCACACTGAGGAACAGAAGGTGTTCGTTGCTCGCCGCGCCACCTTTTTAGAGTGGCAATTTCTTGCAAAAGAAATAAGTGGGAGCACGGTAGAACTGGATGAAATATCTGATCCACAAAATCAAACTGAGGATTTAGCAGAACCAGAAAGTTCAGTAACCCCAAACGAACCTCAGCCACTCCGCAGATCTGGTAGGATTTCTCATCCGCCCGAGAGATACTACGGTTTTCTCATAGACGGGGATCGAGAGGATTGCATCTTGGAAGAAGATGACCCTACCAGTTTCAGGCAGGCCATTATCAGTAGGGACTCTGATAAGTGGCAGGAAGCAATGCAATCTGAAATGGAGTCCATGTACGCCAATAAAGTGTGGACCTTGGATATTGCTCCACCTGGGGTAAAACCCGTTGGATGCAAATGGATCTACAAAAGGAAACTTGGTGTAGATGGGCAGGTGGAAACCTATAAAGCTAGACTCGTTGCAAAAGGTTTTCGTCAAAGACCTGGTTTGGACTATGACGAGACTTTTTCTCCGGTGGCTATGCTCAAATCCATTCGGATCCTACTTGCCATTGCTGCCTTCCATGACTATGAAATCTGGCAGATGGATGTTAAGACGGCTTTCCTAAACGGTTGTTTGGAAGAGTGCGTTTACATGGATCAACCAGAAGGTTTCGTAGACAGTGGGAGCAGCGGAAGGGTGTGCAAGTTGCTTAAGTCCATTTATGGATTAAAGCAGGCATCGCGGAGCTGGAACATCTGTTTTGATGAGACAATCAAGGAATTTGATTTCATCAAGAACGAAGATGAACCCTGTGTATATAAGAAGATTGTAGGACGAACTGTCGTATTCCTAGTCTTGTACGTGGACGACATTCTTTTGATAGGAAATGATGTTCCTATGCTACAATCGGTCAAGCTATTTTTGTCACAAAGGTTCTCCATGAAGGACCTGGGTGATGCCTCGTACATTCTGGGGATCAAGATCTATAGAGATAGATCCAAGAGACTATTGGGACTTTCGCAGTCCAGGTACATAGAGACCGTACTAAAGAGATTTAGTATGGAGGGTTCCAAGCGCGGTAACATACCCGCATTGCACGGAATTACCCTCTCCAAGAAGATGTCTCCTAAGACTGACGAGGAGAGGGTTCGCATGAGCACTATACCCTACGCTTCGGCGGTAGGATCTATAATGTATGCGATGCTATGTACAAGACCAGATGTAGCTTACGCGTTGAGCGCGGTAAGCCGGTATCAGTCAGACCCAGGGGAGGACCACTGGATAGCAGTGAAGAACATTCTCAAGTACCTAAGAAGGACTAAGGAGATGTTCCTGGTTTACGGTAATGGAGACCTCAGGGTCGAGTCCTTTACCGATTCAAGCTTCCAGAGTGACAAAGATGACAGCAAGTCCGTCTCGGGTTTTGTGTTTACCCTCAACGGAGGGGCGGTATGTTGGAGGAGTTCCAAGCAGGATACCGTCGCAGACTCGACGATGGAGGCTGAATACATTGCTGCAAGCGATGCCGCAAAAGAGGCGGTCTGGATAAAGAAGTTCATTAGTGAACTTCAGGTGGTTCCGTCCATTGTTGACCCAATACCTTTGTATTGCGATAACAATGGGGCTATAGCTTTAGCAAAGGAACCAAGGTCCCATCAGAAATCCAGGCACATCTTAAGGCGGTATCACCTGATCAGGGAGATCATAGATCGACAGGAGATCGAGGTGCGGAGAGTGGACACAAAAGACAACACTGCGGACCCATTCACGAAGGCTTTACCCCAGACTCAGTTCGAGCGGCTAATCGAGATGATAGGTCTTCGATACGCCAGTACGTGGCCTTAGTGCAAGTGGGAGATTGTTAGTGTATATGCCCTAGAGGCCATTACTGTATCATACTAGTATGTATATTACTTGATGGAAGCTTGGGATATTCACAGTTGTACAGACAATCTTGCTCAATATAGTAGTATGCTACTTGGTTTGTCTCTGCTTTAATGTGTACATGTGTGTTTATTTATTATATCACCTATACGCATTAGTAGAGCCCTTAGGATCTTTGCTTGATTACCGGCGTTGTGATGGCGATCACACTCGTGGGGGCTGGGTAATCTACAAGCACATCCTTATACACGTCCCTAGTCGTGGGAGTACCGAGATAGGGCATCGATACTCCGGAGTAGACTAGCGTATGCGCTTCTCATCCCAGCACGGGAGACGGTCTGTCCCACAGCCGTCGGTACGTCGTACTTGAGATAGTATGCGGGTGCTCGTTAGGTTACGAGTACACTGGACAGGACTCGTCGGGAACTGATGGTTGGTATTATACCTATCGTCAGTTATCAGTTCCCAGGTGACATGAGTACAGCTTAGTCCGCTGACTTGACACTGTCACTTCGCCTCGAGTGTGTTCCCACTGTTCTTTGATTACTACCCAACCACGGCTCTACTGAGTCGTGCAAACAGGTAGTAGTTGGGAGCAGTCCCGAAGCACTTGGAGGCAGTGACGGTTAGACAGGATTCGTCTCTCCCGGTATTGGGGGTTGACATCGCGCTGTGTCTAGGAGAGCCATTACACGAGTAGTCCCTGGCCAGGGCAAGCGAGATATACTGGTAGGTTCCAGTGTTATCTCAGGGTGTTTTGGGCTTCACTCCGGCACGACTTGTACCGCTATTGGGGGACTGACGTTTACCGCCCCCTAGGCCCGCCATGCGATGTATCAGACGAACAGACCGGACTGTACGGAGATTGTCACATACAGACTCAGTAGGAGTTCGGATGGGTTTACCTCATCGGCCTTCTTATCGACATCTACCTGGGGACCGTTACGTACAGCTAGTGCCGCTTGCGGTCTGTGGTTAAACCCACTGCCAGCGTAGTGTCGAGTCTTTAGAGTCCCACACAGAGAGTTTCCCTGCACTGAGCGAAACGTGTAGAGGCCGTATGGTTTTACGGCAGGGCTGCGATCACTTACGTGCACTTGTGTGCGTATGATGTTCGGGCAGGCAGTACTAGTGGGCTTTGGTTTAAGCCAGATCCTAGTATTGCACGGATGGATTTGTTTTGTCTTCTGCGCATCCGCATTCTACGGAATACGGATGCAGGTGTGTATGCACAGTTTTCTGGAGCGATGAAGGAGGAGATGCCTCATTAGGGTTTTGGCAGATGGTTCGGCCAAAACCGCTATGTGGCAGGCTCATTAGGGTTTTGACAGTTGATTCGGTCAAAACCATTTTGAGGCCGACTCATTAGGGTTTCGACAGTTCGTTTGGTCAAAACCATTATGAGCCGGGGACATTATTTACTAATCCTTTCCTTGATAATTTTGTTATGGCTAATTGCATTGACCATTTGACCCCGTTGACCCCTCTTGACTTTGTTGACCGGTTGACCGGGTTGACCATTGACTTTCAAGAGGTTTCCACACTCTTCTTTTCTTTTCCTTTTTCTTTTGGATTATGATAATGGTCAATTCAAAGTAGCCATCAACTTTATCTTGATGGAATTAGTAATGATGATGTTTTGCATTATTTGCAACCATGGTTCTTTTCTTTTGTATCACAATATTATTCTCTTTCTCTCTCTTGATTTTTGAAGTGAGAAGAAAATGAGAAGCTCCATGGTTGCAAGAAAACCTCCTTCTTCTTCCTCCTCTTGATTTCTCCTTTGATCTCATGTGTTGAGAGAAAAAGGATTCTACTTGACAAAACACATCCATACATCTTCTCTACACAACCTAGGGCTTCTAGATTAGCAATCTCCTTGCCCTAGTTACCTCGGCTTGAGGTGGAGCTCGGTGTACATCTCTCGGGTGGATCGTCATCGACTCAAGAAGGCCGCGGAGGTGACCGAAGTCCGGATCAACCTTTAAGCAAACAATAAGAAGAACAACAAGAAGAGAAGAACATCAAAGAAGAACAACCACAAGGAGTGAAGGAGTTCAAGTTGAGGTATAACCACTTTGCCGAGTAGTTAACTCTTCTTTGCAAGTATGCTAGTTTAGTTTAGCAAAGATCCGGCTTTTACGGTCCATGTTACAAAGTTTAGAAAAATTTTGATTTACCGTTTCCGCAACCCCGTAAGTACCGGGAGAGGTAACGTGGACCTAACAGTGGATGACATACTCTTGATAGGGAAGGAGTTTCCTATGCTACGCTCGATCAATCTCCGCTTATCACTATGATTCTCCACATAGGATCAAAATGATACCTACTAAATCCTGGACTTTGGATCTATGAGATAGATCTAAATGGATGTTAGGATTCTCACTAGTTGGAGTGAGATGGTATCAATCGATCCTGGGGAGAATCACTGGAAGTGTTCTAGGGTGATAAAGACGACTGAATGTCAGTCGCAGGCATTGTCTTTACCCTCAGTAAAGGGACGGTATGTTGGAAGAGTTCCAAGCTAGATACCGTGACATACTAGACGATAAAGGCTGGATACATCGCTACTTAAGATGCTACCAAAGTGGCTGTCTGGGTGTATAATGGTTCATGAGATGAACTTAGTTCCTCCCATTGTGTGACAATGGAGTTGTGGCTTATGCCAAGGAACGTCCGTCCCATCAGTGATCCAGACATATTCTAAGGCAGTATCACTTGATCATGGAGATGGTTGATCTCCAGGGAGATCGAAGTTAGGAGAGTAGACTCAGAGGACAGCACAGCGGATCCACTCACAAAGGCCTGTTCCCAGAGAGAGACTTTTATGGGATGGTAGAGTATGAGATACTACAACCACTGCTACAGATGGCCCTAGTGCAAGTGGGAGATTGTTAGTTATATGTATGCCCTAGAGGCCATTACTGTACATAGGATGTATATTGTAGTGGATGCTGGGACATATATAGGGAGGACTTTCTTGCTCGACATGATAGTATGCTATCTGGTTACCCTTTACCTTAACGTGTATGCTGATTGTCTCTCTGTTACATGTTGGTAAAGCCCTTAGGATCTGTACTTGACTACCTGGACTATGATGCGGATCATACTAGTGGGGACATGGTAGTCCATAAGTACATCCTTCAAAGTCCCTAGTCATGGGTGTATCGAGACGGGGCATCGATATACCAGAGTAGACTAGCGTATACCTTCTCGACCCATACAGATGGGCGATGGATGATCCCATATCCATTGGTGTTTGACATCAGAGATGATATACGGGTGCTCAGTAGAGACTGGGTACACTGGACGGACTCGCCGAGAACTCCCAGATGGTATTATACCTCACGTCAGATGGCAGTTCTCTGGTGACACTGGTACAGAGTAGTCTGTTGACCCGAGATCGTCATAGAGTCTTGTGTGGTTCCCACTGTGCTTTGATTTCCATCTTACCACGTCCAAGAGGGCGTGCAAAATGGTGGTTTTTGGGTACAGTCCCGAGTCACATGGAGGCAATGAGCGATAGGAGGGGATTCGTCTCTCCCGGTATAGGGGGTTGATGTTGCGCTGTGTTCGATTGGCTATAACAGGAAATCCCTGGCCAGGGTTGCTGAGATTTACTGGTAAGTGTTACCAGTAGTTTCTCGAATTGTTATAGACCTCATATCGACACGACTTATCGAGCTATTGGGGTCTGACGTTTACCACCCCTAGGCGAGATATGCGACATATCAGACGATCAGACCGGACTGTACGGTAGTGTTACTGGTTGGATTCACTGGAGTGTGAGCGGGCTTGCTCGTCGATCTTCAGATCGCTCAGTACCCGGGTGGTCGTTACGTTTAGCAGACCGCTTGCGGCTTGTGGGTGTTTGATATGATCATCATCTGCTGCCGGCGTATTGACGAGTCTTTAGAGTCCTACACAGAGGTTTCCTGGCTCAAGCGAAACGAAATAGGAGCGCATATGAGATATGTGCGGGACCGAGAATAATGCGTGTATGTGATACCGTATTTCATTCTCGCGATGAATGTGTCGAATGGTTATATGCGATATAACCTAGTTATCGAATCGAGGGTTGATTCGATAAGCCGATACATTGGATACTAGTCGGTTATATGCGATATGACCGGATCGCTAAATCAAGTGTTGATTTAATGATTTAATGCATAATTATATATTTGATATATTACTTTGCGTTAACTAGTATCGGTTCACTTAAGATGGATTTTCTCACTCGGATGTGCGCATTGTATATGCGATATACTTTTGTGCACTTGATTGTATCATGATTGATGATACATGTTATGCTAGGGTTTTTGTGTAAAGATCAAACCAAGGTTACATGATTATGGTTAGGGTTTTGTTTTATTCACTTATTTATTTATCCATTTCATTTTGGAAAATAAATGAGAAGAGAAAAGAATGGTGGCTTTATTTGTTGTTTAGTTGAAGCTTCATGAAGCTTTGACTTTGTCCACCATTCTTATCTCATCCTTAACCCTAACCATTCCTTTAACCCTTGGTTAATTCTCTACACATAACCATAGTTAGGATTATGATAAGTTTGGATATTCTTTTCTTTTTTAAATAACTTATGATAATTCTTTCTTCTTCTTCTTCATCTTCTTCCATGAAGAAACCTCCACTTCATCAATGGTGATTGATGAAGATGAGTGAGAAATCCAATTCTAAAGTGAACCCAACTCCTATTTCTTCATCCTCTACCTCTTGCTAAGTAGTAGAGTGTGTTTACTTCACAAGTTTCTTGACTTGGTGAAGTCGGAGCTTGATTTAGCGATGCCTCGACGTAGATCATCTTCGGCACGTCGTCGACGACCTAGCCCGTCCATTCTCCGATGAAGCCGACGCTAGAGCCCGGATTTGATTTGGACAGCGGAGACGACCTCATCTCGGAGCCGTGGAGGTGGAGGACCGGATCTACAAAGGTTGTATATCCGTATCCCTTAGTTAAGTGTTAACTAGTTAGCTTTTTTCGCCTAGTTTTCTAGCAAACGATCCGTAGTCGGGTCTCTCGGCACCCGTAATTTTTGAAAAGGGCATGTTCGATGCCTTGTGAGACCTCACTAGTGTGCCTAGGAACCCTACACCACATGTCCTAGTCATTCATCCTCGATGACTAGCGACCTTCTATCATCTCTTAGTACAACTTATACTGCAATAGCTCCAACATCTGGGGCGATATCTCGTCGTTCGCAGCAATAACTGGCTCACTCGTCTGCATGCTGAACCGTGCCTCAATCATCATGAATAAGCCACACATCAACGGTCATCAAAGTCTGGCTGGCCTCTGTCAGTGGCTCAATCCTCTGGTGCTAATCTGCACGTCCGAGAAGTCTCATACAGCGATCCATCCAACGCTCGTGGTGCAAAAACACAATCCAAAAGACACATCTCTACAATCGTGTGTCGCCCGAATCACGCCATGGTCAGTCCTCGTTCGTAACGAGCTCATGCTGACCGCAACTCTAGCCGTAGCTCTCCTTGCCCGTAATCGTGGCGGCAAAACCATAACTGGTACCGATGTAGCTAGATCAGGAATGAATATGATACTGAGCAAAGAAATGTACATCCTAAGGCTCCTTAAGTGGAGTGGCGTGTCGTAAATATGCCGCGGAACATACCCACGGTACGTCACTCTACTTTAGTCATCCATTCCATCAACCAAGGGTCATCCTACGCTCTGAAGGTAAAACCTAACGCTCTGATACCAACTTTGTCACGTCCCGAAAGTACGGAATATGACCGGCACTTAAACTACGAACGTCTCAAGGCGTACGTATTCTAAGTAAGCCGAAAACCCAGAAATCCAAACCAAGAAAAGTAGTAGAGTGTAGGAAAAACCAACTTAAAGCAAGTAGTTTCAATAGCATAAGCCGAATTATGCGGTTTTTAAAAACATCAAAAATTTCCTGAAAATTTCGGCAGAGTCTCCTTTATAAATACTGGCCCCCAAATGGGATACAACATGAATAGTATACGAAATCAATAAAAAGGCATCCCCAAGCGGGAGCTAGCTCTTCATCAATCGACGGCCACAACCACACAAGCAATATAATATACAACGCCAACGGCGAGGATCAAAACTCAAAAGGAAACTCAAAACCACAAGAAATCCACAGAAATATAACGCGCGACTCTAAGGTCGAACGAATAACATCACTGGTCTCTATCTCAAAAATAAATACATGTTTGGTTGATGGAACTTCTAGATACAACAGAGTAATAATATACAAGTTATATAATGGGGGTTACGATACAAGTAAATCCACCTACTAATAAATCACCCGAAAGAAACTATGCCCGCAAGCCATAATGAAACCTGTACGGCAAACCTGCAAGAAACTGGGGCACAACGGGGGTGAGTTGCCAACTCGTGAATAGAAAAACATCTACGAATAGAAATCGCATGTATGACGCAATCCTAGGTCATACGATCAATATACATCCTCAAATATATATAACCAGCAGCCTATAACAAGGCTAGGGTAAATATCTAACCCGAGTGTAATCTCACGTGCCCATGTCAGTGCCCAAGGGTAGCAATATATCATATGAATGAGGTATGAATGCATGAAAACAGAATACATGTAAATGAAGAACTGTTTTCATAATTTAGTGAGATTTCCTTTGTATTTTTAAAATGAGGTATCATAATGAAATCAGCATAAAACAGTGCCTAGCATCGGCACAAAACGTAATCCCAATATCTCGATATCTCTGTATCACAGTCTCTGTACCTCAAAATCAGGAAATCTCAATGTCTCAATCATAATATCTAGGGCGCCGTCAGTCCAGACCGGCCCCTACCATCCATCTCAAGACCACGACGGTATCCTCCGGATATCCGACGCGTCGGGTAAAATCACCGGTAGGTAGTGCTCCCCTGCCAGGCTCACATCGTCATCATCACGCGCTTCTTGCCCCGGGGTACCTTACCGGGTCCACCATGTACCCGAAACGGTTCATCCGCCTCCTCGAATCGGGTCTCGAAATCCATCAGCAAACTCATGGTGGACGACTCATACATCATGGGAAAACCGCACTTTTTATTTTAAAGAGAGAAAGAAGCTTATATAATTTTTGCGGTTTTCCCCTAAATCCAGAAAATCTCATAGAAATCCGAATCCAATCCTCAATAGCATGTAAACAGTGCATATCGGCATAAAAATCCATGAATGCGGCATAACAATGAATATTAACATGCATGAAGTAACAAGTAATATCTATAATGTCTAATCTAGCATATAAGGCGAGTACACTAATATCATGTCTAAATTATTAGCTAACAACCTATGTCAATGCAATAGTATTTCTAAAGTGTACGTGGCATGGCAATTACCGATGAAGATGTGTGTGAGCCGGCAAGTAAGTGTACGTGGTACATACGCATCATCGGTAATGGTGCTGGTGTCCTAACATCATAATATCAATAATGTAGTATGAAACATAATATAAGCATGCGATGCGAAGCGAACCACAATAATGAGCGGAAGCTGAATACTAGACGCAACTATAACTAATCTGCATTAATCTAATATAAGTCCTACAAATGGTGCCTTTTGAAATAACACGAATCATGAGGTTTTGAAAATAGGGGCTACGGTGTTTTTATGAAAAGATACGTCTTTTGAAATCTCCGTAGGATCCCTTGGGCTGTCTTTTAAAATACCCACGATTCGTTAGTTTTTGGAATAGGTAAGAATCGAATCTAATCTAACAACTAAACTAAACTAAAGGGCTAAGCTAACCAGCTGGACTACAGGTAAGGAAACCGCCTAACATCTGAGTCGATATATATACATACCTGTATATATATTTGTCGGTGATCCCGCCTCAAGAATATCATATCCGATACCATATCTATAATCAGAAATCCCAAGTCAAGAGTGCGGATCAATCATCAATATATAGCTCGTACGTAAATCCGTCGTACGGCATCCCAAATCTGGGTACGGGTCAATATCACATTCATCATATTATTCATCTGGTATCCTCTTTATCAAATATCATGATCGGGGTATTGATCTACGTCTAGTACAATACTGATACCGCCTAAGTATGCATGCAGGTGTAAGAATCACTACGCCAAAAGACCCGCTAAAACATCATGTCGTATATCAATACGAACCAAATCACATCACCGATCTCCTGGCCTCAAGCCCAATCTCATCGACTCATCTCAAATTCCAAATACTATTCTCAAATCCAGTATATGAACACATAGTCCCATACCTATGTAAACACATAAAAATACAATCCCATATACGCACTTATGAAAGAAGAATGTATGCAAGTATGGGTGTGTGTGTATGTGTGGTGCAACCACTACTCTAGGTTTTCACATCACTAACCAATCCAATCACACCTAGAATCCATCTTTTAACATCAATAATCTCAAACAATATACAATCAATATCTGTGTGTATACGCATTCGTATACATCACCACGAACTGCGGGGGTGCTATACGCCATCCACCCGACTTCTCCCCGTAGATATAAATCTACTCACCTGCACTCAGTGTGTCGGTGTCGATGTCTCCATCATCTTCTGCATCATCTCGGAATCCACGTGAAGGTACCTACAATGATCAACCATAGCAATGCGTATGAAAATCAAGGCAGAAAACCGATACAGAGCACAGTGTGCTCATAGGTTTGAACCTATGGCCCAAACATGCAAATCCAACAAACAACCCCTGTTGTCGATGTACGAACACCCGACAACCAAATACAAATTCAAATATCAAGAAAGTGCATTTAAAAATACGGAAAACACTGCCTAAAACACACCAAAATGCTCCCAGATTTTCCCCAGATGACAATTAGCCAAAACTGCATATAGGGGGGTCTAATTTAGTGCAAAATGAGCCCTGGAACAAAAAATTGACCGATTCACTTCTACTCTGGCCGCAAATTGCGGCTAGAATGATTAAATTTGCGGCCGTAGGTCTGAGTTAGGGGCTCGGGTCTTGGTGGTAGCTTCCTAGGTGCCTGCACGACTCACTGTCAGCTCAATTTTATTTTTGGTGCCCCCGGGTTGCTCCAGATTCCAGAACACCTTCACAGATCACACAAACCGACATGAAAAGTTCCGTAATTCCGTATTTTTGGGTTTCAGGTTGTGCTAGGCCAGTGTTTTGGTCAATATAGGGTCTAAGGTCACCATTAGAGTCCAAATGCATAGCCACAACTCAAGTTTACCCTAACCCTCTCTAGGGTTTTCCAAAGTGTATAAAACCTCGACAAAACG
The DNA here is from genome assembly GCA_030015575.1 of Agapanthus africanus. NCBI lineage: Eukaryota > Viridiplantae > Streptophyta > Magnoliopsida > Asparagales > Amaryllidaceae > Agapanthus > Agapanthus africanus. The sequence goes on from CM057337.1 coordinate 522,468,091, forward strand.
ACACTAAACTTTAAAAGAGGCTAAATCACTTGAAATACTACAATATTTGTGAAGGAATTACCTCAATAGAGACTCAAGAATCTTCCCACAGCACCAAAACACCAACTTTCTTAGTCCATTCTAAAGCTTGTGAGCTTGTGCACACTTTTTGTGAAAGTGATATGGGGTTTTGAGTTTGTTTTGTGTGTGATTGTGATGATTTTGTGAAGGGGGAGAGCAAGAGGGCAGTAGCAGCAGGAGATGGAGGAAGAGGGGGAGAGAAAATGAGAGGAAGAGATAAAGAGAAAGGCCAAGTCAACACCCTCACCTACCCCCTCTCTCTTACCATACCTCTTTTCTTTAATCAAAATCCTTTTCTTTTCTTTTCTTTTCTAAAACCTTCTCATTCAAATAGTAAACCCAAAGTAACAGCCATGGTAAGAAAATGTAACACAAGTGTAGGAAAAAGATGTGTTTGTTTTGCACAAAATTGCTAAAAACCCAATTAGCGATTTTTAATCGCGATTAGCACTAAATTAGCATATAATTAATCATAAAAACTTAAAAATGTCATAATTCCATAAAATACCCAATTTTAGAATTTTCCATAATTTTTCCAAATTTTTTCCCATTTATCGGTATTTAATTATAAATTTAATATTAAAATAATCAATAAAATAATATTAAATTATAAAAATTCCAAAAATAATATTTTAAAATTTTGAAATGTTACAATATCAGATGTGGAGTGGGAATAAACCCTATCTTAAGTACCTTAAGTGTAACACCTTAGGATAAGGGTTAGTGAATAATTATAATTAAATAATGGTTTTTAATAAAAAGTTTACCAAATTGTGTTTTAAATATTTTTCCTAGCTTAATAAATATTTTTCCAAAATTTTCCTAGGCTTGCACATACATGTGCATGTAAACTAGGGTTTTTAAATGAAGTAAATACCATAATTATTAACCATGGTGGGTTAATTCTAGGATTAAGTCTTTTGGATTCTTAAGTGGGTTTAATTAGTTAGCTAAAAGTTGCTTTAATTTGAATTTAAGATTTAGTGTTGACTTGTGAGAGAGAGAGAGGGCATCATGGCTCAAGCCATGCTTGCATTAAATGAGGTGAGAGAGAGAGGGGGGTGACTTTTGTGTGATGATTGTGAAGGTTTCTTTCTCTCAACTCTTTTGCTATTCTCTCAAGTCTCACACACACACACTCACACAACACACCCACACACTTACCTGGCAATACCCCCAGCAGCAAGCAAAGCAACAGCAACAACTGAGCAGCAGCAGCAGCAGCAACATGAAGCAGCAGCAGCAGCAACATTCAGCAACAGCAAGGCCCCAGTGAGCAGCAGCAGCCCCAGCTCCTAGTGCAGCCTCTTCCCTTCACTTCTTCTTCTTCCTGCAGCTCCCTAGGGTCGAGTGTGAGGTATACTTCCTATCTTATTCCCTAGTTAGCTTGGTTAGTGTAGATTTACTTCGGTTATCGGATTTTAGTGCGTTTTAGTGTGATATGGGGTAATTTGTGAGAATCTTGTGCAAACGAAGTGAGTTGTGGTTTCAGTAGGTCATTAGTGAGTTGTTGAGGCCACAGCAACCTAGTCCAACCCCTATTACGCTAAAATACCACCAATTTCACGATTCGATGCAAAATGTCGTATTTGTGCAGATTTTTAGGATTCAGTGATCTGCTTTTACTGCTTGAGTTTTAGAGAGTTTTAAACAACTGCAGAATCCTAGGCAGGCTTTTTCAGGAAATTGTGTGGAGTTCGAGCCCATTCCACCGGGGCTGGGCCGGCGACAGGCACTGTTTGGCCGGCGACGCCGGCCTCCCCTCCCCATTTTGTGTTGGGTGTTGTGCAGTTTAGTTTCTGTGGGTATTTTGCAGTGTTTGGTCTTGCTTAAATCTTGAGTTGTCTTCCAGGTAAAAATCTGGGAGCTTTTTCCTTTAGTTTGGGGTGGATGTTTAGTGCGACTTGCACGTTTCTGTAGGTCTGGTGCGTGCTACGCATCGTAGCGCGTCGGGGTGGTTCTTGGTTCAGCACACACACATGTTTTAGCGTATCGCACACACGCGCGATTGGTTTGCGACACGAGTTTCTAGTTTGACCGTGATATCGCGTTTTTGGCGAAATTGAGCTTATATGTGTGATATGTGTTTGTGATTCTAGGTTCGCAGGCCAGTGAGACGGACGCCGTGAAGAAGGGCAAGCAAGTGGTTGGATACACTTAGCGCGAGACACGGTGAGTAGATTTCACATCTACGGGGATATCGCCCGCATGGCGTTATGCGTCAGGGCTGATAGGAACTTATTGTTATATACTGCATATACCATACTATGGATTTCCATCGCATATTGCATTCCCTGCTATATATATGTATTGCTTAGAACTGATAGAACACCGCACTATTACTAACGGTTTATGTTGCACGGGCACTATTTTGCATGCTACACACACACCGTTAGTAATTGCCATGCCACACTCACTGTAGAACTGCCATGATTATACTGTTGCATTATTGCTGTAGTTCATCTTACAAGTGATTGATTATGATTTCCTGGAAATTGGGAGCCGCATGACATCTTTAAAAACGGAAACTATTTTAAAAAGCGGCTTTCCCTTATATACCTGCCATGGATTGATTACATTGTACCTCGCATTGGATTGACTTATTGGTGATGGATTTTCATGTGATTTCTGGTTTTGAGGACCGTGGAAATATTTAAGAAAAGATGCATTATTTGAAAACCCGGTACCTCGTGATATGATATTTTGGTGTGTCCACCACGCGTTTTCTCGGTGCTGAGACGTGTGCTTGAAACCCGATTCGAGGAGTGATGATCCGTTTGCGGGTTCGTGGTGGGCCCGGTATGGTTCCCCTCGGCGAGATGATCGATGGGATTTGCCGATTGAGCCTGGAGGCGGGCGAGTACCTACCGGTGATTGGTTGGACCTGGCAGTTGTCCGGAGGATATTGACCAGAGTCGAGTGATGGATGCGGGATGACCCGTGCTGCCGGGGCCGAGGGCCGACACCGCAGACGGACCCCGTGGGCTGATCCGGACTGACGGAGCCCGATATACGAGGATTTGCGTGTCGATGCTGGACACGAGTATTTTATGATGTTTTGGGTGCCGATGTTGGGCACTCGTGATTTCTCAGAGGTGTACGGGATTTGAGGGCCGATGGGTGTGCCGGCGCCTGAGTGTATTTGGGATTTGAGTGCAGCCTGAGGCACCGATTATGGTTTTCCATGTTGACATAGTCCATGTAGATGTTGTTATCCCATACTCAGCATTGACTACTATATATCTCATCCTGTAGCATTTACCTGTTAGAGTATTTGCATTACTATTGCATCCTCTATTTGACATGCATTGATAGCATCTGCTGGCATTAGTAGAGCCACGCTATATGTGCATGCTCGCGATCACCTTTATATGTTATCTCTATTCACGAGTTGGCAACTCACCCCCGTTGTGCCACAGTGTTTGCAGGTCGCCCTTGGGAGTAGTCACGGCTGGCTGTTACCGCATCTTTTGGCACAGGTACCCTTTTGAGCGGAGATAGCTCTTTTGCTGTTTAGGTGGGTTTTGTACGGTATCTGTTATCATTTCAGTTGTATATTGATGTATCTAGTATTCTCCATCTACCTTCTGTATTGACTTAGAGACAGTGGTGAGGACGATATGTATGATTTTATATTCTGGTGTCGAGCTCGCATGTGAGCCGACTTTACTTTTGCTGTCTCATCTTTATGATATTGTCCTTGCTTTACTGTGGATTCTTCGCTACGGCGTCGTATATCTTATTGTGATGCTTCATTCATTTTACTCGTCATTTCTGTTACACCTTGTTTCTACCCGACTGGCGGGGCAAATGTTTTAAAAATTTAAAAAAAAAAAGGGAAATGTTACCAAAATTATAAAACTTATAACCTTTGAACTTAAAAAGGATCTCTACTGAATAAATGGAAGTTTTTCAGACATGTACTATTGTTTTTACAAAATGTTTTAAATCACTCTACATTTATTGGTTTTGATTTCTGGGTTCGGCTTACTTAGCCGCGTTACGCCTGTAGACGTTGCGTGGTTAAGTGCCGGTCACGAGTCGAATTCTCGGGTCGTGACAAAGTTGGTATCAGAGCCTAGGTTTTACCTTCGGAGTGTAGGATGACCCTGGTATGATGGAGTAGGTAGCTGCAGCAGGGTAGCGTAGCGTGTGTATGTTCCGCGGCATACTCACGACACGGTACTCCGCCTACGCGACCTTAGGACTTATTGATTTGATCCCTCCTTATATTCTTGCGATTCGATTTCCGTGTTCTTATCGAATCCTAATTTTCTTTCAGCCATTATGCCGCCTAAGACTACGAGGGCACAGAGAGCGGCCGCGAGGGCCGAGATTCGTGTTGACTCGTCCGAGATGAGGACTGATCCGGGCAGTACGCCGGTTGTACCCGAGCAGGCTGTTCCTGCCGTGACAGAGCAGATCGCCACGCTAGAGGCTGGTATACAGGAGATGCGCCAGACGGTGGGATCTAGCATGCAGGAGATGCGCCAGATGATAGGTTCGCTAGTTGAGACGCTTCGAGCGCAGCGACCAGAGGTAGCTCCACCCGTTCCAGAGACCGCGATGGTGCCTACCGCACAGCCAGTTGCCCCTGCAGCCACGGAGGTGATTACAGTATCGCTATCAGAGTTCATGAGGCTGAAACCTCCAGTATTCACAGGCACCGATACAGCCGAGGACCCACAGTCTTTCATCGACAGGATGGCCAGGATATGCCGTTCCCTCAGATGCGCAGATGCGAGATGGGTCGAGTTCGCGAGCTTTCGCCTGGAAGGTCTTGCGCAGAAGTGGTGTGACTCAGTTGAGAAGGGCAGAGCAACAGGTCTTCCTCCTATGACCTGGACGGAGTTCGTGACCATATTTCTAGCCCGTTTCCTTCCCCGGAGTGTTAGAGATGCCCGAGCACGCAGGTTTGAGTCCTTGCGCCAGACGCCAGGGATGACAGTGGCAGAGTATGACGTACTGTTTACAGAGCTAGCAGTCTACGCCCCATATTTAGTGGCTACCGAGGAGTTGCGAGTCAGGATATTTGTTCGAGGCTTGCTTACACCATTGTTCCTTGCGATCAGCGCACAGCACTACGAGACCTATGCAGCAGCTGTAGACGCAGCCCTAGTGGTCGAGGAGCACCTTGCTGAGACTTCGGCAGTTCCAGAGCCGAAGAGAGTTCGTACTGGTATTTCCGCACGGAGACAGACATTCAGACGCCGCGACAGGTATCGTTCTGGTACGGGGGGTGGCAGAGATTCGGGACGGAGCCAGATGTTTAGTTCATATCCACGAGAGAGTCAGCAGTCGCCGCGGGGTTGCTTCAGATGTGGCAGCCTACTTCACCTCATTCGAGATTGTCCAGAGACACACCGGAGGGAGGCGGCAGCACCGCATGTTACCTTACCACCTTCACCACCCCAGAGGGCGTTGCCCGTTGTGCCTACCGTTGCTCCGCGCCAGACTTATGCACAGAGAGGTCGTGGGCGTGGAGGAGTTGCTCAGAGGGGACGAGATGACCGAGGCCGAGGTCAGTCAGTTACAGGTAGTGGACAGGCGAGGGTCTTTGCGTTGACACATCAGGACGCGCAGGCGTCCAATGCAGTGGTTTCAGGTATCCTCCCTGTATGTTCAGTTGATGCACATGTACTGTTCGATCCCGGATCCACACACTCGTACGTATCCACACACTTTGTGCCGAGTCTGGATAGAGAGTCCGGCTTGCTTGATCAGCCGCTTGTGGTGACTACTCCTGTGGGAGAGTCGTTTGTTGCTAGGCACGTGTTCCGATCCTGTATCGTCTGTATTGGCGAGAGAGAGTTGCCTGTCGACTTGATCCTTCTGGAGATGTTGGACTTCGACGTTCTTTTAGGCATGGATTGGTTAGCCACGTGCTATGCTTCTGTGGACTGCCGCGAGAAGACAGTTAGATTCTGTTTCCCCGGTGAGTCGGTTTTTGTTGTGTTGGGGGACCGTGGTGCCACCCCTCACAGTGTAATTTCTTCTTTTCGCGCTGGACAGCTTTTGAGGAAGGGATGTCAGGGATTTCTCGCCTATGTTTGCGATGCTCGCGCTACAGAGGTTCCATTGGATCAGGTTCCGATTGTTAGCGAGTTTCCTGATGTGTTCCCTGACGAGCTTCCTGGGTTGCCGCCCGAGCGCGACATTTCTTTTTGTATTGATTTGGTTCCTGGTTCGGGGCCTATTTCTATACCGCCTTATCGGATGGCCCCGGCGGAACTTCGAGAGTTGAAGGGTCAGTTGCAAGATTTGCTGGACAAGGGACTTATTCGACCCAGTGTTTCTCCTTGGGGTGCTCCAGTCCTGTTCGTCAAGAAGAAGGATGGCAGTTTGCGTCTTTGTATCGACTACCGCCAGCTGAACAGGGTGACAGTGCGGAACGGTATCCTTTGCCGCGTATCGACGATTTGTTCGACCAGCTTCAGGGGGAAGGATACTTTTCGAGGATCGATTTACGATCGGGCTATCATCAGCTGCGGGTTCGACAGGAGGACATTCCCCGGACAGCTTTCCGTACGCGCTACGGCCATTACGAGTTTTTGGTGATGTCGTTCGGACTCACCAATGCGCCAGCAGCCTTCATGGATTTGATGAACCGTATTTTCCAGCCTTACTTGGATCTGTTCATTATAGTCTTCATTGATGATATCTTGGTGTATTCCTGGAGTAGTGAGGAGCACGAGCGGCACTTGCGGATTACATTGCAAACCTTGAGGGAGCACCAGCTTTATGCGAAATTTTCCAAGTGTGCTTTTTGGCTGGACAGCGTGGACTTCTTGGGACACGTGATTTCACGAGACGGTATATGTGTAGACCCGAGGAAGATCGAGGCCGTTCAGCGTTGGCCCAGACCCACATCGGTGACAGAGATTCGCGGCTTTTTGGGGTTGGCCGGTTACTACAGGCGTTTTGTGCAGGACTTCTCACGTATTGCTACACCGTTGACCGGGTTGACCCGGAAGGGAGTTCCCTTCGATTGGACGGAGGAGTGCGAGCACAGTTTTCAGCAGTTACGGACTCGGCTGACGACGGCACCGGTGTTATCTTTACCTTCCGGATCGGGCGGATTTGTGGTCTTTTGTGATGCTTCTCGAGTGGGGCTGGGATGCGTTTTGATGCAGCACGATAGGGTGATCGCGTATGCTTCACGACAATTGAAGAGACATGAACAAAACTACCCCACTCATGACTTGGAGATGGCTGCAGTAGTCTTCGCACTTAAGATCTGGCGACATTATCTATACGGCGAGTCGTACCAGATATTCACGGATCACAAGAGTCTAAAATACATATTCCAGCAGCGGGACCTGAACCTTCGACAGCGCCGATGGATGGAGTTAGTGAAGGATTACGACTGCGAGATCTTATATCACCCGGGCAAGGCAAATGTGGTGGCGGATGCTTTGAGCAGGAGGCCCGGGAGTAGCCTATCTTGTTTGAGCGCAGTACAGGGGAAGTCGTCAGCAGATTGGCAGATATTATGTGACAGCCGAGTACAGTTCGAGTTCACGCCGATTGGAGGACAGATAGCGCATGTCCGTGCACGCCCACAGTTGATCGATCGTATACGTGAGGCACAGCTCAGTGATGACCGATGTTTAGAGATCATGGCACAGATTGGACAGGGAAGATTTTCCGAGTTCGTGATCGATGATCAGGGGGTACTATGTTTTGGAGTTAGACTGTGTGTGCCAGATGCTGAGGGACTGAGGCGCGAGGTTCTTGAGGAGGCACATCGATCGGTGTATAGCGTCCATCCCGGTTCCACCAAGATGTATCATGATATGAGAGATGTTTATTGGTGGGACGGAATGAAGAGGGACATCGCAGATTTTGTGTCGAGATGCCTGACTTGTCAGCAAGTCAAGGCTGAGCACCAGAGGCCCGCGGGAGAGCTACAGCCGTTACCCATTCCGGAGTGGAAATGGGAACAGATTTCGATGGATTTCGTGGTGGGGCTACCCAGGACTAGTCGGGGGTATGACTCCATTTGGGTGATCGTGGATCGTTTGACGAAAGCGGCCCACTTCCTACCGGTGAAGACGACTTTCGGATTTACTCAGTATGCCCAGATCTACATTGACGAGATAGTACGACTGCACGGAGTCCCGACATGTATTGTGTCCGACAGAGGCACCCAGTTTACTAGTAGACTATGGCAGAGGCTTCAGGAGGCTTTGGGCACCCGCTTGAGTTTCAGCACGGCGTTTCACCCGCAGACCGACGGCCAGTCAGAGCGGACCACCCAGACTCTCGAGGACATGCTCAGAGCTTGTGTATTAGATTTTGAAGGTAGCTGGGATCATCATTTGCCCTTAGTAGAGTTCTCCTACAATAACAGCTACCAGGAGACCATTCAGATGGCACCATTTGAGGCTCTCTATGGGAGGAGATGCAGGTCGCCCACTTGTTGAGTGAGGGCAGTATCTTAGGGCCACAGATCGTTGAGGAGACGACCGCGAAGATCCAGTTGATTCGCGATAGGATGAGAGCAGCCCAGAGTAGGCAGAGATCTTATGCGGACCGTCGGCGACGCAGACTTGAGTTTTCTGTTGGTGATCATGTTTTCTTGAAGGTCTCCCCAATGAAAGGTGTGATGAGGTTTGGGAAGAAGGGGAAGCTCAGTCCCAGGTATGTGGGCCCCTTCGAGATCCTCGAGCGAGTTGGTGCAGTAGCTTACCGTTTAGCCCTTCCGCCCAGCTTTCCAGATGTGCACCCCGTGTTCCATGTCTCGATGCTCCGCAGATATCTTCATGATCCTTCGCACGCGATTCAGCATCCGACGATCCAGCTTGAGCGCGACCTTTCCTATGCAGAGCAGCCGGTGATGATCTTGGATCGACGAGTGAAGAAATTAAGGTCGAAGGACATTCCATCAGTTAGGGTACTTTGGCTTGGTCAGAACCGTGAGGAGGTCACTTGGGAGACCGAAAGCGAGATGATGAAGACGTATCCCCATCTTTTTGAAGGTATGTGTAGTTAGATTTTTGAAATTCGGGGACGAATTTCTTTAAGGGGGAGAGATTGTAACACCTTAGGATAAGGGTTAGTGAATAATTATAATTAAATAATGGTTTTTAATAAAAAGTTTACCAAATTGTGTTTTAAATATTTTTCCTAGCTTAATAAATATTTTTCCAAAATTTTCCTAGGCTTGCACACACATGTGCATGTAAACTAGGGTTTTTAAATGAAGTAAATACCATAATTATTAACCATGGTGGGTTAATTCTAGGATTAAGTCTTTTGGATTCTTAAGTGGGTTTAATTAGTTAGCTAAAAGTTGCTTTAATTTGAATTTAAGATTTAGTGTTGACTTGTGAGAGAGAGAGAGAGGGCATCATGGCTCAAGCCATGCTTGCATTAAATGAGGTGAGAGAGAGAGGGGGGTGACTTTTGTGTGATGATTGTGAAGGTTTCTTTCTCTCAACTCTTTTGCTATTCTCTCAAGTCTCACACACACACACTCACACAACACACCCACACACTTACCTGGCAATACCCCCAGCAGCAAGCAAAGCAACAGCAACAACTGAGCAGCAGCAGCAGCAGCAGCAACATTCAGCAACAGCAAGGCCCCAGTGAGCAGCAGCAGCCCCAGCTCCTAGTGCAGCCTCTTCCCTTCACTTCTTCTTCTTCCTGCAGCTCCCTAGGGTCGAGTGTGAGGTATACTTCCTATCTTATTCCCTAGTTAGCTTGGTTAGTGTAGATTTGCTTCGGTTATCGGATTTTAGTGCGTTTTAGTGTGATATAGGGTAATTTATGAGAATCTTGTGCAAACGAAGTGAGTTGTGGTTTCAGTAGGTCATTAGTGAGTTGTTGAGGCCACATCAACCTAGTCCAACCCCTATTACGCTAAAATACCACCAATTTCACGATTCGATGCAAAATGTCGTATTTGTGCAGATTTTTAGGATTCAGTGATCTGCTTTTACTGCTTGAGTTTTAGAGAGTTTTAAACAACTGCAGAATCCTAGGCAGGCTTTTTCAGGAAATTGTGTGGAGTTCGAGCCCATTCCACAGGGGCTGGGCCGGCGACAGGCACTGTTTGGCCGGCGACGCCGGCCTCCCCTCCCCATTTTGTGTTGGGTGTTGTGCAGTTTAGTTTCTGTGGGTATTTTGCAGTGTTTGGTCTTGCTTAAATCTTGAGTTGTCTTCCAGGTAAAAATCTGGGAGCTTTTTCCTTTAGTTTGGGGTGGATGTTTAGTGCGACTTGCACGTTTCTGTAGGTCTGGTGCGTGCTACGCATCGTAGCGCGTCGGGGTGGTTCTTGGTTCAGCACACACATATGTTTTAGCGTATCGCGCACACGCGCGATTGGTTTGCGACACGAGTTTCTAGTTTGACCGTGATATCGCGTTTTTGGCGAAATTGAGCTTATATGTGTGATATGTGTTTGTGATTCTAGGTTCGCAGGCCAGTGAGACGGACGCCGCGAAGAAGGGCAAGCAAGTGGTTGGATACACTTAGCGCGAGACACGGTGAGTAGATTTCACATCTACGGGGATATCGCCCGCATGGCGTTATGCGTCAGGGCTGATAGGAACTTATTGTTATATACTGCATATACCATACTATGGATTTCCATCGCATATTGCATTCCCTGCTATATATATGTATTGCTTAGAACTGATAGAACACCGCACTATTACTAACGGTTTATGTTGCACGGGCACTATTTTGCATGCTACACACACACCGTTAGTAATTGCCATGCCACACTCACTGTAGAACTGCCATGATTATACTGTTGCATTATTGCTGTAGTTCATCTTACATGTGATTGATTATGATTTCCTGGAAATTGGGAGCCGCATGACATCTTTAAAAACGGAAACTATTTTAAAAAGCGGCTTTCCCTTATATACCTGCCATGGATTGATTACATTGTACCTCGCATTGGATTGACTTATTGGTGATGGATTTTCATGTGATTTCTGGTTTTGAGGACCGTGGAAATATTTAAGAAAAGATGCATTATTTGAAAACCCGGTACCTCGTGATATGATATTTTGGTGTGTCCACCACGCGTTTTCTCGGTGCTGAGACGTGTGCTTGAAACCCGATTCGAGGAGTGATGATCCGTTTGCGGGTTCGTGGTGGGCCCGGTATGGTTCCCCTCGGCGAGATGATCGATGGGATTTGCCGATTGAGCCTGGAGGCGGGCGAGTACCTACCGGTGATTGGTTGGACCTGGCAGTTGTCCGGAGGATATTGACCAGAGTCGAGTGATGGATGCGGGATGACCCGTGCTGCCGGGGCCGAGGGCCGACACCGCAGACGGACCCCGTGGGCTGATCCGGACTGACGGAGCCCGATATACGAGGATTTGCGTGTCGATGCTGGACACGAGTATTTTATGATGTTTTGGGTGCCGATGTTGGGCACTCGTGATTTCTCAGAGGTGTACGGGATTTGAGGGCCGATGGGTGTGCCGGCGCCTGAGTGTATTTGGGATTTGAGTGCAGCCTGAGGCACCGATTATGGTTTTCCATGTTGACATAGTCCATGTAGATGTTGTTATCCCATACTCAGCATTGACTACTATATATCTCATCCTGTAGCATTTACCTGTTAGAGTATTTGCATTACTATTGCATCCTCTATTTGACATGCATTGATAGCATCTGCTGGCATTAGTAGAGCCACGCTATATGTGCATGCTCGCGATCACCTTTATATGTTATCTCTATTCACGAGTTGGCAACTCACCCCCGTTGTGCCACAGTGTTTGCAGGTCGCCCTTGGGAGTAGTCACGGCTGGCTGTTACCGCATCTTTTGGCACAGGTACCCTTTTGAGCAGAGATAGATCTTTTGCTGTTTAGGTGGGTTTTGTACGGTATCTGTTATCATTTCAGTTGTATATTGATGTATCTAGTATTCTCCATCTACCTTCTGTATTGACTTAGAGACAGTGGTGAGGACGATATGTATGATTTTATATTCTGGTGTCGAGCTCGCATGTGAGCCGACATTACTTTTGCTGTCTCATCTTTATGATATTGTCCTTGCTTTACTGTGGATTCTTCGCTACGGCGTCGTATATCTTATTGTGATGCTTCATTCATTTTACTCGTCATTTCTGTTACACCTTGTTTCTACCCGACTGGCGGGGCAAATGTTTTAAAAATTAAAAAAAAAAAGGGAAATGTTACCAAAATTATAAAACTTATAACCTTTGAACTTAAAAAGGATCTCTACTGAATAAATGGAAGTTTTTCAGACATGTACTATTGTTTTTACAAAATGTTTTAAATCACTCTACATTTATTGGTTTTGATTTCTGGGTTCGGCTTACTTAGCCGCGTTACGCCTGTAGACGTTGCGTGGTTAAGTGCCGGTCACGAGTCGAATTCTCGGGTCGTGACATTAAGACAAGGGGAAGTCCAGCTTTTGTAAAAAAGCAGCATGCGGACAAGCTCGAGGCATGCTCAGTACTGTGTAAGTTTGTGGGATACCCTAAGAACTCCAGGGGGTATCTTTTCTATTACGCAGAGGAACAAAAGGTTTTTGTTTCTCAGCATCCCCACTTCTTGGAAGCTGAATTTTTAGAAAATCAGAAAAGTGGGAGCGTATTAGAACTGGAAGAAATTCCAGAACCACAAGCTATTACTGAAAGCTTGACAGAACCAGAAGTTTCAGAAGAACCGGACATCCCAGCACCACTCCACAGGAGTAGTAGGCAGTCTCATCCACCCGAGAGATACTACGGTTTTCTCATAGCCGAGGATCGAAAGGATTGCATCATTGACAATGATGAGCCTACTAACTTCCAGCAAGCCATTCAGAGTGGTGAATTGGTAAAATGGCCGGATGCAATGCGGACTTAAATGGAGTCTATATACACCAACAAAGTTTGGACTTTGGACATTGCTCCAGAAGGGGTAAAACCCGTAGGCTGCAAATGGATCTTCAGAAAGAAGATTGGTGTAGATGGGCAGGTTGAAACCTATAAAGGTAGACTTGTTGCATAGGGTTTTCGTCAAAGACCTGGTTTGGACTATGACGAAACCTTTTCTCCAGTGGCTATGCTCAAATCCATACGGATCCTTCTTGCCATTGCTGCCTTCTACGATTATGAGATCTGGCAGATGGACATAAAGACGGCTTTTCTAAATGGTAATTTAGAAGAGTGCGTCTATATGGATCAGCTGGAAGGTTTCATTCAGAGTGGGAGCAGCAGTAAAGTGTGCAAGTTGCTTAAGTCCATTTATGGACTAAAGCAGGCATCGCGGAGTTGGAACATCTGCTTTGATGATACTGTCAAAGAATTCGACTTTATCAAAAATCCAGATGAACCATGCATTTATAGTAAGATTGTAGGGAGAACTGTGGTATTCCTCGTCTTGTATGTGGATGACACTCTCCTAATAGGAAATGAAATTCTACGCTACAGTCAGCCAAAGGATTTTTGTCACAGAGGTTCTCCATGAAGAACCTGGGTGATGCCTCCTACATTCTGGGGATTCAGATCTATCGTGAAAGATCTAAGAGGATGTTGGGGCTTTAATACATCGACACCATACTGAAAAGATTCAGTATGGAAGATTCCAAGCGCGGTAACCTTCCGGCTTGTCACGGGATCACCCTCTCTAAAGAGATGTCTTCCAAGACTGATTTGGAGAGGGATCGCATGTCTATTATACCCTACGCTTCTGCGGTAGGCTCTATAATGTATGCGATGTTGTGTACCAGACCGGATGTAGCTTATGCACTGAGTGTGGTAAGCCGGTATCAGTCAAACCCTGGGGAGAAACACTGGATAGCGATAAAGAATATTCTCAAGTACCTGAGAAGGACTAAGGAGATGTTCTTGGTGTATGGCGGAAAAGACCTCCAGACCGAGGCCTTTGCTGACTCCAGCTTCCAGAGTGACAAGGATGACTCCAAGTCCATGTCGGGTTATGTCTTTACCCTCAATGGAGGGGCGGTCTGTTGGAAGAGCTCCAAGCAGGAAACCGTAGCTGACTCGACGATGGAAGCGGAGTACATAGCAGCTTGCGATTCCGCAAAAGAAGCTGTCTGGATGAAGAAGTTCCTCACAGAACTTCAGATGGTTCCAACCATTGTTGATCCAATACCGTTGTATTGCGACAACGGCGCTATAGCTTTAGCGAAGGAACCCAGGTCCCATCAGAAGTCCAGGCACATCTTAATGCGGTACCACCTGATTAGGGAGATCGTAGATCGCCGGGAGATCGAGGTGAGGAGAGTAGATTTAGAGAATAACACTGCAGATCCACTCACGAAGGCCATCCCTCAAACACAGTTCGAGAGGCTGATCGAGATGATAGGTCTTCGATACGCCAGTACATGGCCCTAGTGCAAGTGGGAGATTGTTAGTGTTGTAAGTCCATGCTACCTCTCCCGGTACTTTCGGGCATGCGGAATTTGACGAAAAACGATTTTCTTAGAGGTGGTAACATGGACTCAAAACCGGATCTTTATTAAACATCTAACTAACAACCTAACTAGGAGTTGTTAACTACTCGGTTAGGGGGTTATACCTTTTTTTCTTGAACTCCTTCGTCTTCAAGCCTCGATGGTTGTCCGGATCGGCTTCACTCCGTCGTCTCCTTGCGCCGAAGATAGATCCACCTGAAAGCTTCTACCTTTGGCTCCTTCTTCGAACTTTGAAGAAACTAGTTCACTCGGTTTGCTAAACCTTGTGAACTAGAGTGAGTAGAGAAGAGTTTGTATGGGATTTTATCTATGGTTCTTGGTTCTCAACTCATGAGACAAGTGAACCATAGACTCAAGAGAGGGAGAGCAAGAGGAGGAGATGAGAGCTCAAGAACAAGAGAGAGAATGAGCATGAAAGAATGAGAGAAGACTTTTCTCATTTGGCTCTCATAATCCAAAACAATCATAACACCTCATATCAATCAAGTATTATGTGATGGTTTAAGCAACCATAGCCATATCATTTCATGCACTCATTTTGCACAAAAGAGCAAGCAAGCAAAAGTCTTTACCATGAAATGATAGCTATAGTTATCATGATGGTCAACTAGTCAAGCCTAGTCAACCGGTCAATAAAGTCAACAAGTCAACAAAAGTCAACAAGTCAACAAAGTCAATCCCCCAACAACCATGTCACCATAATACTGAATTAATATAATTGTTAATCACATATCATATTCTCATTAGGGTTGAGCAAAAAGTCAATAGTCAACGGTCAACGGTCAACAACCCTAATGAGAATCCTCTGCCTCTGTCTCTCCGTCAACTGTGCATACACACCCGCATCCGCGTTCCGAGGAACACGAATGCATACTGGATAAATCCAATCCTAAAAGGTACACTAGGATCTGGCTTAAACCAAAGCCAGCTAGTGTGAACTGTCCGGACACTAAACGTGCACAAGTGCACGGATGTGACCGAACCCTGTCGCAAAATCATGCGACCTGTCGCAAAACCATGCGACCTGTCGCAAAACCATGCGACCTCTACTCTTTAGCCTAAAGGCGAATAGCTTTCTGTGTGGGACTCTAAAGACTCGACACTACGCTGGCAGTGGGTTTAACCACAGACCGCAAGCGGCACTAGCTGTGCGTAACGGTCCCCAGGTAGATGCTGACAAGAAGACTGACGAGGCGAAACCCATCTGAACTCCTACTGAGCCTGAATGTGACATTCTACGTACAGTCCGGTCTGTTCGTCTGATACATCGCATGGCGGGCCTAGGGGGCGGTAAACGTCAGTCCCCCAATAGCGGTACAAGTCGTGTCGGAGTGAAGCCCAAAACACCCTGAGATAACACTAGAAGCCTACCAGTATATCTCGTTTGCCCTGGCCAGGGACTACTCGTGTAATGGCTCTCCTAGACACAGTGCGATGTCAACCCCCAATACCGGGAGAGACGAATCCTGTCTAACTGTTACTGCCTCCAAGTGCTTCGGGACTGCACCCAACTACCACCTGTTTGCACGACTCCTTTGAGCCGTGGTAGGGTAGTAATCAAAGTACGGTGGGAACACACTCGAGGCGAAGTGACAGTGTCAATTCAGCGGACTAAGCTGTACTCATGTCACCTGGGAATTGATAACTGACGATAGGCATAATACCAACTAGTCAGTTCCCGACGAGTCCTGTCCAGTGTACTCGTAACCCAACGAGCACCCGCATACTATCTCAAGTACGACGTACCGACGGCTGTGGGACAGACCGTCTCCCACACTGGGATGAGAAGCGCATGCGCTAGTCTACTCCGGAGTATCGATGCCCTGTCTCGATAGTCCTGCGACCAGGGACCTGCATAAGGATGTGCTTATAGATTACCCAGCCCCACTAGTGTGACTGCCATCACAACGCTGGTAATTAAGCAAAGATCCTAAGGGCTCCACTAATGTGTATAGGCGATATACTAAAATAAACACATGTACACATTGAAGTAGAAACAAACCAAGTAGCATACTACTATTTTGAGCAAGATTGTATATACAAGGTGAATATCCCAAGCTTCCATTAAGTAATATACAAACTAGTATGATACAGTAATGGCCTCTAGGGCATATACACTAACAATCTCCCACTTGCACTAAGGCCATGTACTGGCGTATCGAAGACCTATCATCTCGATCAGCCGCTCGAACTGAGTCTGGGGCAAGGCCTTGGTGAATGGATCTGCAGTGTTATCTTCTGAAGCGACTCTCCGAACCTCGATCTCCTGGCGATCCACGATCTCCCTGATCAGGTGATACCGCCTCAAGATGTGTCTGGATCTCTGATGGGACCTGGGTTCCTTCGCTAAAGCTATAGCCCCGTTGTTGTCGCAATACAGAGGTATTGGATCAACAATGGACGGAACCACCTGAAGCTCTTTCAAGAACTTCCTCATCCAGACAGCTTCTTTTGCGGCATCAGATGCAGCGATGTATTCCGCTTCCATCGTCGAGTCTGCAACGGTTTCCTGTTTGGAACTCTTCCAACACTCCGCCCCTCCATTGAGGGTAAAGACAAAACCCGACATGGACTTGGAATCATCCTTGTCACTCTGGAAGCTGGAGTCGGCAAAGGCATCGATCTGGAGGTCTTTTCCGCCATACACCAAGAACATCTCCTTAGTCCTTCTTAGGTACTTGAGAATGTTCTTTACCGCTATCCAGTGTTTCTCCCCAGGGTTTGACTGATACCGGCTTACCACACTCAGTGCATAAGCTACATCCGGTCTGGTACACAACATCGCATACATTATAGAGCCTACCGCAGAAGCGTAGGGTATAATAGACATGCGATCCCTCTCCAAATCAGTCTTGGGAGACATCTCTTTAGAGAGGGTGATCCCGTGACAAGCCGGAAGGTTACCGCGCTTGGAATCTTCCATACTGAATCTTTTCAGTATGGTGTCGATGTACCTGGACTGTGAAAGTCCTAATATCCTCTTGGATCTATCACGATGGATCCGGATCCCCTGGATGTATGAGGCATCACCCAGGTCTTTCATGGAGAACCTGTGCGACAAGAACCCCTTGAAAGATTGTAGCATAGGAATGTCATTTCCTATTAAGAGAATGTCATCCACGTACAAAACGAGGAATACTACAGTTCTCGCTACAAATCTACTATAGATGCATGGTTCATCTGGATTTTTGATAAAGCCAAATTCCTTGACCGTCTCATCAAAACAGATGTTCCAACTCCGCGATGCCTGCTTTAGTCCATAGATGGACTTAAGCAACTTGCACACCTTTCCGCTGCTCCCACTCTGAATGAAACCCTCTGGTTGGTCCATATAGACACACTCCTCTAAATTTCCATTTAGAAAAGCGGTCTTTACGTCCATCTGCCAGATCTCATAATCGTGGAAGGCAGCAATGGCAAGAAGGATCCGAATAGATTTCAGCATAGCCACTGGAGAAAAGGTTCGTCATAGTCCAAACCAGGTCTTTGACGAAAACCCTTTGCCACAAGTCTAGCTTTATAGGTCTCAACCTGTCCATCTACACCAATCTTCCTTTTGAAGATCCACTTGCATCCTACGGGTTTTACCCCGTCTGGAGCAATGTCCAACGTCCATACTTTGTTGGTGTACATGGACTCCATTTCGGTCCACATTGCATCCAGCCATTTTACTGAGTCAACGCTCTGAACGGCCTGCTGGAAGCTAGTAGGCTCATCATAATCTATGATGCAATCCTCTCTATCCCCATCTATGAGAAAACCGTAGTATCTCTCGGGCGGATGAGACTGCCTACTACTCCTGCGGAGCGGCGTAGGAATGTCCTGTTCTTTTGAACCCTCTGGTTCCACTAAACTTTCAGTAATAGTCTGTGGTTCTGGAATTTCTTCCAGTTCTACTGCGCTCCCACTAATTTCCTTTTCTAAGAACTGGTGTTCTAGAAAGTGGGCATGACGAGAAACAATAACTTTTTGTTCTTCTTCGCAGTAGAAGAAATATCCCTTGGAGTTCTTTGGATATCCCACAAAATTGCACTGTACTGAGCGTGCCTCGAGCTTGTCCGCATGCTGCTTTTTGACAAAAGCTGGACTTCCCCATTCCTTAATGTGATTAAGATGGGGCCTCTTCCCACACCACATCCCATATGGTGTAGTAGGCACAGTCTTAGTGGGAACTCGGTTCAAAAGGTATGCAGCTGATTCTAGCGCATACCCCCAGAATGATCGCGGTAACTCAGCGTTACTCATCATGGACCGTACCATATCCAATAGGGTCCGGTTCCGTCTCTCCGATACACCGTTATGTTGCGGAGTGTATGGAGGAGTAAGCTGAGAGAGAATTCCGTTCTCTTTTAAATAGTCCAGGAACTCGGCACTCAAGTATTCACCACCTCGATCCGATCTTAGGATCTTGATACTTTTGCCGGTTTGTTTTTCTACTTCATTCTTATATTCCTGGAATTTTCCAAAGGCTTCGGATTTATGTTTCATTAGGAAGACATAACCGTACCTTGAAAAGTCATCCGTAAAAGTAATGAAGTAAGAATAACCGTGTAACGTTTTGGAAATCCTTTCGGTGAAATTTTGAAAAAACGGTAAAATAAGGGGGTTTTCTGTAAAAAGTCAAAATACAAATATCTTATTATAAAAATTAAATATACACATTCTAGCTATGTAATTGCTATTATTTGGTGTTTATTGAGCCGCTGGTGAAATTTCAAATTTTCTGAAAAAAATATTATTTTATTATTATTTTAAGCCGTCACTAATACATTTAATTAGAGAAAATTACAAATTGGAATGAGTTGAAACAAATTTTGTGCATCATGGCATGTTAAACTAAATTTGTAACATGTTTCTTTTTCTCTTTTGTTTGCATGGTTAGAAAGTTCTAAGGTTAAATAGAAAAAAAAAAAGAAAATTTAATGAATATAAGAAAGATGATGTGGTGCTAGTTTGACTTAGGAAATTATACAACACATTCATTCACCTTTCTTGCCCCATATGTGGCCGAACCCCCTCCCAAATCAGCAGCCATCCCCTTTTCTCTACATCACCTCACAAAAAAAAAAATGAATGA
This sequence comes from Agapanthus africanus, assembly GCA_030015575.1. NCBI lineage: Eukaryota > Viridiplantae > Streptophyta > Magnoliopsida > Asparagales > Amaryllidaceae > Agapanthus > Agapanthus africanus. The sequence continues at coordinate 522,487,644 of CM057337.1, forward strand.
AGGGAAACATTAAACAAGAGGTATGGGCTTTTATACTTGAGGTATGGTATTACTTTTGACTTGGCCACAACTATAACCCCACTCGCTCAATTCCTCTCCCTTGCTGGCCGAGCACTCCCAACAGCCCCTTTACCATTTTTCCCACTTGATTTCCATGTCAAATTTCCATTAAAAATCATCAAAAATCCAAACAAAAGGTCACAAATTCAAAGCAATTTCTTCCTTCAACCTTTAACCATTCTTTCTTTGGCCAAACTAGCTTGGATCATGGAGAAAAGTTAGCAATTGGGAGGCTAGGGTTGCATGTTAGATCTACAAATCTTGAGGTATAAATCCTAACCCCATGTTTAATGAGTTGCTAATTACTTCAATTTATTTAATTTTGGATGTTTAATTTGTGTTCTAACTTCAAACTTGAAATTCAAGAAAAGGGAATTGCTACCAAGTGAGAGTTCTTATCGTTGATCATGGTTAAATGGTGTATTTATCATGCTAAGCCATAGAAAAACCTATTCTAGTTGCTAGTTTGCAATTTATTAAATTGAAATCGTAATATTTAAGCTTTTTTTTAGCAAAATAGGTTTTTTGTAAACTATGAAAATAATAAAGATAAAAGAAAAAATCTAATTAAGGTTTTCATAAAATTATTAACATTTTAAATTGTAATTTAATACTTTAGTTCATGCAAAACCAAGCTAAATTGTTGTTTGTGCATTTTTGTCATAAAATGGTTAAAATTAGATAAAATTTCAAACTAAAATTTTAAGATTTCTACAATTGGCGTGATAAAATTTTGGAAATGGTTTGTATAATTTATTGAAGATATTTAGTGAATGTTGTAGCCGCTAGAATTGTTAAAACAACTAGATTTGAACTGAATTGGCAATTATTGCTTACTAGACTTTCGGAAAAATGGCTTCTAAAGCGAATTTGAAGTTTTGATGATTTAAACCCTATATATATATATATATATATATATATATATATATATATATATATTTAGTGGATTGTGAAACCACGAATGGTGCGTTTGTGTTTTTCTCGATCACTCGGCGTCTGTACACCGATATCAATGGTTTTTGGGTTGATTTGTGAAAGCAACCATAGGTTTTGACCTATGTGGGATTCGTGCGTCGTTTTGATCATGAGTCGGATTTTAATGAGATATGGTGCGTTATGATATGTAGGTACCCCCATGTGGACTTCGAGACGACAAGCAAGCGCGTGGCAACGTCGGCACCGGCTAGCGAGGACCAGGTGAGTAGATTTATATCTACGGGGAGAAGTCGGGTGGATGGCGTATAGCACCCCCGCAGTCCGTGGTGGTGTATACGGATGCGTATACACACCAACAATTATTATTATATGTTATTTGGGATTAATAATGATGCTTAGGATGGATATTGGTGTGTTGGACTACTTTAGTGTTGCGAACCCTAGGGTAGTGTTGCACTACACATATACACATACATACTTGCATACATTCCTATTTATATGTGCTCATGCGATTCTTTATAGTTATGTGTTCACATGGGTATGAAACTATGTGTTCACATACGGATTTTTTTTAGATGATACTTAGGATTGAGCTGAGTCGATGAGATTCGATTTGAGGCCGTGAGATCGGTGATATAGCAGGGTTCGTATCTTAGATACGACATGACGTTGTAGCGGGTCCTTGACGTAGTGTTTCACACACGTCCATGCACACGTAGGCGGTATCAGTATGGTACTAGACGTAGATCAGTGCCCCGATCATGATATTTGATAAAGAGAATACCAGGTGAATAGTATGATGAATGTGATATTGACCCGTACCCAGATTGGGATGCCGTACGACGGATTTACGTACGAGCTATATTGATGATTGATCCGCACTCTTGACTTGGGATGCCTGATTATAGATATGGTATCGGATATGATATTATTGTGGCGGGATCACCGACTATACATATACAGGTATGTATATGTATCGACTCAGATGATAGGCGGTTTCCTTACCTGTAGTTCAGCTTGTTAGTTCAGCCGTATAGTTTAGTGTAGTTGTTAGATTAGATTAGACTTCTTACCTATTTCAAAAACTAACGAATCGTGGGCATTTTTTTAAAGATAGCCCAAGGGATCCTACGGATATTTCAAAAGGCGTATCTTTTCATAAAAACACCGTAGCCCCTATTTTCAAAACCCCATGATTCGTGTTATTTCAAAAGGCACCAATTTGTAGGACTTATATTAGATTAGTGCAGATTAGTTTTAGTTGCGTCTAGTATTCAGCTCCCGCACATTATTGCTGTTCGCTCTGCCTCGCATATTTATTTTGCTGCATATTCCATTATTGATATCATGCTGTTAGGACACCAGCACCATTACTGATGATGCGTATGTACCACGTACACCTACTTGCCGGCTCACACACATCTTCATCGGTAATTGCCATGTCACGTACACTTTAGAGAATATAATTGCTTGACTTAGATTGTTAGCTAGTAGTTTTGACATGATATTAGTGTACTTCCCTTATATGCCATATTAGACATTGTAGTTATTACCTACCACTTCATGCATACGGTTATTCAGTTGTTCATGCCTATTTCATTATCATTGACATATGCACTTGTGATGATTTCTTGAGATTTATGATATTTCTGGATTTCGGGGAAAGCCGCAAAATTTACAACTTATGATCTTTTAAAAATATAAAATGTTGCGGTTTTCTAGTGATGTAAAGTGTCGTCCACCATGAGTTTGCTGTGGTTTTGGAGATCCGTGTCGAGGAGTGAAGGAACCGTCACGGGTACATGGTGGGCCCGGTATGGTACCCCGGGGCAAGAGGAATGTGGTGTTGACGTTGAGCCTGGCTGGGGAGCACTACCTACCGGTGATATTACCCGACGTGTCGGATATCCGGAGGATACCGTCGTGGTCTTGAGATGGATGGTAGGGGCCGGTCCGGACTGACGGCGCCCTAGATATTGAGATTGAGACATTGATATTTCGAGACATTGAGATTTATGTTTTGTGTCGATGCTAGACACTGTTGATACTGATTTCATTTATGATACCTCAGTTTAAAAATACGAAGGAAATCTCACTAATTTATGAAAACAGTTTCTTCATTTACATGTATTCTGTTTTCATGCATTCATACCTCATTCATATGATATATTGCTACCTGAGACACTGACACGGTCACATAAGATCACACTAGGGTTAGATATTACCCTAGCCATTATTATAGGCTGCATGTTATTCATATATTTGAGGATATATTATGATCTTTGACCTAGCTTGCGTTATTTATGCGATTTCTGTGCGTAGATCTTTTTCTACTCACGAGTTGGCAACTCACCCCCGTTGTGCCCCAGTTTCTTGCAGGTGTTGCCGTACGGATTTCATTACGGCTTTGCGGGCACGGTTTCTTTTCGGGTGACTTGCTAGTAGGTGGGTTTATTGTATCTTACCCATCATTATACCTTGTATATTATGTTTCAGTTGTATCTAGAAGTTCCATCAACCAAAACTTATACTTATTTGAGATAGAGACCAGTGATGTTTATACTTTCGACCTTAGAGTCGCATGTTATATTTCTTTGGGTTTCAGGCTGGTTGAGTTCCCTTTTCTGCTGTGATCCTCGCCTTGAGGCGTTGTATATTATATTGCACACAGGTTGATTTGATATGGTTCTTCCTATTCTCTATTGCTTCTCTTGGTTTGGATTTCTGGGTTTCGGCTTACTTAGCATACGTACGCCTTGAGATGTTCGTAGTCTAAGTGCCGGTCATGTTCCGTACCTTCGGGTCGTGACAAACCGCTTCGCGCATGTGTAGACATTGGACCGCACACGTCGCTGTGTACGAGTTCCAAGAGCTCGGTCGCCCTTACTCCGTGTCCAGTAAACGGAGTCTTTGTCATCTTTCCTTTGAGACAGGATTGACAAGTGGCATACGATTGATATTCGAACGGATTCAAATATCCTTCTGTATGTAACTTCGTCAACCTTCTCTCATTGATGTGACCCAGTCTACAATGCCAAAAGAAAGTCTGATTTATTTCCGGAGACTTTCTTTTGTGTGTATTCTGGACATTGAAAATCTGTGGTTGGTTTAATACGTATATACCATTTCTCAATGTACCTGACCCAATCAGAACTTGATTAAGGTGAATGTTTACAACATTACTTACAAACGCAAATTCATAACCTTCTTTAGAAACTAAAGATACAGAAATGATATTACAAGTTGCGTTGGGTACAAAAAAGCAATTACGCAAAACCAAAACATGTCCATCTGACATTCCCAGGTGATAGTCCCGCACGGCCTTAGCATCCATGCTAGCTCCGTTCGCAACTCTGAGGGTCATGTCACCTGCTTTCAAAACACTACGGTTTCTCAACGCCTGCAATGAATTACAGATATGAGATCCTGATCCGGTATCCAATACCCAGGAAGTAGAGTTTATTGAAAGACAGTTTTCAATAACATACACACCTGCTGAAGCTGCAACCTGCTTCAATTCCTGTGTTCTGGCCTTCCAGGCCCTGCAATCATTCTTCCAGTGTCCTTTCTTATGACAATAGAAGCATTCTTCCTTATCCACAAGCTTCCCTGCTTTCTTTGTTGCTTTAGCTTTTCCCTTCGTATCCACTTTACTAACACCGCCCCTTGGTTTGGCGGGGGCTTTCTTCTTCTTTCCCTTGGCTTTCACCTTGGACCTAGAAGAAGATGATCCTCCTACAAACAAAGTGGATGTTTCCCTACCTTTCTGTAGGGTGCCCTCTGCGCTCCTCAGCATGTTGAGGAGCTCTAAAAGTTTAACTTCTTTTTCTTGTAAGTTGAAGTTCAGTATAAACTGGGCGTAAGTGGAAGGAAGGGACTGGAGAACTAAGTCCGTATAGAGCTCACTCTCTAATGTGGTCCCTAGGTTCGCGAGCTCCTCAATGTAGCCGATCATCTTAAGCACGTGTTCTGCTACTGATGATCCGACGGCCATCCTTGCCGAAAATAACTTTTTCGACGCTTCGTATCTTGCGATACGAGATTGCTCTCCATACAGTTCTTTTGTATGAAGAAATATGGATTCCAAGTCCATATTCTCGTGCCTCCTCTGATGTTCATTGTCCATAGAGGCAAGTACGAGGCACTTGGCCTTCGCGCTATCAATCTCCCAAGTCTTACGGATTTCCTTATCCGCGACGCTGGAAGTGGGACCAGGGACAGAGGGAGCTTTGGTGGTAAGAAGATACTCCAGCTTGTCGTAAGTGATTGCCATTTTGACATTCCTGAGCCAATCTTTGTAGTTTGGCCCTGTCAGTATGTTTTTATCTAGGAGTAACTTAAGTCTAGTCATGTCGATTGGTCGCTGCAATTAGGAGAAAGAAGAAACACTCAGCTTGATGCTCTTTGCAAGTTTAGAATGGTTTTTAGTTTTGTCTAAACAGGATGGCTCCCACTGTTTCTCGAATCCCTCCTCAAACCAAAAAGGAAGAATTAGTCAGGATCAATCTCACCGTACAATACTTGCTTAACCGTTCAGCCAGGCCAGTGTTGGTACTTCGAGGGAGTTTTTCCAACGCTTTCGCGAAGTTCCTTAATTCAAGAACCTCTTTTTCCTGGGGGCGTAGCCCCACTAACACCTTTCTAGGCACCTACTAGGTTTATAGCATTGATCGTTTAGTGAGAAATTTCCCGAGGAGTAGCATATACTCACAGTAGGATCGGGATCCAAATATCATCGCGTGACGAAACTGAAGGAATCCTACCAGAATCATTACACTCCAAGTGGTATGCAAATCTAGCAAGTTTCAGTACTTATGAAACTCCCGATGTGGATTTTTGCCCCATGCTCTTATGACCTTGACTTTGGCCAAAATATCATAAGTCACATGTCAAGTTCTACCCGTCATTATCCAGGTTAATTTGGATCCATTCGCACCTACCCTTGACTTTGGCCAAAATGGCAGTACGACTGTCCCAAACCAACGCATCTATCTATGCTACACATGAATACCCAATAGCTACCAATCACTATGCCTTGACTTTGGCCAACATACACAGCTTGAATACTATTGACTATTCATGTGAAACGACGGAGGGCTACGAATGGTTTTAGCAAAACCGTGAATGTAGTGAACTTGATATAATCGATAGAACGAGATAGCTTTTAAAAGGAGTGGCTCAAGCTCCGCATTTAAAAGTTAGTTTTGAAAAGAACCGAGTGGTTTTTCGAAAATGTTCCAACGACTTTAACTTGGTTTATTTTCTTGCATTAGTTCTTTTAATGCGTGATATTCTTGCATTAGTTCTTTTAATGCGTCCCATCATTTAATCCTACCATTGCAGAAAACAACCAAAATATGACGTACGCTTATGCCATTCGCATTCGCCACGGGGCCCCGTCATTACCCGTTAGGTTACTTAACTAACGACAGAGCGGGGGCTAGGCTAGCGCGGCTGTAAAACATAAGCAACGCCTAAATAATATCATATATAGATATATTGCAATGATAGCCATTTCAGATCACAGATGAATACATTGGATATACTAGGAATCCGCAATTTGTACGAGCCAGTAACGAAAAGTAGATTATGTTGGATATATGTATGCCCTAAAGGCCATTATGTGATAGTTGATGTATCTATACATGTATATATATTCAGTTTGCATTCTTGCTCGACATGATAGTATGCTATCTGGTTCTTCTTTATCTGACATGTTGATTTGATCATGCTTTTATTCATTCATACATGCTGATAAAGCCCTGAGGATATCGGCTTGACTACTCTGATTATGATGCAGATCATACTAGTGGGACATCTGTAGTCTATAAGCATATCCTGGAACGTCCCTAGTCGTAGGTATATCGAGACGGGGCATCGATATACCAGAGTAGACTAGCGTATATGATACTAGACCCATGTGATGGGCGATGGATGTTCCCACATTCATCGATGTTTGACATCAAGATCATATACGGGTGCTCAGTGCTGACTGGGTACACTGGACGGACTCACCGAGAACTCCTATATGGAATTATATCTATCGTCGGATAGCAGTTCTCAGGTGACACTGGTACAGGTTAGTCTGTAGACCCGAGATCGTCATGGAGTCTTGTGTGTTCTCCCACTGCACTTTGATTGCCACCCTACCACGGCTCTACTGAGTCGTGCAAACAGGTGGCCGTTAGGTACAGTCCCGAGACACACGAAGACGATGAGCGATAGGAGGGGTTTCGTCTCTTCCGGTATTGGGAGTTGATGCTGTGCTGTGCTCGACTGGTTATAACAGCAAGTCCCTGGCCAGGGCTGCTGAGATTTGCTGATAAGTGTTATCAGTAGTTTCTCGATCTGTTATAGACCATTCACCGACACGACTTATTGAGTTATTGGGGTCGACGTGACCATCCCTAGGCTCGATATGCAGCATATCTGACGAAGAGACCGGACTGTACGGTAGTGTTGCCGGATGGCTCGACGGGAGTTGTAGCAGGTTCGCTTGTTGTCTTCTGATCGCTCAATACCCGGGTGGCCGTTACGTTTAGCTGATCGCTTGCGGCTTGAGGGTACTTGATATGATCATTACCCTATGCCGGCGTATTGACGAGTCTTAGAGTCCCACAGAGGAGTTACCCAGTCCAGGCGAGACGTTGTGGTGCGCATATGTGATATGCGCATGCACCCGATTGAAATGAGCGTATATGATACCGAACATTGATCGGGTGAACTGCTTTTGGTGGGGTCATATGAGATATGACCGGATTGATAAATCAAGTGTTGATTTATCATTTAACCATTAGTTTTCTCACTTAAAACCTTTCTAGGGTTTGATGGATGTATGCATGCATGCATATGTTTCTTTCTTCTTTTCTACTTTCATGCACATGTAGATGTGCATACATGTACACATACATACATCAAACCATCATGGTTGATTATATATGGAAATGGTGGCAATATAAGCCTCACACCATAGATTAAACAATGGATAATTATTTCATTTTGGGTTTAAAAAGAAAATGAAAAAGAGAGGATAATCATTCATGCTTCCACATTCTTCCATTGACCTAACCTATCTCAACTACCACTAAACTATGGTTATCCTTCTCTTTATCATTATAAACCCAAGTTAAACTAACTATCCATCATTTAATCATGGTTGGAGTCAAGAAGAAAATAGATATATATTTTTCTTTCTCTTTTTAACTCAAGGGTTATCCTTTTATCTCTTGATAATATTAGCCACCATCTTCATCTTCCTTCATCTTTTCTTCTCTAGTCTTTTCTAGTGAGTGAAATACAACAAAAGAAAGGTTTTTGAAGTGAGAAACCCAACCATAACATCATTCTACACAAGCTTAGCCGCTTTGTTTAGAGTGTTCTTTTCGGTTTGTCGAAATTGCGAGCTTGGACGGAGTGCTCCGTGGTGGATCGTCGTGGACGCAAAGGAACATCGAGAGGACCTCGACTCAATACCCAAGACACCAAGGAGTCTAGCAAAGGGGAGCTACAAAGGTTGTAGCCTTCAAACCCTAATCTTTTCTAGCTAAAAGTTTAATAACCCTAATTTTCTAGGATCGATCCACTTGCATGTTAGTTTAGCATCTTAAAAATTATAACTTTGGGTCATTTGATGTTTCAAAACACTTCATAGGGTGCTATACTAACCTAACATTGGTATCAGAGCCGACCTAGAAAATTAGGCGACGTTTTTACGAAGTGAAAACCCCGATCGGACAAAAATACCGTATTTTTAGGTGCCCTCTGGAAATTTTCTAAAACTTGACATTTTCTAGAATTAAAAATATGTAAAAATCATAGCAGGAAAATATAAGAATTACGGCAGAAAAATAATCCCATGAACAGTAGTTATAGCCGCGGAAACGCGGCCTAAGCTTGCTTAGGCCGCTGTTCCGCGGCCGTACATATGAATTAGGGGATACTGTTTCTACAGTAATTCTATTTTCTGCATGTATAATTTTTTGGGTATTTTTAAACTGAATAAAGTTTTGAAAAATTCTGGAGATGTTTTTGGATTCATCGATTCGATCGGGACTTTCATTTCGTAGTCTTTCCGGGTAAATTAGAAAGTATTGAAGTGTTTGAACGAGTATCATTTACTCACTATTCACGGGGTTTAAATAATTTGGAAATACGTGCAAGTCTTTTTGCGGTGGTCCCTCTAGAAGACAACAAACCTTAACTCGATTATGTGACCGTCTCGAACTACCCTTTGAACCCTAAGGTTTGGGGCAGTACGGCGTGCCACATGTGAGGCGTTGGCTTGACCCTTCTACGGTTGGACCGCCGCTACTGTGTCACACTCCGGATCTTTTGAACCCTGCTCAAGTGTTGAGCTTTAGTGAATCTTGGGTGCTTGATTGTTCGTTCGAAAACTTTAATACTATCTGTTTGTCTGGAATGTGATACAATATGTGGAATTCATATAGTGTGGGCATGAAATACGAAATATGTGATATTTCGCATTTATGATGTCTAAAGAGAATCTGGATTCCAAATATTGTAGTTTTACACTTTCTTTTCTGTGACCGTAAGTGTAGTATGTTAGATATCGCCGGTTTCGTTGCTATACATCAACGACAATCGGGGTACGCATACTTACTTACGTTGATGATATGTGATATTTTGTTTTGCTGAGATATGATGTGCAGGATTGTCGCGATCGAATAGCCGGGGGGTTTTTGTGAGATGAGAGTTTTATATTTTCATTCATGTAAATTCAAATGTAATGTAATATTCTTTTATTTGGGGCACTTCCAGGTTGCGGTTGTGTCACCAGTGTTGTATATTATTTACTTTTCCGCATTAGGATGGACCCAAGGAGGAGAGCACAGGTGACCGGGTTCTGGGGTTCAGAGGGAGGCCATCTCGAGGAGTCGAGACCGGGTCTCCTAAACTCCAGGATTGGTAGGGTCACTTGCCGCTCTCGTAGGGGTCCAGGGTGTGGGCTTGGCTATTCATCGCGACTGTGGAATCCGTATTTTCTATTCTGGCTAAATACTAAATACGGACGTCCTAGTATATCCCACGTTATATCTATATTTCTGCTGCATGTGTTCTGTGATATCTGAGACGAATGACATATTATATATATGATATATAGTAGACGTTGCTTATGTTTTACACCCGCGCTAGTCCCGTCCCGGTATGCCGTTAGTTAAGTAACCTAACGGTGCATAACGGAACATTGCGGCGAATGCGGATGGCATAAGCGTACGTATTATTTTCGTTTCTTTTCTGTGATTGGCTTTAGGACTTAAATGATGGGATTACATTAATGTGATTAATGTAAAGAAAATAAACCTAAAAAGATGTTGTAGAATCGGATTTGAAAACTACTCGGCTATTTATGAAAAAGCTATATTTCAAAACTGCGGAGCTTAAGCCACTCCTTTTGAAAAACTGTTTGATTCTACAACGATATCAAGTTCAAAGCGTTAAAGATTTTCTTAAAAATCATTCGCAACCCTCCGTCATTTTAGGAAGTAGAGTACTTAGTATTCGTGCTACGTTTGTTGACTTTAGTTAAGGCGTAGTGAACGGTAGCTAAGTGATGTCTTCCTACACTGCATATGATGCAGATTAATTAGGACATTCATGCGACTTTGTTGACCATAGTTAAGGGTCATATGGGTGGGTCTAATTAATCAAGAAATGACGGGTAGAACTTGACTGGTACTTATGATTTGTTGACCATAGTTAAGGTCAAAAGTGCTAGGGGTAAAAATTACATCGGGAATTTCAAGTGTTGAAATTTGCAATGAGATTGCATACCTTCCATGTGATGGTTGGATCCCGATCCCACTGTGGGCAATAGTTGCTCCTAGGAGAGTTTTACAGTTTACAATTAGCTAACTCATTAGGTGTCTAGAAAGGTGTTAACGGGGCTCCGCCTCTGGGAAAACGAGGTTTACTCTAATTAGGTCCGTGCGAAAGCACGGGGAACCTCCCTCAAAGTACCGACACTGGCCTGGCTGAACGGTTAGCGAAGTTGTAGACTGTAATTAATCCTGGCTAGTTTTTCTTTTTAAGGTTTGAAAGAAAAACTTGATAAAAAGCAGTGGGAAACATCGATTAGACAAGATAATAAACCAATCTAATCTGTGCAAGAGCTTTCGCTGAGTGTATTCTTTTCTCTCTCTTAATGGCAGATACCAATGACTGGACTTAAGCTTCTACTAGATAAAAACAAACTGAACGGGACCAACTATAAAGACTGGCTAAGGAATCTGAAGATCGCCTTGACTTATGATAAAGTATCATATGTCCTCACGGCTTCAGCCCCGCCCGTCCCAGGCCCAAAATCCTCAGTTGCGGACATAGAAGTCCGCAAGACATGGGACGCTGACTGTGCCACGGCCACATGCCTCGCGCTTGCATCGATGGATAACACACATCAAAAGCAGCACGAGGACATGGACATTCATGGGATACTGCTCCATACAAAGGAGTTGTATGGGGAGCAGTCCCGCGTATTACGATACGAAGCATCAAGGAAACTGTTTCACATGCGGATGGCCCCTGGCACACCAGTAGCGGACCATGTTTTGAAGATGATAGCTCTTATAGAAGAGCTTGAGGACCTTGGATGGACAATGGACAATGAGCAATATATTGATATTATTCTGCAGTCCCTCCCTTCCACCTTTGCTCAGTTCATAGTGAACTTCAATATGCATGGCATGGAGAAGGACCTCCCTGAACTCCTTAATATGTTAAGGAGTGCAGAAAGCACTATGAAGTCAGCAAAGACTCCCGTTATGACCATTGGACAGTCTTCTTCTTCTCGCCCAAAAGCTAAGGCCAAGGGAAAGAAAAAGAAGAAACCCACTAATCCTAAGGGCGGAGTCAAAAAGGTGAAGGGAAAGGGAAAGTCCACGGCTGGAGACCCAGGAAAGGCGAGTGTTTTCATTGCCACAAGACAGGACATTGGAAGCGCAACTGCACGGAGTACCTAAGTCTCAAGAAGAAGCATGGTGATGCTTCTGCTTCAGGTGCGTTTGTGACTGAAAACTGTTTTTCTATAAACTCTGCTTCCTGGGTATTGGATACCGGTTCAGGTTCTCACATTTGCAATTCTATGCAGGAGCTGAGAAATAGCAAGGTTTTGAAGACAGGTGACCATACTCTCCGCGTTGGAAATGGTTCTAATGTACATACAGTCGCAGTGGGAGAGTATCACTTGGGGTTGCCGTCTGGATGTATTTTGATTTTGAATCCATGTTATTTTATACCTGATATGCTATGTAATATAATATCCGTTTCTTTGTTGGACAATGAAGGGTATAATTTTGTATTGCAAAACAATGTTATGAACATTCACCTGAATCAAATGTTGGTTGGGTATGGTACACTTAATAACGGAATATATGTCCTAAATCAACATACAGTTTTCAGTATACAACACACTAATAAAAGAAAACTTTCAGAATTAAATGAAGCTTTTCTTTGGCACTGTAGACTTGGTCATATTAACGAAACAAGACTAAACAAGTTACACAAAGATGGATATTTAAATCCATTTGAATATAAATCTTATGCGACTTGCCAGTCTTGTATCAAGGGTAAAATGACCAAAACTCCGTTTACCGGACACGGAGAAAGAGCTACTCAGCTCCTTGGCCTCATACATAGTGATGTATGTGGGCCAATGTCTACACAGGCTAGAGGCGGTTTTTCATACTTCATTACATTCACCGACGATTTCTCAAGATTCGGTCATGTATTTTTATTAAAGCACAAGTCTGAAGCTTTCGAGAAATTCATTGAATATAAACAAGAAGTAGAAAAACAAACCGGCTTGAGTATTAAGATGCTTCGATCAGATCGAGGTGGAGAGTATCTCAGTACAGAATTTGCAAACTTCCTAAAAGATAATGGGATTCTCTCTCAGCTCACTCCTCCTTACACACCACAGCACAACGGTGTGTCAGAACGACGGAATAGGACCCTATTAGATATGGTCCGGTCCATGATGAGTGATGCTGAGTTACCAGTCTCGTTTTGGGAGCATGCGTTGGAGACTGCAGCGTTTCTGCTAAACAGGGTTCCGACCAAAGCCGTGTCTACCACGCCATATGAGATATGGAATGGGAAGAGACCATCTCTTAAGAGAATTAAGATTTGGGGTTGCCCGGCCTATGTTAAAAAGCAGAATCCGGACAAACTCGAGACACGGTCAGTCATGTGTAACTTTGTGGGATATCCAAAGAATTCTTATGGATATCTGTTCTACCACAAAGAGGAACAAAAGGTGTTTGTTTCTCAGTATGCCACATTCTTGGAAAAAGAGTTTTTCACAGATAAAGATGATGGCAAGGTAGTAGATCTGGAAGAGGTTCTGGAGACACAAACTACAAATGACGATTTGGTTGAACCGGCTGTTGCAACAGAAACTGAAGAACCTCGGCCACTCCGTAGGTCTGGTAGGACTTCTCGCCCACCGGAGAGGTACTACGGTTTCCTCATTGATGGTGACAGAGAAGACTGTATCATGGAAGATGATGATCCTACCAGTTTTCAGCAAGCTATCACGAGTGGTGACTCTGTGAAGTGGCTGGATGCCATGAGATCCGAAATGGAGTCTATGTACACCAACAAAGTATGGACTTTGGACGTTGTACCCCCTGGGGTAAAACCTGTAGGGTGCAAATGGATCTTTAAAAGAAAGATTGGTGTGGATGGGCAGGTAGAGACCTATAAGGCAAGACTTGTGGCGAAAGTTTTTCGTCAAAGACCAGGTTTGGACTATGACGAAACTTTTTCGCCCGTAGCCATGCTTAAATCTATTCAGATCCTACTTGCTATTGCTGCTCACTACGACTATGAAATCTGGCAGATGGACGTTAAAACAGCATTCCTAAATGGAGATTTAGAAGAATGTGTTTATATGGATCAGCCGAAGGGCTTCATTGACAGTGGGAGCAGCGAGAAAGCATGTAGATTGCTTAAATCCATATATGGGTTAAAGCAGGCATCTCGGAGTTGGAACATCTGTTTCGATGATGTTATCAAAGAGTTTGATTTCATCAAAAATCCAGATGGACCTTGTGTTTATAGGAAGGCTGTAGGAAGAGCTCTCACATTCCTCGTATTGTACGTGGATGACATTCTTCTGATAGGAAATGATATTCCTATGCTACAGTCGGTCAAATCATTCTTATCACTAAGGTTCTCCATGAAGGACCTGGGTGATGCCACATACATCCTGGGCATAAGGATCTATAGGGATAGATCCAAAAAGTTATTGGGACTGTCCCAAACCAGGTACATCAACACCATCCTAAAGAGGTTTAGTATGGAAGACTCCAAGCGGGGTGCCTTACCCGCTTGCCATGGAGTCACTCTCTCCAAGGATTCTTGTCCAAAGACCGATGAAGAGAGAGCTCGCATGAGCATTATACCTTATGCTTCGGCAGTAGGATCTATAATGTATGCGATGTTATGTACTCGCCCAGATGTAGCTTATGCACTTAGTGTTGTAAGCAGGTATCAATCCAACCCAGGGGAGAACCACTGGACAGCTGTGAAGAACATTCTTAAGTACTTACGAAGGACTAAAGAATTGTTCTTGGTGTATGGTAATAAAGATCTCCAAATGGAGGCCTTTACCGATTCGAGCTTCCAGAGCGATAAGGATGACAGCAAATCTATCTCAGGGTTTGTATTTACCCTCAATGGAGGGGCGGTAAGTTGGAAGAGTTCCAAACAAGATACCGTTGCAGACTCTACGATGGAAGCTGAGTACATTGCTGCAAATGATGCCGCCAAGGAAGCCGTCTGGATGAAAAAGTTCGTCTCGGAGCTAGGAGTAGTTCCAACCATTATTGATCCAATACCTTTGTATTGTGACAATAATGGGGCAATGGCGTTAGCCAAGGAGCCCAGATCCCATCAGCGGTCCAGACATATCCTGAGGCGCTTTCATTTGATCCGGGAGATTGTAGATCGCCGCGAGATCGAGATTAAGAGAGTAGACACAAAGAACAACGCCACGGATCCATTCACCAAGGCTCTCCCCCAGCCGCAGCATGAGTGACTTTTTGAGATGTTGGGTATGAGATACGCCAATAACTGGCCTTAGTGCAAGTGGGAGATTGTTGGATATATGTATGCCCTAAAGGCCATTATGTGATAGTTGATGTATCTATACATGTATATATATTCAGTTTGCATTCTTGCTCGACATGATAGTATGTTATCTGGTTCTTCTTTATCTGACATATTGATTTGATCATGCTTTTATTCATTCATACATGCTGATAAAGCCCTGAGGATATCGGCTTGACTACTCTGATTATGATGCAGATCATACTAGTGGGACATCTGTAGTCTATAAGCATATCCTGGAACGTCCCTAGTCGTAGGTATATCGAGACGGGGCATCGATATACCAGAGTAGACTAGCGTATATGATACTAGACCCATGTGATGGGCGATGGATGTTCCCACATTCATCGATGTTTGACATCAAGATCATATACGGGTGCTCAGTGCTGACTGGGTACACTGGACGGACTCACCGAGAACTCCTATATGGAATTATATCTATCGTCGGATAGCAGTTCTCAGGTGACACTGGTACAGGTTAGTCTGTAGACCCGAGATCGTCATGGAGTCTTGTGTGTTCTCCCACTGCACTTTGATTGCCACCCTACCACGGCTCTACTGAGTCGTGCAAACAGGTGGCCGTTGGGTACAGTCCCGAGACACACGAAGACGATGAGCGATAGGAGGGGTTTCGTCTCTCCCGGTATTGGGAGTTGATGCTGTGCTGTGCTCGACTGGTTATAACAGCAAGTCCCTGGCCAGGGCTGCTGAGATTTGCTGATAAGTGTTATCAGTAGTTTCTCGATCTGTTATAGACCATTCACCGACACGACTTATTGAGTTTTGGGGTCGACGTGACCATCCCTAGGCTCGATATGCAGCATATCTGACGAAGAGACCGGACTGTACGGTAGTGTTGCCGGATGGCTCGACGGGAGTTGTAGCAGGTTCGCTTGTTGTCTTCTGATCGCTCAATACCCGGGTGGCCGTTACGTTTAGCTGACCGCTTGCGGCTTGAGGGTACTTGATATGATCATTACCCTCTGCCGGCGTATTGACGAGTCTTAGAGTCCCACAGAGGAGTTACCCAGTCCAGGCGAAACGTTGTGGTGCGCATATGTGATATGCGCATGCACCCGATTGAAATGAGCGTATATGATACCGAACATTGATCGGGTGAACTGCTTTTGGTGGGGTCATATGAGATATGACCGGATTGATAAATCAAGTGTTGATTTATCATTTAACCATTAGTTTTCTCACTTAAAACCTTTCTAGGGTTTGATGGATGTATGCATGCATGCATATGTTTCTTTCTTCTTTTCTAGTTTCATGCACATGTAGATGTGCATACATGTACACATACATACATCAAACCATCATGGTTGATTATATATGGAAATGGTGGCAATATAAGCCTCACACCATAGATTAAACAATGGATAATTATTTCATCTTGGGTTTAAAAAGAAAATGAAAAAGAGAGGATAATCATTCATGCTTCCACATTCTTCCATTGACCTAACCTATCTCAACTACCACTAAACTATGGTTATCCTTCTCTTTATCATTCTAAACCCAAGTTAAACTAACTATCCATCATTTAATCATGGTTGGAGTCAAGAAGAAAATAGATATATATTTTTCTTTCTCTTTTTAACTCAAGGGTTATCCTTTTATCTCTTGATAATATTAGCCACCATCTTCATCTTCCTTCATCTTTTCTTCTCTATTCTTTTCTAGTGAGTGAAATACAACAAAAGAAAGGTTTTTGAAGTGAGAAACCCAACCACAACATCATTCTACACAAGCTTAGCCGCTTTGTTTAGAGTGTTCTTTTCGGTTTGTCGAAATTGCGAGCTTGGACGGAGTGCTCCGTGGTGGATCGTCGTGGACGCAAGGGAACATCGAGAGGACCTCGACTCAACACCCAAGACACCAAGGAGTCTAGCAAAGGGGAGCTACAAAGGTTGTAGCCTTCAAAC
The DNA here is from genome assembly GCA_030015575.1 of Agapanthus africanus. Taxonomy (NCBI): domain Eukaryota; kingdom Viridiplantae; phylum Streptophyta; class Magnoliopsida; order Asparagales; family Amaryllidaceae; genus Agapanthus; species Agapanthus africanus. The sequence continues at coordinate 522,504,692 of CM057337.1, forward strand.
CCTAATCTTTTCTAGCTAAAAGTTTAATAACCCTAATTTTCTAGGATCGATCCACTTGCATGTTAGTTTAGCACCTTAAAAATTATAACTTTGGGTCATTTGATGCTTCAAAACACTTCATAGGGTGCTATACTAACCTAACAGATTACACGGTCGCGGTGAATAGCCAATACCCCACCCAAGACCCCTACGGGTGCGGCAAACTACCCGCCAAGTACCCGAAGTGGAGCAACCTCCCTCAACACCGTGAGTAGGCCACTCGGCACTTCGAGATACCCGGTAGTTTGTACACCCCCTCCATGGGTCTATCCTAGGAGCAAAAACAGTAAAAAGAAATTATACAATGACGGCTACAACCCCGACCCGGTTGTGCGGCCATACAAATAATAATTACATCAATTTACAAATTTACATGAATTGAAAGAAAAGAAAACTCTCGTCTCACAACCCCCGGCTATTCACCCGCGACAATCCAACATATTCATATACACATTCCAATAACATTACAGATCACAGATTTGTATAACCCCCACTAATCGACATATAGCGATTAGCAGACGTTCAATACAAATATCACATTACAGAAAAACCCGTCAGCTAAAGTCTTTTAGAAGTTCGATCAAAAAATACGGATTTTCAGGACCCCAAAAATAAAATTTTCGTTCTGGAAAATCTGGGCAGAAAATATATATTCCAAAAATCCCAAAATACCCCCATAAGCACACTGTAGCAAAGAACAACCAAAGAGGAGCCAAGACGGCCGCGGAACCGCGGCAATAGCAAGCTATTACCGCGTTTCCGCGGCGCAATGATGAGATCAGGGGACCGTCTTTCTACAGTGCACTCTAAAAACCCTGAGTCGATTTTTTATGCATCCCAAAAAAAATTTCCAGCACTTTTAAAATCGACAGAAAGTTTAAAAACGGGGTTCGTTTTGCGACTTTTTCTTTGATCGATCTTCTAGCTACTTTGCTAACATATTAGATAGAGTTTAACTAGGCTCTGATACCACTGTAAGTCCATGCTACCTCTCCCGGTACTTTCGGGCATGCGGAATTTGACGAAAAACGATTTTCTTAGAGGTGGTAACATGGACTCAAAACCGGATTTTTGTTAAACATCTAACTAACAACCTAACTAGGAGTTGTTAACTACTCGGTTAGGGGGTTATACCTTTCTTTCTTGAACTCCTTCGTCTTCAAGCCTCGATGGTTGTCCGAATCGGCTTCACTCCGTCGTCTCCTTGCGCCGAAGATAGATCCACCTGAAAGCTTCTACCTTTGGCTCCTTCTTCGAACTTTGAAGAAACTAGTTCACTCGGTTTGCTAAACCTTGTGAACTAGAGTGAGTAGAGAAGAATTTGTATGGGATTTTATATATGGTTCTTGGTTCTCAACTCATGAGACAAGTGAACCATAGACTCAAGAGAGGGAGAGCAAGAGGAGGAGATGAGAGCTCAAGAACAAGAGAGAGAATGAGCATGAAAGAATGAGAGAAGACTTTTCTCATTTGGCTCTCATAATCCAAAACAATCATAACACCTCATATCAATCAAGTATTATGTGATGGTTTAAGCAACCATAGCCATATCATTTCATGTACTCATTTTGCACAAAAGAGCAAGCAAGCAAAAGTCTTTGCCATGAAATGATAGCTATAGTTATCATGATGGTCAACTAGTCAAGCCTAGTCAACCGGTCAACAAAGTCAACAAGTCAACAAAAGTCAACAAGTCAACAAAGTCAATCCCCCAACAACCATGTCACCATAATACTTAATTAATATAATTGTAAATCACATATCATATTCTCATTAGGGTTGAGCAAAAAGTCAATAGTCAACGGTCAACGGTCAACAACCCTAATGAGAATCCTCTGCCTCTGTCTCTCCGTCAACTGTGCATACACACCCGCATCCGCGTTCCGAGGAACACGAATGCATACTGGATAAATCCAATCCCAAAAGGTACATTAGGATCTGGCTTAAACCAAAGCCCGCTAGTGTGAACTGTCCGGACACTAAACGTGCACAAGTGCACGGATGTGACCGAACCCTATCGCAAAACCATGCGACCTGTCGCAAAACCATGCGACCTCTACTCTTTTGCCTAAAGGCGAATAGCTTTCTGTGTGGGACTCTAAAGACTCGACACTACGCTGGCAGTGGGTTTAACCACAGACCGCAAGCGGCACTAGCAGTGCGTAACGGTCCCCAGGTAGATGCCGACAAGAAGACTGACGAGGCGAAACCCATCTGAACTCCTACTGAGCCTGAATGTGACATTCTACGTACAGTCCGGTCTGTTCATCTGATACATCGCATGGCGGGCCTAGGGGGCGGTAAACGTCAGTCCCCCAATAGCGGTACAAGTCGTGTCGGAGTGAAGCCCAAAACACCCTGAAATAACACTGGAAGCCTACCAGTATATCTCGTTTGCCCTGGCCAGGGACTACTCGTGTAATGGCTCTCCTAGACACAGCGCGATGTCAACCCCCAATACCGGGAGAGACGAATCCTGTCTAACCGTCACTGCCTCCAGGTGCTTCGGGACTGCACCCAACTACCACCTGTTTGCACGACTCCTTTGAGCCGTGGTAGGGTAGTAATCAAAGTACGATGGGAACACACTCGAGGCGAAGTGACAGTGTCAAGTCAGCGGACTAAGATGTACTCATGTCACCTGGGAACTGATAACTGACGATAGGCATAATACCAACTAGTCAGTTCCCGACGAGTCCTGTCCAGTGTACTCGTAACCCAACGAGCACCCGCATACTATCTCAAGTACGACGTACCGACGGCTGTGGGACAGACCGTCTTCCATACTGGGATGAGAAGCGCATGCGCTAGTCTACTCCGGAGTATCGATGCCCTGTCTCGATAGTCCTGCGACCAGGGACCTGCATAAGGATGTGCTTATAGATTACCCAGCCCCACTAGTGTGACTGCCATCACAACGCTGGTAATTAAGCAAAGATCCTAAGGGCTCCACTAATGTGTATAGGCGATATACTAAAATAAACATATGTACACATTGAAGTAGAAACAAACCAAGTAGCATACTACTATTTTGAGCAAGATTGTATATACAAGGTGAATATCCCAAACTTCCATTAAATAATATACAAACTAGTATGATACAGTAATGGCCTCTAGGGCATATACACTAACAAGTGTATATGCCCTAGAGGCCATTATTGTATCATACTAGCTTGTATATTACTTAATGGAAGCTTGGGATATTCACATTTGTATTAACAGTCTTGCTCAAAATGGCAGTATGCTACTTGGCTTGTTTCTACTTCAATATGTGCATGTGTTTATTTTAGCATATCGCTTATACATATTAGTAGAGCCCTTAGGATCTTTACTTGATTACCAACGTTGTGATGGCAGTCACACTAGTGGGGGCTGGGTAATCTACAAGCACATCCTTATACAGGTCCCTAGTTGTAGGATTTTCGAGACGGGGCATCGATACTCCGGAGTAGGCTAGTGTATACGCTTCTCATCCCAGCAGGGGAGATGGTCTATCCCACAGCCATTAGTACGTCGTACTGGAGATAGTATGCAGGTGCTCATTGGGTTACGAGTACACCGGACAGGACACATAGGGAACTGATGGTGAGTATTATACCTATCGTCAGATAGCAGTTCCCAGGTGACATGAGTATAGCTTAGTCCGTCGACTTGAAATTGCCACTTCGCCTCGAGTGTGTTCCCACTGTACTTTGATTACTACCCTACCACGGCTCAAAAGAGTCGTGCAAACATGTAGTAGTTGGGTGCTTTCCCGAAGCATTTAGAAGCAGCGGCGGTTAGACAGGATTCGTCTCTCTCGGTATTGGGAGTTGATATCGCGCTGTGTCTGGAGAGCCATTACACAAAGTCCCTAGCCAAGGCAAGCGAGATTTACTGGTAAGTGTTCCAGTAGTTTCTCAGGGTGTTCTGGGCTACACTCCGACATGACTTATACCGGTATTAGGGGTCTGATGTTTACCGCTCCCTAGCCCCGATATGCGATACTCTAAGACGAACAGACCGGACTGTACGGAGATTGTCACATTCAGGCTCAGCAGGAGTTCGGATGGGTTTTTCTCATCAGCCTTCTTATCGACATCTACCTGGGGACCGTTACGTATAGATAGTACCGCTTGCAGCCTGTGGTTAAACCCACTGCAAGCGTAGTGTCGAGTCTTTAGAGTCCCACACAGAGAGTTTCCCTGCACTGGGCAAAAGGTGTAGAGGCCGTATGGTTTTATGGCAGGGCTACGATCACTTACGTGCACTTGTGCGCGTATGATGTTCGGGCAGATAATGCTAGTGTGTTTTGGTTTATGCCGGATCCTAGTATTATATATATTGATGGATCAGTTGTTGTCTCTTAGTATTCGTATTCTTCGGAATACGGATGCGGGTGTGTATGCACGGATGTGAGGAGCAAAGAAGGAGATGCCTCATTAGGGTTTTGACCATGGACTTGATTAAAACCATTATGAGATGGAGGAAATTGTTTTCTAATCTTTTTAATGATAATTGTGTCATGGCTAATTGGTTTGACCATTTGACCATGTTGGCCATGGTTGACTTAGATATTTTTGTTAAGCACTAGATATTTTGCTTAGCATTAATGGTGACATGATAATGGTCAAATCAAGGTTGCCATCATAATTATCATGATAAAAGATTTGTTTTCCTTTTTCCATGGATCATTATCTCATTTGCTTTCTCTTTCCTCAAGAGAGCTCCCATACTTGCTCTTCTTCTTCTTCCTCACTAGTAAACTCTTAAGCTCTCACGTGTTGAGAAAATTATAGTTTAAATAGACAAACAAATCCATCTTCAAACTCTACATCACCTAGGACATCAAGCTTAGCAAACTTGTTGCCCTAGTTACCTCAATTCTTGAGGTGGAGCTCGGACTATAGACTCTCGGGTGGATCTTCTTCGACTCATGAAGACCGTGGAGGTGGCTGCGATCTGGATCGATCCTTGGAGCCTACGTAGAGGAGGAGGACAGCGGAGAAGACCCAAAGGACTAGTAGCATGAGGTATAATCTTCTAGCATAGTAGATAAAACCTCTAGCTTGTTTGTTAGCAATGGTTTAGCAAAGATCCTTAAGCATAGTCTATGTTACCTTGCAAGAAAATTTTGATTTTTACCTATTCATCCTTCCCGCTAGCTAGCTGTTGGCTATAGTGCCCTCAAGGCAATTATCATAGTCGCAGATAGATGATCATGATGATTGAGGGAGGACCTATACTGATAAAACAGTCTTACTCGAGATGATAGTATGCTATCTGGTTTGTCTTTATCATCATGTATATGTTGATAAAGCCCTTAGGATCTTGCTTGACTATCAGCATTGTGATGGCGATCACATACGTGGGAGCTGGGGGTCTGTAAGCACATCCTTAAATGTCCCTAGTCGTGGGAGTATCGAGACTGGGCATCGATACTCCAGTGTAGACTGGTGTATACTTATCTAGACCTTGACGAGGGGCGGTGGCCGGTCTCACAAGCCATTGGTGTTAGTTGTTCACCTAAGATAATATGCAGGTGCTCATTGGGTTATGAGTACACTGGACGGACTCGCCGGGAACATGCTAGTTGGTATTATACCTATAGTCAGATAGCAGTTCCCTGGTGACATGTGTACAGGTTAGTCTGTCGACCTGAGATCGTCATTTGTCTCGTGTGAGTTCCCATTGTGCTTTGATTACTACCCTACCACGGCTCAAAGGAGTCGTGCAAATAGGTTTTAGTTGGGTACAGTCCCGAGCCACATGGAGGCAGTGAGCGGATCGTCGCGGATTCGTCTCTCCCGGTATTGGGGGTTGATGTCGCGCAGTGCACGGGTGGCCATCACTAGAAATCCTCGGCTGGGGTATGTGAGAATTACCGATCCAAGATCGATAGTTTCTCGGGTAGTGATGGGTTTCATACCGACACGAATTATCGCGTTATTAGGGGTCTGACTTTATCCTCCCCCCCAGACTCGATATGCAATACTCTTAGACGAACAGACCGGACTGTACGGATATTGTCACTGACAGGCTCAGTAGAGGTTTGGATGAGTTTGCTCGTCGGCCTTCCTTTCGCTCAATACCTGGGTAGCCGTTACGTACATCTAGTGCCGCTGACGTGCTTGTGGTTAAACCCACTGCCAGCGTATTGACGAGTCTTTAGAGTCCCACACAGAGGGTTTTCTCGGTTCAGGCGATATGGTGTAGATGACGTATGTTGATACATACAGGTGTCCGATTAAATATGTGCAAGGACTGCACAGACTTTAATCGGACAGTTGATAATACTAGCGGCTTAGGATTAAACCAGATTGTTAAATCAAGTTTTGATTTAATAATTTACATATGTATTTATATATATGTATTCTAGTATTATTGCTCACTATTCGTTTTCTCTCTTAGCTATTCGTATTTTCATACGAATACGCGTATGTGTATTTCGATACATATACCGGGAAGCATTCCGTATTTATACGGAATGGCTTCTAGAAGATGCCACCTCATTATTGATTTTCTTTTGAAAATCATTTGTTCATAATGAGGTGGAAATGATGGCATGGCAAAGGTATGGTTTTGGTCAAAGTATGGCTTTTGTGCAATGTAGAGATTGGTATGGTATTTGTTTAATGAAATTGAGATTGACATTTTTTTGGTGTGGGCATGAAAGGGGCCAGCCACTTTTTTGGAGTGAGGGATTTTGTTCATTTGGTAATTTTTGATGGTGCTCTCTCACTCTCATGCTCACACAAAATACTTAGCCATTTTCATGCCTTGCCATCATCACCCTCTTCATCTTCTTCTTGAGATGCTCACTTGAGCTCATGGTTGAGAGAAAGTTTTAGTGACACTATTCTACACTCCCCACTCTCCACTACTAGCAATTTTGAAGAGTCGGTTGGTTCGATTGGCGAACCTGAAGCTTGCGTCGTTTCCCTCGGGTGGATCATCGGAGATGAAGGAAGACCGGCGACCAAAGTCGATCCGCATCGCTAGGAGCTTGGAAATGGTTGAAGACCCGAAGGACTTGGTTCATTATGTATAACCATTCTATCTCCTTTTGTTAGCTTGCTAGTTTTAGGGTTAATGGTTTCGATCTAATTAATCGGGTAATGGTAGCGCTGGGTTTTAAGAAACTTTTGTTCCGCATTTGGCCACGGTTCGATGGCCGGGGCGCTCCCACTACCCAACAATGGTATCAGAGCAACCCGTTGAACCCTACTAGCTAATTTGCATAAGCTTAAAATCTCGATCGATCAAAATTTCGAAAACAATTTTCCGTATTGTCATGTTTCTGTCGATTTCTGAAAGTGCTCCAAAAATTATTTCCAGAGGCCTAAAAATCCGTGCAGGCGATTTTATGAATGCAGAAAAAAAATTGGCTCCTAAAGCCTCCAAAGCGCCGCGGAACCGCCGCACTTAGCCCCTATTGGCGGCGGTTCCGCGGCCGTTTTGTAGCGACGGGCCATGAAATTTTTTCTGTAGCTCAGAACATTGAATTGTGATTTTTTGTGATATATGGTTTTGGCCCAGAATCTTTTGAGTATTGATTTGCTTTTGGGGCCTTTGCGGATAAATTTAGTCGATCGAAATTTTAACTATGTAATTTTTCAGTACTTTACATTTCTATCTGTGACCGTGAATGTCATTTGATCGGTAAACCTTGTCTAATCGCTATAGTCCTTTTAGACGGGTTTGCGAACGTGACATTCACGTTGATGTTCTGTATTGTGCTGTGATGTTGCGGATTGTTGTGGTGGATAGCTTATGTGCAATGGTAGTGCAGTTCGAATTTATTTATACATTTGATATTGCGGGGAGAGCGTCCGACATGTGGACTGCCGTCACTGCCTGTTTGTATATTATTCTTTTGGGGCACGACCGGGCTGAGGTCGATGTCACCCTTGTATATTATTTTCTTTTCTGTACTAGGATTACCCCAAGGTGGGGTGCACGGATAGCCGGGTTCTATAGGGCAACGGGCCTGCATCTCATGGTGTTGAGACGGAGGGGGCTTCACTCTAGAATTGGCGGGCTATTCGCCGCACTCATAACGGGTACAGGTTGACCCAAGGAGGGGTGCTCAAGTTACCGGATTCCGTGAAGTGCTGGGTGGTCCATTCACTTTGCTGAAGGGGGCTGCCTCACTTCAGATTTTGGAGGGTAACTTGCCGCGCTCGTAGGGGTCTAGGATTTCATTGCACAGGCTATCCACACGACCAGGGGAACGTCGGGTTTGAGTTGTGGCTCTATGAAACCTGAGGCTCCCAGATTATCTGTATTGTTCTGTGATACTTATTACTTTTCTTTGATGTTGCATTTATCATGTCTGGGACGATTGTTATATATATTTATATATACTAGTAGATGTTGTATATGTTTTGCACCCGTGCTAGCCCAGTCCTCGCTCTGTCGTTAGTTAAGTAACCTAACGGGTGATGACGGGACCCAGTGGCGAATGCGGATGGCATATACGTACATTTTATTTTCGTTCTTTTCTGGTGTGATTAATTGATGGGACTATATTGATTCTTATCAATGCAAAGGAAAACAAACCAATATAAATATGATGTTGTTGGAACCAAGTTTTTTAAAAAACTGACATTACAGACGTACACTTTTGCTTTGCACAGTGGTATTCGGTTATGAATATCCAGCACCTCATTCGACGAGGCAAGGGCCGAGATCCCTTCATCGGGAGTGACCCCTTGGGTAGAAGTTTGCGTCAACGTAATAACTTTGCTATAGTCGATTACTTTTTGCTTTGCATCGTGGTATTCAGTTTGGAATATCCTGCACCTCATTCGATGGGGAAAGTGCCGAGATCCCTTCACCGGGAGTGACCTCTTTAGCAAAAGTTTTTCGCCACTATATATTTATAAAACCACTTGGATTCCTTCAACGAGATCAAGTTCATTACGTTAAGGGTTTTTCGCCAAAAAACCAGCCGTAGCCCTCCGTCATTTCAGATTAGTATTGCTTAGTATTCGTGCTACGTTTGTCATTGCTATTCGCCGAGGTGTAGTGTGTGGTAGCTCTGTAATGCTTTTCTGTCGCATGGATATATGGATTGGTTAGGACAGTCGTACAACTTTGTTGATTATTCGTTAAGGGTCGTGCGAGTGGGTTTAACGCAATCAAGATAACGACGGGTTGAACTTGACTAGGACCTTTTGATTTGTTGATTATTCGTCAAGGTCACTTGGGTCCTAGGGGTAAAAATCACATCGGGAGTTTCAAATATACAGGAAACTTACCAGGCTTGCGCATACCTTCTGGAGTGTGGTAACTTGAGTGGCTTCCATCAAGTTATCATATGATGATAGTTGGATCCCGATTCCCACTGATGAGTAGGATTACTCCTCGGGTGATTCCGACTAATTCTCCTTTTGGGTTTGGAAGAGAATTCGAGGATACAGTGGGAGCCATCCAGATTAGATAAAGTGATTATCCATTCTAATTTAGGTTAGAGTGCACGCTGAGTGTTTCTTTTCTCTCTCTCTCTTTGGCATCGACCATACCCCGACCCTAGACTATAACTCAGTGACCAAGTTAACCGAACTTTCTTAAAAACACTGGCTTTTGGATTGTCCAAGTTGCATACATCATTCCCACTCCTTCTTTTACCCTTTGCTTTTCTCTAGAACACCTCGTATCACTACGTGTATCCACTTCCATTGGATAAATCCATCGTATGGTTATATACGAACTCGAAGGAACTTTTTCGAGGATGGATTCTGGTTCTAGAGAAAAAGAATAAAACTATTCAGTTGTCTTTTCCTTTTACCTTCTCTCAGGTTGTGAGGGCTCCTAGGATTGGGAGACGGTACACCTATTACGCTTATTGGATAGTCTTCTTCCAAACCATAGGCAGGTGCCGAAAGGTAGGAAATGAAGAAAACCAATTAGCCTAAGTGTGGTGTGCAGAAGGTAATAAGTAAAGACAAATAAAGGGATTAGAAAGAGGGCAAAGTAAAATGCGACTGCTATAATTCACGACCAAACCACGTATTTCATCGCCACTCCTACTTCACCTTTGTATTTCTCCAGAACACCCCGTATCACTACGAACATCCAATTCCATTGGATAATTCCATCGTATGGTTATATACAAACTCGAAGGAACTTTTTCGAGGATGAATTCTGGTTCAGGAGAAATAGGAATAAGGTTTATTCAGTTGTCTTTTATCCTTACCTTCTCTTAGGTTGCGAGTGCTCTTAGGATTAGGAGAGTACACCTATTATGTTTATTGGATAGTCTTCTTCCAAACCATAGGCTGGTGCCGAACGGTGGGGAAGGAAGAAAACCACTTAGCCTAACGATGGTGTACAGAAGGTAATGAGTAAAGACAAATAAAGGGAATTGGAGAGATGGCAAGGAAATATACGGTTACAGTCATGAATCTGATAATGGAAAAGGCATTACTAGGAATGCCCGGATACCCCTTCGAAACATATTAATGTTTCAGTTTCACTATGTATTGTTAATAGAAAACTGATTTCCTAATTAGACACTTGCTCCGGGGTATGTATTTACCAGGTATGATTCTCACATCTGTATGGTTTTACAGATGATGAGTGGGAGTAAGTTATTGGGAATTAGGTGATCATCCTCATTATATCGGAATTCGTTGTAATTGGTGATATTTGAGGAAATCGCCTGGGTATAGTTTTCAACCTACGACGCACAGGGTTTGAGTTATTAAACTCAGGGGACTTGTACAAAGTATTGTATATTGTCCAGTGTCCATTAGGACAAAGGGGTTGGTCCTCATACTATATTCTGTTTACTTGTGACTTCTCAAGTTTTAGACAAGTGTTTTGTAGAAATATAAGGTCCAAGTTTGAGAAGTTATAGGTACAAGAATAAAGTAGAGAACCAGGTGTCATAAGTATCGGGATTCTTCAAGGTGATCGAAGATGTAGATACTTGTATGAGGTATTCAGTTGATAGTAATGGTTTTGAGAAACTTGTTTCTCTTTCAGGTTACTCATAATTGGACGCACTCCTAAGTTGAGTAATGCTGATTGGCCTCTCTCCATTTAGTTGACATGCACTGGAGATAGCTGCATGATTTGAATCTGGTTCCAATTAAATTAGTGCTTTTGTTTATGTATTAGATATATATAGAATCAATTTATATCTTAACGATGTTAAGGTATAGGGAGTCGTCCGGCTGATGCTTAAAACCATAATCCGGATAAACTCAGGGCACGTTTCAGTGATGGCTGTTTGTGGGTTATCCCGGGCTTTGACGAGGGTTAATTTTCTACCATCTGGAAGATCAATAGTGATATTGTTCTTGACTCGCCACAGTTTTAGTAAAATGGAATTTTTTCAGAAAACAATAATGGGAGTATGGTAGAACTGGAAGTGATTCCAGAACCACAAACGATTACAGAAAATTTAATAGGACCTAAAGATTCAATCAGGATTGACATTCCATTAGCCACTCCGCAGATATGGAGGGTAACCTCAGCCACTCGAGAGGTACTCAGGTAGCCTCAAGGACGGTGACAGGGAGGTTCTTGTTTACCCGGACTTGACACTACTGTTGTTCCAGACTATGAGACCCGGCAGAAGGATGAGTATAGCGTCATTCTAAATTAGCTTTGGAAGTGCACGTGTATATGACTCTGTCAGAGGGTTGTCGTAGTCAGTAGGAGCAGCAGAAGCGTAGTGGACAAGTAGCATGTCTATTTATAGACTAAAGCGGATATGACGGAGATAGATCATCTATTTTGATGTGACAGTCATAGGTTTTTGACTTCATCAGAATAGGAGATGGATCTGTTAAGAAAGTAGTAGGGTGTATGTCCTGGTATTGAGGATGACATACACAGAATAGGAAGTGAAATTCCAATACTACGATCGGTTATACTTTGGTTGTCACACAATAGTTTCTCCACATAGGTTATGGTTATTATATCAGACATTCTGGTTACTAGATCTATAGTTTTAGATCTAGATTTGGAAAGTGTCCCAATCCGGGTACTTAGACAGTATTCTAAAGGCATTTTAGAATGGACGACTCCTGGTATGGTGGTGAACCTGCAGGTGATGGAGTCACCCTCTCTAAAGGTGTCTTACAGACTAAAAGGGAGAGGGATGTGCATGATTGGCATATCATTTGTTTAGGCAATTGAGTCAATCATGACATATCAAGTACCATACCAGATATTGTTTTTGCACTAGATGCAAAAGATTGATATATTAATCCAATCCTGGAGAAAAACGATTGGAAGCAGTTTATGAACAAAAGTGGATGTTCTAGGGATTTGATAACGGCAGCCACCTTTGGGAGACGGTTATCATTCCAGGCTTTCAAGGTGACCTGGATGGCAGAGTGACTGTCAGAGTTATAGTTTTTCCCTCTGACGAGGGGCAGTAGTTTGGACAGGTGGTCCAAGCGGATACTGAGGAAGGCATGGTGCAGCATAATGATTAAATTCAGTAGACAATACAGTCTAAGATATTTGCTGGATTTGGAGTTCATTTATGAACTGGGTCCCATCAGATATCCAGAAATATTCTATGACAGGTATTGCTCATTTCGGGAGATAGTTTTCTCCGCGAAGTTGAGATAAAGAGAGACATAGAAAGAAACACTGGAGCGGATCCACTCACTGAGGTAATTTCTCGAACAAGATAGTTTTACAAACGAGGTTTGTGAAACTGATTAGTAGAGGAGTTGGGTGTTCGGTATCACACAGGCTGTGAGTATGCGACATCGCAATAATTAGCCTTAAGTACAAGTGGGAGATTGTTGGCTATAGTGCCCTCAAGGCAATTATCATAGTCGCAGACAGGTGATCATGATGATTGAGGGAGGACCTATACCGATAAAACAGTCTTACTCGAGATGATAGTATGTTATCTGGTTTGTCTTTAACATCATGTATATGTTGATAAAGCCCTTAGGATCTTGCTTATCTACCAGCATTGTGATGGCGATCATATACGTGGGAGCTGGGGGTCTGTAAGCACATCCTTAAATGTCCCTAGTCATAGGAGTATCGAGACTGGGCATCGATACTCCAGTGTAGACTGGTGTATACTTATCTAGACCCTAACGAGGGGCGGTGGCCGGTCTCACAAGCCATTGGTGTTAGTTGTTCACCTAAGATAGTATGCAGGTGCTCATTGGGTTATGAGTACACTGGACGGACTCACCGGGAACATGCTAGTTGGTATTATACCTATAGTCAGATAGCAGTTCCCTGGTGACATGTGTACAGGTTAGTCTATCGACCTAAGATCGTCATTTGCCTCGTGTGAGTTCCCACTGTGCTTTGATTACTACCCTACCACGGCTCAAAGGAGTCGTGCAAACAGGTTTTAGTTGGGTACAGTCCCGAGCCACATGGAGGCAGTGAGCGGATCCTCGGGGATTCGTCTCTTCCGGTATTGGGGGTTGATGTCGCGCAGTGCACGGGTGGCCATTGCTAAAAATCCTCGGCCGGGGTATGTGAGAATTACCGATCCAAGATCAATAGTTTCTCGGGTAGTGATGGGTTTCATACCGACACGAATTATCGCGTTATTAGGGGTCTGACTTTATCCTCCCCCCTAGACTCGATATGCGATACTCTTAGAAGAACAGACCGGACTGTACGGATATTGTCACTGGCAGGCTCAATAAGGTTTTGGATGAGTTTGCTCGCCGGCCTTCCTTTCGCTCAATACCTGGGTAGCCGTTACGTACAGCTAGTACCGCTGAAGTGCTTATGGTTAAACCTACTGCCAGCGTATTGATGAGTCTTTAGAGTCCCACACAGTGGGTTTTCTCGGTTCAGGCGATAGGGTGTAGATGACGTATGTTGATACATACAGATGTCCGATTAAATATGTGCAAGGACTGCACAGACTTTAATCGGACGGTTGATAATACTAGCGGCTTAGAATTAAACCAGATTGTTAAATCAAATTTTGATTTAATAATTTTTATATGTATTTATTGTAAGTCCACGTTACCCATCTCGGTTCTTTCGGGGATGCGGAAATGGTGAAAAATGATTTTTTCGGTGGAGGTAACATGGACTCTGAAAACGGATCTTTGCTAAACAAACTATCTAACAACCTAACTAAGAGTTTAACTACTATGTTAGGGGTTATACCTTAACTTGAACTCCTTCTCTTCGACTCCTTGTAGTGGTCGGATCGAGCTCATCTCGTCGTCTCCTTGTGCCGAAGATGGATCCACCCGAAAGCTTCTACCTTTGGCTCCAACCTCAATCTAGAGGAAACTAGAATACTTGGCTTGTTAGACCTTGTACACTAGGATGAGTAGAGAAATGTTTTGGGTTTTATCTCTATGGTTCTTGTTTCTCAACTTATGAGACAATAGAACCATCAGCAAAAGAGAGAGCAAGAGGAAGAGGGAGAGCTTTGGAGAGAGCTTGGATGAGAGAGTGTGAGAATAATAGAATGAGTGAAGACTTTTGCAACCATGCTCTCAAAAACCAAAATAATCATAATAATAATTGTAATCAAGTATTATGTGATGGTTCATTTCAATGGCAATATCATTTCATGCATTTAATGCATTTTGTGAACAAACAAGCAAGCAAAAGTCATAGCCATGAAATGATAGCCATTGTCATGATGATGGTCAACAAGTCCAAACTAGTCAACCGGTCAACAAAGTCAACAAGTCAACAAAGTCAACCTTTCAACCCAACCATGGCACAATAATACTTAATTAATATTATTATTAATCATATTTCTTATTCTCATTAGGGTTTGGCAAAAGTCAACAGTCAACAACCCTAATGAGAATCATCTGCCTCTGTCTCTGTCAACCGTGCATACACACCCGCATCCGCATTCCGAGGAACATGAATACAAATGAGATAAAACCAATCCCAAAACGTATACTAGGTTCTAACTTAAACCAAAGCCCGCTAGTAATAACTGCCCGGACACCAAACGTGCACAAGTTCGCGGATGTGACCGAACCCTGTCACAAAACCATGCGACCTCTACTCTTTTGCCTAAAGGCGAATAGCTCTCTGTGTGGGACTCTAAAGACTCGACACTACGCTGGCAGTGGGTTTAACCACAGACCGCAAATGGCACTAGCTGTGCGTAACGGCCCCCAGGTAGATGCCGATAAGAAGACTGACGAGGTGAAACCCATCTGAACTCCTACTGAGCCTGAATGTGACAGTCTCCGTACAGTCCGGTCTGTTCGTCTGAGAATATCGCATGGCGAGCCTAGGGGGGCAATAAACGTCAGTCCCCTAATAGCGGTACAAGTCGTGTCAGAGTGTAGCCCAGAACACCCTGAGAGAACACTGGAAACCTACCAGTATACCTCGCTTGCCCTGGCCAGGGATGACTATGTGTAATGGCTCTCCATGACACAGCGCGATATCAACTCCCAATACCAGGAGAGACGAATCCTATCTAACCGCCACTGCTTCCAAGTGCTTCGGGACTGCACCCAACTACTACCTGTTTGCACGACTCTTTTGAGCCGTGGTAGGGTAGTAATCAAAGTACAGTGGGAACACACTCGAGGCGAAGTGACAATGTCAAGTCAGCGGACTAAGCTGTACTCATGTCACCTGAGAACTGATAACTGACGATAGGTATATTACCAACCAACAGTTCCCGACGAGTCCTGTCCAGTGTACTCGTAACCTAACGAGCACCCGCATACTATCTCAAGTACGACGTACTGACGGCTGTGGGACAGACCGTCTCCCCTGCTTGGATGAGAAGCGCATACGCTAGTCTACTCCGGAGTATCGATGCCCTGTCTCGATAGTCCTACGACTAGGGACCTGTATAAGGATGTGCTTGTAGATTACCCAGCCCCCATGAGTGTGACTGCCATCACAACGCTGGTAATCAAGTAAAGATCCTAAGGGCTTCCACTAATGTGTATAGGTGATATACTAAAAGAAACACATGTACACATTAAAGTAGAAACAAACCAAGTAGCATACTACTATTTTGAGCAAGATTGTCTATACAACTGTGAATATCCCAAGCTTCCATTAAGTAATATACAAACTAGTATGATACAGTAATGGCCTCTGGGGCATATACACTAACAATCTCCCACTTGCACTAAGGCCATGTACTGGCGTATCGAAGACCTATCATCTCGATCAGCCGCTCAAACTGAGTCTGGGGTAAGGCCTTCGTGAGTGGATCAGCAGTGTTATCTTCCGTAGCAACCCTCCGAACCTCGATCTCCTGGCGACCCACGATCTCCCTGATCAGGTGATACCGCCTCAAGATGTGTCTGGACTTCTGATGGGACCTGGGTTCCTTCGCTAAAGCTATAGCCCCGTTGTTGTCGCAATACAGAGGTATTGGATCAACAATGGACGGAACCACCTGAAGCTCCGTGAGGAACTTCTTCATCCAGACAGCTTCCTTTGCGGCATCGCAAGCAGCGATATATTCTGCTTCCATTGTCGAGTCAGCAACGGTTTCCTGTTTGGAACTCTTCCAACACACCGCCCTTCCATTGAGGGTAAAGACATAACCCGACATGGACTTGGAATCATCCTTGTCACTCTGGAAGCTGGATTCGGCAAAGGCCTCGATCTGGAGGTCTTTTCCGCCATACACCAAGAACATCTCCTTAGTCCTTCTCAGGTACTTGAGAATGTTCTTTACCGCTATCCAGTGCTTCTCCCCAGGGTTTGACTGATACCGGCTTACCACACTCAGTGCATAAGCTACATCTGGTCTGGTACACAACATCGCATACATTATAGAGCCTACCGCAGAAGCGTAGGGTATAATAGACATGCGATCCCTTTCCAAATCAGTCATGGGAGACATCTCTTTGGAGAGGGTGATCCCGTGACAAGCCGGTAGATTACCGCGCTTGGAATCTTCCATACTGAATCTTTTCAGTATGGTGTCGATGTACCTGGACTGTGAAAGTCTTAATATCCTCTTGGATCTATCACGATGGATCCGGATCCCCAGAATGTAAGAGGCATCACCCAGGTCTTTCATGGAGAACCTGTGTGACAAGAACCCTTTGACAGATTGTAGCATAGGAATGTCATTTCCTATCAAGAGAATGTCATCCACGTATAAAACGAGGAATACGACAGTTCTTGCTACAAATCTACTATAGATGCATGGTTCATCTGGATTTTTGATAAAGCCAAATTCTTTGACCGTCATCAAAACAGATGTTCCAACTCCGCGATGTCTGCTTTAGTCCATAGATGGACTTAAGCAACTTGCACACCTTTCCGCTGCTCCCACTCTGAATGAAACCCTCTGGCTGGTCCATATAGACATACTTTTCTAAATTTCCATTTAGAAAAGCGGTCTTTACGTCCATCTGCCAAATCTCATAATCGTGGAAGGCTGCAATGGCAAGAAGGATCCGAATGGATTTCAGCATAGCCACTGGAGAAAAGGTTTCATCATAGTCCAAACCAGGTCTTTGACGAAAACCCTTTGCAACAAGTCTAGCCTTATAGGTCTCAACCTATCCATCTACACCAATTTTCCTCTTGAAGATCCACTTGCATCCTACGGGTTTTACCCCATCTGGAGCAACGTCCAAAGTCCATACTTTGTTGGTGTACATGGATTCCATTTCGGTCCGCATTGCATCCAGCCATTTTACTGAGTCAACGCTCTGAATGGCCTGCTGGAAGCTAGTCGGCTCATCATTATTCATGATGCAATCCTCTCTATCCCCGTCTATGAGAAAACCGTAGTATCTCTCGGGCGGATGAGACTGCCTACTACTCCTGCGGAGCGGCGTAGGGATGTCCTGTTCTTTCAAACTCTCTGGTTCTTCTAAGATTTTAGTAATAGCTCGTGGTTCTGGAATTTCATCCAGTTCTATTGCGCTCCCACTTATCCGATTTTCCAAAAACTCGGTTTCCAAGAAGCAGGCATGACGAGAAACAAAAACCTTTTGTTCCTCTTCGCAATAGAAGAAATATCCCTTGGAGTTCTTTGGATATCCCACAAACTTGCACTGTACTGAGCGTGCCTCGAGTTTGTCCGCATGCTGCTTTTTGACAAAAGCTGGACATCCCCATGTCTTAATGTGCTTAAGATAGGGTTTCTTCCCACACCACATCTGATATGGTGTGGTAGGCACAGTCTTAGTTGGAACTCGGTTCAAAAGGTATGCAGCTGATTCTAGTGCATATCCCCAGAATGATCGCAGCAACTCAGCGTAACTCATCATGGAACGTACCATATCCAATAGGGTTCGGTTCCGTCTCTCCGATACACCGTTATGTTGTGGAGTGTATGGAGGAGTAAGCTGAGAGAGAATTCCATTCTCTTTTAGGTAATCCAGGAACTCGGCACTCAAGTATTCACCACCTCGATCAGATCTCAGTGTCTTTATAGTTTTGCCGGTTTGTTTTTCTACTTCATTCTTATATTCCTGGAATTTTCCAAAGGCTTCATATTTATGTTTCATTAAGAAGATATATCCGTACTTTAAGAAGTCATCCGTAAAAGTAATGAAGTAAGAATAACCGCTTCGCGCATGTGTAGACATTGGACAGCACACATCGCTGTGTACGAGCCCTAAGAGCTCGCTCTCTCTTACTCCGTGTCCAGTAAACGGAGTCTTTGTTATCTTTCCTTTAAGACAGGATTGACAAGTTGCATATGATTGATATTCGAACGGATCCAAATATCCTTCTGTATGAAACTTCGTCAACCTTCTCTCATTGATGTGACCCAGTCTACAATGCCATAAGAAAGCATGATTGATTTATGGAGACTTTCTTTTGTGTGTATTCTGGACATTGAAAATCTGTGGTTGGTTTAATACGTATATTCCATTGCTTAATGTACCTGACCAAATCAAAACTTGATTAAGATGAATGTTCACAACATTGCTTACAAATGCAAATTCATAACCTTCTTTAGATAATAAAGGTACAGATATGATATTACAAGTTGCATTGGGTATAAAATAACAATCACGCAAAACCAAAACATATCCATCTGACATTCCCAAGTGATAGTCCCCCACGGACTCAGCATCCATGCCAGCTCCGTTTGCAACTTTGAGGGTCATATCACCTGCCTTCAAAACCCTACGCTTTCTCAGTGCCTGCAAAGAATTACAGATATGAGATCCTGATCCGGTATCCAATACCCAGGAAGTAGAGTTTATTGATAGACAGTTTTCAATAACATACACACCTGAAGCCGAAGCCGCAACTTGCTTCGGGTCCTGGTTCTTGGCCTTCCAAGCCCTGCAATCCTTTTTCCAGTGTCCACTCTTGTGACAATAAAAGCACTCTTCTTTCCCCACAAGCTTTCCCGCTACCTTTGTTGCTTTTGCTTTTCCCTTCATTTCCACTTTACTAACACCGCCCCTTGGTTTGGTGGGGGTTTTCTTCTTCTTTCTCTTAGCTTTTGCCCTGGACCTAGAAGAGGAAGGTCCTCCAACAAACAAAGTGGATGTTTCCCTATCTTTCTATAGGGTGCCCTCTGCACTCCTCAGCAGGTTGAGGAGTTCTGAAAGTTCAACTTCTTTTTCTTGCAAGTTGAAGTTCAGGATAAACTGGGCGTAAGTGGAAGGAAGGGACTGGAGAATCAAGTCAGTATAGAGCTCGTTCTCTAACGTGGTCCCAAGGTCCGCGAGCTCTTCAATATAGCTAATCATCTTAAGCACGTGTTCCGCTACTGATGATCCGACGGCCAATCTTGCCGAAAACAGCTTTTTCGAGACTTCGTATCTGGAGATACGGGATTGCTCTCCATACAGTTCTTTTGTATGGAGAAATATGGATTCAAGGTCCATATTCTCGTGCCTCCTCTGATGTTCATTGTCCATAGAGGCAAGCACGAGGCACTTAGCCTTCACGCAGTCGATCTCCCAGGTCTTACGGATTTCCTTATCCGCGACACTGGAGGTGGGAACTGGGACAGGGGGAGCTTTGGTGGTAAGAAGATACCCCAGCTTGTCATAAGTGATTGCCATTTTGACATTCCTGAGCCAATCTTTGTAGTTTGGCCCTGTCAATATGTTTTTATCTAGTAATAACTTAAGTCCGGTCATGACGATCGGTCGCTGCAATTAGGAGAGAGAGAAGAAACACTTTAGCATGATGCTCTTGCAAGTTTAGAGTGGTTTTTAGTTTGTCTAAACAGGATCGCTCCCACTGTTTCTCGAATTCCTCCTCAAACCAAAAAGGAAGAATTAGTCGGGATCAATCTCACCGTACAATACTTGCTTAACCGTTCAGCCAGGCCAGTGTTGGTACTTCAAGGGAGGTTTTCCAACGCTTTCGTGAAGTTCCTTAATTAAATAACCTCTTTTCCCTGGGGGCGTAGCCCCGCTAACACCTTTCTAGACACCTACTTGGTTTATAGCATTGATCGTTAAGTGAGAAATTTCCCGAGGAGTAGCATATACTCACAGTAGGATCGGGATCCAAATATCATCGTGTAATAAAACTGAAGGAATCCTACCAGAATCATCACACTCCAAATGGTATGCAGCACTAGCAAGTTTCAGTTTCTTTAGAAACTCCCGATGTGGATTTTTGCCCCATGCTCTTATGACCTTGACTTTGGCCAACAAATCATAAGTCACATGTCAAGTTCTACCCGTCATTCTCCAGGTTAATTTGAACCCACCCGTACCTACCCTTGACTTTGGCCAACAAGGCAGTACGACTGTCCCAAACCAACGCATCTATCTATGCTACATATGAATACCCAATAGCTACCAAACACTGTGCCTTGACTTTGGCCAACAAACACAGCTTGAATACTATTGACTACCCATATGAAATGACGGAGGGCTACGAATGATTTTGGCGAAACCGTGAACGCAGTGAACATTATATAATCGATGGAACGAGATAGCTTTTAAAAGGAGTGGCTTAAGCTCCGCGTTTAAAAGTTGTTTTTGAAAAGAAACCGAGTGGTTTTGAAAGTGTTCCAATGACTTTACTTGGTTTATTTTCTTGCATTAATTTTAATGCGTCCCATCATTTAATCCTACCATTGCAGAAAACAACGAAAATATGACGTACGCTTATGCCATCCGCATTCACCACGGGGCCCCGTCATTACCCGTTAGGTTACTTAACTAACGATAGAGCGGGGGCTGGACTAGCGCGGATGCAAAACATAAGCAACGCCTAAATAGATATCATATATAGATATATACACATTCGTCAGATGCAATGATAGCCATTCCAGATTACAGATGAACACAATGGATATACTTGGAATCCGCGATTCGTTCAATCCTGCAACGAAAAGCGGATTACACGGTCGCGATGAATAGCCAATACCCCACCCTAGACCCCTACGGGTGTGGCAAACTACCCGCCAAATACCCGAAGTGAAGCAACCTCCCTCAACAACGTGAGTAGGCCACTCGGCACTTCGAGGTACCCGGTAGTTTGTGCACCCCCTCCTTGGGTCTATCCTAGGAGCAAAAACAGTAAAAGAAATTATACAATGGCGGCTACAACCTCATCCCGGATGTGCGGCCATATAAATAATATTACATCAATTACAAATTACATGAATTGAAAGATAAATAAAACTCTCATCTCACAACCCCCCGGCTATTCATCCGTGATAATCCAATGAATTCATATACACAAACCATCAACATTACATATCACAGATATGTATAACCCCCACTAATCGACGTATAGCGATTAGCAGACGTTCAATACATATATCACATCACAGATATAACCCGTTAGCCAAAGTCTTGAGAAGTTCGATCAAAATACGGATTTGTAACCACCCCAAAAACAAATTTGTTCTCTGGAAATTCTAGGCAGAAACAAACCATCCTAAAAATCACAAAACACCATTATAAGAACACTGCAGGAAAAACAACCCACGACCGAGTCAACTCGGCCGCGAATCCACGGCAATAGCATGCTCTTGCCGCTTTTCCGCGGCGCTTTGACCGAGTTACTGGATCGTTTTTCTTGGGTGTTCTTTAAAAACCCTGAGCCGATTTTTAGTACATGATTTATTATTTTTTGAACAGAAATAAAAATCGGCAGAAAGTTCACTTTTTCGGGGTGTTTTGCGGTTTTTTCTCCGATCAAAATTCTAGATACTTTGCTAACATGTTAGATAGTGTTTAGCCTGGCTCTGATACCACTGTAAGTCCACGTTACCCATCCCGGTTCTTTCGAGGATGCGGAAATGGTGAAAAATGATTTTTTCGGTGGAGGTAACATGGACTCTAAAAACGGATCTTTGCTAAACAAACTATCTAACAACCTAACTAAGAGTTTAACTACTATGTTAGGGGTTATACCTTAACTTGAACTCCTTCTCTTCGAATCCTTGTGGTGGTCGGATCGGCCTCACCTCGTCGTCTCCTTGTGCCGAAGATAGATCCACCCGAAAGCTTCTACCTTTGACTTCAACCTCAATCTAGAGGAAACTAGAATACTTGGCTTGCTAGACCTTGTACACTAGGATGAGTAGAGAAGTGTTTTGGGTTTTATCTCTATGGTTCTTGTTTCTCAACTCATGAGACAATAGAACCATGAGCAAGAGAGAGAGCAAGAAGAAGAGGGAGAGCTTTGGAGAGAGCTTGGATGAGAGAGAGTGAGAATGATAGAATGAGTGAAGACTTTTGCAACCATGCTCTCAAAAACCAAAATAATCATAATAATAATTGTAATCAAGTATTATGTGGTGGTTCATTTCAATGGCAATATCATTTCATGCATTTAATGCATTTTGTGAACAAACAAGCAAGCAAAGGTCATAGCCATGAAATGATAGCCATTGTCATGATGATGGTCAACAAGTCCAAACTAGTCAACAGGAAAACAAAGTCAACAAGTCAATAAAGTCAACCTTTCAACCCAACCATGGCATAATAATACTTAATTAATATTATTATTAATCATATTTCTTATTCTCATTAGGGTTTGGCAAAAGTCAACAGTCAACAACCCTAATGAGAATCCTCTGCCTCTGTCTCTATCAACCGTGCATACACACCCGCATCCGCATTCCGAGGAACATGAATACAAACGAGATAAAACCAATCCCAAAACGTATACTAGGTTCTGGCTTAAACCAAAGCCCGCTAGTAATAACTTCCCGGACACCAAACATGCACAAGTGCGCGGATGTGACCGAACCCTGTCGCAAAACCATGCGACCTCTACTCTTTTGCCTAAAGGCGAATAGCTCTCTGTGTGGGACTCTAAAGACTCGACACTACGCTGGCAGTGGGTTTAACCACAGACCGCAAGCGGCACTAGCTGTATGTAACGGCCCCCAGGTAGATGCCGATAAGAAGACTGACGAGGTGAAACCCATCTGAACTCCTACTGAGCCTGAATGTGACAGTCTCCGTACAGTCCGGTCTGTTCGTCTGAGAATATCGCATGGCGGGCCTAGGGGCGGTAAACGTCAGTCCCCTAATAGCGGTACAAGTCGTGTCGGAGTGTAGCCCAGAACACCCTGAGATAACACTGGAAACCTACCAGTATACCTCGCTTGCCCTGGCCAGGGACGACTATGTGTAATGGCTCTCCATGACACAACGCGATATCAACTCCTAATACCGGGAGAGACGAATCCTATCTAACCGTCACTGCCTCCAAGTGCTTCGGGACTGCACCCAACTACTACCTGTTTGCACGACTCTTTTGAGCCGTGGTAGGGTAGTAATCAAAGTACAGTGGGAACACACTCGAAGCGAAGTGACAGTGTCAAGTCAGCGGACTAAGCTGTACTCATGTCACCTGGGAACTGATAACTGACGATAGGTATAGTACCAACCAACAGTTCCCGACGAGTCTTGTCCAGTGTACTCGTAACCTAACGAGCACCCGCATACTATCTCAAGTACGATGTACTGACGGCTGTGTGACAGACCGTCTCCCCTGCTGGGATGAGAAGCGCATAAGCTAGTCTACTCCGGAGTATCGATGCCCTGTCTCGATAGTCCTACGACTAGGGACCTGTATAAGGATGTGCTTGTGGATTACCCAGCCCCCACGAGTGTGACTGCCATCACAACGCTGGTAATCAAGTAAAGATCCTAAGGGCTTCCACTAATGTGTATAGGTGATATACTAAAAGAAACACATGTACACATTAAAGTAGAAACAAACCAAGTAGCATACTACTATTTTGAGCAAGATTGTCTATACAACTGTGAATATCACAAGCTTCCATTAAGTAATATACAAACTAGTATGATACAGTAATGGCCTCTAGGGCATATACACTAACATTTATATATATGTATTCTAGTATTATTGCTCACTATTCGTTTTCTCTCTTGGCTATTCGTATTTTCGTACGACTACGCGTATGTGTATTTCGATACATATACTGGGAAGCATTCCGTATTTATAAGGAATGGCTTCTAGAAGATGCCACCTCATTATTGATTTTCTTTTGAAAATCATTTGTTCATAATGAGGTGGAAATGATGACATGGTAAGGGTATGGTTTTGGTCAAAGCATGGCTTTTGTGCAATGTAGAAATTGGTATGATATTTGTTTAATGAAATTGAGATTGACATTTTTTTGGTGTGGGCATGAAAGGGGCAGGCCACTTTTTTGGAGTGAGGGATTTTGTTCATTTGGTAATTTTTGATGGTGCTCTCTCACTCTCATTCTCACACAAAATACTTAGCCATTTTCATGGCTTGCCATCATCACCCTCTTCATCTTCTTCTTGAGATGCTCACTTGAGCTCATGGTTGAGAGAAAGTTTTAGTGACACTATTCTACACTCCCCACTCTCCACTACTAGCAATTTTGAAGAGTCGGTTGGTTCGATTGGCGAACCTGAAGCTTGCGCCGTTTCCCTCGGGTGGATCATCGGAGATGAAGGAAGACCGGCGACCAAAGTCGATCCGCATCGCTAGGAGCTTGGTAATGGTAGCGCCGGGTTTTAAGAAATTTTTGTTTCGCATTTGGCCATGGTTCGATGGCCGGGGCGCTCCCACTACCCAACACTAGCGGGATGAGTGACATAGACTTACAGTGGTATCAGAGCCTAGCTAAACCATTACTAACTTGTTAGTAAAGTGTTAGAAATTCGATCACAGAAAAATCCTGAAAACGCGAACAAAAATGCACGTTTTCTGTCGATTTTCAAAACTTGTCCAAAAATTTTTCCAGGGATCTTAAAAATACGTGCAGGCTTTTTTATAGACACCCAAGAAAAACGAGCTCGTGACTCGGTCAGACCGCCGCGGAAGCAAGGCGAAACCATGCGTTTCGCCGCGAATTCGCGGCTAAGTCGACTCCGAGTCAACTCGTTTTTCCTGCAGATTGTCTAGCTTGGTGTTTTGTGATTTTTCTGATACTTTGTTTCCACCCAGAATTTTTGAGTACTGTGTTGTACTTGGGGTAGATTCAAATCTGGTAATCGATCGAAATTCTATGAACTTTGGCAAATCGGATTTTATCTGTGATGTGATATATGTACTGAACGTCTACTAATCGCTATACGTCGATTAGTGGGGGTTGTACATAACTGTGATCTGTGATATTGGATTGTGTATATGAACTTGTTGGATCGTCGTGGATGAATAGCCGGGGATGTGAGATGAGAGTTTTCATTTTTCATTCAATGTAAATTGTAAATTGATGTAATATTATTTTATGGTCGCACATCCGGGTTGAGGTTGTAGCCACCATTGTATATTATTTCTTTTACTGTTTTATGCTCCTAGGATAGACCCAAGGTGGGGTGCACAAACTATCGGATACTTTGAAGTGTCGAGTGGCCTACTCACTTTGTTGAGGGAGGTTGTTGTAGCCATCATTGTATATTATTTCTTTTACTGTTTTCTGCTCCTAGGATAGACCCAAGGTGGGGTGCACAAACTACCAGATACTTTGATGTGCTGAGTGGCCTACTCACTTTGTTGAGGGAGGTTGCTTCACTTTGGGTATTTGGCAGGTAGTTTGCCGCACCCATAGGGGTCTAGGGTGGGGTTTGGCTATTCATCACGACCGTGGAATCCGATTTTCGTTGCAGGCTTAAAACGAAACGCGGAATTCTTAGTATATCCAATGTGTTCATCTGTGATCTGGAATGCCTATCATTGCTTCTGACGAATGTATATATCTATATATGATATCTAGTAGACATTGCTTAAGTTTTGCATCCGCGCTAGTCCAGCCCCCGCTCTGTCGTTAGTTAAGTAACCTAACGGGTGATGACGGGGCCCCGTGGCGAATGCGGTTGGTATAAGCGTACGTTATATTTTCGTTGTTTTCTGCAATGGTAGGATTAATTGATGGGACACATTATATTAATGCAAAGAAAACAAACCAAAGCTGAATCGTTGGAACAATTTCAAAACCACTCGGTTTTTTCAAAACAGCAAAACTTTTAAATGCGGGGCTTAAACCACTCATTTTAAAATCTATCAGGTTCCTTCGATTATATCAAGTTCACTACGTTCATGGTTTCGCCAAAACCATTCGTAGCCCTCCGTCATTTCATATGAATATTCTATAGTATTCAAGCTATGTTTGTTAACCTTCGTCAAGGCATAGTGATTGGTAGCTGTTGGATGTTCATATGTAGCATAGATAGATGCGTTGGTTTGGGACAGTCGTATTACCTTATTGACCTTCGTTAAGGGTATATACGGGCGGGTTCAAATTAACCTTGACAATGATGGATAGAACTTAACATGTGACTTATGATTTGTTGACCTTCGTCAAGGTCATAAGAGCATGGGGGGAAAATCCACATCGGGAGTTTTTAAGGAAATTGAAACTTGCTAGTATTGCATACCATTTGGAGTTTGATAATATTGGTAGTATTCCTTCAGCATAATCACACAATGATATTTGGATCCCGATCCTACTGTGAGTATCCGCTACTCCTCGGGAGATTTTTTCACTTAACGATCAATGCTATAAACCAAGTAGGTGTATAGAACGGTGTTAGCGGGGCTACGCCTCCAGGGAAAAGAGGTTATTTAATTAAGGAACTTCGCGAAACCGTCGTAAAACCTCCCTCGAAGTACCGACACTCGCCTGGCTGAATGGTTAAGCAAGTATTGTACGGTGAAATTAATCCTGACTAATTCTTCTTTTATGGTTTGAGGAAGGATTCAAGAAACAGTGGGAGCCATCCAATTTAGATAAACTAAAAACCAATCTAAACTTGCAAGAGCATCACGCTAAGTGTTTTCTTCTCTTTCTCTTAATTGCAACGACCCAGTGACCAGACATAAGTTACATCTAGATAATAAAATGACTGAATCTGACTATAATGACTGGCAAAGGTCTGTCCAGATGTCCATTGCCCATGACAAGGTAGGACACCTCTTCACTACTCAAACCCCTGTCATCTCAAGTCCAGTTTCCATTGTCATGGATATTGATATCCGTAAGACATCGGAAAAGGACTGTGCGAATACCAAGTGCCTCGTGTTGGCCTCAGTTGATGGTGCATACCAGAAGCAGTAAGAGAAGATGGACTTAGTTTATGTCTTCCTCCATAACAAAGATTTATATGGAGAGCAATCTCGTATCGCAAGATATGAGACCTCGAAAGAATTGCTTCAAGCGAGGTTGGCTGTTGAGTCATCTGTAAGGGACAACGTCCTTACAATGACTAGCTATATTGATGAGCTCATGTATCTGAGAACCACGTTGAAGAACGAGTCACATACTGACTTGATTCTACAGTCCCTACCCTTTACTTACACCCTGAAGGAAACCAGGAAGACACCCGCTCTGCTTATTAAGGAATCATCCTCTTCTGCATCTAAGGCGAAAGCAAAGGGTAAGAAGAAGAAGAGCTCCACAAACCCGATATGCGGTGTCAGGGAAGTAGAAGGAAAGAGAAGGGCAAAAGTTTTAGGCCTAGATGCAGTGAAGGAGGGACATTCCTATTGTTACGGGAAAGGACATTGGCAGAGGGATTGTAGGGCTTTGAAAGCCAGTAGCCAGGATTCGAAGCATGTTGTGGCTACGACTTTAGGTATGTTTGTAATAGAAAACTGTATGTCAATTAACCCTACTTCCTGGGTACTAGATACCGGATTAGAATCTCATATCTATAATTCATTACAAGTTTTGAGAAACCGTAGAGTTATCAGGTTAGGTGATATAACTCTCAGAGTTGCGAACGGAATGAGCGTGGACACTGAATCCGTAGGGGAATATCATCTAGGATTGACAAGTGGGCAGATATTGATTCTACGTAACTGTTTATATGTACCTAGTATGGCTTGTAATATCATATCTGTATCCTTACTTTCTAAGGAAGGATATGAATTTACATTTGTAAGCGATGTGGTCGACATCCACCTTAATCAAGTTCTGATTGGGTCAGGTACATTAAATAAAGGTATATACGTATTAAATCAAGCTCAGGTTTACAGTGTCAAAAACACACATAAAAGAAAGTCTCCAGAATTAAATCAGGCTTTCTTATGGCATTGCAGACTGGGTCATATCAATGAAACACGGTTGACGAAGTTACATAGAGAAGGATATTTGGATCCGTTCGAATATCAATCTTATGCTACTTGTGAATCTTGTCTCATGGGAAAGATGACAAAGACTCCGTTCACTGGACACGGAGTAAGAGCAAGCGAGCTCTTGGGACTCATACACAGTGATGTGTGTGGTCCAATGTCTACACATGCGTGAGGTGGTTATTCATATTTCATTACTTTTATGGATGAT
Source organism: Agapanthus africanus (assembly GCA_030015575.1). Taxonomy (NCBI): domain Eukaryota; kingdom Viridiplantae; phylum Streptophyta; class Magnoliopsida; order Asparagales; family Amaryllidaceae; genus Agapanthus; species Agapanthus africanus. The sequence continues at coordinate 522,533,367 of CM057337.1, forward strand.
TTCTCTAGATATGGACATGTCTTTTTGATGAAGTATAAATCCGAGGCCTTTGAGAAATTCCGGGAATACAAGAATGAAGTGGAAAAATGAACAGGCAAAAGTATCAAGACACTGAGATCTGATCGAGGTGGTGAATACTTAAGTGCCGAGTTCCTGGGATACTTAAAAGAGAATGGAATTCTTTCTCAGCTTACTCCTCCATACACACCACAGCACAACGGTGTATCGGAAAGGCGGAATCGAACTCTATTGGATATGGTTCATTCCATGATGAGTAAGACTGAGTTACCGGGATCCTTCTGGGGTCATGCACTAGAATCAGCTGCATATCTTTTGAACAAGGTTCCAACCAAGACTGTGCCTACCACACCATATCAGATGTGGAGTGGGAAGAAACCCTGTCTTAAGTACCTTAAGACATAGGGATGTCCAGCTTTTGTAAAAAAGCAGCATGCGGACAAGCTCGAGGCACGCTCGGTACTGTGTAAGTTTGTGGGATACCCTAAGAACTCTAGGGGATATCTTTTCTATTACACAGAGAAACAAAAGGTTTTTGTTTCTCAGCATCCCCACTTCTTGGAAGCTGAATTTTTAGAAAATCAAAAATTGGGAGCGCGGTAGAGCGCGGTAGAAATTCCAGAACCACAAGCTATTACTGAAAACTTGATAGAACCAGAAGTTTCAGAAGAACCGGACATCCCAGCGCCACTCCGCAGGAGTAGTAGGCAGTCTCATCCGCCCGAGAGATACTACGGTTTTCTCATAGCCGGGGATCGAGAGGATTGCATCATTGACAATGGTGAGCCTACTAGCTTTCAGCAAGCCATTCAGAGTGGTGACTTGGTAAAATGGCTGGATGCAATGCGGACCGAAATGGAGTCCATGTACACCAACAAAGTTTGGACTTTGGACATTCCTCCAGAAGGGGTAAAACCCGTAGGCTGCAAATGGATCTTCAGAAAGAAGATTGGTGTAGATGGGCAGGTTGAAACCTATAAAGCTAGACTTGTTGCAAAGGGTTTTTATCAAAGACCTGGTTTGGACTATGACGAAACCTTTTCTCCAGTGCCTATGCTCAAATCCATTCGGATCCTTCTTACCATTGCTGCCTTCCACGATTATGAGATCTGGCAGATGGACGTAAAGACGGATTTTCTAAATGGTAATTTGGAAGAGTGCGTCTATATGGATCAGCCAGAGGGTTTCATTCAGAGTGGGAGCAACGGTAAAGTGTGCAAGTTGCTTAAGTCCATTTATGGACTAAAGCAGGCATCGCGGAGTTAGAACATCTGCTTTGATGAAACTGTCAAAGAATTCGACTTTATCAAAAATCCAGATGAACTATGCATTTATAGTAAGATTGTAGGAACAACTATGGTATTCCTCGTCTTGTATGTGGATGACATTCTCCTAATAGGAAATGACATTCCTACGCTACAGTCAGTCAAAGGATTTTTGTCACAGAGGTTCTCTATGAAGGATCTGGGTGATGCCTCCTACATTCTGTGGATCTAGATCTATCGTGATAGATCTAAGAGGATGTTGGGACTTTCACAGTCCAGGTACATCGACACCATACTGAAAAGATTCAGTATGGAAGATTCAAAGCGCGGTAATCTACCGGCTTGTCACGGAATCACCCTCTCCAAAGAGATGTCTCCCAAGACTGATTTAGAAATGGCTCTCATGTCATCTATACCCTACGCATCTGTGGTAGGCTCTATAATGTATGCGATGTTGTGTACCAGACCAGATGTAGCATACGCATTGAGCGTTGTAAACCGGTATCAGTCAAACCCAGGGGAGAAACACTGGATAGCAGTAAAGAACATTCTCAAGTACCTGAGAAGAACTAAGGAGATGTTCTTGGTGTATGGCGGAAAAGACCTCCAGATCGAGGCCTTTGCTGACTCCAGCTTCCAGAGTGACAAGGAAGACTCCAAGTCCATGTCGGGTTATATCTTTACCCTTAATGGAGGGGCGGTCTGTTGGAAGAGCTCCAAGCAGGAAACCGTTGCTGACTCGACGATGGAAGCGGAGTACATAGCTGCTTGCGATTCCGCAAAAGAAGTTGTCTGGATGAAGAAGTTCCTTACAGAACTTCAGGTGGTTCCAACCATTGTTGATCCAATACCGCTGTATTGCGACAACAATGGCGCTATAGCTTTAGCGAAGGAACTCAGGTCCCATCAGAAGTCCGGGCACATCTTGAGGCGGTACCACCTGATCAGGGAGATCGTAGATCGCCGGGAGATCGAGGTGAGGAGAGTAGATACAGAGAATAACACTGCAGATCCACTCATGAAGGTCATCCCTCAGACACAGTTCGAGAGGCTGATCGAGATGACAGGTCTTCGATACGCCAGTACATGGCCCTAGTGCAAGTGGGAGATTGTTAGTGTATATGCTCTAGAGGCCATTATTGTATCATACTAGCTTGTATATTACTTAATGGAAGCTTGGGATATTCACAGTTATATTAACAGTCTTGCTCAAAATGGTAGTATGCTACTTGGTTTGTTTCTACTTCAATATGTGCATGTGTTTATTTTAGCATATCGCTTATATATATTAGTAGAGCCCTTAGGATCTTTGCTTGATTACCAATATTGTGATGGCAGTCACACTAGTAGGGGCTGGGTAATCTACAAGCACATCCGTATACAGGTCCCTAGTCGTAGGATTATCGAGACGGGGCATCGATACTCCGAAGTTGGCTAGTGTATACGCTTCTCATCCCAACAGGGGAGATGGTCTGTCCCACAGCCATTAGAAGTCGTACTGGAGATAGTATGCGGGTGCTCGTTGGGTTACGAGTACACCGGACAGGACTCGTAGGGAACTGATGGTGAGTATTATACCTATCGTCAGATAGCAGTTCCCAGGTGGCATGAGTACAGCTTAGTCCGTCGACTTGACACTGCCATTTCTCCTCGAGTGTGTTCCCACTGTACTTTGATTACTACCCTACCACGGCTCAAAAGAGTCATGCAAACAGGTGGTAGTTAGGTGCAGTTCCGAAGCATTTGGAGGCGGCGACGGTTAGACAGGATTCGTCTCTCCCGGCAATGGGGGTTGATATCGCGCTGTGTCTGGAGAGCCATTACACAAAGTCCCTGGCCAAGGCAAGCGAGATTTACTGGTAGGTGTTCCAGTAGTTTCTCAGGATGTTCTGAGCTACATTCTGACATGACTTATACCGCTATTTGGGGTCTGACGTTTACCGCCCCCCTAGCCCTGATATGCGATACTCTTAGACGAACAGACTGGACTGTACGGAGATTGTCACATTCAAGCTCAGTAGGAGTTCGGATGGGTTTTTCTCATCGGCCTTCTTATCGACATCTACCTGGGGACCGTTATGTATAGCTACTACCGATTGAGCCTGTGGTTAAACCCACTGCCAGCGTAGTGTCGAGTCTTTAGAGTCCCACACAAAGAGTTTCCCTGCACTGGGCAAAAGGTGTAGAGGCCGTATGGTTTTACGGCAGGGCTACGATCACTTATGTGCACTTGTGCACGTATGATGTTCGGGCGGATAATTCTAGTGGGCTTTGGTTTATGCCGGATCCTAGTATTATATATATTGATGGATCAGTTGTTGTCTCTTAGTATTCGTATTCTTCGGAATACAGATGTGGGTGTGTATGCACGGATGTGAGGAGCAAAGAAGGAGATGCCTCATTAGGGTTTTGACCATTGACTTGATTAAAACCATTATGAGGTGGAGAAAAATATTTCATAATCTTTTTAATGATAAGTGTGTCATGTCTAATTGGTTTGACCATTTGACCATATTGGCCATAGTTGACTTAGATATTTTTGTTAAGCACTAGATATTTTGCTTAGCATTAATGGTGACATGATAATGGTCAAATCAAGGTTGCCATCACAATTATCATGATAAAAGATTTGTTTTCTTTTTTCCATGGATCATTATCTCATTTGCTTTCTCTTTCCTTAAGAGAGCTCCCATACTTACTCTTCTTCTTCTTCCTCACTAGTAAACGCTTAAGCTCTCATGTGTTGAGAAAATTAGAGTTTAAATAGACAAACAAATCCATCTTCAAACTCTACATCACCTAGGACATCAAGCTTAGCAAACTTGTTGCCCTAGTTACCTCGGTTCTTGAGGTGGAGCTCGGACTATAGACTCTCGGGTGGATCGTCTTCGACTCAAGAAGGCCGTGGAGGTGGCTGCAATCCGGATCGATCCTTGGAGCCTACGTAGATGAGGAGGACAGCAGTGAAGACCCGAAGGACTAGTAGCATGAGGTATAATATTCTAGTATAGTAGATAAAACCTCTAGCTTGTTTGTTAGCAATGGTTTAGCAAAGATCCTTAAGCATAGTCTATGTTACCTTGCAGGAAAATTTTGATTTTTACCTATTCATCCTTCCTACTAGCTAGTGGGGTGAGTGACATAAACTTACAGTGGTATCAGAGCCTAGCTAAACCATTACTAACATATTAGCAAAGTGTAAGGAATTCGTTCACGGAAAAATCCTGAAAACACGAACAAAAATGCACGTTTTCTGTCGATTTTCAAAACTGGTCCAAAAATTTTTCAAGGACCTTAAAAATACGTGCAGGCTTTTTTATGGACACCCAAGAAAAATGAGCTCGTGACTCGGTCAGACCGCCGTGGAAGAGCGGCGAAACCATACGTTTCACCGTGGATCCACGGCCGAGTCGACTCTGAGTCAACTCGTTTTTCCTGCAGATTGTCTAGTTTGGTATTTTGTGATTTTTCTTATACTTTGTTTCCACCCAGAATTTTTGAGTACTGTGTTGTACTTGGGGTAGATTCAAATCTGGTAATCGATCAAAATTCTATGAACTTTGGCTAATCGGATTTTATCTGTGATGTGATATATGTACTGAACATCTACTAATCGCAATACGTCAATTAGTGGGGGTTGTACATATCTGTGATCTGTGATATTGGATTGTGTATATGAACTTGTTGGATCATCGTGGATGAATAACCAGGGATGTGAGATGAGAGTTTTCATTTTTCATTCAATGTAAATTGTAAATTGATATAATATTATTTTATGGTCGCACATCCGGGTTGAGGTTGTAGCCACCATTGTATATTATTTCTTTTACTGTTTTCTGCTCCTAGGATAGACCCAAGGTGGGGTGCACAAACTACTGGATACTTTGAAGTGCCGAGTGGCCTACTCACTTTGTTGAGGGAGGTTTCTTCACTTCGGGTATTTGGCAGGTAGTTTGCCGCACCCGTAGGGGTCTAGGGTGGGGTTTGGCTATTCATCACGACCGTGGAATCCGATTTTCGTTGCAAGCTTAAACGAAACGCGGAATCCCCAGTATATCCAATGTGTTCATCTATGATCTGGAATGCCTATCATTGCGTCTGACGAATGTATATATCTATATATGATATCTAGTAGACGTTGCTTATGTTTTGCCTCCGCGCTAGTCCAGCCCCCGCTCTGTCGTTAGTTAAGTAACCAACGGGTGATGACGAGGCCCCGTGGCGAATGCGGTTGGTATAAGCGTACGTTATATTTTCGTTGTTTTCTGTAATGGTAGGATTAATTTATGGGACGCATTATATTAATACAAAGAAAACAATCCTAAGCTGAATCGTTGGAACAATTTCAAAACCACTCGGTTTTTTCAAAACAGCAAAACTTTTAAATGCGGGGCTTAAACCACTCATTTTAAAAGCTATCAGGTTCCTTCGATTATATCAAGTTCACTACGTTCACGGTTTCGCCAAAACCATTCGTAGCCCTCCGTCATTTCATATGAATATTCTATAGTATTCAAGCTATGTTTGTTGACCTTCATCAAGGTATAGTGATTGGTAGCTGTTGGATGTTCATATGTAGCATAGATAGATGCGTTGGTTTAGGACAGTCGTGTTACCTTGTTGATCTTCGTCAAGGGTGTATACGGGTGGGTTCAAATTAACCTAGACAATGATAGGTAGAACTTGACATGTGACTTATGATTTGTTGACCTTCGTCAAGGTCAAAAGAGCATGGGGCAAAAATCCACATCGGGGGTTTCTAAGGAAATTGAAACTTGCTAGTATTGCATACCATTTGGAGTTTGATAATGTTGGTATTATTCCTTCAGCATAATCACACAATGATATTTGGATCCCGATCCTACTGTGAGTATCCGCTACTCCTCGGGAGATTTTTCCGCTTAACGATCAATGCTATAAACCAAGTAGGTGTCTAGAACGGTGTTAGCAGGGCAACGCCTCCAGGGAAAAGAGGTTATTTAATTAAGGAACTTCGTGAAACCGTCGTAAAACCTCCCTCGAAGTACCGACACTCGTCTGGCTGAATGGTTAAGCAAGTATTGTACGGTGAGATTAATCCTGACTAATTCTTCTTTTGTGGTTTGAGGAAGAATTCGAGAAACAGTAGGAGCCATCTTGTTTAGATAAACTAAAAACCAATCTAAACTTGTAAGAGCATCATGCTAAGTGTTTTTTTCTCTCTCTCTTAATTGCAACGACCCAGTGACCAGACATAGGTTACATCTAGATAATAAAATGACTGAATCTGATTATAATGACTGGAAAATGTCTGTCCAGATGTCCATTGCCCATGACAAGCTGGGACACCTCTTCACTACTCAAACCCATGTCGTCTGAGGCCCAGTTTCCATCGTCACGGATATTGATATCCGTAAGATATCGGAAAAGGACTGTGCGAATGCTAAGTGCCTCATGTTGGCCTCAGTTGATGATACATACGAGAGGCAGCACGAGAAGATGGACTTAGTTTCTGTCTTCCTCCATAACAAAGATTTATATGGAGAGCAATCTCGTATCGCAAGATATGAGACCTCGAAAGAATTGCTTCAAGCGAGGTTGGTTGTCGAGTCATCTGTAAGGGACAACGTTCTTACAATAACTAGCTATATTGATGAGCTCACGGATTTGAGAACCACGTTGAAGAACGAGTCACATACTGACTTGATTCTACAGTCTCTACCCTCTACTTACACCGTGAAGGAAACCAGGGAGACACCCACTCTACTTATTGGGGAATCTTCCTCTTCTGCATCCAAGGCGAAAGCAAAGGGTGAGAAGAAGAAGACCCCCACAAAGCCGATATGCGGTGTCAGGGAAGTAGAAGGAAAGGGAAGGGCAAAAGTTTTGGGCCTAGATACAGTGAAGGAGGGACGTTCCTATTGTTATATGAAAGGACACTGGCAGAGGGATTGCAGGGCTTTGAAAGCTGGTAGCCTGGATTCGAAGCATGTTGTGGCTTCGGTTTTGGGTGTATTTGTAATAGAAAACTGTATGTCAATTAATCCTACTTCCTGGGTACTAGATACCGGATTAGGATCTCATATCTGTAATTCATTACAGATTTTGAGAAACCGTAGAGTTATCGGGTTAGGTGATATAACTCTCAGAGTTGCAAACGGAATGAGCGTGGACGCTGAATCCGTAGGGGAATATCATCTATGATTGACAAGTGGGCAGATATTGATTCTACGTAACTGTTTGTATGTACCTAGTATGGCTTGTAATATCATATCTGTATCCTTACTTTCTAAGGAAGGATATGATTTTACATTTGTAAGCGATGTGGTCCACATCCACCTTAATCAAGTTCTGATTGGGTCAGGTACATTAGATAACGGTATATACGTATTAAATCAAGCTCAGGTTTTCAGTGTCCGGAACACACTTAAAAGAATGTCTCCGGAATTAAATCAGCTTTCTTATGGCATTGTAGACTGGGTCATATCAATGAAACACGATTGACGAAGTTAAATAGAGAAGGATATTTGGATCCGTTCGAATATCAATCTTATGCTACTTATGAATCTTGTGAAAGATGACAAAGACTCCGTTCACTGGACACGGAGTAGAGCAAGCGAGCTCTTGGGACTCATACACAGTGATGTGTGTGGTCCAATGTCTATACATGCGCGAGGTGGTTATTCCTATTTCATTACTTTTACGGATAATTTCTCTAGGTATGGACAAGTATTTTTTATGAAGCATAAATCCGAGGCCTTTGAGAAATTCCGGGAATACAAGAATGAAGTGGAAAAACAAACAGGCAAAAGTATCAAGACACTGAGATCTGATCGAGGTGGTGAATACTTAAGTGCCGAGTTCCTGAGATACTTAAAAGAGAATGGAATTCTCTCTCAGCTTACTCCTCCATTCACACCACAACACAACGGTGTATCGGAAAGGCGAAATCGAACTCTATTGGATATGATTCGTTCCATGATGAGTAAGGCTGGGTTACCGCGATCCTTCTGGGGTCATGCACTAGAATCAGCTGCATATCTCTTGAACAAGGTTCCAACCAAGACTGTGCCTACCACACCATATCAGATGTGGAGTGGGAAGAAACACTGTCTTAAGCACCATAAGACATGGGGATGTCCAGCTTTTGTAAAAAAGAAGCATGCGGACAAGCTCGAGGTACGCTCGGTACTGTGTAAGTTTGTGGGATACCCTAAGAACTCCAGGGGGTATCTTTTCTATTACGCAGAGGAACAAAAGGTTTTTGTTTCTCAGCATCCCCACTTCTTGGAAGCTGAATTTTTAGAAAATCAGAAAAGTGGGAACGCAGTAGAACTGGAAGAAATTCCAGAACCACAAGCTATTACTGAAAGCTTGGTAGAACCAGAAGTTTCAGAAGAACCGGACATCCCAGCGCCACTCCGCAGGGGTAGTAGGCAGTCTCATCCGCCCGGGAGATACTACGGTTTTCTCATAGATGGGGATCAAGTGGATTGCATCATTGACAATGATGAGCCTACTAGCTTCTAGCAAGCTATTCAGAGGGGTGACTCGGTAAAATGGCTGGATGCAATGCGGACCGAAATGGAGTCCATGTACACCAACAAAGTTTGGACTTTGGACATTGCTCCAGAAGGGGTAAAACCCGTAGGCTGCAAATGGATCTTCAGAAAGAAGATTGGTGTAGATGGGCAGGTTGAAACCTATAAAGCTAGACTTGTTGCAAAGGGTTTTCATCAAAGACCTGGTTTGGACTATAATGAAACCTTTTCTCCAGTAGCTATGCTCAAATCAATTCGGATCCTTCTTACCATTGCTGCCTTCCACGAATATAAGATCTTGCAGATGGATGTAAAGACGGCTTTTCTAAATGGTAATTTGGAAGAGTGCGTCTATATGGATCAGCCAGAGGGTTTCATTCAGAGTGGGAGCAGCGGTAAAGTGTGCAAGTTGCTTAAGTCCATTTATGGACTAAAGCAGGCATCGTGGAGTTGGATCATCTGCTTTGATGATACTTTCAAAGAATTCGACGTTATCAAAAATTCAGATGAACCATGCATTTACAGTAAGATTGTAGGGAGAACTATGTATTCCTCGTCTTGTACGTGGATGACATTCTCCTAATAGAAAATGACATTCCTACGCTACAGTCAGTCAAAGGATTTTTGTCACAGAGGTTCTCCATGAAGGACCTGGGTGATGCCTAATACATTCTGGGAATCCAAATCTATCGTGATAGATCTAAGAAGATGCTAGGACTTTCACAGTCCAGGTACATCGACACCATACTGAAAAGATTCAGTATGGAAGATTCAAAGCGCGGTGATCTACCGGCTTGTCACGTAATCACCCTCTCCAAAGAGATGTCTCCCAAGACTGATTTGGAAAGGGCTCGCATATCATCTATACCCTATGCATCTGTGGTAGGCTCTATAATGTATGCGATATTGTGTACCAGACCAGATGTAGCATACGCATTGAGCGTTGTAAGCCGGCATCAGTCGAACCTAGGGGAGAAACACTGGATAGCAGAAAAGAACATTCTAAAGTACCTGAGAAGAACTAAGGAGATGTTCTTGATGTATGGCGGAAAAGACCTCCAGATCGAGGCCTTTGCTGACTCCAGCTTCCAGAGTGACAAGGAAGACTCCAAGTCCATGTCGGCTTATGTCTTTACCCTCAATGGAGGGGCGGTCTGTTGGAAGAGCTCCAAGCAGGAAACTGTTGCTGACTCGACGATGGAAGCGGAGTACATAGCTGCTTGCGATGCCGCAAAAGAAGCTGTCTCGATGAAGAAGTTCCTCACAGAACTTCAGGTGGTTCCAACCATTGTTGATCCTATACCGCTGTATTGCGACAACAACGGTGCTATAGCTTTAGCGAAGGAACCCATGTCCCATCAGAAGTCCAGGCACATATTGAGGTGGTACCACCTGATCAAGGAGATCATAGATCGCCGGGAGATCGAGGTGAGGAGAGTAGATACAGAGAATAACACTGCAGATCCACTTACGAAGGTCATCCCTCAGACAGTTCGAGAGGCTGATCGAGATGACAGGTCTTCGATACGCCAGTACATGGCCCTAGTGCAAGTGGGAGATTGTTAGTGTATATGCCCTAGAGGCCATTATTGTATCATACTAGCTTGTATATTAGTTAATGGAAGTTTTGGATATTCACAGTTGTATTAACAGTCTTGCTCAAAATGGTATTATGCTACTTGGTTTGTTTCTACTTCAATATGTGCATGTGTTTATTTTAGCATATCGCTTATACAAATTAGTAGAGCCCTTAGGATCTTTGCTTGATTACCAGTGTTGTGATGGCAGTCACACTAGTGGGGGCTGGGTAATCTACAAGCACATCCTTATACAGGTCCCTAGTCGTAGGATTATCGAGACGGGGCATCGATACTCCGGAGTAGGCTAGTGTATACACTTCTCATCCCAGCAGGGGAGATGGTCTATCCCACAGCCATTAATACGTCGTACTGGAGATAGTATGCAGGTGCTCGTTGGGTTACGAGTACACCGGACAGGACTCGTAGAGAACTGCTGGTGAGTATTATACCTATCGTCAGATAGCAGTTCCCAGATGACATGAGTACAGCTTAGTCCGTCGACTTGACACTGCCACTTCGCCTCGAGTGTGTTCCCACTGTACTTTGATTACTACCCTACCATGGCTCAAAAAAGTCGTGCAAACAGGTAGTAGTTGGGTGCAGTCCCGAAACATTTGGAGGCAGCGGTGGTTAGACAGGATTCGTCTCTCCCGGTATTGGGGGTTGATATCGCGCTGTGTCTGGAGAGCCATTACACAAAGTCTCTGGCCAGGGCAAGCGAGATTTACGGGTAAGTATTCCGGTAGTTTCTCAGGGTGTTCTAGGCTACACTCCGACATGACTTATACCGCTATTAAGGGTCTGACGTTTACCGCCCCTAGGCCCGATATGCGATACTCTTAGATGAACAGACCGGACTGTACGGAGATTGTCACATTCAGGCTCAGTAAGAGTTCGGATGGGTTTTTCTCATCGGCCTTCTTATCGACATCTACTTGGGGACCGTTACGTACAGCTAGTACCGCTTGCAGCCCATGGTTAAAACCACTGCCAGCGTAGTGTCGAGTCTTTAGAGTCCCACACAGAGAGTTTCCCTGCACTGGAAAAAAGGTGTAAAGGCCGTATGGTTTTACGGCAGGGCTACGATCACTTACGTGCACTTATGCGCGTATGATGTTCGGGCGGATAATGCTAGTGGGCTTTGGTTTATGCCAGATCCTAGTATTTTATATATTGATGGATCATTTATTATCTCTTAGTATTCGTATTCTTCGGAATACGGATGCGGGTGTGTATGCACGGATGTGAGGAGCAAAGAAGAAGATGCCTCATTAGGGTTTTGACCATTGACTTGATTAAAACCATTATGAGGTAGAGAAAAATGTTTACTAATATTTTTAATGATAATAGTGTCATGGCTAATTGGTTTGACCATGTTGACCATGGTTGACTTAGATATTTTTGTTAAGCACCAGATATTTTGCTTAGCATTAATGGTGATATGATAATGGTCAAATCAAGGTTGCCATAACAATTATCATGATAAAAGATTTGTTTTCTTTTTTCGATGGATCATTATCTCATTTGCTTTCTCTTTCCTTAAGAGAGCTCCCATACTTGCTCTTCTTCTTCTTCCTCACTAGTAAACCCTTAAGCTCTCATGTGTTGAGAAAATTAGAATTTAAATAGACAAATAAATCCATCTTCAAACTCTACATCACCTAGGACATCAAGCTTAGCAAATTTGTTGCCCTGGTTACCTCGGTTCTTGAGGTGGAGCTCGAACTATAGACTCTCGGGTGGAGCTCGAACTATAGACTCTCGGGTGGATCATCTTCGACTCAAGAAAGCCGTGGAGGTGGCTGCGATCCGGATCGATCCTTGGAGCCTACGTAGATGAGGAGGAAAGCGGAGAAGACCCGAAGGACTAGTAGCATGAGGTATAATCTTCTAGCATAGTAGATAAAACCTCTAGCTTGTTTATTAGCAATGATTTAGCAAAGATCCTTAAGCATAGTCTATGTTACCTTGCAAGAAAATTTTGATTTTTACCTATTCCGCCTCCCCGCTAGCTAGCGGGGTGAGTGACATAAACTTACAGTTGGAACGGGACCGACGTTCCCCAGCACAGTATAACAAGCGGGTTCGGTCAATACATCTATATTATTATCTTGATTAAGGCGTAACATGGTCGCTACCTGGAGAGAGAGAGAGAAGAAAACACTCAGTGTATGCTCTTGCAAGATTAGATTGGTTATTATTTTATCTAATCAGGATGGCTCCCACTGTTTTTATCAAATCTTCCTCCAAACCCTAAAAGGAAAGAGTAGCCGGGATTAATTACACCCTACAAGTTAGCCAATCTTTCAGCCAGGCCAGTGCCGGTACTTTGAGGGAGGATCCCCATGCTTTCGCACAAACCTAATTGTTAGTTATATGTATGCCCTAGAGGCCATTATTGTACATGTGATGTATATTATAGTGGATGCTTGGATATATATAGAGAGGACTTTCTTGCTCGACATGATAGTATGCAATCTGGTTGCTCTTTATCTTAACATGTTGACTTATATATATGTTGTTTTCCTGCTCTCACATGTTGATAAAGCCCTTAGGTTGTGTACTTGACTACCAGGACTATGATGGAGATCATACTGGTGGGAGCCAAAGGTAATCCATAAGTACACCCTATAATCGTTCCTAGTCAAGGGTGTATCAAGACAGGGCATCGATATTCCGGAGTAGACTAGCGTATACGCATCTTGACCCATATGATGGGCGATGGATGATCCCACATCCATTGGTGTTTGACATCAAAGATGGTATACGGGTGCTCAGTGGAGACTGGGTACACTGAACGGACTCGCCGAGAACTCCTAGTTGGTATTATACCTATCATCAGATAGCAGTTCTCTGGTGACACTGGTACAGGTTATTCTGTAGACCCGAGATCGTCATAAAGTCTTGTGTGATTCCCACTGTGCTTTGATTTCCACCTTACCACGTTCATGAGAACATGAAAAACGGTGGCTTTTGGGTACAGTCCCGAATCATATGGAGGCAATGAGCGAAAGGAGGGGATTCGTCTCTCCCGGTATTGGGGGTTGATGTTGCGCTGTGCTTGATTGGCCATAACAGGAAGTTCCTGGCCAGGGCTACTACGGAGATTTACTGATAAGTGTTATCAGTAGTTTCTCGACCCGTTATGAGCCTCACATCAGCACGACTTATCGGTTATTAGGGTCTGACGTTTACCACCCCTATACTAGATATGCGACATATCAGACGAAGAGACCGGACTGTTCGGTAGTGTTACTGACATGCTTTTGCAGGAGTTGTAGCGGGCTAGCTTGCTGATCTTCTGATCGTTCAATACCTGGGTAGCCGTTACGTCCAGCTAGTACCGCTGACGACTTGTGGGTGCTTGATGTGATCATCATCTACTGTCGGCGTATTGATGAGTCTTTAGAGTCCTACACAAAGGTTTCACTGGCTCAGGCAAAACGAAGTAGGAGCACATATGTGATATGTGCGGGACCGAGATTAATACGAGTATGTGATACCGTATTCTATTCTCGCGATATAAAGTATTGATCGGTTATATGTGATATAGCCGGGTTATCGAATCAAATGTTGATTCGATAAGTCAATACTGTATCGGTCGGTTATATATGATATAGCTGGGTTGTCAAATCAAGTGTTGATTCGATATATTGATACAAATAATATTAGTCGGTCATATGAGATATAACCGGATTATTAAATCAAGTGTTGATTTAATAATTTAATGTATAATTATATATTTGATATATTAATTTACATTAACTAATATTAGCTCACTTAAACATTTATTTTTTTCACATGTGCACACTTAATATATATATATGATATATATTAATTGTGTTTTGTTTTTGTGTCATGGTTGATGATACATGAAACATGGGTGTATGAGACTTACACCATGATAAAAATAATTTAGGGTTTATTTATTTATTGTAATTCATTTATTAGTTGGAAATTTGTCACATGGCATGAAGCTTCATGAAGCTTTGAGATCCATTGACTTAGTCCACTAGTTTTGTCCCACACTAGATATTTGTTAACCCAACCATTATCTAAACTCATGGTTAAGTCTCTACAAGGGTAATATTAGATATGTTCCCATCCATGGTTTCCATTCACTCTCACAAAATTATCTCTCTTCTTCTTCTTCCTCAAAGCTCAAGAGCTCTCTAGATTTTGTTAAAGTGAGAAATAATAGTGAGAAAAAATCATACTTCATCATCCTCTACAAGATTAACACTTTAGTATAGGGTGTTAGCTTCACTAATCCTACATTAGTGAAGAGGGTAGCTTGGGATAGTGTCTCCTCGACGTAGATCATTTTCGGCCTCGAAGACTTCAAGCAAGATCGTTCCTTTCACCTTGAGAAGCCATGCAAGAGTCCGGGAGTTCCATGATCACAGCGAAGGGACCACTACAAGGAGCAAATGAAGTGAAGGACCGGTTTACAAAGGTTGTATTCCGTTATCACTTAGATGTAAAGATGTTTACTTTCTAATTTAGCTCCTAAAACTCTAATTAGATCCTTGGTTAGGGTTGTTTGGCACACAAAATTTTTTAAATATAGCATGTTTGATGCCTTGTGAAACCTTGTGCTTGTGCTTAAGAACCCTACAGTCGTATCAGAGCCTTGATAGAGCATTAGGAGTTGTCTAGGCAAAGTTAGAAGTTTGAATGAACTCCGAAAACCCGAAATTCCCCACTTTCTGGAAATTTTTCAAAATATTGGAATTTTTCACATTAAAAATCCTCAGAAAATCATGCAGGTTGTATGGACCCTCTTGAAGAATGAGTCCCTAACTTGCTTCAGTGACCGCGGAACCGCGGCCAAAACATGGTTTTGGCGACAGTTCCGCGGCACCACTAAGGAGGCAAGGGACGGCACTTCAACGGTTGGTCCATTGGTACTGGGGCATGCTTCTGGGAATTTTTAATACTGCTCAAGTGTTGAGCTTTGTAGGAAATTTTGGGAATTTGTTGATTCGATCGAAAGGTTTAACATTGTCTAGCTATTTGTGGAATATGATACAATATGTGGAATTCATATAGTTAGGCATGAAATCCATAATATGTGATATTTCGGGTTTATGATGTCTAAGGTTTTTATGGATTCCAAATGTTGTAGATTGACATTTTCTTTTCTGCGACCGTTCGTGTAATATGTGGTGTATTGCCGGTTCCGTTGCTATATGTCAACGACAATTGGGATACGCATATTTACTTACATTGATGACATGTGATGTTATTTGTTGCTGTGATATGTTATATTGGATCGTCGCATTTTGAATAGCCGGGGGTTTTATGTGAGATGAGAGTTTTTATTTTCATTCATGTAAAATTCAATGTATGTAATATTCTTTTATTGGGGCACTTCCGGGTTGAGGAAGATGTAGCCGTTGTTGTATATTATTTACTTTTCCGCATTAGGATAGACCCAAGGAGGGGAGCATAAGTAACCGGGTTCTAGAGTCCAGTGGGAGACCAACTCGAGGAGTCAAGTCCGGATCTCCTAACTCTAAGAATTAGTAGGGTCGCTTGCCGCTCTCGTAGGGGTCTAGGGATGTGGGTTTGGCTATTCATCGCGACCGTGGAATCCGTGTTTTATACAGGCTCAATATAAAACACGGACCTCCTAATATATCCAATATTTCATATGTTTCTTCTGCTGCTTTGTGATGTGATCACTGTGGATTATGAGACGAATGGATATACATTATATATGAGATATATAGTAGACGTTGCTTATGTTTTGCACCCGTGTTAGTCCTGTCCCGGTATGTCATTAGTTAAGTAACCTAACGGTGCATAACGGGACATTATGGCGAATGCGGATAGCATAAGCGTACGTTGTATTTTCGTTTCTTCTGTGATGCTTAGGAAGTATAAATGATGGGACTTCATTAATGAGATTAATGAAAAAAACCTAAAAGATGTTGTGCAATCAAATTTTCAAAAAGAGTAGCTACAGTATTTGCTTTGCATAGTGATATATATGATATATCCTGCACCTTATTCGATAAGGAAAAAGTTGAGATCCCTTCACCGGGAGTGACCTCTTTAGCAATAACTGGCAGATGCTACAACACACGGTTTGTCTTTTGATTGCTTTTGGACTATTTGCTTTGCATAGTGATATATGTGATATATCCTGCACCTTATTCGATAAGGAAAGAGCCGAGATCTCTTCACCGGGAGTGACCTCATTAGCGAAACTAGGAAAAGCCTAAAAAACACTCCTTTTCAAAATCACTCGATTCCGCAACGATATCAAGTTAAATTACGCAAAAGGTTTTCAGAAAAAACTGTCGTAGCCCTCCGTCATTTTAGATAAGTGTTATTTTAGCATTCGTGTTACGGTAGTTTGGCCTCCGTCATGGAGTAGTGTACGGTAGATGATTAATACTTATCTGTAGCATGAGATGCGATTGGATTAGGGTATTCGTACTGCGTAGTTTGGCCTCCGTCAAGGGTCGTACGGATGGGTCTAATTCAATCAAGAAATGAACGGGTTGAACTTGACTGGCGCCCTATGGGTAGTTTGGCCTCCATCAAGGACATAGGATGCTAAGGGCAAAAGCTTATCGGGAATTTCAAGTGTTGAAATTTGCAATGAGATTTCATACCTTCTATGAGATAGTTGGATCCCGATACCCACTGTGAACAAGAGTTGCTCCCGGGAGAATTTTGCACTTTACAATTAGCTAACTCATTAGGTGTCTAGAAAGGTGTCAACGGGGCTACGCCTCTGGGAAAATGTGGTTTATTTTAATTAGGTCTGTGCGAAAGCACGGGGAACCTCCCTTAGAAGTACTGGCACTGGCCTGGCTGAACGGTTAGCGAAGTTGTAGAATGTAATTAATCCTGGCTGAATTTTCTTTTTAAGGTTTGAAGGAAAATTTGAGAATAGCAGTGGAAGACATCAATTATATAAGATAAATAACTAATCTAATCTTTGCAAGAGAATATGCTAAGTGTTTTCTTCTCTCTCTCTCTCCAGGTAGCGACCATGTCAGGCCCTAATTAAGATAATAATATGGATGTATTGACCGAACCCGCTTTTTATACTGAGCAGGGGAACGTTGGTTCCGTACATTGTTATAATTTTTATAAGACTAAACAGGAAATAGGAAAATATCCGGATTTCCACGCCACCCAAATGAAGAAGGAGCATGTTGATGCATCGTTTTCAGATGTATTAGTTATTGAGAAATGTTTCTCAGTTCACTCTACGTCCGGGGTATTAGATATCAGATCGGGATCCCACATATGTAATATGTTACATGGGCTAAGGAAAGGTAGAGAACTGGGAATGGGTGATCATTCCGTAAAAGTAGGGAATGGTGCAATTGTTGCAGCCAAAGCAGTTGACGAATATCACCTTGTATTACCAAATGGTAATACATTGATTCTGAACGAATGCTATTACATTCCGACCCTGATATGCAATCTTATATCAGTTTCTTTATTAAGTAAAGAAGGATATAATTTTGTAGTACAGGATAATGTTATGAACATCTTCCTGAATCAGAAATTGATTGGATCAGGCTCGTTAAATAATAGCATATACGTTCTAGATCAAACCACAGTTCTTAGTGTACAAAACACACACAAGAGGAAGAGTTCAGAAATGAACGAATCCTTCTTATGGTATTGTAGACTGGGTCATATCAATGTGACATGACTAGCTAAGTTACATAAGGATGGATATTTGAATCCGTTCGAATTTTCATCTTATGAAACTTGCCAGTCTTGTCTCAAAGGCAAGATGACCAAAACTCCGTTCAGTGGACACGGAGAAAGAGTTACGGAACTCTTGGGACTGATACATAGTGATGTATGCGGTCCCATGTTTACATATGCCAGGAATAAATCTTCATACTTCATTACATTCACCGACGATCTCTCAAGATACGGACATGTGTTCCTAATGAAACACAAGTCTGAAGCTTTTGAGAAATTCAAGAAATATAAATCCAAAGTAGAGAACCAAAAAAAGTATTAAAATCCTACGATCTGATCGAGAAGGTGAATACTTGAGCACGGAGTTCTTGGACTTTCTAAAAGAGAATGGGATTCTCTCTCAGCTTACTCCTCCATATACACCACAGCACAACGGTGTATCGAAACGGAGGAATCGCACCCTATTAGATATGGTGTGCTCTATGATAAGCACTGTTGAGTTTCCTATTTCCTTTTGGGGTTATGCGCTTGAGACAGCAGCATACCTATTGAATAGAGTTCCAACCAAATCAGTGCCTACCACTCCATATGAGATATGGAATGGGAAGAGGCCATATCTTAATTTTATTCAGATATGGGGTTGTCCGGCATATGTGAAAATACAAAATCCGGACAAGCTCGAGGCAAGATCAGTTCTGTGCAAGTTTATAGGATATCCCAAACATTCGCGAGGGTATATCTTCTACCATTCCGAGGAACAAAAGGTGTTTATTTCTCGACATGCTACCTTTTTAGAAAAGGGTTTTCTTATGAAAGAAATTAGTGGAAAGGAGGTAGAACTGGAAGAAGTTGCAGCAGAACAAACTACGACACAAGATTTTATAGAACTGGAGGATTCGATGGTTCCCAATGAACCCCAGCCTCTCCGCCGATCTGGTAGGGTTCCTCATCCACCTGAGAGATACTACGGTTTTCTCATTGACGGTGGGAGCGAGGATTGCATCATGGAAGATGATGACCAAACTAGCTTCGAGCAGGCCATCACGAGTGGGGACTCAGTGAAGGATGCAATGCGATCTGAGATGGAATCCATGTACACCAACAAAGTATGGACTTTGGAAGTTACTCCTGAAGGGGTAAAACCCATTGGGAGAAAATGGATCTTTAAGAAGAAATTTGGTGTAGATGGAAAATTTGAGACTTTCAAAGCTAGACTTGTTGCAAAAGATTTTCGTCAACGACTAGGTGTGGACTATAATAAAACCTTTTCTCCAGTGGCTATGCTTAAGTCCATCCGGATCATGCTTGCCATCGCTGCATACCATGACTACGAAATCTGGTAAATGGAAGTTAAGACCCTCTTTCTAAATGGTGATTTAGAAGAGAGCGTGTACATGACTCAACCAGAAGGCTTCATGGATAGTGGGAGCAGCGGCAATATGCAAGCTGCTTAAATCCATTTACGGGTTAAAGTAAGCATCGCGGAGTTGGAACATCTATTTTGATGCTGTAGTCAAAGTGTTTGACTTCATCAAAAATGTAGATGAACCTTGCATATATAAGAAGGTAGCAGAGAGTAAGGTTGTCTTCCTCGTATTGTACGTGGATGACATACTCTTGATAAGAAATGATGTTCATGTGCTGCACTCGGTCAAGCTCTTCTTATCACAAAGATTCTCAATGAAAGATCTAGGTGATGCCTCTCACATCTTGGGAATTAAGATCTATAGAGATAGATCTAAACGGATACTGGGATTGTCCCAATCCAGGTACACTGACACCATACTAAAGAGATTTAGTATGGAAGAATCCAAGCGTGGGTTTTTACCCATAATCTCAGGACTCACTCTCTCCAAGGAGATGTCTCCCAAGGCTGATTTGGAGAGAGCTCGCATGCAAGGGATACCGTATGCTTCGGCAGTAGGCTCTATCATGTATGCGATGCTATGTACCAGACCCGATGTAGCATACTCACTAAGTGTAGTGAGTAGGTATCAAGCAGATCCAGGAGAGAGTCACTGGACAGCTGTGAAGAACATTCTTAAGTACTTGAGAATGACTAAAGAGATGTTCTTGGTGTATGGTAACGGAGAACTCCAAGTGGGGTCCTTTACCGATTCGGTCTTCCAAAGTGATAAGGATGACTCTAAGTCGCACTCAGGATTTGTCTTTACCCTCAATGGAGGGGCGGTATGCTGGAAGAGTTCCAAGCAGGAAACCGTGGCAGACTCGACGATGGAGGCTGAATATATCGCTGCCAACGATGCTGCCAAAGAGGCTGTCTGGATGAAGAAGTTCGTAACTGAACTTGGAGTGGTTCCATACATTGAGTATCCAATACCTTTGTATTGTGATAACAATGGAGTGGTGGCTTTGGCCAAGGAACCCAGGTCCCATCAGCGATCCAGGCATATTCTGAGGTGGTATCACCTGATCCGGGAGATAGTTGATCGCCGGGAGATCGAGGTCAAGAGAGTTGACACGAAGGACAACACAGCGGATCTACTCACCAAGGCCATTCCCCATACACAATTTGAGAGACTCTTCGGGATGTTGGGTATGAGATACTACAACAACTGACCTTAGCGCAAGTGGGAGATTGTTAGTTATATATATGCCCTAGAGGCCATTATTGTACATGTGATGTATATTATAGTGGATGCTTGGATATATATATATATAGAGGACTTTCTTGCTCGACATGATAGTATGCTATCTGGTTGCTCTTTATCTTAACATGTTGACTTGTATATGTGATGCTGTCTTGCTCTCACATGTTGATAAAACCCTTAGGTTGTGTACTTGACTACCAGGACTATGATGGAGATCATACTGGTGGGAGCCAAAGGTAGTCCACAAGTACACCCTATAATCGTTCCTTGTCGAGGGTGTATCGAGACAGGGCATCGAAATTCCGGAGTAGACTAGCGTATACGCATCTTGACCCATATGATGGGCGATAGATGATCCCACATCCATTGGTGTTTGACATCAAAGATGGTATACGTGTGCTCAGTGGAGACTGGGTATACTGAACAGACTCGCCGAGAACTCCTAGTTGGTATTATACCTATCGTCAGATAGCAGTTCTCTGGTGACACTGGTACAGGTTACTCTGTAGACCCGAGATCGTCATAGAGTATTGTGTGATTCCCACTGTACTTTGATTTCCACCTTACCACGTTCATGAGAACGTGCAAAACGGTGTTTTTTGGGTACAGTCCCGAATCACATGGAGGCAATGAGCGAAAGGAGGGGATTCGTTTCTCCCGGTATTGGGGGTTGATGTTGCGCTGTGCTTGATTGGCCATAATAAGAAGTCCATGGCCAGGGCTACTACGGAGATTTACTGAAAAGTGTTATCAGTAGTTTCTCGACTCATTATGAGCCTCACATCGGCACGACTTATCGGTTATTGGGGTCTGACGTTTACCACCCCTATACTGGATATGCGACAACTTGGTGAGGAAGGAAGGGAAGCTACATAGCCCTGCATATCAGAGGAAGAGACCGGACTGTACGGTAGTGTTACTGACAGGCTTTTGCAGGAGTTAGAGCGGGCTAGCCTGCTGATCTTCTGATCGTTCAATACCCGGGTAGCCGTTACGTCCAGCTAGTACCGCTAACGGCTTATGGGTGCTTGATGTGATCATCACCTACTGCCGGCGTATTGACGAGTCTTTAGAGTCCTACACAGAGATTTCACTGGCTCAGGCAAAATGAAGTAGGAGCACATATGTGATATGTGCGGGACCGAGATTAATACGAGTATGTGATACCGTATTCTATTCTCGCGATATAAAGTATCGATCGGTTATATGTGATATAGCTGGGTTATCGAATCAAATGTTAATTCGATAAGTCGATACTGTATCGGTTGGTTATATGTGATATAGCCAGGTTGTCAAATCAAGTGTTGATTCGATATAATGATACAAATGGTATTAGTCGGTCATATGAGATATAACCGGATTATTAAATCAAGTGTTGATTTAATGATTTAATGTATAATTATATATTTGATATATTAATTTACATTAACTAATATTAGCTCACTTAAACATTTATTTTTCTCACATGTGCACACTTAATATATATATGTGATATATATTAATTGTGTTTTATTTATGTGTCATGATTGATGATACATACAACATGGGTGTATGAGACTTACACCATGATAAAGATAATGTAGGGTTTATTTATTTATTGTAATTCATTTATTAGTTGGAAATTTGTCACATGGCATGAAGCTTCATGAAGCTTTGAGATCCATTGACTTAGTCCACCAGTTTTGTCTCACACTACATATTTGTTAACCCAACCATTATCTAAACTCATGGTTAAGTCTCTACAAGGGTAATATTAGATATTTTCCCACCCATGGTTGCCGTTCACTCTCACAACATTATCTCTCTTCATCTTCTTCCTCAAAGCTCAAGAGCTCTCTAGATTTTGTTAAAGTGAGAAATAATGGTGAGAAAAAGAAACCCAAAGTGAGCAAAAATCCTACTTCATCATTCTCTACTAGATTAGCACTTTAGTATAGGGTGTTAGCTTCACTAATCCCACATTAGTGAAGAGGGTAGCTTGGGTTAGTGTCTCCTCAACGTAGATCATCTTCGGCCTCGAAGACTTCAAGCAAGATCGTTCCTTTCACCTTGAGAAGCCATGCAAGAGTCTGGGAGTTCCATGATCGCAGCGAAGGGACTACTACAAGGAGCAAATGAAGTGAAGGACCGGTCTACAAAGGTTGTATTCTGTTATCACTTAGATGTAAAGATGTTTACTTTCTAGTTTAGCTCCTAAAACTCTAGTTAGATCCTTGGTTAGGGTTGTTTGGCACACTATAGCATGTTTGATGTCTTGTGAAACCTTGTGCTTGTTCCTAAGAACCCTACACTAATTAAAATAAACCTCGTTTTCCCAGGGGAGTAACCCCGTTAACGCCTTTCTAAACACCTACTTGATCGGCTAATTGTAAAGTGCAAAACTCTCCCAGGAGTAACAGTTACTCGCAGTGGGTATCAGGATCCAACTATCTCATAGAAGGTATGCAATCTCATTGCAAATTTCAACACTTGAAATTCCCGATAATTTTTCCCCTAGCGTCCTATGACCTTGACGGAGTCCAAACTACCCATAGGGCACTAGTCAAGTTCAACACGTTCATTTCTTAATTGAATTATACCCACCCGCATGACCCTTGACGGAGGCCAAACTACGCCTTACGTGTAGGGTTAGCTTAGCACCTTAGCAAGGTTTTGGGAAGCATCAATCATGCTACTTTAAAAAATTTTGGGTGCTAAACAAACCCTAACCAAGATCTTAACTAGAAACATAGGGTTAACATAGCAAGTAAACAACTTTACTTCTAAGAGATTGGGATTACAACCTTTGTAGTCCGTTCCTTCACTTCATAAGCTCCGTGTTGAGGTCCCTTCGCCGTGATCATCATGTACCCGAACTCTAGAGAGGCTCCATGAAGAAAAAGATGCAAGCTTGCTTCCAATCTTCAACAACTAAGATGATCTACCTTGAAGAATCTCAAACCCAAGCTCGTGCTTCACTAATCAAGTATTAGCAAAGAAAACACCCTAATCTAAGTGGCTAGAATAGATGAGGATGATGAAGTAAGAATTTAGCTCTCTTTTGTTTTCAATTTCTCACTCATTATCATCACATGTCAAAAATCTAGAAAGCTTTTTCATGCAAGAAGAAAGTAGAAGAAGAAGCAAATCCTTTTGTGATGAATAATGAATTATTGTTGTGGTTACAATTGCAACCATGAGTTAAGAATGAAGGGCTTAACTCATGTAGATAATAAACCATGGTTAAAAGGTTTGGGTTGGGTTAATAAATATCAACACAAAATATCTAAGCAAAAAACAAAAGGAAGCTTCATAAAGCTTCTTGAAAAAGCTAACCCAAATGCTAACCCAAATCAAACCCTAACTTATTTAATCTCTACAAAGCATGTTGCATTTGTAACCCTAACTTGTTACAATATTATATATCACATATATAATATATTTTTGTAACAAAATAAAATAATACAATTTAACATATATCACATATATATCAATGTATTATCCAAGTGAGAAAAAGAATCTTTAAGTGAGCTTATATTAATTAATGTAACTTAATATATCATATATATAATTATACATTAAATTATCGAATCAACACTTGATCCGATAATCCGGGTATATCGCATATAACCGACTAATATAATCTGTATCAGTTCATCGAATCAACACTTGATCCGATGATCCGGCTATATCATATATACCCGGCCGATATCTCATATCGCGAGAATCTAATACGGTATCACATACTCGTATTATTCTCGGTCCCGCACATATCACATATGTGCTCCTACTCTGTTTTGCCTGAGCCAGGAAACCTCTGTGTAGGACTCTAAAGAATCGTCAATACGCCAGCAGTAGGTGACGATCATATCAAACACCCATAAGCTGCAAGCGGTCAACTAAACGTAACAGCCACCCAGGTATTGAGCAATCAGAAGATCAACAAGCAAGCTTGTACATTCTTCTGTGAATCCAACCAGTAACACTCCCGTACAGTCCGGTCTCTTCGTCTGATATGTCGCATATCTCGCCTAGGGGTGGTAAACGTTAGACCCCAGTAGCTTGATAAGTCGTGTCGATATGAGGTCCATAACAGTTCGAGAAACTACTGATAACACTTACCAGTAAATCTCAGCAATCCTGGCCAGGGATTTCCAGTTATAGCCAATCGAACACAGCCCA
This sequence comes from Agapanthus africanus, assembly GCA_030015575.1. Lineage (NCBI taxonomy): Eukaryota > Viridiplantae > Streptophyta > Magnoliopsida > Asparagales > Amaryllidaceae > Agapanthus > Agapanthus africanus. The sequence continues at coordinate 522,558,206 of CM057337.1, forward strand.
ACATCAACTCCCTATACCGGGAGAGACGAAACCCCTCCTATCGCTCATTGCCTCCATGTGATTCGGGACTGTACCCAAAAGCCACCGTTTAGCACGCCCTCTTGGACGTGGTATGATGGAAATCAAAGCACAGTGGGAATCACACAAGACTCTATGACTATCTCGGGTCTACAGACTAACCTGTACCAGTGTCATCAAAGAACTGCCATCTGACGTGAGGTATAATACCATCTGAGAGTTCTCGGTGAGTCCGTCCAGTGTACCCAGTCTCCACTGAGCACCCGTATACCTTCTCTGATGTCAAACACCAATGGATATGGGATCATCTATCGCCCATCATATGGGTCAAGAAGCGCATACGCTAGTCTACTCTGGAGTATCGATACCCTGTCTCGGTACTCCCACGACTAGGAATATTTGAAGGATGTACTTAGCGACTACACTGTCCCCACTAGTATGATCTACATCATAGTCCTGGTAGTCAAGTACTCATCCTAAGGGCTTTATCAACATGTAACATAGAGACAATCAAAGTACATGTTAAGATAAAGAGCTACCAGATAGCATACTATCATGTTGAGCAAGAAAGTCCTCCCTATATATGTCCAAGAATCCACTACAATATACATCGTATGTACAGTAATGGCCTCTAGGGCATACATATCACTAACATTACAAATACCCTAATCCAATCGCATCTCATGCAGCAGATAAGCACTAGTTAGCTACAGCACACTACGCCTTGACGGAGGCCAAACTACCGTAGCACGAATACTAAGTAATACTGTAACGTTTTAAAAATAAATAATTAAATAATTAAATAAATAAAATCTTTTAAGTGAATTTTCTGATTTTCGGTAAAATAAACCGTATTTTCCGTAAAACCTAATCATAATTATTTATCATCATAAATTTAAAAAGACCTATTTTAATCATGTAATTACTAGTAAATGGTGTTTATTTAGTCACTTATAAATTTTTAGTTTAATTAAATATTTTTCCTAAATTAACTATTTTTAATATTAACATAAGCTTTAATTATACATTAAATTAGTGTAAATTACAAATTTGAAATGGGTTAATTTTATAAAATGAGCTATGCCATATTAGAATCAAGTGTGTTTATGCAAAATTCTTTATGAAATATTTTCATGGTTCTAGATTTTTCTAGGATCAATTTTTTGAAAAGAAAAATTATTAAATAAAGAAATTAGTGAAAAGACTTAAAGTGAGGGTTTATTCTTGAAGTTTCTACACCATTCACCACTCATTTCTCTCTCTCACTTTTTCCATCATGTTGTGGCCGGCCTCTCACCCCAATGGCAGCCCCCCATTTTTCCAAGCTCATTTTCCTTCAAAAATCATTAAAAATTCAACAAAAATTCCAAAAATAAACCTCAAAATTAATATTCAATCTCTACCATTTTCCTTTGACCTATTTAGCATAGATTTTGGAGTTGGAAAGCATTATTTTGGAAGCATATTTTCATGTTTGGATCTCATGTTTTGGAGGTATAATTTTTATTCCTATGATTAATTGTCGTTAAATGCTTTAATCTAGTTTATTTAGATTTTCTTAATTGTTTCTATTTGCAAGTTTAAAATTCAAGATAGGGTTTATAAAATCAAGTTATGGTTTTTATTAATTAAGTGAGGTTATAATAAGTAGTTTAACATTTTTAGAAATGGAAAATCTAGTATGGTTGATGTATTGTAAATTGTTCTTTCAAATTGTTTAAATTAAACAATTTTGCAAACTAGATTTTGATAAATTATATGTATTGGTGTGACAAAATTCTAATTAGGGTTTTTATTATTATATTATGGTGTTAATGAGGAGATTAGCATATTATTTGAGTGTGAAAAATAATCTAGTTACAATTTGCTAGCTTTCACTTTCAAATTTTCACAAAATTGCTATTTTTATTAAACGAGGTTTTTGAAATTCATTTAAAATGTAAGATTAAAAATCTAGTTAGGGCTTTAGCACATCCTTATGGTTTCATTGAGTGGGTTAACAATTAAAAATATTCAAAATCAAGTTTAGTAGTGGAATTGTGAATTTTGGCATAAAAAGTATTAAATTTGGCTAAAATTGCAAACTAGAAATTTCAATTTAAGACAAAATGGTGTGATAAAAATATAGTAATGGTTTCTATAATCTAGTTATGTTATTTAATAAATATTATGACCATTATTTTCATTTAAACATCATGTTTTGAAGTAAAACGGTAAATTGACGTTTTCTAGGTTTTTACGAATCGGACGATTTGATCGATTTTAAGATTTCGATAATTTAAACCATTTTTTATATTATAAATAATGAGTTTTGAAACTACAAGTTATTTGTTGGTTTTTTATCTCGATCAATCGGCGTTTGTACGCCGATATCGAGCGATATTTGGTTCTTTTGCATGAGCGGGTCATAGGTTTTAACCTAATCGCGTTTCGTGCGTCGTTTTGGTTTTGTCCGTGATTTAGTTTACGATATTATATATGTTTGCGTATAGGTACCCCTCACATGGACTTCGGACGAGGAAGAAGAAGAGGGCGACATCGTCTTCGGCAGACAAGGACCAGGTGAGTAGATGTATATCTATGGGGGAAGTCGGGTGGATGGCGTTTAGCACCCCCGCAAACATAGAATAGGAATATTACTTACTGTCATTAGGAAGTCAAACGAGACCTTAGATTCTTGGCGAGTAGGACCCTATTAAAGACTTTAGGTTTGACTAAACTGATTTAGAAAGACTTTACCAGAGTATGAATATCTCGGAGGGAATTCGTAGGTTTCAGGTAAATACATACACGCACACACAGAAACTTGACTTGGTGTATATGTTTATGTATGTGTGTGTATACACACACACATATACACACACAACATGTATATGTGATATAAGGATGTTATATGATACATGGGGATAAAACAATATAACTGGGCTTGATGCCATGATCTCTTGGCTATACAGTCATGTTATGATGTTAGCGGATCGTTGGAAAATGAGAAAATGGATATGTATACATAAACAATAATAGGTGATGATGACGTTGAGATATACGAGACTCTAGAATAGAACCCGGACTGTAACCTGTGACTTGACTACGATATGGTATATGTGTGACTTGTTTACTATATGATATGTGTATGACTTGATTACGATATGATATATGTGTGACCTGATTACGATATGATATATATGACATGATATTCTGAGGAACAACTGTCGATGTATATGTATGCAGACAATGATATATGATTGATGATATTGGGATGTATGCGATTACAGTACAGTACCTTTGACCATGACATTATTTGATGATGATATTATACGAATGATGATGTACGTAGGTGATACTTGACCCGTACCCCGATATTGGGATGCCGTACGATGGATTTTACCGTACGAGGCATAGATGTGATGATTGATCCGCACTCTTGATTCGAGAAAGTCGTACTACGTACGTGACGCTATTGAGGCTGGATCGCTGACTATTAGAGATATGGACTCAGACCTTAGGTGGATTCTTATTTCTTATCGACTAGTTTCTTTAGTTTAGTTCCTTAGGGGGTTAGATAGATACTAGTTTAGGCTCGAGTCATATAGTTGTAGTTAAACATGTATATTACAAATGAGTGGTTAATACACATCTATCTTTACATTCAGATCGTAATCATCATGTTTCATGTTCATACATATGTTTCTTTAGTCAGTATGAAACTCTGTCTGTTAGGACACCAACACCATTACCGATGATGCGCATATTCCACGTACACTTATATGCCGGCTCACACACATCATCATCGGTAATTGCTATGTCGCATACACTTTAGAACATATTATCTTTTATTGGTAGAATCAGCTAAAGGCTAGATCAATATAATATTGTGATTACTCTCAGGTGTTAGTCTAGACTTTGCATTTATTACTTAGACATTTCATGCATTCACATTTCTATGTTATCATGCAGTATTGTGGGGCTTATGCCGATACTTATTATTTACTTACTCATGATTTTGGGATTTTGTATTTCTATGAGATTTCTGGATTTTGGGGAAACCCGCAAGAATATATATAAAACTTTTCTCTCTCCCCCTCTCTTTTTAAAATATAAGTTGCGGTTTTCTCGTGATGTATGTGTCGTCCACCATGAGATTTCATGTTTTCTGTTAGATTTCGAGACCCGATTCGAGGAGTGGATGAACCGTCTTGGGTACATGGTGGGCCCGGTATGGTACGCCGGGGCAAGAGATCGAGTTGTAGACGATGAGCCTGGCAGGGGAAGACTACCTACCGGTGATGTCTGGCGTGGCGGATATCCGGAGGATACCGACCGTTGTCGTGAGATTTGATGATATGGGCCGATCCGGACTGACGGAGCCCGAGATATTGAGACTATGAGGTATTGAGACTTGAGATTTACATGTTTTGTGTCGATGCTTGACACGGATTTCCATGGATTTCATCGATGATGTTTCAGATTTCTATACAAATTTTACTATGATGAAAGTTAAAGACTTCTTATACAGTTATATCCAGATTTCAGGGTTGATTGTTTTACATTCATGGTGAATGCATACTCATTCACATGACATATTACTATTTGAGGCACTGACACGAGCATGGAGCATTTGCACATATGCGTAGTTTATTACCCTGCTATTACTAGATGACTAGTGATATATTGGTATATTATTATGACCTAGGACAGCGTCGTGCATTCGATTTCTTTTCGCAAATGTCTTCTACTCACGAGTTGGTAACTCACCCCCGTTGTGCCAAATTTTATTACAGGTTCGATGTACAGGTTTTCTTGGCAGTTTGCTGGCACATCATTTCATTCAGGGTGATTTGCTTGGTAGGTTGGTTCACTTGTATCAGGACCGCCGTTGTACTTTTGTTATTTCATTGGTATCTAGTAAGATCTATCAACCAGACTTGTATTACTTGATAAGTTTAAAGGACCAGTTATTTTTTTCGACCTTAGAGTCGCGCTTGTATTATTATGGTATCTGATGGGTTTGTTTTCTTTTGAGTTTTGAGCCTCGCCCTTTGGCGTTGTATATTATTGTGCATGGTGTGGTTGTTTCCTCCTGTTGGCGTAGAGCTAGCTCCCGCTTGGGGATGCCTTTTTATTGTTTGTATATATATTATTCTTGTTTGTACCTATTTGGGGCCAGTTTTTACAAAGGACACTTTGCCGAAATTTTTGAGAAAATTGGATGTTGCTTTTAAACTTGTTTTTCTACATGTTTTCCTTTACTTCTTCTTTTATATGGTTTAGATTTCTAGGCTTCGGCTTACTTAGATTACGTTGCGCCTCTAGACGCTTCGTAATTTAAGTGCCGGTCACGTCCCGTACCTTCGGGTCGTGACAAGTACTTATCTGAAATGACGGAGGGCTACGATAACTTTTTAAGAAAACCCTTTACGTAATGAACTTGATATCGTTGTAGAATCAAATGATTTGAAATGGAGTGTTTTTTAGGCCTTTGCTAGTTTCGCTAAAGAGGTCACTCCCGGTGAAAGGATCTCGGCACTTTCCTCGTCGAATGAGGTGCAGGATATTCACAATACCACTATGCAAAGCAAGAACTAGAAAAGCAGTCAAAACACGAAACCGAGGGTTGTAGCATCTGCCAGTTATTGCTAAATAGGTCACTCCCAGTGAAGGGATCTCGGCTTTTTCCTTATCGAATATGGTGCAAGATATTCTACAAGGAATACCGCTATGCAAAGCAAGAACTAGAACTACCTGTTTTTGAAAATCTGATTCCACAACATCTTTGGGTTTATTTTCTTTCATTAATCTCATTAATGAAGTCCCATCATTTATACTTCCTAAGTATCTCAGAAGAAACGAAAGAATCAATATTTATTATATATCATATATATATATATATATATATATATAATATAAGCATTCGTCTTAGAATATATAAAGTGATCATATCACAGAATATCAGCAGTAGAAGAACACATGTGAAATATGTAGGGTTCCTAGGCACCCTAATGAGGTCTCACAAGGCATCGAACATGCCATTATAAAATTTTACGGGTGCCGAGAGACCCGACTACGGATCGTTTGCTAGATTTCTAGGCGAAAAAGCTAACTAGTTAACACTTAACTAAGGGAATACGGAAATACAACCTTTGTAGATCCGGTGCTCCACCTCCATAGCTCCGCAACGAAGTCCTCTCCGCTGTCCAAATCAAATCCGAGCTCTAGCGTCGGCTTCGTCGGAGAATGGGCAAGCTAGGTCGTCGATGTCCATGCCGAAGATGATCTACGTCGAGGCATCGCTAAATCAAGCTCCGACTTCACCAAGTCAAGAAACTTGTGAAGAAAACACACTCTACTACTTGGCAAGAGGTAGAGGATGAAGAAATAGGAAGTGGGTTAACTTTAGTTTTGGATTTCTCACTCTTTTCCAACAATCACCATTGATGGAGCTTGGTTTTCTTCAAAGAAGAATGAAGAAGAAGAAGAGCAAGAAGAAAATAAGTATTATGATAAGTTAATTAGAAAATAGAAAATCAGAGAATACTTATCATCAACAACCATGGTCAAGTGTAGAGATTAAACTAGGGTTAATGGAGTGGTTAGGGTTAAACATGAGACAAAATGGTCACTTTGGTCAAAGTCTTCATGAAGCTTCAACAAGCTTCCAAATAAAGCCACCATTTTGCTTTATGTTTATCATTTTCCAAAAATAAAAACAAATGAATAAATGAATAATCCTAACCATTACATAACCATGGTTTAAACTTTACACAAAACACAAGTTAGCATGCATCATCAAACATGATACATACAAGTGCACAAAAATATATCACATATACAATGTGCACAATCCAAGTGAGAAAATCCGTTTAAAGTGAACCAATACTAGTTAGTGCAAAGTAACATATCAAATATATAATTATGCATTAAATCATTAAATCAACACTTGATTCAATGATCCGGTCATGTCGCACACAACCGACTAGTATTCAATGTATCGGCTTATCGAATCAACGCTTGAATCGATAACTAGGTTATATCGCATACAACCTTTCCGATACATTCATCGCAAGAATGGAATGCGGTATCACATACACGCATCATTCTCGGTCCCGCACATATCTCATATGCGCTCCTATTTCGTTTCGCTTGAGCCAGGAAACCTCTGTGTAGGACTCTAAAGACTCGTCAATACGCCGGCAGCAGATGATGATCATATCAAGCATCCACAAGCCACAAGCGGTCTGCTAAACGTAACGGCCAACCGGGTATTGAGCGATCTGAAGATCGACGAGCAAGCCCGCTCACACTCCAGTGAATCCGACCAGTAACACTACCGTACAGTCCGGTCTGATCGTCTGATATGTCGCATATCTCGCCTAGGGGTGGTAAACGTCAGACCCCAATAGCTCGATAAGTCGTGTCGATATGAGGTCTATAACTGTTCGAGAAACTACTGGTAACACTTACCAGTAAATCTCAGCAACCCTGGCCAGGGATTTCCTGTTATAGCCAATCGAACACAGCGCAACATCAACTCCCTATACCGGGAGAGACGAATCCCCTCCTATCGCTCATTGCCTCCATGTGACTCGGGACTGTACCCAAAAACCACCGTTTTGCACGCCCTCTTGGACGTGGTAAGATGGAAATCAAAGCACAGTGGGAACCACACAAGACTCTATGACGATCTCGGGTCAACAGACTACTCTGTACCAGTGTCACCATAGAACTGCCATCTGACGTGAGGTATAATACCATCTGGGAGTTCTCGGCGAGTCCGTCCAGTGTACCCAGTCTCTACTGAGCACCCGTATATCATCTCTGATGTCAAACACCGATGGATATGGGATCATCCATCGCCCATCTGTATGGGTCAAGAAGGTACACGCTAGTCTACACTGGTATATCGATGCCCCGTCTCGATACACCCACGACTAGGGACTTTGAAGGATGTACTTACGGACTACCATGTCCCCACTAGTATGATCCGCATCATAGTCCAGGTAGTCAAGCACACTTCCTAAGGGCTTTACCAACATGTAACAGAGAGACAATCAGTATACACGTTAAGGTAAAGGGTAACCAGATAGCATACTATCATGTCGAGCAAGAAAGTCCTCCCTATATATGTCCCAGCATCCACTACAATATACATCCTATGTACAGTAATGGCCTCTAGGGCATACATATAACTAACAATTTCCCACTTGCACTAGGGCCATCTGTTAGCAGTGGTTGTAGTATCTCATACTCAACCATCCCATAAAAGTCTCTCTCTGGGAACAGGCCTTTGTGAGTGGATCCGCTGTGTTGTCCTCTGTGTCTACTCTCCAAGCCTCGATCACTCTGGAGATCAACCATCTACATGATCAAGTGATACTGCCTTAGAATATGTCTGGATCACTGATGGGACCGGCGTTCCTTGGCATAAGCCACAACTCCATTGTCACACAATGGTAGGAACATAGTTCATCTCATGAACCTATATACACCCAAACAGCCTCTTTGGTAGCATCTTAAGTAGCGATGTATCCAGCCTTTATCGTCTAGTATGTCACGGTATCTAGTTTGGAACTCTTCCAACATACCGTCCCTTTACTGAGGGTAAAGACAATGCCTGTGACTGACATTCAGTCGTCTTTATCACCCTGGAACCATTCCAGTGATTCTCCCCAGGATCGATTGATACCGTCTCACTACAACTAGTGAGAATCCTAAATCCAATTAGATCTATCTCATAGATCCAAAATCCAGGATTTAGGAGGTATCACTTTGATCCTATATGGAGAATCATTGTGATAAGCGGAGATTGATCGAGCGTAGCATAAGAAACTCCTTCCCTATCAGGAATATGTCATCCACGTACTCTACGAGGATCATCACCATACTCCCTACTACCTTTTTGTTTATACAAGGTTCATCTACCGTTTTGATGATGTTAAACTCTTTGACCGCTTCATCAAAACAGATGTTCCAACTCCGCGATGCCTGCTTTATCCTATAAAGTATCTTGCACACGTTTCCGCTGCTCCCACTGTCTACGAAGCCCTCTGGCTGTGTACTTATAGACGTTCTCTTCTAAAACATCATTTAGAAAAGCAGTCAAGACACCCAACCACCAGATATCGCAGTCATGGTATGTAGCCGTGACAAGTAGGATCTGGATGGACTTAAGCATAGCTACTGGAAAAGGTTTCATCATTATCCACGCCTGGTCGATGACGAAAACCTTTAACAATTCAAGCTTTGAAAGTCTCAACTTTTCCATGTACACCAAGTAATCTTCTCAAGATATACTTGCTCCTGATGGGGATTTAACCCTTCAGATATAGCAACTAAAGTCCATACTTTGTTGGTGTATAAGGATTCCATCTCAGATCGATAAACATCCAGCCATTCTTACAGAGTCCTACTCCTGATGGCCAGCTCGAAACTAGTTGGGTCATCATCTCATGATGCAATCCTCGCTCCCACTGTCATAGAGAAACCGAAGTATCTCTCAGGTGGGTGAGGAACCCTACTAGATCGGCGGAGAGGCTGAGGTTCGTTGGTATCTACTGAATCCTTTGGTTCTACCAAATCATCTTCTGTTGTTTGTATAGTTGGAACCTTTCCAGTTGTACATAACAGATCTTGCCTCGAGCTTGTCCGGATTTTGCTTTTAGACATAGGCCGGAAAACCCCAAATCATAACTATCTTAAGATATGGGCTCTTCCCTTTCCATATTACATATGAAATGGTAGGCAATTGATTTGATTGGAACCCTATTCAATAGGTATGCAGCTTCTCAAGTGCATAACTCCCAAAAAGGAAAAAGGTAACTCAGTAGTACTCATCATAGAGCACACCTTATCATATAGGGTGTGATTGATCCGCCCTGATATACCATCGTGCTATGGTGTATACAGAGGAGTAATGCTGAGAGAGAATCTCATTCTCCTTTAGTATAATCCAGGATTTCCGTGCACAAGTATTCTCCTCCTTGATCTCATCATAGGACATAATACTTATACCCGTATTGGTTCTCTACTTCTAACTTATATTCTGTGAATATCTCAAAAGGTTCGGACTTGTGTTTCAACAGGAACATATGTCTGAATCTCGAGAGATTATCAGAGAATGTAATGAAGTACAAAGAACCGGTCTTGGCATGTGTAGACTGGGGACCTACATACATCAACATGTATTATCCCAAGAGTTTACTAACTCTTTCTCTGTTTCCAGTAAATGGAGCTATGGTCATCTTATCTTTATGACATGACTGGCGAGTTTCACAAGATGTAAGTTCAAACTAATTTAAATATGCATCTTTATGTAACTCTAGCCAGTCGGGTCGCATTGATCTGACCTAGTCTACAATACCTCAAGAAGGATTCGTTCATTTCTGAACTCTTCCTCTTGTGTGTGTTCCATATACTAAGAACTGTAGTTTGATTTAGAACATCAACGCTTTTAGATAACGTGCCTGAACCGATCAACTTTTGATATAGGAAATGTTCAAAACATTATCCAACAATACAAAATTTTACCGTTTCTTTACTAATAAAGAGACAGATATGATTTTGCATAACAGGTTCGGTATCTAATAACAGTCGTTCAGAATCAATGTATTGGTAATACAGGGTGACAGTGACCAACAGACTTGGCTGCAACACTTGCCCCGTTTTCTGCCTCATGAAACTTATCACCCGTTCTCAGTTCTCTACCTTTCTGTAGCCCTATGTAACAGATTACATATCTGGGATCCTGATCCGGTATCACATACCAAGGATGTAGAGGATACAGAGAAACAGTTCTGTATAATGAACACACCCGAAGATGATGCATCAGCATGCACTTTCTTCGTTTGGGCGGCACGGGAATTCTGGTAATCCCCAATTTCCTGCTCTGTCTTATAACAATTATAAGGTGGAGCGGGACCAACGTTCCCCAGCTCAGTATAACAAGCGGGTTCGGTCAATAATCCGTATTATTATCTTGATTAAGGCGTGATATGGTCGCTACCTGGAGAGAGAGAGAAGAAAACACTCAGCGTGCGCTCTTGCAAGAATAGATTGGTTATTATTTTATCTAATCAGGATGGCTCCCACTGCTTTTTATCAAATCTTCCTTCAAACCCTAAAAGGAAAGACTAGCCGGGATTAATTACACACTACAAGTTCGCCAATCTTTCAGCCAGGCTAGTGTCGGTACTTTGAGGGAGGTCACCCGTGCTTTCGCACGAACCTAATTAATGTAAACCTCGTTTTCCCAGAGGCGTAACCCCGTTGACACCTTTCTAGACACCTACTTGATCGGCTAATTGTAATGTATAAAACTCTCCCAGGAGTAACACTTACTCGCAGCGGGTATCGGGATCCAACTATCTCATAGAAGGTATGCAATCTCATTGCAAATCTCAACACTTGAAATTCCCGATAATATTTTGCCCCTAACGTGCTATGACCTTGACGAAAGCCAACAAACCATAGCCCGCTAGTCAAGTTCAACCCGTACATTTCTTGATCGAATTAAACCCACCCGCACGACCCTTGACGAAAGCCAACAAAGCCGCACGACTACCCTAATCCAATCGCATCGTATGCTGGCAGATAAGCAGCATATAGCTACCGCACACTGCACCTTGACGAAAGCCAACAAATGCAGCACGAATACTATATACAACTTATCTGAAATGACGGAGGGCTACGACAGGTTTTTCTGAAAACCTATTGCGTAATGAACTTGATATCGTTGTAGAATCAAATGATTTTAAAATGGAGTGCTTTTGAGGCTTTTCTAGTTTTGCTAAAGGAGTCACTCCCGGTGAAGGGATCGTCGGTCCTTTCCTCGTCGAATGAGGTGCGGGATATATCATATATATCACTGTGCAAAGCAAAAACACTTAAAAGCAATCAAAAGACAAACCGAGTGTGTAGCATCTGCCAGTTATTGCTAAAGGAGTCACTCCCGGTGAAGGGATCTCGGTCCTTTCCTCATCGAATAAGGTGCAGGATATATCACATATACCGCTGTGCAAAGCAAGAACTGTAGCTACCTGTTTTATTTTGAAATTCGATTCTACAACATCTTAGGTTTCTTTTATTTCATTAATCACATTAATGAAGTCCCATCATTTAATGTACCTAAACATCACAGATAAATACGACGTACACTTATGCCATCCGCATTCGCCTCGATGTCCCCTCGTGCACCGTTAGGTTAGGTAACTAACGGCAGAGCGGGGCAGGGCTAGCGCGGGTGTAAAACATAAGTAACGTCTATATAATATATCATATATACTATATACTTTATCTATCACAGAACATCACATGATCACATCACAGATATCGCGGCAGAAGAATCATATGAAATATTGGATATACTAGGACGTCCGTGTTTTCAATACGAGCCAGTATAAAACACGGATTCCACGGTCGTGATGAATAGCCAAACCCACACCCCTAGACCCCTACGAGAGCGGCAAGCAACCCTACCAATTCTAGAGTTAGGAGACCCAGACTCGACTTCTCGAGTTGGTCTCCCACTGGACTCTAGAACCCGGTTACTTGTGCCCTCCTCCTTGGGTCTATCCTAGTGCGGAAAAGTAAATAATATACAAACGGTGACAACTTCCGCAACCTGGAAGCGCCCCAAATAAAAGAATATTACATACAAGTTTTTACATGAATGAAAATGAAAAACACTCATCTCACATAAAAACCCCCGGCTATTCAAACACGACGATCCAATATAACATATCCAGCAACGCATAACATCACATGTCATCAACGTAAGTAAATATGCGCATCCCAATTGTCGTTGACATATAGCAACGAAACCGGCGATATCACATATTACACTTACGGTCACAGAAAAGAAAGTGTAAAACTACAACAGTTGGAATCCGCAACCACCTCAGACATCACATGCCTGACCAAATGAATTCCTTAGACATCGCATGCCTAACAATTATAAACCCCGCATTTTAGTCTCAAAATCGAAAACTCTTTTCAATATCAAGTCGGGCAATTCAACAAGATTCCCGACATCCTGATCGAATACTCGTCGCAAACTTCAGTAGGCGGCCGCACCCCCGATACCGTCGACGAAGTGCACCAAGGCGGAACACCGCTGCCGCGAGCACCCGAACGGATGCTTTCGGCGACGGGGTTCTCCTACAGTCACTTGGTCGGGGCTATAGAGTGAGGCTGTCTATTAAGTTTACCCGGCGACTATCCGCGTACGCTACGTGATTGCGACGGACTTTTGATCACATCAAAATTCCGTGGCAACCGATCAAGTGAGACTAAAGTGCTATGTTTATAACATTCATTCAGTTATCTCATAACTATTTGTGAATTCCAATTATTGTATCCCATTCCAGATAAATAGAAAATGTTAAACTTTCCGATTGAACATTCGAACACCCAAGTTTTCCCGATACAGATCAACACATGAAATAAGTCTAACAACATTCAGTTCGTGCCTCAGTACCGACGGTCCAGCCGTAGAAGGGTCAAGCCAACGCCTCACATGTGGCACGCCGTACTGCCCCAAACCCGAAGGTTCAAAGGGCAGTTCAAGACGGTCACATAATCGAGTTAAGGTTTGTTGTCTTCTAGAGGGTCCATCGAGTTACTTGCACTACTTAGAACGTCGTTAAACTACGGAAAAATCCAACACTTGGAAATTTCCCGACAGGGGAAAAATTGGGTATTTATATCCGGTCGAACTTTTTAACAAATTCAAAAATTTATCCGGAAAGCCACACAGACAAAATTTGATAATCCGATCGAAACACCGAATTCCCAAAACAACTCCAGAAAAATCAACTCTGGATTAAATATTAAAAATTCCCAGAAAAACCAGCACTGACTAATATTGATTATGGTGCAAATTTTGATGAACAATAGGACAAATCCGCCGCGGATCCGCCGCACGAGCCATGCTCGTGCCGCGGATCCGCGCCTTTACCATGGAATTACGTCATCAAAATTCACCGTAACTCTTATATTTCCCTGCTGATTTTTTTAGCAATTTTTAATCTGGAAAAATCCCAGAAATTAGAAAATGTACAGAGAGCATATTTAGAGATGGGTTTCGGGTCGTTCGGACTTCAAATTCCGTCTAGACTTCGCCTAAGGCTCTAGTTAGGCTCTGATACCACTGTAGGGTTCCTAGGCACCCTAATAAGGTCTCACAAGGCATCGAACATGCCATTATAAAATTTTACGGGTGCCGAGAGACCCGACTACGGATCGTTTGCTAGATTTCTAGGCGAAAAAGCTAACTAGTTAACACTTAACTAAGGGAATACGGAAATACAACCTTTGTAGATCCGGTGCTCCACCTCCATAGCTCCGCAACGAAGTCCTCTCCGCTGTCCAAATCAAATCCGGGCTCTAGCGTCGGCTTCGTCGGAGAATGGGCAAGCTAGGTCGTCGATATCCATACCGAAGATGATCTACGTCGAGGCATCGCTAAATCAAGCTCCGACTTCACCAAGTCAAGAAACTTGTGAAGAAAACACACTCTACTACTTGGCAAGAGGTAGAGGATGAAGAAATAGGAAGTGGGTTAACTTTAGTTTTGGATTTCTCACTCTTTTCCAACAATCACCATTGATGGAGCTTGGTTTTCTTCAAAGAAGAATGAAGAAGAAGAAGAGCAAGAAGAAGATAAGTATTATGATAAGTTAATTAGAAAATAGAAAATCAAAGAATACTTATCATCAACAACCATGGTCAAGTGTAGAGATTAAACTAGGGTTAATGGAGTGGTTAGGGTTAAACATGAGACAAAATGGTCACTTTGGTCAAAGTCTTCATGAAGCTTCAACAAGCTTCCCAATAAAGCCACCATTTTGCTTTATGTTTATCATTTTCCAAAAATAAAAACAAATGAATAAATGAATAATCCTAACCATTACATAACCATGGTTTAAACTTTACACAAAACACAAGTTAGCATGCATCATCAAACATGATACATACAAGTGCACAAAAATATATCACATATACAATGTGCACAATCCAAGTGAGAAAATCCGTTTAAAGTGAACCAATACTAGTTAGTGCAAAGTAACATATCAAATATATAATTATGCATTAAATCATTAAATCAACACTTGATTCAATGATCCGGTCATGTCGCACACAACCGACTAGTATTCAATGTATCGGCTTATCGAATCAACGCTTGAATCGATAACTAGGTTATATCGCATACAACCTTTCCGATACATTCATCGCAAGAATGGAATGCGGTATCACATACACGCATCATTCTCGGTCCCGCACATATCTCATATGCGCTCATATTTCGTTTCGCTTGAGCCAGGAAACCTCTGTGTAGGACTCTAAAGACTCGTCAATACGCCGGCAGCAGATGATGATCATATCAAGCATCCACAAGCCACAAGCGGTCTGCTAAACGTAACGGCCACCCGGGTATTGAGCGATCTGAAGATCGACGAGCAAGCCCGCTCACACTCCAGTGAATCCGACCAGTAACACTACCGTACAGTCCGGTCTGATCGTCTGATATGTCGCATATCTCGCCTAGGGGTGGTAAACGTCAGACCCCAATAGCTCGATAAGTCGTGTTGATATGAGGTCTATAACTGTTCGAGAAACTACTGGTAACACTTACCAGTAAATCTCAGCAACCCTGGCCAGGGATTTCCTGTTATAGCCAATCGAACACAGCGCAACATCAACTCCCTATACCGGGAGAGACGAATCCCCTCCTATCGCTCATTGCCTCCATGTGACTCGGGACTGTACCCAAAAACCACCGTTTTGCACGCCCTCTTGGACGTGGTAAGATGGAAATCAAAGCACAGTGGGAACCACACAAGACTCTATGACGATCTCGGGTCAACAGACTACTCTGTACCAGTGTCACCAGAGAACTGCCATCTGACGTGAGGTATAATACCATCTGGGAGTTCTCGGCGAGTCCGTCCAGTGTACCCAGTCTCTACTGAGCACCCGTATATCATCTCTGATGTCAAACACCGATGGATATGGGATCATCCATCGCCCATCTGTATGGGTCGAGAAGGTACACGCTAGTCTACACTGGTATATCGATGCCCCGTCTCGATACACCCACGACTAGGGACTTTGAAGGATGTACTTACGGACTACCATGTCCCCACTAGTATGATCCGCATCATAGTCCAGGTAATCAAGCACACTTCCTAAGGGCTTTACCAACATGTAACAGAGAGACAATCAGTATACACGTTAAGGTAAAGGGTAACCAGATAGCATACTATCATGTCGAGCAAGAAAGTCCTCCCTATATATGTCCCAGCATCCACTACAATATACATCCTATGTACAGTAATGGCCTCTAGGGCATACATATAACTAACAAAATATTGGATATACTAGGAATTCCGTGTTTTAAATTAAGCCAGTATAAAACACGGATTCCACGGTCGTGATGAATGGCCAAACCCACGTCCCTAGACCCCTACGAAAGCGGCAAGCAACCCTACCAATTCTAGAGTTAGAAGACCAAGTCTCAACTCCTCGAGATGGTCTCCCACTGGACTCTAGATACCGGTTACTTGTGCTCCCCATCTTGGGTCTATCCTAATGCGGAAAAGTAAATAATATACATCAATGGTGACATCATCATCAACCCGGAAGTGCCCTAATAAAAGAATATTACATACAAGCTTTTACATGAATGAAAATGAAAAAGTCTCATCTCACATAAAAAAAACCGGCTATTCAAAACACGACGATCCAATATAACATATCACAGCAACACATAAACCTCACATGTCATCAACATAAGTAAATATGTGTATCCCAATTGTCGTTGACATATAGCAACGAAACCGGCGATACACCACATATTACACTTACGGTCGCAGAAAAGAAAGTGAAAAACTACAACAATTGGAATCCGCAACCACCTTAGACATCATAAACCCAATGTATCACATACTTTGAATTTCATGCCTAACCAAATGAATTCCTTATACATCACATGACTAACAATTATAAACCCCGCATTTTAGTCTCGATATTAAAAACACTTTTCAATATCCTATCGGGCAATTCAACAAGATTCTCGATAACCTGATCGAATACTCGTCGAAAACTTTTGTAGACGGCCCACCCCCGATACCACTAAGGCGAAACACCGCGGCCGCGAGCATCCGAACGGATGCTTTTAGCGACGGGGTTCTCCTACAGTCACTTGCTCGGGGCTATGGGGCGTGGCTATCTAGTAAGATTACCCGGCGAGTATTCACGTACACTACGTAATTACGACGGAATTTTGATCCACATCAAAATTCCGTGGCAACCGATCAAATGAGACTAAACTGCTAGATTTATAAAATTCAAACTAGTTATCTCATAACTATGTGTGTGGATTCCAAATATCGTATCGCAATCACAGATAGCTAGACGAAGTTAATTTTTCGATCGAATAAACAAACTCCCAAAATTTCCCAACAAGCTCAACACTTGAGCGGAGTTCAAAAAGTTCCCAGAAACTGCCACAGCTCTTATGAACCATCCGTAAAATGGCCGACCCATACCTCACTCATGTTGCCACGGAACTGCAGCAAACCCTAGGGTGTGACCGTGGTTCCGCGATCCAAAAAATTTGAGTTTGGGTATCGTTCTTCTAGAGAGTCCACAGAATCGCTTGCATGATTTTCTGAAAATTTTAAACTCGGAAAAATCCAACTCTTAGAAAATTTCAGTGAGGGAAAATATGGGTTATTGATATCCGTTCAAACTTTTTAACATCGTCTAAATAACCCGAAAACATGCTAGAATTACGACTGTGAAACACTCCGAATTGCCTTTACAGAAATATAACATCACATGCATTTTCTGAAAGAACAAACAACACCTGAAACCCTAAAACCCAGAGACTGAAACACAACCAAAATTTCAAGCCAAAAAGCCAAAATACACCCGGTAAGCTCGAAAATTTTCCCATTGTGGCCGGCTAAGTTGAGGCAAAAATGTTTCAAATTTTTTCAGTGTTCATGTTATATCACATATAACATTCTGCAGTTGTTTAAAAAAATTTAGACCCCTTTAAAAATTCGACAGAAACTAGCTATTAGGGTTTCAAGTTTCGGAGTAATTTCGGTTGCGTAATCTAACAAACATCATCTAATTTTCTAGCATAGCTCTGATACCACTGCAGGGTTACCTAGCATAGCAGCGAGGTTTCGGGAGGCATCGTTCATGCCAATTTCAAAAATTTGCCGTTCTAGCTAACCCTAACCATAGAATCTTTACTAGAAAATGCGACGATACAATATGCAAACTACTTTACAACTAAGTGAACGAGAAAAACAACCTTTGTAGACCGGTCCTTCACTTCTAATGCTCCGTGTAGTAGTCCCTTCGGTGCAAGTCATGAACACCCGAACTCTAGAAAGGGTTCTCCCGGAGAAATGAACAAGCTTGCTCGAAGTCTTCGAGGCCGAAGAAGATCTACGTCGAGGAGACTCAAGCTCATGCTACCTCTTCACTAATGGTGAAATTAGTGAAGCAAACACCCTAAACTAAATGGCTAATAGTAGAGGATGATGAAGTAGGAAATGGGCTCACTTTAGTTTTCTTTTTCTCACAATATTTTCTCATCTTGAGAAAAGCTTGCAAGCTTTTTCTCAAGGATGAAGAAGATGAAGTCAAGAGATGAGAATGAACTCATGAAGTGAGAATAACAACCATGGGTGAGTTAGTGTCATACACTAACTCATGTAGAGAATAAAACATGGGTTACCATAATGGTTAGGTTAATAAATATCTACAAGTAAAACAAAACTAGTGGAGTAAGTCAAAGATGCTACAAGTTTCTCCAAGCTTCCAAGCATGTGACTAATTACCATTAATTTTGATTAACTTTAAATAAATAAAACCATTCCATTATTATAAGCATGGTGTAAGTCTCATACACCCATGTCACATGTAGCATCTAGCATGACACAAAAGTTGTACATTAATATATATCACATATATACTAAGTGTACATAAGTGAGAAATAGAAATGTTTAAGTTAGTTAATATTAGTTAATGTAAATTAATATATCACATATATAATTATACATTAAATTATTAAATCAACACTTGATTTAATAATCCTGCTATATCACATACAACCGACTAATATCAAATGTAACAATCCATCGAATCAACACTTGATCTGATACCCGGCCATATCACATATAACCGACCGATATCACATATCACGAGAATAGAATGCGGTATCACAAATGAGCATTAATCTCAGTCCTGCACATATCACATATGTGCTCCTACTTCGTTTCGCATGAACCAGGAAACCTCTATGTAGGACTCTAAAGACTCGTCAATACGCCGGCAGTAGGTGATGATCATATCAAACAATCACAAGCCGCAAACGGTCTGCTAAACGTAACGGCCACCCAGGTATTGAGCGATCAGAAGATAAACAAGCAAGCCTACTCATACTCCTGCGAATCCAATCAGTAACACTACCGTACAGTCCGGTCTCTTCGTCAGATATGTCGCATATCTCGTCTAGGGGTGGTAAACGTCAGACCCAATAGCTTGATAATTCATGCCGATGTGAGGCTCATAACGGGTCAAGAAACTACTGATAACACATACCAGTAAATCTCAGAAACAGCCCTGTCCAGGGACTTCCTGTTATGGACAATCGAGCACAGCGCAACATCAACCCCCAATACCGGGAAAGACGAAATCCCCTCCTATCGCTCATTGCCTCCATGTGACTCAGGACTGTACCCCAAAAACACCGTTTTGCACGTTCTCTTGAACGTGGTAAGGTGGAAATCAAAGCGCAGTGGGAATCACACAAGACTCTATGATGATCTCGGGTCGACAGACTAACCTGTACCAGTGTCACCAGAGAACTGCCATCTGACGTGAGGTATAATACCATCTAGGAGTTCTCGGCGAGTCCGTCCAGTGTACCCAGTCTCCACTGAGCATCTGTATATCATCTCTGATGTCAAACACCAATGGATATGGAATCATCCATCACCCATCTACATGGGTCGAGAAGGTATACACTAGTCTACTCTGGTATATCGATGCCCCATCTCGATACACCCACGACTAGGGACATTAAAGGATGTACTCACGGACTACCTTTGTCCCGCTAGTATGATCCGCATCATAATCTAAGTAGTATAGTACACATCCTAAGGGCTTTATCAACATGTAACAGAGAGATAATCAGTGTACATGTTAAGATAAAGAGTAACCAGATAGCATACTATCATGTCGAGCAAGAAAGTCCTCCCTATATATGTCCAAGCATCCACTATAATCTACATCATATGTACAATAATGCCCTATAGGGCATACATATAACTAACACATGGCTCCTCAAAGAAAGGATTGAGCTTGCAACGTCGGCCTCCTCGCGTCAAAGATGATCCACCCGAGAGTATGTACTTCAAGCTCCAACCTCTAAACCGAGGTAACTAGGGTAAATGGTTCGCTAATCCAAGAAGCCTAGGTGATGTAGAGAATGCTAATGGATTGTTTTATCTCTTGAGATCCTTTGTTTAACAACACATGTGAGGGTAAGGATCTTACTTGAGGAAGAAGGGAAAACTTGGAGAGAGAAAGGCAAATGAGAAATGAGGTAGTGTTGTTATGGCTAGGTGTAGAGAATGACTAATATCATATACCTCACTCATTGAACCATGGATTAAAAACCAATACAATATATCACCTATGCTTCAATAGTGAGTTGTAACGTTTTAGAAATCGTTATGCAAAATTTTTCCGTTTTAGGGTAAAATAGTCGGTGTTTTCCGTTTTAACCCGATTGTGATCAAACTTCTGTACAGACTTGACTGCACCTAGTTTGGCTAGAATGAAGCTAGTTTGCGGGGTTTGGGGGTCAATTGGAAGTTTTGGTTCACATAGAATTTTTCCCTAATTTAATATTATTTTAAGTTGTTAATTATGCACTTAAATAGTGGTAATTATATTTTTGGTTTGGGTTAATTATTTCTAATGTGAATCTATGATAATCTAATCACTAGATTTTTAGTTAATCCATCCATAGAAATATCTAGATATTTTGTGATAAAGGAAATTATTTTTAAAAGAAAAGAAAAGAAAAGAAAATGTGGCATTTTGCATTAATGAGCATTTATTACTTTTTTTAGCTAGAAAACTCCACACACTTTTCACAAAACCCCGCATTCCCTTGCTTTGGTCGAGCCCTTTCCTTGTGCTGCCCTTGATTTTTCTTTGCCCAATTTCTTCATCTCCAAGCTCAATAATTCTCCAAAAATCCTTAAATAATCCTACAAAACACTTAAAAAATCATAACCCATCATTCTTCTTCACAAATCTTGCTTTGATCTTCAAGAAAACATCATTTTTGGAGGCTAAAATGATGGATCTATTTCTATTTTGTGTTCTTGAGGAGGTATAATTTCTAACACAATTCTTTAATTGTTATGTTTAAATCATTAAATTAGTTATTTAATTGTTTAATATAGCTTAATTAGCATGATTTGTGGTTTCATGATAATTTTAGTGAAGTTCAAGTTAGGGTTTTACTTGATGAAAGGGTTAATTGTTAATTGTTGATTAGGAAAACTTAACCTAGTGGGAATATGATAATTGTTGTTAATTCATAAATTGTCTGATTGAGTTTTTAGCATACTATGTTTTACTAAAACCTAATTGGGTGGGTTTAAATTATGGAAATAGTTTGGATAACTTAGTTAAGCCGCTTTACGATGTTTGTAATCGCTAGAATTGTGTTAGCTTTAGACTTGTGCAAAATTATGCGATAAGTTGCTTACTAGATTTCGGTGAATTTTGGACATGGGTTCAATTTGGTCGTTGCAAGGTTATATATATTATCTTCCTCGTATTTTATTGTGTTGTGTTTGCGCGATCGGTATGATCAGAGTCTAGACTTGGTGGTTGTGTGGTTTAGTGACCCTAGCTAGAGTTTTTGCCAATGTCGTGCGCGTTTTGTGCACTAGGTGCGCAGTGTAATTTTCTGGGCGTTATCCTTGCGTTTCGTTATCTTTGTGTCGGCGTAGGATATTTAGCTTATGTGATGTGTTTGTGAAATTTTAGGATCGCAAGCGGGGACTTCGGACGCTGGGAATAAAGGGAAGCAGGTGGTCGGATTTTCGTAGCTCGAAATCATCGGTGAGTAGATTTAACATCTACGGGGAAATCGCCCGTATGGCGTTATGCGTCAGGAATGGATATGATATGATAGCTGCATGTTATTCGCATATGAGTTGATTGCATATGAACTTCATTGCATATAGTTACTTGTTGTGCCTGAACCTGTACCTATTGTACATTGCACTATTATTGACAGTCCATGTTGCACGAGCACCTATTGTATGTTACACACACTGTCGGTAATTGCCATGATACGCACAACACAGATATTCATATGATATACCTTGCTATTAGTTAGCGACATAGAGGCATTTATTCTTGTGCGATGGCGCATATGACGTATAGCATACCTGTATACCTATATGCTTACACATATGCCATGTTATACCTACATGCTCACACATATACCTTGCTATAGTTATATGATCAGCTTTTTATGACATATATATCGGTGGTATGGAACGCTGTTATATATGTATATTGGATTCGGATACTTGGGAACCGCGAGATATATTTAATTACTTGATGCATTTAAATAGAGGACTTTTCCTGTGATATGCTGATATTGTTGTTCTATGTTGCATATGTTATATTACATGGATTTACACATTTGAGATATGTTTTCATGCGATTTGGGGATTTCTAGTGTCGATGTTAGGCACTTATATTCCGAGAGATTTATAGATATGGGAAACCGATACGTGGAACACAAGTGTAGAGGTTGGACACTTGGGTTTCGAGGAACGTATGTATATCAAAGCAACCGATACGTGGAACACAATTGTAGAGGTTGGACACTTGGGTTTCGAGGAACGTATGGATATCAGGAAACCGATACGTGGAACACAGGTGTAGAGGTTGGACACTTGGGTTTTGAGGAACGTATGGATACGAGTATTTATGTGTCGATACTGGACACCAGTTTTCATGATATTCCGGGTGTCGATATTTGACTCTCAGGTTACATGAGATTTACAGGGCCGATCTGAGGGCCGATCTGAGGATTTTGGGATTTGGGGTGTTGTTGATTTACACCGGGTTTTTCCATGCTTATGATTTGTGCATGAGATTATTTATATCATCCCACACTCAGGATTTATTTTGATATGCATTACTTCATTTAGTTGTAGTACCCTGATGATGTACCTTTACATGATTGTTGCATATTCATATTGCCATACTTATGCTATCAGATTACATGTGATAGATTTATCGCTGTTCGTGCATACTTGCAATTACAGTATGATGTTATTTACTATTCACGAGTTAGCAACTCACCCCCGTTGTGCCACAGTGTTTTTCATGACTTACCATCAGAGTAGTCGCGGCAGGGCGTCTTATCATCTCTACTTTTGCGGATACCGCTATGGTTGGCTTTGAGGTCTTTGCTTTTAGGTGGGTTTGCGGTTATCCGTCTATGTACATTGGATATCTTTTGTTGGATCTAGTATTCTCCATCTACCACTTCATGTATTTGACTTAGAGACGAGTTGTCAGGATTCGGTGTTTTATATATTTTGGTGACTTTGGGGTGTCGTGCTCGTGGGAGCCGGTCTTGTTGAAAAGTTTTTACCTCCTTATACTGTTTTCATTTATATTTCTTCGCTTCGGCATCGTATATATGTTTGTGGTGGTTGTCTCCGCCGTTGGGCATGAGTTGCTCCCGTTTGGGATGCTTTATTTATTCTCTATGTTGTACCCGTTTTCAGGACTAGTTTTTACAAAGAAGGTGCTGCCGAAATTTTCAAGAACGAAAACTAAAGTTAAAAATTTTTACTTGAGATTTTCCAAATGTTTTAAACTATGTTTTTCTCCACTTATCCAGTTTTGGGTGGTTTAGATTTCTGGGTTTCGTCTTACTTAAGTTGCGTACGCCTGTTGACGTTACGTAGTTTAAGTGCCGGTTACGGGTCTAAATTTTGGGTCGTGACAAAGTTGGTATCAGAGCGCTAGGTTTTACCTTTCGGAGTGTAGGATGACCTTGGTATGATGGAGTAGGTAACTTAAGCAGAGTGACGTAGTGTGTGTATATTCCGCGGCATACTTACGACACGGTACTCCGCCTAAGTGGACTTAGGAACTATTGATTGAAATTCGTTCCGTGATTATATACATCCTTGTGATTCGATTTCTGTATCTTTATCGAATCTTGTTTCAAATTCCAGCCTATATGCCGCCGAAGACTACAAGGGCACAGAGAGCGGCCGCGAGGGCCGAGGTCAGAGTTGACTCGTCTGAGACGAGGACTGACCAGGGCGGTACGCCTGTTGTACCGGAGCAGATTGCTATGCTTGGGGCTGGTATGTAGGACTTGCGCCATATGATAGGGTCTTTAGTTGAGGCCATTTGAGCGCAGGGGCAGGCAGTTGTTCTACTCGTTGCAGGGACCGCGATGGTACCCACTGTTCCGGCAGTCGCAGCTACAGCTCTGGAGGTTATCACCGTGTCACTGTCAGAGTTCATGAGGCTGAGGCTTCCGGTTTTCACTGGCACAGATGCAGCTGAGGATCCGCAGTCATTTATCGACCGGATGGCCAAGATTTGTCGTTCGCTCCGATGCTCCGATGCGAGATGGGTGGAGTTCGCAAGCTTCCGTCTAGAGGGTCTGGCCCAGAAGTGGTGTGAGTCCTTGGAAAGGGCAGAGCCGCAGGTCTTGCTCCTATGACCTGGGTTGAGTTCATCACAGCGTTTCTCGCTCGTTTTCTTCCACCGAGCGTCAGAGATGCTCGAGCGCACAGATTTGAGTCATTACGCTAGACTCCGGGGATGACGGTGGCTGAGTACGATGTACTGTTTACCGAGCTATCTGTGTATGCTCCGTACTTGGTAGCTACTGAGGAGATGAGGGTGAAGAGGTTTGTTCGAGGCCTGCTTACCCAGTTGTTCCTAGCCATCAGCATATAGCATTATGACATGTATGCAGCAGCAGTGGACGTGGCCCTATTGGTAGAGGAGCATCTTTCTGAGTCGCCGGTTGCTCTGGAACTGAAGAGGGTTCGTACTGGTGATTCAGCAGGGAGGCGGGTATTTAGACGTCGTGACAGTTCCCGTTCAGATACTGGGGGTAGTGGAGCTTCGGTACGATGTCGGCTGTTCAGCTCTTATCCTCAGGAGAGTCAGCAGTTTGCATCTGGATGTTACCAGTGTAGGAGTATGGGTCATCGGGCTCGAGATTATGCTGAGCCACGTGTGAGTGAGGCAGCTGTACCGCAGATTACCTTACCACCTTCTCCACCTCATAAGGCGTTGCCCCTTATGCCTGTTGTGTCTCCGCGTCAGACTCATATTCAGAGAGGTCGGGGTCGCGGTGGTTTTGTACCGAGAAGGCGGGGTAGTAGAGGCGGAGGTCAGCCGTTCGCCGGTAGAGGGCAGGCTCGGGTGTTTGCCTTGACTCATCAGGACGCGCAGGCGTCCAATGCAATGGTTTCAGGTATCCTTTCTGTATGTTCTTTTGATGCACATGTTCTTTTTGATCCGGGATCTACGCATTCGTATGTTTCTACGCACTTTGTGCCAAGTTTGGGCCGAGAGTCATGTTTGCTAGATCAACCGCTTGTCATGACTACTCCTGTTAGAGAGTCGTTTGTTGCGCGACACGTGTTCCGGTCGTATGCTGTCCATATAGGAGATAGAGATTTGTCCGTCGACTTGATCCTTCTTGAGATGTTGGACTTCGACGTTCTCCTGGGCATGGACTGGTTACCTACTTGCTACGCGTCCGTGGACTGCCGCGAGAAGACAGTTAGGCTTTGTTGTCCCGGCGAGTCAGTGTTTGTTGTGCAGGGGGGCCGTGGTGCCACCCCTCACAGTATGATTTCCATCCTTTGCGCTAGTCGGCTTTTGAGGAGGGGATGTCGGGGATTCTTGGCTTTCATTTATGACATCGGAGCCACAGTGGAGTCGTTGGACCGGGTTCCTACAGTGCGAGAGTTTCCCGACGTCTTTCCCGATGAGTTACCTGGGTTGCCGCCAGAGCGCGATATTGAGTTTTGCATTGATCTGGTTCCCGGCGCGGGGCCTATTTCCATACCGCCTTATCGGATGGCTCCGGCGGAGCTTAGAGAGCTTAAAGATCAATTGCAAGAGTTGATTGATAGGGGACTTGTGCGTCCGAGTGTTTCGCCGTAGGGAGCTCCTGTTCTGTTCGTCAAGAAGAAGGACGACAGTTTGAGGTTGTGTATGGATTATCGTTAATTGAACTGAGTTACGGTGCGGAATAGGTATCCTTTACCTCGCATTGACGATTTATTTGATCGTCTCCAGGGTGCAAAATATTTTTCTAAGATTGATTTGCGTTCGGGTTATCATTAATTGCGGGTTCATGACATTCCGAAGACTGCTTTTCGTACGCGCTATGGGCATTATGAGTTTTTGGTGATGTCGTTCAGACTCACCAATATGCCAGCAGCGTTCATGGATTTGATAAACTGGATTTTCAGGCCGTTCCTCGACCAGTTCATTATCGTGTTTATTGATGACATTCTGGTCTACTCTAGGAGTCGTGAGGAGCATGAGCAGCACTTGGGAATTGCTTTGCAGACGTTGAGAGAGCACCAGCTGTATACTAAATTCTCAAAGTGCGCATTTTGGCTTGATAGAGTGGATTTCCTGGGTCATGTGGTGACTGGAGATGGTATTCTTGTGGACCCGGGGAAGATCGAGGCTGTGCAGCTTTGGCCCAGACCTATATCTGTGACTGAGGTCCGCAGCTTTTTGGGCTTAGCTGGTTATTATCGCCGTTTCGTGCAGGATTTTTCGAGTATCGCTGCACCGCTGACCGGACTGACCCGGAAAGGGGTTGTTTTTCTTTGGACTGATGCGTGCAAGCAGAGTTTTCAACAGTTGAAGACTCGGTTGACAACGGCACCAGTTCTATCTTTGCCTTCTGGATCGGGCGGCTATGTTGTTTACTGTGATGCTTCTCGAGTGGGGCTCTGTTGTGTACTAATGCAGCATGATAGAGTGATTGCTTATGCTTCTAGGCAGCTGAAGAAGTACGAGTAGAATTACCCCACTCACGATCTTGAGATGGTCGCGGTGGTCTTTGCGTTGAAGATTTAGAGACACTACTTGTACGGGGAGTCGTGTCAGATTTTCACGGATCACAAGAGCTTGAAGTACATCTTCCAGCAGCGGGATCTGAACCTGAGATAGCGCCGATGGATGGAGCTTGTGAAGGATTATAATTGTGAGATCCTTTATCACCTGGGCAAGGCGAATGTGGTAGCTGATGCTTTGAGTCGTAGGCCCGGGGGTAGCTTATCCCGGTTGAGCGCAGTTCAGCGACAGTCTTTTGCAGATTGGCAGATCTTGTGCAACGGTAGAGTACAGTTTGAGTTCACTTCCGCTGGGGGATAGCTTGCTCATGTCCGCGCCCGTCCACTACTCTTTGATCATATCTGTGAGGCGCAGCCCAGTGATGCCCGTTGTCTGAGATTCTTGAGCTTGTGCGGCAGGGTACAGTTTCGGAGTTCATGATTGATGACCAGGGTGTGCTACGATGCGGGACTCGCTTGTGCGTACCAGATGCCGATGGGTTGAGACGAGAGATCCTAGAGCAGGCACATCAGTCAGCCTTTAGCGTTCATCCAGGTTCCACCAAGATGTACCGTGACTTGAGGGACTTTTACTGGTGGGAAGGGATGAAGCGCGATATTTCGGACTTCATTTTGAGGTGCCTGACTTGTCGGCAAGTCAAGGCTGAGCATCAGAGGCCGACAGGCGAGTTGCAGCCTTTACCCATTCCGGAGTGGAAATGGGAGCAGATTTCCATGGACTTCGTTGTGGGTCTACCCAGGACTAGTCGAGGGTATGACTCCATTTGGGTGATTGATGACCGGTTGACGAAAGCGGCTCACTTTCTTCCAGTGAAGACCACTTTTGGTTATTCTCAGTATGCTCAGTTGTACATAGATGAGATTGTGCATTTGCACGGTGTTCCTACATGCATCGTATCCGACAGAGGCACCCAGTTTACTAGCCGTCTTTGGCAGAAACTTCAGGAAGCTTTGGGTACCCGGTTAGTTTTAGCATCGCTTTTCATCCACAGACTGATGGTCAGTCGGAGCGGACTATACAGACTCTGGAGGATATGCTTCGGGCGTGTGTGCTTGATTTTGGTGGCTGTTGGGATCGTCACTTACCATTGATTCAGTTCTCCTACAACAACAGCTTTCAGAAGACTATTCAGATGGCACCTTTTGAGGCTTTGTACAGTAGTAAGTGTCGATCGCCAATTTGTTGGGCCGAACTCAGTGAGAGTAGGGTTTTGGGGCCCCAGCTAGTTCAGGAGACTACGGAGAAGATCCAGCTGATTCAGGATACAGGATAAGAGCAGCCCAGTGCAGACAGAAGTCTTATGCCGACCGTCGTCGTCGCAGACTTGAGTTCGCAGTCGAGGATCATGTATTCCTGAGGATTTCTCCGATGAAGGGCGTTATGCAATTTGGGAAGAGGGGGTAGTCCCAAATATGTAGGTCCTTTCGAGATCCTTGAGCGAGTTGGAGCCGTTGCCTATCGTTTGGCGCTCCCGTCTAGTTTTCTGGATGTTCAACCCATTTTCCATGTGTCGATACTTCGTAGATACGTTCATGATCCTTCTCACATGATTCAGCACCGGACCGTTTAGCTTGAGCATGATCTTTCGTTCACCGAGCAGACGGTAGTTATATTGGATCGGCAGGTGAAGAAACTTCGGTCAAAGGTCTTGCCATCTGTGAAGGTTCTTTGGCGTGGCCCTACTAGTGAGGAGATCACTTGGGAGCCCGAGAGCGAGATGCGGAAGAAATTCACTCATATCTTCGAACGTACGCGTAGTTAAAATTTTAATTCGAGGACCGAATTTCTGTAAGGAGGGGAGATTGTAACGTTTTAGAAATGGTTATGCAAAATTTTCTGTTTTAGGGTAAAATAGTCGGTGTTTTCCGTTTAACCCGATTGTGATCAAACTTCTGTACAGACTTGACTGCACCTAGTTTAGCTAAAATGAAGCTAGTTTGCGGGCTTTGGGGGGTCAATTGGAAGTTTTGGTTCACATAGAATTTTTCCCTAATTTAATATTATTTTAAGTTGTTAATTATGCACTTAATTAGTGGTAATTACATTTTTGGTTTGGGTTAATTACTTCTAATGTGAATCTATACTAATCTAATCACTAGATTTTTAGTTAATCCATCCATAGAAATATCTAGATATTTTGTGATAAAGGAAATTATTTTTAAAAGAAAAGAAAAGAAAAGAAAAGGTGGAATTTTGCATTAATGAGCATTTATTACTTTTTTTTAGCTAGAAAACTCCACACACTTTTCACAAAACCCCCCATTCCCTTGCTTTGGCCTAGCCATTTCCTTGTGCTGCCCTTGATTTTTCTTTGCCCAATTTCTTCATCTCCAAGCTCAATAATTCTCCAAAAATCCTTAAATAATCCTACAAAACACTTAAACAAATCATAACCCATCATTCTTCTTCACAAATCTTGCTTTGATCTTCAAGAAAACATCATTTTTGGAGGCTAAAATGAAGGATCTAGTTTCTATTTTGTGTTCTTGAGGAGGTATAATTTCTAACAAAAATCTTTAATTGTTATGTTTAAATCATTAAATTAGCTATTTAATTGTTTAATATAGCTTAATTAGCATGATTTGTGGTTTCATGATAATTTTAGTGAAGTTCAAGTTAGGGTTTAACTTGATGAAAGGGTTAATTGTTAATTGTTGATTAAAAAAACTTAACCTAGTGGGAATATGATAATTGTTGTTAATTCCTAAATTGTCTAATTGAGTTTTTAGCATACTAGGTTTTACTAAAACCTAATTGGGTGGGTTTAAATTATGGAAATAGTTTGGATAACTTAGTTAAGCCGCTTTGCTATGTTTGTAATCGCTAGAATTGTGTTAGTTTTAGACTTGTGCAAAATTATGTGATAAGTTGCTTACTAGATTTCGGTGAATTTTGGACGTGGGTTCAATTTGGTCGTTGCGAGGTTATATATATTATCTTCCTCGTATTTTATTGTGTTGTGTTTGCGCGATCGGTACGATCGGAGTCTAGACTTGGTGGTTGCGTGGTTTAGCGACCCTAGCTAGGGTTTTTGCCGATGTCGTGCACGTTTTGTGCACTAGGTGCGCAGTGTAATTTTCTGGGAGTTATCCTTGCGTTTCGTTATCTTTGTGTTGGCATAGGATATTTAGCTTATATGATGTGTTTGTGAAATTTTAGGATCGCAAGCGGGGACTTCGGATGCTGCGAATAAAGGAAAGCAGGTGGTCGGATTTTCGTTGTTCGAGATCATCGGTGAGTAGATTTAACATCTACGGGGAAATCGCGCGTATAGCGTTATGCGTTAGGGCTGGATATGATATGATAGCTGCATGTTATTCGCATATGAATTGATTGCATATGAACTTCATTGCATATAGTTACTTGTTGTGCCTGAACCTGTACATATTGTACACTGCACTATTATTGACAGTCTATATTGCACGAGCACCTATTGTATGCTACACACACTGTCGGTAATTGCCATGATACGCACAACACAGATATTCATATGATATAACTTGCTATTGGTTAGCAACATAAAGGCATTTATTCTTGTGCGATGGCGCATATGACATATAGCATACCTGTACACCTACATGCTTACATATATGCCATTCTATTCCTACATGCTCACACATATACCTTGCTATAGTTATATGATCAGCTTTTTATGACATATATATCGGTGGTATGGGAAGCTGTTATATATGTATATTGGATTCGGATACTTGGGAACCGCGAGATATATTTAATGACTTGATGCATTTAAATAGCGGACTTTTCCCGTGATATGCTCATATTGTTGTTCTATGTTGCATATGTTATATTACATGGATTTACGCATTTGAGATATGTTTTCATGCGATTTGAGGATTTCTAGTGTCAATGTTAGGCACTTATATTCCGAGAGATTTATAGATATGGGAAACCGATACGTGGAACACAAGTGTAGAGGTTGGACACTTGGGTTTCGAGGAACGTATGTATATCAAAGCAACCGATACGTAGAACACAAGTGTAGAGGTTGGACACTTGGGTTTCGAGGAATGTATGGATATCAGGAAACCGATACGTGGAACACATGTGTATAGGTTGGACACTTGGGTTTCGAGGAACGTATGGATACGAGTATTTATGTGTCGATACTGGACACCAGTTTTCATGATATTTCGAGTGTCGATGTTTGACACTCAGGTTATATGAGATTTACAGGGCCGATCTGAGGATTTTGGGATTTGGGGTGTTGTTGATTTACACCGGGTT
This sequence comes from Agapanthus africanus, assembly GCA_030015575.1. NCBI lineage: Eukaryota > Viridiplantae > Streptophyta > Magnoliopsida > Asparagales > Amaryllidaceae > Agapanthus > Agapanthus africanus. The sequence continues at coordinate 522,589,667 of CM057337.1, forward strand.
TTTCCATGCTTATGATTTGTGCATGAGATTATTTATATCATCCCACACTCAGGATTTATTTTGATATGCATTGCTTCATGTAGTTGTAGTACCCTGATGATGTACCTTTACATGATTGTTGCATATTCATATTGCCATACTTATGCTATCTGATTATATGTGATAGATTTTATCACTGTTCGTGCATACTTGCGATTACAATATGATGTTATTTACTATTCATGAGTTGGCAACTCACCCCCGTTGTGCCACAGTGTTTTTCAGGACTTACCATCAGAGTAGTCGCGGCAGGGTGTCTTATCATCTCTACTTTTGCGGATACCGCTACGGTTGGCTTTGAGGCCTTTGCTTTTAGGTGGGTTTGCAGTTATCCGTCTATGTACATTGGATATCTTTTGTTGGATCTAGTATTCTACATCTACCACTTCATGTATTTGACTTAGAGACGAGTTGTGAGCATTCGGTGTTGTATATTTTGGTGACTTTGGGGTGTCGTGCTCGTGTGAGCCGGTCTTGTTGAGAAGTTTTTACCTCCTTGTGCTGTTTTCATTTATATTTCTTCGCTTCGACATCGTATATATGCTTGTGGTGGTTTTCTCTGCCGTTGGGCGTGAGTTGCTCCCGTTTGGGATGGTTTATTTATTCTCTATGTTATACCCGTTTTCGGGGTTAGTTTTTACAAAGGAGGTGCTGCCGAAATTTTTAAGAACGAAAACTAAAGTTAAAGATTTTTACTTGAGATTTTCTGAATGTTTTAAACTATGTTTTTCACCACTTATCCAGTTTTTGGTGGTTTAGATTTCTGGGTTTTGGCTTACTTAAGTTGCGTACGCCTGTTGACGTTACGTAGTTTAAGTGCCGGTTACGGGCCTAAATTTTGGGTCGTGACATGAGTCAAGATGAATAAACTAATCAAAATAGCCATGCTTCACCATGCCAAGTATGTCTCTCCAAATATCCACCTCATTAATCTATTTTGCAAAAATAGATAATAACAAATAATGAGGTGTCCCCTTCTAGAAGAATACCATGTAAAATTACAAGAATGCCCTCACCGTATATACATACTCGTATTCGTATTCCGAAAAATACGAATACACTGAGACGATAACAATCCAATAATACAATACTAGGATCCAGCTTAAACCAAAGCCCATTAGTATTGTCCGCCAGAACATCATCCGTGTACAAGTATACAATGTGATCGAAGCCCTGCCGTAAAACCATACGGCCTCTACATCTTTTGCCTGAAGCAGGGAAACCCTCTGTGTGGGACTCTAAAGACTCGACAGTACGCTGGTAGTGGGTTTAACCACAAGCACGTCAGCGGTACTAGCTGCACGTAACGGCTACCCAGTATCTGTTGATAAGAATGTCAATGAGCAAACTCATCCAAACTTCTACTGAGCCTGTTTGTGACAATCTCCGTACAGTCCGATCTGTTCGTCTAAGATACTCGCATATCGGGCCTAGGGGGATGGTAAACGTCAGACCCCTAATAGCCCAATAAGTCATGCCGGAGCAGAGCCCAAAACACCCTAAGAAACTACTGGAGTACCTACCAGTATATCTTGACCGCCCTGGCCAGGGACTTTGTGTAATGGCTTTCCGAACACAGCGCGATATCAACCCCCAATACCGGGAGAGACGAATCCTATCTGACCACTACTGTCTCCAAGTGCTACGGGACTACACCCAACTACTACCTGTTTGCATGACTCTTTTGAGCCGTGGTAAAGCAGTAATCTAAGTGCAGTGAGAACACACTCGAGACGAAATAGCGATGGCAAGTCAAAGGACTAACCTGTACTCATGTCACCTGGGAATTGCTTCCTGACAATAAGTATAATACCAACCAGCAGTTTCCGATGAGTCCCATCCAATGTAACTCGTAACCTAATGAGCACCTGCATACTATCTCCAGTACAACATACTAATGGCTGTAGGACAGACCATCTCCCCTGCTGGGATGAGAAGCGTATACACTAGTCTACTCTGGAGTATCGATGCACCGTCTCGATAATCCTATGACTAGGGGACTTGTATAAGGATGTGCTTATAGACTACCCAGCCCTTAATAGTGTGACTGCCATCACAATGCTGGTAGTCAAGTAAAGATCCTAAGAGCTCTACCAATATGTATAAGCAATATGCTAAAAGAAACACATGCACATATTGAGGTAGAATTAAACCAAGTAGCATACTACCATTTTGAGCAAGACTGTTATCATAACTATGAATATCCCAAACTTCCAATATGTAATATACAATCCAGTATGATACAATAATGGCCTCTAGGGCATATCTCACTAACAATCTCCCACTTTCACTAAGGCCATGTATTGGCATATCGCAGACCTATCATCTCGATTATCTTCTCGAACTGCGTCTAAGGGGTGGCCTTTATGAGTGGATCAGCAGTGTTGTTCTCCGAGTCTACTCTCCGCACCTCGATCTCCTGGCAATCTATGATCTCCCTAATCAGGTGGTACCGCCTCAAGATGTGTCTGAACTTCTGATAGGACCTTGGTTCCTTCGCTAAACCTATAGCCCCGTTGTTGTCATAATACAGAGATATTGGATCAACAATGGATGGAACTACATGAAGTTCTATCACGAACTTTCTGATCCAGACCGCTTCTTTCATGGCGTCACATGCAGCGATATACTTCGCTTCCATAGTCGAGTCAGCAACGGTGTCCTGCTTGGAGCTCTTCCAACAGACCGCCCGTCCATTGAGAGTAAAGACATAACCCGACGTGGACTTGGACTCATCCTTGTCACTCTGGAAGCTAGAGTCGGCGAAGGCCTCGACCTGGAGGTCTTCTTTGCCGTACACCAAGAACATCTCCTTAGTCCTTCTCAGGTACTTGAGAATGTTCTTTACTGCTGTCCGGTGCTTCTCACCTGGGTTTGACTGATACCTGCTTACAACGCTCAGTGTGTAAGCTACATTTGGTCTGGTACACAACATCGCATACATTACAGAGCCTACCGCAGAAGCGTAGGGTATAGTAGACATGCGATCTCTTTCCAAATCAGTCTTGGGAGACATCTCTTTGGAGAGGGTGATTCCATGACAAGCCGATAAATTATCGCACTTTGAATCTTCCATACTGGCTCTTTTCAGTATAGTGTCGATGTACTTTGACTGTGAAATTCCCAATATCCGTTTAGATCTATCACGATAGATCTGGATCCCCAGAATGTAGGATGCATTACTCAGGTCTTTCATAGAGAACCTTTGTGACAAGAATCCCTTGACTGATTGTAGCATAGGAATGTCATTTCCTATCAAGAGAATGTCATCCACGTAGAAGACGAAGAATATCACACTTCTCGCTACAATTTTACTATAGATGCATGGTTCATCTGGATTTTTGATAAAGTCGAATTATTTGACCGTCTCATTAAAACAGATGTTCCAACTCCGCGATGCCTGCTTTAATCTATAAATGGACTTAAACAACTTGCACACCTTTCTGCTGCTCCCACTCTAAATGAAACCCTTCGGCTGATCCATATAGACACACCCTTTCAAATTTCCATTTAGAAAAGTGGTTTTACATCCATCTGCTAAATCTCATAATCGTGGAAGGCGGCAATGACAAGTGTAGGGTTCCTAGGCACCCTATGAAGGTCTCACAAGGCATCGAACATGCCAATATAAAAATTTACGGGTGCCGAGAGACCCGACTACAGACCGTTTGCTAGAAAACTAGACGAAAAAGCTAACTAGTTAACAATTAACTAATGGGAAACGGAAATACAACCTTTGTAGATCCGGTCCTCCACCTCCATGGCTCCGAGATGAGGTCCTCTCCGCTGTCCAAATCAAATCCGGGCTCTAGCGTCGACTTCATCGGAGAATAGGTGAGCTAGGTCGTCGATGTCCATGCCGAAGATGATCTACGTCGAGGCATCGCTAAATCAAGCTCTCACTTCACCAAGTCATGAAACTTGTGAAGAAAACACACTCTACTACTTGGCAAGAGGTAGAGGATGAAGAAATAGGAAGTGGGTAGACTTTAGATTTGGATTTCTCACTTGTTTCATCAATCCACCATTGATGAAGAAAGCTTTCTTCTTTGAAGATGAAGAAGAAGAAGAAGATAAAGTTATGATAAGTTAATTAAAATAGATAATAAAAATGAACACTTATCATAATCTTAACCTTAGTTAAGTGTAGAGAATTAACTAAGGTTGGGTTGAGTGGTTAGGGTTAAGGATGAGAACAAAAAGGTCAATTAGTCAAAGCTTCATGAAACTTCAACTAAAAACAAAAGAAGCCACCATTCAATTATCTTTCAATTTATTCAAAATGAATAAATAAATAAGATAAATGAATAAGTAAAAACCCTAATCAACAACTTAACCAAGGTTAATTCTTTACACTTAACCTAAAAAGCATGTATCATCAAACATGATACAATCATGCGTACAAAAGTATATCACATATACAATGTGCACAAACCAAGTGAGAAAATCCATTTAAAGTGAACCAATACTAGTTAACGCAAAGTAATATATCAAATATATAATTATGCATTAAATCATTAAATCAACACTTGATTTAACGATCCGGTCATATCGCATATAACCGACTAGTATACAATGTATCGGCTTATCGAATCAACCCTCGATTCGATAACTAGGTTATATCACATATAACCATACGACACATTCATCGCGAGAATGAAATACGGTATCACATACACGCATTATTCTCGGTGCCGCACATATCTCATATGCGCTCCTATTTCGTTTCGCTTGAGCCAGGAAACCTCTGTGTAGGACTCTAAAGACTCGTCAATACGCCGGCAGCAGATGATGATCATATCAAACATCCATAAGCCGCAAGCGGTCTGCTAAACGTAACGGCCACCCGGGTATTGAGCGATCTGAAGATCGACGAGCAAGCCCGCTCACACTCCAGTGAATCCAACCAGTAACACTACCGTACAGTCCGGTCTGATCGTCTGATATGTCGCATATCTCGCCTAGGGATGGTAAACGTCAGACCCCTATAGCTCGATAAGTCGTGTCGATATAAGGTCTATAACTGTTCGAGAAACTACTGGTAACACTTACCAGTAAATCTCAGCAACCCTGGCCAGGGATTTCCTGTTATAGCCAATCGAACACAGCACAACATCAACCCCCTATACCGGGAGAGACGAATCCCCTCCTATCGCTCATTGCCTCCATGTGACTCGGGACTGTACCCAAAAACCACCGTTTTGCACGCCCTCTTGGACGTGGTAAGATGGAAATCAAAGCACAGTGGGAACCACACAAGACTCTATGACGATCTCGGGTCAACAGACTACTCTGTACCAGTGTCACCAGAGAACTGCCATCTGACGTGAGGTATAATACCATCTGGGAGTTCTCGGCGAGTCCGTCCAGTGTACCCAGTCTCTACTGAGCACCCGTATATCATCTCTGATGTCAAACACCGATGGATATGGGATCATCCATCGCCCATCTGTATGGGTCGAGAAGGTATACGCTAGTCTACTCTGGTATATCGATGCCCCGTCTCGATACACCCACGACTAGGGACTTTGAAGGATGTACTTATGGACTACCATGTCCCCACTAGTATGATCCGCATCATAGTCCAGGTAGTCAAGTACAGATCCTAAGGGCTTTACCAACATGTAACAGAGAGACAATCAGTATACACGTTAAGGTAAAGTTCAACCAGATAGCATACTATCATGTCGAGCAAGAAAGTCCTCCCTATATACGTCCCAGGATCCACTACAATATACATCCTATGTATAGTAATGGCCTCTAGGGCATACATATAACTAACAATCTCCCACTTGCACTAGGGCCATCTGATAGCAGTGGTTGCAGTATCTCATACTCAACCATCCCATAAAAGTCTCTCTCTGGGAACAGGCCTTTGTGAGTGGATCCGCTGTGTTGTCCTCTGAGTCTACTCTCCTAACCTCGATCTCCCTGGAGATCAACCATCTCCATGATCAAGTGATACTGCCTTAGAATATGTCTGGATCACTGATGGGACCGGCGTTCCTTCGCATAAGCCACAACTCCATTGTCACACAATGGGAGGAACATAGTTCATCTCATGAACCAATATACACCCAAACAGCCTCTTTGGTAGCATCTTAAGTAGCGATGTATCGTGCCTTTATCGTCTAGTATGTCACGGTATCTATCTTGGAACTCTTCCAACATACCGTCCCTTTACTGAGGGTAAAGACAATGCCTGCGACTGACATTCAGTCGTCATTATCACCCTGGAACACTTCCAGTGATTTTCCCCAGGAACAATTGATACCATCTCACTACAACTAGTGAGAATCCTAACATCCATTTAGATCTATCTCATAGATCCAAAATCCAGGATTTAGGAGGTATCTTCTTGATCCTATATGGAGAATCTTTGTGATAAACGGAGATTGATCGAGCGTAGCATAAGAAACTCCTTCCCTATCAAGAGTATGTCATCCACGTACTCTACGAGGATCGTCACCATACTCCCTACTACCTTTTTGTATATACAAGGTTCATCTACCATTTTGATGATGTCAAACTCTTTGACTAATTCATCAAAACAGATGTTCCAACTCCGCGATGCCTGCTTTAATCCTATAAAGCATCTTGCACACGTTTCCGCTGCTCCCACTGTTTACGAAGCCCTCTGGCTGTGTACTTATAGACGCACTCTTCTAAAACATCATTTAGAAAAGCAGTCATGACACCCAACCACCAGATATCGTAGTCATGGTATGTAGCCGTGACAAGTAGGATCTGGATGGACTTAAGCTTGGTTACTTGAAAAAGGTTTCATCATAATCCACAGCTGGTTAATGATGCAAACTTTTAACAAGTCTAGCTTTGAAAGTCTCAACTTTTCGATGTACACCAAGTAATCTTCTCAAGATATACTTGCTCCTGATGGGGATTTAACCCTTCAGATATAGCAACAAAGTCCATACTTTGTTGGTGTATAAGGATTCCATCTCAGATCGCTAAGCATCCAGCCATTCTTACAGAGTCTTACTCCTGATGGCCAGCTCGAAACTAGTTGGGTCATCATCTCATGATGCAATCCTCGCTCCCACTGTCATAGAGAAACCGAAGTATCTCTCAGGTGGGTGAGGAACCCTACTAGATCGGCGGAGAGGCTGAGGTTCGTCGGTAACTATTGAATCCTTTGGTTTTATCAAATCATCTGCTGTATTTTGTATAGCTGGAACCATTCCAGTTCTACATAACAGTATTTGCCTCGAGCTTGTCCGGATTTTGCTTTTAGACATAGGCCGGACAACCCCAAATCTTAACCAACTTAAGATATGGGCTCTTCCCTTTCCATATCACATATGAAGTGGTAGGCATTGATTTGATTCGAACCCTATTCAATAGGTATGCAGCTTCTCAAGTGCATAACTCCCAAAAAGGAAAAAGGTAACTCAGTAGTACTCATCATAGAGCACACCTTATCATATAGGGTGTGATTGCTCCGCCCTGATATACCATCGTGCTATGGTGTATACAGAGGAGTAATGCTGAGAGAGAATCTCATTCTCCTTTAGAATAGTCCAGTATTTCCGTGCTCAATTATTCTCCTCCTTGATCACATCAAAGGACATAATACTTATACCCGTATTTTGGTTTTCTACTTCTAACTTATATTCTGTGAATATCTCAAAAGGTTCGGACCTGTGTTTCAATAGGAACATAGGTCTGAAACTCGAACGATTATCAGAGAACGTAATGAAGTATAAAGAACCAGTCCTGGCATGTGTAGACAGGGGACCTACATACATCAACATGTATCATCCCAAGAGTTCAGTAACTCTTTCTCTGTTTCCAGTAAACGGAGCTATGGTCATCTTATCTTTGTGACATGACTGGCGAGTTTCACAAGATGTAAATTCAAACTGATTTAAATATGCATCTATATGTAACTCTAGCTAGTCGGGTCACATTGATCTGACCTAGTCTACAATGCCTCAAGTAGGATTCGTTCATTTCTGAACTCTTCTATCTTGTGTGTGTTCCGTATACTAAGAACTGTAGTTTGATTTAGAACATTAATGCTTTTAGATAACGTGCCTGAACCGATCAACTTTTGATATAGGAAATGTTCAAAACATTATCCATCAATACAAAATTATATCCTTTCTTTACTAATAAAGAGACTGATATGATTTTGTATATCAGGTTCGGTATCTAATAACATTCGTTCAGAATCAATGTATTTGGAATACAGGGTGACAGTGACCAACAGACTTGGCTGCAACTCTTGCCCCGTTTTCTGCCTCATGAAACTTATCACCCGTTCTCAGTTCTCTACCTTTCTGTAGCCCTATGTAACAGATTACATATCTGGGATCCTGATCTGGTATCACATACCCAGGACGTAGAGGATACTGAGAAACATTTCTGTATAATGAACACACCCGAAGATGATGCATCAGCATGCACTCTCTTCGTTTGGGCAGCACGGGAATTCTGGTAATCCCCTATTTCCTGCTCTGTCTTATAACAATTATAAGTTGGAGCGGGACCAACGTTCCCCAGCCCAGTATAACAAGCGGGTTCGGTCAATAATCTGTATTATTATCTTGATTAAGGCGTGATATGGTCGCTACCTGGAGAGAGAGAGAGAAGAAGAAAACACTCAGCGTGCGCTCTGTCAAGAATAGATTGGTTATTATTTTATCTAATCAGGATGGCTCCCACTGCTTTTTATCAAATCTTCCTTCAAACCCTAAAAGGAAAGACTAGCCGAGATTAATTACACACTACAAGTTCGCCAATCTTTCAGCCAGGCTAGTGTCGGTATTTTGAGGGAGGTCCCCCGTGCTTTCGCACGAACCTAATTACTGTAAACCTCGTTTTCCCAGAGGCATAACCCCGTTGACACCTTTCTAGACACCTACTTGATCGGCTAATTGTAATGTATAAAACTCTCCCAGGAGTAACTCTTACTCACAGCGGGTATCGGGATCCAACTATCTCATAGAAGGTATGCAATCTCATTGCAAATCTCAACACTTGAAATTCCCGATAATATTTTGCCCCTAGCTCGCTATGACCTTGACGCATGCCAAACAACCCATAGTCTGCTAGTCAAGTTCAACCCGTACATTTCTTGATTGAATTAAACCCACCCGCACGACCCTTAACGCATGCCAAACAACGCCGTACGAATACCCTAATCCAATCGCATCATATGCTAGCAGATAAGCACTAGTTAGCTACCTTACACTACGCCTTGACGCATGCCAAACAACCGCAGCACGAATACTAACTAGTACTTATCTGAAATGACGGAGGGCTACGACAGGTTTTTCTGAAAACCTATTGCGTAATGAACTTGATATCGTTGTAGAATCAAATGATTTTAAAAATGGAGTGCTTTTGAGGCTTTTCTAGTTTTGCTAAAGGAGTCACTCCCGGTGAAGGGATCGTCGGTCCTTTCCTCGTCGAATGAGGTGCGGGATATATCATATATATCACTGTGCAAAGCAAAAACTCTTAAAAGCAATCAAAAGACAAACCGAGTGTGTAGCATCAGCCAGTTATTGCTAAATGAGTCACTCCCGGTGAAGGGATCTCGGTCCTTTCCTTATCGAATAAGGTGCAGGATATATCACATATACCTCTGTGCAAAGCAAAAACACTTAAAAGCAATCAAAAGACAAACCGAGTGTGTAGCATCTGCCAGTTATTGCTAAAGGAGTCACTCCCGGTGAAGGGATCTAGGTCCTTTCCTCATCGAATAAGGTGCAGGATATATCGTATATACCGCTGTGCAAAGCAAGAACTGTAGCTACCTGTTTTATTTTGAAATTCGATTCTACAACATCTTAGGTTTCTTTTATTTCATTAATCACATTAATGAAGTCCTATCATTTAAGTACCTAAACATCACAGATAAATACGACGTACACTTATGCCATCCGCATTCGCCTCGATGTCCCCTCGTGCACCGTTAGGTTAGGTAACTAACGGCAGAGCAGGGCAGGGCTAGCGCGGGTGTAAAACATAAGTAACATCTATATAATATATCATATATACTATATACTGTATCTATCACAGAACATCACATGATCACATCACAGATATCGCAGCAGAAGAATCATATGAAATATTGGATATACTAGGACGTCCGTGTTTTCAATACGAGCCAGTATAAAACACGGATTCCACGGTCGTGATGAATAGCCAAACCCACACCCCTAGACCCCTATGAGAGCGGCAAGCAACCCTACCAATTCTAGAGTTAGGAGACCCGGACTCGACTCCTCGAGTTGGTCTCCCACTGGACTCCAGAACCCGGTTACTTGTGCCCTCCTCCTTGGGTCTATCCTAGTGCAGAAAAGTAAATAATATACAAACGGTGACATCTTCCGCTACCTGGAAGTGCCCCAAAAAAAGAATATTACATACAAGTTTTTACATGAATGAAAATGAAAAACACTCATCTCACATAAAAACCCCCGGCTATTCAAACACGACGATCCAATATAACATATCCAGCAACACATAACATCACATGTCATCAACGTAAGTAAATATGCGCATCCCAATTGTCGTTGACGTATAGCAACGAAACCGGCGATATCACATATTACACTTACGGTCACAGAAAAGAAAGTGTAAAACTACAATAGTTGGAATCCGCAACCATCTCAGACATCGCATGCCTGACCAAATGAATTACTTAGACATCGCATGCCTAACAATTATAAACCCCGCATTTTAGTCTCATTATCGAAAACACTTTTCAATATCAAGTCGGGCAATTCAACAAGATTCCCGACAGTCTGATCGAATACTCGTCGCAAACTTTAGTAGGCGGCCGCACCCCCGATACCGTCGACGAAGTGCACCAAGACGGAACACCGCTGCCGCGAGCACCCGGACGGATGCTTTCGGCGACGGGGTTCTCCTACAGTCACTTGGTCGGGGCTATGGAGTGAGGCTGTCTATTAAGTTTACCCGGCGAGTATCCGCGTACGCTACGTGATTGCGACGGACTTTTGATCACATCAAAATTCCGTGGCAACCGATCAAGTGAGACTAAACTGCTATGTTTATAACATTCATTTAGTTATCTCATAACTACTTGTGAATTCCAATTATTGTATCCCATTCCAGATAAACAGAAAATGTTAAACTTTCCGATTGAATATTCGAACACCCAAGTTTTCCTGATACAGATCAACACATGAAATAAGTCTAACAACATTCAGTTTGTGCCTCAGTACCAACGGTCCAGCCGTAGAAGGGTCAAGCCAACGCCTCACATGTGGCACGCCGTACTGCCCCAAACCCGAAGGTTCAAAGGGCAGTTCAAGACGGTCACATAATCGAGTTAAGGTTTGTTGTCTTCTAGAGGGTCCATTGCGTTACTTGCACTACTTAGAACGTTGTTAAACTACGGAAAAATCCAACACTTGGAAATTTCCCGACAGGGGAAAAATTGGGTATTTATATCCGGTCGAACTTTTTAACATATTCTAAAATTTATCCGGAAAGCCACACAGACAAAATTTGATAATCCGATCGAACTCATGAAAACCCAAAACAACCCCTAAAAACTCAACTGTATAATAAATATTAAAATATCCCAGGAAAATCAGCACAGAAATCTGAGAATTACTGTGAAAAGAAAAATGCACAAAACGACAAAACCACCGCTGAACCGCCGCGGCATGCATAGCACGTGCCGCGGTTCCGCGGTGGAAAAGTTGACTTAGGCCCACGAAATTTACAGTAATTCTTAGAAAACCCTGCTTGATTTTCTGCATATTTTTAATACTGAAAAATCCCTGTTTTTGAAAATTGGACAGAGAGCATGGGTGTGTTGGGATTTCCGGTTCGTTCGGAGTTCAAAATCCGTCTAGACATCGCCTAAGGCTCTAGCTAGGCTCTGATACCACTGTAGGGTTCCTAGGCACCCTATGAAGGTCTCACAAGGCATCGAACATGCCAATATAAAAATTTACGGGTGCCGAGAGACCCGACTACGGACCGTTTGCTAGAAAACTAGGCGAAAAAGCTAACTAGTTAACAATTAACTAATGGGAAACGGAAATACAACCTTTGTAGATCCGGTCCTCCACCTCCACGGCTCCGAGATGAGGTCCTCTCCGCTGTCCAAATCAAATCTGGGCTCTAGCGTCGACTTCATCGGAGAATAGGCGAGCTAGGTCGTCGATGTCCATGCCGAAGATGATCTACGTCGAGGCATCGCTAAATCAAGCTCTCACTTCACCAAGTCATGAAACTTGTGAAGAAAACACACTCTACTACTTGGCAAGAGGTAGAGGATGAAGAAATAGGAAGTGGGTAGACTTTAGATTTGGATTTCTCACTTGTTTCATCAATCCACCATTGATGAAGAAAGCTTTCTTCTTTGAAGATGAAGAAGAAGAAGAAGATAAAGTTATGATAAGTTAATTAAAATAGATAATAAAAATGAACACTTATCACAATCTTAACCTTAGTTAAGTGTAGAGAATTAACTAAGGTTGGGTTGAGTGGTTAGGGTTAAGGATGAGAACAAAAAGGTCAATTAGTCAAAGCTTCATGAAACTTCAACTAAAAACAAAAGAAGCCACCATTCAATTATCTTTCAATTTATTCAAAATGAATAAATAAATAAGATAAATGAATAAGTAAAAACCCTAATCAACAACTTAACCAAGGTTAATTCTTTACACTTAACCTAAAAAGCATGTATCATCAAACATGATACAATCATGCGTACAAAAGTATATCACATATACAATGTGCACAAACCAAGTGAGAAAATCCATTTAAAGTGAACCAATACTAGTTAACGCAAAGTAATATATCAAATATATAATTATGCATTAAATCATTAAATCAACACTTGATTTAACGATTCGGTCATATCGCATATAACCGACTAGTATACAATGTATCGGCTTATCGAATCAACCCTCGATTCGATAACTAGGTTATATCGCATATAACCATACGACACATTCATCGCGAGAATGAAATACGGTATCACATACACGCATTATTCTCGGTGCCGCACATATCTCATATGCGCTCCTATTTCGTTTCGCTTGAGCCAGGAAACCTCTGTGTAGGACTCTAAAGACTCGTCAATACGTCGGCAGCAGATGATGATCATATCAAACATCCATAAGCCGCAAGCGGTCTGCTAAACGTAACGGCCACCCGGGTATTGAGCGATCTGAAGATCGACGAGCAAGCCCGCTCACACTCCAGTGAATCCAACCAGTAACACTACCGTACAGTCCGGTCTGATCGTCTGATATGTCGCATATCTCGCCTAGGGGTGGTAAACGTCAGACCCCAATAGCTCGATAAGTCGTGTCGATATGAGGTCTATAACTGTTCGAGAAACTACTGGTAACACTTACCAGTAAATCTCAGCAACCCTGGCCAGGGATTTCCTGTTATAGCCAATCGAACACAGCACAACATCAACCCCCTATACCGGGAGAGACGAATCCCCTCCTATCGCTCATTGCCTCCATGTGACTCGGGACTGTACCCAAAAACCACCGTTTTGCACGCCCTCTTGGACGTGGTAAGATGGAAATCAAAGCACAGTGGGAACCACACAAGACTCTATGACGATCTCGGGTCAACAGACTACTCTGTACCAGTGTCACCAGAGAACTGCCATCTGACGTGAGGTATAATACCATCTGGGAGTTCTCGGCGAGTCCGTCCAGTGTACCCAGTCTCTACTGAGCACCCGTATATCATCTCTGATGTCAAACACCGATGGATATGGGATCATCCATCGCCCATCTGTATGGGTCGAGAAGGTACACGCTAGTCTACTCTGGTATATCGATGCCCCGTCTCGATACACCCACGACTAGGGACTTTGAAGGATGTACTTATGGACTACCATGTCCCCACTAGTATGATCTGCATCATAGTCCAGGTAGTCAAGTACAGATCCTAAGGGCTTTACCAACATGTAACAGAGAGACAATCAGTATACACGTTAAGGTAAAGTTCAACCAGATAGCATACTATCATGTCGAGCAAGAAAGTCCTCCCTATATACGTTCCAGGATCCACTACAATATACATCCTATGTACAGTAATGGCCTCTAGGGTATACATATAACTAACAACAAGAAGGATCCGAATGGATTTGAGCATAGCCACTGGAGAAAAGGTTTCATCACAGTCCAAACCAAGTCTTTGACGAAAATCTTTTGCAACAAGTTTAGCCTTATAGGTTTCAACCTGTCCATCTACACCAATCTTCTTTCTGAAGATCCATTTACAGCCTATGGGTTTTACCCCTTCCGGAGCAATGTCCAAAGTCCATATTTTGTTGGTGTACATGGAATCCATTTATGTCCGTATTGGATCCAGCCATTTTACCGAGTCTCTGCTCTGAATGGCTTGCTGGAAACTAGTTGGCTCATCATCGTCGATGACGCAATCCTCTCTATCCTTATTTATGAGAAAACCGTAGTATCTCTCGGGCGGATGAGACTGCCTACTAGTCCTGCGGAGTGGCATGGGGATGTCCGGTTCTTTCGAAACTTCTGGTTCCACCATACTTTCAATATTAGTTTGTAGTTCTGGAATTTCTTCTAATTCTATTACGCTCCCACTTATCTCTTTTTCTCAAAAATTGAGTTTCCAAAAAGTGGGCATGCCGAGAAACAAAGACCTTTTGTTCCTTTACGTAATAAAAAAGATACCCCCTGGAGTTCTTTGGGTATCCCACAAACTTACACAGTACTGAGCGCGCCTCGAGCTTGTCCGCATGCTGCTTTTTTACAAAAGTTGGACATCCCCATATCTTAAGATACTGAAGATAGGGTTTCTTCCCACTCCACATCTGATATGGTGTGGTAGGCACAGTCTTGGTAGGAACCTTGTTCAAAAGATATGCAGCCGATTCTAGTGCATAGCTCCAGAAGGATCGCGGCAACTCATCTTTACTAATCATAGAACGTACCATATCCAATAAGATTCTGTTCCGTCTTTCTGATACACCATTGTGCTAAGGTGTTATGGAGGAGTAAGCTGAGAGGGAATTCCATTCTCTTTTAAGTAGTCCAGGAACTCGGCATTTAAGTATTCACCACCTCGATCAGATCTAAGTGCCTGGATACTTTTGCCGGTTTGTTCTTCCACTTCATTCTTATATTCCCGGAATTTCTTAAAGGCATCGGATTTATGTTTCATCAAGCATACATGTCCATACCTCGAGAAATCGTCCATAAAAGTAATGAAATAGGAATAACCACTTCTTGCATGTGTATACATTGGACCACACACATCGTTGTGTATGCTCGCTTTTTCACCATGTCTAGTGAACAGAGTCTTTGTCATCTTTTCTTTGAGACATGATTGACAAGTTGCATAGGACTGATATTCGAACGGATCCAAATATTCCTCTTTATATAATTTCGTCAATCGTGTTTCATTGATATGACCCAGTCTACAATGCCATAAAAATCCTGATTTAATTCCGGAGACTTTCTTTTAAGTATGTTCTGGACGTTGAAAACCTGAGCTTGATTTAATACGTATATACCGTTATCTAGTGTACCTGACCCAATCAAAATTTGATTTAGGTGGATATTGACAACATCGCTTACAAATGTAAAATCATAACCTTGTTTAGAAAGTAAAGATACATAGATGATATTACATGTCAGACTAGGTACACACAAACAGTTACGTAAAATCAATATCTGCCCACTTGTCAATCTTAAGTGATATTCCCCTACGGATATAGTATCCACGCTCATTCCGTTAACAACCCTGATAGTCATATCACCCGCCTTGATAACTCTATGGTTTCTCAAAGCCTGTAATGAATTACAGATATGAGATCCTGATCCAGTTTCTAGTACTCAGGAAGTAGAGTTAATTGACAGACAGTTTTCAATCATGAACACACCCGAAGCCGAAGCCACAACTTGCTTCGAATCCTAGTTTCTGGCTTTCCAAGCCCTGCAATCCTTCTGACAATGCGCTTTCCCATGACAACAGAAACATCCTTCCTTCCCTACTATTAGCCCCGAAACTTTTGCCATGTCCTTTCCCTCTACCTCAGCGCTCCTCAATATATTGAGGAGTCCTGGAAGTGTAACTTCCTTCCCTTAAATTTTGAAATTCAAAATAAACTGGGCATAGGTTGAAGGGAGCGACTGTAGAATCAAGTTAGTACATAAATCGTTCTCCAACGTGGTCCCATGGTCCGTGAGCTGTTCAATATAGCTAATCGTCGTAAGGACATGGTCCTCTACAGATGACCTGATAGCCAAGCTCGCCTGAAGCAATATCTTCGAACTCTCATATCTTGCAATACGAGATTGCTCTCCATATAAAACTTTGGTATGGAGTTTAAAGTTGGGGACAAATCCTCTAGTTAAAAAGATGGAAGCTAAGTCCATCTTCTCGTGCTACCCCTGGTGTTTACTATCCATTGAGGCTAACATGAGGCACTTGGCTCTCGCACAATCATTTTCCCATGTCTTACGGATATCAATATCTACGACGGTGGAATCTGGACCTGGGACGGCGGGAGCTTTAGTAGTAAGGAGGTAGTCTAGTTTGTCATGGGTAAGTGTCATCTGGACATTCCTTAGCCAATCATTATAGTTTGGCCCAGTCAATTTATTATCTAGTAACCTAAGTCCGGTTATAGTGGTCGCTGCAATTAGGAGAGAGAGAAGAAACACTTAGCATGATGCTCTTACAAGTTTAGATTGGTTATTAGTTTATCTAAACAGGATGGCTCCTATTGTTTCCTCGAATCCTTCCTCAAACCATAAAAGAAAAATTAATCAGGATTAATCACACTTTACAATTCTTGCTTAACCTTTCGGCCAGGCTAGTGTTGGTATTTCAAGGGAGGTTTTTCAATGCTTTCGCGAAGTTCCTTAATTACTTAATCTCTTTTCCCTGGAGGCGTAGCCCCGCTAACACCATTCTAGACACCTACTTAGTTTATAGCATTAATTGTTTAGTAAAAAATCTCCCGAAGAGTAATCCTACTCATCAGTGGGATCGGGATCCAACTATCATTGTGTGATGACCTAGATGGAATCCACTCTGGTCACTATACTCCAGAAGGTATGCTCAAACTGCAAGTTTCCGTTATTTGAAACTCTCAATGTGGATTTTTGCCCCCATGCTCTTATGACCTTGACGAAGGTCAACATATCATAAGTCACATGTCAGTTCTACCCGTCATTGTCCAGGTTAATTTGAACCCACCCGTACATACCTTTGATGAAGGCCAACATAGTAGTATGACTGTCCCAAACCAATGCATCTATCTATGCTACATATGAATACCCAGCAGCTACCAATCACTATGCCTTGGCGAAGGTCAAAATACTTGGCTTGAATACTACTGAATACCCATATGAAATGACGGAGGGCTACGAATGGTTTTGGCAAAACCATGAACGTAATGAACTTGATATAGTCGAAGGAACCAAGATAGCTTTTCAAAAGGAGTGGTTTAGGCTTCGCATTTAAAAATTGCTTTTTAAAGAAAACTGAGTGATTTTGAAATTATTCCAACGATTAAGTTTTGGTTTGTTTTTCCTTGCATTAATCAATATTAATGCGGTCCCATCATTTAATCCTACCATTGCAGAAAAGAAACAAAAATACAACGTACGCTTATGCCATCCGCATTCGCCACGGGGCCCCGTCATGCACCGTTAGATTACTTAACTACCGGCAGAGCGGGGGCAGGACTAGCGCGGGTGCAAAACATAAGCAACGCCTACTATATATATATATATATATATATATATATCCATTCATCTCACGCAATAATAGGCATTCAAGATCACAGATGAATATATTGAATATACTAGAAATTCCGCGTTTCGTTTAAGCCTATAACGAAAGACGGATTCCACGGTCGTGATGAATAGCCAAACCCCCACCCTAGACCCTTATGGGTGCGGCAAACCACCCGCTAAATTCCCGAAGTGAAGCAACCTCCCTCAATAAAATGAGTAGGCCACTCGGCACTTCAAGAACCCGGTAGTTTGTGCACCCTACCTTGGGTCTATCTTAGGAGCAAAAACAGTAAAAAAATAATACAACGGTGGCTACAAACTCAACCCGGATGTGCCCTACAAAATAATATTACATCACTTTTACAAATTACATGAATGAAAAAAAGAAAACACTCTTCTCGCATCCCTTCAGCTATTCATCAACGACGATCCAATACTCCATATACACAAACCATCAATACAAATCACAAATATGTGCAACCCCCAACTAATCGTCGTATAGCAATTAGCGGAGGTTTACGAACACATATATCCAAACACAGAAAACCCGATTAGCCAAGTAATCTTAGAATTTCGATCGATTAACTAAAATGTGTCTACCCCATGAACAATTCAGTACACAAACAAATCTGGGTAGAATCTACATATGCCAAAAATCGCTATTCAACATGAGAAACAGACAGAAGAAAATCGGACCGAGTCGCCCTTGACTCGGCCGCGGAACGGCGGCCAAACACACTGTTTGGCCACGCTTCCGCGGCGGTCTTAAGGACTTAGGATCTCGTTTTTCTTCTGTGTTCTTAGAAAACCCTTCTTGTATTTTTAAGGCCTCTGAAATGATTTTTAGACCAGTTTTGAAAATGACAACAAGCAAGGTCCTGAATCATGATTTCGTGCAATTTTCCGACGATCGAACTTCTAACTACTTGCTAACTAGCTAGTTAAGATTTTGTAGGCTCTGATGCCAATGTAAGTCGATGTCGCGCACCCCGCGGGTTCGCGGGGAGGCGGAATTTTCAAAAAACGATTATAACATGCTTCGCAACACCGGCTAACTCCAGGATCTATACTAAAACCTTAACTAACTAAACTAACTAGGAGGTTTAACTACTATGATAGTTGGTTAAACCTCCGTGACCAAGTCCTTCGGGTCTTCTTTACCTCCTCTCTATGGCTCCTCGAAGAAAGGATTGAGCTTGCGACGCCGGCCTCCTCGCATCAAAGATGATCCACCCAAGAGTATGTGCTTCAAGCTCCAACCTCTAAACTGAGGTAACTAGGGTAAATGGTCCGCTAATCCAAGTAGCCTAGGTGATATAGAGAATGCTAATGGATTTTTTTATCTCTTGAGATCCTTTGTTTCACAACACATGTGAGGGTAAGGATCTCACTTGAGGAAGAAGGGAAAACATAGAGAGAGAAAGCCAAAAGAGAAATGAGGTAGTGTTGTTATGGCTAAGTGTGGAGAATGGCTAATATCATATACCTCACTCATTGAACCATAGATTAAAAACCAATACAATATATCACCCATGCTTCAATAGTGAGTCAAGATGAATAAACTAATCAAAATAGCCATGCTTCACCATGCCAAGTATGTCTCTCCAAATATCCACCTCATTAATCTATTTTGCAAAAATAGATAATACCAAATAATGAGGTGTCCCCTTCTAGAAGCATACCATGTAAAATTACAAGAATGCCCTCACCGTATATATATACTCGTATTCGTATTCTGAAAAATACAAATACACTGAGACGATAACAATCTAATAATACAATATTAGGATCCGGCTTAATCCAAAGCCCACTAGTATTGTCCGTCCGAACATCATCCATGTACAAGTACAAGTATATGATCGAAGCCCTGCCGTAAAACCATATGGCCTTTACATCTTTTTCCCGAAGCAGGGAAACCTTCTGTGTGGGACTCTAAAGACTCGACAGTATACTAGCAGTGGGTTTAAGTACGTCAGCGGTACTACATGCACTTAACGACTACCCAGGTATTTGTCGATAAGAAGGTCGATGAGCAAACTCATCCAAACTCCTACTGAGCCTGTCTGTGACAATCTCCGTACAGTCCGGTTTGTTCGTCTAAGATACTCGCATATCGGGCCTAGAGGGATGGTAAACATCGGACCCCTAACAGCCCAATAAGTCATGCCAGAGCAGAGCCCAAAACACCCTGAGAAACTACTAGAGTACCTACCAGTATATCTTGACTGCCCTGGCCAGGGACTTTGTGTAATGGCTTTCCGAACACAGTGCTATATCAACCACCAATACCGGGAGAGACGAATCCTATCTGACCGCTACTATTTCCAAGTGCTTCGGGATTACACCCAACTTCTACTTGTTTGCACGACTCCTTTGAGCCGTAGTAGGGTAGTAATCTAAGTGCAGTGGGAACACACTCGAGACGAAGTAGTGATGGCAAGTCAACAGACTAACCTGTACTTATGTCACCTGGGAACTGCTTCCTGATGATAGGTATAATACCAACCAGCAGTTCCTGACTAGTCATGTCCAGTGTAACTCATAACCTAATGAGCACCTATATACTATCTCCAGTACGACATACTAATGGCTGTGCGATAGACCATCTCCCCTGCTAGGATGAAAAGCATATACACTAGTCTACTCTGGAGTATCGATGCCCCGTCTTGATAATCCTACGACTAAGGACCTGTATAAGGATGTGCTTATAGACTACCCAGCCCCCACTAGTGTGACTGCCATCACAATGCCGGTAGTCAAGCAAAGATCCTAAAGGCTCTACCAAAATGTATAAGTGATATGCTTAAAGAAACACATGCATATATTGAGGTAGAATTATGTAGGGTTCCCAGGCACTCTTACAAGGGTCTATAAGGCATCAACCATGCCCGATTCAAAATTTAGACGTGCCGAACAACCCAAAGCCGGGATCTTTGCTAGATAATTAGGGTTAAATATGCAAGTAAACATCTTTACAACTAAGAGTGAGGGATTACAACCTTTGTAGTCCGCTCCTTCGCTTCATAAGCTCCGAGTAGAAGTCCCTTCGCCGCGATCCATGATCTCCCGGACTTAAGAGAGGCTCCACAACCCGAATGATCCATGCTTGCTTGTAGTCTTCCTTTTCTCCGATGATCTACCTCGAAGTTTCTTTAACTCAAGCTCTCACTCACAAATGAGGTGAACACCCTAATCATATTGGCTAGATTAGATGAGGATGATGAAGTAGGATTTATGCTCTCTTTTATTATCAAATTCTCACACTAATCCATCACAAAATGAAAACCTAGAAAGCTTTTTCAAAGCTCAAGGAAGAAGAAGAAGAATAGAATCCTTTTGTGATGAATAATGAAAATGTAATAATGATTACAAATGCAATCATGGTTCAATATGAGAAGGCTAACCCATGTAGAGATTTAACCTAGGGTGAAGGGTTTGGGTTGGGTTAGAAATATCTAGCAAAATATCAAGCATAATATCTTTGCTAGAAACAAAGTATAACCTTCTAGAAGCATCATGAAAGAGCTAACCCAAATCAAACCCTAACCATGTTTAAACTCTACTAAATATGTTGCATTAGTAATCATAACATGTTACAATATTATATATCACATATATAATATATATTTGTAACAAAAGAAAATAATACAATTAACATATATCGCATATATATCAATGTATTATCCGGTGAGAAAATGAATCAATAAAGCAAGCCAATATTAGATAATGTAATATAATATATCATATATATAATTTATACATTAAATTATCGAATCAACACTTGATCCGACAATCCGGCTATATCGCATATAACCGACTAATATATCATGTACCGATTCATCGAATCAACACTTGATCCGATGACCCGGCTCATATCAAAATATCGTGAGAATATAATACGGTATCTCATATCGTATTATCCTCGGTCCTACACATATCATATATGTGCTCCTACTCCTTTTTTCCTGAGTTAAGAAATCTCTGTGTAGGACTCTAAAGAATCGTCAATACGCCGGTAGCAGGTGATGATCATATCAAACACCCACAAGCTGCAAGCGGTCAGCTAAATGTAACAGCCACCCAGGAATTGAGCGATCAGAAGATCAAAAAGCAAGCCTGTACATTCTCCTGTGAATCCAATCAGTAACACTCCCGTATAGTCCGGTCTCTTCGTCTGATATGTCGCATATCTAGTCTAGGGGTGGTAAACGTCAGACCCCAGTAACCGATAAGTCGTGTCAATATGAGGCTCATAACAGGTCGAGAACCTACTGATAACACGTACCAGTAGTACTCTATATCCGCCCTGGCCAGGGACTTCCAGTTATAGACAATCGAACACAGCACAACATCAACTCTCTATACCGGGAGAGACGAATCCCCTCCTATCGCTCATTGCCTCCATGTGATTCGGGACTGTACCCAAAAGACACCGTTTTGCACGCCCTCTTGGACGTGGTAAGGTGGAAATCAAAGCACATTGGGAATCACACAAGACTCTATAACGATCTCGGGTCTACAGACTACCCTGTACCAGTGTCACCAGAGAACTGCCATCTGACGTGAGGTATAATACCATCTGGGAGTTCTCGGCGAGTCCGTCCAGTGTACCCAGTCTCCACTGAGCACCTGTATACCATCCTTGATGTCAAACACCGATGGATATGGGATCATCCATCGCCTATCATATGGGTCAAGATACGTATACGCTAGTCTACTCTGGTGTATCGATACCCTGTCTCGACACACCCTCGATTAGGAACAGTTATAGGATGTACTCGTTGACTACCGTGGCCACACTAGTATGATCTCATCATAGTCCCAGTAGTCGAGTACATATCCTAAGGGCTTTATCAACATGTGAGAGTAAGACAGTAAACTAATATAAGTCAACATGTTAAGATAAAGAGAAACCAAATAACATACTATCATGACGAGCAAGAAAGTCCTCTCTATATATATCCAAGCATCCATTATAATATACATCATATGTACAACAATGGCCTCTAGGGCATATATATAACTAACAAATTAAACCAAGTAGCATACTACCATTTTGAGCAAGACTGTTATCATAACTGTGAATATCCCAAGCTTCCAATATGTAATATACAATCCAGTATGATACAATAATTGCCTCTAGGACATATCTCACTAACAGCGACATGTGTGGTCCAGTGTCTACACATGCAAGAAGTGGTTATTGCTACTTTATTACTTTTACGGATAATTTCTCAATGTACGGACATGTATTCTTGATGAAACATAAATCCGAGACCTTTGAGAAATTCCAGGAATACAAGAATGATGTAGAAAAATAAACCAACAAAGGTATTAAGACACTTAGATCTGATCGAGGTGGTGAATACTTAAGTGCCGAGTTCCTGGATTACTTAAAAGAGAATGGAATTCTCTCTCAGCTTAATCCTCCATACACACCTCAACATAACGGTGTATCGGAAAGGCAGAACCGAACCTTATGGATATGATACGTTACATGATGAGTAACGCTGAGTTACCATGATCCTTCTGGGGTTATGCACTAGAATCAGCTGCATATCTTTTGAACAAGATTCCCACTAAGTCAGTGCCTACCACACCATATCAGATGTGAAGTGGGAAGAAACCCTATCTTAAGTATCTAAACATATGGGGATGTCCAGCTTTTGTAAAAAAATTAGCATGCGAGCAAGCTTGAGGCAAGTTCAGTACTGTGTAAATTTGTGGGCTACCCAAAGAACTCCGGGGGATATCTTTTCTATTACGCGGAGGAACAAAAGATCTTTGTTTCTCGGCATGCCCACTTTTTGGAGACACAATTTCTTGGAAAAGAAATAAGTGGGAGCACAATAGAACTGGAAGAAATTCCAGAACCACAAGCTATTACTGAAAGCATGGTAGAACCAGAAGTTTCGAAAGAACCGGACATCCCCGTGCCACTCCGCAGGACTAGTAGGCAGTCTCATCCGCCCGAGAGATACTACGGTTTTCTCATAGACGGAGATTGAGAAGATTGCATCATCGACGATGATGAGCTAACTAGTTTCTGCAGGGTTGCCTAGGTCGGCAGCAAGGTTTTGGGAGACATCGTCCATGCCATTTTCAAAAATTTGCCGTACTAGCTAACCCTAACCCTAGAATCTTAACTAAAAAATCCGACGAAACAATATGTAAACTACTTTACATCTAATCGAATGAGGAATACAACCTTTGTAAACCGGTCCTTCACTTCTAAAACTCCGTGTAGTAGTCCTTTCGCTCCAAGTAGTGAACACCCGAACTCTAGTAAGGGTTCACATGAAGAAATGAACAAACTTGCTCAAAGTTTTCGATGCCGGAGATGATCTACGTCGAGGAGACTAAAACTCATGCTACCTCTTCACTAATGGTAGATTAATGAAGCAAATACCCTAAACTAAATGGCTAATATAGTAGAGGATGATGAAATAGGAAGTGGGCTCACTTTAGATTTATTTTTCTTACAATATTTTCTCACCTTGAGAAAAGCTAGCAAGCTTTCTCAATGAAGAAGAAGATGAAGAATGAAGATGAGAGAATGAACTCATAAGGTGAGAATAACAAACATGGATGAGTTAGTGTCATACACTAACTCATGTAGAGAATAAACCATGGCTAAACAATAATTGTTAGCTTAATAAATATCTACAAGTAAAACAAAATTAGTGGACTTGGTCAATGGTTCCACAAGTTTCTACAAGCTTCAACCATGTGACTAATTACCATTAATTTTGATTAACTCTAAATGAATAAAACCCTCACCTTATTATAAGCATGGTGTTAATCTCATACACCCATGTTGCATGTGGCATCAAGCATGACATAATACAATGTACATTAATATATATCACATACATACTAAGTGTACATAAGTGAGAAAAGAAATGTTTAAGTGAGCTAATATTAGTTAATGCAAATTAATATATCACATATATAATTATACATTAAATCATTAAATTAACAATTGATTTAATAATCCGGCTATATCACATACAACCGGCTAATATCAAATGTAACAAATTATCGAATCAACACTTGATACGATAACCCGGATATATCACATATAACCGACCGATATCACATATCACGAGAATAGAATGCGATATCACATACGCACATTAATCTCGGTCCCGCACATATCACATATGTGCTCCTACTTCGTTTCGCATGAACCAGGAAACCTCTGTGTAGGACTCTAAAGACTCGTCAATACGCTGGCAGTAGGTGATGATCATATCAAACACCCACAAGCCGCAAGCGGTCTGCTAAACGTAACGGCCACCCAGGTATTGAGCGATCAGAAGATCAACAAGCAAGCATGCTCATACTCCTGCGAATCCAATCAATAACACTACCGTACAGTCTGGTCTCTTCGTCTGATATGTCGCATATCTCGCCTGGGGTGGTAAACATCAGACCCCAATAGCTTGATAAGTCATGCCGAGGTGAGGCTCATAAAGAGTCAAGAAACTACTGATAACACTTACCAGTAAATCTCAGAAACGGCCCTGGCCAAAGACTTCCTGTTATAGCCAATCGAGCACAGCGCAACATCAACCCCCAATACTGGGAGAGACGAAATCCCCTCCTATCGCTCATTGCCTCCATATAACTCGGGACTGTACCCAAAAACTACCATTTTGCACGTTCTCTTGAACGTGGTAAGGTGGAAATCAAAGCAAAGTGGGAATCACACAAGACTCTATGACGATCTCGGGTCGACAGACTAACCAGTACCAGTGTCACCAAAGAACTGCCATCTGACGTGAGGTATAATACCATCTAGGAGTTCTCGGCGAGTCTGTCCAGTGTACCAAGTCTCCACTGAGCACCCGTATATCATCTCTGATGTCAAACACCAATGGATATGGGATCATCCATTACCCATCTACATGGGTCGAGAAGCTATATGCTAGTCTACTCTGGTATATCGATACCATGTCTCGATACACCCACGACTAGGAACATTAAAGGATGTACTCACGGACTACCTTTATCCCACTAGTATGATCCGCATCATAATCCAGGTAGTCAAGTACTCATCCTAAGGGCTTTATCAACATGTAACAGAGAGATAATCAGTGTACTTGTTAAGATAAAGAGTAACCAGATAGTATACTATCATGTCGAGCAAGAAAGTCCTCCCTATGTATGTCCAGGCATCCACTATAATACATCATATGTACAATAATGGCCTCTAGGGCATACATATAACTAACAATCTCCCACTTGCACTAGGGCCATATGTTGTAGTATCCAATACCCAACAATCAGTAGTGGTTGTAGTATCTCATACTCAACCATCCCATAAAAGTCTCTCTTGGGAAAAGGTCTTTGTGAGTGGATCCACCATATTGTCCTCTTAGTCTACTCTCCTAACCTCGATCTCTCTGGAGATCAACCATCTCCATGATCAGGTGATACTGCCTTAGAATATGTCTGGGTCACTGATAGGACGGGGGTTCCTAGGCATAAGCTACAACTCCATTGTCACACAATAGTAGGAACAAAGTTCATTTCATGGACTAATATACATCCATACTGCCTCTTTGGTAGCATCTTTGGTAGCGATGTATCCAGCCTTTATTGTCTAGTTTGCCACGGTATCTAGCTTGGAACTCTTCCAACATACCGTCCCTCCACTGAGGGTAAAGACAATGCCTGTGACTGACATTCAGTCAACCTTACCACCCTGGAAGCTATCCAGTGATTCTCTCCAGGATCGATTGATATCATCTCACTACACCTAGTGAGACTCCTAACATCCACTTAGATCTATCTCATAGATCCAAAACCCAGGATTTAGGATGTATCACCTTAATCCTTTATGGAGAATCCTTGTGATAAGAGAAGATTGACCGAGTGTAGCATAGGAAACACATTTCCTATCAAGAGTATGTCATCTACGTACAATACGAGGAAGTCCACCTTACTCTTTACTACCTTTTTGTATATACAAGGTTCATCTACCATTTTGATGAAGTCAAACGCTTTGACTACCACATCAAAACAGATGCTCCAACTCCGCCATGCCTACTTTAACCCGTAAAGCAACTTGCACACGTTTCCGCTGCTCCCACTGTCTACGAAGTCATCTGGCTGTGTACTTATAGACGCTCTCTTCTAAATCACTATTTAGAAAAGCAGTCATGATACCCAACCGCCAGATATCGTAATCATGGTATGTAGCAATGGCAAGCAGGATCCGGATGGACTTAAACATAGACACTGGAGAAAAGGTTTCGTCATAATCCACACCTGGTCGTTAACGAAATCCTTTTGTAACAAGTCTAGCTTTGAAAGTCTCCACTTTCCCATCTACATCAAGTTTTTTCTTAAAAATCCACTTGCTCCCAATAGGTTTTACTCCTTCAGGAGCATCTTCCAAAGTCCATACTTTGTTGGTGTACATGGATTCCATCTCGGATCGCATTGCATCCAGCCATCTCACAGAGTCACCACTCATGATGGCCTGCTCGAAGCTAGTTGGGTCATCATCAACCATGATGCAATCCTCGCTCCTACCATCAATGAGAAAACCGTAGTATCTCTCAGGTGGATGAGGAACCCTACCAGATCGGCGAAGAGGCTGAGGTTTGTTGGGAGCTATCGAATCCTCTGGTTCAAAGAAATCTTCTGTTGTAGTTTGTGCTCCTGGAACCTCTTCCAGTTTTATCTCATGACCACTAATTTCTTTTGCAAGAAATTCCTTTTCTAAAAAGGTGGCATGTTGAGCAACAAACAACTTTTGTTCCTCATAGTGGTAGAAGATATGCCCCTACGAATGCTTGGGATATCCTACAAACTTTCACAGAACAGACCTTGCCTCGAATTTGTCCGGATTGTGTCTTTTGACATTTCCGGACAACCTCATATCTTAACATAATTAAGACATGGTCTCTCCCCCTTCCATATCTCATATGGAATGGTAGGCACTGATTTGATAGGAACCATATTCAATAGGTCCGCAGCTGTTTCCAGTGCATGTCCCCAAAAGGAAATAGGCAACTGAGCAACACTCATCATAGAGCGCACCATTTCTAATAGGGTGCGATTGCTCCGCCCCGATGCACCGTTGTGCTGTGGTGTATACGGAGGAATAATGCTGAGAGAGAATCTCATTCTCCTTTTGAATAGTCTAAGAATTCCATGCTCAAGTATTCTCCTCCCTGATCATATCAAAGGACATAATACTTATACCCGTTTTGGTTCTCTACTTCTGATTTATATTCATTGAATTTCTCAAAAGTTTCAGACTTGTGTTCCAACAGGAACATATGTCCGAATCTGAAAGATCATCAGTAAATGTAATGAAGTACAAAGAACCAATCCTGGCATGTGTAGACAGGGGACCTACATATATCATCATGTATCAATCCCAAGAGTTCACTAACTCTTTCTCTGTTTCCAGTAAACGGAGCTATGGTCATTTTATCTTTGTGACATGACTGGCAAGTTTCACAAGATGTAAATTCAAACTGATTTAAATATGCATCTTAATGTAACTTAGCTAGTCGGGTCGCATTGATATGACCTAGTCTACAATGCCTCAAGAAGGATTCATTCATTTCTGAACTCTTCCTCTTGTGTGTGTTCCTGTACGTTAAGAACATGGTTTGATTTAGAACATATATGCTTTTAGATAACGTACATGAACCGATCAACTCTTGATATAGGAAATGTTCAAAACATAATCCAACAATACTATATTATATCCTTCTTTAGTAAATAAAGAGGCTGATATAATGTTGCATATCAGGTTCAGTATATAATAACATTTGTTCAGAATCAATGTATTACCGTTTGGTAATACAAGGTGATAATTTCCAACATCTTGGCTGCAACAATTGCACTGTTTCCAACTCTTAAAATCTTATCACTCATTCCCAGTTCTCTACCTATCTGTAGCCCATGTAACAGATTACATATATGGGATCCTGATCCGGTATCTCATACCCAGGACGTAGAGGATACTGAGAAACAGTTCTCGGTAATGAACACACCCGAAAAAGATGCATCATCATGCACTTTCTTCGTTTGGGCGGCACGGGAATCCTGGTAATCCCCTATTTCCTGCTCGGTCTTATAACAATTATAAGTTGGAGCGGGACCAACGTTCCCCAGCTCAGTATAACAACCGGGTTCAGTCAATACATCCATATTATTATCTTGATTAAGGCGTGATATGGTCGCTACCGAGAGAGAGAGAGAGAAGAAAACACTCTGCGTGCGCTCTTGCAAGATCAGATTGGTTATTAGTTTTATCTAATCAGGATGGCTCCCACTGTTTTTATCAAATCTTCCTTTAAACCCTAAAAGGTAAGACTAGCCAGGATTAATTACACCCTACAAGTTCGCCAATCTTTCGGTCAGACCGGTGTTGGTACTTTGAGGGAGGTTCCCCGTGCTTTCGCATGGACCTAATTAAAATAAACCTCGTTTTTCCAGGGGCGTAACCCCGTTAACGCCTTTCTAGACACCTACTTAATCGGCTAATTGTAATGTGTAAAACTCTCCCAGGAGTAACTCTTACTCGCATTGGGTATCGGGATCCAACTATCTCATAGAAGGTATGGAATCTCATTGCAAATTTCAACACTTGCAATCCCCGATAATATTTTGCCCCTAACCCCCTATGACCTTGACAAAGGCCAACAAACTATATGATGCTAGTCAAGTTCAACTCGTCATTTCCTGATTGAATTAAACTCACCCGCACGACCCTTGACAAAGGCCAACAAGGTCGTACAACTACCCTAATCCAATCGCATCATATGCTAGCAGATAAGCATTAATCAGCTACCGCACACTACGCCTTGACAAAGGCCAACAAACGCAGCACGGATACTAAATAGTCCTTATCTGAAATGACGGAGGGCTACGACAGGTTTTTAACAAAACCTTTTGCGTAATGAACTTGATATCGTTGTAGAATCGAGTGATTTTGAAAAGGAGTGTTTTTGAGGCTTTTACTAGTTTTTCTAAAGAGGTCACTCCCGGTGAAGGGATCCCGGCTCTTTCCTTATCGAATAAGGTGCAGGATATTTCACAAATACCACTAAGTAAAGCAAAAACTATAAAAGAAATCAAAAGACAAACCGAGTGGGTTGTAGCATCTGCCAATTCACTCCCGGTGAAGGGATCTCGGCTCATTCCTTATCGAATAAGGTGCAGGATATTCTACAAGGAATACCGCTATGCAAAGCAAGAATTAGAGCTACCAGTTTTTTTAAAAACAAGTTTCTACAACATCTTTAGGTTTCTTTTACTTCATTAATCTCATTAATGAAGTCCCATCAAATATGCTTCCCAAGCATCATAGAAGAAACGAAAATACAACGTACGTTTATGCCATCCGCATTCGCCACAGTATCCCATTATGCACCGTCGGTTACTTAACTAACGGCATAGCGGGGCAGGACTAGCGCGGGTGCAAAACATAAGCAACGTTTATTATATATTATATATAATAATAATAAAGCAATCGTCTCAAGCATATAAAGTGATCACCTCATAGAATATCAGCAGCAGAAAATAACATATGAAATATTGGATATACTAGGAGGTCCGTGTTTTATTTTAAGCCTGTATAAAACACGGATTCCACGATCGCAATGAATAACCAAACCCACATCCCTAGACCCCTACGAGAGCGGCAAACAACCCTACCAATTCTAGAGTTAGGAGACCCGGACTCAACTCCTCGAGATGGTCTCCCACTGGACTCTAGAACCCGGTTACTTGTGCTCTCCTCCTTGGGTCTATCCTAATGCGGAAAAGTAAATAATATACAACGATGGTGACATCATCCTCAACCCGGAAATGCCCTAATAAAAGAATATTATATACAAGCTTTTACATGAATGAAAATGAAAAACTCTCATCTCACATAAAAAAAACCCGGCTATTCAAACACGACGATCTAATATAACATATCACAGCAACACATAACATCACATGTCATCAACGTAAGTAAATATGCGTATCCCAATTGTCATTGACATATAGCAACGAAACCGGCGATACACCACATATTACACTTACGGTCGTAAAAAAGAAAGTGAAAAACTACAACAATTGGAATCCACAACCACCTTAGACATCATTAATCCGAAATATCTCATATTCCGGATTTCATGCCTAACCAAATGAATTCCTTAGATATCGCATGCCTAACAATTATAAACCCCGCATTTTAGTCTCGATATTGAAAACACTTTCCAATAACCTGTCGGGTAATTCAACAAGATTCCCGATAACCTGATCGAATGCTCGTCGGAAACTTTAGTAAACGGCCGCACCCCCGATGCCGTCGACGAAGTGCTCTAAGGCGGAACACCACGGCCGCGCGCACCCGAACGGATGCTTTTGGCTACGGGGTTCTCCTACAGTCACTTGGTCGGGGCTATAGGGCGTGACTATCTAGCAAGGTTACCCGGCGAGTATCTGCGTACGCTACGTGATTGCGACGGAATTTTGATCACATCAAAATCACGTGGCAACCGATCAAATGAGACTAAATTGCTAGATTTATAAAATTCAAATTAGTTTTCTTATGGATTCCAAGTATTGTATCACATCACATGATATCCGGACGACGTTAAACTTTTCGATCGATTCATCAAAGTCCCACAATTCCCCGAGAGCTCAACACTTGAGCACAGTTTAAAATTACCCAGAACATACCACAGTACCTATGGACGAACCGTAGAAGGGCAGACCCAAGCCTCATTAATGGTACCACGGAACTGCCGTAAACCCTAAGGTTCGTAAGCGGTTCCATGGTTATTATGTCGAGTTAGGGTTTCATTCTTCTAGAGGATCCACAGAATTATTTGTATGTTTTTCCGAATATCTTAAACTTGGAAAAATGGGTTTTTGATATTCATTCGAACTTTTTAACTTCGCCTAGATAACATGTGAATACCTGAAACAATGTTAAAACTACGAATACGAAACACTCTGAATTTCCTATATAATAAGATCACATCACATGCAAACTTAGAAAAAACAAGCAACACTTGAAACACCAAAACCCAGAGACTGGAACACACTAAAAATTCAACCCAAAATTCCCTAATTGGGCCCAGCTGGCCGGTTTTTGTGACATTGTGGCCGGTCCAAATCTCACCAAATTGGCTAAATTTTCTACTGTGTTTATGTTGCATCTCATACAACATTCTGCAGTTGCGTAAAAAAAATTTTGACACTTTAAAAAATTCGACAGAAATTGGGTTGCAATGTTTCAAGTTTCGGAATCGTTTCGGTTTCGTAATCTAACAAATATCGTCTAATTTTCTAGCATGGCTCTGATACCACTGCAGGATTGCCTAGGTCGGCAGCAAGGTTTCGGGAGGCATCGTCCATACCATTTTCAAAAATTTGCCATACTAGCTAACCCTGACCATAGAATCTTAACTAGAAAATCCGACGAAATAATATGTAAACTACTTTACATCTAAGTGAATGAGGAATACAACCTTTGTAGACCGGTCCTTCACTTCTAAAGCTCCGTGTAGTGGTCCCTTCGCTCCAAGTAGTGAACACCCGAACTCTAGTAAGGGTTCACATGAAGAAATGAACAAGCTTGCTCGAAGTCTTCGAGACCGAAGATGATCTACGTTGAGGAGACTCAAGCTCATGCTACCACTTTACTAATGATAGATTAGAGAAGCAAAAACCCTAAACTAAATGGTTAATATAGTAGAGAATGATGAAGTAGGAAGTGGGCTCACTTTAGATTTATTTTTCTCACAATATTTTCTCACCTTGAGAAAAGCTAGCAAGCTTTCTCAATGAAGAAGAAGATGAGAGAATGAACTCATAAGGTGATAATAGCAACCATGTAGTGTCATACACTAACACATGTAGAGAATAAACCATGGCTAAACAATAATGGTTAGATTAATAAATATCTACAAGTAAAACAAAATTAGTGGACTTGGTCAATAGTTCCACAAGCTTCTACAAGTTTCAACCATGTGACTAATTACCATTAATTTTAATTAACTCTAAATGAATAAAACCCTCACATTATTATAAGCACGTTGTTAGTCTCATACACCCATGTTGCATGTGACATCAAGCATGATACAATAAAATGTACATTAATATATATCACATATATACTAAGTGTACATAAGTGAGAAAGAAATGTTAAAGTGAGCTAATATTAGTTAATGTAAATTAATATATCACATATATAATTATACATTAAATTATTAAATCAACACTTTATTTAATAATCCGGCTATATCACATACAACCGGCTAATATCAAATGTAACAATCTATCGAATCAACACGTGATCCAATAACCCGGCTATATCGCATATAACCGACCGATATCACATATCGCGAGAATAGAATGTGGTATCACATACGCGCATTAATCTCGGTCATCCACATATCACATATGTGCTCCTACTTCGTTTCGCATGAACCAGGAAAGCTCTGTGTGGGACTCTAAAGACTCGTCAATACGCCGGCAGTAGGTGATGATCATATCAAACACCCACAAGCTGCAAGCGGTATGCTAAACGTAACGGCCACCCAGATATTGAGCGATCAGAAGATCAACAAGCAAGCATACTCATACTCCTGCGAATCCAATCAGTAACACTACCGTACAGTCCGGTCTCTTTGTCTGATATGTCGCATATCTCGCCTGGGGTTGGTAAACGTCAAACCCCAATAGCTTGATAAGTCATGCCGATGTGAGACTAATAACGGGTCGAGAAACTACTGATAACACTTACCAGTAAATCTCAGAAACGGCCCTGGCCAGGGACTTCTTGTTATAGCTAATCGAGCACAGCGCAGCATCAACCCCAATACCGAGAGAGACGAAATTCCCTCCTATTGCTCATTGCCTCCATATGACTCGGGACTGTACCTAAAAAACACCGTTTTGCACGTTCTCTTGAACGTGGTAAGGTGGAAATCAAAGCATAGTGGGAATCACACAAGACTTTATGACAATCTTGGATCGACAGACTAATCTGTACCAGTGTCACCAGAGAACTGCCATCTGATGTGAGGTATAATACCATTTAGGAGTTCTTGGCGGGTTCGTCCAGTTGATTTAGAGATTTAGTGCTTATGCGCTTTGGAAAGATATGAATAAAAAATATTTATAACCGCAATCAAGAACGGCGTCGCTTGGTAGCTAGCCGGTGAGTACGGGTCGGTCCACAGGGATGTTGTGTATTTCCTAATTGTTCTAACGAGTTAATTCTGATTGGTGTCGGATTGATTAAATCTAAAAACTAAATTGATCTAAACGAAAATCTTGCTAGGGTTAGGTTTAGGTTAGGTTTGGAAAATTAAAGAATTCCCACCGCTTTCAATGCCCAAATTAAGATCTATTAGTTGTTATGGTAATAATTAATAAAGTGGATTAGTACCATCGGGAAGAAATGGTGTTTCTTCCTTTAGGTTCTTGTCCTTCCTTTCTTAATTCTTACCCTAACCTCCATGGAAAACACGCTCAACCGGTCCTTTATACTACGGTATCACCGCTACCTCATGGGTAGGGTGCCGTAGGAAGCGGTGTGTGCATATATGCATGGAGTCCTATAAAAACGTGTGATGCGCAAGAAAGGGGTGAGAGATCTTCATCTCTCAAGCCTTCCCCAAATCTAACCCTAACAAGCGAGGAAACTACTCACTCATTAGGGAATTGAAAAACATGATCTATACTAATTAACTAGGGCAATTAATGAAATCTAAACTAGGGTAAGAATAGAAAATTACACTAGGGCATGAAAATAAAATTTAACTAGGGTAATGAAAAGAAAACTTACTCCTAATTTTTATTTGATGCTCTCTTTCTTCTTTACAGAAAATTACAGATCTGAATTTAGATAGATGAAATGAGGCACAAGAAGAGACATAACCTAAAAAAGAGATTTAGGGTTTCTATTTAAAGATTATAGAAACCCTAGGGTTACAATCGAGTCATATCTGCAATTACAAGTATACCCATACAGAAGACTAGTCAACGCACCGCCGCACCGACACCACCGACACGTGCCTCGCACGCGTCATGTTTTTCCACCTTCACGTGCTTCCTATGGCCACGGAACCGCGGCTAGAAGGCAGGTTTGGCCGCGGATCCGCGGCCGTATAGTGGCTTCTTGAGTTGGAATTTTTAGGGTTTGGTCTGGTCGCTGGTGTCTTCTGTTTTCTTCAGTTTTTTCTTCAGAATGTCTTCTGGTTCTCATCCAGATTTCCACAGTGAATAATGTAGTGGACTTTTCCGCTTGCTTCGTGTCGAAGTCTTGAACCTTGCACTGCCTTTGTATTTTGTGAACTTGTTCATTGATCTTCGTTTATTTTCCAAACTGTAGGCTTGATCAAGATTCTTCTATTTATCGATTGTAGTCTCACTTTTGTATCATCTTTTCACATTTTTACTGTTTTTGTTCCGAGAACCTGTAACCTGCAACTATGTAGCAGACATGGGTCAAAAGCACCTGTTTATTTATAAACTGAATAAGAATGAGGAATAAAATAATGCAAAATTATGGTATAAACAAATACCCCCAAACTTATCTTTTGCTCGTCCTCGAGCAAACCTAGTTTTATTCTCAACAAAATCCTAATCTCACTTTCGCAGGGAATAGCGATTGCACTGAGCTCGTGCAACAAGCCGTTAAACCTCTAGGTGTCCCTAGTAGGAAGAGTGTTGTCTCCTGAGGGTTTTCAGCGGATACTCCCCACAAAATCCTATCAATTTGGCATATTAGCTTTTATTCACCAATTAGGTTTTCTAACAAGAAACTCTATTATCTTCAACTCAGAAATTATCCACCCGTATTCTTCACGCTTCCTTATTATTTAACTTAAGATTATATATGTTCTGTGAATTTACTTAGCTTTTGGCATCTTTCAAGTTTTCCTTCTAGGGTTCTATCTCAACTTAGGAGTTTTTATCATCTCTATTAAAGATATAAGTCATATTCTTCATTCCTATCTCTTATCTAAACCCCAATCACATACCCCTACGTGTGTGTGTATATCACCCCTACACTTGAAAATTCAAATCAAGCTATCATACCCTTGTCCGTCGTCCAAAGCACTTCTTAATTGGTGAATTTTTAGATGAAATTTGCTCACACATCTTTCATGCGACCGTTAATACTTCTTAAGGTACCAACAACCGATTACAAAATGTGTTTGCACATTAAAGCGTAATTCCTAGTCTTGTAACACCTAAGGCTTTAGCAGTGACTCCCAAACCAGTTGGTCTAAGGCACTAGGTGATGAAGCACCCTCGCTAAATATTTTTTCTATTTTTGCAGCCTTAAGTAATTACAAAAACCAGTGTTCATTTTTTTTATTCACACTTGTATTTATTGTATTTTTCTTCGTACTAAGGACTTTAGACAAGAGCATTTCAAGGTCTCTTCTACTATTCCAAGTTTCAAGGTTCGTGTTTGTGCAATTTGTAGGGTATATATTTTCAGAATTTAGACTTAAGTTTAGGAATTATTTTTCAAACTTATATATTAATAAAAATATCAATATTTTTCCCTTGTTTTAACTTAGCCAAGAAGTCAACTCGAAATTTGCATATTTCTAAATAAACTACAAACACATATACTTTCTACCGTTAAATTTTAAGAAAGGTTATTTTTAGGGTTTTTAATTTACTAAGTCTAAGGTCTAGTTGTTCCTCGCTAGTTAACCGTAATGTCAAACTCAAGTCAATTAAGGCCAAAATTGAATACTTTAATTTTTATAATTTTTTAATTTTTTAATTTTTATGGGTTTTAAAATAAGTATGCAAATGCAAAAATGTACATATGAATGCGAAAGAAGAAGGCTTACCGAGCACACCCCCAAACTTAAACTTGACAGTGTCCTCACTGTCAAGCTACACCAAGAGGGTCAAAATTGTCGGCGCTCCCCTGTTTATTTATTTACAATTTTTTTTTAATTTTTTATTGTTAAAAGAAAAACAAAAAAAAATATACAAAAAGGTTCCCCCCAAACTTAAGTGAAACGGTGTTTCCACTGTTTAAACGTTAAAGTTCAGAGTTAGGGAGGAGAAGAATCAAACAATACAAGGCCTTACACAGGCCAAAGGTTAGCACCAACCATTCAAAAAATTTATCATTATAATGGTAGGGTTGGTGAAAAAATGGAGTGTAGAGAAAGGAGTTGAGAAACACACGAGACCGTATGGGAAGAAGGGTGGAATATGGTCTCGGTGGAGGAGAAGAATGGAGGAAGAGAGAAAGAAGTGTAGCACGAACTTGGGGGTGTAAATTGAGTGAATAAATTAGCACAATTTGTGATGACCGATATGTTAAAAGCGATTGTGCTAATTTATCAACCCGTCGAGAAATGGGGTCAAATCCCTCAAGATTCGCGAGATAACATGGGTACTTTGAACTTGGTAAACCATCCATTGAAAATGGAAACGCGACGGATTCTTGCGTGGTCGAAATGATAGGAAGGACGAAAGGGAGTGATTTAGGGATAGTTTTATTCTCATCTAAGTAATATGTCTCGAACTTTAAGGATTCCATCAATGGTTCGAAATGACTGTAGGCAACCGAGTCTGATGGTTCAACTAACTCATCTGAAAATTCAAAGGACTCAAACTCGGGCGGTGAGTCTTCAAAATCGTCCGAAAAAGTGAAACACTCGTAATCGTTATCAGCTGTGAGAACTGTGTCAGATTCAAAGAGGAACGCACTAGTGGCGTCAAAACTGTTGTGATCAAACAGAAATTTTTCAAGCTCACAGTCCTCAAGCGTTATCTTTTGCGTGGTCGGAACGATGGAAAGGAGGGAGGGTAATTTAGGAAGTGTAACAGTTAAAGGTTCAGGAGGATGAATTGGAAAATCTGACACATCAAACAAAAATGGTTCATCCTCAATACTATCCTCAATACTATCCTCATAATTCTCCTCAAAAGTTAACTCATCCATGCAATTATCATCAAAATCAAGACGCATATGAAGTTCGGGAGAAACATTTAATGACTTGGGATGATGAATTGGAGATAAAATTTCAGTTAAATTCACGGGTTCATCATCCAAAATATTCCCGACGTCAATATCCTCAATCAAGTGAAAATAAATTTTTTTAGACACCTCATCAAAAGCATGGATATTTATCAAATCAGGTTCTAGAGTGGAGGTGTAGAGGTTAAAAGGATTGGTGATGGTTTCACTCGAAAGGGGCTCTTCACAATCTGGCAAATCAAGCACTACAAAGTTACACAACTCATTAAACGTTTTATTTTCAATTAGTGATTCATTTGGGACACTTGTTTGAAAACCGGAGTTGTGGGATTCAATTGAAGATGGGTAGGTTTGATTTGGAAGTGTGTAGAACTCACTCTCACCACTCAAATTCTCACTCTGTCCAACCGCCTCATCATACAATGGAATTTTTGGAGCTAGTTGGAAACTAGCTACCGGGTCACTAGGTTGTATAAGGGTGGCCATGGACCCATCCACATTCCTCATCATTTGGTTTGTCGCTACCATATAAGCTTCCAACAACTGGTCCAGACTAGACATGGGTTGTGAAGGGGTTTCAGTAAAAGACTCAAAGTTGTTTGGATTTTGGAAACTCCCAAATGGCTGTGTAGAAGCAATGTCTAGGGAAGGTGTGAAAGTTGGGTAGGACTGGTAGGAATTAAATGGTTGGACAGGAGTAGGATCAACATTTGGATAAAAAGGCGAGTGGACTTGTTGATCCCAAGAACTAGATGTGTTGAAAGGAGTGAAAGATCGGCTACGAGATTGTTCAATATGCTCAGCAATAAACATGGGTTTCGGAGTTATAATAGGACTCGAAAAAGGAGTATCAACGTAAGAAGGTGGTGAAGATTGATACGGTTGATACAAGGTGGATTGCGGAGTCCAACTGTTTCTCCTAGACGCTTTTATTCGACCTTTCAAAGAAATTTTGGGCATGGAGGGGTCGTCCGTAATTCGACCAAAACAATTCGCGTAGAAAGCAAAGTTTGGTTCAGGATACCAAAATTCGGCAAGCGTTTTATGAGGTGGGGTACCCATGATGTAAGAAAGGAGAAGAAAAAGAATGTAGGTGGAAGTAAGGTGCACGGATTTCTCAGCGACAAGTTGCGAGTTTTTTTGTAAAAAATTTTCCTTTTTTTTTCTTTTTGTGTTTTTTTATGTGGAGCTTTTTACAAAAAAGGCTTTCGATAAAAGGCTTAGACACACGTTCAATCAATCACAAATGCACAATCAAGCCTAAATCTAGGGTCACCTAGGTCAGCTAGACAGCTCCTAACTGTTCCAAAGGGCAAGAAGTAGGATCTCAAACCGCCTCTTCACCGTCAATTGTGACCAGGTAAGCACAAGTAGAGAGAGGAGGGATCCGCTCACGAATCACCGTGAGACGGGCCTTTTAAAGTTACCTCTCCCTACCTGTCTAGCCTAGGCACCACAAAGTCAGGTTAGGATCAACGGTCGATGCCTACAACTATTCCTTTGTCCTATTGAGCGCGAAGTCCTAAGGGCTGAGTCTAATCTTTTTTAATTAGCTTGATGGTCAATGCAATATGCCTTATGTGATTTTTGGGGTCCTGGGAAGGGTAATGAAATCCCCACCCAATCTGATTGGTGTAAAAGCCCCTTAAAATCGATTTAAATATGCAAAGCAGTAAACACAATCAAACACGTACAAACAATTTTTTTTTAAGCGCAGCGCAAAGAATCCTGCACAAGATCAATTATTGGAAGGGGGAGAAATTTTTGGCGCAAAGAATCCTGCAGGAAATTTTTACAGAGGAGATATTGGAGTTGCAGAGAAGGAGAAAGGAAGCTCACAGTGATTTTCCCAAGTGCTGACGTCACAAGGGAGCTTACAGAGGAAAATTTGACAGGTGACGTCACCACCAAGCCGCGGATGCGCGGCCAAAATGCCCAACCTGCAGCGGTTCCGCGGTGCACTGTGCAGTTCAGATCCCGAGATTTTTTCTACTCCGTGCTGATTTTTCTCTGTTGTTCAGATCTAGGGTTTTCTGTTTTGCTCTCTGGATTTTTCCAGATCTGAACTTGTTCTTCGATCCTGCAAAATTCCAACAAAAATACCCTTCAAACAATAAAAGATGATAAAAATTTTATATTTTTTAATTTTTCAGTTTTTATGATTTTTTAATTTTATATTAACCCGAAATTACAAAAAGAAAATAACACGCCATCCCCGGCAACGGCGCCATTTGATTTAGAGATTTAGTGCTTATGCGCTTTCGAAAGATATGAATCAAAAATATTTATAACCGCAATCAAGAACGGCGTCGCTTGGTAGCTAGCCGGTGAGTACGGGTCGGTCCACAGGGATGTTGTGTATTTCCTAATTGTTCTAACGAGTTAATTCCGATTGGTGTCGGATTGATTAAATCTAAAAACTAAATTGATCTAAACTAAAATCTTACTAGGGTTAGGTTTAGGTTAGGTTTGGAAAATTAAAGAATTCCCACCGCTTTCAATGCCCAAATTAAGATCTATTAGGTGTTATGGTAATAATTAATAAAGTGGATTAGTACCATCGGGAAGAAACGGTGTTTCTTCCTCTAGGTTCTTGTCCTTCCTTTCTTAATTCTTACCCTAACCTCCATAGAAAACACGCTCAACCGGTCCTTTATATTACGGTATCACCGCTACCTCGTGGGTAAGGTGCCGTAGGGAGCAGTGTGTGCATGTATGCATGGAGTCCTATAAAAATGTGTGATGGGCAAGAAAGGGGTGAGAGATCTTCATCTCTCAAGCCTTCCCCAAATCTAACCCTAACAAGCGAGGAAACTACTCACTCATTAGGGAATTGAAAAACATGATCCATACTAATTAACTAGGGCAATTAATGAAATCTAAACTAGGGCAAGAATAGAAAATTACACTAGGGCATGGAAATAAAATTTAACTAGGGCAATGAAAAGAAAACTTACTCCTAATTTTTATTTGATGCTCTTTTCCTTCTTTACAGAAAATTATAGATCTGAATTTAGATAGATGAAATGAGACACAAGAAGAGACATAACCTAAAAAAGAGATTTAGGGTTTCTATTTATAGATTATAGAAACCCTAGGGTTACAATCGAGTCATATCTGCAATTACAAGTATACCCTGTTGGATATAGTGCCCTCAGAGTCAATTATTGGATCATAGGCATATGATTGCTTGAGGGAGGACCTATGCCGGTAGGACAGTCTTACTCAAGATGATAGTATGCTATCTGGTTTATCTTTATCATTGTGTACTGCTTTAGGTGACCATACAGGTCACTATTGCGCGTTGATAGAGCCCTTAGGATTCTTTCTTGACGGCCAGCAGTATGATGGCGATCATATACGTGAGAGCTGGGGTCTATAAGCACATCCTTAAAAGGTCCCTAGTCGTGGGAGTTTTCGAGACAGGGCATCGATACTCCAGAGTAGACTAGTGTATACAGTCGAGACCCCGACGAGGGGCGGTGGCCGGTCTCACAAGCCACTGGTGTCAGTTAGTTCACCTAAGATGTATACAGGTGCTCATTGGGTTATGAGTACACCGGACAGGACTCGCCGGGAACATGCTAGTTGGTTTTATACCTGACGTCAGATAGCAGTTCCCTGGTGACATGTGTA
Source organism: Agapanthus africanus (assembly GCA_030015575.1). Taxonomy (NCBI): domain Eukaryota; kingdom Viridiplantae; phylum Streptophyta; class Magnoliopsida; order Asparagales; family Amaryllidaceae; genus Agapanthus; species Agapanthus africanus. Next base: position 522,631,100 of record CM057337.1, read on the forward strand.
CAGGTTAGTTCATCGACCTGAGATCGTCATTTGTCTCGTGTGAGTTCCCACTGTACTTTGATTACTACCCTACCATGGCTCAAAGGAGTCGTGCAAACAGGTTTTAGTTGGGTACAGTCCCGAGCCACATGGAGGCAGTGAGCGGATCTGCAGGGGTTCGTCTCTCCCGGTATTAGGGATGAGGTCGCGCTGTGTCTAGGAGAGCCATTACACGAAGTTCTTGGCCAAGGCAGGAGATTTACTGGTAGGTATCCAGTAGTATCTCAGGGTGTTCTGGGCTACACTCCGACACGACTTGTACCGCTTTTGGGGGTCTGACTTTTACCAACCCCCTAGGCCCGACATGCGATGCTCATAGACGAACGAACCAAACTGTACGGATATTGTCACTGACAGGCTCAGTAGGGTGTCAGGATGAGTTCGCTCATCGACTTCCCTTTTGGTCAATACCTGGTAGCCCGTTACGTACGGCTAATACCTCTGACGTACTAGTGGTTAAATCCACAGCCAAAGTATTGACTAGTCTTTAGAGTCCCCCACAGACAGTTTCTCAAGTTTCAGGCGAAACGTTGTAGAGGCCGTATAGATTTATGGCAGGGTTCGAACGTACGCGTGCACTTATGCACGTGTCATGGTTCGGACGGATAATACTAGCGGGCTTTGGTTTAAGCCGGATCCTAGTATTTTACAGTGTAGATTTTGTCTCATTGCATTTGTATTCGGTCGGAATACAAATGTGGGTATGTATATACAGTCGCGGGGTTTTCCTGTAATTTATTACGGGATCGTCTTTTTTGAAGTTGCCAGTTTGCTTTCCGTTTCGGCCAGTTTTTCTTTCTTTCTTTCCATGGCTGGATTTTCCATGGAGGGGCTTATTTGCAAATATGCAAATTAGCAAAATGGAGGGTGTTTTTTGTGGTGGATGGTTCATGATGGTTTCTAGCATCCTTTGACTTCTTTTTGTTCATCATTACTTGCTTTTTGGATGATGGAATTAGGATTGGACTTTGGTGTGACCTTCTTCATAATGATTCATCATTTTTTCTCCCTTACATGATTCCTTTCCCTCTCTCCATATACATGGCCGGCCACACAATGAGAGGGGGCTGTCCAAATTTTTGGGGTGGGATTTGTATCTCATTTGCTTGCACAAAAATGATATAGCTCCATTTCAAAGCTCATCTCCTTCTCCACTCCAAAAATGGCAACTTCAATAACCCGTCGAGACATAGCATTCTACACTCAGTCTACAGCAATCTTGGACACGTCGGCTAGCCAACTTCGTGTCCGAGTTGCCTCTGTTCAGAGGTGGGAGCCCGTAAAAAGACTCGGTGATGTGGTGCCCTTTCCGACGAGGAGATCGAGACCGGAGATTCCACGGGGAGATCGGGATGGTGGCCGAAGACCGAAGGACATGGATCGCTCGGTATAGCTCTCTACCCTTTCTCCAATTAGCTAGTAGTAGGTTAATAGTCTGATCCGGGTTTATAGTCTGCGGTAGCGCCGGTTTCTAGTTAAAGAAAAGTTTTTGTTTCCACATTTTGGCCTCGGACAGACGGCCGGGGCGCTACCGTAGACTTACATACCCCTACCGAAGACTAGTCAACGCACCGCCGCACCGACACCACCGACATGTACCTCGCACGCGCCATGTTTTTCCACCTTCACGTGCTTCCTATAGCCGCGGAACCGCGGCCAGAAGGCAGGTTTGGCCGCGGATCCGCGGCCGTATAGTGGCTTCTTGAGTTGGAATTTTTAGGGTTTGGTCTGGTCGCTGGTGTCTTCTGTTTTCTTTAGTTTGTTCTTCAGAATGTCTTCTGGTTCTCTTCCAGATTTCCACAGTGAATAATATAGTGGATTTTTCCGCTTGCTTCGTGTCGAAGTCTTGAACCTTGCACTGCCTTTGTATTTTGTGAATTTGTTCATTGATCTTCGTTTATTTTCCAAACTGTAGGCTTGATCAAGATTCTTCTATTTATCGATCGTAGTCTCACTTTTGTATCGTCTTTTCACCTTTTCACTGTTTTTGTTCCGAGAACCTGTAACCTGCAACTATGTAGCAGACATGGGTCAAAAGCACCTGTTTATTTGTAAACTGAATAAGAATGGGGGATAAAATAATGCAAAATTATGGTATGAACACCAGTGTACCCAGTCTCCACTGAGCACCCGTATATCATCTCTGATGTCAAACACCAATGGATATGGGATCATCCATTGCCCATCTACATGGGTCGAGAAGCTATACGCTAGTCTACTCTGGTATATTGATACCCTGTCTCGATACACTCACTACTAGGAACATTAAAGGATGTACTCACGGACTACCTTTGTCCCACTAGTATGATCCTCATCATAATCTAGGTAGTCAAATACTCATCCTAAGGGCTTTATCAACATGTAACAGAGAGACAATCGGTGTACATATTAAGATAAAGAGTAACCAGATAGCATACTATCATGTCGAGCAAGAAAGTCCTCCCTATGTATGTTCAGGCATCCACTATAATATACATCATATGTACAATAACGGCCTCTAGGGCATACATATAACTAACAGTTTCCAGCAAGCCATAAGGAGCAGAGACTCGAGAAAATGGATGGATGCAACGCGGACCGAAATGGAGTCCATATACACCAATAAAGTATGGGCTTTGGACATTTTTCCATAAGGGGTAAAAACCGTAGGCTGCAAATGGATCTTCAGAAAGAAAATTGGTGTATATGGACAGGTTGAAACCTATAAGGCTAGACTTGTTACAAAAGGTTTTCATCAAAGACCTGGTTTGGACTATGATAAAACCTTTTCTTTAGTGGTTATGCTCAAATCCATTCGGATTCTTTTTGCCATTGCTTCCTATCACGATTATGAAATTTGGTAGATGGACGTAAAGACCGCTTTTCTGAATGGAAATTTAGAAGAGTGTGTTTATATGGATCAGACGGAGGGTTTCATAGAGAGTGTGAGTAGAGGAAGAGTGTGCAAGTTGCTTAAGTCCATTTATAGATTAAAGCAGGCATCGCGGAGTTGGAACATCTGTTTTGATGAGACGGTCAAAAAATTCGACTTTATCAAAAATCCAGATGAACCATGTATTTATAGTAAAATTGTAGTGAGAACTATGGTATTTCTCGTCTTGTACGTGGATGAAATTTTCCTGATAGGAAATGGCATTCCTATGCTACAACCAGTCAAAGGATTCTTGTCACAAAGGTTCTCCATGAAGGACCTGGGTGATGCCTCCTACATTCTAGGGATCCAGATCTATCGTGATAGATCTAAAAGGATGTTGGGACTTTCACAGTGAAGGTACATCGACACCATACTGAAAAGATTTAGTATGGTAGATTCAAAGCATGGTAATCTACCGGCTTGTCACAGAATCACCTTCTCCAAATAGATGTCTCCCAAGACTGATTTGGAAAGAGATCGCATGACTATTATACCCTACGCTTCTGCGGTAAACTCTATAATGTGTTGGATATAGTGCCTTCAGAGTTAATTATTGGATCATAGGCACGTGATTGCAATGATTGAGGGAGGACCTATACCAGTAAGACAGTTTAACTCAAGATGATAGTATGCTATCTGGTTTATCTTTATCATCGTGTACAGCTTTAGGTGACCTTACAGGTCACTATTGCACGTTGATAGAGCCCTTAGGATTCTTGCTTGACGGCCAGCAGTATGATGGCGATCATATACGTGGGAACTGGGGTCTATAAGCACATCCTTAAAAGGTCCCTAGTCATGGGAGTTTCGAGACTGGGTATCGATACTCCATTAGTAGACTAGTGTATACAGTCGAGACCCCGACGAGGGGTGGTGGCCGGTCTCACAAGCCATTGGTGTCAGTTGGTTCACCTAAGATGTATACAGGTGCTCATTGGGTTATGAGTACACCGGACAGGACTCACCGGGAACATGCTAGTTGGTATTATACCTAGCGTCAGATAGCAGTTCCCTGGTGACATATGTACAGGTTAGTTCATCAACCTGAGATCATCATTTATCTCGTGTGAGTTCCCACTGTGCTTTATTACTACCCTACCACGGCTCAAAGGAGTCATGAAAACAGGTTTTAGTTGGGTACAGTCCCGAGCCACATGGAGGCAGTGAGCGGATCGGCAGGGGTTCGTCTCTCCCGGTATTGGGGGTGAGGTCGCACTGTGTCTAGGAGAGCCATTACACGAAGTCCTTGGCCAAGGTAGGAGATTTACTGGTAGGTATTCCAGTAGTATCTCAGGGTGTTCTGGGCTACATTCCGATACGACTTGTACCGCTTTTGGGGGTCTGACTTTTACCAACCCCCTAGGCCCGACATGCGATGCTCATAGACGAATGGACTGGACTGTACGGATATTGTCACTGACAGGCTCAGTAGGGTGTCAGGATGAGTTCGCTCATCGACCTCCCTTTTGGTCAATACCTAGTAGCCCGTTACGTACAGCTAGTACCTCTGACGTGCTAGTGGTTAAATCCACAGCCAAAGTATTGACGAGTCTTTAGAGTCCCCCACAGACAGTTTTCAAGTTTCGGGTGAAACGTTGTAGAGGCCATATGATATATGGCAGGGTTCAATCATATACGTGCAGTATTGCACGGATCATGATCGGACGGATCATACTAGTGGGTTTTGGTTTAAGCCGGATCCTAGTATTAGATTTGTTGGATTACTTTAGTCTCATCGCATTTGCATTCAGTCGGAATGCGGGTGCAGATATGTATATACAGGTGAGGGGTATCCTTGTGATTCGTCACGAGTTTACTTTAGATGTTGCCGTATCTTTTTATTGTTGTAAACATTTGGATTAATGTTTACAAATGGATATTGTAAGCTAGAAATCATGATTGCAAGCATTAATTGTGACACATGCACAAGTGATGACTCATGGTCTCTTTCTTTGTGCATGTGTCACATTATGAGCTTGATTTGTATTGATATGATAAGAAGAGAGAGAGAGGGGCTGCCTTATGAGTGAGTTTGGTCTTGTATTATTCTTGAATCTCTCTCATTTTATCATATGAAACACACAAAAGAAAAAGAAACCTCTTCTTCTTCTTCTTCCTCTAGCTCATTATCTCCATCAATGGCAACACCTTTAACCTCCATCCAAATCAATGGATGCAAGAGACAAAGTGATCACAAACATTCTCTACAATATCTTGGACACGTCGGCTAGCACACTCCGTGCCCGAGTTGCTTCGGATGAAGCGGGAGCCCGTAAAAAGACTCGAAGATGTGGTGCCCTTTCCGACGAGGAGATCGAGACCGGAGATGCCGCGAGGAGCTTGGGATAGTGGCCGAAGACCGAAGGACACGGATCGATCGGTATAGCCTTTCTATCTCTTCTCTAGATAGCTAGTTGTAGGTTAATGGTTCGATCCGGGTTTTAAGCATACGATAGCGCCGGTTTCTAGTTTAGAAAAAGTTTTCGTTTCCGCATTTTGGCCGCGGAACCGCGGCCGGGGCGCTACCGTAAACTTACATGGTATCAGAGCCATGCCATTAACCTTTACTAGCTTGCTCTAACGTGTTTAGAACTTCGATCGAACGAAATTTTCAAAAACTGCATTTCCAAGTCATCAGTTTCTGTCGAATTTTTCCTGTGGTCAAAAAATTATTTTGTATGCTGCAGAAAAATAGGCAGGGTTTTATAAGATATCTACAAAAAATTTATTGCATGAAGACACTGTTCCGCCGCGGAACCGCGGCAATACCCTTCTGTTGGCCATGATTCCACCGCTGTCCTGAGGCTTCTTTGCATCGAAATTGCTACAGTGGTTTGTTTCTTGGAAATGGGGTTTCTGGTAATTTTATTTTAGGCCCAGATTTGTTTGAGTACAGGGAATTGTGCTTGGGGCCCACTTCGGGAAATTTTGTCGATCGAAAATTTTAAACATGTTAGTTCATAGTATTTACATTATATCTGCGACCATGAATGTCATTTGATCGGTAAATCTTGTCTAATTGCTATTGCTCTTTTAGACGGATTTGCGAACGTGACATTCACGTTGATATTCTGTGTTGTGCTGTGATGTTGCGGATTTGTCGTGGTGGATAGCCTGGATGCAATGGTAGTACAGTTTGGTTGTATTTGTACATTTGATATTGCGGGGCGAGCGTCCGACATGTGGACTGTCGTCACTGCCTGTTTGTATATTATTCTTTTAGGACACGACCGGGCTGAGGTTGATGTACCCGTTGTATATAATTTTACTTTCTGTACTAGGATTACCCCACGGTGGGGTGCACGGATAACCGGGTTCTAGAGGGAAACGAGCCTGCATCTCATGGCTTTGAGACGGATTGGACTTCACTCTAGAATTGGCGGGCTATTCGCCGCATTCGTAGGGGGTACAGGTTGACCCAAGGAAGGGTGCTCAAGTTACCGGATTCCGTGAAGTGCTGGGTGGTCTATTCACGTTGTTGAAGGGGGATGCCTCACTTCAGGTTTTGGCGGGTAACTTGCCGTGCCCGTAGGGGTCTAGGATCTCATTGCACAGGCTATCCACACGACCAGGGGAACGTCGGGTTTCAGTAGCGGCTTTATGAAACCCAGGGATCCCAGATTATCTGTATTGTTCTGTGATGTTTATTACATTTCTGTGATGTTGCATTTTATCACGCCTTGAGCGAATATTATATATTGATATATATACTAGTAGATGTTGTATATGTTTTACACCCGCGCTAGTCCAGTCCCCGCTCTTTCGTTAGTTAAGCAACCTAACGAGTGATGACGGGACCCAGTGGCGAATGCGGATGTCATATACATACATCATATTTTTGTTCTTTTGTGGTGTGATTAATTGATGGGACTGCATTGATTCGGATCAATGCAAGCTAAACAAACCTATTCTGATATTGTTGGAACATTTTTTCAAAAAAAGCTGTTATTGCAAGGACGTTCTCTTTTGTTTTGCACAGTGGTATTCGGTTATGAATATCCAGCACCTCAGTCGACGAAGCAAGGGCCGAGATCCCTTCACCGGGAGTGACCCCTTGGACAGAAGTTTGCATCAAGGTAATAACTTCACTATAGCCGATTACTTTTTGCTTTGCATCGTGGTATTCAATTGGAATATCCTGCACCTCATTCTACGGGGAAAGAGCCGAGATCCCTTCACCGGGAGTGACCTCTTTAGCAAAGGTTTTCGCCACTATATTTTTATAAAAATCTATCCGGTTCCTTCAACGATATCAAGTTCATTACGTTAAAGGTTTTTCGCCAAAAACTATTCTTAGCCTTCCGTCATTTCAGACGGGTGGCACTTAGTATTCATGCTATGTTTGTTGACCTTCGTCAAGGCATAGTGAATGGTAGCTGCTTGTTACCTTTCTGTTGTATAGATAGATGCGTTGGTTTGGGACAGTCGTATAGCCTTGTTGACCTTCGTCAAGGGCTTGTACGGGTGGGTTCAAATTAACCCGGACAATGACGGGTAGAACTTGACATGTGACTTATGATTTGTTGACCTTCGTCAAGGTTATAAGAGCATGGGGTAAAAATCACATCGGGAGTTTCTAAAGAAACTGAAACTTGCCAGATATGCGCATACCTTCTGAAGTGTGATAAAGTGAGTGGATTCCATCACGTTATCATGCAATGATAGTTGGATCCCGATTCCCACTGATGAGTTAGTTTACTCCTCAGGTGATCCCGACTAATTCTTCTTTCAGGTTTGGAGGAGAATTTGAGGTTACAGTGGGAGGTTTCCTGATTAGATAAATTGATAACCATTCTGATCTAGGTTAGAGTGCACGTAGAGTGTTTCTTTTCTCTCTCTCTTTGGCAGCGATCATGACCCGACCCTAGACTATGACTCAGTGACCAAGTTAACCGAACCTTCTTAAAACACTGGCTTTTGGATTGTCAGAGTTGCATACCTCATTGCCACTTCTACTTTTACCCTTTTCTCCAGAACACCCCGTATTACTACGAACATCCACTTCCATTGGATAAAACCATCGTATGGTTATATACGAACTCGAAGGAACTTGTTCCATATTAGAGGATGTCACGTCCCGAAAGTACGGAACATGACCGGCACTTAAACTACGAAACGTCTCGAGGCGTACGTAATCTAAGTAAGCCGAAAACCCAGAAATCCAAACCAAGAAAAGTGGTAGAGTGAAGGAAAACTAATTTAAATCAAGTAGTTTTAATAGCATAAGCCGAATTATGTGTTTTTAAAAACATCAAATATTTACTGAAAATTTCGGCAGAGTCTCCTTTGTAAATACTGGCCCCCAAACGGGATACAACATGAATAGTATACGAAATCAATAAAAGGCATCCCCAAACGGGAGCTAGCTCTTCGTCAATCGACGGTCACAACCACACAAGCAATATAATATACAACGCCAAGGGCGAGGATCAAAACTCAAAAGGAAACTCAAAACAGCAAGAAATCCATAGAAATACAACGCGCAACTCTAAGGTCGAAAGAATAAACATCACTGGTCTCTATCTCTGAAATAAATACATGTTTGGTTGATGGAATTTACTAGATACAACTGAATAATATTATACAAAGTATAATGATGGGTACGATACTAATAAACCCACCTACTAGCAAGTCACCCGAAAAGAAGTAGTGCCAGCAAAACCGTAATGAAACCTGTACGGCAAAACCTGCAAGAACTGTGGCACAACGGGGGTGAGTTGCCAACTCGTGAATAGAATACATCTACGAACAGGAATCGCATGAACAACGCATCCTAAGTCATACAATCATAATATATCCTTAAATTTATAACCAGCAGCCTATAACAATGGCTAGGGTATACCTCTAAACAACGGTAATACCAAGTGCTCGTGTCAGTGCCTCAGGTAGCAATGTATCATATGGATGATGTATGAATGCATGAAACAGAATGCATGTACTGAAGAAAACTGCTTTCATAAATTAGTGAGATTTCTGTATCTTTTTAAAAGAGGTATCATAAATGGAATCAGCATAAACAGTGTCTAGTATAGACACAAAACATAAATCTCAATGTCTCAAAATCTCAGGCTCCGGCTATCCGGACTGGCCTGTATCATCAAATCTCAGTACCTCAATAGCTCGAAATCTCAATGTCTCAATCTCAATATCTAGGGCGCCGTCAGTCCAGACCGGCCCCTACCATCCATCTCAAGACTACGACGGTATCCTCCGGATATCCGACGCGTCGGGTAAAATCACCGGTCGGTAATGCTCCCCTGCCAGGCTCAACGCCATCATCTGCGATCCTCTTGCTCCGGGATACCGCACCGGGTCCACCATGTACCCGAAACGGTTCCTCCACTCCTCGAACTCGGGTCTCGAAATCCATCAGCAAACTCATGGTGGACGACTCATACATCATGGGAAAACCACGTTTTTTATTTAAAAAGAGAGAAGAAGTTTGTATAAGTTTTGCGGCTTTCCCCCAAATCCAGAAAATCTCATGGAAATCCGAATCCAAAACCTCAATAGCACGTAAGATAGTGAATATATGCATGAGAATCCATGAATGCGGCATAACAGTGAATAATAACATGCATGAAGTAGCAGGTAATAACTACAATGTCTAAACTAGCATATAAGGCAAGTACACTAATATCATGTCTAAACTATTAGCTAACAGGCTATGTCAATGTAATAGTATTTTCTAAGTGTACGTGACATGGCAATTACCGATGAAGATGTGTGTGAGCCGGCAAGTAAGTGTACGTGGTACATACGCACCATCGGTAATGGTGATGGTGTCCTAACAGCATGATATCAATAATGAAATATGAATTACAATAAGTATGCGATGCGGAGCAACAGTAATAATATGCGGGAGCTGAATGCTAGAGACAACGATAACTAATCTGCATTACCCTAATATAAGTCCTACAATAGTGCCTTTTGAAATAACATGAATCGTGGTGTTTTGAAAATAAGGGCTACGGTGTTTTTAAGAAAAGATACGTCTTTTGAAATATCCGTAAAATCCCTTGACCTGTCTTTTAAAATACCCACGATTCGTTAGTTTTGAAATAGGTAGGAGTCTAATCTAGTCTACCAACTACACTAAACTATACGGCTGAACTAACAAGCTGAACTACAGGTAAGGAAACCGCCTAACATCTGAGTCGATACATATACATACCTGTATATATATTAGTCGGTGATCCCGCCTCAATAATATCATATCCGATATCATATCTATAATCAGACATCCCAAGTCAAGAGTGCAGATCAATCATCAATATATAGCTCGTACGTAAATCCGTCGTACGGCATCCCCAAATCTTGGTACGGGTCAATATCATACTCATCACACTGTTCATCTGGTATTCTCTTTATCAAGATCATCATCTGGGGTACTGACCTACGTCTAGTACACTACTAATATTACTATTCACATGGCATCGTCATCCAAAGATCCGCTATATCAGGATGTATCTCAAGTACGAATCCTACCATATCACCGATCTCACGGCCTCAACTCAAATCTCATCGACTCATCTCAATCCTAAGTATCATCCGCAAATCCAGTATATGAACACCTAGTCCCATACCCAGGTGAACACATAAACACATATCCCCATATACGCACAGGTAATAACATAGATGTATGCATGTGTGTGTTGTGCGTGTGTGGGTGTAACAACTACTCTAGGGTTTCGTAACTAACACTAAACTAATCCATGAACACCTAGAATCTACCTTTATCATCAAGTCTCATATCAACATAATATATATAATCAAAATATATGTCTGTATACGTATTCGTATACATCACCACGAACTGCGGGGGTGCTATACGCCATTCACCCGACTTCTCCCCGTAGATATAAATCTACTCACCTGGTCCTTACTCGCGCGTGCCGACGTCGCCACGCGCTTGCTTGTCGTCTCGAAGTCCACAAGGGGTACCTACATATCATAACGCACCGTATCGCATTAAAATTCGACTCATGACCAAAACGACACATGAATCCCACATAGGTCAAAACCTATGGCTGCTTTCACAATTCAACCCAAAAACCCTCGACGTCGGCGTACAAACGCCAAACCATCGAGAAAAACCCAAACACACTCATTTGCACGATCAGAAGCACTAATTATACTATAAAATAGGTTAAAATTCACAAAAACCCCAAACTCACTTTAAAAGCCATTTTTCCGAAAATCTAGCAAGCAAATATTACCTGTTTTAGTATAAAACTCGACGTTTAAATAAATCTAGCGGCCATAATACTTATTAAACATCTTAAATAAGTCATAAAAACAATTTCCACAATTTAATCTTATTAAATTTCATTAACCCCAAAATTCTAGTTTACAATATACCCAATTTTAACAATTTTATAGCAAAAATGCACAAACAACAATTTAGCTTGGATTTTCAAGAACTAAAGTATTAAACTACATTTTATAATGTTAAAGAAGTCATGAAAAAACTAATTACATTTTTAAACCCAATTATTTAACCAATTTTAAAAACCTAGTTAGCAAATTAGCGTAATTATCACAATTTTTAAACTAACAATTAACAACTAGCTACTAACTTTGTTTTAACATGCTATAAGAGCCAAATACATTACACAACCATACACCAATTTCACAAAACCCTAACTTGCATTCAAACCCTTTCTTGAATTTTCCAAACTTGCAATAAAACCCAATTAAACATCTAAATTGTTAACATTGAAGCAATTAAACAACAATATAAGAATAAGGTTAAAATTATACCTCATGAACCATGGATCAACATGAAATCTAGCCTCTCAAAATGCTCTCTTTTCACCACAATCCATGCATGTTAGGCTAAGCTAAAATGGGTAAGAGTTGGATTTGGATTTTGAGATTTTTTTGATGGATTTTGAGGCAATTTTGAAGAATTTTTTGAAGAGAAATGAGAGGAGAAAAGGGGAGGGGGCTGCTGCTGTTAGAGGGGGGATGGGATCGGCCAAATGATGGGAGAGGGGAGAGAGAATGAGATGAGAAAAGTATTGGGTCAACCCCAAAAGTCAAAGCCCATACACATTAAACTATTTCTTTCATTTCCTTCTCTTTTCTCTTGATTTTTCTTTTAATAATACAAGTGGGAAAATGAGGGGGGACAACTTGGGGCTACTGATTTGGGGAGAGGAGAGAGGGTGTGGGTGAGTGTGGGTGAGGAAAAAAACTGATAAATGTTATACCCCATTATCTATTTACACTAATTTCGCTAATTAAGCCATTTTTCTTCGATATTTTCTAAAACCGTTTAACAACTTCATTTCATTTCAAAAACCATATGTTAAAATTTTGTTTAATGAGTTATGATACACAAAATTTGTTTCAACTCATTCCAATTTGTAATTTTCCCTAATTAAATGTATTAGGGACGGCTTAAAATAATATTAAAATAATTTATTTCGGAAAAAATTTCAAAAAATTTGAAATTTCACCAGTGGCTCAATAAACATTAAATACTAGCAATTACATAGCTAGAATATGTATATTTAATTTTATAATAAAGATATTTATATTTTGACTTTTTACAGAAAACGCCCTTATTTTACCGTTTTTCCGAAATTTCACCGAAACGATTTTCAAAACGTTATAGAGGATGGTTTCCGATTCTGGAGAAAATGAATAGGACTATTCAGTTGTCTTTTCCTTTTACCTTCTCTCAGGTTGCGAGTGATCCTTGGATTAGGACGGTACACCTATTATGCTAATTGGATAGTCTTCTTCCAAACCAAAGGCAGGTGCCGAACGGTATGGAATGAAGAAAACCATTTAGCCTAATGATGGTGTACAGAAGGTAATAAGTTAAGACAAATAAAGGGATTAGTAAGAGGGCAAAGTAAATTACGACTGCTATTCACGACCAAACCAAGTATTTCTTCGCCAATCCTACATCACCTTTGTATTTCTCCACGACACTCCGTATCACTACGAAGATCCACACTTTATTTGGATACTCCATCGTATGGTTATATACGAACTCGAAGGAACTTGTTCCAGTTCGGGGATGGATTCTGGTTCAGGAGAAATAGGAATAAGGTTTATTCAGTTATCTTTTATCTTCACCTTCTCTCAGGTTACGAGTACTCCTAGAATTAAGAAAGTACACCCAATATGCTTATTAGATAGTCTTCTTCCAAACCATAGGCTGGTGCCGAACGGTAGGGAAGGAAGAAAACCATTTGGCCTAAAGGGGTGTACAGAAGGTAATGACTAAAGACATATAAAGGGATTTGGAGAGATGGAAAAGAAATATACGGTTATAGTCATGAATCTGGATAATGGAAGAGGCATTACTAGGAATACCCGGATACCCCTCCGAAACATTTACATGTTTCGGTTTTGCTGTGTATTGTTAAAAGAAAACTGATTTCCAATTAGCCCTTACTCCAGGGTATGTATTTACCAGGTTTGATTCTCACATCTGTATGGTTTTACAGATGATGAGTGGGAGTAAGTTATTGGGAATTGGGTGATCATCCTCATTATATCGGGATTCGTTGTAATTGGTGATATTTGAGGAAATCACCTGGGTTGTTTGCCGGACGGCAAATATTTGGTTTTGAATATCCGTTGTTATGCACCAATTTCAAATTGATATATCTGTATGTCTATTTTTATAGAGTGAGATATAACTTTTTGAAATTATATCTATAACATTTACCTATATCAGTGGATGGTTAGGTAAGGAGTATTAAACAGTTATTAGTTATATGTATGCCCTAGAGGCCATTACTATACATGTGATGTATATTGTAGTGGATGCTTGGACATATATAGGGAGGACTTTCTTGCTCGACATGATAGTATGCTATCTGGTTACTTTTTACCTTAACGTGTATACTGATTGTCTCTCTGTTACATGTTGGTAAAGCCCTTAGGATGTGAACTTGACTACCTGGACTATGATGCGGATCATACTGGTGGGGACATGGTAGTCCATAAGTACATCCTTCAAGGTCCCTAGTCGTGGGTGTATCGAGACGGGGCATCGATATACCAGTATAGACTAGCGTATGCCTTCTCGACCCATACAGATGGGCGATGGATGATCCCAAATCCATTGGTGTTTGACATCAGAGATGATATACGGGTGCTCAGTGGAGACTGGGTACACTGGACGGACTCGCCGAGAACTCCCAGATGGTATTATACCTTACGTCAGATGGCAGTACTCTGGTGACACTGGTACAGGTTAGTCTGTAGACCCGAGATCGTTATAGAGTCTTGTGTGATTCCCACTGTGCTTTGATTTCCACCTTACCATGTCCAAGAGGGCGTGCAAAACGGTGGTTTTTGGGTACAGTCCCGATTCACATAGAGGCAATGAGCGATAGGAGGGGATTCGTCTCTCCCGGTATAGGGAGTTGATGTTGCGCTGTGTTCGATTGGCTATAACTGGAAATCCCTGGCCAGGGTTGCTGAGATTTACTGGTAAGTGTTATCAGTAGTTTCTCGAACTGTTATAGACCTCATATCGACATGACTTATCGAGCTACTGGGGTCTGACGTTTATCACCCCTAGGCGAGATATGCGACATATCAGACGAACAGACCGGACTGTACGGTAAGTGTTACTGGTTGGATTCACAGGAGTGTGAGCGGGCTTGCTCGTTGATCTTCTGATCGCTCAATACCCGGGTGGCCGTTACGTTTGGCAGACCGCTTTCGGCTTGTGGGTGTTTGATATGATCATCACCTGCTGCCGGTGTATTGACGAGTCTTTAGAGTCCTACATAGAGGTTTCCTGGCTCAAGCAAAACGAAATAGGAGCGCATATGAGATATGTGCGGGACCGAGAATAATACCAGTATGTGATACTGAATTCTATTCTCGCTATTTGTATCATCGGACGGTTATATGAGATATAGCCGGGTTACCGAATAAAATGTTGATTCGATATATTGATGCACTTGACATTAGTCGGTTATATGCAGTATGACCGGATCATTAAATTAAGTGTTGATTTAATGATTTAATGTATAATTATATATTTGATATATTACTTTACATTAACTAGTATTGGTTCACTTAAGATTGTTTTTTCTCACTAGATTGTGCACATTGTATATATGATATATGTTTGTGCACTAGTTTGTATCATGTTTGATGATACATGCAAACTTGGGTGTGTATGCTTTAAACCATGTTTAGTTAATGGTTAGGGTTTTATTTTCTTTATTTATTTTGTAAAAACAAAATGGTGGCTTTTTTCTTTCTTTGCTTTAAGCTTCATGAAGCTTCTTAGCATTTTTCAAAGTCTTAACCATTTTGTCTTTATGCTTTGACCTAACCATCACCTAAACTATGGTTTGCTCTCTACATGAGTTATCTTCACCCATGGTTGCAATATGAGAAGACTTCACTTGATTTATTTTCAAGATAATTCATTTTTCTTTTCTTCTTCTTCTTCTTCTTCAAGAAGTGAAGAAACCTTTCTTGAAAAATTTCAAGTAATGAAATCAAGTGAGAAATCCAAATCCAAAATGAACCCACTTCCTATTTTTCATCCTCTACCACTTGCCATGTTGTATAGGGTGTTATCTTCACAAGTTTCATGACATACTGAAGATGGAGCTTGGTTTTGAGTTGCCTCGACGTAGATCATCTTCGGCATCGAAGTCAACGACCTAGCCCGATCATTTCTCCGACGAAACCATCGCTAGAGTCCGGGATTCTGATGATCGCAGCGGAGGGACGTCATCACGGAGCTAAAGAAGTGGAGGACGGATCTACAAAGGTTGTAATCCCTTTCACTTATTAACAAAGTTGTTTGCTTGCTTTTTCTTTCGCCTTACCTCTAGTAATCGATCTAACATTAGGGTTTCTCGGCACATGGAAAATTTGATTTTGGCATGGTTGATGCCTCATGGAACCTCTTGAGTGTGCCTAGGAACCCTACAACAGCGGTGTAATTCTTCTTAACCATAAGTACAGTTTTCAACCCGCGACACACAGCGAATGAGTTATTAGATTCAGGAGACTTATACAGAGTATTGTATTTTGTCCAGTGTTCATGAGGACATAGGGGTTGGTACTCGAACTATATTCTGTTTACTTGTGACTTCTCTAGTTCTTAGACATGTGTTTCGTAGAAATGCAAGGTTTAAGTTTGAGAAGTTATAGGTATAAGAATAAAGTAGAGAACCAGGTGTTGCAAGTATCAGGATTCCTTAAGGTGATCGAAGATGTAGATACTTGTGTATGGTATTCAGTTGATAGTAATGATTAAGAGAACTTGCTTCTCTTTCAGGTTACCCATAATTGGAAGCACTCTTAAGTTGAGTAATACTGATCGGCCTCTCTCCATTTAGTTGACATGCACTGGAGACAGCTGCATGATTTGAATCTGGTTCAATTAAATCAGTGCCTCTGTTTCTGTATTGGATATAGAACAGTTCATATCATGACATTGTTAAGGTACGGGGAGTTGTCCGGCTTATGCTTAAAACCAGACTCTGGATAACTCAAGGCACGTTTCTGTAATGGCTATTTGTGGGTTGACCCGGGCTATGACGAGGGTTAACTTTCTACCATCTGGAAGATCAATAGTGATATTGTTCTTGACTCGCCACAGTTTTAGTAAAATGGATTTTTTCAGAAAACAGTAGTGGGAGTATGGTAGAACTGGAAGTGATTCCAGAACCGCAAACGATTACTGAAAGTTTGATAAGAACCTAAACATTCAATCTGGTTTGACATTCCATTGGCCACTCCGCAGATATGGTGGGTAATCTCAGGCACCCGAGAGGTACTCTGGTAGCCTCAAGGACAGTGGCAGAGAGGTTCTTGTTTACCCAGACTTGCCATTGCTGTTGTTCCAGACTATGAGACCCGGCAGGAGGATGAGTATAGCGTCGTTCTAAACTAGCTTTAGAAGTGTACGTGTATATGACTCTGCCATAGGGTTGTCGTAGTCAGTGGGAGCAGCGGAAGTATAGTGGACAAGTAGCTTATGTCTATTTATGGACTAAAGCAGATATAGCGGAGATAGATCATCTATTTCTGATGCGACAGTCATAGGTTTGACTTCATCAGAATAGGGGATGGATCTGTTAAGAAGGTAGTAGGTTGTAATGTCCTGGTATTTGGATGACATACACATAGTAGGAAGTGATATCCCTATACTGCGATCGGTTATACTTTGGTTGTCACACAGTGGTTTCTCCACATGGGACATGGATATTATATCAGATATTCTGGTTATTAGATCTATGGTTTTAGATCTAGATTTGGGTAGTTTCCCAATCTGGGTACTTAGACAGCATTCTAAAGGTGTTTTAGAATGGACGACTCATGGCACGGTAGTGTACCTGCAGGTGATGGAGTCACCCTCTCTAAAGGTGTCTTACAGACTAAAGGGGAGAGGGATGCGTTTGATTGGCAGATCACTTGCTTAGGCAATTAAGTCAATCATGAGATGTCAAGTACCACACCAGACGTTGTTTTTGCACTAGATGCAATAAGTTGATATTAATCCAATCCTGGAGAAACGTTTGGAAGCAGTTTTAGAACATAAGTGGATGTTCTAGGGAAATGATAACGGCAGCCTCCTTCGGGAGATAGTTATCATTCTAGGCTTCCAAGGTGACCTGGATGACAGAGTGACTGTCAGAGTTATAGTTTTCCCTCTGACGAGGGGCAGTAGTTTGGACAGGAGGTCCAAGCGGATACTGAGGGAGGCATGGCGCAGGATACTGATTAAGTTCAGTTGACGATACAGTCTAAGAAGTTTGGATTTGGAGTTCATTTATAAACTAGGTCCCATCAGATATCCAGACATATTCTAAGACAGGTATTGCTCATTTCGGGAGATGGCTTTCTCCGTGAACTTGAGATAAAGAGAGACATAAAAAGAAACATCAGGGCGGGTCCACTCACTGAGGCTATTCCTCGAACGCAATAGTTTCGCAAACGGGTTTTGTGAGACTGATTAGTAGAGGAGTTGGGTGTTTGGTATCACACGGGTTGTGAGTATGTGGCATCGCAATAATTAGCCTTGAGTGCAAGTGGGAGATTGTTGGATATAGTGCCCTCAGAGTCAATTATTGAATCACAGGCACGTGATTGCAATGATTGAGGGAGGACCTATACCAGTAGGACAGTCTTACTCAAGTTGATAGTATGCTATCTGGTTTATCTTTATCATCGTGTACAGCTTTAGGTGACCTTACAGGTCACTATTGCACGTTGATAGAGCCCTTAGGATTCTTTCTTGACGGCCAGCAGTATGATGGCGATCATATACGTGGGAGCTGGGGTCTATAAGCACATCCTTAAAAGGTCCTTAGTCATGGGAGTTTCGAGACTGGGCATCGATACTCCATTAGTAGACTAGTGTATACAGTCAAGACCCCGACGAGAGGCGGTGGCCGGTCTCACAAGTCATTGGTGTCAGTTGGTTCACCTAAGATGTATACAGGTGCTCATTGGGTTATGAGTACACCGGACAGGACTCGCCGGGAACATGTTAGTTGGTATTATACCTAGCGTCAGATAGCACTTCCCTGGTGACATGTGTACAGGTTAGTTCATCGACCTGAGATCGTCATTTGTCTCGTGTGAGTTCCCACTGTGCTTTGATTACTACCCTACCACGGCTCAAAGGAGTCGTGCAAACAGGTTTTAGTTGGGTACAGTCCCGAGCCATATGGAGGCAGTGAGCGGATCGGCAGGGGTACGTCTCCTCCGGTATTGGGGGTGAGGTCACGCTGTGTCTAAGAGAGCCATTACACGAAGTCCTTGGCCAAGGCAGGAGATTTACTGGTAGGTATTCCAGTAGTATCTCAGGGTGTTCTGGGCTACACTCCGACACGACTTGTGCCGCTTTTTGGGGTCTGACTTTTACCAACCCCTAGGGCCGACATGCGATGCTCATAGACGAACGGACCGGACTGTACGGATATTGTCACTGACAGGCTCAGTAGGGTGTCAGGATGAGTTCGCTCATCGACCTCCCTTTTGGTCAATACCTGGTAGCCCGTTACGTACAGCTAGTGCCTCTGACGTGCTAGTGGTTAAATCCACAGCCAAAGTATTGACGAGTCTTTAGAGTCCTCCACAGACAGTTTTCAAGTTTCGGGCGAAACATTGTAGAGACCGTATGATATATGGCAGGGTTCGATCATATACGTGCAGTATTGCACGGATCATACTAGTGGGCTTTGGTTTAAGCCGGATCCTAGTATTAGATTTGTTGGATTACTTTAGTCTCATCGCATTCGCATTCAGTCGGAATGCGGGTGCAGGTATGTATATACAGGTGAGGGGTATCCTTGTGATCCGTCACGAGTTTACTTTAGATGTTGCCGTATCTTTTTATTGTTGTAAACATTTGGATTAATGTTTACAAATGGATATTGTGAGCTAGAAATCATGATTACAAGCATTAATTGTGACACATGCACAAGTGATGACTCATGGTCTCTTTCTTTGTACATGTGTCACATTATGAGCTTGATTTGTATTGATATGATAAGAAGAGAGAGAGGGGCTGCCTTATGAGTGAGTTTGGTCTTGTATTATTCTTGGATCTCTTTCATTTTATCATATGAAACACACAAAAGAAAAAGAAACCTCTTCTTCTTTTTCTTCTTCCTCTAGCTCATTATCTCCATCAATGGCAACACCTCTAACCTCCATCCAAATCAATGTATGCAAGAGACAAAGTGATCACAAACATTCTCTACAGCATCTTGGATACGTCGGCTAGCACACTTCGTGCCCGAGTTGCTTCGGATGAAGCGGGAGCCCGTAAAAAGACTCGAAGATGTGGTGCCCTTTCCGACGAGGAGATCGAGACCGGAGATGCCGCGAGGAGCTTGGGATGGTGGCCGAAGACCGAAGGACACGGATCGATCAGTATAGCCTTTCTATCCCTTCTCTAGATAGCTAGTTGTAGGTTAATGGTTCGATCCGGGTTTTAAGCATATGATAGCGCCGGTTTCTAGTTTAGAAAAAGTTTTCGTTTCCGCATTTTGGCCGCGGAACCGTGGCCGGGGCACTACCGTAGACTTACATAATGTATGTGATACTGTATACCAGACCAGATGTAGCTTACGCACTGAGCATTGTAAGCAGGTATTAGTCAAATCCAGGGGAGAAGCACTGGACAGCAGTTAAGAACATCCTCAAGTACCTGAGAAGGACTAAGGAGATGTTCTTGGTGTACAGAAGTGAAGGCCTCCAGATCGAGTCCTTCGCCGACTCCATCTTCCAGAGTGACAAGGATGACTCCAGGTCTATGTCGGGTTATGTCTTTACCCTCAATGGAGGGGCGGTCTGTTGGAAGAGCTCCAAGTAGGACACCGTTGCTGACTCGACGATGGAAGTGGAGTATATCGCTGCATATGACGCCGCGAAATAAGCAGTCTGGATGAGGAAGTTCATTACAGAACTTCAGGTGGTTCCATCCATTGTTGATCCAATACCTCTGTATTGTGACAACAACGAGATTATAGCTTTAGCGAAGGAACCAAGGTCCCATCAGAAGTCCAAACATATCATAAGGCGGTACTACCTGATCAGGGAGATCATTGATCGCCGGAAGATCGAGGTGCGGAGAGTAGAGACAGAGAACAACACTGCAGATCCACTCACAAAGGTCATCTCTCAAACACAGTTCGAGAGGCTAATCGAGATGATAAGTCTGCGATATGCCAATACATGGACCTAGTGCAAGTGGGAGATTGTTAGTGATATATTTCATAGAGGCCATTATTGTATAGTACCGGTTTGTATATTACATTTTGGAAGCTTGGGATATACACAGATATAATAACAATCTTGCTCAAAATGGTAGTATGCTACCTGCTTTGATTCTACCTCAATATGTGCATATCTCTTATACATATTGGTAAAGCCCTTAAGATCTTTGCTTGACTACCAGCGTTGTGATGGCAGTCACACTAGTGGGGGCTGGTTAGTCTATAAGCACATCCTTATAAAGGTCCCTAGTCGTAGGATTTTCGAGAAGGGGCATCGATACTCTAAAGTAGACTAATGTATACGCTTCTCATCCTAGCAGGGGAGATGGTCTGTCCCACAACCATTGGTATGTTGTACCGGAGATAGTATACAGGTGCTCATTGGGTTATGAGTTACACTGGACGGACTCATTGGGAACTGCTGGTTGGTATTATACCTATCGTCAGTTAGCAGTTTCCGGGTGGCATGAGTACAAGTTAGTCCGTTGACTTGACATCACTATTCGTCTCGAGTGTGTTCCCACTGTATTTAGATTACTATCCTACCACGGCTCAAAGGAGTCGTGCAAACAGGTAGTAGTTGGGTGCAGTCCCGAAGCACTTGGAAGCAGTAGTGGTTAGATAGGATTCGTCTCTCCTGGTATTGGGGATTGATATCGCGCTGTGTTCGGAAAGCCATTACATAAAGTCCCTGGCCAGGGAAAGCGAGATTTACTGGTAGGTACTCCAGTAGTTTCTCAGGATGTATTGAGCTCTATCCCGGCACGACTTATTGCGCTATTAGAGGTCTGATGGTTACCATCCTTATGTAAGTGCACGGCGGCGCCCCGGCCGTCAATCCGACGCCGGAATGCGGAAGCGGTGAATAACTAAAATTTTGCGGACTTTGCAAACCGGCACCACCGCGCACTAAACTCCGGATCGAACCATTAACTAGTCTAAGCTAACTACAAGAAAGGGAATAGAGATATACCGACGATCCAAGTCCTCCGGTCTTCTCGTCATGGTCCCGATCTCCTGCGGAAAAGTCCCGTCTCCTCCTCGTCGCCGGAAGTGCACCACATCGCCTACTTTGTTTACGGGCTCCCACCTCAATGCCGAGGCAACTCGGGCACGAAGCCGGCTACTCGACGTGCCCAAGATTCGTTGTAGAATTCGTAGAGAAGGAGTCTCATTTTTGGGGTTTGGAGTTGTGCCATTTTGTGGAAGAAAAGAGAGGAACTTTTGGAAATGAACTAGAGGGCTTTTCTAGTGAGCAAGAGAAACAAAATGCCACACATAAAATGAATCCATCCTCTCCATTTGGAATGGCCGGCCCCCCCCTTACCAAGTGAGATTGGAGAGAGAAAAGACAAGGGGGTGGGTGGAACAATAATGCAAGGTGGAGTGTCATGGAAAAAAGCAAGTGATGATGAGAGGCAATGATCACTCCCAAAACCAATACACTACCAACTAATCATCAACAACCATGATGCTAACAAAGTCAAGCCATCATGAAGTATGAAGTCAAGCAAGTCAAAGGAGGGTGCTATCATGATAAAACAAAATGCAAAGACCCCCTTCCACAAATGCCTATTTGCAACAATGCAAATAAGCCCTCCTCCACCAATCTTCGGCCAATGAACGGAACAATGGAAATCGGCCGAAACGGAAAGCAAACTGGCAACTCCAGAAAACTGGTCCCGTAATAAATTACAGGAAAACCCCGATACTGTGCATACACACCCGCATTTGTATTCCGACCGAAATACAAATGCAATGAGACAAAATCTACACTGTACTATACTAGAATCCGGCTTATACCAAAACCGGATAGTAATATCTGTTCGATCCTGATCCGTGCAATACCGCACGTATCTGATCGAACCCTGCCATATAACCATACGGCCTATAGTACAAACTGTCCGATCCTGATCCGTGCAATACCGCACGTATCTGATCGGACCTTGCCATATCTCCATACGGCCTCTACAACCTTTCGCCCGAAAGCTGAGTAACTGAAATGTGGGGGACTCTAAAGACTCGTCAACACCTTGGTTGTGGATTTAACCACTAGCACGTCAGAGGTATAAGCCAATACGTAACGGGCTACCAGGTACTGACCAAAAGGGATGTCTGTGAGCGAACTCAGCCTGACAACCCTACTGAGCCTGTCAGTGACAATATCCGTGCAGTCCGGTCCGTTCGTCTATGAGTATCGCATGGCGGGCCTAGGGGGTTGGTAAAAGTCAGACCCCCAAAAGCGGTACAAGTCGTGTCGGAGTGTAGCCCAGAACACCCTGAGATACTACTGGAATACCTACCAGTAAATCTCCTTGCCTTGGCCAAGGACTTTGTGTAATGGCTCTCCTAGACACAGCACGACCTCACCCCCAATACCGGGAGAGACGAACCCCTGAAGATACGCTCACTGCCTCCATGTGGCTCGGGACTGTACCCAACTAAAACCTGTTTGCACGACTCCTTTGAGCCGTGGTAGGGTAGTAATCAAAGTACAGTGGGAACTCACACGAGACAAATGACGATCCCCAGGTCGATGAACTAACCTGCACACATGTCACCAGGGAACTGCCATCTGACGTCTGGTATATGACCAACTAGCATGTTCCCGGCGAGTCCTGTCCGGTGTACTCATAACCCAATGAGCACCTGTATACATCTTAGGTGATCCAACTGACACCAGTGGCTTGTGAGACCGGCCACCGCCCCTCGTCGGGGTCTCGACTGTATACACTAGTCTACTAATGGAGTATCGATGCCCAGTCTCGAAACTCCCACGACTAGGGACCTTTTAAGGATAAGCTTATAGACCCCAGCTCCCACTTATATGATCGCCCTCATACTGCTGGTGGTCAAGCAAGAATCCTAGGGGCTCTATCAACGTGTAATAGCGACGTGTCAGGTCACCTAAAGCAGTACACGATGATAAAGGTAAACCAGATAGCATACTATCATCTCGAGTAAGACTGTCCTACCGGGATAGGTCCTCCCTCAATCATTACAATCACGTACCTGTGACCTAATAATTGACTCTGAGGGCACTATCTCCAACACCTTATAGGCCCGATATGCGAGTATCTTAGATGAACAGACCGGACTGCATGGAGATTGTCACAGATATGCTCAGTAGGAGTTCAGATGAGTTTGCTCATCGGTCTTCTTATCGACAGATACCTGGGTAGCCGTTACGTGCAGCTAGTACCGCTGACAGACTTGTGGTTAAATCCACCGCCGGCGTATTTTTGAGTCTTTAGAGTCCCACACAGAGGGTTTCCCTGTTTCGGGCGAAACGATGTAGAGGCCATATGGTTTTACGACAGGGTTCCGATCATATACGCGTACTGGCTGCACGGATGTTGTTCGGACGGATAATACTAGTGGGCTTTGGTTTAAGCCAGATCCTAATATTATATTATTGGATTATTATTATCTCATTGTATTCATATTTTTCGGAATACGAATACGGGTATGTATATACAGTGAGGGCATTCTTGTAATTTCACAAGAGATGCTTCTATAAAGGGACAGCTCATTATTTGGTTTATCTATTTTTGGAAATAGATTAATGAGGTGGAAATTGGAGATATTCATGGCATGGAGTGAAGCATGGCTCATTGCATTTGTTTATTGGTTTGTGGTTACTATTGAAGCATAGTTGCTATTTTCAATAGGAAAATAATCCATGCTTCATGTGAGATAATGAGTGAGCCATTTTTCACTTGTCTTTGACCTAGTTCATTTGCTCATTTTGTTTCTCTCTCCAATTTTCCTCTCTTTCTTCCTCAAAAATCCTAACCTTCACATGTGTTGTGAGCCATAGGATTATATGAGATAAACACTCCTTTATATACTCTACATATTCTAAGCTACCTAGCTTAACGCATTAGGTATCTTAGTTATCTCGGTTTAGAGGTTAGAACTTGAAGTATAGACTCTCGGGTGGATCATCTTCGACACGAGGAGGCCGGCGATCAAGCGCGATCCGGATCTTCGAGGAGCTCAAAAAGAGAAGGAGAAGAAGACCCGAAGGACAAGTAACAAGGAGGTATAAAACTCTTACCGAGTAGTTAAACCTCCAAGTAGAATAGCTAGTTAAGATTTCCGTAAAGATTCTGGAGTTAAATTCGGTGCTGCATAGTATGAAAAATTGTTTTTTTGTAAATTCCGCCTCCCCATAAGTGCGTGGGGTGTGCGACATCGACTTACATCTCAAATATAGGACAGCTCGGAGACGAACTATTCGCCGGCGGTCAGCCGAAGAGAGAACGTACTCCAGAATGGTCTTCTAAAAGGTCGGGCGCAACCTCGAAGGCTAGGCGCTGAGAAATGTCCCCAATGGATCATACTTATTCCAGTTCCGTAGTCCCTAGAAATCTAGTGGACGTACGTGAACGACACGTCATCTGCTATGTATCGTAAATCTGGGGGTTCCCGTCTGTGAGCCTCATCAGCGGTCCATTGGGACTTATTGTTAAAAAGAGCTAAACCTTTTTATTTGATAAAGTAAATAAATATATGCAATTTTTTCTTATAATTTAGACTAGAATATTTTGCTAGTTAAATTCTTGTTGAGACTTTTTATGAAATTATCGGATATAACTAAGGCTTCATTATACAGAGCTACGTACGGAGAGTAGCTAATTTCGCCAGGCTTCTAAGAACAGGACGAAGCACGCACCGCCCTTTGTATCTCTAAAAACTAAAGAAATTGAGAGCTGAACTCTCTTTCAACTTTCCAAATTCAATTCTCTCCCTCATCGAATCTCAATAAAGAGGCGAATTCCAAGATCGAAACTTTAAAGAAGATCACGAGCAAAATGTGGATCTTAGCCGGATATTTGCTGCTATTTTCTGCAATTTTTCCCATCGGTTCTCTCGCCGAGGGGGTCACGCCATCAGAAGCCAAGCAACTTCGAGACGAGGTAAGACCTCAATTTCTTGAATTCTTTTCTTTGTTCTTGTAGAATGAGAGATTTCCCCCCTTGAAATTCTGCGCCTTTTCGCGTTTAATTGATCATCATGTCATAGTTAAAGAGTTTTGTGCAGTGGCGAATTCTTGAGATCTTTATTTTAGGGTCTTAGTAATTAGTATTAGAATGTGATGCATCACTTTATGAGAGCCGATTTCGCATAACACCAGCAAAATCTCATCTTGCTCGGATAAATTTTGAAGAGGCCAAATGATTAGGGACCGTACATAGCAAGAAACTGTAGGAATTGAGTCAAGAATGGGACTAGGGTCCAGGGAGATGGATGAAATTTCTTTATTGAGCGAGGATCGAAGCTTAGGGTGCTCTTTGGATCCGTACATATGAGCTTTGGATCCTGATGATGCTCTATATTGGCGACCTTCAAGATCAGGACACGTGGCAGATGATGTGTCCCAGAACTCAGAAGAGAGGGCCCACAGGGGCCGATCGGGCCACCCCTGTACCAGACCTACGAGCACAAAGCTGGCTCACCTCAGGGCCCCTGCAAATTGGCCTCCTCGGCCTCTCAGCTCGCCTCCGAGCTACCGCAGGACCAAGATACCTCGGCCCTCTCACTCGTTCCCGAGCTCTCCCGCCGAGACCATCTTCCTCGGTCCCTCCGACCGACCAACTCCACCACTCACAGGCGTAACCGCCGCTCTGCAAATCTCGCTACGCGCAGATTCTCCGCCAGCAACGTCCCACGTTCCACGCCATCACGATCTCCATTAATGTGCGATCCGCTCTTTACGCGGGTGTGACGTCGGGAGCGTAACTGCCGGCTAGATTCTCGCGCCTGCTGCTGCGTGCCGCCGCCGCTATATAAACCCCCATCACAGAGGGGTCAAGTAAGCCATCATTTACTCTTTTAAGCCGTTACCCTGCTCGGATCTCATCACTAACTTGAGCGTCGGAGGGTCCTTGGTGGTACCAAACCACCCCGGGACTTCTTTGCAGGTACTCGGCACTAACTCTCTCATTTCACCTCTTCCTCCAAAAACCCATTGAGACCCACACGTGACGGAGGATAATCAACTAAGTCCACCGCGAGATCAACGAAAGACAACATCTGACGGAGACATGAAAAGGAGCTCCATCAGTTGGCGCCGTCTGTGGAAACTTAAAACTCCACAAGAACAAAAGTTGGCCTTTCGATCTCCATCCACATGGCATGCGATCACCCTGAAGATCCAGATCGTCATCAACGCCCTCGCCGGCCGAATAGACTGACTACAGTCCATCGTGGAGGCGCTCGTCCGTGTCCAAACGGCCGGGCCAGGGCCCCAGATCGCCGCTCCTCCTCCAGGAGACTCTGCCCTCATCGGTACGGTTGACCACCGGCAAGCTACGTCCCATGGCCACAGGTCTCACGGGCCGATACTCTCTGAGGCCCGCTGGGCGCTCCACAGCTCTACGCCGGGCTCGCCACGGCGGCTCGAGGACCACCTCGCCCGGGGATCAAAGCCCTCGCCAAGAGACAACCACGCAGCTTCACTGCCTGGTTATCCTTAGCAGGCCTCCTACGGCCCCTCCAACGCTAAGGATCAAAGTCCTCCTTAGAGGCGGCCGAGCGGCTTCCCTGCTCGGCTATCCCTGGACGGTAGCTTCCCTACTCGCAACGCCAGGGATCAAAGCCCTCGCCAAGAGGCAACCGCGCGGCTTCACTGTCCGGTTATCCTTAGCAGGCCTTCTACGGCCTCTCCACCGCTAAGGATCTAAGCCCTCACTAAGAGACAGCCCGGCAGCTACCCTGCTCGGTTATTCCTGGCGGGTAGCTTCCCTACCGCAACGTCAGGGATCAGAAAGCCCTCCCAGAGGCAGTCGAGCCCGAGGATCCCTCGCTCGGCTATCCTTGGCGGGTAGCTTCCCTACCGCAACGCCAGGATCAGAAAGCCCTCCCAGAGGCAGTCGAGCCCGAGGATCCCTCTCTCGGCTATCCTTCAGGACAAAAGCCCTCACCAAGAGGCACTGGACAGTAACCCTGCCCGGCTAAGGGTTCTTGGTAGGCTTCTTACAGCCCCTCCCGCGCTAAGGACCAAAGTCCTCCCAGAGGCAGTCGAGTCCTTGCTCGGCTGTCCTCGGCTGGTAGCTTTCTACCACAACCGACAGGGATCAAAGTCCTCGCCAAAAGGCACCGGGCAGTAACCCTGCTCGGTCCCCGTCCTGAAGAATCAAAACCCCTCGCAAGAGGCAACCGAGCCCGATCCTTGCTCGGTCATCTCCGTCTGGTAGCTCCCTACCCACGACGCCAGGGATCAAAGCCCTCACAAGAGGCATTCGAGCGGCTACCCCGCTCGATCATCCCAGGCTGATAGTTGCCTACCCACGATGCCAGAGATCAAAGCCTTCGCCAAGAGGCACCGAGCAGCTACCTTGCTCGGCCATCCTTCGCAGGCCTCTCACGGCCCCTCCAGCGTCAAGGACCAAAGCCCTCGCCAAGAGGCATCGAGCAGCTACCCTGCTCGGCCATCCTTTGCAGGCCTTAAACGGCCCCTCCAATGCCAGGGATCAAAGTCCTCCTTAGAGGCGGCCGAGCGGCTTCCCTGCTCGGCTATCCCTGGCCGGTAGCTTCCCTACTCGCAACGCCAGGTATCAAAGCCCTCGCCAAGAGGCAACCGCGCAGCTTCACTGCTCGGTTATCCTTAGCAGGCCTCCTACGGCCCCTCCATCGCTAAGGATCTAAGCCCTCACTAATAGGCAGCCCAGCAGCTACCCTGCTCGGTTATCCCTGGCGGGTAGCTTCCCTACCGCAACACCAGGGATCAGAAAGTCCTCCCAGAGGCAGTCGAGCCCGACCCTCGCTCGGCTATCCCTGGCGGGTAGCCTCCCTGCCGCGACGCCAGGGATCAGAAAGTCCTCCCAGAGGCAGTCGAGCCCGAGGATCCTTCGCTCGGCTATCCCTGGCGGGTAGCTTCCCTACCGCAACGCCAGGGATCAGAAAGCCCTCCCAGAGGCAGTCGAGCCCGAGGATCCCTCGCTCGGCTATCCCTGGCGGGTAGCTTCCCTACCGCAACGCCAGGGATCAGAAAGCCCTCACAGAGGCAGTCGAGCCCGAGGATCTCTCGCTCGGCTATCCCTGGCGGGTAGCTTCCCTACCGCAACGTTAGAGATCAAAAAGCCCTCCCAGAGGCAGTCGAGCCCGAGGATCCCTCGCTCGGCTATCTTTCAGAACAAAAGCCCTCGCCAAGAGGCACCGGACAGTAACCCTGCCCGGCCAAGGGTCCTTGGTAGGCTTCTTACAGCCCCTCCCGCGCTAAGGACCAAAGTCCTCCCAGAGGCAGTCGAGTCCTTGCTCGGCTATCCACGGCTGGTAGCTTTCTACCACAACCGACAGGGATCAAAGTCCTCGCCAAGAGGCACTGGGCAGTAACCTTGCTCGGTCCCTGTCCTGAAGGATCAAAAGCCCTCGCAAGAGGCAACCGAGCCCGACCCTTGCTCGGTCATCTCCGTCTGGTAGCTCCTACCCACGGCGCCAGGGATCAAAGCCCTCACAAGAGGCATCCGAGCGGCTACCCCGCTCGATCATCCCAGGCCGGTAGTTGCCTACCCACGATGCCAGAGATCAAAGCCCTCGCCAAGAGGCACCGAGCAGCTACCCTGCTCGGCCATCCTTCGCAGGCCTTTCACGGCCCTCCAGCGTCAAGGATCAAAGCCCTCGCCAAGAGGCACCGAGCAGCTACCCTGCTCGGCCATCCTTTGTAGGCCTCAAACGGCCCCTCCAGTGCCAAGGATCAAAGCCCTCATCGCGAGGCCGCCGAGTCCCTTCTTGTCCGACGCATCCCCAGCGGGCATCCTCCTGCCCATCAGACGCTGAGGATCTCAAGCCCTCATCGCGGGGCCGCCGAGTTTCTTCCTGCTCGGCGCATCCCCAGTGGGCATTCTCCTTCCCATCAGACGGTGAGGATCTCAAGCCCTCATCGTGAGGCCGCCAAGTTCCTTCCTGCCGGTCAGACGCTGAGGATCTGAAGCCCTCATCGCGAGACCGCCGAGTTTCTTCCCGCTCGGCGCATCCCCAGCGGGTAGCTTCCTACCCAACAAGAGACATCAGGTCTATCCAAGTTCGAGTAATCCCCCCTCGACTTCGGCGTCATGGAGATGCCTCCTTCTCAGCAGCGCTTGACACACTTGGCAAGTGATTAAAATCAACTTGGCGACCGATCGCTCCGCTTGTCGTTCCCGCACTGGGCTGCATCCCATCAGACGCCGCAGGTCTGCACACGTCGCGTCGGCCAACCGACGCTTGACACGCAGACAGTCGCTTCAGTTACAGGGTACACAAACTGGCACACCTTCCTTAAATGCAGAGATTTAGCCCTGATTCGCTGGCAGAAAGGGCAGCTGACAGCTCGGGGACACGTCCTGACGAAATCTTAGGAGGGAGCTCTCCCCGGACGGCCGGCAGTCCACTCTTGGTCCGACCCGCTAGCTGGTCGGGACAAGAGTGGGGGGTTAATGATGATGCTCTATATTGGCGACCTTCAAGATCAGAACACGTGGCAGATGACGTGTCCCAGAATTCAGAAGAGAGGGCCCACAGGGGTCGATCAGGCCACCCCTGTACCAGACCTACGAGCACAAAGCTGGCTCACCTCAGGGCCCCCTGCAAATTGGCCTCCTCAGCCTCTCAGCTCGCCTCCGAGCTACCGCAGGACCAAGATACCTCGGCCCTCTCGCTCGTTCTCGAGCTCTCCCGCTGAGACCTTCTTCTTCGGTCCCTTCGACCGACCAACTCCACCACTCACAGACGTAACCGCCGCTCCGCAAATCTCGTCACGCGTAGATTCTTCGCCAGCAACGTCCCACGTTCCACGCCATCACGATTCCCATTAATGGGCGATCCGCTCTTTACGCGGGCGTGACATCGGGAGCGTAACTGCCGGTGAGATTCTCGCGTCTGCTGCTGCGTGCCGCCGCTATATAAACCCCCATCACAGAGGGGTCAAGTAAGCCATCTTTTACTCTTTTAAGCCGTTACCCTGCTCGGATCTCATCGCTAACTTGAGCGTCGGAGGGTCCTTGGTGGTACCAAACCACCCCGGGACTTCTTTGCAGGTACTTGGCACCAACTCCCTCACTTCACCTCTTCCTCCAAAAACCCATTGAGACCCACACACGACGGAGGATAATCAACTAAGTCCACCGCGAGATCAACGGAAGACAACATCTGACGGAGGCCTGAAAAGGAGCTCCATCAGATCCTTTAAAGAGACATAACGAAATTCTAACTATTACAAAACCATCGTTCATTCATTCATCTCTCCGTGGCTAATCTTTTACTTATACACTCGCAATAACCAAATATCAAACAACCTTCTAACTACATTTTCCAACACTGTTTATTCACTAATCCTAATCAATCAAATGAAAACATGATCATTTAGGTCATTGTATCTGTTTTTGTTAAAGGATAGTTTGAGTTTGAGAGGCGTAAATTTTTCGTTCTTTAACAAATCAATAAGCAAATCGTGGAAGACCTCCGGTTTACGACTTCTGTTATTGTTGGTAGTGAAAATATTTAGCAACTGCATATCTAGTATTGGTTTTGTTTACGAACACATATCTCTATGAGCTTTACTAGGTGATACACAGTTCTTTATGGACCAAGAGCATCTCAACTGGTTTCTTTATTTTTGTAGGCCATAGAATGTAAGCATCTCTAGTCTGATATATTATTTGCCTTCGGTCATGGCTTAAGAGAAGATTTGAACATTGGAATTTATGGAATTAGGTTCGCCAATTTCTTTTGTACCAAGCTTAATCTTAATGCATGATTCCAAAGGATTTCACTAAACAAGCCGAAAGCAATGAACAAACCTAAATGTGATTTTAAAATACCTTTGATCAACACAAAAGCAATATTTTTCACAGGTTCTTTCTTTTACTGATATTCAAGTTTGGTGACTGGTTTATGCAACTACCATGTGAAATCCCATGCGACACTTAATTTCCTCCTCGCACTGACACACATGATGGGGAATGCATTATGAATTTGCAAAATAGGTGGATGTTCCATCTAATGTTGAAACTTAAGGTTTGCCAACTTATTTTTATGATAACAAAAGAGACAAGCAGATGCTGACCACTGTTCAAAAATTCGTTATTCAGTTTGGAATCAACAATAAATTTGATCATGGAATAATAGAGGGGCCATCAACTGGCTTTGAATCAGGTGACAATTCGATCTATAAAGCCATAAGGCAAACTTCTTGATGGGATTGCTCTAATCTTAGAAACTAATGAAGTTCATTAGTAGATCAAAAGATGGAAACGAGAGCAGAATATCAAAGAAAGAAGCGACCATTTTAATCTGTTATCTTGGATTCTATAACTTTGTAGGTCAACCAAGAGTGACAGTATAAGTGAAAGAGATCCCTTGCAAGTGTCTGATTGTGAAAACTAAATGAACTGCCTTCAAAAAATTATGAAAGATTTATGAATGTTTGGGATTACCGCTAAAAAACGAGATTGCGATTTTCTAATGGAAACTAGATGCAATGATTTGATCTCGGTCTTCAATACCTTGATTTATTTCATGCAAGCTAAAGTCTTATTCTTTTGCTGTAGGTCCATGAGATGTTTTATCATGCCTTTGATGGGTATATGCAAAATGCTTTTCCTCTTGACGAACTGAGACCCTTAACCTGCAAAGGGGAAGATACACTTGGTGGCTATGCGCTAACTCTTGTAAGCAAAATTCAGTGCATCATTCCAGTTGTTGATAGTGACATCTTTGCAAAGTTTTAACGCACACAGACATTATACTTTGATTGTTTATGTTTTTGGTTGTTGTCATTCATCCAATTGAACAGATCGACTCCTTGGATACATTGGCCTTACTAGGGGATCGTGAACGGTTTGGTGCAGCTGTTGAATGGATTAGTAGAAATGTTCATTTTGATATTGTAAGTAGCACGGAACATTGTGATTTCCATAATCATGTCAATACATAAAATAACTATAGTGAAGCTCATTATCAGCATTTACCGAACCATTGGTAGTTTGATAACTCGTACCAAAAGTATATTTAAAATGAAAAAACCCATAAAATTACACCATATATTTTATTTAATCTGCAACATCTCCTATGATAGGTCCTAGTCTCAACCCCATATCCCATGCTTTCAGTTTTGGCTTTATGAATTTGGCTTTACTTTTATGTAAAGGGCTAAACCTTAGTGAACATGCTTTTGCTGAAACTTGTATTGGCACTTGAGCCTGACCATTGGACCCTTTTCATGTCATTCACATACTTATTCGTCTTGGATCTCCTTTGATATTCGCTTAACATGTCATAGGCTTGACAAATAACCCAATCTCAAGCTTGACAAATTACATTTTGGCATCTTTATGGGAAGTAAGTTTGCAGCCAATCATGAAGCTGGGCCAGATATGAGAATGTTTTGTATAATTTTTTTCTTGGGGAAAAGATCGATAAGGGACCCAATCGTTTCCCGAGACATGACAATTTGGAACAGCAGATCCTTTACATAACCGTTATTGGACATCCATCCGTTATTTGTTTAACTAAAGGAAAACCATGGCGATGTCTCTAAGTTCACACCATATTCCAGGAAAGCTAGCTCTAGATAGCAGGTCAAATTAATACATGCAATGTTCAAACAACCTTAATTCTGTTGCCAGGGAACCAATCGTCTAGTGTGAATATTGCATATTTTAGTGATGATCCTACCATGGCACAAGCTTGACTCTTCAATTTTTAGAACTTTGTTAACTATTTTCAGATTAACTCAGTATAATGTTAACAATACATGCTTTGTATCCTATGTCTATTTCATTCTAGCTTTCTTTCTTTACATTATGAAGCTACGGTGTTTCCCCCCTGAATTGCATTGTTGGTTGATGATCCATACATTATCGCACTTTATTCTCCCTCCTGTCTTCAACCTCACCCCCTCTCCATCTTCTGATCTTAGTTATTCAATTATATCAGCATCAGTTTTATCACCATTTTATTTTTTAATGCTAAACTAATATCTTTAATACACGTGCAGGACAAAACAATTTCAGTTTTTGAAACGACAATTCGGATTCTCGGAGGATTACTCTCTGCTCATCTTATTGCTAGTGATTATGCCACGGTATACTATCCCATTGCAATATTTTGTATTATTCTAAGATTTTTAAAACCTTTCTTCCATTTGAACCTATCAGTAATGTTCCTCCTTATTATACCATTAAGTGGCCTTTTTTTGGGAGTTCTGGAGGTTTGATTTTAAGAGGGGGGGGGGGGCTCAATTCTTAGGCAGAGTGAATTTTCCTCTTTGACAACAAAAGTACCAAATGAAGTAACACGACTATTCTAATATTAATAGATTTGAGAAGAATGACTTAGAAGATGGACTAAAATTCAATACATATACCTCTAGGGGAACCTTGTATATTAATGATTGTAGATTTGGGTTTTATGTTATTCTGTACATCTATTCAAATTTCTAATGGGTTGAACCACAGTATGCCATCTTATG
This sequence comes from Agapanthus africanus, assembly GCA_030015575.1. NCBI lineage: Eukaryota > Viridiplantae > Streptophyta > Magnoliopsida > Asparagales > Amaryllidaceae > Agapanthus > Agapanthus africanus. The sequence goes on from CM057337.1 coordinate 522,665,241, forward strand.
AATGTATATGTTCCCATAAAGTTCTTGTTTAGCTCTCATATATGAAGATGGATGAATAGAATATTCACACAAAATTAAAAGAGTCCAAAATACAGTAAAAAAGCATAACACAAGCTATGGCCTTCGGATGATGAAAAAGAACAATACAAGAGTGCAATCTCAATCAACACGAATTCCTTTGGAAACCCAAGGCTGGCAAACACAGAGTGTGCATGTAGAAAAGTTTGATTAGATGGTCCGGGGTAAATAGACCTGTTGGATGGTTGAGATTGTACAACCACATTGAATTTGTCAAGCTGTGAAGATTGTATGCTTGTTGAGAAGTGAATCTTGATCCTTAAATTCTCATATTGTTTATTCTACTACACACCTGCATATCTGCTGAGTGCAACCAAGTTTGAGGGAGTCTGTTTTTTTTTCCTTTGATGAATATATCTGAAAAAGTGAAAGAGAAATATGTTAAATCCCTCATCATCCATTCTGACCGGGCTTTTCTCTAGTTTCCTCTGTCATACATTCTCTTGAATGATTATTAGGAAATTCTCAAGTCTCCATCTCCATCATCTTAGTTTTGTTGTAAACTATGTCGATAAGAGAGGAGCTTTCCATAAAATTTATTAGGCCCTTTGGCAATAAGGAGACCCAGCGGAGCGGCAATGCGGTTTTAAGCTCATACACACGAGTAGTAGTTCTCTGAAAATTCTCAGCAGGAGAAATTATCAAAGAAAAGATGTCTCAAGTTATTGTCTAAAAAGAGAGAATGAAAAGATATAGTCACAATTAGGGAGTTCTATGAGGATAAACTTAGGTAATTGCTGATAAGAGACACAAAACTTTTGTGGGGACTAATAATTTGTAATTTTGCATTGCCATGGAAAGAAAATTAATCTGCTATGCATAAAGTTTTAACTGGGATTCACAAGAAAAGGTCACCCCTACTATTGCAGCCCTTTTTGTTTATCTCCACTTCAAATTTGTGGGAGAAATTCTTCTGTCAGAGTTGTTCCCCACCAGAGAGCATAGGTCCTTCCTTAGATTCATGTGCATCCTTTTTAGTGTATTTTGATTGCCAAGGTAGCTTTAATTGACTCTACATTAATGCTTGCAACGGTTCTCCTTTCATTGCCAGTAGGAAGTTGAACAAAACACACAACTAAACCAGTGGATATATCAAGCATTTTCTTACTCGAGACTACTTCTGTACTTCAACACTTGCTTGCACTGTTAATAATAAAATCACTGGCAAATAACTAATGTGTTGTAAGGTCAGATTGTTATTCCATGTTCCAAGAGACACTATCCATAGTTAGTCCTACCCAGATTTTTCCCCTTAAAACCAACATATATCAAGTTTTTATTTATAAAAGATTTTGTATAATTATCCCCATCTATTAGATGTAGGCAGCAAATCTTCATAGGCAAATAGGAAATATATGCAAGATCGAATTGGTCTCAGTAAGTATAGTCTAGGATTATAATGTATTGCTTATATATAACAGGCTGCCTGTACTTTGTGTCACATGCAAGATGTTACTTTTTTTAATTTCATGCCCATATACATGCTTTTGATACAGCTGAACAATCTTTCTGGTAACATCTATGAGTCACATTTTCCCACCATTGCTTATTTCATTCAACTGTTTCCTTACTAGAACTGCATTTTTCATTCCCTGTGAAGATGGTGTTTCTTGGACAATGTTTCCTGATGCTAAAGACCAGAGAAATGTGCCTGAAGTTGTTATCTTTGTTTTCTTTCTATTCTCTGCAATATGTGCAATAATTTGGATCTTTACATGGTCATAGGCTCATAACTTGGTTGCAAAATAATTTCTTGTTCTCGTTTGTCACGCCCGTGATTTAAATTACAATTCATGACTATGTCTATACTGATAGTCTGTTATCTTCTTTTGTTTACTGGGGACACATAAGATATTTGTAAGGTAAAACATTCATATGTTTCTGAATTACTTAACTGACTAGTTCTGCATTTGTCCATAATCTTTCCCACTATTTTTGTCTCAGTCAACACCTAGTATTAGGAAGAGGAATGGGAATAAATACTGTAGAAATCTGCATCAGTCATATAATAAAGTTTTCTGTGGATAAATATTATTCGGCACCTAATATGACTGTCATGAAAAGCTTTCGGTTGGACGCTTATCATTCTACTTTTTTATTCTAGGGCATGAAGTTGCAGTCTTATGATGACGAGTTACTTCATTTAGCTGAAGATTTGGCTCAGAGAATGTTACCTGCATTTGACACACCTACAGGTTTATTTGCTTACTCATGGAATTAGACCATTAACAACAAAAAAACAACTAATCCTCTAGAAATTTCAGCATGCAATTTTTTAAAGTCTTCTCATAGTCCTTTCCTCTCCATTAACTATCCTAACCGGCACACTTATTGTTGTCCTTGCACTTTGTCCAAAGACTCCAAACCATCTCAATCGATTTCATAATTTACGCTAATTCCAATTTCTTATAAATCTCTTGTATCTTTCCTATCTGTTTGTTAGCAAATTTGATAGTAATCCATTTCAACATCCTCATTTTTTCTAAATTGATCTTTGTTATGACCATTTAGCTCTAATAAAAAAATTCCCTTCAATTTCGTTTGTATTCTTTAATCACATAATACTTCACAAGCACTTCAGTTTTAATCATCCCTTTTTGTTTCTATAAATAACATCCTCTTCAATCTCAGCATCATGATTTGATCCTAAGCAGCAACAATGATCACTCTATTTTGACACTCATGTCTCATTAATTCCACTAAAATTGCATAACATTGACACAATAAGCTTTTCTCTGGCTTTCTACTTCAGTTTGTCAGAAAGTTGGACCGATGGTAACGGGGAGAGGCTACCAAAACAAAATTCTATGAAATTCTAGGCAATTTCTTAGTCATGAAAGCAACATGTTCTTCTGAACTTAACCATTAAGCAATCTAGAATGCTAAGTTGCAAAAGCAACCTTCTGTCAAGATTGAGAATAATGACTCATAGTCCCATTTGCCCCACTATTTGCTCCAAGGGTTTTCCTTGCTTCATCGATAATTTAGGAGATCAGCATACTCATTATTCTCGAGTATAATTTTCCATCACTACAACTGGTAATGTTGGATATTTCAGCCTTTTTTAATTAATAAATTATATGCCACAGATATTGTTTCTATTTTCTTCTCTTAAGAAGAAAACTATAGTTTTCATATCTATTGTTGTCTATTGCATAAAAAAAATTGCCATCTTCTTCTGATGGGGCCATGTCGAGACAATGAAACTATTATATGATTAAAGATCAAGTAACCATATGTAATTGCAATAACTTATAACAATATTGTCCATATGCTATTATGTTCTAACTTTTTTACAGTTTGATGCGACAGTCTTCCTCCCCTACCTCTCCAGTGCTACTGATTTGTTTGTGTGCTTAAATAAAATGTCCTCTATATTGTAGATATCACATCACTATAGATATTTTCTTTCTTAGCCATATCATGTATTATATAGTCTATGTTCTTTGATAATAACTTTCTTTGCTCCTACTAAATTTTTTGGGTTGTTTTGCAGGAATTCCATTTGGCTCTGTCAATTTATTGCGTGGAGTGGATGAACACGAAAGCAAGGCAGGAGTTTTTACATTATCTTCTCACCAAATTAAACTTTATTGATTGTCTTCTCACTCTTGAGGGTCATGGTGGATTATTAGCTATTTGGCTTTTCAACTTTGATGTGTTACCATAGTAAAGAAGTATGCATTACAGCTTTAGTTCATATTGGAATTTTTTATGAACTTGCACTGCATCTTCAACTCTACCTAGAACTTTACTCGCACAAGCTTATACAATTCAATTATAACATCTCTAAGTTCGATTGCTGACATTCTCGACTTAAATTATGCCATAGTGAGCTGCTTTTTCTTCTACGCATTCGATAGTAATTGATGTTGACAGAAATAAGTAGTATTTCATAAGGTGTGATTTCTTGGTTTGCTTTAAGCATTTCCTCTGATATGCTCTTTGGAATGTTTAGGCTTTCAAATTATTGTGACCTTCTTATATCAATTCATAACTATTTATTTTCCATTTTACGAGAGATTTTAATAGTTTGAAAATACACCTGTAGATAACATCAACAGCAGGTGGGGGTACTTTGACATTAGAATTTGGGGTGCTGAGTCGTCTGACAAACAATTCCAGTAAGTACACAACCTTGCCTCTTTTACCATGTGCACCTGTAATTATCTTTTTTTTTTTATAAAACAAGCTCCTGTAGAGAGTGTTTTCGCATAAACTGTATTAGTAAGATTTTAAGGTATTTAATCTGACTTTTTCGCATGGAGTAAATTGTGAAGTATTTCTTAGAAAATAAATTTGAAGATTCTGTTAGATATACCGACATATTCGATATGCAGCTAATTCCAGTATTTTAATTATGCATCCTTTCTTAGCATGGCTGAAGTGTCAAATTTTGGCTCCATTTTATTGTTTAGTGGTAATAATTATTATCTAAGTAGCATGGATTTCTTATTGAGTAGGCATTGAAAGTGTTTATTATCACCACCACTGGGTTTTACTAGCATCAAGCATGCCATTTTAAAATTTTTTGGGTGCTAATTAACACTAACCTAGAATCTAAACTAGATGATTAGGGTTTTAACTTGATATCAAGAAAACTACATAAAGAGAATGAGGCTACAACCTTTGTAGACCGTGTCCTTCTCTTCAAAAGCTCCGTGTAGTAGTCCACGCGACTCCATTAGGCTCTACTTGAAGTTGGATCGAGCTTCCTTTGCGATCTTCATGCCGAAGATGATCCATTCGAAGCTCCGCTAATCCAATCTAGCTCTTCACTAAACTCTTTAGTGAAGAAAACACACTACACTTAATTGCTAATCAAGTGTAGGATGGTGAAGTAGGGGTTCTAAACTCACAAGGATTATCACAAGCTCAAGATTTCACAGTCACGTGAGGGATTGAGCTTGGAGATGATAGTGAGGAGGAAGGAGAGCTAGAGAGCAAATGAGCCCATGTCAAGAAAAAAGGAACAAGTGTGAATCAAATTGTGTAGAATGGCTTTTTATTTTACTTCACTTTTTGAAGCATACAATTCTCCTCAATAAAGAATTGTCACCATGCTTCAATAGTGTGAAGTAAATGAATAAAAAAATACACAAGCCATGCTACACCCATTCCACCAAAGTTTTCCCATTTTCCACCTCATCATTTCTATTTTCCAAAAATAGAAAATGCCATGCTTCATTTTAATATATATATATATATACACATACATATATCAAATATATATTAATATATATATATATATTAAGTAAATAATTAGTGAGCAATAATATTAGTTAATATATAATTATATCAAATATAAATATATATATATATATATATATATCATATTATTAAATCAACACTTGATTCGATAATCTGGTTATATCACATATAACCTGACCGATAACAGATAATCGCCAAATTAGAATACGGTATCTTATACTCGTATTCAATCAAGCCCCTGCACATATCAGCATATATGCCCTATTTCGTTTCGCTTGAAGTAGGAAACTTCTGTGTGGGGACTCTAAAGACTCGTCAATACGCCAGCAGTAGGTAATGATCACATCAGTTACTCACAAGCCGTCAGCGATACTAGCTGGACGTAACGGCTATTCAGGTATTGAGCGAATAGAAGATCAACAAGAAAGTTTGTCCAAACTCTCATGAAGCCTATAAGTAACACTTATCGTACAGTCCGGTCTTTTCGTCTGATATGTCGCATTTCGAGTCTAAGGGTGGAATCGTCAACCCCAGTAACTTGATAAGTCATGCCGATGTATGGCTCATAACGATTCGAGAAACTACTGATAACTCTTACCAGTAAATCTCATCAGCCATGACCAGAGACTTACTGTTATAGCCAATCGAGCATAGCGCAATATCAACTTCCAATACCTGGAGAGACGAAACCCTTCCTATCGCTCATTGCCTCCATGTGATTCGGGACTGTATCCAAAATCCACTTTGCACGACTCAAAGGGAGGAAATCAAAGCACAGTAGAAACCACACAAGACTCTATGACGATCTCGGGTCTACAGAGTAACCTGTACCAGTGTCACTAGAGAACTGCTATCTGACGATAAGTATAGTACCAATTAGGAGTTCTCGGTGAGTCCTGTTTAATGTACCCATTCTTTAATACGCACCTGTGTACAATCTTTGATATCAAACACCAATGGTTATGGGATCAACCATCGCCCCATACAGGGTCAAGAAACGTACACACCAGTCTACTCTGGAATATCGATGCCCTGTCTCGTACTGTCTTGACTAGTATCGAGAGGAACAATTAAAGGATGTGCTTGTGGACTACACAAGTCCCAGTAGTATGATCCATATCATAGTCCTGCTAGTCAAGCAAACATCCTAAGGACTTTATCAACATGTATCAGAGAGACAGTATAATAATACAAGTGTACATGTTAAGATAAAGAGCAACCAGATAGCATATTATCATGTCGAGTAAGAAAGTCCTCTATATATATGTCCAAGCATCTATTATATCATACAATAATGGCCTCTAGGGCATACGCATTCTTAACAATCTTCCACTTACACTAAGGCCAGTTGTTGTAGTATCTCATACCCAATATCCCAAAAAGTCTCTCAAACTGCGTCTGGGGAAGGGCCTTCGTGAGTGAATCTGCTACGTTGTCTTTCGTGTCAACTCTCCTGACCTCGATCTCCCGTCGATCTACTATCTTCCGGATCAGGTGATACCGCTTAAGAATATGTCTGGATCTCTGATGGGACCGGGGTTCCTTGGCTAAAGTCACAGCTCCATTGTCATCACAATACACAGATATTGGATGCTCAATGGATTGAACCACACCAAGTTCAGCTATGAACTTCTTCATTCAGACAGCCTCTTTGATAGCATCGTTGGCAGCGATGTATTCAGTCTCCATCGTCGAGTCTGCTACGGCATCTTGCTTGAAACTCTTCCAACATACTGTTCCTCCATTGAGGGTGAACACAAAACCCGAGACCGACTTACTGTCGTCCTTATCACTCTGGAAGCTCGAATCGGTAAAAGACTCCATCCGGAGTTTACTGTTACCATACACCAAGAACATTTCTTTAGTCCTTAAATACTTAAGAATGTTCTTCACAGCTGTCCAGTGTTTTTTCTCTGGATCTGATTGATACCTACTCACTACACCTAGTGAGTAAGCTACATCTGGTCTGATACATAACATCGCATACATGATAGACCCGACTGCCAAAGCATAGGGTATCCCTTGCATGCTAGCCCTCTCCAAATCAGTCTTGGGAGACATCTCTCTGGAGAGAGTGATTCCTGAGCAAGCGGGTAAATTACCACGCTTAGAATCTTTCATACTAAACCTCTTTAGTCTGGTGTCATGTACCTGGATTGGGACAATCCCAACATCCGCTTAGATCTACCTCTATAGATCTTTATCCCTAAGATGTAGGAGGCATCACCTAGATCTTTCATGGAGAACTTTTGAGTATGCCATCCACGCACAATACGAGGAAGACAACCTTACTCTTTACAATCTTCTTGTATATGCAAGATTCATCTATATTTTTGATGAAGTCAAACTCTTTGATAGCTTCATCGAAACAGATGTTCCAGTTCCGCGATACCTGCTTTAATCCGTAAATTGATTTAAGCAGCTTGCACACGCTTCCGCTGCTCCCACTGTCTACGAAGCCCTCTGGCTGTGTCATGTACACACTTTCTTCTAAATCACCATTTATAAAAACGGTCTTGACGTCCAACTGCCAGATTTCGTAGTCATGGTATGCAACAATGGCAAGTAGGATTCTGATGGACTTAAGCATAGTGACAGGAGAAAAGGGTTTAATCATAGTCGACACCTGGTTGTTGACGAAAACCTTTTGCTACAAGTCTAGCTTTGAAAGTCTCAACTTTTCTATCTACACCCATTTTTTCTAAAAGATCTACTTGCTCTCGATGGGTTTTACCCTTTCAGGAGCAACTTCCAAACTCCATACTTGTTGGTGTACATGGATTCCATCTCAGATCGCATAGTATCTAGCCATTTCACAGAGTCTCCACTTGTGATGGCCTGCTCGAAACTAGTTGGGTCATCATTTTCTATAATGCAATCCTCGCTCCCACCGTTTATGAGAAAACCGTATTATCTTTCATGTGGGTGAGGACCCCTACTAGATCCGCGGAGTGGCTGAGGTTCGTCGGGGACTATTGAATTCTCCGGTTCCACCAAATCATCAGTTATAGTTTGTGTAACTGGAACTTCTTCCAACTCTACCTCATTACCACTAATTTCTTTTACAAGAAATTCCTTTTCTAAAAGGATGGTATGTTGAGTAACAAACATTTTTTGTTCATGGTAGAAAATGTATCCATGTGAATTCTTTGGATACCCCATAAACTTGCGAAGAACTGATCTTGCCTCGAGCTTGTCCGGATTTTGCTTTTTGACATACGCCGGGCAACCTTATATCTTAACTCGTTTAAGATATGCTCTCTTTCCACTCCATATCCCATATGGTGTTTTAGGTACGGATTTTGATGGAACTTGATTCAATAGGTATGCGGCCGTCTCAAGCGCATAACTCCAAAAGGAAATATGTAACTCAGCAGTATTCATCATAGAGCACACCATATCTAATAGGGTGCGATTTCTCCGCTTTGATACACCGTTGTGCTGTGGTGTATATGGAGGAGTAAGTTGAGAGGGAATCCCATTCTTTTTTAAATAGTCACGGAATTCCATGCTCAAGTATTCTCCTTCTCGATCGGATCGTAGGATTTTAACACTTTTACCCGTCTGGTTCTCAATTTTGTACTTATATTCCTTGAATTTCTCAAAAGCTTCAGATTTGTGTTTCATCAGGAACACATGTCCGAATCTTGAGAGACCATCGGTGAATGTAATGAAGTATGAGGAAACATTCCTGACATGTGTAGATATAGGACCGTATACATCACTATGTATCAGTCAAGAGTTCAGTAGTTCTTTCTCTGTGTCCAGTAAACGGAGTTTTGGTCATTTTACTTTTGAGACATGACTGGCAAGTTTCATAAGATGTAAATTCAAACTGATTCAGATATCCATCTTTATGCAACTTTGCTAGTCTTGTCGCATTGATATGACCTAGTCTATAATGCCACAAGAAGGTTTCGTTCATTTCTGAACTTCTCTTCTTGTGTGTGTTCTGTACGTTTTGAACCGTCGTTTGATTTAGAACGTATATACTGTTACACAACGTACCAAACCCAATCAACACTTGATTTAGGAAAATATTCATAATATTATCCTAAAATACAAAGTTATATCCTTCTTTATGTAACAAAGAAACTGATATAATACTGCACATCATATTTGGTACGTAATAGCAGTCGTTCAGAATCATTGTATTACCATTTGGTAATACTAGGTGATATTCGCCAATTGTTTTGGCTGCAACAATTGCTCCATTCCCTACATTTAGAGACATCACCCTTTTCCAGTTCTTTACCTCTCCTTAGCCCATGTAATAAATTACATACGTGGGATCTTGATCCGGTATCCAATACTCAGTACGTAGAGCAAACTGAGAAACAGTTCTCGGTTACGAACACACCCGAAGAAGATGCATCAGTATGCTCCTTCGTTCGGGTGGCGTGGGAATTTGGGTATTCCCCTATTCCTTGCTCAGACTTATGACAATCATAAGAAAAAGTGAAACCAACATTCCCCAGCTCAATATAATAAGCGGGTTCGGTCAATACATCCATATTATTATCTTGATTAAGGCGTGTCATTGATCGCTACCTGGAGAGAGAAGGAAACGTTTTAGCGTGCGCTTTTTGTAAGATTAGATTGGTTATTATTTTATCTAATCAGGATGGCTCCCACTGTTTTTATCAAATCTTCATTCAAACCATAAAAGGTAGATTAGCCGGGATTAATTACACCCTACAAGTTCGTCAATCGGTTAGCCAGGCAGGTATTGGTACTTCGAGGGAGTCTTTCCATATTTTTGCATGGAACTAATTAAATAACCTTGTTTCCGCAGGGGCATCACACCTTTAACACCTTTTATAGACACCTAATGGATCGGCTAATTGTAAAGTGAAAAACTCTCTCAGGAGTAACTCTTATTCACAGTGGGTATCGGAATCCAACTATCTCATAGAAGGTATGCAATCTCATTGCAAATTTCAACACTTAAAATTCCCAATATCTGTTTTTACCCCTTGCGACTTATGACCTTGGTTATGGTCAACAAATCATAAGCGCTAGCCAAGTTCGACCCGTCATTTCATGATTGAATTAAACTCACCCGTGTTGAAGACGAAAATTGCACCCCGGTTGACCAAGTCAAAGTCAAAGTCAACCCCAAGCCAAGTGGGCCCATGCCTAGGTCGAGTCCGAACATGAAGCGGTCGGCCCTCCCCCATGCCAAAATGAAATCATGTAATAAATAATTTTTATGTAATTTTTTATGCATGAATGTAAACAAAATGGGCATAAAGTCAAATTTTTGTAAGCCCATGGCTTATGTGCAAAAAGAAATAGCACATGAGACATGGGATGGACGAAATGCCATTTTGTAAAGCCCAAGGGGCTATATGCAAATATGTAAGCCTATATAAGGCAACATGATGATGAATAAAGCAATACACTTTTCATTCTCTCAAAAACCTAGGGTTTTTGCCTCTTTCCTCTTTCTGAAGGTTCCAAACCTTCTTTCTTTTGAATTAAATCAAGAGTTTTACTCTTTCTTTTTCAAAACTAAATAGTTTTTCACCATAAAACCCACAAAGGGGAACTTGGATCTGTCATTAGATCTCAAAAAGAAGAGATTTTTAAAATCTCACATCTCTTGATCTTCAAGATCTGGCCAAACGACAGGAAGAAGGAGAAGACCCATCTCCAGAAACTCCACTTTGGGGAAGAACTAGGGCTCAAGGGGAGAAGCCCCTTCATCAGCTTCAAAACATCCTTGGAGTTTAACTCCTCACACACACGCACACACAAAATAATAAGTGCTCCTTTCTGGGAGTACAACTCCCATTGCAGGGACCAAGTCCCTTTTTTGCGTCCGAGCGCCCACGTGCTGACACGTAGAGCGCTAGCGCTCTTGCGCTCAGGGCGCTAGCGCCCAAAACGCTAGCGTCCGAGCGTTCACGTGCTGACACGTGGAGCGCTAGCGCTCAAAGAGCTAGCGCCTGAGCGCCCACGTGCTGACACGTGGAGCGCTAGCGTCCGAGCGGCCACGTGCTGACACAGCGTTCAAAACGCCAGCGCTCTTGCACTCAAAACGCTAGCGCCCGAGTGTCTACGTGCTGACACGTAGAGTGCTAGCGCTCTTGCGCTCAGAGCGCTAGCGCCCAAAGCGTTAGCGTCCGAGCGCCCACGTGCTGACACGTGGAGCGCTAGCGTCCAGAGCGCTGGCGCTTTTCCCCACGTATCCTCTGGATGCCTTTTCCCTTTATTTTTTTTACATATATGTATATACACATACACACTCTACAACACCGTCCTTCCCAAATTTTTTTTTGGGCCGGAGCGCTGCCCCGCACCCCGCAAGGGGGCTGCTAGCCTTCTTGACCCCCAGCCCGCTAACCGGGTAGCGGGACCCCCGTAAAAACTCTGCATGGCTCCCGATATATCCATGCCTCCCCTAAAACAAAAACACACATAAACTGCACGTTGAGTTCGCATGGCCAGTTTAACCTGTCAATCGGAGGTTCCCTCGCTCCAAAAACGAGGGGTAATTAACGACAGCTTAGTCCGCGGCTGCCGGAGATTCGGATCCCCACGATTAATAAATCCCAGCCTACCCTAGACAGGGGGAATCTGTAAAGCGCCTGACCAGCGCGCGCGTATTCCCATCTCAATGGGGGTGACGAAAAACACCCTACAGATTCTGGCACGCCCGGTGGGACCTATCTCTCCTCCCATATTTCAGGTTAAACGTTCATGCGAACTCGGTCAATGTACATATCTATATTTATACTAAAATAATGCTCTTTCATGCAGGTTTTCAAGCAATCGCTTTTCAACAATGTCTCCAAAGATGAACTCAGCTCTCAGAACGGCTCCCGTCTCCTACACGATGAAGATAGACTCCAGGACGGTCCTTCCGGCCAGTCTCGGACGACAATGGGAAGAGCCGCCGCTACCATTCGGCTCTATTATGTTCGTGTCAGCTAACGCCGTCCCAGCTCCTCAAGCTCCGGTAACAGACAAACCGAACTCAAAGGGGAAAAGGCCGAATGTCATGGTCGCGAGGGCGCCCCAACACAAACGCAAGTCGGTGTTTGAAAGACTTTCCTTGGCCCCAGCTGGGGGTAAGGCCATCAACATCAACAAAGCAATAAGGCATCTCGGGCAAAGCTCCAGCGGCGCCTCTGACAACTGCTCGATTGGGTGCCTTCTCAAACCTTCCCATCACTCAGCCTATGGCGGCTTTCCGAAGAGCAGAAGCCTGCCAAGCGCTCAAGGCAGAAGCGGCTCAGATACAGAGCCAACAAAAGGGCTAGGGCTCTGGCCATATTAAAATTTATGAATTTCCAAAGTCCGGACCGCTCCGCGAAATCTACCGCCAAAGATAAAGAGATTGTTGGGTATGCGGTTCGCACTGTCTACATGGTCGGACATGAAGAAACGAGTCCCCCTCTTCTTCACAGCCATGGTGATGATATGATTGACGCTACCCAGCATCGGCTCGATCTAAGTGATGAAGAGCCCGCTCAGGCTGATAAGCCAGAGGAGCCCGTGGTTCCTGCGGAATTGAGCTCAGGCAATAAAGATGACCCGGTTGTCATAGCCGGAACTACAGAACAAGCGTTATTCCGATGGCTTCAGAGGCAGCTTCAGGACAGGGACGAGAAGTTAGCCAAGGTACAGTCCAAGGTCGACGTATTGGCAAACGTCGCGGCAGATCTCGCGACCCAAGTCGTCCGATATCAATTACAACAGAATCAAATTTTGGTTCATGAGCCAGAGATTGATACCCGGAGGCAGCCAACTGATACCCCTTCAATCTAAGAGCGGAGCGCCTTCGCGAAAAACGGCCGCAATCAGCCTCCAGTCCCTCCGATACATACGCCGGGGGGAATCGCCTCTGAAAGAGAAACTGGAAAAACCTATTCCTTCAAAAGGGAAAAAGTCCACAAGATATTCAGGGACGCTCTAAGAAACGGTCTACAACTGCCAGAATCAAAGAGACCGCAGGAAGCGAATATGACCGATAACACAAAATATTGCTCCTATCATAGGGTGATAGGTCATGCCATTGAGGACTGCTTCGTCTTCAAAGATTGGGTCGAAAGGCAATACAAGACGGGAGAGATAGAACTGTTTAAAAGCGTGTTAGCAAACAGTCAAGCTACGACCGCCGATTTCACACAAATGGAGACCGAAGCCTTTCGGGAACCTAATCCGCCCAGACATGTGCCATTATCTGAAAAGGGCAAACCAAAGACTGATCGGCCTCAAGGACCAGCATCAGTGAGGGCACCTACTCTAATGGAGAGAAAGAAGGTGTACTCCTTCAGGAGGGATGAGATCCGTAATATATTCGAGGAAGCCTTGAACAACGGTCTGCAATTGCCTATTCCGAAGAGGCCACATGAAATGAATATGACCGGCAATCCCGTATACTGCCCCTATCACAGGGTGATAAGTCATGCCATTGAAGACTGCTGTGTTTTTAAAGATTGGGCTGAGGACCAATACAAGCTTGGAAAAACCTCACAGTCCTCGGATGTATCGGCAAGCCACAGAGCTGCGGTCATCAATACAGCTCCCCCAAGATCAAAATTCAAGGAGCTGGGATAAACAAAGATGACCACCACGTCGTTAAACTGGGAACAATTGACCACTAAGTCGTTAAACTGGAAGCAGCTGACCACCATGTCATTAAACTGGGAACAGTCGACCTCTAAGTCGTTAAACTGGGAGTGTAAAAAAAAATATATATGTAAATAAACAAAAAAATGTGTAAATAAAAGAAAAATAAAAGCCAAAATGATGGGGCAACTCGCAATAAAAATCAGCGAGTAAAAATAAAGATGAAAATAAAACCGAAATGATGGGGCAACCGCGAATAAAAAGCCGAAATGATAGGGCAATCGCGACCTTCACGATAAGAAAAACTGAAATGATAGAGCAATCGCGGTAAAAAAAAGGGCGAATGATGAGTCGCTCCTGGTACCATATTCCAGTGCAGCGATGCAGACGCCAACAAAAATTCAAATTTCCAAAATTCTCCCAGTCCTACGGCCCGTCTCCAAATTGACCGCCGTATACAATCCACGGGCTCAAATAATTCTCGTCATACCCATGCCCCACCACAATCACCAATTACGCGGCTGGTCTCCGTCTTTAGAATTATGCTCCATTGAGAAGACCTACTCATGTGTCCTCACGATACATGAGGAGAACAAACCTTTGTAGGATCCTTACGACTCATAAAGAAAAAACACACTTAGGAGTCCTCACGACTCCTAAGGAGAAAATACACCTGCGGGATCCTTACGACTCGTAGGGAGAAAATGCTTTTATGGGACCCTCACGGCCCATAAAATTGAAAAGCCTTAGGCGATAGGGATCTAAACCTGTCTCCTAAGCCATCGCTCCCCAATCCCTAAATGGCGAATGATGAGTCGCTTCTGGTACCATATTCCAGTGAAGCGATGCAGACGCCAGCCAAATTCCAAATCCTATTGGCGAATGATGAGTCGCTCCTGGTACCACATTCCAGTGCAGCGATGCAGACGCCGGCCAAAATCCAACCCCTAAATGGCGAATGATGAGTCGCTTCTGGTACCATATTCCAGTGAAGCGATGCAGACGCCAGCCAAATTCCAAATCCCAATGGCGAATGATGAGTCGCTCCTGGTACCATATTCCAGTGCAGCGATGCAGACGCCGGCCAAAATCCAACCCCTAAGTGGCGAATGATGAGTCGCTTCTGGTACCATATTCCAGTGCAGCGATGCAGACGCCAACCAAATTCCAAATTCTAAATCCCAACGGCGAATGATGAGTCGCTCTTGGTACCATATTCCAGTGCAGCGATGCAGACGCCAACAAAATCTCGAAATTTTTCCGGCCCTACGGTCTGGATCATACATCCTGCAAAACCGTATACAAACCACGGGCGTAAAACGATCCCAATCTCTCCCAAGTCCTACCGGCGAGACCACATTCAAAGTCCTACCGGCGGGGAAGATTCAAAAAAAAAGAGAAGAAAAAAAAGAAGGTATGTCCACAAGTAAAATGGGCACGGATGAAAACCCGAAAAGGCTCCGTGAGTAAAAACAGCAGGACTGCCGGCGAGTTTGTGAAAACCCGAAAGGGCGCAAACTCGTGAAAAAGAGATGAAATGCACTCGCAAAGTCCTCTCGGCTTTGTGAGGAGAAAATTCCCGCGTGAGATCCTTACGACTCACAAAGGAGCAATACACTTGGGAGTCCCCACGACTCCAAAGGAGAAAATACACTTACGGGATCTTTACGACCCGTAGGGAGAAAATGCTTTGTGAGACCCTTACGGCTCACAAAATTGAAAAGTCTTAGGTGATAGGGACCTAAAACCTGTCTCCTAAGCCATCGTTTCCTAATAAGCAAATGCAAATGATGATTCGCACCTGATAACATATTCCAGTGTAGCGATGCTGATACCAAACAAAAAAACCAGTTCCCAAGTTCTCCCGGGGCAAATGATGAGTTGCTCTTGGCATTATTCCAGTGCAGCAATACAGATGCCAAACCAAAACCAAAATCCCTAAATCCGCTCATGGCAAATGATGATTCGCTCCTGGTACCATATTCCAGTGTAGCGATGCTAATGTCACCCAAAATCACAATAAACAAGTCAACTTCAACCCTGACACCGCAGAAAGCGGAGCAAGTCAGAATCCAATCTCGACACCGCAAGAAGCGGAGCAAGTCAAGTTCACCCCTGACACTGCAGGAAGCAGAGCAAGTCAAATAGAGTGTCGACCGTCCATGTCGCAAAAAGGGCAGTGCAAGCTTCCTACAAAGCAGGAACCAGATCACTCCGGGCCAGGAAAAAGTCTACCACGGACACTCCGTCTCGGAGACGCGTCAAGCGTCCACCGTCCATGTCGTAAAAAGGGCAGTGCATGCTTCCTACAAAGCAGGAACTAGATCACTCCGGACCAGGGAAAAGTCTACCACGGACACTCCGTCTCGGAGATGCGTCAAGTGTCGACCGTCCATGTCGCAAAACGGGCAGTGCAGGCTTCCCACAAACCGGGAACCAAATCGCTCCGGATCAGAGCGTCGACCGTCCATGTCGTAAAAAGGGCAGTGCAGGCTTCCCAGAAATCGGGAACCAAATCGCTCCGGATCAGAGCGTCGACCGTCCATGTTGCAAAACGGACAGAGCGTCGACCGTCCATGTTGCAAATCGCTCTGAATCATCGACCGTCCATGTCGCAAAAAGGGCAGTGTTGGCTTCCTACAAAGCAGGAACCAGATCACTCCGGGCCAGGGAAACGTTTGCCACGGACACTCCGTCTCGGAGACGCGTCAAGCGTCAACCGTCCATGTCGTAAAAAGGGCAGTGCATCCCAAAAAGTGGGAACCAAAGCAAGTCGCCTCCACGCGAAAGAAGATCCATCGATTTCATGCACACGACTCACACATGTGGTGTGCATTTATTGATGGGGGGCACTTTGTTGAAGTCGAAAATTGCACCTCGGTTGATCAAGTCAAAGTCAAAGTCAACCCCAAGCCAAGTGAGCCCATGCCCAGGTCGAGTTCGAACATGAAGCGGTCGGCCCTCCCCATGCCAAAATGAAATCATGTAATAAATAATTTTTATGTAATTTTTTATGCATGAATGTAAACAAAATGGGCATAAAGCTAAATTTTTGTAAGCCCATGGTTTATGTGCAAAAAGAAATAGCACAGGAGACATGGGATGGGCGAAATGGCATTTTATAAAGCCCAAGGGGCTATATGCAAATATGTAAGCCTATATAAGGCAACATGATGAATAAAGCAATACACTTTTCATTCTCTCAAAAATCTGGGTTTGTGCCTCTTTCCCCTTTCTGAAGGTTCCAACCTTCTTCTTTCTTTTGAATTAAATCAAGAGTTTCTCTTTCTTTTCCAAAACTAAATAGTTTTTCACCACAAAACCCACAAAGGGGAAGTTGGATCTGTCATTAGATCTCAAAAAGAAGAGATTTTTAAAATCTCACATCTCTTGATCTTCAAGATCCGGCCAAACGACAGGAAGAAGAAGAAGACCCATCTCCAGAAACCCCACTTTGGGAAAGAACTAGGACTCAAGGGGAGAAGACCCTTCATCAGTTTCAAAACATCCTTGGAGTTTAACTCCTCATATATATACACACACACAAAAAAAATAAAATAATAAGTGCTCCTTTCTGGAAGTACAACTCCCATTGCAGGGACCAAGTCCCTTTTTTGCGCCCGAGCGCCCACGTGCTGACACGTGGAGCGCTAGCGCTCAGGGCGCTAGCGCCCGAGCGCCCACGTGCTGACACGTGGAGCGCTAGCGTTCAGAACGCTAGCGCTCTTGCGCTTAGAACGCTAGCGCCCGAGCGCCTACGTGCTGACATGTGGAGTGCTAGCGCTCTTGCGCTCAGAGCGCTAGCGCCCGAGCGCCCATGTGCTGACACGTGGAGCGCTAGCGCCCAAAGCGCTGGAGCTTTTCCCTACTCATCCTCTGGATGCCCTTTCCCTTTATTTTTTTTATATATATGTATATACACACATACACATACTCTACAACGCTGTCCTTTCCAAAAAATTTTTTGGGCCGGGGCGCTGCCCCGCACCACGCAAGGGGGCTGCTAGCTCCCTTGACTCCCTGCCCGCTAACCGGGTAGCGGGACCCCCGTAAAAACACTGCGTGGCTCCCGATATATCCATGCCCCCTAAAACAAAAACATACGTACACTGCACGTTGAGTTCGCATGACAGTTTAACCCGTCAATCGGAGGTTCTCTCGCTCCAAAGGCGAGGGATAATTACCGGCAGCTTAGTCCGCGGCTGCCGGAGATTCGGATCCCCGCGATCAATAAATCCCAGCCTACCCTAGGCAGGGGGAATCTGTAATGCGCTTGACAAGCGCGCGCGTATTCCCATCTCAATGGGGTGACGAAAAACACCCTACAACCCGTACGATTCTTGGCTAAGGTCAACAAAGCCGTACGACTACCCTAATCCAATCGCATCACATGCGGCAGATAAGCACTAATAAGCTACTGTACACTGCGCCTTGGCTATGGTCAACAAACGCAGCACGAATACTAAATAGCATTTATCTGAAATGACGGAGGGTTACGACTGGTTTTGAAGAAAAGCTTTAACGTAATGAACTTGATATCGTTGTAGAATCTAGTGATTTGAAAATGAGTGTTTTCTGTAGCTTTTGCTAGTTTCGCTAAAGAGCTACCTTTTAAAATTTCGATTCTACAACAATTTTAGGTTTCTTTTCTTTCCATTAATCACATTAATGAAGTCCTATAATTTATGTTTCCCTAAACATCATAGAAAAGAACCAAAAATAGAACGTACGCTTATGCCATCCGCATTCGCCACGGGGCCCCGTCATGTATCGTTAGGCTACTTAATCAACGACAGAGCGGGGGCTGGACTAGCGCGGGTGTAAAACATAAGCAATGTTTATTATATATATATATATCATATATATATATATATATCATTCGTCTCACGCAGTTATATGATCACATCACAGAACCAAACAGCAGGAGTCAACATATGAAATATTGGATATACTAGGAGGTCCGTGTTTTAAATTAAGCCAATAATGAAAAACACGGATTCCACGGTCGTGATGAATAGCCAAATCCACATCCATAGATCCCTACGAGAGCGGCAAGCAACCCTGTCAATTCTAGAGTTAGGAGACCCGGTCTCGACTCCTCGAGATAGTTTCCCACTGGACTCTAGAACCTGGTTATTTGTGCTTTCCGTCTTGGGTCTATCCTAATGCGGAAAAGTAAATAATATACATCAATGGTGACATCATCCTTAATCCGGATGTGTCTTAATAAAAAAATATTACATATAAATTTTTACATGAATGAAAAATGAAACTCTCATCTCACGCAAAAACTCCCGGCTATTCAATCACGACGATCCAATATAACATATCACAGCAACACATAATATCACATGTTGTCAACGTAAGTAAATATGCGTATTCCAAATTCCGTTGATATATAGAAACGAGATTGGGGATATACCACATATTACACTTATGGTCGCAGAAAAGAAAAACTACAATATTTAGAATCCGTAAATACCTTAGACATCATAAACCCGGAATATCTCATATACCGAATTTCATGCCTAACTTATAAACCTTGCATTTTAGTCTCAAATCGAAAACACTTTTCAATAACTTAGTCGGGTAATTTAACAAAATTCCCGACTAAAATAATCGAATACTCATCGGGAACTTTAGTAGATGGCCGTACCCCGATGTCGACGACGAAGTGCACCTAGACGGAACACCGTGGCCGTGAGCATCCGAGTGGATGCTATTGGCAACGGGATTCTCCTACAGTCACTTGGTCGGGGCAACGGGGCATGTCTATCTACTAGAGTTATTCGGCGAGTGCTCGTATACTATACGCGATTGCGACGGAGTTGGCAATCGATCTATAAAGACTAAATTGCTAGATTTACAATTACAAACCGGTTTTCACAAAACTAATTAACCGTGGATTCCAAATATTGTATCATATATCAAACTTAAACCCGAAACGATGTTAAAACACGACTATGAAACACTCCGAATAGCCCCATTAGAAAAGTTAACATCACATGCAACTTGGGCTAAACAAACATAACTTGAAACCCTAAAACCAACACTCCAGAACACAAAAGAAACACGAGGCCAAACAGAATGAACAGGACCGGCCAGGCCGGCCAAAATGCAAATCTTGCCGGGTCAATTTTGGAATTTTGGCCTCGAATTTTTCTGGTGTTTTAGTTACATCACATGTAAGCTTCTACATTTTTTAAAAAATTTTCAGAGGCCTTTAAAAATTCGACAGAAACTTGGGGTTTCGATTAACCGTTTCGGAGTTGTTTCGGTTTCAGAGTTCTACTAATATCGTATAATCTTCTAACTTTGTCTTTGATACCATGAAAGTGTTTATTAACACCACCACTGGGTTTTACTAGTATCAAGCATACCATTTTTAAAATTTTGGGGGTACTAATTAACATTAACCTAGAATCTAAACTAGATGATTAGGGTTTTAGCTTGATATCAAGAAAACTAAATAAAGAGAATGAGGCTGCAACCTTTGTAGATCGTGTCTTTCTCTTCAAAAGCTCGGTGTAGTAGTCCACACGACTCCATTAGGCTCCACTTGAAGTTGGATCGAGCTTCCTTTGCGATTTTCGTGCCGAAGATGATCCACCCGAAGCTCCGTTAATCCAAGTTACCTCTTTACTAAACTCTTTAGTGAAGAAAACACACTACACTTAATTACTAATCAAGTGTAGGATGGTGAAGTAGGGGTTCCAAACTCATTAGGGTTCCCACAAGCTCAAGATTTCACAACTCATATGAGGAATTGAGCTTGGAGATGAAGGTGAGGAGGAAGAACGAGAGCTAGAGAGCAAATGAGCTCATGTCAAGAAAAAAGGAACAAGTGAATCAAATTGTGTAGAACAACCTTTTATTTTACTTCACTTATTGAAGCATACAATTCTCCTTAATAAAGAATTGTCACCATGCTTCAATAGTGTGAAGTAAATGAATAAAAAAATACATAAGCCATGCTACACCCATTCCACCAAAGTCTCCCCATTTTCCACCTCATCATTTTTATTTTCCAAAACTAGAAAATGCCATGCTTCATTTTAATATATATATATATATATATATATATATATGTATATTTACATATATCAAATATATATTAATTTATATATTAAGTAAATAATTTGTGAGCAATAATATTAGTTAATATATAATTATATCAAATATAAATATATATATATCATATTATTAAATCAACACTTGATTTAATAATCCGGTTATATTACATATAACCTACTAATATCATTTATCTGTATACCACATTATCAAATCAACACTTGATTCGATAATTCGGTTATATCACATATAACCTGACTGATAACAGATAACCGCCAGATTATAATAGGGTATCTCATACTCGTATTCAATTAGGCCCCCGCACATATCAACATACGTGCCCTACTTCGTTTCGCTTGAAGTAGGAAACTTCTGTGTGAGACTCAAAAGACTCGTTAATAAGCCTACAGTAGGTAATGATCACATCAGTTACCCATAAGCCGTCAGCGGTACTAGCTGGACGTAACAGCTATACAGGTATTGAGCGAATTGAAGTTCAACAAGCAAGCTTGTCCAAACTCCCATGAAGTCTATAAGTAACGCTTACCGTATAGTCCGGTCTCTTCGTCTGATATGTTGCATATCGAGTTTAGGGGTGGAATCGTCAGACCTCAGTAACTTGATAAGTCATGCCGATGTATGGCTCATAACGGTTCAAGAAACTACTGATAACTCTTACCAGTAAATCTCATCAGCCCTGACTAGGGACTTATTGTTATAGCCAATCGAGCATAGCACAACATCAACTCTCAATACCGAAAGAGACGAAATCCCTCCTATCGCTCATTGCCTCCATGTGACTCGGGACTGTACCCAAAATCCACATGTTTGCACGCCTCCTTTGAGCCGTGGCAGGGAGGAAATCAAACCACAGTAGGAACCACATAAGACTCTATGACGATCTCGGATCTACAGACTAATCTGTACCGGTGTCATCAGAGAACTGCTATCCGACGATAAGTATACTATCAACTAGCAGTTCTCGGTGAGTCGTATTCAGTGTACCCATTCTCTAATCAGTACCTGTGTACAATTTTTGATATCAAACACCAATAGTTATGGGATCAACCATCGCCCTATACATGGTCAAGAAGCGTACACACTAGTCTACTCTGGAATATCGATACCTTGTCTCGATACTCACTCGACTAGGAACAATTAAATGATGTGCTTGGGGACTACACAAGTCCCAGTAGTATGATCCGCATCATAGTCCTGATAGTCAAGCAAACATCCTAAGGCCTTTATCAACATGTATCAGAGAGACAATATAATAATACAATTGCACATGTTAAGATAAGGAGCAACCAGATAGCATACTATCATGTCGAGTAAGAAAGTCCTCTATATATATGTCCAAGTATCCACTATATCATACAATAATGGCCTCTAGGGCATACATATTCCTAATAGGCATATCCTTGTCGGATACGTATCCATGTTGAATTCTTTCGGATTCGTTTAGAATGCTTATGGAACTCATTTCGGCACATTCTAAAACTTATATTATGTACTAGATGCGGCGAACATAGATGACTTACTAAACATCACTATATATACACCAAAAGTAATAAATATTTGTGCTTTTAGTTTAAATGCATTAATATAATATATTTTTGTTAATACATATGTGTATTTCATACAACAAGAACTTAGTGTATCCTAATTCCTAACGAATTGTATTTCTGGAAAATTGTGAATCCAGGAATCTGACTTGTATCGTCTCTTGTATCCATATCCTTATCCCTGTACTACATAGATTATTATTGAGCAGGGCATATCAATCGCGTTGGACGACCATTTATTCATAGTGTCAATGCATGTCTTTATTAATGAGTTATTGAGTTGCATAATCCAAAGTGTTAACAGTTATGTTTTACTTTATGGAGTTAGGAATGCTAAGTATACTAGTTTAGTAACGTGAGAGGTATGGAACCCTAAGGAGGCTCATGGGTTTCAACCTGGGTTAACTTTTCTGACTTCTCCCATTGACTTTATATTTGATTTATTAGACTTAGAGAGGGGCATTCCTCTACAGTTGGGTTCTCTGGTTAAGTGAGGAATATCTATTTTACCAAAAAAAGAATGAAAAAAGAAAGAAAGATGTGTAGCCCGCCTCTAGAAAGGCCAGTTCTGTTGAATGAAGAAAAGACTTTGATGATAGATAGGCTTGTGAAGGAAAGGAAAATTCAACCATTTGGATCCAATTGTATTGAGCTCGGAAATTCCTTATAGCTGTGGTCGAATCGTTGATTGGCACGGCCAATTAACCTATCACCTCAACCTATCATCATCTCACTTCTTGATCAGAAACATTTTGACTTTTCTGCCTTTCACCCTTTTCCTCTTCATCAATTAGCAATAATACATCGATTTTTACCTCATTTGAACATTTATGGAGATTAAATGATAGACAATATCATGCTATCAAAAGACCCAAAAATTGTTCGCATCCCAGTCCAATTTGTCGTAGAATCCTAGTGAATCTACTTATCTACCAAAAAGTCCAACTTCAAATCCAAGTTCTAGAAATTATCTGAGTAGCGTGTTTCATCATGTATGTTCTAATTTAGGGAAATTTGTTCTCCCTCCCTTTGTTCTATTAGTTTTACACTTTTCTTAACTTTCAACCATGATTTACTCTTCCGTTTATAACACACTGTCTCACACTTGTTGTACCTCTGAATTCTTAGACTTTTTAAAATGATATGTGTGAACCATAGACATTTGTGTCCTTAAAATTGTGAGTGATGAAATAATCTCATGGAAGTTGAAAGTTGAGACAAAATACAATGCAAATGATAACAGGGACATGCCAAAAAGAATGTATGGTGAAGGCAATTTCAGTATTCTGATGACAGTATCCGCAGTCAAAAATTGATATAGCAATATCAGCGAGTTAAACATGCAAATGTGAGTCATTGAGCTGTATCACAGAAGCACAAAGCATTGTCAAACCAATAATACTATCATGAAACTAACAATAGTAATCCATAATCAATATTCTAAAAGCAAAAATTTCCTAGATTGTCTGTTAAAATTTGTAAAGTCTTTCTTCTTACATTGGGTGCAATAGGTGGAAAGTTTAGGAAGGGTAAAATAAAATAAATTCTTTGTAAATTTTCTTTGTTTGTTTATATGCAATACTTTAATAGTTAATACAGTAGTAAATCAGACCTGTCTATGTCTTGATTCTACCTTATATGTTAATTTTCTTCTACTTGCAGTTTTTGAGGAAGTGACAAAGAATGCTGTACGTGGAATTTGGGCACGGCGTTCAAAACTTAACCTTGTTGGGGCTCATATTAATGTTTTCACCGGAGAATGGACACAAAAGGTAAAATTGCTTTTTAAGTTTTATTTATAGATAATATAAAGTAGTCAAGGAGAGTTCACCTGACCTGATAGCTCCTGAGACTTGGAATGTAATCAAATTGTGGAATCATAATATGATCCAAGAAGTTTGCCCCACAAGAACAGGATGTGGGCTGCAGATTCACTAGGCTGATAATCTACATTCCAAATATCAAGAACATTATTTATGCTTTTTCTTCAAATTCTGAGCTCCAAACATTGATTCTCTAATTCTTAGATGGAAATTCGGTAACTCATAAAAGGTTGAGATGAGGTTGTTACTGGTCGTAATACCTTGTCCCTTCCTATATTTACCATGCACTATGATCCATGCTTCACAGCCAACTCCATAGAAGAATAACAATATTATATGCTTTTATCCAAATTCCTGGGGTCGGTTTCTCTCTGTCTAGCGATAGAGTTTCATAACTCAATCTATATCGATGATGTATTGATGACAGTGGTCGCGTTTATTGTTTCTTTTATTAATTTTGAGACTAATCCTACATTTATGTTCTAAAAAAAGTAGTTGGTTAGGCAGGCATTTCCGAAATGTGACTGGTTCCCATTCTTGGGTAGGCGTTTTTCTTTTCGGAGTGCTTCTTATCTTCTTGTGTTCTTCTGTACTTGGAATTAATCCCTTGGATCGTGGGCACATATTCTAGCTTTGATTTCTCATGATCTGTTGGTAATCCTTTGCAGAACTTAGGTAATAACCACTTTTTAAATACATTAAATGTCAACAGAAGATATTTTATAATCCATTGAAAGAAAGTTGAATAGGAGCATCATTTACCGAAATTCTTTATTGAGTTTTCATCGAGAGAATGAACAATTGTTATTCCAAATGCATGTATTTGTTTGTATTCATGAGCATGCCTTTGTTTAGGTCAATGTGTTCTAAACAAACTTTTGAATTTTAGGTAATCAAGTTACATACCTCTCCCATGCGCTTTCATAATTACAACCTTTGAATTGACCTGAGCACTTTCATAGCAAAAGTTCTGCACGAAAGATTGCTGTCCTCATAGAGATGAGATGCCTTTTCCAGTTAAGGTTGAACTTTACCGCTGATCATCAAACGCAAACCTGCACATTTGTTTCATTGAATATCACATCAGATGATTCTTTTCATAAATCGGAAGTTACTCCTGCCACTAGCTGCTCTCGCCTCTCGCTGAAAGCATAGCTAGGAATTAATTAGCACTGCTCTCACCATAGGCTTGATTAGAAATTAATTATTAGTCAACATGATTAAATGAAATAAATGGGTTTTGAAATGTGAATACAAGTTTATTCTTTCTACCTTTGACTTACTTTTTCCATTGGAATTTGAATTTATATTAAATTGTACCATCTTACAAAAGTATTTGTTAGCTTCTCTTACACCGCCCCCCCCCCCCCACCCCCAATTGGTTTCATTGCAGGATGCTGGAATTGGCACTAGCATTGATTCCTTCTATGAGTATCTTTTGAAGGCAAGTACCTTTCTATATTTGAGGAAATCTATGATGTTTTATGTTATATGATGATTAAGTTCATGGGATACCAATAATTTGTGGGAATCTGATGATTGCTTGGTGTGATACTTAAAGAGGCAGGTAGTCCGAGGGAAACATCTAGAAATACTTATATGACATAATATCTGTTTCTTTCAGAGTGCAATTTCTGTTCCAAAGCTGGAGATTCCCCTCAGTCTGTCTTTAGTCAAGTCCCTTGAAAGAGCTAATTTAAAAAAAAAAAAGCAATAAAAATGAATGCTATAGCTTTGGATAACTTGGTTGCACTGCATATTTATAGTTCTTATATTATCTGCAAGATCCTGAGACACTTGTGTATTTGACTAATTTCTTACGTTCCACCAGGCATATTTGTTGTTTGGAGATGAGGAGTACTTATTTATCTTCCAGGAAGCTTACACAGCTGCCATGCATTATCTCCACCATGATCCTTGGTAATAATTGCTAATAGTTTCTGTGGTTTCACAACTCTTACACTTCTACGAATCAATTTTTTATGGTATTATCTTCCTCTGTCATGAAAATATACGATTTTTTAAATTCTTTTTTTCCTCAGCTTGCTCTAACCTGGCTTTACAATGATTCATCTAGGTATGTGGAAGTGAATATGTTTTCAGCAGCTACGGTGTGGCCGTTATTTAATAGCTTGCAAGCTTTCTGGCCAGGGCTTCAGGTTTTATTCTGATCTCTTTTTCCAGAATTGTGGGCTTAGTCCTTTTCAGATTTTGATGACATTTTTGTGTAAGGTTTTAGCTGGGGACATTGATCCTGCTGTTCGAACACATGCTGCCTTCTTTAGCGTCTGGAAAAAATATGGATTCACACCAGAGGGATTCAATCTAGCTACATTCACTATTCAAGTACAGTTCTTATCTTACTTACACATGGCGATTCTAATATAATTTAGACTGAATTGTAGGATACTCGCACTTTTGCTTGTATGACGCCATATGTAAAAAGCTGCAGTTTGCCCCTCACTACCATTTTCCGTGCCAAAAGGCCCAAAACAGCTTTTTGTTAAAATACCCCTCCATGCAATTACCAAACATACAATATTGGTGATGAAATGGTAGTAAAATGGAAAAAAGCAAGGGTAGCTTAGTAATTAAAAGTTGTAGAAAATGGAAAAATAATACCTGTTGGTTGAGGGTTCAAGCTTCCGCTTTTCGAAAAATTGGGAGTATCCTGCTACAAGGAAAAAAGTACTGGAGGTTCGTTATTTCTAAACTTTCATTATTCTTTTTCTCCTCACCAATCAGTCAGCTTCTATTTCGCTAATAGTTGATCATACACTGATTGGTGAACCATACTAAATGAATTCATTAGTAGTTGAAAAGCACACACAACACCTTACATGTACGGATGATGTTATATCATAATACTGGCCTTTTTAAAACATGAATCTTTCAGCATGGTCAAAAGAGTTACCCACTGCGTCCAGAGTTGATTGAAAGCACATATTGGCTATACAAAGCTACCAGAGATGCAAGGTGTGTCAAATTTGAACCGTTAGCATCCATTTTTGTATTTCATGTTCTCTATAGCAGATGAAAATTTCTTGTGTATAGGGGAAATTAATTATTTTCAGTTTGATATTGGATTTATGCCCTTTATTTTGGGTACTCAGACTTAGAGTTTTTCCCCTTTTTGGGGGTTGGGGGTGGGGGTGGGGGTGAGGAGATAACTATTCAGGTAATTGGCATTTTGAGTTAATCAGCAACTCCTCGAGTAACTCAGTGCTGCCGGAACTACATTCTACACATCTACCACTCTTCTTTCTGTAGACCAATAAAGAACTTAGCATTGAATTACTAAGTTATGTTCCATCACATGATCAGGGCGTTCTTTCTGCAAAATTACAAGGGAATGTAATACTTGTTGGGGAATGATTCTCCTCGTTTCCATTGAGAAGTTGTGAGCATCATGATCACTCAAGTTTTAATAGGGTTGCTTATGAACCAGAGGTCAATGTTAAGTCATTCCTAAATAACTAGGTTTAATCGCATATAACACCTTTCTGTATATAAGTATATCATTATTAAGTTACCAGACACTAATCACTCCCATCTAGTATATCGAGCATACAACATCCTTGAGTTAAGTCTTAATATGACTAGGAAGAGAAAATTCGGCATGATTGTTAAGTGACTTAGGGCAGTCATATCTCATATGGTTATAAAACAATTAATGAGTGGTAAGTGCTAGACGAGATTTATGGATGGTTGCCAACCCATAAGTACAAAAAGTTCCTTGTCTAGAAACTAGAGCAAGAGAAGCGCTAGCAGAAAATCGAATAGAGGGCGTGATGTAGCAATACCGACCTTAAATTTTTGTGCACTTTAAAGTTCATGCAAACCCTATATATATATAGGGCTGCGGTAGGGTGAGATGGTGAGATGAGATTCTTCAAATGAGATGGAAAAATCTGACCATCATCTATCATCGTAAATGGCGACCGGCTTCATACATGTTGTTCTACATGTCAATCAATATATGTGTACAAAAATTTAGGTGATTTATACATTTCTAAGGTATGGATATCACAATCGCAAAATGTATGGTTGTTAAAGCATTGTAAAAGTTGCATACATTGCATACCCTTGATGCATGACTTGCAAACATCGAAATTGTCTAATTTTTTTATATACATACATATTTTGACGTGTAGAACATGATGCAAAAATTCGATCGTTGATCCAATGGTCGGATTTTTCCACTTTAAGAATACTATTTCACCATCTCACCCTATCGCTACCCTATATATATATATATTCTTGTCATATAAAGTGAGTTAAATAAATAAAAATAATTTGCTAAAGGGAATGAAATTCATTAATAGTGCAGTCTGAGCTAGACAGCAAAATGGAAGCACATTCCAGCTTTATGGCAAGTAGAAACTAGCCAGGCGGAGTAACTCAGAAATTAATGTCCTAGTACCAAGCTGACTGAAGACTTCATTCAATTCGAGCACAAATCTGTACAGGCATGTACGTAAAACATCAAGTTCTTTTATGCAACTACTACACATGTCGAAATTCATTAGAGGGCTTTAAGTGGAAACCAATTATATAAACACAGACATCAAATTTGCAGCAAGTCTCTTTAGAAGGACATACTGCAGGTTCCTTGGAAAGCAAAGCCTCTCTCTCTCTCTCTCTCTATATATATATATATATATATATATATATATATAATGGAGGAAATGTGCCACAGGAGGGAATTTCCTCTTATGGCGTCGAAAAAATACACCCTCCACTGATTTTTCCGACAATTGGCACCAATCATCTCCATCCTTATCATCTAATATGTGGATATACCAAATTTCATTTGATTCCAACATTTTTTCACCGTTGATTTAGTGGGTGAAAAATTAATGGTTTACCGACAATAGAACTTTTTACATTGCTAAATCAATAGTGAAAAAATGGTGGAATCACATGAAATTTGGTGTTACCACATCTTACATGATGATAGATGCCGATCATAAAAAAAAATCATGGAGGATCTAGATTTTTGACGCCACCTAACGTAAAAGCCTCTTGGGGCTTCTTTTTATCATTATTCTCATATATATATGTATATATATATATATATATATATATATAGAGAGAGAGAGAGAGAGAGAGAGAGAGGGAATGTGTCTACATCCGGATGTAAAGAACTTCTCTACATCTCAAGACTAAATTACATGGGAAACCATGTGGGTCCAATGCACACGCGGTGGGGACCACACGTTTTCCTATGTGATTTGTACTAGAGCCATAGAGAATTCTCTATGGCTAGATGTAGATACATTTTCCATATATATATATATATATATATAGGGAGTGATCCATTGCAAACCAATATGTGTTTTTTAAAAACGGGAAACTCCCGTTCTACGACATATTTTAACGATCCGATCCGTTCAAGTTGATCATCCGATCCTCAAATATATGTATATGAAAAATCAAAAGATTTGAAGACCTCTAACATATGCATCGGATGAAGTTTATTGTATTATCGAAATACGTTCATTTTTGCACCCATCGATGCATAGGCTAGAGGTCTTTACATTCTTTGATTTCTAATACGCATATATTTGAGGGTAGGATGATCGACTTGAACGAATTGGATCTTTAAAATATGTCGTAGATCGGAGGTTTCCGTTTTTAAAAAACGCGGACCGGTTTGCAATAGAGCACTCCTATATATATATATATATATATATATGGAGTTTTAATGAACTCTACACACACATATACAGGACATTTTTGTGAATTCTGCTTAGGCTTCAGGAAATTAGTTTGAGTACAGATGCTTGAACATTTGGGTTAATGGTTTAACTTATAGACTAAAAACTTGCCAATCAATGGATGAAATGCTGGATTCCGCAAATATTGACGCATTATATCTGGAATTCTCGGGGTGGCACTGGTATTTGGTACAGGAGAGACCTTTTAAAGTATTATTATATCTCTGCATCAATTGCTTTGTTTAGAACGACCATGATCTCACTGAACTAATTTGGATCGATACTTGATTATGTTTTCAATGCAATATTTTGTGATCCTTTCTCATTCCCTGATTCTTCGACATTTACCTCTTGTCTTTGTTACCTATATGTATGCCCTAGAGGCCATTACTGTACATAAGATGTATATTGTAGTGGATGCTGGGACATATATAGGGAGGACTTTCTTGCTCGACATGATAGTATGCTATCTGGTTGAACTTTACCTTAACGTGTATACTGATTGTCTCTCTATTACATGTTGGTAAAGCCCTTAGGATGTGTACTTGACTATCTGGACTGTGATGCGGATCATACTAGTGGGGACATGGTAGTCCATAAGTACATCCTTCAAAGTCCCTAGTCGTGAGTGTATCGAGACGGGGCATCGATATACCAGAGTAGACTAGCGTGTAGCTTCTCGACCCATACAGATGGGCGATGGATGATCCCATATCCATTGGTGTTTGACATCGGAGATGATATACGGGTGCTCAGTAGAGACTGGGTACACTGGACGGACTCGCCGAGAACTCCCAGATGGTATTATACCTCACGTCAGATGGCAGTTCTCTGGTGACACTGGTACAGAGTAGTCTGTTGACCCGAGATCGTCATAGAGTCTTGTGTGGTTCCCACTGTGCTTTGATTTCCATCTTACCACGTCCAAGAGGTCGTGCAAAACGGTGGTTTTTGGGTACAGTCCCGAGTCACATGGAGGCAATGAGCGATAGGAGGGGATTCGTCTCTCCCGGTATAGGGGGTTGATGTTGCGCTGTGTTCGATTGGCTATAACAGGAAGTCCCTGGCCAGGGCTGATCAGAGAATTGTTGGTAAGTGTTACCAGTAGTTTCTCGACCCGTTATGAGCCTCATATTGACACGACTTATCGAACTATTGGGGTCTGACGTTTACCACCCCTAGGCGGATATGCGACATATCAGACGATCAGACCGGACTGTACGGTAGTGTTACTGGTCGGATTCACTGGAGTGTGAGCGGGCTTGCTCGTCGATCTTCAGATCGCTCAATACCCGGGTGGCCGTTACGTTTAGCAGACCGCTTGCGGCTTGTGGATGTTTGATATGATCATCATCCGCTGCCGGCGTATTGACGAGTCTTTAGAGTCCTACACAGAGGTTTCCTGGCTCAAGCGAAACGAAATAGGAGCGCATATGAGATATGTGCGGGACCGAGAATGATACCAGTATGTGATACTGTATTCGATTCTCGCGATTTGTGACATTGATCGGTTATATGCGATATAGCCGGGTTATCGGATCAAGTGTTGATTCGATAAGTTGTTACTGTTGATATTAGTCGGTTATATGCGATATGACCGGATCATTAAATCAAGTGTTGATTTAATGATTTAATGCATAATTATATATTTGATATATTACTTTGCATTAACTAGTATCGGTTCACTTAAGATGGATTTTCTCACTCGGATGTGCGCATTGTATATGCGATATACTTTTGTGCACTTGTTTGTATCATGTTTGATGATGCATGTTTAACTATAGTTAAGTGTAATGAATTAAGCCATGGTTAAACTAATGATTAGGGTTTTCTTTTCTTACTTATTTATTTATTTATTTATTTTGAATAGATGAGAAAAGAATGGCTGCTAGTTTTGGAGTTTAGTTGAAGCTTCATGAAGCTTTGACTTTGTAACCATTCTTATCTCATTCTTAACCCTAACCATTAAACTAACCTTGGTCAATTCTCTACACATAACCATAGTTAGGATTATGATAAGTTTGGATATTCTTTTCTTTTTTTTTAAAATAACTTATCATAATTCTTTCTTCTTCTTCATCTTCTTCCATGAAGAAACCTCCACTTCATCAATGGTGATTGATGAAGATGAGTGAGAAATCCAATTCTAAAGTGAACCCAACTCCTATTTCTTCATCTTCTACCTCTTGCCAAGTAGTAGAGTGTGTTTACTTCACAAGTTTCTTGACTTGGTGAAGTCGGAGCTTGATTTAGCGATGCCTCGACGTAGATCATCTTCGGCACGTCGTCGATGACCTAGCCCGCTTCTTCTCCGATGAAGCCGACGCAAGAGCCCGGATTTCGGATTTGTACAGCGGAGATGACTTCTTCATGGAGCTATGGAGGTGGACAAACGGATCTACAAAGGTTGTATATCCGTATCCCTTAGTTAAGTGTTAACTAGTTAACTTTTCGCCTAGATTTCTAGCAAACGATCCGTAGTCGGGTCTCTCGGCACCTAGATTTTTTTGAATTTGGCATGTTCGATACCTTGTGAGACCTCACTAGTGTGCCTAGGAACCCTACAGTGGTATCAGAGCCTAGCTAGAGCCTTAGGCGAAGTCTAGACGGAATTTGAAACCCGATCGAACTCGAAACCCCAAATCAAAATTGCTCTCTGGAAATTTTCTAAAATCGTGGATTTTTCCAAATTAAAAATTGCTAAAAAATTCAGCAGGGAAAAATAAGAATTACGGTGCAAAAAGTTTCTGGTGAACAGTAAATTTCGCGGCGGATCCGCGGCAGAAGCATGGCTTCTGCGGCGGATCCGCGGCAGAAGCATGGCTTCTGCGGCGGATCAGCGGCCCCTTGATGACGTCAGCCCTGTTCCCTTGCACAGTAATTCCTAGTTCAAAGAGCTGAGTTTTCTGGGAATTTTTAATATTTATTCAAGAGTTGAATTTTTCTGCTGTGTTTTTGGGGATTCGGTGTTTCGATCGGAGTATCAAATTTTGTCTGTGTGGCTTTCCGGATAAATTTTTAGAATATGTTAAAAAGTTCGACCGGATATAAATACCCAATTTTTCCCCTGTCGGGAAATTTCCAAGTGTTGGATTTTTCCGTAGTTTAACGACGTTCTAAGTAGTGCAAGTAACGCGATGGACCCTCTAGAAGACAACAAACCTTAACTCGATTATGTGACCGTCTTAAACTGCCCTTTGAACCTTCGGGTTTGGGGCAGTACGGCGTGCCACATGTGAGGCGTTGGCTTGACCCTTCTACGGCTGGACCGTCGGTACTAAGGCACGAACTGAATGTTGTTAGACTTATTTCATGTGTTGATCTGTATCGGGAAAACTTGGGTGTTTGAATGTTCAATCGGAAAGTTTAACATTTTCTAATTATCTGGAATGTGATACAATAATTGGAATTCACAAGAAGTTATGAGATAACTGAATGAATGTTATAAACATAGCAATTTAGTCTCACTTGATCGGTTGCCACCGAATTTTGATGTGATCAAAAGTCCGTCGCAATCACGTAGCGTACGCGGATACTCGCCGGGTAAACTTAATAGACAGCCTCACTCCATAGCCCCGACCAAGTGACTGTAGGAGAACCCCGTCGCCGAAAGCATCCGTTCGGGTGCTCGCGGCAGCGGTGTTCCGCCTTGGTGCACTTCGTCGACGGTATCGGGGGTGCGGCCGTCCACTGAAGTTTGCGACAAGTATTCGATCAGGATGTCGGGAATCTTGTTGAATTGCCCGACTTGATATTGAAAAATGTTTTCGATAATGAGACTAAAATGCGGGGTTTATAATTGTTAGGCATGCGATGTCTAAGGAATTCATTTGGTCAGGCATGCGATGTCTGAGGTGGTTGCGGATTCCAACTGTTGTAGTTTTACACTTTCTTTTCTGTGACCGTAAGCGTAATATGTGATATCGCCGGTTTCGTTGCTATATGTCAACGACAATTGGGATGCGCATATTTACTTACTTTGATGACATGTGATGTTATGTGTTGCTGGATATGTTATATTGGATCGTCGTGTTTGAATAGCCGGGGTTTTTTATGTGAGATGAGTGTTTTTCATTTTCATTCATGTAAAAACTTGTATGTAATATTCTTTTATTGGGGCGCTTCCAGGTTGCGGAAGTTGTCACCGTTTATATATTATTTACTTTTCCGCACTAGGATAGACCCAAGGAGGAGGGCACAAGTAACCGGGTTCTGGAGTCCAGTGGGAGACCAACTCGAGGAGTCGAGTCCGGGTCTCCTAACTCCAGAATTGGTAGGGTTGCTTGCCGCTCTCGTAGGGGTCTTGGGGTGTGGGTTTGGCTATTCATCACGACCGTGGAATCCGTGTTTTATACTGGCTCGTATTGAAAACACGGACGTCCTAGTATATCCAATATTTCATATGATTCTTCTGCTGCGATATCTGTGATGTGATCATGTGATGTTCTGTGATAGATACAGTATATAGTATATATGTTATATTATATAGACGTTACTTATGTTTTACACCCGTGCTAGCCCTGCCCCGCTCTGCCGTTAGTTACCTAACCTAACGGTGCACGAGGGGACATCGAGGCGAATGCGGATGGCATAAGTGTACGTCGTATTTATCTGTGATGTTTAGGTACTTAAATGATGGGACTTCATTAATATGATTAATGAAATAAAAGAAACCTAAGATGTTGTATAATCGAATTTCAAAATAAAAAAGGTAGCTACAGTTCTTGCTTTGTACAGCGGTATATGTGATATATCCTGCACCTTATTCGATAAGGAAAGGACCGAGATTCCTTCACCGGGAGTGACTCCTTTAGCAATAACTGGCAGATGCTACACACTCGGTTTGTCTTTTGATTGCTTTAAAGTGTTTCTGCTTTGCACAGTGATATATGTGATATATCCCGCACCTCATTCGACGAGGAAAGGACCGACGATCCCTTCACCGGGAGTGACTCCTTTAGCAAAACTAGAAAAGCCTCAAAAGCACTCCATTTTAAAATCATTTGATTCTACAGCGATATCAAGTTCATTACGCAATAGGTTTTCAGAAAAACCTGTCGTAGCCCTCCGTCATTTCAGATAAGTACTAGTTAGTATTCGTGCTACGTTTGTTGACCTTTGTCAAGGCGTAGTGTGCAGTAGCTGATTAGTGCTTATCTGCATAAGCATATGATGTGATTGATTTAGGGTAGTCGTGCGACCTTGTTGACCTCTGTCAAGGGTCGTGCGGGTGGGTTTACTTCAATCAGGAAATGACGGGTTGAACTTGACTAGCAGCCTATGGTTTGTTGACCTCTGTCAAGATCATAGGACGCTAGGGGCAAAATATTATCGGGAATTTCAAGTGTTGAAATTTGAAATGAGATTGCATACCTTCTATGAGATAGTTGGATCCCGATACCCGCTGCGAGTAAGAGTTACTCCTGGGAGAGTTTTATACATTACAATTAGCCGATCAAGTAGGTGTCTAGAAAGGTGTTAACGAGGTTACGCCTCTGGGAAAACGAGGTTTACATTAATTAGGTTCGTGCGAAAGCACGGGGGACCTCCCTCAAAGTACCGACACTGGCCTGGCTGAAAGATTGGCGAACTTGTAGTGTGTAATTAATCCCGGCTAGTCTTTCCTTTTAGGGTTTGAAGGAAGATTTGATAAAAAGCAGTGGGAGCCATCCTGATTAGATAAAATAATAACCAATCTATTCTTGCAAGAGCGCACGCTGAGTGTTTTCTTCTCTCTCTCCTGATAGCGACCATATCACGCCTTAATCAAGATAATAAAACGGAATATTGACCGAACCCGCTTGTTTTACTGAGCTGGGGAACGTTGGTCCCGTTCCAACTTATAATTGTTATAAGACAGAGCAGGAAATTGGGGAATACCAGATTTCCCGTGCTGCCCAAACGAGGAGAGTGCATGATGATGCATCATCTTCGGGTGTGTTCATTACAAAGAACTGTTTCTCAGTATCCTTTACGTCCTGGGTATGTGATACCAGATCAGGATCCCAGATATGTAATCTGTTACATAGGGCTGCAGAAAGGTAGAGAACTGAGAACGGGTGATAAGTTTCATGAGGCAGAAAATGGGGCAAGAGTTGCAGCCAAGTCTGTTGGTCACTGTCACCCTGTATTCCAAATACATTGATTCTGAACGAATGTTATTAGATACCGAACCTGATATACAAAATCATATCTATCTCTTTATCAGTAAAGAAATGATAAAATTTTGTATAGATGGATAATGTTTTGAACATTTCCTATATCAAAAGTTGATCGTATCAGGCACGTTATCTAAAAGCATTAATGTTCTAAATCAAACTACAGTTCTTAGTATACGGATCACACACAAGAGGAAGAGTTCAGAAATGAACGAATTCTTCTTGAGGTATTGTAGACTAGGTCATATCAATGCGACCCGACTGGCTGAGTTACATTTAGATGCATATTTAAATCAGGTTGAATTTACATCTTGTGAAACTCGCCAGTCATGTCACAAAGATAAGATGACCATAGCTCTGTTTATTGGAAATAGAGAAAGAGTTAGTAAACTCTTGGGATATGATACATGTAAGCTCCCCTGTCTACACATGCCAAGATCGGTTCTTTGTACTTCATTACATTCTCTGATAATCTTTCGAGATTCAGACCTATGTTCCTGTTGAAACACAAGTCCGAACCTTTTGAGATATTCACAGAATATAAGTTTGAAATAGAGAACCAAGTACGGGTAAAAGTATTATGTCCTTTGATGAGATCGGGGAAGAGAATACCTGAGCACGTAAATCCTGGATTATTTTAAAGGAGAATGAGATTCTCTCTCGGCATTACTCCTCCGTATACACCATGGGACGGTGGTATATCGGGGCGGAGCAGATACACCCTATTTGATATGGTGTGCTCTATGATGAGTACTGCTGAGTCACCTATTTCCTTCTTGAGGGTTATGCACTTACGAAGTTGCATACCTATTGAATAGGGTTCCAATCAAATCAGTTGCCTACCACTTCATATGTGATATGGAAAGGGAAGAGCCCATGTCTTAAGCTAGTTAAGATTTGGGGTTGTCCGACCTATGTCTAAAAGCAAAATCCGGACAACCTCGAGACAAGATCTGTTATGTAGGATTGGAAAGGTTCCAGCTATACAAAATACAGCTGATGATTTGATAGAACCAAAGGATTCAATAGTTACCAACGAACCTCAGCCTCTCCGCCGATCTAGTAGGGTTCCACACCCACCTGAGAGATACTTCGGTTCCTCTATGACAGTGGGAGCGAGGATTGCATCATGAGATGATGACCCAACTAGTTTCGAGCTGGCCATCGAGAGTGAGACTCTGTAAGAATGGCTGGATGCTTATCGATCTGAGATGGAATCCTTATACACTAGCAAAGTATGGACTTTAGCTGCTATATCTGAAGGGTTAAATCCCCATCAGGAGCAAGTATATCTTGAGAAGATTACTTGGTGTACATGGAAAAGTTGAGACTTTCAAAGCTAGACTTGTTAAAAGTTTGCATCATTGACCAGGTGT
This sequence comes from Agapanthus africanus, assembly GCA_030015575.1. Taxonomy (NCBI): domain Eukaryota; kingdom Viridiplantae; phylum Streptophyta; class Magnoliopsida; order Asparagales; family Amaryllidaceae; genus Agapanthus; species Agapanthus africanus. The sequence goes on from CM057337.1 coordinate 522,702,823, forward strand.
GGATAATAATGAAACCTTTTCAAGTAGCTATGCTTAAGTCCATCCAGATCCTACTTGTCACGGCTACATACCATGACTACGATATCTGGTGGTCGGGTGTCATGACTGCTTTTCTAAATGATGTTTTAGAAGAGTGCGTCTATAAGTACACAGCCAGAGGGCTTCCTAGACAGTGGGAGCAGCGGAAACGTGAGCAAGATGCTTTATAGGATTAAAGCAGGCATCGCGGAGTTGGAACATCTGTTTTGATGAAGCGGTCAAAGAGTTTGACATCATCAAAATGGTAGATGAACCTTGTATAAACAAAAAGGTAGTAGGGAGTATGGTGGTGATCCTCGTAGAGCACGTGGATGACATACTCTTGATAGGGAAGGAGTTTCCTATGCTACGCTCGATCAATCTCCGCTTATCACAATGATTCTCCATATAGGATCAAAGTGATACCTCCTAAGTCCTGGGTTTATGGATCTATGAGATAGATCTAATTGGATGTTAGGACTCTCACTAGTTGTAGTGAGACGGTATCAACCGATCCTGGGGAGAATCACTGGAAGGGTTCCAGGGTGATAATGACGACTGAGTGTCAGTCACAGGCATTGTCTTTACCCTCAGTAAAGGGACGGTATGTTGGAAGAGTTCCAAGCTAGATACCGTGGCATACTAGACGATAAAGGCTGGATACATCGCTACTTAAGATGCTACCAAAGAGACAGTCTGGGTGTATATTTGTTCATGAGATGAACTTTGTTCCTCCCATTGTGTGACAATGGAGTTGTGGCTTATGCCAAAGAACGTCCGTCCCATCAGTGATCCAGACATATTCTAAGGCAGTATCGCCTGATCATGGAGATAGTTGATCTCCAGGGTGATCCAGGTTAGGAGAGTAGATTCAGAGGACAACACAGCGGATCCACTCACAAAGGCCTGTTCCCAGAGAGAGATTTTTATGGGATGGTTGAGTATGAGATACTACAACCACTGCTACAGATGGCCCTAGTGCAAGTGGGAGATTGTTACCTATATGTATGCCCTAGAGGCCATTACTGTACATAGGATGTATATTGTAGTGGATGCTGGGACATATATAGGGAGGACTTTCTTGCTCGACATGATAGTATGCTATCTGGTTGAACTTTACCTTAACGTGTATACTGATTGTCTCTCTATTACATGTTGGTAAAGCCCTTAGGATGTGTACTTGACTACCTGGACTGTGATGCGGATCATACTAGTGGGGACATGTTAGTCCATAAGTACATCCTTCAAAGTCCCTAGTCGTGAGTGTATCGAGACGGGGCATCGATATACCAGAGTAGACTAGCGTGTAGCTTCTCGACCCATACAGATGGGCGATGGATGATCCCATATCCATTGGTGTTTGACATCGGAGATGATATACGGGTGCTCAGTAGAGACTGGGTATACTGGACGGACTCGCCGAGAACTCCCAGATGGTATTATACCTCACGTCAGATGGCAGTTCTCTGGTGACACTGGTACAGAGTAGTCTGTTGACCCGAGATCGTCATAGAGTCTTGTGTGGTTCCCACTGTGCATTGATTTCCATCTTACCACGTCCAAGAGGGCGTGCAAAACGGTGGTTTTTGGGTACAGTCCCGAGTCACATGGAGGCAATGAGCGATAGGAGGGGATTCGTCTCTCCCGGTATAGGGAGTTGATGTTGCGCTGTGTTCGATTGGCTATAACAGGAAGTCCCTGGCCAGGGCTGATCAGAGAATTGCTGGTAAGTGTTACCAGTAGTTTCTCGACCCGTTATGAGCCTCATATCGACACGACTTATCGAACTATTGGGGTCTGACGTTTACCACCCCTAGGCGAGATATGCGACATATCAGACGATCAGACCGGACTGTACGGTAGTGTTACTGGTCGGATTCACTGGAGTGTGAGCGGGCTTGCTCGTCGATCTTCAGATCGCTCAATACCCGGGTGGCCGTTACGTTTAGCAGACCGCTTGCGGCTTGTGGATGTTTGATATGATAATCATCCGCTGCCGGCGTATTGACGAGTCTTTAGAGTCCTACACAGAGGTTTCCTGGCTCAAGCGAAACGAAATAGGAGCGCATATGAGATATGTGCGGGACCGAGAATGATACCAGTATGTGATACTGTATTCGATTCTCGCGATTTGTGACATTGATCGGTTATATGCGATATAGCCGGGTTATCGGATCAAGTGTTGATTCGATAAGTTGTTACTGTTGATATTAGTCGGTTATATGCGATATGACCGGATCATTAAATCAAGTGTTGATTTAATGATTTAATGCATAATTATATATTTGATATATTACTTTGCATTAACTAGTATCGGTTCACTTAAGATGGATTTTCTCACTCGGATGTGCGCATTGTATATGCGATATACTTTTGTGCACTTGTTTGTATCATGTTTGATGATGCATGTTTAACTATAGTTAAGTGTAATGAATTAAGCCATGGTTAAACTAATGATTAGGGTTTTCTTTTCTTACTTATTTATTTATTTATTTATTTTGAATAGATGCGAAAAGAATGGTTGCTAGTTTTGGAGTTTAGTTGAAGCTTCATGAAGCTTTGACTTTGTAACCATTCTTATCTCATTCTTAACCCTAACCATTAAACTAACCTTGGTCAATTCTCTACACATAACCATAGTTAGGATTATGATAAGTTTGGATATTCTTTTCTTTTTTTTAAAAATAACTTATCATAATTCTTTCTTCTTCTTCATCTTCTTCCATGAAGAAACCTCCACTTCATCAATGGTGATTGATGAAGATGAGTGAGAAATCCAATTCTAAAGTGAACCCAACTTCTATTTCTTCATTCTCTACCTCTTGCCAAGTAGTAGAGTGTGTTTACTTCACAAGTTTCTTGACTTGGTGAAGTCGGAGCTTGATTTAGCGATGCCTCGACGTAGATCATCTTCGGCACGTCGTCGATGACCTAGCCCGCTTCTTCTCCGATGAAGCCGACGCAAGAGCCCGGATTTCGGATTTGTACAGCGGAGATGACTTCTTCATGGAGCTATGGAGGTGGACAAACGGATCTACAAAGGTTGTATATCCGTATCCCTTAGTTAAGTGTTAACTAGTTAACTTTTCGCCTAGATTTCTAGCAAACGATCCGTAGTCGGGTCTCTCGGCACCTAGATTTTTTTGAATTTGGCATGTTCGATACCTTGTGAGACCTCACTAGTGTGCCTAGGAACCCTACAGTCTTCCCAACAGTTTATTTTTCAACTAACTTCCTCTACGCTGGATAATCAGTCCACCATTGATTACTGTTTTACGTGTGTGGCTTATCAGCATGATGTTGATAGTTGCATGCAAATAAATACAAAATATTTGTTTGTTTGGTAACTCTTGAATTGTACCATCCACTCATAGTTAGTTAGCATGCTGATGCAGGTATCTTGATGCTGGGCGAGACATGCTTGCAAGCCTTCAGTATGGTGCACGGTGCCCATGCGGTTATTGCCACATAGCAGACGTTGAATCTCACAAACAGGATGACCACATGGAAAGCTTTTTCCTTGCTGAAACAGTAAGAAAAGGTTTATACTGTTTCTGAAAAAATTTCAGGTCTAGATTGGAGAGTATGATCGCATGGTTTACAATTCTTAGTTCAAATTCAATACTGCACAGTTTTAAACGCTTTCATCTAATGCAGGATACAAAGAAAAAGATGAGAAGAATTTCTAAGAAATATTTCCAATTGTCATGGTACAAAATTTGTCATTTTTGTATATAAACATAAATTTTAGTACAAATAAATTGATTTTGGGTTCTACTGATTGTACTGCTAGAGGTAGTAATATATGTATCATGGCTTGAAATCTCAGCCGATCCCGATCATAGATGGCCGACTCTGGTCCAAAAAATGACCGTCAGAGTTCTGATACCCATATTGTCCGATACATAATTATAGTGGGTTTATCATTTAATTAGAAGGGTTCTAACATTAAGTTTATTGATAGGTAAGCGGATTAAAAAAATAGGTTATTGAATTTGGTTTATTTGACACCATCAATTTTAAAAAAGTATCTCAAAAATATGGTAATTATTTTTACCAAGGATTATAGCAACCATTTTATGCATCTTTACATGGTAAAGAATTTGCCAAACTGTAGTAGTTGCTTTTACTATTTATTTAAAGAATTTCCTAATTTTATTTTATTTTTTCAAATAATATAAAATCTGATATGGCCGATTCCATTCCAAAAAGTAACCATCCGATACCGATAGTTAGATTTTAAGCCTTGATTTGTATTAGTAGATATTATTTATGGATGAGCATTTAAAGACATGGTTAACAACACTTAGTTTTTATTTTTTTTAAAAAAAGGGTATTTATGACGGCAGTAGATCCTTGATAATTGAACCAGAAACGAGCTTACAAAGTGTCTCTCTCTCTACAATAGCTTTGAATAGCTAGAGAACCAAAGAGAAACCATGATGAACCCATCAACAACACTTAAATGAAACTCAGAACTGCATTCTTTTATACACTTTCATGCAAGCTGTATGCGAAGAAAAAAGAGGAAAAGAATTTCTAATAAATTCTAATGTATACTATAACACAATTTATCATATTTTAAAATACACGTTTAGTATAGTTTGATTTTTGGTTTCTGTCTTAATGCTGGAGGCGGTAATATATGTACTTACAGATATAATTTATGCATGAACATAACGTATAATAATAAAAAGACATGGTTATCAACACAGTTGAAAGTAAAAATTGCATCACGTAGAACACTTTCATCTAATATGGTATACCCAAAAAAAGGGCAAAAGAACAATTTTAAATGTGTCCAGTTCAAACTTCAAAGTTGCATTTTAAAAAAAAGCACTTTCGTCTAAAGCAGTATACAAAGAAAAAGAGCACAATCATTTTTTTATGTTTTTTTTAAATTTCAAATTGTGTCCTGGTGCAATGTGATTTCTTAATATAAGCACATAAATTTATCACTAATAGATTGATTTTTATTTGACTGATGTTAATGCTAGAGGTGATAATATGTGTATTGTATATATTATTTATTGATGAACACACCATCTAAAGAAACATTATGCTTGTGATTTAATTTTATTCTTGCTTGATACCAGATTAGGTACCCATCAATGCTCAAAATCTTCACATTTTCATTATTGTGAAAAAATTTACCATATTTGTTTAAATTTGGTCTTAAGAGTCAATTATTTGCAATGTCATGGATCCGTATCACATCATCTATCAATTATCAATTAGAATATCAGCAATTGTTGAAACTCAACTCCAGTTTTTGTTAGATCATCCTGCAGAATGGAAAAAAAAAACTACGCATTGTTTTCCTGCTGCATCTATCTCAATTTCATTTAGCTCTTAACATCAATGTATTATTCCAGGTCAAATACCTTTGGCTTCTTTTTGATTTGGCTGTGGGCCCTGACAACCTTGTTGAGAATGGCCCGTATAAGTAAGTTTTACTCCTGAATCTAATTTGTTAATTAATCAAGAGCATAAAAGATGTGTTCCTTTTAAAGTTTCAACAGACAGTTCTCAATACAACCTTTTCCCCCCAGGTATGTATTTAGCACAGAAGGTCACTTGTTGCCTGCCACTCCTGAAATTTCTTTAGTAAGCGAGCACTGCTCTTATTTAGGAGGATTTTGCAAAGGTGACAGATGGAATTTACATGGACCGAATGACATCTCATTTGACTATCAAGAAACAAATGATACCCAATTCCAAGTGGATCGAGATATACCTTTCCGTCCCATCAAAACACAGGATTCTTTTCCTACCTCTGGTTTCATTAAGGTAAGAACAATAATCAATAGTAGACAAAGTGTGTGCAGAGCATAAATTTTATTTTGCTTCTGCATAACATTGAAAAATGTGAAATGAGCCAAGTTCTAGTGCTCTAATCATGGTTTTAAATATAGTATATTTTGTCCCTTAATGGGAAATAATTGATAACAAAGTTCCTTATATGAAACTGCCATTATCTAATTATTGATGTTTAGTTGGTTACAGTTGGGATCTGTTCTCTGGGTTCAAGAATTCTGAATTGAATAATGTATGCTGTTGGTAATAATTGTGGATATAATCCCTTTCTCGCTACCCCTTTTGCCAATTTGAGGAACTAAATTCACATATACCGATCTCAGTTATGTTGTTTAAAATTAGATTCAGAATTGTACACACCAGTGGAATTAGGATTCCATCAATATGCAAGTTTCCAGACATTGATATTCTTAGTAATCATTTAATTGGATATCCTGCGGTCTAATGAACCATATACCCATTACCTTAATTGCGGATTGCATGATTGTATTAATAGGTATGGGCCCTCCATTTAGTAATGTCAAGTTATATTCGTAAAGGCATGTTGATCCCTTAATGCGGCTGAATATGGTCTGACTATGGTTAAATGTCATGCTAGTATCTGAAGATCATTTATCCAGTTATATATGCTTCTATTATGTTTATTCGCTGATGCTAATCATTGTGTGCAAGTCTGCGGTTTATGGCAGAAGGTTAATATTATTAAATTGTTATCTTAAATTTCTAACTACGTCATCCTATCATGCTTACTTTAATATTAGATCATTTGCTCAAAAAAAATCTCAAAAATGATGTTTTACTCATCACATATAATTTGATGTAACGAATATCTCAGCCAACCCTCATTTGGCAAGGTTACCTTTTAGTATTAATATCTATTTTCAACTTGGTATTAGTTGTAGCTAGCTGGTTTTGTTAAGTTAATGTCACTCCTGGTAGTTTATGAAAAATCCTGTTTACATCTCAACCCAACTTTCTGTTCTTTATATCAACTTATGAATTCATGTTTGCTATGAAGAACTTTCTACTGATTGAATACAGTATTCCTCTCTACAGGGGTTTTGCCCAGGATTGACTCATGGACAGAAGTTTGGCATATCATATGTTGAAAAAGAGAAGCAAAAAACATATGTAGAGGAGTCGACAGAGGGTCCTCCATCTCAAAGACATTCTCTCATTGTAATATCTAATCCTACAACAATACAGTCCGTTAATGCCGATGAAATTGATAGCAGCAAGAATGCCATGGCAAGCGAGTACATGCTTGTCTCTGATGAGAGAGGTGTCGATGATTCAAGTCAAGAAGAGACACCAAAGGTTCAAGATACGTGTTGATCACAAAATTCATTTATTTGGGAAGACAGTTTGTTTCTTGAAATGATTTTTTCAAGAACTGAAATGATTGGTTTTGGAACTCGTTGTGCTCTACCATCGACAAAACCTTGGAGCAATGATTTGGGAAGATGGTGCTATCGACCCTCAGTCCCTAACAATTTTACTAGTTCAAGATTCCCAAATTTGGGATCGAGCTGAGTAAATATTAAATTAACACGAAAGGGGTAAGATGAGATATTATCAATTGTTTCATTCTACAGGTCCTCATTCTATAAGTTATTTACACATGTATTATTGTAAAAGGAATGATATGGGTGTAACAATGGACGTTAAGTTACAGTGTTGTTCATAGTGCAATTCATGCAAATTATGCCCTGTGGTTTGTAGTCAATAACAATATATACTTGCATTGCATGTGCAAAAAATACTGGTTTACATAACCCATTCATCTCACTTCTTTGGTTTTATATATTACCTATTTGCAAATTTCTAACTGCATATGTTTTGATTTATCATCACAGAATATTTTCTATTCTTTTATATGATTATAAATAGAGAGAACGTGTTTGTCAATTGTCAATATGTTCCTTTTGGACGATGTTATCATCTCAGAGATCACCATTGAATAAACAGAGCAATCCTACAGCTTTGCATCTACTTTGTCAATGGGAGAGAGAGATAATAGCTAGAAAGTATGAATGCAGCAAAAAAAAGTTGACTTTTTTAAGAACATGTTGTTTGGTTAAAATAAAGGGAAAATTGTCAAAAAGTCTCCGGTCCGTTTCAAACTTGCGTAAACACCCTAAGGCTTTTTGCTCAGGTTAAAAAACCCTTGGGCCTGGTCAAAATCCCCTTATGCGTTGCATGTAATATTTAAGTAGTTGGAGTTGTAGTTGCCTGTAATAACTAAACAGTTTCCTGTAATACCTAAGGAGCTGAGAGAACACAAGGTCTAAATGAAATATAGCCCATGAATTTTTCAAAAAGATTTTGAACGGCAGTCCCTTATCAACAATTTTGAAAATTACAGGGGGTTTTAAACAACTCCCGAGAGGGCCGCGGGCATTTTGACAGTTTACCCTAAAATAAAAATAAGCAAATTGATGGGATGGGCCGTATATGGCAATCATAAAATATAAGTGTAAATTAAGCTGAAATACCTTAAACTACCACAATTTTTCTCTAAATTACCTTGTTAGTTTTTTTGCAACAAGATACCTTAAACTATGATTTTTAAGGACTTTTTCCACTAAAATACCTTCAAAATCAGTACATAATATTATACCTTCATAAAAATAGTCTTAGGGTGTTTTAGAACAACCCGCAGTAGTTAGCAGTTAGGGTATTTAAGTGTAGCTTAAGTGGAATTCAAACCAGAATTCATTGGTTGAGAACTGGGATTGCCAAAGTACCACCCAAAAAATATAAAAAAATATAGATATAAGTGATATCCAAATGTAACTATACAATGGAGAAAAAAGTACATTAAAATTTTTACCTAAAATGGTTTAAGTTTTCTCTCATTCAAACTAGAACGTTAAAATGAGAAGAAAGATAATTTGGATGTTGCTTTCCATATTTTATTTTTGAGACTCAAACAAACAAACTAAGAAAGTAAAATCACTTTCTTACATTCCACCCCTTTTCACTAATCGATGTCCTGAGATCACTAGAGCAATTGGAGAGGAGGGGAGAGGATGCAAGGGAATCCCTTGGAAGTCATACTCGTAAAACAAATAGGTTAAAACAAAATCGACTCTACCAAAGAGCGATCAACCAATGTAAAAACACCCTATAGCATAAAAATTAGCTTCCGTTTATGCTCTACTCCTTACCCCTGAGAAAGATTCTTAAAGATCAACTTTTTTCTTATTTGTTTACTCATATATGGTTGCATTTTATTAATTGATCGTTGTAACTAATGATCTGCTGCATAGCTACATTGTTACCACCATAAAAGTTTCTCAAGTAAAAAATATCTCTGTAATCCTAACTGATATAATTTTTATTGAATTTCAAACAAATATAAAATTACTAAAATCCTAGCAAATATTTAAAATTAGCATTAAAAAAAAACTTTCAATTTTGTTTCTTTAAAATTGTCCATAAGATAAAAGGCAATTTTTTACATCAGTCAATTTTTTAAAAATATTATTAAAAATGCACTACTTTGAAAAAATATTACAAATGTAGATCATTTTTGGCCACTGGTCGTCAGTGCCAGCTCAGCGTTGTCGTGTTTTTAAATTTTTTTATAGGGACGCAGTTGTGAACTACGCACACAGTTACAAACTGCGCTCAATACATTTTAGTTGGCAAAACCCGACTAAAATGTTTGGGGTGCAGTTTGTTACTGCACCCCATACATTTTTGAATGGGACGCGGTTACAACCCGCGCCCCTATAAAAATTATATATATAACTAACACACACACACACACACACACACACACACACATAATTGATGGAGCTCCTTTTCAAGCCTCCGTCAAACGTTGTCTTCCGTTGATCTCGTGATGGACTTAGTTGATTATCCTCCTGATGGAGCTCCTTTTCGGGCCACCGTCAGATGTTGTCTTTCATTGATCTCGCGGTGAACTTAACTGATTATCCTTCGTTGCGTGTGGGTCTCAATGGGTTTTTTGACGAAGAGGTGAGGCGAGGAAGCAGTTGCCGAGTACCTGCAAAGAAGTCCCGGGGTGGTTTGGTACCACCGAGGACCCTCCGACGATCAAGTTAGAGAGGAAATCCGAGCAGAGTAACGGCATAAAAGAGTAAGGAATCGCTTACTTGACCCCTCTGTGATGGGTTTTTTTTATAGTGGTGGAGCACGCAGCAGTGGGCGCGGGAATCTCGCCGACCGTTTGTAAGTCCACGTTGCTCATCCCGGTTCTTACGGGGAGGCGGAAACGACGAAAAACAATGATTAGGCGCAAGGCAACATGGACTTAAAGCACGGATCTTTGCTAAACTAGTAACTAGTAAACTACTAGAGGCTTTAACTACTATGCTGTAGAAAGTATACCTCACGAAACCGGTCCTTCGGGTCTTCATTCCGCTGTCCCGCTTGTTCATCCAAACTCCAAGTGTCGATCCGGACCTTGGGCACCTCCGCGGCCTTTTTGAGTCGAAGACGATCCACCCGAGAGATGTACACCGAGCTCCACCTCGAGCCGAGGCAACTAGGGCAAAGAGATTGCTAGTCAAGAAGCCCTAGGATGTGTAGAGGAGATGTATGGATGTGTTTGTCTTTGTGGGATCTTTTTCTCTCAACACATTAGATCAAAAGATAGAATCAAGAGGAGGAAGAAGGAGGAGGACTTAGCAACCATGAGAGCTCATTTTATTTTCTTCTCATGAGAAAGAGCAAGAGAGAGAAATGAGAATGAATTATGAGCTAAAGAAAAATGAACCATGGTTCAATAATGCAAAAACATTATCATTACTAATCCCATCAAGATAAAGTTGATGGCTACATTGAAATGACCATTTTCATAATCAAAAGAAAAAGAAAATCAAAAGAAGAGTGTAGATCTCTCTTGAAGGTCAACGGGTCAACACGGTCAACGGGTCAACAAAGTCAAGAGAGGTCTAAGAAAGTCAAATGGTCAAAGCAATTAGCCATCATATAATTATCACTAATAGGATTAGTAAACAATGTCTCCGACTCATAATGGTTTTGACCGAACAAATTGTCAAAACCCTAATGAGCCTGCCACATAATGGTTTTGGCCGAACCAACTGCCAAAACCCTAATGAGGCACCTCCTCCTCCATCGCTCCTCAAAACTGTGCATACACACCCGCATCCGCATTCCGTAGAATGCGAATGCACAGAAGACAAAACAAATCCATCCGTGCAATACTAGGATCCGGCTTAAACCAAAGCCCGCTAGTATTGCCTACCCGAACAGCATACGCACACAAGTGCACGTAAGTGATCGAAGCCCTGCCGTAAAACCATACGGCCTCTACACGTTTCGCTCAATGCAGGGAAACTCTGTGTGTGGGACTCTAAAGACTCGACACTACGCTGGCAGTGAGTTTAACCACAGACCGCAAGCGGCACTAGCTGTACGTAACGGTCCCCAGGTAGATGTCGATAAGAAGGCCGATGAGGTAAACCCATCCGAACTCCTACTGAGCCTGTATGTGACAATCTCCGTACAGTCCGGTCTGTTCGTCTGATACATCGCATGGCGGGCCTAGGGGGTGGTGAACGTCAGTCCCCTAATAGCTGTACAAGTCGTGTCGGAGTGTAGGCCAGAACACCCTGAGATAACACTGAAAACCTACCAGTATATCTCGCTTGCCCTGGCCAGGGACTACTTGTGTAATGGCTCTCCTAGACACAGCGCGATGTCAACCCCCAATACCGGGAGAGACGAATCCTGTCTAACCGTCACTGCCTCCAAGTGCTTCGGGACTGCACCCAACCACTACCTGTTTGCACGACTCCTTTGAGCCGTGGTAGGGTAGTAATCTAAGTACAGTGGAAACACACTCGAGGCGAAGTGACAGTGTCAAGTCGGCGGACTAAGCTGTACTCATGTCACCTGGGAACTGATAACCGACGATAGGTATAATACCAACCAACAGTTCCCGACGAGTCCTGTCCAGTGTACTCGTAATCTAACGAGCACCCGCATACTATCTCAAGTACGACGTACTGACGGCTGTGGGACAGACCGTCTCCCCCGCTGGGATGAGAAGCGCATACGCTAGTCTACTCCGGAGTATTGATGCCCTGTCTCGATAGTCCAACGACTAGGGACCTGTATAAGGATGTGCTTATGGATTACCCAGCCCCCACGAGTGTGAGCGCCATCACAATGCTGGTAATCAAGCAAAGATCCTAAGGGCTCTATTAATATGTATATAAGCGATATGCTAAAAGAAACACATGCACATATTGAAGTAGAGACAAACCAAGTAGCATACTACCATTTTGAGCAAGATTGTCTATACAACTGTGAATATCCCAAGCTTCCATCAAGTAATATACAAGCTAGTATGATACAGTAATGGCCTCTAGGGCATATACACTAACAATCTCCCACTTGCACTAAGGCCATGTACTGGCGTATCGAAGACCTATCATCTCGATCAGCCGCTCGAACTGAGTCTGGGGTAGGGCCTTCGTGAGTGGATCTGCAGTGTTGTTCTCCGTATTTACTCTCTTCACCTCGATCTCCCAGCGATCTACGATCTCCCTGATCAGGTGGTACCGCCTCAAAATGTGCCTGGACTTCTGATGGGACCTGGGTTCCTTCGCTAAAGCTATAGCGCCGTTGTTGTCGCAATACAGCGGTATTGGATCAACAATGGTAGGAACAAGCTCCGTGAGGAACTTCTTCATCCAGACAGCTTCCTTTGCGGCATCGCAAGCAGCTATGTACTCCGCTTCCATAGTTGAGTCTGCAACGGTCTCCTGCTTGGAACTCTTCCAGCAAACCGCCCCTCCATTGAGGGTAAAGACATAACCCGACATGGACTTGGAGTCATCCTTGTCACTCTGGAAGCTGGAGTCAGCAAAGGCCTCGAGCTGGAGGTCTTTTCCGCCATACACCAAGAACATCTCCTTAGTCCTTCTCAGATACTTGAGAATGTTCTTTACCGCTATCCAGTGTTTCTCCCCTGGGTTTGACTGATACCGGCTTACAACGCTCAATGCGTATGCTACATCTGGTCTGGTATACAACATCGCATACATTATAGAGCCTACCGTAGAAGCGTAGGGTATAATAGACATGCGATCCCTTTCCAAATCAGTCTTGGGAGACATCTCTTTAGAGAGGGTGATTCCATGACAAACCGGTAAATTACCGCGCTTGGAATCTTTCATACTGAATCATCTCAGTATGGTGTCGATGTACCTTGACTGTGAAAGTCCCAACATCCTCTTAGATCTATCACGATAGATCTGGGTCCCCAGAATGTAGTTGGCATCGCCCAGGTCCTTCATGGAGAACCTCTGGGACAAGAATCCTTTGACTGACTGTAGCATAGGAATATCATTTCCTATTAGGAGAATGTCATCCACGTACAAGACGAGGAATACCACAGTTCTCCCTACAATCTTACTGTAAATGCATGGTTCATCTGGGTTTTTGATAAAGTCGAATTCCTTGACAGTATCATCAAAGCAGATGTTCCAACTCCGCGATGCCTGCTTAAGTCCATAAATGGACTTGAGCAACTTGCACACTCTACCGCTGCTCACACTCTGAATGAATCCCTCCGGCTGATCCATATAGACGCACTCTTATTTCCATTTAGGAAAGCCGTCTTTACGTCCATCTGCCAGATTTCATAATCATGGAAGGCAGCAATGGCAAGAAGGATCCGAATGGATTTCAGCATAGCCACTGGAGAAAAGGTCTCGTCATAGTCCAAACCAGGTCTTTGACGAAAACCCTTTGCAACAAGTCTAGCTTTATAGGTCTCAACCTGCCCATCTACACCAATCTTCTTTCTGAAGATCCATTTGCAGCCTACGGGTTTTATCCCTTCTGGAGCAAAGTCCAAAGTCCAAACTTTGTTGGTGTACATAGACTCCATCTCGGCCCGCATTGCATCCAGCCATTTTACCGAGTCACTGCTCTGAATGGCTTGCTGGAAGCTAGTAGGCTCACCATAATCCATGGTGCAATCCTCTCTATCCCCGTCTATAAGAAAACCGTAGTATCTCTCGGGCGGATGAGACTGCCTACTACTCCTGCGGAGTGGCGCTGGGATGTCCGGTTCTCTCGAAACTTCTGGTTCTTCCAAGCTTTCAGTAATAGCTTGTGGTTCAGGGATTTCTTCCAGTTCTACTACGCTCCCACTTGCTTCTTTTTCTAAAAACTGATGTTCCAGAAAGTGGGCATGACGAGAAACAAAAACCTTTTGTTCCTCTGCGTAATAGAAAAAATACCCCCTGGAGTTCTTTGGGTATCCCACAAACTTACACAGTACTGAGCGTGCCTCGAGCTTGTCCGCATGCTGCTTTTTTACAAAAGCTGGACATCCCCATATCTTCAGATACTTAAGACAGGGTTTCTTCCCACACCACATCTGATATGGTGTGGTAGGCACAGTCTTGGAGGGAACCTTGTTCAAAAGATATGCAGCTGATTCTAGTGCATAACCCCAGAAGGATCGCGGTAACTCAGCTTTACTCATCATGGAACGAACCATATCCAATAGGGTTCGATTCCGCCTTTCCGATACACCGTTGTGTTGTGGTGTGTATGGAGGAGTAAGCTGAGAGAGAATTCCATTCTCTTTTAAGTAGCCCAGAAACTCGGCACTCAAGTATTCACCACCTCGATCAGATCTCAGTGTCTTGATACTTTTGCCTGTTTGTTTTTCAACTTCATTCTTATATTCCTGAAATTTCTCAAAGGCCTCGGATTTGTGCTTCATCAAGAAGACATGTCCATACCTAGAGAAATCATCTGTGAAAGTAATGAAGTATGAATAACCACTTCGCGCATGTGTAGACATTGGACCACACACATCACTGTGTATGAGTCCTAAGAGCTCGCTCGCTGTTTCTCCGTGTCTAGTGAACGGAGTTTTTGTCATCTTTCCCATGAGACAAGATTCACAAGTGGCATAAGACTGGTACTCGAACGGATCCAAGTATCATTTTTTATGTTACTTTGTCAACCGTGTCTCATTAATGTGACCCAGTCTACAATGCCATAAGAAAGCCTGATTTAATTCCGGAGACTTTCTTTTAAGTGTGTTCTGGACACTGAAGACCTGAGCTTGATTCAAAGCGTATATACCGTATTTCAATGTACCTGATCCAATCAGTACTTGATTTAGGAGGATGTTTACTACATCGCTTACAAAAGTAAAATCATATCCTTCCTTAGAAAGTAAGGATATATATATGATGTTACAAGTCGCACCTGGTACATAAAAACAGTCACGCAGAATCAATATCTGCCCAGTTGTCGGTCCTAGATGATATTCCTCTACGGATATAGCATACATGCTCATTCCGTTAGCAACCCTGAGAGTCATATCACCTTTCCTGATAATCCTACGGTTTCTCAGAGCCTGTAACGAATTACAGATATGAGATCCTGATCTGGTATCCAATACCCAAAAAGTAGGGTTAACTGACATACAGTTCTCTATTACAAACACACCCGAAGCCGAAGCCACAACATGCTTCGAATTCTGGCTACTGGCTTTGCAAGCCCTGCAATCCTTCTGCCCATGTTCATTCCCGTAACAATAGGAACATCCCTCTTTTACTGCATCCATTCCTGAAACTTCTGCCTTTCCCTTTCTTTCTACTTCCCTGGTTTCCTTCAGGGTAGTAGGTAGAGACTGTTGAACTAAGTCAGCATCTGACCCGTTCTTCAACGTGGTCTTCAGGTCCGAGAGCTCAAAAGAGCTGGTCTCTGTAAGGACGTTGCCCCCTACAGATGACCCGATAGCCAACCTCGCTGGAAGCAATTCGTTCGAGATCTCATATCTTGCGATACGAGATTGCTCTCCATATAAAACTTTGTTATGGAGGAAGATAGAAGCTGAGTCCATCTTCTCGTGCTGCTTCTGGTATATACCATCAACTGAGGCTAACACGAGGCACTTGGATTTCGCACAGTCTTCTTCCGATGTCCTACGGATATCAATATCCGTGACAGGGGAAACTGGACCTGAGACGGCAGGGGTTGGATCAGTCAAGAGGTGTCCCAGCTTGTCATGGGCAATGGACATCTGGACAGACCTTTGCCAGTCATAACAGTCATATTCAGTCATTTTATTATCTAGATGTAACCTAGGTGCGGTCACTGGGTCGCTGCAATTAAGAGAGAGAGAAGAAAACACTCAGCATGATGCTCTTGCAAGTTTAGATTGGTTTTTAATTTATCTAAACAGGATGGCTCCCACTGTCTCTCGAATCCCTCCTCAAACCATAAAGGAAGAATTAGTCAGGATCAATCTCACCATACAATACTTGCTTAACCGTTCAGCCAGGCCAGTGTCGGTACTTCGAGGGAGGTTTTCCAACGCTTTCGCGAAGTTCCTTAATTAAGTAACCTTTTTTCCCTGTGGGCGTAGCCCCGCTAACACCTTTCTAGACACCTACTTGGTTTATAGCATTGATCGTTAAGTGAAAAAGTTCCCAAGGAGTAGCATATACTCACAGTAGGATCGGGATCCAAATATCATCGCGTGACAAAACTGAAGGAATCCTATCAGAATCATCACACTCCAAATGGTATGCAGCGCTAGCAAGTTTCAGTACTTTTGAAACTCCCGATGTAGATTTTTTGCCCCATACTCTTATGACCTTGACGAAGGCCACATATCATAAGTCACATGTCAAGTTCTACCCATCATTATCCAGGTTAATTTGAACCCACCCGTACATACCCTTGACGAAGGCCAAAATAGTAGTACGACTATCCCAAACTAACGCATCTATCTATGCTACAGATAAATATTCAGCAGCTACCAATCACTATGCCTTGGCGAAGGTCAAAATACATAGCTTGAATACTACTGAATATTTAACCGAAATGACGGAGGGCTACGAATGGTTTTGGCGAAACCGTGAACGTAGTGAACTTGATATAATCGATGGAACGAGATAGCTTTTAAAAGGAGTGGTTCAAGCTCCGCGTTTAAAAAGCTGGTTTTTGAAAAGAACCGAGTGGTTTTGAAAGTGTTCCAACGACTTTTACTTGGTTTATTTTCTTGCATTAGTTCTTTTAATGCGTCCCATCATTTAATCCTACCATTGCAGAAAACAACCAAAATATGGTGTACGTTTATGCCATCCGCATTCGCCACGGGGCCCCGTCATCACCCGTTAGGTTACTTAACTAACGACAGAGCGGGGGCTGGACTAGCGCGGGTGCAAAACATAAGCAACACCTAAATAGTTATTATATATAGATATATAGCAATGATAGCCATTACAGATCACAGATGAACACTTTGGATATACTAGGAATCCGCGATTCGTTCGAGCCTGCAACGAAAAGCGGATTACACGGTCGCGATGAATAGCCAAACCCCACCCTAGACCCCTACGGGTGCGGCAAACTACCCGCCAAGTACCCGAAGCGAAGCAACCTCCCTCAACCCGTGAGTAGGCCACTCGGCACTTCGAGATACCCGGTAGTTTGTGCACCCCACCTTGGGTCTATCCTAGGAGCAAAAACAGTAAAAAGAATTATACAATGACGGCTACAACCCCGATCCGGTTGTGCGGCCATACAAATAATATTACATCAATTTACAAATTTTACAATGAATGAAAGAAAAAGAAACTCTCATCTCACACCCATTCCCGGCTATTCATCCGCGACAATCCACCGAGTTCATATACACAAACCATCAACATTACAGATCACAGATATGTATAACCCCCACTAATCGACGTATAGCGATTAGCGGACGTTCAATACATATATCACATCACAGATAATATCCATTAGCTAAAGTCTACGGAATATCGATCAAAATACGGATTTTTAACCACCCCAAAGGTCAATTTGCTCTCTGGAAAAACTAGGTAGTTAAAACATGTTTTAAAAATCCCAAAATAGCCAAACTAAAACACTGCACAAAATACGATCCAGTGCCGAGTCAAAACGGCGGCGGAACCGCGGCAATGAGCATGTATTTGCCGCGGAACCGCGGTCGTTTGATCGATTCACTGGATCGTTTTTCTGCAGTGTTTTCACAAAACCCTGAGACGATTTTTCATATATTTTAAATCACTTTTGGAGCAGTATGAAAATCGACAGAAACTTGAGGTTTTGCGGACGTGTTTTGCGACTTTTTTCCGATCGATATTCTAAACACTTTGCTAACTTACTAGTTTATGTTTAGCTAGGCTCTGATACCACTGTAAGTCCACGTTGCTCATCCCGGTTCTTACGGGGAGGCGGAAACGACGAAAAACAATGATTAGGCGCAAGGCAACATGGACTTAAAGCACGGATCTTTGCTAAACGAGTAACTAGTAAACTACTAGAGGCTTTAACTAGTATGCTGTAGAAAGTATACCTCACGAAACTGGTCCTTCGGGTCTTCATTCCGCTGTCCCGCTTGTTCATCCAAGCTCCAAGTGTCGATCCGGACCTTGGGCACCTCCGCGGCCTTCTTGAGTCGAAGATGATCCACCCGAGAGATGTACACCGAGCTCCACCTCGAGCCGAGGCAACTAGGGCAAAGAGATTGCTAGTCAAGAAGCCCTAGGATGTGTAGAGGAGATGTATGGATGTGTTTGTCTTTGTGGGATCTTTTTCTCTCAACACATGAGATCAAAAGATAGAATCAAGAGGAGGAAGAAGGAGGAGGACTTAGCAACCATGAGAGCTCATTTTATTTTCTTCTCATGAGAAAGAGCAAGAGAGAGAAATGAGAATGAATTATGAGCTAAAGAAAAATGAACTATGGTTCAATAATGCAAAAACATTATCATTACTAATCCCATCAAGATAAAGTTGATGGCTACATTGAAATGACCATTTTCATAATCAAAAGAAAAAGAAAATCAAAAGAAGAGTGTAAATCTCTCTTGAAGGTTAACGGGTCAACACGGTCAACGGGTCAACACGGTCAACGGGTCAACAAAGTCAAGAGAGGTCTAAGAAGGTCAAATGGTCAAAGCAATTAGCCATCATATAATTATCACTAATAGGATTAGTAAACAATATCTCCGACTCATAATGGTTTTGACCGAACAAATTGTCAAAACCCTAATGAGCCTGCCACATAATGGTTTTGGCCGAACCAACTGCCAAAACCCTAATGAGGCACCTCCTCCTCCATCGCTCCTCAAAACTGTGCATACACACCCGCATCCGCATTCCGTAGAATGCGAATGCACAGAAGACAAAACAAATCCATCCGTGCAATACTAGGATCCGGCTTAAACCAAAGCCCGCTAGTATTGCCTGCCCGAACAGCATACGCACACAAGTGCACGTAAGTGATCGAAGCCCTGCCGTAAAACCATACGGCCTCTACACGTTTCGCTCAATGCAGGGAAACTCTCTGTGTGGGACTCTAAAGACTCGACACTACGCTGGCAGTGGGTTTAACCACAGACCGTAAGCGGCACTAGCTGTACGTAACGGTCCCCAGGTAGATGTCGATAAGAAGGCCGATGAGGTAAACCCATCCGAACTCCTACTGAGCCTGTATGTGGCAATCTCCGTACAGTCCGGTCTGTTCGTCTGATATATCGCATGGCGGGCCTAGGGGGGCGGTGAACGTCAGTCCCCTAATAGCGGTACAAGTCGTGTCGGAGTGTAGCCCAGAACATCCTGAGATAACACTGGAAACCTACCAGTATATCTCGCTTGCCCTGGCCAGGGACTACTTGTGTAATGGCTCTCCTAGACACAGCGCGATGTCAACCCCCAATACCGGGAGAGACGAATCCTGTCTAACCGTCACTGCCTCCAAGTGCTTCGGGACTGCACCCAACTACTACCTGTTTGCACGACTCCTTTGAGCCGTGGTAGGGTAGTAATCTAAGTACAGTGGGAATACACTCGAGGCGAAGTGACAGTGTCAAGTCGGCGGACTAAGCTGTACTCATGTCACCTGGGAACTGATAACTGACGATAGGTATAATACCAACCAACAGTTCCCGACGAGTCCTGTCCAGTGTACTCGTAACCTAACGAGCACCCGCATACTATCTCAAGTACGACGTACTGATGGCTGTGGGACAGACCGTCTCCCCCGCTGGGATGAGAAGCACATACGCTAGTCTACTCCGGAGTATCGATGCCCTGTCTCGATAGTCCAACGACTAGGGACCTGTATAAGGATGTGCTTATGAATTACCCAGCCCCCACGAGTGTGAGCGCCATCACAACGCTGGTAATCAAGCAAAGATCCTAAGGGCTCTACTAATATGTATATAAGCGATATGCTAAAAGAAACACATGCACATATTGAAGTAGAGACAAACCAAGTAGCATACTACCATTTTGAGCAAGATTGTCTATACAACTGTGAATATCCCAAGCTTCCATCAAGTAATATACAAGCTAGTATGATACAGTAATGGCCTCTAGGGCATATACACTAACACCGTTACTCTCCCGACGTCACGCCCGCATGAAGAGTGGATCGCCCATAACGGGGATCGTGATGGCGTGGAACATGGGACGTTGCTGGCGTAAAATCCGCGTGTGGCGAGATTCGCGGAGCGGCGGTTACGCCTGGGAATAGGTCGAAGGGCCGAGGAAGACGTCCTCGGCGGGAGCTCGGGGACGAGCAAGGAGGCCGAGGAGTCTTGGTCCTGTGGTAGCTCGGGGGTGAGCTGAGAGGCTGAGGAGGCTAATTTGCAGGGGCCCCAAGGGGGGCCAGCTTGGGCTTCCTGGTCGGGCATGGGGTGGCCTGATTGGCCCCTGCGGGCCCATTCTTCTGAGTTCTGGGACACGTCACCTGCCACGCGTCATGATCTTGGGGGTCACCAATATCGAGCACTATCATTAGCCCCCCACTTTTGTCCCGACCAGATAGTGGTCCGGTCAGGAGTGGATTGCCGGGCCTCCCGAGGTGAGATCCCTTCTATGGTTTCGTCGGGACGAGCCCTCGGGCCATTGGTTGTCTTTTCCGCTCCGTCCTTCAGGAATTCCACGAGGGGCTTCCTCCAATCCCGGTCGTTCTCCTGCGCCGTGTAGACTTGGAGCATCGCCGCCTCGTCTCCCATGCTGGGTCGGGTCAAGGTATCGAAGAGTATTGACCGCCTATTGTTGGCCGAGTACGATGAAGCCAGCTTGCTCAGGGCGTCTGCTTGAGCATTCATTTTCCTGGGTATTTGTTCCACCTGGACTTCGTCGAAGTTTTTCCGGAGCTTCCTCACCTCGTCTAGGTACTTTATCATTAGGGGCTCCCGAGCCTCGAAGCGGCCAGTCACTTGGCCGACAACTAGGGCTGAGTCGCTGCGGACTCGGATGATCCTTAGCCCCAGCCAGATGGCCATGTGCAGTCCGGCTAGGAGGGCTTTGTACTCCGCCGCATTGTTCGACGCTTTGAAACCGAGCCTCGAGGAATACTCCATCTTGTCTTTGTTTGGGCCTCGGATAATGAGGCCGGCACCGCAGACTTCCTCGGTAGAAGACCCGTCGACATAGATGACCCACTCCGGGGCTGAGCTAAGGCCTTCCCGGACGGGATGCCGGGCTGTCAGGGGCGGCACGGAATTCGGCTTCCTGCTAGGGATGGTGCATTCAACGATGAAATCGGCCAGGGCCTGCGCCTTGATGGCTTGCTTCAGGCGATACCTTATGTTGAATTGAGATAACTCCCATCTCCATTTCTCTAGACGGTTTGAGGACTCCGGTGATGCCAGGATAGCCCCCAATGGGCGCTCAGTGAGGACGGTGATCGTGTGTGCTTGGAAGTAGTGTCGCAGTTTCCGCGAGGTTACTACGCGGGCCAGGACAATCTTTTCTATGGCGGGGTATCTCGTCTCCGCTTCCTTGAACACATGGCTCACATAGTACACTGGCTTCTGTCCCCCCTCGGCCTCTCGGACGAGCACCGAGCCTGCTGCCTGGTTGGATACTGCCAGGTACAGCGACAGCTCGTCCCCTTCCACGGGCCGGGCGAGCAGGGGTGGTGTCGCGTGGTGCCTCTTCAGTTGGTCGAAGGCGGCTTGGCAATCTTCCGACCACTCGAACCTCGGAATTTTCCTCAGCGCCTTGAACAACGGGAGGCATTTCTCCCCCGACCTGGACATGAAACGGCTCAGAGCGGCGACCCGCCCTGTAAGCCGCATGATCTCGACATTGGTCTTGGGTGCGGTCATGCTCAGGATGGCGTCGATCTTTTCTGGGTTAGCTTCAATTCCGCGGTGAGTGACCATGAACCCGAGGAATTTCCCTCCGGTGACTCCGAATGCACACTTGGCGGCGTTCAACTTCATGTTGAATTTGTGGAGCACCCCAAACGCCTCGCCTAGGTCCTTGACATGGTTGGCCGACGAGACGGACTTGACGAGCATGTCGTCAACGTAGACTTCCATGTTCCTGCCGATCTGTGGCTTGAATATGCGGTTGACCAGCCTCTGGTATGTGGCCCCGGCATTCTTAAGGCCGAAGGGCATCACTCTGTAGCAGTATACCCCCCCGTCTGTTGTGAATGCGGTCATGTCTTCGTCATCAGGATTCATGCGGATTTGGTTATAGCCGGAGAAAGCGTCCATGAAGCTCAGAAGCTCGTGCCCGGCCGAGCTGTTGACGAGCTGATCTATGCGGGGGAGCGGGAAGTTGTCCATGGGGCAGGCCTTTTTGAGGTCGGTGAAGTTGACACATATACGCCACTTCCCACTCGACTTCTTGACCAGGACCACGTTTGCCAGCCACTCCGAGTAGGGCACATTCCTGATGAAGTTGGCGGCGAGGAGCCGGTCAACTTCCTCTTTGATAGCCTTCTGTTTGACCGGGGCGAAGCTTCTTTTTTCTGCCTGATGGGTCGGGCCGTAGGATCCACTCCGAGCTTGTGGGAGATGATTTTGGGGTCGATCCCAGGCATGTCTGCCGGTGCCCAGGCGAAGACGTCGGAATTGCTTCGGAGGAACTCGATCAGGTCATCCCACTGAATTCCCGTCAGGAGTGACCCAACCTGGACGGTCTTTCCTGGGTCTCCTTCCGCTAAGGGCACCTCGGTCAGAGGCTCGACCGGTGCCCCATGGACCTCCTTCCGCTCGTCCCGGGTGTCCAGGGACCCTTTAATGCCGCCGCATGCATCGGCGCTATCAGTGTGCTGCTCGGGGAAAGATGCCTCTGTCAGGCCTACCTCAGCGACCCGCTGGCTCCCGTATGCCCGGCCTACCCCACCCTGATCGAGGGGGAATTTTATCGCCAGGTGGTATGTTGAGATCTGGGCTTAGAGGGAGTTCAGCGTCGGCCTGCCAAGGAGGACGTTGTAGGACGATGAGACCCTAGCCATAATGAAGTCCACAGACAGTGTGCGCGTGCGGCCGGGCTCCCTGATCGTGAACTGCAGGGTGACCACCCCCTGTGCCGGGACGGAGTGGTTGGTGAATCCCGAGAGGACGTGGGAGGTCGGTCTCAGGTCTGCTGGGGCCAGCCCCATACACAAAAAGCAGTCGTGGAAGAGGATGTCCGCCGAGCTGCTCGAATCGATGAGTATTCGGTAGACCTCGTGTCGGTGAATTTGCGCTATGATCACCAGCGGGTCGTTGTGGGGCACGAATATGCCGTATAGATTCTCGTCGCCAAAGGTGATGGGCTCTTGGCCCCTAGCCCTTTTGCTTGGGCGGCCGCCGGAGCCTGTGAGACGGCAACTAGTGGGGAGACCGACGACCTTAGGCGAGGGTTCACCCGTGTCTCCGTTGCGAGGGAGGCGACAGCGGGCGTTTGGATCTTTAGGGGAATCGGTGGTTATGTGGGCGGAGATCGGAAGACCAACTTTGTATTTTGTGGAGTTATTGTTCCCACAGACGGCGCCAAATGATGGAGCTCCTTTTCAAGCCTCCGTCAGATGTTGTCTTCCGTTGATCTCGCGATGGACTTAGTTGATTATCCTCCTGATAGAGCTCCTTTTCGGGCCTCCGTCAGATGTTGTCTTCCATTGATCTCGCGGTGAACTTAACTGATTATCTTTCGTTGCGTGTGGGTCTCAATGGGTTTTTTGAGGAAGAGGTGAGGAAGCAGTTGCCGAGTACCTACAAAGAAGTCCCGGGGTGGTTTGGTACCACCGAGGACCCTCCGACGAGCAAGTTAGAGGGGAAATCCGAGCAGAGTAACGGCATAAAAGCGTAAGGAATCGCTTACTTGACCACTCTGTGATGGTTTTTTTTATAGTGGTGGAGCACGCAGCAGTGGGCGCGGGAATATCGCCGACCGTTACGCTCCCGACGTTACGCCCGCGTGAAGAGCGGATCGCCCATAACGGGGATCGTGATGGCAAGGAACATGGGACGTTGCTGGCGTAAAATCCGCGCGTGGTGAGATTCGCGGAGCGGCGGTTACATCTGGGAATAGGTCGGAGGGCCGAGGAAGACGTCCTCGGCGGGAGCTCGGGGACGAGCAAGGTGGCCGAGGAGTCTTGGTCCTGTGGTAGTTCGGGGGCGAGCTGAGAGGCCGAGGAGGCCAATTTGCAGGGGCCCCAAGGGGGGACAGCTTGGGCTTGCTGGTCGGGCACGGGGTGGCCTGATTGGCCCCTGCGGGCCCATTCTTCTGAGTTCTGGGACACGTCACCTGCCACGCGTCATGATCTTGGGGGTCGCCAATATCGAGCACTATCATATATATGTGTGTGTGTGTGTGCGCGCGCGCACGCGCGCACACAGAGACACAAACATACATATTTATAAGCCTTCTTCGTCCCTGCATTTTAATATTTTCAATGCGCTCTTTGTGTAAATTTGAAAAATGGACAGCACCTGTAAATTTTGAATAAAATTTATGTACGACAGCGGTAAAATAAATGCATTCCCAGACTCGACGCTCACACGGTGGAGACACAATCTACGCAAAATATACGACACCGAAAAACGAAGAACAAAAAGCGGAAAGCAATAAATACAATATATAAATAAAATCAAGCCGACTCTATACGAGTTCAACTACAACAACATTACATCACAATACGACACATACAATTCATTACAGTAAATTCTAACGAAGTCGCCGCACCGCGTATGGTGTCCTCTTCTTTTTCGCTACAGGATGGCGAGGCTATGACGGTCCGATTTCGTCGGCGGCAGATGGCTGAGATGGCTCAGGCTGTGATGATCCATACTCATACTCATCGGGATGCTGAAACGGTGGTGGCTGAGATGATTCTGCTTGTGTTTGTCCACGTCTTTTACGAAAGTATGTCTTAGCACCTCTACTAGGTTTCTTTGAGTATCAAGTATGCAATTTTATAATTTTAGAGTGCTAAGTATACTAAACAAGAATTGAACTGGAGCATCAGGGCTTTATAGTTAGCAAACAAGATTCTATACTAAGTGAAATGAGTCTACAACCTTTGTAGTCTAGTCCTTCACTTGTAAAGCTCCAAGTAGTAGTCCATAGAACTCTTCTTGAGGCTTCACTTGAAGAAAGGATCGAGCTTGCTTGTTGTCTTCGTTGCCGAAAATGATTCACCTTGAAATCTTTCTCACTTAAGCTCACACTTCACTAATCAAGGTATTAGTGAAGTTAATAACCAAAACTAATGGGCTAGATTATTGTAGGTTGATAAAGTAGGAGATTTGCTCACTAAAAATATTTTTCTCTTTTCTTTTTCTCAACTCAAGAAAATTCTAGAGAGGAGTTGAAGAAGAAGATGAGAATGAAATTGGATTGTAAGAATGTAGAATGAGCTAAGAGATAAGATAAGATACGAATGATAAAATATCTAAGAATAAAACAAGAATTAGAGATGAGTCATGGCTTCTCAATGCTTCTCCAAGCATCCAAAGCCATGACTTATTCTCTTCTTCTTTTTCTTTTTTTAAAAATATAAATCATTTCTTTTATCTTTTACTCTTGTGTGATTCTCATACAACCATGTTCCTTGTATCATCAACCATGATATATATATATATATATATATATATATATATATATTTCAAGAGAAGAAAATATTAAGTGATATATAAATATATTTCAAGAGAAGAAAATCTTAAGTGAGAGAAATATTAGTTTATATATATATATATATATCAAATATATAAATATATATCAAATTATTAAATCAACACTTGATTCAATTGTTGGATATAGTGCCCTCAAGGCAATTATTGTAATTGCAGGCACGCGATTATGATAATTGAGGGAGGACCTATACAGTGTAAGGTTGCTAGGCACTTTCACAAGGTTCTACAAGGTATCAACCATGCCCGATTTAAATTTTTCATGTGCCGAACAACCCTAACCAAGATCTTAGACTAGAGATTAGGCGAAACAAAGCAAGTAAACAACTTTACTTCTAAGTGTTTCGGATTACAACCTTTGTAGTCCGTTCCTTCACTTCTAAAGCTCCGTGTTGAGATCCCTTCGCTGCGATCATCGAGTACCCGGACTCTAGAGAGGCTCCATGAAGAGAAAAATGCAATCTTGCTTCCGATCTTCAATAACAAAGATGATCTACCTTGAAGAAACTCAAACCCAAGCTCTTGCTTTGCTAATCAAGTATCAGCAAAGCAAACACCCTAATCTAAGTGGCAAGAATAGATGAGGATGATGAAGTAGGAATTTAGCTCTCATTTGTTTTCAATTTCTCACTCATTTTCATCACACATGAAAAAGCTAGAAAGCTTTTCATTAAAAGAAGAAGGAAGAAGAAGAAGAATCTCTTGTGTGATGAATAATGAAACTTGTGTGTGAGGTTAGAAATGTAACCATGGGTTAAGAATGAAGACTTAACCCATGTAGAGAATTAACCATGGTGAAGGGTTTGGATTTGGTTAATAAATATCTCCAAAATATCTTTACAAAATATCTTTGCTTAAAACAAAACATAAAGCTTCTAGAAGCTTCATGAAAGATTAACCCTAATCCAAACCCTAACCATGTTTAAACTCCACAAAACATGTTGCATTTGTAACCTTAACTTGTTACAATATTATATATCACATATATAATATATTTTGTAATAAAATAAAATAATACAATTAACATATATCACATATATATCAATGTATTATCCGAGTGAGAAAAAGAATCTTTAAGTGAGCTTATACTAGTTAATGTAATTTAATATATCAAATATATAATTATACATTAAATTATCGAATCAACACTTGATCCGATAATCCGGTTATTTCACAAATAACCGACTAATATAATCTATATCAGTTCATCGAATCAACACTTGATCCGATGACCCAGCTATTTCACATATACTCGGCCGATATCTCATATCGCGAGAAACTAATACGGTATCGCATACTCGTATTATTCTCGGTCCCACACATATCACATATGTGCACCTACTCCGTTTTACCTGAGTCAAGAAATCTCTATGTAGGACTCTAAAGAATCGTCAATACGCCGGCAGTAGGTGATGATCATATCAAACACCCACAAGCTGCAAGCGGTCAGCTAAACGTAACAGCCACCCAGGTATTGAGCGATCAGAAGATCAACAAGCAAGCCTGTACATTCTCTTGCGAATCCAATCAGTAACACTCCCGTACAGTCCTGTCTCTTCGTCTGATATGTCGCATATCTCGCCTAGGGGTGGTAAACGTCAGACCCCAGTAGCTTGATAAGTCGTGTCGATATGAGGTCCATAACAATTCGAGAAACTACTGATAACTCTTACCAGTAAATCTCAGCAACCCTGGCCAGGGATTTCTAGTTATAGCCAATCGAACACAGCGCAACATCAACTCCCTATACCGGGAGAGACGAAACCCCTCCTATCGCTCATTGCCTCCATGTGATTCGGGACTGTACCCAAAAGCCACCTTTTTGCACGCCCTCTTGGACGTGGTATGATGGAAATCAAAGCACAGTGGGAATCACACAAGACTCTATGACGATCTCGGGTCTACAGACTAACCTGTACCAGTGTCACCAGAGAACTGCCATCTGACGTGAGGTATAATACCATCTGGGAGTTCTCGGCGAGTCCGTCCAGTGTACCCAGTCTTCACTGAGCACCCGTATACCTTCTCTGATGTCAAACACCAATGGATATGGGATCATCCTGTAGGGTTCCTAGGCACCCCAAGGAGGTCTCACAAGGCATCAACCATGCCAATTTCAAATTTAAACGGTGCCGAGAAACCCTAGTGTACGGATCGTTGGCTAGATTTCTAGGCGAAAAGATAACTAGTTAACAACTTTAACTATAAGAATCGGAAATACAACCTTTGTAGATCCGGTGCTCCACCTCCATAGCTCCGCAACGAAGTCCCCTCGCTGTCCAAATGAGTTCCCGGGCTCTAGCGTCGGCTTCGTCGGAGAATGGGCAAGCTAGGTCGTCGATGTCCATGCCGAAGATGATCTACGTCGAAGCATCGCTAGATCAAGCTCCAACTTCACCAAGTCAAGAAAACTTGTGAAGGAAACACACTCTACTACTTGGCAAGAGGTAGAGGATGAAGAAATAGGAAGTGGGTAGACTTTAGAATTGGATTTCTCACTTGTTTTCATCAATCACCATTGATGAAGCTTGGTTTTCTTCTTGAAGGAGAAGAAGAAGAAGAAGATAATTCTTATGATAAGTTAATTCAAAAGAAAAGAATAATCAAACCTTATCATAATGTTAACTATGGTAATGTGTAGAGAATCAATCATGGTTAAAGGAATGGTTAGGGTTAAGGATGAGATAAGAATGGTGGACAAAGTCAAAGCTTCATGAAGCTTCAACTAAACAACAAATAAAGCCACCATTCTTTTCTCTTTTCCATTTATTTTCCAAAATGTATAAACAAATAAATAAATGAATAAATAAGTAATGGAAAAATAAAACCCTAATTATATGTTTAACCATGGTTTAATTCTTTACACTTAACCAAGGAAACATGTATCATCAAACATGATACAATCATGTGTACAAAAGTATATCACATATACAATGTGCACAAACCAAGTGAGAAAATCCGTTTAAAGTGAACCAATACTAGTTAGTGCAAAGTAATATATGATATATATAATTATGCTTTAAATCATTAAATCAACACTTGATTCAATGATCCGGTCATGTCGCACACAACCGACTAGTATTCAATGTATCGACTTATCGAATCAATACTTGATTCGATAACTAGGTTATATCGCATACAACCATTCGATACATTCATCGCGAGAATAGAATACGGTATCACATACACGCATTATTCTCGGTCCCGCACATATCTCATATGCGCTCCTATTTCGTTTCGCTTGAGCCAGGAAACCTCTGTGTAGGACTCTAAAGACTCGTCAATACGCCGGCAGCAGGTGATGATCATATCAAACACCCATAAGCCGCAAGCGGTCTGCTAAACGTAACGGCCACCCGGGTATTGAGCGATCTGAAGATCGACGAGCAAGCCCGCTCACACTCCAGTGAATCCAACCAGTAACACTACCGTACAGTCCGGTCAGATCGTCTGATATGTCGCATATCTCGCCTAGGGGTGGTAAACGTTAGACCCCAATAGCTTGATAAGTCGTGTCAATATGAGGTCTATAACAATTCGAGAAACTACTGGTAACACTTACCAGTAAATCTCAGCAACCCTGGCCAGGGATTTCCTGTTATAGCCAATCGAACACAGCGCAACATCAACTCCCTATACCGGGAGAGACGAATCCCCTCCTATCGCTCATTGCCTCCATGTGACTCGGGACTGTACCCAAAAACCACCGTTTTGCACGCCCTCTTGGACGTGGTAAGATGGAAATCAAAGCACAGTGGGAACCACACAAGACTCTATGACGATCTCGGGTCAACAGACTACTCTGTACCAGTGTCACCAGAGAACTGCCATCTGACGTGAGGTATAATACCATCTGGGAGTTCTCGGCGAGTCCGTCCAGTGTACCCAGTCTCTACTGAGCACCCGTATATCATCTCTGATGTCAAACACCAATGGATATGGGATCATCCATCGCCCATCTGTATGGGTCGAGAAGGTATACGCTAGTCTACTCTGGTATATCGATGCCCCGTCTCGATACACCCACGACTAGGGACTTTGAAGGATGTACTTATGGACTACCATGTCCCCACTAGTATGATCCGCATCATAGTCCACGTAGTCAAGTACACATCCTAAGGGCTTTACCAACATGTAACAGAGAGACAATCAGTATACACGTTAAGGTAAAGTTCAACCAGATAGCATACTATCATGTCGAGCAAGAAAGTCCTCCCTATATATGTCCCAGCATCCACTACAATATACATCCAATGTACAGTAATGGCCTCTAGGGCATACATATAACTAACAATCTCCCACTTGCACTAGGGCCATCTGTAGCAGTGGTTGTAGTATCTCATACTCAACCATCCCATAAAAGTCTCTCTCTGGGAACAGGCCTTTGTGAGTGGATCCGTTGTGTTGTCCTCTGAGTCTACTCTCCTAACCTCGATCTCCTTGGAGATCAACCATCTCCATGATCAGGTGATACTGCCTTAGAATATGTCTGGATCACTGATGGGACCGGCGTTCCTCGGCATAAGCCATAACTCCATTGTCACACAATGGGAGGAACATAGTTCATCTCATGAACCTATATACACCCAAACAACCTCTTTGGTAGCATCTTAAGTAGCGATGTATCCTGCCTTTATCGTCTAGTATGCCACGGTATCTAGCTTGGAACTCTTCCAATATACCGTCCCTTTACAGTGGGTAAAGACAATTCCTGTGACTGACATTCAGTCGTCTTTATCACCCTGGAAACCTTCCAGTGATTCTCCCCAGGATCGGTTGATACCATCTCACTACATTTAGTGAGAATCCTAACATCCATTTAGATCTATCTCATAGATCCAAAAACCCAGGATTTAAGAGGTATCACTTTGATCCTATGTGGAGAATCATTGTGATAAGCGGAGATTGATCGAGCGTAGCATAGGAAACTCTTTCCCTATCAAGAGTATGTCATCCACGTACCCTACGAGGATCATCACCATACTCCCTACTACCTTTTTGTTTATACAAGGTTCATCTACCATTTTGATGATGTCAAACTCTTTGACTAATTCATCAAAACAGATGTTCCAACTCCGCGATGCCTGCTTTAATCCTATAAAGCATCTTGCACACGTTTCCGCTGCTCCCACTGTCTACGAAGCCCTCTGGCTGTGTACTTATAGACGCACTCTTCTAAAACATCATTTAGAAAAGCAGTCATGACACGCAACCACCAGATATCGTAGTCATGGTATGTAGCCGTGACAAGTAGGATCTGGATGGACTTAAGCATAGCTACTTGAAAAGGTTTCATCATTATCCACACCTGGTCAATGATGCAAACTTTTAACAAGTCTAGCTTTGAAAGTCTCAACTTTTCCATCTACACCAAGTAATCTTCTCAAGATATACTTGCTCCTGATGGGGATTTAACCCTTCAGATATAGCAACCAAAGTCCATACTTTGTTGGTGTATAAGGATTCCATCTCAGATCGATAAACATCCAGCCATTCTTACAGAGTCTTACTCTCGATGGCCAGCTCGAAACTAATTGGGTCATCATCTCATGATGCAATCCTCGCTCCCACTGTCATAGAGAAATCAAAGTATCTCTCAGGTGGGTGAGGAACCCTACTAGATCGGCGGAGAGGCTGAGGTTCGTTGGAATCTACTGAATCCTTTGGTTCTATCAAATCATCAGCTGCAGTTTGTATAGCTGGAACATTTCCAGTTGTACATAACAGACCTTGCCTCGAGTTTGTCCGGATTTTGCTTTTAGACATAGGCCGGACAACCCCAAATCTTAACTAACTTAAGATATGGGCTCTTCCCTTTCCATATCACATATGAAATGGTAGACAACTGATTTGACTGGAACCCTATTCAATAGGTATGCAGCTTCTCAAGTGCATAACTCCCAAAAAGGAAATAGGTAACTCAGTAATACTCATCATAGAGCACACCATATCACATAGGGTGCTATTGCTCCACTCCGATATACCATCGTGCTATGGTGTATACGGAGGAGTAATGCTGAGAGAGAATCTCATTCTCCTTTAGAATGGTCCAGGAATTCCGTGCTCAAGTATTCTCCTCCTTGATCACATCAAAGGGCATAATACTTTTACCCGTATTTGGTTCTCTACTTCTAACTTATATTCTGTGAATATCTCAAAAGGTTCGGACATGTGTTTCAACAGGAACATATGTCTGAGTCAAAAGAGATTATCAGAGAATTTAATGAAGTATAAAGAACCGGTCTTGGCAAGTGTAGACAGGGGACCTTACATACATCAACATGTGTCATCCCAAGAGTTTACTAACTCTTTCTCTGTTTCCAATAAACAGAGCTGAGGTCATTTTATCTTTGTGACATGACTCGCAAGTTTCATAAGATGTAAATTCAAACTAATTTAAATATGCATCTAAATGTAACTTCAGCCAGTCGGGTCGCATTGATATGACCTAGTCTACGATGCCTCAAGAAGGATTCGTTCATTTCTGAACTCTTCCTCTTGTGTGTGTTCCGTATACTAAGAACTGTAGTTTGATTTAGAACATCAATGCTTTTAGATAACGTGCCTGATCCGATCAACTTTTGATATAGGAAATGTTCAAAACATTATCCAACAATACAAAATTTTATCGTTTCTTTACTTCTAAAGAGACTGATATGATTTTGTATATCAGGTTCGGTATCTAATAACATTCGTTCAGAGTCAATGTATTTGTAATACAGGGTGACAGTGACCGACATACATGGCTGCAACTCTTGCCCCATTTTCTGCCTCATGAAACTTATCACCCGTTCTCAGTTCTCTACCTATCTGTAGCCCTAAGTAACAGTTTACATAATTGGGATCCTGATCTGGTATCATATACCCATGACGTAGAGGATACAGACAAACAGTTCTTTGTAATGAACACCCCCGAAGATGATGCATCAGCATGCACTCTCTTCGTTTGGGCGGCACGGGAATTCTGGTAATCCCCAATTTCCTGCTCTGTCTTATAACAATTATAAGTTAGAGCGGGACCAACGTTCCCCAGCTCAGTATAACAAGCGGGTTCGGTCAATAATCCGTATTATTATCTTGATTAAGGCGTGATATGGTCGCTACCAGGAGAGAGAGAGAAGAAAACACTCAGCGTGCGCTCTGCAAGAATAGATTGGTTATTATTTTATCTAATCAGGATGGCTCCCACTGCTTTTTATCAAATCTTCCTTCAAACCCTAAAAGGAAAGACTAGCCGGGATTAATTACACACTACAAGTTCGCCAATCTTTCAGCCAGGCCAGTGTCGGTACTTTGAGGGAGGTCCCCCGTGCTTTCGCACGAACCTAATTAATGTAAACCTCGTTTTCCCAGAGGCGTAACCTCGTTAACACCTTTCTAGACACCTACTTGATCGGCTAATTATAATGTATAAAACTCTCCCAGGAGTAACTCTTACTCGCAGCGGGTATCGGGATCCAACTATCTCATAGAAGGTATGAAATCTCATTGCAAATTTCAACACTTGAAATTCCCAATAATCTTTTGCCCCTAGCTCGCTATGACCTTGACGCATGCCAAACAACCCATAGTCTGCTAGTCAAGTTCAACCCGTACATTTCTTGATTGAATTAAACCCACCCGCACGACCCTTGATGCATGCCAAACAACGCCGTACGAATACCCTAATCCAATCGCATCGTATGCTAGCAGATAAGCACTAGTTAGCTACCGTACACTACGCCTTGACGCATGCCAAACAACCGCAGCACGAATACTAACTAGTACTTATCTGAAATGATGGAGGGCTACGACAGGTTTTTCTGAAAACCTATTGCGTAATGAACTTGATATCGTTGTAGGATCGAATGAATTTTGAAATGGAGTGATTTTGAGGCTTTTCTAGTTTTGCTAAAGGAGTCACTCCCGGTGAAGGGATCGTCGGTCCTTTCCTCGTCGAATGAGGTGCGGGGTATATCATATATATCACTGTGCAAAGCAAAAACTCTTAAAAGCAATCAAAAGACAAACCGAGTGTGTAGCATCTGCCAGTTATTGCTAAAGGAGTCACTCCCGGTGAAGGGATCTCGGTCCTTTCCTTATCGAATAAGGTGCAGGATATATCATATATACCGCTGTGCAAAGCAAGAACTGTAGCTACCTGTTTTATTTTGAAATTCGATTCTACAACATCTTTAGGTTTCTTTTACTTTCATTAATCACATTAATGAAGTCCCATCATTTAAATACCTAAACATCACAGATAAATACGACGTACACTTATGCCATCCGCATTCGCCTCGATGTCCCCTAGTGCACCGTTAGGTTAGGTAACTAACGGCAGAGCGGGGCAGGGCTAGCGCGGGTGTAAAACATAAGTAACATCTATATAATATATCATATATACTATATACTGTATCTATCATAGAACATCACATGATCACATCACAGATATCGCAGCAGAAGAAACATATGAAACATTGGATATACTAGGACGTCCGTGTTTTCAATACGAGCCAGTATAAAACACGGATTCCACGGTCGCGATGAATAGCCAAACCCACACCCCTAGACCCCTACGAGAGCGGCAAGCAACCCTACCAATTCTAGAGTTAGGAGACCCGGACTCGACTCCTCGAGTTGGTCTCCCACTGGACTCCAGAACCCGGTTACTTGTGCCCTCTCCTTGGGTCTATCCTAGTGCGGAAAAGTAAATAATATACAAACGGTGACAACTTCCGCAACCTGGAAGCGCCCCAATAAAAGAATATTACATACAATTTTTTACATGAATGAAAATGAAAAACACTCATCTCACATAAAAACCCCCGGCTATTCAAACACGACGATCCAATATAACATATCCAGCAACACATAACATCACATGTCATCAACGTAAGTAAATATGTCCATCCCAATTGTCGTTGACATATAGCAACGAAACCGGCGATATGAACATACTACACTTACGGTCACAGAAAAGAAAGTGTAAAACTACAACAGTTGGAATCCGCAACCTTTTTAGACATCGCATGCCTAACAGATATAAATCCCGCATTTTAGTCTCATTATCAAAAACTCTTTTCAATATCATATGGGACTAAATTGCTAGATTTATAACATTCATTCAGTTATCTTATAACTACTTGTGAATTCCAATTATTGTATCACATTCCAGATAAACAGAAAATGTTAAACTTTCCGATCGAACAGTCGAATACCCAAATTTTCCCGATACAACTCAATACGTGAAATAAGTCTAACAACATTCAGTTCGTGCCTCAGTACCAACGGTCCAGCCGTAGAAGGGTCAAGCCAACGCCTCACATGTGGCACGCCGTACTGCCCCAAACCCTAAGGTTCAAAGGGCAGTTCAAGACGGTCACATAATCGAGTTAAGGTTTGTTGTCTTCTAGAGGGTCCATCGCGTTACTTGCACTACTTAGAACGTCGTTAAACTACGGAAAAATCCAACACTTGGAAGTTTCCCGACAGGGGAAAAATTGGGTATTTATATCCGGTCGAACTTTTTAACATATTCTAAAAATTATCCGGAAATACACAAAAGACGAAATTTGATAATCCGGTCGAAACACCGAAGCTCTAAAACAGCCCAGAAAATTAAACTCTGGAATAATTATTAAAAATACTCATAAAGCTCAGCTGCAGAAACTATGAATTACTGTGCATTGGAGGAGAGATGACGTCATCAAGCCGCCGCGGAACCGCCGCCTAAGCTGTCTTAGGCCGCGGTTCCGCCGCTCTTATTACTGTTCATTGGATGAAATTTGCATCGTAATTCTTAGAATTCCCTGCTGAATTTTTTAAGCATTTTTAATATTGAAAAATCCCAGATTTTAGAAAATGTACAGAGAGCATGTTTAGTTTAGGGTTTCGGGTTCGTTCGGGCTTCAAATTGCGTCTAGACTTCGCCTAAGGCTCTAGCTAGGCTCTGATACCACTGTAGGGTTCCTAGGCACCCCAAGGAGGTCTCACAAGGCATCAACCATGCCAATTTCAAATTTAAACGGTGCCGAGAAACCCTAGTGTACGGATCGTTGGCAAGATTTCTAGGCGAAAAGATAACTAGTTAACAACTTTAACTATAAGAATCGAAAATACAACCTTTGTAGATCCGGTGCTCCACCTCCATAGCTCCGCAACGAAGTCCCCTCGCTGTCCAAATGAGTTCCCGGGCTCTAGCGTCGGCTTCGTCGGAGAATGGGCAAGCTAGGTCGTCGATGTCCATGCCGAAGATGATCTACGTCGAAGCATCGCTAGATCAAGCTCCAACTTCACCAAGTCAAGAAAACTTGTGAAGGAAACACACTCTACTACTTGGCAAGAGGTAGAGGATGAAGAAATAGGAAGTGGGTAGACTTTAGAATTGGATTTCTCACTTGTTTTCATCAATCACCATTGATGAAGCTTGGTTTTCTTCTTGAAGGAGAAGAAGAAGAAGATAATTCTTATGATAAGTTAATTCAAAAGAAAAGAATAATCAAACCTTATCATAATGTTAACTATGGTAATGTGTAGAGAATCAATCATGGTTAAAGGAATGGTTAGGGTTAAGGATGAGATAAGAATGGTGGACAAAGTCAAAGCTTCATGAAGCTTCGACTAAACAACAAATAAAGCCACCATTCTTTTCTCTTTTCCATTTATTTTCCAAAATGTATAAACAAATAAATAAATGAATAAATAAGTAATGGAAAAATAAAACCCTAATTATATGTTTAACCATGGTTTAATTCTTTACACTTAACCAAGGAAACATGTATCATCAAACATGATACAATCATGTGTACAAAAGTATATCACATATACAATGTGCACAAACCAAGTGAGAAAATCCTTTTAAAGTGAACCAATACTAGTTAGTGCAAAGTAATATATCATATATATAATTATGCATTAAATCATTAAATCAACACTTGATTCAATGATCCGGTCATGTCGCACACAACCGACTAGTATTCAATGTATCGACTTATCGAATCAATACTTGATTCGATAACTAGGTTATATCGCATACAACCATTCGATACATTCATCGCGAGAATAGAATACGGTATCACATACACGCATTATTCTCGGTCCCGCACATATCTCATATGCGCTCCTATTTCGTTTCGCTTGAGCCAGGAAACCTCTGTGTAGGACTCTAAAGACTCGTCAATACGCCGGCAGCAGGTGATGATCATATCAAACACCCACAAGCCGCAAGCGGTCTGCTAAACGTAACGGCCACCCAGGTATTGAGCGATCTGAAGATCGACGAGCAAGCCCGCTCACACTCCAGTGAATCCAACCAGTAACACTACCGTACAGTCCGGTCAGATCGTCTGATATGTCGCATATCTCGCCTAGGGGTGGTAAACGTCAGACCCCAATAGCTTGATAAGTCGTGTCGATATGAGGTCTATAACAATTCGAGAAACTACTGGTAACACTCACCAGTAAATCTCAGCAACCCTGGCCAGGGATTTCCTGTTATGGCCAATCGAACACAGCGCAACATCAACTCCCTATACCGGGAGAGACGAATCCCCTCCTATCGCTCATTGCCTCCATGTGACTCGGGACTGTACCCAAAAACCACCGTTTTGCACGCCCTCTTGGACGTGGTAAGATGGAAATCAAAGCACAGTGGGAACCACACAAGACTCTATGACGATCTCGGGTCAACAGACTACTCTGTACCAGTGTCACCAGAGAACTGCCATCTGACGTGAGGTATAATACCATCTGGGAGTTCTCGGCGAGTCCGTCCAGTGTACCCAGTCTCTACTGAGCACCCGTATATCATCTCTGATGTCAAACACCAATGGATATGGGATCATCCATCGCCCATCTGTATGGGTCGAGAAGGTATACGCTAGTCTACTCTGGTATATCGATGCCCCGTCTCGATACACCCACGACTAGGGACTTTGAAGGATGTACTTATGGACTACCATGTCCCCACTAGTATGATCCGCATCATAGTCCAGGTAGTCAAGTACACATCCTAAGGGCTTTACCAACATGTAACAGAGAGACAATCAGTATACACGTTAAGGTAAAGAGCAACCAGATATCATACTATCATGTCGAGCAAGAAAGTCCTCCCTATATATGTCCCAGCATCCACTACAATATACATCCAATGTACAGTAATGGCCTCTAGGGCATACATATAACTAACACATCCATCGCCCATCATATGGGTCAAGAAGCGCATACGCTAGTCTACTCTGGAGTATCGATGCCCTGTCTCGGCACTCCCACGACTAGGAACATTTGAAGGATGTACTTGACGACTACACTGTCCCCATTAGTATGATCTGCATCATAGTCTTGGTAGTCAAGTACTCATCCTAAGGGCTTTATCAACATGTGGCATAGAGACAATCAGAGTACATGTTAAGATAAAGAGTAACCAGATAGCATACTATCATGTCGAGCAAGAAAGTTCTCCCTACATATGTCCAAGCATCCACTACAATATACAACGTATGTACAGTAATGGCCTCTAGGGCATACATATAACTAACAATCTCTCACTTGCACTAGGGCCATCTGTTGTAGTATCTCATACCCAACAATAAGCTGTGGTTGAAGTATCTCATACTCAACCATTTCATAAAAGTCTCTACTGGGAAATAGGCCTTTGTGAGTGGATCCGCGCTGTTGTCCTCTGTGTCTACTCTCCTAACCTCGATCTCCCTGGAGATCAACCATCTCCATGATCAGGCGATACTGCCTAAGAATATGTCTGGATCTCTGATGGGACGGGGGTTCCTTGGCATAAGCCACAACTCCATTGTCACACAATGGCAGGAACGAAGTTCATCTTTTGAACTAAAATATATCCAGACTGCCTCTTTGGTAGCATCCTTGGTAACGATGTATCTTGCCTTTAATTGTCTAGTTAGTCACGGTATCTTGCTTGGAACTCTTCCAACATACCGTCCCTCCACTGAGGGTAAAGACAATGCCTGCGACTGACATTCAGTCGTCCTTATCACCCTGGAACCTTTCCAGTGATTCTCCCCAGGATCGATTGATACCATCTCACTACAACTAGTGAGAATCCTAACATCCAATTAGATCCATCTCATAGATCCATAACCCAGGATTTAGAAGGTATCACCTTGATCCTATAGAGAATCTTTGTGATAAGCGGAGATTGACCGAGCGTAGCATAGGAAACTCCTTCCCTATCAAGAGTATGTCATCCATGTACTATACGAGGATCACCACCATACTCCCTACTACCTTTTTGTATATACTAGGTTCATCTACCACTTTGATGAAGTCAAACTCTTTGACTACCTCATCAAAACAGACATTCCATCTCCGCGATGCCTGATTTATCACATAAAACATCTTGCTCATGTTTCCGCTGCTCCCACTGTCTACGAAGCCCTCTGGCTGTGTACTTATAAACGCTCTCTTCCAAATCACTATTTAGGAAAGCAATCATGACACCCAACCGCCAGATATCGTAGTCATGGTATGTAGCAGTGGCAAGTAGGATTTGGATGGACTTAAGCATAGCTTTGAAAGTCTCAACTTTTCCATGTACACCAAGTAATCTTCTCAAGATATACTTGCTCCTGATGGGGATTTAACCCTTCAGATAAAGTAACCAAAGTCCATACTTTGTTGGTGTATAAAGATTCCATCTCAGAACGCTAAGCATCTAGCCATTCTCACAGAGTCACCACTCCTGATGGCTTGCTCGAAACTAGTTGGGTCATCATCTCATGATGCAATCCTCGCTCCCACTGTCATAGAGAAACCGAAGTATCTCTCAGGTGGATGAGGAACCCTACTAGATCGGCGGAGAGGCTGAGGTTCATTGGAAACTATTGAATCCTCCGGTTCTACCAAATCATCAGCTGCAGTTTGTATAGCTGGAACTCCTTCCAGTTCTACCTCATGACCACTAATTTCTTCACAAGAAATTCCCTTTTACTCAAAAATTGGTATGCCGAGAAATAAAACATATTTTGTTCCTCGGTGTGGTAGAAGATATTCCCTTGCGAATGCTTGGGATATCCAACAAACTTCCACAGAACTGACCTTGCCTCGAGCTTGTCCGGATTTTGCTTTTGACATAGGCCGGAGAACCCCAAATCTTAACTTCCTTAAGAGATGGGCTCTTACCATACCATATCACATATGGAGTGGTAGGCATCTGATTTGGTTGGAACCCTATTCAATAGGTATGCAACTTCTTAAGTGCATAACCCTAAAAGAAAATAGACAACTCAGTAGTACTCATCATAGAGTACACCATATCACATAGGGTGCGATTGCTCCGCCCCGATACACCGACGTGCTGTGGTGTATACGGAGGAGTAATGCTGAGAGAGAATCTCATTCTCCTTTAGAATAGTCCAGGAATTCCGTGCTCAAGTATTCTCCTCCTTGATCACATCAAAGGACATAATACTTATACCCGTTTTTGGTTCTCTAATTTTAACTTATATTCTGTGATTATCTCAAAAGTTTCGGACTTGTGTTTCAACAGGAACATATGTCTGAATCTTGAGAGATCATTGGTGAATGTAATGAAGTACAAAGAATCGGTCCTGGCATATATAGACAGGGGACTTTCATACATCAACATGTATCAATCCCAAGAGTTTAATAACTCTTTCTCTGTTTCCAATAAACGGAGCTGTGGTCATCTTATCTTTGTGACATGACTGGCAAGTTTTTACAAGATGTAAATCCAAACTAATTTAAATATGCATCTTTATGTAACTTCAGCTAGTCGGGTCGCATTGATATGACCTAGTCTACAATGCCTCAAGAAGGATTCGTTCATTTCTGAACTCTTCCTCCTGTGTGTGTTTTGTACATTAAGAACTGTGGTTTGATTTAGAACGTCTATGCCGTTAGATAACAGGCCTGATCCGATCAACTCTTGATATAGGAAATGTTCAAAATATTATCCAACAATACAAAATTATATCCTTCTTTACTAATAAGGAGACTGATATGATGTTGTATATCAGGTTCAGTATCTAATAACATTTGTTCAGAATCAATGTATTCTGATAATACAGGGTGATAACTGTCAACAGACTTGGCTGCAACACTTGCATCATTTCCAACTCTTGAAACTTATCACCCGTTCTCAGTTCTCTATCAATCTGTAGCCCTTGTAACAGATTACATTTGCGGGATCCTGATCCGGTATCTCATACCCAGGACGTAAAGGATACTGAGAAACAGTTCTCGGTAATGAACACACCCGAAGAAGACGCATTAGCATGTACTTTCTTCGTTTGGGCGGCACGGAAATTCTAGTAATCCCCTATTTCCTGCTCTGTCTTATAACAATTATAAATTGGAGCGGGACCAATGTTCCTTAGCGCAGTATAACAAGCGGGTTCGGTCAATTCATCCGTATTATTATCTTGATTAAGGCGTGACATGGTCGCTACCTGGAGAGAGGTAGAAGAAAACACACAGCGTATGCTCTTACAAGATTAGATTAGTTATTTATATATCTAATCAGGATGTCTGCTACAGTTTTAGTCAAATCTTCCTTCAAACCCTAAAAGGAAAGACTAGCCGGGATTAATTACACTCTACAAGTTCACCAATATTTCATCCAGGCCAGTGCCGGTACTTTGAGGGAGGTTCCCCTGTAACATTTCTGATATCGTTATGCGAATTTTTCCGTTTTAGGGTAAAATAGTCGGTATTTTCCGTTTTAACCGATTTTGATCAAACCTCCGTATAAACTTGCCGGAACCTAGTTTAGCTAAAAAAAGCTAGTGCACGAGATTTGGGGGACAATTGGATGTTTTTGTTTACATAGAATTTTTCCGTAATTAAAATATTATTTTGGAATTTAATATTAAAATAATATATATTTCGCAAAAACTACCAATTTGCGAATTTGGGGTTGTCGTAAAATTGTATCAATTTATACCAATATTTGTGAAGTAAATTGGAGATTAAAAAGATTTATTCTTTTAAAAATATAACTAATGAAAATTGTTTGCAATTGTTTTTGGCCACGTTCCTTCACTCAAATTGTTATTTTTATTTTTTTTGGTATCAAAGCTCTTTTTTCATGAGATGGCCATTCACTGCCAATTTCGAATTTAGTTTGTTGTGAATGGATCTGGGAAATTGATTAAGGCTTGGGCTTTAGTGTGAGATGGCATGACAATTTAGTTTGCTATGAATGGATATGGGAAATTGATTAATGCATGGGGTTTAGTGTCAGTTTTGTGTATGAATTAATTGAGTGTGCATGCATTTGTGAGTGTGGGTTTTAGGAATGTGCTGTGTGCAATTTCCTGGAAATTGATGGGCTGGAGCAATTCGAATTTGGGGCATGCATTTTTCTTGTGTGATGAGTGATTGGGCATTAAATGTGGTGTAGATATTTGTTTAGATTTTTAGGGAGGTGGCTGTGGATATTTTTGTGTGAGATTTGAGTGTGTTGTTCTTTAATTGGTGAGCCATTAATTTATTCACATTGATTCATCCACCGCCACACTTCAACAAAAAATTCTCCAGAGAACACTTCTCACAATGGCCGAGCCTCCCCTAAGTTCTGCCCTCTTTTTCCTTTTGCTCCATTTTCATCTTCCTCAAGCTAAATAATACTTCAAAAATTCTCAAATAATCCTACAAACTCAAAAACATCATTCTTCATCTCTAAGCTTGCATAGATCTTCATGAAGACTTCATTTTGAAGGGTTAAATTTGGAGTTTGTTGCTAGTTTGTGTTCTTGAAGAGGTATAATTCTAACCCTAATCTTTAAATTGTTGTTTAAATCCTTAAAGCTTACTTATTAGGTGTGTAATATAGTTTTAATTGCATATTTAGAATTTTCATGAAAAGGGTATGAAAATCAAGTTAGGGTTTTGATGTGATTAAATGGTTAATCATGAAGTGTTAACTTGGAAACTTTATTCAAATTGTGAAAATGATATTTGTTAAATTCCTATTTGTCTAATTGAGATAATTAGCAAACTAGGTTTCACTAAAACATGTTTTGGATGAGATAAAATGGTAGAAAGAGTATGGATGACTTAATTAAGCCGTTTTATGATGATTGCGATCACTAGAATTGTTTAAACATATAAAAATGAGCTAAAATGATATAATTTGCTTACCAGCTTTTCGGTAAAATTTGGCGTGGGTTTTAAATGAAATTGGAGATGACGTAAATATCAATACCTACGATATTTATTGTGTTTGTAAATGCGTATTGGTATTATTGGGTTTTAATGTGGCTATTTCCAGGTATAGCGACCTTATTTAGGGTTTCGGCTATGTTTACGGTATTTGGATTCTTGGTTTTGAGTTTTGGATGTTGTATTTAGTCGTTGGATGTTTGTACGTCAAAGACAAGGGTAGTTGATTGTTTTGCATGCGTAGGCTATAGGTTCTAACCTATGAGCGCACCGCGTTCCGTATTTGGATTTCGGAATTTGATGTTAATAGCTTTGCGAATTCCTATTGATTTTAGGTACCTTCGCGTGGATTCCGAGACGACGAAGCGCATCGACTACGGCTAAACGAGGATTTTAGCAGGTGAGTAGATTTATATCTACGGGGGAAGTCGGATGGATGGCGTATAGCACCCCCGCAACCATTGATATGGAATATCGTTTGTTTATGTTATCCTGATAAATGATATGCGACGGTCATGATTATAGGATTTACAAACGATAATATGACTGAAATTGATGCTAATGAATATTTGACTTAGGAGAAAATAAAATGATAAGTGAATCATGATAAGTACGTTTTAAAAGAGAACAAGTGTGACTTTTATTTATTGTGATGGGAGATGTTAATGTGATGAACGAATATACGATGTGATATGATGACTTAGTGTGATATGTCGTTATATGGACTCGAGTCGCTTTGAGATTGTTGATACCTTTGTAGGTCCCTTG
Source organism: Agapanthus africanus (assembly GCA_030015575.1). Lineage (NCBI taxonomy): Eukaryota > Viridiplantae > Streptophyta > Magnoliopsida > Asparagales > Amaryllidaceae > Agapanthus > Agapanthus africanus. The sequence continues at coordinate 522,746,493 of CM057337.1, forward strand.
ATACGAGATTGACATGGTTGTGACCTGAGAGATAGGTATATTTATATGGATAATGTTTTGCATATTGAGTGATATGCCGTATGAGACTTAGATCTGTACCCCGATGTTGTATAGGTTGATAGAATCCTTATTTGTTAATGCCGCTGTACGTTAGATTACCGTACGCGATGACTTTTTACCTGTTGATTTATCCATACCCTTGATTAGAGGATGCCGTACGATGGATTGTACCGTACGTGATGTGAGGCTGGATGTCGACTGGTAGATTCACCGACTCGGTCTTATTGATATGTATACCCCATAGCATTTGATTCATTATATGCATTATGCTGCATTCATGCTATTCTCATTGCATTTCTTATACCTGTGCTAGTACACCTACACCATTATCGATAATGCGTATGTTATACATACACAGATTTGCCGGTGCACACACTTCTTCATCGATAATTTCTATGTCACTTACATAGTAGAATTGCTATATCATGCTATGATATACTGCCATGTTCATATCACTATGCTAGGTTGCATGATATATTGACTTGTACACCCACATACTTTGCTACAGCTATATGTACATCATGCATACATACTGACATGTACACCCACATATCTCGCTATAGTTGCATATACCCCTAGGTGGTATTGTATTAACATGTGATATTGAGACATTGCTTATTGTGCTTATGAAATACATCATACATACCTGCTTACATGTAGATACTTAAACTTTGCTACAGTTACATGTACACTTCATATGATGCTGCACTTGATTTCGGAGAATTTGGGAACCGCATGATATATTTTAAAGATGGATTCATTTAAAAGAGCGATTTTCCCTTAATATGCTCATATTGTTGTTTTATGTTGTATATATCAGTTTTTCATGGATTTACGCATTGAGATATAGATTTCATGTGATTTATGGATTTGAGAACCGTGGGGGATATTTCAAGAAATTATGTGTTGTTTGAAAACCCGGTTTCTCTTGATATGATATTTCAGTGCGTCCACCATGTGATTTCTCGGTTCTGAGATTGGCATGTGAAACCCGATTCGAGGAGCGGGAGGCACCGTCTGCGGGTACATGGTGGACCCTGTATGGTACCCCGGGGCGAGTGGTGATTTCGTGGTGTAGACGATAAGCCTGACAGAGGGACCACTACCTACCGGTGATAGTATTTGGACTCGGCGGTTATCTTGGGGATACCGACCGGTGTGATGTACGGACATGACGTCAGGGCCAGTCGTGGTGACAGCGCCTGAGTTATGAGGATTTACGTATCGATGCCAGACAAGGGTATTCATGATGTTTCGGGTGTCGGTGATAGACACCCAGGTTTCCATGATTTGATGTGTCATTGATGGACACACATTCTTGATATCCTCATATTTACCTGCATATGCTTTTATGATATTTACATGCAGGAGTTGTTGTGTCAGTGGTTGACACGTGGACGAGATCCACTGCATACATGCATTGATTTTATTGTTGGACGAGATCCACCTGCATACATGCATTGATTCATTGTTGGATGATATAGACTTGCTGTTAGGCATTTATCTTGTGTTGGCACATATACAGATTTGGTCACCCTAGATATCATTGTATTACCTTTATGATATAGTTGATCTAGGAATCATTGTTTATTTCGATTTCTACCTGTTGATGTTTTTCTATTCATGAGTTGGCAACTCACTCCAGTTGTGCCACAGTTCTTGTAGGTAGACCGTTTGGATCAGTTGCGGTATCGGTGGCACACAGCTGTTTTCGGATGACTTGCTTGTGGTAGGTGGTACATGTTGGATCGTGCCTCTCTTGTATTCATTATTCATATTGTATCTAGTCACTCCATCAATTCAGAAACTAGTAAGTGTATATGTTGCAGACTTAGAAGACTTGTAGTTGCGATACTTGAGTGATGGGTTTTATGTTCGCTTCTGGGGTTGATGTCTTGCTTTACTTTATTTCCTTATGTGGACCTTCGCCGTTGGGCGTCGTATACTTGTTTTTATACTTGTGGTGCTTGTTTCCGCCGTTGGGCGTGATTTGCTCCCGTTGGGGATGCTTTATTATTTTCTGTGTTGTACCCGTTTTCGGGATTAGTTTTTACAAAGGAGGTGCTGCCCAAATTTTCAAAAGACAAAACATCATTTACTATACCTTTATATCAAAGCTTCACCTCTTTATTTCTAAAAAAAAGATTTAGATTTCTGGGTTTCAGCTTACTTGAATTACGTTACGCCTGTAGACGTCCCGTGATTTAAGTGCTGGTCGCGAGCTAATATTTTGGGTCGTGACAAAGTTGGTATCAGAGCGCTAGGTTTAACCTTGGTTCAAGTCTTGGTTTGACTATGTGGTGTCTAGGGTGTATGTATTTTTGGAACCTAGGCTTGACCTTACGGAAATTTGACTTGAACAAGGGGGTGTTAGACCCGAGCTTTCGTTTCATAGGCTGACCCTGATTGATGGAGTAGGTGGCTTGAGTAGAGTGACGTACTGTACGTATGTTCCGCGGCATATTTACGATACGATACTCCACTTAAGTGACCTTAGGATGTACATATCTTGAGACCGGTGATTCTCTTCGTTCCTTTGATTATACATCCATTGAAATACTTGATTTTATTCGCTTCCATGATCATACTCTCAGTGATTTGACTCCTCCTTATGATCATGTATCCATTTTAGGATCTGTTGACTCTTTCATCCCTTTGATCTTTTTCGTCGATACTTGATTGAGGTTCCTGTCACCATGGTTTGAGTGCAGATTGAGCTACTGCTGGTTATGCGGTCAGGGTGAGCTCGTCGTGGACGAGGATTGACCATCGTGTTTCTGGTGACATGGGAACATATCGATGTAGTGTTGTATTGTTGTTACCCCTCGTATGAGACGAGTGTATGGTTGTGTACCGGATGATCGGGCCTTTGTTAGAGACTGCCTACTGTGAGAGGACTGTTGATGTACAGAATACCTCAGAGATTTTGATGTCATCGACCGTGCAGACATATGAACCCAGCTGTTGCTGAGATTGATATGATGTCGCTTACAGAGCTTACGAGCTGAGATCGCTGGAGCTTCCAGGCAGAGATACGATAGGTGATAGCTAGTCTATCTCGAGTTGAGAGACGAAAGTGATTCGTCGGATTTGATGTGCCGATGCAAGCCCAGTTGAGTTGAAGATTTCCAGTGTGGAGAGTCTTACTCAGGTCTAGAGTATACCGGTCCAGAGATGACAGTTGATGTATCGTCTATCCTTGAGGATTGAGGCAATTGTTTAGCATGAGGACGAAGGGTGTTCACATGTCGTCTGGGCGGAGTTGAAAGGTTCGAACGATTGTAAGAAAACCCATTTTTCCAAGTTTAAACTATTCGGAAGGACATGCAAGTGATTCTGTGGACCCTCTAGAAGAATGAAACCCTAACTCGACGTGATGACCATGAAACCGCTTTTGAACCTTAGGGTTTGCGGCAGTTTAGCGGTGCCATTAATGAGGCTTGGGTTTGCCCTTCTACGGTCGGTCCATAGGTACTGTGGCATATACCGAATATTATTAAATCGTGCTCAGGTGCTGAGTTCTTGGAAAATGTTGGGACTTTTGATGACTCGATCGAAAAGTTTAACGCCGTCCGGATATCCTGTGATAGAAGATCATCAAGAAGACCAACTTCGGATAGAGGACCTCACCCAGATGTGTTGTGAGTTGATCGAGAACGGATGAGTATTGAGTATTCCTCCGATACTTGGAACGGGTTCCCGAGGACGTGTTCGGCTTGATATCTTCGATAGAGTGATGAAGATACCGTGTTCGTAGTTCGAGTCCGTGTGAGAGACTCTGGATTGACTGTAGACGAGAACATTTGCCGTACGCAGATAGCATGATGCGACGTCAAGTGGGCGATAATGAAGACGAGTGGAGCAAGAGGTTCGTGCGAGACGTTAATAAGTTGTTGCTATTCCCCGTTGAGATTAGAGATCGGATATGTGTACAGAGGCGTTGAGATACGGCCAATTTCCGAGGAAAAGTTGTGCTGAGAACGCAGATGTCCAGAGAACGAGAAAGATTATGTAAGAGTGCCAGCCTCCGTATAGTTCGGCGTAGGCGAGATCGGAAGAGACCTTGATCCGGTTCCTTCCATGACACTGCTGCAATAAGATTTGCACCGAGGATCAGATGTGTTACGTGTATTCTGAGGACCCAGAGACAGAGGCCGCCAGACCGTGGGCAGGAGGCGAGCGGATGTTCTTGCTCTGCCAGTTTGGGCGCACCGACTTTTTCTTCGACATTGTAGGATGTGTACCTCAATGTCATTTGTTGCGATTTGTGTTGTGATCCAAGTATCACGCTTATATCGCTTGGATTTTGTGTTTCATGATATTTTGTGCACCATGGCTACACCTACTGGGTATTTACATTTTATGCATAGTTGTTGCACTGGATATACGTTTTACACACTTTATGATTTTTATACACCTTGGTACGCTCGTGTGGTTTTCATACGCATTTGAGTCATTGATGATATTTCGTGCACGGGATGCACAGGATTGGTATTTCATGCATTGGTTGCACCCGATTTATGCCTTTGAGCATTCATTTTATCGAATTTATGTTTTCATGCGCGTTTGTGCTAGATGTTCGTTTTCATGCATGCTACTGCACTTGATGCTTATTACGGACCGGACGCGCTTGGGTCGGATTTTGCGCATATTAGGCGCTTGATTTAGATTTTTTTTATTCGTGCAAGTGGGATGCACTTGATTCAGATATTATTTGTGCATGACGGATGCACTTGAGTTGGATTTTCGCGTATGTTGAGCGCATGATATGAGATGTGATTTGTGCACACCGGATGCACTCGATTGGGATTTTCCTTCGTGCATGTCATGCCCCGCTTCCCAGAGTACGCAAGATTGGGCACGTGACATAGCCAACCATGCTACCTGTGGGTAGGAAGTATCCATCCACAGTCACATTACGGCTGTAGAGATATCAAGAACAAAATAAAGCTATCTAAAACATGTCCACAATCCAGAATAACAAGAGTCAATGATAAATAAATGCGGAAGCAAATGATCCAATACAATAATAGAAAAGTATGTCCCATAATGCGGGCTCACATCTGGAAATAAGAATGCAGGAAATAAAACTAACCACTACAGAACTCACAAATCAGCCTGCTGGCTGAAGTACTCCTGCTCGGACAGCGACCGTGGTAAAGAATCTGGGCCATGCAAAACCCAGACGTCAGCGCGTCATGTCAACCAGTAATATAATATGAACAGTGTAACAGGCAATGCAGAAATAAACATGAACAAAGCAATAGTATGAAACAAGCAGTGCAGGGAGTGTGCAGTGGGTAACTAAACTGTTCTAATAGGTTTTCTATTCTAAAGTCTTTGAAATCAATTTGGGTAATCCTCCATGTAACTCAAAGGATATTCCCGTTACCCCCCGGGACCACGGATCAGGAATATGGGAACCAATAGTGGTTCTGTCCCGTTGCCCCCCGGGACCACGGATCAGGAAAATGTAAGAGTCACGAATGGCTCTGTCCCGTTACCCCCCGGGACCACGGATCAAGTAATAACCTTTTAAGTTACACTTTAGTTTACACCTTTGATTTCCCCATACCCCCAAGTTATGTATGTCGAGTCAGGTGTTCAGTAATCAAGTACTAATGCCAACACAGGATCAGGTAACAGCAGGTTTGTCTGGATAGACAACAGTAATGGTCCATGAGGACAACATGTCAGGTTTGTTGGCATTAGGCACGAGATCAGGTAACAGGTCAGGTCATGGTACATCAGGTCAAGTCAGCAGTAAATGGTACCATGTCAGGTGTATCAATATATGTCATGTGTAACAAAGTCAAGTCAAGATGTAACAATGTCGTGGGTGTGCTCACAACAGATATATAATCGAACAGGGGATTAACAGCAGGAATTAAGCAATAAATTAAACCACGATAAGCAGTTCATTCAATCACAATAGTGCATTAATACAGAGCAGCCGTTTTATTATATTAACAGGTGTTGAGCACCCTTAGCGGTGCAACAGTTTAAAGGATGATGCAATACCGTTAAATCAAGTCTTTGAATACGAATATCCGAATGTAATAGAACTACATAGGAAAGTGCTATATTCTATTAAACGGTAAAAATGTGATTAACAGGTAAACTTGGTTCGTAGGTTAATAGTAGCAAATTGTAATTTCCATGTTAACTGTAAAATGATATATGTCATATTGCAACCAAATGAGGAAATAACCATACCGAGTTAAGTTTTGCAGGTTTAATGAGTCAAAACATATATAATTGTATAGTATAGCATGTAGCAAGTGATACTTGCCTCGACGGGTCGCGAACCGGGAAAAACGGAACGTAACGTCGGCGGGGAAACTCGCGACGGACGCACGGTTCACGGATTGAACCCAAACAACGAACAATGGAACCACACGGGTCGGGGTACCTCGCTGGAACGTCGGGACGCGTCGCCGGCACGGCCGGATTCCGGCGAGATCAAAAACAGTGAACGTCAAGAGTTGCGATCAAGAAAAGAAATGGAAAATAAAGAAGAAAGGGAAAGATGATGGAGAGGGAAGGCTTACAATGGTCTGTGGGACGGGTGGCGACGGTCGACCTCGTCGACGGAGCTCCGGCGGCCGACCAACAGTGACTGTGAAGACCTGCAGATCACCAATGAACATAGAAAGGAGGAGGAAAGAAAATGAGAAGGAAGGAGAGAGAAGAAACTTACCGAGGGGACGAGCGAGGCTGGGGAGGCGGATTGAGATCGCCGGCAGTGACTCAAACGGTGCGACGGGTGAGCAGGGATGGGTGCAGGTGGCCGCGGCTATGGCGTAGGGTGCACGGGAACGTGGGGAAAGGAGGAAGGATGAGACAAGGTTGAGGAGGCAAGGATCCCGACGGTGCTAACGACGGCGTCGGAGCTGCGGTGGCGGCGGGCACGGTGGCTAGGGCTAAGTTCTCGTGGGTTTCCTCGCGTGGGGTTTATGCTCGTGAATAATAAATGGTGAGGGGAAAAATATATAAGGGAGAGAGAGAAAGAGAGTTAGAGAGAGAGAGATACAGAAATTAGAGAGAGAGAGACGTGAGAGATGGAGAGAGGAAGAGAGAGAGAGAGATAGGAGCGGGCCCACGGGGGTTAAAAACCCCTTGATTGGCTGATAAAAGAATTTGAGTGGTTAAAAGATTAGTTTAAAAAGATTTAAGATTATTACGTTAACAGTAAAGATATATATATATATATATATATATATATATATATATATATATATATATATATATGAAATATTATAAGGTTTGGATATTTTATTAATTTGGGATTTTGGCGCTAAATGAAACATTTCCAAATCGCGCCCGGGTTGGGTCCAAAAATTCGAAATTCAAATAGTAGGATTTTAAGCGGGTTCCAAATTTTAAAATGAAATGTTTTATGATTAAAAAGCATACCCCCAAGTCGGCCACATGTACGCGCGCGTAGTCGTCCAAACTCGCCCGTTCCACCGAACGGAACGAGAACTCGACGCACGGACGCTACCACGCGGCTAGGGGTGACGAGTAGGCTAAGATAGATATTTTTAATTTTACTTTAGGTGCTAAAATTTGTTATATGCAGAAATTACTTAGCCAGTTAAAATTTTACAGTAAGACCCAAACAAGCAAGATAAATGAAATGAGTAATATCTAACACTCAACCAGTAACAGAAATAGTAGTATTGGGCTCGGGTGTTACAGTGCATGATAGTTGCACTGGATTGAGATTTTCGTGCACTATAGATGCACTAGATGTTATTGTCGTGCACGCCAGTTGCATTGGAAAGATACTTTCGTGCACACTCGTTGCATTTAGTCTTAATTTTGTGCATATTGTGGCACCTGTACTTGGATTTGATTTCCGTGCGCACCAGACGTACGTGATTGTTGGATACGCCTTTTGAGGCTAATTTAGCTTTTGAGCACTTTGTTTTCATGATGAGGCCCTATACTTTGTAGTTCCCTAGCAGGACTGATCCGAGGACAGTACCTGTGTATTTTGCATACATAAAAAGTTATCGTGAGATTTTCAAAAAGGAGCTATAGTCTCGCTATTTCTTACGTGTTTGTGTGTGAAACGAAAGTTTACAAATAAAGCCTTTTGGGATATTTCAAAAAGGCGGAACACATATTTTGAGCAAAACATATATGCTCGTATATTATTACATTACAAATGGGCGTTCGCCACTTGTTCCGTGAGTTACGCATTACACGGCAATTGAGAAAAGATTACGCATATGATTTATTCGGTTTTTGGAGATTTTTCAAACAGGATGCGTATTATATATGTATTATGGTATTTGATTAGTGCATATTGTATTTCGGTAGTGGATTTGAGATTTGTATCTCCTTTGTGACTCTGATGATATGCGTGCAAGTCAGTTGATTTGCGTGACGCTTGACGGAGATCGGTTTTGAGTTTAGTACTCATTTTTCCGGCGCACAGAGTGCGCTGTGGTTTTCTCTTTCTTCCGTTATTTTGGAGCCTCATTGTTTGAGCTGTTTATTGAAATGTTTTAGCATTTGGGGGTATAAATTTAAATTCGGGGACCGAATTTCTTTAAGGGGGGAAGATTGTAACGTTTCTGATATCGTTATGCGAATTTTTCCGTTTTAGGGTAAAATAGTCGGTATTTTCCGTTTTAACCGATTTTGATCAAACTTCCGTATAAACTTGCCGGCACCTAGTTTAGCTAAAATAAAGCTAGTGCACGAGATTTGTGGGTCAATTGGAAGTTTTTGTTCACATAGAATTTTTCCCTAATTAAAATATTATTTTGGAATTTAATATTAAAATAATATATATTTCGCAAAATCTACCAATTTGCGAATTTGGGGTTGTCGTAAAATTGTATGAATTTATACCAATATTTGTGAAGTAAATTGGAGATTAAAAAGATTTATTCTTTTAAAAATATAACTAATGAAAATTGTTTGCAATTGTTTTTGGCCACGTTCCTTCACTCAAATTGTTATTTTTATTTTTTTTGGTATCAAAGCTCTTTTTTCATGAGATGGCCATTCACTGCCAATTTCGAATTTAGTTTGTTGTGAATGGATCTGGGAAATTGATTAAGGCTTGGGCTTTAGTGTGAGGTGGAATGACAATTTAGTTTGCTGTGAATGGATGTGGGAAATTGATTAATGCATGGGCTTTAGTGTGAGTTTTGTGTATGAATTAATTGAGTGTGCATGCATTTGTGAGTGTGGGTTTTAGGAATGTGCTGTGTGCAATTTCCTGGAAATTGATGGGCTGGAGCAATTCGAATTTGGTGCATGCATTTTTCTTGTGTGATGAGTGATTGGGCATTAAATGTGGTGGAGATATTTGTTTAGATTTTTGGGGAGGTGGCAGTGGATATTTTTGTGTGAGATTTGAGTGTGTTGTTCTTTAATTGGTGAGCCATTAATTTATTCACATTGATTCATCCACCACCACACTTCAACAAAAAATTCTCCAGAGAACACTTCTCACAATGGCCGAGCCTCCCCTAAGTTCTGCCCTCTTTTTCCCTTTGCTCCATTTTCATCTTCCTCAAGCTAAAAAATACTTCAAAAATTCTCAAATAATCCTACAAACTCAAAAACATCATTCTTCATCTCTAAGCTTGCATAGATCTTCATGAAGACTTCATTTTGGAGGGTCAAATTTGGAGTTTGTTGTTAGTTTGTGTTCTTGAAGAGGTATAATTCTAACCCTAATCTTTAAATTGTTGTTTAAATCCTTAAAGCTTACTTATTAGGTGTGTAATATAGTTTTAATTGCATATTTATAATTTTCATGAAAAGGGTATGAAAATCAAGTTAGGGTTTTGATGTGATTAAATGGTTAATCATGAAGTGTTAACTTGGAAACTTTATTCAAATTGTGAGAATGATATTTGTTAAATTCCTATTTGTATAATTGAGATAATTAGCAAACTAGGTTTCACTAAAACATATTTTGGATGAGATAAAATGGTAGAAATAGTATGGATGACTTAATTAAGCCGTTTTATGATGATTGCGATCACTAGAATTGTTTAAACATATAAAAATGAGCTAAAATGATATAATTTGCTTACTAGCTTTTCGGTAAAATTTGGCGTGGGTTTTAAATGAAATTGGAGATGACGTAAATATTAATACCTACGATATTTATTGTGTTTGTAAATGCGTATTGGTATTATTGGGTTTTAATGTGGCTATTTCCAGGTATAGTGACCTTATTTAGGGTTTCGGCTATGTTCACGGTATTTGGATTCTTGGTTTTGAGTTTTGGATGTTGTATTTGGTCGTTGGATGTTTGTACGTCAAAGACAAGGGTAGTTGATTGTTTTGCATGCGTAGGCTATAGGTTTTAACCTATGAGCGCACCGCGTTCCGTATTTGGATTTCGGAATTTGATGTTAATAGCTTTGCGAATTCCTATTGATTTTAGGTACCTTCGCGTGGATTCCGAGACGACGAAGCGCATCGACTACGGCTAAACGAGGATTTTAGCAGGTGAGTAGATTTATATCTATGGGGGAAGTCGGGTGGATGGCGTATAGCACCCCCGCAACCATTGATATGGAATATCGTTTGTTTATATTATCCTGATAAATGATATGCGACGGTCATGATTGTAGGATTTACAAACGATAATATGACTGAAATTGATGCTAATGAATATTTGACTTAGGAGAAAATAAAATGATAAGTGAATCATGATAAGTACGTTTTAAAAGAGAATAAGTGTGACGTTTATTTATTGTGATGCGAGATGTTAATGTGATGAACGAATATACGATGTCATATGATGACTTAGTGTGATATGTCGTTATATGGACTCGAGTCGCTTTGAGATTGTTGATACCTTTGTAGGTCCCTTGATACGAGATTGACATGGTTGTGACCTGAGAGATAGGTATATTTATATGGATAATGTTTTGCATATTGAGTGATATGCCGTATGAGACTTAGATCTGTACCCCGATGTTGTATAGGTTGATAGAATCCTTATTTGTTAATGCCGCTGTACGTTAGATTACCGTACGCGATGACTTTTTACCTGTTGATTTATCCATACCCTTGATTAGAGGATGCCGTACGATGGATTGTACCGTACGTGATGTGAGGCTGGATGTCGACTGATAGATTCACCGACTCGGGCTTATTGATATGTATACCCCATAGCATTTGATTCATTATATGCATTATGCTGCATTCATGCTATTCTCATTGCATTTCTTATACCTGTGCTAGTATACCTACACTATTATCGATGATGCGTATGTTACACATACACAGATTTGCCGGCGCACACACTTCTTCATCGATAATTGCTATGTCACTTACGTAGTAGAATTGCTATATCATGCTATGATATACTGCCATGTTCATATCACTATACTAGATTGCATGATATATTGACTTGTACACCCACATACTTTGCTACAGCTACATGTACATCATGCATACATACTGACATGTACACCCACATATCTCGCTATAGTTGCATATACCCCTAGGTGGTATTGTATTAACATGTGATATTGAGACATTGCTTATTGTGCTTATGAAATACATCATACATACCTGCTTACATGTAGATACTTAAACTTTGCTACAGTTACATGTACACTTCATATGATGCTGCACTTGATTTCGGAGAATTTAGGAACCGCATGATATATTTTAAAGATGGATTCATTTAAAAGAGCGGTTTTCCCTTAATATGCTCATATTGTTTTTTTATGTTGTATATATCAGTTTTTGATGGATTTACGCATTGAGATATGGATTTCATGTGATTTATGGATTTGAGAACCGTGGGGGATATTTCAAGAAATTATGTGTTGTTTGAAAACCCGGTTTCTCTTGATATGATATTTCAGTGCGTCCACCATATGATTTCTCGGTTCTGAGATTGGCATGTGAAACCCGATTCGAGGAGCGGGAGGCACCGTCTGCGGGTACATGGTGGACCCGATATGGTACCCCCGGGCGAGTGGTGATTTCGTGGTATAGACGATAAGCCTGACAGAGGGACCACTACCTACCGGTGATAGTATTTGGACTCGGCGGTTATCGTGGGGATACTGACCGGAGTGATGTACGAACATGACGTCAGGGCCAGTAGTGGTGACAGCGCCTGAGTTATGAGGATTTACGTGTCGATGCCAGACAAGGGTATTCATGATGTTTCGGGTGTCGGTGATAGACACCCAGGTTTCCATGATTTGATGTGTCATTGATGGACACACATTCTTGATATCCTCATATTTACCTGCATATGCTTTTATGATATTTACTTGCAGGAGTTGTTGTGTCAGTGGTTGACACGTGGACGAGATCCACTGCATACATGGATTGATTTTATTGTTGGACGAGATCCACCTGCATATATGCATTGATTTATTGTTGGATGATATACACTTGCTGTTAGGCATTTATCTTGTGTTGGCACATATACAGATTTGGTCACCCTAGATATCATAATATTACCTTTATGATATAGTTGACCTAGGAATCATTGTTTATTTCGATTTCTACCTGTTGATGTTTTTCTATTCACGAGTTGGCAACTCACTCCCGTTGTGCCACAGTTCTTATAGGTAGACCGCTTGGATCAGTTGCGGTATCGGTGGCACACAGCTGTTTTCGGGTGACTTGCTTGTGGTAGGTGGTACATGTTGGATCGTGCCCCTCTTGTATTCATTATTCATATTGTATCTAGTCACTCCATCAATTCAGAAACTAGTAAGTGTATATGTTGTAGACTTAGAAGACTTGTAGTTGCTATACTTGAGCGATGGGTTTTATGTTCGCTTCTGGGGTTGATGTCTTGCTTTACTTTATTTCCTTATGTGGACCTTCGCCGTTGGGCGTCGTATACTTGTTTTATACTTATGGTGGTTGTTTCCGCCGTTGGGCGTGATTTGCTCCCGTTGGGGATGCTTTATTATTTTCTGCGTTGTACCCGTTTTTGGGGTTAGTTTTTACAAAGGAGGTGCTGCCCAAATTTTCAAAGGACAAAACATCATTTACTATACCTTTATATCAAAGCTTCACCTCTTTATTTCTAAAAAAAAAGATTTAGATTTCTGGGTTTCAGCTTACTTGAATTACGTTACACCTGTAGACGTCCCGTGATTTAAGTGCTGGTCGCGAGCTAATATTTTGGGTCGTGACATCCCCGTTCTTTCGCACGGACCTAATTAAAGTAAAACTCGTTTTCCCAGAGGCATAACCCCGTTGATACCTTTCTAGACACCTACTTGATTGGCTAATTGTAATGTGTAAAACTCTCCTAGGAGTAACTCTTACTCGCAGCGGGTATCGGGATCCAACTATCTCATAGAAGGTATGCAATCTCATTGCAAATTTCAACTCTTGAAATTCCCAATAATATTTTACACAGAGCGATCTATGACCTTGACAAGGTCAACAAACCATAGACCACAAGTCAAGTTCAACCCGTCATTTCCTGATTGAATTAAACCCACCCGCATGACCCTTGACAAGGTCAACAAAGTCACACGACTACCCTAACTCAATTGCTGTAGGGTTCCTAGGCACCCTAATAAGGTCTCACAAGGCATCAACCATGCCAATTTCAAATTCTACGGTGCCGAGAAACTCTAGAGTACGGATCGTCGGCTAGATTTCTAGGCGAAAAGATAAACTAGTTAACACTTAACTAAGAGATACGGAAATACAACCTTTGTAGATCCGGTTCTCCACCTCCATAGCTCCGCAATGAAGTCTCCTCGCTGTCCATAACAAGTCCCGGGCTCTAGCGTCGGCTTCATCGGAGAATGGACGGGCTAGGTCATCGATGTCCATGCCGAAAATGATCTACGTCGAGGCATCGCTAAATCAAGCTCTCACTTCACCAAGTCAAGAAACTTGTGAAGAAAACACACTCTACTACTTGGCAAGAGGTAGAGGATGAAGAAATAGGAAGTGGGTAGACTTTAGAATTGGATTTCTCACTTGTTTCATCAATCTACCATTGATGAAGAGAAGGTTTCTTCAAGTGAAGAAGATGAAGAAGAAGAAGCTAGTATTATGATAAGTTAATTAAAAAGAATAGAAAAACAATCCTTATCATAATTCTAACTATGGTTATGTATAGAGAATTAACCAAGGTTTAAAGGAATGGTTAGGGTTAAGGATGAGATAAGAATGGTGGACAAAGTCAAAGCTTCATGAAGCTTCAACTATCCAACAAATAAAGCCACCATTCTTTTCTCTTCTCATTTATTTTCCAAAATGAAATGGATAAATAAATAAGTGAATAAAACAAAACCCTAACCATAATCATGTAACCATGGTTTGATCTTTACACAAAAACCCTAGCATAACATGTATCATCAAACATGATACAATCAAGTGCACAAAAGTATATCACATATACAATGTGTACAATCCGAGTGAGAAAATCCATTTAAAGTGAACCAATACTAGTTAACGCAAAGTAATATATCAAATATATAATTATGCATTAAATCATTAAATCAACACTTGATTTAACGATCCGGTCATATCGCATATAACCGACTAGTATCCAATGTATCGGCTTATCGAATCAACCCTCGATTCGATAACTAGGTTATATCGCATATAACCATTCGACACATTCATCGCGAGAATAGAATACGGTATCACATACACACATTATTCTCGGTCCCGCACATATCTCATATGCGCTCCTATTTCGTTTCGCTTGAGCCAGGAAACCTCTGTGTAGGACTCTAAAGACTCGTCAATACGCCGGCAGCAGGTGATGATCATATCAAACACCCACAAGCCGCAAGCGGTCTGCTAAACGTAACGGCCACCCGGGTATTGAGCGATCTGAAGATCGACGAGCAAGCCCGCTCACACTCCAGTGAATCCAACCAGTAACACTACCGTACAGTCCGGTCTGTTCGTCTGATATGTCGCATATCTCGCCTAGGGGTGGTAAACGTCAGACCCCAATAGCTCGATAAGTCATGTCGATATGAGGTCTATAACTATTCGAGAAACTACTGGTAACACTTACCAGTAAATCTCAGCAACCCTGGCCAGGGATTTCCTGTTATAGCCAATCGAACACAGCGCAACATCAATCCCCTATACCGGGAGAGACGAATCCCCTCCTATCGCTCATTGCCTCCATGTGACTCGGGACTGTACCCAAAAACCACCGTTTTGCACGCCCTCTTGGACGTGGTAAGATAGAAATCAAAGCACAGTGGGAACCACACAAGTCTCTATGACGATCTCGGGTCAACAGACTACTCTGTACCAGTGTCACCAGAGAACTGCCATCTGACGTGAGGTATAATACCATCTGGGAGTTCTCGGCGAGTCCTTCCAGTGTACCCAGTCTCTACTGAGCACCCGTATATCATCTCTGATGTAAAACACCAATGGATATGGGATCATCCATCGCCCATCTGTATGGGTCGAGAAGGTATACGCTAGTCTACTCTGGTATATCGATGCCCCGTCTCGATACACCCTCGACTAGGGACTTTGAAGGATGTACTTATAGACTACCATGTCCCCACTAGTATGATCCGCATCATAGTCCAGGTAGTCCAGTACAGATCCTAAGGGCTTTACCAACATGTAACAGAGAGACAATCAGTGTACACGTTAAAGTAAAGATCAACCATATAGCATACTATCATGTCGAGCAAGAAAGTCCTCCCTATATATGTCCCAGCATCCACTACAATATACATCCTATGTATAGTAATGGCCTCTAGGGCATACATATAACTAGCAATCTCCCACTTGCACTAGGGCCATCTGATAGCAGTGGTTGTAGTATCTCATACTCAACCATCCCATAAAAGTCTCTCTCTGGGAACAAGCCTTTGTGAGTGGATCCGCTGTGTTGTCCTCTGAGTCTACTCTCCAAACCTCGATCACCCTGGAGATCAACCATTTCCATGATCAAGTGATACTGCCTTAGAATATGTCTGGATCACTGATGGGACCGGCGTTCCTTGGCATAAGCCACAACTCCATTGTCACACAATGGGAGGAACATAGTTCATCTCATGAACCAATATACACCCAAACAGCCTCTTTGGTAGCATCTTAAGTAGCGATGTATCTAGCCTTTATCGTCTAGTATGTCACGGTATCTAGCTTGGAACTCTTCCAACATACCGTCCCTCCACCGAGGGTAAAGACAATGCCTGTGACTGACATTCAGTCGTCTTTATCACCCTGGAACCCTTCCAGTGATTCTCCCCAGGATCGGTTGATACCGTCTCACTACAACTAGTGAGAGTCCTAACATCCAATTAGATCTATCTCATAGATCCAAAAACCCAGGATTTAGGAGGTATCATCTTGATCCTATGCGGAGAGTCATTGTGATAAGCGGAGATTGATCGAGCGTAGCATAGGAAACTCCTTCTCTATCAAGAGTATGTCATCCACGTACTCTACGAGGATCACCACTATACTCCCTACTACCTTTTTGTTTATACAAGGTTCATCTACCATTTTGATGATGTCAAATTCTTTGACTAATCCATCAAAACAGATGTTCCAACTCCGCGATGCCTGCTTTATCCTATAAAGCATCTTGCACACGTTTCCGCTGCTCCCACTGTATACGAAGCCCTCTGGCTGTGTACTTATAGACGCACTCTTCTAAAACATCATTTAGAAAAGCTGTCATGACACCCAACCACCAGATATCATAGTCATGGTATGTAGCCGTGGCAAGTAGGATCTGGATGGACTTAAGCATAGGTACTTGAAAAGGTTTCATCATTATCCACGCCTGGTCAATGACGAAAACTTTAACAAGTCCAGCTTTGAAAGTCTCAACTTTTCCATCTACACCAAGTAATCTTCTCAAGATATACTTGCTCCTGATGGGAATTTAACCCTTCAGATATAGCAACCAAAGTCCATACTTTGTTGGTGTATAAGGATTCCATCTCAGATCGATAAACATCCAGCCATTCTTACAGAGTCTCACTCCTGATGGCCAGCTCGAAACTAGTTGGGTCATCATCTCATGATGCAGTCCTCGCTCCCACTGTCATAGAGAAACCGAAGTATCTCTCAGGTGGGTGAGGAACCCTACTAGATCGGCGGAGAGGCTGAGGTTCGTTGGAATCTACTGAATCCTTCGGTTCTACCAAATCATCTGCTGTAGTTTGTATAGCTGGAACCTTTCCAGTTCTACATAACAGACATTGTCTCGAGCTTGTCCGGATTTTGCTTTTAGACATAGGCCGGACAACCCCAAATCTTAACTAACTTAAGATATGGGCTCTTCCCTTTCCATATCACATATGAAGTGGTAGGCAACTGATTTGATTGGAACCCTATTCAATAGGTATGCAGCTTCTCAAGTGCATAACTCCCAAAAGGAAAAAGGTAACTCAGCAGTACTCATCATAGGGCACACCATATCATATAGGGTGTATTTGCTCCGTCCCGACATACCATCGTGCAATGGTGTATACGGAGGAGTAATGCTGAGAGAGAATCTCATTCTCCTTTAGAATAGTCCAGTATTTCCGTGCTCAAGTATTCTCCTCCTTAATCTCATCATAGGACATAATACTTATACCCGTATTCTGGTTCTCTACTTCTCGCTTATATTCTGTGAATATCTCAAAAGATTCGGACTTGTGTTTCAACAGGAACATAGGTCTGAATCTCGAAAGATCATCAGAGAATGTAATGAAGTATAAAGAACCAGTCCTGGCATGTGTAGACAGGAGACCTTACATACTTCATCATGTATCAGTCCCAAGAGTTCATTAACTCTTTCTCTGTTTCCAGTAAACGGAGCTATGGTCATCTTATCTTTGTGACATGACTGGCGAGTTTCACAAGATGTAAATTCAAACTGATTTAAATATGCATCTATATGTAACTCTAGCTAGTCGGGTCACATTGATCTGACCTAGTCTACAATGCCTCAAGAAGAATTCGTTCATTTCTGAACTCTTCCTCTTGTGTGTGATCCGTATACTAAGAACTGTAGTTTGATTTAGAACATCAACGCTTTTAGATAACGTGCCTGAACCGATCAACTTTTGATATAGGAAATGTTCAAAACATTATCCAACAATACAAAATTTTATCATTTCTTTACTAATAAAGAGAGCGATATGATTTTGTATATCAGGTTCGGTATCTAATAACATTCGTTCAGAATCAATGTATTGTAATACAGGATGACAGTGACCAACAGACTTGGCTGCAACTCTTGCCCCGTTTTCTGCCTCATGAAACTTATCACCCGTTCTCAGTTCTCTACCTATCTGTAGGCCTATGTAACAGATTACATATCTGGGATCCTGATCTGGTATCACATACCCAGGACATAAAGGATACTGAGAAACAGTTCTCTGTAATGAACACACCCGAAGATGATGCATCATCATGCACTCTCTTCGTTTGGGTGGCACGGGAATTCTGGTATTCCCCAATTTCCTGCTCTGTCTTATAACAATTATAAGTTGGAGCGGGACCAACGTTCCCCAGCTCAGTATAACAAGCGGGTTCGGTCAATATTCCGTATTATTATCTTGATTAAAGTGTGATATGGTCGCTACCTGGAGAGAGAGAGAAGAAAACACTCAGCGTGCGCTCTTTCAAGAATAGATTGGTTATTATTTTATCTAATCAGGATGGCTCCCACTGCTTTTTATCAAATCTTCCTTCAAACCCTAAAAGGAAAGACAAGCCGGGATTAATTACACACTACAAGTTCGCCAATCTTTCAGCCAGGCCAGTGTCGGTACTTTGAGGGAGGTCCCCCGTGCTTTCGCACGAACCTAATTAATGTAAACCTCGTTTTCCCAGAGGCGTAACCCCGTTGACACCTTTCTAGACACCTACTTGATCGGCTAATTGTAATGTATAAAACTCTCCCAGGAGTAACTCTTACTCGCAGTGGGTATCGGGATCCAACTATCTCATAGAAGGTATGCAATCTCATTACAAATTTCAACACTTGAAATTCCCGATAATATTTTGCCCCTAGCAGCTATATGACCTTAACATAGTCAACAAATCATAAGTGCTAGTCAAGTTCAACCCGTCATTTCCCGATTGAATTAAACCCACCCGCACGACCCTTAACATAGTCAACAAAGTCGCACGACTACCCTAATCCAATCACATCATATGCTTATGCAGATAAGCACTAATTAGCTACCGCACACTACGCCTTAACATAGTCAACAAACGTAGCACGAATACTAACTAGTACTTATCTGAAATGACGGAGGGCTACATCAGGTTTTTCTGAAAACCTATTGCGTAATGAACTTGATATCGTTGTAGAATCAAATGATTTTAAAATGGAGTGCTTTTGAGGCTTTTCTAGTTTTGCTAAAGGAGTCACTCCCGGTGAAGGGATCGTCGGTCCTTTCCTCGTTGAATGAGGTGCGGGATATATCATATATATCACTGTGCAAAGCAAAAACTCTTAAAAGCAATCAAAAGACAAACCGAGTGTGTAGCATTTACCAGTTATTGCTAAAGGAGTCACTCCCGGTGAAGGGATCTCGGTCCTTTCCTTATCGAATAAGGTGCAAGATATATCATATATACCGCTGTGCAAAGCAAGAACTGTAGCTACCTGTTTTATTTTGAAATTCGATTCTACAACATCTTAGGTTTCTTTTATTTCATTAATCACATTAATGAAGTCCCATCATTTAAGTACCTAAACATCACAGATAAATACGACGTACACTTATGCCATCCGCATTCGCCTCGATGTCCCCTCGTGCACCGTTAGGTTAGGTAACTAACGGCAGAGCGGGGCAGGGCTAGCACGGGTGTAAAACATAAGTAACGTCTATATAATATATCATATATACTATATACTGTATCTATCACAGAACATCACATGATCACATCACAGATATCGCAGCAGAAGAATCATATGAAATATTGGATATACTAGGACGTCCGTGTTTTCAATACGAGCCAGTATAAAACACGGATTCCACGGTCGTGATGAATAGCCAAACCCACACCCCTAGACCCCTACGAGAGCGGCAAGCAACCCTACCAATTCTGGAGTTAGGAGACCCGGACTCGACTCCTCGAGTTGGTCTCCCACTGGACTCCAGAACCCGGTTACTTGTGCTCCCCTCCTTGGGTCTATCCTAGTGCGGAAAAGTAAATAATATACAAAGGGTGACATCTTCCGCAACCTGGAAGTGCCCCAATAAAAGAATATTACATACAAGTTTTTACATGAATGAAAATGAAAAACACTCATCTCACATAAAAACCCCCGGCTATTCAAACACGACGATCCAATATAACATATCCAGCAACACATAACATCACATGTCATCAACGTAAGTAAATATGTCCATCCCAATTGTCATTGACATATAGCAACGAAACCGGCGATATCACATATTACACTTACGGTCACAGAAAAGAAAGTGTAAAACTACAACAGTTGGAATCCGCAACCACCTCAGACATCGCATGCCTGATCAAATGAATACCTTAGACATCACATGCCTAACAATTATAAACCCCGCATTTTAGTCTCAAAATTGAAAACACTTTTCAATATCAAGTCGGGCAATTCAACAAGATTCCCGACATCCTGATCGAATGCTCGTCGCAAACTTCAGTAGACGGCTGCACCCCCGATACCGTCGACGAAGTGCACCAAGGCGGAACACCGCTACCACGAGCACCCGAACGGATGCTTTCGGCGACGGGGTTCTCCTACAGTCACTTGGTCGGGGATATGGAGTGAGGCTGTCTATTAAGTTTACCCGGCGAGTATCCGCGTACCCTACGTGATTGCGACGGACTTTTGATCACATCAAAATTCCGTGGCAACCGATCAAGTGAGACTAAACTGCTATGTTTATAATATTCATTCAGTTATCTCATAACTGTTTGTGAATTCCAATTATTGTATCACATTCCAGATAAACAGAAAATGTTAAACTTTCCGATCGAACAATCGAACACCCAAGTTTTCCCGATACAATCCAACACATGAAATAAGTCTAACAACATTCAGTTCGTGCCTCAGTATCAACGGTCCAGCCGTAGAAGGGTCAAGCCAACGCCTCACATGTGGCACGCCGTACTGCCCCAAACCCGAAGGTTCAAAGGGCAGTTCAAGACGGTCACATAATCGAGTTAAGGTTTGTTGTCTTCTAGAGGGTCCATCACGTTACTTGCACTACTTAGAACGTCGTCAAACTACGGAAAAATCCAACACTTGGAAATTTCCCGACAGGGGAAAAATTGGGTATTTAAATCCGGTCGAACTTTTTAACATATTCTAAAATTTATCCGGAAAGCCACATAGACAAAATCTGATACTCCGATCGAAGCACCGAATCCCCAAAACAACTCAGAAAATGCAAACTCTGGAAAAAATGTTAAAAATACCCAGGAGAACCAGCACTGTTAAATAGGAGTTACTGTGCAAACTAATTTAAATATTGTGGCCGTTCGGCCGCGGATCCGCCGCATGAGTCTTGCTCATGCCGCGGAAACGCGGTGGAATAGTTGAATTAGGTCCACGAAATTTACAGTAATTCCTAGAAAACCCTGCTTGATTTTCTGAATATTTTTAATTTCGAAAAATCAACGTTTTTAGAAAAAGGACAGAGAGCATTATTTGAGATGGGGTTTCGGGTCGATCGGACTTCAAACTCCGTCTAGACTTCGCCTAAGGCTCTAGCTTGGCTCTGATACCACTGTAGGGTTCCTAGACACCCTAATGAGGTCTCACAAGGCATCAACCATGCCAATTTCAAATTCTACGGTGCCGAGAAACTCTAGAGTACGGATCGTCGGCTAGATTTCTAGGCGAAAAGATAAACTAGTTAACAATTAACTAAGAGATACGGAAATACAACCTTTGTAGATCCGGTTCTCCACCTCCATAGCTCCGCAATGAAGTCTCCTCGCTGTTCATAACAAGTCCCGGGCTCTAGCGTCGGCTTCATCGGAGAATGGACGGGCTAGGTCATCGATGTCCATGCCGAAAATGATCTACGTCGAGGCATCGCTAAATCAAGCTCTCACTTCACCAAGTCAAGAAACTTATGAAGAAAACACACTCTACTACTTGGCAAGAGGTAGAGGATGAAGAAATAGGAAGTGGGTAGACTTTAGAATTGGATTTCTCACTTGTTTCATCAATCTACCATTGATGAAGAGAAGGTTTCTTCAAGTAAAGAAGATGACGAAGAAGAAGCTAGTATTATGATAAGTTAATTAAAAAGAATAGAAAAACAATCCTTATCATAATTCTAACTATGGTTATGTGTAGAGAATTAACCAAGGTTTAAAGGAATGGTTAGGGTTAAGGATGAGATAAGAATGGTGGACAAAGTCAAAGCTTCATGAAGCTTCAACTATCCAACAAATAAAGCCACCATTCTTTTCTCTTCTCATTTATTTTCCAAAATGAAATGGATAAATAAATAAGTGAATAAAACAAAACCCTAACCATAATCATGTAACCATGGTTTGATCTTTACACAAAAACCCTAGCATAACATGTATCATCAAACATGATACAATCAAGTGCACAAAAGTATATCACATATACAATGTGTACAATCCAAGTGAGAAAATCCATTTAAAGTGAACCAATACTAGTTAACGTAAAGTAATATATCAAATATATAATTATGCATTAAATCATTAAATCAACACTTGATTTAACGATCCGGTCATATCGCATATAACCGACTAGTATCCAATGTATCGGCTTATCGAATCAACCCTCGATTCGATAACTAGGTTATATCGCATATAACCATTCGACACATTCATCGCGAGAATAGAATACGGTATCACATACACGCATTATTCTCGGTCCCGCACATATCTCATATGCGCTCCTATTTCGTTTCGCTTGAGCCAGGAAACCTCTGTGTAGGACTCTAAAGACTCGTCAATACGCCGGCAGCAGGTGATGATCATATCAAACACCCACAAGCCGCAAGCGGTCTGCTAAACGTAACGGCCACCTGGGTATTGAGCGATCTGAAGATTGACGAGCAAGCCCGCTCACACTCCAGTGAATCCAACCAGTAACACTACCGTACAGTCCGTTCTGTTCGTCTGATATGTCGCATATCTCGCCTAGGGGTGGTAAACGTCAGACCCCAATAGCTCTATAAGTCGTGTCGATATGAGGTCTATAACTATTCGAGAAACTACTGGTAACACTTACCAGTAAATCTCAACAACCCTGGCCAGGGATTTCCTGTTATAGCCAATCGAACACAGCGCAACATCAACCCCTATACCGGGAGAGACGAATCCCCTCCTATCGCTCATTGCCTCCATGTGACTCTGGACTGTACCCAAAAACTACCGTTTTGCACGCCCTCTTGGACGTGGTAAGATGGAAATCAAAGCACAGTGGGAACCACACAAGACTCTATGACGATCTCGGGTCAACAGACTACTCTGTACCAGTGTCACCAGAGAACTGCCATCTGACGTGAGGTATAATACCATCTGGGAGTTCTCGGCGAGTCCGTCCAGTGTACCCAGTCTCTACTGAGCACCCGTATATCATCTCTGATGTAAAACACCAATGGATATGGGATCATCCATCGCCCATCTGTATGGGTCGAGAAGGTATACGCTAGTCTACTCTGGTATATCGATGCCCCGTCTCGATACACCCTCGACTAGGGACTTTGAAGGATGTACTTATAGACTACCATGTCCCCACTAGTATGATCCGCATCATAGTCCAGGTAGTCAAGTACAGATCCTAAGGGCTTTACCAACATGTTACAGAGAGACAATCAGTGTACACGTTAAGGTAAAGTTCAACCAGATAGCATACTATCATGTCGAGCAAGAAAGTCCTCCCTATATATGTCCCAGCATCCACTACAATATACATCCTATGTATAGTAATGGCCTCTAGGGCATACATATAACTAACAATCGCATCATATGCTTTTGCAGATAAGCATAAATAGCTACCGCACACTACGCCTTGACAAGGTCAACAAACGCAGCACGAATACTATGAAGTACTTATTTGAAATGACGGAGGGCTACGACAGGTTTTTAAGAAAACCCTTCGCGTAATGAACTTGATATCGTTGTAGAATTGAGTGATTTTAAATGGAATGTTTTTGAGGCCTTTTCTTGTTTTGCTAAAGAGGTCACTCCCGGTGAAGGGATCTCGGCTCTTTCCTCATCGAATAAGGTGCAGGATATTTCACAAATATCACTATGCAAAGCAAAAACTATAAAAAACAATCAAAAGACAAACCGAGTTTGTAGCATCTGCTAGTTTCACTAAAGTGGTCCCTCCCGGTGAAGGGATCTCGGCTCTTTCCTTATCGAATAAGGTGCTGGACGTTCTACAAGGAACACCGCTATGCAAAGCAAGAACTAGAGCTATCAGTTTTTGAGACAAGTTTCTACAACATCTTTAGGTTTCTTTTAGTTTCATTAATCTCATTAATGAAGTCCCATTTTATTATGCTTCATAAGCATCACATTTGAAACGAAATCAGCAATATAATATATATCTCATATATATAATATAAACATTCATCTCAGGCAGTAATATGATCTCATCACAGAAGATTGCAGCAGAAGATATCATATGAAATATTGGATATACTAGGATTTCCGTGTTTTATGCGAGCCTGTATAAAACGCGGATTCCACGGTCGCGATGAATAGCCAAACCCACATCCTTAGACCCCTACGAGAATGGCAAGCAACGCTGCCAATTCTAGGGTTAGGAGACCCGGTCTCGACTCCTCAAGATGGCCTCCCACTAGACCCTGGAACCCGGTTACTTGTGCTCCCCTCCTTGGGTCTACCTAATGCGGAAAAGTAAATAATATACAATGGTGACATCATCCTCATCCCGGAAGTGCCCCAATAAAAGAATATTACATACAATGAATTTTACATGAATGAAAAAGAAAAGCTCTCATCTCACATAAAACCCCCGGCTATTCAAAACACGACGATCCAATATAACATATCACAGCAACACATAATATCACATATCATCAACGTAAGTAAATATGCGTATCCCAATTGTCGTTGATGTATAGCAACGAAACCGGCGATACACCACATATTACACTTACGGTCGCAGAAAAGAAAGTGTAAAACTACAACAGTTGGAATCCGCAACCACCTTAGACATCTCATGCCTAACCAAATGAATTCCTTAGACATCACATGCCTAACAATTATAAACCCCGCATTTTAGTCTCAATATCGAAAAATCTTTTCAATATAAAGTCAGGCAATTCAACAAGATTCCCGACATCCTGATCGAATGCTCGTCGGAAACTTTAGTAGACGGCCGCACCCCCGATGCCGTCGACGAAGTGCACTAAGGCGGAACACCGCTGCCGCGAGCACCCGAACGGATGCTTTTTGCGACGGGGTTCTCCTACAGTCACTTGGTCGGGGCTATGGGGCGTGGTTATCTGTTAAGTTTACCCGGCGAGTATCCGTGTACGCTACGTGATTGCGACAGAGTTTTGATCATATCAAAATCCCGTGGCAACCGATCAAATGAGACTAAACTGCTAAATTTACAACATTCAAATTAGTTATCTCATAACTACTTGTGGATTCCAAATATTGTATCACATTCCAGATAAATAGACAATGTTAAACTTTCCAATCGAATAAACAAACACCCAAGATTTCCCAAATAGCTCAACACTTGAGCGGAGTTCAAAAAGTATCCATCACATGCCACAGTACCAATGGTCCAGCCGTAGAAGGGTCAAACCAACGCCTCACATGTGGCAACGCCGTACTGCCCCAAACCCTAAGGTTTAGAGACGGTTCAGACGGTCACATAATCGAGTTAGGTTTGTGTTCTTCTAGAGGGTCCACCGCTGTCACGTCCCGAAAGTACGGAACATGACCAACACTTAAACTACGAGACGTCTTGAGACGTCCGTAATCTAAGTAAGCCGAAAACCCAGAAATCCAAACCAAGAAAAGTAGTAGAGTGAAGGAAAACCAATTTAAAACAAGTAGTTTTAATAGCATAAGCCGAATTATGCGGTTTTTAAAAAACATCAAGTATTTTCTGAAAATTTCGGCAGAGTCTCCTTTGTAAATACTGCCCTCCAAACGGGATACAATATGAATAGTATACGAAATCAAAAAAAAAGGCATCCCCAAGCGGGAGCTAGCTCTTCGTCAATCGACGGCCACAACCACATAAGCAATATAATATACAACGCCAAGGGCGAGGATCAAAACTCAAATAGAAACTCAAAACAACAAGAAATCCACAGAAATACAACGCGCGACTCTAAGGTCGAAAGAATAAACATCACTGGTCTCTATCTCAAATAAATACATGTTTGGTTGATGGAACTTCTAGATACTACAGAATAATGATATACAAGATATATAATGGGGGTACGATACAAGTAAACCCACCTACTAGCAAATCACCCGAAGGAAACTATGCCCACAAAGCCGTAATGAAACCTGTACGGCAAACCTGCAAGAAACTGGGGCACAACGGGGGTGAGTTGCCAACTCGTGAATAGAAAAACATCTACGAAAAGAAATCGCATAAATAACGCAATCCTAGGTCAATGATCATAATATATCCTCAAATATAAGAATAACATGCAACCTATAACAAGGCTAGGGTAGATATCTAACCCGAGTGTAATCACATGTGCCCGTGTCAGTGCCTCAGGTAGCAATATATCATATGAATGAGGTATGAATGCATGAAAACAGAATACATGTAAATGAAGAACTGTTTTCATAATTTAGTGAGATTTCCTTTGTATTTTTAAAATGAGGTATCATAATGAAATCAGCATAAAACAGTGCCTAGCATCGGCACAAAACGTAATCCCAATATCTCGATATCTCTGTATCACAGTCTCTGTACCTCAATATCTTGAAATCTCAATATCACAGTCTCAATATCTAGGGCGCCGTCAGTCCAGACCGGCCCCTACCATCCATCTCAAGACCACGACGGTATCCTCCGGATATCCGACGCGTCGGGTAAAATCACCGGTAGGTAGTGCTCCCCTGCCAGGCTCACATCGTCATCATCACGAGCTTCTTGCCCCGGGGTACCTTACCGGGTCCACCATGTACCCGAAACGGTTCATCCGTCTCCTCGAATCGGGTCTCGAAATCCATCAGCAAACTCATGGTGGACGACTCATACATCATGGGAAAAAACCGCACTTTTTTTTTATTTAAAAAGAGAGAAATCAGTTTATATAAGTTTTTGCGGTTTTCCCCGCCAAATCCAGAAAATCTCATGGAAATCCGAATCCAAATCATCAATAGCATGTAAAACCATGAATGTAGGCATAACAATGAATAACAGTATGCATGAAGTGACAAGTAATAACTACAATGTTAAGCTGGCATATAAAGTAGTTATACTAATATCATGTCAAATTACTAACTAACAAGCTAAGTCAAGCAATAATATTTTCTAAGGTGTACGTGACATGACAATTACCGATGAAGATGTGTGTGAGCCGGCAAGTAAGTGTACGTGGTATATACGCATCATCGGTAATGGTGCTGGTGTCCTAACAACATGATATCAATAATGGAGTATGAAACATAATATAAGCATACGATGCGAAGCGAACCACAATAATGAGCGGGAGCTGAATACTAGACGCAACTATAACTAATCTGCATTAATCTAATATAAGTCCTACAAATGGTGCCTTTTTGAAATAACACGAATCATGGGGTTTTAAAAATAGGGGCTACGGTGTTTTTATGAAAAGATACGTCCTTTAAAATATCCGTAGGATCCCTTGGGCTGTCTTTTAAAATACCCACGATTCGTTAGTTTTTGAAATAGGTAAGAATCGAATCTAATCTAACAACTAAACTAAACTAAAGGGCTAAGCTAATCAGCTGGACTACAGGTAAGGAAACCGCCTAACATCTGAGTCGATACATATACATACCTGTATATATATTAGTCGGTGATCCCGCCTCAATAATATCATATCCGATACCATATCTATAATCAGACATCCCAAGTCAAGAGTGCGGATCAATCATCAAAATCTAGCTCGTACGTAAATCCGTCGTACGGCATCCCCAAATCTGGGTATGGGTTAATATCATATTCATCACACTATTCATCTGGTATCCTCTTTATCCAAGATCATAGTCCAGGGTACTGACCTATGTCTAGTACAATACTAATATCATCAATATAGTCATGATCTGACTACTGATCGACAGTCTCGTACAAACCGATATCACAACCACAAAACAAAACTCATCGACTCAGCTCAATCCCAAGTATCGTCCTCATATCCGTATGTGAACACATAGTCCCATACCCATGTGAACACATAACTATAAAGAATCCCATGAGCACATATAAATAGGAATGTATGCAAGTATGTATGTGTGTATGTGTAGTGCAACACTACCCTAGGGTTCGCAACACTAAAGTAATCCAACACACCAATATCCATCCTAACATCGTTATTAATCCCAAATAACATATAATAAATGTTGGTGTGTATACGCATCCGTATACACCACCACGGACTGCGGGGGTGCTATACGCCATCCACCCGACTTCTCCCCGTAGATATAAATCTACTCACCTGGTCCTCGCTCGCCGGTGCCGACATCGCCATGCGCTTGCTTGCCGTCTCGAAGTCCACATGGGGGTACCTACATATCATAACGCACCGCATCGCATTAAAATCTGACTCATGACCAAAACGACACACGAATCCCACATAGGTCAAAACCTATGGTTTCTTCCACAAATCAACCCAAAAACCCTCGACATCGGCGTACAAACGCCAGACCATCGAGAAAAACCCAAATACACTCATTTTCACATTCACGAACACTAATTTTAATATAAAATAGGTTAAAACTCACAAAAACCCCAAATTCACTTTAAAAGCCGTTTTTCCGAAAAACTAGCAAGCAAAATTTCCCGTTTTAGTACAAAACTCGACGTTTAAACAATTCTAGCGGCCATAATACTTATTAAATAACTTAAATAAGTCATATAACCCATAACCAAAATTTAATCTCATCAAACTATATACGTTCAAAAAAACTAGTTTGAAATTTTACCCAAATTTCAACCATTTTAGCAAAAATGCATAAACAACAATTTAGTTTGGATTTGCATGATCTAAAATATTAAAATATAATTTAAAATGTTAATAATACCATGGATACCCTAATTAGATTTTTATCCCAATTGATTAATTAAATTCCCAAAACCTAGTTAACCAAATTAACACAATTAGCAAAATTTTAGACTAACAAATAGCAACTAGTAACCAATTTGGGTTTTGCATTCAATTAACATGCTAATCTACCCATTAAAACCATGATCAAACACTACAAACCCTAACTTGATCACAACCCACTCTCTTGAATTTTTCAAAATGAGCAAGTCCAATCCAAACTATACATGAAAACACTAAATTAACACTAATACAACTCAATTAAAGAAATCTAACAATAAGAATTTAAATGGGTAGAAATTATACCTTAAAAATCTAGTGATCTAGCAAGAAGAATTTGCCTCCAATGATGGCTTCATAACACCATGATTCAAGTGATAAAAGCTAAGGAGAATGGGATGAAGAATGGAAATTAATTTGTGAGATTTAAATTGGATTTTAGAGCAATTTTTTGATTAAAATTGAAGGAAATGAAAAGAGGAAAGTGAAGGGGGAGGGGCTGCAGAATTTCGGCTAGGGGATGATGGGGGGGATGGTGTGGGTGTTGTGCAAAATTTTCCAAGTCAACCCCCCTCAAATCAAGGTACACTAAGCCTCCAAAACAATACATCTTAACATATACCTTTAAACTCTATTTCACACATACAAATGAGATGGAGAAAATTTTTGAGTGGGGAAAGTGGGCTGTTGATGGTGGGCTCGGCCATGGAGGGGTGAGGGTGTGTGTGAGTGATTACAAAAAGAATTCCATGCAAAAAGACCCCCCACAATATCATATTTGCAAGTTTTAGTTCAAATAATTAAAATTTTAATTTTCCATCGATTATAACTAAATAGAACTTAAAATAAAATACTAAAAATTTATATTACAAACTAGATTTTAGTTGTCATGGTTCTATAGATTAAAATTAGCCCAAAGAAATTTGTATTTATCGCTAATTTAATGTATTTTTACCGGCTTAAAATAATATTAAAAAATTGAAAAATTAGGGAAAATTTTTAAATGACCAGAATTTTATAAGTAACTCATTAGCTACTAAAAACTAGCAATTACCTATCCAAATTAGGTATAATTAGGCCTAAACTGCAAAATAACAAAAAGACGATTTACGGAAAAATACCAAATTTTCACCGATTTTCGGGAAAATACCAAAACGACTTTTCAAGGCATTACAACCGCGTTACTTGCACGACTATGAATGTTCTTTAACTAAGGAAAAATCCAACACTTGGAAATTTTCCGACAGGGAAAAAAGTGAGTTAATGATATCCGTTCGAACTTTTTAACACGTTCTAAATTACCCGGAAAAAGTTAAACGAAGTTAAACTTTCCGATCGAATCAACGAATACAAAAGATCTCCAGAAAACTCAACACTTGAGTATAATTAAAAATTCCCAGAAGCATGCAAAATTAACCAAGAATAAACCTCAGAAGTGGTAGCACAAAACGTTTGAAGTTGGCCGCGGAACCGCCGCCAAACACATGGTTTGGCCGCAGTTCCGCGGTCCAATAAGGGAATTAATGCTCCGTACTTCACAGTAATTTTTAGAATTTCCTGCTTAATTTTCTGAGTATTTTTAATACAGAAAAAATCAATATTTTAAAAAATTTCCAGAGAGGGGGTAAATTGCGACTTTTCGGGGTTTGATCGGACTTTAAACTTCGTCTAGACTTCGCCTAAAGCTCTAGCTTGGCTCTGATACCACTGTAGGGTTGCTAGGCACTTTCATAAGGTTCTATAGGCATCAACCATGCCCGATTTAAATTTTTCATGTGCCGAACAACCCTAACCAAGATCTTAGACTAGAGATTAGGCGAAACAAAGCAAGTAAACAACTTTACTTCTAAGTGTTTGGGATTACAACCTTTGTAGTCCGTTCCTTCACTTCTAAAGCTCCGTGTTGAGGTCCCTTCGCTGCGATCATCGAGTACCCGGACTCTAGAGAGGCTCCATGAAGAGAAAGATGCAATCTTGCTTCCGATCTTCAATAACAAAGATGATCTACCTTGAAGAAACTCAAACCCAAGCTCTTGCTTTGCTAATTAAGTATTAGCAAAGCAAACACCCTAATCTAAGTGGGAAGAATAGATGAGGATGATGAAGTAGGAATTTAGCTCTCATCTGTTTTCAATTTCTCACTCATTTTCATCACACATGAAAAAGCTAGAAAGCTTTTCATCAAAAGAAGAAGGAAGAAGAAGAATCTCTTTTGTGATGAATAATGAAACTTGTGTGTGAGGTTAGAAATGCAACCATGGGTTAAGAATGAAGACTTAACCCAAGTAGAGAATTAACCATGGTGAAGGGTTTGAGTTTGGTTAATAAATATCTACAAAATATCTATACAAAATATCTTTGCTTAAAACAAAACATAAAGCTTCTAGAAGCTTCATGAAAGCTTAACCCTAATCCAAACCTTAACCATATTTAAACTCCACAAAATATGTTGCATTTGTAATCTTAACTTGTTACAATATTATAATCACATATATAATATATTTTGTAACAAAATAAAATAATACAATTAACATATATCACATATATATCAATGTATTACCCGAGTGAGAAAAAGAATCTTTAAGTGAGCTTATACTAGTTAATGTAATTTAATATATAAAATATAAAATTATACATTAAATTATCGAATCAACACTTGATCCGATAATCTGGCTATTTCATAAATAATCGACTAATATAATCCGTATCAGTTCATCGAATCAACACTTGATCCGATTACCCGGCTATATCACATATACCCGGCCGATGTCTCATATCGCGAGAAACTATTACGGTATCGCATACTCGTATTATTCTCGGTCCCGCACATATCACATATGTGCACCTACTCCGTTTTGCCTGAGTCAAGAAACCTCTGTGTAGGACTCTAAAGAATCGTCAATACGCCGGCAGTAGGTGATGATCATATCAAACACCCACAAGCTGCAAGCGGTCAGCTAAACGTAACAGCCACCGAGGTATTGAGCGATCGGAAGATCAACAAGCAAGCCTGTACATTCTCCTGCGAATCCAATCAGTAACACTTCCGTACAGTCCGGTCTCTTCGTTTGATATGTCGCATATCTCGCCTAGGGGTGGTAAACGTCAGACCCCAGTAGCTTGATAAGTCGTGTCGATATGAGGTCCATAACAGTTCGAGAAACGACTGATAACTCTTACCAGTAAATCTCAGCAACCCTGGCTAGGGATTTCTACTTATAGCCAATCGAACACAGTGCAACATCAACTCCCTATACCGGGAGAGACGAAACCCCTCCTATCGCTCATTGCCTCCATGTGATTCGGGACTGTACCCAAAACCACCTTTTTGCACGCCCTCTTGGACATGGTATGATGGAAATCAAAGCACTGTTAGTTATATGTATGCCCTAGAGGCCATTACTGTACATACGATGTATATAGTAATGGATGCTTGGACATATATAGGGAGGACTTTCTTGCTCGACATGATAGTATGCTATCTGGTTGCACTTTATCTTAACATGCACTCTGATTGTCTCTATGTTACATGTTGATAAAGCCCTTAGGATATGTACTCGACTACTGGGACTATGATGATATCATACTAGTGGGGCCACGGTAGTCGACGAGTACATCCTATAACTGTTCCTAGTCGAGGGTGTATCGAGACAGGGCATCGATACACCAGAATAGACTAGCGTATACGCATCTTGACCCATATGATGGGCGATGGATGATCCCATATCCATCGGTGTTTGACATCAAGGATGGTGTACGGGTGCTCAGTGGAGACTGGGTACACTGGACGGACTCGCCGAGAACTCCCAGATGGTATTATACCTCACGTCAGATGGCAGTTCTCCGGTGACACTAGTACAGAGTAGTCTGTTGACCCGAGATCGTTATAGAGTCATTTGTGATTCCCACTGTGCTTTGATTTCCATCATACCACATCCAAGAGGGCGTGCAAAAAGGTGGCTTTTGGGTACAGTCCCGAATCACATGGAGGCAATGAGCGATAGGAGGTGATTCGTCTCTCCCGGTATAGGGAGTTGATGTTGTGCTGTGTTCGATTGGCTATAACTGGAAATCCCTGGCCAGGATTGCTTAGATTTACTGGTAAGTGTTATCAGTAGTTTCTTGAACTGTTATAGACCTCATATCGACACGACTTATCGAGCTACCGGGGTCTGACGTTTACCACCCCTAAGCGAGATATGCGACATATCAGATGACGTGTCCGGACTGTACGGGAGTGTTACCGATTGGATTCACAGGAGAATGTGCAGGCTTGCTTGTTGATCTTCTGAGTGCTCAATACCTGGGTGGCTGTTATGTTTAGCTGACCGCTTGCAGCTTGTGGGTGTTTGATATGATCATCACCTACTGCCGGCATATTGACGATTCTTTAGAGTCCTACACAGAGGTTTCTTAGCTCAGGAAAAACAAAGTAGGGGCACATATGTGATATGTGCGTGACCGAGGATAATGCGGTATGTGATACCGTATTGGATTCTCGTGATATGAGATATCGGCCGGGTATATGTGATATAGCCGGGTCATCGTATTAGTCGGTTATATGCCATATAGCCGGATTGTCGGATCGAGTGTTGATTCGATAATTTAATGTATAATAATATATATGATATATTAAATTACATTAACTAATATTAGCTCACTAAAAGATTCTTTTTCTCACTCGGGTAATACATTGATATATATGCGATATATGTTAATTGTATTATTTTATTTTGTTACAATAAATATTATATATGTGATATATAATATTGTAACATGATATGATTACTAATGTAACATGTTTAGTGGAGATTAAACAAGATTAGGGTTTGATTTGGGTTAGTGCATTCATGAACCTTCTAGAAGGTTTCTTTTTGTTTTGTGTTAAGATATTTTGTTATGACTCATTCTTAACCCAACCCAAACCCTAGCCCTAGTTAAATCTCTACAAAGGTTTAGTCAACCATGGTTGCATTATTCATCATTATCATCTTTTCATTATTCATCACAAAAGGTTTCTAATCATTATTCATCTTCTTCTTCCTTCTCTTTTCATAGAAAAAGCTTTCTTGCTTTTGATTTGGTGATGAAAGTGAGTGAGAATATGAAAACAAATGAGAGCAAAAATCCTACTTCATCATTCTCATCTACCCTTGCCCTTTAGATGAGAGTGTTCACTTCATTTAGTGAGTGTTAGCTTGTGTTAATGAAACTTTAAGGTAGATCATCTATGTTATCGAAGATCGGAAGCAAGACTGCACCTTTCTCTTCGTGAAGCCTCTCGAGAGTCCGGAACACGATGATCGCAGCGAAGGGAATTCAACACGGAGCTTAAGAAGTGAAGGACCGGATCTACAAAGGTTGTAATCCCTCTCACTTAGTGTTAAAGTGTTTAACATGCTTGTTTGCGCATAAACTCTAGTTTAAAGATCCGGCTTCGGGTTGTTCGGCACGGCTAATTTTTAAATCGGGCATGGTTGATATCTCGTAGAACCTTGTATGCGTGCATAGCAACCCTACAGTGGTATCAGAGCCAAGCTAGAGCTTTAGGCGAAGTCTAGACGAAGTTTAAAGTCCGATCAAATCCGGAAAACCCCGATTTTACCCCTCTCTGTACATTTTCAAAAATGTTGAATTTTTATGAATTAAAAATGCTCAGAAAAACAAGCAGGAAAAACTAAGAATTACTGTGAAATACGGTCCACTAAGTCGATCAAGTGACCGCGGAACCGCGGCCAAACTAAGGGTTTGGCGGCTGTTCCGCGGACAAAATTTGGACTTAGTCCCTCATATTTCATATATTTATTCTTAGGTCCTTTCTTGTCATTTTTTTCTGGGAATTTTTTAATTCCACTCAAGTGTTGAGTTTTCTCGGGTTGTATTGGGGACTCATTGATTCGATCGGATAATTTAACTTTGTTTAGTTTGTCCGGGTAATTTTTAGAACGTGTTAAAAAGTTCGAACGGATATCAATAACTCACTTTTTCCCCTGCCGGAATTTTTTTCAAAAGTTGGATTTTTTTTCTCGAGTTTAAGAATGTTCTAAGTCGTGCAAGTAACGCAGTGGACCCTCTAGAAGACAACAAACCTTAACTCGATTATGTGACCGTCTTGAACTGCCTCTAAACCTTAAGGTTTGGGGCAGTACGGCGTGCCACATGTGAGGCGTTGGCTTGACCCTTCTACGGCTGGACCATTGGTACTGTGGCATGTGATGGATGTTTTTTAAACTGATTTCAAGTGTTGAGATATATTGGGAAAATCTTGGGTGCTTGATTATTCGATCGGAAAGTTTAATATTGTCTATTTATCTGGAATGCGATACAATAATTGGAATCCACATGTAGTTATGAGATAATTAATTTGAATATTATAATCTATCAGTTCAGTCTCAATTGATCGGTTGCCACGGAATTTTGATGTGATCAAAAGTCCGTTGCGATCACGTAGCGTATGCGGATACTCGCCGGGTAAACTTAATAGACAGCCATGCCCCATAGCCCCGACCAAGTGACTGTAGGAGAACCCCGTCGCCAAAAGCATCCGTTCGGGTGCTCGCGACAGCGGTGTTCCGCCTTAGTGCACTTCGTCGACGGCATCCGGGGGTGTGGCCGTCTACTAAAGTTTGCGACGAGCATTCGATCAGGATGTCGGGAATCTTGTTGAATTTCCCGACTTGATATTGAAAAGTGTTTTCGATAATGAGACTAAAATGCGGGGTTTATAATTGTTAGGCATGCGATGTCTAAAGAATTCATTTGGTTAGGCATGCGATGTCTAAGAAGGTTGCGGATTCCAACTGTTGTAGTTTTACACTTTCTTTTCTGTGACCGTAAGCGTAGTATGTGGTGTATCGCCGGCTTCGTTGCTATACATCAATGGCAATCGGGATACGCATACTTGCTTACGTTGATGATATGTGATATTATGTGTTGCTGTGATATGTTATATTGGATCGTCGCGTTTTGAATAGCCGGGGGTTTTATGTGAGATGAGAGTTTTTTTTTTCTTTTTCATTCATGTAAAATTCATTTGTATGTAATATTCTTTTATTGGGGCAATTCCGGGCTGAGGATGATGTCACCATTGTATATTATTTACTTTTCCGCATTAGGTAGACCCAAGGCGGGGAGCACAAGCAACCGGGTTCTAGGGTCCAGTAGGAGACCATCTCGAGCAGTCGAGACAGGGTCTCCTAACCCTAGAATTGGCAGTGTTACTTGCCGCTCTCGTAGGGGTCTAGGGATGTGGGTTTGGCTATTCATCGCGACCGTGGAATCCGTGTTTTATACAGGCTCGTATTGAAAACACGGACGTCCTAGTATATCCAATATTTCATATATGTTCTTCTGCTGCAATGTTCTGTGATGAGATCATATTACTGCCTGAGACGAATGTTTATATTATATATATATATATATATATATATATATATATATATATATGAGATATATGTTATATTGCAGATTTCGTTTCAAATGTGATGCTTGTGAAGCATATTAAAATGGGACTTCATTAATGAGATTAATGAAATTAAAAGAAACCTAAGATGTTGTAGAAACTTGTTTAAAAACTGGTAGCTCTAGTTCTTGCTTTGCATAGCGATGTTCCTTGTAGAACATCCAGCACCTTATTCGATAAGGAAAGAGCCGAGATCCCTTCACCGGGAGTGACCTCTTTAGTGAAACTAGCAGATGCTACAAACTCGGTTTGTCTTTTGATTGCTTCTATAGTTCTTGCTTTGCATAGTGATATTTGTGAAATATCCTGCACCTTATTCGATGAGGAAAGAGCCGACGATCCCTTCACCAGGAGTGACCTCTTTAGCGAAACTAGAAAAGGCCTCAATAACATTCCATTTAAAATCACTCGATTCTACAACGATATCAAGTTCATTACGCAATAGGTTTTCATAAAAACCTGTCGTAGCACTCCGTCATTTTAGGAAGTAGAGTACTTAGTATTCGTGCTGCGTATGTCGACTTTAGTTGAGGCATAGTGTACGGTAGCTAAGTGATGTCTTCCTATACAGCATATGATGCGATTAGTTAGGACATTCATATGATTATGTCGATCATAGTTGAGGGTCATATAGGGTGGGTCTGATTAATCATGAAATGATGGGTAGAACTTGACTAGTACTTATGATATGTTGACCTTAGTTAAGGTCATAAGTACTAGGGGTAATATATTATTGGGAATTTCAAGTGTTGAAATTTGCAATGAGATTGCACACCTTCTATGAGATAGTTGGATCCCGATACCCGCTGCGAGTAAGAGTTACTCCTGGGAGAGTTTTACACATTACAATTAGTCGTCAAGTAGGTGTCTAGAAAGGTGTCAACGGGGTTACGCCCCCGGAAAAACGAGGTTTACTTTAATTAGGTTCGTGCGAAAGCACGGGGGACCTCCCTCAGTACCGGCACTGGCCTGGCTGAAAGATTGACGAAATTGTAGCGTGTAATTAATCCCGGCTAGACTTTCCTTTTAGGGTTTGAAGGAAGATTTGATTAAAACAGTGGGAGAAATCCTGATTAGATATTTTAGATAACCAATCTAATCTTGCAAGAGCATACGCTGAGTGTTTTCTTCTCTCTCTCTCCAGGTAGCGACCATGTCACGCCTTAATCAAGATAATAATACAGATGTATTGACCGAACCTGCTTGTTATACTGAGCTAGGGAACGTTGGTCCCGCTCCAACTTTTAATTGTTATAAGACAGAGCAGGATATAGGGGATTACCAGAATTCCCGTGCCGCCCAAACGAAGAAAGTGTATACTGATGCATCATCTTTGGGTGTGTTCATTACAGAGAACTGTTTCTCAGTATCCTTTACGTCCTGGGTATCTGATACCGGATCAGGATCCCACATATGTAATTTGTTACATGGGCGAACGATAGGTAGTGAACTGAGAACGGGTGATAAGTTTCATGAGATAGAAACGGTGCAAGTGTTGCAGCCAAGTCTGTTGGTCACTATCACCCTGTATTAACAGAATACATTGATTCTGAACGAATGTCATTAGATACTGAACCTGATGTACAACATCATATCGGTCTCTTTATTAGTAAAGAAAAGATATAATTTTGTATTGTTGGATAATGTTTTGAACATTTCCTATATCAAGAGTTGATCGGTTCAGGTACGTTATCTAAAAGTATTGACGTTCTAAATCAAACTACAGTTCTTAGTATAAAGAACACACACGAGAGGAAGAGTTCAGAAATGAATGAATCCTTCTTGAGGCATTGTAGACTAGGTCATATCAATGCGACCCGACTAGCTGATGTTACATTAAGATTCATATTTAAATTTGTTTGAATTTACATCTTGTGAAACTTGCCGGTCATGTCACAAAGATAAGATGACCATAGCTCTGTTTATTGGAAATAGAGAAAGAGTTAGTGAACTCTTGGGATTGATACATGTTGATGTATGAAAGTCCCCTGTCTACATATGCCAGGACCGGTTCTTTGTACTTCATTACATTCTCTGATGATCTCTCAAGATTTAGACATATGTTCCTGTTGAAACTCAAGTCCGAAGCTTTTGACATATTCACAGAATATAAATTAGAAGTAGAGAAACAAAAACGGGTAAAAGTATTATGTCCTTTGATAAGATTAAGGAGGAGAATACTTGAGCACGGAATTCATGGACTATTCTAAAGGAGAATGAGATTCTCTCTCAGCATTACTCCTCCGCATACACCACAACACGTCGGTGTATCGGGGCGGAGCAAAGCACCCTATGTGATATGGTGTGCTCTATGATGAGTACTACTGAGTTTCCTATTTCCTTTTGGGAAGTTATGCACTTGAGAAGCTGCATACCTATTGAATAAGGTTCAAATCAAATCAGTTGCCTACCACTTCATATGTAATATGGAAAGGGAAGAGCCCATATCTTAAGTTTGTTAAGATTTGGGGTTGTCCGACCTATGTCTAAAAAGCAAAATCCGGACAAGCTCGAGGCAAAGTCAGTTCTGTAGAACTGGAAAGGTTCCAGGTAAACAAACTGCAACTGATGATTTGATAGAACCAAGGATTCAATAGTTTCGAACGAACCTCAGCCTCTCCGCCGATCTAGTAGGGTTCCTCACCCACCTGAGAGATACTTCGGTTTCTCTATAACAGTGGGAGCGAGGATTGCATCATGAGATGATGACCCAACTAGTTTCGAGCTGGCCATCAGGAGTGAGACTCTGTAAGAATGGCTGGATGCTAAGAGATCTGAGAGGGAATCCTTATACACCAACAAAGTATGGAATTTGGTTGCTTTATCTGAAGGGTTAAATCCCCATCAGGAGCAAGTATATCTTGAGAAGATTACTTGGTGTACATGGAAAAGTTAAGACTTTCAAAGCTATGCTTAAGTCCATCCAGATCCTACTTGCCACGGCTACATACCATGACTACGATATCTGGCGGTTGGGTGTCATGACTTTTTTTCTAAATAATGTTTTAGAAGAGAGCGTCTATAAGTACACAGCCAGAGGACTTCGTAGACAGTGGGAGCAGCGGAAACGTGTGCAACATGTTTTATGTGATAAAGCAGGCATCGCGGAGTTGGAACGTCTGTTTTGATATGGTAGTCAAAGAGTTTGACTTCATCAAAATGGTAGATGAACCTTGTATATACAAAAAGGTAGTAGAGAGTATAGTGGTGATCCTCGTAGAGTACGTGGATGAAATACTCTTGATAGGGAAGGAGTTTCCTATGCTACGATCGGTCAATCTCCGCTTATCACAAGGATTCTCCATATAGGATCAAAATGATACCTCCTAAATCCTGGGTTTTGGATCTATGAGATAGATCTAATTAGATGTTAGGATACTCACTAGTTGTAGTGAGATGGTATCAACAGATCCTGAGGAGAATCACTGGAAAGGTTCCAGGGTGATAAGGACGACTGAATGTCAGTCGCAGGCATTGTCTTTACCCTCAGTGGAGGGACGGTATGTTGGAAGAGTTCCGAACTAGATACCGTGACTTACTAGACGTTTAAAGGCAAGATACATCGTTACCAAGGATGCTACCAAATAGGCAGTCTGGATATATAAGTTCATGACATGAACTTCGTTCCTACCATTGTGTGACAATGGAGTTGGGGCTTATGCCAAGGAACCCCCGTCCCATCATAAATCCGGATATAATTCTTAGGCAGTATCACCTGATCATGGAGATGGTTGATCTCCAGGAAGATCGAGGTTAGGAGAGTAGACACTGAGGAAAACATCGCGGATCCACTCACAAAGGCCTTTTTCCCAGTAGAGACTTTTATGGGATGGTTGAGTATGAGATACTTCAACCGCAGCTAATTGTTGGGTATGTGATACCACAACAGATGGCCCTAGTGCAAGTGGGAGATTGTTAGTTATATGTATGCCCTAGAGGCCATTACTGTACATACGATGTATATAGTAATGGATGCTTGGACATATATAGGGAGGACTTTCTTGCTCGACATGATAGTATGCTATCTGGTTGCACTTTATCTTAACATGCACTCTGATTGTCTCTATGTTACATGTTGATAATGCCCTTAGGATATGTACTCGACTACTGGGACTATGATGATATCATACTAGTGGGGCCACGGTAGTCGACGAATACATCCTATAACTGTTCCTAGTCGAGGGTGTATCGAGACAGGGCATCGATACACTAGAGTAGACTAGCGTATACGTATCTTGACCCATATGATGGGCGATGGATGATCCCATATCCATCGGTGTTTGACATCAAGGATGGTGTACGGGTGCTCAGTGGAGACTGGGTACACTGGACGGACTCGCCGAGAACTCCCAGATGGTATTATACCTCACGTCAGAAGGCAGTTCTCCGGTGACACTGGTACAGAGTAGTCTGTTGACCCGAGATCGTTATAGAGTCTTGTGTGATTCCCACCGTGCTTTGATTTCCATCATACCACGTCCAAGAGGGCGTGCAAAAAGGTGGCTTTTGGGTACAGTCCCGAATCACATGGAGGCAATGAGCGATAGGAGGGGATTTGTCTCTCCCGGTATAGGGAGTTGATGTTGTGCTGTGTTCGATTGGCTATAACTGGAAATCCCTGGCCAGGGTTGCTGAGATTTACTGGTAAGTGTTATCAGTAGTTTCTTGAACTGTTATAGACCTCATATCGACACGACTTATCGAGCTACCGGGGTCTGACGTTAACCACCCCTAGGCGAGATATGCGACATATCAGACGACGAGACCGGACTGTACGGGAGTGTTACTGATTGGATTCACAGGAGAATGTGCAGGCTTGCTTTTTGATCTTCTGAGCGCTCAATACCTGGGTTGCTGATACGTTTAGCTGACCGCTTGCAGCTTGTGGGTGTTTGATATGATCATCACCTACTGCCGGCATATTGACGATTCTTTAGAGTCCTACACAGTGGTTTCTTAGCTCAGGCAAAACGAAGTAGGAGCACATATGTGATATGTACGTGAACGAGGATAATGCGGTATGTGATACCGTATTGGATTCTCGCGATATGAGATATCGGCCGGGTATATGTGATATAGCCGGGTCATCGTATTAGTCGGTTATATGCGATATAGCCGGATTGTCGGATCGAGTGTTGATTCGATAATTTAATGTATAATAATATATATGATATATTAAATTACATTAACTAATATTAGCTCACTAAAAGATTCTTTTTCTCACTCGGGTAATACATTGATATATATGCGATATATGTTAATTTTATTATTTTATTTTGTTACAATAAATATTATATATGTGATATATAATATTGTAACATGATATGATTACTAATGCAACATGTTTAGTAGAGATTAAACAAGATTAGGGTTTGATTTGGGTTAGTGCATTCATGAACCTTCTAGAAGGTTTCTTTTTTGTTTTGTGTTAAGATATTTTGTTATGACTCATTCTTAACCCAACCCAAACCCTAGCCCTAGTTAAATCTCTACAAAGGTTTAGTCAACCATGGTTGCATTATTCATCATTATCATCTTTTCATTATTCATCACAAAAGGTTTCTAATCATTATTCATCTTCTTCTTCCTTCTCTTTTCATGGTAAAAACTTTCTTGCTTTTGATTTGGTAATGAAAGTGAGTGAGAATATGAAAACAAATGAGAGCAAAAATCCTACTTCATCATTTTCATCTACCCTTGCCTTTTAGATGAGAGTGTTCACTTCATTTAGTGAGTGTTAGCTTGTGTTAATGAAACTTCAAGGTAGATCATCTATGTTATCGAAGATCGGAAGCAAAACTGCACCTTTCTCTTCGTGAAGCCTCTCGAGAGTCCGGAACACGATGATCGCAGCGAAGGGACTTCAACACGGAACTTAAGAAGTGAAGGACCGGATCTACAAAGGTTGTAATCCCTCTCACTTAGTGTTAAAGTGTTTAACATGCTTGTTTTCGCATAAACTCTAGTTTAAAGATCCGGCTTCGGGTTGTTCGGCACGGCTAATTTTTAAATCGGGCATGGTTGATGCCTCGTAGAACCTTGTATGCGTGCATAGCATCCCTACAAGAACAGTGGGAATCACACAAGACTCTATGATGATCTCGGGTCTACAGACTAACCTGTACCAGTGTCACCAGAGAACTGCCATCTGACGTGAGGTATAATACCATCTGGGAGTTCTCGGCGAGTCCGTCCAGTGTACCCAGTCTTCACCGAGCACCCGTATACCTTCTCTGATGTCAAACACCAATGGATATGGGATCATCCATTGCCCATCATATGGGTCAAGAAGCGCATACGCTAGTCTACTCTGGAGTATCAATGCCCTGTCTCGGCACTCCCACGACTAGGAACATTTGAAGGATGTACTTGATGACTACACTATCCCCACTAGTATGATCTGCATGATAGTCCTAGTAGTCAAGTACTCATCCTAAGGGCTTTATCAACATGTGACATATTGACAATCAGAGTACATGTTAAGATAAAGAGTAACTAGATAGCATACTATCATGTCGAGCAATAAAGTCCTCCCTATATATGTCCAAGCATCCACTACAATATACAACCTATGTACAGTAATGGCCTCTAGGGTATACATATAACTAACATACAGGTAGAACATTCTTACTCGAAATGATAGTATGCTATCTGGTTTATCTTTATCATTGACCTGTTATTACGTGCCGCTAATACATAATGATGAAGCCCATAGGATTTTTGCTTGACTACCGGCATTATGATGGCGATCATATATGTGGGAGCTAATTTGGCCATAAGCACATCCTTAAATATCCCTAGTCGTGAGAGTATCGAGACTGGGCATTAATATTCCGGAGTAGACTAGTGTATACGCTGTAGGGTTCTTTGGCACGATCAAAAGGTTTCACAAGGCATCAAACATGCCGTATTTAAATTTTCTAGTTTGCCAAACAACCTAACCTATGATCTAACTAGAGTTTTAGGAGCAAAACTAAAATGTAAACAACTTTACTTAGAAAGTGAATGAGGAATACAACCTTTGTAAACCGGTCCTTCACTTCAATGGCTCCTTGTAGTGGTCCCTTTGCTGCGATCATGGAACTCCCGGACTCTTGCATGGCTTCTCAAGGTGAAAGGAACGATCT
Source organism: Agapanthus africanus (assembly GCA_030015575.1). Taxonomy (NCBI): domain Eukaryota; kingdom Viridiplantae; phylum Streptophyta; class Magnoliopsida; order Asparagales; family Amaryllidaceae; genus Agapanthus; species Agapanthus africanus. The sequence goes on from CM057337.1 coordinate 522,790,343, forward strand.
TGCTTGAAGTCTTCGAGACCGAAGATGATCTACGTCGAGGAGACACTAACTCAAGCTACTACTTCACTAATGAGAGATTAGTGAAGCTAACACCCTATACTAAAGTGCTAATCTAGTAGAGGATGATGAAGTAGGAAGTGGGCTCACTTTAGTTTTACTCTAGTCTACTCTGGTATATGCTAGTCTACTCTGGTATAGCGATGCCCCATCTCGATACACCCACGACTAGGGACATTTAAGGATGTACTCACAGACTACCTTTGTCCCACTAGTATGATCTGCATCATAATCTAGGTAGTCAAGTACGCATCCTGAGGGCTTTACCAACATGTAACAGAGAGACAATCAGTGTACATGTTAAGATAAAGAGTAACCAGATAGCATACTATCATGTCGAGCAAGAAAGTACTCCCTATATATGTCCAAGCATCCACTACAATATACATCTCATGTACAGTAATGGCCTCTAGGGCATACATATAACTAACAATCTCCTACTTGCACTAGGGCCATCTATAGCAGTGGTTGTAGTATCTCATACTCAACCATCCCATAAAATTCTCTCTTTGGGAAAAGGCCTTTGTGAGTGGATTCGCCGTGTTGTCCTCTGAGTCTACTCTCCTGACCTCGATCTCCCTGGAGATCTACCATCTCCATGATCAGGTGATACTGCCTTAGAATATGTCTGGATCACTGATGGGACGGGCATTCTTAGGTATAAGCCACAACTCCATTGTCACACAATGGTAGGAACGAAGTTCATCTCATGAACTAATATACACCCAGACTTCCTCTTTGGTAGCATCTTTAGTAGCGATGTATCCAGCCTTTATTGTCTAGATTGCCACGGTATATAGCTTGGAACTCTTCCAACATATCATCCCTCTACTGAGGATAAAGATAATGCCTGTGACTGACATTCAGTCGACCTTACTATCCTGGAATCTATCCAGTGATTCTCCCCAGGATCGATTGATACCATCTCACTACACCTATTGAGAATCCTAACATCCACTTAGATCTATCTCATAGATCCAAAACCCAGGATTTAGGAGGCATCACCTTGATCCTATATGGATAATCCTTGTGATAAGAGGAGATTGACCGAGTGTAGCATAGGAAACTCCTTTCCTATCAAGAGTATGTCATCCACATACAATACGAGGATGACCACCTTACTCTCTACTACCTTTTTGTATATACAAGGTTCATCTACCATTTTGATAAAGTCAAACGCTTTGACTACCACATCAAAACAGATGTTCCAACTCCGCGATGCCTGCTTTAACCCGTAAAGCAACTTGCACACGTTTTCACTGCTCCCACTGTCTACGAAGCCCTCTGGCTGTGTACTTATAGATGCTCTCTTCTAAATCACTATCTAGAAAAGCAGTCATGACACCCAACCGCCAGATATCGTAGTTATGGTATGTAGCAGTGGCAAGTAGGATCCGGATGGACTTAAGCATAACCACTGGAGAAAATGTTTCATCATTATCCACACCTGGTTGATGACGAGAACCTTTTGCAACAAGTCTTAGCTTTGAAAGTCTCAACTTTTCCATGTACACCAAGTAATCTTCTCAATATATACTTTCTCCTGATGGGGATTTAACCCTTCAGATATAGTAACCAAAGTCCATACTTTGTTGGTGTACATGGATTCCATCTCAGATCACATAGCATCCATCCATTCTTATAGAGTCTCCACTCTTGATGGCCTGTTCGAAACTAGTTGGGTCATCATCTCATGATGCAATTCTCGCTCCCACTGTCATAGAGAAAACCGAAGTATCTCTCAGGAGGATGAGGAACCCTACCAGATCGGTGGAGAGGCTGAGGTTCGTTGGGAGCTATTGAATCCTGCAGTTCTACCAAATCATCAGCTGTAGTTTGTATAGCTGGAACTCCTTCCAGTTCTACCTCATGACCACAAATTTCTTTCCAAAATAAATTCCTTTTCTAAAAAGGTGGCATGTCGAGAAAACAAAACACCTTTTGCTCCTCGGTGCGGTAGAAGATATTCCCTTGCAAATGCTTGGGATATCCAACAAACTTCCACAGAACCGACCTTGCCTCGAGCTTGTCCGGATTTTGCTTTTAGACATAGGCCGGACAACCCCAAATCTTAACTTACTTAAGACATGGGCTCTTCCCATACCATATCTCATATGGAATGGTAGGCACTTGATTTGGTTGGAACCCAATTCAATAAGTATGCAGCTTCTCAAGTGCATAACCCCAAAAGAAAATAGGTAACTCAGTAGTACTCATCATAGAGTGCACCATATCTAATAGGGTGCGATCGCTCTGCCCCGATATACCAACGTACTGTGGTGTATACGGAGGAGAAATGCTGAGAGAGAATCTCATTCTACTTTAGAATAGTCCAGGATCTCCGTGCTCAAGCATTCTCCTCCCTGATCTCATCAAAGGACATAATACTTATACCCATTTTTGGTTCTCTACTTCTAACTTATATTCATTGAATTTCTCAAAAGCCTCAGACTTGTGTTTCAATAGGAACACATGTGCGAATCTTGAGAGATCATCAGTGAATGTAATGAAGTAAAAAGAACCAGTCTAGGCATGTGTAGACATGGGACCTACATACATCATCATGTATCAATCCCAAGAGTTCACTAACTCTTTCTCCGTTTTCAGTAAACGGAGCTATGGTCATCTTATCTTTGTGACATGACTGGCAAGTTTCACAAGATGTAGATTCAAACTGATTTAAATATGCATCTTAATATAACATAGCTAGTCGGGTCGCATTGATATGACCTAGTCTACAATGCTTCAAGAAGGATTCGTTCATTTATGAACTTTTCCTCTTGTGTGTGTTCTGTACGTTAAGAACTGTGGTTTGATTTAGAACGTATATGCCTTTAGATAACGTGCCTGAACTGATCAACTCTTGATATAGAAAATGTTCAAAACATTATCCAACTATACAAAATTATATCCTTCTTTACTTAATAAAGAGACTGATATAATGTTGTATATCAGGTTCAGTATCTAATAACATTCGTTCAGAATCAATGTATTTGGTAATACAGGGTGATAACTGCCAACATCTTGGCTGCAACAATTGCACCGTTTCTAACTTTTGAAACTTATCACCCATTTCCAGTTCTTTACCTATCTGTAGCCCATGTAACAGATTACATATGTGGGATCCTGATCCGGTATCTCATACCCAGGACGTAGAGGATACTGATAAATAGTTCTCGGTAATGAACACACCCGAAGAAGATGCATCATCATGCACTTTCTTCGTTTGGGCGGCACGGGAATCCTGGTAATCTCCTATTTCCTGCTCGGTCTTATAACAATTATAAGTTAGAGCGGGTCCAATGTTTCCCAGCTCAGTATAACAAGATGGTTCGGTCAATACATCCATATTATTATCTTGATTAAGGCGTGACATGGTCGCTATCTGGAGAGAGAGAGAAGAAAACACTCAGCGTATGCTCTTGCAAGATTAGATTGGTTATTATTTTATCTAATCAGGATGGCTCCCACTGTTTTTATCAAATCTTCCTCCAAATCCTAAAAGGAAAGACTAGCCGGGATTAATTACACCCTACAAGTTCGCCAATTTTTTAGCCAGGCCAGTGCCGGTACTTTGAGGGAGGTTCCCCGTGCTTTCGCACGGATCTAATTAAAATAAACCTCGTTTTCCCAGGGGCGTAACCCCATTGACACCTTTCTAGACACCTATTTGATCGGCTAATTGTAATTTGTAAAACTCTCCTAGGAGTAGATCTTACTCGCAGTGGGTATCGGGATCCAACTATCTCATAGAAGGTATGCAATCTCATTGAAAATTTCAACACTTGAAATTCCTGACAATTTTGCCCCTAGAATCCTATGACCTTGACGAAAGCCAACAAACCATAGGCTGCTAGTCAAGTTCAACCCGTACATTTCCCGATTGAATTAAACCCACCCGCACGACCCTTGACGAAAGCCAACAAAGTCGCACGACTACCTTAACTCAATCGCATCATATGCTTATGCAGATAAGCATAAATAGCTACCGCACACTATGCCTTGATGAAAGCCAACAAACGTAGCACGAATACTATGAAGTACTTATCTGAAATGACAGAGGGCTACGACAGTTTTGTAAGAAAACCTTTTGCATAATGAACTTAATATCGTTATAGAATCAAATGATTTTAAATGGGGTGTTTTTGAGGCTTTTTCTAGTTTCGCTAAAGAGGTCTCTCCCGGTGAAGGGATCCCGGCTCTTTCCTCGTCGAATGAGGTGCAGGATATTCACAATACCACTATGCACAGCAAGAACTAGAAAAGCAATCAAAAGACGAAACCGAGGGTTGTAGCATCTGCCAGTTATTGCTAAAGTGGTCACTCCCGATGAAGGGATCTCGGCTCTTTCCTTATCGAATAAGGTGCTGGATATTCTACAAGGAATACCGCTATGCAAAGTAACAACTAGAGCTACCTGTTTTTGAAAAGGACCGTTGTTAAACACGGTTGTTGTAAGCTATTCGATTCCACAACATCTTTAGGTTTATTTTCTTTCATTAATCTCATTAATGAAGTCCCATCATTTAAGTTACCTAAGCATCACAGATAAATACAACGTACGCTTATGCCATCTGCATTCGCCTCGATGTCCCGTCATGCACCGTTAGGTTAGGTAACTTACGGCAGAGCGGGGCAGGGCTAGCGCGGGTGTAAAACATAAGCAACGTCTATATAATATATCATATATACTATATACAATATCTATCTCATCATACAAAGTGATCACATCACAGAATATCGCAGCAGAAATCAACATATGAAATATTGGATATACTAGGATTTCCGGGTTTTATATTAAGCCTGTATAAAACATGGATTCCACGGTCGTGATGAATAGCCAAACCCATATCCCTAGACCCCTACGAGAACGGCAAGTAACCCTTCCAATTCTAAGGTCAGGAGACCCGGTCTCGACTCCTCGAGATAGCCTCCCATTGGACCCTAGAACCCGGTACCTGTGCTCTCCTCCTTGGGTCTATCCTAATGCGGAAAAGTAAATAATATACATCAACGGTGACATCTTCCTCAACCCGGAAGTGCCCCAATAAAAAAATATTACATACAAGTTTTTACATGAATGAAAAAGAAAAACTCTCATCTCACATAAAAACCCCTGGCTATTCAAAACACGACGATCCAATACAACATATCACAGCAACACATAACATCACATGTCATCAACGTAAGTAAATATGCGTATCTCAATTGTCGTTGACGTATAGCAACGAAACCGACGATACACCACATATTACACTTACGATCGCAGAAAAGAAAGTGAAAACTACAACAATTGGAATCCGCAACCACCTTAGACATCACATGCCTAATCAAATGAATTCCTTAGACATCGCATGCCTAACAATTATAAACCCCGCCTTTTAGTCTCAATATCGAAAACACTTTTCAATAACAAGTCGGCCAATTCAACAAGATTCCCGACATCCTGATCGAATGCTCGTCGGAAACTTTAGTAGACGGCCGCACCCCCCGATGCCGTCGACGAAGTGAACTAAGGCGGAACACCGCAGCCGCGAGCACCCGAACGGATGCTTTTGGCGACGGGGTTCTCCTACAGTCACTTGGTCGGGGCTATAGGGCGTGGCTATCTAATAAGGTTACCCGGCGAGTATCCGCGTACGCTACGTGATTGCGACGGACTTTTGATCCATATCAAAATTCCGCGGCAACCGATCAACTGAGACTAAAGTGCTAGATTTATAAAATTCAAACTAGTTATCTCATAACTTATTATTGTGGATTCCAAATATTGTATCACAATCAACTAGACGATGTTAAACATTTTGATCGAATCAATGAATTCCCAAAATTTCCCAGAAAACTTCACACTTGAGTAGTATTAAAAATACCCAGAAACATGCCCCAGTACACATGGACCAACCGTAGAAGGGCCGATCTATGTCTCACACATGAAGCCGCGGAATCGCCGCAAAATAGGCTATTTGGCCGCGGTTCCGCGATAATGTTGTCGAGATTGGGTGTCTTTCTTCTAGAGGGTCCATAAAATTACCTGCATGATTTTCTGAGAGTTTTTAATGTAAAAAATTCCAACATTTTGAAAAATTTCCAGAAAGCGGGCGATATCAGGGTTTCGGAGTTCGTTCGAGCTTCTAACTTAGCCTAGACGACTCCTAATGCTCTAGTAAGGCTCTGATACCACTGTAGGGTTCTTTGGCATGACCACAAGGTTTCACAAGGCATCAAACATGCCGTATTTAAAATTTCTAGTGTGCCAAACAACCTAACGTAGGATCTAACTAGAGTTTTAGGAGCAAAACTAAAATGTAAACAACTTTACTTAGAAAGTGAATGAGGAATACAACCTTTGTAGACCAGTCCTTCACTTCAATGGCTCCTTGTAGTGGTCCCTTTGCTGCGATCATGGAACTCCCGGACTCTTGCATGGCTTCTCAAGGTGAAAGGAACGATCTTGCTTGAAGTCTTCGAGACCGAAGATGATCTACGTCGAGGAGACACTAACTCAAGCTACTACTTCACTAATGAGAGATTAGTGAAGCTAACACCCTATACTAAAGTGCTAATCTAGTAGAAGATGATGAAGTAGGAAGTGGGCTCACTTTAGTTTTATTTTTCTCACAATATTTTCTCACTTTGGAAAAACCTAGCAAGCTTTTTTCCAAGGATGAAGAAGATGAAGCAAAGAGATGAGAATGAACTAATGAGGTGAAAGAGTCAACCATGGGTGAGTTTCTATCATATAGCTAATTCATGTAGAGACATAACCATGGCTAAATTATAATGGTTAGATTAATAAATATCTTAAGTAAAACAAAATTAGTGGACCAAGTCACTGCATCCACAAGCTTCTACAAGCTTCATGCATGTGACCATTTATCCACTAATTTGGATTTACTTTAAATAATTAAACCCCACATTATAATTAGTATGGTGTAAGTCTCATACACCCATGTAGTGTGTATCAACAACCATGACACAAAAATAAAACAATTAATATATATATCACATATATATTAAGTGTGCACATGTGAGAAAAATAAATGCTTAAGTGAGCTAATATTAGTTAATATAAACTAGTATATCAAATATACAATTATACACTAAATTATCAAATCAACACTTGATTTAATAATCCGGTTATATCACATATAACCGACTAATATAATATGTACCATCTTATCGAATCAACACTTGATTCGATAACCCGGCTATATCACATATAACCGACCGATACAAAAATCACGAGAACAGAATACGGTATCGCATACTCGTATTATTCTCGGTCCCGCACATATCACATATGTGCTCCTACTTTATTTTTCCTTAGCCAGTAAAATCTCTATGTAGGACTCTAAAGACTCGTCAATACGCCGGCAGTAGGTGATGATCACATCAAACACCCACAAGCCGTCAACGGTACTAGCTGGACGTAACGGCTACCCGGGTATTGAGCGATCAGAAGATCAACAAGTAAGCCCGTTCTAGCTCCTGTAAATCCTGTCAGTAACACTACCGTACAATCCGGTCTCTTCGTCTGATATATCGCATATCTCGTCTAGGGGTGGTAAACGTCAGACCCCAGTAACTCAATAAGTCGTACCGATATGAGGCTCATAACGGGTCGAGAAACTACTGGTAACACTTACCAGTAAATCTCTGAAACAACCCTGGTCAGGGACTTCCTGTTATAGCCAATCGAGCACAGCGCAACATCAACCCCCAATACCGGGAGAGACGAATCCCCTCCTATCGCTCATTTCCTCCATGTGACTCGGGACTGTACCCAAAAACCACCGTTTTGCACGTTCTTATGAACGTGGTAAGGTGGAAATCAAAGCACAGTGGGAATCACACAAGACTCTATGACGATCTCGGGTCGACAGACTAACCTGTACCAGTGTCACCAGAGAACTGCCATCTGACGTGAGGTATAATACCATCTGGGAGTTCTCGGCGAGTCTGTCCAGTCTCCACTGAGCACCCGTATATCATCTCTGATGTCAAACATCAATGGATATGGGATCATCCATCGCCCATCTATATGGGTCGATAAGGTATATGCTAGTCTACTCTGGTATATCGATGCCCCGTCTCGATACACCCACGACTAGGGACATTAAATGATGCACTCATAGACTACCTTTGTCCCACTAGTATGATCTGCATCATAATCTAGGTAGTCAAGTATGCATCCTTAGGGCTTTACCAACATGTAACAGAGAGATAATCAGTGTACATGTTAAGATAAAGAGTAACCAGATAGCATACTATCATGTCGAGCAAGAAAATCCTCCCTATATATGTCCAAGCATCCACTACAATATACATCTCATGTAGAATAATGGCCTCTAGGGCATACATATAACTAACATACGCTTCGAGACCCCGATGAGGGGCGGTGGCCGGTCTCACAAGCCATTGGTATTGTGACACCTAAGATAGTATATAGGTGCTCACTCGAGGTGAGTGCACTGGACGGACTCCCCGAGAACTTCTAGATAGTATTATATCTATCGTCAGATGGAAATTCTCAGGTCGCATGAGTACAGGTTAGTCATTTGACCTGAAGTCGTCGTTTGTCTCGTGTGAGTTCCCACTGTACTTTGATTACTATCCTACCACGGTTCAAAGGAGTCGTGCAAACAGGTTTTAGTTGGGTACAGTCCCGAGCCACATGGAGGCAGTGGTCGACTGTCAGGGATTCGTCTTTCCTGGTATTAGGAGTCGATGTCGCGCTGTGTTCAGTTGCCTATCACCAGAAATCCGTAGCCACGGTGGGCGAAATTTACTGTTAGTTGATCAGTAGTATCTCATTTGGTGATGAGCTAGACTCAGATATGACTTATCGGGTTAGTAGGGGTCTGACGTTATCCACCCCCTATATCTGATATGCGATACTCTTTGATGAAGAGATCGGACTATACGGAGATTGTCACATTGAGGCTCAGTAGGGTAAGGACACACTTGATTGTCAACCCCCCTTTCGACAACTACCTGTGTAACCATTACATACAGCTAGTGTCGCTGACGTGCTTGTGGTTAAACCCACTGCCAGCGTATTGTCGAGTATTTAGAGTCCCACACATAGGGTTTTTTCCCGGTTCAGGCGACAGATGTAGGAGCCGTACGGTGGTACGTGCAGGGGGTCCGATTAAATACGTGTGCACGATACACGGACTTTAATCGGACGATTGATAATACTAGCTAGCGTAGGATTAAGCCGGATTATTAAATCAGGTTTTGATTTAATAATTTATATATGTATTTTGATACATGTATTTTAGTAATATTGTTCACTATTTATTTTCTCTCTTTGGCGCTATCCGTATTTTTATACGGATACACGTATATGTAGCGATACATATACCAGGTGAAGTATTCCGTATTTGTACGGCAATACTTCTAGAAGAAGGACACCTCATATTTAATTTTCTATTTAGAAAATTAAATGGGAAATGATGTGTAAAGTTAGAGACAATGAAGCATGGCTACAATATTGTAGAGAGTCATGGTTTTCTTTTAAAAATGATTAAATCATTTGGATGAACTATTCATGTATGGTTGAAAAAGTGCAAGCAATCCTCACTTCAACACTTGATGTTTTTCTTGACTTCCTCACTCGAGCTTCATGGTTCATGCTTCATTTTCTCCTTCTCCTTCTTCTTCTTGCTCCCATATTTGAGCAAGATTCTAGAGAGAAAAATTTAGTGGAGTATTCCTACATCACCGACTATCCAAACTTTGCAATTTTGGGTCATCAGTTTGAGCCTCCTCCGCATTCCCTCGGGTGGATCGTCTTCTGCAAGGGTAGTCAATTCTCAAGCGCAATCTTGGCGGCTACGAGCTTGGAGGGGTCTTCGACAATTGGGTGGACACGCGACACAGGTTGTATTTCTCAGACCTTGCATGTTTTAGATTTCTACTTTAGGGTGTTTGGATCGAATTCTTGGGTTTGCACGTCCAGTGCCCGCAAAAAGTTATTGTTTTCGCTTCCGCCTCGCCCGCGACCTCCAGGATGCGAGTGCCGGATCCCAATATGGTATCAGAGCCACCCAAACACCATAAACTAGTGTTTGACGGTGCATCAAGTTTCAAAACCGAAAACTCCATTTTAAAATCCCAGTTTCTGTTCGAAATATTTTTGGTCTCTAAATTTTTTTTAAACAAGTGCAGAAACTTACTCTAGACTAGATAATGACACACAATGAAAATGAGCGGATTTCATCATGATTGGGCCGGCGAGAATGTTGTTTGGACCGGCCTCACCTTTTTACTATTCACTTCAGGAGCTCGTTTTCATGCTGTGTCTTGGGTTTTGTAAATTGGTGTTTTGGTATTGTTTAATTTGTCCCAGATTTCTATTTGTGTCATCTTAGCTTTGGGACAATTCGGGAGTTTTAAAAATTCAAAACTTTTGCATCTTCGGTATCTGTGATGTTGTGTATATGTTGCTGAACGTCGTCTAATTGCTATATGTTCATTTAGACGGGGTTGCACACATTCTGGTGTTGCTTGCTTCTACGGTTATATATATATATATATATATATATATATATATGGTTATGGTTTGTCCGGATTGTCGTGATGAATAGCCTTGTGTGCAATGTTAGATGTACAGTTTAGATTCATTTGTATATTGAGTTTTGCGGGGCGAGCATCCGACATATGGATTGCCGTCACTGCCAGTTTGTATATTCTTTTATTAGGGCACGACCGGGTTGAGTTCAATGTCGCCGTTGTATATATATTTTCTTTTCTGTACTAGAATTACCCCGCAGATGAGTGCTCGAATATACTAGGATTACCCCGCAGATGAGTGCTCGAATAGCCGGGTTCTAGAGGGCAACGAGCCCGCATCTCATGGCGTTGAGACCGGGGGGGGAGCTTACTCTAGAATTGGCGTTAGCCGCACTCGTAGGGGTATAGGTTGACCCATGGAGAGGTGCTCAAGTTACCGGATTCCATGAAGTGCTGGGTGGCCCAATCACTTTGTTGATTAGGGTTGCCTCACTTCGGGGATTGGCGGGTAACTTGCCGCATTTATAGGAGTCTAGGATCTTCATTGCACTGGCTATCCACACGACCAGGGAACGCCGCGTCTCATTTATTGCTCAAATGAAATGCGGGGCTCCTAGATTATCCGCTATTCCATATTGCTGTTCGCATGCCTGTGATGACTATTATCTGCCTGTGATGACTATTATCTGCCTGGGATGTTGATATATATATATATATATATATATATATTTAGTAGATGCTTCTATATGTTTTTCATCCGCGCTAGTCCAGCCCCCGCTTTGCCGTTAGTTAAGTAACCTAACGGCACATGACGGGGCCCCGTGGCGAATGCGGATGACATATAAAAAGCATGTTATTTTGGTTGTTTATTTTGTGGCTTGGAAACATAAAATGATGGGAACGCATTATCGAAATAATGCAAGGAAAATAAACCTAAATGATGTTGTCAGAACCAATTTTAAAACTACTCGGTTTTCTTCAAAACTTTTAGTCGTATTCTTTTGCTTTGCATAGAGGTATTCGGTTAGGAATATCCCACACCTCATTCTATGAGGGAAGAGCCTTGATCCCTTCATTGGGAGTTCGCTCTTATGAAAAAGTTTATGTTACTAGTTTTAAAAAGCGGAGCTTAAGCCACTCCATTTCAAAGCCACCCGAGTTCCTTCAACGATATTAAGTTCATTACGTTAAATTTTTTTGCCAAAAACCAGCCGTAGCCTTCCATCATTTCAAATTAGTATTGCTTAGTATTCGTGCTGCGTTTGTTGATCTCGTCAAGGCGTAGTATGCGATAGCTCTGTAATAATTTTCTGTCGCATGAATATATGGATTGGTTAGGACATTCGTTCGACCTTGTTGACCCCGTCAAGGGTCTATGCGGGTGGGTCTAATGCAATTAAGATAGTGACGGGTTGAACTTGACTAGGACCTTTTGACTTGTTGACCTCGTCAAGGTCACTTGGGTCCTAGGGGCAAAAACCATATCGGGAGTTTCAAACATACGGGAAACTTTCCAGGCATACGCATACATTCTGGAGTGTGGTGACCTGAGTGGATTCCGTCAGGTTATCACATGATGATAGTTGGATCCCGATTCCCACTGATGAGTACGTATTACTACTCGGGAGATTTTTCACTTAAATGATCCCGACTAGTTCTCCTTTTAGGGTTTGAAGGAGAATTCGAGGAAACAGTGGGAGCCATCCAGATCAGATAAAGTGATAACCAATCTTATCTTGATAGAGTGCACGCTGAGTGTTTCTTTACTCTCTCTCCAGTACAACAACCCATGACTTACCTTAAAAACTCATGAACCAATTTGACCGAACCTTCTTACACCCTTTGGCTTTGGTTTGTCTTGATTCACGACAAAGTCGCATATATCGCTGCCACTCTTACTCTACCCTTTGCATTTCTTCAGAACACGTCGTATCGCTACGATGATCCATATTGCTTGGAACGGCCATCGTATAGTTACATACGAACTCGAAGAAGTTACTTCAGTCGAGGATGGCCACAGGTTCTAAAGAAATTGAATACGATTATTCAGTTGTCTCTTCCTTTTACTTTCTCTCAGGTTGTGAGAGCTCCTTGTATTAGGAAAGTACACTTGTTACGCTTATTGGATAGTCTTCTTCCAAATATCAGGCTGGTGCCGAAAGGTAGGGAAGGAAGAAAACCAGTTAGCGTAGGAACGGTGTGCAAAAGGTAAGAAGTAGAGACATATAAAGGGACTGAAGTGAGGGCACAGGAAATTACGACTACTGTCATGAATCTGGATAATGGAAAAGGCATTACTAGGAATACCTGACCATCCCCTATGAAACATTTTCATGTTTCAGTTTTTCTGTGTACATGTAAAAGAGAATTGTTTCCCAATTAATTCTGACCCCAAGGTAAGTATTTACCAGATTTGGATCTCACATCTGTACGGTGTTACAGATGATGAGTAGGAGTAGAATATTGGGAAATGGGCGATTTGATCCTTAATATAGGAATTCGTTGCAATTGGTGATATTGGATTAAATCGTCTGGCTTTTGCCTGACGGCAAACATTTGGTTTTGAATAATCGTTGTTATGCACCAGATTTTAAAATGAAATATCTGTACCTTTATTTTTATAAAGTGAGATATACATTTTGAAAAATGTGCTGTAAACATTTACCTTTATCAGTTGAGGATAAGGTAAGGTGTATTGAATAACGGTGTAAGACATTCTTAACCAAAATATAGTTTTTAATTTACAAAACACAAAATTTGAGTTGGTATACACTTAGAACTTATACATGAAAGTGTATGTTTTCCAGTGTCCTTCGGGACAAGGGGTTGGTACTCTTACTTCACTCAGGATTACCTATGAGTTCTCTGGTTTTAGATACGCATTCGTAGTAATGCAAGGTCAAAGATTTTGAGAAGTTTGTAGGTATAAGAATAAAGTAGAGAACCATACCTTGGAAGTATCGGGATTCTTTGAGGTGATCGAAGATGTAGATACTTATGCTAGGTATTCCATTATAGTAATATCGAGAACTTGATTCTCTCACAGGTTACTCATCCGTGGATGCGCTCCATGATAAGTAATGCTCTATTGGCATTTTTCCATTAGATGATATACACTAGAAATAGCTGCATGACTTTTGAATCTGGTTCCATCTAAATTAGTGCCTTGATTCTATATGGACATAGAATGGTTACATATCTTTAGGTTGTTAAGACCTGGAGTTATCTGGTTTCTGTTTAAAAGCAGAATCCGGACAAACTCGAAGCATAGTTCGGTAATGGCGATTTGTGGATTATCCTAAGCATTCACTAGGATTTTGTTTCTACCATTTTCAAGGTCAATGGTTACATTGTTCTTTACTCGCCACCATTTTATAAAAGGACCTTTTTGCAAAAGAAAGTAGCGGGAGTATGGTAGAATTGGAAGTAATTCCAGAACCACAAACGGTTACCGAAAATTTAGTAGAACCTAAGGATTCAATTAGATTTGACAAACTGTTAGCCACTCCGCAGATTTTAGTAGGTTACCTCAGACACCCAAGAGATACTTCGGTTTTCTCATAGACGGTGACAGAGAGGTCAGCATCATGGTGATGATGAACCTACTAGTTATCAGTAGGTCATAGGAAGTGGTAATGTAACTGTAACATTTCAAAAAAAATAAAGTATTATTTTTGGGAATTTTCATAATTTAATATTAATTTTTAATGAATATTTTAATAGTCGGTATAATTAAATACCGATAAATGGTGAAAATTCCGGAGAAAATTTTGGAAATTCTAAATTAGGGTATCTCGTGGAAATATGTCATTTTTATGCTTTTATGGTTACGTAAATGCTATTTTGGTGTTAACCGCGATTAAAAATCGCTAATTGGATTTTTGGCTTTTTGTGCGAAAATATGCACATAACATTTTCCATACTTGTTTCATGTTTTGGACTCATGTTAAGCCTAGGGTTGAACCTTGCTTAGATGACCATGGTGGATTGAACCAATTGGTTAGGTTAATTAGTTTTAACTTAGGGTGTTGGCCTTGTTTAAAGGATGATTAGGGTTAGGTTGACTTGTGTAGGAGAGAGGATGAGCCATGATGGCTTATGTGTGCTAACATTTTAAGAGAGAGAGATAGAGAGAGAGAGAGGTGGTTAGGGTGTGCCATGATCCCTCTCAATTTTCATTATCCCTTGTGCTCTTTCATACTACCTCTCACTCTCACACATTACACCAGCCTCTAAGACTCTTCAGCCCCCCATAGCTGACCTGCACACTCCCATCATCATCTTTCCAGCCCCCAATAACTGACTTCAGCCACCCTAGCCACTAGCATCAGCTGCAACACCCTAGCTCCTAGCACCATAGCCAACACCTACATCATCAGTTCAGCCACCATCAGCCCCACACCCATCATACATCAGTAGCTTCAGCCCCAATATTACACCATCAGCTTCAGCATCTGCAGCCACAGCAGCAACATCATTTGAAACAACACCACCACATCATCACAACCATTCCTACAACACCTAAGGAACAACAACAACAGCCACAGCCCAACACTTCTGCTGCTGCAACATACAGTGAAACACAAACAAAAGAGAAGTTGCAAGTAGCAGATGCAGCATCAGCAACTGCAACCAGAAAAGAGATCAGCCTCAGGCAGGAACTTCAGCAGCAACCACCCCTCCTCCTTCCTTCATCCTCTCTTCTCCTACATTCTAGGACCCCCGTGAGGTATAATCTCACAACCCAACTCCTATCTTGTTAAGTTATAGTTGTTTAGCTGATTTTAGTGTTAATTTGTGATCTAGTGCTAGTTTTAGTGATTTTGAGTGAGATGTGGCCAAGTGATGGTTTTGATTGCTAGGGTAACCTTATTAGGTGTAGTTGAGACCATTGTAACCAAGAATACCCAGATTTCCAGTTAATACCAGAGTTATTCGACTTGGCGTATTTTAGCGATTTTGTCGATTTTGTGACCTTTCTGGTATCTGCTTCAACCCGAGACCTCCTAAAATAAAATTGACTTGGCAGTGAGGTATGCAGGTTGATAGAAACCAATACCCTAAACCCTAGCCCCAACCTCATTTCCTTGGCCGCAAATTTAATCCCCCTGGCCGCAATTTGCGGCCAGACCAGGGTGAAACCTCATCGTTTTGCGTGCACAGCCCTATTTCATGTAAACTTGACCCCTGGTATGTCTAGTTTTGACTGATTCCAGTTAGGGTGGAATCTGGGTTGATTTTCATGAGTTGGCGTATGATTTACGACTTGTTTCGTATGGGTTTTTGGTATTCGATGATTCGTTTCTGTCGGATGGCGTTTGGACGTCAACGACAGTGGATATTGGCTGTGTTTGCACGCGAGGCCATGGGTTCTTACCTATGGGTGTAGCGTGCACCATTTTGGTTTCCGACATGGTTTTCATGTGTTTTAGCGTGTGATATCCTTGTAGGTACCCCACGTGGCGTCGAGGCATTGGAGATGCAATGGCGACATCGGCACTGGCACGCACAAAGAAAAGTGAGTAGATTTATATCTACAGGGAGAAGTCGGGTGGATGGCGTATAGCACCCCCGCAGTTCGATGTCTAGTATACCATATATATTATATATACAAATATATGCTAGTTTATGTGTGACTTGGTTGTTTAGGATGTGTTAGGTGGAACATGCATAGGTTAGGGTTAGAAGTAACTAGTGTAGTTTCTAGTCACGAACCTAGAATAGGTTTACACCCACACGCACACACGTGCATATTTGCTATGTTTTTTTACTGTGATGATGAGGATATTTGAGGACATTGGAGATGAGTCAATGAGATTGGGCATAGTGCCGTGATATCGGTGATGTGATGTGATTCGTATTTGGGATACGATATATTATTTTTAGCGGGCCTTGGGACGTGTGTTTCACACACGCGTTCTTACTTATATAATGGTATCGATTCGTCCTAGACTTAGATCAGTACCCCAGATTATGTGAGATGATGATAAGGATACCAAATAATTGATGAGCTGATTGTGATATTGACCCGTACCCAGCTATTGGGATGCCGTACGACGATTTACCGTACGAGCTATATATTGATGATTGATCCGCACTCATGACTCGAGGATGTTAGATGACATACGGTAAAATACGCGATACTATTGAGGCGGAATCACCGAATATTTATATTTATATTTACATATATATCGACTCAGATTAGGTGGTTTCCATACCCCTCCCGACCTACTTGATAGTTAGATCAGTAGTTAGTATAGTAGATGTTAGACTAGACCCGAGCCATACCTATTTCAAAAACTTACGAATCGGGAATATCTTAAAAACAAGTAAAGGGATTCTACGGATATTTTCAAAGGACGTATCTTACTTAAAAACTCTGTAGCCCTTATTTTACTAAAAACCCCGATTTGTCTTATTTCAAATGGCACAATTTCATGACATATACATATTGATGTAGACTCTTCACAGTTGCGTTGATTTATTCGATTCCGCATTTTCATTGCTATTCGCATCTCATTTCATGAGCTATTGCTATATTATCATCATGCTATTAGGACACCAGCACAATTATCGATGATGCATATGTCCACGTACACTGTTTGCCGGCTCACACACTTCGTCGTCGATAATTGCCATGTCACTACACTGTAGTACTGTTGCATTCAGGATATGACCCTTGCATGGCATACTTGTACATATACTTATCGTACACTCATACTTATGCACCTGCCTGTCGTACACTCATATTTGTACACATACATATTTGCACATACATAGATGATAATTCTAGATTTGGAAACCGCAAGATACTCTTCAAAACTGATTCATTTTAAAAGAGCGGCTTCCCTCAATATGTGCATATTACTATTCCTGGTTGCATGATAGACAGATATGCTTGCATTTCTTTTACATGTTGCATATATCATGCTTCTGATTATACGCATTGAGATATGTTGTTTTCATGATATTTCTGGATTTGGGAACCGTGGATATTTCAAAAGAAAATATGTAATTGTTTTAAAAACCCGGTTACCCTTGATATGATATTTCAGTGCGTCCACCATGTGTTTTCTCGGTGCTACAGTGACATGTGAAACCCGATTCGAGGAGGCGGATGAGGCCGATTGCGGGTACATGGTGGGCCCGGTATGGTACCCCGGGGCGAGAACGGATCTCTGTGCAGTAGAAGGTGAGCCTGGCAGAGGGACCACTACCTATCGGTGATCGTATTTGAGCTCGGCGGATATCCGGAGGATACCGACCGGAGTTGAGAGATGGATATGGGCGTACTGCTGGGGCCGAGGGCCGATACCGCAGACGGAGCCCATGGGCCGACCCAGATTGACGGGTGCCCGATATATGAGGATTTACGTGCCGATGCTGGGCACAGTTTTCATGATGTTTTCGAGTGTCGATGCTGGGCACTCCGGTTCCATGATTTTGATTATATCCTCGTACCTCCATGCATATGCTTATGATATTTACGTGCATGATGCTTATTGTCATTGGGTGACGGGTGGACGGGATCCACGTTTATACAGACTTGATTACATACAGACCTCGATTACATTGATCATACTTCATTTGTATATATAACAGGGTATGAGGGCGCTGTTATATATACCCTTACACCAATATTAGTGGAATGGGACGCTAATATATGTGTATTGATATCCATTTGATACTTCATCATATTACTCCTTGCAGACATACCTCTTATATATGACATGTTATTACCTGAGGCACTGACACGAGCACTTGGTACTACATACATGTATAGATGTTTCATTGCCACCTTAGCATGCTTCAGACTTATTCATTTGAGGTTCATATATTGATCGTATGACTTAGGATTGCGTCATACATGCGATTTTCTGTTCGTAGATCTTTTTCTATTCACGAGTTGGCAACTCACTCCTGTTGTGCCCCAGTTTCTTGCAGGTTTGCCGTACAGGTTTTATTACGGCTTTGCGGGCACTGTTCCTTTCGGGTGACTTGCTAGTAGGTGGGTTTATTGTATCGCACCCATCATTATATATTGTATATTATATTTCAGTTGTATCTAGAATTTCCATCAACCAAACATGTACTTATTGAGATAGAGACCAGTGATGTTTATTCTTTCGACCGTAGAGTCGCGCGTTATATTTCTATGGATTTCATGCTGTTGGATTTACCTTTCTGTTGTGATCCTCGCCTTTAGGCGTTGTATATTATGTTGCTTACAGGTTGATTGTTATGGTTCTTCCTACTCTCTACTACTTTTCTTGGTTTGGATTTCTGGGTTTTCGGCTTACTTAGATTACGTTCGCCTTGAGACGTTCGTAGTTTAAGTGCCGGTCATATTCCGTACTTTCGGGACGTGACAGTAACATTTAAGAAAATATAAAATATTATTTTTGGGATTTATTATTAAAATAATATATTTCCCGAAAACTGCCCGATTTGCGAAATTGGGGTTTTCGAAAAAGCGTATAAATATATGTCAATAATTGTGAAATAATTTTAGATTAAAATGATTTATTCATTTAAAAATATATTCAAAGGATTTGGCATTCTTAAAATTTATTATATGCAGTTTAAATAAAAACACGATTAGTACACTGCTAATCGTGATTAAGCCAAATCCATGTTTCTACAGTTTTCATGGTTAGTGCACCATGGCATGTTTCATTTGGTTACATATTCATTTGTGTTGTTTTATGTTATGGTTTTATTAAGGTGAGAAAAGAAAGAAATGAGAGCAATGATTGAGGAGAGAGAGAGGGGGAGACATAATGATGAGGGTAAGCATGCTTGGAGAGGGAGAGAGAGAGAGAGAGAGAGGGAGTGAGAATAAGTGAGATAGAGAGAGGGGGCTGCCTCAATTCTCTTTCCCCCACCATTTTACATCTCCTCCTTCATCTTCCTCAGGCTCATTTCCCTCCATCTTCAACCCCAAAAATCATCTCCAAAACCTTGTCAAAACCCTATACCCCTTTCACAAAAAATGATCACCTCTTCATCCTCTACCCAATGGACCAAGCGAGTGGGATTTTGATAACATTAGGAAGCTAGGATTCTCTTGAGTTTCATTTATGAGGTATAATCCTTTCCATTTAGTTAGTTTAAAGTTTCTTATGTTCTAGTTATAGTTTAGAATTGGTTTAGTGGTGAATTGTGATGTTAGAAAATTCTACAGAGGGTTTGGGTGACTTATGGACCTGTGATCAGTAGTGAGGATGTGCAAGACCCTAGAGATCAAATTCTGGACCTAGAACAGAGACTATAAACTTAGATTTGTTTCGTGTCAGTTTTGTGTTGATTTGGTGCCTACTGTGAATCTGGAGCAACCCGAGAAAATTTTGAGGAAAGCAAACAATACTAGGGATAGGGTATTAGGAGACCATCCCGACCATACGAACCCCAACTGAGGCACCATGGCCGAGGTGGCCGGATTTTATGGGGTTGTGGCTGGCCCCATGTGGGTATTTGCGGTCTAGGTTGGTCCAGTAACTCATACACTCCATGTACAACACCCTATACCTGTTTGTTTAACTCCTTTTGGCCTGAGTCAAAATCTGGGAGCACTTTGGTGTGATTTTGGCTTTGTTTTCCATATTTTGAAATATTTGGTTTTGCTATTTGGATTTGTATTTGGTTGTTGGATGTTTTTACATCAAATACAAGGGTTGTTTGATTGTTTTTGTACGCGTAGGCCATAGGTTCTAACCTATGAGCGCGCCATGTGCCGTATCGGTTTTCCAGATTCGATTTTAATAGCGTTTGTGACTGCGTATTATTGTAGGTACCTTCGCGTGGATTCTAAGACGACGGAGCATGGCGTCATCGACTTCGGCAAGCAAGTAGCAAGGTGAGTAGATCTATATCTACGGGGGAAGTCGGGTGGATGGCGTATAGCACCCCCGCAAAGTTTTGGTGGAAATCGATCTGTAGCATATGGTTAAGAAAACCTAGATTATGAAACTAGGGTTAGAGTTAAAATATTGTTAGTGAAACTATATTATAAACTAAAGGATAGTTAGAAGTGTTTTGATATGACTAATATGCGATGATGGAATTTGAGGATGTCGTTTGACGATATTGCCGTTTAGGGTACTATAGGACTAGATAGCCGACGTAATTGTGTCATCTGAACTATACCTATTTCCAAACCGAAGAATCGTATGCATCTTTTAAACAGATACCTTGAGGGACGTTGCGGATTTTCAAACGATATCTTTTCTTTAAAAACTCCGTAACCCCTACTTTCAAAACTACGATTCACACCTTTTAAAAACTGATTGTATGGTTCGGGTGTGTATGTTAGATTAGATACGTATGCTTATAGTAAGATAGAATATTTATATAGAATTGATTCGATGTAAGATATAAATGTGATGAAAAGAATGTACGATGCGATATGATGACTTGGTGTTATGTTGGTATACGGATGAGAGTCGATTGAGATGTTTGATACCTGGCCGGTCCCCTGATACGAGATTGTTATGGATGCGACCTGGGGCATAGGTATATAGGTATATATAGGATGTTGTGAATCATGAATGATAGGCCGTACATGACAATAGGCATTACCCTCATTGTCTTATAGGTTGATAGGATCCCTTTTTGGTTTAATGCCGCCGTACGATAATTTTCCGTACATGATGAGTTTAACTTGATGTTTGATCCATACCCATGACTAGAGGCTACCGTGCGATGTATTGTACCGTGCGTGTTGTTGTGAGGCTATATGCCGATTGATAGATCCACCGACTCGGTCTTGTAGACACGTATACCTTATAGCCTGTAGCTGATGATATACCTTATGCTGCATTCATGTTATTCGCATTGCATTACTTATACCTGTGCTAGTACACCCGCACCATTATCGATGATACGTATGTTACACTTACACAGATTGTCCGGCTCACACTTCATCATCGATAATTGCCACGTCACTACACAGTAGGATTGCTGCATCATGATATGACTCTTCGCATAACTTACTTGCGTATATACCCACTCGTACATCCATATTGGCGCACATACATATTGTACACTCATACTTACGTACATACCCACACGTACATCCATATTGGCGCACATACATATTGTACACTCATACTTGCGTATATACCCACTTGTACATCCATATTGGCACACATACATATCTTGTGCATCCATGCCCACATACATACACATTTTTACATACATAGATGATGCTGGCTTTGATTTTGGAGAATTGGGGACCGCGTGTTATATTTTAAAAACTGGATCCATTTAAAAGAGCGGTTTTCCCTTAATATGTCATATCGCTGTTCCATGTTGTATGATATTCGGATATGCTTACATTTTTATCATATGCCGCATACATCTTGCTTTATGATTTTACGCATTGAGATATGCTGTTCCATGATATTTCTGGATTTAAGAACCGTGGCTATTTCAAAAGAAAGTATGTACTGTTTTAAAAATCCGGTTTCTCTTGATATGATATTTCAGTGCGTCCACCATGCGTTTTCTCGGTTCTGAGACGTGTGACATGTGAAACCCGATTCGAGGAGCTGGACGAGGCCGATTGCGGGTACATGGTAGACTCGGTATGGTACCCTGAGATGAGAACGGATCTGCTGTGCAGTAGACGGTGAGCCTGGCAGAGGGACCACTGCCTACCGGTGATAGTATTTAGGCTCGGCGGATATCCGGAGGATACCGACCGGAGTCGAGAGATGATATGGGCCGATCCGGACTGACGGAGCCCGAGATATGAGGATTTATGTGTCGATGCTGGACACGGGTTTCATGATATTTTCGAGTGTCGATGTTGGATACCCAGGTTCCATGATTTTGATGTGTCGCGAGGGATACCCGTTGATTTATATCCTCATACTTTCATGCACATGCTTTTATGATATTTACATGCATGATATTGTTGTGTCATTGATTATATGGTTGGACAAGATCCACATGCATACATACATTGATTATATAGTTGGATGAGATCTACATGCTTACATACATTGATTATATGGTTGGACGAGATCCACATGCATACATACATTGATTATATTGTTGGATGATATCCACATGCTGATTAACATTGATATTAGAGTTGGCACATATACATACCCGGTCATCCTAAATATCATATTATTATCTTTATGATATAGTTGACCTAGGAGTCGTTGTTTATTCGATTTCTACTTGTAAATGCTTTTCTATTCACGAGTTGGAAACTCACCCCCGTTGTGCCACAGTTCTTGCAGGTTGACCACACGGATCAGTGGCGGCATCGGTGACACATAGCTACTTTTGGGTGGTTTGCTTGGTAGGTGGGATTTGTACCGTACCCACTTTTATATTTACTATTTCATATTGTATCTAGTTAACTCCATCAAATCAAACTTGTATTTATGTAAGTAATGAGACTTAGTGAGACTTGTAGTTGCGAGACTTGAGCGATGGGTTTTATGTTCGCGTTTTGGGTTGATATCTCGCTTTATTCTTCTTCTTTTTTGGTGATCTTCGCCGTTGGGCGTCGTATACTTATATTTATGCTTTGCGTGGTTGTGATCCGCCGGTTGGCGAAGAGCTAGCTCCCGCTTGGGGATGCCATTATTCTTGTTATGTATTTGTGGTTTTGGATCAAAATATACAAAGGAGGTGCTGCCCAATTTTTTTAAAAAGACGAAACACGTTTTCAAACTAGTAAATTTCACGTGCATTTTCATGTTCCTTTTTTATGCATTAAGAAAACTTGATTTCATTATACCTTTATTTCAAAACTTCACCTCTTTTACTTTCTTAAAAAGGTTTAGATTTCTGGGTTTCAGCTTACTTGAATTACGTTACGCCTTTAGACGTTGCGTGATTTAAGTGCTGGTCACGAGTTAATATTTCGTGTCGTGACAAACTTGGTATCAGAGCACTAGGTTTAACCTTGGTTCGAGTCTATGTTTGACAATGCGGAGTCTAGGGCGGGTATGTATTTCGGAACCTAGACTTGACCTTATGGAACTTAGACTTGAACGAGGGTATTAGACCCGAACTTTCGTTTCATAGGCTGACCCTGATTGATGGAGTAGGTAGCTTGAGTAGAGTGACGTACTGTACGTATGTTCCACGACATATTTACGATACGATATTCCACTTAAGAAACCTTAAGATGTATATATTTTAAGATACTTGATATTATTCGTTTCCGTGATCATACTCTCATTGATGGTGTTCCTTCCTATGATCATGTATCCATTTTGGATCTGTTGTTTCCTTTCATGCCTTTGATCTGTTTTCTTTGATACTCGATTGAGGTTCCTGTCATCATGGTTTGAGCGCAGTTTGAGCTGCTGCTAGTGTTGCGGTCAGGACGAGCTCGTCATGGACGAGGACCGACCATCGTGTTTTCTGGTGACACGGGAACGTCTCGAGTTAGTATTTATGTTGTGACCTGTCGGATGAGGCGAGTGTTTGGTTTTGCACCGGATGAGCGGGCCATTGATAGAGCTGCCAGTTGCTAGAGGATTGTTGATGTACAACCTACCTTGGAGATTGTGATGTCGCCTACCATGCAGACAGATGACCTAGCTGTTGCTGAGATTGATAGGATGTCGCTTCCAGAGCTTACGAGCTGAGATCGCTGGAGCTTCCAGGCAGAGATGCGACAGGTGATAGCTAGTCTATCCCGAGTTGAGAGACGAAGGTGATTCATCAGATTGATGCGCCGACGAAGGCCCAGTTGAGTCAGATCTAGAGTAGGACGATCCAGAAATGACCGTTCATGTATCGTCTTTCCTGGAGGATTGAGTCATTGTTTAGCGTGCGGACGAAGGGTATTCGCATGTCGCCTAGGCGAAGTTAAAAAGTTCGAACGAATGTCAAAAAACCCATTTTTCCAAGTTTAAAGTATTCGGAGGAACATGCAAGTAATTACGTGGGACCTCTAGAAGAATGAAACCCTAACTCGACATGATGACCATGGAACCGCTTTTGAACCTTAGGGATTGCGGCAGTTTATTGGTGCTATCAGTGAGGCTTAGGTTTGCCCTTCTACGGATGGTCCAGAGGTACTATGGTATGTACCGGATATTATTAAACTGTGCTCAGGTGTTGAGCTTTCAGGAAATTTTTGGACCTTGATGACTCGTTCGAAAAGTTTAGCGTCGTCCGGATATCATGTGATAAGAGATCAGCAAGCTGACCTGTTTCGGATAGATGACCTCACTCAGATGCGTTGTGAGTTGATCAAGAACAGACGAGTATTGAGTATTCTTCCGATGGTTGGGACGAGTTCCCGAGGATGTGTTCGGCCAGATACCTTCTACAGAGTAATGAAGATGTCGAGTTCGTGATTTCGAGTTCGTGTGAGAGACTTCGGATTGACCGTGGCCGAGAACAGTTGCAGTGCACAGATAGCATGACGTGGCGTCAAAGTGGATGATGATACGGACGAGTGGAACTAGAGGTTCGCGTGAGATGCTGGCGTGCTGTTATTATTCCCCGTCGAGATCAGAGATCTGATATGCACATAGAGGCGTTGGGATACGGCCAGTTCCCGAGGTAATGTGTGCGGAAAACGCAGATGTCCAGAAAAATGAGAAAGGATTATGCAAGAGTACCAGCCTCCGTATAGTTCGGCATAGGCGAGATCGGAAGAGACCCTGAGCAGGTTCCTTCCAGGACACTGCTGAGATGAGATTTGCACCAAAGATCAGTTGTGTCATGAATATTCAGAGGGCCAGAGGCCGACGCCAATGACGTGCTGCTTTACGAGTGGTCATGATAATTGGCCAAGACATGACTAGAGAAGTGCCAGAACGGAATCGTTCCCGTTAGCACACCTGACCGGGCCGATGAGCCGATGGATTGCGAGATTGTTAAATCTATAGAGAAGATAAGGAACCAGAGATAGAGGACGCCAGACCGTGAGCAGGAGGCAAGTGTTGGAGATAGTGCCCTCAGAGTCAATTATTAGGTCACAGGTACGTGATTGCAATGATTGATGGAGGACCTATCCCGGTAGGACAGTCTTACTCGAGATGATAGTATGCTATCTGGTTTACCTTTATCATCGTGTACTGTTTTAAGTGACCTGACACGTCGCTATTACACGTTGATAGAGCCCCTAGGATTCTTGCTTGACCACCAGCAGTATGAGGGCGATCATATAAGTGGGAGCTGGGGGTCTATAAGCATATCCTTAAAAGGTCCCTAGTCGTGAGAGTTTCGAGACAGGGCATCGATTCTCCAGAGTAGACTAGTGTATACAGTCGAGACCCCGACGAGGGGCGGTGGCCGGTCTCACAAGCCACTGGTGTCAGTTGGATCACCTAAGATGTATACAGGTGCTCATTGGGTTATGAGTACACCGGACAGGACTCGCCGGGAACATGCTAGTTGGTCATATACCAGATGTCAGATGGCAGTTCCCTGGTGACATGTGTGCAGGTTAGTTCATCGACCTGGGGATCGTCATTTGTCTCGTGTGAGTTCCCACTCTACTTTGATTACTACCCTACCACGGCTCAAAGGAGTCGTGCAAACAGGTTTTAGTTGGGTACAGTCCCGAGCCACATGGAGGCAGTGAGCGTATCTTCAGGGGTTCGTCTCTCCCGGTATTGGGGGTGAGGTCGTGCTGTGTCTAGGAGAGCCATTACACGAAGCCCTCGGCCGAGGCAAGGAGATTTACTTGTAGGTATTCCAGTAGTATCTCTGGGTGTTCTGGGCTACACTCCGACACGACTTGTACCGCTTTTGGGGGTCTGACTTTTACCAACCCCCTAGGCCCGCCATGCGATGCTCATAGACGAACGGACCGGACTGTACGGATATTGTCACTGACAGGCTCAGTAGGGTTGTCAGGCTGAGTTCGCTCACAGACATCCCTTTTAGTCAGTACCTGGTAGCCCGTTACGTATTGGCTTATACCTCTGACGTGCTAGTGGTTAAATCCACAACCAAGGTGTTGACGAGTCTTTAGAGTCCCCCACATTCAGTTACTCAGCTTTCGGGCGAAAGGTTGTAGAGGCCGTATGGAGATATGGCAAGGTCCGACCAGATACGTGCGGTATTGCACGGATCAGGATCGGACAGTTTGTACTATAGGCCGTATGGATATATGGCAGGGTTCGATCAGATACGTGCGGTATTGCACGGATCAGGATCGAACAGATATTACTAGCCGGCTTTGGTTTAAGCCGGATCCTAGTATAGTACAGTGTAGATTTTGTCTCATTGCATTTTGTATTTCGGTCGAAATACAGATGCGGGTGTGTATGCACAGTATCGGGGTTTTCCTGTAATTTATTACGGGACCAGTTTTCTGGAGTTGCCAGTTTGCTTTCTGTTTCGGCCGATTTCCATTGTTCCGTTCATTGGCCGAAGATTGGTGGAGGAGGGCTTATTTGCATTTGTGCAAATAAGCAATTTGGAAGGGGGTCTTTGCATATTTCCTTGTATCATGATGGTGCACCATCCCTTGACCTTGCTTGACTTTCTTTAGTCATCATGCCTTGACTTGTGTTGAGATGGTAGGTGTTTGAGTGTTGGACTTGGTATGGTGATCATGATTTATTATGATAACCATTTTTTTCTTTTGGATTGCTTGATGGCTTCTCCCCCCTTTTTGACTTTTTTGCTACACTCATTTTTTTCCACTCTCATTCTATCACCATGGATTGGCCGGCCAAGTTAGGGGCTGCCAAATTTTTTTTGGTGGGGGAATTTTTGTTCTCTTGTTGCTTCAAAAATCCCCACATCTCCATCTCAAGAGTTAAGTTCAATCCCTCCACCAATGGCAACCTCCACTACCTCAAAATGAGACACAAGTTCCACATAATATTCTACAGCAAATCTTAGGCACGTCGACTAGCCGGCTTCGTGCCCGAGTTGCCTCGGCATTGAGGTGGGAGCCCGTAAAAGAAGTAGGCGATGTGGTGCACTTCCGGCGACGAGGTGGAGACCGGAGCTTCCGCAGGAGATCGGGACGACGACGAGAAGACCGGAGGACTTGGATCGTCGGTATATCTCTATTCCCCTTCTTGTTGATAGCTAGGACTAATTAATGGTTCGATCCGGGTATTAGTGCGCGGCGGTTTGCCAGTTCAAGTAAATTCAAGTTTATCACCGCTTCCACATTTGGCCGTCGGATTGACGGCCGGGGCGCCGCCGTGCACTTACAGTGGTATCAGAGCCTCGCCATTAACTTAGTCTAGCTTGGTTTAATGTGTTTTTCTGTTTCGATCGATCGAATGTTCCAAAACTGCATTTTAGTTCGCATCAGTTTCTGTTGAAAATTTTTGGTCTCGAAAATTTTTTCAGGTGATTGCAGAATGATGTACAGAGTACCCTAAGACCACTGGAAAATTTTGGTTCCCTGAACCCTCCGTACGACCGCGGAACCGCGGCCATAACCCCTTGTTGGCCGTGGTTCCGCCGCAGGTAGTTGGGTTCAGCTCACCAGCTTTTTCCAGAGGGCTTGTGGGCTTAAAATATGGGTTTTGGAATATTAATTTTGGGCCCAGATTTTCTTGATGTGCTACAGTAGTACTTGGGGGCCCACTTGTTAATTTTTGATCGAGCGGATATTTTAAACACATTTTTCACAGTATTTACATTATATCTGCGACCGTGAATGTCACTTGATCGGTAAATCCGGTCTAACTGCTATAGCCCGGTTAGACGGATTTGCGAACGTGATTTTCACGTTGATGTTCTGTTTTTGCTGTGATGTTGCGGATCGGTCGTGGGGGATAGCCTGGATGCAATGCTAGTACAGTTGTGGTTGTATTATGTACATTTGTTATTGCGGGGCGAGCGTCCAACATGTGGACTGCCGTCACTGCCTGTTTGTATTATTATTTTGGGGCACGGCCAGGTTGCGGTCGATGTACCCGTTGTATGTATATTTTACTTTCTGTACTAGGATTACCCCACGGAGGGGTGCACGGATAGCCGGATTCTAGAGGGCAACAAGCCCGCATCTCATGGCATTGAGACGGAATGGGCTTCACTCTGGGATTGGCGGGCTATTCGCCGCACTCGTAGGGGGTACAGGTTGACCCAGGAGGGGTGCCCAAGTTACCGGATTCCGTGAAGTGCTGGGTGGTCCATTCACGGCGCTGAAGGGGGCTGCCTCGCTTCAGGTTTTGGCGGGTGACTTGCCGCGCCCGTAGGGGTCTAGGATTTCATTACACAGGCTATCCACACGACCAGGGGAACGTCGGGTTTCAGCGGCTCTGTGAAACCCGGGGATCCCAGATATCTGTATTGTTTCTGTGATGCTGTACATTTCTGTGATGTTGCATTTTATTCACGCCTTGAGCGAATATAATATATTGGTATATATATTAGTAGATGTTGTATATGTTTTGCATCCGCGCTAGTCCAGTCCCCGCTCTGTCGTTAGTTAGCTAACCTAACGGGTAATGACGGGACCCAGTGGCGAATGAGGATGGCATATACGTACATCAGTATATTTTCGTTCTTTGTGGTGTGATCAATTGATGGGACTGCATTGATTCGGATCAATGCAAGTTAAAACAAACCTAATATGATGTTGTTGGAACACTTTTCAAAAAGCTGTTATTGCAAGGACGTTCACTTTTGTTTTGCATCGCGGTATTCATTTAGAATATCCTGCTCCTCAGTCGACGAGGCAAGGGCCGAGATCCCATCACCGGGAGTGACCCCTTGGACAAAAGTTTGCGTCAGGGCAATGACTTCACTATAGCCGATTAATTTTGCTTTGCATCGTGGTATTCATTTGGAATATCCTGCACCCCATTCTACGGGGAAAGAGCCGAGATCCCTTTACCGGGAGTGACCTCTTTAGCAACGGTTTTCGTCACTATATTTTTTAAAAAAGCTATCAGTTCCTTCAAGGATATCAAGTTCATTACGTTAAAGGTTTTCGCCAGAAACCATTCGTAGCCCTCCGTCGTTTCATATGGGTGGTCAATAGTATTCAAGCTGTGTATGTTGGCCAAAGTCAAGGCACAGTGATTGGTAGCTATTGGGTATTCATATGCAGCATAGATAGATGCGTTGGTTTGGGACAGTCGTACTGCCATTTTGGCCAAAGTCAAGGGTAGGTACGGGTGGATTCAAATTAACCTGGAGAATGACGGGTAGAACTTGACATGTGACTTATGATATGTTGGCCAAAGTCAAGGTCATAAGAGCATGGGGCAGAAATTACATCGGGAGTTTCAAAAGAACTGAAACTTGCCAGATATGCGCATACCTTCTGGAGTGTGATACCGTGAGCGGATTCCATCACGTTGTCATGCGATGAGAGTTGGATCCCGATTCCCACTGATGAGTTAGTTTACTCCTCGGGTGACCCCGGCTAATTCTTCTTTCAGGTTTGAAGGAGAATTTGAGGTACAGTGGGAGGTTTCCAGATTAGATAAATTGGTAACCATTCTGATCTAGGTTAGAGTGCACGCTGAGTGTTTCTTTTCTCTCTCTCTTTGGCAGCGACCATTGACCCGACCCTAAGACTATGACTCAGTGACCAAGTTGACCGAACCTTCTTAACACTGGCTTTTGGATTGTCAGAGTTGCGAACCTCATTGCCACTCCTACTTTTACCCTTTTCTCCAGGACACCCCGTATTACTACGAACGTCCACTTCTATTAGACAAAACCATCGTATGGTTAGATACGAACTCGAAGGAATTTATTCGAGGATGGTTTCAGGTTCTGGAGAAAACGGATTGGATTATTCAGTTGTCTTTTCCTTTTTCCTTCTCTCAGGTTGCGAGTACTCCTTGGTTTAGGAGATAGTACACCTATTACGCAAATTGGATAGTCTTCTTCCAAACCTTAGGCTGGTGCCGACCGGTAGGGAATGAAGAAAACCAATTAGCATAACGATGGTGTGCAGAAGGTATTAGGTTAAGACAAAGCAAGGGATTAGTAAGAGGGCAAAGTAAATTGCAACAGATATTCACGACCAAACCAAGTATTCCTTCGCCAATCCTAAAATCACCTTTGTATTTCTCCAGGACACTCCGTATCACTACGAAGATCCACAGTTTATTGGATACTCCATCGTATGGTTATATACGAACTCGAAAGGAACTTGTTCCAGTTCGGGGATGGATTCTGGTCCAGGAGAAATATGAATTAAGTTCATTCGGTTGTCTTTTATCTTCACCTTCTCTCGCATTGCGAGTGTTCCTAGGATTAGGACAGTACACCCATTATGCTTATTGGATAGTCTTCTTCCAAACCATAGGCTGGTGCCGAACGGTAGGGAAGGAAGAAAACCATTTGGCCTAAAGGGGTGTGCAGAAGGTAAAGACTAAAGACATATGAAGGGATTTGGAAAGGTGGCAAAGGATTATACGGTTACAGTCGTGAATCTGGAAGAGGCATTACTAGGAATACCGGGATACCCCATCGAAACATTTCAATGTTTCAGTCTCACTGTGTACTGTTAAAGGAAAACTGATTTCCCAATTAGATACTTACTCCAGGGTATGTATTTACCAGGTACGATTCTCATATCTGTATGGTTTTACAGATGATGAGTGGGAGTAAGTTATTGGGAATTGGGTGATCATCCTCATTATATCGGGATTCGTTGTAATCGGTGATATTTGAGGAAATCACCTGGGCTGTTTGCCGGTCGGCAAATATTTGGTTTTGAATATCCGCTGTCATGCACCAATTTCAAATTGATATATCTGTACGTCTATTTTCATAGAGTGAGATATACCTTTTTGAAATTATGTCTACGACATTTACCTATATCAGTGGATGGTTAGGTAAGGAGCATTAAACAGCGGTGTAATTCTTCTTAACCATAAGTACAGTTTTCAACCTACGACACACAGTGAGTGAGTTATCAGACTCAAGAGACTTGTACAGAGTATTGTATGATGTCCAGGGTCCATCAGGACAGAGGGGTTGGTCCTCGTACTATATTCGGTTTACTTATGACTTCTCTAGTTTTTAGACAGGTGTTTCGTGGAAACACAGGGTCCGAATTTGGAGAAGTTATAGGTATTTGAATAGAGTAGAGAACCAGGTGTAGCAAGTACCGGGATTCTTCAAAGTGATCGAAGATGTAGATACTTGTATATGGTATTCAGTTGATAGTAGTGATTAAGAGAAATTGCTTCTCTTTCAGGTTACTCATAATTGGAAGCATTCCTAAGTTGAGTAACGCTGATCGGCCTCCTTCCATTTAGTTGACATGCACTGGAGACAGCTGCATAATTTGAATCTGGTTCAATTAAATCAGTGCCTCTGGTTCTATATTGGATATAGAACAGTTCATATCTTAACGATGTTAAGGTACGGGGAGTTGTCCGGTTTATGATTAAAACCAGACACTGGACAACTCAAGGCACGTTTCTGTAATGGCTGTTTGTGGGTTAACCCAGGCTATGACGAGGGTTGACTTTCTACCATCTGGATGAACAATAGCGATATTGTTCTAGACTCTCCACAGTTTTATTAAAAATGGATTTTTTTTCAGAAAACAGTAGTGGGAGTATGGTAGAACTGGAAGTGATTCCAGAACCACAAACGATTACTGAAGATTTGATAAGGAACCTAAAGATTCAATCTGGTTTGACATTCCATTGGCCACTCCGCAGATAAGGTGGGTAACTTCAGACACCCGAGAGGTACTACGGTAGCCTCAAGGACGGTGACAGGGAAGTTCTTGTTTACCCAAAATTGCCATTGCTGTTGTTCCAGGTTGCGAGATCCGGCGGGAGGATGAGTATAGCGTCGTTCTAAACTAGCTTTAGAAGTGTACGTGTATATGACTCTGCCAGAGGGTTGTCGTAGTCAGTGGGAGCAGCGGAAGCATTGGTGGACAGGTAGCTTATGTCTATTTATAGACTGAAGCATCAGTAGCGGAGATAGATCATCTATTTCTGACGTGACAGTCATAGGTTTGACTTCATCAGAATAGGGGATGGATCTGTTGAGAAGGTAGTGGGGTGTGATATCCTGGTATTTGGATGACATACACAGAGTTGAAAAAGAAACTCCTATACTACGATCGGTTATACTTTGGTCGTCACACAGTAGTTTCTCTACATAGGACTTGGATATTATATCAGACATACTGGTTACTAGATCTATGGTCTTAGATCTAGATTTGGGTAGTCTCCCAATCAGGGTACTTAGACAGCATTCTAAGAGTATTTAGAATGGACGACTCCTGGCACGGTAGTGTACCTGCAGGTGATGGAGTCACCCTCTCTAAAGGTGTCTTACAGACTAAAGGGGAGAGGGATGTGCATGATTGACAGATCACTTGCTTAGGCAATTGAGTCAATCATGAGATGTCAAGTACCACACCAGATGTTGTTCTTGCACTAGATGCAATAAGTTGATATTGATCCTATCCTGGAGAAACAGTCGGAAGCAGTTTTAGAACATAAGTGGATGTTCTAGGGATATGATAACGACAGCCTCATTCGGGAGACAGTTATCATTCCAGGCTTCCAAGGTGACATGGACGACAAGGAGGTTGTCAGAGTTATAGTTTTTCCTTCTGACGAGGGGCAGTATTTTGGACAGTTGGTCCAAGGCAATACTAAGGGTGGCATGGCGCAGGATACTTATTAAGTTCAGTTGACGATACAGTCTAAGAAGTTTGGATTTGGAGTTCATTTATGAGCTATGTCCCATCAGACATCCAGACACAATCTAAGACAGGTATTGCTCATTTCGGGAGATAGGTTTTCTCCGCGAACTTGAGATATAGAGAGACATTGAAAGAAACAACAAAGCGGATCCACTCACTGAGGCTGTTCCTCGAACGCAATAGTTTCGCAAACGAGCTTTGTGAGACTGACTAGTAGAGGAGTTGGGTGTTCGGTATCACACGGGCTGTGAGTATGCGACATCGCAATAATTAGCCTTGAGTGCAAGTGGGAGATTGTTGGAGATAGTGCCCTCAGAGTCAATTATTAGGTCACAGGTACGTGATTGCAATGATTGATGGAGGACCTATCCCGGTAGGACAGTCTTACTCGAGATGATAGTATGCTATCTGGTTTACCTTTATCATCGTGTACTGTTTTAAGTGACCTGACACGTCGCTATTACACGTTGATAGAGCCCCTAGGATTCTTGCTTGACCACCAGCAGTATGAGGGCGATCATATAAGTGGGAGCTGGGGGTCTATAAGCATATCCTTAAAAGGTCCCTAGTCGTGAGAGTTTCGAGACAGGGCATCGATTCTCCAGAGTAGACTAGTGTATACAGTCGAGACCCCGACGAGGGGCGGTGGCCGGTCTCACAAGCCACTGGTGTCAGTTGGATCACCTAAGATGTATACAGGTGCTCATTGGGTTATGAGTACACCGGACAGGACTCGCCGGGAACATGCTAGTTGGTCATATACCAGATGTCAGATGGCAGTTCCCTGGTGACATGTGTGCAGGTTAGTTCATCGACCTGGGGATCGTCATTTGTCTCGTGTGAGTTCCCACTCTACTTTGATTACTACCCTACCACGGCTCAAAGGAGTCGTGCAAACAGGTTTTAGTTGGGTACAGTCCCGAGCCACATGGAGGCAGTGAGCGTATCTTCAGGGGTTCGTCTCTCCCGGTATTGGGGGTGAGGTCGTGCTGTGTCTAGGAGAGCCATTACACGAAGCCCTCGGCCGAGGCAAGGAGATTTACTGGTAGGTATTCCAGTAGTATCTCAGGGTGTTCTGGGCTACACTCCGACACGACTTGTACCGCTTTTGGGGGTCTGACTTTTACCAACCCCCTAGGCCCGCCATGCGATGCTCATAGACGAACGGACCGGACTGTACGGATATTGTCACTGACAGGCTCAGTAGGGTTGTCAGGCTGAGTTCGCTCACAGACATCCCTTTTAGTCAGTACCTGGTAGCCCGTTACGTATTGGCTTATACCTCTGACGTGCTAGTGGTTAAATCCACAACCAAGGTGTTGACGAGTCTTTA
Organism: Agapanthus africanus; assembly: GCA_030015575.1. Classification (NCBI taxonomy): domain Eukaryota; kingdom Viridiplantae; phylum Streptophyta; class Magnoliopsida; order Asparagales; family Amaryllidaceae; genus Agapanthus; species Agapanthus africanus. Next base: position 522,824,848 of record CM057337.1, read on the forward strand.
GAGTCCCCCACATTCAGTTACTCAGCTTTCGGGCGAAAGGTTGTAGAGGCCGTATGGAGATATGGCAAGGTCCGACCAGATATGTGCGGTATTGTACGGATCAGGATCGGACAGTTTGTACTATAGGCCGTATGGATATATGGCAGGGTTCGATCAGATACGTGCGGTATTGCACGGATCAGGATCGAACAGATATTACTAGCCGGCTTTGGTTTAAGCCGGATCCTAGTATAGTACAGTGTAGATTTTGTCTCATTGCATTTTGTATTTCGGTCGAAATACAGATGCGGGTGTGTATGCACAGTATCGGGGTTTTCCTGTAATTTATTACAGGACCAGTTTTCTGGAGTTGCCAGTTTGCTTTCCGTTTCGGCCGATTTCCATTGTTCCGTTCATTGGCCGAAGATTGGTGGATGAGGGCTTATTTGCATTTGTGCAAATAAGCAATTTGGAAGGGGGTCTTTGCATATTTCCTTGTATCATGATGGTGCACCATCCCTTGACCTTGCTTGACTTTCTTTAGTCATCATGCCTTGACTTGTGTTGAGATGGTAGGTGTTTGAGTGTTGGACTTGGTATGGTGATCATGATTTATTATGATAACCATTTTTTCTTTTGGATTGCTTGATGGCTTCTCCCCCCTTTTTGACTTTTTTGCTACACTCATTTTTTTCCACTCTCATTCTATCACCATGGATTGGCCGGCCAAGTTAGGGGCTGCCAAATTTTTTTTGGTGGGGGAATTTTTGTTCTCTTGTTGCTTCAAAAATCCCCACATCTCCATCTCAAGAGTTAAGTTCAATCCCTCCACCAATGGCAACCTCCACTACCTCAAAATGAGACACAAGTTCCACATAATATTCTACAGCAAATCTTGGGCACGTCGACTAGCCGGCTTCGTGCCCGAGTTGCCTCGGCATTGAGGTGGGAGCCCGTAAAAGAAGTAGGCGATGTGGTGCACTTCCGGCGACGAGGTGGAGACCGGAGCTTCCGCAGGAGATCGGGACGACGACGAGAAGACCGGAGGACTTGGATCGTCGGTATATCTCTATTCCCCTTCTTGTTGATAGCTAGGACTAATTAATGGTTCGATCCGGGTATTAGTGCGCGGCGGTTTGCCAGTTCAAGTAAAATTCAAGTTTATCACCGCTTCCGCATTTGGCCGTCGGATTGACGGCCGGGGCGCCGCCGTGCACTTACAGCAAGCAGATGTTCTTGCTCTGCCAGTTTTGGGCGCACCGATATATTTTTCGACATTGTAGGAGGTGTACCTCAATGTCATTTGTTGCGATTTGCGTTTGTGATCCGAGTATCACGCTTATGTCGCTTGGATTTGAGTTTTGATGATTGAGCTTTATGATATTGTTTTCGTGCACCATGGCTGCACCTGCTGGGTATTTACATTTTGCGCATAGTTATCGCACTTGATATATATTTTATACACCGTTATGTTGATTTGCGATTTGTGCATATCTATTGCATTTGATCCCGATTTTGTACCTTTGTAGCATGTGTTTAAGATTTCGTGGATTTCATACGGATGATTTGATTTTTGCACTCGGTATAGCTCACATATGCTTGCAGTGCATTGATACGAATTTTGTGCACATAGTTGTACACATTTTTGATTTATACACCTTGGTGCACTCGGTGTTACTTTTTACGCGTTTGAGTTACTGATTGTATTTCGTGCATTTGATGCACCAGATGTTGTTTTCGTGCACAATAGATGCACCAGATGTTGTTGTCGTGCACACCCGTTACACTGGACGGATGCTTTTGTGCACACCCGTTGCACTTAGTTTTGCTTTTTGCATATTGTGGCACCTGTGTTTGGATATTGATTTCCGTGCGCACCAGACGCACGTGATTGTTGGATACGCCTTTTGAGGCTGATTTTGCTTTTGAGCACTTTGTTTTCGTATTGGGCACTATATTGTGTAGTAGCCAAACAGGACTGATCTGAGAACAGTACCTGAGTATTTTGCAAGCATTAAAAATTTACCAAGAGGTCTTCAAAAAGGAGCTATAGTCTCGCTATTTCCTACGTGTCCGTGAGCAACACGAACGTTTATAAAGGAAAATCTTGTTGGAATATTTCAAAAAGGACGTAACGTATATTTAAGCAAAACATATATGAAACTATATTTACTATTTTACAAATGAGTACCCGTCACTTATGCCGTGAGTTATGCATCACACGGCGATTCAGAAAGGATTTTGCATGTATTTTATTCAAATTTTGGAGTTTTTCAAGGATGCGTACTATATACATAGTATAGTATTTGACTAGTGTATGTTGGATTTTAGTATTGGATTTCGAGATCTGTATCTCCATTGTAACTCCGAGGATATGCGTGCAAATCCAATGATTTCACGCTTGACGGAGTTAGGTTTTTGAGTTTTGTACTCGTTTTCATGCGCACTTGACGCACTGTGTTGTTTCTATATCTTCCGGGATTTCGGAGCCCCGTTGATTTGAGCTGACTATTGAAATGTTTTAGATTTTGGGGGTTAAATTTAAATTCGGAGACCGAATTTATTTAAGGGGGGAAGACTGTAAAATTTCAGAAAATATAAAATATTATTTTTGGAATTTAATATTAAAATAATATATTTCCCGAAAACTGCCCGATTTGCGAAATTGGGGTTTTCGAAAAAGGGTATAAATATATGTCAATAATTGTGAAATAATTGGAGATTAAAATGATTTATTCATTAAAAAATATATTTAAAGGTTTTGGCATTTTAAAAATTTATTATATGCAGTTTAAATAAAAACCCGATTAGTGCAATGCTAATCGCGATTAAGCCAAATCCGTGTTTCTACAGTTTTCATGGTTAGCGCACCATGACATGTTTCATTTGGTTACATATTCATTTGTGTTGTTTTATGTTATGGTTTTATTTGGGTGAGAAAAGAAAGAAATGAGAGCAATGATTGAGGAGAGAGAGAGGGGGGACATAATGATGAGGGTAAGCATGCTTGGAGAGAGAGAGGGAGTGAGAATAAGTGAGATAGAGAGAGGGGGCTGCCTCAATTCTATTTCCCCCACAATTTTACATCTCTTCCTTCATCTTCCTCAAGCTCATTTCCCTCCACTTTCAACCCCAAAAATCATCTCCAAAACCTTGTCAAAATCCTATACCTCTTTCACAAAAAATGATCACCTATTCATCCTCTACCCAATGGACCAAGCAAGTGGGATTTTGATAACATTTGGAAGCTAGGGTTCTATTGAGTTTCATTTATGAGGTATAATCCTTTCCATTTAGTTAGTTTTAAGTTTCTTATGTTCTAGTTATAGTTTAGAGTTGGTTTAGTGGTGAATTGTGAAGTTAAAAAATTCTAGAGAGGGTTTGGTGACTTGTGGACCTGTGATCAGTAGTGAGGGTGTGCAAGACCCTAGAGATTAAATTATGGACCTAGAACAGAGACTATAAACTTAGATTTGTTTCGTGTCGGTTTTGTGTTGATTTGGTGCCTACTGTGAATCTGGAGCAACCCGGAGAAATTTTGAGGAAAGCAAACAATACTAGGGATAGGGTATTAGGAGACCACCCCGACCATATGAACCCCAACTAAGGCACCATGGACGAGGTGGCCGGATTTTATGGGGTTGTGGCCGGCCCCATGTGGGTATTTGGGGTCTAGGTTGGTCCATTAACTCATACACTCCATGTACAGCACCCTATACCTGTTTGTTTAACTCTTTTTGGCCTGAGTCAAAATCTGGGAGCACTTTGGTGTGATTTTGGCTATATTTTCCATATTTTGAAATATTTGTTTTTGCTATTTGGATTTGTATTTGGTTGTTGAATGTTTGTACATCAACAACAAGGGTTGTTTGATTGTTTTTGTACGCGTAGGCCATAGGTTCTAACCTATGAGCGCGCCATGTGCCGTATCGGTTTTCCAGATTCGATTTTAATAAAGTTTGCGACTGTGTATTATTGTAGGTACCTTCGCGTGGATTCCGAGATGACGGAGCGTGGCGTCATCGACTTTGGCAAGCAAGTAGCAAGGTGAGTAGATCTATATCTACAGGGGAAGTCGGGTGGATGGCGTATATCACCTCCGCAAAGTTTTGGTGGAAACCGATTTGTAGCATATGGTTAAGAAAACCTAGATTATGAAACTAGGGTTAGAGTTAAAATATTGTTAGTGAAACCATATTATAAACTAAAGGATAGTTAGAAGTGTTTTGATATGACTAATATGTGATGACGGAATTTGAGGATGTCGTTTGACGATATTGCCGTTTAGGGTACTATAAGACTAGATAGCCGACGTAATTGTGTCATCCGAACCATACCTATTTCCAAACCGAAGAATCATATGCATCTTTTAAACAGATACCTTGCGGGACGTTACGAATTTTCAAACGATATCTTTTCCTTAAAAACTCCGTAACCCCTACTTTCAAAACTACGATTCGCACCTTTTAAAAACTGATTGTATGGTTCGGGTGTGTATGTTAGATTAGATACGTATGCTTATAGTAATAGAATATTTATATAGAATTGTGTCGATGTAAGATATAAATGTGATGAAAAGAATGTACGATGCGATATGATGACTTGGTGATATGTTGGTATACGGATGAGAGTCGATTGAGATGTTTGATACCTTGTCGGTCCCCTGATACGAGATTGTTATGGATGTGACCTGGGACATAGGTATATAGGTATATATAGGATGTTGTGAATCATGAATGATAAGCCGTACGTGACATTAGGCCGTACCCTCATTGTCTTATAGGTTGATAGGATCCCTTTTTGGTTTAATGCCGCCGTACGATGATTTTCCATACATGATGAGTTTAACTTGATGTTTGATCCATACCCTTGACTAGAGGCTGCCGTGCGATGTATTGTACCGTGCATGTTGTTGTGAGGCTATATGCCGATTGATAGATCCGCCGACTCGGTCTTGTAGACACGTATACCTTATAGCTTGTAGCTGATGATTTACCTTATGCTGTCTTCATGTTATTCTCATTACATTACTTATACCTGTGCTAGTACACCTGCACCATTATCGATGATACGTATGTTACACTTGTTAGTTATATGTACGCCCTAGAGGCCATTACTATACATGAGATGTATATTGTAGTGGATGCTTGGACATATATAGGGAGGACTTTCTTACTCGACATTATAGTATGCTATCTGGTCACTCTTTATCTTAACATGTACACTGATTGTCTCTCTGTTACATGTTGGTAAAGCCCTTAGGATGTGTACTTGACTACCTGGACTATGATGCGGATCATACTAGTGGGGACATGGTAGTCCATAAGTACATCCTTCAAGGTCCCTAGTCGTGGATGTATCGAGACGGGGCATCGATATACCAGAGTAGACTAGCGTATAGCTTCTCGACCCATGTAGATGGGCGATGGATGATCCCATATCCATTGGTGTTTGACATCAGAGATGATATATGGGTGCTCAGTGGAGACTGGGTACACTGGACGGACTCGCCGAGAACTCCCAGATGGTATTATACCTTATGTCAGATGGCAGTTCTCTGGTGACACTGGTACAGGTTAGTCTGTAGACCCGAGATCGTCATAGAGTCTTGTGTGATTCCCACCGTTCTTTGATTTCCACCTTACCACGTCCAAGAGGGCGTGCAAAATGGTGGTTTTTGGGTACAGTCCCGAGTCACATGGAGGCAATGAGCGATAGGAGGGGTTTCGTCTCTCCCGGTATTGGGGGTTGATGTTGCGCTGTGCTCGATTGGCCATAACAGGGAAGTCCCTTGCCAGGGCTGGTTTAGAGATTTACTGGTAAGTGTTACCCGTAGTTTCTCAACCCGTTATGAGCCTCATATCGTTATGACTTATCGGTTATTGGGGTCTGACGTTTACCACCCCTAGACTTGATATGCGACATATCAGACGAGGAGACCGGATTGTACGGTAGTGTCACTGTCAGGCTTTTACAGGAGCTGGAGCGGGCTTGCTTGTTGATCTTCTGATCTCTCAATACCTGGGTAGCCGTTACGTCCAGCTAGTACCGCGGACGGCTTGTGGGTGCTTGATGTGATCATCACCTACTGCCGGTGTATTGACGAGTCTTTAGAGTCCTACATAGAGGTTTTACTGGCTCAGGCAAAACGAAATAGAAGCGCATATGTGATATGTGAGGGACCGAGAATAATGTGAGTATGTGATACCGTATTCTATTCTCGCGATGTTTGTGTCGATCGGTTATATGCGATATAACCAGGTTATCGAATCAAGGGTTGATTCGATAAGTCGATACATTGGATGTTAGTCGGTTATATGTGATATAACCGGATTATTAAGTCAAGTGTTGATTTAATAATTTAGTGTATAATTGTATATGTGATATACTAATTTACATTAACTAACATTGGTTCACTTAAGCATTTGTTTTTCTCACTTGTGCACAACTTAATATATATGTGTATATATTTATTGTGTTCATTTTGTATCATGGTTGTTGATACAACTTACATGGGTGTATAAGACTTATACCATACTAATTATAGTGTTAGGTTTTTATATTTAAAGTAATTCTAAAATTAGTGGATGATGAGCTCACATGCATGAAGCTTCATGAAGCTTAGGGTTGCATTGACTTAGTCTACTAGTTTTGTTTTACTTGAGATATTAATAAACCTAACCACTATAATTAGCCATGGTTATGTCTCTACATGAGTTAGTATATGATACCCACTCACCCATGGTTAGCTCTCTCTCTTGTTTTTAGTTTTTCATTCTCATTTTATTGAGCTCATCTTCTTCCTCCTTCAAATGCTTGCTAGGGTTTGATAAAGAGAGAGAAATATAGTGAGAAAAGAAATTCTAAAGTGTACCCATTTCCTATTTCACCATCCTCTACTAGACTAGCACTTTAGTATAGGGTGTTTGCTTCACTTTGGTGAAGTGGTAGCTTGAGTTCGTATTCCCTCGACGTAGATCGTCTTCGGCCTCGAAGACTTCAAGAAAAACCGTTGCCCTCTTCTCATGGAGCCGTTCGAGAGTCCGGGAGTTCGATGATCGAAGCGAAGGGACTACTACAAGGAGCTTATGAAGTGAATGACCGATCTTGTAACATTTCAAAAAAATAAAATATTATTTTTGGGAATTTTTATAATTTAATATTATTTTATTGAATATTTTAATATTTCGGTGTAATTAAATACCGATAAATGGGAAAAATTTTGGAAAAATTATGGAAAATTCTAAAATAGGGTAAATTATGGAATTATGCCATTTTAAAGTTTTTATGATTAGTTTGACACTAATTTAGTGCTAATCGCGATTAAAAATCGCTAATTGGATTTTGGCATTTTTGTGCAGAACATGCACATATCATTTTGCTTTACACTTATGCATTTCTACCATATCACTTTGGGTTTACTATTTGAGTGAGAAGGATTTAGAGGGCAAAGAAAAAGAAAAGAAAAGGAAAATGGATATTATATTGAGTATGGGCAAGTGAGAGAATGAGAGGGTGAGGTGTGTTGACTTAGACTTAGCCATTTCCCACCATCCCTTCACTCATCTCTCTCCCTCTTCAGCCCTTGCTGCTGCTGCTTCTTCCTTCATCTCCCCCCTTCAAGTCTTCAAATCACCTCTAAAACAACTCCAAAACCCTATCTCTTTTTCACTAAAAAGATGCACAAGCTCAAGACCTACACATTGGAACAAGAAAGTTTGTGTTTTGGTGCCGTTGGAGGATTCATGAGTCTCTACTGAGGTAATTCCTTCACAAATTTTGTAGCATTTCAAGTGATTTAGCCTCATTTCAAGTTTAATGTCGTTTTGACGAAGTTTTATGCACTTTGGACAAACCCTAGAGAGGGTTAGGGTAAATTTGAGTGGTGGCTATGCAATTGGACTTTAATGGTGACCTTAGACCCCTTATTATATAAAAACCAGACCTAACCCAACCTGAAACCCAAAAATACGGAATTACGGAACTTTCATGTCGGTTTGTGAGTGATTAGGGTGTGCAGGTGAATCTAGGATGACCCGGGGAGTTTCTGAGACAAATAAACAACACTAGGAGCTTAGTTAGACCACTAGGAGACCACCCTATGCAGACGAACCCTATTGGATGAGGCAGGGCCGGCCAGGCCGGTTTTGTATGTTGAGGGGCTCGGCCACTTGGTTGGCTCAGGTGCCCAGGTTGCTACAGTAGGTCACATGCACCCTATATATCACCCTAGTGTTGTTTTGGAACCTTGGTTTCACCTGAGACGAAATCTGGGACCACTTTTATAAGTTTCTGCTTTGAATTTGGTTATGGTTTTCCGTATTTCGATTTCCAGATTTTGATATTTGTGCGTTATCACGATTTCGTGACGTTTGTACGTCTATATAGAGTGATTTCGGGTTGTTTTGCGAAGGCTAACCTTATGTTCTAACCTTTAGGACTTTTAGCGTATCGTGTTGGTTTTCGCGTGTCATTTTAGTTTCAATTTGGTTTTAATGCGATGCGATACGTGTGATATGTAGGTACCCCCACGGTGATCTGAGGCGATGAAGATGATGGTGGCAATATCGACACCGACACGCAAGATACAAGGTGAGTAGATTTATATCTACGGGGAGAAGTCGGGTGGATGGCGTATAGCACCCCCGCAGTTCGTGGTGATGTATACGAATACGCATACACACATATATTGATTATATATTGTATGAGTTTATTGATGATAAAGCTAGATTCTAGGTGTTCTTGGATTGGTTTAGTGTTAGTTGCGAAACCCTAGAGTAGTGGTTGCACTCACACACACGCACACACATACTTGCATACATTCTTTCCTTTACCTGTGCGTATATGAGGATGTGTATATTTACACATGGGTATGGGACTATGTGTTCATATACTGGATTTGAGGATAGTACTTGGGATTTGAGATGAGTCGATGAGATTGGGCTTGAGGCCATGAGATCGGTGATGTGATTTGGTTCGTATTTGAGATACGACATAATGATTTAGCGGGTCCTTTGAAGTAGTGTTTCATACACCTACATTCATACATAGACGGTATCAATATTGTACTAGACGTAGGTCATTATCCCGGATCATGATATTTGATAAAGAAGATACCAGATGAATAGTGTGATTGATGTAACTTTGACCCGTACCCAGATTTGGAAAGCCGTACGACGGATTTACGTACGAGCTATATACTGACGATAGATCCGCACTCTCGACTTGGGAATATCTGATTATAGATATGGTATCGGATGTGATATTATCGAGGCGGGATCACCGACTATATATATATATATGTATGTATCGACTAAGATGCTAGGCGGTTTCCTTACCTTCCGTTAGTCTGTTAGCTCAGCCGTATAGTTTAGTGTAATTGTTAGACTAGATTCGACTCCTACCTATTTCAAAAACCAACGAATCGTGGATATTTTAAAAGACGGCCCAAAGGATTCTACGGATATTTCAAAGGACATATCTTTTCTTAAAAACACCGTAGCCCTTATTTGCAAAACACCACGATTCGTGTTATTTCAAAAGGCACTACTGCATGACATATAGTTATCATTGTGTTTAGTATTCAGCTCCCACGCATTATTTGTAAGTGCACGGCGGCGCCCCGGCCGTCGATCCGACGCCGGAGATGCGGAAATGAAAAACTTTGCAAACTAGCAAACCGGCACCACCGCGCACTTTTAACCCGGATCGGGCCATTAACCTAGCTATTAGCAAACAACAAGATAGGTAGAGAAGTATACCAAGCGATCCGTGTCCTTCGGTCTTCGTCTCCACTCCGATCTCCCGCGGAAACTCCGTCCGTCACCTCCTCGTCGAAACGGGCACCACATCGCCGAAGTCTTTTACGGGCTCCCACCTCTGGACCGAGACAACTCGGGCGCGAAGTTGGCTAGCCGACGCGTCCAAGATATGCCGTAGATGTAGTGTAGAATCTATGTCTCTTTGGGGTAGTGAAGTTGCCATGGATGTGGAGGAGAAAGAGGTTAAGGAAAAATGGTGCTTTCATTTTTCCTAGCATGAAAAATGAGATGAAGAAAATTGCTACCACTCAAAAATGAATCTCTCTCATTTCCCTCTCTCATGTGGCCGGCCCCTCATCAAGGAAATGGTGGAGAGAATAAGACTAAAACAATAAGGGAGGTGAGTATAGGAAATGAAAAGAGGTGACCATATCAAAAGGTTATGATAACAATGTCATATCAACTTTCATCTCATTTCTAATCTCAATTAAAGCAAAGAGTGGATGGAAAAAGAATCTCATCATGATGCCACATAATGCAAGAAAACCCCTCCACAAAATGTTATTTGCACACTTGCAAATAACCCCCTCCATCACAAAAGTCCGGCCGTGAAGGAACAAAGGAAAACCGGCCGGAACGGAATGCAAACTGGCAACTTCAGAAAACTGATCCCGTAATAAATCACAGGAAAATCCCGCTACTGCATATACATGCCCGCATTTGTATTCCCACTGAACACAAATGCAAAGAGACAAAACTACACTGTTTAATACTAGGATCCGGCTTAAGCTAAAGCCGGCTAGTAAAATCCGTCCGATCACGATCCGTGCAATACCGCACGTGTCTGATCGAACCATGCCATATCTCCATACGGCCTCTACAGCGTTTCGCCCGAAACTTGAGTAACTGTCTGTGTGGTGGACTCTAAAGACTCGTCAATACTATGGCTGTGGATTTAACCACTAGCACGTCAGAGGTATTAGCCATACATGACGGGCTACCAGCTATTGACCAAAAGGGATGTCGATGAGCGAACTCATCCTGACACCCTACTGAGCCTGTCAGTGATAATATCCGTACAGTCCGGTCCGTTCTTCTATGAGCATCGCATGGCGGGCCTAGAGGGTTGGTAAAAGTTAGACCCCCAAAAGCGGTACAAGTCGTGTCGGAGTATAGCCCAGAACACCCTGAGATACTACTGGAATACCTACCAGTAAATCTCCAGCCTTGGCCAAGTACTTTTTCATGTTCTGGCTCTCCTAGACACAGCGCGACCTCACCCCCAATACCGGGAGAGAAGAACCCCCGAAGATCCGCTCACTGCCTCCATGTCACGACCCGAAAGTACGGAACATGACCGGCACTTAAACTACGAACGTCTCGAGGCGTACGTAATCTAAGTAAACCAAAAACCCAGAAATCCAAACCAAGAAGAGTAGTAGAGAGTAGGAAAAACCAATTTAAATCAAGTAGTTTTAATAGCATAATCCGAATTATGCGGGTTTCTAAAAACATCAAAAATTTACTGAAAATTTCGGCAGAGTCTCCTTTGTAAATACTGGCTCCCAAACGGGATACAGCATGAATAGTATACGAAATCAATAAAAGGCATCCCCAAGCGGGAGCTAGCTCTTCGTCAATCGACGGTCACAACCACACAAGCAATATAATATACAACGCCAACGGCGAGGATCAAAAACTCAAAAGGGAACTCAAAACCACCAGAAATATAACGAGCGACTCTAAGGTCGAAAGAATAAACAACACTGGTCTCTATCTCAATAGATACATGTTTGGTTGATGGAATTTACTAGATACAACTGAATAATATCATACAAGGTAATATGATGGGTACGATACAAGAAAAACCCACCTACTAGCAAGTCACTCGAATGAAACTGAGCCCGCAAGCCGTAATGAAACCTGTACGGCAAACCTGCAAGAAACTGGGGCACAACGGGGGTGAGTTGCCAACTCATGAATAGAAAAACATCTACGCACAGAAATCGCATAAATAACGCAACCTAGGTCAATGATCATAATATATCCTCAAATATAGGTATAACAGGCAGCCTATAACAATGGCTAGGGTAATATCTAACCCGAGTATAATTTCATGTGCCCGTGTCAGTGCCTCAGGTAGCAATATATCATATGAATGAGGTATGAATGCATGAAACAGAATACATGTAAATGAAGAAACTGTTTTCATAAATTAGTGAGATTTCCTTCGTATTTTTAAACTGAGGTATCATAAATGAAATCAGCATCAACAGTGTCTAGCATCGACACAAAACATAAATCTCACTGTCTCGAAATATCAATGTCTCAATCTCAATATCTAGGGCGCCGTCAGTCCAGACCGGCCCCTACCATCCATCTCAAGACCACGACGGTATCCTCCAGATATCCGACGCATCGGGTAATATCACCGGTAGGTAGTGCTCCCCAGCCAGGCTCAACGTCAACACCACATTCCTCTTGCCCCGGGGTACCATATCGGGCCCACCATGTACCCGTGACGGTTCCTCCACTCCTCGACACGGATCTCCAAAACCACAGCAAACTCATGGTGGACGACACTTTACATCACTAGAAAACCGCAACATTTTATATTTTAAAAGATCATAAGTTGTAAATTTTGCGGCTTTCCCCGAAATCCAGAAATATCATAAATCTCAAGAAATCATCACAAGTGCATATGTCAATGATAATGAACTAGGCATGAACAACTGAATAACAGTATGCATGAAGTGGTAGGTAATAACTACAATGTCTAATATGACATATAAGGGAAGTACACTAATATCATGTCAACACTACTAGCTAACAATCTAAGTCAAGCAATTATATTCTCTAAAGTGTACGTGACATGGCAATTACCGATGAAGATGTGTGTGAGCCGGCAAGTAGGTGTACGTGGTACATACGCATCATCGGTAATGGTGCTGGTGTCCTAACAGCATGATATCAATAATGGAATATGCAGCAAAATAAATATGCGAGGCAGAGCGAACAACAATAATGTGCGGGAGCTGAATACTAGACACAACGATAACTAATCTGCAATAATCTAATATAAGTCCTACAAATGGTGCCTTTTGAAATAACACGAATCATGGGGTTTTGAAAATAGGGGCTACGGTGTTTTTATGAAAAGATACGTCGTTTTTGAAATATCCGTAGATTCCCTTGAGCTGTCTTTAAAAATGCCCACGATTCGTTAGTTTTTGAAATAGGTAAGAAGTCTAATCTAATCTAACAACTACACTAAACTATACGGCTGAACTAACAAGCTGAACTACAGGTAAGGAAACCGCCTATCATCTGAGTCGATACATATACATACCTGTATATGTATAGTCGGTGATCCCGCCTCAATAATATCATATCCGATACCATATCTATAATCAGGCATCCCAAGTCAAGAGTGCGGATCAATCATCAATATAGCTCGTACGTAAATCCGTCGTACGGCATCCCAATCTGGATACGGTTCAATATCACATTCATCATACTATTCACCTGGTATCTTCTTTATCAAATATCATGATCGGGGTACTGATCTACGTCTAGTACCATACTGATACCGCCTACGTATGCATGGACGTGTGTGAAACACTACGTCAAGGACCCGCTACAACGTCATGTCGTATCTAAGATACGAACCCTGCTATATTACCGATCTCACGGCCTCAAATCAAATCTCATCGACTCAGCTCAATCCCAAGTATCATCCTCAATCCGTATGTGAACACATAGTCCCATACCCATGTGAACACATAACTATAAAGAATCCCATGAGCACATATCAATAGGAATGTATGCAAGTATGTATGTGTGTATGTGTGTGTGTAACACTATCCTAGGGTTCGCAACACTAAAGTAATCCAACACACCAATATCCATCCTAAGCATCGTTATTAATCCCAAATAACATATAATAATTGTTGGTGTGTATACACATCCGTATACACCACCACGGACTGCGGGGGTGCTATACGCCATCCACCCGACTTCTCCCCGTAGATATAAATCTACTCACCTGGTCCTCGCTAGCCGGTGCCGACGTCGCCACGTGCTTGCTTGTCGTCTCGAAGTCCACGTGGGGGTACCTACATATCATAACGCACCGTATCGCATTAAAATCCGACTCATGACCAAATCGACACACGAATCTCACATAGGTCAAAACCTATGGTTTGCTTTCACAAATCAACCCAAAAACCCTCGACATCGGCGTACAAACGCCGATTGATCGAGAAAAACACCAAACGTACCAAATCATGGTTTTACAATTCACCAAAATATATAAAATACGATGCAATTCATCAAAACCAATAAATTGATTAAATCGATTTATTACAAGAACCTAGTAAGCATCAATTAGCCGTTTCACTTTAAAACTCGATGTTTAAACGAAACTAATGGCCACAATATCCACCAATTATCATAACCAAGTTATAGAAACCATATCAATAATTTATTCTCATCAACTTGTATAAATTCCAAAATTCTAGTTTTGCAAAAATATCCAATTTAACACTTTTAAACGCAAAATTTCACAATTTAACAATTTATCTTGGCTTTGCATATTTTAAATGGTTAAACCACTCATGGAAACCTTAATGATATGCTAAAAACCCTAACTAGATTTTAATCCCACATTTTAATAAAATTTCTAAAACCTAGTTAGCAAATTAGCATAATTATCATAATTTGGGCAAATTAAATATAACAATATGCAAATTAGCTACAAGATTTGGTTTTGCATAACTTAAGATGCTAAAATACATCACACTACCATGAACAAATTAACAAAACCATAACTTTAATTTAACCCTTCTCTTGAATTTAAACTTGCAATTTAAAACCTAAATTAAACACCTAATTAAGTTGATTTAAAGTATCTAACATAAATTAAGCAAAAGGGTTAGAGTTATACCTTCACAAACCATGAGATCAAATATGGAACTTGACCTCCAAATTGAGATCTTTGCATCAAGATCCATGCTATAAGGGCTAAGGAAAAATGGGTAGGGAATGGATTTGGGATTTGTGAGGTTTTGTGTTGATTTGTGAAGCAATTTTGATGAGTTTTTTGAAGAGAAATGTGATGAGAAAAGAGGAGGGGCTGTTGTGTGCAGGAAATAGGGAGGGTCGGCCACTAGTGGGTGATTGGAGAGAGAGTGAGGTGAGAAAAGTAGCAAGTAAAGAAGTTCAAGTCAACACAAGGTCAAAGTCCAACACAATTATCCATTTTCTTTTCTTTTCTTTCATTTCCTTTCCTTTGAAAAACTCAAGTGGGAAAAATATGCTGGCTGCTGAATTCAGCCATGGGGAGGGGTAAGTGGGGGTGTGTGGGTGTGGGTACGGGTGTGGGGTGATGAAAAATCATAAATACAATACCCCAAACATCCATTTACGCTAAAAAAAGCCTTTTTTTTCAATAATTTCTAAACCGTTTTGGCAAATGATTTCGTTCCAAAAACCACATGACAAATTTTTATTTAATGTTTTATGATGCACAAAATTTGTTTCAACTCATTCCAATTTGTAATTTTCCCTAATTAAATGTATTAGTGACGGCTTAAATAATAATAAAATAATATTTTTTTCAGAAAATTTGAAATTTCACCAGCGGCTCAATAAACACCAAATAATAGCAATTACATAGCTAGAATATGTATATTTAATTTTTATAATAAGATATTTGTATTTTGACTTTTTACAGAAAACCCCCTCATTTTACCGATTTTCCGAAATTTCACCGAAACGATTTTCAAAATGCTACAATCTTCCCCCCTTAAAGAAATTCGGTCCCCGAATTTAAATTCAAACTCCCCCAAATACTAAAACATCTAAGAAAAACCATCAAGTCGTCGGGGCTCCGAAATTGTAAATACATTAAACAAATCCTAGCGCAGCGCATGCGCTTGAAAAATGAGTATATAACTCAAATCAAAACTCCGTCAAGCATCCCGCAATCATCGGAGTCATGGAGAAGACATCAATGCCAAATCCAAATCAAAACCAATATGATATAACTCGAAACTATACATGTAAATATCGAATCTATATCTGTAAGTATCTGAAGGAAATGCATGCCAAACCTCTTTAAGTCGCTGTGCAACGCGTATAACACTGCACGGTGGCGGACGTCTATCATAAGAAAATAACTATATACATATATACCTTTGTTTGAAATGTACGTTCCGCCGTTTTGGAAACAATTTAGAAGGGTCTCCTTATTTTAAACATTTCGTGTCATATCAGACACGTAGGTAAATACTGAGGCTATAGCTCGCTTTTTGGAAATCTCTTCCATAACTATCAATGCATGCAAAATATATTCAGGTACTGTCCTCTGACTAGTCCCGCTCAGTACGAAAACACATAGCAATATCATAAAAACGTACTGCTCTATAAGAAATCAATCCCAAAATATGCACATGAATACTACGTGCGTCTGGTGCGCACGGAAATCAAAATCTATGAATGTGCCATACATGCGCACAAAAACAATATCCAAGTGCATCGGGTGTGCACGAAACATCTGTTGTAGGCAACATGTGTGCCTGACAGCAAAATCAGGTGCATCTGACATGCACGAAAAAAAATCTCGATTTAGTGCATCTGGTGCGCACCAAAATCACCCATCAAAACATGCGCCCAACATGCGCGAAAATCCAAATCAGGTGCATCCATCGTGCACGAAATCATGAAATCCAATATCAAGCGTCGAACATGCGCAAAATCCAATCAGGTGCATAAAGTGCACAAAACAAATATCGAGTATCGCAATCGAAATCGAAGTCCAGTACATCTAAGTGCACAAAAGGCGTATCACTGCACTGCAAGCATATAATAACTATACAGAGTGCAGGAACCAAATCGTGTGCATGCATACGCACAAAACCAACTCAACTGTTTAAAACCGTAAAATCACAAACATGTGAAACTAAAGCACGAAAACGATATCAAGTGCAACACTGTGCAAAGATCGTAAATCCTCAATCATCAAAATCAAATCATACGAATAAATCACCCAAAACATCGTAATCAATAATGGCGGAACAGTACCGCTCAAGTGCATTCTCTAAGAATCTCGGCCAACTGTCGCGGTCACTAGTGGGACGTCTCGTCGATGATCATGAACTCTGTCCTGCTGGTGTGCGTAACCATGACCACTCCTGGGTCAAGGTCTTCACTGTGAATTACCAATCTTTCGGTCCATCGGCTCATCGGCCCTGTCAGGTGTGCTAACGGGGACGATTCCGTTCTGGCACTTCTCTGGTCATCTCTTGGTCAATCATCGCGACCACTCGTGAGACAGCATATCACTGGCGTCGGCCTCTGGCTCTCTGAATGTACGTGACACATCTGATCCTGGGTGCAAGTATCATTGCAGCAGTGTCCTGGAAGGAATCCTGCTCACGGTCTCTTCCATGTCTCGTCTCTGCCAACTGTCCAGAAGTCATTGTCCTTTCCTATATCTGCATCTTGCTCTGGAACGACTGCATACTCATCGCGACTCCTTCTGGAAGGTATATCCAGTATTCTGCCTCGGCATGCGCATCGCATCTCTGATGTCGGCGGAGGGGAACGTCATCACATCTAGATCTGGTACGAACCTCTTACTTCACTTTTCTCTAATGTCGTCTGCTTTGGACTCGTCTCGTCGCGGCTGCATGGACTGAGCTCCAACGGCTATCCTCGTATCGGGAGTCTCCCAAGAAATGCATCTCACCACCTAGCATCCGAATTAAGTCGAGCCATCCGATCGAGTCGTCAAAACCTCATAATCCCCCAAGAGCTCAACATCTTGGGCACAGTTTAATAGTATCGAGTACATACCACAGCATCGGTGGTCCAGCCGTAGAAGGGCAAACCCAAGCCTCACTAATGGCGCCGTGGAACTGCCGCAAACCCGAAGGTTCAAAGGCTTTCACACGGTCATTAAGTCGAGTTAGGGTTTCATTCTTCTAGAGGGACCATAGAATTGCCTGCATGTCTTTCCGACTACTTTAAACTTGGATAAATAGGTTTCTGACATTCGATTGTCTCTGTCGACTCCCAACGTCTCCGCGTGAAGTCGTCTCTAGTTGGAATCAATCTATCTGATGACCTAGCATCGGGGTAAGCGAACGAACCACCTGTCCTAGTCATTCATCATCGGGTGACTAGCGACCTTCTATCATCTATTCGTACAACTCGCCCCGCCATAGTTCCAACATATGGGGCGATATCTCGTCGCTCGCAGCAACAACTGGCTCGCTCGTCTGCACGCTGAACAGTGCCTCAATCATCAGGAGTAAGCAACACACCAACGGTCATCAAAATCTGGCTGGCCTCTGTCAGTGGCTCAATCCTCTAGTGTCGATCAGCACATCCGAGTAACCTCATAAAGGCGATCCGCCAAACGCTCGTGGCGCGGAAACACAGTAAAAAGACACATCTCTGCAATCGTGTGTCGCCGGAATTTCGCCCTGGTCAGTCCTCGTTCGTGATGAGCTTGTGCTGACCGCAACTCTAGCCGTAGCTCTCCCTGCCTGTAACCGTAGCAGCAAAACCAAACTGGTACCGACGAGGCTAGATCAGGAAGGAATATAATACTAAACAAGGAAATGTACATCCTAAGGCTTCATAAGTGGAGTGGCGTGTCGTAAATATACCGCGGAACATACCAACGGTACGTCACTCTACTTTAGTCACCTATTCTATCAACCAAGGGTCATCCTACGCTCCGAAGGTTAAAACCTAACGCTCTGATACCAACTTTGTCATGACCCGAAAGTACGGAACATGACCGGCACTTAAACTACGAACGTCTCGAGGCGTACGTAATCTAAGTAAACCGAAAACCCAGAAATCCAAACCAAGAAGAGTAGTAGAGAGTAGGAAAAACCAATTTAAATCAAGTAGTTTTAATAGCATAATCCGAATTATGCGGGTTTCTAAAAACATCAAAAATTTACTGAAAATTTCGGCAGAGTCTCCTTTGTAAATACTGGCTCCCAAACGGGATACAACATGAATAGTATACGAAATCAATAAAAGGCATCCCCAAGCGGGAGCTAGCTCTTCGTCAATCGACGGTCACAACCACACAAGCAATATAATATACAATGCCAACGGCGAGGATCAAAAACTCAAAAGGGTACTCAAAACCACCAGAAATATAACGAGCGACTCTAAGGTCGAAAGAATAAACAACACTGGTCTCTATCTCAATAGATACATGTTTGGTTGATGGAATTTACTAGATACAACTGAATAATATCATACAAGGTAATATGATGGGTACGATACAAGAAAAACCCACCTACTAGCAAGTCACCCGAATGAAACTGAGCCCGCAAGCCGTAATGAAACCTGTACGGCAAACCTGCAAGAAACTGGGGCACAACGGGGGTGAGTTGCCAACTCGTGAATAGAAAAACATCTACGCATAGAAATCGCATAAATAACGCAACCTAGGTCAATGATCATAATATATCCTCAAATATAGGTATAACAGGCAGCCTATAACAATGGCTAGGGTAATATCTAACCCGAGTATAATTTCATGTGCCCGTGTCAGTGCCTCAGGTAGCAATATATCATATGAATGAGGTATGAATGCATGAAACAGAATACATGTAAATGAAGAAACTGTTTTCATAAATTAGTGAGATTTCCTTCGTATTTTTAAACTGAGGTATCATAAATGAAATCAGCATCAACAGTGTCTAGCATCGACACAAAACATAAATCTCACTGTCTCGAAATATCAATGTCTCAATCTCAATATCTAGGGCGCCGTCAGTCCAGACCGGCCCCTACCATCCATCTCAAGACCACGACGGTATCCTCCGGATATCCGACGCGTCGGGTAATATCACCGGTAGGTAGTGCTCCCCAGCCAGGCTCAACGTCAACACCACATTCCTCTTGCCCCGGGGTACCATACCGGGCCCACCATGTACCCGTGACGGTTCCTCCACTCCTCGACACGGATCTCCAAAACCACAGCAAACTCATGGTGGACGACACTTTACATCACTAGAAAACCGCAACATTTTATATTTTAAAAGATCATAAGTTGTAAATTTTGCGGCTTTCCCCGAAATACAGAAATATCATAAATCTCAAGAAATCATCACAAGTGCATATGTCAATGATAATGAACTAGGCATGAACAACTGAATAACAGTATGCATGAAGTGGTAGGTAATAACTACAATGTCTAATATGACATATAAGGGAAGTACACTAATATCATGTCAACACTACTAGCTAACAATCTAAGTCAAGCAATTATATTCTCTAAAGTGTACGTGACATGGCAATTACCGATGAAGATGTGTGTGAGCCGGCAAGTAGGTGTACGTGGTACATACGCATCATCGGTAATGGTGCTGGTGTCCTAACAGCATGATATCAATAATGGAATATGCAGCAAAATAAATATACGAGGCAGTGCGAACAACAATAATGTGCGGGAGCTGAATACTAGACACAACGATAACTAATCTGCAATAATCTAATATAAGTCCTACAAATGGTGCCTTTTGAAATAACACGAATCATGGGGTTTTGAAAATAGGGGCTACGGTGTTTTTATGAAAAGATACGTCGTTTTTGAAATATCTGTAGATTCCCTTGAGCTGTCTTTAAAAATGCCCACGATTCGTTAGTTTTTGAAATAGGTAAGAAGTCTAATCTAATCTAACAACTACACTAAACTATACGGCTGAACTAACAGACTGAACTACAGGTAAGGAAACCGCCTATCATCTGAGTCGATACATATACATACCTGTATATGTATAGTCGGTGATCCCGCCTCAATAATATCATATCCGATACCATATCTATAATCAGGCATCCCAAGTCAAGAGTGCGGATCAATCATCAATATAGCTCGTACGTAAATCCGTCGTACGACATCCCAATCTGTGTACGGTTCAATATCACATTCATCATACTATTCACCTAGTATCCTCTTTATCAAATATCATGATCGGGGTACTGATCTACGTCTAGTACCATACTGATACCGCCTACGTATGCATGGACGTGTGTGAAACACTACGTCAAGGACCCGCTACAACGTCATGTCGTATCTAAGATACGAACCCTGCTATATCACCGATCTCACGGCCTCAAATCAAATCTCATCGACTCAGCTCAATCCCAAGTATCATCCTTAATCCGTATGTGAACACATAGTCCCATACCCATGTGAACACATAACTATAAAGAATCCCATGAGCACATATCAATAGGAATGTATGCAAGTATGTATGTGTGTATGTGTGTGTGTAACACTACCCTAGGGTTCGCAACACTAAAGTAATCCAACAAACCAATATCCATCCTAAGCATCGTTATTAATCCCAAATAACATATAATAATTGTTGGTGTGTATACGCATCCGTATACACCACCACGGACTGCGGGGGTGCTATACGCCATCCACCCGACTTCTCCCCGTAGATATAAATCTACTCACCTGGTCCTCGCTAGCCGGTGCCGACGTCGCCACGCGCTTGCTTGTCGTCTCGAAGTCCACGTGGGGGTACCTACATATCATAACGCACCGTATCGCATTAAAATCCGACTCATGACCAAATCGACACACGAATCTCACATAGGTCAAAACCTATGGTTTGCTTTCACAAATCAACCCAAAAACCATCGACATCGGCGTACAAACGCCGATTGATCGAGAAAAACACAAAACGTACCAAATCATGGTTTTACAATTCACTAAAATATATAAAATACGATGCAATTCATCAAAACCAATAAATTGATTAAATCGATTTATTACAAGAACCTAGTAAGCATCAATTAGCCGTTTCACTTTAAAACTCGATGTTTAAACGAAACTAATGGCCACAATATCCACCAATTATCATAACCAAGTTATAGAAACCATATCAATAATTTATTCTCATCAACTTGTATAAATTCCAAAATTCTAGTTTTGCAAAAATATCCAATTTAACACTTTTTAACGCAAAATTTCACAATTTAACAATTTATCTTGGCTTTGCATATTTTAAATGGTTAAACCACTCATGGAAACCTTAATGATATGC
This sequence comes from Agapanthus africanus, assembly GCA_030015575.1. Lineage (NCBI taxonomy): Eukaryota > Viridiplantae > Streptophyta > Magnoliopsida > Asparagales > Amaryllidaceae > Agapanthus > Agapanthus africanus. Next base: position 522,846,677 of record CM057337.1, read on the forward strand.
TAAAAACCCTAACTAGATTTTAATCCCACATTTTAATAAAATTTCTAAAACCTAGCTAGCAAATTAGCATAATTATCACAATTTGGGCAAATTAAATATAACAATATGCAAATTAGCTACAAGATTTGGTTTTGCATAACTTAAGATGCTAAAATACATCACACTACCATGAACAAATTAACACAACCATAACTTTAATTTAACCCTTCTATTGAATTTAAACTTGCAATTTAAAACCTAAATTAAACACCTAATTAAGTTGATTTAAAGTATCTAACATAAATTAAGCAAAAGGGTTAGAGTTATACCTTCACAAACCATGAGATCAAATATGGAACTTGACCTCCAAATTGAGATCTTTGCATCAAGATCCATGCTATAAGGGCTAAGGAAAAATGGGTAGGGAATGGATTTGGGATTTGTGAGGTTTTGTGTTGATTTGTGAGGCAATTTTGATGAGTTTTTTGAAGAGAAATGTGATGAGAAAAGAGGAGGGGTTGTTGTGTGCAGGAAATAGGGAGGGTCGGCCACTAGTGGGTGATTGGAGAGAGAGTGAGGTGAGGAAAGTAGCAAGTAAAGAAGTCCAAGTCAACACAAGGTCAAAGTCCAACACAATTATCCATTTTCTTTTCTTTTCTTTCATTTCCTTTCCTTTGAAAAATTCAAGTGGGAAAAATATGGTGGCTGCTGAATTCAGCCATGGGGAGGGGTAAATGGGGGTGTGTGGGTGTGGGTACGGGTGTGGGGTGATGAAAAATCATAAATACAATACCCCAAACATCCATTTACGCTAAAAAAAGCCTTTTTTTCCAATAATTTCTAAACCGTTTTGGCAAATGATTTCGTTCCAAAAACCACATGATAAATTTTTATTTAATGTTTTATGTTGCACAAAATTTGTTTCAACTCATTCCAATTTGTAATTGTCCCTAATTAAATGTATTAGTGACGGCTTAAATAATAATAAAATAATATTTTTTTCAGAAAATTTGAAATTTCACCAGCGGCTCAATAAACACCAAATAATAGCAATTACATAGCTAGAATATGTATATTTAATTTTTATAATAAGATATTTGTATTTTGACTTTTTACAGAAAACCCCCTCATTTTACCGATTTTCCGAAATTTCACCGAAACGATTTTCAAAATGCTACACTCCATGTGACTCGGGACTGTACCCAACTAAAACCTGTTTGCACGTCTCCTTTGAGCGTGGTAGGGTAGTAATCAAAGTACAGTGGAAAATCATACGAGACAAATGACGATCCTCAGGTCGATGAACTAACCTGTACACATGTCACCAGGGAACTGCTATCTGACGTCAGGTATAAGACCAACTAGCATGCTCCCGGCGAGTCCTGTCCGGTGTACTCATTACCCAATGAGCACCTGTATGCATCTTAGGTGAACCAATTGACACCAGTGGCTTGTGAGACCGGCCACCGCCCCTCGTCGGGGTCTCGACTGTATACACTAGTCTACTCTGGAGTATCGATGCCCTGTCTCGAAACTCCCTCGACTAGGGACCTTTTAAGGATGTGCTTATAGACTACCAGCTCCCACGTATATGATCGCCCTCATACTGCTGGCAGTCAAGCAAGAATCCTAGGGGCTCTATCAACGTGCAATAGTGACCTGTCAGGTCACCTAAAGCAGTACACGATGATAAAGATAAACCAGATTGCATACTATCATCTTGAGTAAGACTGTCCTACCGGAATAGGTCCTCCCTCAATCATTGCAATCACGTGCCTGTGATCCAATAATTGACTCTGAGGGCACTATCTCCAACAATCTCCCACTTGCACTCAAGGCAAATTATTGCGATGTCGCATACTCACAGCCCGTGTGATACCGAACACCCAACTCTTCTACTAGTCAGTCTCACAAATCCCGTTTGCGAAACTATTGCATTCGAGGAATAGCCTCAGTGAGTGGATCCGCTTTGATGTTTCTTTCTATGTCTCTCTATATCTCAAGTTCGCGGAGAAAACCATCTCCCGGAATGAGCAATACCTGTCTTAGAATGAGTCTGGATATCTGATGGGACCTAGTTCATAAGTGAACTCCAAATCCAAACTTCTTAGACTGTATCGTCAACTGAACTTAATCAGTATCCTGCGCCATGCCTCCCTCTGTATTTCCTTTGACCACCTGTCCAAAATACTGCCCTTCGTCAGAAGGAAAAACTATAACTCTGACAACCTCCTTGTCGTCTAGGTCACCTTGGAAGCCTGGAATGATAACTGTCTCCTGAATGAGGCTGTCGTTATCATATCCCTAGAACATCCACTTATGTTCTAAAACTGCTTCCGACTGTTTCTCCAGGATTGGATCAATGTCAACTTATTGCATCTACTGCAAAAACAACATCTGGTGTGGTACTTGACATCTCATGATTGACTCAATTGCCTAAGCAAGTGATCTGCCAATCATGCACATCCCTCTCCCCTTTAGTCAGTAAGACACCTTTAGAGAGGGTGACTCCATCACCTGCAGGTACACTACCATGCCAGGAGTCGTCCATTCTAAATACTCTTAGAATGCTGTCTAAGTACCCAGATTGGGAAACTACCCAAATCTAGATCTAAAACCATAGATCCAGAAACCAGTATGTCTGATATAATGTCCAAGTCCCATGTGGAGAAACCACTGTGTGACGACCAAAGTATAACCGATCGTAGTATAGGAATATCACTTCCTACTCTGTGTATGTCATCCAAATACCATGACATCACACCCTACTACCTTCTCAACAGATCCATCCCCTATTCTGATGAAGTCAAACTTATGACTGTCACATCAGAAATTGATGATCTAGCTCCGCTATATCTGCTTTAGTCTATAAATAGACATAAGCCACCTATCCACCAATGCTTCCGCTGCTCCCACTGACTACGACAACCCTCTGGCAGAGTCATATAGACGTACACTTCTAAAGCCAGTTTAGAACGAAGCTATACTCATCCTCCCGCCGGGTCTAACAGTCTGGAACAACAGCAATGGCAAGTGTGGGTAAACAAGAACTTCCCTGTCACCGTCCTTGAGGCTACCGGAGTACCTCTCGGGTACCTGAAGTTAACCATCTTATCTACGGAGTGGCCAATGGAATGTCAAACCAGATTGAATCTTTAGGTTCCTATCAAATCTTCAGTAATCGTTTGCGGTTCTGGAATCACTTCCAGTTCTACCATACTCCCACTACTGTTTTCTGAAAAAATCCATTTTTATTAAAACTGTGGCGAGTCTGGAACAATATCACTATTGATCTTCCAGATGGTAGAAAGTCAACCCTCGTCATAGCCTGGGTCAACCCACAAACAGCCATTACAGAAACGTGCCTTGAGTTATCCAGAGTCTGGTTTTAAGCATAAGCCGGACAACTCCCCGTACCTTAACAACGTTAAGATATGAACTGTTCTATATCCAATATAGAACCAGAGGCACTGATTTAATTGAACCAGATTCAAATCATGCAGCTGTCTCCAGTGCATGTCAACTAAATGGAAGGAGGCCGATCAACGTTACTCAACTTAGGAATACTTCCAATTATGAGTAACCTGAAAGAGAAGCAAGTTCTCTTAATCACTACTATCAACTGAATACCATACACAAGTATCTACATCTTCGACCACTTTGAAAAATCCCGATACTTGCAATATCTGGTTCTCTACTTTATTCATATACCTATAACTTCTCAAAATTCGGACCCTGTGTTTCCACGAAACACCTGTCTAAAAACTAGAGAAGTCATAAGTAAACCGAATATAGTACGAAGACCATCCCCTCTGTCCTAATGGACACTGGACAACATACAATACTCTGTATAAGTCCCTTGAGTCTAATAACTCACTCCCTGTGTGTTGCAGGTTGAAAACTGTACTTATGGTTAAGAAGAATTACACCGCTGTTTAATGCTCCTTACCTAACCATCCACTGATATAGGTAAATGTCGTAGACATAATTTCAAAAAGGTATATCCCACTCTATAAAAATAGATGTACAGATATATCAATTTGAAATTGGTGCATGATAGCGGATATTCAAAACCAAATATTTGCTGTCCGGTAAACAACCCAGGTGACTTCCTCAAATATCACCGATTACAACAAATCCCAATATAATGAGGATGATCACCTAATTCCCAATAACTTACTCCCACTCATCATCTGTAAAACCATACAGATGTGAGAATCATACCTGGTAAATACATACCCTGGAGTAAGTATCTAATCGGGAAATCAGTTTTCCTTTAACAGTACACAGTGAAACTGAAACATTGAAATGTTTCGATGGGGTATCCCGGTATTCCTAGTAATGCCTCTTCCATTATCCAGATTCACAACTGTAACCGTGTAATTCTTTTCCACCTTTCCAAATCCCTTTATATGTCTTTAGTCATTACCTTCTGTACACCCCTTTAGGCCAAATGGTTTTCTTCCTTCCCTACCGTTCGGCACCAGCCTATGGTTTGGAAGAAGACTATCCAATAAGCATAATGGGTGTACTGTCCTAATCCTAGGAGCACTCGCAATGCGAGAGAAGGTGAAGATAAAAGACAACCGAATAATCATTATTCATATTTCTCCTGAACCAGAATCCATCCCCGAACTGGAACAAGTTCCTTTCGAGTTCGTATATAACCATACGATGGAGTATCCAATAAACTGTGGATCTTCATAGTGATACGGAGTGTCCTGGAGAAATACAAAGGTGAAGTGGGAGTGGTAATGAAATACGTGGTTTGGTCATGAATAGCAGTCGCAATTTACTTTGCCCTCTTACTAATCCCTTGATATGTCTTTACTTAATACCTTCTGTATACCACCGTTTGGCACCAGCCTAAGGTTTGGAAGAAGACTATCCAATTTGCGTAATAGGTGTACTATCTCCTAAACCAAGGAGTACTCGCAACCTGAGAGAAGGTAAAAGGAAAATACAACTGAATAGTCCTATCCGTTTTCTCCAGAACCGGAAACCATCCTCGAATAAATTCCTTCGAGTTCGTATATAACCATACGATGGTTTTGTCCAATGGAAGTGGACGTTCGTAATAATACAGGGTGTCCTGGAGAAAAGGGTAAAAGTAGGAGTGGCAATGAGGTTGCAACTCTGACAATCCAAAAGCCAGTGTTTAAGAAGGTTCGGTCAACTTGGTCACTGAGTCATAGTCTAGGGTCGGGTCAATGGTCGCTGCCAAAGAGAGAGAGAAAAGAAACACTCAGCGTGCACTCTAACCTATATCAGAATGGTTACCAATTTATCTAATCTGGAAACCTCCCACTGTAACCTCAAATTCTCCTCCAAACATGAAAGAAGAATTAGTCGGGGTCACCCTAGGAGTAAACTAACTCATCAGTGGGAATCGGGATCCTACTATCATCGCATGATAACGTGACGGAATCCGCTCACGTCATCACACTCCAGAAGGTATGCGCATATCTGGCAAGTTTCAGTTTCCTTAGAAACTCCCGATGTGATTTTTACCCCATGCTCTTATGACCTTGACTTTGGCCAACATATCATAAGTCACATGTCAAGTTCTACCCGTAATTCTCCAGGTTAATTTGAGCCCACCCGTACATACCCTTGACTTTGGCCAAAATAGTAGTACGACTGCCCCAAACCAACGCATCTATCTATGCTGCATATGAATACCCAATAGCTACCAATCACCGTGCCTTGACTTTGGCCAACATACACAGCTTGAATACTATTGACCACCCATATGAAACGACGGAGGGCTACGAATGGTTTCTGGCGAAAACCTTTAACGTAATGAACTTGATATTGTTTAAGAAACCGGATAGCTTTTAAAAATATAGTGACGAAAACCTTTGCTAAAGAGGTCACTCCCGGTGAAGGGATCTCGGCTCTTTCCCCATAGAATGAGGTGCAGGATATTCCAACTGAATACCACGATGCAAAGCAAAAGTAATCGGCTATAGTGAAGTTATTACCCTGACGCAAACTTCTGTCCAAGGGGTCACTCCCGGTGAAGGGATCTCGGTCCTTGCCTCGTCGACTGAGGAGCAGGATATTCCAACTGAATACCACTATGCAAAACAAAAGTGAACGTCCTTGCAATAACAGCTTTTTGAAAAATGTTCCAACAACATCAGAATAGGTTTGTTTATCTTGCATTGATCCAAATCAATGTAGTCCCATCAATTGATTGTAGGGTTGCTGGGCAGCGCACAAGGATCTACGAGGCATCAACCATGCCCGATTAAAAAAATAGCCGTGCCGAACAACCTGAAGCCGGATCTTTAAACTAGAGTTTAGGCGAAAACTAACATGCTAAACACTTTAACACTAAGTGAGAAGGATTACAACCTTTGTAGATCCGGTCCTTCACTTCATAAGCTCCATGTTGTGGTCCCTTCGCTGCGATCATCGGGTTCCGGACTCTCGAGAGGTTCCACGAAGAGAAAGATGCAGTCTTGCTTCCGATCTTCGATACAAAGATGATCTACCTTGAAGTTTCATTAACACAAGCTAACACTCACTAAAATTGAGTGAACACTCTCATCTAAAGGGCAAGGGAAGATGAGGATGATGAAGTAGGATTTTTGCTCTCTTTATTTATCTTTTTCTCATATTTATTCATCACTTGGAAAAAGCTAGTAAGCTTTTTCATGGAAGAAAGAAGAAGGAAGAAGATGAACAATATGATAAGAATCCTTTTGTGATGAATAATGCAAAGAAGATAATGATCAATAATGCAACCATGGTTAACTTAACCTTTGTAGAGAATTAACCAAGGCTAGGGTTTGGGTTAGGTTAAGAATGAGTCACTTGAAAATATCTTTTCCAAAACAAAAAAGAAAACCTTCTAGAATCTACTAGAAGTCATTAACCCAAATCAAACCCTAATCTTGATTAATCTTTACTAAACATGTTGCATTAGTTATCATATCATGTTATAATATTATATATCACATATATAATATTTATTGTAACCAAATAAAATAATACAATTAACATATATCGCATATATATCAATGTATTACCCGAGTGAGAAAAAGAATCTTTTAGTGAGCTAATATTAGCTAATGTAATTTAATATATCATATATATTATTATAAATTAAATTATCGAATCAACACTTGATCCGACAATCCGGCTATATCGCATATAACCGACTAATATTTATCCGTACCGATTCATCGAATCAATACTTGATCCGATTACCCGGCTGATATCAAATATCGCGAGAATAGAATACGGTATCTCATATCGTATTATCCTCGGTCCCGCACATATCACATACGTGCCCCTACTCTGTTTTGCCTGAGCCAAGAAACCTCTGTGTAGGACTCTAAAGAATTGTCAATACGCCGGCAGTAGGTGATGATCATAACAAACACCCACAAGCTGCAAGCGGTCAGCTAAACGTAACAGCTACCCAGGTATTGAGCGCTCAGAAGATCAACAAGCAAGCCTGTACATTCTCCTGTGAATCCAAACAGTAACACTCCCGTACAGTCCAGTCTCGTCGTCTGATATGTCGCATATCTCGCCTAGGGGTGGTAAACGTCAGACCCCAGTAGCTTGATAAGTCGTGTCGATTTGAGATCTATAACAGTTCGAGAAACTACTGATAATACTTACCAGTAAATCTCAGCAACCCTGGCTAGGGATTTTCGGTTATAGCCAATAGAACACAGCACAACATCAACTCCCTATATCGGGAGAGACGAATCCCCTCCTATCGCTCATTGCCTCCATGTGAATCGGGACTGTACCCAAAAGCCACCTTTTTGCACGCCCTCTTGGACGTGGTATGATGGAAATCAAAGCACAGTGGGAATCACACAAGACTCTATGACGATCTCTGGTCAACAGACTACTCTGTACCAGTGTCACCGGAGAACTGCCATCTGACGTGAGGTATAATACCATCTGGGAGTTCTCGGCAAGTCCGTCCAGTGTACCCAGTCTCCACTGAGCACCCGTACACCATCCTTGATGTCAAACACCGATGGATATGGGATCATCCATCGCTCATCATATGGGTCAAGATGCGTATACGCTAGTCTACTTTGGTGTATCGATGCCCTGTCTCGATACACCCTCGACTAGGAACAGTTATAGGATGTACTCGTCGACTACCGTGGCCCCACTAGTATGATCTCATCATAGTCCCAGTAGTCGAGTACATATCCTAAGGGCTTTATCAACATGTAATATATAGACAATCAGAGTAGATGTTAAGATAAAGTACAACCAGATAGCATACTATCATGTCGAGCAAGAAAGTCCTCCCTATATATGTCCAAGCATCCATTACAATATACATCGTATGTACAGTAATGGCCTCTAGGGCATACATATAACTAACAATCTCCCACTTGCACTAGGGCCATCTGTTGTGGTATCGCATACCCAACAATTAGCTGTGGTTGAAGTATCTCATACTCAACCATCCCATAAAAGTCTCTACTGGGAAAAAGGCCTTTGTGAGTGGATCCGCGCTGTTGTCCTCTGTGTCTACTCTCCTAACCTCGATCTCCCTGGAGATCAACCATCTCCATGATCAGGTGATACTTCCTAAGAATTATATCTGGATTTCTGATGGGATGGTAGTTCCTTGGCTAAAGCCACAACTCCATTGTCTCACAATGGTAGGAACGAAGTTCATCTTATGAACTTATATATCCAGACTGCCTCTTTGGTAGTAACCTTGGTAACGATGTATCTTGCCTTTAATCGTCTAGTATGTCACGGTATCTAGCTTGGAACTCTTCCAACATACCGTCCCTCCACTGAGGGTAAAGACAATGCCTGCGACTGACATTCAGTCGTCCTTATCACCCTGGAACCTTTCCAGTGATTCTCCCCAGGATCGATTGATACCATCTCACTGCAACTAGTGAGTATCCTAATATCCAATTAGATCTATCTCATAGATCCAAAACCTAGGATTTAGGAGGTATCACCTTGATCCTATATGGAGCATCCTTGTGATAAGCGGAGATTGACCGAGCGTAGCATAGGAAACTCCTTCCCTATCAAGAGTATGTCATCCACGTACTCTACGAGGATTACCATCATACTCTCTACTACCTTTTTGTATATACAAGGTGTAAGTCCATGCTACCTCTCCCGGTACTTTCGGGCATGCGGAATTTGACGAAAAACAATTTTCTAGAGGTGGTAACATGGACTCAAAACCGGATCTTTGTTAAACATCTAACTAACAACCTAACTAGGAGTTGTTAACTACTCGGTTAGGGGGTTATACCTTTCTTTCTTGAACTCCTTCGTCTTCAAGCCTCGATGGTTGTCCGGATCGGCTTCACTCCGTCGTCTCCTTGCGCCGAAGATAGATCCACCTGAAAGCTTCTACCTTTGGCTTCTTCTTCGGTCTTTGAAGAAACTAGTTCACTTGGTTTGCTAAACCTTATGAACTAGAATGAGTAGAGAAGAGTGTGTTGGGATTTTACTCTATGGTTCTTGTTTCTCAACACATGAGACAAGTGAACCATAGACAAAAGAGAGGGAGAGCAAGAGGAAGGAGATGAGAGCTCAAGAACAAGAGAGAGAGTGAGAATGATAGAATGATAGGAGACTTTTCTCTCTTGGCTCTCATAATCCAAAACCATCATCACAAAATAGTAATCAAGTATTGTGTAAATGGTTTAAGCTACAATAGCCATATCATTTCATGCACTCATTTCTCACAAGAGAAACAAGCAAGTAAAAAGTCTTTGCCATGAAATGATAGCCATTGTCATCATGATGGTCAACTAGTCCAACCTAGTCAACCGGTCAACAAAGTCAACAGGTCAACAAAGTCAACAAGTCAACAAAGTCAACCCCTCAACAACCATGTCACCACAATACTTAATTAATATTATTTTTAATAATATTCTCGTTAGGGTTGAGCAAAAAGTCAATAGTCAACAGTCAACGGTCAACAACCCTAATGAGAATCCTCTGCCTCTGTCTCTCTGTCAATTGTGCATACACACCCGCATCCGCGTTCCGAGGAACACGAATACACACTGGATAAATCCAATCCCAAAACGTACACTAGGATCTGGCTTAAACCAAAGCACGCTAGTGTTAACTGTCCGGACACTAAACGTGCACAAGTGCACGGATGTGACTGAACCCTGTCGCAAAACCATGCGACCTGTCGCAAAACCATGCGACCTCTACTCTTTTGCCTAAAGGCGAATAGCTTTCTGTGTGGGACTCTAAAGACTCGACACTACGCTGGCAGTGGGTTTAACTACAGACCGCAAGCGGCACTAGCTGTGCGTAACGGTCCCCAGGTAGATGCCGACAAGAAGACTGACGAGGTGAAACCCATCTGAACTCCTACTGAGCCTGAATGTGACAATCTCCGTACAGTCCGGTCGGTTCGTCTGATACATCGCATGGCGGGCCTAGGGGGACGGTAAACGTCAGTCCCCTAATAGCGGTACAAGTCGTGTCGGAGTGAAGCCCAAAACACCCTGAGAAAACACTGGAAGCCTACCAGTATATCTCGATTGCCCTGGCCGGGACTACTCGTGTAATGGCTCTCCTAGACACAGCGCGATGTCAACCCCCAATACCGGGAGAGACGAATCCTGTCTAACCGTCACTGCCTCCAAGTGCTTCGGGACTGCACCCAACTACCACCTGTTTGCACGACTCCTTTGAGCCATGGTAGGGTAGTAATCAAAGCACAGTGGGAACACACTCGAGGCGAAGTGACAGTGTCAAGTCAGCGGACTAAGCTGTACTCATGTCACCTGGGAACTGATAACTGACGATAGGTATAATACCAACCGGTCAGTTCCCTACGAGTCCTGTCCAGTGTACTCGTAACCTAACGAGCACCCGTATACTATCTCCAGTACGACGTACTGATGGCTGTGGGACAGACCATCTCCCAGACTGGGATGAGAAGCGCATACGCTAGTCTACTCCGGAGTATCGATGCCCTGTCTCGATAGTCCTGCGACTAGGGACCTGTATAAGGATGTGCTTATAGATTACCCAGCCCCACTAGTGTGACTGCCATCACAACGCTGGTAATCAAGCAAAGATCCTAAGGGCTCCACTAATGTGTATAGGTGATATACTAAAATAAACACATGTACACATTGAAGTAGAAACAAACCAAGTAGCATACTACTATATTGAGCAAGATTGTTTATACAAGGTGAATATCCCAAGCTTCCATTAAGTAATATACAAACTAGTATGATACAGTAATGGCCTCTAGGGCATATACACTAACAATCTCCCTCTTGCACTAAGGCCATGTACTGGCGTATCGAAGACCTATCATCTCGATCAGCCGCTCGAACTGAGTCTGGGGCAAGGCCTTGGTGAATGGATCTGCAGTGTTATCTTCTGAAGCGACCCTCCGAACCTCGATCTCCTGGCGATCCACGATCTCCCTGATCAGGTGATACCGCCTCAAGATGTGTCTGGATCTCTGATGGGACCTGGGTTCCTTCGCTAAAGCTATAGCCCCGTTGTTGTCGCAATACAGAGGTATTGGATCAACAATGGACAGAACCACCTGAAGTTCTTTCAAGAACTTCCTCATCCAGACAGCTTCTTTTGCGGCATCAGATGCAGCGATGTATTCCGCTTCCATCCTCGAGTCTGCAACGGTTTCTTGTTTGGAACTCTTCCAACACACCGCCCCTCCATTGAGGGTAAAGACAAAACCCGACATGGACTTGGAATCATCCTTGTCACTCTGGAAGCTGGAGTCAGCAAAGGCCTCGATCTGGAGGTCTTTTCCGCCATACACCAAGAACATCTCCTTAGTCCTTCTCAGGTACTTGAGAATGTTCTTTACCGCTATCCAGTGTTTCTCCCCAGGGTTTGACTTATACCGGCTTACCACACTCAGTGCATAAGCTACATCCGGTCTGGTACACAACATCGCATACATTATAGAGCCTACCGCAGAAGCGTAGGGTATAATAGACATGCGATCCCTCTCCAAATCAGTCTTGGGAGACATCTCTATAGAGAAGGTGATTCCGTGACAAGCCGGTAGGTTACCGCGCTTGGAATCTTCCATACTGAACCTTTTCAGTATGGTGTCGATGTACCTGGACTGCGAAAGTCCTAATATCCTCTTGGATCTATCACGATGGATCCGGATCCCCAGGATGTATGAGGCATCACCCAGGTCTTTCATGGAGAACCTGTGTGACAAGAACCCCTTGACAGATTGTAGCATAGGAATGTCATTTCCTATTAAGAGAATGTCATCCACGTATAAAACGAGGAATACTACAGTTCTCGCTACAAATCTACTATAGATGCATGGTTCATCTGGATTTTTGATAAAGCCAAATTCCTTGACCGTCTCATCAAAACAGATGTTCCAACTCCGCGATGCCTGCTTTAGTCCGTAAATGGACTTAAGCAACTTGCACACCTTTCCGCTGCTCCCACTCTGAATGAAACCCTCTGGCTGATCCATATAGATACACTCCTCTAAATTTCCATTTAGAAAAGCGGTCTTTACGTCCATCTGCCAAATCTCATAATCGTGGAAGGCAGCAATGGCAAGAAGGATCCGAATGGATTTCAGCATAGCTACTGGAGAAAAGGTCTCATCATAGTCCAAACCAGGTCTTTGACGAAAACCCTTTGCAACCAGTCTAGCTTTATAGGTCTCAACCTGTCCATCTACACCAATCTTCCTTTTGAAGATCCACTTGCATCCTACGGGTTTTACCCCGTCTGGAGCAATGTCCAACGTCCATACTTTGTTGGTGTACATGGACTCCATTTCGGTCCGCATTGCATCCAGCCATTTTACCGAGTCGACGCTCTGAACGACTTGCTGGAAGCTAGTAGGCTCATCATAATCTATGATGCAATCCTCTCTATCCCCGTCTATGAGAAAACCGTAGTATCTCTCGGGCGGATGAGACTGCCTACTACTCCTGCGGAGCGGCGTAGGAATGTCCTGTTCTTTTGAACCCTCTGGTTCCACTAAGCTTTCAGTAATAGCTCGTGGTTCTGGAATTTCTTCCAGTTCTACTGTGCTCCCACTTATCTGGGTTTCCAAAAACTCAGTTTCCAAGAAGTAGGCATGACGAGAAACAAGAACTTTTTGTTCCTCTTCGCAGTAGAAGAAATATCCCTTGGAGTTCTTTGGATATCCCACGAACTTACACTGTACTGAGCGTGCCTCGAGCTTGTCCGCATGCTGCTTTTTAACAAAAGCTGGACATCCCCATGTCTTAATGTGCTTAAGATAGGGTCTCTTCCCACACCACATCTCATATGGTGTAGTAGGCACAGTCTTAGTTGGAACTCGGTTCAAAAGGTATGCAGCTGATTCTAGCGCATACCCCTAGAATGATCGCGGTAACTCAGCGTTACTCATCATGGACCGTACCATATCCAATAGGGTTCGGTTCCGTCTCTCCGATACACCGTTATGTTGCGGAGTGTATGGAGGAGTAAGCTGAGAGAGAATTCCGTTTTCTTTTAAATAATCCAGGAACTCGGCACTTAAGTATTCTCCACCTCGATCCGATCTTAGAATCTTGATACTTTTGCCGGTTTGTTTTTCTGCTTCATTCTTATATTCCTGGAACTTTCCAAAGGCTTCGGACTTATGTTTCATTAAGAAGACATAACCGTACCTTGAAAAGTCATCCGTAAAAGTAATGAAGTAAGAATAACCGCTTCGCGCATGTGTTGACATTGGACCGCACACGTCGCTGTGTACGAGTCCTAAGAGCTCGCTCGCTCTTACTCCGTGTCCAGTGAATGGAGTTTTTGTCATCTTTCCTTTGAGACAGGATTGGCAAGTGGCATACGATTGATATTCGAACGGATTCAAATATCCTTCTGTATGTAACTTCGTCAACCTTCTCTCATTGATGTGACCTAGTCTAGAATGCCATAAGAAAGTCTGATTTATTTCCGGAGACTTTCTTTTGTGTGTATTCTGGACATTGAAAATCTGTGGTTGGTTTAATACGTATATACCATTGCTCAATGTACCTGACCCAATCAAAACTTGATTAAGGTGAATGTTTACAACATTACTTACAAACGCAAATTCATAACCTTCTTTAGAAACTAAAGATACAGAAATGATATTACAAGTTGCGTTGGGTACAAAAAAGCAATTACGAAAACCAAAACATGTCCATCTGACATTCCCAGGTGATAGTCCCCTACAGCCTTAGCATCCATGCTAGCTCCGTTTGCAACTCTGAGGGTCATGTCACCTGCCTTCAAAACCCTACGGTTTTTCAACGCCTGCAAAGAATTACAGATATGAGATCCTGATCCGGTATCCAATACCCAGGAAGTAGAGTTTATTTAAAGACAGTTTTCAATAACATACACACCTGAAGCTGAAGCCGCAACCTGCTTCAATTCCTGTGTCCTGGCTTTCCAAGCCCTGCAATCATTCTTCTAGTGTCCTTTCTTATGACAATAGAAGCATTCTTCTTTATCCACAAGCTGCCCCACTTTCTTTGTTACTTTTGCTTTTCCCTTCGTATCCACTTTACTAACACCGCCTCTTGGTTTGGCGGGGGCTTTCTTCTTCTTTCCCTTGGCTTTCGCCTTGGACCTAGAAGAGGAAGATCCTCCTACAAACAAAATGGATGTTTCCCTACCTTTCTGTAGGGTGCCCTCTGCACTCCTCAGCATGTTGAGGAGTTATGAAAGTTCAACTTCTTTTTCTTGTAAGTTGAAGTTCAGGATAAACTGGGCGTAAGTGGAAGGAAGGGACTGGAGAATCAAGTCCGTATAGAGCTCGTTCTCTAACGTGGTCCCAAGTTCCGCGAGCTCCTCAATGAAGCCAATCATCTTAAGCACGTGTTCCGCTACCGATGATCCGATGGCCAACCTTGCCGAAAATAACTTCTTCGACACTTCGTATCTTGCGATACGAGACTGCTCTCCATACAGTTCTTTTGTATGGAGAAATATGGATTCATGGTCCATATTCTCGTGCCTCCTCTGATGTTCGTTGTCCATAGAGGCAAGCACGAGACATTTGGCCTTCGCGCAATCTAGTTCCCAGGTCTTACGGATTTCCTTATCCGCGACGCTGGTTTTGGGACCTGGGACAGGGGGAGCTTTGGTGGTAAGAAGATACCCCAGCTTGTCGTAAGTGATTGCCATTTTGACATTCCTGAGCCAATCTTTGTAGTTTGGCCCTGTCAGTATGTTTTTATCTAGAAGTAACTTAAGTCCAGTCATGTCGATTGGTCGCTGCAATTAGGAGAGAGAAGAAGAAACACTCAGCATGATGCTCTTGCAAGTTTAGAGTGGTTTTTAGTTTGTCTAAACAGGATGGCTCCCACTGTTTCTCGAATCCCTCATCAAACCAAAAAGGAAGAATTAGTCAGGATCAATCTCACCGTACAATACTGGCTTAACCGTTTGGCCAGGCTGGTGTCGGTACTTCGAGGGAGGTTTTCCAACGCTTTCGCGAAGTTTCTTAATTTAAGAACCTCTTTTCCCTGGGGGCGTAGCCCCGCTAACACCTTTCTAGACACCTACTAGGTTTATAGCATTGATCGTTAAGTGAGAAATTTCCCGAGGAGTAGCATATACTCACAGTAGGATCGGGATCCAAATATCATTGCGTGACGAAACTGAAGGAATCCTACCAGAATCATCACACTCCAAATGGTATGCAACACTAGCAAGTTTCAGTTCTTTTGAAACTCCCGATGTGGATTTTTGCCCCATGCTCTTATGACCTTGACTTTGGCCAACAAATCATAAGTCACATGTCAAGTTCTACCCGTCGTTCTCCAGGTTAATTTGAATCCACCCGTACCTACCCTTGACTTTGGCCAACAAGGCAGTACGACTGTTCCAAACCAACGCATCTATCTATGCTGCACATGAATACCCAATAGCTACCAATCACTATACCTTGACTTTGGCCAACAAACACAGCTTGAATACTATTGACTATTCATGTGAAACGACGGAGGGCTACGAATGGTTTTTGCGAAACCGTGAACGTAGAGAACTTGATATAATTGATGAAACGAGATAGCTTTTAAAAGGAGTGGCTCAAACTCCGCATTTTAAAAGTTTGTTTTGAAAAGAACCGAGTGGTTTTTCGAAAGTGTTCCAACGACTTTTACTTGGTTTATTTTCTTGCATTAGTTCTTTTAATGCGTGATATTCTTGCATTAGTTCTTTTAATGCGTCCCATCATTTAATCCTACCATTGCAGAAAACAACCAAAATATGACGTACGCTTATGCCATTCGCATTCGCCACGGGGCCCCGTCATTACCCGTTAGGTTACTTAACTAACGACAGAGCGGGGGCTGGGCTAGCGCGGCTGTAAAACATAAGCAATGCCTAAATAATATCATATATAGATATATTGCAATGATAGCCATTTCAGATCACAGATGAAAACATTGGATATACTAGGAACCTACAATTCGTACGACCCTGTAACGAAAAGCAGATTACACGGTCGCGGTGAATAGCCAAAACCCCACCCAAGACCCCTACGGGTGCGGCAAACTACCCGCCAAGTACCCGAAGCGAAGCAACCTCCCTCATCTCCGTGAGTAGGCCACTCGGCACTTCGGCATACCCGGTAGTTTGTGCACCCCCTCCATGGGTCTATCCTAGGAGCAAAAACAGTAAAAAGAAATTATACAATGACGGCTACAACCCCGACCCGGTTGTGCGGCCATACAAATAATTATTACATCAATTTACAAATTTACATGAATTGAAAGAAAAGAAAACTCTCGTCTCACAACCCCCGGCTATTCACCCGCGACAATCTAATGAATTCATATACACAATCCAATGATATTACAGATCACAGATTTGTATAACCCCCACTAATCGACATATAGCGATTAGTAGACGTTCAATACAAATATCACATCACAGAAAAACCCGTCAGCTTAAGTCTTTTAGAAGTTCGATCAAAAATACGGATTTATAGGCCCCAAATACAAAATTTTCGTTCTGGAAAATCTGGGCAGAAAATACATATTCCAAAAATCCCAAAACAACCCCAGAAATACACTGCACCAAATTTGGACCTCGGCCGAGTCAACTCGGCCGCGGAACCGCGGCGGGAGCGTGCTCCCGCCGCGTTTCCGCGGCTCTTTGAACGGTTCGTGGGACCAAATTTGGTGGTTATTCAAACAAAAGCCCGGGCCGATTTTTAAGATGAAAATTATCAACTTTTGAACAGAATAAAAATCGGCAGAAACTTGACAACTCGGGTTCGTTTCGTGAC
Organism: Agapanthus africanus; assembly: GCA_030015575.1. Lineage (NCBI taxonomy): Eukaryota > Viridiplantae > Streptophyta > Magnoliopsida > Asparagales > Amaryllidaceae > Agapanthus > Agapanthus africanus. The sequence continues at coordinate 522,863,916 of CM057337.1, forward strand.
TTTTTCTTTGATCGATCTTCTAGTTACTTTGCTAACATGTTAGATAGAGTTTAACTAGGCTCTGATACCACTGTAAGTCCATGCTACCTCTCCCGGTACTTTCGGGCATGCGGAATTTGACGAAAAACAATTTTCTAGAGGTGGTAACATGGACTCAAAACCGGATCTTTGTTAAACATCTAACTAACAACCTAACTAGGAGTTGTTAACTACTCGGTTAGGGGGTTATACCTTTCTTTCTTGAACTCCTTCGTCTTCAAGCCTCGATGGTTGTCCGGATCGGCTTCTCTCCGTCGTCTCCTTGCGCCGAAGATAGATCCACCTGAAAGCTTCTACCTTTGGCTTCTTCTTCGGACTTTGAAGAAACTAGTTCACTTGGTTTGCTAAACCTTATGAACTAGAATGAGTAGAGAAGAGTGTGTTGGGATTTTACTCTATGGTTCTTGTTTCTCAACACATGAGACAAGTGAACCATAGACAAAAGAGAGGGAGAGCAAGAGGAAGGAGATGAGAGCTCAAGAACAAGAGAGAGAGTGAGAATGATAGAATGATAAGAGACTTTTCTCTCTTGGCTCTCATAATCCAAAACCATCATCACAAAATAGTAATCAAGTATTTTGTAAATAGTTTAATCTACAATAGCCATATAATTTCATGCACTCATTTCTCACAAGAGAAACAAGCAAGTAAAAAGTCTTTGCCATGAAATGATGGCCATTGTCATCATGATGGTCAACTAGTCCAACCTAGTCAACCGGTCAACAAAGTCAACAAAGTCAACCCCTCAACAACCATGTCACCACAATACTTAATTAATATTATTGTTAATCATATTCTCATTAGGGTTGAGCAAAAAGTCAATAGTCAACAGTCAACGGTCAACAACCCTAATGAGAATCCTCTGCCTCTGTCTCTCTGTCAACTGTGCATACACACCCGCATCCGCGTTCCGAGGAACACGAATACACACTGGATAAATCCAATCCCAAAACGTAAACTAGGATCTGGCTTAAACCAAAGCCCGCTAGTGTTAACTGTCCGGACACTAAACGTACACAAGTGCACGGATGTGACTGAACCCTGTCGCAAAACCATGCGACCTGTCGCAAAACCATGCGACCTCTACTCTTTTGCCTAAAGTCGAATAGCTTTCTGTGTGGGACTCTAAAGACTCGACACTACGCTGGCAGTGGGTTTAACCACAGACCGCAAGCGGCACTAGCTGTGCGTAACGGTCCCCAGGTAGATGCCGACAAGAAGACTGACGAGGTGAAACCCATCTGAACTCCTACTGAGCCTGAATGTGACAATCTCCATACAGTCCGGTCTGTTCGTCTGATACATCGCATGGCGGGCCTACGGGGGCGGTAATCGTCAGTCCCCTAATAGCGGTACAAGTCGTGTCGGAGTGAAACCCAAAACACCCTGAGATAACACTGGAAGCCTACCAGTATATCTCGATTGCCCTGGCCAGGGACTACTCGTGTAATGGCTCTCCTAGACACAGCGCGATGTCAACCCCCAATACCAGGAGAGACGAATCCTGTCTAACCGTCACTGCCTCCAAGTGCTTCGGGACTGCACCCAACTACCACCTGTTTGCACGACTCCTTTGAGCCGTGGTAGGGTAGTAATCAAAGCACAGTGGGAACACACTCGAGGCGAAGTGACAGTGTCAAGTCAGCGGACTAAGCTGTACTCATGTCACCTGGGGACTGATAACTGACGATAGGTATAATACCAACCGGTCAGTTCCCGACGAGTCCTGTCCAGTGTACTCGTAACCTAACGAGCACCCGTATACTATCTCCAGTACGACGTACTGATGGCTGTGGGACAGACCATCTCCCACACTGGGATGAGAAGCGCATATGCTAGTCTACTCCGGAGTATCGATGCCCTGTCTCGATAGTCCTGCGACTAGGGACCTGTATAAGGATGTGCTTATAGATTACCCAGCCCCACTAGTGTGACTGCCATCACAACGCTGGTAATCAAGCAAAGATCCTAAGGGCTCCACTAATGTGTATAGGTGATATACTAAAATAAACACATGTACACATTGAAGTAGAAACAAACCAAGTAGCATACTACTATATTGAGCAAGATTGTTTATACAAGGTGAATATCCCAAGCTTCCATTAAGTAATATATAAACTAGTATGATACAGTAATGGCCTCTAGGGCATATACACTAACACAAGGTTCATCTACCATTTTGATGAAGTCAAACTCTTTGACTACCACATCAAAACAGATGTTCTAACTCCGCGATGCCTGCTTTATCCTATAAAGCATCTTGCACACGTTTCCGCTGCTCCCACTGTCTACGAAGCCCTCTGGCTGTGTATATAAACGCTCTCTTCTAAAACATCATTTTAGAAAAACAGTCATGACACCCAACCACCAGATTTTGTAGTCATAGTATGTAGCCGTGGTAAGTAGGATCTGGATGGACTTAAGCATAGCTTTGAAAGTCTCAACTTTTCCATGTACACCAAGTAATCTTCTCAAGATATACTTGCTCCTGATGGGGATTTAACCCTTCAGATAAAGCAACCAAAGTCCATACTTTGTTGGTGTATAAGGATTCCATCTCAGATCGCTAAGCATCTAGCCATTCTTACAGAGTCCCACTCCTGATGGCCTGCTCGAAACTAGTTGGGTCATCATCTCATGATGCAATCCTCGCTCCCACTGTCATAGAGAAAACCGAAGTATCTCTCAGGTGGGTGAGGAACCCTACTAGATCGGCGGAGAGGCTGAGGTTCGTTGGAAACTATTGAATCCTTTGGTTCTACCAAATCATCAGCTGCAGTTTGTATAGCTGGAACCTTTCCAGTTCTACATAACAGACCTTGCCTTGAGCTTTTCCTGATTTTGCTTTTTAGACATAGGCCGGACAACCCCAAATCTTAACTAACTTAAGATATGGTCTCTTCCCTTTCCATATCACATATGAAGTGGTAGGCAACTGATTTGATTTGAACCCTATTCAATAGGTATGCAGCTTCTCAAGTGCATAACATCCAAAAGGAAATAAGAAACTCAGTAGTACTCATCATAGAGCACACCATATCACATAGGGTGCTATTGCTCCGCCCCGATACACCGATATGCTGTGGTGTATACGGAGGAGTAATGCTGAGAGAGAATCTCATTCTCCTGTAGAATAGTCCAGGAATTCCGTGCTCAAGTATTCTCCTCCTTGATCTCATCAAAGGACATAATACTTATACCCGTATTTTGGTTCTCTACTTCTAACTCATATTCCGTGAATATCTTAAAAGCTTCGGACTTGTGTTTTAACAGGAACACATGTCTGAATCTTGAGAGATTATCAGAGAACGTAATGAAGTAAAAAGAACCGGTCTTGGCATGTGTAGACAGGAGACTTTCATACATCAGCATGTATCAATCCTAAGAGCTCACTAACTCTTTCTCTGTTTCCAATAAACAGAGCTATGGTCATCTTATCTTTGTGACATGACCGGCAAGTTTCATAAGATGTAAATTTAAACTAATTTAAATATGCATCTAAATGTAACTTGGCTAGTCGAGTCGCATTGATATGACCTAGTCTACAATACCTCAAGAAGGATTCGTTCATTTCTGAACTATTCCTCTTGTGTGTGTTCTATATACTAAGAACTGTAGTTTGATTTAGAACGTCAATGCTTTTAGATAACGTGCCTGAACCGATCAACTCTTGATATAGGAAATGTTCAAAACATTATCCAACAATACAAAATTATATCCTTTCTTTACTAATAAAGAGAATGATATGATGTTGTATATCAGGTTCGGTATCTAATAACATTCGTTCAGAATCAATGTATTCTGGTAATACAGGGTGATAGTGACCAACAGACTTGGCTGCAACACTTGCACCGTTTTCTGTCTCATGAAACTTATCACCCGTTCTCAGTTCTCTACCTATCTGTAGCCCATGTAACAGATTACATATGCGGGATCCTGATCCGGTATCACATACCCAGGACGTAAAGGATACTGAGAAATAGTTCTGTGTAATGAACACACCCGAAGATGATGCATCAACATGCACTTTCTTCGTTTGGGCGGCATGGGAATTCTGGTAATCCCCAATTTCCTGCTCTGTCTTATAACAATTATAAGTTGGAGCGGGACCAATGTTCCCCAGCTCAGTATAACAAGCGGGTTTGGTCAATATATCCGTTTTATTATCTTGATTAAGGCGTGATATGGTCGCTACCTGGAGAGAGAAAGAAGAAAACACTCAGCGTATGCTCTTGCAAGATTAGATTGATTATATAATATATCTAATCAGGATGTCTCCCACTGTTTTAATCAAATCTTCCTTCAAACCCTAAAAGGAAAGACTAGCCGGGATTAATTACACGCTACAAGTTCGCCAATCTTTCAGCCAGGCCAGTGTCGGTACTTTGTGGGAGGTCCCCCGTGCTTTCGCACGAACCTAATTAATGTAAACCTCGTTTTCCCAGAGGCGTAACCCCGTTAACACCTTTCTAGACACTTACTTGATCGGCTAATTGTAATGTGTAAAACTCTCCCAGGAGTAACTCTTACTCGCAGCGGGTATCGGGATCCAATCTATCTCATAGAAGGTATGCAATCTCATTGCAAATTTCAACACTTGAAATTCCCGATAATTTTGCCCCTAGCAACTTATGACCTTGGCTAAGGTCAACAAATCATAAGTGCTAGCCAAGTTCAACCCGTCATTTCCCGATTGAATTAAACCCACCCGCACGACCCTTGGCTAAGGTCAACAAAGTCGCACGACTACCCTAACTCAATCGCATCATATGCTTATACAGATAAGCACTAATTAGCTACCGCACACTACGCCTTGGCTAAGGTCAACAAACGCAGCACGAATACTAAGAAGTACTTATCTGAAATGACGGAGGGCTACGACAGGTTTTTAAGAAAACCTTTTGCGTAATGAACTTGATATTGTTGTAGAATCGAGTGAATTTTAAATGGAGTGTTTTTGAGGCTTTTCTAGTTTTGCTAAAAGGGTCACTCCCGGTGAAGGGATCGTCGGCCCTTTCCTCATCGAATAAGGTGCAGGATATTTCACAAATACCACTATGCAAAGCAAGAACTATAGAAGCAATCAAAAGACAGACCGAGTTTGTAGCATCTGCTAGTTTCACTAAAGAGGTCACTCCCGGTGAAGGGATCTCGGCTCTTTCCTTATCGAATAAGGTGCTGGATGTTCTACAAGGAACACCGCTATGCAAAGCAAGAACTAGAGCTACCAGTTTTGAAACAAGTTTCTACAACATCTTTAGGTTTCTTTTATTTCATTAATCTCATTAATGAAGTCCCATTTTATTATGCTTCGCAAGCATCACATTTGAAAACGAAATCTGCAATATAACATATATCTCATATATATAATATAAACATTCGTCTCAGGAAGTAATATGATCTCATCACAGAACATTGCAGCAGAAAAACATATATGAAATATTGGATATACTAGGACGTCCGTGTTTTCAATACGCGCCTGTATAAAACACGGATTCCACGGTCGCGATGAATAGCCAAACCCACATCCCTAGACCCCTACGAGAGAGGCAAGCAACACAGCTAATTCTAGGGTTAGGAGACCCGGTCCCGACTCCTCGAGATGGTCTCCCACTGGACCCTAGAACCCGGTTACTTGTGCTCCCCTCCTTGGGTCTACCTAATGCGGAAAAGTAAATAATATACAACGGTGACATCTTCCGCAACCTGGAAGTGCCCCAATAAAAGAATATTACATACAAATGAATTTTGCATGAATGAAAAAGAAAAACTCTCATCTCACATAAAACCCCCGGCTATTCAAAACGCGACGATCCAATATAACATATCACAGCAACACATAATATCTCATATCATCAACTTAAGCAAGTATGCGTATCCCGATTGTCGTTGATGTATAGCAACGAAGCCGGCGATACACCACATACTACGCTTACGGTCACAGAAAAGAAAGTGTAAAACTACAACAGTTGGAATCCGCAACCTCTTTAGACATCGCATGCCTAACCATCTGAATTCCTTAGACATCACATGCCTAACAATTATAAACCCCGCATTTTAGTCTCATTATTGAAAACTCTTTTCAATATCAAGTCGGGCAATTCAACAAGATTCCCGACATCCAGATCGAATGCTCGTCGCAAACTTTAGTAGACGGCCGCACCCCCGATGCCGTCGACGAAGTTCACTAAGGCGGAACACCGCTGCCGCGAGCACCCGAACGGATGCTTTTGGCGACGGGGTTCTCCTACAGTCACTTGGTCGGGGCTATTGGGCGTGGTTGTCTGTTAAGTTTACCCGGCGAGTATCCGCGTACGCTACGTGATTGCGACGGACTTTTGATCACATCAAAATTCCGTGGCAACCGATCAATTTGAGACTGAAGTGCTAGATTTATAACATTCAAATTAGTTATCTCATAACTACCTGTGGATTCCAAATATTGTATCACATTCTAGATAAATAGACAATGTTAAACTTTCCGATCGAATAATCAAACACCCAAGATTTCCCCAATATATCTCAACACATGAAATCAGTTTAAAAACATCCATCACATGCCACAGTACCAATGGTCCAGCCGTAGAAGGGTCAAGCCAACGCCTCACATGTGGCACGCCATACTGCCCCAAACCCTAAGGTTCAAAAGGCAGTTCAAGACGGTCACATAATCGAGTTAAGGTTTGTTGTCTTCTAGAGGGTCCACCGCGTTACTTGCACGACTTAGAACGTTCTTAAACATGAGAAAAAATCCAACTTTTGAAAAATTTTCCGACAGGGGAAAAAGTGAGTTATTGATATCCGTTCGAACTTTTTAACAGTTTCTAAAAATTATCCGGACAAACTAAACAAAGTTATAATATCCGATCGAAACAACGAGTCCCCAATACAACCCTAGAAAACTCAACACTTGAGTGGAATTAAAATATTTACAGAAAAAATAACAAGAAAGGACCTAAGAATAATTACATGAAATTTCAGGGACTAAGTCCAAATTTTGGCCGTGGAACCGCCGCAAAACCCATGGTTTCGCCGCGGTTCCACGGTCAAATAGTCGACTTAGGCGACCGTACTTCACAGTAATTCTTAGTTTTTCCTGCTTGTTTTTATGAGAATTTTTAATTCAGAAAAAACCACCTTTTTGAAAAATGTACAGAGAAGGGTAAATATCGGGGTTTCGGGTTTCGATCGGACTTTAAACTTCGTCTAGACTTCGCCTAAAGCTCTAGCTTGGCTTTGATACCACTGTAGGGTTGCTGGGCACGCGCACAAGGGTCTACGAGGCATCAACCATGCCCGATTAAAAAATAGCCGTGCCGAACAACCCGAAGCCGGATCTTTAAACTAGAGTTTAGGCGAAAACTAACATGCTAAACACTTTAACACTAAGTGAGAGGGATTAAAACCTTTGTAGATCCAGTCCTTCACTTCATAAGCTCCGTGTTGTGGTCCCTTCGCTGCGATCATCGGGTTCCGGACTCTCGAGAGGTTCCACGAAGAGAAAGATGCAGTCTTGCTTCCGATCTTCGATACAAAGATGATCTACCTTGAAGTTTCATTAACACAAGCTAACACTCACTAAAATTGAGTGAACACTCTCATCTAAAGGGCAAGGGAAGATGAGGATGATGAAGTAGGATTTTTGCTCTCTTTATTTATCTTTTTCTCATATTTATTCATCACTTGGAAAAAGCTAGTAAGCTTTTTCATGGAAGAAAGAAGAAGGAAGAAGATGAACAATATGATAAGAATCCTTTTGTGATGAATAATGAAAAGAAGATAATGATCAATAATGCAACCATGGTTAACTTAACCTTTGTAGAGAATTAACCAAGGCTAGGTTTGGGTTAGGTTAAGAATGAGTCACTTGAAAATATCTTTTCCAAAACAAAAAAGAAAACCTTCTAGAATCTACTAGAAGTCATTAACCCAAATCAAACCCTAATCTTGATTAATCTTTACTAAACATGTTGCATTAGTTATCATATCATGTTACAATATTATATATCACATATATAATATTTATTGTAACCAAATAAAATAATACAATTAACATATATCGCATATATATCAATGTATTACCCGAGTGAGAAAAAGAATCTTTTAGTGAGCTAATATTAGTTAATGTAATTTAATATATCATATATATTATTATACATTAAATTATCGAATCAACACTTGATCCGACAATCAGGCTATATCGCATATAACCGACTAATATTTATCCGTACCGATTCATCGAATCAATACTTGATCCGATGACCCGGCTGATATCAAATATCGCGAGAATAGAAAACGGTATCTCATATCGTATTATCCTCGGTCCCGCACATATCACATACGTGCTCCTACTCCGTTTTGCCTGAGCCAAGAAACCTCTGTGTAGGACTCTAAAGAATCGTCAATACGCCGGCAGTAGGTGATGATCATATCAAACACCCACAAGCTGCAAGCGGTCAGCTAAACGTAACAGCTACCCAGGTATTGAGCACTCAGAAGATCAACAAGCAAGCCTGTACATTCTCCTGTGAATCCAAACAGTAACACTCCCGTACAGTCCGGTCTCGTCGTCTGATATGTCGCATATCTCGCCTAGGGGTGGTAAACGTCAGACCCCAGTAGCTTGATAAGTCGTGTCGATTTGAGGTCTATAACAGTTCGAGAAACTACTGATAACACTTACCAGTAAATCTCAGCAACCCTGGCCAGGGATTTCCGGTTATAGCCAATCGAACACAGCACAACATCAACTCCCTATACCGGGAGAGACGAATCCCCTCCTATCGCTCATTGCCTCCATGTGATTCGGGACTGTACCCAAAAGCCACCTTTTTGCACGCCCTCTTGGACGTGGTATGATGGAAATCAAAGCATAGTGGGAATCACACAAGACTCTATGACGATCTCGGGTCAACAGACTTCTCTGTACCAGTGTCACCGGAGAACTGCCATCTGACGTGAGGTATAATACCATTTGGGAGTTCTCGGCGAGTCCGTCCAATGTACCCAGTCTCCACTGAGCACCCGTACACCATCCTTGATGTCAAACACCGATGGATATGGTATCATCCATCGCCCATCATATGGGTCAAGATGCGTATACGCTAGTCTACTCTGGTGTATCGATGCCCTGTCTCGATACACCCTCGACTAGGATAAGTTATAGGATGTACTCGTCGACTACCGTGGCCCCACTAGTATGATCTCATCATAGTCCCAGTAGTCGAGTACATATCCTAAGGGCTTTATCAACATGTAATATATAGACAATCAGAGTAGATGTTAAGATAAAGTACAACCAGATATCATACTATCATGTCGAGCAAGAAAGTCCTCCTTATATATGTCTAAGCATCCATTACAATATACATCGTATGTACAGTAATGGCCTCTAGGGCATACATATAACTAACATTGATCACACCACAAAAGAACGAAAATAATGATGTACGTATATGCCATCCGCATTCGCCACTGGGTCCCGTCATCACCCGTTAGGTTACTTAACTAACGACAGAGCGGGGACTGGACTAGCGCGGATGCAAAATATATACAACATCTACTAGTATATATATAATATATATAATTTTCGCTCAAGGCGTGATAAAATGCAACATCACAGAAATGTATAGCATCACAGAATAATACAGATATCTGGGATCCCCGGGTTTCATAAAGCCGCTACTGAAACCCGACGTTCCCCTGGTCGTGTGGATAGCCTGTGCAATGAAATCCTAGACCCCTACGGGCGCGGCAAGTTACCCGCCAAAACCTGAAGCGAGGCAGCCCCCTTCAGCAACGTGAATGGACCACCCAGCACTTCACGGAATCCGGTAACTTGGGTACCCCTCTTGGGTCAACCTATATCCCCTACGAGTGCGGCGAACAGCCCGCCAATTCTAGAGTGAAGCCCCTTCCGTCTCAAAGCCATGAGATGCGGGCTCGTTGCCCTCTAGAACCCAGCTATCCGTGCACCCCTCCGCGGGGTAATCCTGAAAGGTTAGCCTAGCACCTCATGAAGGGTTTGGAAGCATCACATGAACCAAAGGTGGAGTCTTTATGGTGCTAAGTTAACAAACATCGGATCGATCTTAGAAAAATTAGGGTTTCAAATTTTTCACATCATCATATGAAAAGAAAGCTAGGGTTTAGAGAGTACAACCTTTGTAGCTCCCTACGCTAGACTCCTCGGCTACTTAGGGTTTGAAAAAGCTACGCTTGAACTCCTCGATGTCACCGATGATCCACCCGGAGTCCGCTTTGTCCAAGCTTGCAATTTTATCCGATCAAGTGAACGAAATCAAGCTAACACTCCAAACAAGTGGGCTAGACTTGTGTAGAATGGTGTTGTGGTTCTCTTTCTCACTTCAAAATCCAATCTTGATGAGTATATTGCTCACTACAAAAAGCTAGAGAGCAAAATGAGAGAGGAAGAAGAAGATGATGGCAATTTCCTTTTCAAGAGTGAAAAGAATAATACTTGTAAAGAAAAATGAAAATATATGTTTTTATATTTCCTTGTTCTCATCTCAAACCATGGTTTAAACAATGAATTCATTATTGAACTTGAGTTAAAACACAAAAGGAAACTTTACCTAAGGTTAAAAGGTGGGTGAGAATGGTTAGGTCAAAAGAAGAGTGTAGAAACAAATCAATAATGAACCCTTTTTCTTTCCTTTTATGTTTTAGTATAAATACAATAATAATCCATATTAAAACCATGGTGTGAGTCTTATATTGCCATCATATTCTATGTATAAGCAACCATGAAGATGATGCATGTATGTATGTGTATATGTACATCCATATGTGCATGAATCAAAAAGAAGGCATACATGCATGCATACATCCAACTAACTCAAGAAAGGATTTCAAGTGAGAAACTAATGGTTAATTAATAAATCAACACTTGATTTATCAATCCGGTCATATCACATATGACCCCACCAAAAGCAAGCCGCCCGATCAATACACGGTATCATATACACGCATTTTAATCGGGTCCATGCGCATATCGCATACGCGCACCACAACGTTTCGCCTGGACTAGGAAACTCCATTGTGGGACTCTGAGACTCGTCAATACGCCGACAGTGGGTGATGATCATATCAAGCACCCCCAAGACGCAAGCGGTCAGTTAAACGTAACGGCCACCCGGGTATTGAGCGATCAGAAGAGAACAAGCGAACTTGCTACAACTCCCATCGAGCCGATCGGCAACACTTCCCGTACAGTCCGGTCTCCTCGTCTGATATGTCGCAAATCAAGTCTAGGGGTGGTAATCGTCAGACCCCAATAACCGATAAGTCGTGCCGATGTGAGAATCATAACGGGTCGAGAAACTACTGGTAACACTTACCAGCAAATCTCTGAATCAGCCCTGGCCAGGGACTTCCCTGTTACGGCCAATCGAGCACAGCGCAACATCAACCCCCAATACCGGGAGAGACGAAACCCCTCCTATCGCTCATTGCCTCCATGTGACTCGGGACTGTACCCAAAAACCACCGTTTTGCACGCCCTCATGGACGTGGTAAGGTGGAGATCAAAGCACAGTGGGAATCACACAAGACTCTATGACGATCTCGGGTCTACAGACTAACCTGCACAAGTGTCACCTGAGAACTGCCATCTGACGTGAGATATAATACCATCTGGGAGTTCTCGGCGAGTCCGTCCAGTGTACCCAGTCTCCACTGAGCACCCGTATACCATCTCTGATGTCAAACACCAATGGATATGGGATCATCCATCGCCCATCTCATGTGTCGAGAAGCGTATACGCTAGTCTACACTGGTATATCGATGCCCTGTCTCGATACACCTACGACTAGGGACCTTGAAGGATGTACTTATGGACTACCATGTCCCCACTAGTATGATCTGCATCATAGTCCAGGTAGTCAAGTACACATCCTAAGGGCTTTACCAACATGTAACTATAAGACAGTTTAAAGAGACAAGTATACATGTTAAGATAAAGAGCAACCAGATAGCATACTATCATATCGAGCAAGAAAGTCATCTCTATATATGTCCAAGCATCCAATATGATATACATCATCTGTACAATACTGGCCTCTAAGGCATACATACAACTAACAATTTCCCACTTGCACTAGGGCCAGCTGCTGTAGTATTGCATACCGAGCATCCCGAAGAGTCTCTCAAACTGTATCTGGGGAATGGCCTTCGTGAGTGGATCCGCTGTATTGTTCTTCGTGTCAACCCTCCTGACCTCGATCTCCCAGCGATCAACTATCTCCCGGATTAGGTGATACCGCCTCAGAATATGCCTGGATCGCTGATGGGACCTGGGTTCCTTGGCCAAAGCCACCTCTCCATTGTTATCGCAATACAAAGGTATTGGATGCTCAATGGATGGAACCACTCCAAGTTCAGTAATGAACTTCTTGATCCAGACAGCCTCTTTGGCAGCATCGTTGGCAGCGATGTATTCAGCCTCCATCGTCGAGTCTGCCACGGTTTCCTGCTTAGAACTCTTCCAGCTAACCGCCCCTCCATAAAGGGTAAAGACAAATCCCGACTGCGACTTAGAGTCGTCCTTATCACTCTGGAAGCTCGAATCGGTAAAGGACTCCACTTGGAGTTCTCCATTACCATACACCAAGAGCATCTCTTTAGTCCTTCGCAAGTACTTGAGAATGCTCTTCACAGCTGTCCAGTGACTCTCTCCAGGATCAGCGTGATACCTACTCACTACACTTAGTGAGTATGCTACATCGGGTCTGGTACATAGCATTGCGTACATGATAGAGCCTACAGCCGAAGCATAGGGTATCCCTTGCATGCGAGCTCTCTCCAAATCAGTCTTGGGAGACATCTCTTTGGAGAGAGTGACTCCAGAGATCGTGGGCAAGTTCCCACGCTTGGATTCTTCCATACTAAACCTCTTTAGTATGGTGTCAATGTACCTGGATTGGGACAATCCCAATATCCGTTTGGATCTATCTCTTTAGATCCTAATTCCCAATATGCAGGAGGCATCACCAAGATCTTTCATTGAGAATCTTTGTGATAAGAAGAGCTTGACCGATTGTAGCATAGGAATATCATTTCCTATCAAGAGTATGTCGTCCACGTACAATACGAGGAAGACAACCTTACTCTCTGCCACCTTCTTGTAGATACAAGGTTCATCTGGGTTTTTGACGAAATCAAACTCTTTGATAACGACGTCAAAGCAGATGTTCCAACTCCGCGATACTTGCTTTAATCCATAAATGGATTTAAGCAGTTTGCACACCTTCCCGCTGCTCCCACTGTCTATGAAGCCCTCTGGCTGAGTCATGTACACGCACTCTTCTAAATCACCGTTTAGAAAGGCGGTCTTAACATCCATTTGCCAGATTTCGTAATCATGATATGCAGCGATGGCAAGCATGATCCGGATGGATTTAAGCATAGCCACTGGAGAAAAGGTTTCGTTATAGTCCACACCTGGTCTTTGACGAAAACCCTTTGCAACAAGTCTAGCTTTGAAAGTCTCCACTTTCCCATCTACACCAAGTTTTTTCTTGAAGATCCACTTGCTCCCAATGGGTTTTACCCCTTCAGGAGCAACTTCCAAAGTCCATACTTTGTTGGTGTACATGGATTCCATCTTGGACCGCATAGCATCCAGCCATTTCACCGAGTCCCTACTCGTGATGGCCTGCTCGAAGCTAGTTGGGTCATCATCCTCCATGATGCAATCCTCGCTTCCACCGTCAATGAGAAAACCGTAGTATCTCTCAGGTGGACGAGAAACCCTACTAGATCGGCGGAGAGACTGGGGTTCGTCGGGTGCTACTGAATTCTCTGGTTCTACTAAATCATCAGTTGTAGTTTGTGGTGCTGGAACCTCTTCCAGCTCTACCTCTTTGCCACTAATTTCTTTTGCAAGAAATTCCCTTTCCAAAAAGGTGGCATGTTGAGCAACAAACACTCTTTGTTCCTCAGCTTGGTAGAAAAAATATCCTTGAGAATTCTTTGGATATCCCACAAACTTGCAAAGAACTGATCGTGCCTCGAGTTTGTCCGGATTTTGCTTTTTGACATAGGCCGGACAACCCCATATCTTAATTCGTTTAAAATATGGTCTCTTCCCACTCCATATCTCATATGGTGTGGTAGGTACAGATTTAGACGGAACTAGATTCAATAGATATGGCTGTCTCAAGCGCATACCCCCAAAAGGAAATAGGTAACTCAGCATTGCTCATCTCTGAGCGCACCATATCTAATAGGGTGCGATTCCTTCGTTCCGATACACCGTTGTGCTGTGGTGTATAAGGAGGAGTAAGCTGAGAGAGAATCCCATTCTCTTTTAGATAATCTAGGAATTCAATGCTTAAGTATTCACCTCCTCGATCAGATCGAAGAATCTTAATACTTTTGCCCGTTTGGTTCTCTACTTCGTGCTTATATTCTCTGAATTTCTCAAAAGCTTCAGACTTGTGTTTCAACAGAAACACATGCCCGTATCTAGAGAGATCGTCAGTGAATGTAATGAAGTAGGAAGAACCGTTTCTGGCGTGTGTAGACATAGGACCGCATACATCACTATGTACCAGTCCTAAGAGTTCAGTAACTCTTTCTCCGTGTCCACTAAACGGAGTTTTGGTCATCTTTCCTTTGAGACATGAATGGCAAGTGTCATAAGATGATAATTCGAATGAATTCAAATATCCATTCTTGTGTAACTTAGCCAGCCGTGTCTCATTGATATGGCCAAGTCTACAGTGCCACAAGAAGGATTCGTTCATTTCTGAGCTTTTCCTCTTGTGTGTGTTTTGTATATTGAGGACTGTATTTTGATTGAGAATGAATATGCCATTATGTAACGAGCCTGATGCAATCAACTTTTGATCTAGGAATATGTTCATAACATTATCCTTTACTACAAAATTGTATCCTTCTTTACTTAATAAAGAAACTGATATAATGTTGCACATCATGTTCGGTATATAATAGCATTCATTCAGAACTAGTGTATCACCACTTGGTAATACCAGGTGATATTTGCCAACTACTTTGGCTGCAACATTTGCCCCATTCCCTACTTGAACGGAATAATCACCTTTTCCCAGTTCTCTACCTTTCCATAGCCCATGTAACTGCTAACATATGTGGGATCCTGATCCGGTATCTAATACCCAGGACGTAGGGTGAACTGAAAAACAGTTCTCAATAACAAACACATCTGAAGAAGGTGCATCAACATGCATGTTCTTCGTTTGGGCGGCGTGAGAATCCAAATATTCTCCTGTTTCCTTTTCAGTCTTATAACACTTATAAGATAGAACGGGTCCAACGTTCCCCTGCACAGTATAACATGCGGGTTCGGTCAATACATCCATATTATTATCTTGATTAAGGCATGACATGGTCGCTACCTGGAGAGAGAGAGAAGAAAACACTTTAGCGTATGCTCTTGCAAGATTAGATTGGTTATTATCTTATCTAATCAGGATGGCTCCCACTGGTTTTTATCAAATCTTCCTTCAAACCCTAAAAGGAAAGACTAGCTGGGATTAATTACACCCTACAACTTCGTCGATCTTTCAGCCAGGCCAGTGTCGGTACTTTGAGGGAGGTTCCCCGTGCTTTCGCACGGATCTAATTAAAGTAAACCTCGTTTTCCCAGAGGCGTAACCCCGTTGACACCTTTCTAGACACCTACTTGATCGGCTAATTGTCCTGTGTAAAACTCTCCCAGGAGTAACAATTACTCGCAGTGGGTATCGGGATCCAACTCTCTCATAGAAGGTATGCAATCTCATTGCAAATTTCAACACTTGAAATTCCCGATATTGCTTTTGCTCCTAGCGATCTATGACCTTGACTAAGTCAACAAACCATAAATCGCAAGTCAAGTTCAACCCGTACATTTCTCGATTGAATTAAACCCACCCGTACGATCCTTGACTGAGTCAACAAGGCTGTGCGAATGCTCTAATCCAATCACATCTCATGTTGTAACAGATAAACATTATTTAGCTACCGTACACTACGCCTTGACTAAGTCAACAAACATAGCACGAATACTAAATAATATCTATCTGAAATGACGGAGGGCTACGCAGGTTTTTTCAGAAAAACCATGAGCGTAATGAACTTGATATCGTTGTAGAATCAAGTGAAGTTTTGAAATGGAGTGATTTTGAGGCTTTTCTAGTTTTGCTAAAGGGGTCACTCCCGGTGAAGGGATCGTCGGCCCTTTCCTCGTCGAATGAGGTGCGGGACATATTATATATATCACTGTGCAAAGCAAAACTCCAAAAAACCGTCAAAAGTCAAACCGAGTGTTGTAGCATCTGCCAGTTTCGCTAAAGAGGTCACTCCCGGTGAAGGGATCTCGGCTCTTTCCTCATCGAATATGGTGCAGGGTATATCATATATACCGCTATGCAAATCAAAACTGTACCTACCCTTTTTATTTAAAAATTTGATTCTAAAACATCTTTCAGGTTTCTTTTCTTTCATTAATCACATTAATGAAGTCCCATCATTTAAGTCACCTAAACATCACAGGTAAATACGACGTACACTTATGCCAGCCGCATTCGCCTCGATGTCCCCTCGTGCACCGTTAGGTTAGGTAACTAACGACAGAGCAGGGCAGGGCTAGTGCGGGTGTAAAACATAAGTAACGCCTACTATATACTGTATCCATCAGAACATATCAAATGATCACATCACAGATATCGCAGCAGAAATATAGATATAATGTGGGATATATTAGACGTCCGTATTTAGTATTTAGCCAAAATAGAAAATACGGATTCCACAGTCGCGATGAATAGCCAAGCCCACACCCTGGACACCTACTAGAGCGGCAAGCGACCCTATCAATTCTGGAGTTTAGGAGACCCGGTCTCGACTCCTCGAGATGGCCTCCCACTGAACCCCAGAACCCGGTCACCTGTGCTCCCCTCCTTGGGTCCATCCTTATGCGGAAAAGTAAATAATATACAACACTGGTGACACAACCTCAACCCGGAAGTGCCCCAAATAAAAGAATATTATATTACATTTGAATTTACATGAATGAAAATATTAAACTCTCATCTCACATAAAACCCCCCGGCTATTCAATTGCGACAATCCTGCACATCATATCTCAGCAACACATAATATCTCATATCATCAACGTAAGTAAGTATGCATACACCGATTGTCGTCGACGTATAGCAACGACAATCGGTAAATACATACTACACTTACGGTCACAGAAAAGAAAGTGTAAAACTGCAATATCTGGAATCCACATTCTCTTTAGACATCGTAAATGCGAAGTATCACATACCTCGTATTTCATGTCTTATAATATGAATTCCACACATTGCATCTCATTCCAGATAATTAGACGGTATTAAAGTTTTCGAACGAATGATCAAATACCCAAAATTCCCTAAACCTCAACACTTGAGCGGAGTTCAAAAACCCGGAGTGTGACACGGTGGTAGCGGTCCAGCCGTAGAAGGGTCAAGCCAACGCCTCACATGTGGCACGCCGTACTGCCCCAAACCCTACGGTTCAAAAGGCAGTTCAAGACGGTCACATAATCGAGTTAAGGTTTGTTGTCTTCTAGAGGGTCCACCACAAACAAACTTGCACGTATTTCCGAAAGATTTTAAACCCCGTGAAAAGTGAGCAAATGATACTCGTTCAAATACTTCAATACATTTTAATTTATCCGGAAAAGAAACGAAATGAAAATTCCGATCGAATCGTCGAGTCCAAAACCATCTCCAGAATTTTCAACAGTATATTCAGATTAAACATACTCAAAACAATGTACAAGCAGTGTAAGGAGTTACTGTGCAAAAACGAAGCCATGAAGCCACTATATGGCCGCGGAGCCGCGGCTTAAGCCAAGCTATGCCGCGGTTCCACGGCGGTTTGTTCAGATCATGGGTTCGTATTTCACAGTTTTTCTTATATTTTCCTGCTGTATTTTTTAAGTATTTTTAATTCTGAAAAACAGCAGTTTTTAAAAAATGTCCAGAGAGCACTCTAAAATCCGTATTTTCGGTTCGATCGGAGTTTTAACTTCGTAAAATAGTCGCCTAATGTTCTAGGTTGGCTCTGATACCAATGAAAGGTTAGCCTAGCACCTCATGAAGGGTTTGGAAGCATCACATGAACAAAAGGTGGAGTCTTTAGGGTGCTAAGTTAACAAACATCGGATCGATCCTAGAAAAATTAGGGTTTCAAATTTTTCACATCATCATATGAAAAGAAAGCTAGGGTTTAGAGAGTACAACCTTTGTAGCTCCCTACGCTAGACTCCTCGGCTACTTAGGGTTTGAAAAAGCTCCGCTTGAACTCCTCGATGTCACCGATGATCCACCCGGAGTCCGCTTTGTCCAAGCTTGCAACTTTATCCGATCAAGTGAACGAAATCAAGCTAACACTCCAAACAAGTGGGCTAGACTTATGTAGAATGGTGTTGTGGTTCTCTTTCTTACTTCAAAATCCAATCTTGATGAGTATATTGCTCACTACAAAAAGCTAGAGAGCAAAATGAGAGAGGAAGAAGAAGATGATGGCAATTTCCTTTTCAAGAGTGAAAAGAATAATACTTGTAAAGAAAAATGAAAATATATGTTTTTATATTTTCTTGTTCTCATCTCAAACCATGGTTTAAACAATGAATTCATTATTGAACTTGAGTTAAAACACAAAAGGAAACTTTACCTAAGGTTAAAAGGTGGGTGAGAATGGTTAGGTCAAAAGAAGAGTGTAGAAACAAATCAATAATGAACCCTTTTTCTTTCCTTTTATGTTTTAGTATAAATACAATAATAATCCATATTAAAACCATGGTGTGAGTCTTATATTGCCATCATATTCTATGTATAAGCAACCATGAAGGATGATGCATGTATGTATGTGTATATGTACATCCATATGTGAATGAATCAAAAAGAAGGCATACATGCATGCATACATCCAACTAACTCAAGAAAGGATTTCAAGTGAGAAACTAATGGTTAATTAATAAATCAACACTTGATTTATCAATCCGGTCATATCACATATGACCCCACCAAAAGCAAGCCGCCCGATCAATACACGGTATCATATACACGCATTTTAATCGGGTCCATGCGCATATCGCATACGCGCACCACAACGTTTCGCCTGGACTAGGAAACTCCATTGTGGGACTCTGAGACTCGTCAATACGCCGGCAGTGGATGATGATCATATCAAGCACCCCCAAGACGCAAGCGGTCAGCTAAACGTAACGGCCACCCGGGTATTGAGCGATCAGAAGAGAACAAGCGAACCTTCTACAACTCACATCGAGCCGATCGGCAACACTTCCCGTACAGTCCGGTCTCCTCGTCTGATATGTCGCATATCAAGTCTAGGGGTGGTAAACGTCAGACCCCAATAACCGATAAGTCGTGCCGATGTGAGGCTCATAACGGGTCGAGAAACTACTGGTAACACTTACTAGCAAATCTCTGAATCAGTCCTGGCCATGGACTTCCCTGTTACGGCCAATCGAGCACAGCGCAACATCAACCCCCAATACTGGGAGAGACGAAACCCCTCCTATCGCTCATTGCCTCCATGTGACTCGGGACTGTACCCAAAAACCACCGTTTTGCACGCCCTCATGGACGTGGTAAGGTGGAGATCAAAGCACAGTGGGAATCACACAAGACTCTATGACGATCTCGGGTCTACAGACTAACCTGCACAAGTGTCACCTGAGAACTGCCATCTGACGTGAGGTATAATACCATCTGGGAGTTCTCGGCGAGTCCGTCCAGTGTACCCAGTCTCCACTGAGCACCCGTATACCATCTCTGATGTCAAACACCAATGGATATGGGATCATCCATCGCCCATCTCGTGGGTCGAGAAGCGTATAAGCTAGTCTACACTGGTATATCGCTGCCCTGTCTCGATACACCTATGACTAGGGACCTTGAAGGATGTACTTATGGATTACCATGTCCCCACTAGTATGATCTGCATTATAGTCCAGGTAGTCAAGTACACATCCTAAGGGCTTTACCAACATGTAACTATAAGACAGTTTAAAGAGACAAGTATACATGTTAAGATAAAGAGCAACCAGATAGCATACTATCATATCGAGCAAGAAAGTCATCTCTATATATGTCCAAGCATCCAATATAATATACATCATCTGTACAATACTGCCTCTAGGGCATACATACAACTAACAAATCCTAACAGAAAGTAAAATATACATACAACGGGTACATCGACCTCGACCCGGTCGTACCCCAAAAGAATAATACAAACAGGCAGTGACGGCAGTCCACATGTCGGACGCTCTCCCCGCAATATCAAATGTACATATAAAACAAAACTGTACTAATATTGCATCCAGGCTATCCCCCACGACCAATCCGCAACATCACAGCACAACACAGAACATCAACGTGAATATCACGCTCGCAAATCCGTCTAAAAGGGCTATAGCAGTTAGAAAGGATTTACCGATCAAGTGATATTCACGGTCGCAGATATAATGCAAATACTGTGAACTAGCATGTTTAAAATATCCGATCGAACAAATTTACTGAAGTGGGCCCCAAGTACTACTGTAGCACTCACAGAAAATCTGGGCCCAAACAGAATATCCCAAAACCCCCATTTCCAACCCAAAAGCCTACTGTTAAAATTTGGTGCGTTGAAAAGTCAAAGTGGCGGCGGAACCACGGCCAAAGCGTGGGTTTGGCCGCGGTTCCGCGGTGGAATAGTGACATCACGCCACCAAATTTTCACAGAATGCTTATATTACCCTGCACGTGTCTCCGAAACAACCTGAAAAATTTTTGGAGCTAAAAAAATTTTGACAGAAACCTGTGCTTTTGAAAATACGGTTTTTGGGACTTTTTGTTTGATCGAGTTCTAAACACGTTAGAAAGCTAGACTAGGTTAATGGCGTGGCTCTGATACCAATGTAAGTGCACGGCGGCGCCCCGGCCGTCGATCCGACGCCGGAGATGCGGAAACGAAAAACTTTGCAAACTAGCAAACCGGCACCACCGCGCACTTTTAACCCGGATCGGGCCATTAACCTTGCTACTAGCAAACAACAAGAAGGGGTGGAGAAGTATTCCAAGCGATCCGTATCCTTCGGTCTTCGTCTCCACTCCGATCTCCCGCGGAAACTCCGTCCGTCACCTCCTCGTCAAAACGGGCACCACATCACCGAAGTCTTTTATGGGCTCCCACCTCTGGACCGAGGCAACTCGGGCGCGAAGTTGTCTAGCCGACGCGTCCAAGATATGCCGTAGATGTAATGTAGAATCTATGTCTCTTTGGGGTAGTGAAGTTGCCATGGATGTGGAGGAGAAAGAGGTTAAGGAAAAATGGTGCTTTCATTTTTCCTAGCATGAAAAATGAGATGAAGAAAATTGCTACCACTCAAAAATGAATCTCTCGCATTTCCCTCTCTCATGTGGCCGGCCCCTCATCAAGGAAATGGTGGAGAGAATAAGACTAAAACAATAAGGGAGGTGAGTGTAGGAAATGAAAAGAGGTGACCATATCAAAAGGTTATGATAACAATGTCATATCAACTTTCATCTCATTTCTAATCTCAATTAAAGCAAAGAGTGGATGGAAAAAGAATTTCATCATGATGCCACATAATACAAGAAAACCCCTCCACAAAATGTTATTTGCACACTTGCAAATAACCCCCTCCATCACAAAAGTCCGGCCGTGAAGGAACAAAGGAAAACCGGTCGGAACGGAATGCAAACTGGCAACTTCAGAAAACTGATCCCGTAATAAATTACAGGAAAACCCCGCTACTGCATATACATGCCCGCATTTGTATTCCCACTGAACACAAATGCAAAGAGACAAAACTACACTGTCTAATACTAGGATCCGGCTTAAGCCAAAGCCGGCTAGTAAAATCCGTCCGATCACGATCCGTGCAATACCGCACGTATCTGATCGAACCCTGCCATATCTCCATACGGCCTCTACAGCGTTTCGCCCGAAACTTGAGTAACTGTCTGTGTGGTGGAATCTAAAGACTCGTCAATACTATGGCTGTGGATTTAACCACTAGCACGTCAGAGGTATTAGCCATACGTGACGGGCCACCAGCTATTGACCAAAAGGGATGTCGATGAGCGAACTCATCCTGACACCCTACTGAGCCTGTCAGTGACAATATCCGTACAGTCCGGTCCGTTCGTCTATGAGCATCGCATGGCGGGCCTAGGGGGTTGGTAAAAGTCAGACCCCCAAAAGCGGTACAAGTCGTGTCGGAGTATAGCCCAGAACACTCTGAGATACTACTGGAATACCTACCAGTAAATCTCCTTCCGTGGCCAAGGACTTTTTCATGTTCTGGCTCTCCTAGACACAGCGCGACCTCACCCCCAATACCGGGAGAGACGAACCCCCGAAGATCCGCTCACTGCCTCCATGTGGCTCGGGACTGTACCCAACTAAAACCTGTTTACACGTCTCCTTTGAGCGTGGTAGGGTAGTAATCAAAGTACAGTGGGAACTCACACGAGACAAATGACAATCCTCAGGTCGATGAACTAACCTGTACACATGTCACCAGGGAACTGCTATCTGACGTCAGGTATAAGACCAACTAGCATGTTCCCGGCGAGTCCTGTCCGGTGTACTCATAACCCAATGAGCACCTGTATACATCTTAGGTGAACCAACTGACACCAATGGCTTGTGAGACCGGCCACCACCCTTCGTCGGGGTCTCGACTGTATACACTAGTCTACTCTGGAGTATCGATGCCCTGTTTCGAAACTCCCTCGACTAGGGACCTTTTAAGGATGTGCTTATAGACTACCAGCTCCCACGTATATGATCGCCCTCATACTGCTGGCAGTCAAGCAA
This sequence comes from Agapanthus africanus, assembly GCA_030015575.1. Lineage (NCBI taxonomy): Eukaryota > Viridiplantae > Streptophyta > Magnoliopsida > Asparagales > Amaryllidaceae > Agapanthus > Agapanthus africanus. Next base: position 522,886,843 of record CM057337.1, read on the forward strand.
GAATCCTAGGGGCTCTATTAATGTGCAATAGTGACCTGTCAGGTCACCTAAAGCAGTACACAATGATAAAGATAAACCAGATAGCATACCATCATCTTGAGTAAGACTGTCCTACCGGAATAGTCCTCCCTCAATCATTGCAATCACGTGCCTGTGATCCAATAATTGACTCTGAGGGCACTATCTCCAACATTATTGTTGTTCGCTCTGCATCGCATACTTATATTGTGATTTCATATTCCATTGTTGATATCATGCTGTTAGGACACAGGCACCATTACCGATGATGCGTATGTACCATGTACACTTACTTGCCGGCTCATACACATCTTCATCGGAAATTACCATGTCACGTACACTTAGAAAATACTATTACATTGACATAGCTTGTTAGCTAATAACTTCGACATGATATTAGTGTACTTGCCTTATATACCAGTTAGACATTGCAGTTATTATTTGCTACTTCATGCATATTGTTATTCACTGTTATGCCGCATTCATGGATTATTATGCCTATATTCACTGTTTACATGCTATTGATGGTCATGAGTCGGATTTTAATACGATACGGTGCGTTATGAAAAAGTTGGTATCAGAGCGTTAGGTTTTACCTTCAGAGCATAGGATGACCCTTGGTTGATGGAGTAGGTGTTTACCCCAATCAGAGCAAAGCTCTGTTCAAATTCCAAGACGGGAAACGAAGCAACGCTTCTGTTTCCCCCAATCAGAGCAAAGCTCTATTTTGAAATTAAAGTCAAAATTAAAGTAAAAATTAAATGAAGCAACGCTTCAGATGATCTGCGCTCTACGCTGCGCGACGCGTGGCAGCGCATTTGCGCTGCGCTCTGCGCTGCGCGACACGTGTCAGCGCAGTTGCGCTGCGCGACGCGCTGCGCGACACGTGGCAGCGCAGTTGCACTGCGCTCTGCGCTGCGCGACACGTAGCAGGCGCAGGTGCGTTTGCGCCAAACAGAATTAAAATTCAGTAAGATCCTTCTGTTCTTGTTAAAACAAGAAAATTGCCTTCTGTAAAATAGAAGCCCTTGGATCAAAGATCCAACGGTGGGAAAAATTCGCCAAATCACTCAGAGAAAGATCTTTTAACTAATTTATGGGCACTATAAAAAGGACCCTAGACCTCAATTCAAAGGCATCAACATTTTGTGAGAAATCAAACAGAGAGAACTCTGAAGAATTGGAGCGAATTCCTCAAGAACAAAAAAAAGGTAAAAACCTTTAGAAAAAGAGAAAATTCTCTTATGAACAGATCATTGATCTGAGAACAAGATCAAGGATCTCTAATAAAAAAAATATAATAACAAGTGCTTTGCACTTTTCTATGAACCATCGGTTCCCCGAGATAAGAAAAACAAGAAGAACTTGTTTTCTTTGATCTAAATTAGATCTAGAAAACAAACAGTGCTTTGCACTTCTGTTATGAACCATTGGTTCTGGAATCTAAAAGATTCTTAAATTAATAGTGCTTTGCACTTGTAAACTGCACTGTTGTACTCTTGGGTTGGCGCAAGCCACCAGAGAGCGCCACGTGTCCCATTTGCGCTGTGCGCTTTGAAATAGAGCCTTGCTCTCTGAAACTGGCACAACTCACTACAGCGCAAGCGCAGCGCACTGGCGCAGCGCACTGCGCTTGCATGACACGTGTCATCATCACAAGCACTTGCGCTCTTTGATTGGCGCAAAGCGCCTGACAAGCCACATGGGGCACTGTCAGAGTATTTAATGTTCTGCATTATTAAGAAAAAAGATAGAGCCCAATTAAAAGGCCTAACAGGCCTAATCAAAAATGCTATTCATTTTTAAAAAGGGGGCAGAACCCAACCAAAATAAAGAAAAATAATACAGTAAACGGGCAAGGGCCAAGCACATGTCCAATAGGCCAAAGACAAAAGAATCTTGAAACTGGACTTAGCCCAGTTATGGCCATAAGTCCTCAAATTAAATTGACTGAGCATGGTTGCTCCCTAAATAAATTTATATCCGGTTCGAGGGTACATCTTCGAACTCCTCTGACACTTATCATTGTAATCCTTCAACGATGTCAGAGAGGTGACGGGTCCCGACGACCACACATCAATACAGACTGCGGGGTCCTTAAACTCGTGGACCGAAACGTCCTTAAACTAATGTTGGACCGAAACGTTCTTAAACTAACGATGGACCACCACGTCCCTAAACTGGGATATAGACCACCGCGTCCCTAAACTGGACATGGACCACCATGTCCCTAAACTGGCGATGGACCACCACGTCCCTAAACTGGAACATGGACCACTACGTCCCTAAACTGGAACAATAGAGCCCCCAAACGCTCTTTTGTTGGATCTAAACGATCCCGTTTAAGTTGATCTTAGCCTCAAATATGGCTAACGTATCCTTAAACATTCAAACAGACTTTAGTCCCAAATTGGACTATAAGACCCCCAATCAACTTTGGTTCAAGGGTACATCTCCGAACTCCTCTGACACATGTCGTTGTAATCCTTCAACATCGTCAGAGAGGTGACGGGTCCCAACGGCCATATATTAAATGGACCACCATGTCCCTAAACTGGAAATGGATCTAGACGATCCCGTTAAGTAGATCTTAGTCTGGAAATTAGACTAATGTATCCTTAACAAACGTTTAAGTTGATCTTAGCCTCAAATATGGCTAACGTATCCTTAAACCAAAACCTAAAACCCAAATTTAAGAAAGTACGGATTTGGACTAATCCACGTCCTACGGACGACGACATAAATTAGTCTCCATATACAATCCACGGGCAACCACAAACAAAACAAACACCCAAGACACGAAGTGAAATTCTGGAGAAGGAGAAAGTTGCTACCGCGATGCGGTAGCGTAATTAACTGCAGGGGCTTGCGCCTACAGGGAAGAGCGTCCCCACAATCAAAAACCCCTCAAGCAAGGGGGAATCTGACGAAGTCTGCTACATCGGCCGCATCCGTCTAAACCTCCGATACACGGTGCCATAAATCAACTTGGCATCTTCGGAGAGGTGGACGGGTAAAACCAAATAGCATCTGCCCCGAATCACAGGCAAGACGCCCTAATGTCTCGGCCGCCATTCGGAGGGGAACAGATTCTGACACGCCCGGTGGGACCTTTTCCTCTTTCCACTCCACACTTCGTGTGTCGTGTTCGCGAACAAATCGCGGTTTACTGTGGTTGCCTGTGGATTCAAGGTACTAAGAATTGGTGTCTTGCTCCGTGCAGAAAACAAAAGATCAATAGCTTCATACTGCACTGACCGCAACTGCAACTCTCACTCCGCCTCTGCTAGAGGAGTGACTTATGGGCCCCAAGCGGCCTCCTTTTTCAAAATTCCAGCGGAGCAGGTAACTCAAGCCACCACTGGACTATTCTTTGGGACCATGCTCCCACCGATGAGCTTCAATGCCCCAATGATGTTGCAAGAGGCCCCAAAGAAGTCAGTTTTTGATCGACTTACCACTGCCGCGACCCCTCTCAACGGGTCGCCCAGTTTCAATACCTCAGTTTTCAACAGACTGGGCCAGAACGTCCGCAAACCTGTGGTACCCGAAGCTGCCATCCCAAAGCGGATAGCCATCCCAACTCAAACGGACGAAATCATTGGAAAGGCTCCTCTTTCCGAGAAGTCAGTTTTGACAAGGCTGGCCATTCCAGTTGCTGCTCCAGGCGAGGTCCTCAAAGTTGCTTCCCCTACCCAGGGCAGGGGGCATGAAGAAGCTTATCCAACAACGGAGGTGACTCCATCCGCAAGACACGCTCGACGTCGCCACTGGCGTCGAGTAAGAAAGGCTGGGGGCAGCTCCCCCTCTACATTTACGCCGCCAGCTCCGATGGTGGGGATCGATGCTGCTGTTCCAACCGGGAACAGCTTTGAATTGCTGAATACGGTGCGCAGAAACTCTCCTACTGCGATGTTGAAACGAACTCCTTCACCTGTGGAGAATACTCCAGAGAAGATGCTAGAGCATCCCCCTCAACGGCTGTCCTCTAAAATTTACAAGGTCTGGCGACAGGTCCAAGAGTCGGTGATTGATAAAAACTATCTCCGCCGACAGAAAAAGATGAAGGTGCGGCAGGAGAAGGATTACTCTGTCAAGCCACAAAAAGCAAAAGCTACTTGGGTGCCCACTACAATGGCCCCCTCAACTCCAATCACTTAAAAAAGGAGGCCGCTGTGTCTTTGGCAAATCGCAAAGACACCGAACACAAACGCCCCAAGTCTGGGGGCATGGTGGTGCACACCGTTTATATGGCTTCCGGAAAGGAGGAAAGCCGTGCTTCGACGGGTCACCGACCGCTCACCCGATCTGTGACGAAATCCCAGGAGCAGCAACCGAAGCTTCAGGAAATGATGACTGTGATGGCTGCACTTACCGAACCGAAAGAAAGTTCGGAAGTATCATCAGAGCAGCGTCACGAACAAGAAACTGATACTGACTTCTTACGTAGAATCCTCGAAAAGAAGGACACAGAAGACGCAGAACAAGCGGCTACCATAAAACAAATGGCACTCCTCTTCCAAGACATGGTAGGGATGATGTTACAGCCAGACCCTCCAGCTGAAGACCCTCCAGTCATTGTCGGAAATGACGGAGGGGAAACATCTGATCCTCCTCCGGCTCTTTCAGCAGCCAAGGAAGAAACCATTTCCAAGGCCGCACCGGATGACTATATAGCTCGGCAAATACGAGCTCATCAGGCGAGTGAAGTTATCATAATGCAACCTTGGTTAAGTGTAGAGAATAAACTAGGGTTAGATGAATGGTTAGGTTTAGGCAAAAGACAAAATGGTAGACTTTCAAAGATGCTTTGAAGCTTCAAGAAGCTTCAAGCAAAGAACAAATTTAGCCACCATTTTATTCTTGCCAAAATAAATGAATAAAAGAAATAAATGAATAAGTAAAGATTACAAAAACCCTAACCATTCACTTAACTATGGTTTAAAGTAAACACATACCCAAGTTTGCATGTATCATCAACATGATACAAACTAGTGCACAAAACTATATCATATATACAATGTGCACTTCAAGTGAGAAAATCCATCTAAACTGAACAAATACTAGTTAATGCAAAGTAATATATCAAATATATAATTATATATTAAATCATTAAATCAACACTTGATTTAACGATCCGGTCATATCGCATATGACCGACTAATATCAATAGTAACAACTTATCGAATCAACACTTGATCCGATAACCCGGCTATAACGCATATAACCGATCAATGTTACATATCGTGAGAATAGAATACTGTATCACATACTGGTATTATTCTCGGTCCCGCATATATCTCATATGCGCTCCTATTTCGTTTCGCTTGAGCCAGGAAACCTCTGTGTAGGACTCTAAAGACTCGTCAATACGCCGGCAGCAGGTGATGATCATATCAAACACCCACAAGCCGTAAGCGGTCTGCTAAACGTAACGGCCACCCGGGTATTGAGCGATCAGAAGATCGACGAGCAAGCCCGCTCACACTCCTGTGAATCCAACCAGTAACACTTACCGTACAGTCCGCTCTGTTCGTCTGATATGTCGCATATCTCGCCTAGGGGTGGTAGACGTCAGACCCCAGTAGCTCGATAAGTCATGCCGATATAAGGTCCATAACAATCGTGAAACTACTGATAACTCTTACCAGTATATCACTGCAACCCGGGCCAGGGATTTCCTGTTATGGCCAGTCGTGCATAGCGCAACATCAACCCCTAATACCGGGAGAGACGAATCCCCTCCTATCGCTCATTGCATCCATGTGAATCGGGACTGTACCCAAAAACCACCTGTTTGCACGACTCAGTAGAGCCGTGGTAGGGTGGAAATCAAAGCACAGTAGGAGACACACAAGACTCTATGACGATCTCGGGTCAACAGACTAAGCTGTACCAGTGTCACCAGAGAACTGCCATCTGACGTGAGGTATAATACCATCTGTGAGTTCTCGGCGAGTCCGTTCAGTGTACCCAGTCTCCACTGAGCACCAGCATACCATCTCCGATGTCAAACACCAATGGATATGGGATCATCCATCGCCCATCACATGGGTCAAGAAGATATGCGCTAGTCTACTCTGGAATATCGATGCCCCGTCTCGATATTCCCACGACTAGGAACAATGAAGGATGTACTCATTGACTACCCAGGCCCCACTAGTATGATTTACATCATAGTCCTGGAAGTCGAGTACACATCCTAAAGGCTTTATCAACATGTAATCAGAGAGACAGAAAGTATACATGTTAAGATAAAGAGCAACCAGATAGCGTACTATCATGTCGAGCAAGAAAGTCATACCTATATATGTCCCAGCATCCACTACAATATACATCCAATGTACAGTAATGGCCTCTAGGGCATACATATAACTAACACACAAGCCGTCAGCGGTACTAGCTGGACGTAACGGCTACCCGGGTATTGAGCGATCAGAAGATCAGCAAGCAAGCCCGCTCCAACTCCTGTAAAAGCCTGCCGGTAACACTTCCCGTACAGTCCGGTCTCCTCGTCTGATATGTCGCATATCAAGTCTAGGGGTGGTAAACGTCAGACCCCAATAACTGATAAGTCGTGCCGATGTGAGGCTCATAACGGGTCGAGAAACTACTGGTAACACTTACCAGTAAATCTTTAATCAGCCCTGGCCAGGGACTTCCCTGTTATGGCCAATTGAGCACAGCGCAACATCAACCCCCAATACAGGGAGAGACGAAACCCCTCCTATCGCTCATTGCCTCCATGTGACTCGGGACTGTACCCAAAAACCACCGTTTTGAACGCCCTCATGGACGTGGTAAGATGGAAATCAAAGCACAGTGGGAATCATACAAGACTCTATGACGATCTCGGGTCTACAGATTAACCTACACAAGTGTCACCAGAGAACTGCCATCTGACGTGAGGTATAATACCATCTGGGAGTTCTCGGCGAGTCCGTACAGTGTACCCAGTCTCCACTGAGCACCCGTATACCATCTCTGATGTCAAACACCAATGGATATGGGATCATCCATCGCCCATCTCATGGGTCAAGAAGCATATACGCTAGTCTACACTGGTATATCGATGCCCCGTCTCGATACACCCACGACTAGGGACCTTGAAGGATGTACTTATGGACTACCATGTCCCCACTAGTATGATCCGCATCATAGTCCAGGTAGGCAAGTACACATCCTAAGGGCTTTACCAACATGTAACGATAAGACAGTATAAAGAGACAAGTATACATGTTAAAGTAAAGAGCAACCAGATAGCATACTATCATATCGAGCAAGAAAGTTCTTTCTATATATGTCCAAGCATCCAATATAATATACATCATCTGTACATTACTGGCCTCTAGGGCATACATACAACTAACAATCTCCCACTTGCACTAGGGCCAGCTGCTGTAGTATCGCATACAAAGCATCCCGAAGAGTCTCTCAAACTGTAACTGGGGAAGGGCCTTCGTGAGTGGATCCGCTGTGTTGTTCTTCATGTCAACCCTCCTGACCTCGATCTCCCGGCGATCAACTATCTCCCGGATCAGGTGATACCGCCTTAGAATATGCCCGGATCGCTGATGGGACCTGGGTTCCTTGGCCAAAGCCACTGCACCATTGTTATCGCAATACAAAGGTATTGGATGCTCAATGGATGGAACCACTCCAAGTTCAGTAATGAACTTCTTGATCTAGACAGCCTCTTTGGCAGCATCGTTGGCAGCGATGTATTCAGCCTCCATCGTTGAGTCTGCCACGGTTTCTTGCTTGGAACTCTTCCAGCTAACCGCCCCTCCGTAAAGGGTAAAGACAAAACCCAACTACGACTTAGAGTCATCCTTATCACTCTGGAAGCTCGAATCGGTAAAGGACTCCACTTGGAGTTCTCCGTTACCATACACCAAGAGCATCTCTTTAGTCCTTCGTAAGTACTTGAGAATGCTCTTCACAGCTGTCCAGTGACTCTCTCCAGGATCAGCTTGATACCTACTCACTACACTTAGTGAGTATGCTACATCGGGTCTGGTACATAGCATCGCGTACATGATAGAGCCTACAACCGAAGCATAGGGTATCCCTTGCATGCGAGCTCTCTCCAAATCAGTCTTGGGAGACATCTCTTTGGAGAGAGTGAGCCCTGATATCGTGGGTAAGAACCCACGTTTGGACTCTTCCATACTAAACCTCTTTAGTATGGTGTCAATGTACCTGGATTGGGACAATCCCAATATCCGTTTAGATCTATCTCTATAGATCCTTATTCCCAATATGCAGGAGGCATCACCTAGATCTTTCATTGAGAATCTTTGTGATAAGAAGAGCTTCACCAATTGCAGCATAGGAATGTCATTTCCTATCAAGAGTATGTCGTCTACGTACAATACGAGGAAGACAACCTTACTCTCTGCTACCTTCTTGTAGATACAAGGTTCATCTACGTTTTTGACGAAATCAAACTCTTTGATAACGACGTCAAAGCAGATATTCCAACTCCGCGATGCTTGCTTCAATCCATAAATGGATTTAAGCAGCTTGCACACCTTCCCGCTGCTCCCACTATCTACGAAGCCCTCTGGCTGAGTCATGTACACGCACTCTTCTAAATCACCATTTAGAAAGGCGGTCTTAACATCCATTTGCCAGATTTCGTAGTCATGATATGCAGCGATGGCAAGCATGATCCGGATGGATTTAAGCATAGCCACTGGAGAAAAGGTTTCGTCATAGTCCACACCTGGTCTTTGACGAAAACCCTTTGCAACAAGTCTTGCTTTGAAAGTATCCACTTTCCCATCTACACCAAGTTTTTTCTTGAATATCCACTTGCTCCCAATGCGTTTTACCCCTTCAGGAGCAACTTCCAAAGTCCACAATTTGTTGGTGTACATGGATTCCATCTCGGACCGCATTGCATCCAGCCATTTCACTGAGCCCCCACTCGTGATGGCCTGCTCGAAGCTAGTTAGGTCATCATCAACCATGATGCAATCCTCGCTCCCACCATCCATAAGAAAACCGTAGTATCTCTCAGGTGGGTGAGGAACCCTACTAGATCGGCGGAGAGGCTGAGGTTCGTTGGGAACTACCGAATCCTCTGGTTCCACTAAATCTTCAGCTGCAGTTTGTGTATCTGGAACCTCTTCCAGCTCTACCACTTTGCCACTAATTTCTTTTACAAGAAATTCCTTTTCTAAAAAGGTGGCATGTTGAGCAACAAACACTTTTTGTTCCTCACTGTGGTAGAAAAAATACCCATATGAGTTCTTTGGATATCCCACAAACTTGCAAAGAACTGACCGTGCCTCGAGTTTGTCCGGATTTTGTCTTTTGACATAGGCCGGACAACCCCATATCTTAACCCGTTTAAGATATGGTCTCTTCCCACTCCATATCTCATATGGTGTGGTAGGTACAGATTTAGTTGGAACTTGATTCAATAGGTATGCTGCTGTCTCCAGCGCATACCCCCAGAAGGAAATAGGTAACCTAGCTGTGCTCATCATAGAGCGCACCATATCTAATAGGGTGCGGTTCCTCCGTTCAGATACATCGTTGTGCTGTGGTGTATATGGAGGAGTCAGCTGAGAGAGAATCCCATTCTCTTTTAGAAAGTCCAGGAATTCATTGCTCAAGTATTCACCTCCTCGATCAGATCGAAGGATTTTAATACTTTTCCCGGTTTGGTTCTCGACTTCTTGTTTATATTCTCTAAATTTCTCAAAAGCTTCTGATTTGTGTTTCATTAGGAACACATATCCGAATCTAGAGAGATCATGAGTGAATGTAATGAAGTACGTAGAACCATTCCTGGCATGTGTAGACATAGGGCCGCATACATCACTATGTACCAGTCCCAAGAGTTCCGTAACTCTCTCTCTTCGTGTCCCGTAAACGGAGTTTTGGTCATCTTGCCTTTGAGACATGATTGGCAAGTGTCATAAGATGAAAATTCAAACGGATTCAAATATCCATCATTATGCAACTTTGCTAGTCGTGTCGCATTGATGTGACCCAGTCTACAATGCCACAAGAAGGATTCGTTCATTTTTGAACTCTTCCTCTTCTGTGTGTTTGTTATGCTCAGAACTGTTGATTGATTTAGAACATAAATGCCATTGCACATCGTGCCTGATCCAACCAACTTTTGGTTTAGGAAAATGTTCATAACATTATCCTGTAATACAAAATTATATCCCTCTTTACTCAACAAAGAAACCGATATAATGTTGCATATCAGGTTCGGCATGTAATAGCATTCGTTCAGAATCAATGTATTATCAGTTGGCAATACAAGGTGATATTCCCCGACGGTTTTAGCTGCAACAATTGCACCATTTACAACCCTTATGTCTTTATCACCTTCTCCAAGTTCTCTATCTTTCCTAAGCCCATGTAGCTGATTACATATATGGGATCCTGACCCGGTATCTAATACCCAGGACGTAGAGGAAATAGAGAAACAGTTCTCTGTAACGAACACACCCGAAGAAAATGCATCAACATGTACTTTCTTTATTTGGATGGCATGAGAATCCTGGTATTCCCCTATATCATGTTCAGTCTTATAACTCTTATAAGAAAGAAAGGAACCAACGTTCCCCAGCACAGTATAACATGCGGGTTCGGTCAATACATCCATATTATTATCTTTATTAAGGTATGATATGGTCGCTACCTGGAGAGAGAGAGAAGAAAACACTTTAGCGTATGCTCTTGCAAGATCAGATCGGTTATTATCTTATCTAATCTGGATGGCTCCCACTGTTTTTTATCAAATCTTCCTTCAAACCCTAAAAGGAAAGACTAGGCGGGATTAATTACACCCTACAACTTCGTCAATCTTTCAGCCATGCCAGTGTCGGTACTTTGAGGGAGGTTCCCCGTGCTTTCGCACGGACCTGATTAAAGTAAACCTCGTTTTCCCAGAGGCGTAACCCCGTTGACACCTTTCTAGACACCTACTTGATCGGCTAATCGTCCTGTGTAAAACTCTCCCGGGAGTAACAATTACTCGCAGTGGGTATCAGGATCCAACTATCTCATAGAAGGTATGCAATCTCATTGCAAATCTCAACACTTGAAATTCCCGATAATATTTTGCCCCAAACGATCTTTGACCTTGACAAGGTCAACAAACCATAGACCGTAAGTTAAGTTCAACCCGTCATTTCTTGATTGAATTAAACCCACCAGCACGACCCTTGACAAGGTCAACAAGGCCGTACGACTACCCTAAAACAATCTGCATCATATGCATAAACAGATAAATACTGGTCAGCTACCGCACACTACGCCTTGACAAGGTCAACAAACGCAGCACGAATACTAAGCAGGACTTATCTGAAATGACGGAGGGCTACGACAGGTTTTTCTGAAAACCTATTGCGTAATGAACTTGATATCGTCGTAGAATCGCATGAATTTTGAAATGGAGTGATTTTGAGGCTTTTATCAGTTTTGCTAAAGAGGTCACTCCCGGTGAAGGGATCTCGGCTCTTTCCTTATGGAATAAGGTGCAGGATATATCATATACATCACTATGCAAAGCAAAACTCTAAAAGCAGTCAAAAGTCAAACCGAGTGTTGTAGCATCTGCCAGTTTTGCTAAAGAGGTCACTCCCGGTGAAGGGATCTCGGCTCTTTCCTCATCGAATAAGGTGCAGGGTATATCATATATACCGCTATGCAAAGCAAAACTGTAGCTACCCCTTTTTTTATTTTAAAATTTGATTCTATAACATCTTTTAGGTTTCTTTTCTTTCATTAATCACATTAATGAAGTCCCATCATTTAAGTCACCTAAAGATCACAGATAAATACGACGTACACTTATGCCGTCCGCATTCGCCTCGATGTCCCCTCGTGCACCGTTAGGTTAGGTAACTAACGGCAGAGCAGGGCAGGGCTAGCGTGGGTGTAAAACATAAGTAACGCCTATATAATATATCATATATACTATATACAGTATTTATCACAGAACATCAAATGATCACATCACAGATATCGCAGCAGAAGAAACATATGAAACATTGGATATACTAGGACGTCCGTGTTTTATTTTGAGCCTCTATAAAACACGGATTCCACGGTCGCGACGAATAGCCAAACCCACACCCCTAGACCCCTACGAGAGCGGCAAGCAACCCTACCAATTCTAGGGTTAGGAGACCCGGACTCGACTCCTCGAGTTGGTCTCCCGCTGGACCCTAGAACCCGGTTACTTATGCTCCCCTCCTTGGGTCTATCCTAGTGCGGAAAAGTAAATAATATACAAAAGGTGACTTCAACCTCATCCCGGAAGTGCCCCAATAAAAGAATATTACATACATTTTATTTTACATGAATGAAAAAGAAAACTCTCATCTCACATAAAACCCCCGGCTATTCAGAACGCGACGATCCAATATAACATATCCAGCAACACATAACATCACATGTCATCAACGTAAGTAAATATGCGCATCCCAATTGTCGTTGACATATAGCAACGAAACCGGCGATATCACATATTACACTTACGGTCACAGAAAAGAAATTGTAAAACTACAACATTTGGAATCCACAATCTCTTTAGACATCGTAAATCCGAAATATCACATATTTCGCATTTCATGCCTAACTGTATGAATTCCACATATTGTATCACATTCCAGATAAATAGACAGTATTAAACTTTTCGATCGAATAATCAAATACTCAAGATTTCCATAATAGTTCAACACTTGAGCGGAGTTTAAAGATTCCAGAATACGTCACAGTAGCAACGGTCCAGCCGTAGAAGGGTCAAGCCAACGCCTCACATGTGGCACGCCGTACTGCCCCAAACCCTAAGGTTCAAAGGGCAGTTCAAGACGGTCACATAATCGAGTTAAGGTTTGTTGTCTTCTAGAGGGTCCGTCACATTTCTTGCACGTTTTTTCGAAAGATTTAAACCCGAGAAAAATTCAACACTTGAAACTTTTTCACGCCGGGAAAAATTGAGTTAGTGATATCCGTTCGAACATTTTAATACTTACTAAATTATCCGGAAAAACATAACAAAATTAAATTCTCCGATCGAATCGATGATTTCAAAATAAACTCCAATATAACGAACACTTGAGTCAGAATAATAAATATCCAGAAAAATATACACACAGAAATAGACATTACTGTACAAAATGCAAAGCCCATAGCTACAGTGATGCCGCGGATCCGCGGCCCAAGAGAGATTTGGCCGCGGTTCCGCGGTGGGATTCACTATTCATGGGCTCGTTTTGCACAGTAATTCTTAAAATTGTCTGATGTATTTTTCAGGTATTTTTAATTCAGAAAAATCCCAGATTTTAAAAATTGTCCAGAGAGCGGGTTATCTTGACGTTGTCGGGTTCGATCGGGGTTTTAACTTCGTTAACATATCGCCTAATGCTCTAGCTAGGCTATGATACCACTGTAGGGTTATTAGGCACACTAACAAGACTCTACAAGGCATCGACCATGCCAAAATTAAATTTTTATGTGCCGCACAACCCTAAGCAAGATCGTTAACTAGAGTTTAGGCGAAACTAATAGCAAGTAAACAACTTTACACTAAAGGGAACGCGATATACAACCTTTGTAGATCGGTCCTCCACTTCATTTGCTCCTTGTTGAAGTCCCTTCGCTGCGACCAAGGTTCTCCCGGGCTCTTGCATGGCTTCACGACGCGAAGGATGCGACCTTGCTTGAAGTCTCCGAGGCCGAAGATGATCTACGTCGAGGGAATTCCGACTCAAGCTCCTACTTCACTAACTAGAGAATTAGTGAAGTAAACACCCTATACTAAAGTGCTAATCTAGTAGAGGATGGAGAAATAGGAAGTGGGTTCTCTTTAGAATTTTGTTTCTCACAAGGATTCTCACTTTGGATCAAACCCTAGCTTGCTTTTCTCTTGCTCAAATGAAGAAGAAGATGATGAACAAAAGAAAAGATATGAGGATAATGATTAAGTGAGAATGCCAACCATGGTGAGTGAGTATCATATACTAACTCATGGTGGGACATAACCATGGCTAAGTCAAGTTGGTTAGGTTAATAAAAATCTAAAGAAAAACAAATTAAGTGGACTTTGTCAAAACATCCAAAAGCTTCTACAAGCTTCATGCTTATGACATAAGCTTCACTAATTTGTAATTTCTTTAAATAAATATTAACCACCATCCATAATAGTATGGTGTATGTCTTGCACACCCATGTATAGTGTATCATCAACCATGATACAAAAGAAAATACTTTTAATATATATATATATCACATATATATATATATATATATATATATATATATATATATATATATATTCAAGTGTTCTTGTGAGAAAAACCCTAAAGTGAACAAGTGTTAGTAAATGTAAATTAATATATCTAATATACAATTATACACTTAATTATTAAATCAACACTTGACTTAATAATCCGGTCATATCTCATATAACCGACTAACATTCATCGTATCGTCTTATCGAATCAACACTTGATTCGATAACCCGGTCATATCATATATAACCGACCGATACAATCAGTCGCGAGAATAGAATACGGTATCACATGCACGCATTATTCTCGGTCCCGCACATATCACATATGCGCTCCTATTTCATTTTGCCTGAGCCAGTAAAACCTCTATGTAGGACTCTAAAGACTCGTCAATACGCTGGCAGTAGGTGATGATCACATCATGAACCTACAAGCCGTCAGCGGTACTAGCTGGACGTAACGGCTACCCGGGTATTGAGCGATCAGAAGATCAGCAAGCAAGCCCGCTCCAACTCCTGTAAAAGCCTGCCGGTAACACTTCCCGTACAGTCCGGTCTCCTCGTCTGATATGTCGCATATCAAGTCTAGGGGTGGTAAACGTCAGACCCCAATAACCGATAAGTCGTGCCGATGTGAGGCTCATAATGGGTCGAGAAACTACTGGTAACACTTACCAGTAAATCTCTAATCAGCCCTGGCCAGGAACTTCCCTGTTATGGCCAATCGAGCACAGCGCAACATCAACCCCCAATACCGGGAGAGACGAAACCCCTCCTATCGCTCATTCCTCCATGTGACTCAGGACTGTACCTAAAAACCACCGTTTTGCACACCCTCATGGACGTGGTAAGGTGGAAATCAAAGCACAGTGGGAATCACACAAGACTCTATGACGATCTCGGGTCTACAGACTAACCTGCATAAGTGTCAACAGAGAACTGCCATCTGACGTGAGGTATAATACCATATGGGAGTTCTCGGCGTGTCCGTCCAGTGTACCCAGTCTCCACTGAGCACCCGTATACCATCTCTGATGTCAAACACCAATGGATATGGGATCATCCATCGCCCATCTCATGGGTCGAGAAGCATATACGCTAGTCTACACTGGTATATCGATGCCCCGTCTCGATACACCCATGACTAGGGACCTTGAAGGATGTACTTATGGACTACCATGTCCCCACTAGTATGATCCGCATCATAGTCCAGGTAGTCAAGTACACATCCTAAGGGCTTTACCAACATGTAACGATAAGACAGTATAAAGAGACAAGTATACATGTTAAAGTAAAGAGCAACCAGATAGCATACTATCATATCGAGCAAGAAAGTCCTCTCTATATATGTCCAAGAATCCAATATAATATACATCATCTGTACAATACTGGCCTCTAGGGCATACATACAACTAACATGTACATCTATATAGAGTGATTTTGGGTTGTTTTGCGAAGGCTAACCATAGGTTCTAACCTATAGGCCTTTTAGCGTATCGTGTTGGTTTTCGCGTGTCGTTTTAGTTTTGATTTGGTTTTAATGCGATGCGATACTGTGATATGTAGGTACCCCCACGGTGATCCGAGGCGATGAAGATGATGGTGGCAATATCGACACCGACACGCAAGATACAAGGTGAGTAGATTTATATCTACGGGGAGAAGTCGGGTGGATGGCGTATAGCACCCCCGCAGTTCGTGGTGATGTGTACGAATACGCATACACATATATATTGATTATATATTGTATGAGTTTATTGATGATAAAGCTAGATTCTAGGTGTTTTTGGATTGGTTTAGTGTGTAAGTCCATGCTACCTCTCCCGGTACTTTCGGGCATGCGGAATTTGATGAAAAACAATTTTCTAGAGGCGGTAACATGGACTCAAAACCGGATCTTTGTTAAACATCTAACTAACAACCTAACTAGGAGTTGTTAACTACTCGGTTAGGGGGTTATACCTTTCTTTCTTGAACTCCTTCATCTTCAAACCTCGATGGTGTACGGATCGGCTTCACCCCGTCGTCTCCTTGCGCTGAAGATCGATCCACCCGAAAGCTTCTACCTTTGGCTTCTTCTTCGAGCTTTGAAGAAACTACTTCACTCGGTTTGCTAAACCTTGTGAACTAGAGTGAGTAGAGGAGAGTGTGTTGGGATTTTTCTCTATGGTTCTTGGTTCTCAACACATGAGACAAGTGAACCATAGACTAAAGAGAGGGAGAGCAAGAGGAAGAGGATGAGAGCTCAAGAACAAGAGAGAGAATGAAAATGATAGAATACGAAAGACTTTTCTCTCTTGGCTCTCATAATCCAAAGCCATCATAACAAATCATAGCAATCAAGTATTATGTGATGGTTTAAGCTACAATAGCCATATCATTTCATGCACTCATTTTTCACAAGAGAACAAGCAAGCAAAAAGTCTTTACCATGAAATGATAGCCATTGTCATCATGATGGTCAACTAGTCCAACCTAGTCAATCGGTCAACAAAGTCAACAAGTCAACAAAGTCAACCCCTCAACAACCATGTCACCATAACACTTAATTAATATTATTGTTAATCATATATCCTATTCTCATTAGGGTTGAGCAAAAAGTCAATGGTCAACAGTCAACAGTCAACAACCCTAATGAGAATCCTCTGCCTCTGTCTCTCCGTCAACTGTGCATACACACCCGCATCCGTGTTTCGAGGAACACGAATACATACTGGATAAAACCAATCCCAAAATGTACACTAGGATCTGGCTTAAACCAAAGCCCGCTAGTGTTAACTGTCCGGACACTGTACGTGCATAAGTGCACGGATGTGACCGAACCCTGTCGCAAAACCATGCGACCTGTCGCAAAACCATGCGACCTGTCGCTCTTTTGCCTAAAGGCGAATAGCTTTCTGTGTGGGACTCTAAAGACTCGACACTAAGCTGGCAGTGGGTTTAACCACAGACCGCAAGCGGCACTAGCTGTGCGTAACGGTCCCCAGGTAGATGCCGACAAGAAGACTGACGAGGTGAAACCCATCTGAACTCCTACTGAGCCTGAATGTGACAGTCTCCGTACAGTCCGGTCTGTTCGTATGATACCTCGCTTGGCGGGCCTAGGGGGGCGGTAAACGTCAGTCCCCTAATAGCGGTACAAGTCGTGTCGGAGTGAAGCCCAAAACACCCTGAGATAACACTGGAAGCCTACCGGTATATCTCGCTTGCCCTGGCCAGGGACTACTCGTGAAATGGCTCTCCTAAACATAGCGCGATGTCAACCCCCAATACCGGGAGAGACGAATCCTGTCTAACCGTCACTGCCTCCAAGTGCTTTAGGACTGCACCCAACTACTACCTGTTTGCACGACTCCTTTGAGCCGTGGTAGGGTAGTAATCAAAGTACAGTGAGAACACACTCGAGGCGAAGTGACAGTGTCAAGTCAGCGGACTAAGCTGTACTCATGTCACCTGGGAACCGATAACTGATGATAGGTATAATACTAACCATTCAGTTCCAGACGAGTCCTGTACAGTGTACTCGTAACCTAACGAGCACCCGCATACTATCTCCAGTACGACGTACTGATGGCTGTGGGACAGACCATCTCCCACTCTGGGATGAGAAGCGCATACGCTAGTCTACTCCGGAGTATCGATGCCCTGTCTCGATAGTCCTGCGACTAGGGACCTGCATAAGGATGTGCTTATAGATTACCCAGCCCCCACTAGTGTGACTGCCATCACAACGCTGGTAATCAAGCAAAGATCCTAAGGGCTCCACTAATGTGTATAGGTGATATACTAAAATAAACACATGTACACATTGAAGTAGAAACAAACCAAGTAGCATACTACTATTTTGAGCAAGATTGTATATACAAGGTGAATATCCTAAGCTTCTATTAAGTAATATACAAACTAGTATGATACAGTAATGGCCTCTAGGGCATATACACTAACAATCTCCCACTTGCACTAAGGCCATGTACTGGCGTATCGAAGACCTATCATCTCGATCAGCCGCTCGAACTGAGTCTGGGGCAAGGCTTGGTGAATGGATCTGCAGTGTTATCTTCTGAAGCAACCCTCCGAACCTCGATCTCCTGGCGATCCACGATCTCCCTGATCAGGTGATACCGCCTCAAGATGTGTCTGGATCTCTGATGGGACCTGGGTTCCTTCGCTAAAGCTATAGCCCCGTTGTTGTCGCAATACAGCGGTATTGGATCAACAATGGACGGAACTACCTGAAGTTCTTTCAAGAACTTCCTCATCCAAACAACTTCTTTTGCGGCATCAGATGCAGCGATGTATTCCGCTTCCATCGTCGAGTCTGCAACGGTTTCCTGTTTGGAACTCTTTCAACACACCGCCCCTCCATTGAGGGTAAAGACAAAACCCGACATGGACTTGGAATCATCCTTGTCACTCTGGAAGCTGGAGTCAGCAAAGGCCTCGATCTGGAGGTCTTTTCCGCCATACACCAAGAACATCTCCTTAGTCCTTCTCAGGTACTTGAGAATGTTCTTTACCGCTATCCAGTGTTTCTCCCCAGGGTTTGACTGATACCGGCTTACCACACTCAGTGCATAAGCTACATCCGGTCCGGTACACAACATCGCATACATTATAGAGCCTACCGCAGAAGCGTAGGGTATAATAGACATGCGATCCCTCTCCAAATCAGTCTTGGGAGACATCTCTTTAGAGAGGGTGATCCCGTGACAAGCCGGTAGGTTACCGCGCTTGGAATCTTCCATACTGAATCTTTTCAGTATGGTGTCGATGTACCTGGACTGTGAAAGTCCTAATATCCTTTTGGATCTATCACGATGGATCCGGATCCCCAGGATGTATGAGGCATCACCCAGGTCTTTCATGGAGAACCTGTGTGACAAGAACCCCTTGACAGATTGTAGCATAGGAATGTCATTTCCTATTAAGAGAATGTCAACCACGTATAAAACGAGGAATACTACAGTTCTCGCTACAAATCTACTATAGATGCATGGTTCAAATGGATTTTTGATAAAGCCAAATTCCTTGACCGTCTCATCAAAACAGATGTTCCAACTCCGCGATGCCTGCTTTAGTCCGTAGATGGACTTAAGCAACTTGCACACCTTTCCGCTGCTCCCACTCTGAATGAAACCCTCTGGCTGGTCCATATAGACACACTCCTCTAAATTTCCATTTAGAAAAGCGGTCTTTACGTCCATCTGCCAAATCTCATAATCGTGAGGCAGCAATGGCAAGAAGGATCCGAATGGATTTCAGCATAGCTACTGGAGAAAAGGTCTCGTCATAGTCCAAACCAGGTCTTTGACGAAAACCCTTTGCAACCAGTCTAGCTTTATAGGTCTCAACCTGTCCATCTACACCAATCTTCCTTTTGAAGATCCACTTGCATCCTACGGGTTTTACCCCATCTGGAGCAATGTTCAACGTCCATACTTTGTTGGTGTACATTGACTCTATTTCGGTCCGCATTGCATCCAGCCATTTTACCGAGTCAACGCTCTGAACGACCTGCTAGAAGCTAGTAGGCTCATCATAATCTATGATGCAATCCTCTCTATCCCCGTCTATGAGAAAACCGTAGTATCTCTCAGGCGGATGAGACTGCCTACTACTCCTGCGGAGCGGCGTAGGAATGTCCTGTTCTTTTGAACCCTCTGGTTCCACTAAGCTTTCAGTAATAGTCTGTGGTTCTGGAATTTCTTCCAGTTCTACTGTGCTCCCACTTATCTGGTTTTCCAAAAACTCAGTTTCCAAGAAGTAGGCATGATGAGAAACAAAAACATTTTGTTCCTTTTCGCAGTAGAAGAAATATCCCTTGGAGTTCTTTGGATATCCCACAAACTTGCACTGTACTGAGCGTGCCTCGAGCTTGTCCGCATGCTGCTTTTTGACAAAAGCTGGACTTCCCCATGTCTTAATGTGATTAAGATAGGGTCTCTTCCCACACCACATCTCATATGGTGTAGTAGGCACAGTCTTAGTGGGAACTCGGTTCTAAAGGTATGCAGTTGATTCTAGCGCATAACCCCAGAATGATCGCGGTAACTTAGCGTTACTCATCATGGACCGTACCATATCCAATAGGGTTCGGTTCCGTCTCTTGGATACACCGTTATGTTGCGGAGTGTATGGAGGAGTAAGCTGAGAGAGAATTCCGTTTTCTTTTAAATAGTCCAGGAACTCGGCACTCAAGTATTCTCTACCTCGATCCGATCTTAGAATCTTGATACTTTTTCCGGTTTGTTTTTCTACTTCATTCTTATATTCCTGGAATTTTCCAAAGGCTTCGGACTTATGTTTCATTAAGAAGACATAACCGTACCTTGAAAAGTCATCCGTAAAAGTAATGAAGTAAGAATAACCGCTTCGGGCATGTGTAGACATTGGACCGCACACGTCGCTGTGTACGAGTCCCAAGAGCTCGCTCGCTCTTACTCCATGTCCAGTGAACGGAGTCTTTGTCATCTTTCCTTTGAGACAGGATTGATAAGTCGCATACGATTGATATTCGAACGAATCCAAATATCCTTCTGTATGTAACTTCGTCAACCTTCTCTCATTGATGTGACCCAGTCTACAATGCCACAAGAAAGTCTGATTGATTTCTGGAGACTTTCTTTTGTATGTATTCTGGACATTGAAAATCTGTGGTTGGTTTAATACGTATATACCATTGCTCAATGTACCTGACCCAATCATAACTTGATTAAGGTGAATGTTTACAACATTGCTTACAAACGCAAATTCATAACCTTCTTTAGAAACCAAAGATACAGAAATGATATTACAAGTTGCGTTGGGTACAAAAAAGCAATTACGCAAAACCAAAACATGTCCATCTGACATTCCCAGGTGATAGTCCCCCACGGCCTTAGCATCCATGCTAGCTCCGTTTGCAACTTTGAGGGTCATGTCACCTGCCTTCAAAAACCTACGGTTTCTCACCGCCTGCAAAGAATTACAGATATGAGATCCTGATCCGGTATCCAATACCCAGGAAGTAGCGTTTATTGAAAGACAGTTATCAATAACATACACACCTGAAGCTGAAGCCGCAACCTGCTTCAGTTCCTGTGTTCTGGCTTTCCAAGCCCTGCAATCATTCTTCCAGTGTCCCTTCTTATGACAATAGAAGCATTCTTCTTTATCCACAAGCTGCCCCGCTTTCTTTGTTGCTTTTGCTTTTGCTTTTCCCTTCGTATCCACTTTACTAACACCGCCCCTTGGATTGGCGGGGGCTTTCTTCTTCTTTCCCTTGGCTTTCGCCTTGGACCTAGAAGAGGAAGATCCTCCTACAAACAAAGTGGATGTTTCCCTACCTTTCTGTAGGGTGCCCTCTGAGCTCCTCAGCATGTTGAGGAGTTCTGAAAGTTCAACTTCCTTTTCTTGTAAGTTGAAGTTCAGGATAAACTGGGCGTAAGTGGAAGGAAGGGACAGGAGAATCAAGTCCGTATAGAGCTCATTCTCCAACGAGGTCCCAAGGTCCGCGAGCTCTTCTACGTAGCCAATCATCTTAAGCACGTGTTCCGCTACCGATGATCCGACTGCCAACCTTGCCGAAAATAACTTTTTCGACACTTCGTATCTTGCGATACGAGACTGCTCTCCATACAGTTCTTTTGTATGGAGAAATATGGATTCGAGGTCCATATTCTCGTGCCTCCTCTGATGTTCGTTGTCCATAGAGGCAAGCACGAGGCGCTTGGCCTTCGCGCAATCGATTTCCCTGGTCTTACGGATTTCCTTATCCGCGACGCTGGTTTTGGGACCTGGGACAGGGGGAGCTTTGGTGGTAAGAAGATACCCCAGCTTGTCGTAAGTGATTGCCATCTTGACATTCCTGAGCCAATCTTTGTAGTTTGGCCCTGTCAGTATGTTTTTATCTAGAAGTAACTTAAGTCCAGTCATGTCGATTGGTCCCTGCAATTAGGAGAGAGAAGAAACACTCAGCATGATGCTCTTGCAAGTTTAGAATGGTTTTTAGTTTGTCTAAACAGGATGGCTCCCACTGTTTCTCGAATCCCTCCTCAAACCAAAAAGGAAGAATTAGTCAGGATCAATCTCACCGTACAATACTGGCTTAACCGTTCAGCCAGGCTAGTGTCGGTACTTCGAGGGAGGTTTTCCAACGCTTTCGTGAAGTTCCTTAATTTAAGAACCTCTTTTTCCTGGGGGCGTAGCCCCGCTAACACCTTTCTAGACACCTACTTGGTTTATAGCATTGATCGTTAAGTGAGAAATTTCCCGAGGAGTAGCATATACTCACAGTAGGATCGGGATCCAAATATCATCGCGTGATGAAACCGAAGGAATCCTACCAGAATCATCACACTCCAAATGGTATGCAACACTAGCAAGTTTCAGTTGTTTTGAAACTCCCGATGTGGATTTTTGCCCCATGCTCTTATGACCTTGACTTTGGCCAACAAATCATAAGTCACATGTCAAGTTCTACCCGTCGTTCTCCAGGTTAATTTGAATCCACCCACACCTACCCTTGACTTTGGCCAACAAGGCAGTACGACTGTTCCAAACCAACGCATCTATCTATGCTGCACATGAATACCCAATAGCTACCAATCACTATGCCTTGACTTTGGCCAACAAACATAGCTTGAATACTATTGACTATTCATGTGAAACGACGGAGGGCTACGAATGGTTTTGGCGAAACCGTGAACGTAGTGAACTTGATATAATCGATGGAACGAGATAGGTTTTAAAAGGAGTGGCTCAAGCTCCGCATTTAAAAGTTAGTTTTGAAAAGAACCGAGTGGTTTTTCGAAAGTGTTCCAACGACTTTTACTTGGTTTATTTTTCTTGCATTAGTTCTTTTAATGCGTGATATTCTTGCATTAGTTCTTTTAATGCATCCCATCATTTAATCCTACTATTGCAGAAAACAACCAAAATATGACGTACGCTTATGCCATTCGCATTCGCCACGGGGCCCCGTCATTACCCGTTAGGTTACTTAACTAACGACAGAGCGGGGGCAGGGCTAGCGCGGCTGTAAAACATAAGCAACGCCTAAATAATATCATATATAGATATATTGCAATGATAGCCATTTCAGATCACAGATGAACACATTGGATATACTAGGAACCCGCAATTCGTACGAGCCTGTAACGAAAAGCAGATTACACGGTCGCGGTGAATAGCCAATACCCCACCCAAGACCCCTACGGGTGCGGCAAACTACCCGCCAAGTACCCGAAGCGAAGCAACCTCCCTCAACTCCGTGAGTAGGCCACTCGGTACTTCGGGATA
Organism: Agapanthus africanus; assembly: GCA_030015575.1. NCBI lineage: Eukaryota > Viridiplantae > Streptophyta > Magnoliopsida > Asparagales > Amaryllidaceae > Agapanthus > Agapanthus africanus. Next base: position 522,910,406 of record CM057337.1, read on the forward strand.
CCCGGTAGTTTGTGCACCCCCTCCATGGGTCTATCCTAGGAGCAAAAACAGTAAAAAGAAATTATACAATGACGGCTACAACCCCGAACCGGTTGTGCGGCCATACAAATAATTATTACATCAATTTACAAATTTACATGAATTGAAAGAAAAGAAAACTCTCGTCTCACAACCCCCGGCTATTCACCCGCGACAATCCAATGAATTCATATACACAAACCAATAACATTACAAATCACAGATTTGTATAACCCCCACTAATCGACATATAGCGATTAGCAGACGTTCAATACAAATATCACATCACAGAAATAAACCTGTCAGCTTAAGTCATAAGAAACTCGATCAAAATACGGTTTTTAAAGCCCCAAAAACAAAATTTTCTTTCCGGAAAATCTGGGCTGAAAAAACATATACCAAAATTCCCAAAATACCCCACTGAATATACTGTAGCAAAGAAGATCCAGAGAAGAGCTAATACGGCCGTGGAACCGCGGCAATAGCAAGCTATTGCCGCGTTTCCGCGGCGCTTTGATGAGATCACAGGACCGTCTTTCTACAGTATACTCTAAAAACCCCGAGTCGATTTTTAAAGCATGATTTATTACTTTTACAGAACTTTGAAAATCGACAGCAAGTTATATTTTTGGGTGTATTTCGTGACTTTTTCTGCGATCGAATTTCTAGTTACTATGATAACATGTTAGGTAGTGTTTAACTAGGCTCTGATACCACTGTAAGTCCATGCTACCTCTCCCGGTACTTTCGGGCATGCAGAATTTGATGAAAAACAATTTTCTAGAGGCGGTAACATGGACTCAAAACCGGATCTTTGTTAAACATCTAACTAACAACCTAACTAGGAGTTGTTAACTACTCGGTTAGGGGGTTATACCTTTCTTTCTTGAACTCCTTCGTCTTCAAACCTCGATGGTGTACGGATCGGCTTCACCCCGTCGTCTCCTTGCGCCGAAGATCGATCCACCCGAAAGCTTCTACCTTTGGCTTCTTCTTCGAGCTTTGAAGAAACTAGTTCACACGGTTTGCTAAACCTTGTGAACTAGAGTGAGTAGAGGAGAGTGTGTTGGGATTTTTCTCTATAGTTCTTGGTTCTCAACACATGAGACAAGTGAACCATAGATTAAAGAGAGGGAGAGCAAGAGGAAGAGGATGAGAGCTCAAGAACAAGAGAGAGAGAATGAAAATGATAGAATGCGAAAGACTTTTCTCTCTTGGCTCTCATAATCCAAAGACATCATAACAAATCATAGCAATCAAGTATTATGTGATGGTTTAAGCTACAATAGCCATATCATTTCATGCACTCATTTTTCACAAGAGAACAAGCAAGCAAAAAGTCTTTACCATGAAATGATAGCCATTGTCATCATGATGGTCAACTAGTCCAACCTAGTCAACCGGTCAACAAAGTCAACAAGTCAACAAAGTCAACCCCTCAACAACCATGTCACCATAACACTTAATTAATATTATTGTTAATCATATATCATATTCTCATTAGGGTTGAGCAAAAAGTAAATGGTCAACAGTCAACAGTCAACAACCCTAATGAGAATCCTCTGCCTCTGTCTCTCCGTCAACTGTGCATACACACCCGCATCCGTGTTCCGAGGAACACGAATACATACTGGATAAAACCAATCCCAAAACGTACACTAGGATCTGGCTTAAACCAAAGCCCGCTAGTGTTAACTGTCCGGACACTGTACGTGCATAAGTGCACGGATGTGACCGAACCCTGTCGCAAAACCATGCGACCTGTCGCTCTTTTGCCTAAAGGCAAATAGCTTTCTGTGTGGGACTCTAAAGACTCGACACTAAGCTGGCAGTGGGTTTAACCACAGACCGCAAGCGGCACTAGCTGTGAGTAACGGTCCCCAGGTAGATGCCGACAAGAAGACTGACGAGGTGAAACCCATCTGAACTCCTACTAAGCCTGAATGTGACAGTCTCCGTACAGTCCGGTCTGTTCGTCTGATACATCGCATGGCGGGCCTAGGGGGCGGTAAACGTCAGTCCCTAATAGCGGTACAAGTCGTGTCGGAGTGAAGCCCAAAACACCCTGAGATAACACTAGAAGCCTACCAGTATATCTCGTTTGCCCTGGCCAGGGACTACTCGTGTAATGGCTCTCCTAGACACAGCGCGATGTCAACCCCCAATACCGGGAGAGACGAATCCTGTCTAACCGTCACTGCCTCCAAGTGCTTCGGGACTGAACCAACTATTACCTGTTTGTACGACTCCTTTGAGCCATGGTAGGGTAGTAATCAAAGTACAGTGGGAACACACTCGAGGCGAAGTGACAGTGTCAAGTCAGCGGACTAAGCTGTACTCATGTCACCTGGGAACTGATAACTGACGATAGGTATAATACCAACCATTCAGTTCCCGACGAGTCCTGTCCAGTGTACTCGTAACCTAACGAGCACCCGCATACTATCTCCAGTACGACGTACTGATGGCTGTGGGACAGACCATCTCCCACTCTGGGATGAGAAGCGCATACGCTAGTCTACTCCGGAGTATCGATGCCCTGTCTCGATAGTCCTGCGACTAGGGACCTGCATAAGGATGTGCTTATAGATTACCCAGCCCCCACTAGTGTGACTGCCATCACAACGCTGGTAATCAAGCAAAGATCCTAAGGGCTCCACTAATGTGTATAAGTGATATACTAAAATAAACACATGTACACATTGAAGCAGAAACAAACCAAGTAGCATACTACTATTTTGAGCAAGATTGTATATACAAGGTGAATATCCCAAGCTTCCATTAAGTAATATACAAACTAGTATGATACAGTAATGACCTCTAGGGCATATACACTAACATAGTGTTAGTTGCGAAACCCTAGAGTAGTGGTTGCACTCACACACACGCACACACATACTTGCATACATTCTTTCCTTTACCTGTGCGTATATGAGGATGTGTATATTTACACATGGGTATGGGATTATGTGTTCATATACTGGATTTAAGGATAGTACTTGGGATTTGAGATGAGTCGATGAGATTGGGCTTGAGGCCATGAGATCGGTGATGTGATTTGGTTCGTATTTGAGATACGACATGATGATTTAGCGGGTCCTTTGAGGTAGTGTTTCATACACCTGCATGCATACATAGACGGTATCAATATTGTATTAGACGTAGGTCATTATCCTGGATCATGATATTTGATAAAGAAGATACCAGATGAATAGTGTGATTGATGTGACTTTGACCCGTACCCAGATTTGGAAAGTCGTACGACGGATTTACGTACGAGCTATATACTGATGATAGGTTCGCACTCTCGACTTGGGAATATCTGATTATAGATATGGTATCGGATGTGATATTATCGAGGCGGGATCACCGACCATATATATATATATATATATGTATCGACTCAGATGCTAAGCGGTTTCCTTACCTTTAGATAGTCTGTTAGCTCAGCCGTATAGTTTAGTGTAGTTGTTAGACTAGATTCGACTCCTACCTATTTCAAAAACCAACGAATCGTGGATATTTTAAAAGACGGCCCAAAGGATTCTACGAATGTTTCAAAGGACGTATCTTTTCTTAAAAACACCGTAGCCCTTATTTGCAAAACACCACGATTCGTGTTATTTCAAAAGGCACTACTTCATGACATATAGTTATCATTGTGTTTAGTATTCAGCTCCCCCGCATTATTGCTGTTCGCTCCGCATCGCATACTTATGTTGTGATTTCATATTCCATTGTTGATATCATGCTGTTAGGACACCAGCACCATTACCGATGATGCGTATGTACCACGTACACTTACTTGCCGGCTCACACACATCTTCATCGGTAATTGCCATGTCACGTACACTTAGAAAATACTATTACATTGACATAGCTTGTTAGATAATAACTTCGACATGATATTAGTGTACTTGCCTTATATACCAGTTAGACATTGCAGTTATTATTTGCTACTTCATACATATTGTTATTTACTGTTATGCCGCATTCATGGATTTTTATGCCTATATTCACTGTTTACATGCTATTGATGATTTGGATTCGGATTTTCATAAGATTTCCTGGATTTGGGGGAAAACCGCAAAAACATTTATAAACTTCTTTTCTCTCTCTTCTTAAATGAAAAGTGCGGTTTTCCCATGATGTATGAGTCGTTCACCATGAGTTTGCTGATGGATTTCGAGACCCGATTCGAGGAGTTGGATGAACCGTTTCGGGTACATGGTGGGCCCGGTGCGGTACCCTGGGGCGAGAAGGTCGCAGAGGATGGCGTTGAGCCTGGCAGGGGAGCACTACCGACCGGTGATTTTACCCGACGTGTCGGATATCCGAAGGATACCGTCATGGTCTTGAGATTGATGGTAGGGGCCGGTCTGGACTGACGGCGCCCTAGATAGTGAGATTGTGACATTGAGATTTTGAGATATTAAGGTACTGAAATTTGATGATCCAGGCCAGTCCGGATAGCCGGAGCCTGAGATATTGAGATATTGGGATTTATGTTTTGTGTCGATGCTAGACACTGTTTATACTGATTTCATTTATAATACCTCGCTTTAAAAATACAGTAATCTCACTAAGTTATGAAAGCAGTGTAAGTCCATATTGCGACCCCCGGTGCTTACGGGGAGGCGGAAACGGTATAAAAAAACAAATTTATATCGCAAGAGGCAACATGGACTAAAACAATGTCGGGATCGTGTCTAAACTAAACTAGCAAACTTGCTAAAGAGAGTTAGCTACTATGGAAGATGGTTATACCTAAACTTGAACTCCTTCTTCTTTAAATCTTGTAGAGGTTGATGGTTCTCTTTTCGTCGCCTTCTTCCGTCGAAGATGGATCCACCTCGAAGGTTCGACCTTTGGGCTCTTCCTCGATCTTTGAGTGAACTAGGGTTTCCGGCTTGCTAAACCTTGAACCTAGAATGAGTAGAGAGTGACTAGGGTTTGCTTTTGTTTTTAAAGAGAAGGATTCTCAACACATGAGAAGGTTTCTCTTTGCTAGAGGAAGAAGAAGATGAAGAGAGGAGAGAGAAGCTAAATGAGATAATGAGCTATGTTTTTCTTTCTTGCAACCATAATGCCAAAAGGAAAAACAATTATCTAAATAATAATAATTCAAAATGAGAATAGTTGATGGCAATTTGGAATGACCACTACCATGCTTCATTTAATGAAATGTAAGCATGAATCAAGGAGGACTTTTTAAAGCATGATGGTGGTCAACAATCAACCATGGTCAACAAGTCAACCATGGTCAACAAGTCAACAAAATCAACCATAACATAATTCTCATTTAATTACTATTATTAATAGATAATTCATAAATCCATTAGGGTTTGGAAAATGATAACTGTCAACTGTGCATACGCACCCGTTCCGAAACCCTAATGAAATACCTCATCCTCCGCCTTAAGCAACTGTGCATACACACCTGCATTCTCGTTCCGAGGAACAAGAATACCAAGATATAAAAGCAACCCTAAAATATATACCAGTATCTGGCTCAAACCAGAGCCTGCCAGTATAATCCGTCCGGACTCCAAACGTGCACAAGTGCGCGGATGAGAACGAACCCTGTCGCAAAACCATGCGACCTCTACTCTGTTTTGCCCAGAGGCGAATACCCTCTGTGTGGGACTCTAAAGACTCGACACTACGCTGGCAGTGGGTTTAACCACAGACCGCAAGCGGCACTAGCTGTGCGTAACGGTCCCCAGGTAGATGCCGACAAGAAGGCTGACGAGGTGAAACCCCATCTGAACTCCTACTGAGTCTGAATGTGACATTCTCCGTACAGTCCGGTCTGTTCGTCTGATACATCGCATGTCGGGCCTAGGGGGCGGTAAAACGTCAGTCCCCCAATAGCGGAACAAGTCGTGTCGGAGTGAAGCCCAAAACACCCTGAGATAACACTGGAAGCCTACCAGTATATCTCGCTTGCCCTGGCCAGGGACTACTCGTGTAATGGCTCTCCTAGACACAGCGCGATGTCAACCCCCAATACCGGGAGAGACGAATCCTGTCTAACCGTCACTGCCTCCAAGTGCTTCGGGACTGCACCCAACCATCACCTGTTTGCACGACTCCTTTGAGCCGTGGTAGGGTAGTGATCAAAGTGCAGTGGGAACACACTCGAGGCGAAGTGCCAGTGTCAAGTCAGCGGACTAAGCTGTACTCATGTCACCTGGGAACTGATAACTGACGATAGGTATAATACCAACCTGTCAGTTCCCGACGAGTCCTGTCCAATGTACTCGTAACCCAACGAGCACCCGTATACTATCTCCAGTACGACGTACTGATGGCTGTGGGACAGATCATCTCCCACACTGGGATGAGAAGCGCATACGCTAGTCTACTCCGGAGTATCGATGCCCTGTCTCGATAGTCCTACGACTAGGGACCTGTATAAGGATGTGCCTATAGATTACCCAGCCCCCACTAGTGTGACTGCTATCACAACGCTGGTAATCAAGCAAAGATCCTAAGGGCTCCACTAATGCGTATAAGTGACATACTGAAATAAACACAAGTACACATTGAAGTAGAAACAAACCAAGTAGCATACTACTATATTGAGCAAGATTGTTTATACAAGGTGAATATCCCAAGCTTCCATTAAGTAATATACAAACTAGTATGATACAGTAATGGCCTCTAGGGCATATACACTAACAATCTCCCACTTGCACTAAGGCCATGTACTGGCGTATCGAAGACCTATCATCTCGACCAGCCGCTCGAACTGAGTCTGGGGTAGGGCCTTGGTGAATGGATCTGCAGTGTTCTCTTCTGAAGCAACCCTCCGAACCTCGATCTCCTTGCGATCCACGATCTCCCTGATCAGGTGATACCGCCTCAAGATGTGCCTGGATCTCTGATGGGACCTGGGTTCCTTTGCTAAAGCTATAGCCCCGTTGTTGTCGCAATACAGAGGTACTGGGTTAACAATGGACGGAACCACCTGAAGTTCTTTTAAGAACTTCCTTATCCAGACAGCTTCTTTTGCGGCATCAGATGCAGCGATGTATTCCGCTTCCATAGTCGAGTCTGCAACGGTTTCCTGTTTGGAACTCTTCCAACACACCGCCCCTCCATTGAGGGTAAAGACAAAACCCGACATGGACTTGGAATCATCCTTGTCACTCTGGAAGCTGGAGTCAGCAAAGGCCTCAATCTGGAGGTCTTTTCCGCCATACACCAAGAACATCTCCTTAGTCCTTCTCAGGTACTTGAGAATGTTCTTTACTGCTATCCAATGTTTCTCCCCAGGGTTTGACTGATACCGGCTTACTACACTCAGTGCATAAGCTACATCCGGTCTGGTACACAACATCGCATACATTATAGAGCCTACCGCAGAAGTGTAGGGTATAATAGACATGCGATCCCTCTCCAAATCAGTCTTGGGAGACATCTCTTTAGAGAGGGTGATCCCGTGACAAGCCGGTAGGTTACCGCGCTTGGAATCTTCCATACTGAATCTTTTCAGTACGGTGTCGATGTACCTGGACTGTGAAAGTCCTAATATCCTCTTGGATCTATCACGATGGATCCGGATCCCCAGGATGTAAGAGGCATCACCCAGGTCTTTCATGGAGAACCTGTGTGACAAGAAACCTTTGACAGATTGTAGCATAGGAATGTCATTTCCTATTAAGAGAATGTCATCCACGTATAAAACAAGGAATACTACAGTTCTCGCTACAAATCTACTATAGATGCATGGTTCATCTGGATTTTTGATAAAGTCAAATTCCTTGACCGTCTCATCAAAACAGATGTTCCAACTCCGCGATGCCTGCTTTAGTCCATAGATGGACTTAAGCAACTTGCACACCTTTCCGCTGCTCCCACTCTGAATGAAACCCTCTGGCTGATCCATATAGACACACTCCTCTAAACTTCCATTTAGAAAAGCGGTTTTTACGTCCATCTGCCAAATCTCATAATCGTGGAAGGCAGCAATGGCAAGAAGGATCCGAATGGATTTCAGCATAGCCACTGGAGAAAAGGTTTCGTCATAGTCCAAGCCAGGTCTTTGACGGAAACCCTTTGCTACAAGTCTAGCTTTATAGGTCTCAACCTGTCCATCTACACCAATCTTCCTTTTGAAGATCCACTTGCATCCTACGGGTTTTACCCCGTCTGGAGCAATGTCCAACGTCCATACTTTGTTGGTGTACATGGACTCCATTTCGGTCCGCATTGCATCCAGCCATTTTACCGAGTCAACGCTCTGAACGGCCTGTTGGAAGCTAGTAGGCTCATCATAGTCTATGATGCAATCCTCTCTATCCCCGTCTATGAGATAACCGTAGTATCTCTCGGGCGGATGAGACTGCCTACTACTCCTGCGGAGCGGCGTAGGAATGTCCTGTTCATTTGAACCCTCTGGTTCCTCTAAGCTTTCAGTAATAGCTCGTGGTTCTGGAATTTCTTCCAGTTCTACTGTGCTCCCACTTATCTGGTTTTCCAAAAACTCAGTTTCCAAGAAGTAGGCATGACGAGAAACAAGAACTTTTTGTTCCTCTTCATAGTAGAAGAAATATCCCTTGGAGTTCTTTGGATATCCCACGAACTTACACTGTACTGAGCGTGCCTCGAGCTTGTCCGCATGCTGCTTTTTAACAAAAGCTGGACATCCCCAAGTCTTGATGTGACTGAGATGGGGCCTCTTCCCACACCACATCTCATATGGTGTAGTAGGCACAGTCTTAGTAGGAACTCGGTTCAATAGGTACGCAGCTGATTCTAGCGCATACCCCCAGAATGATCGCGGTAACTCAGCGTTACTCATCATGGACCGTACCATATCCAATAGGGTTCGGTTCCGTCTCTCCGATACACCGTTGTGTTGCGGAGTGTATGGAGGAGTAAGCTGAGAGAGAATTCCATTCTCTTTTAAGTAATTCAGGAACTCGGCACTTAAGTATTCTCCACCTCGATCCGATCTTAGAATCTTGATACTTTTGCCGGTTTGTTTTTCAACTTCATTCTTATATTCCTGGAATTTTTCAAAAGATTCTGACTTATGTTTCATTAAGAAGACATAACCGTATCTTGAAAAATCATCCGTAAAAGTAATGAAGTAAGAATAACCGCTTCGCGCATGTGTAGACATTGGACCGCACACGTCGCTGTGTACGAGTCCCAAGAGCTCGCTCGCTCTTACTCCGTGTCCAGTGAACGGAGTCTTTGTCATCTTTCCTTTGAGATAGGATTGACAAGTGGCATATGATTGATATTCGAACGGATCCAAATGTCCTTCTGTATGTAACTTAGTCAACCTTCTCTCATTGATGTGACCCAGTCTACAATGCCATAAGAAAGTCTGATTGATATCTGGAGACTTTCTTTTGTGTGTATTCTGGACATTGAAAATCTGTGGTTGGTTTAATACGTATATACCATTGCTCAGTGTACCTGACCCAATCAGAACTTGATTAAGGTGAATGTTTACAACATTACTTACAAACGCAAATTCATAACCTTCTTTAGAAACCAAAGATACAGAAATGATATTACAAGTTGCGTTGGGTACAAAAAAACAATTACGCAAAACCAAAACATGCCCATCTGACATTCCCAGGTGATAGTCCCCCACGGCTTTAGCATCCATGCTAGCTCCGTTCGCAACTCTGAGGGTAATGTCACCTTCCTTCAAAAACCTACGGTTTCTCAACGCCTGCAAAGAATTACAGATATGAGATCCTGATCCGGTATCCAATACCCAGGAAGTAGAGTTTATAGAAAGACAGTTTTCAATAACATACACACCTGAAGCTGAAGCCACAACCTGCTTCAGTTCCTGTGTCCTGGCTTTCCAAGCCCTGCAATCTTTCTTCCAGTGTCCACTCTTATGACAATAGAAGCATTCTTCCTTTCCAACAAGCTTCGCCGCAATCTTTGTTGCCTTTTCCTTTCCCTTCGTACCCACTTTACTAACACCGCCTCTTGGTTTGGCGGGGGCTTTCTTCCTCTTTCCCTTGGCTTTCGCCTTGGACCTAGAGGAAGAAGATCCTCCTACAAACAAAGCGGGTGTATCCCTACCCTTCTGTAGGGTGCCCTCTGCGCTCCTCAGCATGTTGAGGAGTTCTGAAAGTTCAACTTCTTTTTCTTGCAAGTTGAAATTCAGTATGAACTGGGCGTAAGTGGATGGAAGGGACTGGAGAATTATATCCGTATAGAGTTCACTGTCCAACGTGGTCCCAAGTTCCGCGAGCTCCTCAGTGTAGCCAATCATCTTAAGCACGTGGTCCGCTACCGATGATCCGACGGCCAACTTTGTCGAAAATAACTTCTTCGACACTTCGTATCTTGCGATACGAGACTGGTCTCCATACAGTTCTTTTGTATGAAGAAATATGGATTCCAAATCCATATTCTCGTGCCTCCTCTGATGGTCGTTGTCCATCGAGGCAAGTACGAGGCACCTGGCCTTCGCGCTGTCAATCTCCCAAGTCTTACGGATTTCCTTATCCGCGACGCTGGAGGTGGGACCTGGGACGGGGGGAGCTTTGGTGGTAAGAAGATACCCCAGCTTGTCGTAAGTGATTGCCAATTTGACATTCCTGAGCCAATCTTTGTAGTTTGGCCCTGTCAGTATGTTTTTATCTAGAAGTAACTTAAGTCCAGTCATTTCGAATTTGGTCGCTGCAGGGGGGAGAGAAGAAACACTTTAGCACGATGCTCTTGCAAGTTTAGAATGGTTTTTAATTTGTCTAAACAGGATGGCTCCCACTGTCTCTCGAATCCCTCCTCAAACCACAAAGGAAGAATTAGCCGGGATCAATCCCACCGTACAATACTTGCTTAACCGTTCAGCCAGGCCAGTGTCGGTACTTCGAGGGAGGTTTTCCAACGCTTTCGCGAAGTTCCTTAATTTAAGAACCTCTTTTCCCTGGGGGCGTAGCCCCGCTAACACCTTTCTAGGCACCTACTAGGTTTATAGCATTGATCGTTTAGTGAGAAATTTCCCGAGGAGTAGCATATACTCACAGTAGGATCGGGATCCAAATATCATCGCGTGACGAAAATGAAGGAATCCTACCATAATCATCACACTCCAAATGGTATGCAAATCTAGCAAGTTTCAGTACTTATGAAACTCCCGATGTGGATTTTTGCCCCATGCTCTTATGACCTTGACTTTGGCCAACAAATCATAAGTCACATGTCAAGTTCTTCCCGTCGTTCTCCAGGTTAATTTGAATCCACCCGTACATACCCTTGACTTTGGCCAACAAGGCAGTACGACTGTTCCAAATCAACGCATCTATCTATGCTGCACATGAATATCCAATAGCTACCAATCACTATGCCTTGACTTTGGCCAACAAACATAGCTTGAATACTATTGACTATTTATGTGAAACGACGGAGGGCTACGAATGGTTTTGGTAAAACCGTGAACGTAGTGAACTTGATATAATCGATGGAACGAGATAGCTTTTAGAAGGAGTGGCTCAAACTCCGCATTTAAAAGTTAGTTTTGAAAAGAACCGAGTGGTTTTTCGAAAGTGTTCTAACGACTTTTAACTTGGTTTATTATCTTGCATTAGTTCTTTTAATGCGTGATATTCTTGCATTAGTTCTTTTAATACGTTCCATCATTTAATCCTACCATTGCAGAAAACAACCAAAATATAACGTACGCTTATGCCATTCGCATTCGCCACGGGGTCCCGTCATCACTCGTTAGGTTACTTAACTAACGACAGAGCGGGGGCTGGGCTAGCGCGGCTGTAAAACATAAGCAACGCCTAAATAGAAAGCAATGATAGACATTACAGATCACAGATGAATACATTGGATATACTAGCAATCCGCAATCCTTTCGAGCCTGGAACGAAAAGCGGATAACACGGTCGCGGTGAATAGCCAAATACCCCACCCAAGACCCCTACGGGTGCGGCAAACTACCCGCCAAGTACCCGGCAGTTTGTGCACCCCTCCATGGGTCTATCCTAGGAGCAAAAACAGTAAAAAGAATTATACAATGACGGCTACAACCCCGACCCGGTTGTGCGGCCAAACAAATAATATTATTACATCAATTTACTTTTACAATGAATGAAAGAAAAACAAAAGCTCATCTCACATCCACCCCGGCTATTCACCCGCGACAGTTCAACACATTCATATACACAATCCAATATCAAACACAGATCATGTATAACCCTGACTAATCGACTTATAGCGATTAGCCGACGTTCAATACATGCAAACATTACAGATATAACCATCATAGTCAAAGTGCAGTGAAGTTCGGAAAAAAATACGGAATTATAGGACCCCAAAAGTGAATTTCAGTTCTGGAAAATCTGGGTACATATAATATATTTTAAAAATACCAAAACCAACACAGAAGAACACTGCACGAAAAACGATGCACAGAAAACGACAAACCGCGGCGCTTCCGCGGCAAATGTCTACCTCGTGCGGCGGAAGCGCGGCGGTTTGAATGAATTAGGTCAACGTTTTTCTTGTGTGTTCAAACAAAACCCTGAGCCGAATTTACAAGTATAAATGTTTTCATTTTGAGCAGAAAAAATTTCAACAGAAACTTAGGGTTTTGGTTTTTCGGGTTTTGTGATTTTTCGGTTCCGAACTTCGTTACACTTCACTACCAAGCTAGTTTAAGTTTAGTTAGGCTCTGATACCACTGTAAGTCCATATTGCGACCCCCGGTGCTTACGGGGAGGCGGAAACGGTATAAAAAAACAAATTTATATCACAAGAGGCAACATGGACTAAAACAATGTCGGGATCGTGTCTAAACTAAACTAGCAAACTTGCTAAAGAGAGTTAGCTACTATGGAAGATGGTTATACCTAAACTTGAACTCCTTCTTCTTTAAATCTTGTAGAGGTTGATGGTTCTCTTTTCTTCGCCTTCTTCCGTCGAAGATGGATCCACCTCGAAGGTTCGACCTTTGGGCTCTTCCTCGATCTTTGAGTGAACTAGGGTTTCCGGCTTGCTAAACCTTGAACCTAGAATGAGTAGAGAGTGACTAGGGTTTGCTTTTGTTTTTAAAGAGAAGGATTCTCAACACATGAGAAGGTTTCTCTTTGCTAGAGGAAGAAGAAGATGAAGAGAGGAGAGAGAAGCTAAATGAGATAATGAGCTATGTTTTTCTTTCTTGCAACCATAATGCCAAAAGGAAAAACAATTATCTAAATAATAATAATTCAAAATGAGAATAGTTGATGGCAATTTGGAATGACCACTACCATGCTTCATTTAATGAAATGTAAGCATGAATCAAGGAGGACTTTTTAAAGCATGATGGTGGTCAACAATCAACCATGGTCAACAAGTCAACCATGGTCAACAAGTCAACAAAATCAACCATAACATAATTCTCATTTAATTACTATTATTAATAGATAATTCATAAATCCATTAGGGTTTGGAAAATGATAACTGTCAACTGTGCATACGCACCCGTTCCGAAACCCTAATGAAATACCTCATCCTCCGCCTTAAGCAACTGTGCATACACACCTGCATTCTCGTTCCGAGGAACAAGAATACCAAGATATAAAAGCAACCCTAAAATATATACCAGTATCTGGCTCAAACCAGAGCCTGCCAGTATAATCCGTCCGGACTCCAAACGTGCACAAGTGCGCGGATGAGAACGAACCCTGTCGCAAAACCATGCGACCTCTACTCTGTTTTGCCCAGAGGCGAATACCCTCTGTGTGGGACTCTAAAGACTCGACACTACGCTGGCAGTGGGTTTAACCACAGACCGCAAGCGGCACTAGCTGTGCGTAACGGTCCCCAGGTAGATGCCGACAAGAAGGCTGACGAGGTGAAACCCCATCTGAACTCCTACTGAGTCTGAATGTGACATTCTCCATACAGTCCGGTCTGTTCGTCTGATACATCGCATGTCGGGCCTAGGGGGCGGTAAAACGTCAGTCCCCCAATAGCGGAACAAGTCGTGTCGGAGTGAAGCCCAAAACACCCTGAGATAACACTGGAAGCCTACCAGTATATCTCGCTTGCCCTGGCCAGGGACTACTCGTGTAATGGCTCTCCTAGACACAGCGCGATGTCAACCCCCAATACCGGGAGAGACGAATCCTGTCTAACCGTCACTGCCTCCAAGTGCTTCGGGACTGCACCCAACCATCACCTGTTTGCACGACTCCTTTGAGCCGTGGTAGGGTAGTGATCAAAGTGCAGTGGGAACACACTCGAGGCGAAGTGCCAGTGTCAAGTCAGCGGACTAAGCTGTACTCATGTCACCTGGGAACTGATAACTGACGATAGGTATAATACCAACCTGTCAGTTCCCGACGAGTCCTGTCCAATGTACTCGTAACCCAACGAGCACCCGTATACTATCTCCAGTACGACGTACTGATGGCTGTGGGACAGATCATCTCCCACACTGGGATGAGAAGCGCATACGCTAGTCTACTCCGGAGTATCGATGCCCTGTCTCGATAGTCCTACGACTAGGGACCTGTATAAGGATGTGCCTATAGATTACCCAGCCCCCACTAGTGTGACTGCTATCACAACGCTGGTAATCAAGCAAAGATCCTAAGGGCTCCACTAATGCGTATAAGTGACATACTGAAATAAACACAAGTACACATTGAAGTAGAAACAAACCAAGTAGCATACTACTATATTGAGCAAGATTGTTTATACAAGGTGAATATCCCAAGCTTCCATTAAGTAATATACAAACTAGTATGATACAGTAATGGCCTCTAGGGCATATACACTAACAATCTCCCACTTGCACTAAGGCCATGTACTGGCGTATCGAAGACCTATCATCTCGACCAGCCGCTCGAACTGAGTCTGGGGTAGGGCCTTGGTGAATGGATCTGCAGTGTTCTCTTCTGAAGCAACCCTCCGAACCTCGATCTCCTTGCGATCCACGATCTCCCTGATCAGGTGATACCGCCTCAAGATGTGCCTGGATCTCTGATGGGACCTGGGTTCCTTTGCTAAAGCTATAGCCCCGTTGTTGTCGCAATACAGAGGTACTGGGTTAACAATGGACGGAACCACCTGAAGTTCTTTTAAGAACTTCCTTATCCAGACAGCTTCTTTTGCGGCATCAGATGCAGCGATGTATTCCGCTTCCATAGTCGAGTCTGCAACGGTTTCCTGTTTGGAACTCTTCCAACACACCGCCCCTCCATTGAGGGTAAAGACAAAACCCGACATGGACTTGGAATCATCCTTGTCACTCTGGAAGCTGGAGTCAGCAAAGGCCTCAATCTGGAGGTCTTTTCCGCCATACACCAAGAACATCTCCTTAGTCCTTCTCAGGTACTTAAGAATGTTCTTTACTGCTATCCAATGTTTCTCCCCAGGGTTTGACTGATACCGGCTTACTACACTCAGTGCATAAGCTACATCCGGTCTGGTACACAACATCGCATACATTATAGAGCCTACCGCAGAAGCGTAGGGTGTAATAGACATGCGATCCCTCTCCAAATCAGTCTTGGGAGACATCTCTTTAGAGAGGGTGATCCCGTGACAAGCCGGTAGGTTACCGCGCTTGGAATCTTCCATACTGAATCTTTTCAGTACGGTGTCGATGTACCTGGACTGTGAAAGTCCTAATATCCTCTTGGATCTATCACGATGGATCCGGATCCCCAGGATGTAAGAGGCATCACCCAGGTCTTTCATGGAGAACCTGTGTGACAAGAAACCTTTGACAGATTGTAGCATAGGAATGTCATTTCCTATTAAGAGAATGTCATCCACGTATAAAACAAGGAATACTACAGTTCTCGCTACAAATCTACTATAGATGCATGGTTCATCTGGATTTTTGATAAAGTCAAATTCCTTGACCGTCTCATCAAAACAGATGTTCCAACTCCGCGATGCCTGCTTTAGTCCATAGATGGACTTAAGCAACTTGCACACCTTTCCGCTGCTCCCACTCTGAATGAAACCCTCTGGCTGATCCATATAGACACACTCCTCTAAACTTCCATTTAGAAAAGCGGTTTTTACGTCCATCTGCCAAATCTCATAATCGTGGAAGGCAGCAATGGCAAGAAGGATCCGAATGGATTTCAGCATAGCCACTGGAGAAAAGGTTTCGTCATAGTCCAAGCCAGGTCTTTGACGGAAACCCTTTGCTACAAGTCTAGCTTTATAGGTCTCAACCTGTCCATCTACACCAATCTTCCTTTTGAAGATCCACTTGCATCCTACGGGTTTTACCCCGTCTGGAGCAATGTCCAACGTCCATACTTTGTTGGTGTACATGGACTCCATTTCGGTCTGCATTGCATCCAGCCATTTTACCGAGTCAACGCTCTGAACGGCCTGTTGGAAGCTAGTAGGCTCATCATAGTCTATGATGCAATCCTCTCTATCCCCGTCTATGAGATAACCGTAGTATCTCTCGGGCGGATGAGACTGCCTACTACTCCTGCGGAGCGGCGTAGGAATGTCCTGTTCATTTGAACCCTCTGGTTCCTCTAAGCTTTCAGTAATAGCTCGTGGTTCTGGAATTTCTTCCAGTTCTACTGTGCTCCCACTTATCTGGTTTTCCAAAAACTCAGTTTCCAAGAAGTAGGCATGACGAGAAACAAGAACTTTTTGTTCCTCTTCATAGTAGAAGAAATATCCCTTGGAGTTCTTTGGATATCCCACGAACTTACACTGTACTGAGCGTGCCTCGAGCTTGTCCGCATGCTGCTTTTTAACAAAAGCTGGACATCCCCAAGTCTTGATGTGACTGAGATGGGGCCTCTTCCCACACCACATCTCATATGGTGTAGTAGGCACAGTCTTAGTAGGAACTCGGTTCAATAGGTACGCAGCTGATTCTAGCGCATACCCCCAGAATGATCGCGGTAACTCAGCGTTACTCATCATGGACCGTACCATATCCAATAGGGTTCGGTTCCGTCTCTCCGATACACCGTTGTGTTGCGGAGTGTATGGAGGAGTAAGCTGAGAGAGAATTCCATTCTCTTTTAAGTAATTCAGGAACTCGGCACTTAAGTATTCTCCACCTCGATCCGATCTTAGAATCTTGATACTTTTGCCGGTTTGTTTTTCAACTTCATTCTTATATTCCTGGAATTTTTCAAAAGATTCTGACTTATGTTTCATTAAGAAGACATAACCGTATCTTGAAAAATCATCCGTAAAAGTAATGAAGTAAGAATAACCGCTTCGCGCATGTGTAGACATTGGACCGCACACGTCGCTGTGTACGAGTCCCAAGAGCTCGCTCGCTCTTACTCCGTGTCCAGTGAACGGAGTCTTTGTCATCTTTCCTTTGAGATAGGATTGACAAGTGGCATATGATTGATATTCGAACGGATCCAAATGTCCTTCTGTATGTAACTTAGTCAACCTTCTCTCATTGATGTGACCCAGTCTACAATGCCATAAGAAAGTCTGATTGATATCTGGAGACTTTCTTTTGTGTGTATTCTGGACATTGAAAATCTGTGGTTGGTTTAATACGTATATACCATTGCTCAGTGTACCTGACCCAATCAGAACTTGATTAAGGTGAATGTTTACAACATTACTTACAAACGCAAATTCATAACCTTCTTTAGAAACCAAAGATACAGAAATGATATTACAAGTTGCGTTGGGTACAAAAAAACAATTACGCAAAACCAAAACATGCCCATCTGACATTCCCAGGTGATAGTCCCCCACGGCTTTAGCATCCATGCTAGCTCCGTTCGCAACTCTGAGGGTAATGTCACCTTCCTTCAAAAACCTACGGTTTCTCAACGCCTGCAAAGAATTACAGATATGAGATCCTGATCCGGTATCCAATACCCAGGAAGTAGAGTTTATAGAAAGACAGTTTTCAATAACATACACACCTGAAGCTGAAGCCACAACCTGCTTCAGTTCCTGTGTCCTGGCTTTCCAAGCCCTGCAATCTTTCTTCCAGTGTCCACTCTTATGACAATAGAAGCATTCTTCCTTTCCAACAAGCTTCGCCGCAATCTTTGTTGCCTTTTCCTTTCCCTTCGTACCCACTTTACTAACACCGCCTCTTGGTTTGGCGGGGGCTTTCTTCCTCTTTCCCTTGGCTTTCGCCTTGGACCTAGAGGAAGAAGATCCTCCTACAAACAAAGCGGGTGTATCCCTACCCTTCTGTAGGGTGCCCTCTGCGCTCCTCAGCATGTTGAGGAGTTCTGAAAGTTCAACTTCTTTTTCTTGCAAGTTGAAATTCAGTATGAACTGGGCGTAAGTGGATGGAAGGGACTGGAGAATTATATCCGTATAGAGTTCACTGTCCAACGTGGTCCCAAGTTCCGCGAGCTCCTCAGTGTAGCCAATCATCTTAAGCACGTGGTCCGCTACCGATGATCCGACGGCCAACTTTGTCGAAAATAACTTCTTCGACACTTCGTATCTTGCGATACGAGACTGGTCTCCATACAGTTCTTTTGTATGAAGAAATATGGATTCCAAATCCATATTCTCGTGCCTCCTCTGATGGTCGTTGTCCATCGAGGCAAGTACGAGGCACCTGGCCTTCGCGCTGTCAATCTCCCAAGTCTTACGGATTTCCTTATCCGCGACGCTGGAGGTGGGACCTGGGACGGGGGGAGCTTTGGTGGTAAGAAGATACCCCAGCTTGTCGTAAGTGATTGCCAATTTGACATTCCTGAGCCAATCTTTGTAGTTTGGCCCTGTCAGTATGTTTTTATCTAGAAGTAACTTAAGTCCAGTCATTTCGAATTTGGTCGCTGCAGGGGGGAGAGAAGAAACACTTTAGCACGATGCTCTTGCAAGTTTAGAATGGTTTTTAATTTGTCTAAACAGGATGGCTCCCACTGTCTCTCGAATCCCTCCTCAAACCACAAAGGAAGAATTAGCCGGGATCAATCCCACCGTACAATACTTGCTTAACCGTTCAGCCAGGCCAGTGTCGGTACTTCGAGGGAGGTTTTCCAACGCTTTCGCGAAGTTCCTTAATTTAAGAACCTCTTTTCCCTGGGGGCGTAGCCCCGCTAACACCTTTCTAGGCACCTACTAGGTTTATAGCATTGATCGTTTAGTGAGAAATTTCCCGAGGAGTAGCATATACTCACAGTAGGATCGGGATCCAAATATCATCGCGTGACGAAAATGAAGGAATCCTACCATAATCATCACACTCCAAATGGTATGCAAATCTAGCAAGTTTCAGTACTTATGAAACTCCCGATGTGGATTTTTGCCCCATGCTCTTATGACCTTGACTTTGGCCAACAAATCATAAGTCACATGTCAAGTTCTTCCCGTCGTTCTCCAGGTTAATTTGAATCCACCCGTACATACCCTTGACTTTGGCCAACAAGGCAGTACGACTGTTCCAAATCAACGCATCTATCTATGCTGCACATGAATATCCAATAGCTACCAATCACTATGCCTTGACTTTGGCCAACAAACATAGCTTGAATACTATTGACTATTTATGTGAAACGACGGAGGGCTACGAATGGTTTTGGTAAAACCGTGAACGTAGTGAACTTGATATAATCGATGGAACGAGATAGCTTTTAGAAGGAGTGGCTCAAACTCCGCATTTAAAAGTTAGTTTTGAAAAGAACCGAGTGGTTTTTCGAAAGTGTTCTAACGACTTTTAACTTGGTTTATTATCTTGCATTAGTTCTTTTAATGCGTGATATTCTTGCATTAGTTCTTTTAATACGTTCCATCATTTAATCCTACCATTGCAGAAAACAACCAAAATATAACGTACGCTTATGCCATTCGCATTCGCCACGGGGTCCCGTCATCACTCGTTAGGTTACTTAACTAACGACAGAGCGGGGGCTGGGCTAGCGCGGCTGTAAAACATAAGCAACGCCTAAATAGAAAGCAATGATAGACATTACAGATCACAGATGAATACATTGGATATACTAGCAATCCGCAATCCTTTCGAGCCTGGAACGAAAAGCGGATAACACGGTCGCGGTGAATAGCCAAATACCCCACCCAAGACCCCTACGGGTGCGGCAAACTACCCGCCAAGTACCCGGCAGTTTGTGCACCCCTCCATGGGTCTATCCTAGGAGCAAAAACAGTAAAAAGAATTATACAATGACGGCTACAACCCCGACCCGGTTGTGCGGCCAAACAAATAATATTATTACATCAATTTACTTTTACAATGAATGAAAGAAAAACAAAAGCTCATCTCACATCCACCCCGGCTATTCACCCGCGACAGTTCAACACATTCATATACACAATCCAATATCAAACACAGATCATGTATAACCCTGACTAATCGACTTATAGCGATTAGCCGACGTTCAATACATGCAAACATTACAGATATAACCATCATAGTCAAAGTGCAGTGAAGTTCGGAAAAAAATACGGAATTATAGGACCCCAAAAGTGAATTTCAGTTCTGGAAAATCTGGGTACATATAATATATTTTAAAAATACCAAAACCAACACAGAAGAACACTGCACGAAAAACGATGCACAGAAAACGACAAACCGCGGCGCTTCCGCGGCAAATGTCTACCTCGTGCGGCGGAAGCGCGGCGGTTTGAATGAATTAGGTCAACGTTTTTCTTGTGTGTTCAAACAAAACCCTGAGCCGAATTTACAAGTATAAATGTTTTCATTTTGAGCAGAAAAAATTTCAACAGAAACTTAGGGTTTTGGTTTTTCGGGTTTTGTGATTTTTCGGTTCCGAACTTCGTTACACTTCACTACCAAGCTAGTTTAAGTTTAGTTAGGCTCTGATACCACTGTAAGTCCATATTGCGACCCCCGGTGCTTACGGGGAGGCGGAAACGGTATAAAAAAACAAATTTATATCACAAGAGGCAACATGGACTAAAACAATGTCGGGATCGTGTCTAAACTAAACTAGCAAACTTGTTAAAGAGAGTTAGCTACTATGGAAGATGGTTATACCTAAACTTGAACTCCTTCTTCTTTAAATCTTGTAGAGGTTGATGGTTCTCTTTTCTTCGCCTTCTTCCGTCGAAGATGGATCCACCTCGAAGGTTCGACCTTTGGGCTCTTCCTCGATCTTTGAGTGAACTAGGGTTTCCGGCTTGCTAAACCTTGAACCTAGAATGAGTAGAGAGTGACTAGGGTTTGCTTTTGTTTTTAAAGAGAAGGATTCTCAACACATGAGAAGGTTTCTCTTTGCTAGAGGAAGAAGAAGATGAAGAGAGGAGAGAGAAGCTAAATGAGATAATGAGCTATGTTTTTCTTTCTTGCAACCATAATGCCAAAAGGAAAAACAATTATCTAAATAATAATAATTCAAAATGAGAATAGTTGATGGCAATTTGGAATGACCACTACCATGCTTCATTTAATGAAATGTAAGCATGAATCAAGGAGGACTTTTTAAAGCATGATGGTGGTCAACAATCAACCATGGTCAACAAGTCAACCATGGTCAACAAGTCAACAAAATCAACCATAACATAATTCTCATTTAATTACTATTATTAATAGATAATTCATAAATCCATTAGGGTTTGGAAAATGATAACTGTCAACTGTGCATACGCACCCGTTCCGAAACCCTAATGAAATACCTCATCCTCCGCCTTAAGCAACTGTGCATACACACCTGCATTCTCGTTCCGAGGAACAAGAATACCAAGATATAAAAGCAACCCTAAAATATATACCAGTATCTGGCTCAAACCAGAGCCTGCCAGTATAATCCGTCCGGACTCCAAACGTGCACAAGTGCGCGGATGAGAACGAACCCTGTCGCAAAACCATGCGACCTCTACTCTGTTTTGCCCAGAGGCGAATACCCTCTGTGTGGGACTCTAAAGACTCGACACTACGCTGGCAGTGGGTTTAACCACAGACCGCAAGCGGCACTAGCTGTGCGTAACGGTCCCCAGGTAGATGCCGACAAGAAGGCTGACGAGGTGAAACCCCATCTGAACTCCTACTGAGTCTGAATGTGACATTCTCCGTACAGTCCGGTCTGTTCGTCTGATACATCGCATGTCGGGCCTAGGGGGCGGTAAAACGTCAGTCCCCCAATAGCAGTACAAGTCGTGTCGGAGTGAAGCCCAAAACACCCTGAGATAACACTGGAAGCCTACCAGTATATCTCGCTTGCCCTGGCCAGGGACTACTCGTGTAATGGCTCTCCTAGACACAGCGCGATGTCAACCCCCAATACCGGGAGAGACGAATCCTGTCTAACCGTCACTGCCTCCAAGTGCTTCGGGACTGCACCCAACCATCACCTGTTTGCACGACTCCTTTGAGCCGTGGTAGGGTAGTGATCAAAGTGCAGTGGGAACACACTCGAGGCGAAGTGCCAGTGTCAAGTCAGCGGACTAAGCTGTACTCATGTCACCTGGGAACTGATAACTGACGATAGGTATAATACCAACCTGTCAGTTCCCGACGAGTCCTGTCCAGTGTACTCGTAACCCAACGAGCACCCGTATACTATCTCCAGTACGACGTACTGATGGTTGTGGGACAGATCATCTCCCACACTGGGATGAGAAGCGCATACGCTAGTCTACTCCGGAGTATCGATGCCCTGTCTCGATAGTCCTACGACTAGGGACCTGTATAAGGATGTGCCTATAGATTACCCAGCCCCCACTAGTGTGACTGCCATCACAACGCTGGTAATCAAGCAAAGATCCTATGGGCTCCACTAATGCGTATAAGTGACATACTGAAATAAACACAAGTACACATTGAAGTAGAAACAAACCAAGTAGCATACTACTATATTGAGCAAGATTGTTTATACAAGGTGAATATCCCAAGCTTCCATTAAGTAATATACAAACTAGTATGATACAGTAATGGCCTCTAGGGCATATACACTAACAAGCAGTTTCTTCAGTACATGTATTCTGTTTTCATGTATTCATACATCATCCATATGATATATTGCTACCTGAGGCACTGACATGGGCACATGGGATTACACTTGGGTTAGACATTTATCCTAGCCATTGTTATAGGCTGCTGGTTATATATTTGAGGATATATTATGATCGTTGACCTAGGATTGCGTTGTTCATGCGATTTTTGTTCGTAGATATTTTTCTACTCACGAGTTGGCAACTCACCCCCGTTATGCCACAGTTTCTTGCAGGTTTTGCCGCACAGGTTTCATTACGGCTTTGCTGGCACTGCTTCTTTTGGGTGACTTACTAGTAGGTGGGTTTATTCGTATCGTACCCATCATTATACATTGTATATTATTATTCTGTTGTATCTAGAAGTTCCATCAACCAAACATGTATTTATTTCAGAGATAGAGACCAGTGATGTTTATTCTTTCGACCTTAGAGTCGCGCGTTGTATTTCTATGGATTTCTTGCTGTTTTGAGTTTCCTTTTGAGTTTTGATCCTCGCGCTTGGCGTTGTATATTATATTGCTTGCGTGGTTGTGACCGTCGATTGACGAAGAGCTAGCTCCCACTTGGGGATGCTTTTTTATTGATTCGTATACTATTCATGTTGTATCCCGTTTTGGGGGCCAGTATTTACAAAGGAGACTCTGCCGAAATTTTCGGAAAATACTTGATGTTTTAAAAAAAACGCATAATACGGCTTATGCTATTAAAACTACTTGCTTTAAATTGGTTTTACCTTCACTCTACTACTTTTCTTGGTTTGGATTTCTGGGTTTTCGGCTTACTTAGATTACGTACACCTCGAGACGTTTCGTAGTCTAAGGGCCGGTCATGTTCCGTACTTTCGGGTCGTGACAGATCTACAAAGGTTGTATTTTCTTCTTCACTTAGATAGTAAAGATGTTTACTTGCATGTGGAACCCTAATAATCTAGCAAAGATCTAGTTTAGGGTTGTTCGGCACGGCTAAATTTTTAATCGGGCATGGTTGATGCCTTGAAGAACCTTGTTAGAGTGCCTAGTAACCCTACAACACTTACACAGATTGGCCGGCTCACACTTCATCATCGATAATTGCCACGTCTCTACAGAGTAGGATTGCCGCATCATAATATGACTCTTCGCATAACTTACTTGCGTATATACCCACTCGTACATCCATATTGGCGCACATACATATTGTACACTCATACTTACGTATATACCCACACGTACATCCATATTAGCGCACATACATATTGTACACTCATACTTGCGTATATACCCACTTGTACATCCATATTGGCACACATACATATCTTGTGCATCCATGCCCACATACATACACATTTGTACATACATAGATGATGCTGGCTTTGATTTTGGAGAATTGGGGACCGCATGTTATATTTTAAAAACTGGATCCATTTAAAAGAGCGGTTTTCCCTTAATATGTCATATCACTGTTCCATGTTGCATGATATTCGGATATGCTTACATTTTTATCATATGCCGCCTATATCATGCTTTATGATTTTACACATTGAGATATGCTGTTTCATGATATTTCTGGATTTGAGAACCGTGGCTATTTCAAAAGAAGTATGTACTGTTTTAAAAACCCGGTTTCTCTTGATATGATATTTCAGTGCGTCCACCATGCGTTTTCTCGGTTCTAAGACGTGTGACATGTGAAACCCGATTCGAGGAGCTGGACGAGGCCGATTGCGGATACATGGTGGACCCGGTATGGTACCCCGGGGCGTGAACCGATCTGCTGTGCAGTAGACGGTGAGCCTGGTAGAGGGACCACTACCTACCGGTGATAATATTTAGGCTCGGCGGATATCCGGAGGATACCGACCGGAGTCGAGAGATGATGTGGGCCGATCCGGACTGACGGAGCCCGAGATATGATGATTTACGTATCGATGCTGGACACGGGTTTCATGATGTTTTCGAGTGTCGATGTTGGATACCCAGGTTCCATGATTTTGATGTGTCGCGAGGGACACCCGTTGATTTATATCCTCATACTTTCATGCACATGCTTTTATGATATTTACATGCATGATATTGTTGTATTATTGATTATATGGTTGGACGAGATCCACATGCATACATACATTGATTATATGGTTGGATGAGATCCACATGCATACATATATTGATTATATGGTTGGACGAGATCCATATGCATATATACATTGATTATATTGTTGAATGATATCCACATGCTGATTAACATTGATATTAGTGTTGGCACATATACATACCCGGTCACCCTAGATATCATAGTATTATCTTTATGATATAGTTGACCTAGGAGTCATTGTTTATTCGATTTCTACTTGTAGATGTTTTTCTATTCACGAGTTGGCAACTCACCCCCGTTGTGCCGCAGTTCTTGCAGGTTGACCACACGGATCAGTGGCGGCATCGCTAACACATAACTACTTTTATGTGGTTTGCTTGGTAGGTGGGATATTTGTATCGTACCCACTCTTGTATTTACTATTTCATATTGTATCTAGTTAACTCCATCAAATCAAACTAGTATTTGTGTAAGTAATGAGACTTAGTGAGATTTGTAGTTGCGAGACTTGAGTGATGGGTTTTATGTTCGCGTTTTGGGTTGATATTATTAGTTATATGTATGCCCTAGAGGCCATTACTATACATAGGATGTATATTGTAGTGGATGCTTGAACATATATAGGGATGACTTTCTTGCTCGATATGATAGTATGCTATCTGGTTACTCTTTACTTTAGCGTGTACACTGATTGTCTCTCTGTTACATGTTGGTAAAGCCCTTAGGATGTGTACTTGACTACGTGGACTATGATGAGGATCATACTAGTGGGGACATTGTAGTCCATAAGTACATCCTTCAAAGTCCCTAGTCGTGGGTGTATCGAGACGGGGCATCGATATACCAGAGTAGACTAGCGTATACCTTCTCGACCCATACAGATAGGCGATGGATGATCCCATATCCATTGGTGTTTGACATCAGAGATGATATACGGGTGCTCAGTGGAGACTGGGTACACTGGACGGACTCGCCGAGAACTCCCAGATGGTATTATACCTTACGTCAGATGGCAGTTCTCTGGTGACACTGGTACAGGTTAGTCTGTATACCCGAGATCGTCATAGAGTCTTGTGTGATTCCCACTGTGCTTTGATTTCCACCTTACCACGTCCAAGAGGGCCTGCAAAACGGTGGTTTTTGGGTATAGTCCCGAATCACATGGAGGCAATGAGCGATAGGAGGGGTTTCGTCTTTCCCGGTATAGGGAGTTGATGTTGCACTGTGCTCGATTGGCTATAACAGGAAGTCCTTGGCCAAGGAAGTTTTAGGGATTTACTGGTAAGTGTTACCAGTAGTTTCTTGACCCGTTATGAGCCTCATATCGACACGACTTATCGAGTTATTGGGGTCTGACGTTTACCACCCCTAGGCGAGATATGCGACATATCAGACGAACAGACCGGACTGTACGGTAGTGTTACTGGTTGGATTCACAGGAGTGTGAGTGGGCTTGCTCGTTGATCTTCTGATCGCTCAATACCCGGGTGGCCGTTACGTTTGGCAGACCGCTTGCGGCTTGTGGGTGTTTGATATGAGTATCACCTACTGCCGGCGTATTGACGAGTCTTTAGAGTCGTACACAGGGGTTTCCTGGCTCAAGCGAAACGAAATAGGAGCGCATATGAGATATATGCGGGACCGAGAATAATACCAGTATGTGATACTGAATTCTATTCTCGCGATTTGTGACATTGATCGGTTGTATGCGATATAGCCGGGTTATCGGATCAAGTGTTGATTCGATAAGTTGTTACTATTGATATTAGTCGGTTATATGAAATATGACCGAATCGTTAAATCAAGTGTTGATTTAATGATTTAATGTATAACTATATATTTGATATGTTACTTTACATTAACTAGTATTGGTTCACTTAAGATTGATTTTCTCACTTGAATGTGCACATTGTTTATATGTGATATATGCAAGTGTACATGTTTGTATCATACTTGATGATACAAACAAGTTGTGTGTATGAGACTTGAACCAAATCAATGTTAAATTAGGGTTTACTATTTTCCTAACAAATAACAAAAGAGTAAGACTTTGGTCAAAGTTATCAAGCTTCATGAAGCTTGATAAACATTGACAAAGACAACTCTTTTGTCATTTGTTCAAGATATTAGTTAACCCAACCCTTAACCTAATGCTTTGGTTAATTCTTTACATGAGTTAAGCATCAGGGCTTAACTCAACCATGGTGCCATGATTAAAAGGATAAGTTTCATATTATTCTTTTAATTTTTTTTCTTCTTCTTCTTCATCAAGCTCCACAAAAGCTTGCTAGCTCCAATGGTTCCATGAGAAAAAGAGTGAGAAATCCAATTCTAAAGTGAACCCACTTCTTATTTCTTCATCCTCTACCACTTGCCATGTAGTATAGGGTGTTCTCTTCACAAAGTTTTTGACCAAGTGAAGGAATAGCTTGAGTTTGAGTCTCCCCGACGTAGATCATCTTCGGCCTCGAAGTCAATGACCTAGCCCGCTCATTTCTCCGACGAAACCATCGCTAGAGTCCGGGATCCCGATGATCGCAGCGGAGGGACATCAACACGGAGCTAAAGAAGTGAAGGACCGGATCTACAAAGGTTGTAATCCCTTTCACTTAGTAGCAAAGTTGTTTGCTAGCTTTTATTTTCGCCTATCCTCTAGTTAACGATCTATATTAGGGTTTCTCGGCACCTAAATTTTTGAATTTGGCATGGTTGATGCCTTGTGGAACCTCTTGAGAGTGCCTAGTAACCCTACAGATATCTCGCTTTATTCTTCTTCTTTTGTGGTGATCTTCGCCGTTGGGCGTCGTATACTTATATTTATGCTTTGCATGGTTGTGATCCGCCGGTTGGCGAAGAGCTAGCTCCCGCTTGGGGATGTTATTATTCTTGTTATGTATTTGTGGTTTTGGATCAAAATATACAAAGGAGGTGTTGCCCAAATTTTTTAAAAAGACAAAACACGTTTTCAAACTAGTAAATTTCACTTGCATTTTCATGTTCCTTTTTTATGCATTAAGAAAACTTGATTTCAGTATACCTTTATTTCAAAACTTCACCTTCTTTACTTTCTTAAAAAGGTTTAGATTTTTGGGTTTCGGCTTACTTGAATTACGTTACGCCTTTAGACGTTGCGTGATTTAAGTGCCGGTCACGAGCTAATATTCCGTGTCGTGACAGGTAACTTCCAGGTGACCAGATGCTTCATATCCATGATGGACTCCATGCACTTCAGCAAATTATGGATTTTGCTGGGTGCTCCTGAACGGGGTAAATCCCATTAGGAGTAAGAAGATCTTTCGAGATCCGTGCAGGTGGAAAGGTACTAACCTAATAAGGTTAGACTTATTGTAAAGAGTTTTCATCAAATACCCATTGTGGATTGTGATGTGACTTTTACTTTAGTGTCTATGCTGAAATCCATATGGATATGACTTGACACTGCTACTCCCCTTACTTGTTATCAGCTGGTCATAGAAAGTGGTAACTTCCAGGTGACCAGGTATTTCATACCCAAGATGGACTCCATGCACTTCAGTAAATCATGGATTTTAGACTTTGCTGGGTGCCCCTGAAAGGGTAAAACCCATTAGGAGCAAGCAGATTTTTCGAGATCTGTGCAGATAGAAAGGTGCTAACCTAATAAGGCTACACTTGTTGTAAAGAGTTTTCATCAAATACCTATTGCGGATTGTGATGTGACTTTTACTTCAATGTCTATGCTGAAGTCCATATGGATATGTTTTGGTGCTGATGCAGTTCATGGTTATGATATCTAGCAGGTAGATGACTATAACGTCTTTCCAAATAGGATTTTTGAAGTGCAAGTGTATATGACTCTGTTAGAGGGTTATCGTAGTCAGTGGGAGCAGCGGAAGGTGTGCAAGTTGCTTATGTCTATTCGTAGACTAAAGAAATGATAGCGGAGATGGATCATCTGTTATTGATGCGATAGTCAAGGTGATTGACTTCGTCAAAACAAAGGTGAACTAAGTAAGAAGGATATAGGGAGTACTGTTCATGTTTTAGATGACATACTCCAGATAGGAAGTGATGTTTCTATACTACAATCGGTCAGATTTTGGTTGTTACACAGTGTTTTCTCCACGTTGGATATGGATAGTATATCTGGAGTTCTGGTGATTAGATCTATGGTTTTAGATCTAGATTTGGGAAGTTCCCCAATCAGGTACTTGGACAGTATTCTAAAAGTATTTTAGAATGGACGACTCCTGGCGTGGTAGTGTACCCGCAGGTGATGGAGTTACACTCTTTGAAAGGGATGCCTTTTAGAATGATGAAGAGAGGGGCAGGCATGAATGACACATCATTTGCTTAGGCAATTGAGTCAATAATGCAAAGTCTTGTATAACACCAGATATTGCTTTTGCACTAGATGCAATAAGCATATATTAATCCAATCCTCGAGAAACAAAGGAAAGGAATAAAGAACATAAGAGGATGTTCTTGGTATAGGATAACGACAACCTTCTCTGGGAGGAGGTTATCAGTTCAGGTTTCCAAGGTGACGTGGATGACAGAGATACTGTCAGAGTTATGATTTTATCCTCTTCTGAGGATTAGTATATTGGATAGTGTTCCAATAGAGATACTGAGGTAATCATGGTACATGATGCCGGTTATAACTCAACAGAGAATACAACCCAAGAAGCTTGTTGGATAGGAGTTGTTCATTGATGAACTTGGTCCCACCAAGTATCCAGAAAAATTCTTGAGGCGGGGTATCGCTCAGTTTAGGAGATCCTTGATCTCCGCAAAGTTGAGATATAGAGAGATGAAGTTGGAACATTGTAGTGAGTCCACTCACTAAAGCTATTTCTCGAACACGTTAAGTTTCACAAACGTAGTTTGCGAAACTGATTAGTAGAGAAGTTGGGTATTCGGTAGCACACGAGCTGTGGATACGCGATACCGCAATAATCAACCTTAAGTGCAAGTGGGAGATTGTTGGATATAGTGCCCTCAAGGCAATTATTGTAATAGCCGGCACGCGATTATGATAATTGAGGGAGGACTGATACAGGTAGAACAATCTTACTCGAAATGATAGTATGCTATCTGGTTTGTCTTTATCATTGATGTGTACACGTTTTACTTGTTATTACGTGTCGCTAATACATAATGATGAAGCCCGTAGGATTCTTGTTTGACTACCAACATTATGATGGCGATCATATATGTAGGAGCTGGGTTGTCCATAAGCACATCCTTAAATGTCCCTAGTCGTGGGAGTATCGAGACTGGGCATCGATATTCCGGAGTAGACTAGTGTATACGCTTCGAGACCCCGACGAGGGGCGGTGGCCGGTCTCACAAGTCATTGGTGTTGTGACACCTAAGATAGTATACAGGTGCTCACTCAAGGTGAGTACACCGAACGGACTCGCCGAGAACTTCTAGATGGTATTATACCTATCGTCAGATGGAAGTTCTCAGGTGACATGAGTATAAGTTAGTCCTTTGACCTGAAGTTTTCATTTGTCTCGTGTAAGTTCCCACTGTACTTTGATTACTACCCTACCACGGCTCAAAGGAGTCGTGCGAACAAGTTTTAGTTGAGTACAGTCCCGAGTCACATGAAGGCAGTGGTCGGCTGTCAGGGATTCGTCTCTCCTCGTATTAGGAGTCGATGTCGCGCTGTGTTCAGTTGGCTATCACCAGAAATCCATGTCCACGGTGGGAGAGATTTACTGATAGTTGATCAGTAGTATCTCAGCTGGTGATGAGCTAGACTCAGACATGACTTATCGGGTTAGTAGGGTTTTGACCCCTAGATTTGATATGCGATACTCTTTGACGAAGAGACCAGACTGTACGGAGATTGTCACATTCAGGCTCAGTAAGGTAAGGATGCACTTGATTGTCGACCTCCTTTTTCTACAACTATCTAGGTAGCCGTTACGTACAGCTAGTGCTGCTAACATGCTTGTGGTTAAACCCACTACCAGCGTATTGTCGAGTCTTTAGAGTCCCACACAGAGGGTTTTTTGCCGGTTCAGGCGATAGATGTAGGAGCCGTACGGTGGTATGTGCCGGGGGTCCGATTAAATACATGTGCACGATACACGGATTTTAATCGGACGATTAATAATACTAGCAGGCTTAGGATTAAGCCAGATTATTAAATCAGGTTTTGATTTAACAATTTATATATGTATTCTGATACATGTATTTTAGTATTATTGTTCACTATTTATTTTCTCTCTTTGGTGCTATCCGTATTCTTATAGGGATACGCGTATATGTAGTGGTACATATACCAGGTGAAGTATTCTGTATTTGTACGGCAATGCTTCTAGAAGAAGGACACCTCATATTTAATTTTCTATTTAGAAAATTAAATAGGAAATGAGGTGTAAAGTTAGAGACAATGAAGCATGGCTACAACATTGTAGAGATGCATGGTTTTCTTTTAAAAATGATTAAATCATTTTGATGCACTATTCATGTATGGTTGAAAAAGTGCAAGCCATTCTCACTTCAACACTTGATGTTTTTCTTGACTTCCTCACTTGAGCTCCATGGTTCATGCTTCATTTTCTTCTTCTCCTTCTTCTTCTTGCTTTCATATTTGAGCAAGATTCTAGAGAAAAAATTTAGTGGAGTATTCTTACATCACTGCCATCCAAACCTAGCAATTTTGGGTCGTCGGTTTGAGCCTCCTCAGCGTTCCCTCTGGTGGATCGTCTTCGGCAAGCAATTCTCAAGTGCGATCTCGGCGGCTACGAGCTTTGAGGGGTTTTCCACAATTGGGTGGACACGCGACAAAGGTTGTATTTCTCAAACCTTGCATGTTTTAGATTTCTACTTTAGGGTGTTTAGATCGAATTCTTGGGTTTGCGCGTCCAGTGCCCGCAAAAAGATTTTGTTTTCGCTTCCACCTCGCCCACGGCCTCCGCGACGCGGGTGCCAAATCCCAACATCAATAATCCGATTATATCATATATAACCGACTAATATCATATAAATATGTATATCAAAATATTAAATAAACACTTGATTCAATTATCTGGTTATATCACATATAACCGGCTAATATTAAATATTAGATATTAAATCAACACTTGATTCAATAATCCGGTCATATCATATATAACCGGCCAATATCAAATATATATTAACATATATATATATATATATATATATATATATATATAAATCAGATCATTGAATCAACACTTGATTCAATAATCCGGTTATATCATATATAACCTGGCTAATATCAAATATCGCTGGATTAAAATACGGTAACATATACTCGTATTCAATCAAGCTCCCGCACATATCTCTATATGTGCCCTACTTTGTTTCGCTTGAGCTAGGAAACCTCTATGTGGGACTTTAAAGACTCGTCAATACGCCAGCAGTAAGTAATGATCACATCAGATACCCACAAGCCGTCAGCAGTACTAGCTGGACGTAACGGCTACCCAGATATTGAACGAATAGAAGATCAACAAGAAAACTTGTCTAAACTCCCGTAAAGCCTATAAGCAACACTTACCGTATAGTCTGGTCTCTTCGTCTGATATGTCGCATATCGAGTCTGGGGTTGGAATCGTCAGACACTAATAACTTGATAAGTCATGCCGATGTGTGGCCTATAACCTTCGAGAAACTACTGATAACACTTATCAGTAAATCTCAACAGCCCTGGCGTGGGACTTGTTGTTATAGCCAATAGAGCATATCACAACATCAACTCCCAATACCGGGGAGACGAAACCCCTCCTATCACTCACTGCCTCTATGCGACTCGGGACTGTACTCAAAATCCACCTGTTTGCACGCCTCCTTTGAGCCATGGTAGGGAGAAAATCAAAGCACAGTGGGAACCACACTACACACTTTGACGATCTCGGGTCTATAGACTAACCTGTACAAGTGTCACCAGAGAACTGCTAATTGACGATAGGTATGGTACCATCTAGGAGTTCTCGGCGAGTCCTGTTCGGTGTACCCATTCTCCAATGAGCACATGTGTACAATCTTTGATGTCAAACACTAATGGTTATAGGATCAACTATCGCCCCATACAGGGTCAAGAAACATACACACTAGTCTACTCTGGGACATCGATGCCCTATTTTGATACTCCCTCGACTAGGAACTGTTAAAGGATGTGCTTGCGGACTACACAACCCCCACTAGTATGATCTGCATCATAGTCTTGGTAGTTAGCCAACATCCTAAGGGCTTTATCAACTTGTATCAATGGATAGTAAGCTAAAACAAGTGTACATGTTTAGATAAAGAGCAACCAGATAGCATACTATCATGTCGAGCAAGAAAGTCCTCTATATAGTTGTCCAAGTTTCCACTATAATATACAATAATGGCCTTTAGGGCATACATATTCCTAACAATCTCCCACTTTCACTAAGGCCGGTTGTTGTAGTATCGCATACCCAACTTCCTAAAAAGTCTCTCGAACCATGTCTGGGGGAAGGCTTTCGTGAGTGGATCCGCCGTGTTGTCCTTCATGTCTACTCTCCTGACCTCGATCTCTCGGCGATCAGTTATCTCCCGAATCAGGTGATACCGCCTCAGGATATGTTTGGATCGCTGATAGGACCGGGGTTCCTTGGCCAAAGCCATAGCTCTATTGTTATCACAATATAAAGGTATTGGATCTTCAATGGATGGAACCATACCAAGTTCAGCAATGAACTTCTTCATCTAGACAGCCTCTTTGGCAGCGATGTATTCAGCCTCCATCGTCGAGTCTGCAACGGTATCTTGCTTAGAACTCTTCCAACATTCTTCCCCTCCATTGAGGATGAAGACAAAACCCGAAACAGACTTGCTGTCATCTTTATCACTCTGGAAGCTCGAATCGGTAAAGGACTCCACTTAGAGTTCTCCGTTACCATACACCAAGAATATCTCTTTAGTCCTTCTCAAGTACTTAAGAATGTTCTTCACAGTTATCCAGTGCTTCTCCCCTAAGTCTTATTGATACCTACTTACCACACTAAGAGCGTAAGCTACATCTGGTCTGGTGCATAATATCGCGTACATGATAGACCCAACTGCAGAAGCATAGGGTATCACGTTCATGCGAGCCTCTCAAAATCAGTCTTGGGAGACATCTTTTTGAAGAGAGTAATTCCTGAACAAGCGGGTAAATTGCCATGCTTAGAATCTTCCATACTAAACTTCTTTAGTATGGTGTCTATGTACTTGAATTGGGACAATCCCAACATCCTTTTAGATCTATCCCTATAGATCTTTATCCCCAGGATGTAGGAGGCATCATCCAGATCTTTCATGGAGAACTTTTGTGATAGGAAGAGTCTGACCGAGTGCAGCATAGGAACATCATTTCCTATCAAGAGTATGTCATCTACGTATAATATGAGAAAGACAACTTTACTCTCTACACCTTTTTATATATACAAGGTTCATCTACGTTTTTGATGAAGTCAAATTCTTTGACTGCTATATCAAAACAGATGTTTTAACTCTGCGACGTCTGCTTTAATCCGTAGATTAATTTAAACAGCTTGCACACCTTTCCTCTACTCCCACTATCTACGAAGCCCTCTAGCTGTGTCATATACACGCTGTAACAACTCTGTTTCAGTGTACAGAAAATTTGTTTAAAAGTTTATGTACAAATGGATTATTTTCAATCCTGTGTATGCTATAAGTATTTAATTTACTTTTGAACAACAAGAAAGCACTTGTAGCTTATTGGTAAATCCTTGCACTACTATAACGTAGCCCATGCGTTCGAATCCTCTCAGCCACATATTATTTTTGTTGATTTTTCTTTAAAACTTTTAGAAGCCCAAAAGTTTGCATGTGCACTACACGTAAAATGTAAAGTCACTGAAAAATCAAACATGTGCAAAATAGTATTTATACAGACCCTAACACGTGGCAGCAATCCAAGCACCCCCACCTCCAAAACGACCGGCGAGATGTGGCTTAGGGCCGGCGCCGCCAGGCTCCCCCGTCCCTAATGCTCCCAAATTTTTACCCTGCACCCCTTGGACCCCCCCACTAACCCTAGTCTTTTTGTTTTCCTTGTACATTTCCAGAGAATTAAAATGAGGCATTAATCCAAATTTTAATGCATATTTTTAATTCATTCTTCATTACCCTAAACCTTAATTTCTTCTATAAATACCACACTACACCATAGCCTCTTCATTCAGAATTCCATTTCCAAAACTCTCTAAAATTCCTAAGTCTAAGAAGTTGTACAAGTGGAGTTAGCTCAAGGCAAAGTTCCGGCGATGTTTCGGGATGAATCCGGCGACACCACGACTCCACGAGACCCTTAACTTGTTTATAGACCTCTCCTCTTTCTTTGCATCCAGTAAGTCCCCTCTTCATTCTCTATAAAAAAGAATCCTATTTTCAAAACTCGTCGGAAGCAGAGTTAATCCGACTTCCGATTCTCTTTTCTTTAAAAATTCAATTTTTCCTTAAATAATAATTAACCACCTTTTCATATATTGTTTAGTAACCATTAAACAACAATTGGACAAAGTTTCAATTCAAAATATTATGTTAAACAAATTCTATTTCACCTTTACAGTAAAATACCTTTAAGTTTGTATACGACATTACCTTATCTTTTTGTTCATATTACCTTTAGAAAACTCACGAGGTAATGACCTACCTCATCACAACACTCATTCTTGACATAGCATGATAACTTTTGGAATATTAGTTTGTGGGATAAAATATGAAATTACATTTAAATACCATAAACTTTCAAAAACCGTTTTCTTTAAAAGTGTATTATTTAATTCCTTGCAAATGCGCCTCTATAACCCATTCTGGGGACCCCGATCAGGATGGTGCGGGTTATCACACATTCTCGGGCCTAGTAGAGCGAGATGCAGACCTCCTCACGGAGCATCCGATCTCGATGGAATTGTTAATGCAATTTTTAAGAAAAATGTGATTTCTACTTAATAAATAAATTCGATTTTTATAATTATATATATATATATATAAATATTATCAAAATATCTATTTTAAATATAATATATATTCCTTGTTTTCTAATCAAAAGAAAAGAATCACAAAAGATCATGAAAATACTATCACACTTCAATACAAGTCAAATTATAAGAAAATACCATATATTATTCAAAGTTAGGTTTATATCCACTAGAATATTTCATTTTATAAAAATTACAACTATGAAAATCCTAAAGATGATAAATAAATACTTGAGGCTTATTTTGAAAATATATCAAAACTATTTTTCATAAAACCCCCTCAAGTTATATTAATTTACAATAAGGACCCTAGCAAATATAGGTTTAAGCGGGACCAGTTCTCTTGAGCCTTAGGGAGCCAGAGAATATGGGTGCTTGCCTAGCTAAGGTAAACAACCTAAAAACGGTGTTATCAATACGGTAATTGTCTTGATAAAAGATATAAATCCTGTCGTCCATGTGCAGCAATTACTGATAACATCAAAAACTAATTTAGGACTTCAATTCGTTTTAAAGTGTCTGACTCATACAGAGTCTCAGTCTAATCTGAAATCAATCGATCAATTTATCTTTGAATATGATTCAAGTATAACTCCTATTCAACATGAATCCATTTATACCAGAATTTAATCTATATCAACATGACTCGACCGAACCGAGCCATGGATATACTCTGATTACATGACTATCCATTTATATCCATTTCGTTTACATGATATCATGGTTTTGGCAAGTCGTACATCTATTAAACAAAACAATACAAATCAATACAAAATACATTACGGGATTTTAAAGGGGTAGACCGGTATGGAATGTGTTAGAAGTGGCATGAGATGGTCACTTTAATACACCTAACCTGAATATCCATTGCTGTTGTTCTGGTTTAATGGTTCCTTGTGCTCCGTATACCTTAGTCCACTGAATAGTTAGACTCCTCTCGTATACACTGGCATATTCTGTACCAATCTACAAACAACTGCGTTAACATAACAATCAAATAGTATACATTTATATTCTTTTTGTCTATTCTATTTCTACCTTTCTTTGGGACTTACCGAGTGATTGTTCGATGACGACATTCCTTCTCTCTTCTTTATTTAGAATGTTGTCAGGTGGATCCGACTCACTGGAGATAGAGCCCAGTTCAGAGGACTTGGATCAGTTCAGCGAGGACCCCGAGCTCTAGACTCTTGTATATACTTTACTTTCATGTTCATGCCATAATTTAGGCATTCATGCCATTGTTTAGGTATTGCTTTCATCATTGTATTTACTTTTCAGTTGTATTGTAAAGAAATGTTTAATAAATAAAAGTTGCCGTTCATTTACATTTCATATCTTCTTGTGTATATTTATATTATATTGCTTAGTTACGCTTAGCTTGTTTACTTCTGAGTAAATACATAGTGGGCCTAGTTGCGCTTCCTTACCCGTACACTGGGAAGCGGGGCGTGACAGGTTTTCTTAGTGGTCCATGCAGATCAGTTCTGCATAGACATGTAGGTCAATTCTGCAAGAAGTTTTAAGCAATATAACACAAGAATCAACAACTAAAAATATTCTTTACATTTCATATTCCTTGAATCTTACAATTTCATATTCTTTGAATGTATCCTAACCCTATTTTTTCTTTCAAGGTTATGGATTCTCCAAACAATACCAGCACAAACTTCAACAACACACCACCACCTCTTCCACTTACGCCTACCGTTGCAGCTCCGATCAACGAGCAAACAGTATTGCTTGAAGCAATCAGAAGCCTCCTCGAAGGACAACAGCAGCAGACTGCTATCTTATTGAACCGCCCAGAAGTGGAAGCACCCGGAGTGAAGCAATTCTGGACATTGCACTCGAAGCAATTTTCTGGGAAAGAGAGCCCTTTAGAAGCTGAAGAATGGGCTCAGAGCATTGAGGACGATCTGGCAGTAGCACAAGTGCCAGACATCGCTTGGGTACGGGTTGTGAAGCTGCAACTCATCGACAACGCCCGAGTATGGTGGAAGGCGGAAGAAAGCCGTCTTGCCCAACCTATCGAATAGAAAACTTTTCACGACATGTTCGACGAGAAGTACTTTCCAGAGACTGCCCGATTTAACATGGAACAAAAATTCATCCACCTGCAACAAGGTTCGATGTGGACCAAATCTATGGATGAGTTTGATGCTGAGTTTACCATGCTCAGTAGGTAAGATATGTTTTAAATATTTGATTTTCTTATATCATATACTACACAGCTAACACAAGACCGTAACAGGTTCGCGGCACACCTCATTCCGACTGCTGAGATCAGGTCCAGACAATTTCAGCAAGGGTTAGATCCAGACATCCAAGCTGCTTTAGCTACATGGGATTTCCCAACCTAAGAACTGGCTCTGAAAGCTGCCCGCCGATATGAGGCAGTGGTAAAGATGAAGGGTAGACCCTAATCTGTTGGAGTGAAGCGCCCTGCCACTCAGATAGCAGGAGGATCCTCTTCAAGGCCACCTTTTGTACCCAGGAGACCAGGAGTACCTTTCAACCACCCAGTCCAGCCTTTTGCACCTATTGCAGGAGGGATGGACACCTGGCGAAGGAATGTAGGCGTGCTAATCGCCTTTGCTTAGTCTGCGGCTCAGCCACACATGATATTGGGTCTTGCCCTCGTAGACTCAATCCAAATGCTTTACCCAGACCAGCAATTACCTATCCGCAGCGGCCAGCTATCTAGGTACCTGCTCCACGTCTTGCTCTCCCAGCTCCACCTCCTCGTGGACCGACTGCACCTCCTACTCATCAATTCCACTAAGCACAAAGGAACTTACCTCAAGTACAGAGGAACAGACAGAGGAATGCTCCTCCAGCAAGGAGGAATGTATCGAGGCGACAGGCTTTCATAATGACTGTGGAAGAAGATAAATCCACTGGACAAGTCATCACTGGTAACTCTTTCCTTTCAAGCTTTCTTTCAGTCTTTATACATACCCATATATCTTTTTCTTATACCTAAAACCTATCCCACATAACTTAGGTACGATCTTAGTAGCCTCCCTTCTAGCACTAGCACTCTTCGATACTGGATCATCTCATTGCTTTATGTCATAACGGTTCGTCCGAACTCATGCGATTCCAGTCAAACCACTTGTATCCAGTTGGAATGTCAGTTCAGGGAAGGGCGTTCTAAAGGCAATAATGGGATATGACCTGTGTCCAATGGTCATTTGCAGCAGAGAATTCTATGCTGACTTCAAGGTGCTGGACATACCGAATTTCGATGTCGTTTTGGGTATGGATTGGCTAGGAACATTCTATGCCACCATTGACTGTCGTCAAAGGAGGGTAGTGTTCGAGATTCCAGAATATCCGGTCTTTTATATAAAAAGTGGTGACCGTACCCAAGAGCCAAGCACAGACAAAGAAAAACCGAAGAAGGCTGTGATTGCAACACTTCAAGCAGAGGAAGGATCGAAACCAGAGGTAGTTCGAGAGTTCGATGATGTATTTCCTGAAGACATATCAGGTTTGCCTCCCGATCGAGCTCTTGAATTCTACATTGATTTAGTACCTGGAGCACAACCGGTGATCAAAGCATCGTATCGGTTAAGCCTTGAAGGTTTGAACGAGGTCCATACTTAGCCGGACGAACTTCTGCAGAAAGGATGGATTCGTCCCAGCACTTCAAGTTGGAGATTGCCAGTTCTGCTTGTGAAGAAGAAGGAAGGTTCATATCGAATGTGCATTGATTATAGAGCTCTGAACGAAGTAACTAAAAATAACAAGTATCCACTTCCGCGTATCGACGATTTGTTCGATTAGCTAAGTGGGTCTTGCGTTTTCTCCAAGTTAGATCTTCGTTCAGGATATCATTAGGTAAAGGTCAAAGAGTCTGATATTCCGAAGATGGCATTCAGGACTCGCTATGGTCATTATGAGTTTCTTATGATGCCATTTGGAGTGATCAACACACCAGTTATATTCATGAACTTAATGAATCAAGTTTTCTGAGAGTACCTAGACAGATTTTTTGTCATCTTCATCGATGACATCCCGGGTATTCTAAGAGTCGGAAAGAACATGCCGAGCACCTATGAATTGTCCTGGAGACTTTACAACAGCATCAACTCTATGCTAAGTACAGCAAGTGCGAGTTTTGGCTAGATCAAGTCGGTTTTCTCGGACATATTATATCAGGAAATGGAATCTCTGTAGATCCAGCTAAGGTATCAGCAGTAAGCGAATGGTTGACATCGAAGTCAGTGAAGTGCATTCGAAGTTTCTTGGGTTTAGCAGAATATTACAGAAGATTCATTGAAGGATTTTCAAAGATTTCAACACCTCTGACCAAGCTCACACGTTAAGATGAAGAATTTGTATGGTCAGAAGCATGCGAACATGCTTTCGTAGAACTTAAGTCAAGATTGACATCAGCGCCTATTCTCGTAATATCGGACCAATCTGGAGGTTTCGTAGTGCATTGCGATGCATCCGGTAAGGGATTAGGATGTGTTTTATATCAGCACAGTAAAGTTGTAGCTTATGCATCAAGACAGCTGAAGATTCATGAGCGCAACTATCCGACGTATGATCTGGAGTTGGCAGCCATTGTCTTTGCTCTTAAGATTTGGCGCTATTATCTTCTTGGAGAACGAGTGGACATATACACAGCCACAAGAGTCTGAAATATGTGTTTACTCAGAAAGAGTTGAATATGCGGCATAGAAGATGGTTAGAACTTATGGCGGACTTCGACATCAACCTACAATATCATCCAGGGAATGTGAATGTAGTACCTGATGCACTTAGTCGCCAACCACTATCAATGAATCTCACCGCACAGTGGAAGCTTCAACAAGATTTGCATCAGATGGAGATAGAAGTGATCATGCCAGGTAACGCTTCAAGTTTGATGAACTTACAAGTTCAGTCTACAATTGTCAATTAGATCAAAGCAGCTCAAGCAAGTGATGCCAAGTTGCAAAAGAACAAAGAACAAGTAGAAAGTGGACTTAGAACAGACTTTATCATCTATGAAGACGGATCTTTGAGATACGACAGTAGATTCTGTGTACCACAAGGTCCTGTTCAGGAAGAATTGATGAAAGAAGCTCATAGCTCTTCCTATTCAGTACACCCTGGTGGTACAAAGATGTATAAAGATCTGCGGCAACATTACTAG
This sequence comes from Agapanthus africanus, assembly GCA_030015575.1. Lineage (NCBI taxonomy): Eukaryota > Viridiplantae > Streptophyta > Magnoliopsida > Asparagales > Amaryllidaceae > Agapanthus > Agapanthus africanus. The sequence continues at coordinate 522,951,503 of CM057337.1, forward strand.
TGGCATGGAATGAAGCGTGAAGTAGCCAGAAGCGTCGCTAAATATTTGGTGTGTCAGCAAGTGAAAGCTGAACATCACATGACTGCTGGTTTACTTCAACCGTTACCTATTCCAGAATGGAAGTGGCAACACATCACCATGGACTTCGTGACCGCTCTTCCTCGCAACACAAAAGGTAACGATGCGGTATGGATTATTGTGGATCAACTCACAAAGTCGGCTCACTTCATCCCATTTCGAGTTGGCCAATCTACCGAGACATTAGTAAAGAAGTACATGGAGGTAAGTTTGAATCTAAGTAAGATTTAACTCTTCAATATATACTATCTCTGATACCCATGAACTCATGCAGGAGATCGTGAGATTACATGGAGTACCAGTTTGCATTGTCTCCGATCGTGACACCAGATTTCGATCGCAATTTTGGCAGAGTCTGCAAGCTAGCTTGGGAACAAGTCTTAACTTTAGCACAGCTTACCATCCACAAATAGATGGACAGTCTGAGCAAACGATTCATATCTTAGAAGATATTCTAAGAGCTTGTATGCTAGACTTCGGAGGATCGTGGGAAGATCACCTACATCTTGTGGAGTTTTCATACAACAACAGTTACCAAGCAAGTATTGGAATGACACCCTTTGCAGCTCTATATGGAAGGAAGTGTCGTTCACCATTAAGTTAGGACGACATCGGAAATAGAGAACTCCTTAGACCTGAGATGATAGTAGCAACAGTAGATGTAGTTCGCACTATTAGGGAAAGAATGCGCATAGCCCAAGATCGACAGAAGCACCGGGCTGATGCAAAGCCCCGTCACTTGGAGTTCCAACCGGGAGATCATATCTTTTTAAAGATCTTACCAAACCGTGGAGTGATTCTCTTTGGAAGGCGGGGTAAGCTAAGTCCGAGGTATATTGGACCGTTCGACATACTCGAACGAGTCGGAGAAGTGGCTTATCGCTTGGCACTTCCACCTTCATTGGAAAGAGTGCACAATGTGTTCCACATATCCCAACTCAGAAGGTATGTGAGTGACCCCAGTCACATTCTTGATCACTCCGAGCTCACTGTACAGACGGATCTATCTTGTGAGTAACAACCCGTTAAAATTCTGGACAGAAAGGTAAAGTCACTTCGGAACAAGGAAGTAAACTTGGTCCGGATGATGTAGAGAAAAGACACACCAGGAGAATCAATGTGGGAAAGAGAAGACGATATGTATGCAAGATACCCTCACTTATTTACAAACTAGTCCTTAAAATAATTGTAAATTTCGAGGACGAAATTTTTGTAAGGAGGGTAGAATGTAACAACTCTGTTTCAGTGTACAGAAAATTTGTTTAAAAGTTAATGTACAAATGAAGTATTTGCAATCCTGTGTATGCTGTAAGTATTTAATTCGCTTTTGAACAGCAAGAAAGCACTTGTAGCTCATTGGTAAAGCCTTACACTGCTGTGACGTAGCCCTTATGTTCGAATCCCCTCAGCCACATATTATTTTTGTTGATTTTTCTTTAAAACTTTTAGAAGTCCAAAAGTTTGCACGTGCACTACACGTAAAATGAAAAGTCACTGAAAAATCAAACATGTGCAAAATAGTATTTATACAAACCCTAACACGTGGCAGCAATCCAAGCACCCCCACCTACAAAACGACCTGCGAGATGTGGCTTGGGGCCGGCGCCGTCGGCCTTCCTGTCCCTAGTGCTCCCAAATTTTTACCCTGCACCCCTTGGACTCCTCCACTAACCCTAGTCTGTTTGTTTTCCCTGCACATTTCCAGAGAATTAAAATGAGGCATTAATCCAAATTTTAATGCTCCAAATTTTAAATTCATTCTTCATTGCCCTAAATCCTAATTTCTCCTATAAATATCACACTACACCATAGCCTCCTCATTCAGAATTCCATTGCCAAAACTCTCTAAAATTCCTAAGTCCAAGAAGTTGTACAAGTGGAGTTAGCTTAAGGCAAAGTTCCGGCGACGTTTCGGGACGAATCCGGCGACACCAAGACTCCACGAGACCCTCAACTTGTTCATAGACCTCTCCACTTTCTTTGCATCCAGTAAGTCCACTCTTCCCTCTCCTCTCTCTATTAAAAAGAATCCTATTTTTAAAACTCATCGGAAGCGGAGTTAATCCGACTTCCGATTCTTTTTTTTTATAAAAAAATTCAATTTTCCTTAGACAACAATTAACCACCTTTTCATATATTGTTTATTAACCATTAAACAAAAATTGGACAAAGTTACAATTCAAAATATTATGTTAAACAAATTCTATTTCACTTTTACAGTAAAATACGCTTAAGTTTGCATACGACATTGCCTTATCTTTTTGCTTATATTACCTTTAGAAAACTCACTAAGTAATGACCTAGCTCATCACAACATTCATTCTTAACATAGCACGATGACTTTTGGAACTTTAGTTTGTGGGATAAAATACGAAATTGCATTTAAATACCATAAACTTTCAAAAACCGTTTTCTTTAAAAGTGTATTATTTAATTCCTTGCAAATGTGTCTCTACAACCCATTTTGGGGACCCCGATCGGGATGGTGTGGGTTATCGCACATCCTCAGGCCTAGTAGAGCGAGATGCCGACTTCCTCACGGAGCATCCAATCTCGATGGAATTGTTAATGCAATTTTTAAGAAAAATGTGATTTCTACTTAATAAATAAATTCTATTTTTATAACTATATATATATATTATCAAAATATCTATTTTAAATATAATATATATTCCATGTTTTCTAATCAAAAGAAAAGAATCACAAAAGATCATGAAAATACCATCACATTTCAATACAAGTCAAATTACAAGAAAATACCATATACTATTCAAAGTTAGGTTTATATCCACTAGAATATTTCATTTTATAAAAATTATAACTATGAAAAACCTAAAGACGATAAATAAATACTTGAGATTTATTTTAAAAATATATCAAAACTATTTTTCATAAAACCCCTTCACGTTATATTAATTTACAATAAGGACCCTAGTAAATATAGGTTTAAGCGGGACCAGTTCTCTTGAGCCTCAGGGAGCCGGAGAATATGGGTGCTTGCCTATCTAAGGTAGACAACCTAAAAATGGTGTTATCAATACGGTAATTGTCTTGGAAAAAGACACAAATTATGCCGTCCATGTGCAGCAGTTACCGATAACATCAAAACTAATTCAGGACTTCAATTCGTTTTAAAGTATCTGACTCAGACAGAGTCAGTCTAATCTGAAATCAATCGATCAATCTATCCTTGAATATGATTCAAGTATAACTCCTATTCAACATGAATCCATTTATACCAGAATTCAATCTATATCAACATGACTCGACTGAACCGAACCATGGATATACTCTGATTACATGACTATCCATTTATATCCATTCCGTTTACATGATATCATGGTTTCGGAAAGTCGTACATCTATTTAACAAAACAATACAAATCAATACAAAATACATTACGGGGATTTAAAGGGGTAGACTGGTATGGAATGTGTTAGAAGTGGCATGAGACGGTCACTTTAATACACCTAACCTGAATATCCATTGCTGTTGTTCCATGGCTTAACGGTCCCTTGTGCTCCATATACCTTAGTCCACGGAATAGTTGGACTCCTCTTGTATACATTGGCATATTCTATACCAAGCTATAAACAACTGCGTTAACATAACAATCAAATATTATACAGTTATATTCTTTCTATCTATTCTATTTCTACCTTTCTTTGGGACTTACCGAGCGATTGTTCGCTGACGACATTCCTTCTCACTTCTTTCTTTGGAATGTTGTCAGGTGGATCCGACTCACTGGAGATAGAGCCCAGTTCAGAGGACTTGGATCAGTTCAGCGAGGACCCCAAGCTCTAGACTCTTGTATATACTTTACTTACATGTTCATGCCATTGTTTAGGCATTACTTTCATCATTGTATTTACTTTTCAGTTGTATTGTAAAGAAATGTTTAATAAATCAAATTTGCAGTTCATTTACATTTCATGTGTTCTTGTGTATATTTACATTATATTTCTTAGTTACGCTTAGCGTGTTTACTTTTAAGTAAATACGTAGCGGGCCCAGTCATGCCTACTTACCCGTATACTGGGAAGCAGGGCGTAACACACGCTCTCTTCTAAATCACCATTTAGAAAATCGGTCTTGACGTCCATCTGCTAGATTTCATAGTCATGATATGCAGCAATGGCAAGTAGAATCCTGATGGACTTAAGTATAGCTACTGGAGAAAAGGTCTCGTCATAGTCGACACCTGGTTGTTGACGAAAACCTTTTGCTACAAGTCTAGCTTTGAAGGTCTTAACCTTTCCATTTACACCAATTTTCTTCTTAAAGATCCACTTGCTCCCAATGAGTTTTACCCCTTCAGGAGAAACTTCCAAAGTCCATACTTTGTTGGTGTACATGGATTCCATCTCAGATCGTATAGCATCCGGCCATTTCACAAAGTCCCCACTTGTGATGGCCTGCTCGAAACTAGTTGGGTCATCATCTTCCATGATGCAATCCTCGCTCCCACCGTCTATAAGAAAACCGTTGTATCTCTCAGGTGGATGAGAAACCCTACAAGATCTGCGGAGTGGCTGAGGCTCGTCGGGGACTATTGAATCCTCCGGTTCTACCAAATCATCAGTTATAGTTTATGTAGCTGGAACATCATCTAACTCTACCTCATTGCCACTAATTTCTTTCACAAGAAATTCCTTTTCTAAAAAGGTGGCATGTCGAGAAACAAACACGTTTTGCTCCTCAGTGTGGTAGATGATATACCCTCACGAATGCTTGGGATATCCTATAAACTTGCATAGAACTGACCTTGCCTCGACTTGTCCGGATTTTGTATTTTAACGTAAGCTGGACAACCCCATATCTTAATAAAATTAAAATATGGTCTCTTCCCTTTCCATATCTCATATGGAGTGGTAGGCAAGGATTTGGTCGGAACTATATTCAATAGGTATGCAGCTGTCTCAAGTGCATAACCCCAAAAATAAATAGGTAACTCAGAAATACTCATCATAGAGCGCACCATATCTAATAGGGTGCGATTCCTCCACTCCGCTATTCCATTGTGCTGTGGTGTATATGGAGGAGTAAGCTGAGAGAGAATCCCATTCTGTTTTAAATAGTCACGGAATTCCGTTCTCAAGTATTTTCCTCTCCGATCAGATTGTAGGATTTTAATACTTTTACCCGTCTGGTTCTCAACTTCATACTTGTATTCCTTGAATTTCTCAAAAGCTTCAGAATTGTGTTTCAACACGAACACATGTCCGAATCTTGAAAGATCATCGGTGAATGTAATAAAATACAATGAACCATTCCTGGCATGTGTAGACATAGCACTGCATACGTCATTATGTATCAGTCCCAAGAGTTCGGTAGCTCTTTCTCCGTGTCCCGTAAACGGAGTTTTGGTCATCTTTCCTTTGAGACATGACTGACAAGTTTCATAAGATGTAAATTCGAACGGATTCAAATATCCATCTTTATGCAACTTAGCTAGTCTGGTCGCATTGAAATGACCAAGTCTACAATGCTACAAGAAGGTTTCATTCATTTCTGAACTTTTCCTTTTGTGTGTGTTATATATATTTAGAACTGTATTTTGATTTAGAACGTATATACCATTACTCAATTTACCAAACCTAATCAATACTTGATTTAGGAAAATGTTCATAACATTTTTCTCTAATGCAAAGTTATATCTTTCTTTATCTAATAAAGAAACGGATATTATATTGCACATCATCGACGATACGTAATAACAGTCGTTCAAAATCAATGTATTACCATTTGGTAATACAAGGTGATATTTGCCGACAGCTTCGGCAACAACAATTGCTCTGTTTCCTACTCTGAGAGACATATCACGCATTCCAAATTCTCTATTTCTCTTTAAGCCTTATAACAGATTACAGATATGGGATCCTGATCCGGTATCCAATACCCAGAACGTAGAGCATGTTGGAGATAGTGCCCTCAGAGTCAATTATTGGATCACAGGCACGTGATTGCAATGATTGAGGGAGGACCTATCCCGGTAGGACAGTCTTGCTCGAGATGATAGTATGCTATTTGGTTTACCTTTATCATCGTGTACTGCTTTAGGTGACCTGACAAGTTGCTATTGCACGTTGATAGAGCCTCTAGGATTCTTGCTTGACCACCAGCAGTATGAGGGCGATCATATAAGTGGGAGCTGGGGGTCTATAAGCACATCCTTAAAAGGTCCCTAGTCGTGGGAGATTCGAGACAGGGCATCGATACTCCAGAGTAGACTAGTGTATACAGTCGAGACCCCGACGAGGGGTGGTGGCCGGTCTCACAAGCCACTGGTGTCAGTTGGATCACCTAAGATGTATACAGGTGCTCATTGGGCTATGAGTACACCGGACAGGACTCGCCGGGAACATGCTAGTTGGTCATATACCAGACGTCAGATGGCAGTTCCCTGGTGACATGTGTGCAGGTTAGTTCATCGACCTGGGGATCGTCATTTGTCTCGTGTGAGTTCCCACTGTACTTTGATTACTACCCTACCACGGCTCAAAGGAGTCGTGCAAACAGGTTTTAGTTGGGTACAGTCCCGAGCCACATGGAGGCAGTGAGCGTATCTTCAGGGGTTCGTCTCTCTCGGTATTGGGGGTGAGGTCGTGCTGTGTCTAGGAGAGCCATTACACGAAGCCCTCGGCCGAGGCAAGGAGATTTACTGGTAGGTATTCCAGTAGTATCTCAGGGTGTTCTGGGCTACACTCCGACACGACTTGTACCGCTTTTGGGGGTCTGACTTTTACCAACCCCGTAGGCCCGCCATGCGATGCTCATAGACGAATGGACCGGACTGTACGGATATTGTCACTGACAGGCTCAGTAGGGAGTCAGGCTGAGTTCGCTCACAGACGTCCCTTTTGGTCAATACCTGGTAGCCCGTTATGTATTGGCTTATACCTCTAACGTGCTAGTGGTTAAATCCACAACCAAGGTGTTGATGAGTCTTTAGAGTCCCCCACATTCAGTTACTCAGCTTTCGGGCGAAAGGTTGTAGAGGCCGTATGGAGATATGGCAAGGTCCGATCAGATACGTGCGGTATTGCACGGATCAGGATCGGACAGTTTGTACTACAGGCCGTATGATTATATGGCAGGGTTCGATCAGATACGTGCGGCATTGCACGGATCAGGATCGAACAGATACTACTAGCCGGTTTTGGTATAAGCCGGATTCTAGTATAGTACATTGGAGATTTTGTCTCACTGCATTTGTATTTCGGTCGAAATACAGATGCGGGTGTGTATGCACAGTATCGGGGTTTTCCTGTAATTTATTACGGGACCAGTTTTCTGGAGTTGCCAGTTTGCTTTCCGTTTCGGCCAATTTCCATTGTTTCGTTCATTGGCCGAAGATTGGTGGAGGAGGGCTTATTTGCATTGTTGCAAATAAGTGTTTGTGGAGGGGGTTCTTTGCATCTTATTGCTTCATGATGGTTTAATGATGGAGCCCATCCCTTGACTTCTTGACTTCTTCATGATGGCTTGACTATTTGGAGTCATCATGGTTGTTTTGGAGTGTTTGTTTTTGTTTGTGATGATTTTGTTTTAATCATCACTCTTTATCCATGCTTGCATGATAGCTCACCCACTCCCTTGACTTTCTCTCCATTCTCACCCTTCATATTGGCATGGGCCGGCCATTCCTTGGGATGGGAATTGATTCATTTTTGGTGTGGCATTTTGTTTCTCATGTTTGCTAGAAAAGCCCTCTAGTTCATTTCCTAAAGTTGCTCTCTTTTCTTCCACCAAAATGGCAAAGCTCCAAAACCCCAAATGAGACTTCTTCACTACACATTCTACAGCATATCTTGGGCACGTCGACTAGCCAGCTTCGTGCCCGAGTTGCCTCGGCATTGAGGTGGGAGCCCGTAAAAGAAGTAGGCGATGTGGTGCACTTCCGACGACGAGGTGGAGACCGGAGCTTCCGCGGGAGATCGGGACAATGACGAGAAGACCGGAGGACTAGGATCGTCGGTATATCTCTATTCCCTTTCTTGTAGTAAGCTAGGACTTAGTTAATGGTTCGATCCGGGTATTAGTGCGCGGCGGTTTGCCAGTTCAAGAAAAATTAAAGTTTATCACCGCTTCCGTATTTGGCCGTCGGATTGACGGCCGGGGCGCCGCCGTGCACTTACAGTGGTATCAGAGCCTCGCCATTAACTTAGTCTAGCTTTCCTTAATGTGTTTTACAATTCCGATCGAAGAAATGTTCCGAAAACCCAATATCACCCACGACAGTTTTCTGTTGTTTTTTTTCAGTCTCTAAAAATTTTTCAGGTTGTAAAATATTGATGTACTAGAAATTGTAAGACTACTGTACAAATTCGAGGCACTGATCTTCTAACCAGAGCGCGGAACCGCGGCCAAAACCCACTTGTGGCCGCGGTTCCGCCGCAGTATGGAGGAATCAGTGGGTTGGGTTTTTACAGTGGGCTTCTGGGGAGATTTTAGGGGTTTTGGAATATTAATTTTGGGCCCAGAATTTCTTGATGTGCTTCAGTAGTACTTGGGGGCCCACTTGTTAAATTTTGATCGATCGGATATTTTAAACACATTTTTCACAGTATTTACATTATATCTGCGACCGTGAATGTCACTTGATCGGTAAATCCTGTCTAACTGCTATAGCCCGGTTAGACGGATTTGCGAACGTGATTTTCACGTTGATGTTCTGTTTTTGCTGTGATGTTGCGGATCGGTCGTAGGGGATAGCCTGGATGCAATGCTAGTACAGTTGTGGTTGTATTATGTACATTTGATATTGTGGGGCGAGCGTCCGACATGTGGACTGCCGTCACTGCCTGATTGTATTATTATTTTGGGGCACGACCAGGTTGCGGTCGATGTACCCGTTGTATGTATATTTTACTTTCTGTACTAGGATTGCCCCGCGGAGGGGTGCACGGATAGCCGGATTCTAGAGGGCAACAAGCCCGCATCTCATGGCATTGAGACGGAGGGGGCTTCACTCTAGGATTGGTGGGATATTCGCCGCACTCGTAGGGGGTACAGGTTGACCCAGGAGGGGTGCCCAAGTTACCGGATTCCGTGAAGTGCTGGGTGGTCCATTCACGGTGCTGAAGGGGGCTGCCTCGCTTCAGGTTTTGGCGGGTGACTTGCCGCGCCCGTAGGGGTCTAGGTTTTCATTGCACAGGCTATCCACACGACCAGGGGAACGTCGGGTTTCAGCGGCTCTGTGAAACCCGGGGATCCCAGATATCTGTATTGTTTCTATGATGCTGTACATTTCTGTGATGTTGCATTTTATTCATGCCTTGAGCGAATATAATATATTGGTATATATATTAGTAGATGTTGTATATGTTTTACATCCGCACTAGTCCAGTCCCCGCTCTGTCGTTAGTTAGCTAACCTAACGGGTAATGACGGGACCCAGTGGCGAATGCGGATGGCATACACGTACATCAGTATTATTTTCGTTCTTTGTGGTGTGATCAATTGATGGGACTGCGTTGATTCGGATCAATGCAAGTTAAAAACAAACCTAATCTGATGTTGTTGGAACACTTTTCAAAAAGCTGTTATTGCAAGGACGTTCACTTTTGTTTTGCATCGTGGTATTCAGTTGGAATATCCTGCTCCTCAGTCGACGAGGCAAGGGCCGAGATCCCTTCACCGGGAGTGACCCCTTGGACAGAAGTTTGCGTCAGGGCAATGACTTCACTATAGCCGATTACTTTTGCTTTGCACCGTGGTATTCAGTTGGAATATCCTGCACCCCATTCTACGGGGAAAGAGCCGAGATCCCTTCACCGGGAGTGACCTCTTTAGCAACGGTTTTCGTCACTATATTTTTAAAAGCTATCCGTTCCTTCAACGATATCAAGTTCATTACGTTAAAGGTTTTCGCCAGAAACCATTCGTAGCCCTCCGTCGTTTCATATGGATGGTCAATAGTATTCAAGCTGTGTATGTTGGCCAAAGTCAAGGCACAGTGATTGGTAGCTATTGGGTATTCATATGCAGCATAGATAGATGCGTTGGTTTGGGACAGTCGTACTGCCATTTTGGCCAAAGTCAAGGGTAGGTACGGGTGGATTCAAATTAACCTGGAGAATGACTGGTAGAACTTGACATGTGACTTATGATTTGTTGGCCAAAGTCAAGGTCATAAGAGCATGGGGCAGAAATCACATCGGGAGTTTCAAAAGAACTGAAACTTGCCAGATATGCGCATACCTTCTGGAGTGTGGTAGCGTGAGCGGATTCCGTCACGTTATCATGTGATGATAGTTGGTTCCCGATTCCCACTGATGAGTTAGTTTACTCCTCGGGTGACCCTGACTAATTCTTCTTTCAGGTTTGGAGGAAAATTTGAGGTACAGTGGGAGGATTCCAGATTAGATAAATTGGTAACCATTCTGATCTAGGTTAGAGTGCACGCTGAGTGTTTCTTTTCTCTCTCTCTTCGGCAGCGACCATTGACCCGACCCTAAGACTATGACTCAGTGACCAAATTAACCGAACCTTCTTGACACCGGCTTTTGGATTGTCAGAGTTGCGAACCTCATTGCCACTCCTACTTTTACCCTTTTCTCCAGGACACCCCGTTTTACTACGAATGTCCACTTCCATTGGACAAAACCATCGTATGGTTAGATACGAACTCGAAGGGATTTATTCGAGGATGGTTTCCGGTTCTGGAGAAAACGGATAGGATTATTCAGTTGTCTTTTCCTTTTGCCTCCTCTCCGGTTGCGAGTGCTCCTTGGTTTAGGAGTAGTACACCTGTTACGCAAATTGGATAGTCTTCTTCCAAACCTTAGGCTGGTGCCGACCGGTAGGGAATGAAGAAAACCAATTAGCCTAACGATGGTGTGCAGAAGGTATTAAGTTAAGACAAAGCAAGGGATTAGTAAGAGGGCAAAGTAAATTGCAACAGATATTCATGACTAAACCAGGTATTTTCTTCACCAATCCTAAAATCACCTTTGAATTTCTCCAGGACACTCCGTATCACTACGAAGATCCACAGTTTATTTGGATATTCCATCGTATGGTTATATACGAACTCGAAAGGAACTTGTTCCAGTTCGGGGATGGATTCTGGTTCAGGAGAAATAGGAATAAGGTTTATTCGGTTGTCTTTTATCTTCACCCTCTCTCATTGCGAGTGTTTCTAGGATTGGGACAGTACACCCATTATGCTTATTGGATAGTCTTCTTCCAAACCATAGGCTGGTGCCGAACGGTAGGGAAGGAAGAAAACCATTTGGCCTAAAGGGGTGTGCAGAAGGTAAAGACTAAAGACATATGAAGGGATTTGGAGAGGTGGCAAAGAATTATACGGTTACAGTCGTGAATCTAGAAGAGGCATTACTAAGAATACCAGGATACCCCATCGAAACATTTCGATGTTTCAGTCTCACTGTGTACTGTTAAAGGAAAACTGATTTCCCGATTAGACACTTGCTCCAGGGTATGTATTTACCAGGTATGATTCTCACATCTGTATGGTTTTACAGATGATGAGTGGGAGTAAGTTATTGGGAATTGGGTGATCATCCTCAAAATATCGGGATTCGTTGTAATCAGTGATATTTGAGGAAATCACCTGGGTAGTTTGCCGGTCGGCAAATATTTGGTTTTGAATATCCGCTGTTATGCACCAATTTCAAATCGATATATCTGTACGTCTGTTTTCATAGAGTGAGATATACTTTTTGATATTATGTCGATGACATTTACCTACATCAGTGGATGGTTAGGTAAGGAGCATTAAACAGCGGTGTAATTCTTCTTAACCATAGGTACAGTTTCCAACCTACGACACACAGTGAATGAGTTATCAGACTCAAGGGACTTATACAGAGTATTGTATGTTGTCCAGGATCCATCAGGACAGAGGGGTTGGTCCTCGTACTATATTCGGTTTACTTTTGACTTCTCTAGTTTTTAGACAGGTGTTTCGTGGAAACACAGGGTCCGAATTTTGAGAAGTTATAGGTATTTGAATAGAGTAGAGAACCAGGTATAGCAAGTATCGGGATTCTTCAAAGTGATCGAAGATATTGATACTTGTGTATGGTATTCAGTTGATAGTAATGATTAAGAGAACTTGCTTCTCTTTCAGGTTACTCATAATTGGAAGCATTCCTAAGTTGAGTAACGCTGATCGGCCTCCTTCCATTTAGTTGACATGCACTGGAGACAGCTGCATGATTTGAATCCGGTTCAATTAAATCAGTGCCTCTGGTTCTATATTGGATATAGAACAGTTCATATCTTAACGATGTTTAAGGTACGGGGAGTTGTCCGGTTTATGATTAAAACCAGACACTGGACAACTCAAGGCACGTTTCTGTAATGGCTGTTTGTGGGTTGACCCAGGCTATGACGAGGGTTGACTTTCTACCATCTGGATGAACAATAGCGATATTGTTCTAGACTCGCCACAGTTTTATTAAAAATGGATTTTTTCAGAAAACAGTAGTGGGAGTATGGTAGAACTGGAAGTGATTCCAGAACCACAAACGATTACTGAAGATTTGATAAGGAACCTAAAGATTCAATCTGGTTTGACATTCCATTGGCCACTCCGCAGATACGGTGGGTAACTTCAGGCACCCGAGAGGTACTACGGTAGCCTCAAGGACGGTGACAGGGAAGTTCTTGTTTACCCACAATTACCATTGCTGTTGTTCCAGGCTGCGAGACCCGGCGGGAGGATGAGTATAGCGTCTTTCTAAACTAGTTTTAGAAGTGTACGTGTATATGACTCTGCCAGAGGGTTGTCGTAGTCAATGGGAGCAGCGGAAGCATTGGTGGATAGGTAGCTTATGTCTATTTATAGACTGAAGCACCAGTAGCGGAGATAGATCATCTATTTCTGACGTGACAGTCATAGGTTTGACTTCATCAGAATAGGGGATGGATCTGTTGAGAAGGTAGTAGGGTGTGATATCCTGGTATTTGGATGACATACACAGAGTAGGAAAGGAAACTGCTATACTACAATCGGTTATACTTTGGTCGTCACACAGTGGTTTCTCCACACAGGACTTGGACATTATATCAGACATACTGGTTACTGGATCTATGGTATTAGATCTAGATTTGGGTGGTTTCCCAATCAGGGTACTTGACAGCATTCTAAGAGTATTTAGGATGGACGACTCCTGGCACGGTAGTGTACCTGCAGGTGATGGAGTCACCCTCTCTAAAGGTGTCTTACAGACTAAAGGGGAGAGGGATGTGCATGATTGGCAGATCACTTGCTCAGGCAATTGAGTCAATCATGAGATGTCAAGTACCACACCAGACATTGTTCTTGCACTAGATGCAATAAGTTGACATTAATCCAATCCTGGAGAAACAGTCGGAAGCAGTTTTAGAACATAAGTGGATGTTCTAGGGATATGATAACGACAGCCTCATTCGGGAAACAGTTATCATTCCAGGCTTCCAAGGTGACATGGACGACAAGGAGGTTGTCAGAGTTATAGTTTTTCCTTCTGATGAGGGGCAGTATTTTGGACAGGTGGTCCAAGGCAATACTGAGGGAGGCATGGCGCAGGATACTGATTAAGTTCAGTTGACGATACAGTCTAAGAAGTTTGGATTTGGAGTTCATTTATGATTTGGAGTTCATTTATGAGCTAGGTCCCATCAGACATCCAGACATTCTAGGACAGGTATTACTCATTTCGGGAGATGGCTTTCTCCGCGAACATGAGATATAGAGAGACATAGAAATAAACATCAAGGCGGATCCACTCACTGAGGCTATTCCTCGAACGCAATAGTTTCGCAAACGAGCTTTGTGAGACTGACTAGTAGAGGAGTTGGGTGTTCGGTATCACACGGGCTGTGAGTATGCGACATCGCAATAATTAGCCTTGAGTGCAAGTGGGAGATTGTTGGAGATAGTGCCCTCAGAGTCAATTATTGGATCACAGGAACGTGATTGCAATGATTGAGGGAGGAGCTATCCTGGTAGGACAGTCTTGCTCGGGATGATAGTATGCTATCTGGTTTACCTTTATCATCATGTACTGCTTTAGGTGACCTGACAAGTTGCTATTGCACGTTGATAGAGCCCCTAGGATTCTTGCTTGACCACCAGCAGTATGAGGGCGATCATATAAGTGGGAGCTGGGGGTCTATAAGCACATCCTTAAAAGGTCCCTAGTCGTGGGAGATTCGAGACAGGGCATCGATACTCCAGAGTAGACTAGTGTATACAGTCGAGACCCCGACGAGGGGCGGTGGCCGGTCTCACAAGCCACTGGTGTCAGTTGGATCACCTAAGATGTATACAGGTGCTCATTGGGCTATGAGTACACCGGACAGGACTCGCCGGGAACATGCTAGTTGGTCATATACCAGACGTCAGATGGCAGTTCCCTGGTGACATGTGTGCAGGTTAGTTCATCGACCTGGGGATCGTCATTTGTCTCGTGTGAGTTCCCACTGTACTTTGATTACTACCCTACCACGGCTCAAAGGAGTCGTGCAAACAGGTTTTAGTTGGGTACAGTCCCGAGCCACATGGAGGCAGTGAGCGTATCTTCAGGGGTTCGTCTCTCCCGGTATTGGGGGTGAGGTCGTGCTGTGTCTAGGAGAGCCATTACACGAAGCCCTCGGCCGAGGCAAGGAGATTTACTGGTAGGTATTCCAGTAGTATCTCAGGATGTTCTGGGCTACACTCCGACACGACTTGTACCGCTTTTGGGGGTCTGACTTTTACCAACCCCCTAGGCCCGCCATGCGATGCTCATAGACGAACGGACCGGACTGTACGGATATTGTCACTGACAGGCTCAGTAGGGAGTCAGGCTGAGTTCGCTCACAGACGTCCCTTTTGGTCAATACCTGGTAGCCCGTTATGTATTGGCTTAGACCTCTAACGTGCTAGTGGTTAAATCCACAACCAAGGTGTTGATGAGTCTTTAGAGTCCCCCACATTCAGTTACTCAGCTTTCGGGCGAAAGGTTGTAGAGGCCGTATGGAGATATGGCAAGGTCCGATCAGATACGTGCGGTATTGCACGGATCAGGATCGGACAGTTTGTACTACAGGCCGTATGATTATATGGCAGGGTTCGATCAGATACGTGCGGCATTGCACGGATCAGGATCGAACAGATATTACTAGCCGGTTTTGGTATAAGCCGGATTCTAGTATAGTACAGTGGAGATTTTGTCTCACTGCATTTGTATTTCGGTCGAAATACAGATGCGGGTGTGTTTGCACAGTATCGGGGTTTTCCTGTAATTTATTACGGAACCAGTTTTCTGGAGTTGCCAGTTTGCTTTCCGTTTCGGCCAATTTCCATTGTTTCGTTCATTGGCCGAAGATTGGTGGAGGAGGGCTTATTTGCATTGTTGCAAATAAGTGTTTGTGGAGGGGGTTCTTTGCATCTTATTGCTTCATGATGGTGCCCATCCCTTGACTTCTTGACTTCTTCATGATGGCTTGACTATTTGGAGTCATCATGGTTGTTTTGGAGTGTTTGTTTTTGTTTGTAATGATTTTGTTTTAATCATCACTCTTTATCCATGCTTGATAGCTCACCCACTCCCTTGACTTTCTCTCCATTCTCACCCTTCATATTGGCATGGGCCGGCCATTCCTTGGGATGGGAATTGATTCATTTTTGGTGTGGCATTTTGTTTCTCATGTTTGCTAGAAAAGCCCTCTAGTTCATTTCCTAAAGTTGCTCTCTTTTCTTCCACCAAAATGGCAAAGCTCCAAAACCCCAAATGAGACTTCTTCACTACACATTCTACAGCATATCTTGGGCACGTCGACTAGCCAGCTTCGTGCCCGAGTTGCCTCGGCATTGAGGTGGGAGCCCGTAAAAGAAGTAGGCGATGTGGTGCACTTCCGACGACGAGGTGGAGACCGGAGCTTCCGCGGGAGATCGGGACGATGACGAGAAGACCGGAGGACTAGGATCGTCGGTATATCTCTATTCCCTTTCTTGTAGTAAGCTAGGACTTAGTTAATGGTTCGATCCGGATATTAGTGCGCTGAGGTTTGCCAGTTCAAGAAAAATTAAAGTTTATCACCGCTTCCACATTTGGCCGTCGGATTGACGGCCGGGGCGCCGCCGTGCACTTACAGAGCATACTGAGAAATAGTTCTCAATAACTAATATGCCTAAAGATGATGCATCAGAATGCTCTTTCTTCATTCGGGTTGCGTGGAAATCCTTGCATTCCCCTATCCCTTGCCCAGACTCATGACTGTTGTCATATGATAGGGCGGAACCAATGTTCCCCAGCCCAGTATAATAAGCGGGTTCGGTCAATACATCCATATTATTATCTTGATTATGGCGTGACATGGTCGCTACCTGGGGAGAGAGAGAGAGAAGAAAACACTTTAGCGTGCACTCTTACAAGATTAGACCGGTTATTATTTTATCTAATCAGGATGGCTCCCACTATTTGTAAGTGCACGGCAGCGCCCCGGCCGTTAATCCGACGCCGGAATGCGGAAACGAAACTTTTACAAAACTTGTAAACCGGCACTACCGTGTACTATAAACCCGGATCGGGCCATTAACCTAATGCTGGAAAACTAGAGAAAGGGTAGAATGCTATACCGAGCGATCCGTGTCCTTCGGTCTTCGGCCTTCACTCCGATCTCCTCGCGGAATCTCCGGATTTCATCTCCTCGTCGGAAAGGGCACCACACCGCCAGGTTCTTTTACGGGCTCCCACCTCTGGACCGAGGCAACTCGGGCACGAAGTTGGCGAGTCGACGTGTCCAAGAAATGTTATAGGCTAAGTGTAATATAGTTTGCCTCATGGGGTTATGAAGTTGCCATTTTAGATGTGGAGGAGAAAAAGAACTTTGGAGAGAGGTGAGGAATTTTGTAGCAAGCCAAATGAGATGAAGAAAATTCCCATACCAAAAAATGAATCCTCTCTCCTCTCAAAATGTGGCCGGCCCTCTCAAAAATGGGAGTGGGAAAAAATCCATGAAGGGAGGTGAGTGCAGTAAAAGGAAATGGGTGATCATAAACCAAAAGTGAACCTCACATCAAATAACCTTTCAATCTCCTCACCATTAATGCAAGTAATGATGCATGAAAAAGCAAAGATGCTAGAACCATCATAATCCTCCATTTACAAATAAACCCCCTCCACATAACTAATTTGCACACTTGCAAATTAGCCCCTCTCATCACAAAAGTTCGGCCATGAAGGAACAAAGGAAAACTGGCCGAAACGGAATACAAACTGGCAACTTCAAAAAACTGATCCCGTAATAAATTACAGGAAAACCCCGCGACTGTATATACATACCCGCATTTTTATTGCGATCGAATACAAATGCAATGAGACAAAATCTACACTGTACAATACTAGGATCCAGCTTAAACCAAAGCCCGCTAGTATTATCCGTCCGATCATGATCCGTGCAATACCGCACGTATATGATCGAACCCTGCTATATCTCCACACGGCCTCTACAGCGTTTCTCTCGAAACTTGAGAAACTGTCTGTGGGGGACTCTAAACACTCGTCAATAGTTTGGCTGTGGATTTAACCACTAGCACGTCAGAGGTATTAACCATACGTAACGGGCTACCGGTATTGACCAAAAGGGACGTCGATGAGCGAACTCATCCTGACACCCTACTGAGCCTGTCAATGACAATATCCGTACAGTCCGGTCCGTTCGTCTATGAGCATCGCATGGCGGGCCTAGGGGGTTGGTGTAACATTTCCAAATAATCAAATATTATTTTTGGGAATTTTTATATTTTAATATTATTTTAATGAATATTTTAATATTTCGGTATAATTAAAAATCGATAAATGGAGAAAAAGTTGGAAAAATTATGGAAAATTCTAAAATAGGGTATTTTATGGAATTAAGTCATTTTTAAGTTTTTATGATTAGTATAAGCTAATTTAGTGCTAATCGCGATTAAAAATCGCTAACCGGCTTTTTAGCAATTTTTGTGCAAATTATGCACGTATCATTTTTATCACACTTGTGCATTTTCCACCATGTTTCTTTTGGGGTTACTATTCTTGTGAGAAAGGTTTTGAAGATAAAAGGAAAAGAAAAGGAAAAGAAAATGAAGGTGACATGAGCATTAATGAAGCATGGTGAGAGAGAGAAAGTGAGGGGATTACTTGGATCTTATCATTTCTTCCCCATTTCCTTCACCCTCATCATTCTCCCTCTTCTCTCAGCTGCTGCCCTAGCCTCTCCCTTTCCTCTTCACCTCCCCAAATCATCACAAAAACAATTCCAAAACCCCATCTACCCTTCAATAAAAATGTGCACAAGCCCTCAAGCAACCATTTGGACCAAGAAAGTTTATGATTTTGCGCTGTTGAGGATTCATGAGTCTCTATGGAGGTAATTCCTTCACAATTGATGTATCATTTCTAGTGATTAAGCCTCTTTTAAAGTTTGATGTCGTTTCGACGAAGTTTTGTGCACTTTGGACAACCCTAGAGAGGATTAGGGTAAATTTGAGTTGTTAAGTGAAATTGAGACTTGTTGTGACCTTAGAATCCTGTTAGTGATGTTATTTTGGACCAGACCTGACAGTTAAACCCAGAATACGGATTTAGTGAATCGATATCGGGGAAAACATTATTTCTGCGAGTGTGTTTTGGAATCTGCTATCACCCCGGGACTCCTAAAATAAAATTGAGTTGACAGTGAGCAGGCGCCCTGGAACCACCACACCAAACCCTAGCCCCCAACTCCAATTCCCGGCCGCAGATAAATCCAATCTGGCTGCAAATTGCGGCCAGAGCAGGGGGTTTGGCTTCGTTTTTGGTGCATGGACCTATTTCCAGTTAACTTGACCCTTGGTATGTGCAATTTTGTCTGGTTCCAATCAGGGTAAAATCTGGGTTGATTTTTCTATGTTGGCACATGATTTACGACTTGTTTAGCATGGATTCTGGTATTTGGTGATTCGTTTCTTTCGGGTGGCGTTTGGACGTCAACGACACATGGATATTGATCGTGTTTACATGTGAGACGATGGGTTTTTACCTATGCGAGTAGCGTGTGCTGTTTTGGTTTTCCGATATGATTTTCATGTGCTTTAGCGTTGTGATATACTTATAGGTACCCTACGTGATGTTGAGGCGAAGAAGATGAAGATGGAGACATCGGTATCGGCACATAAGAAGCAAGGTGAGTAGATTTATATCTACGGGGAGAAGTCGGGTGGATGGCGTATAGCACCCCCGCAGTCCGTGGTGATGTATACGAATACGTATACACACGTATATTTATTATGTGTTGTTTAAGTTTATTGATGACAAGGATCTATTGGTTTAGTATAGTGCGAAACCCTAGAGTAGTGGTTGCACCCACACATACACGTACACATATACTTGCATGCATTCCTTCTTTTATCTGTGCGCATATGGAGGTGTGTATATCTACACATGGGTATGGGACTATGTGTTCATATACGGGATTTGAGGATGATACGTGGGATTGAGATGAGTCGATGAGATTTGAGGCCGTGAGATTCGGCGATATGACAGAGTTCGTATTTGAGATGCGACATGATGGTTTTAGCGGGCCTTTGGACATGTATTTTACCCACGCATTTTTATTTATATAGATAGTATCGATGGTACTAGACTTAGAGTTGTACCCTAAATTATGTGATATGATGGTAGTGATACTTGATATGTGATGAGATGAATGTGATATTGACCCGTACCCAGCTATTGGGATGCCGTACGACGATTTACCGTACGAGCTTTATATTGATGTTAGATCCGCACTCATGACTCGAGGATGTTATATGATATACTGTATCGTACGTGATACTATTGAGGCAAGATCACCGACTGTTGTGTATATATATGTATATCGACTCAGATTTAGGTGGTTTTCATACCCCTCCCGATTGGCTTGATAGTTGGGTCCGTAGTTCGCATAGTAGGCGTAGACTAGACCCGAGTCATACTTATTTCAAAACTAACGAATCGGGGATATTTTTAAAGATAGGCAAAAGGGATTCTATGGATATTTTCAAACGTAGGATCTGTTCTTAAAACATCGTAGCCCTTATTTTACCAAAAACCCCGATTCGTCTTATTTCAAAAGGCAAGGCTGCATGATATAGTTTTTAAGGTAGATTCTTTACTGTTGCGTTGATTATTCGATTCCGTATTTTCATGCTATTTGCATTGCATCGCTTGTGTTGTTGATATATTACAGTCATGCTGCTAGGACACCAGCACCATTATCGATGATGCGTATGTTCCACATACACTGTTTGCTGGCTCACACACTTCATCATCTATAATTGCCATGTTACTACACTGTAGTACTATTGCATTCAGGATATGATTCTTGCATGACAGACTGATATGCTTACATTTCTTTTACATGTCACATACATCATGTTTTCTGATTATACGCATTAAGAGTTGCTATTTCCATGATATTTCTGGATTTGGAAAACGTGGGTATTTCAAAAGAGAATATGTCATTGCTTTAAAAACCCGGTTACCCTTGATATGATATTTCAGTGCGTCCACCACGTGTTTTCTCGGTGCTGAGAGCGACATGTGAAACCTGATTCGAGGAGTGGACGAGCCGATTTCGGGTACATGGTGGACCCGGTATGGTTCCCCTTAGCAAGATGATCGAAGGACTTTGCCGATTGAGCCTGGAGGCGGGCGAGTACCTACCGGTGATTGGTTGGACCTGGCGGTTATCCGGAGGATACCGACCGGAGTCGATAGATGGATATGGGCGTACTGCTGGGGCCGAGGGCCGATTCCGCAGACGGAGCCCGTGGGCTGGTCCGGACTGACGGAGCCCGATATATGAGGATTTACGTGCCGATGCTGGGCACAGTTTTCATGATTTTGACGTGTCGCGAGGGTCACATGTGGTTTATATCCTCATATTTCCATGCATATGCTGATCATATTTACATGCATGATGGTTATTGTCATTGGGTGACGAGTGGACGGGATCCACGTACATGCAGATTGATTTTATTGATCATACCTCACATTTAAGATATGCTATTACCTGAGGCACTGGCACGAGCACTTGGCACTATACTCATGTATAGAGATTACATTGCCAGTTTAGCATGCTTCAGACTTGTTCATATTGAGGTTTATATATATATATCTGATCGTATTGATCTAGGATGGGTCATACATTCGATTTTTGCGTGTAGATATTTTCTATTCACGAGTTGGCAATTCACCCCCGTTGTGCCACAGTTCTTGCAGGTTTTTGCCGTACAGATTCCATAGCGGCATTTCTGGCACACTGCTTCCATATGGGTGACTTGCGTTGGTAGGTGGGTTCTTTTGCATCAGAACCACCCTTGTACATGTACTTTCAGTTGTATCTAGTCATTCCATCAACCAAAACTTGTATATTGTTTCAGACTTAGACACTAGTGATGTATTATTTCGACCTTAGAGTCGCGCTTGTAGTATTATGGTTTTCTGGCTGTTTTGAGTTTCTTTTTTTGGGTTTTGATCCTCGTCCTTTGGCGTTGTATATTATTATTGCTTGCATGGTTGTGACCGTCGATTGACGAAGAGCTAGCTCCCGCTTGGGGATGCCCTTTATCATTTCACATATATTGTTCTTGTTGTACCCCATTCGGGGCCAGTTTTTACAAAGGAAACTCTGCCGAAATTTTCAGGAAAGGTTACACATTTTAAAAATGCATACTCGGCTAGTTATTTAAAAACTTTGATTTTCAAAACATGATTTCTTTACTTCTTAAAATAAGTTTTCCTTATTTACTCCTTAAAATGGTTTTAGATTTCTGGGCTTTTGGCTTACTTGGATCAGATGGGGTCCTATAGACTTCATATGGTTCAAGGGCCAGTCACGTGCTCTTTCGGGTCGTGACAAAGTTGGTATCAGAGCGCTAGGTTAACCTTGGTTCGAGTCTAAGTTTGACTATGTGGAGCCTAGGGCGTTTATATATATACGGAACTTAGGCTTGACCTTACGGAACTTAGACTTAGTCGAGGGGGTATTATACCCGAACTTTCATCGTATAGGATGACCCTTGGTTAATGGAGTAGGTAGCTGGAGTAGAGGGACGTACCGTACGTATGTTCCGCGGCATACTTACGACACGCCACTCCGCTTAAGAAACCTTAGGATGTAGATTCCTTACACAGTATTATATTCCTTCCTATGATCTATCCTTATCGAGACTGGTTATTGTTTTGCTGCCATGATTGCACGGGCAGAGTGGGCTACGGCTCGAGTTGCGTCAACATGAGCTCGTCATGGACGAGGACTGACCAGGGCGTGTTTCCAGAGACATACGATTGCATATAGAGGCGTCGTCTTTTTGTGTTTTCGCGCCATGAGCGTTGGACTGATCGCTTTTACGAGATTTCTCGGGCGTGCTGATTGGTACCATAGGATCAGGCTACTGCTAGAGGCCAGCCAGATGTGATGACCATTGATTTGTCGCTTATTCATGATGATTGAGGCGCTGTTCAGCGTACGGACGGATGAGCCAGTTGCTGCTGTGAATGACGAGATATCGTCCCTGATGTTGGAGCTACTGCAGCTTGAGCATATACTTAGAGATATGATGGTGAGTCGCTAGTCACCGAGGATGAATGACTAGGACATGTGGTTCGTTCGCTTACCCCGATGCGAGGTCATCAGGTAGATTGATTCCAGCTAGAGACGACTTCTCGCAGATTCGTTGAGAGTCGATAGAGACGATCGAATGTCAGGAACCCATACTCCAAGTTTAAAGTATTCGGAAAGACATGCAAGCGATTCTATGGACCCTCTAGAAGAATGAAACCCTAACTCGACATAATGACCGTGTGAAAGCCTTTGAACTTTAGGGTTTGCGGCAGTTCCGCGGCGCCATTAGTGAGGCTTGGGTTTGCCCTTCTACGGTTGGACCACCAATACTGTGGTGTGTACTCGATACTATTAAACTGTACTCAAGATGTTGATCTCTTGGGGGATTACGAGGTTCTGACGAGTCGATCGGATGGTTCGACATCTTTCGGATATTGTGATGGGACACTGCTTGGGAGACTCCAGATGCGAGTATAGCCGTTGGAGCGCAGTCCGTGTAGCCACGATGAGATGAGTCTGAATCAGTCGACCTTGGAACAAGTGGAGCAAAGAGTTCACACGAGATTTCGACGAGATGACGTTCCACTCCGCTGACATCAGAGATGCGATATGCACGCTGAGTACGTGTTTGGCTAGATATCTTCTACTGAGTAATGAAGATACCGAGTTCATGATTTCGAGTCCGTGTAAGGGACGTCGGATGGACCGTAGCCGAGGACATTGCAGTGCGCAGATAGAGACGCGACGTCGAAATGATACAGACAAGCGGGACAAGAAGTTCGTGCGAGATACAGACGAGCTGTTATTACACCCCGTTAAGATTAAAGGCCGGATATGCATACAGAGGCGCAAGGATGCGACCAGCTTCCGAGTAGATGTTGTACTAAGGACGCGGATGTCCAGAGAGCGAGAAAAGATTATGCTAGAGTACCAGCCTCCGTACAGTTTGGCTTAGGCGAGATCAGAAGAGACCTTGAGCAGGATTCCTTCCAGTACACTGCTGCAATAAGATTTGCACCAGGAGCCGATGTGTGATGTGCATTCAGAGGACCAGAGGTCGGCGCCAGAGATATGCTGCCTTACGAGTGGTCGTGAGAATTGACCGAGAGATGACCAGAGAAGTGCCAGAACGGAATCGTTCCCGTTAGCACACCTGGCAGGCCGATGAGCCGATGGATAGCGAGATTGGTAATCCACAGGGAAGATAAGGAACCAGAGGCAGAGGACGCCAGCCGCGAGCAAGAGGCAAGTAGATATCTTGCGCTGATAGCATTGGATGTACCAGCACCTTCTCGACTTTGAAGGAGGATATACCGACGATGGTATTTATGATTTGTGATTTGACTATCACGTATCCGTCACCTTGGATTTTGGTATTTTGGGCGATCTATTCGCATGATTTAGTCTTGATGACTGAGTTCCATGATATTTGATTTTGTGCACCATGGTTGCACCTACTGGGTATTTATACCTGGCGCATAGTTATTACTCTTGAGGTATTGATTGTGATTTCATGCCTATTTTATGCCGGTGATTTGATTTACGCTTCCAGCATAGTTTTCATGCACTTTTAGTGTTTTGATTTGATTTGTGCACGTTGATGCACACGGTTGTGAGATTTTCCATCGCGGTACACTTGATTTTGATTGAGCCGCGTTATATATCTTCGGTTTTGACCCTGATATTGATGATTGATTCTTGCACTCCGTGCTTTTGATTGGACTTACGCATGTTCGGCGTTGCTATTGGATTTCGTGGTTCCGTGCATGTTGAGTGCGCAGGGTTTAGATTTTCATTCGTGCACGATGGATGCACCGATTTGGATTTTCACGCATGTGGGGTGCATGTTTTGAGATACAATTTTGGGTGCACACCAGATGCACTAAATCGAGATTCTTCGTGCATGTCAGATGCACCTGTTTTGGCTGTCAGGCACACACGTTGCCTATGACAGATGCTTCGTGCACACCCGTTGCACCTAGAGGTTGTTTTGTGCACTGTATGGCACATATATGGATTTTGATTTCCGTGCACACCAGACGCACGGGGTGGTGTTATGTGCATTTTTGGGATTTATTCCTTTTGGAGCAGTACATTTTTATGATATTTGCTATGTGTTTCCGTACTGAGCAGGACTGGTCAGAGGACAGTACCTGGATATATTTTGCATGCATTGATAGTTATCGAAGGGATTTCCAAAAAGTGAGCTATAGTCTCGGCAAGTATACCAACGTGTCTGATATGACATGAAACGTTTTTAAAAAAAACAAGGAAACCCTTCTAAATTGTTTTCAAAATGGCGGAACGTACACAGTAAACAAAAGATATATACACATATGGTTATTTTCTTATGAAGAACGTCCGCCACTGTGCAGTGTTATGCGCATCGCACATCAACTTAAAAAGATTTGGCATTCATTTACGTCAGTTATTCACATGTATAGATTGGATGTCTACATGTATAGTTCTGATCTACATCATATTGGTTTTGTTTTGGATTTGACATTTGTGTCTTTACCATGACTCCGATGATTGCGGGATGCTTGATGGAGTTTTTCTTTTGAACTATCTACTCATTACTCATGCACATACATTGCGCTATGATGTTTTATGTATTGATGATTTCGGAGCCCCGACGACTTGGATTTGTATCGAAATGTTTTAGTATTTGGGGGTTTAAATTTAAATTCGGGGACCGAATTTTCTTAAGGGGGTAGATTGTAACATTTCCAAATAATAAAATATTATTTTTGGGATTTTTTATATTTTAATATTATTTTAATAAATATTTTAATATTTCGGTATAATTAAATATCGATAAATGGAGAAAAAGTTGGAAAATTATGGAAAATTCTAAAATAGGGTATTTTATGGAATTAAGTCATTTTAAAGTTTTTATGATTAGTTATAAGCTAATTTAGTGCTAATCGCGATTAAAAATCGCTAATCGGCTTTTTAGCGATTTTTGTGCAAATTATGCACGTATCATTTTTATCACACTTGTGCATTTTCCACCATGTTTCTTTTGGGGTTACTATTCTTGTGAGAAAGGTTTTGAAGATAAAAGAAAAAGAAAATGAAAAGAAAATGAAGGGGACATGAGCATTAATGAAGCATGGTGAGAGAGAGAAAGTGAGGGGATTACTTGGATCTTATCATTTCTTCCCCATTTCCTTCACCTCATCATTCTCCCTCTTCTTTCAGCTGCTGCCCTAACCTCTCCCTCTCCTCTTCACCTCCCCAAATCATCACAAAAACAATTGCAAAACCCCATCTTCCCTTCAATAAAAATGTGCACAAGCCCTCAAGCAACTATTTGGACCAAGAAAGTTTGTGATTTGGCGTTGTTGAGGATTCATGAGTCTCTATGGAGGTAATTCATTTATAATTGTTGTATCATTTCTAGTGATTAAGCCTCTTTTAAAGTTTGATGTCGTTTCGACGAAGTTTTGTGCACTTTGGACAACCCTAGAGAGGATTAGGGTAAATTTGAGTTGTTAAGTGAAATTGAGACTTGTTGTGACCTTAGAATCCTGTTAGCGATGTTACTTTGGACCAGACCTGAGAGTTAAACCCAGAATACGAATTTAGTGAATCGATATCGAGGAAAACTGTATTTCTGCGAGTGTGTTTTGGAATCTGCTATCACCCTGGGACCCCTAAAATAAAATTGAGTTGACAGTGAGATGTGCAGGCACCCTGGAACCACCACACCAAACCCTAGCCCCCAAATCCAATTCCCGGCCGCAGATAAATCCAATCTGGCCGTAAATTGCGGTCAGAGCAGGGGGATTGGCCTCGTTTTTGGTGCATGGCCCTATTTCAAGTTAACTTGACCCTTGGTATGTGCAATTTTGTCTGGTTCCAATCAGGGTAAAATATGGGTTGATTTTCCAATGTTGGCGCATGATTTACGACTTGTTTAGCATGGATTCTGGTATTTGGTGATTCGTTTCTATCGGGTGGCGTTTGGACGTCAACGACACGTGGATATTGATCGTGTTTACATGCGAGACGATGGGTTTTTACCTATGCGAGTAGCGTGTGCTGTTTTGGTTTTCCGATATGATTTTCATGTGCTTTAGCGTTGTGATATACTTGTAGGTACCCTACGTGATGTTGAGGCGAAGAAGATGAAGATGACGACATCGGCATCGACACATGAGAAGCAAGGTGAGTAGATTTATATCTACGGGGAGAAGTCGGGTGGATGGCGTATAGCACCCCCGCAGTCCGTGGTGATGTATACGAATACGTATACACACGTATATTTATTATGTGTTGTTTAAGTTTATTGATGACAAGGATCTATTGGTTTAGTATAGTGCGAAACCCTAGAGTAGTGGTTGCACCCACACATACACGTACACATATACTTGCATGCATTCCTTCTTTTATCTGTACGCATATGGAGGTGTGTATATCTACACATGGGTATGGGACTATGTGTTCATATACGGGATTTGAGGATGATACGTGGGATTGAGATGAGTCGATGAGGTTTGAGGCCGTGAGATTCGGCGATATGACAGAGTTCGTATTTGAGATGCGACATGATGGTTTTAGCGGGCCTTTGGACATGTGTTTTACCCCGCATTTATATTTATATAGATAGTATCGATGGTACTAGACTTAGAGTTGTACCCTAAATTATGTGATATGATGGTAGTGATACCTGATATGTGATGAGATGAATGTGATATTGACCCGTACCCAGCTATTGGGATGCCGTACGACGATTTACCGTACGAGCTTTATATTGATGTTAGATCCGCACTCATGACTCGAGGATGTTATATGATATACTGTATCGTACGTGATACTATTGAGGCGAGATCACCGACTGTTGTGTATATATATGTATATCGACTCAGATTTAGGTGGTTTTCATACCCCTTCCGATTGGCTTGATAGTTGGGTCCGTAGTTCGCATAGTAGGCGTAGACTAGACCCGAGTCATACCTATTTCAAAACTAACGGATCGGGGATATTTTTAAAGATAGGTAAAAGGGATTTTATGGATATTTTCAAACGTAGCATCTGTTCTTAAAACACCGTAGCCCGTATTTTACCAACAACCCCGATTTGTCTTATTTCAAAAGGCAAGCCTGCATGATATAGTTTTTGAGGTAGATTCTTTACTGTTGCATTGATTATTCGATTCCGCATTTTCATGCTATTTGCATTGCATCGCTTGTGTTGTTGATATATTACAGTCATGCTGCTAGGACACCAGCACCATTATCGATGATGCGTATGTTCCACGTACACTGTTTGCCGGCTCACACACTTCATCATCGATAATTGCCATGTCACTATACTGTAGTACTATTGCATTCAGGATATGATTCTTGCATGACAGACTGATATACTTACATTTCTTTTACATGTCACATACATCATGTTTTCTGATTATACGCATTGAGAGTTGCTATTTCCATGATATTTCTGGATTTGGGAACCGTGGGTATTTCAAAAGAGAATATGTCATTACTTTAAAAACCCGGTTACCCTTGATATGATATTTCAGTGCGTCCACCACGTGTTTTCTCGGTGCTGAGAGCGACATGTGAAACCCGATTCGAGGAGTGGACCAGCCGATTGCGGGTACATGGTGGACCCGGTATGGTTCCCCTCGGCAAGATGATCGAAGGACTTTGCCGATTGAGCCTGGAGGCGGGCGAGTACCTACCGGTGATTGGTTGGACCTGGCGGTTATCCGGAGGATACCGACCGGAGTCGATAGATGGATATGGGCGTACTGCTGGGGCCGAGGGCCGATTCCGCAGACGGAGCCCGTGGGCTGGTCCGGACTGACGGAGCCCGATATATGAGGATTTACGTGCCGATGCTGGGCACAGTTTTCATGATTTTGACGTGTCGCAAGGGACACAGGTGGTTTATATCCTCATATTTCCATGCATATGCTGATCATATTTACATGCATGATGGTTATTGTCATTGGGTGACGAGTGGACGGGATCCACATACATGCAGATTGATTTCATTGATCATACCTCACATTTATGATATGCTATTACCAGAGGCACTGGCACGAGCACTTGGCATTACACTCATGTATAGAGATTACATTGCCAGTTTAGCATGCTTCAGACTTGTTCATAGTGAGGTTTATATATATATCTGATCGTATTGACCTAGAATGGGTCATACATTCGATTTCTGCGTGTGGATATTTTCTATTCACGAGTTGGCAACTCACCCCGTTGTGCCACAGTTCTTGCAGGTTTTTGCCGTACAGATTCCATAGCGGCATTTCTGGCACACTGCTTCCATATGTTAGTGTATATGCCCTAGGGGCCATTATTGTATCATACTAGTTTGTATATTACTTAATGGAAGCTTAGGATATTCACATGTATATAACAGTCTTGCTAAACATGGTAGTATGCTTCTTAGTTTTTTCTATCTTAATATGTGAGTATACGTATTGATAGAGCTCTTAGGATCTTGCTTGACTACCAGCGTTGTGATGGCAATCACACTAGTGGGGGCTGGGTAGTCTACAAGCACATCCTTATTCAGGTCCCTAGTCGTAGGATTATCGAGACAGGGCATCGATACTCCGGAGTAGACTAGTGTGTACGCTTCTCATCCCAGTTGGGGAGATGGTCTATCCCACAGCCGTCAGTATGTCGTTTTGGAGATAGTATACAGGTGCTCGTTGGGTTACGGGTACACCGGACAGGACTCACGGGGAACTGTTAGTTGGTAATATACCCATCGTTAGTTAACAGTTCCCAGGTGACATGAGTACAGCATAGTCCGCAGACTTGACACTGCTACTTCGCCTCGAGTGTGTCCCACTGTTCTTAGATTGCTACCCTACCACGGCTCAAAGGAGTCATGCAAACAGGTAGCAGTTGGGTGCAGTCCCGAGAACATGGAGGCAGTGGTGGTTAGACAGGATTCGTCTCTCCCGGTATTGGGAGTTGATATCGTGCTGTGTCCGAGAGCCATTATGCAAAGTCCCTGGCCAGGGCAAGCGAGATTTAATGGTATGTTCCAGTTGTTTTTCTCAGGGTGTAATGGGCTACGCTCCGACATGACTTATACCGCTATTAGGGGACTGACGCTTGCCGCCCCCTAGGCCCGATATGCGATAGTCTTAGACGAACAGACCGGACTGTACGGAGATTGTCACATCAGACTCAGTAGGAGTTCGGATGGGTTTTCCTCATCGGCCTTCTTATCGACATCTACGTGGGGACCGTTACGTACAGCTAGTGCCGCTTGCGGTCTGTGGTTAAACCCACTGCCAGCGTAGTTGTCGAGTCTTTAGAGTCCCATACAGAGAGTTTCCCTACTCCAGGCGAAACGATATAGAGGTCGTATGGTTTTACGACAAGGGTTCGGACGCATACGTGTGTTGACGCACGTACGACATCCGGACAGTTTTTACTAGCCGGCTTTGGTTTAAGCCAGTTTCTAGTATCCGGTTATTGGATTTATACAGTCTAAAGTTTTTCCGTGTTTTCACGGATAGGAGGGGCGTTCTCGTAATTATACGAGAAGCTTCTAAAAGGTTAGTGACTTGGGGGTTAAGGTGGCATAAGCATTAAATGAGATTAGTGACTCATTTGTGTGATTCATCCTTGTCATTAATGCATGATGAATGCTTAATGACTCCTGTAGATGAATCACTCATTTATATTTATGAAGCATGGTTGTTAATTCCTTTATATTATTTATTTTGATAAATATAATGCTTCATATATATTATGAGAGATCATTATCTCATTCCATTCTCTTGCTCACTTTCTCTCTCCTCAAGCTCTCTCTCTTCAAACCCTAATCCTCCCCTCTCATGTGTTGAGACCAAGGATTAGATTAGACTACTTAATCCATAACCCTTCTCTATATCACCTAGGTTACTTAGATTAGCACTTTAAGAAACCTAGTTACCTCAAGTTAGAGGTGAAGCTTGTATTAAAGCTCTCGGGTGGATCATCTACTACATAGAGAAGGCTAGAGAGGACGTGGAGAACGAAAAAACGAAGGACACGGTTCATCAGGTATAATCACTTTTCATAGTAATTATTAACTTCTATGATTCTTGTTAGTTATAGTTTAGCAAAGATTCTCGGTTAGTCGATGTTTATGCATAGAACATGATCGTTTTTCATTATTCCGCCTCTCCGCAAGTCGTGGAGTGTTGTACATCGACTTACAGTGGTATCAGAGCCTCGCTAAACAATAATTAACTCAATAGCAAAGTCGCATGAATTTCGAACGCAAAACGAACCGAAAAAGACATCGATATCACCATGTTTCTGTCGATTTTAAAACGGGCTCTAAAAATTTTTCAGGGAGCTTCAGAATAACAAGCAGAGAAATATAAGATCACTGGAGAAAAATGGGTTTCTGAATCGGACATACAGCCATGGAACCGAGGCCGATCCCACCGATCGGCCGCGGATCCGCGGCCGAGTTGGGGCCGATTCAACCCAGTTTGCTCCAGTAACTCTTCTGTGATATTTTTGTATTTTCTGGAATGTTTATTTTCTGCTCAAGTCTCAGGCGCACAGAGAAGTTTTGGGAGTAGAATCTGATATGTTTGCTCGATCGAAATTATACGATGTTTGCTAATTTGATTATATCTGTGATTGTATAATGTGTTCGTAAACCTCCCCTAACTGCTAGTATGTCGGTTGGCAGGGGGTTGCATATTTCTGTAATGGTTTTTACTGTTTGTGGTTGTGAACTGTATTGGACTGTTGTGATGATTAGCCGGGGTTTGTGATGGGTTGTTATATTCATTCATTCAATGTAATTTTAATATGTTGTAATATTATTTTGCGGGGCACATCCAAGTTGCGGTTGTGGCCACCGTTGTATAATTTCATTTTACTGTTTTTGCTCCTAGGATAGACCCAAGATGGGGTGCACAAACTACCGGGTACTTTGAAGTGTTTAGTGGCCTACTCACGTTGTTGAGGGAGACCGCTTCACTTCGGGTATTTGGCGGGTAGTTTGCCGTACCCGTAGGGGTCTAGGGTGGGGTAATGGCTATTCATCACAACTGTGTAATCCGTCTTTTGTTGCAGGTTCTAAACAAACGCGGATTGCTTACAAATCCAATAAAGTTCATATGAGATCTGGAATGCCTATTATTGCATTAGACGAATGTACAATATCTATATATGATAGCTATTTAGACGTCACTTATGTTTTACACCCGCGCTAGCCCAACCCCCGCTCTGCCGTTAGTTAAGTAACCTAACGGGTGATGACGGGACCCAGTGGCGAATGCGGATGGCATAAGAGGACGTTGTATTTTCGTTGTTTTCTGCAATGATAGGTTAATGATGGAACGCATTATTTATAATGCAAAGAAAATAAACCAAAAGATGAATCGTTGGAACAATTTAAAAGAAACCACTCGGTTATTTTAGAACAGATGATATTTTTTTTTAAATTGCGGAGCTTTAACCACTCCTTTTAAAAAGCTATCAGGTTCCTTCGGTCATATCAAGTTCACTACATTCACGGTTTCGCCAAAACCGTTCGTAGCCCTCCGTCATTTCATTTGGGTATTTAGTAGTATTCAAGCTATGTATTTTGACCAAAGCCAAGGCATAGTGTTTGGTAGCTACTGGGTATTCATTTGTTGCATAGATAGATGAGTTAGTTTGGGACAGTCATATTATCATTTTGGCCAATGTCAAGGATATGTACGGATGTGTTCAAATTAACAAGATAATGATGGGTAGAACTTGACATGTGACTTATGACATTTTGACCAACGCCAAGGTCATAAGAGCACGAGGCAAAAATATATATCGGGAATTTCTAAAGAAACTGAAATTTGTAAAGAGATGCATACCATTTGGAGTTTGATGAATATTGGTAGGATTCCTTCAACATTATCATACGATGATATTTGGATCCCGATCCTACTTTGAGTATATGCTACTCATCAGGAGATTCGTCACTTAACGATCAATGCTATAAACCAAGTAGGTGTCAAGAAAGGTGTCAGCGGGGTTACGCCCCCAGAGAAAAGAGGTTATTTAATTAAGGAACTTCGCGAAAGCGTTGGAAAACCTCCCTCGAAGTACCGACACCAGCCTGGCTGAACGGTTAAGCAAGTATTGTACAGTGAGAATAGTCCTGGCTAATTCTTCTTTTATGGTTTGAGGAAGGATTCGAGAAATAGTGGGAGCCATCCAGTTTAGATAAATTAAAAACCACTCTAAACTTGCAAGAGCATCAAGCTAAAGTGTTTCTTCTCTCTCCCCTACTTGCAGCGACCCTGAAAATGACTGTACTTAAGTTACTTTTAGAGAAAAATATACTGACAGGGCCAAACTATAAAGATTGGCTGCGGAATGTCAAAATGGCTTTAACCTATGACAAATTGGGGTACGTCCTCACCGCTAAGGCACCTGCAGTCCCAGGTCCCAAATCCAGTAATGCGGATAAGGAAATCCGCAAAACCTGGGAGTATGATTGCGCGAAGGCTAAGTGCATCGTGCTTGCCTCGATGGACAATGAACATCAGAGGAGGCACGAGGATATGGATCTTGATGCCATATTTCTCCATACAAAGGAACTTTATGGAGAGCAATCTCGTATAGCAAGATACGAGACCTCTAAGGATTTGTTTCGAGCGAGGTTGGCCGTCGGATCATCGGTAGGAGAACATGTCCTAAAGATGATTGGCTATATAGAAGAGCTCGCAGTCCTTGGGACGAATTTGGATAATGAGCTTTATACAGACCTTATTCTCCAGTCCCTTCCTTCCACCTACGCCCAGTTTATTCTGAACTTGAACATTCAAAGAAAAGAAGTTGAACTTCCGGAACTCCTTAACATGTTGAGGAGTGCAGAGGGCACCTTGCAGAAGGCAAGGGAAACACCCGCTATGTTTGTTAGCGGTGCTTCTTCTTCCGGGTCCAAGGCTAGGGCCAAAAGAAGGAAAAAGAAGGCCGCCACCAAACCTAGAGGAGGTGTAAGTAAGGTGGGAGCGAAGGGAAAGAAAAAGTTTGCGGTACCAGTAATGGCCCAGGATGAGTGTTTCCATTGTCATAGGAAAGGGCACTGGAAGAAAGATTGCAAGGCGTGGAACGCCAAGAACCAGGAACCGAAGCAAGCTGTGGCTTCGACTTCAGGTGTGTTTGTAATTGAGAATTGTCTGTCAATCAACTCTACTTCCTGGGTATTGGATACCAGATCAGGATCTCATATTTGCAATTCATTGTAGGCACTGAGAAACCGTAGAGTGCTGAAGGATGGTGATATGACCCTGATGGTTGCTAACGGAGCTAGCGTGGGAGCTGTGTCCGTAGGGGATTATCACCTAGGATTGACGAGTGGACACATTTTGGTTTTACATAACTGTTTTTGTGTACCCAGCTTAACGTGTAATATCATATTTGTTTCCTTGTTATCACATAAAGGTTATGATTTCACGTTTGTAAGTGATGTTGTTAACATCCACCTTAATCATAGTTTGATTGGGTCCGGTACACTGGATAACGGTATATATGTCTTAAACCAACTCCAAATTTTCAATGTCCAGAACACGCTAAAAAGAAAGTCTCCAGATTTAAATAAAGCTTTCTTATGGCATTGTAGACTGGGTCACATCAATGAGAGAAGGTTGACTAAGTTACATAGAGAAGGATATTTAGACTCGTTCGAATATCAAACTTATGCCACTTGTCAATCTTTTCTCAAAGGAAAGATGACAAAGACTCCATTTACTGGACATGGAGTAAGAGTGAGCGAGCTCTTAGGACTCATACACAGCGATGTATGTGGTCCAATGTCTACACATGCAAGAGGTGGTTTTTCCTATTTCATTACTTTTACGGATGATTACTCAAGGTACGGATTCATTTATCTGATGAAACATAAATCCGAGGCTTTTGAGAAATTCCAGGAGTTTAAGAATGAAGTAGAAAACCAAACCGGCAAAAGTATCAAGACACTAAGATCTGATCGAGCTGGTGAATACTTAAGTGCCGAGTTCCTAGGTTACCTAAAAGAGAAAGGAATTCTCTCTCAGCTTACTCCTCCATACACTCCACAGCATAACGGTGTATCGGAGAGACGGAATCGAACCCTATTGGATATGGTACGTTCCATGATGAGTAATGCTGAGTTACCACGATCTTTCTGGGGTTATGCGCTTGAATCAGCGGCATATCTTTTGAACATAGTTCCTACCAAGACTGTGCCTACCACACCATATCAGATGTAGAGTGGGAAGAAACCCTATTTTCAGTATCTGAAAATTTGGGGATGTCCAGCTTTTGTTAAAAAGCAGCATGTGGACAAGCTCGAGGCACGATCAGTAAAGTGTAAGTTTGTAGGATATCCAAAGAACTCCAAGGGTATCTATTCTATTACGCAGAGGAACAAAAGGTTTTTGTTTCTCGTAATGCCCATATTCTTGAATATCAGTTTTTAGAAAAGGAAATAAGTGGGAGCGAAATAGAACTGGAAGAAATTCCAGAACCACAAACTACTACTGAAAGTTTGGTAGAACCGGTAGTTCAAGAAGAACAGGACATTCCCGCACCCCTCCGCAGGAGTAGTAGGCCGTCTCATCCGCCTGAGAGATACTACGGTTATCTCATAGATGGGGATAGAGAGGATTGCATCATAGATGATGATGAACCTACTAGCTTCCAGCAGACCATCCAGAGCGGCGACTCGGTACGATGGCTAGATGCAATGCGGATCGAAATGGAATCCATGTACACCAACAAAGTATGGACTTTGGACTTTGCTCCAGATGGGGTAAAACCCATAGGATGCAAATGGATCTTCAAGAAAAAGATTGGTGTAGATGGACAGGTGGAAACCTATAAGGCTAGACTTGTTGCAAAGGGTTTTCGTCAAAGACCTGGTTTGGACTATGACGAAACTTTTTCTCCAGTGGCTATGCTCAGATCCATTCGGGTCCTTCTTGCTATTGCTGCCTTCCATGATTATGAAATCTGGCAGATGGACGTAAAGACGGCTTTTTTGAATGGTAATTTAGAAGAGTGCGTCTATATGGATCAGCCAGAAGGCTTCAATCAGAGTGGGAGAAGCGGGAAAGTATGCAAGTTGCTTAAATCCATTTATGGATTAAAGCAGGCATCGCGGAGTTGGAACATCTGTTTTGATGAAACGGTCAAAGAATATGACTTTATCAAAAATCCAAATGAACCATGTATATATAGTAAAGTTGTAGCAAGAACTGTCATATTCCTCGTCTTGTACGTAGATGACATTCTATTGATAGGAAATGACATTCCTATGCTACAATCTGTCAAAGGATTCTTGTCACACAGGTTCTCCATGAAAGACCTGGGTGATGCCTCTTACATTCTGGGGATCCGGATCTATCGTGATAGATCCAAGAGGATGTTGGGACTTTCGCAGTCCAGGTATATCGACACTGTACTGAAAAGATTCGGTATGGATGATTCTAAACGCGGTAATCTACCGGCTTGTCACGGAATCATCCTATCCAAAGAGATGTCTCCCAAAACTGATTTGGAAAGGGAACGCATGTCTATTATACCCTACGCTTCTGCGGTAGGCTCTATAATGTATGCGATGTTGTGCACCAGACCAGATGTAGCTTACGCACTGAGCGTGGTAAGCCGGTATCAGTCAGACCCAGGGGAGAAGCACTGGATAGCAGTAAAGAACATTCTCAAGTACCTGAGGAGGACTAAGGAGATGTTCTTGGTTTACGGCGGAAAAGACCTCAGGATGGAGGCCTTTGCTGATTCCGACTTCCAGAGTGATAAGGACGATTCCAAGTCCATGTCAGGTTATGTCTTTACCGCCAATGGAGGGGCAGTGTGCTGGAAGAGCTCCAAGCAGGACACCGTTGCTGACTCGTCGATGGAAGCGGAGTATATTGCTGCTTGCGATGCCGCAAAAGAAGCGGTCTGGATGAAGAAGTTCCTAACAGAACTTCAGGTGGGTCCTACCATTGTTGATCCAATACCTCTGTATTGCGACAACAACGGAGCTATAGCTTAAGCGAAGGAACCAAGGTCCCATCAGAAGTCCAGAAAGATCTTAAAGCGGTATCACCTGATCAGGGAGATCATTGATCGTCGGGAGATCGAGGTTCGGAGAGTTGCTACTGAAGAGAACATTGCTGATCCATTCACGAAGGCCCTACCTCAGATTCAGTTCGAGAGGCTACTCGAGATCATCGGTCTTCGATATGCCAGTACATGGCCCTAGTGCAAGTGGGAGATTGTTAGTGTATATGCCCTAGGGGCCATTATTGTATCATACTAGTTTGTATATTACTTAATGGAAGCTTGGGATATTCACATGTATATAACAGTCTTGCTAAATATGGTAGTATGCTACTTGGTTTTTTCTATCTTAATATGTGAGTATACATATTGATAGAGCTCTTAGGATCTTGCTTGACTACCAGCGTTGTGATGGCAGTCACACTAGTGGGGGCTGGGTAGTCTACAAGCACATCCTTATTCAGGTCCTTAGTCGTAGGATTATTGAGACAGGGCATCGATACTCCGGAGTAGACTAGTGTGTACGCTTCTCATCCCAGTTGGGGAGATGGTCTTTCCCACAGCCGTCTGTACGTCGTACTGGAGATAGTATATAGGTGCTCGTTGGGTTACGGGTACACCGGACAGGACTCATGGGGAACTGTTAGTTGGTATTATACCCATCGTCAGTTAACAGTTCCCAGGTAACATGAGTACAGCATAGTCCGCAGACTTGACACTGCTACTTCGCCTCGAGTGTGTCCTACTGTTCTTAGATTGCTACCCTACCACGGCTTAAAGGAGTCATGAAAACAGGTAGCAGTTGGGTGCAGTCCCAAGCACTTGGAGGCAGTGGCGGTTAGACAGGATTCGTCTCTCCCGGTATTGGGAGTTGATATCGCGCTGTGTCAGAGAGCCATTATGCAAAGTCCCTGGCCAGGGTAAGCAAGATTTACTGGTAGGTGCCAGTTGTTTTCTCAGGGTGTAATGGGATACGCTCCGACACGACTTATACCGCTATTAGGGGACTGACGCTTGCCGCCCCCTAGGCCCGATATGCGATAGTCTTAGACGAACAGACCGGACTGTACGGAGATTGTCACATCAGACTCAGTAGGAGTTCTGATGGGTTTTCCTCATCGGCCTTCTTATCGACATCTACCTAGGGACCGTTACGTACAGCTAGTGCCGCTTGCGGTCTGTGGTTAAACCCACTGCCAGCGTAGTAGTCGAGTCTTTAGAGTCCCACACAGAGAGTTTCCCTACTCCAGGCGAAACGATATAGAGGTCGTATGGTTTTACGACAAGGGTTCGGACGCATACGTGTGTTTACGCACGTACGACATCCGGACAGTTTTTACTAGCCGGCTTTGGTTTTAGCCAGTTTCTAGTATCCGGTTATTGGATTTATACAGTCTAAAGTTTTTCCGTGTTTTCACGGATAGGAGGGGCGTTCTCGTAATTATGCGAGAAGCTTCTAGTAGGTTAATGACTTGGGGGTTAAGGTGGCATAAGCATTAAATGAGATTAGTGACTCATTTGTGTGATTCATCCTTGTCATTAATGCATGATAAATACTTAATGACTCATGTAGATGAATCACTCATTTATATTTATGAAGCATGGTTGTTAATTCCTTTATATTATTTATTTTGATAAATATAATGCTTCATATATATTATGAGAGATCATTATCTCATTCCATTCTCTTGCTCACTTTCTCTTTCCTCAAGCTCTCTCTCTTCAAACCCTAATCCTCCCCTCTCATGTGTTGAGATCAAGGATTAGATTAGACTACTTAATCCATAACACTTCTCTATATCACCTAGGTTACTTGGATTAGCACTTTAAGAAACCTAGTTACCTCAAGTTAGAGGTGAAGCTTGTAGTAAAGCTCTCGGGTGGATCATCTACTACATAGAGAAGGCCGGAGAGGACGTGGAGAACGAAAAGACGGAGGACACGGTTCATCAGGTATAATCACTTTTCATAGTAGTTGTTAACTTCTATGATTCTTGTTAGTTATAGTTAACAAATATTCTCGGTTAGTTGATGTTTATGCATAGAACAAGATCGTTTTTCATTATTCCGCTTCCCCGCAAGTCGTGGGGTGTTGTACATCGACTTACACCATATGGGTGACTTGCGTTGGTAGGTGGGTTCTTTTGCATCAGAACCACTCTTGCACATGTACTTTCAGTTGTATCTAGTCATTCCATCAACCAAAACTTCTATATTGTTTCAGACTTAGACACTAGTGATATATTATTTCGACTTTAGAGTCGCGCTTGTAGTATTATGGTTTTCTGGCTGTTTTGAGTTTCTTTTTTTGGGTTTTGATCCTCACCTTTTGGCGTTGTATATTATTATTGCTTGCGTGGTTGTGATCGTCGATTGACGAAGAGCCAGCTCTCACTTGGGGATGCCTTTTATCATTTCATACATATTGTTCTTGTTGTACCCCGTCCGGGGCCAGTTTTTACAAAGGAAACTCTGCCGAAATTTTCAGGAAAGGTTACACATTTTAAAAATGCATACTCGGCTACTTATTTAAAAACTTTGATTTTCAAAACATGATTTCTTTACTTCTTAAAACCAGTTTTCCTTATTTACTCCTTAAAATGGTTTTAGATTTCTGGGCTTTTGGCTTACTTGGATCAGATGGGGTCCTATAGACTTCATATGGTTCAAGGTCCAGTCACGTGCTCTTTTGGGTCGTGACAGTTGGTAAAAGTCAGACCCCCAAAAGCGGTACAAGTTGTGTCGGAGTGTAGCCCAGAACACCCTGAGATACTACTGGAATACCTACCAGTAAATCTCCTGCCTTGGATAAGGACTTCGTGTTATGGCTCTCCTAGACACAGCACGTCCTCACCCCCAATATCGGGAGAGACGAACCCCTGCAGATCCGCTCACTGCCTCCATGTGGCTCGGGACTATACCCAACTAAAACCTGTTTGCACGACTCCTTTGAGCGTGGTAGGGTAGTAATCAAAATACAGTGGGAACTCACACGAGACAAATGATGATCTCAGGTCGATGAACTAACCTGTACACATGTCACCAGGGAACAGCTATCTGACGTCAGCTATAAGACCAACTAGCATGTTCTCAGCGAGTCTTGTCCGGTGTACTCATAACCCAATGTGCACCTGTATACATCTTAGGTGAACCAACTGACACCAGTGGCTTGTGAGACCGGCCACCGCCCCTCGTCGGGGTCTCGACTGTATACACTAGTCTACTCTAGAGTATCGATGCCCTGTCTCGAAACTCCCACGACTAGGGACCTTTTAAGGATGTGCTTATAGACCCCAGCTCCCACGTATATGATCGCCCTCATACTGCTGGCAGTCAAGCAAGAATCCTAGGGGCTCTATCAACATGCAATAGTGACTTGTAAGGTCACCTAAAGCAGTACACGATGATAAAGATAAACCAGATATCATACTATCATCTTGAGTAAGACTGTCCTACCGGTATAGATCCTCCCTCAATCATTGCAATCACGTGCCTATGATCCAATAATTGACTCTGAGAGCACTATCTCAAATAATCTCCCACTTACACTCAAGGCTAATTATTGCGATGTCGCATACTCACAGCCCGTGTGATACCGAACACCCAACTCCTCTACTAATCAGTCTCACAAAACCGGTTTGCGAAACTATTGCGTTCGAGGAATAGCCTCAGTGAGTGGATCAGCTCAGATGTTTCTTTCTATGTCTCTCTTTATCTCAAGTTCGCGGAGAAACCCATCTCCCGAAATGAGCAATACCTGTCTTAGAATGTGTCTGTATGTCTGATGGGACCTAGCTCATAAATGAACTCCAAATCCAAACTTCTTTGACTGTATTGTCAACTGAACTTAATCAGTATCCAGCGCCATGCC
Organism: Agapanthus africanus; assembly: GCA_030015575.1. Lineage (NCBI taxonomy): Eukaryota > Viridiplantae > Streptophyta > Magnoliopsida > Asparagales > Amaryllidaceae > Agapanthus > Agapanthus africanus. The sequence goes on from CM057337.1 coordinate 522,992,045, forward strand.
TCCCTCAGTATCCGCCTGGACCACCTGTCTAAAATACTGCCCCTTGTCAGAGGGAAAACTATAACTCTGACAGCCACTCTGTCATCCAGGTCACCTTGGAAGCCTGGAATGATAACTGTCTCCCAAAGGCGGCTGCCGTTATCATTTCCCTAGAACATCAACTTATGTTCTAAAACTGCTTCCGATCGTTTCTGCAGGATTGGATTAATATCAACTTACTGCATCTGCTGCAAAAACAATATCTGGTGTGGTACTTGACATCTCATGATTTACTCAATTGCCTAAGCAAGTGATCTGCCAATCATGCACATCCCTCTCCTCTTTAGTCTTTAAGATACCTTTAGAGAGGGCGAATCCATCACCTGCAGGTACACTAACGTGCCAGGAGTCGTCCATTCTAAAACACCTTTAGAATGCTGTCTAAGTACCTGTTGGAGATAGTGCCCTCAGAGTCAATTATTGGATCACAGGTACGTGATTGCAATGATTGAGGGAGGACCTATCCCGGTAGGACAGTCTCACTCGAGATGATAGTATGCTATCTGGTTTACCTTTATCATCGTGTACTGTTTTAAGTGACCTGACACGTCGCTATTACACGTTGATAGAGCCCCTAGGATTCTTGCTTGACCACCAGCAGTATGAGGGCGATCATATAAGTGGGAGCTGGGGGTCTATAAGCATATCCTTAAAAGGTCCCTAGTCGTGAGAGTTTCGAGACAGGGCATCGATTCTCCTTAGTAGACTAGTGTATACAGTCGAGACCCCGACGAGGGGCGGTGGCCGGTCTCACAAGCCACTGGTGTCAGTTGGATCACCTAAGATGTATACAGGTGCTCATTGGGTTATGAGTACACCGGACAGGACTCGCCGGGAACATGCTAGTTGGTCATATACCAGACGTCAGATGGCAGTTCCCTGGTGACATGTGTGCAGGTTAGTTCATCGACCTGGGGATCGTCATTTGTCTCGTGTGAGTTCCCACTGTACTTTGATTACTACCCTACCACGGCTCAAAGGAGTCGTGCAAACAGGTTTTAGTTGGGTACAGTCCCGAGCCACATGGAGGCAGTGAGTGTATCTTCAGGGGTTCGTCTCTCCCGGTATTGGGGGTGAGGTCGTGCTGTGTCTAGGAGAGCCATTACACAAAGTCCTTAGCCAAGGCAAGGAGATTTACTGGTAGGTATTCCAGTAGTATCTCAGGGTGTTCTGGGCTACACTCCGACACGACTTGTACCGCTTTTGGGGGTCTGACTTTTACCAACCCCCTAGGCCCGCCATGCGATACTCATAGACGAACGGACCGGACTGTACGGATATTGTCACTGACAGGCTCAGTAGGGTATCAGGTTGAGTTCGCTCACAGATGTCCCTTTTAGTCAATACCTGGTAGCCCGTTACGTATTGGCTTATACCTCTGACGTGCTAGTGGTTAAATCCACAACCAAGGTGTTGACGAGTCTTTAGAGTCCCCCACATTCAGTTACTCAGCTTTCGGGCGAAAGGCTGTAGAGGCCGTATGGAGATATGGCAGGGTCCGATCAGATACGTGCGGTATTGCACGGATCAGGATCAGACAGTTTGTACTATAGGCCGTATGGATATATGGTAGGGTTCGATCAGATACGTGCGGTATTGCACGGATCAGGATCGAACGGATTTTACTGGCCGGCTTTGGTATAAGCCAGATCCTAGTATAGTACTGTGTAGAGTTTGTCTCATTGCATTTGTATTTCGGTCGGAATACAAATGCGGGTGTGTATGCACAGTATCGGGGTTTTCCTGTAATTTATTACGGGACCAGTTTTCTGGAGTTGCCAGTTTGTTTTCCGTTTCGGCCGATTTCCATTGTTCCGTTCATTGGCCGAAGTTTGGTGGAGGAGGGTTTATTTGCATTGTTGCAAATAAGCTATTGTGAAAGGGGTCTTTGCATTTTATCATGTCATGATTATAGCACCATCCTTTGACTTGATTTCTTTATGATGGCATGACTTTTTGAGTCATCATGGTTCATGATGGTTGATGATGATGAGGGGTGAGGTTGGTTGAGTGTAGGTTTATTGTTGTGATCATTTCCTTTTTGGCATGATAGCCTTCTCTCTCTCTCCATTGTATTATTGGATGGCCAAACTCTCATATACACTCTCTCACCCTCACATTCTCTCTCTTCCCATTTGTATGGCCGGCCAAAGCCATAGAGGGGCTGTCCAAAATGAGAGAGTGGGGTTTTTGGTTGATATCATGTTGCAAAACTCCTACTAATCCCTCCACAAAAGTTCATGTTTCATACCTCCACCAAAAGGTAATTCCACAACCCCAAAAGTGAGACACAAGCTCTACTATAGATTCTACAGTAAATCTTGGGCACGTCGAGTAGCCGGCTTCGTGCCCGAGTTGCCTCGGCATTGAGGTGGGAGCCCGTAAACAAAGTAGGCGATGTGGTGCACTTCCGGCGACGAGGAGGAGACGGGACTTTTCCGCAGGAGATCGGGACCATGACGAGAAGACCGGAGGACTTGGATCGTCGGTATATCTCTATTCCCTTTCTTGTAAATAGCTAGGACTAGTTAATGGTTCGATCCGGGTATTAGTGCGCGGCGGTTTGCCAATTCAAGAAAATTAAAGTTATTCACCGCTTCCGCACTTGGCTGTCGGATTGACGGCCGGGGCGCCGCCGTGCACTTACAGTGGTATCAGAGCCTCGCCATTAACTTAGCCTAGCTTGTTCTAATGTGTTTTGCATTTCCGATCGACCAAAATCCCAAAAACCACATTTTCCTTTGCATCAGTTTTCTGTTGGAATTTTTTGGTGTCAAAAAAAATTTTCAGGTTGTAGAAAACTGCTGTACAAGACATTCTAAGACATCTGTAAAAATTCGACACACTCAGTCGTTGACTGTAGCGCGGAACCGCGGCGAAAACCCCCCTTGGGCCGCGGTTCCGCCGCACATTGGTCTCTTCAGTGTGTCCAATTTGTACAGTGGTCTTCTGGGCTTATTTTGTGGGCTTTGGAATATTAAATTTGGGCCCAGAATCTCTGTGACTGCTACAGTTTTACTTGGGGGCCCACTTGTTAATTGTTTGATCGATCGGATATTTTTAAACACATTATTTCACAGTATTTACATTATATCTGCGACCGTGAATGTCACTTGATCGGTAAATCCGGTCTAACTGCTATAGCCCGGTTAGACGGATTTGCGAACGTGACTTTCACGTTGATGTTTTGTTTTTGCTGTGATGTTGCGGATCGGTCGTGGGGGATAGCCTGGATGCAATGCTAGTACAGTTTTGTTGTATTATGTACATTTGATATTGCGGGGCGAGCGTCCGACATGTTGACTGCCGTCACTGCCTGTTTGTATTATTATTTTTTGGGCACGACCTGGTGCGGTCGATGTACCCGTTGTATGTATATTTTACTTTCTGTACTAGGATTGCCCCGCGGACGGGTGCACGGATAGCCGGGTTCTGGAGGGCAACAAGCCCGCATCTCATGGCATTGAGACGGAGGGGGCTTCACTCTAGGATTGGCGGGCTATTCGCCGCACTCGTAGGGGGTACAAGTTGACCCAGGAGGGGTGCCCAAGTTACCGGATTCCGTGAAGTGCTGGGTGGTCCATTCACGTTGCTGAAGGGGGCTGCCTCGCTTCAGGTTTTGGCAGGTAACTTGCCGCGCCCGTAGGGGTCTAGGATTTCATTGCACAGGCTATCCACACGACCAGGGGAACGTCGGGTTTCAGCGGCTCTGTGAAACCCGGGGATCCCAGATATCTGTATTGTTTCTGTGATGCTGTACATTTCTGTGATGTTGCATTTTATTCACGCCTTGAGCGAATATAATATATTGGTATATATATTAGTAGATGTTGTATATGTTTTGCATCCGCGCTAGTCCAGTCCCCGCTCTGTCGTTAGTTAGCTAACCTAACGGGTAATGACGGGACCCAGTGGCGAATGCGGATGGCATATACGTACATCAGTATATTTTCGTTCTTTTTTGTGTGATCAATTGATGGGACTGCATTGATTCGGATCAATGCAAGTTAAAACAAACCTAATCTGATGTTGTTGGAAAACTTTTCAAAAAGCTGTTATTGCAAGGACGTTTACTTTTGTTTTGCATCGTGGTATTCATTGGAATATCCTGCTCCTCAGTCGACGAGGCAAGGGCCGAGATCCCTTCACCGGGAGTGACCCCTTGGACAGAAGTTTGCATCAGGGCATTAACTTCACTATAGCCGATTACTTTTGCTTTGCATCGCGGTATTCATTTGGAATATCCTGCACCCCATTCTACGGGGAAAGAGCCGAGATCCCTTCACCGGGAGTGACCTCTTTAGCAAAGGTTTTCGTCACTATATTTTTAAAAAGCTATCCGTTCCTTCAACGATATCAAGTTCATTACGTTAAAGGTTTTCGCCAGAAACCATTCGTAGCCCTCCGTCGTTTCATATGGATAGTCAGTAGTATTCAAGCTGCGTATGTTGGCCAAAGTCAAGGCACAGTGTTTGGTAGCTATTGGTTATTCATATGTAGCATAGATAGATGCGTTGGTTTGGAACAGTCGTACTGCCATGTTGGCCAAAGTCAAGGATATGTACGGGTGGATTCAAATTAACCTGGAGAATGACTGGTAGAACTTGACATGTGACTTATGATATGTTGGCCAAAGTCAAGGTCATAAGAGCATGGGGCAGAAATCACATCGGGAGTTTCAAAAGAACTGAAACTTGCCAGATATGCGCATACCTTCTGGAGTGTGATACCGTGAGCGGATTCCGTCACGTTGTCATGCGATGATAGTTGGATCCCGATTCCCACTGATGAGTTAGTTTACTCCTCGGGTAACCCCGACTAATTCTTCTTTCAGGTTTGGAGGAGAATTTGAGGTACAGTGGGAAGTTTCCAGATTAGATAAATTGGTGACCATTCTGATCTAGGTTAGAGTGCACGCTGAGTGTTTCTTTTCTCTCTCTCTTTGGCAGCGACCATTGACCCGACCCTAAGACTTTGACTCAGTGACCAAGTTGACCGAACCTTCTTAAACACCGGCTTTTGGATTGTCAGAGTTGCAAACCTCATTGCCACTCCTACTTTTACCCTTTTCTCCAGGACACCCCGTTTTACTACGAACGTCCACTTCCATTGGACAAAACCATCATATGGTTAGATACGAACTCGAAAGAATTTATTCGAGGATGGTTTCCGGTTCTGGAGAAAACGGATAGGATTATTCAGTTGTCTTTTCCTTTTACCCTCTCTCAGGTTACGAGTACTCCTTGGTTTAGGGGTAGTACACCTATTACGCAAATTGGATTGTCTTCTTCCAAACCTTAGGCTGGTGCCGACCGGTAGGGAATGAAGAAAACCAATTAGCATAACGATGGTGTGCAGAAGGTATTAAGTTCAGACAAAGCAAGGGATTAGTAAGAGAGCAAAGTAAATTGCAACAGATATTCACGACCAAACCAAATATTTCGTTACCACTCCCACATCACCTTTGTATTTCTCCAGGACACTCCGTATCACTACGAAGATCCACAGTTTATTTGGATACTCCATCGTATGGTTATATACGAACTCGAATGGAACTGGTTCCAGTTCGGGGATGGATTCTGGTTCAGGAGAAATAGGAATAAGGTTTATTCGGGTGTCTTTTATCTTCACCTTCTCTCGCATTGCGAGTGTTCCTAGGATTAGGACAGTACACCCATTATGCTTATTGGATAGTCTTCTTCCAAACCATAGGCTGGTGCCGAACGGTAGGGAAGGAAGAAAACCATTTGGCCTAAAGGGGTGTGCAGAAGGTAATGACTAAAGACATATGAAGGGATGTGGAGAGATGGCAATGAATTATACGGTTGTAGTTGTGAATCTGGATAATGGAAGAGGCATTACTATGAATACCGGGATACCCCACGAAACATTTCAATGTTTCAGTTTCACTGTGTACAGTTAAAGGAAAACTGATTTCCCGATTAGATACTTACTCCAGGGTATGTATTTACCAGATACGATTCTCACATCTGTATAGTTTTACAGATGATGAGTGGGAGTAAGTTATTGGGAATTGGGTGATTATCCTCATTATATCGGGATTCGTTGTAATCGGTGATATTTGAGGAAATCACCTGGGCTGTTTGCCGGTTGGCAAATATTTGGTTTTGAATATCCGCAGTTATGCACCAATTTCAAATTGATATATCTGTACGTCTATTTTCATAGAGTGAGATGTGCCTTTTTGAAATTATGTCTATGACATTTACCTATATCAGTGGATGGTTAGGTAAGGAGCATTGAACAGCGGTGTAATTCTTCTTAACCATAAGTACAGTTTTCAACCTACGACACACAGTGAATGAGTTGTCAGATTCAAGGGACTTATACAGTGTATTGTATGTTGTCCAGTGTCCATTAGGACAGAGGGTTTGGTTCTCATACTATATTCGGTTTACTTATGACTTCTCTAGTATTTAGACAAGTGTTTCGTGGAAACACAGGGTCCGAATTTTGAGAAGTTATTGGTATTTGAATAAAGTATAGAACCAAGTGTTGCAAGTATCGGGATTCTTCAAGGTGATCGAAGATGTAGATACTTGTGTATGGTATTCAGTTGATAGTAATGACTAAGAGAACTTGCTTCTTTTTCAGGTTACTCATAATTGGAAGCATTCCTAAGTTGAGTAACGCTGATCGGCCTCCTTCCATTTAGTTGACATGCACTGAAGACAGTTGCATGATTTGAATCTGGTTCAATTAAATCAGTGCCTCTGTTCCTATATTGGATATAGAACAGTTCGTATCTTAACGATGTTAAGGTACGGGGAGTTGTCCGGCTTATGCTTAAAACCAGATTCTGGATAACTCAAAGGCACGTTTCTGTAATGGCTGTTTGTGGGTTGACCCAGGCTATGACGCGGGTTGATTTTCTACCATCTGGATGAACAATAGCAATATTGTTCTAGACTCGCCACAGTTTTAATAAAAATGGTTTTTTTTCAGAAAAACAGTAGTGGGAGTATGGTAGAACTAGAAGTGATTCCAGAACCACAAACGATTACTGAAGATTTGATAAGGAACCTAAAGATTCAATCTGGATTGACATTCCATTGGCCACTCCGCAGATAAGGTGGGTAACTTCAGGCACCCGAGAGGTACTACGGTAGCCTCAAGGACGGTGACAGGGAAGTTCTTGTTTACCCACAATTACCATTGCTGTTGTTCCAGGCTGCGAGACCCGGCGGGAGGATGAGTATAGCGTCGTTCTAAACTAGTTTTAGAAGTGCACGTCTATATGACTCTGCCAGAGGGTTGTCGTAGTCAGTGGGAGCAGCGGAAGCATTGGTGGACAGGTAGCTTATGTCTATTTACAGACTGAAGCACCAGTAGCGGAGATAGATCATCTATTTCTGACGTGACAGTCATAGGTTTGACTTCATCAGAATAGGGGATGGATCTGTTGAGAAGGTAGTAGGGTGTGATATCCTGGTATTTGGATGACATACACAAAGTAGGAAAGGAAACTCCTATACTACGATCGGTTATACTTTGGTCGTCACACAGTGGTTTCTCCACACAGGACTTGGACATTATATCAGACATACTGGTTACTGGATCTATGGTATTAGATCTAGATTTGGGTGGTTTCCCAATCAGGGTACTTGACAGCATTCTAAGAGTATTTAGGATGGACGACTCCTGGCACGGTAGTGTACCTGCAGGTAATGGAGTCACCCTCTCTAAAGGTGTCTTACAGACTAAAGGGGAGAGGGACGGGCATGATTGGCAGATCACTTGCTCAGGCAATTGAGTCAATCGTGAGATGTCAAGTACCACACCATATGTTGTTCTTGCACTAGATGCAATAAATTGACATTGATCCAATCCTGGAGAAACGGTCGGAAGCAGTTTTAGAACATAAGTGGATGTTCTAGGGATATGATAACGACAGCCTCATTCGGGAGACAGTTATCATTCCAGGCTTCCAAGGTGACATGGACGACAAGGAGGTTGTCAGAGTTATAGCTTTCCTTCTGATGAGGGGCAGTATTTTGGACAGGTGGTCCAAGGCAATACTGAAGGGTGGCATGGCGCAGGATACTGATTAAGTTCAGTTGTCGATACAGTCTAAGAAGTTTGGATTTGGAGTTCATTTATGAGCTATGTCCCATCAGACATCCAGACACATTCTAAGACAGGTATTGCTCATTTCGGGAGATGGCTTTCTCTGCGAACTTGAGATATAGAGAGACATGGAAAGAGACAACAAAGCGGATCCACTCACTGAGGCTATTCCTCGAACGCAATAGTTTCGCAAACGAGCTTTGTGAGACTGACTAATAGAGGAGTTGGGTGTTCGGTATCACACGGGCTGTGAGTATGCGACATCGCAATAATTAGCCTTGAGTGCAAGTGGGAGATTGTTGGAGATAGTGCCCTCAGAGTCAATTATTGGATCACAGGTTCGTGATTGCAATGATTGAGGGAGGACCTATCCCGGTAGGACAGTCTCACTCGAGATGATAGTATGCTATCTGGTTTACCTTTATCATCGTGTACTGTTTTAAGTGACCTGACACGTCGCTATTACACGTTGATAGAGCCCCTAGGATTCTTGCTTGACCACCAGCAGTATGAGGGCGATCATATAAGTGGGAGCTGGGGGTCTATAAGCATATCCTTAAAAGGTCCCTAGTCGTGAGAGTTTCGAGACAGGGCATCGATTCTCCTTAGTAGACTAGTGTATACAGTCGAGACCCCGACGAGGGGCGGTGGCCGGTCTCACAAGCCACTGGTGTCAGTTGGATCACCTAAGATGTATACAGGTGCTCATTGGGTTATGAGTACACCGGACAGGACTCGCCGGGAACATGCTAGTTGGTCATATACCATACGTCAGATGGCAGTTCCCTGGTGACATGTGTGCAGGTTAGTTCATCGACCTGGGGATCGTCATTTGTCTCGTGTGAGTTCCCACTGTACTTTGATTACTACCCTACCACGGCTCAAAGGAGTCGTGCAAACAGGTTTTAGTTGGGTACAGTCCCGAGCCACATGGAGGCAGTGAGCGTATCTTCAGGGGTTCGTCTCTCCCGGTATTGGGGGTGAGGTCGTGCTGTGTCTAGGAGAGCCATTACACAAAGTCCTTGGCCAAGGCAAGGAGATTTACTGGTAGGTATTCCAGTAGTATCTCAGGGTGTTCTGGGCTACACTCCGACACGACTTGTACCGCTTTTGGGGGTCTGACTTTTACCAACCCCCTAGGCCCGCCATGCGATACTCATAGACGAACGGACCGGACTGTACGGATATTGTCACTGACAGGCTCAGTAGGGTGTCAGGTTGAGTTCGCTCACAGATGTCCCTTTTAGTCAATACCTGGTAGCCCGTTACGTATTGGCTTATACCTTTGACGTGCTAGTGGTTAAATCCACAACCAAGGTGTTGATGAGTCTTTAGAGTCCCCCACATTCAGTTACTCAGCTTTCGGGCGAAAGGCTGTAGAGGCCGTATGGAGATATGGCAGGGTCCGATCAGATACGTGCGGTATTGCACGGATCAGGATCAGACAGTTTGTACTATAGGCCGTATGGATATATGGCAGGGTTCGATCAGATACGTGCGGTATTGCACGGATCAGGATCGAACGGATTTTACTGGCCGGCTTTGGTATAAGCCGGATCCTAGTATAGTACTGTGTAGAGTTTGTCTCATTGCATTTGTATTTCGGTCGGAATACAAATGCGGGTGTGTATGCACAGTATCGGGGTTTTCCTGTAATTTATTACGGGACCAGTTTTCTGGAGTTGCCAGTTTGTTTTCCGTTTCGTCCAATTTCCATTGTTCCGTTCATTGGCCGAAGTTTGGTGGAGGAGGGTTTATTTGCATTGTTGCAAATAAGCTATTGTGAAGGGGGTCTTTGCATTTTATCATGTCATGATTATAGCACCATCCTTTGACTTGATTTCTTCATGATGGCATGACTTTTTGAGTCATCATGGTTCATGATGGTTGATGATGATGAGGGGTGAGGTTGGTTGAGTGTGGGTTTATTGTTGTGATCATTTCCTTTTTGGCATGATAGCCTTCTCTCTCTCTCCATTGTATTATTGGATGGCCACACTCTCATATACACTCTCTCACCCTCACATTCTCTCTCTTCCCATTTGTATGGCCGGCCAAAGCCATAGAGGGGCTGTCCAAAATGAGAGAGTGGGGTTTTTGGTTGATATCATGTTGCAAAACTCCTACTAATCCCTCCACAAAAGTTCATGTTTCATACCTCCACCAAAAGGCAATTCCACAACCCCAAAAGTGAGACACAAGCTCTACTATAGATTCTACAGTAAATCTTGGGCACGTCGAGTAGCCGGCTTCGTGCCCGAGTTGCCTCGGCATTGAGGTGGGAGCCCGTAAACAAAGTAGGCGATGTGGTGCACTTCCGGCGACGAGGAGGAGACGGTACTTTTCCGCAGGAGATCGGGACCATGACGAGAAGACCGGAGGACTTGGATCGTCGGTATATCTCTATTCCCTTTCTTGTAGATAGCTAGGACTAGTTAATGGTTCGATCCGGGTATTAGTGCGCGGCGGTTTGCCAATTCAAGAAAATTAAAGTTATTCACCGCTTCCGCACTTGGCCGTCGGATTGACGGCCGGGGCGCCGCCGTGCACTTACAGTACCCAGATTGGGAAACCACCCAAATCTAGATCTATAGATCTAATAACCAGAATGTCTTGATATTATATCCAAGTCCCATGTGGAGAAACCACTGTGTGACAACCAAAGTATAACCGATCGTAGTATAGGAATATCACTTCCTACTCTGTGTATGTCATCCAAATACCAGGACATCACACCCTACTACCTTCTTAATGGATCCATCCCCTATTCTGATGAAGTCAAACCTATGACTGTCACATCAGAAATAGATGATCTATCTCCGCTATATCCGCTTTAGTCTATAAATAGACATAAGCCACTTGTCCACTATGCTTCCGCTGCTCCCACTGACTACGACAACCTTCTGGCAGAGTCATATAGACGTACACTTCTAAAGCTAGTTCAGAACGACGCTATACTCATCCTCCTGCCGGGTCTCACAGCCTGGAGCAACAACAATGGCAAGTCTGGGTAAACAAGAACCTCCCTGTCACCGTCCTTGAGGCTACTGGAGTACCTCTCGGGTGCCTGAGGTTACCCATCATATCTGCGGAGTGGCCAATGGAATGTCAAACCAGATTGAATCTTTAGGTTCTTATCAAATCTTCAGTAATCGTTTGCGGTTCTGGAATCACTTCCAGTTCTACCATACTCCCTCTACTGTTTTCTAAAAAAATCCATTTTTATTAAAACTGTGGTGAGTCTAAAACATTATCACTATTGATCTTCCAGATGGTAGAAAGTCAACCCTCGTCATAGCCTGGGTCAACCCACAAACATCCATTACAGAAACGTGCCTTGAGTTATCCAGAGTCTGGTTTTAAGCATATGTTGGACAACTCCCCGTACCTTAACATCGTTAAGATATGAACCGTTCTATATCCAATATAGAAATAGAGGCACTGATTTAATTGAACCAGATTCAAATCATGCAACTGTCTCCAGTGCATGTTAACTAAATGGAAAGAGGCCGATCAGCATTACTCAACTTAGGAGTACTTCCAATTATGAGTAACCTGAAAGAGAAGCAAGTTCTCTTAATCATTACTATCAACTGAATACCATACACAAGTATCTACATCTTCGATCACCTTGAAGAATCCTGATACTTACAACACTTGGTTCTCTACTTTATCCACATACCTATAACTTCTCAAAACTTGGACACTGTGTTTCTACGAAACACATGTCTAAGAACCAGAGAAGTCACAGGTAAACAGAATATAGTACGAGGACCAACCCCTCTGTCCTAATGGACACTGGACAATATACAATACTCTGTATAAGTCCTCTGAGTCTAATAACTCATTCCCTGTGTGTCGTAGGTCGAAAACTGTACTTATGGTTAAGAAGAATTACACCGCTGTTTAATGCTCCTTACCTAACCATCCACTGATATAGGTAAATGTCATAGACATAATTTCAGAAAGGTATATCTCACTCTATAACAATAGACGTACAGATATATCAATTTGAAATTGGTGCATAACAACGGATATTCAAAACCAAATATTTGCCGTCCGGCAAACAACCCAGGTGACTTTCTCAAATATCACCAATTACAACGAATCCCGATATAATGAGGATGATCACCTAATTCCCAATAACTTACTCCCAATCATCATCTGTAAAACCATACAGATGTGAGAATCAAACCTGGTAAATACATACCCTGGAGCAAGTGTCTAATTGGGAAATCAGTTTTCTTTTAACAGTATACAGTGAAACTGAAACATTGAAATATTTCGATGGGGTATCCCAGTATTCCTAGTAATGCCTCTTCCATTATCCAGATTCACAACTGTAACCGTATAATTCTTTGCCATCTCTCCAAATCCCTTTATATGTCTTTAGTCATTACCTTCTGTACACCCTCGTAGGCTAAATGGTTTTCTTCCATCCCTACCATTCGGCACCAGTCTATGGTTTGGAAGAAGACTATCCAATAAACATAATGGGTGTACTGTCCTAATCCTAGGAGCACTCGCAATGCGAGAGAAGGTGAAGATAAAAGACAACCGAATAAACCTTATTTCTATTTCTCCTAAACCAGAATCCATCCCCGAACTGGAACAAGTTCCTTTCGAGTTCGTATATAACCATACGATGGAGTATCCAATAAACTGGGGATTTTCGTAGTGATACAGAGTGTCCTGGAGAAATACAAAGGTGATTTAGGATTGGCGAAGAAATACTTGGCTTGGTCGTGAATAGCAGTCGCAATTTACTTTGCCCTCTTACTAATCCCTTGATATGTCTTTACTTAATACCTTCTGTACACCATCGTTATGCTAATTGGTTTTCTTCATTCCCCACCGTTCGGCACCAGCCTAAGGTTTAGAAGAAGACTATCCAATTTGTGTAATAGGTGTACTATCTCCTAAACCAAGGAGTACTCGCAACCTGAGAGAAGGTAAAAGGAAAAGACAACTGAATAGTCCTATTCGTTTTCTCCAGAACCAGAAACCATCCTCGAATAGATTCCTTCGAGTTTGTATATAACCATACGATGGTTTTGTCCAATGGAAGTGGACGTTCGTAGTAATACGGGGTGTCCTGGAGAAAAGGGTAAAAGTAGGAGTGGCAATGAGGTATGCAACTCTGACAATCCAAAAGCCAGTGTTTAAGAAGTTTCGGTTAATTTTGGTCACTGAGTCATAGTCAAGGGTCGGGTCATGGTCGCTGCCAAAGAGAGAGAGAAAAGAAACACTCAGCTTGCACTCTAACCTAGATCAGAATGGTTATCACTTTATCTAATCAGGAAACCTCCCACTGTAACGTCAAATTCTTCCCCAAACCTGAAAGAAGAATTAGTCGGGATCACCCGAGGAGTAAACCAACTCATCAGTGGGAATCGGGATCCAACTATCATCGCATGATAACGTGACGGAATCCGCTCATGTTATCACACTCCAGACGGTATGCGCATATCTGGCAAGTTTCAGTTTCTTTAGAAACTCCCGATGTGATTTTTGCCCCATGCTCTTATGACCTTGACGTAGGTCAAAATATCATAAGTCACATGTCAAGTTCTACCCGTCATTGTCCAGGTTAATTTGAACCCACCCGTACATACCCTAAAATAGTACTACGACTGTCCCAAACTAACACATGTATCTATGCAACAGATAAATATCCGGTAGCTACCAATCACTATGCCTTCACTACTACAATATGGGGTTGCCCCTACGGACTCAGAAATCCGTAGGGACAAATATTTCTTGCCCCTACGAATTTGTCCGTAGGTCCAAATCGTTGTCCCTACGGTGCCTTACGTTCTAATTTTTTGTTTGGCCCTACGGAGCCGCAAGCCGTGGACCTACGGTTATGTCCGTAGGGGCATCTAAATAGGTTAGTAATAAAAAAAAAGCACAGAAAAATTATATTCATCGTTCCCAAAATTTCTCTCTCTCACTCCCGCGCCTCTCGTCGCCTGTTCCCGCGCTTCGTCGCCACCGCGCTCGCGCCTCGTCGCCAGCTTCGTCGTTCTTCCCCACACCTTCATCGACTTCCCGCGCCTCGTCGCCACCTTCGCCGATCGTCGTCGACCACCAATTTCTACCGTCTCCTCCACCGCGCAACAACCCTTTGTAAGTAAATCTCAAATAATTTTTAATTTTGACGTTGTATTAGGGTTCATGCCAGGTTCGGGTAGGGGTGAGGGCATCGGCGTCGGCGTCCGTATCGGGTTCGGTTAGGGTTAGGGTTAGGTTGTGGGGTTCAGTTGGGGTTGGGGCTAGGGCTGGGGCTGGGGCTGGGGCGGGGCTGGGGCTGGGGCTCGGGTTTGGTTAGGATTGGGTTTGGGGACGGACCGGTACAATATCGATGGATGTATCCCGTCGAGAGGTACGTGTAATTTTTCGTTTCGCGCAATTTATAAATTTATTACTGTCCTGTATACCCATATTTATTTATTCAACATATTTTCATTAGGTACCTCTACACTCTTAAGAAGTATATACGCAATAAAAATCGACCAGAGGGTTCTATCATGCAAGGTTATCTTCTTGATGAAGCAACCACATTTTGTTCCCGCTATCTGGACGAGAACATTGAGACAAGGCTTAACCGGCCACGAAGAATTCAAGACGGGCTATATGGTAAAGCCGAGTATAAGAGGGTAGACACTTTGTTTATCAACAAGATATACCGGTTTATCTTGCTTAATTGCGCATGTCTTGAACAAATTAGAGAGTAAGTTTTTTCGGATTAATTGTTATATCTGTGTTTGTGTGTGTATGAAATGATATAATATTAATGTCACCATTATTTGTCGAAAACAGAATTCATTTTAACGAGGTACGTGAGGGGCATCCTGATTGGAACGAAGAACGTTTGGAAATATATCATCAGGATAATTTTTGTGATTGGGTCACAGATCATGTAAGTTATTCGAATAACATTTTATTGCTATCAGTTTTAATCTAAACTTGTATCGTTATGTATTTGTCGTAAAATTTGTTTTGTTAGATCCACGATCTGAACTTGTCTGCATCATTTGAGAGTGATTCAAGATGTTTAGCTCAATTTCCTAGTATGGAGGTTGCATATTACAAAGGATTTGGTGTCCTTGGATACAAATTCGAAGTTAAGGACATAGAAACATCTAGAACCACTCAGAATAGTAGGATTGCGACGGTAGGATCGGACGGTGTGATTTAATATGGGTACTTAAATTGTATACTCGGCATCCACTATCCCGGACGATCAGAACCCTTTTATATATTCCAGTGTACTTGGTACGATACGCGAACCGATACGGACAGGTGGAGAAGCAATCTTGGGACTTGGAAAGATGAATATGGATTGACCAGTGTGAACACACTTCGATTTTACGGTCAGGAAGATCCGTTTATCTTTCCGAACCAAGCGTTCCAAGTATACTACTCACAGTGTTTGAAGCATGCAGGATAGAGTGTTGTATGCCAATGGAAACCCAGAGATGTCTACGATGTCCCAGAATTCGAGGACAGCGATGAGGACGAAGAAGAGAGAAGGCTTAAAGTGCTCCGACCGTCTATTTCGAAGGACGGGTTGTCTTCGACCGATCATGAAGTTACGTGGGTTAGAAATGACATCGACGATGAAATCCAAGTAGATATGTATAATGCGCCCACGAAACGAAAAAGGTTATCAGTAATGTTATATTATTACTTCACATTTTACGCTCTATACATATATAGTCAATACTTTTAATGATTGTCTAATGCGTCCACGAACCATTTATCTAGATTTGATGACGATGTCGGGAGTAGCGAGGGGCGGCAGGAGCTCCAGCCGCGGCAGAGGCAGAGGCAGAGCGGTTCTGCTGCCCGGAGAGCTCCGTAGGGAGCTTCAGAGGGCCGGTCTTGCACCCAGATTGGAGACCCCTTCGGATGCCTCCTTCCGTGTGGATTTTGCCACACCTCCAGGTATACTGCACGCATATCTATTTTGAATGTAATATTACAGATATTCATGCCTGTTTATGTCAAAATTACTTATATTGTCAATGTTTGATTGTCTAGTTGTTGGTGATGCGTCCACATCTGGGACAGCTCCCACTCCCGCTCCTCCAGGTATGTTTATATATCATATAGTGCATGTATATTGATTTAGAATGCTATATCATAAATACACACACATTCCTTTTGCTCTTACTTTGCAATTTTTATTATTGTCTAGCTGTTGGTGGTGACACCACCGCACCTGCGGGTATGTTTATATATCCTATAGTGCATGCATATTGATTTAGAACGTTATATTATTGATCTACACATTCTTTTTGCAATTACTTATATAATCTATTTTTAATTGTCTAATTATAGGTGGTGCGTCCACATCTTCCGCAGGGGCCACTCCTGCCGCTTCCATACCCTCCGCATTGTCTGCAGGTTAGTATGAATAAATATAAAATATTTATTCATTTTACATATGCTCTATAGAATAAATATGAACTTCATGGAAATTTAGCGTCAATGTTTATTTTCTAGTTGGAGGGGATGCGTCCGCATCCGGGACCCCGGTTGTTCCTCACCGGAGGAACTATCGTCCCGCTCGTGTTGCTGCCCGGGCCCAGGCTCGTGCGATAGTCACCGGAGGTATATATCACACTTCAATTTTCGTTTAACCTTGATTTCTTAATACAACTTTGTCTTAATATTGATTGTCTTGATATTTCTTGCAGACGTAGGGCCTCCCCATCCCTAGAGAGGGACTCGAGGCCCGAATCTGTCCCATAGGCTGAGGCCTGACAGAGCTAGGGGGAAGGCAGCATTCCCCCTCTTTTTTACCCTTGACTATCGCTATACCGGTCCTCATGCCGAGAGGTCCGGCCGGTATATGGGGGATGAGAGCCGGCTCGTGAAGAACTATCCACTTCACGTTGAGTGGGGCGAGCAGCACCAGCGCTCATTCGCCGGCTTCTTTGATCAGGCTCGGGTATTAATATATATTTTCATTTGATTTATCCAATATATTTATTATTAACACTTGCAATCTAATAACAATGTTTTTTTTTGTATTTTCAGTTGGATTACGATTTTCAGCCTGTAGCCGACCCTAATCACCCGGGGAGGGTGCTCGACCTTCATGCTCTGTACAATGGCTTGATGAAGAACATGCAGACCAAGGTCCGATACAATAGGAATGAGCTGAAGGCCGACTGCTACTCCCTGTGGATGGCGACCCCCGAGGCAGAGAGAGCGGCCTTCCTATTTACTCCGGCGTTTGCGAGAGTCGACGTAGAGACATGGCCTCTATTGTGCGAATATTTCGACTCCCAACGCAAACAGGTATGTATTTTAAATGTAATTCATTGTTTAGGATATAATTTATTTTTTTGTGTTCCTTAATTAGAAAACTAAATGTTAATGCGTTGTGCAGAAACAGGCCGCTCAGAATACAGAGAACAGGAAGTCGGCGAAGAGGTGTCGCCCTACTTACACAGGTGGCTCGAGGAATATTACTCGAGCTATGGAGTTATCGGTAAATTACAATAGACCGACATTTGTGATATTCTATAATATTAAGAGTTATTTTCTAATATTTCTAATATTAAGTGTTATTTTCTAATATTGCAGACAGCTCGGACCATGGCGCAAGGTGGTACACCGAGCGTGCTGTCCGCATATCTTGCCGTCCACGGCACCTCGACAGATCCCGCCACGGGCGAGCTTCGATATCCCGACGTCGCTACCCAGGAGTATTGTGTAAGTGTTAATATTTATTCTACCCATATTTGAAATTTTAGTTTTGGAAGGTTCAAGTTTAAATTTTATACTTATACTTTACTGTTTAATGTGGGTATAGGAGCGGGTGGTTGAGCAGGCCGAGGCCTCGGGGATCGATTTTACCGGACAGAGCGATCCGAGACTGCTAACCCCAGTTCTGGACGCCGCACACGGAGGGCACCACGGAGGTTGGGAGAGAGGCCGGGGACTGGGCCCTAGCAGGGCCCATATGAGGTTGGACTCCACCCCGGCGGTTACTTCCTCCGTCTCCAGTGAGCGACGTGTCCAGCAGGAACTGGAAAGCTTGAGGGCCACCGTTCAGGAGTTGAAGGAGATGATGGTATGTATACTACTTTATAGTAAAATATCATGTCATATTATAGATATCAACATATACATAATTAGTACGTAGCTTGAGCTTATTTGGTTTTAGACTTAGGTTTGATTAATCATACATATAAAATAAATAACGGTTTTCCAAACTAGATATCAAATGGGGTTTCGAAATAACTTGATAATGATACGAATTCGAATAATACACAGTTCTTACACACTTCTTACACACGTTAGGTCCAGACGCGACAGGGTACATCGGCCGAGCCTCCACATGCATCTCCTTCGGCTGCGGCTCCGCAAGCCACTACATCGGCTGCGGTTCCGCAGACAGCTCCTATAGCTCCACCGCCCTCTCAGACTCCTGCAGCCGTGGCTCCGCAAGCGACTACCTCGACGGCGGCTGTGCAGACCACATCGCCAGCTCCACAGGCCGCTCAGACTCCCGCACGCGCCGAATTGCATGGTTTATTGACCGAGGAGCAGGCACGCTTGATTCTATCGTTTATCAGAGGTGGAGCTGGACCGAGCTAGGGTAGCTTTTTGATTCTTATTTTTTGAAACATGTATTTATTTATATCATACATATTGTACTATATTTTGAAATGATATTGATATTGATATTGGTTTATATTTATATCATATTCAGTTTTTGGGTTTCTTTTGTATATTATATGCGTGAGATGTGATTATGAATACTGCGATATATGTTGTGTGATGATTAATTTTATATTTTATTGATATATATATTATTGTGCACAGGGCGGGAAAAAATCAGGCAGCCCTTTTTAAAAAAAATACAGATAATGTGTACCTACGGATTAATCCGTAGGTACACATGTTGCCCCTACGACTTAAACCGTAGGGGTAAAATATCAGCATTAACTGATATTTCCCCCCTGATCTCAGTACCAGGGGGTTGGGAGTGCCCCTACGGATATATCCGTAGGGGCAAACAAAGGCCCCTACGGAGTTCTCCGTAGGGGCAAAATATCAGGATTTCTGATATTTGGCCCCTACGGATACGTACCTACGCATATATCCATAGGGGATAGTACTTGGCCCTACGGATATCGCCGTAGGTACAGTTAATATATTTAAAAAAACCGTAAATAAAATAACTTTTTTTACCCTACGGCCTACTCCGTAGGTGAAACTGGCCCTACACAGAACTCCGTAGGGGCAAGATTTAGCCCGTAGGGGCAAGTTCAGGGCTTCAACTTGCACCTACGGCGTTTTCACCTACAGGTTATTTTTCCCCCCTACGGATATATCCGTAGGGGCAGTGGTTTGCCTCTACGGATAAATCCGTAGGGGCAACCCTTATTTGTAGTAGTGCTTGGCGTAGGTCAAAATACATCGCTTGAATACTACCGAACATTTAACTGAAATAACGGAGGGCTACGAATGGTTTTTGGCAAAAAACCTTTAACGTAATGAACTCGATATCGTTGAAGGAACCGGATAGCTTTATAAAAATATAGTGACGAAAACCTTTGCTAAAGAGGTCACTCCCGGTGAAGGGATCTCGGCTCTTTCCCCGTAGAATGAGGTGCAGGATATTCCAACTGAATACCACGATGCAAAGAAAAAGTAATCGACTATAGTGAAGTTATTGCCCTGATGCAAACTTCTGACCAAGGGGTCACTCCCGGTGAAGGGATCTCGGCCCTTGCCTATTCGACTGAGGTGCTGGATATTCATAACCGAATACTACTATGCAAAACAAAAGAGAACGTCCTTGCAATAACAACTTTTTGAAAAATGTTCCAACAACATCAGAATAGGTTTGTTTAGCTTGCATTGATCCGAATCAACGCAGTCCCATCAATTGATCACACCAATAAAGAACGAAAATACGATGTACGTATATGCCACCCGCATTCGCCACTGGGTCCCGTCATCACCCGTTAGGTTACTTAACTAACGACAGAGCGGGGACTGGACTAGCGCGGGTGCAAAACATATACAACATCTACTAGTATATATATCAATATATAATATTCTCTCAAGGCGTGATAAAATGCAACATCACAGAAATGTAATAAGCATCACAGAACAATGCAGATATCTGGGATCCCCGGGTTTCATAGAGCCGCTACTGAAACCCGACGTTCCTCTGGTCGTGTGGATAGCTTGTGCCATGAAATCCTAGACCCCTACAGGCGCGGCAAGTCACCTGCCAAAACCTGAAGCGAGGCAGCCCCCTTCAGCAACGTGAATGGACCACCCAGCACTTCACGGAATCCGGTAACTTGGGCACCCCTCCTGGGTCAACCTGTACCCCCTTCGAGTGCGGCGAATAGCCCGCCAATTCTAGAGTAAAGCCCCCTCCGTCTCAACACCATGAGATGCGGGCTCGTTGCCCTCTAGAACCCGGCTATCCGTGCACCCCTCCGCGGGGTAATCCTAGTACAGAAAGTAAAATATACAACAGGTACATCAATCTCAGCCCGGTCGTGCCCCAAAAGAATAATATACAAACAGGAAGTGACGGCAGTCCACATGTTGGACACTCTCCCCACAATATCAAATGCACATAATAAACCAAACTGTACTACTATTGCATCCAGGCTATCCACAATGACAAATCCGCAATATCACAGCACAACACAGAACATCAACGTGAATGTCACGTTTGCAAATCCGTCTAAAAGGGCTACAGCAGATAGACTGGATTTACCGATCAAGTGACATTCACGGTCACAGATATAAAGTAAATACTGTGAACTAACATGTTTAAAATTTTCAATCGACTAAATATACCGAAGTGGTCCCCAAGAACAACTGCAGCACTCAAAGAAATTCTGGGCCCAAACAGAACATACCAAAAACCCTATTTCCATGTCAGAAGCCCACTGTAAAAATTTGGTGCTGAGAAGGCACAGAACGGCGGCGGAACCGCGGCCAGAAAGGGGTTATGGCCGCGGTTCCGCGGCTCTTCCGTACGATCATGCCATCAAATTTTCACAGAATGCTTAAAAAACCCTGCTCGTATTTTTACAATGTACCAAATAATTTTTAGAGCACAGGAAAAATTCGACAGAAAACTGCACATGAAAACGCGGTTTTTGGAAAATCCGATTAGTCGAACTTGTAAACACATTAGAGCAAGCTAGACTAGGTTAATGGCGTGGCTCTGATACCAGTGTAAGTGCACGGCAGCGCCCCGGCCGTCAATCCGACGCCGGAATGCGGAAACGAAACTTTTACAAAACTTGTAAACCGGCACTACCGCGCACTATAAATCCGGATCGGGCCATTAACCTAATGCTAGCAAACTAGAGAAAGGGTAGAATGCTATACCGAGCGATCCGTGTCCTTCGGTCTTCGGCCTCTACTCCGATCTCCTCGCGGAATCTCCGGTCTTCATCTCCTCGTCGAAAAGGGCACCACACCGCCAGGTTCTTTTACGGGCTCCCACCTCTGGACCGAGGCAACTCGGGCACGAAGTTGGCGAGCCGACGTATCCAAGAAATGCTGTAGGCTAAGTGTAATATAGTTTGTCTCATGGGGTTATGAAGTTGCCATTTTAGATGTGGAGGAGAAAAAGAACTTTGGAGAGAGGTGAGGAATTTTGTAGCAAGCCAAATGAGATGAAGAAAATTCCCATACCAAAAAATGAATCCTCTCTCCTATCAAAATGTGGCCGGCCCTCTCAAAAATGGGAGAGGGAAAAAATCCATGAAAGGAGGTGAGTGGAGTAAAAGGAAATGGGTGATCATAAACCAAAAGTGAACCTCACATCAAATAACCCTTCAATCTCCTCACCATTAATGCAAGTAATGATGGATGAAAAAGAAAAGATGCTAGAACCATCATAATCCTCCATTTACAAATAAACCCCTTCCACATAACTAATTTGCATACTTGCAAATTAGCCCCTCTCATCATAAAAGTTCGGCCATGAATGAACAAAGGAAAACTGGCCGAAACGGAATACAAACTGGCAACTTCAAAAAACTGATCCTGTAATAAATTACAGGAAAACCCCGCGACTGTATATACATACCCGCATTTGTATTGCGACCGAATGCAAATGCAATGAGACAAAATCTACACTGTACAATACTAGGATCCGGCTTAAACCAAAGCCCGCTAGTATTATCCGTCCGATCATGATCCGTGCAATACCGCACGTATATGATCGAATCCTGCCATATCTCCATACGGCCTCTACAGCGTTTCGCCCGAAACTTGAGAAACTGTCTGTGAGGGACTCTAAAGACTCGTCAATACTTTGGCTGTGGATTTAACCACTAGCAAGTCAGAGGTATTAGCCATACGTAACGGGCTACCAGGTATTGACCAAAAGGGACGTCGATTAGCGAACTCATCCTGACACCCTACTGAGCATGTCAGTGACAATATCCGTACAGTCTGGTCCGTTCATCTATGAGCATCGCATGGCGGGCCTAGGGGGTTGGTAAAAGTCAGACCCCCAAAAGCGGTACAAGTCGTGTCGGAGTGTAGCCCAGAACACCCTGAGATACTACTGGAATACCTACCAGTAAATCTCCTGCCTTGGCCAAGGAATTCGTGTAATGGCTCTCCTAGACACAGCGCGACCTCACCCCCAATACCGGGAGAGACGAACCCCTGCAGATCCGCTCACTGCCTCCATGTGGCTCGGGACTGTACCCAACTAAAACCTGTTTGCACGGCTCCTTTGAGCGTGTTAGGTAGTAATCAAAGTACAGTAGGAACTCACACGAGACAAATGGCGATCTCAGGTCGATGAACTAACCTGTACACATGTCACCAAGGAACAGCTATCTGACGTCAGGTATAAGACCAACTAGCATGTTCCCGGCGAGTCTTGTCCGATGTACTCATAACCCAATGAGCACCTGTATACATCTTAGGTGAACCAACTGACA
The DNA here is from genome assembly GCA_030015575.1 of Agapanthus africanus. NCBI lineage: Eukaryota > Viridiplantae > Streptophyta > Magnoliopsida > Asparagales > Amaryllidaceae > Agapanthus > Agapanthus africanus. The sequence continues at coordinate 523,015,135 of CM057337.1, forward strand.
CCAGTGGCTTGTGAGACCGGCCACTGGCCCTCGTCGGGGTCTCAACTGTATACACTAGTTTACTCTGGAGTATCGATGCCCTGTCTTGAAACTCCCACGACTAGGGACCTTTTAAGGATGTGCTTATAGACCCCAGCTCCCACGTATATGATCGCCCTCATACTGCTGGCAGTCAAGCAAGAATCCTAGGGGCTCTATCAACGTGCAATAGTGACTTGTAAGGTCACCTAAAGCAGTACACGATGATAAAGATAAACCAGATAGCATACTATCATCTTGAGTAAGACTGTCTACCGGTATAGGTCCTCCCTCAATCATTGCAATCACGTGCCTGCGATCCAATAATTGACTCTGAGGGCATTATCTCCAACACAATTTTTATCAAATCTTCCTTCAAACCCTAAATGGTAAGATTAGCCGGGATTAACTACACCCTACAAGTTCGCTAATCGGTCAGCCAGGAAGGTGTTGGTACTCCGAGGGAGTATCCCCGTGTTTTCGCATGGAACTAATTAAATAACTTCGTTTCCGCATGGGCATAACCCCGTTAACATCTTTTTTAGACACTTACTGGATTAGCTAATTGTAAAGTGGAAAACTCACCCAGGAGTAACACTTACTCGCAGTGGGTATTGGGATCCAACTATCATATAGAATGTATGCAATATCATTGCAAATTTCGACACTTGAAATTCCCAATATCTATTTTTACCCTTAACGACCTATGACCTTGATGGAGGTCAACAAACCATAGGCCGCTAATCAAGTTCAACCCGTCATTTCTTAATCGATTCGAACCCACTCACACAAACCCTTGACGGAGGTCAACAAGGCTGTGTGATTGCTCCTACCGATCGCATCAATAAGCTGCAGATAAATATTACCCAGCTACCATACACCGCGCCTTGACGGAGGTTAGCAAACACAACATGAATACTAAATACTACATATTTGAAATACCGGAGGGCTACGACTGATTTTGAAGAAAACCTTTAACGTAATGAACTTGATATCGTTGTAGAATCTAGTGATTTGAAAAGGAGTGGTTTAAGCTGTAAGTCAACATTGCGCACTCCGCGGGTCCGCGGGGAAGCGGAATGTTCAAAAAACGATTTTTCAAAGCTCGCAACACCGACTTGAACTCCAGGATCGATGCCAAACCTTAACTAGCTAAACTTGCTAAGAGGTTAACTTCTCGGAAAGAAGTTTATACCTCACGTTACAAGTCCTTCAGGTCTTCATTGCTGTCCTCCTCCTCATCACAAGCTCCGAGGATCGAAACGGATTGGGAAACCTTGACGGCCTCCTCGAGTCAAAGACTATCCACCCGATAGTGTATAGTCCGAGCTCCTACCTCAAATCCGAGATAACTACGACATCTAGTTCGCTAAACTAGATGTCCTAGTTGATGTAGAGTGTGGAGATGTATTAATTTGTCTCTCGGAACACTAAGATTCTCAACACATGAGAGCTTTTAGGGTTAAGAGGAAGAAGAAGATGACTTGATGAAAGGCTAGTGAAGAAGAGAGAGCATGTGAAGTGGGAATGGCTTAAGCATTTATTTTTGATGAATAATGCCTCTACATAAAATATCTAGCACCCTTGATAAAAATATCTAGCATGCTTGATAAAAATATCTAGCAAACATAATCATCATAAAATGAGTCATGTCACGAGTCACACCAAAGAGCCATGCTAGCCTCCACCTCATTTCCTCCACCTAATAATGTTTTAATCAAAAGATTAAAACCCTAATTAGGTGTCTCCTTCTAGAAACAATCCTGAGTAAATTATGAGAATGCCCCTCATCCGTATATACATACTCGTATCCGTATTCCGAAAAATACGAATACAATGAGACGAAAATAATCCATCAATACAATACTAGGATCCGGCTTAAACCAAAGCCCACTAGTATTATCCGCCCGAACATCATACGTGTACAAGTACACGTACGTAATCGAAGCCCTTCCGTAAAACCATACGGCCTCTACATCTTTTGCCCGATGCAGGGAAACCCTCTGTGTGGGACTCTAAAGACTCGACACTACGCTGGCAGTGGGTTTAACCATAAGCTACAAGCGGTACTAGCTGCACGTAACGGCTACCCAGGTAACTATCGATAAGAAGGCCGATGAGCAAATTCATCCGAACTCCTACTGAGCCTGTCTGTGACAATCTTCATACAGTCCGGTCTGTTCGTCTAAGAGTATCGCATATCGGGCCTAGGGGGACGGTAATCATCAGACCCCTAATAGCGCAATAAGTCGTGCCGGAGTGTAGCCCAAAACACCATGAGAAACTACTGGAGTACCTACTAGTAAATCTCGCTTGTCTTGGCCAAGGACTTTGTGTAATGGCCTTCCGAACACAGCGCGATATCAACCCCCAATACCGGGAGAGACGGATCCTATCTAACCGCCATTGCCTCCAAGTGCTTCGGGACTGCACCTAACTACCACCTGTTTGCACGACTCCTTTGAGCCGTGGTAGGGTAGTAATCAAAGAACATTGGGAACACACTCGAGGCGAAGTAGCAGTGTCAAGTCGATAGACTAAGCTATACTCATGTCACCTGGGAACTGCTACCCGACGATAGGTATAATACCAACCAGCAGTTCCCGACGAGTCCTATCCAGTGTACTTATAACCTAATGAGCACCTGCATACTATCTCCAGTACGACGTACTAATGGTTGTGGGACAGACCATCTCCCCTGCTATGATGAGAAGCGTATACACTAGTCTACTCTGGAGTATCGATGCCCCGTCTCGATAATCCTATGACTAGGGACCTGTATAGGATGTGCTTATAGACTGCCCAGCTCCCACTAGTGTGACTGCCATCACAATGCTGGTAATCAAGCAAAGAACCTAAGGGCTCTACCAATATGTATAAGCAATATTCTAAAAGAAACACATGCACATATTGAGGTAGAATCAAATCAGGTAGCATACTACCATTTCGAGCAAGACTGTTACTATATCCGTGTATATCCCAAACTTCCAATAAGTAATATACAAATCAGTATGATACAATAATGGCCTCTAGGGCATATATCACTAATAATCTTCCACTTGCACTAAGGCCATGTATTGCTATATCACAGACCTAAGATCTCGAACCTCTCGAACCGTGCCTGAGGGATGGCCTCTGTGAGTGGATCTGCAGTGTTGTTCTCTGTATCTACTCTCATCACCTCGATCTCCCGGCGATCAACGATCTCCCTGATCAGGTGGTACCGCCTCAAGATATGTCTGGATCTCTGATGGGACCTGGGTTCCTTTCCTAAAGCTATAGCGTCGTTGTTGTCACAATACTAAAGTATTGGATCAACAATGGATGGAACCACTTGAAGTTCTGTTAGGAATTCCTCATCCAGACTACTTCTTTCGCGGTGTCACATGCAGCAATATACTCCGCTTCCATCGTCGAGTCTGTAACGGTGTCCTGCTTGGATCTCTTCTAACAAACTGCCCTTCCACTGAGGGTAAAGACATAACTCGACATGGACTTGGAGTCATCCTTATCACTCTGGAAGTTGGAGTTAGCAAAGGCCTCGATGTGGAGGTCTTTTCCGCCATACACCAAGAACATCTCCTTAGTCCTTCTCAGGTACTTGAGAATGTTCTTTACTACTATCCAGTACTTTTTCCTTGGGTTTGACTGATACCGGCTTACCACGTTGAGTGCGTAAGCAACATCTGGTCTGGTACACAACATCGCATAGATTATAGAGCCTACCGCAAAAGCGTAGGGTATAATCGACATGCGAGGCATTTCCAAATCTGTCTTGGAAGACATCTCTTTGGAGAGGGTGATTCCGTGACAAGCCGGTAGACTATCGCGCTTTGAATCTTCCATATTAAATCTTTTGAGTATGGTGTTGATGTACATTGACTGTGAAAGTCCCACCATCCTCTTTGATCTATCACGATAGATCTGGATCCCCAAAATGTAGTTGGCATCACCCAGGTCTTTCATGGAGAACCTTTGTGACAAGAATCCTTTGACTGATTGTAGCATAAGAATGTCATTTTCTATCAGGAGAATGTCATCCACGTACAAGACGAGGAATACCATAGTTCTCGCTACAATCTTACTATAAATACATGGTTCATCTGGATTTTTGATAAAGTCGAATTCTTTGACCGTCTCATCAAAACAGATGTTCCAACTCCGCGATACCTGCTTTAGTCCAAAAATAGACTTAAGCAACTTTCACACTTTCCCGCTGCTCCCACTCTGAATGAAACCCTCTGGCTGATCCATACAAACGCACTCTTCCAAATTACCATTTAGAAAAGTCGCCTTTACGTCCATCTTCCAGATCTCATAATCGTGGAAGACAGCAATGGCAAGAAGGATCCGAATGGATTTGAGCATAGCCACTGGAGAAAAGGTTTCATCATAGTCCAACCCAGGTGTTCCCTGATAAAATATCAGGAAATACCTCAATGAGGTATCACGTGTTCACACGTGACCAAGGGTCACGCATTGACACGTGATAGTTTCCTGTGATCTCTACTTTATAGAATTAAATTCTAATCAAACAAAAATGTAACAAAACAGCTAAGGAAAGACCCCAATGGGGCATCACGTGCTCACACGTGACCAAGGGTCACGTGCTGACACGTGATGGCCCCTTAGCTCTGTTAAAAGGAAGAATTAAATTCTGAATAAAAGAGGGTCACGTGCCAACACGTTACAGGTCTCTTAGCTCTGTTAAAAGGCAGAATTAAATTCTGAATAAAAAAGGGTCACGTACCAACACGTGACAGGTCCCTTAGCTCTTTAACTGATAGAATTAAATTCTATTTCAATGTTCAAATATTGGGATCACGTGCTAACACGTGATGGGCTTTAAAAGCCTTCTGAATTAATAGAATTAAATTCTAATTAAGGGAAATCAAAGACCCTAACTGGGAAAGTATTTCTTTAAATCTTTCCAAACAAAAAAAGGATTATGCTCTGTAAAGTGGAGCACCGTTGGATTAAAAATCCAATGGTGGTTAAAAATCACCAATTTATGGAAAGATTTTATACAAGGAAAGATTTCCCTAAAATTCACCAAGAATAACAAACAGAATATCTTCTGGATTAAAAATCCAATGGTGAATAAAATTCACTAAGATCATGTTAGTTACAAAAACAAACAAAATCTTTCAATGAAAGATTCAAAAAACAAATTGATTCTTTCCCTTCTCCTATAAATAGGAGCCAAGAAGAGGAGAGGAGAAGGAATTTTTGAATCTTGGAATTTTCTGAAGAAAAAACAATAGCAGAGAGAAAAGAAAGGAGAATTTAATTCTTAAGAAAAGAAACCCTATGTGAGAAAGGGGAAAGAGATCAAAGCTCCATAAAACAAAAAGAGAATTTAATTCTCAGTCTAAGAGTTTAACTCTTCTGCAAAAGAACTTAGTTCTTCTTCTGTTTGAAGATTTGCAGAAGAAGATCTCCCCACAAGTTGAGAATTTAATTCTCATCGGGGAGATTCTGCCATGCAGATCCAAAACTTAGAGGAAGAATTGGGTTTGGAGAATTTAATTCTCCCAAATTCATAGGAATTTAATTCCTCCAAATAAAACTAGGGTTTAACCCTATATGAGAATTTAATTCTCCAAATTTCATAGGAATTTAATTCCTCCAAAATAAAATTAGGGTTCAACCCTGCATGAGAATTCAATTCTCCCCAAATTCATAGGAATTTAATTCCTCCAAGACAGAACTAGGGTTTAACCCTATATGAGAATTTAATTCTTCCACATACATAGGAATTTAATTCCTCTAAAACATAATTAGGGTTTAACCTTACCGAGAATTTAATTCTTAAAAACAAGAGACTTAAAGCTCTCCATGCACATAAAGAACTTGATCACGTGGTAACACGTGACCCCCATTCTCAATGAGCAGAGAAGAAAAAACAGAACTTGGTCACGTGGTGACACGTGACCCCTATCCTCAATGATCAGAAAATAAAGAATAAAACTAGGTCACGTGCCCCCACGTGACCCTTAAACAGACTCCCCAAAATGAGAAGAGAAAAACTTGGAGGCAATGCCTCACGTGTTCCCACGTGACTATCAAAATAAAGGGAACAAAGCCAAAGGCAGAATCGATTTTGGGCGCCCTCACGTGTCCCCACGTGACCCCTAATAAACACTTTAATAAATCAATGCATGGGTGCTCATCACGTGCCCACACGTGATGGCTGTGAAGACTTAAGTGTTTGACACCTTTGAATACTCTGAGAACAAAACAAAGGAAGACTGGTCCCCACCTTCAGAGGCCTCATATGGCCCCACGTGACCAATCTCAGTTTAGTGTTTAACACTATTTTTGAAGCGTTTTGTTCTTAGTGTTTAACATTATTTTCAGCGCATCACGTGGGAACATGTGACCATAAAATATATGTTAGTGTTTAATACTATATTCAAATCAACCCTAGCCTAAATTGGCTAAGTTCTTCTGAGGCAAGACTTCTCTTTTTATTGAGTCTCAAGTACATCCTTGCCTTCCAAAATTGATCATTCTATATGGCATATGAGTGCCCAGCACTCAACAAAGATAAAATGTTGTCAGAACCCCTATTTAGCAGTGCCAAATAATGGGGGGTTGAACCCAGACAAATGTTTAATGGTCTAACAAGGGGCCAACATTTCAAATTTAATTGGACTTAGCCCAAATTGGTCATAAGTCCTCAATTTAGATTTAACTGAGCCAATGTGCTCATAATCTAATTAATTGATCTTAGTTCCAAATTGGACTACAGATCCCCAAATCAACTTCGGTTCAAGGGTACATCTCTTCACTCCTTTGATATTTGTCGTTGTAATCCTTCAACGTCTTCAGAGAGGTGACGGGTCCCAACAACCACACATTTCACGGACTACGATGTCCTTAACCTTGACTGTGAGGTCTTTAAACTCACGGACTACGATGTCCTTAACCTTGACTGTGAGGTCTTTAAACTCACGGACTACGATGTCCTTAACCTTGACTGTGAGGTCTTTAAACTCACGGACTATGATGTCCTTAACCTTGACTATGAGGTCTTTAAACTCACGGACTACGATGTCCTTAATCTTGACTGTGAGGTCTTTAAACTCACGGACTACGATGTCCTTAACCTTGACTGTGAGGTCTTTAAACTCACGGACTATGATGTCCTTAACCTTGACTGTGATGTCTTTAAACTCACGGACTATGATGTCCTTAACCTCGGACCGAGATGTCCTTAAACTAACAATGGACCGTAATGTCCTTAAACTAATCGACCATAATGTCCCTAAACTATACAATAGAGTCCAAATGCTCTTTTGTTGGATCTAAATGATCCCGTTAAGTTGATCTTAGTCTAAAATTAGACTAACGTATCCTTAACATACGTTTAAGTTGATCATAGTCTCAAATGAGACTAACGTATCCTTAAACCCAACGCCAAACCCAAATCTAAGAAGATACGGATTTAGACTAAACCACACCCTACGGACGACAACATAAATTAGTCTCCGTATACAATCCACGGGCAACCAAAAACAAAAAAACACACACGACACGAAGTAACCATCTGGAGAAGGAGAAAGTTGTTACCGCGATGCGGTAGCGTAATTAACTGCAGGGGCTTGCACCTGCAGGGAAGAGCGTCCCCACAATCAAAAACCCCTCAAATGAAGGGGAATCTGACGAAGTCTGCTATATCGGCCGCATCCGTTTAAACCTTCGATACACGATGCCATAAATCAACTTGGCATCTTCGGAGAGGTGGACGGATAAATCCAATTAGAATCTGCCCCGAAATTCAGGCAAGACGTTTATCGCGTCTTCCCGCGTTTTCGGCGGGGAACAGATTCTGGAATGCCCGGTGGGACCTTTTCCTCTTTCCACTCCACACTTCGTGTGTCGTGCGTTCGCGAACGAATCGAGGTTTGCTATGGTTGCTTATGGATTCGAGGTACTAAGATTTAGTGTATTGCTCCGTGCAGAAAACAGAAGATCAATAGCTTCAAACTGCACTAACTACAACTGCAACTCTCGCTTCGTCCCGTCCGGAGGAGTGACTTACGGGCCCCAAGCGGCCTCCATCTTCGCTCTGCCGGTGGAACAGGTGATTCAGGCCACCACTGGATTGTTCTTCGGGTCCATGATCCCGCCAATGAGCTTCAACGCCCCTGTACCATCGCAAGAAGCTCCCAAGAAGTCGGTCTTTGATTGGCTTGCAATTACTGCGGCCCCTCTCACCGGGTCTCCTAAGTCCACTGCCTCAGTTTTTAACAGATTGGGCCAAAGCTTTAATGGGCCCATCAAGAAGCCAACGATACCTGAAGCGGCCATCCCAAAACGGATAGCCATTCCTGCTCTCGAGGTCACTAAAGAAGCTTCTCCCATCAAAGGATCAGTCTTTAAGAGGCTGGCTACTCCGGCTCCCGTTCCTGCTCAAAGGTCTGTCTTTAACAGATTGGATACTACTGCTCAATGGTCGTCGGCCTTCAAGAGGCTGGTACCAGCAGTGCCTCACCAGAACAGGGGGCATGACTAAGCCATCCCCATAGCTGAACCAACACCATCTACGCGACATGCTCGCCGTTGTCACTGGCGCCGAGTAAGGAAGGCTGGGGGCAGCTCTCCGTCTGGATTTACTCTGCCAGCTCCAACGATGGAGATCGATGCTGCTGTTCCAACCGGTAACAGCTTTGAACTGCTTAACAAGGTGCGCAGGAACTCTCCTACTGCAGTGCTGAAGAGATTTCCTTCACCCGTGGAGAATGTACCGAAGGCGAAGACGGAACAACCCCCTCAGCGGCTTTCTTCCAAAATTTACAAAGTCTGGCGACAGGTTCAGGACTCAGTAATTGATCAAGATTACTCTCGCCGACCGAAAAAGATGAAAGTTCGGCAAGAAAAGGACCATCCTGTCAAGCCACAAAAGGCGACAGCTACCTGGGTGCCCACTGCAACGGCCCCCTCGACTTCAAGTGCTCACAAGAGAAGGAGGCCAGAGAAAGACCCTGTGACCGCGGCGAACCGCAGAGACACCGAACCTAAACACCCCAAGTCTGGGGGCATGAGGGTGCATACTGTTTATATGGCTTCCGGAAAAGAGGAAAGTCATGCTTCTACGGGACATCGACCGCTTACCCGGTCAATAACAAAGGCTCAAGAACAACAGTAACAGAAGTTTCAGGAGATGCTCATCGCAATGGCCACACTCACTAGGCCAAAAGAAAATCCAGAGACCTCGGAGCAGCGTCAGGAACAAGAAACTGACACCGAATTCCTCCAAAGAATGCTCGAGAGGAAAGAAAAAGAGGCTGCGGAACATGCAGCCAATATAAAACGAATGTCTCTCTTATTCCAAGACATGGCTGGGATGATGTTACAGCCAGAACCTCCAGCTGAAGACCCCCTGATCATCATTGAAGACGATAGAGGGGAGACATCGAACCCTCCTCCGGCTCTTTCAGCAACCAAAGAGGAAACCATCTCCAAGGCCGCTCTAGATGACTACATTGCTCAGCAAATTCGAGCTCACCAGGCGAATGAAGCGTCCGGCCAAATTGTTAAAACTGGGCGATCATATCCAGGCTGGTATGACCAAATAAAGTACCCGCCGGGATATACGATCCCTAAATTTCATGTATATAAAGAGATGGGCAATCCCCAACAGCATGTCACCCATTTCAGGGCTCTATGTAGCAACACCGGAGGTGATGATAAATTGCTACTTCGCCAGTTCGTCGGCAGCTTGTTGGAAACGGCATTCGAGTGGTATTCTGAACTTCCAAACGACTCCGTCAAGACTTTTGTGGAGATGGAACTACTATTCACCCAGCGTTTCGCGAGTGCTAGTGAACGCACCCTGATTACCGCATTAATTAAAGCCAGGGTGATGCCAGGCGAAACTTGGGTACAATACGCAATACGGTGGCGAAATTTATGGTCAAAATGTGAGCAACGCATCGAGGAAGCGCCGACAGTAGGTATGTTCGTGGGAACTCTGGACCCTCAGGCAACTATTTCCCAATTCATGATGTTCTTCAAGCCAACCACATTCCAGGCCTTGATCGACAAACTGGCCCAAATGGACCGTCTCCTCCAAAGCCGGAGCCGCGGAACGAAAAGGGTAAAGGGAAGGTGACATTCGTTGCGAATACTCAACAGCAGCCCCGTGCCCCAAAACTAACGGATCTATTAGAAGAGAGACGACGATACTATAATGAGAAAATGAAGCGTCCTTATTCGTTCCCCCGGGACAAAACGAAGAGACTGTTCGAACTGGTGGTGCGCAACAGGCTCATCAATCTGCCGAATCCAAAACAACCGTTGCAACCCGGCGAGGCTAACAGTCCTAAATATTTCCCTTACCATCAAATGGTAAGCTATCCAATTGAAGATTGCTTCATCTTTAAAGGCTGGATTGAAGATCAATACCAACAGGGCAAATTTGCCCTGTCCGAGAATTGGAAGGTGAACCCACCACAGCCACACGCTCCCAAGAAGACAGACATACCGGGTCATCATGCTCTTTCATAGAAGAAACTCCATAGGAGGCCGCTCTTTCAGCCAAAACTAAAAGAATGCCGAACGATCTCCAAACATGCCCGGCGATCAGGTGGAAGAATCCACTGGAACCCGAGATCATCGAGGGAATGCTGAAGTTGCACCCAACTCCAAAAATTGGTGGTGATATTCAAAGTGCTTACACCCAGCCGTCAAAGTCTTCGAAGAAGAAGAAGAAGAACAAAAAGCCCGTGAAGCCTGCTGACAAGCGCACGGACCTGCAAAAACAGATTGACGCATTGGATGCATTCCTGAACGAAGGCGCGGACTCCAGTCACACTCCAAGAATTTCTCAGTCACACTCTAAGAATTTCTCAGTCACACTCCAAGAATTTCTCAGTCACGTCCTTGAGGACGGAGATGATGGAGAAGACTCGTCGGATGAATCTGAAGATTACGTAGCAAGTTGCCATGTGATCTCTCACTCATCGATAAACGATGAAGAAGCTCCTTACATAGAGAAACTGGGGGAAGATCCTGAGCCGAAACTTCTAGGACCATCAGATGAAATGATTGATGCATTCATGAACGAAGCTCTTCTTAAAAGCAAAGCCGCTCGAGAGCGTGAGATGGCCATATTTGAAAAGGCCAAACGCCAGCAACTGGACGAAAGGGTTGAAACACTCCCGCCAGATCAAAGTACATCCGCCGCAAATAAAAGCAGGTTCAAGACGAGAAAAAGGTTCGCCAAATCCATATCGATGGGAATGAAGATGCCACCCTCCGAAGGGAACGCCCTTGGTGAAGCGGAAACACATCCTAGCTACTGCTTATATCATCGAAAGATTGAGCACCCCACCGAAGAGTGTAACGCCTATAAAAGATGGTGGCAGGGGTATGTCGCTCACCGACAACATTTCAAGAGGATGAAACGCAAAATTCGTCGGGAGCAAAGAAATACGACCGAGGAGCACAAAAGAACTACCGGCAGCTGTCACATGGTCGACGCTGAGGGACCGCAAGTTCTCACCTTCGGGAGAGACTCTGACGAAGAAATGACTCTTGGCCCTCTCTTTAAAGAGTCCACTTCGGGAAAAGGGGAAGAACCGAAGACCTATGAAAATATTCAGCTGCTCAATCGTACGCTGCCCGAAAAGAAACTTGGGCCCTCTAACAGTGGGTCAAATAGAAGAGATAAGGGGAAAGAAAAGATCCCTGAAGATATCACTCTCGATGACCAAGCCGTCGAAGAGCTGATGATTTATCTCAAAAAATATCTATTAACGACAATCAAGAACGGCGTCGCATGTAGCTAGCCGGTGAGTACGGGTCGGTCCATAGGGATGTTGTGAATTTCCTATTCGCTCAAACGAGTTAATTCCGATTGTGGTCGGATTGATTATTAAATCTAAAAACTAAATTAATCTATATCTAAGTCTTGCTAGGGTTAGGTCTAGGTTAAGTTTGGAAAGTCTATAAATCTCACCGCTTTCTATACCCATATGAAGATCTAATTAGGTGTTATGGTAATTATTAATAAAAGGGATTAGAACCATTTGGAAAGATGTCTCTTCCTCTAGGTTCTTGTCCTTCCTTTAGAAATCCTTACCCTAACCTCCATGGAAAACAATCACAACCGGGCCTTTATACTACGGTATCACCGCTACCTCGATGGATAGGGTGCCGTAGGGAGCGGTATGTGCATGTATGCATAGAGTCCTATGAAAATATATGACGGGCAAGAAAGGGGATGAGAGATCTTCGTCTCTAAAACCTTCCCCAGATCTAACCCTAACAAGCGAGGAGACTGCTCGCTCATTAGGGAATTGAAGAACATTTATCTAGGGCAGAGAATAAAAGATTAACTAGGGCAAGGAATTAAATTTATCTAGGGCAAGAATAGAAAATTAACCTAGGGCTGAAAATAAAGAACTTACAAGAATGATGCTCTCCAAAAGAATGCTGAAATTTATTAATGAAGGGAGGCATTGGGAGGCATGAAAGGAATACAATGATTTGGGCTTCTATTTATAGGAGATAGAAACCCTAGGTTACAATTGATTCGCATGTCTACATTTACCAAAATATCCTTAGGAAGACCTAGTCAAAGTAGACTTCAAGCTTTGGTAAAATTTTGTCTCTGTTTCTTTAAAGGGAAGTATTGGGCCTTGAATCTTTGGGCTTCCTTATTATTTGGTTCTTTTATTAAAATGGCTTCTATGTTTCTTCCAGATCTCCAGTGAATAATTGCGGTGGACTTTTAACCGTTTGCTTTGTAATCTTGGACCTTGCATTGCCTTGTACTTTATGAATTTTATCTTTGATGTAGGCTTGATCAAGAGTCTTCTGTTTGTTGGTCAAAGTCCCTTTTTTGTGTCGTCTTTTGTCTTTTTCACTGTTTTAGATCCAAGAACCTGCAACCTGTAATATGTAGCAGACATGCGTCAAAAGCACCTATTTATTTGTAAAAAGAATAAGAATGGGGAATATAATAATACAATATTACGGTGTGAACAAATACCCCCAAACTTATCTTTTGCTCGTCCTCGAGCAAACTTATTTTTATTCTCTACAAAAAACCTAACCGCACTTTCGTAGGGAAACGCGATTGCACTGAGCACGTGCAACAAGCCGTTAAACCTCTAGGTGTCCCTAGTAGGAGGAGTGTTGTCTCCTGAGGGTTTTCAGCGGATACTACCCACAAAATCCTATCAATTTGGCTTTTCGACTTTAGTTCTCCAATTAGGTTTCCTAACAAGGAATTCTATTATCTTCGACTCGTGAATTATCCACCCATATTCTTCACGCTTTCTCATCATTTAACTTAAGATTATATATGTTCTATAGACTTACTTAGGTTTCAGCATCTCTTAAGTTTTCCTTCTAGGGTTCCATCTCCACTTAGGAATTTCTATCAACTCTACTAAAGATACAAGTTCTATTCTTCACTCCTTTCTCTCATCAAAACTCCAATCACATATCCCCACGTGTGTGTATAAATCACCCCTACACTTGGAAATTCAAATCAAGCAATCATACCCTTGTCCGTTGTCCAAAGTACTTATTAGTAGGTGAATTTAAATGAATTTTGCTTACACATCCTTCATGCGACCGTTAATACTTCTTGAGGTACCAACAACCGATTACAAGATGTGTTTGCACTTTAAAGCGTAAATCCTAGTCTTGTAACACCCAAGGCTTTAGCAGTGACTCCCAAACCAGTTGGTCTAAGGCACTAGGTGATGAAGCACCCTCGCTAAATATTTTTCTATTTTTGCAGCCTTAAGTAATCACAAAAACCAGTGTTCATTTTTTTTTCTTTATTCACTTATATTTTTTTTTTCATTTTCATTGTACTAAGGACTTTAGACAAGAGCATTTCAAGGTCTCTTCTACTATTCCAAGTTTCAAGGTGCGTGATTGTGCAAATTGTAGGGTATACATTTTCAGAATCTAGACTTAAGCTAGGAATTATTTTTCAAACTTATACTCTAATAAAATAACAATACTTTTCCTTTGTTTCGACTTAGTCCAAAAAGTTAACTCAAAATTTGCCTATTTCTAAATAAACTACAAAAACATATACTTTCTACCGTTAAGCTTTAAGAAAGGTTATTTTTAGGGTTTTTAATTTACTAAGTCTAAGATCTAGTTGTTCCTAACCAGTTGACCTATTTGTCAAACTCAAATCAAATATGGCCAAAATTGAATACAATAATTTTTATAATTTTTGAAAATTTTCAATTTTTTATGGGCAAATGCAAAAATATATACAAATGAATGCGAAGGAAGAAGACGTACCGAGCATACCCCCAAACTTGAACTTGACAGTGTCCTCACTGTCATGCTAAACCAAGAGGGTCAAAATGCCAGTACTCCCCTGTTTATTTATTTATAATTTTTTTTTATATTTTTAATGTTTTGAAATTTTTTTATTATTTTTTTTATTTTTTATAGAAAAAGAAAACAAAAAATATATGTACATATATACAATAAGATCCTCCCCAAACTAAGCAAGGACTTACATAAGCCAAAGGTGAGCACCAACCATTCAAAAATCTTATCGTGGTAATGGTAGGGTTGGTGAAAGAATGGGGTGGAAAGAAAAGAAATGAGAAGCACACGAGATCGAATGGAAAGAAGAGTGGAATATGGTCTCGGCGGAGGAGAAGAATGGCGGAAAAGAGAAAGAAGTGGAGTACAATCTTGAGGGTGTAACTCGAGTGAGTAAATTAGCGCAATTTGTGATGACCGAAGTGTTAAAAATGATTGTGTTAATCTATCAACTCGTCGTGAAATGGGGTCAAATCCCTCAAGATTCGCAAGAAGGCATAGGTACGCCGAACTTGGTATTGGAGATGAAAGCGTAACGGTCTCTTGTACGGTCGGAACGATAGGAAGGACGAAAGGGAGTGAATTAGGGATAGTCTCATTTTCACCGTACTAAACTGTTTCGAACTTGAAAGATTCCATTAATGGTTCGAAACAACTGTAAGCAACCGAGTCTGATGGTTCAACTAACTCATCTGAAAATGTAAAAGACTCAAACTCGGGCGGTGAGTCATCAACATCGTCCGGAAAAGTGAAACACTCGTACGTGTTATCGGCTGTGAGAACTGTGTCAGATTCAAAGTAAAAGTTTTCAAGCTCACAGACGTCAAGCGTGATCTTGTGCGTGGTCGGAACGAATGAAAGGAGGGAGGGTGATTTAGGTAAAGGTTCAAGAGGATGAATTGGAAAATCCGACACATCAAACAAAAATGGTTCAACCTCAATATTATCCTCACTACTCTCCTCAATACTATCCTCATAATTCTCCTTAATATTTATCTCATCCATGCCATTATCATCAAGACGCATATGAAGTTCGGGAGAAACATTTAATAACTCAAGATGATGATTTGGAAATAAAATTTCAATCAAATCGACAGGTTCATCATCCGAAATATTCCCGGCGTCTATATCCTCAATCAAGTGAAAAGCAATATTTTCTGACACCTCATCAAAAACATGGATATTTATCAATTCAGATTCTAGAAAGGAGGTGTAAAGTTCAAAAGGATTCGGTGTGGTTTCACTCGAAAGGGGTTCTTCACAGTCTGGCAAATCAAGCACTACAAAGTCACACAACTCGTTAAATGTTTTATTTTCAACTTGTGACTCATTTGGGACAATCGATGGAAAACCGGAGTTGTGGGCTTCAATTGGGTATGGGTAGGTTTGATTTGGAAATGTGTAGAACTTACTCGCTCCTCTCAAATTTTCCCTCTGTCCCACTGCTTCCTCATACATTGAAAAATTTGAAGCTAGTGGGAAACTAGCTACCGGTTCAGCAGGTTGCATAAGGGCGGCTATGGACGCTTCCACATTCCTCACCATTTTGTTTGTTGCTGCAATATAAGCCTCCAACGACTCTTCCAAACTAGACTTGGGTGGTGAGGGGGTTTCGGTAAAGGATTCAAAGTTGTTTGGATACGTGAAACTCCCAAAAGGCTGTGTAGAAACAGTGTCTAGTGACGGTGGGAAAGTCGGGTAGGACTGGTAGGAATTGGATGGTTGGACAGGAGTAGGGTCAACATATGGATAAAAAGGTGAATAGTCTTGTGGATCCCTAAAACTAGATGAGTGGAGAGGGGTGAAAGATCGGCTACGAGATTGAGCAATATGCTCAGCAATGGACATCGGTTTAGGAGTTACAGCTGGACTCGAAAAGGTGGTATCAACATATGAAGGTGGTAAAGGTTGACTTGGTTGGCACAAAGTGGGTTGTAAAGTAAAACTGTTTCTCCTAGACGCTTCTATTTGATCTTTCAAAGATATTTTAGGCATGGAAGGATTGTCTTTAAATTGACCGAACAAATTGACGAACAACGCAAAATTAGGTTCGGGATACCAAAGTTCGGCAAGAGATTTATGATGTGGGGTACCCATGTTAGAAGAAAGGGTGAAAGAAAGAGAGTTGGGTGGTGGTGCAAGGATTTATTTGCGACAAAATTTTGCAAGTTTTTATAAAAAAATTTCCTTTTTCTCTTTATTTAGAACTGTTTGCAAAAAGATTTTCGAGAAAAGAGCTAAGACACACTTTCGATCAACCAAAAATGCACAATCAGGCCTAGATCTAGGGTCACCTAGGTCAGCTAGATAGCTCCTAACTGTTCCAAAGGGCTAGAAATAGGACATCAAACCGCCTCTTCACCGCCAATTGCGGCCAGGTAAGTGCCGGGTAAGTGGGAGGCTCCCCGCTACAAGTAGCGGTCCTAATTAAGTAACCACTTGCCTTAGACACACTTGCCTAGACACCGCAAAGTCAGGTTAGGATAAACGGTCGATGCCTATAACTAGTCCTCTGTCCTATTGAGCTCGAAGTCCTTAGGGCTGAGTCTAGTATTTTTTAATTAAAGATTGGTCAATGCAAATGCTTTATGTGATTTCTGGGGTCCTGGGAAGGGTGATGAAATCCCCACCCAATCTGAATTGGTCAAAAGCCCCTTAAAATCAGATTAAAGATATGCAAAACCGTAAATCACTTGCAATCAAATCTTTTTTGTGAATTTCAAGGTTTGTAAGTTTTCTAATTAAAATTTTCCTTTTTCCGCTTTCTCTTTATTTGGAAAGATATTTTTAGCAAAAAGATTAAGGATATGCAAATCAGAAAAGATCAATTGCAATCAATTATTATTTTAAGCGCGCGCAAAGAATCCTGCATAAGATTTGTTATTTGGAAAGGAAAAGATTTTTTTAAGCGCAAAGAATCCTGCAGGAGATTTTTCAGAAGATATATCGGAGATTTGCAGAGGAGGAGAGAGAAAACTCACAGAGATTTGCAGTTGCGGAACATTTTTTTTTCTTTTTGCTGATGCCACCAGGGAGCGGCGGTTCCGCGGCCGGAGTGGGGGTCACACGGCGGTTCCGCGGCCGGAATGGGGGTCGCGCGACTTTTTTTTTTTTAGGACCAGAGCACCGCGATTCTTCTTATTTGACTCAGTCCTCCAAATTTCTTCTGTTGTCTCGGTTGTTGTGATCTTCTGTTGTTCCGATCTGTTTTTTTTCTGTTCAGCTTTCTGTAGATTTCCAGATCCGAATTTGTATATAGATCCTGCAAAATTCAAACAACAAAGTACCCTTTCCAAAATAACAGATAATATATTTATATATATTTTTTTTTGGATTTTTTCAGATTTTTATGATTTTTTTAATTTTGATTAACCCGAAATTGCAAAAAAGAAATAACACGCCATCCCCGGCAATGGCACCATTTGATTTATCTCAAAAAATATCTATTAACCGCAATCAAGAACGGCGTCGCATGTAGCTAGCCGGTGAGTACGGGTCGGTCCACAGGGATGTTGTGAATTTCCTATTCGCTCAAACGAGTTAATTCCGATTGTGGTTGGATTGATTATTAAATCTAAAAACTAAATTAATCTATATCTAAGTCTTGCTAGGGTTAGGTCTAGGTTAAGTTTGGAAAGTCTATAAATCTCACCGCTTTCTATACCCATATGAAGATCTAATTAGGTGTTATGATAATTATTAATAAAAGGGATTAGAACCATTTGGAAAGATGTTTCTTCCTCTAGGTTCTTGTCCTTCCTTTAGAAATCCTTACCCTAACCTCCATGGAAAACAATCACAACCGGGCCTTTATACTACGGTATCACCGCTACCTTGATGGATAGGGTGCCGTAGGGAGCGGTATGTGCATATATGCATAGAGTCCTATGAAAATATATGACGGGCAAGAAAGGGGATGAGAGATCTTCGTCTCTAAAACCTTCCCCAGATCTAACCCTAACAAGCGAGGAGACTACTCGCTCATTAGGGAATTGAAGAACATTTATCTAGGGCAGAGAATAAAAGATTAACTAGGGCAAGGAATTAAATTTATCTAGGGCAAGAATAGAAAATTAATATAGGGCTGAAAATAAAGAACTTACAAGAATGATGCTCTCCAAAAGAATGCTGAAATTTATTAATGAAGGGAGGCATAGGGAGGCATGAAAAGAATACAATGATTTGGGCTTCTATTTATAGGAGATAGAAACCCTAGGTTACAATTGATTCGCATGTCTACATTTATCAAAATATCCTTAGGAAGACCTAGTCAAAGTAGACTTCAAGCTTTGGTAAAATTTTATGTCTCTGTTTCTTTAGAGGGAAGTATTGGGCCTTGAATCTTTGGGCTTCCTTATTATTTGGTTCTTTTATTAAAATGGCTTCTATGTTTCTTCCAGATCTCCAGTGAATAATTGCGGTGGACTTTTAACCGTTTGCTTTGTAATCTTGGACCTTGTATTGCCTTGTACTTTGTGAATTTTATCTTTGATGTAGGCTTGATCAAGAGTCTTCTGTTTGTTGGTCAAAGTCCCTTTTTGTGTCGTCTTTTGTCTTTTTCACTGTTTTAGATCCAAGAACCTGTAACCTGTAATATGTAGCAGACATGCGTCAAAAGCACCTATTTATTTTTAAAAAGAATAAGAATGGGGAATATAATAATACAATATTACGGTGTGAACAGCTGACAGCCAAAGACCCGCCAAAGATAAGTAAGGTGGACTACAACGTTCTGGCACATTTGAGAAAGCTACATTCGCATCTAAGCATTCTCGACGCCCTTCTGCTATCCAAAGAGGCTAGAGATTTATTGATCAAGGCACTACAAGAGCCCGAGCAATTCCAAGATTTCCTTGCCGAAGAAAAAATGAACGACGAGCTGGAAGAAGTACAAACGGCCGATATCACCTTCGGCGATGAAGACCTCCTCCTCGGGACGTGCGAGCACAACCGTCCCCTTTATGTCTCTGGATACTGTCCTGATATCAAGATAGGCAAAATCCTGGTCGACAATGGGTCCTCCGTCAATCTCCTCAATGCGAGAGTATTGAAGGAAATTTGCATGAGCATTCAGCACATCACTCGTGGTAAAATCACCATCTCCGGGTTTGACTCCCAGTCATCACAGACACTTGGGTCTGTGATACTGACGCTGCGCTTTGGGCTGCTAATCACTGACATTAAATTCCACGTCACTGATGCTAAGACCTGCTATAACGCTTTACTCGACAGGCCTTGGTTACATGAGTACAACATCATCCCTTCTACACAACATCAGTGTATGAAGTATTTCAAGGATGGTCTCGAGTCAACCGTAATGGGAGAGTTGAACCCATTTTCCGTGAATGAAGTCCGAAAGTACGAAGATGCAAAATACTTCTTACCATATTTTGAGGACATGAAAAGATGTCACAGATTGAAGAACAAAGCCATCACTGCTATTCCGGTCTTCGGGAGTGATACCGAGGAGGAAGAAGAGATAGTTTATTCAGGGCCGCCTCAATAAAACAAGCCGGGACTGTCCATCCCTACGTTGATCGTCGGCATCGACTCGGAAGACGAGGTCAATGCTGTATTCTCTGCTCGGCCGTCGATACAAATCTCCGCCAACGATGATCAAAGTTTGCAAGTTGCTATGATTCCACAAGAGCATTATAAAGAGCTCGATGCACTTGAAACTTATAGTGTGCAAGAACTGCAGACATTCTACGTCCCTCCCAGGCAAAGGGGTGAAAAGGCAATCCTATTCTACCGATCCGGGGAAACCAAAGTGGAGAAAGAAATTTGGCATGGCGCGGATTCTACACTTGAAAGGCTCCAGCCTATCCGTCTGCCTAGATATTACACAGAAGGCTTGAAAAGGCTGTAGAGGCGCCAAGGGGTACCCTTCAAACAGATCACTCGACAAGCTCGGTTCTACAACAGGATTTGGGATGTCCCCAGAACTCAGCGCAAGTTGCCTAACGGGAGAATCGAAACGATCGGGCTTGGATATGTTCAATCCAAAAAACGAGAGCGAGTTCATGGCAGCTACATCATACATGACTTCGATGAAGAAGGAGACATTCTGTTAAAAGACGCTGATCCTGAACCAAAACAAGGTCCTGTCATCAAAACGCCGAGTTCGTCGTTTGAAGAACGGATGGACAAATTGATCAGGGAAGCGGGTCAAAAGGTCCGGGATGACTATAACCGTGAGATGTCTATTTACGAGAAAGCCAGGATGCAGCGCCTCTTTCAACAGGCCGCGGAGAATGACAATGCTCCTCGTCGCCAGCCCGTCATACAAAAGACCCGACGCAGAGGCAAAAATAAACTAAAGAATGGAAGATGTTCGACAGAAGCCAAGCGGGTCTAAGAAATCACGCGAGCAAGAATCGAGCAGCCGGGATCCGTCCCTTATAAAGAAAATGGGTCGAGAATATTCTTTTCCCCAAGATAAGACAAAGAAGATATTCAATCTCGTCGTAAAGCATCAGATGATGACACTCCCAGAGTCCAAGCACCCCGAGCAAGCGAACGAGGTCTCTCACCCAGACTATTGCTCTTACCACCAAGCAATAGGGCATCCTCTCGAAGACTGCTTCACCTTCAAGAACTGGGTTGAAGACCAATATCAACAAGGCAGGTTCGCTCTATCCAGCAGCTGGAAGGTAAGCCCGCCACAGAAGCATGAACCAAAAGCGGCGTGTATAGCGAGAGTAGAACCAGATCAACATCGATCTTGGAAACGATCTCGTACTTGCCACGTGATAACATTGTCAGAAGAAGAGCCTGAGAATACGGATGACCTCCACTGGTGCTTCGAAAACAATGATGACGAGGTAATCTCAGAGTTTCCACCGACGCCAAAAGAGCTAGAAGATGGAATACATACTATCGCAGATAACCTCAAGAAAATTGATTTGGGGACGGCAAGTGACCCGCGGCCGACGTTCGTCAGTGAGCTGCTGTCTGAAGAAAGGGTAGCTACACTAAAGGACGTGCTCATGCAGCATGGAGACTGCTTCGCATGGAACTATTCAGAAATGCCGGGACTCGATCCAGAGATTGCTGTCCACAGATTGGCGATTTCTCCAGACGTCAAACCGATCAAACAAGCGCTGAGAAGAATGCGGCTCGAGCTTGAAATGAGCATCAACGCCGAGGTCAAGAAGCTAATCGACTCTGGCTTCATCCAAGAGGTTCAGTACCCCGAATGCATCGCCAACATTGTTCCAGTAATGAAGAAAAATGGGACGGTGCGCATATGTGTGGACTTTCTGGATCTCAATAAAGCCTGCCCGAAGGAAGACTTCCCAGTACCGGTCACCGAGCTGATGATAGATAACACATCCACTCACGAAGTCTTCTCCTTCATGGACAGATCATCAGGATACAATCAGATAAAGGTGCATCCTGACGACCAGAAGCACACCGCTTTCCGGACCCCTTTAGGCATATTCTGCTACAAGGTGATGCCCTTCGGTTTAAAGAACGCCGGTGCCACCTATCAGAGGGCCATGAAGAAGATTTTCGATGACCTCATACATGAAATCGTCGAATGTTATATCGACGACCTCGTAGTTAAAAGCAAATCATACGAGGAACATCTAGAGCATATGAAGATCGTATTTCAACGCCTTCGGCAATACAACTTGAAGATGAACCCTCTCAAATGCGCGTTCGGAGTTTCCTCGGGCAAATTCCTAGGATTCATCATCTGACACCGAGGCATCGAGATAGATCCGTCAAAGATCAAGGCGATTATGGAAATGCCTTTGCCAAAGACTCTCAAGCAACTGCGGCCTCTCCAAGGAAAGCTCGCGTATATCCGGCGATTCATAGCCAATCTCTCCGGCAAGCACCGTCCTTATAGTCACCTAATGAAGAAAAGAACCCCTTACGTTTGGGATCAAAAATGCTAAAGCGCACTGGATGAAATCAAGCAATACCTGTAGAATCCGCCAGTACTGGCCGCTCTCGTTAAAGGAAAACCTCTCGTCCTGTATACCACAACCCTCGAAGGTTCGCTAGGCGCATTTTGGGCACAAGAGAATGACCAAGGGAAAGAGAGAGCCCATTATTATCTGAGCCGAGTTCTCTTGGGGGCAGAAAGCAATTACTCTCCTATTGAAAAACACTGCCTGGCATTGATCTTCGCAATAACGAAGCTCAGACACTACGCGTTGGCATATGAAGTCCATCTCATATCGAAGGTGGATCCTCTCAAATATTTGATGTCGAAGGACATATTAACGGGACAACTCACTAAATGGGCCCTGCTATTGATGGAGTTCTCGATAACTTATCGTCCTCTTAAGGCAGTGAAAGGCCAGGCCATCGCCGACTTCCTCGCTGAGCATCCGATACCCGCCGATTCTCCTTTGAACTACGAATTGCCAGACGAACATGCGTTTGACATGATCGATGGGGAGAGAAGAGAGAATAATACCCAATGGGAACTCTACTTCGATGGAGCATCTTCCATGAAGAAGCGCAAACAAAGCACCCCCATGATCAAATCAGGGGTAGGCCTCATCTTCGTGACTCCACAAGGAGGGATAATGCACTTTGCCTTCTCCTTAATAGAGTCGAGGACAAATAATGAAGCCGAATATGAAGCTTTGATAGTAGGTCTCGAGATTGCTATCGACATGGGAATTGAAAACCTCCTCATATACGGAGACTCCCAACTAGTCGTTAGTCAAGTAAACGACGACTATCAAACGTGCAAGCCAGAGTTGGTGAAGTACGGTGAGAGAGTACAGCAACTGCTGATTCAAATTCCTTCCTACGCCTTGGAAAGTATACCGCGTGCGGAAAATGGCAAAGCGGATGCATTAGCCAAGCTCGCTAAAGAACTGGCCGACGAGAACCTCGATGACGTAAGGATCGTTGTGCAAAGCCGTCGGGTTCTTACACCAGCAGAAATATCTCTGGAGTCGTCCGAAGAAAAGGGAACGACGGAGCAAACGGCCCTGCAAATAAAAGACCAGGAAAAGGCTATGGATTGGAGGGAAGTCTTTATAAATTACTTCAAATCCCTTCGATCACCTGAAGATGCATCCTCAAGGCATCAGCTCATGAAACGAGCTCTATCCTTTCCCTTTGTTAATGATACTCTGTATAAGAGATCATTTGATTCTCTATGGCTAAGATGCTTGGGACCTGAAGAGGCAAAAAGAGTCGTCTAAGAAACTCACGACGGACTCTACGGTTCTCACCAAGCCGGACCGAAGATGAAGCTGAAGATTAAAAGGATGAGCTACTATTGGCCTACGATGATTCAGGACTGCCTCGAGTATGCGAAGCAATGCCACTCGTGCCAGATCCATGGGGACTTTATCCACCAGCATCCGAATCCACCACATCCGACAGTGGCTAGCTGGCCGTTCGAAATGTGGGGAACTGACATAATCGGCCCCATCGAACTAGCATCGTCCAGAAGACATCGATTCATTTTGGCGACAACTGATTACTTCTCCAAATGGGCAGAAGAAGTACCGCTGAGGGAAGTGAAGACGGAGAATATCCTCCATTTCTTCAAGACAGACGTCATTTATTGGTTTGGAACTCCGCGACGGATCATCTCCGATAACGGGCCAGCCCACAGAAGCCACAAAATCAGCCGCTTCGCACAACAGCATAACATAGACTGGAGATACTCCTCAGTCTATAATCCCCGAGTTAACGGTCTAGCTGAGGCTTTCAACAAGACCTTGACGAAGATCGTGAAAAAGACGGTGTCTCGAAATAAGAAGGACTGGCATGAGAGACTGCATGAAGCTCTCTGGGCTTATCGAACTACGTTCAAAACGGCCCCGAACACAACGCCGTACGCATTGGTATTCGGTACAGAAGCGGTACTCCCCCTCGAGATAGAGTTACCCTCTCCACGAGTGGCAGTTCATTACGAGCTAACAGACGAAGAAAATGCTCACCTTCGGCTTGAGGAGCTCGATGCCCTTGATGAAACCCGGCTCATAGCGCAACAAAATCTGGAGGCTTATAAAGAAAGATGACACGTTCATACGAGAGATTGACTAGGCCGAGAACATTTCGCCAAGGCGAACTCGTGCTAGTGGTCAAAAGACCTATGATCCCTAATCGCGCCAAACGGGGGAAATTCGAGCCGAACTATGAAGGCCCGTATATCGTAGACAAAGTTTACCAGGGTGGAGCCCACCTACTCATGGACATGCATGGTGAAAGACCTTTCTGGCCAATAAACGGACGATTCCTGAAAAAAATACTACGCCTGACGAGTCACGGCCTACGTCAACGATGGATGATGACGCCTGTGTCCGCTCGCTATCTTCCTAAACCCAAACTCTATAAGTAGTAACTGGCGACGGACCGAAACGTCCTTAAACTAACCATGGACCGAAACGTCCTTAAACTAACCATGGACCGAAATGTCCTTAAACTAACTACGGACCGAAACGTCCTTAAACTAACAATGGACCACTATGTCCTAAAACTAGCTGTTGACCGAGACGTCGATAAACGACTGTGGATTGCAGCATCCCAAGGCTGATACAAAGAAAAGAAAAGAAGAATAAAAGAAAAAAAGAAGAAAAAGAAAACGGTATGTCCATAAGCAAAATGGGCATGGATGAAAACCCGAAAGGGCTCCGTAAGTAAAAACAGCAGGGCTACCGACGAGTTTTGTGAAAACCCGAAAGGGCAAAATCTCGTTAAAAAACACTTGCAGGGTCCTCTCGACCTTGTGAGGAGAAACCACCTGCGTGAGATCCTTATGACTCATAAGTGAGCAACAAACTTAGGGATCCCCACGATTTTTAAGGAGAAATTACACTTGCGAGATCCTCACGACTCGTATGGAGAACCCTCTTATGAGACTCTCACAGCTCATAAGATTCAAAAGTCTTAAGCAACAGGGATATGGGCCTATTCTTAAGCGGCCACCACAACCTCCAATACTGCCCTACAAGCGGCTCAATGCTGACCCTTGTATACAATCCACGGGCGCGAATAAACATTTTCCTAACAAAGTCCCATCCATGACTAGGGATATGTCTGCACAGTGAACATCCCTTATAAGTCCTCTCGACTTATAAGGAGAAAGCACTCTTGTAAGATCCTTATGACTTATAAGAGACTATACACTTAGGAGTCCTCATGATTCCTAAGGAGAAAACGCACGTACGAGATCCTCATGACTTGAAGGGAGAAATACTTTTATGAGACCCTTACGGCTCATGAAGTCAAAAGCCTTAGTCGACAGGAACTTAACCCTGTTTGCTAAGCCACCTTTGTTTGACATTGACAGAGGCAAATGATGATTTTCTCCTGGAAATATTCCAGTTGTAGCGGTGCTGATGCCGAAATCGGTGTCTAATTCTAAGCTTGCAGCGAAAAGCC
This sequence comes from Agapanthus africanus, assembly GCA_030015575.1. Classification (NCBI taxonomy): domain Eukaryota; kingdom Viridiplantae; phylum Streptophyta; class Magnoliopsida; order Asparagales; family Amaryllidaceae; genus Agapanthus; species Agapanthus africanus. The sequence continues at coordinate 523,040,836 of CM057337.1, forward strand.
AGCAAGCCACACATGCATACGAAATAGCCGAAATGATGAGGCAACTTGCAACAAAATCAGCAAGTAAAAATGTATGCATGCAAAATAGTTGAAATGATTGGGCAACTCGCAATAAAAAGCAGCGAGTAAAAATAAAACAAATAGCCGAAATGATGGGGCACCGCAAAAAATAGCCGAAATGATTAGGCAATCGCGATTTTCGCTATATAAAAGCTGAAATGATAGAGCATCGTGGAAAGAAATAAAAATAAATAAAAAAATAAAATTTTTGCCCTACAGGTGATATCACAGCAATCCCTGTATACAATCCAGGGGCGCAAACAAAGAGGGAATCACACCTTTCCTCCCCAGGCTTCACCAGAAGAAGAAGCCAAATCTCAACGGTTCACAGATAGCCTGGAGATCATCTCAACATTCATCTCATTACAACAAACACAACATCAAGCAAAGCGGAGCCGCGGCAACTCCTAGTTCCATGACTCGGCGGTGCACAGATGACTGAGAGTCAAACCCCGACTCCTTAAAATGCAGATAAATTCAACCCTTCCTGGTCACGTAGAACACGGCCTATGTCAATCCTGACCCCGTGGGAAACGTCCAGAGCGGATCCTGGTCCTCGCAGCACACGGCTACGACCCCGTGGGAAGCATCCACAGCGGAGCCTGGTCTTCGCAGAACACGGCTATGACCCCGTGGGAAGAATCCAGAGAAAAATTCCTGGTCATGTGGAACGCGACTTATGTCAATCCTGACCCCGTGGGAAATGTCCAGAGCGGATCCTGGTCTTCGCAGAACACGGCTATGACCCCGTGGGAAGCATCCAGAGTGGAGCCTGGTCCTCACAGAACACGGCTATGACCCCGTGGGAAGCATCCAGAGCAAAATTCCTGGTCACGTAGAACACGGCCTATGTCAATCCTGACCCCATGGGAAACGTCCAGAGCGGATCCTGGTCCTCGCAGAACACGGCTATGACCCCGTGGGAAGCATCCACAGCGGAGCCTGATCCTCGCAGAACAAGACTATGACCCCGTGGGAAGCATCCAGAGCAAAATTCCTGGTCACATAGAACACGGCCTATGTCAATCCTGACCCTGTGGGAAATGTCCAGAGCGGATCCTGGTCCTCGCAGAACACGACTATGACCCCGTAGGAAGCATCCAGAGCGGAGCCTAGTCCTCGCAGAACACGTCTATGACCCCGTGGGAAGCATTTAGAGCAAAATTCCTGGTCACGCAGAATACGACCTATGTCAATCCTGACCCCGTGGGAAACGTCCAGAGCGGATCCTGGTCCTCGCAGAACACAGCTATGACCCCATGGGAAGCATCCAGAGTGGAGCTTGGTCCTCCCAGAACACGGCTATGATCCTGTGGGAAGCATCCAGAGCAAAATTCCCGGTCACGTAGTGTCACGTCCCGAAAGTACGGAATATGACCGGTACTTAAACTACGAACGTCTCGAGGCGTACGTAATCTAAGTAAGCCGAAAACCCAGAAATCCAAACCAAGAAAAGTAGTATAGTGAAGGAAAACCAATTTAAATCAAGTAGTTTTAATAGCATAAGCCGAATTATGCGGTTTTAAAAAAACATCAAATATTTCCTGAAAATTTCGGTAGAGTCTCCTTTGTAAAACTGGCCACCAACGGGATACAACATGAATAGTATACGAAATCAATAAAAAGGCATCCCCAAGCGGGAGCTAGCTCTTCGTCAATCGACGGTCACAACCATACAAGCAATATAATATACAACGCCAACGGCGAGGATCAAAATTCAAAAGGAAACTCAAAACCATAAGAAAACCACAGAAATATAACGCGCGACTCTAAGGTCGAAGGAATAACATCACTGGTCTCTATCTCAAAATAAATACATGTTTGGTTGATGGAACTTCTAGATACAACAGAGTAATAATATACAAGTTATATAATAGGGGGTACGATACAAGTAAACCCACCTACTAGCAAATCACCCGAAGGAAACTATGCCCGCAAGCCGTAATGAAACCTGTGCGGCAAACCTGCAAGAAACTGGGGCACAACGTGGGTGAGTTGCCAACTCGTGAATAGAAAAACATCTACGCACAGAAATCGTATAAATAACGCAACCTAGGTCAATGATCAGAATATATCCTCAAATATATGAATAACATGCAGCCTATAACAATGGCTAGGGTAATATCTAACCCGAGTGTGATCTCATATGCCCGTGTCAGTGCCTCAGGTAGCAATATATCATATGAATGAGGTATGAATGCATGGAACAGAATGCATGTACTGACGAAAACTGCTTTCATAATTCAGTGAGATTTCTGTATTTTAAAAGTGAGGTACCATAAATGAAATCAGCATAAAACAGTGCCCAGCATCGACACAAAACAAGTGTCCAAATATCTCGATATCTCTGTATCACAATCGATGTACGTCAATATCTCAAATCACAATATCTAGGGCGCCGTCAATCCAGACCGGCCCCTACCATCCATCTCAATACCACGACGGTATCCTCCGGATATCCGACGCGTCGGGTAATATCACCGGTCGGTGGTGCTCCCCTGCCGGGCTCAACGTCAACAACACATTCCTCTTGCCCCGGGGTACCGCACCGGGCCGACCATGTACCCGAAACGGTTCCTCCACTCCTCGAATCGGGTCTCGAAATCTATCAGCAAACTCATGGTGGACGACTCATACATCATGGGAAAACCGCACTTTTTATTTTAAAAGAGAAAAGGTTTATTTATGTTTTTGCGGTTTTCCTCCAAATCCAAGAAATCTCATGAAATCCGAATCTAAGTCATCAATAGCATGTAAACAGTGAATATAGGCATGAGAATCCATGAATGCGACACAACAGTGAATAATAACATGCATGAAGTAGTAGGCAATAACTACAATGTCTAACTAGCATTGAAGGCAAGTACACTAATATCATGTCTAAACTATTAGCTAACAACCTATGTCAAATGAAATAGTATTTTCTAAAGTGTTCATGACATGGCAATTACCGATGAAGATGTGTGTGAGCCGGCAAGTAAGTGTACGTGGTACAGACGCGTCATCGGTAATGGTGCTGGTGTCCTAACAGCATGATATTAATAATGCAATAAGAAATTATAATATAAGTACGCGATGCGGAGCGAACAGTAAAAATGAGCGGGAGCTGAATACTAGACGCAACTATAACTAATCTGCACTAATCTAATATAAGTCCTACAAATGGTGCCTTTTGAAATAACACGAATCATGGGGTTTTGAAAGTAGGGGCTATGGTGTTTTTATGAAAAGATACGTCTTTTGAAATATCCATAGGATCCCTTTGGCTGTCTTTAAAAATACCCACGATTCGTTAGTTTTTGAAATAGGTAAGAATCGAATCTAATCTAACAACTAAACTAAACTAAAGGGCTAAGCTAACAAGCTGGACTACAGGTAAGGAAACCGCCTAACATCTGGGTCGATACATATACATACCTGTATATATATTAGTCGGTGATCCCGCCTCAATAATATCATATCCGATACCATATCTATAATCAGACATCCCAGTCAAGAGTGCGGATCAATCATCAAGATATAGCTCGTACGTAAATCCGTCGTACGGCATCCCCAATTCTGGGTACGGGTCAATATCATATTCATCATACTATTCACCTGGTATCCTCTTTATCAAATATCATGATCGGGTACTGATCTACGTCTAGTACAATACTGATACCGCCTAAGTATGCATGCACGTGTGTGAAGCACTACGTCAAGGACCCGCTACAACGTCATGTCGTATCTTAAATACGAACCCTGCTATATCACCGATCTCACGGCCTCAAATCAAATCTCATCGACTCATCATAAATCCCAAGTACTATCCTCATTATCCATGCATGCGTATATGAATGTACATAGGCATAGTCCTATATCCACGCATATATACATATATACACATCCCAATCTGCGCACAAGAAAGTAAAGTATGCAAGTCTGTGTGTGCGTATGTGGGTATAACCACTACTCTAGGGTTTCGTAACTAACCCAAAGCTAAACCATGAACACCTAATCATAACATGAATAAACATTCTCGTATCATAAAACACCTATATAAACATATATATATGAGCTACACTACGGACTGCGGGGGTGCTATACGCCATCCACCCGACTTCTCCCCGTAGATATAAATCTACTCACCTGATCCTCGTTCGCCGGTGCCGACGTCGCCACGCGCTTGCTTGTCGTCTCAAAGTCCACATGGGGTACCTACATATCATAACGCACCGTGTCGTATTAAAATCCGACTCATGACCAAAATGACTCACGAATCCCACATAGGTCAAAACCTATGGTTGCTTCCACAAATCAACCCAAAAACCCTCGACGTCGGCGTACAAATGCCAGACCATCGAGAAAAACCCAAATACACTCATTTGCACATTCATGAACACTAATTTTAATATAAAATAGGTTAAAACTCACAAAAACCCCAAATTCACTTTAAAAGCCGTTTTTCCGAAAAACTAGCAAGCAAAATTACCCGTTTTAGTACAAAATTCGACGTTTAAACAATTCTAGCGGCCATAATACTTATTAAATAACTTAAATAATCCATACAAACCATTCCCACGATTTAATTTCACCAAACCACATACGTTCAAAAAAACTAGTTTGTAAAAATACCGACTTTAACTCTTTTTAATGTAAAATTCACAATTTTAAAAATAAGCTTGGTTTTACATGGTCCAAAGGCATTAAACCACTTATTATAATACTAATAATGACATGAAACCATAATTATATTTTAATCTAAGACATTCAATAATTTTCCAAAAATCTAGTAAGTAAAATAGCTTAAATATTACAATTTCAACTTAACAATTTACAACTAACAATTTGATTATGTTTCACATTCCACAAAAAGAAGAATCCCACTTGCAACTATAATCATACAACAAAACCCTAACTATAATCCAAAACCATCCACTTGAATTTCTAAACTTGAATTCAAAACCCCTTTGTTTATATTTTTTAAACACCTAAACAAGTTTGCTTTAAACATACAACTAAAAATTAACAAATATGGAAGAATTTTTATACCTCATGATCAAGAGATCAACATGAAGATCATGGCCTCCAAAATGCCAAATTTCCTCCAAGATCCATGCTAGCTTGGGCAAAGAAATAATGGGTAGAGATTGGATTTTGTTTTTTGTGGGATTTTTGACTTGGATTTTTGGTGGAATTTTGTGGGTTTTGCAATCAAGTGGAGAAGAATCAAGAGGGGCTATTTTTGTGCAGGTTCGGCCAGAAATTTGTGGGGATTGGGTGAGGGAGGAGAGAGAGTGAGGTGGGGAAAGATAGATCTAGTCAAAGTCCACTCAATTTCTATCATTTTCTATTCTATTCTTTTCTTTTCTTTCTTTTCTTTTCTTTGAAATTCAAGTGGGGAAAAGTGATGGGGCTGCTGAATTCAGCCAAGGGAAGAATTAAATGGGGGTGTGTGAGTGTGGGTATGGGTGTGGGGTGATGAAAAATGATAAATACAATACCCCAAACATCCATTTACACTAAAAAAAAGCCTTTTTTCTTCAATAATTTCTAAACCGTTTTGGCAAACGATTTCGTTTCAAAAACCACATGATAAAATTTTGTTTAATGTTTTATGATGCACAAAATTTGTTTCAACTCATTCCAATTTGTAATTTTCCCTAATTAAATGTATTAGTGACGGCTTAAAATAATAATAAAATAATTTTTTTTTCAGAAAATTTGAAATTTCACCAGTGGCTCAATAAACACCAAATACTAGCAATTACATAGCTAGAATATTTATATTTAGTTTTTATAATAAGATATTTGCATTTTGACTTTTTACAGAAAACCCCCTTATTTTACCGATTTTCCGAAATTTCACCGAAACGATTTTCAAAACGCTACACGTGGAACGCGGCTTATGTCAATCCTGACCCCATGGGAAACATCCAGAGCGGATCCTGGTCCTCGCAGAACATGGCTATGTCAATTCTGACCCCGTAGGAAGCATCCAGAGCGGAGCCTGGTCCTCGCAGAACACGGCCTATGTCAATCTTGACCCCGTGGGAAGCATCCAGAGCAAATCCTGGTCCCATAGAACACGGCTAAAGTTAATCTTGACCCCGTGGGAAATGGCCAGAGCAACTCCTGACCCCGTGAAATGCGGATAATGTCAACCTCATCCATCACTTACGGGTCCTCTCGACTCGTAAGGGAGAAAACTCTTTTGGGAGATCCTTACGACTCTCAGAAGAAAACGCACTTAGGAATCCTCACGATTCCTAAGGAAAAATTACACCTATGGGATCCTCTCGACCTGTAGGGAGAAAATTCTTTATGAGACCATCACGGCTCATAAAATTGAAAAGTCTTAGGAGGCAGATCTTAACCCTGAACCCTAATCCATCGCTGTACTACAAAGAAATCAAAATAGACTATCCACAGAATACACTTACTAAAAGGGACACACCATCATGAAGCAAAATATATCTTTTATTCATGAATCAAAATGAATACAAAGTACAATTTATGAAAGAATAAAAGAAAATATACTCTCATTCAGGAGTATGTACAAAAGAAGAATAAAAAACTATACAATTCTTCAAGTCGGCAAGCGATTTAGTAGATTTTCCAGCTCACCCCTTTTCCGCTGGGCCTCGGCTTCATGATTCATTATCGTCAAAAGACGAGCTTCCGCTTGAGCCTGTTGGGCCAGGTATGAGGCAAGCCGGCCTTTAAGTTCTTTTTCAGTAACCTTATGGGCTTCGACCATTTCACGAGTAAACACGGCGGCTTTATCAATGGATACCACCTCCTTGATAGCCTCTTGAAGCACCCGCCAAAGTTCATATGCTTTAGTGGTCTTTGCCATAAGGTTGGCTTGAAGCTCCCTCGGCGCTTTGGAAGCCAACTCCCTCTCCGAAAACTTGCGGCTAAGCCTTTTCTCGCATGATATCATATTCGCAGCGCATCGCTCAATAAGCCCCTGTAAGCTCGCCTTCGCGGCCACAACCTCCGAAGGAAGGCGTATACATTCAAGAATATGCAAGCAAGCCTCCACCTGCCGAAAAAATTCAACCCAGACTTGTACCAATGTTTCACAATGGTAGGTGGCAAGAAAGGGAAGAGAATCGTTGGCTTCAGCAGCCAACGCTTCGGCCGTGATCAGACTACCAGCACGAAGGTCTTCAATTAGGGCTGACAATGAGTGGAGGCATCCATCCGTTCCGAAGCACGTAGAGCGTAAGGGCCGGGTAGCATGACGATGCGAGACTCCAGCGTAGTTAGAATTGGCAAAGCTGTTAAGATTTATAAACAGTCAGCGAGACTTGTAGGCAAAGAACAAATGGAATGACGTTGAGACTTTACTTACACACAGTCATGCAAGAGAGGTCTGAAGGCTCCCCAGGCCCGTCAAGAATTTCAACCGCGTCATCAGATTCCAGAACTGTAGAAGATATCAATGTTATTATATGAAATAATAATAACACAGTGAGAAGAGGGCAAAAGACACTGACCTTGCCCGGAAGAGAGGACGATGCGTTGAGGAGATATCGCCTGCGGAGAGGCCATCTCCAACAGGCACTGAAAAGACTTCCTGGGAGACAGATCGGCAATAGACGCCACCAATCCATGCAATTCTGAAAAGACAGAAGGGTTCAGATAATGGAGAGATCATTAATGTAAAATATAGAAGGCTACCTTCAATGCTTCTCCCATTATGGGCTGGAAGGATAGCAGCTTCAGCGGCCTCCTCCGTGCCCCCAGGCACATCATCTGGGACGCGAGCCAATGTAACGACTTCTGAGCGAGGAGCAGTGGCCGCCACTGCAGGTTCCAGTGGAAGGACGGTAACCTCGACTATATGTCCCCTAATCTCCGGGCCACCCCCAGAAAGATCCATCGGATCGGCACCCAACAAAGATGTCTCTCTTGGGGGAGCAAGCGCTTGGGGAACGGGAGTCACCAAGGGAGGCTCCATTGCAGGAGCAGCGGTTGCATCGACCCCCTCTACACTGATTAGTGTTTCATTGGGGATATTAGCAGAGTCTACAGTCAAAGCGCGACTCGAATTCCGATCCTCCGCCATCGCCGAAGTCCCTGCAAAGTTTGTACGAAGATAAGGATATATATATATATATATGTATGTATGTATGTATATGAGCAATACAAAATATTTCAAGGAGATACATGAACATACCGATGTGCAAGGGAGCCTCTAATATGGCTTGTTCAAGCCGACGCTCCTTCCTGAGGAGATATGCTCGCCGAGGTTCGAGAGTAGACTCGTGACCACCGGTCTACAATGAAAGTGCGTCCTCGGCGTCGGCCGAAACAGCCTGCTTAAGGACCCTCTCACCCCATTCTTCCAAAGGGCCTATGAATAGCCTCCGTATCGATGGAGGGTCTTCATAAAAAATGACGGCAGGGTAAGGCCTCTTTGGGATCCTTACGTTCTCAGATTCATCTTGCAAACGTCTTATAGCCTCAGCCAATTGTGCGGCTTCCTTGGCAGATGAACCCAGGAAAAGTATACCACCATCCGATTCTTGCATGGCTAGTGGTTCATCTTGAAGAATAGGCTCAGACTCTATTAAAGAGTCGAGCAGATTGGTGACCGTCTTCCTCCGCCTCTTGGGCCCAGAACTAACCGCCGAAGACGATCGTTTCCTTCCCCGTGGAGCTTTGGTACGGCGTTGACCCACTTCGCCTTCAATGTCCTCGCTCAGCGGTGTTACCGATGACGACACGGCCATTGTTGATGCCGCGTCCGATGACACTGCTACTGGCGCCCTATTAGCCCTTGATTAAGCCCTAGTACGCAGTGGAATACCAGCTGTGGGAGTTAAATCCACTTCCGCCGCCTCCAGAATAAGCACAATGCTGGTATCCCTCAAGGGAGGGCGAACTGTTGTACGCGGTTGCGGCGGAACTCCCGTGGCTTGGATCGGAGTAGGAGCCCTATATCCGAGGAGCACCCTCCTCTCCTCGGCAATAATTGGACTGAATCGGTGGAGGTACTGATTGTTGTGTTGTTGCGTGCGTGCGCTTTTAAAAGATAAATCAAAGAATATTAACCGCAATAAAGAATGGCGTCGCTTGGTAGCTAGCCGGTTGAGTACGGGTCGGTCCACAGGGATTTTGTGTATTTTCAAGTTGTTCTAACGAGTTAATTGCAATTGTGGTTGGATTGATTATCACTAAAAATGAAATGAGTTTGATTAGGATTAAAACCTTGATAGGGTTAGGTTTAGGTTAAGTTTGGAAAGTCAATATTCTTCACCGCTTTCTATGCCCTAATTAAGATCTATTCAGGTGTTAAGGTAATAATTAACAAAGTGGATTAGTCCTATCGGGAAGAAACTAGGTTTCTTCCTTTAGGTCCTTGTCCGTTCTTTCTTAACTCTTAATCTAACCTCCATGGAAAACATACACAACCGGTCTTTAACTACGGTATCACCGCTACCTCTTGGGATAGGGTGCCGTAGTGAGCGGTGTGTGTATGTATGTATAGAGTCCTATTAAAATGTATGACGGGCAAGAAAGGGGTGAGAGATTTTCATCTCTCAAACATTTCCCATTCCTAACCCTAACAAGTGAGGAACTACTCACTCATTAGGGAATTGATAAAAGATTTCATTTTTTTGTTTGCTTTTAATTTAACAACTAATTATCTAAACTACGACAAATAAATAAAGTTTATAACTAGGGCAGATAAATAAAATCTATACCAGGGCAGAAAAGAAAATTAACTAAGGCAAGGTAAAAAAAAGACTTACTTTTTATTTCATGCACTCTTCAAACATTACAAGAATTAAAATTCTGAATTTAAGAATTAAAATGAGGCATATGAAGAGGCATGCTCCAAAAAGAGCTTTAGGGTTCCTATTTATAGATTATAGAATCCCTATGGTTTACATCCGATCCCTATCTACATTTACAAAACGACCCTGAGAAGCCTAGTCAACGCGCAACGGCCGCCGCCGTCAATTTTTGCACCGACACGTGCTCACCGTGGCCGCAGATCAGCGGCCATATGCCCTATTTGGCCGCGGATCCGCGGCCATCTTGGAGGCTCTTGGGATGAAATCTTCTGGTGTTCATTCTGTTGCTTTTTACTTGTCTTTTTTCACTTTGTTTCTCAGATTGTCTTCTAGTTTCTTCCAGATTTCCACAGTGCAGAATGTTGTGAACTTTTACCGTTTGCTTCATGTCGAAGTCTTGAACCTTGCGTCGCCTTTGTACTTTGTGAAATTGTTCATTGATCTTCATTTGTCCCTCAAATTGTAGGCATGATCAAGATTCTTCTATTTGTTGGTCGTAGTCTCACTTTTGTATCATCTTTTCATCATTTTCACTGTTTTGTTCCGAGAACCTGTAACCTGCAACTATGTAGCAGACATGGATCAAAAACACCTGTTTATTTTTAAAATGAATAAGAATGGGGAATATAATAATGCAAAATTATGATATGAACAAATACCCCCAAACTTATCTTTTGCGCGTCCTTGAGCAAAACTAGTTTATTCTCGAAAAAACCTAACCTCACTTTCACAGGGAAACGCGATTGCACTGAGCTCGTGCAACAAGCCGTTAAATGTAACATTTCAGAAAATATAAAATATTATTTTTGGAATTTAATATTAAAATAATATTTTTCCCGAAAACTGCCGATTTGCGAAATTGGGGTTTTCGAAAAAGGGTATAAATATATACCAATAATTGTGAAATGATTGGAAATTAAAATGATTTATTCATTTAAAAATATATTTAAAGAATTTTTCGTTTTAAAAATTTATTATATTCAGTTTTGATAAAACCCGATTAGTGCACTACTAATCGCGATTAAGCCAAATCCGTGTTTCTACAGTTTTTCATGGTAAGTGCACCATGACATGTTACATGTTATTTTATGGTGTTGTTTTATTTGGGTATATATATTTTGGTGAGAAAAGAGAAAGAAAATGTGTCATGATGAGTGACGAGAGAGAAAGGAGACAAAATGATGACATGGAAAGTGAGTGGGTGAGAACAAAAGTGAGAGAGGGGGGGCTGCTGCCTTGACCCATTTCCCCCATCATTTTCTATTCCCTCTTCATCTCCCTCAACTCCATATCCCTCCATCTTCTACCCTCTTGATCCACCCCAAAAACCTTGTTAAAACCCTATACCCTTTCACAAAAAAATGATCACCTCCTCACCCTCATCGCTATGAACCAAGAAAGGTCGGATTTTGAAAACTTTGGGACTTCTAGGGTTTTGTTTGGGAGTGAACATGAGGTATATCTCTTTTCATTTAGAGTAGTTGTGATTTCCTAGCTTTTGTTTAAGTTAGAAGTCGTTTAGTGATGGATGTGTGAACTTTGAAATCCCAAGAGAAGGGTTTGGGAAATTGGTGGTGTTTTGTGGCTGTCAATAAGACTTGTGAGGTGATGCTTGACCTGGACCATAGCCTAGAAACCAAAATATGGATTTGGGAATTTAGTTCATGTCGGTTTGTGAGAAATTTGGGTGTGCAGGGAAATCTGGAGCAAATCGGGGGATTTTTTAGAGTAGCAAACAACTCTAGGGGCCAACTTAGGGTATTAGGAGGCCACCTTGACGAGACGGACCCAACCTGAGTAGGGGGACCAGAGGAGGCCAGTTTTTTTGATGATGTGGCCGGCCACATGGTGACATGGGGTGTCGGGGTTGGTTCAGTAGCTCAAATACATCATATACAACACCCTATACTTGTTTGTGCAACTCCTTTTGGCCTGAATCAAAATCTGGAGCACATTAGTGTGGTTTTTGGCTATGTTTCCGTATTTTGAAATGTTTAGTTTTGATATTTGGATTTGTATTTGGTTGTCGCATGTTTGTACATCGACAACAAGGGTTGTTTGGTTGATTTTGTACGCGTATGCTATTGGTTCTAACTTACAAGCAAGGCGCGTGCCGTTTTGGATTTCAGAACTTGATTTTAATAGCGTTGCGATGTGTGTTGTTATTGTAGATACCTTCGCATGGATTCCGAGGTGACGGAGCGTGGCGTCATCGACTTCGGCAAGCGAAGACTAAGGTGAGTAGATCTATATCTACCGGGGAAGTCGGATGGATAGCGTATAGCACCCCCGCAAAGTATTGATGGAAAACTGATTATAGAATATGGTTAGGAAAACTAGATTAGGAAACTAGGGTTATAGTAAAGGATAGTTAGTGATACTATATTAGAAACTAGAGAGTAGTTAGAAGTGATATGTTACTACTATCATAGGATGACGTTTAGCGATATTGCCGTTTAGGGTACTGTAGGACTAGATAGTCGATGTAGATGTATCATCCGAACCATACCTTTTTCTAAACCGAAGAATCATATGTATCTTTTAAATATATACCTTGAGGGATGTTACGGATTTTCAAATCATATCTTTTTCTTAAAAACACCGTAACCCCTATTTTCAAAACTACGATTCGCTTCTTTTAAAAATCTACTTGTATGGTTCGGGTGTGTATGCTAGATTAGATACCTATACTTATAGTATAGATAGAATGTTTAGGCAAACTCGACTTGTTATGAGATATAAATGCGATGAAAGAATATATGATGATATGATAATATGATGATATTTGGTATACGGATGCGAGTCGATCGAGATGATTTATACCCTGCCGGTCCCCTGATATGAGATTATTGCGGACATAGGTACACACACACATACACAAACACATATAGAATGTTGTGAATCATGGATGATAGGCCGTACGTGATTCAGGCCGTACCCTCATTTGTCGTATAGGAAGATAGGATCCCTATTAGCTTAATGCAGTCGTACGATGATTTTCCGTGCGTGATGAGTTTGACTTGATGATTGATCCTTACCCTTGACTAGAGGTTGCCGTACGATGGATCATATCGTACGCGATGTTGTTAGGCTGGATGCCGATTGATAGATGTTAGTGTATATGCCCTTGGGGCCATTATTGTATCATACTAGTTTGTATATTACTTAATGGAAGCTTGGGATATTCACAGTTATATAACAGTCTTGCTAAACATGGTAGTATGCTACTTGGTTTATCTATCTTAATATGTTAGTATACGTATTGATAGATCCCTTAGGATCTTGCTTGACTACCAGCGTTGTGATGAAAGTCACACTAGTAGGGGCTGGGTAGTCTACAAGCACATCCTTTTCCAGGTCCCTAGTCGTAGGATTATCGATGTAAGTCCATGCTACCTCTCCCGGTACTTTCGGGCATGCAGAATTTGGTGAGAAACAATTTTCTAGAGGCGGTAACATGGACTCAAAACCGGATCTTTGTTAAACATCTAACTAACAACCTAACTAGGAGTTGTTAACTACTCGGTTAGGGGGTTATACCTTTCTTTCTTGAACTCCTTCGTCTTCAAGCCTCGATGGTTGTCCGGATCGGCTTCAACCCGTCGTCTCCTTGCGCCGAAAATCGATCCGCCTGAAAACTTCTACCTTTGGCTTCTTCTTCGAACTTTGAAGAAACTAGTTCACTCGGTTTGCTAAACCTTGTGAACTAGAGTGAGTAGAGGAGAGTGTGTTGGGATTTTTCTCTATGGTTCTTACTTCTCAACACATGAGACAAGTGAACCATAGATTAAAGAGAGGGAGAGCAAGAGGAGGAAGATGAGAGCTCAAGAACACAAGAGAGAGAAAGGAAATGAAAGAATGAGCAAGACTTTTCTCTCTTGGCTCTCATAATCCAAAACCATCATAACCTATAATAGCAATCCAGTATTAGTGATGGTTTAAGCTACAATAGCCATATCATTTCATGCACTCATTTTGCACAAGAGAACAAGCAAGCAAAAGTCTTTGCATGAAATGATAGCCATTGTCATCATGATGGTCAACTAGTCCAATCTAGTCAACCGGTCAACAAAGTCAACAAGTCAACAAAGTCAACCCCTCAACAACCATGTCACTATAATACTTAATTAATATTATTGTTAATTACATATGATATTCTCATTAGGGTTGAGCAAAAAGTCAATAGTCAACAGTCAACGGTCAACAACCCTAATGAGAATCCTCTGCCTCTGTCTCTCCGTCAACTGTGCATACACACCCGCATCCGCGTTCCGAGGAACACGAATACATACTAGATAAAACCAATCCCAAAACGTACACTAGGATCTGGCTTAAACCAAAGCCCGCTAGTGTTAACTGTCCGGACACTGTACGTGCATAAGTGCACGGATGTGACCGAACCCTGTCGCAAAACCATGCGACCTGTCGCAAAACCATGCGACCTCTACTCTTTTGCCTAAAGGCGAATAGGTTTCTGTGTGGGACTCTAAGGACTCGACACTACGCTGGCAGTGGGTTTAACCACAGACCGCAAGCGGCACTAGCTGTGCGTAACGGTCCCCAGGTAGATGCCGACAAGAAGACTGACGAGGTGAAAACCATCTGAACTCCTACTGAGCCTGAATGTGACAGTCTCCGTACAGTCCGGTCTGTTCGTCTGATACATCGCATGGAGGGCCTAGGGGGCGGTAAATGTCAGTCCCCTAATAGCGGTACAAGTCATGTCAGAGTGAAGCCCAATACACCCTGAGATAACACTGGAAGCCTACCAGTATATCTCGCTTGCCCTGGCCAGGGACTACTCGTGTAATGGCTCTCGTAGACACAGCGCGATGTCAACCCCCAATACCGGGAGAGACGAATCCTGTCTAACCGTCACTGCCTCCAAGTGCTTCGGGACTGCACCCAAAAACTACCTGTTTGTACGACTCCTTTGAGCCGTGGTAGGGTAGTAATCAAAGTGCAGTGGGAACACAATCGAGGCGAAGTGACAGTGTCAAGTCAGCGGACTAAGCTGTACTCATGTCACCTGGGAACTGATAACTGACGATAGGTATAATACCAACCGGTCAGTTCCCGACGAGTCCTGTCCAGTGTACTCGTAACCTAACGAGTACCCGTATACTATCTCCAGTACGACGTACTGATGGCTGTAGGACAGACCGCCTCCCACTCTGGGATGAGAAGCGCATACGCTAGTCTACTCCGGAGTATCGATGCCCTGTCTCGATAGTCCTGCGACTAGGGACCTGCATAAGGATGTGCTTATAGATTACCCAGCCCCCACTAGTGTGACTGCCATCACAACGCTGGTAATCAAGCAAAGATCCTAAGGGCTCCACTAATGTGTATAGGCGATATACTAAAATAAACACATGTACACATTGAAGTAGAAACAAACTAAGTAGCATACTACTATTTTGAGCAAGATTGTATATACAAGGTGAATATCCCAAGCTTCCATTAAGTAATATACAAACTAGTATGATACAATAATGGCCTCTAGGGCATAAACACTAACAATCTCCCACTTGCACTAAGGCCATGTACTGGCGTATCGAAGACCTATCATCTCGATCAGCCGCTCGAACTGAGTCTGGGGCAAGCCCTTGGTGAATGGATCTGCAGTGTTATCTTCTGAAGCAACCCTCCGAACCTCGATCTCCTGGCGATCCACGATCTCCCTGATCAGGTGATACCGCCTCAAGATGTGTCTGGATCTCTGATGGGACCTGGGTTCCTTCGCTAAAGCTATATCCCCGTTGTTGTCGCAATACAGAGGTATTGGATCAACAATGGACGGAACCACCTGAAGTTCTTTCAAGAACTTCCTCATCCAGACAGCTTCTTTTGCGACATCAGATGCAGCGATGTATTCTGCTTCCATCGTCGAGTCTGCAACGGTTTCCTGTTTGGAACTCTTCCAACACACCGCCCCTCCATTGAGGGTAAAGACAAAACCCGACATGGACTTGGAATCATCCTTGTCACTCTGGAAGCTGGAGTCAGCAAAGGCCTCGATCTGGAGATCTTTTCTGCCATACACCAACAACATCTCCTTAGTCCTTCTCAGGTACTTGAGAATGTTCTTTACCGCTATCCAGTGTTTCTCCCCAGGGTTTGACTGATACCGGCTTACCACACTCAGTGCATAAGCTACATCCGGTCTGGTACACAACATCACATACATTATAGAGCCTACCGCAGAAGCGTAGGGTATAATAGACATGCGATCCCTCTCCAAATCAGTCTTGGGAGACATCTCTTCAGAGAGGGTGATCCCGTGACAAGCCGGCAGGTTACCGCGCTTGGAATCTTCCATACTGAATCTTTTCAGTATGGTGTCGATGTACCTGGACTGTGAAAGTCCTAATATCCTCTTGGATCTATCACGATGGATCCGGATCCCCAGGATGTATGAGGCATCACCCAGGTCTTTCATGGAGAACCTGTGTGACAAGAACCCCTTGACAGATTGTAGCATAGGAATGTCTTTTCCTATTAAGAGAATGTCATCCACGTATAAAACGAGGAATACTACAGTTCTCGCTACAAATCTACTATAGATGCGTGGTTCATCTGGATTTTTGATAAAGCCAAATTCCTTGACTGTCTCATCAAAGCAGATGTTCTAACTCCGCGATGCCTGCTTTAGTCCATAGATGGACTTAAGCAACTTACACACCTTTCCGCTGCTCCCACTCTGAATGAAACCCTCTGGTTGGTCCATATAGACACACTCCTCTAAATTTCCATTTAGAAAAGCGGTCTTTACGTCCATTTGCCAGATCTCATAATCGTGGAAGGCAGCAATGGCAAGAAGGATCCGAATGGATTTCAGCATAGCCACTGGAGAAAAGGTTTCGTCATAGTCCAAGCCAGGTCTTTGACGGAAACCCTTTGCAACAAGTCTAGCTTTATAGGTCTCAACCTGTCCATCTACACCAATCTTCCTTTTGAAGATCCACTTGCATCGTATGGGTTTTACCCCGTCTGGAGCAATGTCCAACGTCCATACTTTGTTGGTGTACATGGACTCCATTTCGTTCCGCATTGCATCCATCCATTTTACCGAGTCAACGCTCTGAACGGCCTGCTGGAAGCTAGTAGGCTCATCATAATCTATGATGCAATCCTCTCTATCCCCGTCTATGAGAAAACCGTAGTATCTCTCGGGCGGATGAGACTGCCTACTACTTCTGCGGAGCGGCGCAGGAATGTCCTGATCTTTCGAACCCTTTGATTCTACTAAGCTTTCAGTAATAGCTCGTGGTTCTGGAATTTCTTCCAGTTCTATTGCGTTCCCACTTATCTGATTTTCCAAAAATTCAGTTTCCAAGAAGTGGGCATGACGAGAAACATAAATCTTTTGTTCCTCTTCGCAATAGAAGAAATATCCCTTGGAGTTCTTTGGATATCCCACAAACTTGCACTGTACTGAGCATGCCTCGAGCTTGTCCGCATGCTACTTTTTGACAAAAGCTGGACATCCCTATGTCTTAATGTGATTAAGATAGGGTCTCTTCCTACACCACATCTCATATGGTGTAGTAGGCACAGTCTTAGTTGGAACTCGGTTCAAAAGGTATGCAGCTGATTCTAGTGCATATCCCCAGAATGATCGCGGTAACTCAGCGTTACTCATCATGGACCGTACCATATCCAATAGGGTTCGGTTCCGTCTCTCCGATACACCGTTATGTTGCGGAGTGTATGGAGGAGTAAGCTGAGAGAGAATTCCGTTCTCTTTTAAATAGTCCAGGAACTCGGCACTCAAGTATTCTCCACCTCGATCCGATCTTAGAATCTTGATACTTTTGCCGGTTTGTTTTTCTACTTCATTCTTATATTCCTGGAATTTTTCAAAGGCTTCGGACTTATGTTTCATTAAGAAGACATAACCGTACCTTGAAAAGTCATCCGTAAAAGTAATGAAGTAATAATAACCGCTTCGCGCATGTGTAGACATTGGACCGCACACGTCGCTGTGTACGAGTCCCAAGAGCTCGCTCGCTCTTACTCCGTGTCCAGTGAACGGAGTCTTTGTCATCTTTCCTTTGAGACAGGATTGACAAGTGGCATACGATTGATATTCGAACGGATTCAAATATCCTTCTGTATGTAATTTCGTCAACCTTCTCTCATTGATGTGACCCAGTCTACAATGCCATAAGAAAGTCTGATTTATTTCCGGAGACTTTCTTTTGTGTGTATTCTGGACATTGAAAATCTGTGGTTGGTTTAATACGTATATACCATTGCTCAATGTACCTGACCCAATCATAACTTGATTAAGGTGAATGTTTACAACATTGCTTACAAACGAAAATTCATAACCTTCTTTAGAAACCAAAGATACAGAAATGATATTACAAGTTGCGTTGGGTACAAAAAAGCAATTACGCAAAACCAAAACATGTCCATCTGACATTCCCAGGTGATAGTCCCCCACGGCCTTAGCAACCATGCTAGCTCCATTTGCAACTTTGAGGGTCATGTCACCTGCCTTCAAAACCCTACGGTTTCTCAACGCCTGCAAAGAATTACAGATATGAGATCCTGATCCGGTATCCAATACCTAGGAAGTAGAGTTTATTGAAAGACAGTTTTCAATAACATACACACCTGAAGCTGAAGCCGCAACCTGCTTCAGTTCCTGTGTTCTGGCCTTCCAAGCCCTGCAATCATTCTTCCACTGTCCCTTCTTATGACAATAGAAGCATTCTTCTTTATCCACAAGCTGCCCCGCTTTCTTTGTTTCTTTTGCATTTGCTTTTCCCTTCGTATCCACTTTACTAACACCGCCCCTTGGTTTGGCGGGGGCTTTCTTCTTCTTTCCCTTGGCTTTCGCCTTGGACCTAGAAGAGGAAGATCCTCCTATAAACAAAGTGGATGTTTCCCTACCTTTCTATAGGGTGCCCTCTGCGCTCCTCAGCATGTTGAGGAGTTCTGAAAGTTCAACTTCCTTTTCTTGTAAGTTGAAGTTCAGGATAAACTGGGCGTAAGTGGAAGGAAGGGACTGGAGAATCAAGTCCGTATAGAGCTCATTCTCCAACGTGGTCCCAAGGTCCGCGAGCTCTTCTATGTAGCCAATCATCTTAAGCACGTGTTCCTCTACCGATGATCCGACGACCAACCTTGCCGAAAATAACTTCTTCGACACTTCGTATCTTGCGATACGAGACTGCTCTCCATACAGTTCTTTTGTATGGAGAAATATGGATTCGAGGTCCATATTCTCGTGCCTCCTCTGATGTTCGTTAACCATAGAGGCAAGCACGAGGCACTTGGCCTTCGCGCAATCGATTTCCCAGGTCTTACGGATTTCCTTATCCGCGACGCTGGTTTTGGGACCTGGGACAAGGGGAGCTTTTGTGGTAAGAAGATACCCCAGCTTGTCGTAAGTGATTGCCATCTTGACATTCCTGAGCCAATCTTTGTAGTTTGGCCCTGTCAGTATGTTTTTATCTAGGAGTAACTTAAGTCCAGTCATGTCGATTGGTCGCTGCAATTAGGAGAGAGAGAAGAAACACTCAGCACGATGCTCTTGCAAGTTTAGAATGGTTTTTAGTTTGTCTAAACAGGATGGCTCCCACTGTTTCTCGAATCCCTCCTCAAACCAAAAAGGAAGAATTAGTCAGGATCAATCTCACCGTACAATACTTGCTTAACCGTTCAGCCAGGCTAGTGTCGGTACTTCGAGGGAGGTTTTCCGACGCTTTCGTGAAATTCCTTAATTTAAGAGCCTCTTTTCCCTGGGGGCGTAGCCCCGCTAACACCTTTCTAGACACCTACTAGGTTTATAGCATTGATCGTTAAGTGAGAAATTTCCCGAGGAGTAGCATATACTCACAGTAGGATCGGGATCCAAATATCATCACGTGACGAAACTGAAGGAATCCTACCAGAATCATCACACTCCAAATGGTATGCAACACTAGCAAGTTTTAGTTCTTTTGAAACTCCCGATGTGGATTTTTGCCCCATGCTCTTATGACCTTGACTTTGGCCAACAAATCATAAGTCACATGTCAAGTTCTACCCGTCATTCTCCAGGTTAATTTGAGCCCACCCGCACATACCCTTGACTTTGGCCAACAAGGTAGAACGACTGCCCCAAACCAACACATCTATCTATGCTGCACATGAATACCCAATAGCTACCAATCACTATGCCTTGACTTTGGCCAACAAACATAGCTTGAATACTGATCAGTCGAAAATATTGCATATTTTAACCGGCAATTTCCTTATCATTTGCATCCATATAGAAGTGTACGGTATTCATAATTCACATATTAGCAAATCGGTCGCAAAATATCAGATTACATGTATTCGACCTTAAAAGCGGCATTTCTAGGGAAATTGACTGCATTTCATCACATGGCATATTTTCTATATCTTGCAACCCGTGTTTCAAAGTCTGTGCAGGAAAAGAGAAGCTTGCTCGATCATTACATTGCTCGACCATTACAATTGCTCGTAAACTCACTAAATTCAAATCTGGTACTAATCCAAAGGAGCAATCACAATTCAGCATATCAGACAAAGCCTCAAACAGCAGTCTAAGTACACAGAAGAAGACCCAAAGGCCAAGCCTTCAACATAGCCGCGGATCCGCGGCATATGCTTGCTAAGGCCGCGGATGCGCGGCTCATTGATGACATCATCTCCTCAATTTCAGTGCACAACTCCTGTTCCAGGGCCCACATTCCATAAATGCACACAAACTTCCAGAAGACTCCAGATAGTTCTACCAGATCAGCAAATACTTTGAGCTTCACTAAACTAGCCTATTATTCTAGAACTTTCCTTAAACCCTAGCTTAAACCCTAAGCTAACTCCTAACAAACTCCTTCTAGAAACTCTTCAACAAACTTTAGGAGGGAAAGTTCCAATTCAAACCTAAGCCTAGGGTTTGGGTGTTCTATAAATAAGACCCTAGGCTCACTCATTATTCATGTTAGATCTTGGCAACCTTGGGAAAGCTTAGAAAAATCAATCTCTTTCTTCATCCCCTCTTCCTCAAGTTTAGTGAGAGAGCTTGTAGGAAACCCTAACCCTAAATCCAACCACAATTCAAGATCTTGAGTGCAAGCCAAGCAAGATGTCTTCAACCCTTTTATGAGCCGAGCCGATCTTCAATCGGGCAAGAGATCAAAGTAGATCCACGATCCACGGAGACGAGCGAAGCCGAGTCAACGATCGATTTCTTCTTCTTGTAGATCTTGAAAGAATGTATTGAAATTGTTGATTAAATAAAATGTGATATTCTTTTATCTTGTTTTCTTTAAATTCCGCATCTTGTTATCTTTACAATTCTTGAATATTGTCTGTGTGGTGATGTGTGAATAAAACTCCGCTCGTTAAGGAGTCGAAACGATCTTTAGTATGATGATGTAACAAATTTGCAATCGATTCTTGAATCCCACGAGTTTGTAAACCCTAGCAAGTTCAAGAATCGACGACCCAATTCGTTGCGATGCTTTCTTGATCGACATCGCTCGAGATTGGGGAGTTCCGATCGTTTCTTGAAATTGCTAGAGGCTAGAATATAAATGGTATCAACGAAAGAACAAAGGTTAAGAGATGAAACCCTAATTTCATCAAGAAAGCCCTAACTCTCGTCGATCACCATTGATCTAGTATCAATTCTTCGAAGGACAAGAACACGAAACCTTTTAGATTACATCACATCTAAAGATCCGATCGATTCCTACGAGCCTTTCTTATATTCTTGATTGTTGATTGGAAATATTATCGAAACACCGATTCTTGATTGTTTATAGTTTCTTGATTCTTGCATAAGAATAGTGACACTCGAATACAAATCATTCTTGAATCATGTTTTCTTTTATTGTTGCTTAACATTTCATTTCAAACGTACCAAAATACAAGTGAATCGTGCAATCCCTGTGGACGATCCGCACTCACTACAAACTACATCCGACACCGTAGTTTGATTGCGGTCAAAATAGTTTTTGGTTGTGAAGTTCTTTACAAATTTCTCTATATACTACACAACGGGAAAAAACGATCAATCAAAATGGCGCCGTTGCCGGGGATCGCGCTAATTCATTTGCAATTTTAGTTTGAAGTGAAAGAATTATTACGTTTTACTTCTTGAAATCAAAATTCGTACAAACTCTTACACGTGTGTTGTGATTTGATTGCAAGGTGATCTGGAGCATTCTGTGCTGTGATAAAATTGTTTGGAGAGTACCAGAGAACAGAGGGAAGCAACAGCAAGAAGCTGTTGAAATCTTGTGCAGTGAACCCACAAGCTAGGCGCGGAAGCGCGGCATTTAGGTGGTACCTGCGGCGGAACCGCGGTCCCACAGAGGGATCTCTGTACCATCTTTCTTCAGGTGATTTCTTTCTCTCTCCCCTCTCCTGTTTTAGCTCCAACTAACCCTTTGCTGCAGGATTCTTTGCAAATAAATCGCAGCGCGCAAAAGCAAAATAAAAATTCGTGTGTGATTTTGATTTCTTGGTTGTTTGCATTCTAATACGGAAATTTAAGGGGCACGGCCAAATACAAATTAGGTGGGGATTTCATTACCCTTCCTAGGCCCCGAAAATCGCAAAACTTGCATCCGCATTACCCTCATTAACTAAAAGAAATCTAGAGAAGACTCTAAGGACTGTCGCGCTCAATAGGACAAGAGAAGGCCGTGGGTAATTCATTGCTTATCCGCGTTTTCTTGTGGTGCCTAAGGCGAGTGTGTCTAAGGCTAGTGGTTATTAATTAGGCCCACTGTAGTGGTGGTTCCTTCCCACTTACCTGGCACTTATCCGGCCACAGGGGGACAAAGAGGCAGTGGAGGATTCTATCCTGCGACTTGTCTTTTGGCAGTTAGGAGCGGTCTAGAGCCGGACCTAGGTGACCACTAGATTCTAGGGTTGTGTGCTGCATTTGTTTTGTCGCATCATTTTTTCAAAACCCGTCCCTTTTTCAAAAGCAAACACCGCATTCATTCATCCCTAATTATAAGTCAACGCTGCCACTTGTACTAACTCTTTTTAGTGCAAGATAGGCTGGACACGGGATTCTAGTGCCCGTTTAGTCCGCGTACCTTTTATCGACTCTGAAGTCGATAATTCTCCATTTACCTTTTCTTTACCCACTACCACATCCACACCGATGGATCCGAATCCATCGAACTTCTTTAAACCTAATCTGCCGCCGTCCGTTGGTGCGCAGAATCCTCCCCACATTTCTCTCCAGGAAAGATGCTATCCACATAGAGGTCCTCTTTCGACCTGCTTATCCACACCACCAGCCAATGGGGATAACTTTGAGATTAAGCCCCAGTATATCAATCTTTTACCCAAATACCACGGACTCGAGACCGAGGACGCTTACGTTTTCATTACCAAATTTGAAAACGTATGCGCAATGATGGGTACGTCACAACTTTCAGTGGATGCGATGCGTCTACGACTTCTTCCATTTACATTGTGCGATATAGCCGAGAAGTGGCTATATAACACTACCGCACATTCTATTACGAATTGGGAAGAATTCGTCGCTGCATTCCTTAAGAAATTTTACCCAATCCAAAAGACGGCTCGAATCCGTAGCGAACTGAACCAATTTGCCCAGCTCCCTGCCGAACCATTTTCAAAATACTTTGAACGTTTCAAGGATCTATTGGTTCAATGTCCTCATCACGGCATCCCGAGATGGGAGCTTTGCCGAATCATATATGAGGGCAGTAACCCTAACACTAAACAGAGCATTGAAAACATGTGTCAAGGTACTTTTATGACCAAAGATGATGGGGAAGCTTGGCGATACTTAGAAGAGTTCGCTGAAAAATCACTAATTTGGGAGAGTGGAACCCAACCATTGAATAGGGGTGGCGTACACCAGATAGATGTGTCCATAGGTGTTCGTGCTGAAATGGCAGCAATGCAAAAGAAGCTCGACGCTATGGAACACAAATTTGCAGCAGCCTCCCTAAACCCAGTATCACTCCCCAAAACTGTTTGTGGGTGCTGTTCTGATCCGTCACATTTAACGGAAGAATGTCCATTAAACTCTGCGTTTCAAGGTCACGAGCATTCTAATGCCGCATTTCAAAGACCTCGAAACGATCCATATTCTTCCACGTACAATCAGGGTTGGAGGAACCACCCGAATTTTGCTTGGAACCAAAACCAATCTCAAAACACGGTTCCAAACACGAATAATTTTCAAAGGGCTCTTCCTCCACCACAACAGCAACCCCTTCAACTCACTCAGCACCCCTATCAGTCACAAAATTTCCAAAACCAGGGCAACACTCCTGCACAGTCTAATCCTATGCAGTCCTGTTCTGACGAGTTCTCTCAATTCACTCAAACCATGAAATCACTTTTATCAAATTTCATGGATGTTTCGACTGAGGTTAGATCTTCCGTCAGTGAAATAAAGAAAAACTCAGCGTCCCAAGCTGAGAGTATTCGCACGATGGAAGCTGAAATCGCACGCTTAAAAGCCGAAATGAGTGCGAGAGAAAAAGGGAAACTTCCCTCTCAACCCCTACAGAATCCTGGGCATTACAATGTAAATGCCATTACAACGTTGAGATCGGGAAGAGTGCTGAACAATCATGTCGGGGAAGGTATTGTTGATACTGAAAATCAAATCAACACCCCGGCTGAGTCTTTTCCACACACACACACTTCACCTTCTGATCCTTCTTCTTCTACCAAACCACCTTCGCACGAGCCTATTCTCCATTTCCCTCTAGGCTCAACACCTTCACCCAACCCTTATAGTTCTCCACAGACGGTCCCCACACCTCCTTTGGGACCTCGTCTACCCCCCTTTCCTTCTCCTATGATGGACCCCGCGCTTATTGCGAAAGCTCCTTACCCGAACCGGCTAAGGGCTAACAGAACGAGTCCTCATATGGAGAAAATTTTAGAGATGTTCAAACAGGTTAACATCAATATCCCTCTCCTAGATGCGATTCAGCAAGTCCCCGCTTATGCGAAGATTCTTAAGGACTTGTGCACTAGGAAGAGGAAGACCCAAGTGCCAAAGAAGGTCTTTATGTCTAATAATATCAGCACTGCTTTTATACCCCAGCTTCCAAAGAAAAGAAAGGACCCAGGTTGTCCTAAAATATCGATTTCGATTGGGGGTAAAAACATAAATCGTGCTCTTTTAGACCTTGGCGCAAGTGTTAACCTGTTACCTTATTCTGTCTATGAGCAATTAAGGATTGGAGAGCTGAAACCTGCTCATTGCACTCTCCAGATGGCAGACCGATCTATCACCAAACCAAGGGGTGAATTAGAGGATGTGTTGATAAAGGTCGGGGAATTTGTTTTCCCTGTAGACTTCATTGTACTCGACACACATCCTGTAGCAAACCCCCGGGGCCAAATTCCGGTGATTCTAGGTCGTCCTTTCCTTGCCACTTCCAACGCTGTTATAAACTGTAGAAATGGTTCAATGAACTTATCATTTGGAAATATGACCATTGAACTAAATATCTACAAAGTTGGAAGTCAGCCATCAGAACCCTCTGCTCATATTTTAGATGTGTGCTCTGTCCATGAGATCGCTCCCGACAGTTGTGGAGCTGAGGATCTTTGCTTTACTGATCTCGATGACATTAGCACATCTCTGCTTGACCTTGCACTAGATCTTAGTGAGGACACTTTACCTACACATGAGTCCTGCACTTCTGACTTTTCTCCACCCGAGTCTGTATCTTTCACAGGCTCTGAGCTTCTTTGTAGATCCAAAAATCAATCTATGACCCTTCCTTCTATCATTTCTCCGCCTGAGTTAGATCTAAAAATTTTACCTTCTCACCTGAAATATGCATATCTAGGTGAGAATGAGTCTTTACCGGTTATCATATCCGCTTCTCTTGCATCAGAGCAAGAGAATGCCCTTTTATCGGTATTGAGATCTAACAAGGAGGCGTTTGGTTGGAGTATGGCGGACATCAAAGGGATTAGTCCCTTGATAGTTGAACATCATATACATGTGATGGATGATGCCAGACCGACCCGAGAACCACAGAGACGGTTAAATCCCGTCATGAAGGAAGCTGTCATGAAAGAGATCGTCAAATGCTTAGATAGTGGTATTATATACCCCATCTCCGATAGCCAGTGGGTGAGTCCTATACATGTCGTTCCTAAGAAATCCGGCATCACAGTTATCACAAATGAGGCGAATGAGTTGATTCAGACACGTGCCCAAACTGGGTGGCGTGTATGTATCGATTATAGAAAACTCAACGCTGCTACGGGGAAAGACCATTTTCCTCTACCATTTATTGATCAAATGCTGGAACGCTTAGCGGGACGACAATATTATTGTTTTATGGACGGATACTCAGGCTACAATCAGGTCCCCATCGCCAAAAAGGATCAAGATAAAACCACTTTTACTTGTCCTTTTGGTACCTTTGCTTACAGTTGCATGCCCTTTGGGTTATGCAATGCTCCCGCTACCTTTCAGCGGTGTATGATGGGGATATTCTCTGATATGGTGGAGAATTTTTTGGAGATCTTTATGGACGATTTCTCGATTTTTGGAGACTCTTTTTCTGATTGCCTTGCGAATCTTGACGCTGTTCTTACTCGTTGCAAAGAGAAGAACTTGACATTAAACTGGGAAAAATGCCATTTTATGGTCCAAGAAGGAATAGTCCTTGGACATGTCATTTCACAGAAAGGCATTGAGGTTGACAGAGCTAAAGTAGATGTCATTCAAAACCTGCCTCATCCCAAAAGCGTCAAAGATATTCGCTCTTTCCTTGGCCATGCGGGCTTTTATAGGAGATTCATTAAGGATTTTAGCAAAATTGCTAGACCTTTAACACTACTCCTGGCCAAGGATACGACCTTCCATTTTGATTGGGATTGCGAGACAGCTTTCGACTCACTTAAACACTCACTCACTTCAGCCCCTATTTTATCATCACCAAATTGGGACTACCCCTTTGAGCTGATGTGTGACGCATCTGATTTTGCAGTAGGTGCAGTCTTAGGACAGCACATCGAAAAGATGCCACACGTGATATACTATGCTAGTAAGACCCTGAATGATGCGCAAATCAATTATACAACCACCGAGAAAGAGCTTTTAGCGGTTGTATTTGCATTAGAAAAATTCAGGCCTTACTTAATCGGCTCACCTATAGTTGTGTATACTGACCATTCCGCTTTAAAACATCTTCTGGCGAAGAAAGATGCAAAAGGTCGACTAATACGTTGGATCCTTCTTTTACAAGAATTCGATCTTGTTATCAAAGATAAGAAAGGATGTGAAAACGTAGTAGCTGACCACCTTTCACGCATCGTTTCTTCCCCTGTGACCCTGCCGATCAATGATTCATTCCCTGACGAACAGCTCTTGAGCGTATCCGCTGAACCATGGTTCAGGGATATTGTGAACTATCATGCCACGGGACTGATACCCAGTGATTGGTCAAAACAGGACAAATATCGTTTTCTTTCCCAAGTAAAACACTTTTACTGGGATGAGCCCTATTTGTTTAAATATTGTCCTGATCAGATCATTCGCCGGTGCGTCCCAAATGAAGAGTTCAAGAGTGTTCTTTAATTTTTCATGATCAGGCTTGTGGGGGTCACTTTGGTCCTAGAAAGACAGCGGAAAAGGTTTTGCAATGTGGATTTTATTGGCCGACCTTATTCAAGGACGCATTTGAGTATTGCAAAACCTGTACACAATGTCAGTATACGGGTAGAATATCCCAAAGGAATGAAATGCCTCAGCAACCCATCTTGGTTGTTGAAATGTTCGATGTTTGGGGCATTGATTTTATGGGTCCTTTTCCCAACTCCTTTGGGAATCTGTACATATTGCTGGCGGTTGATTATGTCTCAAAGTGGGTAGAAGCCATTCCATGTCGCACTAATGACAGGAAAGTTGTCATTAAGTTCTTAAAAGAGAATATCTTCTCGCGATTTGGACACCCACGCGCTATCATTAGCGATAATGGGACACACTTCTGCAACAGGTCTTTCGAGACTCTGATGCGTAAATACTCAATCAACCACCGTCTTTCTACACCCTATCACCCCCAAACAAGCGGGCAGGCTGAAATCTCAAACAGACAAATCAAACTTATCCTGGAGAAAACTGTTGCTAAAAATAGAAAAGACTGGTCGACCAAATTGACGGATGCTCTTTGGGCATTCAGGACTGCATATAAGACCGACCTAGGAATGTCTCCATATAGGATAGTGTTTGGAAAAGCATGTCATTTACCTGTCGAGATAGAGCATAAAGCATTGTGGGCTATAAAAGAAATAAATTTTGATCTAAACCTTGCTTGCAACTTTCGGAAGCTGCAACTTAACGAGCTAAGCGAACTCCACGATGAAGCTTATGATAATGCTGTAATCACAAAGAATAGGACTAAGGTTTTTCATGATAAAAACATTTTGAGGAAAACATTTTTACCTGGTCAACAAGTCCTTCTTTATGATTCACGATTACACCTTCACGCGGGTAAGCTCCGATCTCGATGGAAGGGACCTTTTGTTGTGCGGTCTGTATTCCCGCACGGGGCAGTAGAAGTTGAAAATGTTTAAAACGACATTGTTTTCAAAGTAAATGGACATAGACTAAAGCCGTATTTTTCCACTGACCCCACGGAGGAGCTCTTGTTCTTACAAGAGCCAGTTTATTTGGATTAAAATTCCTCCATCTCACCTTCATATCCTGTATATCATTGCATTATCTTTTGAATGAAGGTGAGTGAAAGATAAGTTTGGGGGAAGTTCTTCACTTATATATTTTGCCCCCACTAATAATTCCCCCCAGATTTACAGGTTTATAGATATAGCTGTCGGCAACAGTGAGGACACTGTTGAAAACAAGTTTGGGGGAGGTTTGTGCTTATTTTTGCATCATTTGCATATCATCTGCATAAGCACAAAACATTTCTTTAAAAATCTATAAAAATTGAAAAATTTTCAAAACCCATAAAAATTTAAAAATTTTCAAATATAAAAATAATTTTAATATTTACACTTTTTGTATATAAATAAGATAATGAAAGTTTAGAAAGTGAAAAGTTACATCCATGAGATTAGAAAAATTTTAGAAAACTAAGAAAATTAGAAGTTTTCTCATACGAACTAGTAATAAGTAGTTATGAGCCGTTGTCCCAAGGGTTAGTAAGATGAAGGACGTCACTAATCTGAGGATAAAAATAAGTCTGAAAAATAGTTTCTATTCTGGAAGCCAAACATTTTGAACGTTGCTACCCTGCTATTCGCACTTACACACGTCTTGAAGCCTGGGATAGTAGAGGATACCTTGAAATGCTCTGGTCTTAAAGCCAAAAGTATGAAAAAAAAATATGGTGAGAAAAATGGACACTGGTTTTGTTATCACCAAGGGAATAAAAAAATATATAGCGAGGGTGCCTCTTCATCTAGTGCCCTAAGGCCAACTGGTCTGGGAGTCACTGCTATACCTAAGGTGGTGCAAGACTAGGAAAATACACCAAATAAGCAAGCACATGAGTAATCGGTCGGTTAGTACCTCAAGAAGTATTAACGGTCGCATGAAAATGTGTGAGCTCATCGAAAAAAAGAAAAAATATATATATATAATACTGAGGTTGATGGGCAAGAGTATGATAGCTTGAATTGAATTCTCCGGGTGTAGGGATGTCTTTACACACACGCAGGGTTATATGATCGATGTTTGGAAGAAAGATAGGAATGAAGAATAAGACGATGTTTTATTGAGGGAGGACGGGATTTCTAACATCTTTTCATGACCATTAAGATAGGGCTCATGACAACCGAAAAGCTAGCTTAGTTGGAAACCCTAATTTTCAAAGCTTTTCTTTTACGATTCTTTTCTTTAAATGTAATATTCATGATCTTGCTTTTATTATTGGATTTTGTGGGTGCAATCCGCTGAAAACCCTCAGGAGACAACACTCCTCCTACTAGGGACACCTAGAGGTTTAAAGGCTTGTTGCACGTGCTCAGTGCAATCGTGTTGCCTACGAAAGTGTGCTAGTTAGTTTTTTCTCTTTCTTTATTTTCTCCTTCTCTTTTTAATAAAACATTCGCTCGAGACGATCGAAATTAAGTTTGGGGGTATTTGATCAGTTGCAAATATTGCATATTTTAACCGGCAATTTCCTTATCATTTGCATCCATATAGAAGTGTACGGTATTCATAATTCACATATTAGCAAATCGGTCGCAAAATATCAGATTACATGTATTCGACCTTAAAACCGGCATTTCTAGGGAAATTGACTGCATTTCATCACATGGCATATTTTCTATATCTTGCAACCCGTGTTTCGAAGTCTGTGCAGGAAAAGAGAAGCTTGCTCGATCATTACATTGCTCGACCATTACAATTGCTCGTAAACTCACTAAATTCAAATCTGGTACTAATCCAAAGGAGCAATCACAATTCAGCATATCAGACAAAGCCCCAAACAGCAGTCTAAGTACACAGAAGAAGACCCAAAGGCCAAGCCTTCAACATAGCCGCGGATCCGCGGCATATGCTTGCTAAGGCCGCGGATGCGCGGCTCATTGATGACATCATCTCCTCAATTTCAGTGCACAACTCCTGTTCCAGGGCCCACATTCCATAAATGCACACAAACTTCCAGAAGACTCCAGATAGTTCTACCAGATCAGCAAATACTTTGAGCTTCACTAAACTAGCCTATTATTCTAGAACTTTCCCTAAACCCTAGCTTAAACCCTAAGCTAACTCCTAACAAACTCCTTCTAGAAACTCTTCAACAAACTTTGGGAGGGAAAGTTCCAATTCAAACCTAAGCCTAGGGTTTGGGAGTTCTATAAATAAGACCCTAGGCTCACTCATTATTCATGTTAGATCTTGGCAACCTTGGGAAAGCTTAGAAAAATCAATCTCTTTCTTCATCCCCTCTTCCTCAAGTTTAGTGAGAGAGCTTGTAGGAAACCCTAACCCTAAATCCAACCACAATTCAAGATCTTGAGTGCAAGCCAAGCAAGATGTCTTCAACCCTTTTATGAGCCGAGCCGATCTTCAATCGGGCAAGAGATCAAAGTAGATCCACGATCCACGGAGACGAGCGAAGCCGAGTCAACGATCGATTTCTTCTTCTTGTAGATCTTGAAAGAATGTATTGAAATTGTTGATTAAATAAAAGGTGATATTCTTTTATCTTGTTTTCTTTAAATTCCGCATCATGTTATCTTTACAATTCTTGAATATTGTCTGTGTGGTGATGTGTGAATAAAACTCCGCTCGTTAAGGAGTCGAAACGATCTTTAGTATGATGATGTAACAAATTTGCAATCGATTCTTGAATCCCACGAGTTTGTAAACCCTAGCAAGTTCAAGAATCGATGACCCAATTCGTTGCGATGCTTTCTTGATCGACATCGCTCGAGATTGGGGAGTTCCGATCGTTTCTTGAAATTGCTAGAGGCTAGAATATAAATGGTATCAACGAAAGAACAAGGGTTAAGAGATGAAACCCTAATTTCATCAAGAAAGCCCTAACTCTCGTCGATCACCATTGATCTAGTATCAATTCTTCGAAGGAAAAGAACACGAAACCTTTTAGATTACATCACATCTAAAGATCCGATCGATTCCTACGAGCCTTTCTTATATTCTTGATTGTTGATTGGAAATATTATCGAAACACCGATTCTTGATTGTTTATAGTTTCTTGATTCTTGCATAAGAATAGTGACACTCGAATACAAATCATTCTTGAATCATGTTTTCTTTTATTGTTGCTTAACATTTCATTTCAAACGTACCAAAATAAAAGTGAATCGTGCAATCCCTGTGGACGATCCGCACTCACTACAAACTACATCCGACACCGTAGTTTGATTGCGGTCAAAATAGTTTTTGGTTGTGAAGTTCTTTACAAATTTCTCTATATACTACACAACGGGAAAAAACGATCAATCAAATACTATTGACCATTCATGTGAAACGACGGAGGGCTACGAATGGTTTTGGCGAAACCGTGAACGTAGTGAACTTGATATAATCGATGGAACGAGATAGCTTTCAAAAGGAGTGGTTCATGCTCCGCATTTAAAAGTTTGGTTTTGAAAAGAACCGAGTGGTTTTTCAAAGTGTTCCAACGACTTTTACTTGGTTTATTTTCTTGCATTAGTTCTTTTAATGCGTCCCATCATTTAATCCTACCATTGCAGAAAACAACCAAAATATGACGTACGCTTATGCCATTCGCATTCGCCACGGGGCCCCGTCATTACCCGTTAGGTTACTTAACTAACGACAGAGCGGGGGCTGGGCTAGCGCGGCTGTAAAACATAAGCAACGCCTAAATAATATCATATAGATATATTGCAATGATAGCCATTTCAGATCACAGATGAACACATTGGATATACTAGGAATCCGCAATTCGCACGAGCCTGTAACGAAAAGCAGATTACACGGTCGCGGTGAATAGCCAATACCCCACCAAAGACCTCTACGGGTGCGGCAAACTACCCGCCAAGTACCCGAAGCGAAGCAACCTCCCTCAACTCCGTGAGTAGGCCACTCGGCACTTTGGGATACCCGGTAGTTTGTGCACCCCCTCCATGGGTCTATCCTAGAAGCAAAAACAGTAAAAAGAAATTATACAATGACGGCTACAACCCCGACCCGGTTGTGCGGCCATACAAATAATTATTACATCAATTTACAAATTTACATGAATTGAAAGAAAAGAAAACTCTCGTCTCACAACCCCCGGCTATTCACCCGCGACAATCCAATGAATTCATATACACATTCCAATGACATTACAGATCACAGATTTTTATAACCCCCACTAATCGACATATAGCGATTAGCAGACGTTCAATACAAATATCACATCACAGATAAAAACCCGTCAGCTCAAGTCTTTAGAAGTTCGATCAAAAATACGGATTTTTAGGCCTCAAACATAAAATTTTCGTTCTGGAAAATCTGGGCTGAAAAGACATATTCCAAAAATCCCAAAACAACCCCAGAAATACACTGCACAAAGTTTGGACCTCGGCCGAGTCAACTCGGCCGTGGAACCGCGGCGCTTTCATCGGTTCGTGGGACTAAATTTTGTGGTTATTCAATAAAAAGCCTGAGCCGATTTTTAAGATGAAATTTATCAATTTTTGAACAGAAAAAAAATCGGCAGAAACTTGACATATCGGGTTCGTTTCGTGACTTTTTCTTTGATCGATCTTCTAGTTACTTTGCTAACATGTTAGATAGAGTTTAACTAGGCTCTGATACCACTGTAAGTCTATGCTACCTCTCCCGGTACTTTCGGGCATACGGAATTTGGTGAAAAACAATTTTCTAGAGGCGGTAACATGGACTCAAAACCGGATCTTTGTTAAACATCTAACTAACAACCTAACTAGGAGTTGTTAACTACTCGGTTAGGGGGTTATACCTTTGTTTCTTGAACTCCTTCGTCTTCAAGCCTCGATGGTTGTCCGGATCGGCTTCACCCCGTCGTCTCCTTGCGCCGAAGATCGATCCACCTGAAAGCTTCTACCTTTGGCTTCTTCTTCGAACTTTGAAGAAACTAGTTCACTCGGTTTGCTAAACCTTGTGAACTAGAGTGAGTAGAGGAGAGTGTGTTGGGATTTTTCTCTATGGTTCTTGCTTCTCAACACATGAGACAAGTGAACCATAGACTAAAGAGAGGGAGAGCAAGAGGAGGAAGATGAGAGCTCAAGAACACAAGAGAGAGAAAGGAAATGAAAGAATGAGCAAGACTTTTCTCTCTTGGCTCTCATAATCCAAAACCATCATAACCCATAATAGCAATCAAGTATTAGTGATGGTTTAAGCTACAATAGCCATATCATTTCATGCACTCATTTTGCACAAGAGAACAAGCAAGCAAAAGTCTTTGCATGAAATGATAGCCATTGTCATCATGATGGTCAACTAGTCCAACCTAGTCAACCGGTCAACAAAGTCAACAAGTCAACAAAGTCAACCCCTCAACAACCATGTCACTATAATACTTAATTAATATTATTGTTAATTACATATGATATTCTCATTAGGGCTGAGCAAAAAGTCAATAGTCAACAGTCAACGGTCAACAACCCTAATGAGAATCCTCTGCCTCTGTCTCTCCGTCAACTGTGCATACACACCCGCATCCGCGTTCCGAGGAACACGAATACATACTGGATAAAACCAATCCCAAAACGTACACTAGGATCTGGCTTAAACCAAAGCCCGCTAGTGTTAACTGTCCGGACACTGTACGTGCATAAGTGCACGGATGTACCGAACCCTGTCGCAAAACCATGCGACCTGTCGCAAAACCATGCGACCTCTACTCTTTCGCCTAAAGACGAATAGCTTTCTGTGTGGGACTCTAAAGACTCGACACTACGCTGGCAGTGGGTTTAACCACAGACCGCAAGCGGCACTAGCTGTGCGTAACGGTCCCCAGGTAGATGCCGACAAGAAGACCGACGAGGTGAAACCCATCTGAACTCTTACTGAACCTGAATGTGACAGTCTCCGTACAGTCCGGTCTGTTCGTCTGATACATCGCATGGCGGGCCTAGGGGGCGGTAAACGTCAGTCCCCTAATAGCGGTACAAGTCGTGTCGGAGTGAAGCCCAATACACCCTGAGATAACACTGGAAGCCTACCAGTATATCTCGCTTGCCCTGGCCAGGGACTACTCGTGTAATGGCTCTCCTAGACACAGCGCGATGTCAACCCCCAATACTGGGAGAGACGAATCCTGTCTAACCGTCACTGCCTCCAAGTGCTTCGGGACTGCACCCAAAAACTACCTGTTTGCACGACTCCTTTGAGCCGTGGTAGGGTAGTAATCAAAGTGCAGTAGGAACACACTCGAGGCGAAGTGACAGTGTCAAGTCAGCGGACTAAGCTGTACTCATGTCACCTGGGAACTGATAACTGACGATAGGTATAATACCAACCGGTCAGTTCCTGACGAGTCCTGTCCAGTGTACTCGTAACCTAACGAGCACCCGTATACTATCTCCAGTACGACGTACTGATGGCTGTGGGACAGACCACCTCCCACTCTGGGATGAGAAGCGCATACGCTAGTCTACTCCGGAGTATCGATGCCCTGTCTCGATAGTCCTACGACTAGGGACCTGCATAAGGATGTGCTTATAGATTACCCAGCCCCCACTAGTGTGACTGCCATCACAATGCTGGTAATCAAGCAAAGATCCTAAGGAACTAATGTGTATAGGGGATATACTAAAATAAACACATGTACACATTGAAGTAGAAACAAACCAAGTAGCATACTACTATTTTGAGCAAGATTGTATATACAAGGTGAATATCCCAAGCTTCCATTAAGTAATATACAAACTAGTATGATACAATAATGGCCTCTAGGGCATATACACTAACAATCGAGACAGGGCATCGATACTCCGGAGTAGACTAGTGTGTACACTTCGCATCCCAGTTGGGGAGATGGTCTATCCCACAGCCGTCAGTACGTCGTACTGGAGATAGTATACTGGTGCTCATTGGGTTACAGGTACACCGGACAGGACTCGCGGGGAACTGTTGGTTGGTATTATACCCGACGTCAGTTAACAGTTCCCAGGTGACATGAGTACAGCATAGTCCGCAGACTTGACACTGCTACTTCACCTCGAGTGTATCCCACTGTTCTTAGATTGCTACCCTACCACGGCTCAAAGGAGTCGTGCAAACAGGTAGCAGTTGGGTGCAGTCCCGAGCGCTTGGAGGCAGTGGCGGTTAGATAGGATTCGTCTCTCCCGGTATTGGGAGTTGATATCGCTCTGTGTCAGAGAGCCATTACGCAAAGTCCCTGGCCAAGGCAAGCGAGATTTACTGGTAGGTTCCAGTTGTTTCTCAGGGTGTAATGGGATACGCTCCAACACGACTTATACCGCTATTAGGGGACTGGCGCTTGCCGCCCCCTAGGCCCGATATGCGATAGTCTTAGACGAACAGACCGGACTGTACGGAGATTGTCGCATCAAGCTCAGTAGGAGTTCAGATGGGTTTCCTCATCGGCCTTCTTATCGACATCTACCTGGGGACCGTTACGTACAGCTAGTGCCGCTTGCAGTCTGTGGTTAAACCCACTGCCAGCGTAGTAGTTGAGTCTTTAGAGTCCCACACAGAGAGTTTCCCTACTCCAGGCGAAACGATATAGAGGTCGTATGGTTTTACGACAAGGGTTCGGACGCATACGTGTGTTTACGCGCGTACGACATTCGGACAGTTTTTACTAGCCGGCTTTGGTTTAAGCCAGATTCTAGTATCGGGTTATTGGATTTATACAGTCTAAAGTTTTTCCGTGTTTTCACGGATAGGAGGGGCGTTCTCGTAATTTCGCGAGAAGCTTCTAGAAGGATGGTGACTTGGGGGTTTAGGTAGCATTTGCATTTATTGTTTTAATGACTCATTTGTGTGATTCATCCATGGAGTTAATGCTTCATTAATTGATCTAATGACTCATGAGATGAATCACTCATATGAATAAATGAAGCATGGTTGTTAAAACATTTAATTTATTTATTTGATTAAAGATAATGCTTCATATATTCAAATGAGTTCATTATTTCTTCTCATTCTCTTGCTTACCTTCTCTCTCCTCAAGCTCTCTCTCTTCAAACCCTAATCCTCCCCTCTCATGTGTTGAGATCAAGGATTAGATAGACTAATTAATCCATAACCTCACTCTATATCACTTAGGTACCTTTGATTAGCAACTAAAGAAACCTAGTTACCTCAAGTTTAGAGGTGAAGCTTGGAATAGAAGCTCTCGGGTGGATCGTCTATTACGTAGAGGAGGCTGAGGAGGAGGTAGATAAAGAAAAGAAGAAGCACTAGGTTAACTAGGTATAATCTCTTTTCATAGTACTTAAGAACTCCTATGCATGTGTTAGTTATAGTTTAGCAAAGATTCTTCGGTTAGTCGATGTTAACTCATTGAACAAGATCGTTTTTCATATTTCCGCCTCCCCGCAACTCGTGGGGTGTTGTACATCGACTTACAGTGGTATCAGAGCCTCGCTAAACATTAATTAACTTATTAGCAAAGTCGTATGAATTTCGAACGCAAAACGAACCGAAAAAGACATCGATATCACTAAGTTTCTGTCAACTTTAAAACAGGCCCTAAAAAATTTTCAGGGACCTCTAAAATTACAAGCAGGGAATTATAAGGATTATGGAGAAAATTGGGTGCATGAATCGGCCAAACAGCAGCGGAACCGCGGCCGATCCCACCGATTCGTCGCGGATCCGCGTCTTAGTTGAAGCCGATTCAGCCCAATTTTGCCCAGTAATTCTTCTGTGATGTTTTTGTCTTTGCTGGAATGTTTATTTTCTGCTCAAGTCTCAGGTGCACAGAGAAGTTTTGGAGTAGAATCTAAAGTGTTTGATCGATCGAAATTATACGATGTTTGCTAATTAGATTATATCTGTGAACTGTATAATGTGTTCGTAAACCTCCCCTAACTGCTAGTATGTCGGTTGGCAGGGGGTTGCACATTTCTGTAATGGATTTTACTGTTTGTGATTATGAACTGTATTGGATTGTTGTGATGATTAGCCGGGGTTTGTGATGGGTTGTTATATTCATTCATTCAATGTAATTGTAATATGTTGTAATATTATTTTGCGGGGCACATCCAGGTTGCGGTTGTAGCCACCGTTCTATTATTTCATTTTACTGCTTTTGCTCCTAGGATAGACCCAAGGTGGGGTGCACAAACTACTGGGTACTTTGAAGTGTTTAGTGGCCTACTCACGTTGTTGAGGGAGACCTCTTCACTTCGGGTACTTGGCGGGTAGTTTGCCGTACCCGTAGGGGTCTAGGGTGGGGTAATGGCTATTCATCACAACTGTGTAATTCGTCTTTCGTTGCAGGCTCAAAAGAAACGCGGATTGCTTGCATATCTAATAATGTTCATCTGTGATCTGGAATGCCTATTATTGCGTCTGACGAATGTACAATATCTATATATGATAGCTATTTAGACGTCACTTATGTTTTACACCCGTGCTAGCCCAGCCCCTGCTCTGTCGTTAGTTAAGTAACCTAACGGGTGATGACGGGACCCAGTGGCGAATGCGGATGGCATAAGAGGACGTATTTTCGTTGTTTTCTGCAATGATAGGTTAATGATGGGACGCATTATTATTAATGCAAAGAAAATAAACCAAAAGTTGAATCGTTGGAACAATTTAAAAGAAACCACTCGGTTATTTTAAAACAGAGGATATTTTTAATTGCGGAGCTTTAACCACTACTTTTAAAAGCTATCAGGTTCCTTCGGTCATATCAAGTTCACTACGTTCACGGTTTCGCCAAAACCATTCGTAGCCCTCCGTCATTTCATTTGAGTATTCAGTAGTATTCAAGCTATGTATTTTGACCTAACGCCAAGGCATAGTGTTTGGTAGCTGCTGGGTATTCATTTGTTGCAGAGATAGATGAGTTAGTTTGGGACAGTCGTATTATCATTTTGGCCGAACGTCAAGGATATGTACGGATGGGTTCAAATTAACAAGATAATGATGGGTAGAACTTGACATGTGACTTATGACATTTTGACCTAACGCCAATATCATAAGAGCATGGGGCAAAAATTTATATCGGGAATTTCTAAAGAAACTGAAATTTGCAAAGAGATGCATACCATTTGGAGTTTGATGAATGTTGGTAGGATTCCTTCAACATTATCATACGATGATATTTGGATCCCGATCCTACTGTGAGTATATGCTACTCATCAGGAGATTCGTCACTTAACGATCAATGCAATAAACCAAGTAGGTGTCAAGAAAAGTGTCAGCGCGGCTACGCCCCCAGAGAAAAGAGGTTATTTAATTAAGGAACTTCGCGAAAGAGTTGGAAAACCTCCCTCGAAGTATCGACACTGGCTTGGCTGAATGGTTAAGCAAGTATTGTACGGTGAGAATAGTCCTGGCTAATTCTTCTTTTATGGTTTGAGGAAGGATTCGAGAAACAGTGGGAGCCATCCAGTTTAGATAAATTAAAAACCACTATAAACTTGAAAAAGCATCATGCTAAAGTGTTTCTTCTCTCTCTCCTACTTGCAGCGACCCTGAAAATGACTGGACTTAAGTTACTTTTAGAAAAAAATATACTGACAGGGCCAAACTATAAAGATTGGCTGCGGAATGTCAAAATGGCTTTAACCTATGACAAGTTAGGGTATGTCCTCACCGCTAAGGCACATGCAGTCCCAGGTCCTAAATCCAGTAATGCGGATAAGGAAATCAACAAAACCTGGGAGTATGATTGCGTGAAGGCCAAGTGCATCGTGCTTGCCTCGATGAACAATGAACATCAGAGGAGGCATGAGGATATGGATCTTGATGCCATATTTCTCCATACAAAAGAACTTTATGGAAAGCAATCTCGTATAGCAAGATACGAGACCTCAAAGAACTTGTTTCGAGCGAGGTTGGCCGTCGGATCATCGGTAGGAGAACATGTCCTAAAGATGATTGGCTATATAGAAGAGCTCGCAAACCTTGGGACGACTTTGGATAATGAGCTCTATACAGACTTAATTCTCCAGTCCCTTCCTTCCACCTACGCCCAGTTTATTCTGAA
Organism: Agapanthus africanus; assembly: GCA_030015575.1. Classification (NCBI taxonomy): domain Eukaryota; kingdom Viridiplantae; phylum Streptophyta; class Magnoliopsida; order Asparagales; family Amaryllidaceae; genus Agapanthus; species Agapanthus africanus. The sequence continues at coordinate 523,080,311 of CM057337.1, forward strand.
TTTCAACATTCAAAGAAAAGAAGTTGAACTTCCAGAACTCCTTAACATGTTGAGGAGTGCAGAGGGCACCTTGCAGAAGGCAAGGGAAACACCCGCTATGTTTGTTAGCGGTGCTTCTTCTTCCGGGTTCAAGGCTAGGGCCAAAGGAAGGAAGAAGAAGGATGCCACCAAACCTAGAGGACGTGTTAAGTAAGGTGGGAGCGAAGGGAAAGAAAAAGTTTGCGGTACCAGTAGTGGCCCAGGATGAGTGCTTCCATTGTCATAGGAAAGGGCACTGGAAGAAAGATTGCAAGGTGTGGAACGCCAAGAACCAGGGACCGAAGCAAGCTGTGGCTTCGACTTCAGGTGTGTTTGTAATTGAGAATTGTCTGTCAATCAACTCTACTTCCTGGGTATTGGATACCGGATCAGGATCTCATATATGCAATTCATTGCAGGCATTGAGAAATCGTAGAGTGCTGAAGGATGGTGATATGACCCTGATGGTTGCTAACGGAGCTAGCGTGGGAGCTGTGTCCGTAGGGGATTATCACCTGGGATTGACGAGTGGACACATTTTGGTTTTACATAACTGTTTTTGTGTACCTAGCTTAACGTGTAATATCATATCAGTTTCCTTGTTATCAAATAAAGGTTATGATTTCATGTTTGTAAGTGATGTTGTTAACATCCACCTTAATCATAGTTTGATTGGGTCCGGTACACTGGATAACGGTATATATGTCTTAAACCAACTCCAGATTTTCAATGTCCAGAACACACTAAAAAGAAAGTCTCCAGATTTAAATAAGGCTTTCTTATGGCATTGTAAACTAGGTCACATCAATGAGACAAGGTTGACTAAGTTACATAGAGAAGGATATTTGGACTCGTTCGAATATCAAACTTATGCCACTTGTCAATCATGTCTCAAAGTAAAGATGACAAAGACTCCATTCACTGGACATGGAGTAAGAGCGAGCGAGCTCTTAGGACTCATACACAGCGATGTATGTGGTCCAATGTCTACACATGCAAGAGGTGGTTTTTCCTATTTCATTACTTTTACGGATGATTACTCAAGGTACGGATTCATTTATCTGATGAAACATAAATCCGAGGCTTTTGAGAAATTCCAGGAGTATAAGAATGAATTAGAAAACCAAAACGGCAAAAGTATCAAGACACTAAGATCTGATCGAGGTGGTGAATACTTAAGTGCCGAGTTCCTAGGTTACCTAAAAGAGAAAGGAATTCTCTCTCAGCTTACTCCTCCATACACTCCACAGCATAACGGTGTATCGGAGAGAAGGAATCGAATCCTATTGGATATGGTACGTTCCATGATGAGTAATGCTGAGTTACCGCGATCTTTCTGGGGTTATGCGCTAGAATCAGCGGCATATCTTTTGAACATAGTTCCTACCAAGACTGTGCCTACCGCGCCATATCAGATGTGGAGTGGGAAGAAACCCTATCTTCAGTATCTGAAGATTTGGGGATGTCCAGCTTTTGTTAAAAAGCAGCATGTGGACAAGCTCGAGGCACGATTAGTACTGTGTAAGTTTGTGGGATATCCAAAGAACTCCAGGGGGTATCTATTCTATGACGCAGAGGAACAAAAGGTTTTTGTTTCTCGTAATGCCCATTTTCTAGAACATCAGTTTTTAGAAAAGGAAATAAGTGGGAGCGAAATAGAACTGGAAGAAATTCCGGAACCACAAACTACTACTGAAAGTTTGGTAGAACCAGTAGTTCAAGAAGAACTGGACATTCCCGCACCCCTCCGCAGGAGTAGTAGGCCGTCTCATCCGCCTGAGAGATACTACGGTTTTCTCATAGATGGGGATAGAGAGGATTGCGTCAATGATGATGATGAACCTACTAGTTTCCAGCAGGCCATCCAGAGCGGCGACTCGGTACGATGGCTAGATGCAATGCAGACCGAAATGGAGTCCATGTACACCAACAAAGTATGGACTTTGGACATTGCTCCAGATGAGGAAAAACCCATAGGATTCAAATGGATCTTCAAGAAAAAGATTGGTGTAGATGGACAGGTGGAAACCTATAAGGCTAGACTTGTTGCAAAGGGTTTTCGTCAAAGACCTGGTTTGGACTATGACGAAACTTTTTCTCCAGTGGCTATGCTCAAATCCATTCAGGTCCTTCTTGCTATTGTTGCCTTCCATGATTATGAAATCTGGCAGATGGACGTAAAGACGGCTTTTCTGAATGGTAATTTAGAAGAGTGCGTCTATATGGATCAGCCAGAAGGTTTCAATCAGAGTGGGAGCAGCGGGAAAGTATGCAAGTTGCTTATGTCCATTTATGGACTAAAGCAGGCATCGCGGAGTTGGAACATCTGTTTTGATGAAACGGTCAAAGAATATGACTTTATCAAAATTCCAGATGAACCATGTATATATAGTAAAGTTGTAGCACGAACTGTCGTATTCCTCTTCTTGTACGTGGATGACATTCTATTGATAGGAAATGACATTTCTATGCTACAATCTGTTAAAGGATTCTTTTCACACAGGTTCTCCATGAAAGACCTGGGTGATGCCTCTTACATTCCGGGGATCCGGATCTATCGTGATAGATCCAAGAGGATGTTGGGACTTTCGCAGTCCTGGTATATCAACACTATAATGAAAAGATTCAGTATGGAAGATTCTAAGCGCGGTAATCTACCGACTTGTCACGGAATCACCCTATCCAAAGAGATGTCTCCCAAGACTGATTTGGAAAGGGAACACATGTCTATTATACCCTACGCTTCTGCGGTAGGCTCTATAATGTATGTGATGTTGTGCACCGGACCAGATGTAGCTTACACACTGAGTGTGGTAAGCCGGTATCAGTCAGACCCAGGGGAGAAGCACTGGATAGCAGTAAAGAACATTCTCAAGTACCTGAGAAGGACTAAGGAGATGTTCTTGGTTTACGGCGGAAAAGACCTCAAGATGGAGGCCTTTGCTGATTCCGGCTTCCAGAGTGATAAGGACGATTCCAAGTCCATGTCAGGTTATGTCTTTACCCTCAATGGAGGGGCGGTGTGCTGGAAGAGTTCCAAGAAGGACACCGTTGCTGACTCGACGATGGTAGCGGAGTATATTGCTGCTTGCGATGCCGCAAAAGAAGCGGTCTGGATGAAGAAGTTCCAAACAGAACTTCAAGTAGTTCCTACCATTGTTGATCCAATACCTCTGTATTGCGACAACAACGGAGCTATAGCTTTAGCAAAGGAACCAAGGTCCCATCAGAAGTCCAGACACATCTTAAGGCGGTATCACCTGATCAGGGAGATCATAGATCACTGGGAGATCGAGGTCCGGAGAGTTGCTACTGAAGAGAACATTGCCGATCCATTCACAAAGGCCCTACCTCAGATTCAGTTCGTGAGGCTACTCGAGATCATCGGTCTTCGATATGCCGGTACATGGCCCTAGTGCAAGTGGGAGATTGTTAGTGTATATGCCCTAGGGGCCATTATTGTATCATACTAGTTTGTATATTACTTAATGGAAGCTTTGGATATTCACAGTTATATAACAGTCTTGCTAAACATGGTAGTATGCTACTTGGTTTTTCTATCTTAATATGTTAGTATACGTATTGATAGAGCCCTTAGGATCTTGCTTGACTACCAGCGTTGTGATGGCAGTCACACTAGTGGGGGCTGGGTAGTCTACAAGCACATCCTTTTCCAGGTCCCTAGTCGTAGGATTATCGAGACAGGGCATCAATACTCCGGAGTAGACTAGTGTGTACGCTTCTCATCCCAGCTGGGGAGATGGTCTGTCCCACAGCCGTCAGTACGTCATACTGGAGATAGTACACAGGTGCTTGTTGGGTTACGGGTACACCGGACAGGACTCGCGGGGAACTGTTGGTTGGTATTATACCCGTCGTCAGTTAACAGTTCCCAGGTGATATGAGTACATCATAGTCCGCAGACTTGACACTGCTACTTCGCCTCGAGTGTGTCCCACTGTTCTTAGATTGCTACCCTACCACGGCTCAAAGGAGTCGTGCAAACAGGTAGCAGTTGGGTGCAGTCCCGAGCACTTGGAGGCAGTGGCGGTTAGACAGGATTCGTCTCTCCCGGTATTGGGAGTTGACATCGCGCTGTGTCAGAGAGCCATTACGCAAAGTCCCTGGCCTGGGCAAGCGAAATTTACTGGTAGGTTCCAGTTGTTTCTCAGGGTGTAATGGGCTACGCTCCGACACGACTTATACCGCTATTAGGGGACTGATGCTTGCCACCCCCCTAGGACCGATATGCGATAGTCTTAGATGAACAGACCGGACTGTACGGAGATTTTCATATCAGGCTCAGTAGGAGTTCGGATGGGTTTCCTCATCGGCCTTCTTATCGACATCTACCTGGGGACCGTTACGTACAGCTAGTGCCGCTTGCGGTCTGTGGTTAAACCCACTGCCAGCGTAGTAGTCGAGTCTTTAGAGTCCCACACAGAGAGTTCCTGCTCCAGGCGAAACGATATAGAGGTCGTATGGTTTTACGACAAGGGTTCGGACGCATACGTGTGTTTACGCACGTACGACATTCGAACAGTTTTTACTAGCCGGCTTTGGTTTAAGCCAGATTCTAGTATCGGGTTATTGGATTTATACAGTCTAAAGTTTTTCCGTGTTTTCACGGATAGGAGGGGCGTTCTTGTAATTTCGCGAGAAGCTTCTAGAAGGATGGTGACTTGGGGGTTTAGGTGGCATTTGCATTTATTGTTTTAATGACTCATTTGTGTGATTCATCCATAGAGTTAATGCTTCATTAATTGATCTAATGACTCATGAGATGAATCACTCATATGAATAAATGAAGCATGGTTGTTAAATCATTTAATTTATTTATTTGATTAAAGATAATGCTTCATATATTCAAATGAGTTCATTATTTCTTCTCATTCTCTTGCTTACCTTCTCTCTCCTCAAGCTCTCTCTCTTCAAACCCTAATCCTCCCCTCTCATGTGTTGAGATCAAGGATTAGATAGACTAATTAATCCATAACCTCACTCTATATAACCTAGGTACCTTTGATTAGCAACTAAAGAAACCTAGTTACCTTAAGTTTAGAGGTGAAGCTTAGAATAGAAGCTCTCGGTTGGATCGTCTATTACGTAGAGGAGGCCGAGGAGGAGGTAGATAACGAAAAAAAGAAGGACTAGGTTCACTAGGTATAATCTCTTTTCATAGTAGTTAAGAACTCCTATGCATGTGTTAGTTATAGTTTAGCAAAGATTCTTCGGTTAGTCGATGTTAACTCATTGAACAAGATCGTTTTTCATATTTCCGCCTCCCCGCAACTCGTGGGGTGTTGTACATCGACTTACAGTAGATCCCCTGACTCGGTCATATTTGATACGTATACCCGTCGGCATTTGCATATGATTTAACTTGTGCTGCATTCATGATATTATTATTGCATCGCATATACCTGTGATAGTACACCTGCACCATTATTGATGATGCGTATGTCACACGTACACAGTTTATAGGCTCACACACTTCATCATCGATAATTGCCATGTCACTGCACAGTAGGATTGCTGCATCATGATGTGACTCTTCGCATAACCTGCTTGCGCATTTACATTGATACTGTTAGTTATATGTATGCCCTAGAGGCCATTACTGTATATTGGATGTATATTGTAGTGGATGCTGGGACATATATAGGTAGGACTTTCTTGCTCGACATGATAGTACGCTATCTGGTTGCTCTTTATCTTAACATGTATACTTTCTGTCTCTCTGTTACATGTTGATAAAGCCCTTAGGATGTGTACTCGACTTCCAGGACTATGATGTAGATCATACTAGTGGGGCCTGGGTAGTCCATGAGTACATCCTTCAATGTTCCTAGTCGTGGAAATATCGAGACGGGGCATCGATATTCCAGAGTAGACTAGCGTATATCTTCTCGACCCATGTGATGGGCGATGGATGATCCCATATCCATTGGTGTTTGACATCAGAGATGGTATGCGGGTGCTCAGTGGAGACTGGGTACACTGAACGGACTCGCCGAGAACTCCCAGATGGTATTATACCTCACGTCAGATGGCAGTTCTCTGGTGACACTGGTACAGCTTAGTCTGTTGACCCGAGATCGTCATAGAGTCTTGTGTGTCTCCTACTGTGCTTTGATTTCCACCCTACCGCGGCTCTACTGAGTCGTGCAAACAGGTGGTTTTTGGGTACAGTCCCGATTCACATGGAGGCAATGAGCGATAGGAGGGGATTCGTCTTTCCCGGTATTGGGGGTTGATGTTGCGCTATGCACGACTGGCCATAACTGGAAATCCCTAGCCAGGGTTGCACTGATTTACTGGTAAGTGTTATCAGTAGTTTCGTGCTTGTTATGAACCTTATATCGGCATGACTTATCAAGCTACTGGGGTCTGACGTTTACCACCCCTAGGCGAGATATGCGACATATCAGACGAACAGACCGGACTGTACGGTAAGTGTTGCTGGTTGGATTCACAGGAGTGTGAGCGGGCTTGCTCGTCGATCTTCTGATCGCTCAATACCCGGGTGGCCGTTACGTTTAGCAGACCGATTGCGGCTTGTGGGTGTTTGATATGATCATCACCTGCTGCCGGCATATTGACGAGTCTTTAGAGTCTTACATAGAGGTTTCCTGGCTCAAGCAAAACGAAATAGGAGCGCATATGAGATATGCGTGGGACCAAGAATAATGCGTGTATGTGATACCATATTCTATTCTCGCGATGAATTCATCGATTGGTTGTATGCGATATAACCTAGTTATCGAATCAAGGATTGATTCGATAAGTCGATACATTGGATATTAGTCAGTCATATTCGCGATGACCGGATCATTAAATCAAGTGTTGATTTAATGATTTAATGTATAATTATATATTAGATATATTACTTTACATTAACTAGTATTTGTTCACTTAAAGATGGATTTTCTCACTTGATGTGCACATTGTATATATGATATAGTATTGTGCACTAGTTTGTATCATGTTTGATGATACATGCAAACTTGGGTGTATGTTTACTTTAAACCATGTTTAAGTGAATGGTTAGGGTTTTGTTATCTTTCCTTGATTATTTATTTTATTTATTTATTCATTTTAGCAAGAAAAGAAATGGTTGCTTCTTTTGTTTTTTCTTTGAAGCTTCAAGAAGCTTTGACCATTTTTGTTTCTTTTGCTTAACCTAACCATTCACCTAACCCTAGTTTATTCTCTACACTTAACCATGGTTGCATAATGATAACCATCACTTGATTTTGTTTTAATTATTGATTCTTTTTCATCCTTCTTCTTCTTCTTCTTCAAGAGAGAAAAAGAAAACTTTTGCTTGAAAATGATCAAGTGATGATTCCAAGTGAGAAAGCAAAATCCAAAGTGAACCCACTTCCTATTTCTTCATCCTCTACCACTTGCCATGTAGTATAGGGTGTTTTCTTCACAAGTTTCATGACTTGGTGAAGGTGGAGCTTGATCTTGAGTTGCCTCGACGTAGATCATCTTCGGCATCGAAGTCGACGACCTAGCCCGATCATTTCTCCGACGAAACCATCGCTAGAGTCCGGGATCCGATGATCGCAGCGAAGGGACATCGTCACGGAGCTATAGAGGTGGAGGACCGAATCTTCAAAGGTTGTATTTTCCGTTCACTCTTAGTTAAGTTGTTAATTTATATCGTTTTCGCCTATCCTCTAGTTACGATCTTTCTTAGGGTTACTTGGCACATAGAAAAATTTTGATTTTGGCAAGTTTGATCTGTTGTAGAACCTCATGGGTGTGCCTAGGAACCCTACAGATACATTCATACTTGCGGATATACATATTTGTATATCCATATTCTTGCACATATACATTGATACATTCATATTTGCGCACATACACATTGTATATTCATATTGTGCACATATATATTGATATCTTCATACTTGCACACACGCACACTGTATATTCATACCAGTGCACACATATATTGATATCTTCATACTTGCGCACATGCACACTGTATATTCATACCGGTGCATACATATATTGATATCTTCATACTTGCGCACATGCACACTGTATATTCATACCAGTGCACACATATATTGATATCTTCATACTTGCGCACATGCACACTGTATATTCATAGTAGTGCTACATTCATATTCGCGTATATATCCATTTGCACATCCATACCTATATACATACATATGTTACATACATGGATGATATTGACTTGATTTCAAGAAAATAGGGACCGCATGAGATATTTTCAAAACTGGATTCTTTTAAAAGAGCGGTTTTCCCTTGTTACTCTTAGTGTCATACGACACATTGTATGGATTTACGCAGTGAGTATTGATTTATGGGATTTCTGGATTTGAGAACCGTGGTATTATTTCAAGAAAATACGCACTGTTTTAAAAAAAACCTTTTTCTCTTGATATGATATTTCAGTGCGTCCACCATGATTTTTCTCGGTTCCAGAGAGCTTGTGTGAGTATACCCGATTCGAGGAGTGGTAGGCACCGATTGCGGGTACATGGTAGACCCGGTGAGGTACCCTGGGACAAGAAGACTCGTATTTGTTAGACGGTGAGCTCGGCAGGGGAGCACTACCTACCGGTGATAGTATTTAGACTCGAAGGTTATCCGGAGGATACCGACCGGAGTAGCGAGATGGATACGGGCCACTCATACTGCTGGGGCCAAGGTCCGATTCCACAGACTGAGCCCGTAGGCCAGTCCGGACTGACGGAGCCCGATATATGAGGATTTACGTGCCGATGCTGGGCACGGTTTTCATGATGTTTTCGAGTGTCGATGCTAGGCACTCAGGTTTCATGATTTGATGTGTCGGGAGGGACACCGTTGATATATATATATATATATCATGCACACTCTTTTATGATATTTACATGCATGATATTGTTGCGTCAGTGGTTGACGCGTGGACTAGATCCACATACATACATACATACATACACTGATTCTACTATTGGAGATTATACACATGCTTATAGACATTGATTTATGGGTGGATTCGATGAGAAGCGCATACGCTAGTCTACTCCGGAGTATCGATGCCCTGTCTCGATAGTCCAACGACCAGGGATCTGTATAAGGATGTACTTATGGATTACCCAGCCCCCACGAGTGTGAGCGCCATCACAACGCTGGTAATCAAGCAATAATCCTAAGGGCTCTACTAATATGTATATCAGTGATATGCTAAAAGAAACATATGCACATATTAAAGCAGAGACAAACCAAGTAGCATACTACCATTTCGAGCAAGATTGTATATACAACTGTGAATATCCCAAGCTTCCATCAAGTAATATACAAACTAGTATGATACAGTAATGGCCTCTGGGGAATATACACTAACAATCTCCCACTCGCACTAAGTCCATGTACTGGCGTATCGAAGACCTATCATCTCGATCAGCCGCTCGAACTGAGTCTGGGGCAAGGCCTTGGTGAATGGATCTGCAGTGTTATCTTCTGAAGCAACCCTCCGAACCTCGATCTCCTGGCGATCCACGATCTCCCTGATCAGGTGATACCGCCTCAAGATGTGTCTGGATTTCTGATGGGACCTGGGTTCCTTCGCTAAAGCTATAGCCCCGTTGTTGTCGCAATACAGAGGTATTGGGTCAACAATGGAGGGAACTACCTGAAGTTCTTTCAAGAACTTCCTCATCCAGACAGGTTCTTTTGCGGCATCAGATGCAGCGATGTATTCCGCTTCCATAGTCGAGTCAGCAACGGTTTCCTGTTTGGAGCTCTTCCAACACACCGCCCTTCCATTGAGGGTAAAGACAAAACCCGACATGGACTTGGAATCATCCTTGTCACTCTGGAAGCTGGAGTCAGCAAAGGCCTCAATCTGGAGGTCTTTTCCGCCATACACCAAGAACATCTCCTTAGTCCTTCTCAGGTACTTGAGAATGTTCTTTACCGCTATCCAATGTTTCTCCCCAGGGTTTGACTGATACCTGCTTACCAAACTCAGTGCATAAGCCACATCCGGTCTGGTACACAACATCGCATACATTATAGAGCCTACCGCAGAAGCGTAGGGTATAATAGACATGCGATCCCTCTCCAAATCAGTCTTGGGAGACATCTCTTTGGAGAGGGTGATCCCGTGACAAGCCGGTAGATTACCGCGCTTGGAATCTTCCATACTGAATCTCTTCAGTATGGTGTCGATGTACCTGGACTGTGAAAGTCCTAATATCCTCTTGGATCTGTCACGGTAGATCCGGATACCCAGAATGTATGAGGCATCACCCAGGTCTTTCATGGAGAACCTGTGTGACAAGAACCCCTTGACAGATTGTAGCATAGGATGTCATTTCCTATTAAGAGAATGTCATCCACGTATAGAACGAGGAATACTACAGTTCTCGCTACAAATCTACAATAGATGCATGGTTCATCTGGATTTTTGATAAAGCCAAATTCCTTGACCGTCTCATCGAAACAGATGTTCCAACTCCGCGATGCCTGCTTTAGTCCATAAATGGACTTAAGCAACTTGCACACCTTTCCGCTGCTCCCACTATGAATGAAACCCTCTGGCTGGTCCATATAGACACACTCCTCTAAATGTCCATTTAGAAAAGCTGTCTTTACGTCCATCTGCCAAATCTCATAATCGTGGAAGGCAGCAATGGCAAGAAGGATCCGAATGGATTTCAGCATAGCCACTGGAGAAAAGGTTTCGTCATAGTCCAAACCAGGTCTCTGACGAAAACCCTTTGCAACCAGTCTAGCTTTATAGGTCTCAACCTGTCCATCTACACCAATCTTCCTTTTGAAGATCCACTTGCATCCTACGGGTTTTACCCCATCTGGAGCAATGTCCAACGTCCATAATTTGTTGGTGTACATGGACTCCATTTCGGTCCGCATTGCATCCAGCCATTTTACCGAGTCGACGCTCTGAATGGCTTGCTGGAAGCTAGTAGGCTCATCACAGTCTATGATGCAATCCTCTCTATCCCCGTCAATGAGAAAACCGTAGTATCTCTCGGGCGGATGAGACTGCCTACTACTCCTGCGGAGTGGCGTGGGAATGTCCTGATCTTTCGAACCCTCTGGTTCTACTAAGCTTTCAGTAATAGCTTGTGGTTCTGGAATTTCTTCCAGTTCTATAGCGCTCCCACTTATTTCTTTTTCTAAGAACTGATGCTCCAGAAAATGGGCATTACGAGAAACAAGGACTTTTTGTTCCTCTGCGTAATAGAAAAGATACCCTCTGGAGTTCTTTGGGTATCCCACAAACTTGCACAATATTGAGCGTGCCTCTAGTTTGTCCGTATGCTGCTTTTTGACATAAGCTGGACATCCCCAAATCTTCAGGTATTGAAGATAGGGTTTCTTCCCACTCCGTAACTCATATGGTGTGGTAGGCACAGTCTTAGTGGGAACTCGGTTCAAAAGGTATGCAGCTGTTTCTAGCGCATATCCCCAGAACGATCGCGACAACTCAGCGTTACTCATCATGGACCGTACCATATCTAATAGGGTTCGGTTCCGTCTCTCCGATACACCGTTATGTTGCGGAGTGTATGGAGGAGTAAGCTGAGAGAGAATTCCATTCTCTTTTAAGTAACCCAGGAACTCGGCACTCAAGTATTCACCACCTCGATCAGATCTCAGTGCCTTGATACCTTTGCCGGTTTGTTTTTCTACTTCATTCTTGTATTCCTGGAATTTTTCAAAAGCTTCAGATTTATGCTTCATTAAGAAGACATGTCCGAACCTTGAACAATCATCCGTAAAAGTAATGAAGTAAGAATAACCGCTTTGCGCATGTGTAGACATTGGACCGCACACGTCGCTGTGTACGAGTCCCAAGAGCTCGCTCGCTCTTACTCCGTGTCCAGTGAACGGAGTCTTTGTCATCTTTCCTTTGAGACAGGATTGACAAGTTGCATACGATTGATATTCAAACGGATCCAAATATCCTTCTGTATGTAACTTAGTCAATCTTCTCTCATTGATGTGACCCAATCTACAATGCCATAAGAAAGTTTTATTGATTTCTGGAGACTTTCTTTTGTGTGTATTCTGGACATTAAAAATCTGTGGTTGGTTTAAAACGTATATACCGTTGTTTAATGTACCTGACCCAATCAAAACTTGATTAAGGTGAATGTTCACTACATTAGTTACAAATGCAAATTCATAACCTTCTTTAGATAATAAAGATACATAAATGATATTACAGGTTGCATTTGGTACATAATAACAACTACGCAAAACCAAAAAGTGTCCATCTGACAATCCCAGGTGATAGTCCCCCACGGCCTCAGCATCCATGATAGCACCGTTTGCAACTCTGACGGTCATGTCACCTGCCTTCAAAACTCTACGCTTTCTCAACGCCTGCAAAGAATTACAGATATGAGATCCTGATCCGGTATCCAATACCCAGAATGTAGAGTTTATTGATAGACAGTTTTCAATAACATACACACCTGAAGCTGAAGCCGCAACTCGCTTCAAATCCTGTGTTCTGGCCTTCCAAGCCTTGCAATCCTGTTTTCAGTGACCACTTTTGTGACAGTAGAAGCATTCTTCCTTCCCCACCAGCTTTCCCGCTACCTTTGTTGCCTTTCCTTTTCCCTTCGTATCCACTTTACTGACACCGCCTCTTGGTTTGGCGGGGGCTTTCTTCTTCTTACCCTTGGCTTTCGCCCTGGATCTAGAAGATGAAGATCCCCCTACAAACAATGTGGATGTCTCCCTACCTTTCTGTAGGGTGCCCTCAGCACTCCTCAACATGTTCAGAAGTTCGGAAAGTTCAACCTCCTTTCCTTGCATGTTGAAGTTAAGGATAAACTGGGCGTAAGTGGAAGGAAGGGACTGGAGAATCAAATCAGTGTAGAGTTCATTCTCCAATGTGGTCCCAAGGTCCGCGAGCTCCTCTATGTAGCCAATCATCTTAAGCACGTGTTCCGCTACCGATGATCCGACGGCCAATCTTGCCGAAAATAGCCTCTTCGACACTTCGTATCTTGCGATACGAGACTGCTCTCCATACAGTTCTTTTGTATGGAGAAATATGGACTCCAGGTCCATATTCTCATGCCTCCTCTGATGTTCGTTGTCCATCGAGGCAAGCACGAGGCATTTGGCCTTCGCGCAATCGATCTCCCATGTCTTACGGATTTCTTTATCCGCGACGTTGGAGGTGGGACCTGGGACAGGGGGAGCTTTGTGTTAGTTATATGTATGCCCTAGAGGCCATTACTGTACATAGGATGTATATTGTAGTGGATGCTGGGACATATATAGGGAGGACTTTCTTGCTCGACATGATAGTATGCTATTTGGTTGATCTTTACCTTAACGTGTACACTGATTGTCTCTCTGTTACATGTTGGTAAAGCCCTTAGGATATGTACTTGACTACCTGGACTATGATGCGGATCATACTAGTGGGGACATGGTAGTCCGTAAGTACATCCTTCAAAGTCCCTAGTCGTGGGTGTATCGAGACGGGGCATCGATATACCAGTGTAGACTAGCGTATACCTTCTCGACCCATACAGATGGGCGATGGATGATCCCATATCCATCAGTGTTTGACATCAGAGATGATATACGGGTGCTCAGTAGAGACTGGGTACACTGGACGGACTCGCCGAGAACTCCCAGATGGTATTATACCTCACGTCAGATGGCAGTTCTCTGGTGACACTAGTACAGAGTAGTCTGTTGACTCGAGATCGTCATAGAGTCTTGTGTGGTTCCCACTGTGCTTTGATTTCCATCTTACCACGTCCAAGAGGGCGTGCAAAACGGTGGTTTTTGGGTACAGTCCCGAGTCACATGGAGGAAATGAGCGATAGGAGGGGATTCGTCTCTCCCGGTATAGGGAGTTGATGTTGAGCTGTGTTCGATTGGCTATAACAGGAAATCCCTGGCCAGGGTTGCTGAGATTTACTGGTAAGTGTTACCAGTAGTTTCTCGAATTGTTATAGACCTCATATCGACACGACTTATCAAGCTATTGGGGTCTGACGTTTACCACCCCTAGGCGAGATATGCGACATATCAGACGATCAGACCGGACTGTACGGTAGTGTTACTGGTTGGATTCACTGGAGTGTGAGCGGGCTTGCTCGTCGATCTTCTGATCGCTCAATACCCGGGTGGCCGTTACGTTTAGCAGACCGCTTGCGGCTTGTGGATGCTTGATATGATCATCATCTGCTGCCGGCGTATTGACGAGTCTTTAGAGTCCTACACAGAGGTTTCCTGGCTCAAGCAAAACGAAATAGGAGCGCATATGAGATATGTGCGGGACCGAGAATAATACCAGTATGTGATACTGTATTCGATTCTCGCGATGTGACATTGATCGGTTATATGCGATATAGCCGGGTTATCGGATCAAGTGTTGATTCGATAAGTTGTTACTAATGATACTAGTCGGTTATATGCGATATGACCGGATCGTTAAATCAAGTGTTGATTTAATGATTTAATGCATAATTATATATTTGATATATTACTTTGCATTAACTAGTATCGGTTCACTTTAAATGGATTTTCTCGCTCGGGAGTGCGCATTGCATATGCGATATGATTTTGTGCACATGCTTGTATCATGTTTGATGATACATGCCTTTTTAGTTAAGTGTATAGAATTAAACCTTGGTTAATGGAATGGTTAGGGTTTACTATTTGCTTATTCATTTTATTCATTTATTTATTAATCTTTTTCTTATTGGAAAAAGGAAATGAAATGATAAAATGGTGGCATTTCTTTTGTTCATTCATGAAGGTTCATGAATGCTTTGACTTGATGACCATTTTGTTTTTAGCTTAACCCTAACCATTGCATTGAACCATGATTAATTCTCTACACTTAACTATGGTCATGTTATGATAAGGATTGATTATTCTTTTCTTTTTTAATTAACTTATCATAACATAATTCTTCTTCTTCTTCCTTTCTTCACTTGAAGAAAGCAAGCTCCATCAATGGTGATTGATGGAAATGAGTGAGAAATCCAATTCTAAAGTCTACCCACTTCCTATTTCTTCATCCTCTACCTCTTGCCAAGTAGTAGAGTGTGTTTCCTTCACAAGTTTTCAAGGCTTGGTGAAGGTGGAGCTTGATCTAGCGATGCCTCGACGTAGATCATCTTCGGCATGGACATCGACGACCTAGCTCGCCTATTCTCCGACCAAGCCGACGTTAGAGCCCGGGAATACATTTGGACAGCGAGGGGACTTCGTTACGGAGCTATGGAGGTGGAGCACCGGATCTACAAAGGTTGTATTTCCGTTTTCTTATAGTTAAGTGTTAACTAGTTATCTTTTCGCCTAGTTTTCTAGCTAACGATCCATAGTCGGGTTTCTCGGCACCTAGATTTTTTGAAATTGGCATGGTTGATGCCTTGTGAGACCTCTTGGGAGTGCCTAGGAACCCTACAGTGGTATCAGAGTCTAGCTAGAGCCTTAGGCGAAGTCTAGACGACGTTTGAATCCCGATCGAACCCGAAACCCCATTTTTCCCATGCTCTCTGTACTTTTTTTCAAAACAGTGCATTTTTCCACATTAAAAATATGCAGAAAATTAAGTAGGGTTTTATATGAATTACTGTGAAATACGGGGGCCTAATTCAATTAAACCACCGCGGAACCGCGGCACGAGCTTGGCATGTGCGGCGGTTCCGCGGTCTCATGGTCTCCTCTTGCGTTGACTTTTGCACAGTAATTCCTATTTAACAGTGATGAGTTCTCTGGGTATTTTTAATATTTATTCAAGAGTTGAATAATCTGGGATGTTTTGGAGCTTCGATGATTCGATCGGGTTTATCAGATTTTGTCTATTTGGCTTTCCGGATAAATTTTTAGAATATGTTAAAAAGTTCGACCGGATATAAATACCCAATTTTTCCCCTGTCGGAAATTTCCAAGTGTTGGATTTTTCCGTAGTTTAACGACATTCTAAGTAGTGCAAGTAACGCGATGGACCCTCTAGAAGACAACAAACCTTAACTCGATTATGTGACCGTCTTGAACTGCCCTTTGAACCTTCGGGTTTGGGGCAGTACGGCGTGCCACATGTGAGGCGTTGGCTTGACCCTTCTACGGCTGGACCGTTGGTACTGAGGCACGAACTGAATGTTGTTAGACTTATTTCATGTGTTGATCTGTATCGGGAAAACTTGGGTGTTTGACTGTTCGATCGAAAAGCTTAACATTTTCTTATTATCTGGAATGGGATACAATAATTGGAATTCACAATAGTTATGAGATAACTGAATGAATGTTGTAAATCTAGCAATTTAGTCTCACTTGATCGGTTGCCACGGAATTTTGATGTGATCAAAAGTCCGTCGCAATCACGTAGCGTACGCGGATACTTGCCGGGTAAACTTAATAGACAGCTACACCCCATAGCCCCGACCAAGTGACTGTAGGAGAACCCCGTCGCCGAAAGCATCCGTTCGGGTGCTCGCGGCAGTGGTGTTCCGCCTTGGTGCACTTCGTCGATGGTATCTGGGGTGCGGCCGCCTATTGAAGTTTGCGACGAGTATTCGATCAGGATGTCGGGAATCTTGTTGAATTGCCCGACTTGATATTGAAAAGTGTTTTCGATTTTGAGACTAAAATGCGGGGTTTATAATTGTTAGGCATGCGATGTCTAAGTAATTCATTTGGTCAGGCATGCGATGTCTGAGGTGGTTGCGGATTCCAACTGTTGTAGTTTTACACTTTCTTTTCTGTGACCGTAAGTGTAATATGTGATATCGCCGGTTTCGTTGCTATATGTCAACGACAATTGGGATGCGCATATTTACTTACGTTGATGACATGTGATGTTATGTGTTGCTGGATATGTTATATTGGATCGTCGTGTTTGAATAGCCGGGGTTTTTTATGTGAGATGAGTGTTTTTCATTTTCATTCATGTAAAAACTTGTATGTAATATTCTTTTATTGGGGCACTTCCAGGTTGCGGAAGATGTCACCTTTTGTATATTATTTACTTTTCCGCACTAGGATAGACCCAAGGAGGGGAGCACAAGTAACCGGGTTCTGGAGTCCAGTGGGAGACCAACTCGAGGAGTTGAGTCCGGGTCTCCTAACTCTAGAATTGGTAGGGTTGCTTGCTGCTCTCGTAGGGGTCTAGGGGTGTGGGTTTGGCTATTCATCACGACCGTGGAATCCGTGTTTTATACTGGCTCGTATTGAAAACACGGACGTCCTAGTATATCCAATATTTCATATGTTTCTTCTGCTGCGATATCTGTGATGTGATCATGTGATGTTCTTTGATAGATACTGTATATAGTATATATGATATATTATATAGGCGTTACTTATGTTTTACACCCGCGCTAGCCCTGCCCCGCTCTGCCGTTAGTTACCTAACCTAACGGTGCACGAGGGGACATCGAGGCGAATGCGGATGGCATAAGTGTACGTCGTATTTATCTGTGATGTTTAGGTACTTAAATGATGGGACTTCATTAATGTGATTAATGAAATAAAAAGAAACCTAAGATGTTGTAGAATCGAATTTCAAAATAAAACAGGTAGCTACAGTTCTTGCTTTGCACAGAGGTATATATGATATATCCTGCACCTTATTCGATAAGGAAAGGACCGAGATCCCTTCACCGGGAGTGACTCCTTTAGCAATAACTGGCAGATGCTACACACTCGGTTTGTCTTTTGATTGCTTTTAAGTGTTTTTGCTTTGCACAGTGATATATATGATATATCCCGCACCTCATTGGACGAGGAAAGGACCGACGATCCCTTCACCGGGAGTGACTCCTTTAGCAAAACTAGAAAAGCATCAAAAGCACTCCATTTTAAAATCATTTGATTCTACAACGATATCAAGTTCATTACGCAATAGGTTTTCAGAAAAACCTGTCGTAGCCCTCCGTCATTTCAGATACGTACTAGTTAGTATTCGTGCTGCGGTTGTTTGGCCTCCGTCAAGGCGTAGTATACGGTAGCTGACTAGTGCTTATCTGCTAGCATATGATGCGATTGGATTAGGGTATTCGTACGGCGTTGTTTGGCCTCCGTCAAGGGTCGTGCGGGTGGGTTTAATTCAATCAGGAAATGACGGGTTGAACTTGACTAGCGGACTATGGGTTGTTTGGCCTCCGTCAAGGTCATAGCGAGCTAGGGGCAAAATATTATCGGGAATTTCAAGTGTTGAAATTTGCAATGAGATTGCATACCTTCTATGAGATAGTTGGATCCCGATACCCGCTGCGAGTAAGAGTTACTCCTGGGAGAGTTTTATACATTACAATTAGCCGATCAAGTAGGTGTCTAGAAAGGTGTTAACGAGGTTACGCCTCTGGGAAAACGAGGTTTACATTAATTAGGTCCGTGCGAAAGCACGGGGCACCTCCCTCAAAGTACCAACACTGGCCTGGCTGAAAGATTGGCGAACTTGTAGTGTGTAATTAATCCCGGCTAGTCTTTCCTTTTAGGGTTTGAAGGAAGATTTGATAAAAAGCAGTGGGAGCCATCCTGATTAGATAAAATAATAACCAATCTATTCTTGCAAGAGCGCACGCTGAGTGTTTTCTTCTCTCTCTCCTGGTAGCGACCATATCATGCCTTAATCAAGATAATAATACGGATTATTGACCGAACCCGCTTGTTATACTGAGCTGGGGAACGTTGGTCCCGCTCCAAATTATAAATGTTATAAGATAGAGCAGGAAATTGGGGATTACCAGAATTCCCGTGCCACCCAAACGAAGAGAGTGCATGCTGATGCATCATCTTCGGGTGTGTTCATTACAAAGAACTGTTTCTCTGTATCCTCTACGTCCTGGGTATGTGATACCAGATCAGGATCCCAGATATGTAATCTGTTACATAGGGCTACAAGAGGGTAGAGAACTGAGAACGGGTGATAAGTTTCATGAGACAGAAAACGGGGCAAGAGTTGCAGCCAAGTCTGTCGGTCACTGTCACCCTGTATTACCAATACATTGATTCTGAACGCATTAGATACCGAACCTGATATACCAAATCATATCACTCTCTTTGTTAGAAAAGAAAGGATATAATTTTGTATTGATGGATAATGTTTTGAACATTTCCTATATCAAAAGTTGATCGGTTCAGGCACGTTATCTAAAAGCATTGATGTTCTAAATCAAACTACAATTCTTAGTATATGGAACACACACAAGAGGAAGAGTTCAGAAATGAACGGACTCTTCTTGAGGTATTGTAGACTAGGTCAGATCAATGTGACCCGACTAGCTGAAGTTACATTTAGATGCATATTTAATTCAGTTTGAATTTACATCTTCTGAAACTTACCAGTCATGTCACAAAGATAAGATGACCATAGCTCCGTTTACTGGAAACAGAGAAAGAGTTAGTGAACTCTTGGGATGATACATGTTGATGTATGTAGGTCCCCTGTCTACACATACCAGGACTGGTTCTTTATACTTCATTATATTCTCTGATAATCTCTCAAGATTCGGACATATGTTCCTGTTGAAACACAAGTACGAACCTTTTGAGATATTCACAGAATATAAGTTAGAAGTAGAGAACCAATACGGGTATAAGTATTATGTCCGATGATGAGATCAAGGAGGAGAATACTTGTGCATAGAATTCCTGGACTATTCTAAAGGAGAATGAGATTCTATCTCAGCATTACTCCTCTGTATACACCATAGCATGATGGTATATCGGGGCGGAGCAATCACACCCTATATGATATGGTGTGCTCTATGATGAGTATTACTGAGTTACCTATTTCCTTTAGGGGTTATGCACTTGAGAAGCTGCATACCTATTGAATAGGTTCGAATCAAATCAGTTGCCTACCACTCCATATGAGATATGGAAAGGGAAGAGCCCATGTTTTAAGCTAGTTAAGATTTGGGGTTGTCCGGCCTATGTCTAAAAGCAAAATACGGACAAGCTCGAGGCAAGGTCTGTAATATAGAACTGGAAATGTTCCAGCCATACAAACTGCAGCTGATGATTTGGTAGAACCAAAGGATTCAGTAGATTCCAACGAACCTCAGCCTCTCCGCCGATCTAGTAGGGTTCCTCACCCACCTGAGAGATACTTCGGTTTCTCGATGACAGTGGGAGCGAGGATTGCATCATGAGATGATGACCCAACTAGTTTCGAGCTGGCCATCAGGAGTAAGACTCTGTAAGAATGGATCGATGCTTAGTGATCTGAGATGGAATCCTTATACACCAACAAAGTATGGACTTTAGTTGCTATATCTGAAGGGTTAAATCCCCATCAGGAGCAAGTAAATCTTGAGAAGATTACTTGGTGTACATGGAAAAGTTGAGACTTTCAAAGCTAGACTTATTAAAGGTTTTCGTCATCAACCAGGCGTGGATAATGATGAAACATTTTCCAATACCTATGCTTAAGTCCATCCAGATCCTACTTGCCACGGCTACATACCATGACTACGATATCTGGTGGTTGGGTGTCATGACAGCTTTTCTAAATAATGTTTTAGAAAAGTGCGTCTATAAGTACACAGCCAGAGGGCCTCATAGATAGTGGGAGCAGCGGAAACGTGTGCAAGATGCTTTATAGGATAAAGCAGGCATCGCGGAGTTGGAACATCTGTTTTGATGTATTAGTCAAACAGTTTGACATCATCAAAATGGTAGATGAACCTAGTATATACAAAAAGGTAGTAGGGAGTATGGTGATGATCCTCGTAGAGTACGTGGATGACATACTCTTGATAGGGAAGGAGTTTCTTATGCTACGCTCGGTCAATCTCCGCTTATCACAATGATTCTCCATAAAGGATCAAAGTGATACCTCCTAAATCCTGGGTTTGGATCTTTGAGATAGATCTAAATGGATGTTAGGATTCTCACTAGTTGTAGTGAGATGGTATTAATCGATCCTGGGGAGAATCACTGGAAGGGTTCCAGGGTGATAAAGACGACTGAATGTCAGTCACAGGCATTGTCTTTACCCTCAGTAAAGGGACGGTATGTTGGAAGAGTTCCAAGCTAGATACCGTGGCATACTAGACGATAAAGGCTGGATACATCGCTACTTAAGATGCTACCAAAGAGGCTGTTTGGGTGTATATTGGTTCATGAGATGAACTATGTTCCTCCCATTGTGTGACAATGGAGTTGTGGCTTATGCCAAGGAACGCAGGTCCCATCAGTGATCCAGACATATTCTAGGGCAGTATCACCTGACCATGGAGATGGTTGATCTCTAAGGGATCGAGGTTAGGAGAGTAGACTCAGAGGACAGCACGGCGGATCCACTCACGAAGGCCTATTCCCAGAGAGAGACTTTTATGGGATGGTTGAGTATGAGATACTACAACCACTGCTACAGATGGCCCTAGTGCAAGTGGGAGATTGTTAGTTATATGTATGCCCTAGAGGCCATTACTGTACATAGGATGTATATTGTAGTGGATACTGGGACATATATAGGGAGGACTTTCTTGCTCGACATGATAGTATGCTATCTGGTTGATCTTTACCTTAACGTGTACACTGATTGTCTCTCTGTTACATGTTGGTAAAGCCCTTAGGATGTGTACTTGACTACCTGGACTATGATGCGGATCATACTAGTGGGGACATGGTAGTCCGTAAGTACATCCTTCAAAGTCCGTAGTCATGGGTGTATCGAGACGGGGCATCGATATACCAGTGTAGACTAGCGTATACCTTCTCGACCCATACAGATGGGCGATGGATGATCCCATATCCATCGGTGTTTGACATCAGAGATGATATACGGGTGCTCAGTAGAGACTGGGTACACTGGACGGACTCGCCGAGAACTCCCAGATGGTATTATACCTCACGTCAGATGGCAGTTCTCTGGTGACACTGGTACAGAGTAGTCTGTTGACCCGAGATCGTCATAGAGTCTTGTGTGGTTCCCACTGTGCTTTGATTTCCATCTTACCACGTCCAAGAGGGCGTGCAAAACGGTGGTTTTTGGGTACAGTCCCGAGTCACATGGAGGCAATGAGCGATAGGAGGGGATTCGTCTCTCCCGGTATAGGGAGTTGATGTTGCGCTGTGTTCGATTGGCTATAACAGGAAATCCCTGGCCAGGGTTGCTGAGATTTACTGGTAAGTGTTACCAGTAGTTTCTCGAATTGTTATAGACCTCATATCGACACGACTTATCAAGCTATTGGGGTCTGACGTTTACCACCCCTAGGCGAGATATGCGACATATCAGACGATCAGACCGGACTGTACGGTAGTGTTACTGGTTGGATTCACTGGAGTGTGAGCGGGCTTGCTCGTCGATCTTCTGATCGCTCAATACCCGGGTGGCCGTTACGTTTAGCAGACCGCTTGCGGCTTGTGGATGCTTGATATGATCATCATCTGCTGCCGGCGTATTGACGAGTCTTTAGAGTCCTACACAGAGGTTTTCTGGCTCAAGCAAAACGAAATAGGAGCGCATATGAGATATGTGCGGGACCGAGAATAATACCAGTATGTGATACTGTATTCGATTCTCGCGATGTGACATTGATCGGTTATATGCGATATAGCCGGGTTATCGGATCAAGTGTTGATTCGATAAGTTGTTACTAATGATACTAGTCGGTTATATGCGATATGACCGGATCGTTAAATCAAGTGTTGATTTAATGATTTAATGCATAATTATATATTTGATATATTACTTTGCATTAACTAGTATCGGTTCACTTTAAATGGATTTTCTCACTCGGGAGTGCGCATTGCATATGCGATATGATTTTGTGCACATGCTTGTATCATGTTTGATGATACATGCCTTTTTAGTTAAGTGTATAGAATTAAACCTTGGTTAATGGAATGGTTAGGGTTTACTATTTGCTTATTCATTTTATTCATTTATTTATTAATCTTTTTCTTATTGGAAAAAGGAAATGAAATGATAAAATGGTGGCATTTCTTTTGTTCATTCATGAAGGTTCATGAATGCTTTGACTTGATGACCATTTTGTTTTTAGCCTAACCCTAACCATTGCATTGAACCATGATTAGTTCTCTACACTTAACTATGGTCATGTTATGATAAGGATTGATTATTCTTTTCTTTTTTAATTAACTTATCATAACATAATTCTTCTTCTTCTTCCTTTCTTCACTTGAAGAAAGCAAGCTCCATCAATGGTGATTGATGGAAATGAGTGAGAAATCCAATTCTAAAGTCTACCCACTTCCTATTTCTTCATCCTCTACCTCTTGCCAAGTAGTTGAGTGTGTTTCCTTCACAAGTTTTCAAGGCTTGGTGAAGGTGGAGCTTGATCTAGCGATGCCTCGACGTAGATCATCTTCGGTATGGACATCGACGACCTAGCTCGCCTATTCTCCGACCAAGCCGACGTTAGAGCCCGGGAATACATTTGGACAGCGAGGGGACTTCGTTACGGAGCTATGGAGGTGGAGCACCGGATCTACAAAGGTTGTATTTCCGTTTTCTTATAGTTAAGTGTTAACTAGTTATCTTTTCGCCTAGTTTTCTAGCCAACGATCCGTAGTCGGGTTTCTCGGCACCTAGATTTTTTGAAATTGGCATGGTTGATGCCTTGTGAGACCTCTTGGGAGTGCCTAGGAACCCTACACTTTGGTGGTAAGGACATACCCCAACTTGTCGTAAGTGATTGCCATCTTGACATTCCTGAGCCAATCTTTGTAGTTTGGCCCTATCAGTATGTTTTTATCTAGTAATAACTTAAGTCCGGTCATGTTGAATGGTCGCTGCAATTAGGAGAGAGAAAAGAAACACTTTTGCATGATGCTCTTGCAAGTTTAGAGTGGTTTTTAGTTTGTCTAAACTGGATGGCTCCCACTGTCTCTCGAATCTCTTCTCAAACCGTAAAGAAAGGATTAGTCGGGATCAATCTCACTGTACAATACTTGCTTAACCGTTCATCCAGGCCAGTGTCGGTACTTCGAGGGAGGTTTTCCAACGCTTTCGCGAAGTTCCTTAATTTAAGAACCTCTTTTCCCCGGGGGCGTAGCCCCGCTAACACCTTTCTAGACACCTACTAGGTTTATAGCATTGATCGTTAAGTGAGAGTTTTCCCGAGGAGTAGCATATACTCACAGTAGGATCAGGATCCTAATATCATCGCATGATAAAACCGAAGGAATCCTACCAGAATCATCACACTCCAAATGGTATGCAGCGCTAGCAAGTTTCAGTACTTATGAAACTCCCGATGTGGATTTTTGCCCCATGCTCTTATGACCTTGGCGTGAGGTCAAAATGTCATAAGTCACATGTCAAGTTCTTCCCATCATTATCCCGGTTGATTTGAACCCACCCGTACCTACCCTTGACGTAGGCCAAAATGGCAGTACGACTGTCTCAAACCAATGCATTCTATCTATGCAACAGATAAATATCCGGCAGCTACCAATCACTATGCCTTGGCGTGAGGTCAAAATACATAGCTTGAATACTACCGAATATTTAACTGAAATGATGGAGGGCTACGAATGGTTTTGGCAAAACCGTGAACGTAGTGAACTTGATATAATCGATGGAATGAGATAGCTTTTAAAAGGAGTGGTTCAAGCTCCGCATTTAAAAGTTTAGTTTTGAAAAGAACCGAGTGGTTTTCAAAGTGTTCCAATCGACTTTTACTTGGTTTATTTTCTTGCATTAGTTCTTTTAATGTGTCCCATCATTTAATCCTACCATTGCAGAAAACAACCAAAATATGACGTACGCTTTTGCCATTCGCATTCGCCATGGGGCCCCGTCATCACCCGTTAGGTTACTTAACTAACGACAGAGCGGGGGCTGGGCTAGCGCGGCTGTAAAACATAAGCAACGCCTAAATAGTTATAGTATAGATATATAGCAATGATAGACATTACAGATCACAGATGAATACATTGGATATACTAGGAACCCGCAATCCGTTCGAGCCTGCAACGAAAAGCGGATTACACGATCGCGGTGAATAGCCAAATACCCCACCCAAGACCCATACGGGTGCGGCAAACTACCCGCCAAGTACCCGAAGCGAAGCAACCTCCCTCAACACCGTGAGTAGGCCACTCGGCACTTCGAGATACCCGGTAGTTTGTGCACCCCCTCCATGGGTCTATCCTAGGAGCAAAAACAGTAAAAAGAATTATACAATGACGGCTACAACCCCGACCCGGTTGTGCGGCCATATAAATAATAATACATCAATTTACATATTACAAATGAATGAAAGAAAAAGAAACACTCATCTCACATCCACCCCGGCTATTCACCCGCGACAATCTAACGCATTCATATACACATACCATCATCAAACACAGATCACAGATATGTATAACCCCCACTAATCGACATATAGCGATTAGCCGACGTTCAATACATAAAAACATCACAGATATAACCGATTAGTCAAAGTATAGCGAAGTTCGATCAAAAATACGGATTTAAAGGCCCCCAAATACAAATTTCTTTTCTGGAAAATCGGGGCTGAAATAAACCATCTTAAAAATCCCAAAACCACAACCTAAAAACACTGCACCAAACTCGGTCATGAACCGAGTCAAAACGGCGGCGGTTCCGCGGCAAAAGTATACCCATTGCCGCGGAACCGCGGCGCTTTGAAGGGATCACTCGACCGTTTTTGGTGGGCTTCTTCACAAAACCCTGAGATGATTTTTGGAGTATGACTTTTTATTTTTAGAGCAGAAAAAATTTAAACAGAAACTTAGGGTTTTGCATGTCGTAGTTTTATGATTTTTCTGATCGAACTTCTATATACTTTACTACCTAGCTAGTTTATGTTTAGTTAGGCTCTGATACCACTGTAAGTCCATGTTGCCCACCCCGGTGCTTGCGGGGAGGCGGAAAACGGAATAAAAATCGGATTTTTACTACTCTAGGCAACATGGACTAGACAAAGTCGGGATCTTTGCTAAACAAAAACTAGCTAAAGCTAACTAGAAACTGGCTAAAGGGTAGAATGGTTATACCTAGGGCTTTATGTCCTTCTCTCCTAGTAGAAAGGGATCATCTTTGTCGTCTTCTCACGTCGAAGAAGGATCCACCCGAAAGCCTCAACCTTTGGCTTCAACTTCAAGCTAGAAGTAACTAGGGTGCTAGAAGTGCTAATCCTAGAACCCTAGATGAGAGTAGAGATTACTATGGAATGGTTTTTCTCAAGCTCAAGTGTTTCTCAACACATGAGAGGGGAGAGCTTGAGGAAGAGGAAGAGCAAGAGAGAGAAACTGTATGATAGAATGAGAGAATTATGAAGCATTCTCACATATATGTGTGAATTATTGTGAATTGATAATTAGTGAGATAATTGTCATGGCTTAATCAAGACATGACCATTATCATTTCATTTTTAATGCAAATTGCAAGGATCAAAGAGCATCTTCCAAATGAAATGATGATGGTCAAAGTGTCAACCTAGGTCAACAAGTCAAGAATGTCAAATGGTCAACAACCATAACCATGCACAATTATATTAAACTAATATCAATTAACCATAATACACACATAAGCATTAGGGTTAATAAAATGACAATGGTCATTAACCCTAATCAAAGTCCTCTCCCTCTGTCTCAAGCAACTGTGCATACGCACCCGTATTCGTGATCCGAGGAAGACGAATACAAAGAGATAAAACCAATCCCAAATCATATACTAGGATCTGGCTTAAACCAAAGCCCGCTAGTATAAGCTGTCCGGACAGCAAACGTGCACAAGTGCGCGGATGTGAACGAACCCTGTCGCAAAACCATGCGACCTCTACTCATTTTGCCTAAAGGCGAATAGCTCTCTGTGTGGGACTCTAAAGACTCGACACTACGCTGGCAGTGGGTTTAACCACAGACCGCAAGCGGCACTAGCTGTACGTAACGGTCCCCAGGTAGATGCCGATAAGAAGACTGATGAGGTGACCCCATCTGAACTCCTACTAAGCCTGTATGTGACAGTCTCCCTACAGTCCGGTCTGTTCGTCTGATACATCGCATGGCGGGCCTAGGGGAGCGGTGAACGTCAGTCCCCTAATAGCGGTACAAGTCGTGTCGGAGTGTAGCCCAGAACACCCTGAGATAACACTGGAAACCTACCAGTATATCTCGCTTGCCCTGGCCAGGGACTACTTGTGTAATGGCTCTCCTGAATACAGCGCGATGTCAACCCCCAATACTGGGAGAGACGAATCCTGTCTAACCGTCAATGCCTCCAAGTACTTCGGGACTGCACCCAAAAACTACCTGTTTGCATGACTCCTTTGAGCCGTGGTAGGGTAGTAATCAAAGTGCAGTGGGAACACACTCGAGGCGAAGTGACAGTGTCAAGTCAGCGGACTAAGCTGTACTCATGTCACCTGGGAACTGATAACTGACGATAGGTATAATACCAACCAACAGTTCCCGACGAGTCATGTCCAGTGTACTCATAACCTAACGAGCACCCGCATACTATCTCAAGTACGACGTACTGACGGCTGTGGGACAGACCGTCTTCCACGCTGGGATGAGAAGCGCATACGCTAGTCTACTCCGGAGTATCGATGCCCTGTCTCGATAGTCCAACGACCAGGGACCTGTATAATGATGTGCTTATGGATTACCCAGCCCCCACGAGTGTGAGCGCCATCACAACGCTGGTAATCAAGAAATAATCCTAAGGGCTCTACTAATATGTATATCAGTGATATGCTAAAAGAAACAAATGCACATATTAAAGCAGAGACAAACCAAGTAGCATACTACCATTTCGAGCAAGATTGTATATACAACTGTGAATATCCCAAGCTTCCATCAAGTAATATACAAACTAGTATGATACAGTAATGGCCTCTAGGGAATATACACTAACATCAGTAGCGGCATTGCTGGCGCACAGTTTCTTTTGGGTGTTTTGCAGTGGTAGGTGGGACATTTGTATCGTACCCACTCTTGTATTACATTTCATATTGTATCTAGTTAACTCCATTAATCAATCAAAGTTAGAATTTGTATAAGTAATGAGACTTATTGGGTTTGTGGTTGCGAGACTTAGAGCGAGGGGTTTTTCGCTACTTGTGATATTTATGTATTGCTTCCTTTTCTCTTTGTGGTGATCTTCACCGTTGGGCGTCGTATACTTATTTATGCTATATTGCGTGGTTGTCATCCGCCGTTTGGCGAATAGCTAGCTCCTGCTTGGGGATGCCTTTATTCTTATTATGTATTTGTGGTTTTGGATCAAAATAGACAAAGGAGGTGCTGCCAAAATTTTCAAAAAGGACGAAACATGTTTTCAAACTAGTAATTTCACTTGCATCATTCATGTTCCTTTTCTATGCATTAAGAAAACCTGATTTCATTATACCTTTATTTCAAAACTTCACCTCCTTTATTTTCTTAAAAGGTTTAGATTTCTGGGTTTCAGCTTACTTGAATTATGTTACGCCTTTAGACGTCGCGTGATTCAAGTGCTGGTCACGAGCTAATATTTCAGGTCGTGACAAAGTTTGTATCAGAGCGCTAGGTTTAACCTTGTTCGAGTCTACGTTTGACTATGCGGAGTCTAGGGCAGGTATGTATTTCGGAACCTAGGCTTGACCTTACGGAACTTAGACTTTAATGGGGGGGTATTAGACCCGAACTTTCGTTTCGTAGGCTGACCCTGATTGATGGAGTAGGTCGCTTGAGTAGAGTGACGTACCGTACGTATATTCCGCGGCATATTTACGATACGATACTCCACTTAAGAAACTTTAGGATGTACATATTTTTGAGACCGGTGATTCTCTTCGTATCCATGATTATACATCCATTTGGGATCCTCGATTTTATTCGTTTCCATGATCATACTTTATTGATGTCGTTCCTTCTTATGATCATGTAACCATTCTGGATCTGTCGTTTCCTCTCATGCCGTTGATCTGCTCTCTTCGATACTCGATTGAGGTTCCTGTCACCATAGTTTGAGCGCAGTTTGAGCTGCTGCTAGTGTTGCGGTCAGGGCGAGCTCGTCCGGTACGAGGGCTGACCATTGTGTTTTCTGGTGACATGAGAACGTCTCGAGTTAGTATTTTATGTTGTGACCTCTTGTAGAGGAGGGTGCTTGGTTTCACACCGGATGATCGGGCTATTGACAGAGGCTGCCAGTTGCGAGAGGACTGTTGATGTACAGCATACCTTAGAGATTTTAATTTCTCCTACCGTGTAGACAGATGACCCAGCTGTTACTGAGATTGATGGGATGTCGCTTTTAGAGCTTACGAGCTAAGATCGCCGGAGCTTCTAGGCAGAAATGTGACAGATGATAGCTAGTCTACCCCGACTTGAGAGACGAAGGTGATTCGTCAGATTGATGCACCGACGCAGGCACAGTTGAGTTGAAGATTTCCAGTGTGGAATCTTACTAAGACCCAGAGCAGACCGATCCAGAGACGACCGCCGAGGTATCACCTTTCCTGGAGGATTGAGGCATTGTTTAGCATGCGGGCGAAGAATAGTCACATGTGGTATTAGCGAAGCTAAATGGTTCGAACGAGTGCCAGGACACCATTTTCCTAAGTTTAAAGTGTTCGGAGGAACATGCAGGTAATTCTGTGGACCCTCTAGAAGAATGAAACCCTAACTCGACATGATGACCATGGAACCGCTTTAAACCTTAGGGTTTGTGGTAGTTTAGCGGTGCCATCAGTGAGGCTTGGGTTTGCCCTTCTACGGTTAGTCCAGAGGTGTTGTGGTATGTACCAGATATTTTTAGACTGTGCTCAGGTGTTGAGCCTTTGGGAAATTTTGGGACCTCGATGACTCGATCAAAAAGTTTGACTTCGTCTAGATACCATATGATAAGAGATCAGTAAGCTGACCAGCTACGGATAGAGGACCTCACCCCGATGTGTTGTGAGTTGATCGAGAGCGGGCGAGTATTGAGTATTCCTCCGATGGTAGGGACGGGTTCCCAAGGACGTGTTCGGCCAGATATCTTCGACCGAGTGTTGAAGATACCGAGTTCGTGACATCGACTCCGTGTGAGAGACTTCGGATTGACCGTGGCCGAGAACAGCTGCAGTGCGCAGATAACATGGCGTGACGTCATAGTAGACGACGATAAAGACAAGGGGAGCCAGAGGTTCATGCGAGATGCTGACGAGCTGTTGCTACTCCCCATCGAGATCAGAGACCTGATATGCTTACAGAGGCGTTTGGATATGGCCAATTTCCGAGGAAATGTGTGCGGAACACGCAGATGTCCAGAAAAGAGGGAAGATTATGCAAGAGTACCACCCTCCGTACAATTCGGCCTAGGCGAGATCGGAAGAGACTTTGAGCAGGATTCCTTCCGGAACACTGCTGCAATGAGATTTGCACCCAGGATCAGATGGGTCAAGTGTATTCAGAGGACCAGAGGCCGACGCCAGTGAAGGGCTGCCCTATGAGTGGTCGTGATGATTGACCGGGAGATGATCAGAGAAGTGCTGGAACAGAATCGTCCCCATTAGCACACCTGACAGGGTCGATGAGCCGATGGATTGCGAGATTGGTAATCCACAGAGAAGATAAGGACCCAGAGACAGAGGACGCCAGGCCGTGAGCAGAGGAGAGCAGATATTCTTGCCCTGCCAGTTTGTAGGCGCACTGAATTATTTTTTGACATTGTTGGAGGTGTACCTCAATGTCCTTTTTGCGATTTGCGTTTGTGATCCGAGTATCACGCTTATATCGCTTGGATTTGAGTTTTGATGAAGAGTTTCCTGATATTGATTATGTGCACCATTGCTTCACCTACTGGGTATTTACGTTTTGCGCATAGTTGTCACACTTGACATATATTCTATACACTGTTGTGTTGATTTGCGATTTGTGCATATCTATTGCTTTCGATGTCGATTTTGTACCTCCGTATCATGTGTTTATGATTTCGTAGATTTCATACGGATGATTTGATTTCTGCACTCGGTATAGCTTATATGTGCTTGTAGTGCATTGATACGTATTTTGTGCACCACAGTTGCACCTGATTTCATTTTGATGTTATTTGAGATACTTATTGTGATTTCATGCCTAGGGCATGCGTATAATTTGATTTATACTTTCGGCATAGTTTTCATGCACTTTTAGTATTTGAATTGCTTTTGTGCACGTTGATGCACATGGTTGTGCGATTATATACCACAGTATATCTAATTTGGATTTGGATTGAAATGTGTTGTATACCGTCGATTCGATTTTGATACTCGATATTTTTTTGTGCACTTTGTGCACCTGATTGGATTCTTGTGCATATCAAATGCACCCGATATTTTTGTCATGCACACCGTTGCAGTGGACAGATGCTTTCGTGCACACCTGTTGCACGTAGTTTTGGGCTTTGGTGCATATTGTGGCACCTGTATTTGGATTTGAATTCCATGCGCACCAGACGCATGTGTTTATTGGATACGCCTTTTGAGGCTGATTTTTCTTTTGAGCACTTTGTTTTCATGTTGGGCACTATATTGTGTAGTAGCCGAACAGGACTGATCCGAGGACAGTACCTGAGTACCTTGCATGCATTAAAAGCTTACCAAGAGGTTTCAAATGATCTATAGTCTCGCTATTTCCTATGTGTCCGTGAGCGATGCGTGTTGGAGATAGTGCCCTCAGAGTCAATTATTGGATCACAGGCACGTGATTGCAATGATTGAGGGAGGACTTATACCGGTAGGACAGTCTTACTCAAGATGATAGTATGCTATCTGGTTTATCTTTATCATCGTGTACTGCTTTAGGCGACATTACTGATCACTATTGCACGTTAATAGAGCCCCTAGGATTCTTGCTTGACTACCAGCAGTATGAGGGCGATCATATACGTGGGAGCTGGGGTCTATAAGCACATCCTTAAAAGGTCCCTAGTCGTGGGAGTTTCGAGACAGGGCATCGATACTCCAGAGTAGACTAGTGTATACAGTCGAGACCCCGACGAGGGGCGGTGGCCGGTCTCACAAGCCATTGGTGTCAGTTGGTTCACCTAAGATGTATACAGGTGCTCATTGGGTTATGAGTACACCGGACAGGACTCGCCGGGAACATGCTAGTTGGTCTTATACCTGACGTCAGATAACAGTTCCCTGGTGACATGTGTACAGGTTAGTTCATCGACCTGAGATCGTCATTTGTCTCGTGTGAGTTCCCACTGTGCTTTGATTACTACCCTACCACGCTCAAAGGAGACGTGCAAACAGGTTTTAGTTGGGTACAGTCCCGAGCCACATGGAGGCAGTGAGCGGATCTGCAGGGGTTCGTCTATCCCGGTATTGGGGGTGAGGTCGCGCTGTGTCTAGGAGAGCCATTACACAAAGCCCTCGGCCGAGGCAGGAGATTTACTGGTAGGCATTCCATTAGTATCTCAGGGTGTTCTGGGCTACACTCCGACACGACTTGTACCGCTTTTGGGGGTCTGACTTTTACCAACCCCCTAGGCCCGCCATGCGATGCTCATAGACGAACGGACCGGACTGTACGGATATTGTCACTGACAGGCTCAGTAGGGTGTCAGGATGAGTTCGATCATCGACGTCCTTTTTAGTCAATACCTGGTAGCCCATTACGTATTGGCTAATACCTCTGACGTGCTAGTGGTTAAATCCACAACCAAAGTATTGACGAGTTTTTAGAGTCCCCCACAGACCAGTTTCTCAGGTTTCGGGCGAAACGCTGAAGAGGCCGTATGGAGATATGGCAGGGTTCGATCTTATCCGTGCGGTATTGCACGGATCATGATCGGACAGATAATACTAGCGGGCTTTGGTTTAAGCCGGATCCTAGTATTGTACAGTATAGATTTTGTCTCTTTGTATTTGTATTCGGTCGCAATACAAATGCGGGTATGTATATACAGTTGCGGGGTTTTCCTGTAATTTATTACGGGATTAGTTTTTTTGGAGTTGCCAGTTTGTATTCCGTTCCGGCCAGTTTTCCTTTGTTCCTTCACGGCCGGATTTTTCCGATGGAGGGGGCTAATTTGCAAGTTTGCAAATTAGCTAAGTGGAGGGGTTTGTTTGTAAATGGGGATTATGATGGGTTAAGCATCTTTGCTTTTTCATGATGGTTTTTCATTTATGAGATTGGATTTTGATAAGGATTGATTTGGAAATTGGTGTGACAATTTTCTTATCATTATCATGGCTTTTTCTTCTCTTGATTATTCATTCCTTTTTCCTCCACCATTTCTTTGTGAGGCCGGACACTTTGAGAGAAAGAGAGAGAGGTTTCATTTTAGTATGAGGGAAAAATCTTCATCTCATTCTATGCTTAAAAATGAGAGCTCCATTCTTTTTCAAAGATCATTTCTTCACCTCCATCAAAGGAAACTGTTAGTGTATATGCCCTAGAGGCCATCACTGTATCATACTAGTTTGTATATTACTTAATGGAAGCTTGGGATATTCACCTTGTATATACAATCTTGCTCAAAATAGTAGTATGCTACTTGGTTTGTTTCTACTTCAATGTGTACATGTGTTTATTTTATTATATCACCTATACGCATTAGTGGAGCCCTTAGGATCTTTGCTTGATTACCAGCGTTGTGATGGCAGTCACACTAGTGGGGCTGGGTAATCTATAAGCACATCCTTATGCAGGTCCCTGGTCGCAGGACTATCGAGACAGGGCATCGATACTCCGGAGTAGACTAGCGCATGCGCTTCTCATCCCAGTGTGGGAGACGGTCTGTCCCACAGCCGTCGGTACGTCGTACTTGAGAGAGTATGCGGGTGCTCGTTGGGTTACGAGTACACTGGACAGGACTCGTCGGGAACTGACTAGTTGGTATTATGCCTATCGTCAGTTATCAGTTCCCAGGTGACATGAGTACAGCTTAGTCCGCTGACTTGACACTGTCACTTCGCCTCGAGTGTGTTCCCACTGTACTTTGATTACTACCCTACCACGGCTCAAAGGAGTCGTGCAAACAGGTGGTAGTTGGGTGCAGTCCCGAAGCACTTGGAGGCAGTGACGGTTAGACAGGATTCGTCTCTCCCGGTATTGGGGGTTGACATCGCGCTGTGTCTAGGAGAGCCATTACACGAGTAGTCCCTGGCCAGGGCAAACGAGATATACTGGTAGGCTTCCAGTGTTATCTCAGGGTGTTTTGGGCTTCACTCCGACACGACTTGTACCGCTATTGGGGGACTGACGTTTACCGCCCCCTAGGCCCACCATGCGATGTATCAGACGAACAGACCGGACTGTACGGAGAATGTCACATTCAGGCTCAGTAGGAGTTCAGATGGGTTTCGCCTCGTCAGTCTTCTTGTCGGCATCTACCTGGGGACCGTTACGCACAGCTAGTGCCGCTTGCGGTCTGTGGTTAAACCCACTGCCAGCGTAGTGTCGAGTCTTTAGAGTCCCACACAGAAAGCTATTCGCCTTTAGGCAAAAGAGTAGAGGTCGCATGGTTTTGCGGCAAGTCGCATGGTTTTGCGACAGGGTTCGGTCACATCCATGCACTTATGCACGTACAGTGTCCGGACAGTTATCACTAGCGGGCTTTGGTTTAAGCCAGATCCTAGTGTACGTTTTGGGATTGGATTTATCCAGTATGTATTCGTGTTCCTTGGAACGCGGATGCGGGTGTGTATGCACAGTTGACGGAGAGACAGAGGTAGAGGATTCTCATTAGGGTTGTTGACCGTTGACTGTTGACTATTGACTTTTTAGTCAACCTTAATGAGAATATGATATGTGATTAACAATTATATTAATTAAGTATTGTGGTGACATGGTTGTTGAGGGGTTGAATTTGTTGACTTGTTGACTTCGTTGACCGGTTGACTAGGTTGGACTAGTTGACCATCATGATGACTATGGCTATCATTTCATGGTAAAGACTTTTTACTTGCTTGTTTCTTTTGTGAGAAATGAGTGCATGAAATGATTTAGCCATTTTGACTTGAACCATTTTACACAATACTTGATTATTATTTTTGTGATGATGGTTTTGGATTATGAGAGCCAAATGAGAAAAGTCTTCTCTCATTCTTTCATGCTGATTCTCTCTCTTGTTCTTGAGCTCTCATCTTCCTCCTCTTGCTTCCCTCTCTTGACTTTATGGTTCACTTTTCTCATGAGTTGAGAACCAAGAACCATAGATAAAATCCTATACAAACTCTTCTCTACTCACTCTAGTTCACAAGGTTTAGCAAACCGAGTGAACTAGTTTCTTCAAAGTTCGAAGAAGGAGCCAAAGGTTGAAGATTTCAGGTGGATCAATCTTCGGCGCAAGGAAACGACGGGGAGAAGCCGATTCGGACGACCATCGAAGCTTGAAGACGAAGGAGTTCGAGAAAAAGAAAGGTATAACCCCCTAACCGAGTAGTTAGCAACTCGTAGTTAGGTTGTTAGTTAGATGTTTAATAAAGATCCGGTTTTGAGTCCATGTTACCACCTCTAAGAAAATTATTTTTCACCAAATTCCGCATGCCCGAAAGTACCGGGAGAGGTAGCATGGACTTACAGTGGTATCAGAGCCTGGTTAAACTCTATCTAACATGTTAGCAAAGTAGCTAGAAGATCGATCAAAGAAAAAGTCGCAAAACGAACCCCGTTTTTTAAACTTTCTGTCGATTTTAAAAGTGCTGGAAAAAATTTTTAAGATACACCAAAAATCGACTCAGGGTTTTCTGAAGAAACTGCAAAAATTTGACCCCCTAACTCGATCAAAGCGCCGCGGTTCCGCGGCGGGAGCTTGCTCCCGCCGCGGAACCGCGGCCGAGTTGACTCGGTCATGGGGTTTCTTCTTTGCAGTTTGCTCATAGGGGTATTTTGGGATTTTTGGAATATATATTTTCTGTCCAGATTTTCCACAACGAAAATTTCATTTTTGGGGTCCTGAAAATCCGTATTTTTTATCGAACTTCTAAAAGACTTAAGCTGACGGGTTTTTCTGTGATGTGATATTTGTATTGAACGTTTGCTAATCGCTATATGTCGATTAGTGGGGGTTATACAAATCTGTGATCTGTAATGTCATTGGAATGTGTATATGAATTCATTGGATTGTCGCGGGTGAATAGCCGGGGGTTGTGAGACGAGAGTTTTCTTTTCTTTCAATTCATGTAAATTTGTAAATTGATGTAATAATTATTTGTATGGCCGCACAACCGGGTCAGGGTTGTAGCCGTCATTGTATAATTTCTT
Source organism: Agapanthus africanus (assembly GCA_030015575.1). NCBI lineage: Eukaryota > Viridiplantae > Streptophyta > Magnoliopsida > Asparagales > Amaryllidaceae > Agapanthus > Agapanthus africanus. Next base: position 523,116,479 of record CM057337.1, read on the forward strand.
TTTACTGTTTTTGCTCCTAGGATAGACCCATGGAGGGGGTGCACAAACTACCGGGTATGCCGAAGTGCCGAGTGGCCTACTCACGGAGTTGAGGGAGGTTGCTTCGCTTCGGGTACTTGGCGGGTAGTTTGCCGCACCCGTAGGGGTCTTGGGTGGGGTATTGGCTATTCACCGCGACCGTGTAATCTGCTTTTCGTTACAGGCTCGTACGAATTGCAGCTTCCTAGTATATCCAATGTGTTCATCTGTGATCTGAAATGTCTACCATTGCAATATATCTATATATGATATTATTTAGGCGTTGCTTATGTTTTACAGCCGCGCTAGCCCAGCCCCCGCTCTGTCGTTAGTTAAGTAACCTAACGGGTAATGACGGGGCCCCGTGGCGAATGCGAATGGCATAAGCGTACGTCATATTTTGGTTGTTTTCTGCAATGGTAGGATTAAATGATGGGACGCGTTAAAAGAACTAATGCAAGAATAACACGCATTAAAAGAACTAATGCAAGAAAATAAACCAAGTTAAAATCGTTGGAACACTTTCGAAAAACCACTCAGTTCTTTTCAAAACAAACTTTTAAAATGCGGAGTTTGAGCCACTCCTTTTAAAAGCTATTTCGTTCCTTCGATTATATCAAGTTCACTACGTTTAAGGTTTCGCTAAAACCATTCGTAGCCCTCCGTCGTTTCGTATGAATATTCAATAGTATTCAAGCTATGTTTGTTGACCTTCGTCAAGGCATAGTGATTGGTAGCTGTTGGGTGTTCATATGTAGCATAGATAGATGCGTTGGTTTAGGACAGTCGTATTACCTTGTTGACCTTCGTCAAGGGTATATACGGGTGGGTTCAAATTAACCTGGATAATGACGGGTAGAACTTGACATGTGACTTATGATTTGTTGACCTTCGTCAAGGTCATAAGAGCATGGGGCAAAAATCCACATCGGGAGTTTCAAAAGAACTGAAACTTGCTAGCGCTGCATACCATTTGGAGTATGATGATTCTGGTAGGATTCCTTCAGTTTTGTCACGCAATGATATTTGGATCCCGATCCTACTGTGAGTATATGCTACTCCTCGGGAAATTTCTCACTTAACGATCAATGCTATAAACCAAGTAGGTGTCTAGAAAAGTGTTAGCGGGGCTACGCCCCCAGGGAAAAGAGGTTATTTAATTAAGGAACTTCGCGAAAGCGTTGGAAAACCTCCCTTGAAGTACCGACACTAGCCTGGCTGAACGGTTAAGCAAGTATTGTACGGTGAGATTGATCCCGACTAATTCTTTCTTTATGGTTTGAGGAGGGATTCGAGAAACAGTGGGAGCCATCCTGTTTAGATAAATTAAAAACCAATCTAAACTTGCAAGAGCATCATGCTAAGTGTTTTCTTCTCTCTCTCTCTTAATTGCAGCGACCCTGTGACCACACCTAGGTTACATCTAGATAATAAAATGACTGAACCTGACTGTTATGACTGGCAAAGGTCTGTCCAAATGTCCATTGCCCATGACAAGCTGGGACATCTCTTAACTAATCAAACCCCTACCGTCTCAGGTCCAGTTTCCCCTGTCACGGATGTTTACATCCACAGGACATCGGAAAAGGATTGTGCGAAAGCCAAGTGCCTCGTGTTAGCCTCAGTTGATGGTGCAAACCAGAGGCAGCACGAGAAGGTGGACTCAGTTTCTATCTTCCTCCATAACAAAGTTTTATATGGAGAGCAATCTCGTATCGCAAGATATGATACCTCGAATGAATTGCTTCAAGCGAGGTTGGCTGTCGGGTCATCTGTAAGGGACAACGTCCTTACAGAGACCAGCTATTTTGAACTCACGGACCTGGAGACCACGTTGGAGAATGGGTCAAGTACTGACTTAATTCTACAGTCCCTGCCCTCTGCTTATACCCTGAAGGAAACCAGGGAAGAAAAAGGAAAAGCAAGGGCAAAAGTTTCAGGACTGGATATAGTAAAAGAGGGATGTTCCTATTGTAACGGGAATGAACAATGGCAGAAAGATTGCAGGGCTTGCAAAGACAGTAGCCAGAATTCGAAGCATGTTGTGGCTTCGGCTTCGAGTGTGTTTGTAATAGAGAACTGTTTGTCAGTTAACCCTACTTCCTGGGTATTGGATACCGGATCAGGATCTCACATCTGTAATTCGTTACAGGCTCTGAGAAACCGTAGGGTTATCAGGAAAGGTGATATGACTCTCAGGGTTGCTAACGGAATGAGCATGGATGTTGTATCCGTAGGGGAATATCACCTAGGACTGACAACTGGGCAGATATTGATTCTGCGTAACTGTTTGTATGTACCAGGTGCAACTTGTAATATCATATCTGTATCCTTACTTTCTAAGGAAGGATATGATTTTGCTTTTGTAAGCGATGTAGTAAACATCCACCTAAATCAAGTACTGATTGGGTCAGGTACATTAAATAACGGTATATACGTATTGAATCAAGCTCAGATATTCAGTGTCCAGAACACACTTAAAAGAAGGTCTCCAGAATTAAATCAGGATTTCTTATGGCATTGTAGACTGGGTCACATTAATGAGACACGATTAACTAAGTTACATAAAGAAGGGTACTTGAATCCGTTCGAGTATCAGTCTTATGCCACTTGTGAATCTTGTCTCATGGGAAAGATGACAAAGACTCCGTTCACTGGACGCGGAGAAAGAGCGAGCAAGCTCTTGGGACTCATACACAGTGATGTGTGTGGTCCAATGTCTACACATGCGCGAAGTGGTTATTCATACTTCATTACTTTCACAGATGATTTCTCTAGGTATGGACATGTCTTCTTAATGAAGCACAAATCCGAGGCCTTTGGGAAATTTCAAGAATACAAGAATGAAGTTGAAAAACAAACCGGCAAAAGTATCAAGATTCTAAGATCGGATCGAGGTGGAGAATACTTAAGTGCCGAGTTTCTGGACTACTTAAAAGAGAATGGAATTCTCTCTCAACTTACTCCTCCATACACACCACAACACAACGGTGTATCGGAAAGGCGGAATCGGACCCTATTGGATATGGTTCGTTCCATGATGAGTAAGGCTGAGTTACCGCGATCTTTCTGGGGTTATACACTAGAAGCAGCTGCATATCTCTTGAACAAGGCTCCAACCAAGACTGTGCCTACCACCCCATATCAGATATGGAGTGGGAAGAAACCCTGTCTTAAATATCTTAAGGTATGGGGATGTCCAGCTTTTGTAAAAAAGCGGCATGCGGACAAGCTCGAGGCACGCTCAGTACTGTGTAAGTTTGTGGGATACCCAAAGAACTCCAGGGGGTATCTTTTCTATTCCGCAGAAGAACAAAAAGTTTTTGTTTCTCCGCACGCCCACTTCTTGGAAACTGAATTTTTAGAAAATCAGATAAGTGGGGGCGCAATAGAACTGGAAGAAATTCCAGAACCACAAACTATTACTGAAAGCTTGGAAGAGCCAGTAGTTTCAGGAGAACCGGACATTCCTGCGCCGCTCCGCAGAAGTAGTAGGCAGTCTCATCCGCCCGAGAGATACTTCGGTTTTCTCATAGACGGGGATAGAGAGGATTGTACAGTTAATTATGATGAGCCTACTAGCTTCCAGCATGCCATTCAGAGCGGTGACTCGGTAAAATGGCTGGATGCAATGCGGACCGAGATGGAGTCCATGTACACCAACAAAGTTTGGACTTTGGACTTTGCTCCAGAAGGGGTAAAACCCGTAGGCTGCAAATGGATCTTCAGAAAGAAGATTGGTGTAGATGGGCAGGTTGAAACCTGTAAAGCTAGGCTCGTTGCAAAGGGTTTTCGTCAAAGACCTGGTTTGGACTATGACGAGACCTTTTCTCCGGTAGCCATGCTTAAATCCATTCGGATCCTTCTTGCCATTGCTGCCTTCCACGATTATGAGATCTGGCAAATGGACGTAAAGACGACTTTCCTAAATGGAAATTTGGAAGAGTGCGTCTATATGGATCAGCCAGAGGGATTCATTCAGAGTGGGAGCAGCGGTAAAGTGTGCAAGTTGCTCAAGTCCATCTATGGACTTAAGCAGGCATCACGGAGTTGGAACATCTGCTTTGATGATACTGTCAAAGAATTCGACTTTGTCAAAAACCCAGATGAACCATGCATTTACAGTAAGATTGTAGGGAGAAATGTGGTATTCCTCGTCTTGTACGTTGATGACATTCTCCTAATAGGAAATGATATTCCTATGCTACAGTCAGTCAAAGGATTCTTGTCACAGAGGTTCTCCATGAAGGACCTGGGCGATGCCAACTACATTCTGGGGATCCAGATCTATCGTGATAGATCTAAGAGGATGTTGGGACTTTCACAGTCAAGGTACATCGACACCATACTGAAACGATTCAGTATGGAAGATTCCAAGCGCGGTAACCTACCGGCTTGTCACGGAATCACCCTCTCCAAAGAGATGTCTCCCAAGACTGATTTGGAGAGGGATCGCATGTCTATTATACCCTACGCTTCTGCGGTGGGCTCTATAATGTATGCGATGTTGTGTACCAGACCGGATGTAGCTTATGCACTGAGTGTGGTAAGCCGGTATCAGTCAAACCCTGGGGAGAAACACTGGATAGCAGTAAAGAACATTCTCAAGTACCTGAGAAGGACTAAGGAGATGTTCTTGGTGTATGGCGGAAAAGACCTCCAGATCGAGGCCTTTGCTGACTCCAGCTTCCAGAATGACAAGGATGATTCCAAGTCCATGTCGGGTTTTGTCTTTACCCTCAATGGAAGGGCGATGTGTTGGAAGAGTTCCAAACAGGAAACCGTTGCAGACTCGACGATGGAAGCGGAATACATCGCTGCATCTGATGCCGCAAAAGAAGCTGTCTGGATGAGGACGTTCTTGAAAGAGCTTCAGGTGGTTCCGTCCATTGTTGATCCAATACCTCTGTATTGCGACAACAACGGGGCTATAGCTTTAGCGAAGGAACCCAGGTCCCATCAGAGATCCAGACACATCTTGAGGCGGTATCACCTGATCAGGGAGATCGTGGATCGCCAGGAGATCAAGGTTCGGAGAGTCTCTTCAGAAGATAACACTGCAGATCCATTCACCAAGGCCTTGCCCCAGACTCAGTTCGAGCGGCTGATCGAGATGATAGGTCTTCGATACGCCAGTACATGGCCTTAGTGCAAGTGGGAGATTGTTAGTGTATATGCCCTAGAGGCCATCACTGTATCATACTAGTTTGTATATTACTTAATGGAAGCTTGGGATATTCACCTTGTATATACAATCTTGCTCAAAATAGTAGTATGCTACTTGGTTTGTTTCTACTTCAATGTGTACATGTGTTTATTTTATTATATCACCTATACGCATTAGTGGAGCCCTTAGGATCTTTGCTTGATTACCAGCGTTGTGATGGCAGTCACACTAGTGGGGCTGGGTAATCTATAAGCACATCCTTATGCAGGTCCCTGGTCGCAGGACTATCGAGACAGGGCATCGATACTCCGGAGTAGACTAGCGCATGCGCTTCTCATCCCAGTGTGGGAGACGGTCTGTCCCACAGCCGTCGGTACGTCGTACTTGAGAGAGTATGCGGGTGCTCGTTGGGTTACGAGTACACTGGACAGGACTCGTCGGGAACTGACTAGTTGGTATTATGCCTATCGTCAGTTATCAGTTCCTAGGTGACATGAGTACAGCTTAGTCCGCTGACTTGACACTGTCACTTCGCCTCGAGTGTGTTCCCACTGTACTTTGATTACTACCCTACCACGGCTCAAAGGAGTCGTGCAAACAGGTGGTAGTTGGGTGCAGTCCCGAAGCACTTGGAGGCAGTGACGGTTAGACAGGATTCGTCTCTCCCGGTATTGGGGGTTGACATCGTGCTGTGTCTAGGAGAGCCATTACATGAATAGTCCCTGGCCAGGGCAAACAAGATATACTGGTAGGCTTCCAGTGTTATCTCAGGGTGTTTTGGGCTTCACTCCGACACGACTTGTACCGCTATTGGGGGACTGACGTTTACCGCCCCCTAGGCCCGCCATGCGATGTATCAGACGAACAGACCGGACTGTACGGAGAATGTCACATTCAGGCTCAGTATGAGTTCAGATAGGTTTCGCCTCGTCAGTCTTCTTGTCGGCATCTACCTAGGGACCGTTACGCACAGCTAGTGCCGCTTGCGGTCTGTGGTTAAACCCACTGCCAGCGTAGTGTCGAGTCTTTAGAGTCCCACACAGAAAGCTATTCGCCTTTAGGCAAAAGAGTAGAGGTCGCATGGTTTTGCGGCAGGTCGCATAGTTTTGCGACAGGGTTCGGTCACATCCGTGCACTTATGCACGTACAGTGTCCGGACAGTTATCACTAGCGGGCTTTGGTTTAAGCCAGATCCTAGTGTACGTTTTAGGATTGGATTTATCCAGTATGTATTCGTGTTCCTCGGAACGCGGATGCGGGTGTGTATGCACAGTTGACGGAGAGACAGAGGTAGAGGATTCTCATTAGGGTTGTTGACCGTTGACTGTTGACTATTGACTTTTTGGTCAACCCTAATGAGAATATGATATGTGATTAACAATTATATTAATTAAGTATTGTGGTGACATGGTTGTTGAGGGGTTGACTTTGTTGACTTGTTGACTTCGTTGACCGGTTGACTAGGTTGGACTAGTTGACCATCATGATGACTATGGCTATCATTTTATGGCAAAGACTTTTTACTTGCTTGTTTCTTTTGTGAGAATTGAGTGCATGAAATGATTTAGCCATTTTGACTTGAACCATTTTACACAATACTTAATTATTATTTTTGTGATGATGGTTTTGGATTATGAGAGCCAAATGAGAAAAGTCTTCTCTCATTCTTTCATGCTGATTCTCTCTCTTGTTCTTGAGCTCTCATCTTCCTCCTCTTGCTCTCCCTCTCTTGACTTTATGGTTCACTTGTCTCATGAGTTGAGAACCAAGAACCATAAATAAAATCCCATACAAACTCTTCTCTACTCACTCTAGTTCACAAGGTTTAGCAAACCGAGTGAACTAGTTTCTTCAAAGTTCGAAGAAGGAGCTAAAGGTTGAAGCTTTCAGGTGGATCTATCTTCGGCGCAAGGAGACGACGGGGAGAAGCCGATTCGGACGACCATCGAAGCTTGAAGACGAAGGAGTTCGAGAAAAAGAAAGGTATAACCCCCTAACCGAGTAGTTAGCAACTCGTAGTTAGGTTGTTAGTTAGATGTTTAACAAAGATCCGGTTTTGAGTCCATGTTACCACCTCTAAGAAAATTGTTTTTCACCAAATTCCGCATGCCCGAAAGTACCGGGAGAGGTAGCATGGACTTACAGAAACTTCATAACCCCAAAGAGACAAAGTTTTCTACACTTCGTCTACAGCACCTTTAGGCACATCGGCTCGCCAGCTTCGTGCCCGAGTTGCCTCGGTCCAGAGGTGGGAGCCCGTAAAAGAACCCGGCGATGTGGTGCCCTTTCCGACGAGGAGCAAAAGACTGGAGATTCCGCAAGGAGATCGGAGTGGAAGCGAAGACTGAAGGACACAGATCGCTTGGTATAGCTTCCTTCCCTTTTTATAGTTTGCTAGGAGTAGGTTAATGGCCCGATCCGGGATTTTTGTGCGCGGTGGTGCCGGTTTCTACGTTGTAGAAAAGTTTCGTTTCCGCATTCCGGCATCGGATTGACGGCTGGGGCGCCGCCGTGCACTTACACTGGTATCAGAGCCACGCCATTAACCTAGTCTAGCTTGCTCTAACGTGTTTACAAGTTCGATTGAACGGATTTTCCAAAAACCGTATTTCCATGTCGTACTTTCTATCGAATTTTTCTGTGCTCTAAAAATTATTTGGTACATTGGAAAATTATGTGCAGGGTTTTTTTATGAATTCTGTGAAAATTTGGTACGCTGTTGTTACTATAGAGCGGCGGTTCAGCGGCCAAAACCACGTTTTAGCCGCGGAACCGCCGCCGTTTTGTGGCCAAACCGTACCAAATTTCTACAGTGGTTTACTGACATGGAAATAGGGTTTCTGGTATATTCTTTTTGGGCCCGGATGTTTTTGAGTGCTACAGTTGTGCTTGGGGCCCACTTCGGAAAATTCAGTCGATCGAAAATTTTAAACATGTTAGTTCACAGTATTTACATTATATCTGCGACTGTGAATATCACTTGATCGGTAAATCCAGTCTAACTGCTATAGCCCTTTTAGACGGATTTGTGAACGTGACATTCACGTTGATATTCTGTGTTGTGCTGTGATGTTGCAGATCAGTCGTGGGGGATAGCCTGGATGCAATGTTAGTAAAGTTTGGTTGTTTATGTACATTTGATATTGCGGGGCGAGCGTCCGACATGTGGACTGCCGTTACTGCCTGTTTGTATATTATTCTTTTGGGGCACGACCGGGCTGAGATCGATGTACCCGTTGTATATTTTACTTTCTATACTAGGATTACCCCAAGGAGGGGTGCATGGATAGCCGGGTTCTAGAGGGCAACGGGCCCGCATCTCATGGCATTGAGACGGAGGGGGCTTTACTCTAGAATTGGCGGGCTATTCGCCGCACTCGTAGGGGGTACAGGTTGACCCTAGGAGGGGTGCCTAAGTTACCGGATCCCGTGAAGTGCTGGGTGGTCCATTCACGTTGCTGAAGGGGGCTGCCTCGCTTCAGGTTTTGGCGGGTAACTTGCCGCGCCCGTAGGGGTCTAGGATTACATTGCACAGGCTATCCACACGACCAGGGGAATGTCGGGTTTCAGTAGCGGCTCTATGAAACCCGGGGATCCCGGATATCTGTATTGTTCTATGCTGCTTATTACATTTCTGTGATGTTTCATTTTATCATGCCTTGAGCAAATATTATATATTGATATATATACTAGTAGATGTTGTATATGTTTTGCATCCGCACTAGTCCAGTCCCTGCTCTGTCGTTAGTTAAGTAACCTAACGGGTGATGACGGGACCCAGTGGCGAATGCAGATGGCATATGCGTACATCATTATTTTCGTTCTTTTGTGGTGTGATCAATTGATGGGACTGCATTGATTCGGATCAATGCAAGTTAAACAAACCTATTCTGATGTTGTTGGAACACTTTTCAAAAAGCTGTTATTGCAGGGGCGTTCTCTTTTGTTTTGCACAGTGGTATTCAGTTGGAATATCCTGCACCTCAGTCGACGAGGCAAGGGCCGAGATCCCTTCACCGGGAGTGACCCCTTGGACAGAAGTTTGCGTCAGGGCAATAAATTCACTATAGCCGATTACTTTTGCTTTGCATCGTGGTATTCAGTTGGAATATCCTGCACCTCATTCTACGGGGAAAGAGCCGAGATCCCTTCACCGGGAGTGACCTCTTTAGCAAAGGTTTTCGTCACTATATTTTTAAAAAGCTATCCGGTTCCTTCAACGATATCAAGTTCATTACGTTAAAGGTTTTCGCCATAAACCATTCGTAGCCCTCCGTCGTTTCATATGGATGGTCAATAAGTATTCAAGCTGTGTATGTTGGCCAAAGTCAAGGCACAGTGATTGGTAGCTATTGGGTATTCATATGCAGCATAGATAGATGCGTTGGTTTAAGACAGTCATACTGCCATGTTGGCCAAAGTCCAGGGTAGGTACTGGTGGGTTCAAATTAACCTGGAGAATGACGGGTAGAACTTGACATGTGACTTATGATATGTTGGCCAAAGTCAAGGTCATAAGAGCATGGGGCAAAAATCACATCGGGTGTTTCTAAAGAAACTGAAACTTGCAAGATATGCGCATACCTTCTGGAGTGTGATAACGTGAGCGGATTCCGTCACGTTATCATGCGATGATAGTTGGATCCCGATTCCCACTGATGAGTTGGTTTACTCCTCGGGTGATCCCGACTAATTCTTCTTTCAGGTTTAGAGGAGAATTTGACGGTACAGTAGGAGGTTTCCTGATTAGATAAAGTGATAACCATTCTGATCTAGGTTAGAGTGCACGCTGAGTGTTTCTTTTCTCTCTCTCTTTGGCAGCGACCATGACCCGACCCTTGACTATGACTCAGTGACCAAGATTAACCGAACCTTCTTTAAACACTGGCTTTTGGATTGTCAAAGTTTCATACCTCATTGCCACTCCTATTTTTACCCTTTTCTCCAGGACACCCCGTATTACTACGAACGTCCACTTCCATTGGACAAAACCATCGTATGGTTATATACGAACTCGAAGGAATTTATTCGAGGATGGTTTCCGGTCCTGGAGAAAATGAATAGGACTATTCAGTTGTCTTTTCCTTTTACCTTCTCTCAGGTTGCGAATACTCCTTGGTTTAGGAGATAGTACACCTATTACACAAATTGGATAGTCTTCTTCCAAACCATAGGCTGGTGCCGAACGGTGGGGAATGAAGAAAACCAATTAGCATAAACGATGGTGTGCAGAAGGTATTAAGTAAAGACATATCAAGGGATTAGTAAGAGGGCAAAGTAAACCGCGACTGCTATTCACGACCAAACCAAGTATTTCATTACCACTCCCACTTCACCTTTGAATTTCTCCAGGACACTCCGTATCACTATGAAGATCCACAGTTTATTGGATACTCCATCGTATGGTTATATACGAACTCGAAAGAAACTTGTTCCAGTTCGGGGATGGATTCTGGTTCAGGAGAAATAGGAATAAGGTTTATTCGGTTGTCTTTTATCTTCACCTTCTCTCGCATAGTGAGTGCTCCTAGGATTAGGACAGTACACCCATTATGCTTATTGGATAGTCTTCTTCCAAACCATAGGCTGATGCCGAATGGTAGGGAAGGAAGAAAACCATTTAGCCTAAGAGGGTGTACAGAAGGTAATGACTAAAGACATATAAAGGGATTTGGAGAGATGGCAAAGAATTATACGGTTACAGTTGTGAATCTGGATAATGGAAGAGGCATCAGTAGGAATACCCGGATACCCCTAAGAAACATTTCAATGTTTCAGCTTCACTGTGTACTGTTAAAAGAGAATTGATTTCCCAATTAGACACTTGCTCCAGGGTATGTATTTACCAGGTTTGATTCTCACATCTGTATGGTTTTACAGATGATGAGTGGGAGTAAGTTATTGGGAATCAGGTGATCATCCTCATTATATCGGGATTCGTTGTAATTGGTGATATTTGAGGAAGTCGCCTGGGTTGTTTGCCGGACGGCAAATATTTGGTTTTGAATATCTGTTATAATGTACCAATTTCAAATTGATATAACTGTACGTCTATTTTTATAGAGTGAGATACACCTTTTTGAAATTATGTCTATGACATTTACCTATATCAGTGGATGGTTAGGTAAGGAGTATTAAACAGCGATGTAATTCTTCTTAACCATAAGTACAGTTTTCAACCTACGACACACAGTGATTGAGTCACTAGACTCAGGGGACTTATATAGAGTATTGTATATTGTCCAGTGTCCATTAGGACAGAGGGGTTGGTACTCGTACTATATTTTGTTTACTTGTGACTTTTCTAGTTCTTAGACATGTGTTTCGTAGAAGCACAAGGTCGAAGTTTTGAGAAGCTATAGGTATATAAATAAAGTAGAGCACCAGGTGTTGCAAGTATCGGGATTCTTCGAGGTGACCGAAGATGTAGATACTTGTGAATGGTATTCAGTTGATAGTAATGATTAAGAGAACTTCCTTCTCTTTCGGGTTACTCATATCTGGATGCATTCCTGAGTTGAGTAACGCTGATCAGCCTCCTTCCATTTAGTTGACATGCACTGGAGACAACTGCATGATTTGAATCTGGTTCAATTAAATCAGTGCCTCTGTTTCTGTATTGGATATAGAACAGTTCATATCTTGACATTGTTAAGGTACGGGGAGTTTTCCGGCTTATGCTTAAAACCAGACTCCGGATAACTCGAGGCACGTTTCTGTAATGGCTGTTTGTGGGTTGACCCAGGCTAGACGAGGGTTGGCTTTCTACCATCTGGAAGATCAATAGTGATATTGTTCTTGACTCGCCACAGTTTTAATAAAAATGGATTTTTTCAGAAAACAGTAGTGGGAGTATGGTAAAACTGGAAGTGATTCCAGAACCACAAACGATTACTGATAATTTGATAAGAACCTAAAGATTCAATCTGGTTTGACATTCCATTGGCCACTCCGCAGATATGGTGGGTAACCTCAGGCGCTCGAGAGGTACTTCGGTATGCTCAAGGACGGTGGTAGGGAGGTTCTTGTTTACCCAGACTTGCCATTGTTGTTGTTCCAGACTGTGAGACCCGGCAGGAGGATGAGTATAGCGTCATTCTGAACTGGCTTCAGAAGTGTACGTGTATATGACTCTGCCAGAGGGTTGTCATAGTCAGTGGGAGCAGCGGAAGCATGGTGGACAAGTGGCTTATGTCTATTTATAGACTAAAGCAAATATAGCGGAGATAGATCATCTATTTCTGAGATGACAGTCATAGGTTTGACTTCATCAGAATAGGGGATGGATCTGTTAAGAAGGTAGTAGGGTGTGATGTCCTGGTATTTGGATGACATACACAGAGTAGGAAGTGATATTCCTTTACTACGATCGGTTATACTTTGGTTGTCACACAGTGGTTTCTCCACATGGGACTTGGATATAATATCAAGACATTCTGGTTACTAGATTTATGGTTTTAGATCTAGATTTGGGAAGTGTCCCAATCTAGGTACTTAAACGGCATTCTAAAGGTGTTTTAGAATGGACGACTCCTGGCACGGTAGTGTACCTGCAGGTGATGGAGTCGCCCACTCTAAAGGTGTCTTATAGACTAAAAGGGAGAGGGATGTGCATGATTGGCAGATCACTTGCTTAGGCAATTGAGTCAATCATGAGATGTCAAGTACCACACCAGATGTTGTTTTTGCATGAGATGCAGTAAGTTGATATTAATCCAATCCTGGAGAAACGATCGGAAGCAGTTTTTAGAACATAAGTTGATGTTCTTGGGAAATGATAACGGCAGCCTCCTTTGGGAGACAGTTATCATTCCAGGCTTCCAAGGTGACCTGGATGACAGAGTGGCTGTCAGAGTTATAGTTTTCCTTCTGAAGAGGGGCAGTACTTTGGACAGGTGGTCCAGGCGGATACTGAGGGAGGCATGGCGCAGGATACTGATTAAGTTCAGTTGACGATACAGTCTAAGAAGTTTGGATTTGGAGTTCACTTATGAACTAGGTCCCATCAGACATCCAATCATATTCTAAGATAGGTATTGCTCATTTCGGGAGATAGGTTTCTCCGCGAACTTGAGATAAAGAGAGACATAGAAAGAAACATCACAGCGGATCCACTCACTGAGGCTATTCCTCGAACGCAATAGTTTCGCAAACGAGCTTTGTGAGGCTGACTAGTTCAGGAGTTGGGTGTTCGGTATCATACGGGCTGTGAGTATGCGACATGGCAATAATTAGCCTTGAGTGCAAGTGGGAGATTGTTGGAGATAGTGCCCTCAGAGTCAATTATTGGATCACAGGCATGTGATTGCAATGATCGAGGGAGGACCTATACCGGTAGGACAGTCTTACTCAAGATAATAGTATGCTATCTGGTTTATCTTTATCATCGTGTACTGCTTTAGGTGACATTACTGATCACTATTGCACGTTGATAGAGCCCCTAGGATTCTTGCTTGACTACCAGCAGTATGAGGGCGATCATATACGTGGGAGCTGGGGTCTATAAGCACATCCTTAAAAGGTCCCTAGTCGTGGGAGTTTCGAGACAGGGCATCGATACTCCAGAGTAGACTAGTGTATACAGTCGAGACCCCGACGAGGGGTGGTGGTCGGTCTCACAAGCCACTGGTGTCAGTTGGTTCACCTAAGATGTATACAGGTGCTCATTGGGTTATGAGTACACCGGACAGGACTCGCCGGGAACATGCTAGTTGGTCTTATACCTGACGTCAAATAGCAGTTCCGTGGTGACATGTGTACAGGTTAGTTCATCGACCTGAGATCGTCATTTGTCTCTTGTGAGTTCCCACTGTGCTTTGATTACTACCCTACCACGCTCAAAGGAGACGTGCAAATAGGTTTTAGTTGGGTAAAGTCCAGAGCCACATGGAGGCAGTGAGCGGATCTGCAGGGGTTCGTCTATCCCGGTATTGGGGGTGAGGTCGCGCTGTGTCTAGGAGATCCATTACACAAAGCCCTCGGCCGAGGCAAGAGATTTACTGGTAGGCATTCCGGTAGTATCTCAGGGTGTTCTGGGCTACACTCCGACACGACTTGTACCACTTTTGGGGGTCTGACTTTTACCAACCCCTTAGGCCCTCCATGCGATGCTCATAGACGAACGGACCGGACTGTACGGATATTGTCACTGACAGGCTCAGTAGGATTTCAGGATGAGTTCGATCATCGACGTCCCTTTTAGTCAATACCTGGTAGCCCGTTACGTATTGGCTAATACCTCTGACGTGCTAGTGGTTAAATCCACAACCAAAGTATTGACGAGTTTTTAGAGTCCCCCACAGACCAGTTTCTCAGGTTTCGGGCAAAACGCTGTAGAGACCGTATGGAGATATGGCAGGGTTCGATCTTATCTGTGCGGTATTGCACGGATCATGATCGGACAGATAATACTAGCGGGCTTTGGTTTAAGCCGGATCCTAGTATTGTACAGTGTAGATTTTGTCTCTTTGCATTTGTATTCGGTCGCAATACAAATGCGGGTATGTATATACAGTCCCGGGGTTTTCCTGTAATTTATTACGGGATTTGTTTTTTTGGAGTTGCCAGTTTGTATTCCGTTCCGGCCAGTTTTCCTTTGTTCCTTCATGGCCGGATTTTTCCGATGGAGGGGGCTAATTTGCAAGTTTGCAAATTAGCTAAGTGGAGGTGTTTGTTTGTAAATGGGGATTATGATGGGTTAAGCATCTTTGCTTTTTCATGATGGTTTTTCATTTATGAGATTGGATTTTGATAAGGATTGATTTGGAAATTCGTGTGACAATTTTCTTATCATTATCATGGCTTTTTCTTCTCTTAATTATTCATTCCTTTTTCCTCCACCATTTCTTTGTGAGGCCGGCCACTTTGAGAGAAAGAGAGAGAGGTTTCATTTTAGTATGAGGGAAAAATCTTCATCTCATTCTATGCTTAAAAATGTGAGCTCCATTCTGTTTCAAAGATCATTTCTTCACCTCCATCAAAGGCAACTTCATAACCCTAAAAAGACAAAGCTTTCTGCACTTCGTCTACAGCACCCTTGGGCACGTTGACTCGCCAGCTTCATGCCCGAGTTACCTCGGTCCAGAGGTGGGAGCCCGTAAAAGAATCCGGCGATGTGGTGCCCTTTCCGACGAAGAGCAGAAGACCGGAGATTCCGCAAGGAGAACGGAGAGGAGGCGAAGACCGAAGGACACGGATCGCTTGGTATAGCTTCCTTCCCTTTTCTAGTTTGCTAGGAGTAGGTTAATGGCCCGATCCGGGATTTTTTTGCGCGGTGGTGCCGGTTTCTAGGTTGTAGAAAAGTTTCGTTTCCGCATTCCGGCGTCGGATTGACGGCCGGGGCGCCGCCGTGCACTTACACCGCGAACATTTATAAAGGAAAACCTTTTAGGATATTTTGAAAACGAAGGAACGTGTATTTAAGAAGACATATATGGACATATATTATTATTTTAAAATGAGCGTCCGTAAGTTATGCCGTGAGTTACACATTCCCGCGGCGATTTAGAAAAGATTTTGCATGTATTTTATTCAATTTTGGAGTTTTCAAAGATGCGTATTATACACGTATTATAGTATTTGACTAGTGTATATTGGATTTCAGTAGTGGATTTCGAGATCTGTATCACCATTACAACTCTGAGGATATGCGTTCAAATTAGATGATTTGCGTAACGCTTGACGAGTTCGATTTTGAGCTTTGTACTCATTTTCATGCGCACTTGACGTGCGGTGTTATTTCTGCGTTTTCCATGATTTCGGAGCCCCGTTGATTTGAGCTGATTATTGAAATGTTTTAGATTTTGGGGGTTTAAATTTAAATCTGGGGACAGAATTTATTTAAGGGGGGAAGACTGTAACATTTCAGAAAATATAAAATATTATTTTTGGAATTTAATATTAAAATAATATTTTTCCCGAAAACTGCCGATTTGCGAAATTGGGGTTTTCGAAAAAGGGTATAAATATATACCAATAATTGTGAAATGATTGAAAATTAAAATGATTTCGCGATTAAGCCAAATCCGTGTTTCTATAGTTTTTCATAGTAAGTGCACCATGACATGTTACATGTTATTTCATGGTGTTGTTTTATTTGGGTATATGTATTTTGGTGAGAAAAGAGAAAGAAAAGGTGTCATGATGAGTGAGGAGAGAGAAAGGAGACAAAATGATGACATGGAAAGTGAGTGGGTGAGAACAATAGTGGGGGGGGCTGCCTTGACCCATTTCCCCTATCATTTTCTATTCCCTCTTCATCTCCCTCAACTCCACATCCCTCCATCTTCTACCCTCTTGATCCACCCCAAAAAACTTGCTAAAACTCTATACCCTTTCAAAAAAAAATGATCACCTCCTCACCCTCATCGCTATGAACCAAGAAAAGTCGGATTTTGAAAACTTTGGGACTTCTAGGGTTTTGTTTGGGAGAGACCATGAGGTATATCTCTTTTCATTTAGAGTAGTTGTTATTTCCTAGCTTTTGTTTAAGTTAGAAGTCGTTTAGTGATGGATGTGTGAACTTTGAAATCCCAAGAGAAGGGTTTGGGAAATTGGTGGTGTTTTGTGGCTGTCAATGAGACTTGTGAGGTGATGCTTGACCTGGACCATAGCCTACAAACCAAAATATGGATTTGGGAATTTAGTTCATCTCGGTTTGTGAGAAATTTGGGTGTGCAGGGAAATCTGGAGCAAACCGGGGGATTTTTGAGAGTAGCAAACAACTCTGGGGCCAAATTAGGGTATTAGGAGGCCACCTTGACGAGACAGACCCAACCTGAGCAGGGGGACAAGAGGAGGCCGGTTTTTTTGATGATGTGGTCGGCCACATGGTGACATGGGGTGTCGGGGTTGGTCCAGTAGCTCAAATACATCATATACAACACCCTAGACTTGTTTGTGCAACTCCTTTTGGCCTGAATCAAAATCTGGAGCACATTAGTGTGGTTTTTGGCTATGTTTCCGTATTTTGAAATGTTTAGTTTTGATATTTGGATTTGTATTTTGTTTTCGCATGTTTGTACATTGACAACAAGGGTTGTTTGGTTGATTTTGTACGCGTATGCTATAGGTTCTAACCTACAAGCAAGGCGCGTGCCGTTTTGGATTTTAGAACTTGATTTTAATAGCTTGCGATGTGTGTTGTTATTGTAGGTACCTTCGCATGGATTTCGAGGCGACGGAGCGTGGTGTCATCGACTTCGGCAAGCGAAGACTAAGGTGAGTAGATCTATATCTACCGGGGAAGTCGGGTGGATGGCGTATAGCAACCCCGCAAAGTATTGATGGAAAACTGATTATAGAATATGGTTAGGAAACCTAGATTAGGAAACTAGGGTTATAGTAAAGGATAGTTAGTGATACTATATTAGAAATAAGAGGGTAGTTAGAAGTGATATGTTACTACTATCATAGGATGACGTTTAGCGATATTACCGTTTAGGGTACTGTAGGACTAGATAGTCGATGTAGATGTGTCATCCGAATCATACCTTTTCTAAACCGAAGAATCGTATGTACCTTTTAAATATATACCTTGAGGGATGTTACGGATTTTCAAATGATATCTTTTTCTTAAAAACACCATAACCCCTATTTTCAAAACTACGATTCGCTACTTTTAAAAATCTGCTTGTATGGTTCGGGTGTGTATGCTAGATTAGATACCTATACTTATAGTATAGATAGAATGTTTAGGTAAACTCGACTTGTTATGAGATATAAATGTGATGAAAGAATATATGATGATATGATGATATGTGGTATACGGATGCGAGTCGATGAGATGATTTATACCCTGCCGGTCCCCTGATATGAGATTATTGCGGATATGAACCGGGACATAGGTACACACACACACACACATATATATAGAATGTTGTGAATCATAGATGATAGGCCGTACGTGATTTCAGGCCGTACCTTCATTTGTCGTATAGGAAGATAGGATCCCTATTAGCTTAATGCCGCCGTACGATGATTTTCCGTGCGTGATGAGTTTGACTTGATGATTGATCTTTACCCTTGACTAGAGGTTGCCGTACGATGGATCATACCGTATGCGATGTTGTTAGGCTGGATGCCGATTGATAGATCCCCCAACTCGGTCATATTAGATACGTATACCCGTCAACATTTGCATATGATTTACCTTGTGCTGTATTCATGATATTATTATTGCATCGTATATACCTGTGATAGTACACCTGCACCATTATCGATGATGCGTATGTCACACGTACACAGTTTATAGGCTCCCACACTTCATCATCGATAATTGCCATGTCACTACACAGTAGGATTGCTGCATCATGATGTGACTCTTCGCATAACCTGCTTGAGTATTTACATTGATACATTCATACTTGCAGATATACACATTTGTATATCCATATTCGTGCACATATACATTGATACATTCATATTTGCGCACATACACATTGTATATTCATATTGTGCACAGATATATTGATATTTTCATACTTGCGCACACACACACTGTATATTCATACCAGTGCACACATATATTGATATCTTCATACTTGCGCACACGCACACTGTATATTCATACCAGTGCATACATATATTGATATCTTCATACTTGCGCACATGCATACTGTATATTCATACCAGTGCATACATTTATTGATATCTTCATACTTGCACACATGCACACTGTATATTCATACCAGTGCATACATATATATTGATATCTTCATACTTGCTCACATGCACACTGTATATTCATACCAGTGTACACATATATTGATATCTTCATACTTGCGCACATGCACACTGTATATTCATAGTAGTGCTACATTCATATTCGCGTATATATCCATTTGCACATCCATACCTACATACATACATATGTTACATACATGGATGATATTGACTTGATTTCAAGAAAATAGGGACCGCAAGAGATATTTTCAAAACTGGATTCTTTTAAAAGAGCGGTTTTCCCTTATTACTCTTAGTGTCATACGACACATTGCATGGATTTACGCATTGATTATTGAGTTATAGGATTTCTGGATTTGAGAACCGTGGTATTAGTTCAAGAAAATACGCACTGTTTTAAAAAAAAACCTGATTCTCTTGATATGATATTGCAGTGCGTCCACCATGAGTTTTCTCGGTTCCAGAGAGCTTGTGTGAGTATACCCGATTCGAGGAGTGGTAGGCACCGATTGCGGGTACATAGTGGACCCGGTGGGTACCCCGGGGCAAGAAGACTCGTATTTGTTAGACGGTGAGCCCGGCAGAGGAGCACTACCTTCCGGTGATAGTATTTAGACTCGGCAGTTATCCGGAGGATACCGACCAGAGTAGTGAGATGGATACGGGCCGACTCGTACTGCTGGGGCCGAGGGCCGATTCCGCAGACGGAGCCCGTAGGCTGGTCCGGACTGACAGAGCCCGATATATGAGGATTTACGTGCCGATGCTGGACACGGTTTTCATGATGTTTTCGAGTGTCGATGCTAGGCACTCAGGTTCTATGATTTGATGTGTCGGGAGGGACACCGTTGATATATATATCCTCATACTTTCATGCACACTCTTTTATGATATTTACATGCATGATATTGTTGCGTCAGTGGTTGACGCGTGGACTTGATCCACATACATACATACATACACTGATTCTACTATTGGAGATTATACACATGCTTATAGACATTGATTTATGGGTGGACGAGATCCACATATCTGCATACATTGATTATTACTGTTGGATGTTACCCGCATGCATATAGGTATTGACTACATTGTTGGCACATATACGACCCGGTCACCCTAGATATCATAGTATTACCTCATGATATAGTTGACCTAGGAGTCGTTGTTTATTTGATTTCTACTTGTAGATATATTTCTATTCACGAGTTGGCAACTCACCCCCGTTGTGCCGCAGTTCTTGCAGGTTGACCGCGTGGATCAGTAGCGGTATCGCTGGCGCACAGTTTCTTTTGGGTGTTTTGCAGTGGTAGGTGGGACATTTGTATCGTACCCACTCTTGTATTACATTTCATATTGTATCTAGTTAACTCCATAAATCAATCAAAATTAGAATTTGTATAAGTAATGAGACTTAGTGGGTTTGTGGTTGCGAGACTTAGAGCGAGGGGTTTTTCGCTACTTGTGATATTTATGTCTTGCTTCCTTTTCTCTTTGTGGTGATCTTCGCCGTTGGGCGTCGTATACTTATTTATGCTACATTGCGTGGTTGTGATCCGCCGTTTGGCGAAGAGCTAGCTCCCGCTTGGGGATGCCTTTATTCTTATTATGTATTTGTGGTTTTGGATCAAAATATACAAAGGAGGTGCTGCCAAAATTTTCAAAAAGGACGAAACATGTTTTCAAACTAGTAATTTCACTTGCATCATTCATATTCCTTTTCTATGCACTAAGAAAACCTGATTTCATTATACCTTTATTTCAAAACTTCATTTCCTTTATTTTCTTAAAAGGTTTAGATTTCTGGGTTTCAGCTTACTTGAATTCCGTTACGCCTTTAGACGTCGCGTGATTCAAGTGCTGGTCACGAGCTAATATTTCGGGTCGTGACATTAAACCTCTAGGTGTCCCTAGTAGGAGGAGTGTTGTCTCCTGAGGGTTTTCTGCAGATACTACCCACAAAATCCTATCAATTCGGCCTATTGACTTTTATTCTCCAATTCGGTTTTCTAACAAGAAATTCTATTATCTTCAACTCAGAAATTATCAACCCGTATTTTTCACGCTTCCTTATCTTTTAACTTAAGATTGTATATGTTTTGTAAATTTACTTAGCTTTTAGCATCTTTTGAGTTTTCCTTCTAGGTTCCATCTCAACTTAGGAATTTTTATCATCTCTACT
Organism: Agapanthus africanus; assembly: GCA_030015575.1. Taxonomy (NCBI): domain Eukaryota; kingdom Viridiplantae; phylum Streptophyta; class Magnoliopsida; order Asparagales; family Amaryllidaceae; genus Agapanthus; species Agapanthus africanus. Next base: position 523,137,529 of record CM057337.1, read on the forward strand.
AAAAATATAAGTTCTATATTTCATTCCTATCTCTTATCTAAACCCCAATCACATACCTCTACGTATGTGTAAGCATCATCCCTACACTTAGAAATTCAATTCAAGCTCTTATACTCTTGTCCATAGTCCAAAGTACTTTTAGTTGGTGAATTTTAGATCAAATTGCTCACACATCCTTCATGCGACCGTTAATACTTCTTGAGGTACTAGCGACCGATTACAAAATGTGTTTGCGCATTAAGGCATAATTCCTCGTTTTGTAATACCTAAGGCTTTAGCAGTGACTCCCAAACCAGTTGGTCTAAGGCACCAGGTGATAAAGCACCCTCGCTATATACTTTTTTACGCAGCCTTGAGTAATTACAAAACCAGTGTTCATTTTTTTTATATCTCTTTATTCACACTCATAATTTTATTTTCCTTCATACTAAGGATTCTAGACAAGAGCATTTCAAGGTATCCTCTACTATTCCAAGTTTCAAGGTTCGTGTTTGTGCAAATTGTAGGGTATATATTTTCAGAATTTAGACTTAAGCATAGGGATTATTTTTCAGACTTACACTTTCATAAAAATATTAATACTCTTCCCTTATTTTGACTTAGCCCAAGAAGTGAACTCAAAATTTGCCTATTTCTAAGTGAACTACAACGACATATATTTTCTATCGTTAAATTTTAAGGAAGGTTATTTTTAGGGTTTTTAATTTACCAAGTCTAGGATTTAGTTTTTCCTAACTAGTTAACCTTCTTGTTAAACTCAAGTCAATTATGGCCAAAATTGAAATTTTCAATTTTTATAATTTTTCAAAATTTTCAATTTTTTATGGGTTTTAAAATAAGTATGCAAATGCAAAAATATACATATGAATGCGAAGGAAGAAAGCTTACCGAGCATACCCCCAAACTTAAATTTGACAATGTCCTCACTGTCATGCTACACCAAGAGGGTTAAAATTGTCGGCACTTCCCTGTTTTTTTATTTATTTATTTATTTATTTTTAACAGAAAAAGAAAACAAAAAATATATACACAAAAAGGTCCCCCCTATACTTAAGTGAAATAGTGTTTCCACTGTTTAAACGTTAAAGTTTAGAGTTAGGGGGAGAAAAACACAGTATCAAGCTATACAAGGCCTTACACAGGCCAAAGGTTAGCACCAACCATTCAAATTTTTATCGTTATAATGGTGTGGTTCGTGAATGAATGGAGTGTAGAGAAAAGAAATGAGAAACACAAGAGACCGTATGGGAAGAAAGGTGGAATATGGTCTCGGTATATCAGGAGAAGAATGGCGGAAGAGAGAAAGAAGTGTAGTACGAAATTGAGGGTGTAAATTGAGTGAATAAATTAGCACAAATTGTGATGATCGATGTATTAAAAGCGATTGTGCTAATCTATCAACCCATCGAGAAATGGGGTCAAATCCCTCAAGATTCGCGAGAAAACATGGGTACGTTGAACTTGGTAAACCAGACATTGAAAATGGAAGCGTGACGGATTCTTGCGCGGTCGAAACGATGGAAAGGACGAAGGGGAGTGATTTAGGAAGGGTCACAGTTAAAGGTTCAGGTGGATGAATTGGAAAATCCAACTCATCAAACAAGACTGGTTCATCCTCCATATTATCCTCAATACTCTCCTCAATACTCTCCTCATAATTCTCCTCAAAAGTTATCCCACCCAGGAAATTATCATCAAAATCAAGACGCATATGAAGTTCGGAAGAAACATTTAATGACTCGGGATGATGAATTGGAGAGAAAAATTCAGTCAAATCTGCGGGTTCATCATTCAAATTATTCCCTGCGTCAATATCCTCAATCAAGTGAAAACCAATTTTTTCGGACACCTCATCAAAAGCATGGATATTTATCAATTCAGGTTCTAGATTGGAGGTGTAGAGGTCGAAAGGATTGGTGATGGTTTCACTCGAAAGGGACCCTTCACAATCTGGCAAATCAAGCACTACAAAGTCACACAACTCATTAAACGTTTTATTTTCAACTGGTGAATCATTTGGGACACTTGATAGACATTCAAAACCAGAGTTGTGGGATTCAATTGGTGATGGGTAGGTTTGATTTGGAAGGGTGCACAGCTCACTCTCTCCATTCAAATTCTCAATTTGTCCAACCGCCTCATCATACATTGGAATTTTTGGAGCTAGTTGGAAACTAGCTACCGGGTCACTAGGTTGTCTTGATGAATTAAGGGCGGTAATGGACGCATCCAGATTCCTCATCTGTTGGTTTGTCGCTATAATATAAGCTTCCAACGACTGTTCTAGACTAGATATGGGTTGTGAAGGGGTTTCAGTAAAAGATTCAAAGTTGTTTGGATACTGCAGACTCCCAAATGGCTGTGTAGAAGCAATGTCTAGAGAAGGTGCGAAAGTCGGGTAGGACTGGTAGGAATTGAATGGTTGGACAGGAGTAGTATCAACATTTGGATTAAAAGGTGAATGGACTTGTTGATCCCAAGAACTGGAAGTGCTGAAAGGATTGAAAGATCGGTTACGAGATTGTTCAATATATTCAGCAATAGACATGGATTTTGGAGTTACCTTCGGACTCTCAAAAGGGGTATCAACGTAAGAAGGTGGTGAAGGTTGAAACGGTTGATTCAAAGTGGATTGCGGATTCCAACTGTTTCTCCTAGACGCGTCTATTCGATCTTTCAAAGAAATTTTGGGCATGGAGGGGTCGTCCGTAATTAAACCAAAACAATGCGCGTAGGAAGCAAAGTTTGGATGAGGGTACCAAAGTTCGGCAAGAGTTTTGCGAGGTGGGGTACCCATGATGTAAGAAAGGAGAAGAAAAAGAATGTGGGTGCAAGTGGGGTGCAATGGATTTCTAGCGACAAAATTGGCAAGTCTTTTTGTAAAATTTTCTGTTTTGTGTTTTTTTAAGGAGCTTTTTTGCAAATTTTTTTTAATAAGAAGCTTAGACACACGTTCAAGCAATCACAATATGCATAATCAAGCCTAGATCTAGGGTCTCCTTGGTCAACTAGACTGCTCCTAACTGTTCCAAAGGGCAAGTTGTGAGGTCCTAAAATCGCCTCTTCACCGCCAATTGTGGCCAGGTAAGCACAAGTAAAGAAAGGAGGGATCCGCTCACGAATCACCGTGAGACGAGCCTTTTAAAATTACCTTTCCCCACTTGTCTAGCCTAGGCACCACAAAGTCTGGTTTAGATAAACGATCGATGCCTACAACTATTCCTTTGTCCTATCGAGCATGACAGTCCTTATTGGTTGAGTCTAATCTTTTTCAATTAACTCGATGGTTTATGCAATATGCTTTTTGTGATTTTTGGGGTCCTAGGAAGGGTAATGAAATCCCCACCCAATTTGGATTGGTGTTAAAGCCCCTTAAAGTCAGTTTTAAAGATGCAAAGCAGTAAAACACACTTGCCAAATTTTTTTTATTGCGGCGCAAAGAATCCTGCACAAGATCAAGTTATTGGAGAAGGGAGAGAAGTTTATTTTTTGCACAAAGAACCCTGCAGGAAAATTTTTCAGAGGAGATCGGGGGGTTACAGAGAAGAAAAGAAAGCTTACAGAGATTTTTACACGTGCTGATGTCACCACCAGGCCGCGGATCCACCGCGGGAACGTTCCTTTGACCGCGGTTCCGCGGTTGACTTGGCGGTTCAGATCATAAAAATTCTTCTGTTTCTCTGTTCTGATTATCCTATGTTTGTTCAGATATGCTGTTTGCTGTTTTGCTCACTGGATTTTTCCAGATCTGAATCTGTTCGTCGATCCTGCACAATTCAAACGAAAACCCTTAAAAAAATAACAAGATGATAAAAAAAATTTATATATTTTTTTTCCAGTTTTTATGATTTTTTAATTTTATATTAACCCGAAATTACAAAAAGAAAATAACTACGCCATCCCCGGCAACGGCGCCATTTGATTGTTGTGTTGTTGCGTGCGTGCGCTTTTAAAAGATAAATCAAATAATATTAACCGCAATCAAGAAAGGCGTCGCTTGGTAGCTAGCCGGTTGAGTACGGGTCGGTCCACATGGATTTTGTGTATTTTCTAGTTGTTCTAACGAGTTAATTCCAATTGTGGTTGGATTGATTATCATTAAAACTGAAATGAGTTTGATTAGGATTAAAACCTTGATAGGGTTAGGTTTAGGTTAAGTTTGGAAAGTCAATATTCCTCACCGCTTTCTATGCCCTAATTAAGATCTATTCAGGTGTTAAGGTAATAATTAACAAAGTGGATTAGTACCATCGGGAAGAAATTAGGTTTCTTCCTCTAGGTCCTTGTCCGTCCTTTCTTAACTCCTACCCTAACCTCCATGGAAAACATACACAACCGGTCTTTAACTACGGTATCACCGCTACCTCTTGGGATAGGGTGCCGTAGTGAGCGGTGTGTGTATGTATGCATAGAGTCCTATTAAAATGTATGACGGGCAAGAAAGGGGTGAGATTTTCATCTCTCAAACCTTTCCCATTCCTAACCATAACAAGTGAGGAACTACTCACTCATTAGGAAATTGATAAAAGATTTTATTTTTTTGTTTGCTTTTAATTTAACAACTAATTATCTAAACTACGACAAATAAATAAAGTTTATAACTAGGGCAGATAAATAAAATCTATACCAGGGCAGAAAAGAAAATTAACTAAGGCAAGGTAAAAAAAAGACTTACTTTTTATTTGATGCACTCTTCAAACATTACAAGAATTAAAATTCTGAATTTAAGAATTAAAATGAGGCATAGGAAGAGGCATGCTCCAAAAAGAGCTTTAGGGTTCCTATTTATAGATTATAAAAACCCTAGGGTTTACATCCGATCCCTATCTACATTTACAAAACTACCCTGAGCAGCCTAGTCAACGCACCGCCGCCGCCGTCAATTTTTGCACCGACACGTGCTCACCATGGCCGCGGATCCGCGGCCATATGCCCTATTTGGCCGCGGATCCGCAGCCATCTGGGAGGCTCTTGGGATGAAATTTTCAGGTGTTCTTTCTGTTGCTTTTTTACTTGTCTTTTCTTCACTTTGTTTCTCAGATTGTCTTCTAGTTTCTTCCAGATTTCCACAGTGCAGAATGTTGTGGACTTTTACCGTTTGCTTCGTGTCGAAGTCTTGAACTTTGCGCTGCCTTTGTACTTTGTGAAATTGTTCATTGATCTTCATTTGTCCCTCAAACTGTAGGCATGATCAAGATTTTTCTATTTGTTGGTCGTAGTCTCACTTTTGTATCGTCTTTTCATCATTTTCACTGTTTTGTTCCAAGAACCTGCAACCTGCAACTATGTAGCAGACATGGATCAAAAGCACCTGTTTATTTGTAAAATGAATAAGAATGGGGAATATAATAATGCAAAATTATGATATGAACAAGTACCAACCCGTGAATGACCCCACACATAGAGGAATATGATCAGCTTCAGGAATTATGAAGCGGGAACCGGTGTTCAGCCGCATGAAGTGATGAGCGGTGTCATGAACAACCTCTGGCGATGGGCTAGGCGCCACTGTAAATGCCTCGAAGGGGACGCCCTGGTCATATCTGAGTTGCCGAGCAAAGCAGTGTGGATTGTACCGCATAAAAAGGGCTGCACCGTTCTGACGAAATACCAGATAACCTGGTCTGATAGAGTATAGGTGCATGGGTTCCCTTGGCTTCAGAGAAGGGACCCCCTCTTTCGACAGGTCGCAGAGTTGTTGGACCGGTCATCAGGGAGCAGAGAGAACTCGGTCGTTGAATACCATCCCGCCTGTAGTGGCATAGGGATTGACCAGCATGCGAATAGCCCCAGACTGAGTCGGGTCAGGAGAAGAAGCACCCACCAGCCGCATGAGTCGCGGAAAAGTGTAAGCGTCATAAAAGCTGGGTTTTTTGTGCGCAGCAAATGCCCCCAGCACGTGCATCTCAATCCAGGACGTAAAGTAATGAAGAGAGAAATTTACCACATCTACGCCTGGAGTTGAGGTGTTGGCCGCGGCGCTTAACCCATGATATAGATGCGCTAGCCCTGCAATGCCCATAGCTAGTCGCGTCCCCTCAGCAATGCCATGAGCAGGGTAAATAACTGAGGCTCTCATGAAACGACGATGCATGGGAATGACGAACCAACTAAGCCAAACACTGATGAAGCCCACAAAGAAAGTCTCCTCATCCATACCAAGAGCTGCAATCGACTCGAAAGACACGGCCGACATGATGGGAATGTAGAACTGCGGCAAGTCCTCTTCTTTAGCAGGCCGCTTATTTAAACCAAACCCAAAGGGGTCGTTGATGTTTGCGAACTTCGGAGCCGTCTTTAATAGAACGACTTCGCGAAGGAAGCAAGCGATAAAGCTTTTGAAAGTGACGCCCTGCTCCTCTGACTCTGCGAATAACTTCTTAAAAATGCTCAAAGTCTTGATCAAACTTGAGCGCTTGTGGCGGAAGACATTCTCTGTCGACAGGCCGTCAAGCATGGCAGGCTCAGTTTCAAAGACATATTCAACGGGAGGCAGCAGTTCTTCATAGAGCGTCCCCCAGACCGGCAACCCTGATATCTCGCGAAACTCTTCCAGAGAAATTGAAACTTCTCGGTCCCCTAGAAAGAAGGTGTTGGTGGGAAGATTCCATTGGTTTAAGAAGGCCTTAACCCACCAGACATGGGGAGACTGATAGTGGAAAAGAGACGCGTATATCGCCTGATAGAGTCCGATCCTCTGCAGTCGCGCACGATGGGTGGACAGGATATAATGGGTCCAGAGAAGGTAGCCCGTGGGATGTCGAGGAGTAAGCCCTATCTTGTAAATCTGTCCCCATGGCTGGGCTTCGCCCTGGTAAATGCGACGCCCTAAAATGTCTATAGCTGGCACTGGATGGTTCGGAATACCAGTTGTTGATGGCTCAAGCCGTCCCATAGGGGTCCAATTTAGCATCTCCACAGCAAAGGTGGTCCGTGGAGGATCCATCGGCAGGAATGGATAGGTAGGCTCCGTCGGTATCTCGCAAAGAAAACCGCGGTGACCGCGGATGATGTGACCATACCAGGTCCCCCATAAAAGTAAATTGGTGCGATTCGGGTCATGAGCCCTGATCATCGCCATCACTTCCTCGTTAGACGGTGACTGAGGAAAGGCAGCCTCCGAGTGAGTGAAAGGGAAGTATGGAACAGAAGTCATTGTGCCTGGAGTAAAAGAAGGGGAAACTGTTAAGCGAAGCCAACACGTGTATATATATTTATATATATATGTTTGTAAATGCAAATATAAAAAGACAGTGGAAGAAAGCGACATAGGACTTATTTTATGGGGCCATTGGTTATAAAACGCATGGGTCCTACAAAATCAAGATGGCGGCTTACTAATGATGAAGCAAAGCAATCATTATGTGAACAAAAGGAAGATTCTCAATAAATGAACATTGGATTTCAAATGACCCTACACATTCCTCAAAAAGAAATCCATCTTGGACTCTGCAAAAATCAAGCAGAGCAAGGGAATTAAATTCCCAGAAAACCCTACTGCAAATCTTTTCTTTTGTTGCAAAGAACAACTCAGGCAGAAAAATCTCAAGAGATCTTCTGTTAAAGAACTAAGTTCTTTAGGGGAATTAAATTCCTTTTGAGCAGGGGACTTAAATTCCTACAAATATTTTTCAGAGCCAAAGCTCTTTGGAATGGAATTAAATTCTAGAGAAAAAGACAAGCATCGCCATCGATCTCTGAGATCAAAGGAGCCTTAACAAAAGGGATTTATGTTTAAAGATTGAGCGGTTTTCTTTTTAAAGAACTTGAAAAAAAATGGGTTCTTGTTAAAGGGAAAAACCCTTGGTATGGATTTAAAATCCAACGAAGATTTCTACAAAAAGTTCTTCAGCCGTTCAAGATCATTACCTGAGAAAAGGGAATCTTTTGTTAACAGAGTTAAACTATGGAAAATTTTAAAACAGAGAACTAAGCTCTGGGAAATAGAATTAAATTCTCAGAGGAAAAAGAAAGCAAGGAAGAAGATGAACAAAGTGGAGGCGCTTCTGAAGGGACGCTGTCATTTATAGGATGTGATGGGAAACAGTTCATCTCCCATATTCCCTATACAGATCCAACAGTCACAAAGGTGACAGCGTTGCACTCACATGCAGACATGTGAGAACAATGCTGTGGGGGCATTTGTTCCCTGATAAAATATCAGGAAATACCTCAATGAGGTATCACGTGATCACACGTGACCAAGGGTCACGTGTTGACACGTGATAGTTTCCTATGATCTCTACTTTATAAAATTAAATTCTAATCAAACAAAAATGTTACAAAACAGCTAATGAAAGACCCCAATGGGGCATCACGTGCTCACACATGACCAAGGGTCACGTGCTAACACGCGATGGTCCCTTAGCTCTGTTAAAAGGCAGAATTAAATTCTGAATAAAAGAGGGTCACGTGCCAACACGTGACAGGTCCCTTAGCTCTGTTAAAAGGCAGAATTAAATTCTGAATAAAAGAGGGTCACGTGCCAATACGTGACAGGTCCCTTAGCTCTTTAACTGATAGAATTAAATTCTATTTCAATGATCAAACATTGGGATCACGTGCCAACACGTGATGGGCTTTAAAATCCTTCTGAATTAATAGAATTAAATTCTAATTAAGGGAAATCAAAGACCCTAACTGGGAAAGTATTTCTTTAAATCTTTCCAAACAAAAAAGGATTATGCTCTGTAAAGTGGAGCACCATTGGATTAAAAATCAATTGGTGATTAAAAATCACCAATTTATGGAAATATTTTATACAAGGAAAGATTTCCCTAAAATTCACCAAGAATAACAAACAGAATATCTTCTGGATTAAAAATCCAATGGTGAATAAAATTCACTAAGATCATGTTAGTTACAAAATCAAACAAAATCTTTCAATGAAAGATTCACTAAACAAATTGATTCTTTCCCTTCTCCTATAAATAGGAGCCAAGAAGAGGAGAGGAGAAGGAATTTTTGAATCTTGGAATTTTCTGAAGAAAAAACAATAGCAGAGAGAAAAAAAAGGAGAATTTAATTCTCAAGAAAAGAAACCCTAGGTGAGAAAGGGGAAAGAGATCAAAGCTCCATAAAACAAAAAGAGAATTTAATTCTCAGTCTAAGAGTTTAACTCTTCTGCAAAAGAACTTAGTTCTTCCTCTGGTTGAAGATCTGCAGAAGCAGATCTCCCCATAAGTTGAGAATTTAATTCTCATTGAAGAGATTCTGCCATGCAGATCCAAAAGTTAGAGGAAGAATTGAGTTTGGAGAATTTAATTCTCCCAAATTCATAGGAATTTAATTCCTCCAAATAAAACTAGGGTTTAACCCTATATGAGAATTTAATTCTCCCAATTTCATAGGAATTTAATGTAGGACTACGGTAGCGCCCCGGCCGTCTATCCGAGGCCAAATTGCGGAAACGAAAATTTTTCTTAACTTTAAGCCGGCACTACCGCATCCTAAAACCCCGGATCGTAACCATTAACCTAATGCTAACTAACATGAGAATGGGTAGGAAGCTATACCGAGCGATCCGTGTCCATCGGTCTTCGGCCTCCATTCCGATCTCCTCGCGGAATCTCCTGTCTTCATCTCCTCGTCGGAAAGGGCACCACATCGAGAAGTCTTTTTACGGGCTCCCGCTTCATCCGAAGCAACTCGGGCGCGAAGTGTGCTAGCCGACGCGTCCAAGGTGTTGTAGAGAATGTTTGTGATCACTTTATCTCTTGCAACCATGGCTTTGGATGGAGGTTGAAGTGTTGCCATTGATGGAAGCATAAAGCTAGAGGAAGAAGAACAAGAACAAGAGCTTTTCTTTTTCTTTTCTTTTTCTCTTGTTGTAATGAGAGTGAGAGAGTGAGATAATGGAAAAATACAAGACCAATAATCACCACCCATGGCAGCCTCTCTCTCTCTCCATCTCATTTCAACACATAAAACAATTCATTAATGTGACACATTTGCTAAAAATGAGACCATGACTCATGATATAAGTCTATGTCACATTAATGCATTGTCATGATGATTTCTAGCTCATTATTTCCTTAAGCAAACATTAATCCAAATGTTTGCCATAACAAAGAAAATCCGGCAACATCTAAAGTAAACTCGTGACGGATCACAAGGATACCCCTCACCTGTATATACATACCTGCACCCGCATTCCGACTGAATGCGAATGCGATGAGACTAAAGTAATCCAACAAATCTAATACTAGGATCCGGCTTAAACCAAAGCCCAGTAGTATGATCCGTACAATACCGCATGTATAAGATCGAACCTTGCCATATATCATACGGCCTCTACAACGTTTCGCCCGAAACTTGAGAAACTGTCTGTGGGGGACTCTAAAAACTCGTCAATACTTTGGCTGTGGATTTAACCACTAGCACGTCAGAGGTATTAGCCGTACGTAACGGGCTACCAAGTATTGACCAAAAGGGACGTCGATGAACGAACTCATCCTGAAACCCTACTGAGTCTGTCAGTGACAATATCCGTACAGTCCGGTCCGTTCGTCTATGAGTATCGCATGGCGGACCTAGGGGGTTGGTAAAAGTCAGACCCCCATAAGCGGTACAAGTCGTGTCGGAGTGTAGCCCAGAACACCCTGAGATACTACTGGAATACGTACCAGTAAATCTCCTGCCTCGGCCGAGGGCTTTGTGTAATGGCTCTCCTAGACACAGCGCGACCTCACCCCCAATACCGGGAGAGACGAACCCCTGCAGATCCGCTCACTGCCTCCATGTGGCTCGGGACTGTACCCAACTAAACCTGTTTGCACGACGCCTTTGAGCCGGGGTAGGGTAGTAATCAAAGTACAGTGGGAACTCACACGAGACAAATGACGATCTCAGATCGATGAACTAACCTGTACACATGTCACCAGGGAACTGCTATCTGACGTCATGTATAAGACCAACTAGCATGTTCCCGGCGAGTCCTGTCCGGTGTACTCATAACCCAATGAGCACATGTATACATCTTAGGTGAACCAACTGACACCAGTGGCTTATGAGACCGGCCACCGCCCCTCGTCGGGGTCTCGACTGTATACACTAGTCTACTCTGGAGTGTCGATGCCCTGTCTCGAAACTCCCACGACTAGGGACCTTTTAGGGATGTGTTTATAGACCCCAGCTCCCACGTATATGATCACCCTCATACTGCTGGCAGTCAAGCAAGAATCCTAGGGGCTCTATCAACGTGCAATAGTGACCTGTAAGGTCACCTAAAGCAGTACACGATGATAAAGATAAACCAGATAGCATGCTATCATCTTGAGTAAGATTGTCCTACCAGTATAGGTCCTCCCTCAATCATTGCAATCACGTGCCTGTGATCCAATAATTTACTCTTAGGGCACTATCTCCAACAATCTCCTACTTGCACTCAAGGCTAATTATTGCGATGTCACATACTCACAGCCCGTGTTATACTGAACACCCAATTCCTCTACTAGTCAGTCTCACAAAGCTGGTTTGCGAAACTATTGCGTTCGAGGAATAGCCTCAGTGAGTGGATCCGCTTTGATGTTTCTTTCTATGTCTCTCTTTATCTCAAGTTCACGGAGAAACCCATCTCCCGAAATGAGCAATACCTGTCTTAGAATATGTCTGGATATCTGATGGGACCTAGTTCATAAATGAACTCCAAATCCAAACTTCTTAGACTGTATCGTCAACTGAAACCAATCAGTATCCTGCGCCATGCCTCCCTCAGTATCCGCTTGGACCTCCTGTCCAAAATACTGCCCCACGTCAGAGGAAGAACTATAACTCTGACAGTCACTCTGTCATCCAGGTCACCTTGGAAGCCTGGAATGATAACTGTCTCCCGAAGGCTGATGCCGTTATCATATCCCTAGAACATCCACTTATGTTCTAAAACTGCTTCCGAATGTTTCTCCAGGATTGGATTAATATCAACTTATTGCATCTCGAGCAAGAACAACATCTGGTGTGGTACTTGGCATCTCATGATTGACTCAATTGCCTAAGCAAGTGATCTGCCAATCATGCATATCCCTCTCCTCATTAGTCTATAAGACACCTTTAGAGAGGGTGACTCCATCACCTGCAGGTACACTACCGTGCCAGGAGTCGTCCATTCTAAAATACCATTAGAATGCTGTCTAAGTACCCAGATTAGGAAACTACTCAAATCTAGATCTAAAACCATAGATCTAGTAACCAGAATGTCTGATATAATATCCAAGTCCTTTGTGGAGAAACCACCGTGTGACAACCAAAGTATAACCGATCGTAGTATAGGAATTTTACTTCCTACTTTGTGTATGTCATCCAAATACCAGGACATCACACCCTACTACCTTCTTAACAGATCCATCCCCTATTCTGATGAAGCCAAACCTATGACTGTCACATCAGAAATAGATGATCTATCTCCGCTATATCTGCTTTAGTCTATAAATAGACATAAGCTACATGTCCACTTTGCTTCCGCTTCTCCCACTGACTACGACAACCCTCTGGCAGAGTCATATAGACGTACACTTCTAAAGCTAGTTTAGAATGACGCTATACTCATCCTCCTGTCGGGTCTCACAGTCTGGAACAACAACAATGGCAAGTCTGGGTAAACAAGAACCTCCCTTCCACCGTCCTTGAGCATACCGAAGTACCTCTCGAGCGCCTGAGGTTACCCACCATATCTGCGGAGTGGCTAATAGAATGTCAAACCAGATTGAATCTTTAGGTTCTTATCAAATCTTCAGTAATCGTTTGTGGTTCTGGAATCACTTCCAGTTCTACCATACTCCCACTACTGTTTTCTGAAAAAATCCATTTTTTTTAAAACTGTGGCGAGTCAAGAACAATATCACTATTGATCTTCCAGATGGTAGAAAGTCAACCCTCGTCATAGCCTGGGTCAACCCACAAACAGCCATTACAGAAACGTGCCGTGAGTTATCCAGAGTCTGGTTTTAAGCATATGCCGGATAACTCCCCGTACCTTAACAATGTCAAGATATGAACTATTCTATATCCAATATAGAAACAGAGGCACTGATTTAATTGAACCAGATTCAAATCATGCAGCTGTCTCCAGTGCATGTCAACTAAATGGAAGGAGGCCGATCAGCGTCGCTCAACTTAGGAATGCTTCCAATTATGAGTAACCTGAAAGAGAAGCAAGTTCTCTTAATCATTACTATCAACTGAATACCATACACAAGTATCTACATTTTCGATCACCTTGAAGAATCCCGATACTTGCACCTGGTTCTCTACTTTATTCATATACCTATAACTTCTCAAACTTAGACCTTGCATTTCTACGAAACACATGTCTAAGAACTAGAGAAGTCAAAAGTAAACAGAATATAGTACGAGTACCAACCCCTCTGTCCTCATGGACACTAGACAACATACAATACTCCGTATAAGTCCCCTGAGTCTAATAACTTAATCGCTGTGTGTCGTAGGTTGAAAACTGTACTATGGTTATGAAGAATTACACCGCTGTTTAATGCTCCTTACCTAACCATCCACTGATATAGGTAAAGGTCATAGACATAATTTCAAAAAGGTATATCTCACTCTATAAAAATAGATGTACAGATATATCAATTTGAAATTGGTGCATAACAGCGGATATTCAAAATCAAATATTTGTCGTCAGGCAAACTACCCAGGCGATTTCCTCAAATATCACCAATTACAATGAATTCTGATATAATGAGGATGATCACCTAATTCCCAATAACTTACTCCCACTCATCATCTGTAAAACCATACAGATGTGAGAATCATACCTGGTAAATACATACCGTGGAGCAAGTGTCTAATTGGGAAATCAGTTTTCCTTTCACAGTACACAGTGAAACTGAAACATTGAAATGTTTCGTAGGGGTATCCTGGTATTCTTAGTAATGCCTCTTCCATTATCAGATTCACAACTGCAACCGTATACTTCTATGTCATCTCTCCACGTCCCTTCATATGTCTTTAGTCATTACCTTCTGCACACCCCTTTAGGCCAAATGGTTTTCTTCCTTCCCTACCGTTCAGCACCAGCCTATGGTTTGGAAGAAGACTATCCAATAAGCATAATGGGTGTACTGTCCTAATCCTAGGAGCACTCGCAATGTGAGAGAAGGTGAAGATAAAAGACAACCGAATAAACCTTATTCCTATTTCTCCTGAACCAGAATCCATCCCCGAACTGGAACAAGTTCCTTTCGAGTTCGTATATAACCATACGATGGAGTATCCAAATAAACTATGGATCTTCATAGTGATACGGAGTGTTCTGGAGAAATACAAAGGTGAAGTGGGAGTGGTAATGAAATACTTGGTTTGGTCGTGAATAGCAGTCGCAGTTTACTTTGCCCTCTTACTAATCCCTTTATTTGTCTTTACATAATACCTTCTGCACACCATCGATAGGCTAATTGGTTTTCTTCATTCCCTACCGGTCGGCACCTGCCTATGGTTTGGAAGAAGACTATCCAATTTGAGTAACAGGTGTACTGTCCTAATCTAAGGAGCACTCGCAACCTGAGAGAAGGTAAAAGGAAAAGACAACTGAATAGTCCTATTCGTTTTCTCCAGAACCAGAAACCATCCTCGAATTAATTCCTTTGAGTTCGTATATAACTATACGATGGTTTTATCCAATGTAAGTGGATGTTCGTAGTAATACGGGGTGTCCTGGAAAAAAGGGTAAAAGTAGGAGTGGCAAAGAGGTATGCAACTCTGACAATCCAAAAGCCAGTGTTTAAGAAGGTTCGGTTAACTTGGTCACTGAGTCATAGTCAAGGGTCGGGTCATGGTCGCTGCTAAAGAGAGAGAGAAAAGAAACACTCAGCGTGCACTCTAACCTAGATCAGAATGGTTATCACTTTATCTAATCAGGAAACCTCCCACTGCAACGTCAAATTCTCCTCCAAACCTGAAAGAAGAATTAGTCGGGATCACCCGAGGAGTAAACCAACTTATCAGTGGGAATCGGGATCCAACTATCATCGCATGATAACGTGACGGAATCCACTCACGTTATCACACTCCAGAAGGTATGCGCATGCCTGGCAAGTTTCAGTTTCTTTAGAAACTCCCGATCTGATTTTTACCCCTAGGACCCAAGTGACCTTGACACAGTCAGCAAATCAAAATGTCCTAGTCAAGTTCAACCCGTCATTATCCTGGATTGCATTAAACTCACCCGTACAAGCCCTTGACACAGTCAACAAGGCCGCATGACTGTCCTAACCAATCCCATTAATATGCCACGAACGAACACTACTTAGCTACCGTACACTACGCCTTAACACAGTCAACAAACGCAGCACGAATACTACGTAATACTTGTAAGAAATGACGGAGGGCTACGTCTAGTTTTTGGCGAAAAACTTTTAAAGTAATGAACTTGATATCGTTGAAGGAACTGCATAGCTTTTATAAAAAATATAGTGGCGAAAACCTTTGCTAAAGAGGTCACTCCCGGTGAAGGGATCTCGGCTCTTTCCTCGTAGAATGAGGTGCAGGATATTCCAACTGAATACCACGATGCAAAGCAAAAAGTAATCGGCTATAGTGAAGTTATTACCCTGACGCAAACTTCTATCCAAGGGGTCACTCCCGGTGAAGGGATCTCGGCCCTTACCTCGTCGACTGAGGTGCTGGATATTCATAACCGAATAACACTGTGCAAAACAAAAGAGAACGCCCTTGCAATAAGAGCTTTTAGAAAAATGTTCCAACAACATCAGAATAGGTTTTTTTAGCTTGCATTGATCCGAATCAATGCAGTCCCATCAATTGATCACACCAATAAAGAACGAAAATAATGATGTACGTATATGCCATCCGCATTCGCCACTGGGTCCCGTCATCACCCGTTAGGTTACTTAACTAACGACAGAGCGGGGACTGGACTAGCACGGATGCAAAACATATACAACATCTACTAGTATATATATCAATATATAATATTCGCTCAAGGCGTGATAAAATGCAGCATCACAGAAATGTAATAAGCATCACAGAACAATACAGATAATCTGGAAGCCCCGGGTTTCACAGAGCCGCTGCTGAAACCCGACGTTCCCCTGGTCATGTGGATAGCCTGTGCAATGAAATCCTAGACCCCTACGGGCGCGGCAAGTTACCCGCCAAAACCTGAAGCGAGGCAGCCCCCTTCAACAACGTGAATGGACCACCCAGCACTACACGGAATCCGGTAACTTGGGCACCCCTCCTGGGTCAACCTGTACCCCCTACGAGTGCGGCGAATAGCCCGCCAATTCTAAAGTGAAGCCCCCTCCGTCTCAAAGCCATGAGATGCGGGCCCGTTGCCCTGTAGAACCCGGCTATCCGTGCACCCCTCCGCGGGACAATCCTAGTACAGAAAGTAAAATATACAATGGGTACATCGACCTCAGCCCGGTCGTGCCCCAAAAGAATAATATACAAACAGGCAGTAACGGCTGTCCACATGTCGGACGCTCGCCCCGCAATATCAAATGTACATATACAACCAAACTGTACTACCATTGCATCCAGGCTATCCAGCACGACAGATCCGCAACATCACAGCACAACACAGAACATCAACGTGAATGTCACGTTCGCAAATCCGTCTAAAAGGGCTATAGCAGATAGACTAGATTTACCGATCGAGTGACATTCACGGTCGCAGATATAATGTAAATACTGTGAACTAACATTTTTAAATTTTCGATCGACAAAAGTTCCCGAAGTGGGCCCCAAGCACAATTCCCAGTACTCAAACAAATCTGGACCCAAACTAAAAATACCAAAAACCACAATTCCAAGTCAGAGAACACTGTACAAAATTTGGTGCACTGAAGAGACAAAACGGCGGCGGAACCGCGGCACAATGGTAAGATCACTTCACCAAATTTTCCCAGATGTCTTAGAAAAGCCTGCACATATTTCTGCAATACACCAAATAATTTTTTGACAACAAAAAAATTTCGACAGAAACTGCATAATTTGAAATCGCGGTTTCGGAATATTTGTTCGATCGAAGTTCTAAATACGTTAGAGCAAGCTGGTAAAGGTTAATGGCGTGGCTCTGATACCATGTAGGACTACGGTAGCGCCCCGGCCGTCTATCCGAGGCCAAATCGCGGAAACGAAAATATTTCTTAACTTTAATCCGGCACTACCGCATCCTAAAACCCCGGATCGTAACCATTAACCTAATGCTTGCTAACATGAGAATGGGTAGGAAACTATACCGAGCGATCCGTGTCCATCGGTCTTCGGCCTCCATTCCGATCTCCTCACGGAATCTCCAGTCTTCATCTCCTCGTCGGAAAGGGCACCACATCGAGAAGTCTTTTTACGGCCTCCCGCTTCATCCGAAGCAACTCGGGCGCAAAGTGTGCTAGCCGACGCGTCCAAAGTGTTGTAGAGAATGTTTGTGATCACTTTGTCTCTTGCATCCATGGCTTTGGATGGAGGTTGAAGTGTTGCCATTGATGGAAGCATAAAGCTAGAGGAAGAAGAAGAAGAACAAGAGCTTTTCTTTTTCTTTTCTTTTTCTCTTGTTGTAATGAGAGTGAGAGAGTGAGATAATGGAAAAATACAAGACCAATAATCACCACCCATGGCAGCCCCCCTCTCTCTCCATCTCATTTCAACACATAAAACAATTCATTAATGTGACACATTTGCTAAAAAAGAGACCATGACTCATGATATAAGTCTATGTCACATTAATGCATTGTCATGATGATTTCTAGCTCATTATTTCCTTAAGCAAACATTAATCCAAATGTTTGCCATAACAAAGAAAATCCGGCAACATCTAAAGTAAACTCGTGACGGATCACAAGAATACCCCTCACCTGTATATACATACGTGCACCCGCATTCCGACTGAATGCGAATGCGATGAGACTAAAGTAATCTAACAAATCTAATACTAGGATCCGGCTTAAACCAAAGCCCACTAGTATGATCCGTCCGATCATGATCCGTGCAATACTGCACGTATAAGATCGAACCCTGCAATATATCATACGGCCTCTACAACGTTTCGCCCGAAACTTGAGAAACTGTCTGTGGGGAACTCTAAAGACTCGTCAATACTTTGGCTGTGGATTTAACCACTAGCACGTCAGAGGTATTAGCCGTACGTAACGGGCTACCAAGTATTGACCAAAAGGGACGTCGATGAGCGAACTCATCCTGACACCCTACTGAGCCTGTCAGTGACAATATCCATACAGTCCGGTCCGTTCGTCTATGAGTATCGCATGGCGGGCCTAGGGGTTGGTAAAAGTCAGACCCCCATAAGCGGTACAAGTCGTGTCGGAGTGTAGCCCAGAACACCCTGAGATACTACTGGAATACCTACCAGTAAATCTCCTGCCTTGGCCGAGGGCTTTGTGTAATGGCTCTCCTAGACACAGCGCGACCTCACCCCCAATACCGGGAGAGACGAACCCCTGCAGATCCGCTCACTGCCTCCATGTGGCTCGGGACTGTACCCAACTAAACCTGTTTGCACGACGCCTTTGAGCCGTGGTAGGGTAGTAATCAAAGTACAGTGGGAACTCACACGAGACAAATGACGATCTCAGGTCGATGAACTAACCTGTACACATGTCACCAGGGAACTTCTATCTGACGTCAGGTATAAGACCAACTAGCATGTTCCCGGCGAGTCCTGTCCGGTGTACTCATAACCCAATGAGCACCTGTATACATCTTAGGTGAACCAACTGACACCAGTGGCTTGTGAGACCGGCCACGGCCCCTCGTCGGGGTCTCGACTGTATACACTAGTCTACTCTGGAGTGTCGAAGCCCTTTCTCGAAACTCCCACGACTAG
Organism: Agapanthus africanus; assembly: GCA_030015575.1. Lineage (NCBI taxonomy): Eukaryota > Viridiplantae > Streptophyta > Magnoliopsida > Asparagales > Amaryllidaceae > Agapanthus > Agapanthus africanus. Next base: position 523,156,352 of record CM057337.1, read on the forward strand.
GGACCTTTTAAGGATGTGCTTATAGACCCCAGCTCCCACGTATATGATCGCCCTCATACTGCTGGAAGTCAAGCAAGAATCCTAGGGGCTCTATCAACGTGCAATAGCGACCTGTAAGGTCACCTAAAGCAGTACACGATGATAAAGATAAACCAGATAACATACTATCATCTTGAGTAAGATTGTCCTACCGGTATAGGTCCCCCCTCAATCATTGCAATCACGTGCCTGTGATCCAATAATTGACTCTGAGGGCACTATCTCCAACATTTAAATCCTCCAAAATAAAACTAGGGTTCAACCTTGCATGAGAATTCAATTCTCATTAAATTCATATGAATTTAATTCCTCCAAGACAGAACTAGGGTTTAACCCTATATGAGAATTTAATTCTTCCACATACATAGGAATTTAATTCCTCTAAACCATAATTAGGGTTTAACCCTACAGAGAATTTAATTCTTAAAAACAAGAGACTTAAAGCTCTCCACGCACATAAAGAACTTGATCACGTGGTAACACGTGACCCCCATTCTCAATGACCAGAGAAGAAAAAACAGAACTTGGTCACGTGGTGACACGTGACCCCTATCCTCAATGATCAAAAAAGAAAGTATAAAACTAGGTCACGTACCCCCACGTGACCCCTAAAAAGACTCCCCAAAATGAGAAGAGAAAAACTTGGAGGCAATGCCTCACGTGTTCCCACGTGACTCTCAAAATAAAGGGAACAAAGCCAAAGGCAGAATCGATTTTGGGCGCCCTCACGTGTCTCCACGTGACCCCTAATAAACACTTTAATAAATCAATGCATGGGTGCCCATCACGTACCCACACGTGATGGCTGTGAAGACTTAAGTGTTTGACACCTTTGAATACTCTGAGAACAAAACAAAGGAAGACTGGTCCCCACCTTTAGAGGCCTCACATGGCCCCACGTGACCAATCCCATTTTAGTGTTTAACACTATTTTTGAAGCGTTTTGTTCTTAGTGTTTAACACTATTTTCAGCGCATCACGTGGGAACACGTGACCATAAAATATATGTTAGTGTTTAACACTATATTCAAATCAACCCTAGCCTAAATTGGCTAAGTCCTTCTGAGGCAAGACTTCTCTTTTTATTGAGTCTTAAGTACATCCTTGCCTTCCAAAATTGATCATTCTATATGGCATATGAGTGCCCAGCACTCAACAAAGATAAAATGTTGTCAGAACCCCTGTTTAGCAGTACAAAATAATGGGGGGTTGAACTCAGACAAATGTTTAATGGTCTAATAAGGGGCCAACATTTCAAATTTAATTGGACTTGGCCCAAATTGGCCATAAGTCCTCAATTCAGATTTAACTGATCCAATGTGCTCATAATCTAATTAATTGATCTTAGTTCCAAATTGGACTATAGATCCCCAAATCAACTTTGGTTCAAGGGTACATCTCTTCACTCCTTTGATATTTGTCGTTGTAATCCTTCAACGTCTTCAGAGAGGTGACGGGTCCCAACAACCACACATTTCATAGACTATGATGTCCTTAACCTTGACTGTGAGGTCTTTAAACTCACGGACTACTATGTCCTTAACCTTGACTGTGAGGTCTTTAAACTCACGGACTACGATGTCCTTAACCTTGACTGTGAGGTTTTTAAACTCACGGACTACGATGTCCTTAACCTTGACTGTGAGGTCTTTAAACTCACGGACTACGATGTCCTTAACCTTGACTGTGAGGTCTTTAAACTCACGGACTATGATGTCCTTAACCTTGACTGTGAGGTCTTTAAACTCACGGACTATGATGTCCTTAACCTTGACTGTGATGTCTTTAAACTCACGGACTATGATGTCCTTAACCTCGGACCGAGATGTCCTTAAACTAACAATGGACCATAATGCCCTTAAACTAATCGACCGCAATGTCCCTAAACTAAACAATAGAGTCCAAATGCTCTTTTGTTGGATCTAAATGATCCCGTTGAGTTGATCTTAGTCTAAAATTAGACTAACGTATCCTTAACAAACGTTTAAGTTGATCTTAGTCTCAAATGAGAATAACGTATCCTTAAACCCAACCCCACACCTAAATCTAAGAAGATATGGATTTGGACTAATCCACACCCTACGGGCGACAACATAAATTAGTCTCCGTATACAATCCACGGGCAACCAAAAACAAAACAAACACACACGACACGAACTAACTGTTGGAGATAGTGCCCTCAGAGTCAATTATTAGGTCACAGGTACGTGATTGCAATGATTGATGGAGGACATATCCCGGTAGGACAGTCTTACTCGAGATGATAGTATGCTATCTGGTTTACCTTTATCATCGTGTACTATTTTAGGTGACCTGACACGTCGCTATTACACGTTGATAGAGCCCCTAGGATTCTTGCTTGACCACCAGCAGTATGAGGGCGATCATATAAGTGGGAGCTGGGGGTCTATAAGCTTATCCTTAAAAGGTCCCTAGTCGTGGGAGTTTCGAGACTGGGCATCGATACTCCATTAGTAGACTAGTGTATACAGTCGAGACCCCGACGAGGGGCGGTGGCCGGTCTCACAAGCCACTGGTGTCAGTTGGATCACCTAAGATGTATACAGGTGCTCATTGGGTTATGAGTACACCGGACAGGACTTGCCGGGAACATGCTAGTTGGTCATATACCAGACGTCAGATGGCAGTTCCCTGGTGACATGTGTGCAGGTTAGTTCATCGACCTGGGGATCGTCATTTGTCTCGTGTGAGTTCCCACTGTACTTTGATTACTACCCTACCACGGCTCAAAGGAGTCGTGCAAACAGGTTTTAGTTGGGTACAGTCCCGAGCCACATGGAGGCAGTGAGCGTATCTTCAGGGGTTCGTCTCTCCCGGTATTGGGGGTGAGGTCGTGCTATGTCTAGGAGAGCCATTACACAAAGTCCTTGGCCAAGGCAAGGAGATTACTGGTAGGTATTCCAGTAGTATCTCAGGGTGTTCTGGGCTACACTCCGACACGACTTGTACCGCTTTTGGGGGTCTGACTTTTACCAACCCCCTAGGCCCGCCATGCGATACTCATAGACGAACGGACCGGACTGTACGGATATTGTCACTGACAGGCTCAGTAGGGTGTCAGGCTGAGTTCGCTCACAGACGTCCCTTTTGGTCAATACCTGGTAGCCCGTTATGTATTGGCTTATACCTCTAACGTGCTAGTGGTTAAATCCACAACCAAGGTGTTGATGAGTCTTTAGAGTCCCCCACATTCAGTTACTCAGCTTTCGGGCGAAAGGTTGTAGAGGCCGTATGGAGATATGGCAAGGTCCGATCAGATACGTGCGGTATTGCACGGATCAGGATAGGACAGTTTGTACTATAGGCCGTATGGTTATATGGCAGGGTTCGATCAGATACGTGCGGTATTGCACGGATCAGGATCGAACAGACATTACTGGCCGGTTTTGGTATAAGCCGGATCCTGGTATAGTACAGTGTAGATTTTGTCTCATTGCATTTGTATTTCGGTCGAAATACAGATGCGGGTGTGTATGCACAGTATCGGGGTTTTCCCGTAATTTATTACGGGACCAGTTTTCTGGAGTTGCCAGTTTGCTTTCCGTTTCGGCCAATTTCCTTTGTTCCGTTCATTGGCCGAAGTTTGGTGGAGGAGGGTTTATTTGCATTGTTGCAAATAGATTTTTGTGGAGGGGGTCCTTGCATATTATCATGTCATGATTATAGCACCATCCATTGACTTGCTTGACTTCATACTTCATGATGGATTGACTTTGGATATCATCATGGTTGATGTGTGATAGAAAAGTGTGGTTTTCACCTTGCTATCATTGGTTCACATGATTGTCTTTTCCTCTCTCTTGCATGATAAAGTTTCCCCCCATTCTTTTAGCTAAACCTCTCATTCTCTCCATTCTTGATAGTGTGTGGCCGGCCAAGATAATTTGGGGCTGCCCAAAACTTTGTTGTGGGAATTTTTGGTTCTTTCATGTTGGAAAATTCCCACTACACCATCTCCAAAAAGCTCATCTCATTATCCTCCACCAAATGGCACCTCCTTAACCCCAAAATGAGACATGGATCTCTACACCACTCATTCTACAACGAATCTTGGGCACGTCGAGTAGCCGGCTTCGTGCCCGAGTTGCCTCGGCATTGAGGTGGGAGCCCGTAAACAAAGTTGGTGATGTGGTGCACTTCCGGCGACGAGGAGGAGACGGGACTTTCCGCAGGAGATCGGGACCATGACGAGAAGACCGGAGGACTTGGATCGTCGGTATATCTCTATTCCCCTTCTTCTAGTTAGCTTAGACTTGTTAATGGTTACGATCCGGGTGTTTAGTGCGCGGTGGTGCCGGTTTGCTAAGTCCGCAAAATTTAAGTTTATCACCGCTTCCGCAATTGGCCGTCGGATTGACGGCCGGGGCGCCGCCGTGCACTTACAGTGGTATCAGATCCACGCCATTAACTTAGTCTAGCTTTGTGTAATGTGTTTGCATTTCCGATCGATCAAAAAGTTCCAAAACCCGTATTGCCTTCGCATCAGTTTCTGTCGAATTTTTTTTGAGTCTAAAAATTTTTCAGATGGTCTCAGAATGATGTGCAGGGAGTTCTAAGAACACTGGAAAAATTTGGTGACACGAGTCCTCCGTACGACCGCGGAAGGGCGGCCAAAACCCCCTTCTGGCCGCGCTTCCGCCGCAGTAGTGTGGGATCGTGTGATTATTTTTTTGCAGTGGGCTTATGGGCTGTAATTAGGGGTTTTGGAATATTAAAATTGGGCCCAGGTTTTCTGTGAGTGCTACAGTTTTGATTGGGGGCCCACTTGTTATTTTTGATCGATCGGATATTTTAAACACATTATTTCACAGTATTTACATTATATCTGCGACCGTGAATGTCACTTGATCGGTAAATCCGGTCTAACTGCTATAGCCCGGTTAGACGGATTTGCGAACGTGACTTTCACGTTGATGTTCTATGTATTTGCTGTGTTGTTGCGGATCGGTCATGGGGGATAGCCTGGATGCAATGCTAGTACTGTTCTGTTGTATTATGTACATTTGATATTGCGGGGCGAGCGTCCGACATGTGGACAGCCGTCACTGCCTGATTGTATTATTATTTTGGGGCACGACCTGGTTGCGGTCGATGTACCCGGTGTATGTATATTTTACTTTCTGTACTAGTATTGCCCCGCGGAGGGGTGCACGGATAGCCGGGTTCTGGAGGGCAACAAGCCCGCATCTCATGGCATTGAGACGGAGGGGGCTTCACTCTAGGATTGGCGGGCTATTCGCCGCACTCGTAGGGGGTACAGGTTGACCCAGGAGGGGTGCCCAAGTTACCGGATTCCGTGAAGTGCTGGGTGGTCCATTCACGGTGCTGAAGGGGGCTGCCTCGCTTCAGGTTTCGGCGGGTGACTTGCCGCGCCCGTAGGGGTCTAGGATTTCATTGCACAGGCTATCCACACGACCAGGGGAACGTCGGGTTTCAGCAGTGGCTCTGTGAAACCCGGGGATCCCAGATATCTGTATTGTTTCTGTGATGCTGTTCATTCTCTGTGATGTTGCATTTCTTTCACGCCTTGAGCGAAATATAATATATTGGTATATATATTAGTAGATGTTGTATATGTTTTACATCCGCGCTAGTCCAGTCCCCGCTCTGTCGTTAGTTAGCTAACCTAACGGGTAATGACGGGACCCAGTGGCGAATGCGGATGGCATATACGTACATCAGTATATTTTCGTTCTTTTTGGTGTGATCAATTGATGGGACTGCATTGATTCGGATCAATGCAAGTTAAAACAAACCTAATCTGATGTTGTTGGAACACTTTTCAAAAAGCTGTTATTGCAAGGACGTTCACTTTTGTTTTGCATTGCGGTATTCATTTAGAATATCCTGCTCCTCAGTCGACGAGGCAAGGGCCGAGATCCCTTCACCGGGAGTGACCCCTTGGACAAAAGTTTGCGACAGGGCATTAACTTCACTATAGCCGAGTACTTTTGCTTTGCACCGTGGTATTCAGTTGGAATATCCTGCACCCCATTCTACGGGGAAAGAGCCGAGATCCCTTCACCGGGAGTGACCTCTTTAGCGAAGGTTTTCGTCACTATATTTTTATAAAAGCTATCCGTTCCTTCAACGATATCAAGTTCATTACGTTAAAGGTTTTCGCCAGAAACCATTCGTAGCCCTCCGTCGTTTCATATGGATAGTCAATAGTATTCAAGCTGTGTATGTTGGCCAAAGTCAAGGCACAGTGTTTGGTAGCTGTTGGTTATTCATATGCAGCATAGATAGATGCGTTGGTTTGGAACAGTCGTACTGCCATGTTGGCCAAAGTCAAGGGTATGTACGGGTGGATTCAAATTAACCTGGAGAATGACGGGTAGAACTTGACATGTGACTTATGATATGTTGGCCAAAGTCAAGGTCATAAGAGCATGGGGCAGAAATCACATCGGGAGTTTCAAAAGAACTGAAACTTGCCAGATATGCGCATACCTTCTGGAGTGTGATAACGTGAGCGGATTCCGTCACGTTATCATGCGATGATAGTTGGATCCCGATTCCCACTGATGAGTTGGTTTACTCCTCGGGTGATCCCGACTAATTCTTCTTTTAGGTTTGGAGGAGAATTTGACGGTATAGTGAGAGGTTTCCAGATTAGATAAATTGGTAACCATTCTGATCTAGGTTAGAGTGCACGCTGAGTGTTTCTTTTCTCTCTCTCTCTTTGGCAGCGACCATTGACCCGACCCTAGACTATGACTCAGAGACCAATATTGACCGAATCTTCTTAAACACTGGCTTTTGGATTGTCAGAGTTGCAAACCTCATTGCCACTCCTACTTTTACCCTTTTCTCCAGAGCACCCCGTTTTACTACGAACGTCCACTTCCATTAGACAAAACCATCGTATGGTTATATACGAACTCGAAGGAATTTATTCGAGGATGGTTTCCGGTTCTGGAGAAAACGGATAGGATTATTCAGTTGTCTTTTCCTTTTACCCTCTCTCAGGTTACGAGTACTCCTTGGTTTAGGGGTAGTACACCTATTACGTAAATTGGATTGTCTTCTTCCAAACCTTAGGCTGGTGCCGACCGGTAGGGAATGAAGAAAACCAATTAGCATAACGATGGTGTGCAGAAGGTATTAAGTTCAGACAAAGCAAGGGATTAGTAAGAGGGCAAAGTAAATTGCAACAGATATTCACGACCAAACCAAATATTTCGTTACCACTCCCACATCACCTTTGTATTTCTCCAGGACACTCCGTATCACTACGAAGATCCACAGTTTATTTGGATACTCCATCGTATGGTTATATACGAACTCGAATGGAACTGGTTCCAGTTCGGGGATGGATTCTGGTTCAGGAAAAATAGGAATAAGGTTTATTCGGTTGTCTTTTATCTTCACCCTCTCTCATTGCGAGTGTTCCTAGGATTGGGACAGTACACCCATTATGCTTATTGGATAGTCTTCTTCCAAACCATAGGCTGGTGCCGAACGGTAGGGAAGGAAGAAAACCATTTGGCCTAAAAGGGTGTGCAGAAGGTAAAGACTAAAGACATATGAAGGGATTTGGAGAGGTGGCAAAGAACTATATGGTTACAGTCGTGAATCTGGAAGAGGCATTACTAGGAATACCAGAATACCCCATCGGAACATTTCAATGTTTCAGTTTCACTGTGTAATGTTAAAAGAAAACTGATTTCCCGATTAGATACTTACTCCAGGGTATGTATTTACCAGGTACGATTCTCACATCTGTATGGTTTTACAGATGATGAGTGGGAGTAAGTTATTAGGAATTGGGTGATTATCCTCATTATATCGGGATTCGTTGTAATCGGTGATATTTGAGGAAATCACCTGGGCTGTTTGCCGGTCGGCAAATGTTTGGTTTTGAATATCCGCTGTTATGCACCAATTTCAAATTGATATATCTGTACGTCTATTTTCATAGAGTGAGATATACCTTTCTGAAATTATGTCTACGACATTTACCTATATCAGTGGATGGTTAGGTAAGGAGCATTAAACAGCGGTGTAATTCTTCTTAACCATAAGTACAGTTTTCAACCTACGACACACCGTGAATGAGTTATCAGACTCAAGGGACTTATACAGAGTATTGTATGTTGTCCAGGGTCCATCAGGACAGAGGGGTTGGTCCTCGTACTACATTCAGTTTACTTATGACTTCTCTAGTTTTTAGACAGGTGTTTCGTGGAAACACAGGGTCCGAATTTGAAGAAGTTATTGGTATTTGAATAGAGTGGAGAACCAGGTGTCACAAGTATCGGGATTCTTCAAAGTGATCGAAGATGTAGATACTTGTGTATGGTGTTCAGTTGATAGTAATGATTAAGAGAAATTGCTTCTCTTTCAGGTTACTCATAATTGGAAGCATTCCTAAGTTGGGTAACGCTGATCAGGCCTTCTTCCATTTAGTTGACATGCACTGGAGACAGCTGCATGATTTAAATCTGGTTCAATTAAATCAGTGCCTCTGGTCCTATATTGGATATAGAACAGTTCGTATCTTAACGATGTTAAGGTACGGGGAGTTGTCCGGATTATGCTTAAAACCAGACTCTGGATAACTCAAGGCACGTTTCTGTAATGGCTGTTTGTGGGTTGACCCAGGCTATGACGCGGGTTAACTTTCTACCATCTGGATGAACAATAGTAATATTGTTCTAGACTCGCCACAATTTTATTAAAAATGGATTTTTTCAGAAAACAGTAGTGGGAGTATGGTAGAACTGGAAGTAATTCCAGAACCACAAACGATTACTGAAGATTTGATAAGGAACCTAAAGATTCAATCTGGATTGACATTCCATTGGCCACTCCACAGATAAGGTGGGTAACTTCAGGCACCCGAGAGGCAGTACGGTAGCCTCAAGGACGGTGACAGGGAAGTTCTTGTTTACCCACAATTGCCATTGCTGTTATTCCAGGTTACGAGACCCGGCGGGAGGATGAGTATAACGTCGTTCTAAACCAGTTTTAGAAGTGTACGTCTATATGACTCTGCCAGAGGGTTGTCGTAGTCAGTGGGAGCAGCGGAAGCATTGGTGGACAGGTTGCTTATGTCTATTTATAGACTAGAGCAGATGTAGCGGAGAAAGATCATCTATTTCTGACGTGACAGTCATAGGTTTGACTTCATCAGAATAGGGGATGGATCTGTTGAGAAGGTAGTAGGGTGTGATATCCTGGTATTTGGATGATATACACAAAGTAGGAAAAGAAACTCCTACACTACGATCGGTTATACTTTGGTCGTCACACAGTTGTTTCTCCACAAAGGAAATGGATTTTATATCAGACATACTGGTTACTAGATCTATGGTCTTAGATCTAGATTTGGGTGGTTTCCCAATTAGGGTACTTGACAGCATTCTAAGAGTATTTAGGATGGACGACTCCTGGCACGGTAGTGTACCTGCAGGTAATGGAGTCACCCTCTCCAAAGGTGTCTTACAGACTAAAGGGGAGAGGGACGGGCATGATTGGCAGATCACTTGCTCAGGCAATTGAGTCAATCGTGAGATGTCAAGTACCACACCAGATGTTGTTCTTGCACTAGATGCAATAAGTTGACATTAATCCAATCCTGGAGAAATAGTCGGAAGCAGTTTTAGAACATAAGTGGATGTTCTAGGGAGATGATAACGACAGCCTCATTCAGAAGACAGTTATCATTCCAGGCTTCCAAGGTGACATGGACGACAAGGAGGTTGTCAGAGTTATAGTTTTCCTTCTGATGAGGGGCAGTATTTTGGACAGGTGGTCCAAGGCAATACTGAGGGAGGCATGGCGCGCAGGATACTGATTAAGTTCAGTTGACGATACAGTCTAAGAAGTTTGGATTTGGAGTTCATTTATGAGCTAGGTCCCATCAGACATCCAGACATATTCTGAGACAGGTATTGCTCTTTTCGGGAGATGGCTTTCTCCGCGAACTTGAGATATAGAGAGACATAGAAAGAAACAACAAAGCGGATCCACTCACTTAGGCTATTCCTCGAACGCAATAGTTTCGCAAACGAGCTTTGTGAGACTGACTAGTAGAGGAGTTGGGTGTTCGGTATCACACGGGCTGTGAGTATGCGACATCGCAATAATTAGCCTTGAGTGCAAGTGGGAGATTATTGGAGATAGTGCCCTCAGAGTCAATTATTAGGTCACAGGTACGTGATTGCAATGATTGATGGAGGACATATCCCGGTAGGACAGTCTTACTCGAGATGATAGTATGCTATCTGGTTTACCTTTATCATCGTGTACTGTTTTAGGTGACCTGACACGTCGCTATTACACGTTGATAGAGCCCCTAGGATTCTTGCTTGACCACCAGCAGTATGAGGGCGATCATATAAGTGGGAGCTGGGGGTCTATAAGCTTATCCTTAAAAGGTCCCTAGTCGTGGGAGTTTCGAGACTGGGCATCCATACTCCATTAGTAGACTAGTGTATACAGTCGAGACCCCGACGAGGGGCGGTGGCCGGTCTCACAAGCCACTGGTGTCAGTTGGATCACCTAAGATGTATACAGGTGCTCATTGGGTTATGAGTACACCGGACAGGACTCGCCGGGAACATGCTAGTTGGTCATATACCAGACGTCAGATGGCAGTTCCCTGGTGACATGTGTGCAGGTTAGTTCATCGACCTGGGGATCGTCATTTGTCTCGTGTGAGTTCCCACTGTACTTTGATTACTACCCTACCACGGCTCAAAGGAGTCGTGCAAACAGGTTTTAGTTGGGTACAGTCCCGAGCCACATGGAGGCAGTGAGCGTATCTTCAGGGGTTCGTCTCTCCCGGTATTGGGGGTGAGGTCGTGCTGTGTCTAGGAGAGCCATTACATAAAGTCCTTGGCCAAGGCAAGGAGATTTACTGGTAGGTATTCCAGTAGTATCTCAGGGTGTTCTGGGCTACACTCCGACACGACTTGTACCGCTTTTGGGGGTCTGACTTTTACCAACCCCCTAGGCCCGCCATGCGATACTCATAGACGAACGGACCGGACTGTACGGATATTGTCACTGACAGGCTCAGTAGGGTGTCAGGCTGAGTTCGCTCACAGACGTCCCTTTTGGTCAATACCTGGTAGCCCGTTATGTATTGGCTTATACCTCTAACGTGCTAGTGGTTAAATCCACAACCAAGGTGTTGATGAGTCTTTAGAGTCCCCCACATTCAGTTACTCAGCTTTCGGGCGAAAGGTTGTAGAGGCCGTATGGAGATATGGCAAGGTCCGATCAGATACGTGCGGTATTGCACGGATCAGGATAGGACAGTTTGTACTATAGGCCGTATGGTTATATGGCAGGGTTCGATCAGATACGTGCGGTATTGCACGGATCAGGATCGAACAGACATTACTGGCCGGTTTTGGTATAAGCCGGATCCTGGTATAGTACAGTGTAGATTTTGTCTCATTGAAAACCCCGATACTGTGCATACACACCCGCATCTGTATTTCGGTCGAAATACAGATGCGGGTGTGTATGCACAGTATCGGGGTTTTCCCGTAATTTATTACGGGACCAGTTTTCTGGAGTTGCCAGTTTGCTTTCCGTTTCGGCCAATTTCCTTTGTTCCGTTCATTGGCCGAAGTTTGGTGGAGGAGGGTTTATTTGCATTGTTGCAAATAGATTTTTGTGGAGGGGGTCCTTGCATATTATCATGTCATGATTATAGCACCATCCATTGACTTGCTTGACTTCATACTTCATGATGGATTGACTTTGGATATCATCATGGTTGACGTGTGATAGAAAAGTGTGGTTTTCACCTTGCTATCATTGGTTCACATGATTGCCTTTTCCTCTCTCTTGCATGATAGAGTTTCCCCCCATTCTTTTAGCTAAACCTCTCATTCTCTCCATTCTTGATAGTGTGTGGCCGGCCAAGATAATTTGGGGCTGCCCAAAACTTTGTTGTGGGAATTTTTGGTTCTTTCATGTTGGAAAATTCCCACTACACCATCTCCAAAAAGCTCATCTCATTATCCTCCACCAAATGGCACCTCCTTAACCCCAAAATGAGACATGGATCTCTACACCACTCATTCTACAACGAATCTTGGGCACGTCGAGTAGCCGGCTTCGTGCCCGAGTTGCCTCGGCATTGAGGTGGGAGCCCGTAAACAAAGTTGGCGATGTGGTGCACTTCCGGCGACGAGGAGGAGACGGGACTTTCCGCAGGAGATCGGGACCATGACGAGAAGACCGGAGGACTTGGATCGTCGGTATATCTCTATTCCCCTTCTTCTAGTTAGCTTAGACTTGTTAATGGTTACGATCCGGGTGTTTAGTGCGCGGTGGTGCCGGTTTGCTAAGTCCGCAAAATTTAAGTTTATCACCGCTTCCGCAATTGGCCGTCGGATTGACGGCCGGGGCGCCGCCGTGCACTTACAGTAACCATCTGGAGAAGGAGAAAGTTGTTACCGTGATGCGGTAGCGTAATTAACTGCCGGGGCTTGCACCTGCAGGGAAGAGCGTCCCTACAATAAAAAACCCCTCAAATGATGGGGAATCTGACGAAGTCTGCTATATCGGCCGCATCCGTTTAAACCTTCGATACACGATGCCATAAATCAACTTGGCATCTTCGGAGAGGTGGACGGATATCACCAATTAGTATCTGCCCCGAAATTCAGGCAAGCCATTTATCGCGTCTTCCCGCGTTTTCGGCGCGGAACACCAGGTCTTTAACGAAAACCTTTTGCAACAAGTCTAGCCTTATAGGTTTTAAGCTGTCCATCTACACCAATCTTCTTTCTGAAGATCCATTTGCATCCTTCGGGTTTTACCCCTTATGGAGCAATGTCCAAAGTCCTTACTTTGTTGGTGTACATGGACTCCATCTCGGTTTGCATTGCATCCAGCCATTTTACCGAGTCACCGCTCTAAATGGCTTGCTGGAAGCTAGTCTTTTTCATCATTATCAATGATGCAATCATCTCTATCCCCGTCTATGAGAAAACCGTAGTATCTCTGGGGTGGATGAGACTGCCTAGTAGTTCTGCGGAGTGGCACGGGGATGTCCGGTTCTTTTGAAATCTCTGGTTCTACCATGATTTCAGCAATAGTTTATGGTTCTAGAATTTCTTCCAGTTCTATTGTGCTCTCACTATTTTTTTTCTTCCAAAAAATTGATTTTCCAAAAAAGTGGGCATGACGAGAAACAAAAACCTTTTGTTCCTCTGCGTAATAGAAAAGATACCCCCTGGAGTTCTTTGGATATCCCACAAACTTACACAGTACTGAGTTTGTCTCGAACTTGTCCACATGCTGCCTTTTTATAAGAGCTGGACATCCCTATATCTTCAGATATTGAAGATAGGGTTGTAGGGTTATTAGGCACTGTCACAAGGGTCTATGAGGCATCAACCATGCCCGATTTAAAATTTAGACATGCCGAACAACCCTAACCAAGATTTTAGACTAGAGATTAGGCGAAACAAATAACAAGTAAACAACTTTACTTCTAAGAGTTAGGGATTACAACCTTTGTAGTCCGTTCCTTCACTTCTAAAGCTCCGTGTTGAGGTCCCTTCGCTGCGATCATCATGTACCCGGACTCTAGAGAGGCTCCATGAAGAGAAAGATGCAATCTTGCTTCCGATCTTCAATAACAAAGATGATCTACCTTGAAGAAACTCAAACCAAAGCTCTTGCTTTGCTAATCAAGTATTAGCAAAGAAAACACCCTAATCTAAGTGGCAAGAATAGATGAGGATGATGAAGTAGGAATTTAGCTCTCATTTGTTTTCTTTATCTCACTCATTTTCATCACTTATGAAAAAGCTAGAAAGCTTTTCATCAAAGGAAGAAGAAGAATAAGATCAAAACCTTTTGTGATGAATAATGAAATCAAGTGTGTGGTTAGAAATGCAACCATGGGTTAAGTATGAAGACTTAACCCATGTAGAGAATCAACTATGGTTAAAGGGTTTGGTTGGGTTAAAGAAATATCTTTGCAAAATATCAAGGTCAAAGTCAAAGCTTCAAGAAGCTTCTTGAAAGCTTCATGAAAGCTTAACCCTAATCCAAACCCTAACCATATTTAAACTCCACAAATCATGTTTCATTTATAACCATAACATGTTACAATATTATATATCACATAAACAATATTTATTGTAACAAAATAAAATAATACAGTTAACATATATCGCATATATATCAATGTATTACCCGAGTGAGAAAAAGAATCTTTAAGTGAGCTTATATTAGTTAATGTAATTTAATATATCAAATATATTAAATTATCGAATCAACACTTGACCCGATAATCCGGCTATTTCATAAATAACCGACTAATATAATCTGTATCAGTTCATCGAATCAACACTTGATCCGATGACCCGGCTATATCACATATACTCGGCCGATATCTCATATCGCGAGAATCTAATACGGTATCACATACACGTATTATTCTCGGTCCCGCACATATCACATACGTGCTCCTACTCCGTTTTGCCTGAGCCAGGAAACCTCTGTGTAGGACTCTAAAGAATCGTCAATACGCCGGCAGTAGGTGATGATCATATCAAACACCCACAAGCTGCAAGCGGTCAGCTAAACGTAACGGCCACCTGGATATTGAGCGATCAGAAGATCAACAAGCAAGCCTGTACATTCTCTGTTGGATATAGTGCCCTCAGAGTCAATTATTGGATCGCAGGCACGTGATTGCAATAATTGAGGGAGGACCTATACCTGTAGGACAGTCTTACTCGAGATGATTGTATACTATCTGGTTTGCCTCTATCATCTTGTACATGCTTTAGGTGACATTCTGGTTCACTATTACATGTTGATAGAGAATAGTATGCTACCATGGTTTGTCTTTATCATCGTGTACTGCTTTAGGTGACCTTACAGGTCGCTATTGCACGCTGATAGAGCCCTTAGGATTCTTGCTTGACGACCAGCAGTATGATGGCGACCATATACGTGGGAGCTGGGGTCTATAAGCACATCCTTAAAAGGTCCCCAGTCGTGGGAGTTTCGAGACTGGGCATTGATACTCCATTAGTAGACTAGTGTATACAGTCGAGACCCCGACGAGGGGCGGTGGCCGGTCTCACAAGCCATTGGTGTCAGTTGGTTCACCTAAGATGTATACAGGTGCTCATTGGGTTATGAGTACACCGGACAGGACTCGCCGGAAACATGCTAGTTGGTATTATACCTGACGTCAGATAGCAGTTCCCTGGTGACATGTGTACAGGTTAGTTCATCGACATGAGATCGTCATTTGTCTTGTGTGAGTTCCCACTGTGCTTTGATTACTACCCTACCACGGCTCCAAGGAGTCGTGCAAACAGGTTTTAGTTGGGTACAGTCTCGAGCCAGATGGAGGCAGTGAGCGGATCGGCAGGGGTTCGTCTCTCCCGGTATTGGGGGTGAGGTCACGCTGTGTCTAGGAGAGCCATTACACAAAGCCCTCGGCCGAGACAGGAGATTTACTGGTAGATATTCCAGTAGTATCTCAGGGTGTTCTGGGCTACACTCTGACATGACTTGTACCGCTTTGGGGGGTCTGACTTTTACCAACCCCTAGGCCAGCTATGCGATGCTCATAGACGAACGGACCGGACTGTACGGATATTGTAACTGACAGGCTCAGTAGGGTGTCAGGATGAGTTCGCTCATCGACCTCCCTTTTGGTCAATACCTGGTAGCCCGTTACGTACAGCTAGTACCACTGACGTGCTAGTGGTTAAATCCACAGCTAAAGTATTGACGAGTCTTTAGAGTCCCCCACAGATAGTTTCTCAAGTTTCGGGCGAAACGTTGTAGAGGCCGTATGAAATATGGCAGGGTTCGATCATATACGTGCGGTATTGCATGGATCATGATCGGACGGATCATACTAGTGGGCTTTGGTTTAAGACGGATCCTAGTATTAGATTTGTTGGATTACTTTAGTCTCATCGCATTCGCATTCGGTCGGAATGCGGATGCTGGTATGTATATACAGGTGAGGGGTATCCTTGTGATCCGTCACGAGTTTACTTTAGATGTTGCCGTATCTTTTTACTGTTGTAAACATTTGGTTTAATGTTTACAAATGGAAATTATAAGCTAGAAACCATCATTTTGTGCATTAAATGATAAATGTACTTCATGGGTGAGTCATGGTATCATTTCTTGTGCAAATATCATATTATGTGATTGATTAGTGGGTTGATTTGATGAGAGGAGAGAGAGGGGCAGCCAAGGTTATGGTGAGCTCTTGTATTTCTTTTTCTAACTCTCTCTCATATTATCATTCTAACAAAAAAGAAAAGAGAGAGGAAACTCCTTCTTCTTCCTCATTCTTCTTTAGCTCAAATCTCCATTAATGGCAACACCTCTAACCTTCATCCAAATCAATGGATGCAAGAGACAAAGTGATCACAAACATTCTCTACATCACCTTGGGCACATCGGCTAGCACACTTCGTGCCCGAGTTGCTTCGGATGAAGCGGGAGACCGTAAAAAGACTCGTAGATGTGGTGCCCTTTCCGACGAGGAGATCGAGACCGGAGTTGCCGCGAGGAGCTTGGGATGGTGGGCCAAAGACCGAAGCACACAGATCGATCGGTATAGCTTTCCAACCCTCTCTCTAGATAGCTAGTTGTAGGTTAATGGTTTGATTCGGGATTTAAGCATACGATAGTGTAACGTTTTGAAAATCGTTTCGGTGAAATTTCGGAAAAAACGGTAAAATAAGGGGGTTTTCTGTAAAAAGTCAAAATACAAATATCTTTATTATAAAATTAAATATACATATTCTAGCTATGTAATTGCTAGTATTTAGTGTTTATTGAGCCACTGGTGAAATTTCAAATTTTCTGAAAAAAATTATTTTAATATTATTTTTAAGCCGTTACTAATACATTTAATTAGGGAAAATTACAAATTGGAATGAGTTGAAACAAATTTTGTGCATCATAACACATTAAACAAAATTTTAACATGTTGTTTTTGAAATGAAATGGTTTGCCAAAACGGTTTAGAAATTATTGAAGAAAAAAGGCTTTTTTGGTGAAATTAGCGAAAACTTGCAATTTGGTAACATGAGGGGGGTCTTTTTGCATAGAATTTTTTTGTTCACTCTCTCACAACCTCACCCCTCACTTTTGGCCGGCCCCACCCCTGCTGGACAGCCACTTTCCCCCCTCTTTTGGCTTTAATTCATGTGAGGAAATTGTTTTATAAAGAGGTATGGATATTGGGTTGACTTTGACAATTCCACATGCACCCACACCCACTCTCTCTCTCTCCCTTTCCCCATTTCTGCTGTCCAAATTCAGCAGCCCTCCCATTTTTTTCTCCTCTCATTCTCTTCAAAAAAAATCCTCATAAATTCATCAAAAATCAAAGTATAACCTCACAAAATCATAATCCAATCTCTACCCATTACTTTTTGGCCTATTCTAGCATGGATTGTGGTGAAAAGAGATCAAATTGGAGGCCGAGATTTTCATGCTAGATCTCTAATTAAGTGAGGTATAATCTTAGCATTTTACTTAAGTTATTGTTTAATTACTTGAATCTAGCTATTATGTGTTTAATTAGAGTTCTAAATTTGAAGTTTGAAATTTAAAGAAAAAGGAATTGAGAGTAAGTTAGGGTTTTTATCATGTTTAAAGGTTTGCAAGGTGTAGTTTAACATTTTTAGGAATGCTAAAGCCAAGCTACTTGCTATATTGCTAGATTGCTACATTTCAATTGTCCAAATTGCTTAAATTGCAAACTAGATTTTTGTAAACCATGAATTTGATTAAGAGAAAAATGTAATTAGGTTTTTCATGATTTCATTAACATTATAAAATGTAGTTTAATGTTTTAGATCATGCAAATCCAAGCTAGATTGTTGTATGTGCATTTTTGCTATAAAATTGTTAAAATTGGTTAATTTGTAAACTGGAATTTTGGGGCTAATGAAATTTAATGAGATTAAATTATGGAAATGGTTTTTATGACTTATTTAAGATGTTTAATAAGTATTATGGCCATTAGAATTGTTTAAACATCGAGTTTTGTACTAAAACGGGTAATTTTTGCTTGCTAGATTTTCGGAAAAATGGCTTTTAAGGTGAATTTGTGGTTTTGATGAATTTGACCATATTTCTTATACAGTTAGCGAGTTTTGAAACCATGATTGGTATGTTTGGTGTTTTTCTTGATCAATCGACATTTGTACGCCGATGTCGAGGGTTTTGGGGTTGATTTGTGAAAGCAACCATAGGTTTTGACCTATGTGGGATTCGTGTGTCGTTTTGGTCATGAGTCGGATTTTAATGTGATACGGTTCATTATGATATGTAGGTACCCCATGTGGACTTCGAGACGACATGCAAGCGCGTGGCGACGTCGGCACCGGCGAGCGAGGACCAGGTGAGTAGATTTATATCTACGGGGAGAAGTCAGGTGGATGGCGTATAGCACCCCCGCAGTCCGTGGTGGTGTATACGGATGCGTATACACACCAACAATTATTATACGTTATTTGGGATTAATAACGATGTTAGGATGGATATTGGTGTGTTGGATTATTTTAGTGTTGCGAACCCTAGGGTAGTGTTGCACTACACATACACACATACATACTTGCATACATTCCTATTTATATGTGCTCATGGGATTCTTTATAGTTATGTGTTCACATGGGTATGGGACTATGTGTTCACATACGGATTTGAGGATGATACTTGGGATTGAGCTGAGTCGATGAGATTTGTTTTGTGGTTGTGATATCGGTGATATGGCAGGATTCGTACTTGAGGTACGTCCTGGTGTTATAGCGGATCTTGGGGCGGCGACACGGGTGAATAGTGTTATAAATAAAATGGTCGACATGTGATCGTGATATGAGGTATGATATGCTAGGATTTTGATATTAGGCCGTATCGGGCGATATATACCCCTTGATGATGATATGTGCTGACGATATCGGTTTGTACGAGATTGTCGATCAGTAGTCAGATCATGAGTATATTGAGGATATTAGTATTGTACTAGACATAGGTCAGTACCCTAGACTATGATCTTGGATAAAGAGGATACCAGAGGAATAGTGTGAGGAATATGATATTGACCCGTACCCAGATTTGGGGATGTCGTACGACGGATTTACGTACGAGCTATATCTTGATGATTGATCTGCACTCTTGACTTGGGATGTCTAATTATAGATATGGTATCGGATAGGATATTATTGAGGCGGGATCACCGACTAATATATATACAGGTATGTATATGTATCGACTCAGATGTCAGGCGGTTTCCTTACCTGTAGTCTAGCTTGTAGCTTAGCCCTTTAGTTTGGTTAGTTGTTAGATTAGATTCGGTTCCTACCTATTTCAAAGCTTACGAATCGTGCGTATTTTAAAAGACAGGTCAAGGGATTCTACGGATATTTCAAAAACGTATCTTTTCTTAAAAACACCGTAGCCCCTATTTTCAAAACCCCACGATTCGTGTTATTTCAAAAGGCACCATTGTAGGACTTATATTAGGTTAATGCAGATTAGTTATCGTTGCGTCTAGTATTCAGCTTTCGCTCATTATTGTTGTTCGCTCCGCATCACATGCTTATATTATGCTTCATATTCTACTGTTGATATCTTGTGGTTAGGACACCAGCACCATTACCGATGATGCGTAAGTACCACGTACACTTACTTGCCGGCTCACACACATCTTCATCGGTAATTGCCATGTCACGTACACCTTAGAAAATATTATTGCTTGACATAGCCTGTTAGCTAATAGTTTAGACATGATATTAGTGTACTTGCCTTATATGTTAGTTTAGACATTGTAGTTATTACCTGCTACTTCATGCATACTGTTATTCATTGTTATGCCGCATTCATGGATTCTCATGCATATATTCACTTTTTACGTGCTATTGAGGTTTTGGATTCGGATTTCCATGAGATTTTCTGGATTTGGGGAAAACCGCAAAACATATACAAACTTCTTCTTTCACTTTTTAAATGAAAAGCGCGGTTTTTCCCATGATGTATGAGTCGTCCACCATGAGTTTGCTGATGGATTTCGAGACCCGATTCGAGGAGTTGGATGAACCGTTTCGGGTACATGGTGGACCCGGTAAGGTACCCCGGGGCAAGAAGCTCGTGGTGATGACGATGAGCCTGGCAGGGGGAGACTACCTACCGGTGATTTTACCTGACTCGTCGGATATCCGGAGGATACCGTCGTGGTCTTGAGATGGATGGTAGGGGCCGGTCTGGACTGACGGCGCCCTAGAGATTGAGATTGAGACATTGAGATTTCGAGATATTGAGGTACTGAGATTTGATGATACAGGCCAGTCCGGATAGCCGGAGCCTGAGGCTTTGAGACATTGAGATTTATGTTTGTGTCGATGCTAGACACTGTTGATGCTGATTTCATTTATGATACCTCATTTTAAAAATACAAAGGAAATCTCACTAATTTATGAAAACAGTTCTTCATTTACATGTATTCTGTTTTCATGCATTCATACCTCATTCATATGATATATTGCTACCTGAGGCACTGACACGGGCACATGAGATTACACTCGGGTTAAATATTACCCTAGCTGTTGTTATAGGCTGCATGTTATTCATATATTTGAGGATATATTATGATCATTGACCTAGGTTGCGTTATTTATGCGATTTCTGTGCGTAGATGTCTTTCTACTCACGAGTTGGCAACTCACCCCCGTTGTGCCACAGTTCTTGCAGGTTTCGCCGTACAGGTTTCATTACGGCTTTGCTGGCACTATTTCCATTTCCGGGTGACTTGCTAGTAGGTGGGTTTATTTGTATTGTACCCATCATTACATCTTGTATATTATTATTCTGTTGTATCTAGAAGTTCCATCAACCAAACATGTATTTATTTTTGAGATAGAGACCAGTGATGTTATTCTTTCGACCTTAGAGTCGCGCGTATATTTCTGCGGATTTCTTGTGGTTTTGAGTTTTCTTTTGAGTTTTTGATCCTCGCCGTTGGCGTTGTATATTATATTGCTTGTGTAGTTGTGACCGTCGATTGACGAAGAGCTAGCTCCCGCTTGGGGATGCCTTTTTTTGATTTCGTATACTATTCATGTTGTATTCCGTTTGGGGGCCAGTATTTACAAAGGAGACTCTGCCGAAATTTTCAGGAAATATTTGATGTTTTTTAAAACCGCATAATTCGGCTTATGCTATTAAAACTACTTGATTTTAAATTGGTTTTCCTTCACTCTACTACTTTTCTTGGTTTTGGATTTCTGGGTTTTCGGCTTACTTAGATTACGTACGCCTCGAGACGTTTCGTAGTTTAAGTGCCGGTCATGTTCCGTACTTTCGGGACGTGACAAAGTTGGTATCAGAGCGTTAGGTTTTACCTTTGGAGCGTAGGATGACCCTTGGTTGATGGAATAGGTGACTAAAGTAGAGTGACGTACCGTCGGTATGTTCCGCGGCATATTTACGATACGCTACTCCACTTAAGAAGCCTTAGGATGTACATTTCTTTGCTCAGTATTATATTCATTCCAATCTAGCCTCATCAGTACCAGTTATGATTTTGCTGCCACGATTACGGGCAGGGAGAGCTACAGCTAGAGTTGCGGTCAGCACGAGCTCGTCACGAACGAGGACTGACCAGGGCGAAATTCCGGCGACACACGATTGCGGAGATGTGTCTTTTTACTGTGTTTCCGCGCCACGAGCGTTTGGCGGATCTCCTTTATGAGGTTACTCAGATGTGCTGATCGACACTAGAGGATTGAGCCAATGATAGAGGCCAGCCAGATTTTGATGACCGTTGGTGTATTGCTTACTCATGATGATTGAGGCACTGTTCAGCATGCAGACGAGTGAGCCAGTTGTTGCTGCGAGCGACGAGATATCGCCCCATATGTTGGAGCTATTGTAGTACATGTTGTACTAAGAGATGATAGAAGGTCGCTAGTCACCCGAGGATGAATGACTAGGACATGTGGTTCGTTCGCCTACCCGATGAGAGGACATCAGATAGATTGTTTCCAGCTAGAGACGACTTCACGCGGAGACGTTGAGAGTCGACATAGACGATCGAATGTAAGAAACCTATTATTCTAAGTTTAAAGTATTCGTAAAGACATGCAGGCAATTCTATGGACCCTCTAGAAGAATGAAACCCTAACTCGACTTAATGACCGTGTGAAAGCCTTTGAACCTTAGGATTTGCGGCAGTTCCGCGGCGCCATTAGTGAGGCTTGGGTTTGCCCTTCTACGGCTGGACCATCGATGCTGTGGTACGTACTCGATACTGTTAAACTGTACCCAAGATGTTGAGCTCTTGTGGGATTATGAGGTTTTGACAAATCGATCGGATGGTTCGACTTCATTCGGATGCTAGGTGGTAAGATGCATTCTTGGGAGACTCCAGATACATGGATAGCCGTTGGAGCTCAGTCCATGCAGCCACGAAGAGACGAGTCCGAAGCAGTCGACATTAGAGAAAGTGGAAGTAAGAGGTTCGTACGAGATCTTGATGAGACGACGTTCCACTCCGCCGACATCAGAGATGTGATACGCATGCCGAGGCATTGTACTTGGATATACCTTCCAGAAGGAGTCGCAATGAGTATGCAGCCGTTCCGGAACAAGAAACCAATATAGTAAAGGACGATGACTTCCAGACAGTTCGGCAGAGACGAGATTTTGGAGAGATCTCGATAGGACCTTTCTGGGATGAATTACGAGAAGACTTGGACCCAGGAGTGGTCATGTTATGCACACCGGCAGGCCAGAGTTCAGGATCGTCGACGAGACATGCTATGAGTGACCACGACAGTTGGCCAGAAATTCTTGGAGGATGTGCTTGAGCGGGACTATTCCGCCATACTTGATTTTTTGGTATTTTGAGCGATCTATTCGCATGATTTGATTTGATGATTGAGTTTCATGATATTGTTTTCATGCACCATGATTGCACCTACTGAGTATTTACGATTTTTGCACAGTTGTTGCACTTGAGATAGTTTGCGTGCCTTGGTTTCTCATGTTTGTGATTATGTGGATTTCATACAGTTGAGTTGATTTGTGCGTATATACGCATACGATTTGGTTCTTGCACTCGGTATAGTTCGCATATGCTTGTAGTGCAGTGATTCGCATTTTGTGCACTTAGATGCACTGGACTTCGACTTCGATTGTGATGTTCGATATTTGTTTTGTGCACCTGATTGGATTTTGCGCATGTTCGGCGCTTGAATTTGGATTTCATGATTTCGTGCACGATGGAGGCACCTGATTTGGATTTTCGCGCATGTTGGGCGCATGTTATGAGATACGATTTTGGTGCACACCCGATGCACTAAATCGAGATTCTTCGTGCATGTCAGATGCACCTGTTTTGCTGTCAGGCAAACCTGTTGCCTTTGACAGATGTTTCGTGCACACCCGATGCACTTAGATGTTGTTTCTGTGCATATGTATAGCACATTCATGGATTTCGATTTCCGTGCGCACCAGACGCACATGGCATTCATATATATATTTGGGACTGATTTATGTTGGAGCAGTATATTTTATGATGTTTGTTATTTGGCTTAGTACTAAGCAGGACTAGTCACAGGACAGCACCTGAGTATATTTTTGCATGCAATGA
The DNA here is from genome assembly GCA_030015575.1 of Agapanthus africanus. Lineage (NCBI taxonomy): Eukaryota > Viridiplantae > Streptophyta > Magnoliopsida > Asparagales > Amaryllidaceae > Agapanthus > Agapanthus africanus. The sequence goes on from CM057337.1 coordinate 523,180,035, forward strand.
TAGTTATCGAACGGATTTCCAAAGAAGAGCTATAGTCTCAGTATTTACCTACGTGTCAGACATGACACGAAACGTTTAAAACAAGGAACCCTTCTAAATTGCTTTCAAAACGGCGGGACGTGCATATTAAACAAAGGATATATATATATATATATATTTAGTTATTTTCTTACAATAGACGTCCGCCACTGTGCAGTGTTGCGAACATCACACGACGATTTGAAAAAGGTTTGTCATGCATTGCTTCTAGATGCTTTAATGATGTATATCATGTTGGTTTTCGTATTGGATCTTGACATTGATGTCTTCCCCATGACTCCGATGATTGCGGGATGCTTGACGGAGTTTTGATTTTGAGTTATATGCTCATTTTTCATGCGCATGCGCTGCGCTACGATTTGTTTTATGTATTTATGATTTCGGAGCCCTGACGACTTGATGGTTTTGCTTAGATGTTTTAGTATTTGGGGGAGTTTTTAATTTAAATTCGGGGACTGAATTTCTTTAAGGGGGGAAGATTGTAACGTTTTGAAAATCGTTTCGGTGAAATTTCGGAAAAAACGGTAAAATAAGGGGGTTTTCTGTAAAAAGTCAAAATGCAAATATCTTTATTATAAAATTAAATATACATATTCTAGCTATGTAATTGCTAGTATTTAGTGTTTATTGAGCCACTGGTGAAATTTCAAATTTTCTGAAAAAAATTATTTTAATATTATTTTTAAGCCGTTACTAATACATTTAATTAGGGAAAATTACAAATTGGAATGAGTTGAAATAAATTTTGTGCATCATAACACATTAAACAAAATTTTAACATATTGTTTTTGAAATGAAATGGTTTGCCAAAACGGTTTAGAAATTATTGAAAAAAAAAGGCTTTTTTGGTGAAATTAGCGAAAACTTGCAATTTGGTAACTTGAGGGGGGTCTTTTTGCATAGAATTTTTTTGTTCACTCACTCACAACCTCACCCCTCACTTTTGGCCGGCCCCACCTCTGCTGGACAGCCACTTTCCCCCTCTCTTTTGGCTTTAATTCATGTGAGGAAATTGTTTTATAAAGAGGTATGGATATTGGGTTGACTTTGACAATTCCACATGCACCCACACCCACTCTCTCTCTCTCCCTTTCCCCATTTCTGCTGTCCAAATTCAGCAGCCCTCCCATTTGTTTCTCCTCTCATTCTCTTCAAAAAAAATCCTCACAAATTCATCAAAAATCAAAGTATAACCTCACAAAATCATAATCCAATCTCTACCCATTTCTTTTTGGCCTATTCTAGCATGGATTGTGGTGAAAAGAGAGCAAATTGGAGGCCGAGATTTTCATGCTAGATCTCTAATTAAGTGAGGTATAATCTTAGCATTTTACTTAAGTTATTGTTTAATTACTTGAATCTAGCTATTATGTGTTTAATTAGAGTTCTAAATTTGAAGTTTGAAATTTAAAGAAAAGGGAATTGAGAGTAAGTTAGGGTTTTTATCATGTTTAAAAGTTTGCAAGGTGTAGTTTAATATTTTTAGGAATGCTAAAGCTAAGCTACTTGCTATATTGCTAGATTGCTACATTTCAATTGTCCAAATTGCTTAAATTGCAAACTAGATTTTTGTAAACCATGAATTTGATTAAGAGAAAAATGTAATTAGGTTTTTCATGATTTCATTAACATTATAAAATGTAGTTTAATGTTTTAGATCATGCAAATTCAAGCTAGATTGTTGTATGTGCATTTTTGCTATAAAATTATTAAAATTGGTTAATTTGTAAACTAGAATTTTGGGGCTAATGAAATTTAATGAGATTAAATTAAGGAAATGGTTTTTATGACTTATTTAAGATGTTTAATAAATATTATGGCCATTAGAATTGTTTAAACATCGAGTTTTGTACTAAAACGGGTAATTTTTGCTTGCTAGATTTTCGGAAAAATGGCTTTTAAGGTGAATTTGTGGTTTTGATGAATTTGACCATATTTCTTATACAGTTAGCGAGTTTTGAAACCATGATTGGTATGTTTGGTGTTTTTCTTGATCAATCGACGTTTGTACGCCGATGTCGAGGGTTTTGGGGTTGATTTGTGAAAGCAACCATAGGTTTTGACCTATGTGGGATTCGTGTGTCGTTTTGGTCATGAGTCGGATTTTAATATGATACGGTGCATTATGATATGTAGGTACCCCATGTGGACTTCGAGACGACATGCAAGCGCGTGGCGACGTCGGCATCGGCGAGCGAGGACCAGGTGAGTAGATTTATATCTACGGGGAGAAGTCGGGTGGATGGCGTATAGCACCCCCGCAGTCCGTGGTGGTGTATACGGATGCGTATACATACCAACAATTATTATACGTTATTTGGGATTAATAACGATGTTAGGATGGATATTGGTGTGTTGGATTATTTTAGTGTTGCGAACCCTAGGGTAGTGTTGCACTACACATACACACATACATACTTGCATACATTCCTATTTATATGTGCTCATGGGATTCTTTATAGTTATGTGTTCACATGGGTATGGGACTATGTGTTCACATACGGATTTGAGGATGATACTTGGGATTGAGCTGAGTCGATGAGATTTGTTTTGTGGTTGTGATATCGGTGATATGGCAGGATTCGTACTTGAGGTACGTCCTGGTGTTATAGCGGATCTTGGGGCGGCGACACGGGTGAATAGTGTTATAAATAAAATGGTCGACATGTGATCGTGATATGAGGCATGATATGCTAGGATTTTGATATTAGGCCGTATCGGGCGATATATACCCCTGATGATGATATGTACTGACGATATCGGTTTGTACGAGATTGTCGATCAGTAGTCAGATCATGAGTATATTGAGAATATTAGTATTGTACTAGACATAGGTGTAACGTTTTGAAAATCGTTTCGGTGAAATTTCAAAAAAAGGTAAAATAAAGGTTTTTCTGTAAAAAGTCAAAATACAAATATCTTATTATAAAAATTAAATATATATATTCTAGCTATGTAATTGCTAGTATTTGGTGTTTATTGAGCCACTGGTGAAATTTCAAATTTTCTGAAAAAAAAATTATTTTAATATTATTTTAAGCCGTCACTAATATATTTAATTAGGGAACATTACAAATTGGAATGAGTTGAAACAAATTTTGTGCATCATAAAACATTAAATAAAATTTTATCATGTGGGTTTTGAAACGAAATCATTTGCCAAAACGGTTTAGAAAATATTGAAGAAAAAGGCTTATTTTATGAAAATAAAAGGGTTTTGGTGCATATTGTATTGGTGTTTGGTGTTCATTGCTCCACACACACACCCTCTCTCCTCCCCACCATGTGGCCGGCCCTCTTTTTGACATCCCTCTCTCTCTTTCTCTCTCCAATCACCACATTTTTCACTTTATTTTTAAAATGGAATTAATAAAATGGGGCATGACTTTGTTGACTTGAAATTGTATCATTCTTTCAACCCACACTCTCTCTCCCCTCTCCCCATCCCCTAGCCGAGCCCCCCCTCTCCCCAAATCAGCATCAGCCCTCCTCTTGTTCTCCCCTCTTTCACCACAAAAAAATTCCACAAAATGCCCAAAAATCAACACAAAAATCCCACAAAATCAAAATCCAATCTCTACCCATTTCTTCTTGACCTATTCTAGTGTGGATCATGGATCAAGAGAGCAATTTGGAGGCCAAGATTTTGGTGCTAGGTCTCTAATTTTGTGAGGTATAATCTTAGCATTTTGCATAAGTTATTGTTTGATTACTTCAATCTAGCTATTATGTGTTTAATTAGGAGTTAATTGTGGTTTTGATATTAAATATTTAACTTTCAAGAAAGGGTTTTGAATGAAACTTAGGGTTTTATGATGTGAGATTATGGTTGTGTGATATTTTTGACATATTAATGTTATGCTAAAGCAAATCTAGTTGTTAGTTGCATTTTTGTTAATTTAAATTGTGTTAATTACGCTAATTTGCTAACTAGGTTTTTTATAATTGGTTAAATAATTAAGAGAAAAATGTGATTAGGGTATTCATAACATTATTAACATTATAAAATGTTGTTTAATGCTTTAGTTCATGGAAATCCAACCTAGATTGTAGTTTGTGCATTTTTGCTATAAAATTGTTAAAATTTAGGTATTTTGTTAACTAGAATTTTAGGGTTTTTGGAATTTAACGAGATTAAATTATGGGAATTGTTTTTATAACTTATTTAAGATATTTAGTGAATATTGTGGCCTCTAGATTTGTTTAAACATCGAGTTTTGTACTAAAACGGGTAATTTTGCTTGCTAGTTTTTCGGGAAAATGACTTTTTAAGTAAAATTGGGGTTTTTGTGAGTTTTAACCTAGTTTATATTAAAATTAGTGTTCGTGAATGTGCAAATGAGTGTATTTGGGTTTTTCTCGATGGTCTGGCGTTTGTACGCCGACGTCGAGGGTTTTTGGGTCGATTTGTGAAAGCAACCATAGGTTTTGACCTATGTGGGTTTCGTGCGTCGTTTTGGTCATAAGTCGGATTTTAATGCGATATGGTGCGTTATGATATGTAGGTACCCCATATGGACTTCGAGACGACAAGCAAGCGCATGGCGACGTCGGCACCGGCGAGCGAGGACCAGGTGAGTAGATTTATATCTACGGGGAGAAGTCGGGTGGATGACGTATAACACCCCCGCACTTCGTGGTGATGTGTATACGGATACGTATGCACATATATTGATGGTATATTGTTTGAGATTATTGATGTTAAAAGATGGATTCTAGGTGTGATTGGATTGTTTAGTGTTGCGAAACCCTAGAGTAGTGGTTGCACCACACATACACACACACCCATGCTTGCATACATTCTTCTTTCATATGTGCGTACATGGGATTATATTTTGATGTGTATATTTACACATGGGTATGGGACTATGTGTTCATATACTAGATTTGAGGATAGTATTTGGGATTGAGATGAGTCGATGAGATTGGGCTTGAGGCCAGGAGATCGGTGATGTGATTTTGTTCGTATTGATATACGACATGATGTTTTAGCGGGTCTTTTGACGTAGTGATTCTTACACCTGCATGCATACATAGATGGTAGCAATATTGTACTAGACGTAGGACATTATTCCGGATCATGATATTTGATAAAGAAGATACTAAATGAATAGTGTGATTGATGGGACTTTGACCCGTACCCAGATTGGGATGCCGTACGACGGATTTACGTACGAGCTATATATTGATGATTGATCCGCACTCTTGATTTGGGATGTCTGATTGTAGATATGGTATCGGATATGATATTATTGAGGCGGGATCACCGATTAATATACATACAGGTATGTATATGGATCGACTCAGATGTTAGGCGGTTTCCTTACCTGTAGTTCAGCTTGTTAGCTTAGCCCTTTAGTTTAGTTTAGTTGTTAGATTAGATTCGATTCTTACCTATTTAAAAAACTAACGAATCGTGGGTATTTTAAAAGACAGCCCAAGGGATCCTACGGATATTTCAAAAGACGTATCTTTTCATAAAAACGCCGTAGCCCCTATTTTCAAAACCCCATGATTCATGTTATTTCAAAAGGCACCATTTGTAGGACTTATATTAGATTATTACAGATTAGTTATCGTTGTGTCTAGTATTCAGCTCCCGCATATTATTGCTGTTCGCTCTGCCTCGCATACTTATTTTGCTGCATATTCCATTATTGATATCATGCTGTTAGGACACCAGCACCATTACCGATGATGCGTATGTACCACGTACACCTACTTGCCGGCTCACACACATCTTCATCGGTAATTGCCATGTCACGTACACTTTAGAGAATATATTTGCTTGACTTAGCTTGTTAGTTAGTAGTTCGATATGATATTAGTGTACCTGCCTTACATGCATAGTTTATTAATCATACATTGCAACTTGGTTATTGATACCATATGCATTCATTATCATTGACATATGCACTTGTGATGATTTCTTAAGATTTATGATATTTCTGGATTTCGGGGAAAGCCGCAAAATTTACAACTTATGATCTTTTAAAATATAAAATGTTGCGGTTTTCTAGTGATGTAAAGTGTCGTCCACCATGAGTTTGCTGTGGTTTTCGAGATCCGTGTCGAGGAGTGGAGGAACCGTCACGGGTACATGGTGGGCCCGGTGCGGTACCCCGGGGTAAGAGGAATGTGGTGTTGACGTTGAGCCCGGCAGGGGAGCACTACCGACCGGTGATATTACCCGACGCGTCGGATATCCGGAGGATACCGTCGTGGTCTTGAGATAGATGGTAGGGAACGGTCTGGACTGACGGCGCCCTAGATATTGAGATTGAGACATTGATATTTCGAGACAGTGAGATTTATGTTTTGTGTCGATGCTAGACACTGTTGATACTGATTTCATTTATGATACCTCAGTTTAAAAATACGAAGGAAATCTCACTAATTTATGAAAACAGTTTCTTCATTTACATGTATTCTGTTTCATGCATGCATACCTCATTCATATGATATATTGCTACCTGAGGCACAGACACGGGCACATGAGATTACACTCGGGTTAGATATTTACCCTAGCCTTGTTATAGGCTACATGTTATATACATTTTTGAGGCTATATTATGATCATTGACCTAGGATTGCGTTATTTATGCGATTTCTGTGCGTAGATGTTTTTCTATTCACGAGTTGGCAACTCACCCCCGTTGTGCCCCAGTTTCTTGCAGGTTTGCCGTACAGGTTTCTTTACGGCTTTGCGGGCTCAGTTTCATTCGGGTGACTTGCTAGTAGGTGGGTTTTTCTTGTATCGTACCCATCATATTACCTTGTATAATATTATTCCGTTGTATCTAGTAAATTCCATCAACCAAACATGTATTTTCTGAGATAGAGACCAGTGTTGTTTATTCTTTCGACCTTAGAGTCGCGCGTTATATTTATACGGATTTCATGTTGTTTTGAGTTTCCTTTTCTATTGTGATCCTCGCCTTTCGGCGTTGTATATTATATTGTTGTGTGGTTGTGGCCATCGTTTGACGAAGAGCTAGCTTCCGCTTGGGGATGCCTTTATTTGATTTCGTATACTATTCATGCTGTATCCCGTTTGCGGGCCTGTATTTACAAAGGAGACTCTGCCAAAATTTTCAGGAAATATTTGATGTTTTTATAAAACGCATAATTCGGCTTATGCTATTAAAAACTTCTTGATTTAAATTGGTTTTCCTGCACTCTACTACTTTTCTTGGTTTGGATTTCTGGGTTTTCGGCTTACTTAGAATACGTACGCCTTGAGACGTTCGTAGTTTAAGTGCCGGTCATATTCCGTACTTTCGGGACGTGACAAAGTTGGTATCAGAGCGTTAGGTTTTAACCTTCGGAGCGTAGGATGACCCTTGGTTGATGGAATAGGTGACTAAAATAGAGTGACGTACCGTTGGTATGTTCCACGGCATATTTACGACACGCCACTCCACTTATGAAGCCTTAGGATGTACATTTCCTTGTTCAGTATTATATTCATTCCGATCTAGCCTCATCGGTACCAGTTTGGTTTTGCTGCTACGGTTACGGCAGGGAGAGCTACGGCTAGAGTTGCGGTCAGCACAAGCTCGTCACGAACGAGGACTGACCAGGGCGAAATTCCGGCAACACACGATTGCAGAGATGTGTCTTCTTACTGTGTTTCCGCGCCACGAGCGTTTGGTGGATCGCCTTTATGAGGTTACTCGGAGGTGCTGATTGACACTAGAGAATTGAGCCAATGATGGAGACCAGCCAGATTTTGATGACCGTTGGTGTGTTGCTTACTCCTGATGATCGAGGCACTGTTCAGCGTGCAGACGAGCGAGCCAGTTATTGCCGCGAACGACGAGGTATTGCCCCAGATGCTGGAGTTAGTGCAGAACGAGTTGTACTAAGAGATGATAGAAGGTCGCTAGTCATCGTGGATGAATGACTAGGACATGGGGATCGTTCGCCTAACTCGATGAGAGGTCATCAGATAGATTGATTCCAACAAGAGACGACTTCACGCGGAGACGTTGAGAGTCAACAGAGACGATCGAATGTCAGAAACCTACTATTCCAAGTTTAAAGTAGTCGGAAAGACATGCAGGCAATTCTATGGTCCCTCTAGAAGAATGAAACCCTAACTCGACTTAATGACCGTGTGAAAGCCTTTGAACCTTAGGGTTTGCGGCAGTTCCGCGGCGCCATTAGTGAGGCTTGGGTTTGCCCTTCTACGGCTGGACCACCGATGCTGTGGTATGTACTCGATACTATTAAACTGTGCCCAAGAAGTCGAGCTCTTGGGGGATTATGAGGTTTTGACGACTCGATCGGATGGCTCGACTTAATTCGGATGCTAGGTGGTGAGATGCATTTCTTGGGAGACTCCCGATATGAGGATAGCCGTTGGAGCTCAGTCCATGTATCCACGATGAGACGAGTCCGAAGCAGTCGACATTAGAGAAAGTGGAGTAAAGAGGTCCGTACAAGATCTGGATAAGACGACGTTCCACTCCGCCGACATCAGAGATGCAATACGCATGCCGAGGCAGAGTACTGGATATACCTTCCAGAAAGAGTCGCGATGGGTATGCAGCCGTTCCGGAACAAGATGCAGATATAGGAAAGGACGATGACTTTCGGACAGTTGGCAGAGACGAGACATGGAAGAGACCGTGAGCAGGATTCCTTCCAGGTCACTGCTGCAATGATACTTGCACCCAGGATCAGATGTGTCACGTACATTCAGAGAGGCAGAGGCCGACGCCAGTGATATGCTGTCTTACGAGTGGTCGCGATGATTGACCGAGAGATGACCAGAGAAGTGCCAGAATGGGATCATCCCTGTTAGCACACCTGACAGGGCCGATGAGCCGATGGAACGAGAGATTGGTAATTCACAGTGAAGACCTTGACCCAGTAGTGGTCATTGTTACGCACACCAGCAGGCCAGAGTTCATGATCATCGACGAGACGTCCCACTAGTGACCGCGACAGTTGGCCCGAGATTCTTAGAGGATGCACTTGAGCGGTACTATTCCGCCATTATTGATTTCGATGTTTTGGGTGATTTATTCGCATGATTTGATTTTGATGATTGAGGATTTACGATCCTTGCACAGTGTTACACTTGATATCGTTTTCGTGCTTGGGTTTCACATGTTTGTGATGTTACGGTTTTAGATATTTGAGTTGATTTTGTGCGTATGCACGCACACGATTTGGTTCCTGCACTCTGTATAGTTTATATATGCTTGCAGTGCAGTGATACGCCTTTTGTGCACTTAGATGCATTGGACTTTGATTTCGATGGTGATGTTCGATATTTGTTTTGTACACCTTGTGCACCTGATTTGATTTTGCGCATGTTCGGCACTTGATAGTGGATTTCATGATTTCGTGCACGATGGGTGCACCTGATTTGGATTTTTCGCGCATGTTGAGCGCATGTCTAGAGATGCGATTTTGGTGCACACCAGATGCACTAAGTCGAGATTTTTCGTGCATGTCAGATGCACCTGATTTTGCTGTCAGGCACACATGTTGCCTGCGACAGATGTTTCGTGCACACCCGATGCACTTAGATGTTGTTTCTGTGCATATGTATGGCACATATTTGGATTTGGATTTTGATTTCCGTGCGCACAAGACGCGCGTAGTATTCATACGCGTGTTTTGGGATTGATTTTTCTTATAGAGCGGTACGTTTTTATGATATTGCTATGTGTTTTCGTACTGAGCAGGACTAGTCAGAGGACAGTACCTGAATATATTTTACATGTATAGTTTCGAGTTATGTCATATTGGTTTTGTATTGGATTTGACATTTGTGTCTTTACCATGACTCCGATGATTGTGGGATGCTTGACGGAGTTTTAATTTTGAGTTATATGCTCATTTTTCATGCGCACGCGCTGCGCTACGATTTGTTTTATGTATTTACGATTCGGAACCCCGACGACTTAATGGTTTTGGCTTAGATGTTTTAGTATTTGGGGGGAGTTTTAATTTAAATTCGGGGACCGAATTTCTTTAAGGGGGGAAGATTGTAACGTTTTGAAAATCGTTTCGGTGAAATTTCGAAAAAACGGTAAAATAAGGGGGTTTTCTGTAAAAAGTCAAAATACAAATAACTTATTATAAAAATTAAATATATATATTCTAGCTATGTAATTGCTAGTATTTGGTGTTTATTGAGCCACTGGTGAAATTTCAAATTTTCTGAAAAAAAAATTATTTTAATATTATTTTAAGCCGTCACTAATATATTTAATTAGGGAAAATTACAAATTGGAATGAGTTGAAACAAATTTTGTGCATCATAAAACATTAAATAAAATTTTATCATATGGTTTTTGAAACGAAATCATTTGCCAAAACGGTTTAGAAAATATTGAAGAAAAAGGCTTATTTTATGAAAATAAAAGGGTTTTGGTGCATATTGTATTGGTGTTTGGTGTTCATTGCTCCACACACACACACCCTCTCTCCTCCCCACCATGTGGCCGGCCCTCTTTTTGACAGCCCTCTCTCTCTTTCTCTCTCCAATCACCTCATTTTTCACTTTATTTTTAAAATGGAATTAATAAAATGGGGCATGACTTTGTTGACTTGAAATTGTATCATTCTTTCAACCCACACTCTCTCTCCCCTCTCCCCATCCCCTAGCCGAGCCCCCCCCTCTCCCCAAATCAGCATCATCCCTCCTCTTGTTCTCCCCTCTTTCACCACAAAAAAATTCCACAAAATGCCCAAAAATCAACACAAAAATCCCACAAAATCAAAATCCAACCTCTACCCATTTCTTTTTGACGTATTCTAGTGTGGATCATGGATCAAGAGAGCAATTTGGAGGCTAAGATTTTGGTGCTAGGTCTCTAATTTTGTGAGGTATAATCTTAGCATTTTGCATAAGTTATTGTTTGATTACTTCAATCTAGCTATTATGTGTTTAATTAGGAGTTAATTGTGGTTTTGATATTAAATATTTAACTTTCAAGAAAGGGTTTTGAATGCAACTTAGGGTTTTATGATGTGAGATTATGGTTGTGTGATATTTTTGACATATTAATGTTATGCTAAAGCAAATCTAGTTGTTAGTTGCATTTTTGTTAATTTAAATTGTGTTAATTACGCTAATTTGCTAACTAGGTTTTATAATTGGTTAAATAATTAAGAGAAAAATGTGATTAGGGTATTCATAACATTATTAACATTATAAAATGTTGTTTAATGCTTTAGTTCATGGAAATCCAACTTAGATTGTAGTTTGTGCATTTTTGCTATAAAATTGTTAAAATTTAGGTATTTTGTTAACTAGAATTTTAGGGTTTTTGGAATTTAACGAGATTAAATTATGGGAATTGTTTTTATGACTTATTTAAGATATTTAGTGAATATTGTGGCCTCTAGATTTGTTTAAACATTGAGTTTTGTACTAAAACGGGTAATTTTGCTTGCTAGTTTTTCGGAAAAATGACTTTTTAAGTAAAATTGGGGTTTTTGTGAGTTTTAACCTAGTTTATATTAAAATTAGTGTTCGTGAATGTGCAAATGAGTGTATTTGGGTTTTTCTCGATAGTCTGGCGTTTGTACGCCGACGTCGAGGGTTTTTGGGTCGATTTGTGAAAGCAACCATAGGTTTTGACCTATGTGGGTTTCGTGCGTCGTTTTGGTCATAAGTCGGATTTTAGTGCGATATGGTGTGTTATGATATGTAGGTACCCCATATGGACTTCGAGACGACAAGCAAGCGCATGGCGACGTCGGCACCGGCGAGCGAGGACCAGGTGAGTAGATTTATATCTACGGGGAGAAGTCGGGTGGATGGCGTATAGCACCCCCGCACTTCGTGGTGATGTGTATACGGATACGTATGCACATATATTGATGGTATATTGTTTGAGATTATTGATGTTAAAAGATGGATTCTAGGTGTGATTGGATTGTTTAGTGTTGCGAAACCCTAGAGTAGTGGTTGCACCACACATACACACACACCCATACTTGCATACATTCTTCTTTCATATGTGCGTACATGGGATTATATTTTGATGTGTATATTTACACATGGGTATGGGACTATGTGTTCATATACTAGATTTGAGGATAGTATTTGGGATTGAGATGAGTCGATGAGATTGGGCTTGAGGCCAGGAGATCGGTGATGTGATTTTGTTCGTATTGATATACGACATGATGTTTTAGCGGGTCTTTTGACGTAGTGATTCTTACACCTGCATGCATACATAGATGGTAGCAATATTGTACTAGACGTAGGACATTATTCCGGATCATGATATTTGATAAAGAAGATACCAAATGAATAGTGTGATTGATGGGACTTTGACCCGTACCCAGATTGGGATGCCGTACGACGGATTAACGTACGAGCTATATATTGATGATTGATCCGCACTCTTGATTTGGGATGTCTGATTGTAGATATGGTATCGGATATGATATTATTGAGGCGGGATCACCGACTAATATACATACAGGTATGTATATGGATCGACTCAGATGTTAGGCGGTTTCCTTACCTGTAGTTCAGCTTGTTAGCTTAGCCCTTTAGTTTAGTTTAGTTGTTAGATTACATTCGATTCTTACCTATTTCAAAAACTAACGAATCATGGGTATTTTAAAAGATAGCCCAAGGGATCCTACGGATATTTCAAAAGACGTATCTTTTCATAAAAACGCCGTAGCCCCTATTTTCAAAACCCCATAATTCGTGTTATTTCAAAAGGCACCATTTGTAGGACTTATATTAAATTATTACAGATTAGTTATCGTTGTGTCTAGTATTCAGCTCCCGCATATTATTGATGTTCGCTCTGCCTCGCATACTTATTTTGCTGCATATTCCATTATTGATATCATGCTGTTAGGACACCAGCACCATTACCGATGATACGTATGTACCACGTACACCTACTTGCCGGCTCACACACATCTTCATCGGTAATTGCCATGTCACGTACACTTTAGAGAATATATTTGCTTGACTTAGCTTGTTAGTTAGTAGTTCGATATGATATTAGTGTACCTGCCTTACATGCCTAGTTTATTAATCATACATTGCAACTTGGTTATTGATACCATATGCATTCATTATCATTGACATATGCACTTGTGATGATTTCTTGAGATTTATGATATTTCTGGATTTCGGGGAAAGCCGCAAAATTTACAACTTATGATCTTTTAAAATATAAAATGTTGCGGTTTTCTAGTGATGTAAAGTGTCGTCCACCATGAGTTTGCTGTGGTTTTCGAGATCCGTGTCGAGGAGTGGAGGAACCGTCACGGGTACATGGTGGGCCCGGTACGGTACCCCGGGGCAAGAGGAATGTGGTGTTGACGTTGAGCCCGGCAGGGGAGCACTACCGACCGGTGATATTACCCGACGCGTCGGATATCCGGAGGATACCGTCGTGGTCTTGAGATAGATGGTAGGGGCCGGTCTGGACTGACGGCGCCCTAGATATTGAGATTGAGACATTGATATTTCGAGACAGTGAGATTTATGTTTTGTGTCGATGCTAGACACTGTTGATACTGATTTCATTTATGATACCTCAGTTTAAAAATACGAAGGAAATCTCACTAATTTATGAAAACAGTTTCTTCATTTACATGTATTCTGTTTCATGCATGCATACCTCATTCATATGATATATTGCTACTTGAGGCACAGACACGGGCACATGAGATTACACTCGGGTTAGATATTTACCCTAGCCTTGTTATAGGCTACATGTTATATACATTTTTGAGGCTATATTATGATCATTGACCTAAGATTGCGTTATTTATGCGATTTCTGTGCATAGATGTTTTTCTATTCACGAGTTGGCAACTCACCCCCGTTGTGCCCCAGTTTCTTGCAGGTTTGCCGTACAGGTTTCTTTACGGCTTTACGGGCTCAGTTTCATTCGGGTGACTTGCTAGTAGGTGGGTTTTTCTTGTATCGTACCCATCATATTACCTTGTATAATATTATTCCGTTGTATCTAGTAAATTCCATCAACCAAACATGTATTTTCTGAGATAGAGACCAGTGTTGTTTATTCTTTCGACCTTAGAGTCGCGCGTTATATTTATACGGATTTCATGTTGTTTTGAGTTTCCTTTTCTATTGTGATCCTCGCCTTTCGGCGTTGTATATTATATTGTTGTGTGGTTGTGGCCGTCGTTTGACGAAGAGCTAGCTCCCGCTTGGGGATGCCTTTATTTGATTTCGTATACTATTCATGCTGTATCCCGTTTGCGGGCCTGTATTTACAAAGGAGACTCTGCCGAAATTTTCAGGAAATATTTGATGTTTTTATAAAACGCATAATTCGGCTTATGCTATTAAAAACTTCTTGATTTAAATTGGTTTTCCTGCACTCTACTACTTTTCTTGGTTTGGATTTCTGGGTTTTCGGCTTACTTAGAATACGTACGCCTTGAGACGTTCGTAGTTTAAGTGCCGGTCATATTCCGTACTTTCGGGACGTGACAATAGGTCAGTACCCTAGACTATGATCTCGGATAAAGTGGATACCAGAGGAATAGTGTGAGGAATATGATATTGACCCGTACCCAGATTTGGGGATGCCGTACGACGGATTTACGTACGAGCTATATCTTGATGATTGGTCCGCACTCTTGACTTGGGATGTCTAATTATAGATATGGTATCAGATAGGATATTATTGAGGCGGGATCACCGACTAATATATATATAGGTATGTATATGTATCGACTCAGATGTTAGGCGGTTTCCTTACCTGTAGTCTAGCTTGTAGCTTAGCCCTTTAGTTTAGTTAGTTGTTAGATTAGATTCGGTTCCTACCTATTTCAAAGCTTACGAATCGTGCGTATTTTGAAAGACAGGTCAAGGGATTCTACGGATATTTAAAAAACGTATCTTTTCTTAAAATCACCGTAGCCCCTATTTTCAAAACCCCACGATTCGTGTTATTTCAAAAGGCACCATTGTAGGACTTATATTAGGTTAATGCAGATTAGTTATCGTTGCGTCTAGTATTCAGCTCCCGCTCATTATTGTTGTTCGCTCCGCATCACATGCTTATATTATGCTTCATATTCTACTGTTGATATCTTGTGGTTAGGACACCAGCACCATTACCGATGATGCGTAAGTACCACATATACTTACTTGCCGGCTCATACACATCTTCATCGGTAATTGTCATGTCACGTACACCTTAGAAAATATTATTGCTTGACATAGCCTGTTAGCTAATAGTTTAGACATGATATTAGTGTACTTGCCTTATATGTTAGTTTAGACATTGTAGTTATTACCTGCTACTTCATGCTTACTGTTATTCATTGTTATGCCACAGTCATGGATTCTCATGCATATATTCACCTTTTACGTGCTATTGAGGTTTTGGATTCGGATTTCCATGAGATTTTCTGGATTTGAGGAAAACCGCAAAACATATACAAACTTCTTCTTTCTCTTTTTAAATGAAAAGCGCGGTTTTTCCCATGATGTATGAGTCGTCCACCATGAGTTTGCTGATGGATTTCGAGACCCGATTCGAGGAGTTGGATGAACCGTTTCGGGTACATGGTGGACCCGGTAAGGTACCCCGGGGCAAGAAGCTCGTGGTGATGACGATGAGCCTGGCAGGGGGAGACTACCTACCGGTGATTTTACCCGACGCATCGGATATCCGGAGGATACCGTCATGGTCTTGAGATGGATGGTAGGGGCCGGTCTGGACTGATGGCGCCCTAGAGATTGAGATTGAGACATTGAGATTTCGAGATATTGAGGTACTGAGATTTGATGATACAGGCCAGTCCGGATAGCCGGAGCCTGAGGCTTTGAGACATTGAGATTTATGTTTGTGTCGATGCTAGACACTGTTGATGCTGATTTCATTTATGATACCTCATTTTAAAAATACAAAGGAAATCTCACTAATTTATGAAAACAGTTCTTCATTTACATGTATTCTGTTTTCATGCATTCATACCTCATTCATATGATATATTGCTACCTGAGGCACTGACACGGGCACATGAGATCACACTCGGGTTAGATATTACCCTAGCCGTTGTTATAGGCTGCATGTTATTCATATATTTGAGGATATATTATGATCATTGACCTAGGTTGCGTTATTTATGCGATTTCTGTGCGTAGATGTCTTTCTACTCACGAGTTGGCAACTCACCCCCGTTGTGCCACAGTTCTTGCAGGTTTCGCCGTACAGGTTTCATTACGGCTTTGCTGGCACTATTTCCATTTCCGGGTGACTTGCTAGTAGGTGGGTTTATTTGTATTGTACCCATCATTACATCTTGTATATTATTATTCTGTTGTATCTAGAAGTTCCATCAACCAAACATGTATTTATTTTTGAGATAGAGACCAGTGATGTTATTCTTTCGACCTTAGAGTCGCGCGTATATTTCTGCGGATTTCTTGTGGTTTTGAGTTTTCTTTTGAGTTTTTGATCCTCGCCGTTGGCGTTGTATATTATATTGCTTGTGTGGTTGTGACCGTCGATTGACGAAGAGCTAGCTCCCGCTTGGGGATGCCTTTTTTTGATTTCGTATACTATTCATGTTGTATTCCGTTTGGGGGCCAGTATTTATAAAGGAGACTCTACCGAAATTTTCAGGAAATATTTGATGTTTTTTAAAACCGCATAATTCGGCTTATGCTATTAAAACTACTTGATTTTAAATTGGTTTTCCTTCACTCTACTACTTTTCTTGGTTTTGGATTTCTGGGTTTTCGGCTTACTTAGATTACGTACGCCTCGAGACGTTTCGTAGTTTAAGTGCCGGTCATGTTCCGTACTTTCAGGACGTGACAGATAGCGCCAGTTTTCAAGTTAAGAAAAAATTTCGTTTCCTCGGAAAGACGGCCGGGGCGCTACCGTAGTCTTACATGGTATCAGAGTCATGCCATTAACCTTTACTAGCTTGCTCTAACGTGTTTAGAACTTCGATCGAACAAAAATTCCGAAACCGCGATTTCAAGTCATGAACTTTCTGTCGAATTTTTTTTTGTGCTCGAAAAATTATTTGGAGTATTGCAGAAATTCGTGCAGGCTTTTCTAAGATTACTGTGAAAATTTGGTTGCCTAATACTACTGTTGCACCGCGGAACCGCGGCCATACCCATGCTTTGGCCGTGGTTCCGCCGCTATTCCATGACTTCAATGCACCAAATTTTTTACAGTGTTCTCTGAGTTGGAAATGAGGTTTCTGGTAATTTTATTTTGGGCCCAGATTTATTTGCGTACTGGGTATTGTGCTTGGGGCCCACTTCGGGAAATTTTGTCGATAGAAAATTTTAAACATGTTAGTTCACAGTATTTACATTTTATCTGCGACCGTGAATGTCATTTGATTGGTAAATCCTGTCTAATTGCTATAGTTCTTTTAGAGGGATTTGCGAACGTGACATTCACGTTGATGTTCTGTGTTGTGCTGTGATGTTGCGGATTTGTCGTGGTGGATAGCCTGGATGCAATGGTAATACAGTTTGGTTGTATTTGTACATTTGATATTGTGGGGCGAGTGTCCGACATGTGGACTGCTGTCACTGCTTTATTGTATATTATTCTTTTGGGGCACGACCGGGCTGAGGTCGATGTACCCGTTGTATATTTTACTTTCTGTACTAGGATAACCCCAAGGTGGGGTGCACGGATAGCCGGGTTCTAGAGGGCAACGGGCCCGCATCTCATGGCTTTGAGATGGAGGGGGCTTTACTCTAGAATTGGCGGGCTATTCGCCGCACTCGTAGGGGGTACAGGTTGACCCAAGGAGGGGTGCTCAAGTTACCAGATTCCGTGAAGTGCTGGGTGGTCCATTCACATTGTTGAAGGGGGCTGCCTCGCTTCAGGTTTTGGCGGGTAACTTTCCGCGCCCGTAGGGCTCTAGGATTTCATTGCACAGGCTATCTACACGACCAGGGGAACGTCGGATTTCAGTTGCGACTCTGTGAAACCCGGGGCTTCCAGATTATCTGTATTGTTCTGTGATGCTTATTACATTTCTGTGATGTTGCATTTTATCACGCCATGAGCGAATATTATATATTGATATATATACTAGTAGATGTTGTATATGTTTTACACCCGCGCTAGTCCAGTCCCCGCTCTGTCGTTAGTTAAGTAACCTAACGGGTGATGACGGGACCCAGTGGCGAATGCGGATGGCATATACGTACATCATATTTTCGTTCTTTTGTGGTGTGATTAATTGATGGGACTGCGTTGATTCGGATCAATGCAAGCTAAACAAATCTATTTGATGTTGTTGGAATATTTTTCAAAAAGCTGTTATTGTAAGGACGTTCTCTTTTGTTTTGCACAGTGGTATTCGGTTGTGAATATCCAGCACCTCAGTCGACGAGGCAAGGGCCGAGATCCCTTCACCGGGAGTAACCCCTTGGACAAAAGTTTACGTCAGGGTAATAACTTCACTATAGTCGATTGCCTTTTGCTTTGCATCGTGGTATTCAGTTGGAATATCCTGCACCTCATTCTACTGGGAAAGAGCCGAGATCCCTTCACCGGGAGTGACCTCTTTAGCAAAGGTTTTCGCCACTATATTTTTATAAAAGCTATGCAGTTCCTTCAACGATATCAAGTTCATTACACTAAAGGTTTTTTCGCCAAAAACCAGCCGTAGCCCTCCGTCATTTCTTACGGGTATTATTTAGTATTCGTGCTGTGTTTGTTGACCTAGTCAAGATGTAGTGTTCGGTAGCTAAGTGGTGCTTATTTGTTGCATAAATGGGATTGGTTAGGACAGTCTTGCGGCCTTGTTGACCTAGTCAAGGGCATGTGCGGATGGGTTTAATGCAGTCCAGAATAATGACGGGTTGAACTTGACTAGCGGTTTATGGTTTGTTGACCTAGTCAAGGTCATAAGCCGCTTGGGGTAAAAATCACATCGGGAGTTTCTAAAGAAACTGAAACTTGCCAGATATGCGCATACCTTCTGGAGTGTGATAACGTGAGTGGATTCCATCACGTTATCATGCGATGATAGTTGGATCCCGATTCCCACTGATGAGTTGGTTTACTTCTCGGGTGATCCCGACTAATTCTTCTTTCAGGTTTGGATGAGAATTTGACGATACAGTGGGAGGTTTCCTGATCAGATAAATTGATAACCATTCTGATCTAGGTTAGAGTGCACGCTGAGTGTTTCTTTTCTCTCTCTCTTTGGCAGCGACCATGGCCCGACCCTTGACTATGACTCAGTGACCAAGTTAACCGAACCTTCTTAAACACTGGCTTTTGGATTGTCTGAGTTGCAAACCTCATTGCCACTCCTACTTTTACCCTTTTCTCCAGAACACACCGTATTACTACAAACTTCCACTTCCATTGGATAAAACCATTGTATGGTTATATACGAACTCAAAGGAACTTGTTCTAGATTCGAGGATGGTTCCCGGTTCTGGAGAAAACGAATAGGACTATTCAGTTGTCTTTTCATTTTACCTTCTCTCAGGTTGCGAGTGCTCATTGGATTAGGACAGTACACCTATTACGCTTATTGGATAGTCTTCTTCCAAACCATAGGCAGGTGACGAACGGTAGAGAATGAAGAAAACCAATTATCCTAACGATGGTGTACAGAAGGTAATAAGTTAAGACAAATAAAGGGATTAGTAAGAGGGCAAAGTAAACTGCGACTGCTATCATTCACGACCAAACCAAGTATTTCATCGCCACTCCTACTTCACCTTTGTATCTCTCCAGAACACTCCATATCACTACGAAGATCCACAGTTTATTGGATACTCCATCGTATGGTTATATACGAACTCGAAGGGACTTGTTCCAGTTCGGGGATGGATTCTGGTTCAGGAGAAATAGAAATAAGGTTTATTCAGTTGTCTTTTATCTTCACCTTCTCTCAGGTTACGAGTACTCCTAGGATTAGGAGAGTACACCCATTATGCTTATTGGATAGTCTTCTTCCAAACCATAGGCTGGTGCCGAACGGTAGGGAAGGAAGAAAACCATTTGGCCTAAAGGGGTATACAGAAGGTAATGACTAAAGACATATAAAGGGATTTGGAGAGATGACAAAGAAATATACGGTTATAGTTGTGAATCTGAGAAGAGGCATTACTAGCAATACCCGGATACCCCTTCGAAACATTTATATGTTTCAGTTTCACTGTGTATTGTTAAAAGAAAACTGATTTCCCAATTAGTTCTTGCTCCAGGGTATGTATTTACCAGGTTTGATTCTCACATCTGTATGGTTTTATAGATGATGAGTGGGAGTAAGTTATTGGGAATTGGGTGATTATCCTCATTATATCGGGATTCGTTGTAATTGGTGATATTTGAGGAAATCACCTGGGTTGTTTGCCGGACGTCAAATATTTGGTTTTGAATATCCGTTGTTATGCACCAATTTCAAATTGATATATCTGTACGTTTATTTTTATAAAGTGAGATATAACTTTTTGAAATTATGTCCATGACATTTACCTATATCAGTGGATGGTTAGGTAAGGAGCATTAAACAGCGGTGTAATTCTTCTTAACCATAAGTACAGTTTTCAACCTACGACACGCAGGGAATGAGTTATTAAACTCAGCGGACTTATACAAAGTATATTGTATGTTGTCCAGTGTCCATTAGGACAAGAGGGGTTGGTACTCGTACTATATTCTGTTTACTTGTGCCTTCTCTAGTTCTTAGGCATGTGTTTCGCAGAAATACAAGGTCTAAGTTTTAAGAAGTTAGAGGTATATGAATAAAGTAGAGAACCAGGTATTGCAAGTATCAGGATTCTTCAAGGTGATCGAAGATGTAGATACTTGTGTATGGTATTCAGTTGATAGTAATGATTAAGAGAACTTGCTTCTCTTTCAGGTTACTCATAATTGGAAGCACTCCTAAGTTGAGTAATGTTGATCGGCCTCTTTCCATTTAGTTCACATGCACTGGAGACAGCTGCATGATTTGAATCTGGTTCCAATTAAATCAGTGCCTCTATTTCTATATTGTCTTAGTTATATGTATGCCCTAGAGGCCATTACTATACATATGATGTGTATTGTAGTGGATGCTTGGACATATATAGGGAAGACTTTCTTGCTCGACATGATAGTATGCTATCTGGTTACTCTTTACCTTAACGTGTATACTGATTGTCTCTCTGTTACATGTTGGTAAAGCCCTTAGGATGTGTACTTGACTACCTGGACTATGATGCGGATCATACTAGTGGGGACATGGTAGTCCATAAGTACATCCTTCAAGGTCCCTAGTCGTGGGTGTATTGAGACGGGGAATCGATATACCAGAGTAGACTAGCGTATACCTTCTCGACCCATACAGTTGGGTGATGGATGATCCCATATCCATTGGTGTTTGACATCAGAGATGATATACGGGTGCTCAATGGAGACTGGGTACACTGGACGGACTCGCCGAGAACTCCCAGATGGTATTATACCTTACGTCAGATGGCAGTTCTCTGGTGACACTGGTACAGGTTAGTCTGTAGACCCGAGATCATCATAGAGTCTTGTGTGATTCCCACTGTGCTTTGATTTCCACCTTACCACGTCCAAGAGGGCATGCAAAACGGTGGTTTTTGGGTACAGTCCCGAGTCACATGGAGGAAATGAGCGATAGGAGGGGTTTCGTCTCTCCCGGTATTAGGGGTTGATGTTGCGCTATGCTCGATTGGCCATAACAGGTAAGTCCCTAGCCAGGGCTAGTTTAGAGATTTACTGGTAAGTGTTACCAGTAGTTTCTCGACCCGTTATGCACCTCATATCGGCATGACTTATCGGTTATTGGGGTCTGACGTTTACCACCCCTAGACTTGATATGCGACATATCAGACGAGGAGACCGGACTGTACGGTAGTGTCACTGTTAGGCTTTTTGCTGGAGTTGGAGTGGGCTTGCTTGCTGATCTTCTGATCGCTCAATACCCGGGTAGCCGTTACGTCCAGCTAGTACCGCTGACGGCTTGTGGGTGTTTGATATGATCATCACCTACTGCCGGCGTATTGACGAGTCTTTAGAGTCCTACATAGAGGTTGTACTGGCTCAGGCGAAACGAGATAGGGGCGCATATGTGATATATGTGAGACCGAGTATAATGCGTGTATGTGATACCGTATTCTATTCTCGCGATGTTTGTATCGATCGGTTGTATGCGATATAACCTAGTTATCGATTCAAGGGTTGATTCGATAAGTCGATACATTTGATATTAGTCGGTTGTATGCGATATGACCGGATCGTTAAATCAAGTGTTGATTTAATGATTTAATGTATAATTATATATTTGATATATTACTTGTAAGTCCACGTTGCGACCCCCGGTCCTTACGGGGAGGCGGAAACGGTATAAAAATCAAGTTTTTAGCGCATGGGGCAATATGGACTAACAAAGTCGGGATCTTTTCCTAAACTAAAACTAGCAAACAAGCTAAAGAGAGTTAGCTACTCGGAAAGATGGTTATACCTAAACTTGAACTCCTTCTTCTTCAAACTTTTGTGGAAGTTGATGGTGCTTTCCTCGTTGCCTTCTTCCGTCAAAAATGGATCCACCTGAGGGTTCAACCTTCGGGCTCTTTCTCGAACTTTGAGAGAACTAGAATCTTCGGCTTGCTAAACCTTTGATCCTAGAGTGAGTAGAGAGTGTCTAAGGGGTGTTTATATCTCAAGGAGAGGGATTCTCAACTCATGAGAAGGATTCTCCTTGAACTAGAGGAGGAAGAAGAACAAGTGAGGAGAGAGAATCAATATGATAGAATGAGCTCTTTTCCTTCTTGCAACCATAACAAAAGGAAAAAGAATTATCTAATTAATAATAATAATTCAAATGAAATAGTTGATGGTTGTATTTGGAATGACCATTATCATCACTTCATTAAATGAATGTAAGCTAGAATCAAGGAGTATCCTTGCAAAGCAATGATGATGGTCAAACATTCAACCATGGTCAACAAGTCAACCATGGTCAACAAGTCAACAAAATCAACCATGACAAAATTTCCTTTAATTACTATTATTAATTGATATTTCATAAATCCATTAGGGTTTGGAAAAAGACGACTGTCAATTGTGCATACGCACCCGTTCCGAAACCCTAATGAAAAACCTCTTCCTCCGCCTCAAACAACTGTGCATACACACCTGCATTCTCGTTCCGAGGAACAAGAATACTGAGAGATAAAAGCAACCCCAAAACATATACCAGTATCTGACTCAAACCAGAGCCAGCCAGTAATATCCGTCCGGACTCCAAACGTGCACAAGTGCGCGGATGAGAACGAACCCTGTCGCAAAACCATGCGACCTCTACCCTGTTTTGCCCAGAGGCGAATACCCTCTGTGTGGGACTCTAAAGACTCGACACTACGCTGGCAGTGGGTTTAACCACAGACCGCAAGCGGCACTAGCTGTGCGTAACGGTCCCCAGGTAGATGCCGATAAGAAGACTGACGAGGTAATACCCATCTGAACTCCTACTGAGTCTGAATGTGACATTCTCCGTACAGTCCGGTCTGTTCGTCTGATACATCGCATGGCGGGCCTAGGGGGCGGTAAACGTCAGTCCCCTAATAGCGGTACAAGTCGTGTCGGAGTGAAGCCCAAAACACCCTGAGATAACACTGGAAGCCTACCAGTATATCTCGCTTGCCCTGGCCAGGGACTACTCGTGTAATGGCTCTCCTAGACACAGCGCGATGTCAACCCCCAATACCGGGAGAGACGAATCCTGTCTAACCGGCACTGCCTCCAAGTGCTTCGGGACTGCACCCAACTACCACCTGTTTGCACGACTCCTTTGAGCCGTGGTAGGGTAGTAGTCAAAGTACAGTGGGAACACACTCGAGGCGAAGTGCCAGTGTCAAGTCAGCGGACTAAGCTGTACTCATGTCACCTGGGAACTGATAACTGACGATAGGTATAATACCAACCTGTCAGTTCCCGACGAGTCCTGTCCAGTGTACTCGTAACCCAACGAGCACCCGTATACTATCTCCAGTACGACGTACTGATGGCTGTGGGACAGACCATCTCCCACACTGGGATGAGAAGCGCATACGCTAGTCTACTCCGGAGTATCGATGCCCTGTCTCGATAGTCCTGTGACTAGGGACCTGTATAAGGATGTGCTTATAGATTACCCAGCCCCCACTAGTGTGACTGCCATCACAACACTGGTAATCAAGCAAAGATCCTAAGGGCTCTACTAATGCGTATAGGTGATATCGCAAAATAAACACATGTACACATTGAAGTAGAAACAAACCAAGTAGCATACTACTATATTGAGCAAGATTGTTTATACAAGGTGAATATCCCAAGCTTCCATTAAGTAATATACAAACTAGTATGATACAGTAATGGCCTCTAGGGCATATACACTAACAATCTCCCACTTGCACTAAGGCCATGTACTGGCGTATCGAAGACCTATCATCTCGATCAGTCGCTTGAACTGAGTCTGGGGCAAGGCCTTGGTGAATGGATCTGCAGTGTTATCTTCTGAAGCAACCCTCCGAACCTCGATCTCCTGGCGATCCACGATCTCCCTGATCAGGTGATACCGCCTCAAGATGTGTCTGGATTTCTGATGGGACCTGGGTTCCTTCGCTAAAGCTATAGCCCCGTTGTTGTCGCAATACAGAGGTATTGGGTCAACAATGGACGGAACTACCTGAATTTCTTTCAAGAACTTCCTCATCCAGACAGGTTCTTTTGCGGCATCAGATGCAGCGATGTATTCCGCTTCCATAGTCGAGTCAGCAACGGTTTCCTGTTTGGAGCTCTTCCAACACACCGCCCTTCCATTGAGGGTAAAGACAAAACCCGACATGGACTTGGAATCATCCTTGTCACTCTGGAAGCTGGAGTCAGCAAAGGCCTCAATCTGGAGGTCTTTTCCGCCATACACCAAGAACATCTCCTTAGTCCTTCTCAGGTACTTGAGAATGTTCTTTACCGCTATCCAATGTTTCTCCCCAGGGTTTGACTGATACCTGCTTACCAAACTCAGTGCATAAGCTACATCCGGTCTGGTACACAACATCGCATACATTATAGAGCCTACCGCAGAAGCGTAGGGTATAATAGACATGCGATCCCTCTCCAAATCAGTCTTGGGGGACATCTCTTTAGAGAGGGTGATTCCGTGACAAGCCGGTAGGTTACCGCGCTTGGAATCTTCCATACTGAATATTTTCAGTACGGTATCGATGTACCTGGACTGTGAAAGTCCTAATATCCTCTTGGATCTATCACGATCGATCCGGATCCCCAGGATGTAAGAGGCATCACCCAGGTCTTTCATGGAGAACCTGTGTGACAAGAAACCCTTGACAGATTGTAGCATAGGAATGTCATTTCCTATTAAGAGAATGTCATCCACGTATAAAACGAGGAATACTACAGTTCACGCTACAAATCTACTATAGATGCATGGTTCATCCGGATTTTTGATAAAGCCAAATTCCTTGACTGTCTCATCAAAACAGATGTTCCAACTCCGCGATGCCTGCTTTAGTCCATAGATGGACTTAAGCAACTTGCACACCTTTCCGCTCTCCCACTTTGAATGAAACCCTCTGGCTGATCCATATAGACACACTCCTCTAAATTTCCATTTAGAAAAGCGGTTTTTACGTCCATCTGCCAAATCTCATAATCGTGGAAGGCAGCAATGGCAAGAAGGATCCGAATGGATTTCAGCATAGCCACTGGAGAAAAGGTTTCGTCATAGTCCAAGCCAGGTCTTTGACGGAAACCCTTTGCTACAAGTCTAG
Organism: Agapanthus africanus; assembly: GCA_030015575.1. Classification (NCBI taxonomy): domain Eukaryota; kingdom Viridiplantae; phylum Streptophyta; class Magnoliopsida; order Asparagales; family Amaryllidaceae; genus Agapanthus; species Agapanthus africanus. The sequence goes on from CM057337.1 coordinate 523,205,845, forward strand.
CTTTATAGGTCTCAACCTGTCCATCTACACCAATCTTCCTTTTGAAGATCCACTTGCATCCTACGGGTTTTACCCCGTCTGGAGCAATGTCCAACGTCCATACTTTGTTGGTGTAGATAGACTCCATTTCGGTCCGCATTGCATCCAGCCATTTTACCGAGTCAACGCTCTGAACGGCCTGTTGGAAGCTAGTAGGCTCATCATAATCTGTGATGCAATCCTCTCTATCCCCGTCTATGAGAAAACCGTAGTATCTCTCGGGCGGATGAGACTGCCTACTACTCCTGCGGAGCGGCATAGGAATGTCTTGTTCATTTGAACCCTCTGGTTCCACTAAGCTTTCAGTAATAGTCTATGGTTCTGGAATTTCTTCCAGTTCTACTGCGCTCCCACTTAATTCTTTTTCTAAGAACTGGTGTTCTAGAAAGTGGGCATGACGAGAAACAAGAACTTTTTGTTCCTCCTCGTAGTAGAAGAGATATCCCTTGGAATTCTTTGGATATCCCACAAACTTACACAGTACTGAGCGCGCCTCGAGCTTGTCCGCATGCTGCTTTTTAAAAAAAGCTGGACTTCCCCAAGTCTTAATGTGACTGAGATGGGGCCTCTTCCTACACCACATCTCATATGGTGTAGTAGGAACAGTCTTAGTAGGAACTCGGTTCAAAAGGTACGCAGCTGATTCTAGCGCATACCCCCAGAAAGATCGCGGTAACTCAGCGTTACTCATCATGGACCGTACCATATCCAATAGGGTTCGGTTCTGTCTCTCCGATACACCGTTGTGTTGCGGAGTGTATGGAGGAGTAAGCTGAGAGAGAATCCCGTTCTCTTTTAAATAATTCAGGAACTTGGCACTTAAGTATTCTCCACCTCGATCCGATCTTAGAATCTTGATACTTTTGCCGGTTTGTTTTTCTACTTCATTCTTATATTCCTGGAATTTTTCAAAAGCTTCGGACTTATGTTTCATTAAGAAGACATAACCGTACCTTGAAAAATCATCCGTAAAAGTAATGAAGTAAGAATAACCGCTTCGCGCATGTGTAGACATTGGACCGCACACGTCGCTGTGTACGAGTCCCAAGAGCTCGCTCGCTCTTACTCCGTGTCCAGTGAACGGAGTCTTTGTCATCTTTCCTTTGAGACAGGATTGACAAGTGGTATATGATTGATATTCGAACGGATCCAAATATCCTTCTGTATGTAACTTGGTCAACCTTCTCTCATTGATGTGACCCAGTCTATAATGCCATAAGAAAGTCTGATTGATATCTGGAGACTTTCTTTTGTGTGTATTCTGGACATTGAAAATCTGTGGTTGGTTTAATACGTATATACCATTGCTCAATGTACCTGACCCAATCAGAACTTGATTAAGGTGAATGTTTACAACATTACTTACAAACGCAAATTCATAACCTTCTTTAGAAACCAAAGACACATAAATGATATTACAAGTTGCGTTGGGTACAAAAAAGCAATTATGCAAAACCAAAACATGTCCATCTGACATTTCCAGGTGACAGTCCCCCACGGCTTTAGCATCCATGCTAGCTCCGTTCGCAACTCTGAGGGTCATGTCACCTGCCTTCAAAACCCTACGGTTTCTCAACGCCTGCAAAGAATTACAGATATGAGATCCTGATCCGGTATCCAATACCCAGGAAGTAGAGTTTATCGAAAGACAGTTTTCAATAACATACACACCTGAAGCTGAAGCCGCAACCTGCTTCAGTTCCTGTGTCCTGGCTTTCCAAGCCCTGCAATCTTTCTTCCAATGTCCACTCTTGTGACAATAGAAGCATTCCTCTTTACCCACAAGCTTCCCCGCAATCTTTGTTGCCTTTTCCTTTCCCTTCGTACCCACTTTACTAACACCGCCCCTTGGTTTGGCGGGGGCTTTCTTCCTCTTTCCCTTGGCTTTATCCTTGGACCTAGAAGAAGAAGATCCTCCTACAAACAAAACGGGTGTTTCCCTACCTTTCTGTAGGGCCCTCTGCGCTCCTCAGCATGTTGAGGAGTTCTGAAAGTTCAACTTCCTTTTCTTGCAAGTTGAAATTCAGTATGAACTGGGCGTAAGTGGATGGAAGGGACTGGAGAATTAAATCCGTATAGAGTTCACTTTCCAACGTGGTCCCAAGTTCCGCGAGCTCCTCAATGTAGCCAATCATCTTAAGCACGTGGTCCGCTACCGATGATCCGACGGCCAACTTTGCCGAAAATAACTTCTTCGACACTTCGTATCTTGCGATACGAGACTGCTCTCCATACAGTTCTTTTGTATGAAGAAATATGGATTCCAAGTCCATATTCTCATGCCTCCTCTGATGTTCCATGTCCATAGAGGCAAGCACGAGGCATCTGGCCTTCGCGCAATCAATCTCCCAAGTCTTACGGATTTCCTTATCCGCGACGCTGGAGGTGGGACCTGGGACGGGGGGAGCTTTGGTGGTAAGAAGATACCCCGGCTTGTCGTAAGTGATTGCCATTTTGACATTCCTGAGCCAATCTTTGTAGTTTGGCCCTGTCAGTATGTTTTTATCTAGAAGTAACTTAAGTCCAGTCATTTCGATTTGGTCGCTGCAGGGGGAGAGAGAAGGAACACTCAGCACGATGCTCTTGCAAGTTTAGAATGCTTTTTAATTTGTCTAAACAGGATGGCTCCCACTGTCTCTCGAATCCCTCCTCAAACCACAAAGGAAGAATTAGCCGGGATCAATCCCACCGCACAATACTTGCTTAACCGTTCAGCCAGGCCAGTGTCGGTACTTCAAGGGAGGTTTTCCAACGCTTTCGCGAAGTTCCTTATTTTAAGAACCTCTTTTCCCTGGGGGCGTAGCCCCGCTAACACCTTTTTAGGCACCTACTGGGTTTATAGCATTGATCGTTTAGTGAGAAATTTCCCGAGGAGTAGCATATACTCACAGTAGGATCGGGATCCAAATATCATCGCGTGACGAAACTGAAGGAATCCTACCAGAATCATCACACTCCAAATGGTATGCAAATTTAGCAAGTTTCAGTACTTATGAAACTCCCGATGTGGATTTTTTTTTTTGCCCCATGCTCTTATGACCTTGACTTTGGCAAAAATATCATAAGTCACATGTCAAGTTCTTCCCGTCACTATCCAGGTTAATTTGGATCCACCCGTACCTACCCTTGACTTTGGCCAAAATGGCGGCACGACTGTCCCAAACCAACGCATCTATCTATGCTACACATGAACACCCAATAGCTACCAATCACTATGCCTTGACTTTGGCCAACATACATAGCTTGAATACTATTGTCTATTCATGCGAAACGACGGAGGGCTACGAATGGTTTTGGTAAGACCGTGAACGTAGTGAACTTGATATAATCGATGGAACGAGATAGCTTTTAGAAGGAGTGGCTCAAGCTCCGCATTTAAAAGTTAGTTTTGAAAAGAACCGAGTGGTTTTTCGAAAGTGTTCCAACGACTTTAACATGGTTTATTATGTTGCATTAGTTCTTTTAATGCGTGATATTCTTGCATTAGTTCTTTTAATGCGTCCCATCATTTAATCCTACCATTGCAGAAAACAACCAAAATATGACGTACGCTTATGCCATTCGCATTCGCCACGGGGTCCCGTCATCACCCGTTAGGTTACTTAACTAACGACAGAGCGGGGGCTGGGCTAGCGCGGCTGTAAAACATAAGCAACGCCTAAATATAAAGCAATGATAGACATTACAGATCACAGATGAATACATTGGATATACTAGGAATCCGCAATCCGTTCGAGCCTGAACGAAAAGCGGATTACACGGTCGCGGTGAATAGCCAAAACCCCACCCAAGACCCCTACGGGTGCGGCAAACTACCCGCCAAGTACCCGGTAGTTTGTGCACCCCTCCATGGGTCTATCCTAGGAGCAAAAATAGTAAAAAGAATTATACAATGACGGCTACAACCCTGACCCGGTTGTGCGTCCATACAAATAATATTATTACATCAATTTACATTTACAAATGAATGAAAGAAAAACAAAAGCTCATCTCACATCCACCCCGGCTATTCACCCACGACAGTCCAACACATTCATATACACATTCCAATATCAAACACAGATCACAGAGATGTATAACCCCGACTAATCGACTTATAGCGATTAGCCGACGTTCAATACATACAAACATCACAGATATAACCAATATAGCCAAAGTGTAGCGAAGTTCGAAAAAAATTACGGATTTATAGGACCCCAAAAGTAAATTTCTTTTCTGGAAAATCTGGGCACATATAACATATTTGAAAAATCCCAAAACCTTACCAGAAGAATACTGCACAAAACACGATCACATGAAGAGCCCAAACGGCGGCGGATCCGCGGCGAAGAGAATAGCTGAGGCCGCGGATCCGCGGCGGTTTGAAGGATTCATGGGATCGTTTTTCGTGGGTGTTCTCACAAAACCCTGAGCCGATTTTAGGAGTAAAACTTTTTACTTTTAAAGCACAAAAAAATTCAACAGAAACTTAGGGTTTTAGAATTTCCGGTTTTGCGATTTTTCGGTTTTGAACTTCCATACACTTCGCTACCAAGCTAGTTTAAGTTTAGTTAGGCTCTGATACCACTGTAAGTCCACGTTGCGACCCCCGGTCCTTACCGGGAGGCGGAAACGGTATAAAAATCAAGTTTTTAGCGCATGGGGCAACATGGACTAACAAAGTCGGGATCTTTTCCTAAACTAAAACTAACAAACAAGCTAAAGAGAGTTAGCTACTCGGAAAGATGGTTATACCTAAACTTGAACTCCTTCTTCTTCAAACTTTTGTGGAGGTTGATGGTGCTTTCCTCGTTGCCTTCTTCCGTCAAAGATGGATCCACCTGAGGGTTCAACCTTCGGGCTCTTTCTCGAACTTTGAGAGAACTAGAATCTTCGGCTTGCTAAACCTTTGATCCTAGAGTGAGTAGAGAGTGTCTAAGGGGTGTTTATATCTCAAGGAGAGGGATTCTCAACTCATGAGAAGGATTCTCCTTGAACTAGAGGAGGAAGAAGAACAAGTGAGGAGAGAGAATCAATATGATAGAATGAGCTCTTTTCCTTCTTGCAACCATAACAAAAGGAAAAAGAATTATCTAATTAATAATAATAATTCAAATGAAATAGTTGATGGTTGTATTTGGAATGACCATTATCATCACTTCATTAAATGAATGTAAGCTAGAATCAAGGAGTATCCTTGCAAAGCAATGATGATGGTCAAACATTCAACCATGGTCAACAAGTCAACCATGGTCAACAAGTCAACAAAATCAACCATGACACAATTTCATTTAATTACTATTATTAATTGATATTTCATAAATCCATTAGGGTTTGGAAAAAGACGACTGTCAACTGTGCATACGCACCCGTTCCGAAACCCTAATGAAAAACCTCTTCCTCCGCCTCAAACAACTGTGCATACACACCTGCATTCTCGTTCCGAGGAACAAGAATACTGAGAGATAAAAGCAACCCCAAAACATATACCAGTATCTGACTCAAACCAGAGCCAGCCAGTAATATCCGTCCGGACTCCAAACGTGCACAAGTGCGCGGATGAGAACGAACCCTGTCGCAAAACCATGCGACCTCTACCCTGTTTTGCCTAGAGGCGAATACCCTCTGTGTGGGACTCTAAAGACTCGACACTACGCTGGCAGTGGGTTTAACCACAGACCGCAAGCGGCACTAGCTGTGCGTAACGGTCCCCAGGTAGATGCCGATAAGAAGACTGACGAGGTAATACCCATCTGAACTCCTACTGAGTCTGAATGTGACATTCTCCGTACAGTCCGGTCTGTTCGTCTGATACATCGCATGGCGGGCCTAGGGGGCGGTAAACGTCAGTCCCCTAATAGCGGTACAAGTCGTGTCGGAGTGAAGCCCAAAACACCCTGAGATAACACTGGAAGCCTACCAGTATATCTCGCTTGCCCTGGCCAGGGACTACTCGTGTAATGGCTCTCCTAGACACAGCGCGATGTCAACCCCCAATACCGGGAGAGACGAATCCTGTCTAACCGGCACTGCCTCCAAGTGCTTCGGGACTACACCCAACTACCACCTGTTTGCACGACTCCTTTGAGCCGTGGTAGGATAGTAGTCAAAGTACAGTGGGAACACACTCGAGGCGAAGTGCCAGTATCAAGTCAGCGGACTAAGCTGTACTCATGTCACCTGGGAACTGATAACTGACGATAGGTATAATACCAACCTGTCAGTTCCCGACGAGTCCTGTCCAGTGTACTCGTAACCCAACGAGCACCCGTATACTATCTCCAGTACGACGTACTGATGGCTGTGGGACAGACCATCTCCCACACTGGGATGAGAAGCGCATACGCTAGTCTACTCCGGAGTATCGATGCCCTGTCTCGATAGTCCTGCGACTAGGGACCTGTATAAGGATGTGCTTATAGATTATCCAGCCCCCACTAGTGTGACTGCCATCACAACGCTGGTAATCAAGCAAAGATCCTAAGGGCTCTACTAATGCGTATAGGTGATATCGCAAAATAAACACATGTACACATTGAAGTAGAAACAAACCAAGTAGCATACTACTATATTGAGCAAGATTGTTTATACAAGGTGAATATCCCAAGCTTCCATTAAGTAATATACAAACTAGTATGATACAGTAATGGCCTCTAGGGCATATACACTAACATACTTTACATTAACTAGTATTAATTCACTTAAGATTGATTTTCTCACTTGATGTGCACAAGTTGTATATGTGATATATTTTGTGCACAAGATTTCATCATGTTTGATGATACATGCAAACTTGGGTGTGTGTATGACTTACACCATGTTTAAGATAATGGATTAGGTTTTTATTTATTAAGTAATTCAAAATGGTGGCTTTCTTTGTTTGGGCTTGAAGCTTCATGAAGCTTTTAAGCATCTTTGACAAAGTCTAACCATTTTGTTTTGCTTGAGATTTTCCTTAACCTAACCCATTAACTTAAACTAGGGTTTATTCTCTACAAAGGTTAACTCATCCATGGTTGCATTATGATAGACTTCACTTGATAATTCATTTTATATTGATTATTCTTTTTCTTCATCTTCTTCTTCTTGAAGAAAAGGAAAAAGCTTGCTAGAAATTTTCAAGTGAAGATTAAGAGTGAGAAATCAAAATCTAAAGAGAATCCACTTCCTATCTCATCATCCTCTACTAGGCTAGCATTTTAGTTTAGGGTGTTTGCTTCACTAATTGTTGAGTTAGTGCACTAGAAGCTTGAGTCCGTATTCCCTCGACGTAGATCATCTTCGGCATCGAAGAATTCAAGCGATCCCGTTGCAATTTCCTCAAGGAGCCGTCCGAGAGTCCGGGAGTTGGATGATCGCAGCGAAGGGACATCGTCACGGAGCTTTGGAAGTGGAGGACCGGACCTACAAAGGTTGTAGTCCCTTTCCTTTAGTGTAAATGTGATTTACTTGCTATCTTTTTCGCCTAAACTCTAGTATACGATCTTGCTTAGGGTTGTTCGGCACCTAAAATTTTTAATCCGGCATGGTCGATGCCCTGTAGAGCTTCATTAGAGTGCCTAGTAACCCTACAGTGGTATCAGAGCCTAGCTAAAGCATTAGGCGATGTGTTTACGAAGTTAAAACCCGAACGAACCCGAACACGTCGAAATCAACCCCTCTCTGGACAATTTTTAAAATCTGGGATTTTTCCAAATTAAAAATGCTTAAAAAAATCAACAGGCAATTATAAGAAACACCGTGCAAAACGGCACTGTTTGGCACCCAAAGCGCCGCGGAACAACGGCACGAGCATGGCTCGTGCGGCGGTTCCGCGGCCATAAGATGACGTCACCATTTTCTTTTTGCACAGTAATGTTTCTATTTGATTTCCTGATATTTTATGGGTATCTTTATCTGACTCAAGTGTTGAGTATTTTGGGGTTTATTTTGTAGTCGTTGTTTCGATCGGAATTTTTAATTTCGTTGGGTTTTCTGGATATTTAGAAACTGTTAAAAAGTTCGATCCGACATCAATAACTCACTTTTTCCCCGACCCGGAAAATTTCCAAGTGTTGGATTTTTCCGTTGTTTGAGAACGTCTAAATCGTGCAAGTTACGCAATGGACCCTCTAGAAGACAACAAATCTTAACTCGATTATGTGACCGTCTTGAACTGCCCTTTGAACCTTAGGGTTTGGGGCAGTACGGCGTGCCACATGTAAGGCATTGGCTTGACCCTTCTACGGCTGGACCGTTGGTACTGTGGCATATGATGGATGTTTTTAAACCCCCCTCAAGTGTTGAGAACTATTTGGGAAAACTTGGGTGTTTGCTTATTCGATCGGAAAGTTTAACACTGTCTATTTATCTGGAATGTGATACAATATTTGGAATCCACAAGTAGTTATGAGATAACTAATTTGGATGTTATAAACATAGCAGTTTAGTCTCAAATGATCGGTTGCCACGGAATTTTGATGCGATCAAAAGTCCGTCGCAATCACGTAGCGTACGCGGATACTCGCCGGATAAACTTAATAGACAGCCATGCCCCATAACCCCGACCAAGTGACTGTAGGAGCACCCCGTCGCCGAAAGCATTCGTTCGGGTGCTCGCGGCAGCGGTGTTCCGCCTTAGTGCACTTCGTCGACGGCGTCCAGGGGTGCGGCCGTCTACTAAAGTTTGCGACGAGCATTCGATCTCATATCGGGAATCTTATTGAATTGCCCGACTAGATATTGAAAAGTGTTTTCGATATAGAGACTAAAATGCGGGGTTTATAACTGTTAGGCATGCGATGTCTAAGGAGGTTGCGGATTCCAACTGTTGTAGTTTTACACTTTCTTTTCTGTGACCGTAAGTGTAATATGTGATATCGCCGGTTTCGTTGCTATATGTCAACGACAATTGGGATGCGCATATTTACTTACGTTGATGACATGTGATGTTATGTGTTGCTGGATATTTTATATTGGATCGTCGCGTTTTGAATAGCCGGGGGTTTTATGTGAGATGAGAGTTTTTATTTTCGTTCATGTAAATTTAAATGTATGTAATATTCTTTTATTGGGGGCACTTCCGGGTTGAGGTTGTTGTCACCTTTTGTATATTATTTACTTTTCCGCACTAGGATAGACCCAAGGAGGAGGGCACAAGTAACCGGGTTCTAGAGTTCAGTGGGAGACCAACTCGAGGAGTCGAGTCCGGGTCTCTTAACTCTAGAATTGGTAGGATTGCTTGCCGCTCTCGTAGGGGTGTGGGTTTGGCTATTCATCGCGACCGTGGAATCCGTATTTTATACTAGCTCATATTAAAAACACGGACGTCCTAGTATATCCAATGTTTCATATGTTTCTTCTGTTGCGATATCTGTGATGTGATCATTTGATGTTCTGTGATAAATACTGTATATAGTATATATGATATATTATATAGACGTTACTTATGTTTTACACCCGCGCTACCCCTGCCCCGCTCTGCCGTTAGTTACCTAACCTAACGGTGCACGAGGGGACATCGAGGCGAATGCGGATGGCATAAGTGTACGTCGTATTTATCTGTGGTGTTTAGGTGTTTTAAATGATGGGACTTCATTAATATGATTAATGAAAGAAAAAGAAACCTAAAAGATGTTGTGGAATCGAATTTTCAAAAACAGGTAGCTACAGTTCTTGCTTTGCATCGCGGTGTTCCTTGTAGAACATCCTGCACCTTATTCGATAAGGAAAGGGCCGAGATCCCTTCACCGGGAGTGACCCCTTTAGCAATAACTGGCAGATGCTACAACCATCGGTTTGTCTTTTGATTGCTTCTATAGTTTTTTGCTTTGCACAACGGTATATATGATATATCCTGCACCTTATTCGATGAGGAATGGGCCGACGATCCCTTCATCGGGAGTGACCCCTTTAGCAAAACTAGAAAAGCCTCAAAAACACTCCATTTCAAAATTCATTCGATCCTACAACGATATCAAGTTCATTACGCTCATGGTTTTCTTAAAAACCTGCGTAGCCCTCCGTCATTTCAGATAAGTACTATTTAGTATTCGTGCTGCGGTAGTTTGGCATGCGTCAAAGCGTAGTGTACGGTAGCTAACAAGTGCTTATCTGCTAGCATACGATGCGATTGGATTAGGGTATTCATACGGCGTTGTTTGGCATGCGTCAAGGGTCGTGCGGGTGGGTTTAATTCAATCAAGAAATGTACGGGTTGAACTTGACTAGCGGACTATGGGTTGTTTGGCATGCGTCAAGGTCATAGCACGCTAGAAGCAAAATATTATCGGGAATTTCAAGTGTTGAAATTTGCAATGAGATTGCATACCTTCTATGAGATAGTTGGATCTCGATACCCACTGCGAGTAATTGTTACTCCTGGGAGAGTTTTACACATTACAATTAGCCGATCAAGTAGGTGTCTAGAAAGGTGTCAACGGGGTTACGCCTCTGGGAAAACGAGGTTTACTTTAATGAGGTCCGTGCGAAAGCACGGGGAACCTCCCTCAAAGTACCGACACTGGCCTGGCTGAATGATTGGCGAAGTTGTAGGGTGTAATTAATCCCGACTAGTCTTTCCTTTTAGGGCTTGAAGGAAGATTTGATAAAAAACAGTGGGAGCCATCCTGATTAGATAAAATAATAACCAATCTATTCTTGCAAGAGCGCATGCTGAGTGTTTTCTTCTCTCTCTCTCCAGGTAGCGACCATATCACGCCTTAATCAAGATAATAATACGGATATATTGACCGAACCCGCTTGTTATACTGAGCTGGGGAACGTTGGTCCCGCTCCAACTTATAATTGTTATAAGACAGAGCAGGAAATTGGGGAATACCAGATTTCCCATGCCGCCCAAACGAAGAAAGTGCATGTTGATGCATCATCTTCGGGTGTGTTCGTTACATAGAACTGTTTCTCAGTATCTTTTACGTCCAAGGTGTAGGGTTCCTAGGCACACAGTAGAGGTCTCACAAGGCATCAACCATGCCATTTTACAAAAAAAATGGTGCCGAGAAACCCTAGACTACGGATCGTTGCTAGAAATCTAGGCGAAAAGCAAAACTAGTTAACTATTTAACTAGAAGTTGAGATGCTACAACCTTTGTAGATCCGGATATCCACTTGCTTAGCTCCATGTGGTCGTCCCCTCGCTGTCCATCACGAACCTCGGATTCTCGCGACGGCTTCATCGGAGAAGTGAGCGGAATAGTTCGACGGCTTCGTGTCAAAGACGATCTACGTCGAGGTTGCACTAGTTCAAGCTCCGACTTCACCAAGTAGTGAAACTTGTGAAGAAAACACCCGAAACCACTTGGCAAGAGGTAGAGGATGAAGAAATAGGAGGTGGGTTCACTTTAGATTTGGATTTCTCTCACTAGATCTCAAGTTGCCATTAAAGTAGCAAGCTTTTCTTTTGAAGAAGAAGATGAAGAAGATGATAGAATATGATAAAAGTCTTAATCAAAATAGAAAAGAAAATGATCTTTATCATATCCTAACCATGGTCAAGTGTAGAGAATTGACCATGGTTAGTGGGAGTGGTTAGGTTTAAGTATGAAGACAAAATAGCATCATTAGTAAATGCTTCATGAAGCTTCACCATTCTTCATGATAAATGAAGCCATTTTATTTTCATAAAAACCAATTAATAAATAATGAATGGATTAAATAATGAGTGAATAAAACATAAACCCTAACCACTCTCATAACCATGGTTCAATTCTTTTACACAAAGTCAAGTCAACATGCATCATCAAACATGATACAATCATGTGCACAAAACATATCACATATACAATGTGCACATCAAGTGAGAAAAATCCGTTTAAAGTGAACCAATACTAGTTAATGCAAAGTAATATATCAAATATATAATTATACATTAAATCATTAAATCAACTCTTGATTCAATGATCCGGTCATGTCGCACATAACCGACTAGTATACAATGCATCGATTTATCGAATCAATGATTCGATAACTAGGTCATATCGAATATAACCAATCGAAACATATATCGCGAGAATGAAATGCGGTATCACATACACGCATTATTCTCGGTTCTGCACATATCTCATATGCGCTCCTATTTCGTTTTCGCTTGAGCTAAGAAACCTCTGTGTAGGACTCTAAAGACTCGTCAATACGCCGGCAGCAGATGATGATCATATCAAGCACCCACAAGCCGCAAGCGGTCTGCTAAACGTAACGGCCACCCGGGTATTGAGCGATCAGAAGATCGACGAGCTAGCCCGCTCACACTCCTGCGAATCCGACCAGTAACACTTACCGTACAGTCCGGTCTCTTCGTCTGATATGTCGCATATCAGGTCTAGGGGTGGTAAACGTCAGACCCCAATAACCCGATAAGTCGTGCCGATGCGAGGCTCGTAACGGGTCGAGAAACTACTGGTAACACTTACCAGCAAATCTCTGATCAGCCCTGGCCAGGGACTTCCCTGTTACGGCCAATCGAGCACTGCGCAACATCAACCTCCAATACCGGGAGAGACGAAACCCCTCCTATCGCTCATTGCCTCCATGTGACTCGGGACTGTACCCAAAGACCACCGTTTTGCATGCCCTCATGGACGTGGTAAGGTGGAGATCAAAGCACAGTGGGAATCACACAAGACTCCATGACGATCTCGGGTCTACAGACTAACCTGTACAAGTGTCACCTGAGAATTGCCATCTGACGTGAGGTATAATACCATCTGGGAGTTCTCGACGAGTCCTTCCAGTGTACCCAGTCTCCACTGAGCACCCGTATACCATCTCTGATGTCAAACACCAATGGATATGGGATCATCCATCGCCCATCACATGGGTCGAGAAGCGTATACGCTAGTCTACTCTGGTATATCGATGCCCCGTCTCGATACACCCACGACTAGGGACCTTGAAGGATGTACTTATGGACTACCATGTCCCCACTAGTATGATCTGCATCATAGTCCAGGTAGTCAAGTATACATCCTAAGGGCTTTACCAACATGTAACTATAAGACAGTATAAAGAGACTAGTGTACACGTTAAGATAAAGGGCAACCAGATAGCATACTATCATATCGAGCAAGAAAGTCATCTCTATATATGTCCAAGCATCCAATATAATATACAACATCTGTACAATACTGGCCTCTAGGGCATACATACAACTAACAATCTCCCACTTGCACTAGGGCCAGTTGCTGTAGTATCGCATACCGAGCATCCTAAAGAGTCTCTCAAACTGTATCTGGGGAATGGCCTTCGTGAGTGGATCCGCCGTGTTGTTCTTCGTTTCAACCCTCCTGACCTCGATCTCCCGGCGATCAACTATCTCCCGGATCAGGTGATACCGCCTCAGAATATGCCTGGATCGCTGATGGGACCTGGGTTCCTTGGCCAAAGCCACCGCTCCATTGTTATCGCAATACAAAGGTATTGGATGCTCAATGGATGGAACCACTCCAAGTTCAGTAATGAACTTCTTGATCCAGACAGCCTCTTTGGCAGCATCGTTGGCAGCGATGTATTCAGCCTCCATCGTCGAGTCTGCCACGGTTTCCTGCTTGGAACTCTTCCAGCTAACCGCCCCTCCGTAAAGGGTAAAGACAAAGCCCGACTGCGACTTAGAGTCGTCCTTATCACTCTGGAAGCTCGAATCGGTAAAGGACTCCACTTGGAGTTCTCCGTTACCATACACCAAGAACATATCTCTAGTCCTTCGTAAGTACTTTAGAATGCTCTTCACAGCTGTCCAGTGACTCTCTCCAGGATCAGCTTGATACCTGCTCACTATACTTAGTGAGTATGCTACATCGGGTCTGGTACATAGCATCGCATACATGATAGAGCCTACTGCCGAAGCATAGGGTATCCCTTGCATGCGAGCTCTCTCCAAATCAGTCTTGGGAGACATCTCTTTGGAGAGAGTGACTCCAGAGATCATGGGTAAGTTCCCACGCTTGGACTCTTCCATACTAAACCTCTTTAGTATGGTGTCAATGTACCTGGATTGGGACAATCCCAAAATCCTTTTGGATCTATCTCTATAGATCCTGATTCCCAATATGCAGGAGGCATCACCAAGATCTTTCATTGAGAATCTTTGTGATAAGAAGAGCTTGACCGCTTGCAGCATAGGAATATCATTTCCTATCAAGAGTATGTCGTCCACGTACAATACAAGGAAGACAACCTTACTCTCTGCCACCTTCTTGTAGATACAAGGTTCATCTGGATTTTTGACGAAATCAAACTCTTTGATAACGACGTCAAAGCAGATGTTCCAACTCTGCGATGCTTGCTTTAATCCATAAATGGATTTAAGCAGCTTGCACACCTTCCCGCTGCTCCCACTGTCTACGAAGCCCTCTGGCTGAGTCATGTACACGCACTCTTCTAAATCACCATTTAGAAAGGCGGTCTTAACATCCATTTGCCAGATTTCGTAATCATGATAAGCAGCGATGGCAAGCATGATCCGGATGGATTTAAGCATAGCCACTGGAGAAAAGGTCTCGTCATAGTCCACACCTGGTCTTTGACGAAAACCCTTTGCTACAAGTCTAGCTTTGAAAGTCTCCACTTTCCCATCTACACCAAGTTTCTTCTTGAAGATCCACTTGCTCCCAATGGGTTTTACCCCTTCAGGAGCAACTTCCAAAGTCCATACTTTGTTGGTGTACATGGATTCCATCTCGGACCGCATAGCATCCATCCATTTCACTGAGTCCATACTCGTGATGGCCTGCTCGAAGCTAGTTGGGTCATCATCCTCCATGATGCAATCCTCGCTCCCACCGTCCATGAGAAAACCGTAGTATCTCTCAGGTTGGCGAGGAACCCTACTAGATCGGCGGAGAGGCTGGGGTTCGTCGGGTACTACTGAATCCTCTGGTTCCACTAAATCTTCAGTTTGAGTTTGTGTAGCCGGAATTTCTTCCAGTTCTACCATGTCCCCACTAATTTCTTTTGCAAGAAATTCCTTTTCTAAAAAGGTGGCATGTCGAGAAACAAACACTTTTTGTTCCTCTGTATGGTAGAAAAGATATCCATGTGAATGTTTGGGATATCCCACAAACTTACATAGAACTGACCGTGCCTCGAGTTTGTCCGGATTTTGCCTTTTGACATAGGCCGGGCAACCCCATATCTTAACTCGTTTAAGACATGGTCTCTTCCCACTCCATATCTCATATGGTGTGGTAGGTACAGATTTAGATGGAACTTGATTCAATAGGTATGCTGCTGTCTCCAGCGCATAACCCCAGAAGGAAATAGGTAACTCAGCTGTACTCATCATAGAGCGCACCATATCTAATAGGGTGCGATTTCTCCGTTCAGATACACCGTTGTGCTGTGGTGTATATGGAGGAGTCAGCTGAGAGAGAATCCCATTCTCTTTTAGGAAGTCCAGGAATTCATTGCTCAAGTATTCCCCTCCTCGATCAGATCGTAGGATTTTAATACTTTTTCCGGTTTGGTTCTCAACTTCTTGTTTATATTCCCTAAATTTCTCAAAAGCTTCTGATTTGTGTTTCATCAGGAACACATACCCGAACCTAGAGAGATCGTCAGTGAATGTAATGAAGTATGAAGAACCATCCCTGGCATGTGTAGACATGGGACCGCGTACATCACTATGTATCAGTCCCAAGAGTTCGGTAACTCTTTCTCCGTGTCCCGTAAATGGAGTTTTGGTCATCTTTCCTTTGAGACATGACTGGCAAGTGTCATAAGATGAAAATTCAAACGGATTTAAATATCCATCCTTATGCAACTTAGCCAGTCGAGTCGCATTGATGTGACCCAGTCTACAATGCCACAAGAAGGATTCGTTCAGTTCAGAACTCTTCCTCTTGTGTCTGTTTGTTATGCTCAGAACTGTTGATTGGTTTAGAACATAAATGCCATTGCACAACGTGCCTGATCCAACCAACTTTTGGTTATGGAAAATGTTCATAACATTATCCTGTAATACAAAATTATATCCCTCTTTACTTAATAAAGAAACCGATATAATGTTGCATATCAGGTTCGGCATGTAATAGCATTCGTTCAGAACCAATGTATTACCAGTTGGTAATACAAGGTGATATTCCCCGACAGTCTTAGCTGCAACAATTACACCATTTCCGACTCTAATGTCTTTATCACCTTCTCCAAGTTCTATACCTTTCCTAAGCCCATGTAACTGATTACATATATGGGATCCTGACCCGGTATCTAATACCCAGGACGTAGAGCAAATGGAGAAACAGTTCTCTGTAACGAACACACCCGAAGAAAATGCATCAACATGTACTTTCTTCATTCGGGTGGCATGGGAATCCTGGTATTCCCCTATTTCCTGTTCATTCCTATAACTCTTATAAGATAGAACGGAACCAACGTT
Organism: Agapanthus africanus; assembly: GCA_030015575.1. NCBI lineage: Eukaryota > Viridiplantae > Streptophyta > Magnoliopsida > Asparagales > Amaryllidaceae > Agapanthus > Agapanthus africanus. The sequence continues at coordinate 523,222,232 of CM057337.1, forward strand.
CCCCAGCACAGTATAACATGCGGGTTCGGTCAATACATCCATATTATTATCTTTATTAAGGCATGAAATGGTCGCTACCTGGAGAGAGAGAGAAGAAAACACTTTAGCGTATGCTCGTACAAGATCAGATTGGTTATTATCTTATCTAATCAGGATGGCTTCCACTGCTTTTTATCAAATCTTCCTTCAAACCCTAAAAGGAAAGACTAGCCGGGATTAATTACACACTACAAGTTCGCCAATCTTTCAGCCAGGCCAGTGTCGGTACTTTGAGGGAGGTCCCCCGTGCTTTCGCACGAACCTAATTACTGTAAACCTCGTTTTCCCAGAGGCGTAACCTCGTTAACACCTTTCTAGACACCTACTTGATCGGCTAATTGTAATGTGTAAAACTCTCCCAGGAGTAACTCTTACTCGCAGTGGGTATCGGGATCCAACTATCTCATAGAAGGTATGCAATCTCATTGCAAATTTCAACACTTGAAATTCCCGATAATATTTTGCCCCTAGTGTCCTATGACCTTGACAAAGGCCAACAAATCACAGGATGCTAGTCAAGTTCAACCCGTCATTTCTTGATTGAATCAAACCCACCCGCACGACCCTTGACAAAGGCCAACAAGGTCGTACGACTACCCTGAAACAATCTGCATCATATGCATAAGCAGATAATCACTATTTAGCTACCGCACACTACGCCTTGACAAAGGCCAACAAACGCAGCACGAATACTAAACAGTTCTTATCTGAAATGACGGAGGGCTACGACAGGTTTTTCTGAAAACCTATTGCGTAATGAACTTGATATCGTTGTAGAATCAAATGGAGTTTTGAAATGGAGTGATTTTGAGGCTTTTCTAGTTTTGCTAAAGGGGTCACTCCCGGTGAAGGGATCGTCGGCCCTTTCCTCGTCGAATGAGGTGCGGGACATATCATATATATCACTGTGCAAAGCAGAAACTATAAAAGCAATCAAAAACAAACCGAGTGTGTAGCATCTGCCAGTTATTGCTAAAGGAGTCACTCCCGGTGAAGGGATCTCGGTCCTTTCCTCATCGAATAAGGTGCAGGGTATATCATATATACCGCTATGCAAAGCAAGAACTGTAGCTACCTGTTTTGTTTAAAATCTGATTCTACAACATCTTAGGTTTCTTTATCTTTCATTAATCACATTAATGAAGTCCCATCATTTAAATACCTAAACATCACAGATAGATATAACGTACACTTATGCCATCCGCATTCGCCTCGATGTCCCCTCGTGCACCGTTAGGTTAGGTAACTAACGACAGAGCAGGGCAGGGCTAGCGCGGGTGTAAAACATAAGTAACGTCTATATAATATATCAAATATACTATATGCTATATCCATCACAAAGTCACAACACATATATCGTAGCAGAATCAACATATGAAATATTGAATATACTAGGACGTCCGTGTTTTCAATACGAGCCAGTATAAAACACGGATTCCACGGTCGTGATGAATAGCCAATCCCACACCCCTAGACCCCTACGAGAGCGGCAAGCAACCCTGCCAATTCTAGGGTTAGGAGACCCGGACTCGACTCCTCGAGTTGGTCTCCCACTGGACCCCAGAACCCGGTTACTTGTGCTCCCCTCCTTGGGTCTATCCTAATGCGGAAAAGTAAATAATATACAAAAGGTGACATCTTCCGCTACCTGGAAGTGCCCCAAATAAAAGAATATTACATACAAGTTTTTACATGAATGAAAATGAAAAACACTCATCTCACATAAAAAACCCCGGCTATTCAAACACGACGATCCAATATAACATATCCAGCAACACATAACATCATATGTCATCAGCGTAAGTAAATATGCGCATCCCAATTGTCGTTGACATATAGCAACGAAACCGGCGATATCACATATTACACTTACGGCCACAGAAAAGAAAGTGTAAAATTACAACAATTGGAATCCGCAACCTCTTTAGACATCACATGCCTAACAGTTACAAACCCCGCATTTTAGTCTCATTATCGAAAACTCTTTTCAATATCATATGGGACTAAACTGCTAGATTTATAACATTCATCCAGTTATCTCATAACTGTTTGTGAATTCCAATTATTGTATCACATTCCAGATAAACAGAAAATGTTAAACTTTTCGATCGAACAGTCGAATACCCAAGTTTTCCGATACAGCTCAACACATGAAATAAGTCTAACAACATTCAGTTCGTGCCTCAGTACCGACGGTCCAGCCGTAGAAGGGTCAAGCCAACGCCTCACATGTGGCACGCCGTACTGCCCCAAACCCGAAGGTTCAAAGGGCAGTTTAAGACGGTCACATAATCGAGTTAAGGTTTGTTGTCTTCTAGAGGGTCCATCGCGTTACTTGCACTACTTAGAACGTCGTTAAACTACGGAAAAATCCAACACTTGGAAATTTCCCGACAGGGGAAAAATTGGGTATTTATATCCGGTCGAACTTTTTAACATATTCTAAAAATTATCCGGAAAAACACAAAAGACGAAATTTGATAATCCGATCGAAATACCGAATCCCCAAAACAACCCTGGAAAATTCAACTCTTGAATAAACATTAAAAATTCCCAGGAAAACCACCACAGAAAAATGAGAATTACTGTGAAAATTAAAATGCACAAAACGACAAAGCCGCCGCGCATCCGCCGCACGAGCCATGCTCGGGCCGCGGATCCGCGGCTCTTTGATGGAATTAGTCCATCGAAATTCACAGTAACTCTTAGATTAGCCTGCTGATTTTTCTGCATATTTTTAATGTGGAAAAATCCCCGATTTTAGAAAAAGGACAGAGAGCATTATAGATTTGGTGTTTCGGGTTCGTTCGGACTTCAAATCGCGTCTAGACTTCGCCTAAGGCTCTAGCTAGGCTCTGATACCACTGTAGGGTTCCTAGGCACACAGTAGAGGTCTCACAAGGCATCAACCATGCCATTTTACAAAAAAAATGGTGCCGAGAAACCCTAGACTACGGATCGTTGCTAGAAATCTAGGCGAAAAGCAAAACTAGTTAACTATTTAACTAGAAGTTGAGATGCTACAACCTTTGTAGATCCGGATATCCACTTGCTTAGCTCCATGTGGTCATCCCCTCGCTGTCCATCACGAACCTCGGACTCTCGCGACGGCTTCATCGGAGAAGTGAGCGGAATAGTTCGACGGCTTCGTGTCAAAGACGATCTACGTCGAGGTTGCACTAGTTCAAGCTCCGACTTCACCAAGTAGTGAAACTTGTGAAGAAAACACCCGAAACCACTTGGCAAGAGGTAGAGGATGAAGAAATAGGAGGTGGGTTCACTTTAGATTTGGATTTCTCTCACTAGATCTCAAGTTGCCATTAAAGTAGCAAGCTTTTCTTTTGAAGAAGAAGATGAAGAAGATGATAGAATATGATAAAAGTCTTAATCAAAATAGAAAAGAAAATGATCTTTATCATATCCTAACCATGGTCAAGAGTAGAGAATTGACCATGGTTAGTGGGAGTGGTTAGGTTTAAGTATGAAGACAAAATAGCATCATTAGTAAATGCTTCATGAAGCTTCACCATTCTTCATGATAAATGAAGCCATTTTATTTTCATAAAAACCAATTAATAAATAATGAATGGATTAAATAATGAGTGAATAAAACATAAACCCTAACCACTCTCATAACCATGGTTCAATTCTTTTACCCAAAGTCAAGTCAACATGCATCATCAAACATGATACAATCATGTGCACAAAACATATCACATATACAATGTGCACATCAAGTGAGAAAAATCCGTTTAAAGTGAACCAATACTAGTTAATGCAAAATAATATATCAAATATATAATTATACATTAAATCATTAAATCAACACTTGATTCAATGATCCGGTCATGTCGCACATAACCGACTAGTATACAATGCATCGATTTATCGAATCAATGATTCGATAACTAGGTCATATCGAATATAACCAATCGAAACATATATCGCGAGAATGAAATGCGGTATCACATACACGCATTATTCTCGGTCCTGCACATATCTCATATGCGCTCCTATTTCGTTTTCGCTTGAGCTAAGAAACCTCTGTGTAGGACTCTAAAGACTCGTCAATACGCCGGCAGCAGATGATGATCATATCAAGCACCCACAAGCCGCAAGCGGTCTGCTAAACGTAACGGCCACCCGGGTATTGAGCGATCAGAAGATCGACGAGCTAGCCCGCTCACACTCCTGCGAATCCGACCAGTAACACTTACCGTACAGTCCGATCTCTTCGTTTGATATGTCGCATATCAGGTCTAGGGGTGGTAAACGTCAGACCCCAATAACCCGATAAGTCATGCCGATGCGAGGCTCGTAACGGGTCGAGAAACTACTGGTAACACTTACCAGCAAATCTCTGATCAGCCCTGGCCAGGGACTTCCCTGTTACGGCCAATCGAGCACTGCGCAACATCAACCTCCAATACCGGGAGAGACGAAACCCCTCCTATCGCTCATTGCCTCCATGTGACTCGGGACTGTACCCAAAGACCACCGTTTTACACGCCCTCATGGACGTGGTAAGGTGGAGATCAAAGCACAGTGGGAATCACACAAGACTTCATGACGATCTCGGGTCTACAGACTAACATGTACAAGTGTCACCTGAGAATTGCCATCTGACGTGAGGTATAATACCATCTGGGAGTTCTCGGCGAGTCCGTCCAGTGTACCCAGTCTCCACTGAGCACCCGTATACCATCTCTGATGTCAAACACCAATGGATATGGGATCATCCATCGCCCATCACATGGGTCGAGAAGCGTATACGCTAGTCTACTCTGGTATATCGATGCCCCGTCTCGATACACCCACGACTAGGGACCTTGAAGGATGTACTTATGGACTACCATGTCCCCACTAGTATGATCTGCATCATAGTCCAGGTAGTCAAGTACACATCCTAAGGGCTTTACCAACATGTAACTATAAGACAGTATAAAGAGACTAGTGTACACGTTAAGATAAAGGGCAACCAGATAGCATACTATCATATCGAGCAAGAAAGTCATCTTTATATATGTCCAAGCATCCAATATAATATACAACATCTGTACAATACTGGCCTCTAGGGCATACATACAACTAACACTAGGTATGTGATACCGGATCAGGATCCCGCATATATAATCTGTTACATGGGCTACAGAAAGGTAGAGAACTGAGAACGGGTGATAAGTTTCATGAGACAGAAAATGGTGCAAGTGTTGCAGCCAAGTCTGTTGGTCACTGTCACCCTGTATTACCAGAATACATTGATTCTGAACGAATGTAGTTAGATACCAAACCTGATATACAAAATCATATTTGTCTCTTTATTAAAGAAATGATAAAATTTTGTATTGTTGGATAATGTTTTGAACATTTCCTATATCAAAAGTTGATCGGTTCAGGCACGTTATCTAAAAGCATTAATGTTCTAAATCAAACTACAGTTCTTAGTATACAGAACACACACAAGAGGAAGAGTTCAGAAATGAACGAATCCTTCTTGAGGTATTGTAGACTAGGTCATATGAATGCGACCTGACTAGCTGAAGTTACATAAAGATGCATATTTAAATTAGTTTAAATTTACATCTTGTGAAACTTGCCGGTCATGTCACAGAGATAAGATGACCATAGCTCCGTTTATTAGAAACAGAGAAAGAGTTAGTGAACTCTTGGGATGATACATACTGATGTATGAAGGTCCCCTGTCTACACATGCCAAGACCGGTTCTTTATACTTCATTACATTCTCTGATGATCTCTCAAGATTCAGACATATATTCCTGTTGAAATACAAGTCCGAACCTTTTGAGATATTCACAGAATATAAATTAGAAGTAGAGAACCAAAACGGATATAAGTATTATGTCCTTTGATGAGATCAAGAAGGAGAATACCTGAGCACGGAATTCCTGGACTATTCTAAAGGAGAATGAGATTCTCTCTCAGCATTACTCCTTCGTATACACCATAGCACGATGGTATATCGGGGCGGAGAAAAAGCACCCTATGTGATATGGTGTGCTTTATGATGAGTACTACTGAGTTTCCTATTTCCTTTTAGGGAGTTATGCACTTATGAAGTTACATACCTATTGAATAGGGTTCCGATCAAATCAGAAACCTACCATTTCATATGAGATATGGAAAGGGAAGAGCCCATCTCTTAAGTCAGTTAAGATTTGGGGTTGTCCAGCCTATGTCTAAAAGCATAATCCGGACAAGCTCGAGGCAAAGTCAGTTCTGCAGAAGTTTGTTGGATATCCCAAGCATACTCAAGGGAATATCTTCTACCTAACCGAGGAACAAAATTTTTTTGTTTCTCAGCATGCCACCTTTGTGAAATGGAATTTCTTGTGAAGAAATTAGTGGACATGAGGTAGAACTGGAAGGAGTTCCAGCTATACAAACTACAGCTGATGATTTGGTAGAACCGAAGGATTCAATAGTTTCCAACGAACCTCAGCCTCTCCGCCGATCTAGTAGGGTTCCTCACCCACCTGAGAGATACTTCTGTTTCTCTATGACAGTGGGAGCGAGGATTGCATCATGAGATGATGACCCAACTAGTTTCGAGCTGTCCATCAGGAGTGGGACTCTGTAAGAATGGCTGGATGTTTATCGATCTGAGATGGAATCCTTTTACACCAACAAAGTATGGACTTTGGTTGCTTTATCTAAAGGGTTAAATCCCCATCAGGAGCAAGTATATCTTGAGAAGATTACTTGGTGTACATGGAAAAGTTGAGACTTTCAAAGCTAGACTTGTTAAAGGTTTGCATCATTGACCAGGTATGGATTGTGATGAAACCTTTTCTAAGTACCTATGCTTAAGTCCATCCAGATCCTACTTGCCATGGCAACATACCATGACTACGATATCTGGCGGTTGGGTGTCATGACTGCTTTTCTAAATAAAGATTTAGAAGAGAGAATCTATAAGTACACAGTCAGAGGGCTTCGTAGACAGTGGGAGCAGCGGAAACGTGTGCAAGATGTTTTATGTGATAAAGCAGGCATCGCGGAGTTGGAACATCTGTTTTGATGTGGTAGTCAAAGAGTTTGACTTCATCAAAATGGTAGATGAACCTTGTATATACAAAAAAGGTAGTAGGGAGTATGGTGGTAATCCTCGTAGAGTACGTGGATGACATACTCTTGATGGGGAAGGAGTTTCCTATGCTACGCTCGATCAATCTCCGCTTATCACAATGATTCTCCATATAGGATCAAAGTGATACCTACTAAATCCTGGGTTTTGGATCTATGAGATAGATCTGGTTGGATGTTAGAATACTCACTAGTTGTAGTGAAATGGTATCAATTGATCCTGGGGAGAATCACTGGAAAGGTTCCAGGGTGATATCGACGACTGAATATCAGTCGCAGGCATTGTCTTTACCCTCAGTGGAGGGACGGTATGTTGGAAGAGTTCCAAGCTAGATACCGTGGCATACAAGACGATAAAGGCTGGATACATCGCTACTTAAGATGCTACCAAAGAGGCAGTCTGGATGTATATTAGTTCATGAGATGAACTTTGTTCCCTCCATTGTGTGACAATGGAGTTGTGGCTTATACCAAGGAACGCCCGTCCCATCAGTGATCCAGACATATTTTAAGGCAAGTGTCACCTGATCATGGAGATGGTTGATCTCCAGGGGATCGAGGTTAGGAGAGTAGACTCAGAGGACAACACGGCGGATCCACTCACGAAGGCCTTTACCCAGAGAGAGACTAATTATGGGATGGTTGAGTATGAGATACTACAACCACTGTTATCAAATGGCTCTAGTGCAAGTGGGAGATTGTTAGTTATATGTATGCCCTAGAGGCCATTACTATACATATGATGTGTATTGTAGTGGATGCTTGGACTTATATAGGGAGGACTTTCTTGCTCGACATGATAGTATGCTATCTGGTTACTCTTTACCTTAACGTGTATACTGATTGTCCCTCTGTTACATGTTGGTAAAGCCCTTAGGATGTGTACTTGACTACCTGGACTATGATGCGGATCATACTAGTGGGGACATGGTAGTCCATAAGTACATCCTTCAAGGTCCCTAGTCGTGGGTGTATCGAGACGGGGCATCGATATACCAGAGTAGACTAGCGTATACCTTCTCGACCCATACAGATGGGTGATGGATGATCCCATATCCATTGGTGTTTGACATCAGAGATGATATACGGGTGCTCAGTGGAGACTGGGTACACTGGACGGACTCGCCGAGAACTCCCAGATGGTATTATACCTTACGTCAGATGGCAGTTCTCTGGTGACACTGGTACAGGTTAGTCTGTAGACCCGAGATCGTCATAGAGTCTTGTGTGATTCCCACTGTGCTTTGATTTCCACCTTACCACGTCCAAGAGGGCATGCAAAACGGTGGTTTTTGGGTACAGTCCCGAGTCACATGGAGGCAATGAGCGATAGGAGGGCTTTCGTCTCTCCCGGTATTGGGGGTTGATGTTGCGCTATGCTCGATTGGCCATAACAGGTAAGTCCCTGGCCAGGGCTGGTTTAGAGATTTACTGGTAAGTGTTACCAGTAGTTTCTCGACCCGTTATGCGCCTCATATCGGCATGACTTATCGGTTATTGGGGTCTGACATTTACCACCCCTAGACTTGATATGCGACATATCAGACGAGGAGACCGGACTGTACGGTAGTGTCACTGTTAGGCTTTTTGCAGGAGTTGGAGTGGGCTTGCTTGCTGATCTTCTGATCGGTCAATACCCGGGTAGCCGTTACGTCCAGCTAGTACCGCTGACGGCTTGTGGGTGTTTGATATGATCATCACCTACTGCCGGCGTATTGACGAGTCTTTAGAGTCCTACATAGAGGTTGTACTGGCTCAGGAGAAACGAGATAGGGGCGCATATGTGATATGTGCGAGACCGAGTATAATGCGTGTATATGATACCGTATTTTATTCTCGCGATGTTTGTATCGATCGGTTGTATGCGATATAACCTAGTTATCGATTCAAGGGTTGATTCGATAAGTCGATACATTTGATATTAGTCGGTTGTATGCGATATGACCGTATCGTTAAATCAAGTGTTGATTTAATGATTTAATGTATAATTATATATTTGATATATTACTTTACATTAACTAGTATTAGTTCACTTAAGATTGATTTTCTCACTTGATGTGCACAAGTTGTATATGTGATATATTTTGTGCACAAGATTTCATCATGTTTGATGATACATGCAAACTTGGGTGTGTGTATGACTTACACCATGTTTAAGATAATGGATTAGGTTTTTATTTATTAAGTAATTCAAAATGGTGGCTTTCTTTGTTTGGGCTTGAAGCTTCATGAAGCTTTTAAGCATCTTTGACAAAGTCTAACCATTTTGTTTTGCTTGAGATTTTCCTTAACCTAACCCATTAACTTAAACTAGAGTTTAGTCTCTACAAAGGTTAACTCACCCATGGTTGCATTATGATAGACTTCACTTGATAATTCATTTTATATTGATTATTCTTTTTCTTCTTCTTGAAGAAAAGGAAAAAGCTTGCTAGAAATTTTCAAGTGAAGATTAAGAGTGAGAAATCAAAATCTAAAGAGAACCCACTTCCTATCTCATCATCCTCTACTAGACTAGCATTTTAGTTTAGGGTGTTTGCTTCACTTATTCTTGAGTTAGTGAACTAGAATCTTGAGTCCGTATTCCCTCGACGTAGATCATCTTCGGCATCGAAGACTTCAAGCGATCCCATTGCAATTTCCTCAAGGAGCCGTCTGAGAGTCCTGGAGTTGGATGATCGCAGCGAAGGGACGTCATCACGGAGCTTTGGAAGTGGAGGACCAGACCTACAAAGGTTGTAGTCCCTTTCTTTTAGTGTAAATGTGATTTACTTGCTATCTTTTTCACCTAAACTCTAGTATACGATCTTGCTTCGGGTTGTTCGGTACCTAAAATTTTTAATCTGGCATGGTCGATGCCTTGTAGATGTAAGTCCACGTTGCCAACCCCGGTTCTTGCGGGGAGGCGGAAACGGTATAAAAGACAAATTTTTAGCGCATGGGGCAACATGGACTAACAAAGTCGGGATCTTTTCTAAACTAAACTAGCGAGAAAGCTAAAGAGAGGTAGCTACTCGGAAAAGAGGTTATACCTAACTTGAACTCCTTCTTCTTGAAACCTTTGTAGGGGTTTGATGGTGCTTTCCTCGTCGCCTTCTTCCGTCAAAGATGGATCCACCTGAGGGTTCAACCTTCGGGCTCTTTCTCGAACTTTGAGTGAACTAGGATTTTTGGCTTGCTAAACCTCTAACCCTAGAGTGGGTAGAGAGTGGCTTTGGGGTGTTTTTATCTCGAGGAGATGGATTCTCAACACATGAGAAGGGAGCTCCTTGAACTAGAGGAGGAGGAAGAAGAAGAGAGGAGAGAGAAGAGTTATGATAGAATGAGAGCTTTTCATTTTACAACCATAACATAATAAGAAATGAATTATCAAAATTAATAATAATAATGTAAATGAAATAGTTGATGGATGGTTTGGAATGACCATTATCATTACACACATTAAATGATTTTGCTAGAATCAAAGAGCATCTTTGATATGTAATGATGATGGTCAAACTTTCAACTATGGTCAACTAGTCAACCTTGGTCAACAAGTCAACAAACCCAACCATGAACAATTTCATTTAATTAATATTATTAATTGATATATCATAAATCCATTAGGGTTTGGAAAAAGACGACTGTCAACTGTGCATACGCACCCATTCCGAAACCCTAATGAAAATCCTCTTCCTCCGCCTCAATCAACTGTGCATACACACCCGCATTCTTGTTCCGAGGAACATGAATACTATGAGATAAAATCAACCCCAAAACATATACCAGTATCTGGCTCAAACCAGAGCCTGCTAGTATTATCTGTCCGGACTCCAAACGTGCACAAGTGTGCGGATGAGAACGAACCCTGTCGCAAAACCATGCGACCTCTACTCTGTTTTGCCCAGAGGCGAATAGCCCTCTGTGTGGGACTCTAAAGACTCGACATTACGCTGGCAGTGCGTTTAACCACAGACCGTAAGCGGCACTAGCTGTGCGTAACGGACCCCAGGTAGATGCCGATAAGAAGACTGACGAGGTGAACCCCATCTGAACTCCTACTGAGTCTGAATGTGACAGTCTCCGTACAGTCTGGTCTGTTCGTCTGATACATCGTATGTCGGGCCTAGGGGGGCGGTAAACGTCAGTCCCCTAATAGCGGTACAAGTCGAGTCGGAGTGACGCCCAAAACACCTTGAGATAACACTGGAAGCCTACCAGTATATCTCGCTTGCCCTGGCCAGGGACTACTCGTGTAATGGCTCTCCTAGACACAGCGCGATGTCAACCCCCAATACCGGGAGAGACGAATCCTGTCTAACCGTCACTGCCTCCAAGTGCTTCGGGACTGCACCCAACTACCACCTGTTTGCACGACTCCTTTGAGCCGTGGTAGAGTAGTAATCAAAATACAGTGGGAACACACTCGAGGCGAAGTGCCAGTGTCAAGTCAGCGGACTAAGCTGTACTCATGTCACCTGGGAACTGAAAACTGACGATAGGTATAATACCAACTTGTCAGTTCCCGACGAGTCCTATCCAGTGTACTCGTAACCTAACGAGCACCCGCATACTATCTCAAGTACGACGTACTGACGGCTGTGGGACAGACCGTCTCCCACACTGGGATGAGAAGCGCATGCGCCAGTCTACTCCAGAGTATCGATGCCCTGTCTCGATAGTCCTGCGACTAGGGACCTGTATAAGGATGTGCTTATAGATTACCCAGCCCCCACTAGTGTGACTGCCATCACAACACTGGTAATCAAGCAAAGATTCTAAGGGCTCCACTAATGCGTATAGGTGATATGATAAAATAAACACATGTACACATTGAAGTAGAAACAAACCAAGTAGCATACTACTATTTTGAGCAAGATTGTATATACAAGGTGAATATCCTAAGCTTCCATTAAGTAATATACAAACCAGTATGATACAGTAATGGCCTCTAGGGCATATACACTAACAATCTCCCACTTGCACTAAGGCCATGTACTGGCGTATCGAAGATCTATCATCTCGATCAGCCGCTCGAACTGAGTCTGGGGCAGGGCCTTGGTGAATGGATCTGCAGTGTTTTCTTCTGAAGCAACCCTCCGAACCTCGATCTCCTTGTGATCCACGATCTCTCTGATCAGGTGATACCGCCTCAAGATGTGTCTGGATCTCTGATGGGACCTGGGTTCCTTCGCTAAAGCTATAGCCCCGTTGTTGTCGCAATACAGAGGTATTGGATCAACAATGGACGGAACCACCTGAAGTTCTTTCAAGAACTTCCTCATCCAGACAGCTTCTTTTGCAGCATCAGATGCAGCGATGTATTCCGCTTCCATCGTCGAGTCTGCAACGGTTTCCTGTTTGGAACTCTTCCAACACACCGCCCCTCCATTGAGGGTAAAGATAAAACCCGACATAGACTTGGAATCATCCTTGTCACTCTGGAAGCTGGAGTCAGCAAAGGCCTCGATCTGGAGGTCTTTTCCGCCATACACCAAGAACATCCCCTTAGTCCTTCTCAGGTACTTGAGAATGTTCTTTACCGCTATCCAGTGTTTCTCCCCAGGGTTAGACTGATATCGGCTTACCACACTCAGTGCATAAGCTACATCCGGTCTGGTACACAACATTGCATACATTATAGAGCCTACCGCAGAAGCGTAGGGTATAATAGACATGCGATCCCTCTCCAAATCAGTCTTGGGAGACATCTCTTTAGAGAGGGTGATCCCGTGACAAGCCGGTAGGTTACCGCGCTTGGAATCTTCCATACTGAATCTTTTCAGTATGGTGTCGATGTACCTGGACTGTGAAAGTCCTAATATCCTTTTGGATCTACCACGATGGATCCGGATCCCCAGGATGTATGAGGCATCACCCAGGTCTTTCATGGAGATCCTGTGCGACAAGAACCCCTTGACAGATTGTAGCATAGGAATGTCATTTCCTATTAAGAGAATGTCATCCACGTATAAAACGAGGAATACTGCAGTTCTCGCTACAAATCTACTATAGATGCATGGTTCATTTGGATTTTTGATAAAGCCAAATTCCTTGACCGTCTCATCAAAACAGATGTTCCAACTCCGCGATGCCTGCTTTAGTCCATAGATGGACTTAAGCAACTTGCACACCTTTCCGCTGCTCCCACTCTGAATGAAACCCTCTGGCTGGTCCATATAGACACACTCCTCTAAATTTCCATTTAGAAAAGCGGTTTTTACGTCCATCTGCCAAATCTCATAATCGAGGAAGGCAGCAATGGCAAGAAGGATCCGAATGGATTTCAGCATAGCCACTGGAGAAAAGGTTTCGTCATAGTCCAAACCATGTCTTTGACGAAAACCCTTTGCAACAAGTCTAGCTTTATAGGTCTCAACCTGTCCATCTACACCAATCTTCCTTTTGAAGATCCACTTGCATCCTACGGGTTTTACCCCGTCTGGAGCAATGTCCAACGTCCATACTTTGTTGGTGTACATGGACTTCATTTCGGTCCGCATTGCATCCAGCCATTTTACCGAGTCAACGCTCTGAACGGCCTGCTGGAAGCTAGTAGGCTCATCATAATCTATGATGCAATCCTCTCTATCCACGTCTATAAGAAAACCGTAGTATCTCTCGGGCGGATGAGACTGCCTACTACTTCTGCGGAGCGGCGTAGGAATGTCCTGTTCTTTAGAACCCTCTGGTTCCTCTAAGCTTTCAGTAATAGCTCGTGGTTCTGGAATTTCTTCCAGTTCTACTGTGCTCCTACTTATCTGGTTTTCCAAAAACTCAGTTTCCAAGAAGTAGGCATGACGAGAAACAAAAACCTTTTGTTCCTCTTCGCAGTAGAAGAAATATCCCTTGGAGTTCTTTGGATATCCCACGAACTTGCACTGTACTGAGCGTGCCTCGAGCTTGTCCGCATGCTGCTTTTTGACAAAAGCCGGACTTCCGCATGTCTTAATGTGACGGAGATGGGGCCTCTTCCCACACCATATTTCATGGTGTGGTAGACACAGTCTTAGTGGGAACTCGGTTCAAAAGGTATGCAGCTGATTCTAGTGCATACCCCCAGAATGATCGCGGTAACTCAGCGTTACTCATCATGGACCGTACCATATCCAATAGGGTCCGGTTCCGTCTCTCCGATACACCGTTATGTTGCGGAGTGTATGGAGGAGTAAGCTGAGAGAGAATTCCATTCTCTTTTAAGTAATTCAGGAACTCGGCACTTAAGTATTCTCCACCTTGATCCGATCTTAGAATCTTGATACTTTTGCCGGTTTGTTTTTCTACTTCATTTTTATATTCCTGGAACTTTTCAAAGGCTTCGGACTTATGTTTCATTAAGAAGACATAACCGTACCTTGAGAAGTCATCCGTAAAAGTAATGAAGTAAGAATAACCGCTTCGCGCATGTGTAGACATTGGACCGCACACGTCGCTGTGTACGAGTCCCAAGAGCTCGCTCGCTCTTACTCCGTGTCCAGTGAACGGAGTCTTTGTCATCTTTCCTTTGAGACAGGATTGACAAGTGGCATACGATTGATATTCGAACGGATCCAAATATCCTTCTGTATGTAACTTAGTCAACCTTCTCTCATTGATGTGACCTAGTCTACAATGCCATAAGAAAGCCTGATTTATATCTGGAGACTTTCTTTTGTGTGTATTCTGGACATTGAAAATCTGTGGTTGGTTTAATACGTATATACCATTGCTCAGTGTACCTGACCCAATCAGAACTTGATTAAGGTGAATGTTTACAACATTACTTACAAACGCAAATTCATAATCTTCTTTTGAAACCAAAGATACAGAAATGATATTACAAGTTGCGTTGGGTACAAAAAAGCAATTACGTAAAACCAAAACATGTCCATCTGACATTCCCATGTGATAGTCCCCCACGGCTTTAGCATCCATGCTAGCTCCGTTCGCAACTCTGAGGGTCATGTCACCTGCCTTCAAAACCCTACGGTTTCTCAACGCCTGCAAAGAATTACAGATATGAGATCCTGATCCGGTATCCAATACCCAGGAAGTAGAGTTTATCGAAAGACAGTTTTCAATAACATACACACCTGAAGCTGAAGCCGCAACCTGCTTCAGTTCCTGTGTCCTGGCCTTCCAAGCCCTGCAATCTTTCTTCCAGTGTCCACTCTTATGACAATAGAAGCATTCTTCTTTACCCACAAGCTTCCCCGCTATCTTTGTTGCCTTTTCCTTTCCCTTCGTATCCACTTTACTAACACCGCCCCTTGGTTTGGCGGGGGCTTTCTTCTTCTTTCCCTTGGCTTTCGCCTTGGACCTAGAAGAAGATCCTCCTACAAACAAAGTGGGTGTTTCCCTACCTTTCTGTAGGGTGCCCTCTGCGCTCCTCCGCATGTTGAAGAGTTCTGAAAGTTCATCTTCTTTTTCTTGTAAGTTGAAGTTCAGTATAAACTGGGCGTAAGTGGAAGGAAGGGACTGGAGAATCAAGTCCGTATAGAGCTCACTCTCCAACGTGGTCCCAAGTTCTGGGAGCTCCTCAATGTAGCCAATCATCTTAAGCACGTGTTCCGCTACCGATGATCCGACGGCCAATCTTGCCGAAAATAACTTCTTCGACATTTCGTATCTTGCGATACGAGACTGCTCTCCATACAGTTCTTTTGTATGGAGAAATATGGATTCCAGGTCCATATTCTCGTGCCTCCTCTGATATTCATTGTCCATAGAGGCAAGCACGAGGCACTTGGCCTTCGCGCAATCAATCTCCCAAGTCTTACGGATTTCCTTATCCGCGACGCTGGAGGTGGGACCTGGGACGGGGGGAGCTTTGGTGGTAAGAAGATACCCCAGCTTGTCGTAAGTGATTGCCATTTTGACATTCCTGAGCCAATCTTTGTAGTTTGGCCCTGTCAGTATGTTTTTATCTAGAAGTAACTTAAGTCCAGTCATGTTGATTGGTCGCTGCAATTAGGAGAGAGAGAAGAAACACTCAGCACGATGCTCTTACAAGTTTAGAATGGTTTTTAATTTGTCTAAACAGGATGGCTCCCACTGTCTCTCGAATCCCTCCTCAAACCGTAAAGGAAGAATTAGTCGGGATCAATTCCACCGCACAATACTTGCTTAACCGTTCAGCCAGGCCAGTGTCGGTACTTCGAGGGAGGTTTTCCAACGCTTTCGCGAAGTTCCTTAATTTAAGAACCTCTTTTCCCTGGGGGCGTAGCCCCGCTAACACCTTTCTGGACACCTACTAGGTTTATAGCATTGATCGTTTAGTGAGAAATTTCCCGAGGAGTAGCATATACTCACAGCAGGATCGGGATCCAAATATCATCGCGTGATGAAACTGAAGGAATCCTACCAGAATCACCACACTCCAAATGGTATGCAAATCTAGCAAGTTTCAGTACTTATGAAACTCCCGATGTGATTTTTGCTCCATGCTCTTATGACCTTGACTTTGGCCAACAAATCATAAGTCACATGTCAAGTTCTACCCGTCATTCTCCAGGTTAATTTGAATCCACCCGTACCTACCCTTGACTTTGGCCAACAAGGAAGTACGACTGTTCCAAATCAACGCATCTATCTATGCTGTACATGAATATCCAATAGCTACCAATCACTATGCCTTGACTTTGGCCAACAAACACAGTTTGAATACTATTGACTATTCATGTGAAACGACGGAGGGCTACGAATGGTTTTGGCTAAACCGTGAACGTAGTGAACTTGATATGATCGATGGAACGAGATAGCTTTTTAAAAAAGAGTGGCTCAAGCTCCACATTTAAAAGTTAGTTTTGAAAAGAACCGAGTGGTTTTTCGAAAGTGTTCCAACGACTTTTGCTTGGTTTATTATCTTGCATTAGTTCTTTTAATGCGTGATATTCTTGCATTAGTTCTTTTAATGCGTCCCATCATTTAATCCTACCATTGCAGAAAACAACCAAAATATGACGTACGCTTATGCCATTCGCATTCGCCACGGGGTCCCGTCATCACCCGTTAGGTTACTTAACTAACGACAGAGCGGGGGCTGGGCTAGCGCGGCTGTAAAACATAATCAACGCCTAAATAGTTATAAATATATAGCAATGATAGACATTACAGATCACAGATGAATGCATTGGATATACTAGGAATCCGCAATCCTTTCGAGCCTGCAACGAAAAGCGGATTACACGGTCGCGGTGAATAGCCAATACCCCACCCAAGACCCCTACGGGTGCGGCAAACTACCCGCCAAGTACCCCGAAGTGGAGCAACCTCCCTCAACGCCGTGAGTAGGCCACTCGGCACTTCGAGATACCCGGTAGTTTGTGCACCCCTCCATGGGTCTATCCTAGGAGCAAAAACAGTAAAAAGAATTATACAATGACGGCTACAACCCCGACCCGGTTGTGCGGCCATACAAATAATAATATTACATCAATTTACATTTTACAATGAATGAAAGAAAAAGAAACACTCATCTCACATCCATCCCGGCAATTCACCCGCGACAGTCCAACGCATTCATATACACAAACCATCATCAAACACAGATCACAGATATGTATAACCCCGACTAATCGACATATAGCGATTAGCCGACGTTCAATACATATAAACATCACAGATATAACCATTATAGTCAAAGTGTAGTGAAGTTCGATAAAAATACGGATTTATAGGACCCAAAAACAAATTTCTTTTCTGGAAAATCTGGGCACAAATAAACCATCTGAAAAATCCCAAAACCCTACCAGAAGAACACTGCACAAAACCCGATCACGAGAGGATCCCAAACAGCGGCGGTTCCGCGGCAAATGCATACCTATCGCCGCGGAACCGCGGTGGTTTGAGGGAATCAGGCGACCGTTTTTGGTGGGTGTTTTCACAAAACCCTGAGCCGATTTTAGGAGTAAAACTTTTTTTTTTTAGAGCACAAAAAATTTCAACAGAAAGTTAGGGTTTTGATTTTCCGGTTTTTGCGATTTTTCCGATCGAACTTCCATACACTTTACTACTAAGCTAGTTTAAGTTTAGTTAGGCTCTGATACCACTGTAAGTCCACGTTGCCAACCCCGGTTCTTGCGGGGAGGCGGAAACGGTATAAAAGACAAATTTTTAGCGCATGGGGCAACATGGACTAACAAAGTCGGGATCTTTTCTAAACTAAACTAGCGAGAAAGCTAAAGAGAGTTAGCTACTCGGAAAAGAGGTTATACCTAACTTGAACTCCTTCTTCTTGAAACCTTTGTAGGGGTTTGATGGTGCTTTCCTCGTCGCCTTCTTCCGTCAAAGATGGATCCACCTGAGGGTTCAACCTTCGGGCTCTTTCTCGAACTTTGAGTGAACTAGGATCTTTGGCTTGGTAAACCTCTAACCCTAGAGTGAGTAGAGAGTGGCTTTGGGGTGTTTTTATCTCAAGGAGATGGATTCTCAACACATGAGAAGGGAGCTCCTTGAACTAGAGGAGGAGGAAGAAGAAGAGAGGAGAGAGAAGAGTTATGATAGAATGAGAGCTTTTCATTTTACAACCATAACATAATAAGAAATGAATTATCAAAAATAATAATAATAATGTAAATGAAATAGTTGATGGATGGTTTGGAATGACCATTATCATTACACACATTAAATGATTTTGCTAGAATCAAAGAGCATCTTTGATATGTAATGATGATGGTCAAACTTTCAACTATGGTCAACTAGTCAACCATGGTCAACAAGTCAACAAACCCAACCATGACACAATTTCATTTAATTAATATTATTAATTGATATGTCATAAATCCATTAGGGTTTGGAAAAAGACGACTGTCAACTGTGCATACGCACCCGTTCCGAAACCCTAATGAAAATCCTCTTCCTCCGCCTCAATCAACTGTGCATACACACCCGCATTCTTGTTCCGAGAAACATGAATACTATGAGATAAAATCAACCCCAAAACATATACCAGTATCTGGCTCAAACCAGAGCCTGCTAGTAATATCTGTCCGAACTCCAAACGTGCACAAGTGCGCGGATGAGAACGAACCCTGTCGCAAAACCATGCGACCTCTACTCTGTTTTGCCCAGAGGCGAATAGCCCTCTGTGTGGGACTCTAAAGACTCGACATTACGCTGGCAGTGGGTTTAACCACAGACCGTAAGCGGCACTAGCTGTGCGTAACGGTTCCCAGGTAGATGCCGATAAGAAGACTGACGAGGTGAACCCCATCTGAACTCCTACTGAGTCTGAATGTGACAGTCTCCGTACAGTCCGGTCTGTTCGTCTGATACATCGCATGTCGGGCCTAGGGGGGTAAACGTCAGTCCCCTAATAGCGGTACAAGTCGTGTCAGAGTGAAGCCCAAAACACCCTGAGATAACACTGGAAGCCTACCAGTATATCTCGCTTGCCCTGGCCAGGGACTACTCGTGTAATGGCTCTTCTAGACACAGCGCGATGTCAACCCCCAATACCGGGAGAGACGAATCCTGTCTAACCGTCACTGCCTCCAAGTGCTTCGGGACTGCACCCAACTACCACCTGTTTGGACGACTCCTTTGAGCCGTGGTAGGGTAGTAATCAAAATACAGTGGGAACACACTCGAGGCGAAGTGCCAGTGTCAAGTCAGCGGACTAAGCTGTACTCATATCACCTGGGAACTGAAAACTGACGATAGGTATAATACCAACTTGTCAGTTCCCGACGAGTCCTGTCCAGTGTACTCGTAACCTAACGAGCACCCGCATACTATCTCAAGTACGACGTACTGACGGCTGTGGGACAGACCGTCTCCCACACTGAGATGAGAAGCACATGCGCCAGTCTACTCCGGAGTATCGATGCCCTGTCTCGATAGTCCTGCGACTAGGGACCTGTATAAGGATGTGCTTATAGATTACCCAGCCCCCACTAGTGTGACTGCCATCACAACGCTGGTAATCAAGCAAAGTTCCTAAGGGCTCCACTAATGCGTATAGGTGATATGATAAAATAAACACATGTACACATTGAAGTAGAAACAAACCAAGTAGCATACTACTATTTTGAGCAAGATTGTATATATAAGGTGAATATCCCAAGCTTCCATTAAGTAATATACAAACCAGTATGATACAGTAATGGCCTCTAGGGCATATACACTAACAGTAGAGCTTCATTAGAGTGCCTAGTAACCCTACATATTGGATATAGAATAGTTCATATCTTAACATTGTTAAGGTACGGGGAGTTGTCCGGCTTATGCTTAAAACCAGACTCTGGATAACTCAAGGCACGTTTCTGTAAGGCTGTTTGTGGGTTGACCCGGGCTATGACGTGGGTTGACTTTCTACCATCTGGAAGATCAATTGTGATATTGTTCTTGACTCGCCACAGTTTTAATAAAAATGGATTTTTTCAGAAAACAGAAGTGGGAGTATGGTAGAACTGGAAGTGATTCCAGAACCGCAAACGATTACTGAAAATTTGATAAGAACCTAAAGATTCAATCTAGTTTGACATTCCATTAGGCCACTCCGCAGATATGGTGGGTAACCTCAGGCACCCGAGAGGTACTTCAGTAGCCTCAAGGACGGTGGCAGGGATGTTCTTGTTTACCCAGACTTTCCATTGCTGTTGTTCCAGACTGTGAGACCCGGCAGGAGGATGAGTATGTATCATTTCAGAAAATATAAAATATTATTTTTGGAATTTAATATTAAAATAATATTTTTCCCGAAAACCGTCCGATTTGCGAAATTGGGGTTTTCGAAAAAGGGTATAAATATATACCAATAATTGTGAAATAAATAGAAATTAAATTGATTTATGCATTTAAAAATATATTTAAAGGATTTGGCAATTTTAAAATTTACTATATGCAGTTTCGATAAAAACCTGATGAGTGCACTGCTAATCGCGATTAAGCCAAATCCGCATTTCTACAGCTTTTCATGGTTAGTGCACCATGACATGTTTCATTTGGTTACATGTTATTTCATCTATGGTTTTATATGGGTGTATGTGTTCATTTTGGTGAGAAAAAGAAAAGGTCAAAGGGGAGACATAATGAGGGGTTAGGTGTACTTTGGAGAGAGAAGAGAGAGTGAGTATTAGTGAGAGAGAGAAAGGAGGGCTGCTGCCCAAATTTAATCCCCCACCATTTCCATCACCCTCTTCATCTTCCTCAATTCCTCCACCCTCCACTTAAACCCTAGATCTATCTCCAACCATGCCCCAAAACCCTACACTCCCTTCACAAAACTTAATCCCCATCTCTTCCTCTACGCGATGAACCGAGCAAAATGGGATTTTGACAACGTTGGGAAGTTAGTGCTGCCTAGAGTGGACTAGATGAGGTATAATTTCTTCCCTTTAGATTAGTTTTGTGAGATATCGTGTTTTAGATGTCGTTTTGATGATGTTGCTGACCTACTGTAACTCCGAGCACTCACTGGGAAAACAAACAGTGTGTTAGTGTTGTGCTCAAGACCTGGAGTGTTCACCTGAAACCCTACCCCTTCCCACCGGACATAGGCCGGCGACCATTAGACCAAATACGGCGACCCCGAGTGAATAGGAGAGCTAGGGCTTGGGTTTTGTAGGGTAGTTAGCTAAAGGTGTTTAGGAGTATTTGGTTCTACTTGATTTTTCTGTAATGACTATAGATGAATTCTGGGGACTTTGGTGAGTGTTTGCTTGACCATGGTAACACGATACATGACCTGGACCATAGCCTAGAAACCAAAATATGGATTTGGTAATTTAGTTCATGCCGGTTTGTGAGAAATTTGGGTGTGCAGGGGAATCTGGAGCAAACCGGAGGATTTTTTAGAGTAGCAAACAACTCTAGGGGCCAAATTAGGGTATTAGGAGGCCATCTTGACGAGACGGACCCAACCTGAGCAGGGGGACAAGAGGAGGCCGGTTTTTTTGATGATGTGGCCGGCCACATGGTGACATGGGGTGTCGGGGTTAGTCCAGTAGCTTGTATACATCATATACAGCACTCTAGACTTGTTTGTGCAACTCCTTTTGGCCTGAGTCAAAATATGGAGCACTTTAGTGTGGTTTTTGGCTATGTTTCCGTATTTTGAAATGTTTAGTTTTGATATTTGGATTTGTATTTGGTTGTCGCATGTTTGTACATCGACAACAAGGGTTGTTTGGTTGATTTTGTACGCATATGCTATATGTTCTAACCTATGAGCAACGCGCGTGCCGCTTTGGATTTCAGAACTTGATTTTAATAGCCTTGCGATGTGTGTTGTTATTGTAGGTACCTTCGCGTGGATTCCGAAGCGACGGAGCGAGGCGTCATCAACTTCGGCAAGCGAGGACTACGGTGAGTAGATCTATATCTACCGGGGAAGTCGGGTGGATGGCGTATATCACCCCCGCAAACTTTTGATGGAAAACCGATCTATAAAATATGGTTAGGAAACCTAGATTAGGAAACTAGGGTTAGGATGAGATAGCTATGAAACCATATTAGAAACTAGAGGATAGTTAGAAGTGATATGTTACTACTGTCGTAGGATGACGTTTAGCGATATTACCGCTTAGGGTACTGTAGTACTAGATAGTCGATGTAGATGCGTCATCCGAACCATACCTTTTTCTAAACCAAAGAATCGTATGTATATTTTAAATGTATATCTTGAGGGATGTTATGGATTTTCAAATGATATCTTTTCCTTAAAAACACCGTAACCCCTGTTTTCAAAACTACGATTCACTTTTTTAAAAATCTGATTGTATGGTTCAGGTGTGTTTGTTAGATTAGATACTTATACTTAGTAAAGATAGAATGTTTATGTGAACTCGACATGACATGAAACATAAATGCGATGAAAGAATATAAGACGGATTTGATGATATGATGAGATGATGATATGATGATATGATGGTATACGGATGCGAGTCGATCGAGATGATTTATACCCTGCCGGTCCCCTGATATGAGATTATTGCAGATGTGACCTGGGACATAGGTATATAGGGTTATATATATATATATATATAATGTTGTGAATCATGGATGATAGGCCGTACGTGATTTCTGGCCGTACCCTCATTTGTCGTATAGGAATATAGGATCCCTAGTAGCTTAATACTGCCGTACGATGATTTTCCGTGCGTGATGGGTTTGACTTGATGATTGATCCTTACCCTTGACTAGAGGTTGTCGTACAATGGATTATACCGTACATGATGTTATTGGGCTAGATGCCGATTGATAGATACACCGACTCGGACATATGATAGTTACGTATACCTTATAGCTGTTAGCTGATGATCTACCTTGTGCTACATTCATGATATTATTATTGCATCGCATATACCTGTGATAGTACACCTGCACCATTATCGATGATGCGTATGTTACACGTACACATATTTGCCGGCTCACACACTTCATCATCGATAATTGCCATATCACTACACAGTAGGGTTGCTGCATCATGCCATATATATATTGATACATTCATACTTGCGGATATATACATTTGTATATCCATATTCGTGTACATATATATACATTGATACATTCATACTTGCAGATATATACATTTGTATATCCATATTCGTGCACATATACATTGATACATTCGTACTTGCGGATATACACATTTGTATATCCATATTCATGCACATATACATTGATACATTCGTACTTGCGGATATACACATTTGTATATCTATATTCTTGCACATATACATTGATACATTCATACTTGTGGATATACACATTTGTATATCCATATTCGTGCACATATACATTGATACATTCATACTTGCGGATATACACATATGTATATCCATATTCGTGCACATATACATTGATACATTCATACTTGCGGATATTGTAAGTCCACGTTGCCAACCCCGGATCTTGCGGGGAGGCGGAAACGGTATAAAAATCAAATTTTTAGCGCACTAGGCAACATGGACTAACAAAAGTCGGGATCTTTTCTAAACAAAACTAGCTACCAAGCTAAAGAGAGTTAGCTACTCGGAAAAGATGTTATACCTCACTTGAACTCCTTCTTCTTGAACTCTTTATAGAGGTTGGATGGTGCTTTCCTTGTCGCCTTCTTTCGTCAAAGATGGATCCACCTGAGGGTTCAACCTTGGGCTCCTTTCTCAAACTTTGAGAGAACTAAGGTCTTTGGCTTGCTAGACCTTCAACCCTAGAGTGAGTAGAGAGTGTTTTAGAGTATTTTATCTCAAGGAGAGGTTTCTCAACACATGAGAATGGATCTCCCTGAACTAGAGGAGAGGAAGAAGAAGAGAGGAGAGAGAATGGTTATGATAAAATGAATTGGTTTTTTTACAACCATAACAATATCTAGTGAATTATCAAATTAATAAAATTAATCTAAATGAAAAGTTGATGTAAGGTTTGATAAGACTATTATCATTTCACATTAAATGGTTTTGCTAGAATCAAAGAGTATCTTTGTTGTGTAATGATGATAGTCAATGTTTCAACCATGGTCAACAAGTCAACCTTGGTCAACAAGTCAACAAACCCAACCATGACACATTTTCATTTAATTAATATTATTAATTGATAATTCACAAATTCATTAGGGTTTGGAAAAAGACGACTGTCAACTGTGCAAACACACCCGTTCCGAAACCCTAATGAAAAACCTCTTCCTCCGCCTCAATCATCTGTGCATACACACCCGCATTCGTGTTCCGAGGATCATGAATACTATGAGATAAAAGTAACCCCAAAACATATACTAGGATCTGGCTCAAACCAGAGCCCGCTAGTAATATCCGTCCGGACTCCAAACGTGCACAAGTGCACGGATGAGAACGATCCCTGTCGCAAAACCATGCGACCTCTACTCTGTTTTGCCCAAAGGAGAATAGCCCTCTGTGTGGGACTCTAAAGACTCGACACTACGCTGGCAGTGGGTTTAACCACAGACCGCAAGCGGCACTAGCTGTACGTAACGGTCCCCAGGTAGATGCCGATAAGAAGACTGACGAGGTGAACCCCATCTAAACTCCTACTGAGCCTGAATGTGACAGTCTCCGTACAGTCCGGTCTGTTCGTCTGATACATCGCATGGCGGGCCTAGGGGGCGGTAAATGTCAGTCCCCTAATAGCAGTACAAGTCGTGTCGGAGTGAAGCCCAGAACACCCTGAGATAACACTGGAAACCTACCAGTATATCTCGCTTGCCCTGGCCAGGGACTACTCGTGTAATGGCTCTCCTAGACACAGAGCGATGTCAACCCCCAATACCGGGAGAGACGAATCTTATCTAACCGTCACTGCCTCCAAGTGCTTCGGGACTGCACCCAACTACTACCTGTTTGCACGACTTCTTTGACCCGTGGTAGGGTAGTAGTCAAAGTACAGTGGGAACACACTTGAGGCGAAGTGACAGTGTCAATTCAGCGGACTAAGCTGTACTCATGTCACCTGGGAACTGATAACTGACAATAGGTATAATACCAACCATCAGTTCCCAACGAGTCTTGTCCAGTGTACTCGTAGCCTAACGAGCACCCGTATACTATCTCAAGTACGACGTACTGACGGCTGTGGGACAGACCGCCTCCCGCACTGGGTTGAGAAGCGCATACGGTAGTCTACTCCGGAGTATCGATGCCCTGTCTCGATAATCCCACGGCTAGGGACGTGTATAAGGATGTGCTTGTAGATTACCCAGCCCCCACGAGTGTGACTGCCATCACAACGCTGGTAATCAAGCAAAGATCCTAAGGGCTCCACTAATGCGTATAGTTGATATAATAAAAGAAACACATGTACACATTAAAGCAGAGACAAACCAAGTAGCATACTACCATTTTGAGCAAGATTGTATATACAACTGTGAATATCCCAAGCTTCCATTAAGTAATATACAAACTAGTATGATACAGTAATGGCCTCTAGGGCATATACACTAACAATCTCCCACTTGCACTAAGGCCATGTACTGGCGTATCGAAGACCTATCATCTCGATCAGCCGCTCGAACTGAGTTTGGGGTAAGGCCTTCGTGAATGGATCTGCAGTGTTATCTTCTGAAGCAACCCTCCGAACCTCGATCTCCTTGCGATCCACGATCTCCCTGATCAGGTGATACCGCCTCAAGATGTGTCTGGATTTCTGATGGGACCTGAGTTCCTTCGCTAATGCTATAGCCCCGTTGTTGTCGCAATACAGAGGTATTGGATCAACAATGGACGGAACCACCTGAAGTTCTTTCAATAACATCCTTATCCAGACGGCTTCTTTTGCGGCATCAGCAGCAGCGATATATTCCGCTTCCATAGTCGAGTCAGCAACGGTTTCCTGTTTGGAACTCTTCCAACACACCGCCCCTCCATTGAGGGTAAAGACAAAGCCCGACATGGACTTAGAATCATCCTTGTCACTCTGGAAGCTGGAGTCAGCAAAGGCCTCGATCTGGAGGTCTTTTCCGCCATACACCAAGAACATCTCCTTAGTCCTTCTCAGGTACTTGAGAATGTTCTTTACCGCTATCCAGTGTTTCTCCCCATAGTTTGACTGATACCTGTTTACTACACTCAGTGCATAAGCCACATCTGGTCTGGTACACAACATCGCATACATTATAGAGCCTACCGCAGAAGCGTAGGGTATAATAGACATGCGATCCCTTTCCAAATCAGTCTTGGGAGACATCTCTTTGGAGAGGGTGATCCCGTGACAAGCCGGTAGATTACCGCGCTTGGAATCTTCCATATTGAATCTTTTCAGTACGGTGTCGATGTACCTGGACTGCGAAAATCCTAATATCCTTTTGGATCTATCACGATAGATCCGGATCCCCAGAATGTAGGAGGCATCACCCAGGTCTTTCATGGAGAACCTGAGTGACAAGAACCCTTTGACAGATTGTAGCATAGGAATGTCATTTCCTATCAACAGAATATCATCCACGTACAAAACGAGGAATACGACAGTTCTTGCTACAAATCTACTATAGATGCATGGTTCATCTGGATTTTTGATAAAGCCAAATTCTTTGACTGTCTCATCAAAACAGATGTTCCAACTCCGCGATGCCTGGTTTAGTCCATAGATGGACTTAAGCAACTTGCACACCTTTCCGCTGCTCCCACTCTGAATGAAACCCTCTGGCTGGTCCATATAGACGCACTCCTCTAAATTTCCATTTAGAAAAGCGGTCTTTTCGTCTATCTGCCAAATCTCATAATCGTGGAAAGCAGCAATGGCAAGAAGGATCCGAATGGATTTCAGCATAGCCACTGGAGAAAAGGTTTCATCATAGTCCAAACCAGGTCTTTGACGAAAACCCTTTGCAACAAGTCTAGCTTTATAGGTCTCAACCTGTCCATCTACACCAATCTTCCTTTTGAAGATCCACTTGCATCCTACGGATTTTACCCCATCTGGAGCAATGTCCAACGTCCATACCTTGTTGGTGTACATGGACTCCATTTCGGTCCGCATTGCATCCAGCCATTTTACCGGGTCAACGCTCTGAATGGCTTGCTGGAAGCTAGTAAGCTCATCACTATCAATGATGCAGTCCTCTCTATCCCCGTCTATGAGAAAACCGTAGTATCTCTCGGGCGGATGAGACTGCCTACTACTCCTGCGGAGCGGCGTAGGAATGTCCTGATCTCTCGAACCCTCTGGTTCTACTAAGCTTTCAGTAATAGCTTGTGGTTCTGGAATTTCTTCCAGTTCTACTGCGCTCCCACTAATCTCCTTTTCCAAGAACTGGTGTTCTAGGAAGTGGGCATTACGAGAAACAAAAACCTTTTGTTCCTCTGCGTGGTAGAAAAGATATCCCCTGGTGTTCCTTGGGTATCCCACAAACTTACACAGTACTGAGCGTGCCTCGAGTTTGTCCGCATGCTGCTTTTTGACAAAAGCTGGACATCCCCAGATCTTCAGGTATTGAAGATAGGGTTTCTTCCCACTCCATAATTCATATAGTGTGGTAGGCACAGTCTTAGTTGGAACCCGGTTCAAAAGGTATGCGGCTGATTCTAGCGCATATCCCCAGAATGATCGCGGTAACTCAGCGTTACTCATCATGGACCGTACCATATCCAATAGGGTTCGGTTCCGTCTTTCCGATACACCGTTATGTTGCGGAGTGTATGGAGGAGTAAGCTGAGAGAGAATTCCATTCTCTTTTAAGTAATTCAGGAACTCGGCACTCAAGTATTCACCACCTCGATCTGATCTTAGTGTCTTGATACTTTTGCCTGTTTGTTTTTCTACTTCATTCTTGTATTCCTGGAACTTTTCAAAGGCTTCAGATTTATGTTTCATTAAGAAGACATGTCCGAACCTTGAAAAATCATCCGTAAAAGTAATGAAGTAAGAATAACCGCTTCGTGCATGCGTAGACATTGGACCGCACACGTCGCTGTGTACGAGTCCCAAGAGCTCGCTCGCTCTTACTCCGTGTCCAGTGAACGGAGTCTTTGTCATCTTTCCTTTGAGACAGGATTGACAAGTTGCATAAGATTGATACTCGAACGGATCCAAATATCCTTCTTTATGTAACTTAGTCAACCTTCTCTCATTGATGTGACCCAGTCTACAATGCCATAAGAAAGCCTGATTGATATCTGGAGACTTTCTTTTGTGTGTATTCTGGACGTTGAAAATCTGTGGTTGGTTTAATACGTATATACCGTTGCTTAATGTACCTGACCCAATCAGAACTTGATTAAGGTGAATGTTCACAACATTACTTATAAATGCAAATTCATAACCTTCTTTAGATAATAAAGATACAGAAATGATATTACAAGTTGCATTTGGTACAAAATAACAAGCACGCAAAACCAAAAAATGTCCATCTGACAAACCCAGGTGATAGTCCCCCACGGCCTCAGCATCCATGCTAGCTCCGTTTGCAACTCTGAGGGTCATGTCACCTGCTTTCAAAAACCTACGCTTTCTCAACGCCTGCAAAGAATTACAGATATGAGATCCTGATCCGGTATCCAATACCCAGAAAGTAGAGTTTATTGATAGACAGTTTTCAATAACATACACACCTGAAGCTGAAGCCGCAACCTGCTTCAGATCCTGTGTCCTGGCTTTCCAAGCCCTGCAATTTTTCTTCCAGTGTCCACTCTTGTGACAGTAAAAGCATTCTTCCTTATCCACAAGCTTCCCTGCTACCTTTTTTGCTTTTGCCTTTCCCTTCGTATCCTTCTTACTAACACCGCCCCTTGGTTTGGCGGGGGTTTTCTTCTTCTTTCCCTTGGCTTTTGCCTCGGACCTAGAAGAGGAAGATCCTCGTACAAACAAAGTGGATGTTTCCCTACCTTTCTGTAGGGTGCCCTCTGCACTCCTCAGCATGTTGAGGAGCTCTGAAAGTTCAACTTCCTTTTCTTGCAAGTTGAAATTCAGGATGAACTGGGCGTAAGTGGAAGGAAGGGACTGAAGAATCAAGTCCGTATAGAGCTCATTCTCCAACGTGGTCCCAAGGTCCGCGAGCTCCTCTATGTAGCCAATCATCTTAAGCACGTATTCCGCTACCGATGATCCGACGGCCAATCTTGCCGAAAATAGCTTTTTCGACACTTCGTATCTTGCGATACGAGATTGCTCTCCATACAGTTCTTTTGTATGGAGAAATATGGATTCGAGGTCCATATTCTCATGCCTCCTCTGATGTTCGTTGTCCATAGAGGCAAGCACGAGGCACTTGGCCTTCGCGCAGCCGATTTCCCAGGTCTTACGGATTTCCCTATCCGCGATGCTGGTCTTAGGACCTGGGACAGGGGGAGCTTTGGTGGTAAGAAGATACCCCAACTTATCATAAGTGATTGCTATTTTGACATTCCTGAGCCAATCTTTGTAGTTTGGCCCTGTCAGTATGTTTTTATCTAGTAGTAACTTAAGTCCAGTCATGATGTTTGGTCGCTGCAATTAGGAGAGAGAGAAGAAACACTTTAGCATGATACCCTTGCAAGTTTAGAGTGGTTTTTAATTTGTCTAAACAGGATGGCTCCCACTGTCTCTCGAATCCCTCCTCAAACCATAAAGGAAGAATTAGTCGGGATCAATCCCACCGCACTATACTTGCTTAACCGCTCAGCCATGCTAGTGTCGGTACTTCGAGGGAGGTTTTTCAACGCTTTTGCGAAGTTCCTTAATTGAATAACCTCTTTTCCCTGGGGGCGTAGCCCCGCTAACACCTTTCTAGACACCTACTAGGTTTATAGCATTGATCGTTTAGTGAGAAATTTCCCGAGGAGTAGCATATACTCACAGTAGGATCGGGAACCAAATATCATCGCGTGAAAAAACTGAAGGAATCCTACCAGAATCATCACACTCCAAATGGTATGCAACGCTAGCAAGTTTAAGTACTTATGAAACTCCCGATGTGATTTTTGCCCCATGCTCTTATGACCTTGGCGTGAGGTCAAAATGTCATAAGTCACATGTCAAGTTCTACCCATCATTATCTAGATTAATTTGAACCAACCCATACCTACCCTTGACGTAGGCCAAAATGGCAGTACGACTGTCTCAAATCAACGCATTCTATCTATGCAACAGATAAATATCCGGCAGCTACCAATCACTATGCCTTGGCGTGAGGTCAAAAT
This sequence comes from Agapanthus africanus, assembly GCA_030015575.1. NCBI lineage: Eukaryota > Viridiplantae > Streptophyta > Magnoliopsida > Asparagales > Amaryllidaceae > Agapanthus > Agapanthus africanus. The sequence goes on from CM057337.1 coordinate 523,252,906, forward strand.
ACATAGCTTGAATACTACCGAATATTTAACTGAAATGATGGAGGGCTACGAATGGTTTTGGCGAAACCGTGAACGTAGTGAACTTGATATAATCGATGGAACGAGATAGCTTTTAAAAGGAGTGGTTCAAGTTCCGCATTTAAAAGTTTAGTTTTGAAAAGAACCGAGTGGTTTTCAAAGTGTTCCAATCGACTTTTGCTTGGTTTATTTTCTTGCATTAGTTCTTTTAATGCGTCCCATCATTTAATCCTACCATTGCAGAAAACAACCAAAATATGACGTACGCTTATGCCATTCGCATTCGCCACGGGGCCCCATCATCACCCGTTAGGTTACTTAACTAACGACAGAGCGGGGGCTGGGCTAGCGCGGCTGTAAAACATAAGCAACGCCTAAATAGTTATTATATATAAATATATAGCAATGATAGACATTACAGATCACAGATGAATACTTTGGATATACTAGGAATCCGCAATCTGTTCGAGCCTGCAACGAAAAGCGGATTACACAGTCGCGGTGAATAGCCAATACCCCACCCAAGACCCCTACGGGTGCCGCAAACTACCCGCCAAGTACCCGAAGCGAAGCAACCTCCCTCAACTCCATGAGTAGGCCACTCGGCACCTCGAGATACCCGGTAGTTTGTGCACCCCCTCCATGGGTCTATCCTAGGAGCAAAAACAGTAAAAAGAATTATACAATGACGGCTACAACCCCGACACGGTTGTGCGGCCAAACAAATAATATTACATCAATTTACATATTACATGAATGAAAGAAAAAGAAACACTCATCTCACATCCACCCCGGCTATTCACCCGCGACAATCCAACGCATTCATATACACATACCATCATCAAACACAGATCGCAGATATGTACAATCCCCACTAATCGACATATAGCGATTAGTCGACGTTCAATACATATAAACATCACAGATATAACCGTTTAGTCAAAGTATAGTGAAGTTCGATCAAAAAATACGGATTTATAGGCCCCCAAATACAAATTTCTTTTCTGGAAAATCTGGGCTGAAATAAACCATCTTAAAAATCCCAAAACCACAACCTAAGAACACTGCACCAAACTCGGTCATGAACCGAGTCAAAACGGCCGCGGTTCCGCGGCAATGGGTATACTTTTGCCGCGGAACCGCCGCGCTTTGAAAGGATCACTCGACCGTTTTTGGTGGGCTTCTTCACAAAACCCTGAGATTATTTTTGGAGTATGATTTTTTATTTTTAGAGCAGAAAAAATTTTAACAGAAACTTAGGGTTTTGCATGTCGTAGTTTTGTGATTTTTCCGATCGAACTTCTATACACTTTACTACCTAACTAGTTTATGTTTAGTTAGGCTCCGATACCACTGTAAGTCCACGTTGCCAACCCCGGTTCTTGCGGGGAGGCAGAAACGGTATAAAAATCAAATTTTTAGCGCACTAGGCAACATGGACTAACAAAAGTCGGGATCTTTTCTAAACAAAACTAGCTACCAAGCTAAAGAGAGTTAGCTACTCGGAAAAGATGTTATACCTCACTTGAACTCCTTCTTCTTGAACTCTTTGTAGAGGTTGGATGGTGCTTTCCTTGTCGCCTTCTTTCGTCAAAGATGGATCCACCTGAGGGTTCAACCTTGGGCTCCTTTCTCGAACTTTGAGAGAACTAAGGTCTTTGGCTTGCTAGACCTTCAACCCTAGAGTGAGTAGAGAGTGTTTTAGAGTATTTTATCTCAAGGAGAGGTTTCTCAACACATAAGAATGGATCTCCTTGAACTAGAGGAGGAGGAAGAAGAAGAGAGGAGAGAGAATGGTTATGATAGAATGAATTGGTTTTTTTACAACCATAACAATATCTAATGAATTATCAAATTAATAAAATTAATCTAAATGAAAAGTTGATGGAAGGTTTGATAAGACTATTATCATTTCACATTAAATGGTTTTGCTAGAATCAAAGAGCATCTTTGATGTGTAATGATGATAGTCAATGTTTCAACCATGGTCAACAAGTCAACCTTGGTCAACAAGTCAAAAAACCCAACCATGACACATTTTCATTTAATTAATATTATTAATTGATAATTCACAAATTCATTAGGGTTTGGAAAAAGGCGACTGTCAACTGTGCAAACAAACCCGTTCCGAAACCCTAATGAAAAACCTCTTCCTCCGCCTCAATCATCTGTGCATACACACCCGCATTCGTGTTCCGAGAAACATGAATACTATGAGATAAAAGTAACCCCAAAACATATACTAGGATCTGGCTCAAACCAGAGCCCGCTAGTAATATCCGTCCGGACTCCAAACGTGCACAAGTGCGCGGATGAGAACGAACCCTGTCGGAAAACCATGCGACTGTAAGTCTACGCTAGCGCCCTGGCCGTCTACAGACGCCAAATGCGGAACAAAAACTTTTAAACTGGCGCTATCGTATACTTTAACCCGGATCTGCCATTATTGCTAAACTAACAAACTGTAAAGAGTGTAGAAAGGTTATACCGAACGATCCGAGTCCTTCGTTCTTTAACCATCATCCCACGCTCCGTTGCGGCTGCTCCGATCTCGTCGATCTCCGATATCCTCGTCGAGGTGACACCACATCACCGATTCTTTAAACGGGCTCCCGCCTCTGGCTCGAGGCAACTCGATCGTCAAGTTTGCTAGAAGAGACAACCAAGATTGATGTAGAGAATGAGTAGATGACTTTGTCTCACTTCGTCCAAAACTGTGGACGATCGGTTAATGAAGTTGCCGTGGAAATCGGGTGATGGAATGAAATGAACTGTAAAATTCCATACACCCCGAATACTATCATAATCTTTTCTAACCAAAATGAAACATCAAGTGAAGTGAGGAGGAGAGAGAGGGCCGGCCATTTTATATGATGGAGGGAGGTGACCGTAGGAGCAAGAGAGTAAGCTTAAGCAAAATATCATATGTTAACACAAACTAAATATCTTGCATAAAGATCTTAAGCAAAACAAGAATGTAATGAAATCAAAGCATGAGTCACTTAGCCTTGTCACAAATTCTAGAACCTTCTAGAACCTTCTAGAAGCACGACTCACTCTCATCCAAGATAAGGTAAATCCGCCTTTAACCAAATGTTAAAAGACGGCTGATAGAAAACAGGAAACTGGCAACTTCCAAAAGTGATCCTGAAACGACTTTCAGGATAACCCCGTAACTGTATAAATATACCCGCATTTGTATTATGACCGAATACAAATGCAACTGAGACAAAGATATTATACCTACTCAATATAATACTCGGATCCGGCTTAAACCAAAGCCGACCAGTATCATCTGTCCGAAAATCGACACGTGCGTAAACGCACGTGCATTTTCCGAACCCTGCCATAAAACCATACGGCCTCTACAACGTTTCGCCCGAAATTGGGAAACTGTCTGTGGGGGACTCTAATGACTCTTCAGTACCCTGGCAGTGGGTTTAACCACAAACCGTCAGCTGCACTAGCTATGCGTAACGGTTGCCCACGGACTGACCTCAAGGGAGACTGATGAGCGAACTCAAGGGTGGCCGATGAGCTGACACATCCAGAAACCCTACTGAGCCTAACAGTGACCATGTATATACAGTCCGGTCCGTTCGTCAATGAGTATCGCATATCCGCCTAGGGGGCTAGTAACGTCAGACCCCCAGAAGCAGTATAAGTCGTGTCGGAGTGTAGCCCAATAACACCCTGAGATACTACTGGAGTACCTACCAGTAAATCTCCTGCCACGGCCGTGGGCTATGTGTAATGGCTCTCCTAGACACAGCACGATCTCGCCCCCAATACCGGGAGAGACGAATCCCCTGCCGATCCGCTCACGTGCCTCCATATGGCTCGGGACTGTACCCAAAAGCTACCTGTTTGCACGACTCCTTTGAGCCGTGGTAGGGTAGAAATCAAAGCACAGTGGGAACTCACACGAGACAAATGACGACCTCAGGTCGATGAACTAACCTGTACACATGTCACCAGGGAACTGCTATCTGACGGTAGATATAGTACTAACTAGCAGATTCCCGGCGAGTCCTGTCCGGTGTACTCATAACCCAATGAGCACCTGTATACATCTTAGGTGATCCAACTGACACCAGTGGCTTGTGAGACCGGCCACCGCCCCTCGTCGGGGTCTCGACTGTATACACTAGTCTACTCCGGAGTATCGATGCCCTGTCTCGAAACTCCCACGACTAGGGACCACAATTAAGGATATGCATATAAACTACCCAACTCTCACGTATATGATCGCCATCATACTGTTGGTAGTAAAGCAAGATCCTAAGGGCTCTATCAAAGTGTAACATGCAATCAGTCACCTGAACATGTACACGACTGATAAAGGCAAACCAGATAGTATACTATCATCTCGAGTAAGACTGTCCTACCGGGATAGGTCCTCCGCAATCATTGCAATCACGTACCTGCGATCCAATAATTGACTATGAGGGCACTATCTCCAACAGCGACCTCTACTCTGTTTTGCCCAAAGGTGAATAGCCCTCTGTGTGGGACTCTAAAGACTCGACACTACGCTGGCAGTGGGTTTAACCACAGACCGCAAGCGGCACTAGCTATACGTAACGGTCCCCAGGTAGATGCCGATAAGAAGACTGACGAGGTGAACCCCATCTAAACTCCTACTGAGCCTGAATGTGACAGTCTCCATACAGTCCGGTCTGTTCGTCTGATACATCGCATGGCTGGCCTAGGGGGCGGTAAATGTCAGTCCCCTAATAGCGGTACAAGTCGTGTCGGAGTGAAGCCCAGAACACCCTGAGATAACACTGGAAACCTACCAGTATATCTCGCTTGCCCTGGCCAGGGACTACTCGTGTAATGGCTCTCCTAGACACAGCGCGATGTCAACCCCCAATACCGGGAGAGACGAATCCTATCTAACCGTCACTGCCTCCAAATGCTTCGGGACTGCACCCAATTACTACCTGTTTGCACGACTCCATTGAGCCGTGGTAGGGTAGTAGTCAAAGTGCAGTGGGAACACACTTGAGGCGAAGTGACAGTGTCAAGTCAGCGGACTAAGCTGTACTCATGTCACCTGGGAACTGGTAACTGACGATAGGTATAATACCAACCATCAGTTCCCAACGAGTCCTATCCAGTGTACTCGTAGCCTAACGAGCACCCGTATACTATCTCAAGTACGACGTACGGACGGCTGTGGGACAGACCGCCTCCCGCACTGGGTTGAGAAGCGCATACGCTAGTCTACTCCGGAGTATCGATGCCCTGTCTCGATAATCCCACGACTAGGGACGTGTATAAGGATGTGCTTGTAGATTACCCAGCCCCCACGAGTGTGACTGCCATCACAACGCTGGTAATCAAGCAAAGATCCTAAGGGCTCCACTAATGCGTATAGGTGATATAATAAAAGAAACACATGTACACATTAAAGCAGAGACAAACCAAGTAGCATACTACCATTTTGAGCAAGATTGTATATACAACTGTGAATATCCCAAGCTTCCATTAAGTAATATACAAACTAGTATGATACAGTAATGGCCTCTAGGGCATATACACTAACAATCTCCCACTTGCACTAAGGCCATGTACTTGCGTATCAAAGACCTATCATCTCGATCAGCCGCTCGAACTGAGTTTGGGGTAAGGCCTTCGTGAATGGATATGCAGTGTCATCTTCTGAATCAACCCTCCGAACCTCAATCTCCTTGCGATCCACGATCTCCCTGATCAGGTGATACCGCCTCAAGATGTGTCTGGATTTTTGATGGGACCTGGGTTCCTTCGCTAATGCTATAGCCCCGTTGTTGTCGCAATACAGAGGTATTGGATCAACAATGGACGGAACCACCTGAAGTTCTTTCAAGAACTTCCTCATCCAGACGGCTTCTTTTGCGGCATCAGCAGCAGCGATATATTCCGCTTCCATAGACGAGTCAGCAACGGTTTCCTATTTGGAACTCTTCCAACACACCGCACCTCCATTGAGGGTAAAGACAAAGCCCGACATGGACTTGGAATCATCCTTGTCACTCTGGAAGCTGGAGTCAGCAAAGGCCTCGATCTGGAGGTCTTTTCCGCCATACACCAAGAACATCTTCTTAGTCCTTCTCAGGTACTTGAGAATGTTCTTTACCGCTATCCAGTGTTTCTCTCCAGGGTTTGACTGATACCTGCTTACTACACTCAGTGCATAAGCCACATCTGGTCTGGTACACAACATCGCATACATTATAGAGCCTACCGCAGAAGCGTAGGGTATAATAGACATGCGATCCCTTTCCAAATCAGTCTTGGGAGACATCTCTTTGGAGAGGGTGATCCCGTGACAAGCCGGTAGATTACCGCGCTTGGAATCTTCCATATTGAATCTTTTCAGCACGGTGTCGATGTACCCGGACTGCGAAAATCCTAATATCCTTTTGGATCTATCACGATAGATCCGGATCCCCAGAATGTAGGAGGCATCACCCAGGTCTTTCATGGAGAACCTCAGTGACAAGAACCCTTTGACAGATTGTAGCATAGGAATGTCATTTCCTATCAACAGAATGTCATCCACGTACAAAACGAGGAATACGACAGTTCTTGCTACAAATCTACTATAGATGCATGGTTCATCTGGATTTTGGATAAAGCCAAATTCTTTGACTGTCTCATCAAAACAGATGTTCCAACTCCGCGATGCCTGCTTTAGTCCATAGATGGACTTAAGCAACTTGCACACCTTTCCGCTGCTCCCACTCTGAATGAAACCCTCTGGCTGGTCCATATAGATGCACTCCTCTAAATTTCCATTTAGAAAAACGGTCTTTACGTCCATCTGCCAAATCTCATAATCGTGGAAAGCAGCAATGGCAAGAAGGATCCGAATGGATTTCAGCATAGCCACTGGAGAAAAGGTTTCATCATAGTCCAAACCAGGTCTTTGACGAAAACCCTTTGCAACAAGTCTAGCTTTATAGGTCTCAACCTGTCCATCTACACCAATCTTCCTTTTGAAGATCCACTTGCCTCCTACGGGTTTTACCCCTTCTGGAGCAATGTCCAACGTCCATACCTTGTTGGTGTACATGGACTCCATTTCCGTCCGCATTGCATCCAGCCATTTTACCGAGTCAACGCTCTGAATGGCTTGCTGGAAGCTAGTAGGCTCATCACTATCAATGATGCAGTCCTCTCTATCCCCGTCTATGAGAAAACTGTAGTATCTCTCGGGCGGATGAGACTGCCTACTACTCCTGCGGAGCGGCGTAGGAATTTCCTGATCTCTCGAACCCTCTGGTTCTACTAAGCTTTCAGTAATAGCTTGTGGTTCTGGAATTTCTTCCAGTTCTACTGCGCTCCCACTAATCTCCTTTTCCAAGAACTGGTGTTCTAGGAAGTAGGCATTACGAGAAACAAAAACCTTTTGTACCTCTGCGTGGTAGAAAAGATATCCCCTGGTGTTCCTTGGGAATCCCACAAACTTACACAGTACTGAGCGTGCCTCGAGTTTGTCCGCATGTTGCTTTTTGACAAAAGCTGGACATCCCCAGATCTTCAGGTATTGAAGATAGGGTTTCTTCCCACTCCATAATTCATATGGTGTGGTAGGCACAGTCTTAGTTGGAACCCGGTTCAAAAGGTATGCGGCTGATTCTAGCGCATATCCCCAGAATGATCACGGTAACTCAGCGTTACTCATCATGGACCGTACCATATCCAATAGGGTTCGGTTCCGTCTTTCCGATACACCGTTATGTTGCGGAGTGTATGGAGGAGTAAGCTGAGAGAGAATTCCATTCTCTTTTAAGTAATTCAGGAACTCGGCACTCAAGTATTCACCACCTCGATCTGATCTTAGTGTCTTGATACTTTTGCCTGTTTGTTTTTCTACTTCATTCTTGTATTCCTAGAACTTTTCAAAGGCTTCAGATTTATGTTTCATTAAGAAGACATGTCTGAACCTTGAAAAATCATCCGTAAAAGTAATGAAGTAAGAATAACCGCTTCGTGCATGCGTAGACATTGGACCGCACACGTTGCTGTGTACGAGTCCCAAGAGCTCGCTCGCTCTTACTCCGTGTCCAGTGAACGGAGTCTTTGTCATCTTTCCTTTGAGACAGGATTGACAAGTTACATAAGATTGATACTCGAACGGATCCAAATATCCTTCTTTATGTAACTTAGTCAACCTTCTCTCATTGATGTGACCCAGTCTACAATGCCATAAGAAAGCCTGATTGATATCTGGAGACTTTCTTTTGTGTGTATTCTGGACGTTGAAAATCTGTGGTTGGTTTAATACGTATATACCGTTGCTTAATGTACCTGACCCAATCAGAACTTGATTAAGGTGAATGTTCACAACATTACTTATAAATGCAAATTCATAACCTTCTTTAGATAATAAAGATACAGAAATGATATTACAAGTTGCATTTCGTACAAAATAACAAGCACGCAAAACCAAAAAATGTCCATCTGACAAACCCAGGTGATAGTCCCCCACGGCCTCAGCATCCATGCTAGCTCCGTTTGCAACTCTGAGGGTCATGTCACCTGCTTTCAAAAACCTACGCTTTCTCAACGCCTGCAAAGAATTACAGATATGAGATCCTGATCCGGTATCCAATACCCAGGAAGTAGAGTTTATTGATAGACAGTTTTCAATAACATACACACCTGAAGCTGAAGCCGCAACCTGCTTCAGATCCTGTGTCCTGGCTTTCCAAGCCCTGCAATCTTTCTTCCAGTGTCCACTCTTGTGACAGTAAAAGCATTCTTCCTTATCCACAAGCTTCCCTGCTACCTTTGTTTCTTTTGCCTTTCCCTTCGTATCCTTCTTACTAACACCGCCCCTTGGTTTGGCGGATGTGACAGTCATAGGTTTGACTTCATCAGAATATGGGATGGATCTGTTAAGAAGGTAGTAGGGTGTGATGTCCTGGTATTTGGGTGACATACACAGAGTAGGAATTGAAATTCCTATACTACGGTCGGCTATACTTTGGTTGTCACACAGTGGTTTCTCCACTAAGGACTTGGATATTATATCGGATATTCTGGTTACTAGATCTATGGTTTTAGATCTAGATTTGGGAGGTGTCCCAATCAGGATACTTAGACAGCATTCTAAAGGTATTTAGAATGGATGACTTCTGGCATGGTGGTGTACCTGCTGGTGATGGAGTCACCCTCTCTAAAGGTGTCTTACAGACTGAAGGGGAGAGGGATGTGCATGATTGGCAGATCACTTGCTTAGGCAATTGAGTCAATCATGAGATGTCAAGTACAACACCAGATGTTGTTTTTGCAGTAGATGCAATAAGTTGATATTGATCCAATCCTGGAGAAATATTCGGAAGAAGTTTTAGAACATAAGTGGATGTTCTAGGGATATGATAACAACAGCCTCTTTTAGGAGACAGTTATCATTCCAGGCTTCCAAGGTGACCTGGATGACAGAGTGGCTGTCAGAGTTATAGTTTTCCCTCTTACGAGGGGCAGTATTTTGGACAGGTGGTCCAAGCGGATACTGAGGGAGGCATGGTGCAGGATACTGATTGTTTTCAGTTGGCGATACAGTCTAAGAAGTTTGGATTTGGAGTTCATTCATGAACTAGGTCCCATCAGATATCCAGAAATATTCTAAGACAGGTATTGCTCATTTTGGGAGATGGCTTTCTCCGCGAACTTGAGATAAAGAGAGACATAGAAAGAAACATCAGGGTGGATCCACTAACCGAGACTATTCCTCGAACGCAATAGTTTCGCAAATGGGTTTTGTGAGGCTGATTAGTAGAGGAGTTGGGTGTTCGGTATCACACGGGCTGTGAGTATGCGACATCGCAATAATTAGCCTTGAGTGCAAGTGGGAGATTGTTGGATATAGTGCCCTCAGAGTCAATTATTGGATCGCAGGCATGTGATTGCAATGATTGAGTGAGGATCTATACCAGTAGGACAGTCTTACTCGAGATGATTGTATACTATCTGGTTTGTCTCTATCATCGTGTACATGCTTTAGGTGACATTCTGGTTCACTATTACACGTTGATGGAGAATAGTATGCTACCATGGTTTGTCTTTATCATCATGTACTGCTTTAGGTGACCTTACAGGTCACTATTGCACGCAGATAGAGCCCTTAGGATTCTTGCTTGACGACCAGCAGTATGATGGCGATCATATACGTGGGAGCTGGGGTCTATAAGCACATCCTTAAAATGTCCCTAGTCGTGGGAGTTTCGAGACTGGGCATCGATACTCCATTAGTAGACTAGTGTATACAGTCGAGACCCCGACGAGGGGCGGTGGCCAGTCTCACAAGCCATTGGTGTCAGTTGGTTCACCTAAGATGTATACAGGTGCTCATTAGGTTATGAGTACACCGGACAGGACTCGCCGGGAACATGCTAGTTGGTATTATACCTGACGTCAGATAGCAGTTCCCTGGTGACATGTGTACAGGTTAGTTCATCGACCTGAGATTGTCATTTGTCTCGTGTGAGTTCCCATTGTGCTTTGATTACTACCCTAAAACGGCTCAAAGGAGTCGTGCAAACAGGTTTTAGTTGGGTACAGTCCCGAGCCACATGGAGGCAGTGAGCAGATCGGCAGCGGTTCGTCTCTCCCGGTATTGGGGGTGAGGTCGCGTTGTGTCTAGGAGAGCCATTACACAAAGCCCTCGGCCGAGGAAGGAGATTTACTGGTAGGTATTCTAGTAGTATCTCAGGGTGTTCTGGGCTACACTCCGACACGACTTGTACCGCTTTTAGGGGTCTGACTTTTACCAACCCCTAGGCCCGCCATGCGATGATCATAGACGAATGGACCAGACTGTACGGATATTGTCACCAACAGGCTCAAAAGGGTGTCAGGATGAGTTCGCTCATCGACCTCACTTTTGGTCAATACCTGGTAGCTCATTACATACAGCTAGTACCACTGACGTGCTAGTGGTTAAATCCACAGCCAAAGTATTGACGAGTCTTTAGAGCCCCCCACAAACAGTTTCTCAAGTTTCGGGCGAAACGTTGTAGAGGCCGTATGAAATATGGCAGGGTTCGATCATATACGTGCGGTATTGCACGGATCATGATCGGACGGATCATACTAGTGGGCTTTGGTTTAAGCCGGATCCTAGTATTAGATTTGTTGGATTACTTTAGTCTCATCGCATTCGCATTCGGTCGGAATGCGGATGCAGGTATGTATATACAGGTGAGGGGTATCCTTGTGATCCGTCACGAGTTTACTTTAGATGTTGCTGTATCTTTTTACTGTTGTAAACATTTGGGTTAAAGTTTACAAATGGAAATTATGAGCTAGAAACCATCATTTTATGCATTAAATGATACATGTACTTCATGGGTGAGTCATGGTATCATTTCTTATGCAAATATCACATTATGTGATTGATTAGTGGGTTGATTTGATGAGAGGAGAGAGAGGGGCAGCCAAGGTTATGGTGAGCTCTTGTATTTCTTTTTCTAACTCTCTCTCATATTATCATTCTAACACAAAAGAAGAGAGAGAGGAAACTCCTTCTTCTTCCTCTTTCTTCTCTAGCTCAAATCTCTATTAATGGAAACACCTCTAACCTTCATCCAAATCAATGGATGCAAGAGACAAAGTGATCACAAACATTCTCTACATCACCTTGGGCACGTCGGGTAGCACACTTCGTGCCCGAGTTGCTTCGGATGAAGCGAGAGCCCGTAAAAAGACTCGTAGATGTGGTGCCCTTTCCGACGAGGAGATCGAGACCGGAGTTGCCGCGAGGAGCTTGGGATGGTGGCCAAAGACCGAAGGACACGGATCAATCGGTATAGCTTCCAACCCTCTCTCTAGATAGCTAGTTGTAGGTTAATGGTTCGATCCGGGATTTAAGCATACGATAGCGTCGGTTTTCTAGTTAAGAAAAATTTTCGTTTCCGCATTTTGGCCTCGGAAAGACAGCCGGGGCGCTACCGTAGCCTTACATTCTCCTGCGAATCCAACCAGTAACACTACAGTACAGTACAGTCTCTTCGTCTGTGTCGCATATCTCGCCTAGGGGTGGTAAACGTCAGACCCCAGTAGCTTGATAAGTCGTGTCGATATGAGGTCTATAACAGTTCGAGAAACTACTGATAACACTTACCAGTAAATCTCAGCAACCCAGGCCAGGGATTTCCAGTTATAGCCAATTGAACACAGCGCAACATCAACTACCTATACCGGGAGAGACGAAACCCCTCCTATCGCTCATTGCCTCCATGTGATTCGGGACTGTACCCAAAAGCCACCGTTTTGCACGCCCTCTTGGACGTAGTATGATGGAAATCAAAGCACAGTAGGAATCACACAAGACTCTATGACGATCTCGGGTCTACAGACTAACCTGTACCAGTGTCACCAGAGAACTGCCATCTTACGTGAGGTATAATACCATCTGGGAGTTCTCGACGAGTCCGTCCAGTGTACCCAGTCTGCACTGAGCACCCGTATACCTTCTCTTATGTCAAACACAAATGGATATGGGATCATCCATCGCCCATCATATGGGTCAAGAAGCGCATACGCTAGTCTACTCTGGAGTATCGATGCCCTGTCTCGGCACTCCCACGACTAGGAACATTTGAAGGATGTACATGGCGACTACACTGTCCCCACTAGTATGATCTGCATCATAGTGCTGGTAGTCAAGTACTCATCCTAAGGGCTTTATCAACATGTAACATAGAGACAATCAGAGTACATGTTAAGATAAAGAGTAACCAGATAGCATACTATCATGTCGAGCAAGAAAGTCCTCCCTATATATGTCCAAGCATCCACTACAATATACAACGTATGTACAGTAATGGCCTCTAGGGCATACATATAACTAACAATCTCCCACTTGCACTAGCGCCATCTGTTGTAGTATCTCATACCCAACAATAAGCTGTGGTTGAAGTATCTCATACTCAACCATCCCATAAAAGTCTCTACTGGGAAATAGGCCTTTGTGAGTGGATCCACGCTGTTCTCCTCTGTGTCTACTCTCCTAACCTTGATCTCCCTGGAGATCAACCATCTCCATGATCAGGTGGTACTGCCTAAGAATATGTCTGGATCTATGATGGGACGTGGGTTCCTTGGCATAAGCCACAACTCCATTGTCACACAATGGTAGGAACGAAGTTCATCTCATGAACTTATATATTTATCCAGACTGCCTCTTTGGTAGCATCCTTGGTAACGATGTATCTTGCCTTTAATCGTTTAGTAAGTCACGGTATCTAGCTTGGAACTCTTCCAACATACCGTCCCTCCACTGAGGGTAAAGACAATGCCTGCGACTGACATTCAGTCGACCTTATCACCCTGGAACCTTTCCAGTGATTCTCTCCAGGATCGATTGATACCATCTCACTACAACTAGTGAGAATCCTAACATCCAATTAGATCTATCTCATAGATCCATAATCCAGGATTTATGAGGTATCACCTTGATCCTATAGAGAATCTTTGTGATAAGCGGAGATTGACCGAGCGTAGCATAGGAAACTCCTTCCCTATCAAGAGTATATCATCCACGTACTATACGAGGATCACCACCATACTCCCTACTACCTTTTTGTATATACTTGGTTCATCTACCATTTTGATTAAGTCAAACTCTTTGACTACTACATCAAAACAGGCGTTCCAACTCCGCGATGCCTGATTTATCCTATAAAACATCTTGCTCACGTTTCCGCTGCTCCGACTGTCTACGAAGCCCTCTGGCAGTGTACTTATAGACGCTCTCTTCTAAATCACTATTTAGAAAAGCAGTCATGACACCCAACCGCCAGATATCGTAGTTATGGTATATAGCAGCGGCAAGTAGGATCTGGATGGACTTAAGCATAGCTTCAAAAGTCTCAACTTTTCCATGTACACTAAGTAATCTTCTCAAGATATACTTGCTCCTGAAGGGAATTTAACCCTTCAGATAAAGCAACCAAAGTCCATACTTTGTTGGTGTCTAAGGATTCCATCTCAGATCGCTAAGCATCCATCCATTCTCACAGAGTCACCACTCCTGATGGCCTGTTCGAAACTAGTTGGGTCATCATCTCAAGATGCAATCCTCTCTCCCACTGTCATAGAGAAATCGAAGTATCTCTCAGGTGGATGAGGTACCCTACCAGATCGGCGGAGAGGCCGAGGTTCGTTGGAAACTATTGAATCCTCCGTGTTTACCAAATCATCAGCTGCTGTTTGTATAGCTGGAATTCCTTCCAGTTCTACCCCATGACCACTAATTTCTTCACAAGAAATTCCCTTTTTCTCAAAAAAGTGGTATGCCGAGAAATAAAACATCTTTTGTTCCTCGGTGTGGTAGAAGATATTCCCTTGCAAATGCTTGGGATATCTAACAAACTTCCACAGAACTGACCTTGCCTCGAGCTTGTCCGGATTTTTCTTTTGACATAGGCCGGACAACCCCAAATCTTAACATCCTTAAGAGATGGGCTCTCCCCATACCATATCACATATGGAGTGGTAGGCATCTGATTTGGTTGGAACCCTATTCAATATGTATGCAACTTCTCAAGTGCATAACCCCAAAAGAAAATAGGTAACTCAGTAGTACTCATCATAGAGCACACCATATCACATAGGGTGCGTTTGCTCCGCCCCGATACACCGACATGCTGTGGTGTATTCGGAGGAGTAATGCTGAGAGAGAATCTCATTCTCCTTTAGAATAGTCCAGGAATTCCGTGCTCAAGTATTCTCCTCCTTGATCACATCAAAGGACATAATACTTATACACGTTTTTGGTTCTCTACTTCTAACTTATATTCTGTGATTATCTCAAAAGTTTCGGACTTGTATTTCAACAGAAATATATGTCTGAATCTTGAGAGATCATCAGTGAATGTAATGAAGTACAAAGAACCGATCTTGGCATGTGTAGACAAGGGACCTTCATACATCAACATGTATCAATCCCAAGAGTTTACTAACTCTTTCTCTGTTTCCAATAAACGGAGCTGTGGTCATCTTATCTTTGTGACATGACTGGCAAGTTTTTACAAGATGTAAATCCAAACTAATTTAAATATGCATCTTTATGTAACTTCAGCTAGTCGGGTCGCATTGATATGACCTAGTCTACAATGCCTCAAGAAGGATTTGTTCATTTCTGAACACTTCCTCTTGTGTGTGTTCTGTACATTAAAAACTGTAGTTTGATTTAGAACGTCTATGCTTTTAGATAACGTGCCTGAACCGATCAACTCTTGATATAGGAAATGTTCAAAACATTATCCAACAATACAAAATTATATCCTTCTTTCCTAATAAAGAGACTGATATGATGTTGTATATCAGGTTCGGTATCTAATAACATTCGTTCAGAATCAATGTATTCTGGTAATACAGGGTGATAACTGCCAACAGGCTTGGCTGCAACACTTACATCATTTCCAACTCCTGAAACTTATCACCGGTTCTCAGTTCTCTACCTATCTGTAGCCTATGTAACAAATTACATTTGCGGGATCCTGATCCGGTATCTCATACCCAGGACGTAAAGGATACTGAGAAACAGTTCTCGGTAATGAACACACCCAAAGAAGATGCATCAACATTCACTTTCTTCGTTTGGGCGGCACGGGAATTCTGCTAATTCCCTATTTCCTGCTCTGTCTTATAACACTTATAAGTTGGAGCGGGACCAATGTTCCTTAGCGCAGTATAACAAGCGGGTCGGTCAAAATATCCGTATTATTATCTTGATTAAGGTGTGACATAGTCGCTGCCTGGAGAGAGATAGAAGAAAACACTCAGCGTATGCTCTTGCAAGATTAGATTGGTTATTAATATATCTAATCAGGATGTCTCCCACTGTTTTAGTCAATTCTTCCTTCAAACCCTAAAAGGAAAGACTAGCCGGGATTAATTACACTCTATAAGTTCGCCAATCTTTCAGCCAGGCTAGTGCCGGTACTTTGAGCGAGGTTCCCCGTGCTTTCGCACGGACCTAATTAAAATAAACCTCGTTTTCCTAGGGGCGTAACCCCGTTAACACCTTTTTAGACACCTACTTGATCGGCTAATTGTAATGTGTGTAAGTACATGTTGCATGCTCCCACAACTCTTGTGAGGCGGTGGAAGTGATAATCGAAAATTTTCTTTGCATACAACACATACTTTCAAAAGATTTTGTCTAAAACATAACTAGAAAACCCTAACTAGAGATTTTATCTACTATGTTAGGGATTATACCTTGATGATCCGGTCCTTCGGGTCTTCTTTGATGATCTCCTTGGCTTCTTGGATGTTGTCGGTGTGCTCGATCTTCGGCCACCCCAAGACTTAGATGATCCACGCGAGAGTTGTCATGCAAGCTAAAACCCTTCTCAAGAGCTAAACCTAGAGATCAAGTTTGCTAAACATGATCACTAGGATGATGTAAAGATTAGTGTATTGAATTATCTTTGATCCTTGGCTTTTGATTCACATCTCATGTGATTGTTAAAGCAAGGAAGAAGAAGGAGGAGAGAAGAAGGAGAGAGAAAGAGTTTGTAATAATGAGAAAATTCAAGCATGAGAAAATGATATATTCAAATGGAAATAATTGAAGCATGGAATATAAAATTAGCACCATACTTCAATAGTAACTCCAAAAAGATTAAAATATAAAACAACCCATTCTCACAACCATGCTTGGACTTTCTAATTTCCACCTCATTTATCAATTTTCATAAAATAAATAATGTATTATGAGGTGGCATCTTCTAGAAGGTATTCTTGTAACAATTAAAAGAATACCCATCCTCCGTATACCGTATACCCGTATCCGAATTCCAAAAAATACGAATACCAATAATCCAATAATATAATACCGGTATCCGGCTTAAACCAAAGCCTACCTATTATCGTTCCTATTATTATTCCTGTAACAATTACACGAACATAATCGAAACCCTGCCGTAATACCTTACGACAGCCGTAACAACTTACGGCCACTACATCTTTCGCCTGAACGAGGGAACCCTCTGTGTGGAACTCTAAAGACTCGACAGTACGCTGGCAGCGGGTTTAACCACAAGCACATCAGCGGCACTAGCTGTGCGTAACGGCTACCCAGGTACATAACGAAAAGGTGGCCGACGAGCGAACTCATCACAACCCTAATGAGCCTGCAAGCAACACTTACCGTACAGTCTGGTCACTTCGTCTGATACGTCGCATATGAAGTCTAGGGGTGGTAAATGTCAGACCCCAGTAACTTTATTAGTCATGCAGATTTACGGCTCATAACAGTTCGAGGAACTACTGATAACATTTATCAGTAAACCTCGAGAACCCTGGCCAGGGATTTAGGTGTTATAGCCGATCAAACATAGCGCGACATCAACTCCCTATACTGGGAGAGACGAAACCCCTCTTATCGCTCACTGTCTCTATGTGATTCGGGACTGTACCCAAAGTCCACCTGTTTGCACGACTCAATAAAGCCGTGGTAGGGTGGAAATCAAAGTACAGTGGGAAGCACACAAGACTCTATGACGATCTCGGGTTTACAGACTAACCTGTACAAGTGTCGCCAGAGAACTACTATCTGACAATTGGTATATATACCATCTAGGAGTTCTCGACGAGTCCTGTTCGGTGTACCCATTCTCCAATGAGCACCTGTGTACAATCTTTGATGTCAAACACCAATGGTCGTGGAATCAACCATCGCCCCACAGGGTCAGGAAACGTACACACTAGTCTAACTTGGTAATACCGATGCCCTGTCTCGATATACCTTCGACTAGAAACTATTAAGGCTATGCTTATAGACTATTCAGGCCCCACTAGTATGATCTCATCATAATCCTAGTAGTCAAGTATAATCCTAAGGGCTTCATCAACATGCATATAAAGATATCAAATATAACACAAGATGAAGATAAACCTGATAGCATACTAACATTTGGAGCAAAGATTGTTTCTGTACATATACATGCCTAGTATCTTATACAATACAGGCCTCTAGGGCATACATATCTAACAATCTCCCACTTGCACTAAGGCCTGTAGTTGATGCAATAAGTACCCACTGTCTGCACTAGAACCAGTTGCCGGCGTACCGCATGCCCAACAGCTCGAACAGTTTCTCAAACTGGACTTGAAGGATGGCCTTGGTGAATGGATCTGCTGTGTTGTCTTTCGTGTCTACTCTCCGTACCTCGATATCCTGGCGATCCACTATCTCCCTGATGAGGTGATACCGCCTCAAGATATGTTTGGATTTCTGATGGGACCTTGGTTCCTTTTCCAAAGCCATGGCTCCATTGTTATCGCAATACAGAGGTATTGGATTAGCAATGGATGGAACCACCTGAAGTTCAGAAATGAACTTCCTCATCCAGACTGCCTCTTTTGCGGCATCATTAGCAGCAATATACTCAGCTTCCATCGTGGAGTCAGCGACGGTATCTTGCTTGGAACTTTTCCAACATAGCGCCCCTCCATTTAGGGTAAATACAAACCCTGAGATGGACTTACTATCATCCTTGTTGCTCTGGAAGCTGGAGTCGGTAAATCCCTCCATCTGGAGATCTCCATTACCATACACCAAGAACATTTCTTTAGTTCTTCTCAAGTACTTCAGAATGTTCTTCACAGCAGTCCAGTGTTTCTCCCCTGGGTTAGATTGATACCTACTTACTGCACTCAGTGCATAAGCTACATCTGGGCGAGTACATAACATCGCATACATTATAGATCCTACTGCCGAAGCGTAGGGTATAATGCTCATGCGAGCCCTCTCCTCATCAGTCTTTGAAGACATCTCTTTGGAGAGGGTGATCCCATGACAAGCGGGTAAATTACCCCTCTTGGAATCTTCCATACTAAACCTCTTTAGTATGGTGTCAATGTATCTCGATTGGGACAATCCCAATAATTTCTTAGATCTATCTCTATAGATCTTAATCCCCAGAATGTACGAGGCATCGCCCAGGTCTTTCATGGAGAACTTCTGCGATAAGAATAGTTTGACCGATTGTAGCATAGGAATATCATTTCCTATCAAGAGAATGTTGTCCACGTACAATACGAGGAATGTAACAGTACTCTCTACAATCCTTTTATAAATACATGGTTCATCCACATTTTTGATAAAACAAAACTCTTTGATTGTATCATCAAAGCAGATGTTCCAACTCCGTGATGCCTGCTTTAATCCATAGATGGATTTAAGCAGCCTGCATGCTTTTCCGCTGCTCTCACTATCAATGAAGCCTTCTGGCTGATCCATAAAAACGCATTCTTCTAAATCACCATTTAGGAATGCCGTTTTAACATCCATTTGCCAGATCTCATAATCATAGTGAGCAGCTATAGCAAGAAGGATCCGAATGGATTTGAGCATCGCAACTGGTGAAAAGGTTTCATCATAGTCCAGTCCTGGCCTTTGACGAAATCCTTTTGCTACCAGCCTAGCTTTATAGGTCTCCACCTGACCATCCACACCGATCTTTCTTTTAAAAATCCATTTGCACCCTATGGGTTTTACTCCAGAAAGTGCAACCTCCAAAGTCCATACTTTGTTGGTGTGCATGGATTCCATTTCGGATCTCATGGCATCCATCCACTTCACTGAGTCACTACTCATGATAGCTTGCTGAAAACTAGTAGGGTCATCATCATCCATGATGCAATCTTCCCTATCACCATCAATTAGAAAACCGTAGTATCTATCAGGTGGGCGAGAAGTCCTACTAGATCTACGGAGTGGCTGAGGTTCGTCGGGTTCTATTGAAACCTCAGGTTCAACCAAATCATCGGTAATTGTTTGTGTATCTGGAATTTCTTCCAGTTCTACCGCATCGCCAATAATATCATTTGTAAAAAATTCATTTTCTAAAAATGGGGCATATTGAGAAACAAACACCTTTTGTTCCTCCTTGTGGTAGAAAAAATATCCATACGAGTGTTTTGGATATCCCACAAATCTACACAAAACCGATCGTATCTCAAGTTTGTCCGGATTCTGCTTTTTCACATAAGCCGGACAATCCCATATCTTAATTCTTTTAAGAGATGGTCTCTTCCCATACCATATCTCATATGGAGTAGTAGACATGGTTTTGGTCGGAACCCTGTTCAATAGATAAATCGCAGTCTCTAATGCGTGCCCCCAGAATGATATTGGTAACTCAGCATAACTCATCATAGATCTTACCATATCTAATAGGGTACGATTCCTTATTTCCGATACACCGTTGTGCTGTGGTGTGTACGGAGGAGTGAGCTGAGAGAGAATCCCATTCTCTTTTAGGAAATCTAGAAACTCTGAGCTTAGATACTCTCCTCCTCGATCTGATCGAAGTTTCTTGATACTTAAGCCTGTTTGTTTTTCTACTTCAGATTTATACTCCTTGAATTTTTCGAAGGCTTCGGACTTATGTTTCAACAAGAACACGTGCCCGAATCTCGATAAATCATCAGTGAAGGTTATGAAGTACGAAAAACCACCTCTTGCATGTGTAGACATTGGTCCACATACATCACTATGTATGAGGCCTAAGAGTTCAGTAGCTCTCTCTCCGTGTCCAGTAAACGGAGTTTTGTCATTTTACCCCTGATACAAGACTGGCAAGTCGCATAAGATTTATATTCAAACGGGTTCAAATATCCATCCTTATGTAGCTTGGTTAGTCTTGTTTCGTTAATATGACTAAGTCGACAGTGCCAAATGAATGCTTCATTTATGTCTGAAACCTTTCTTTTGTTTGTGTGTTGTACGTTAAAAACTGTATGTTGGTTTAGGATGTATATCCCGTTATTTAATGTACCAGACCCAATCAACTCTTGATGTAGGTTAATGTTCATAACATTAGATTGCAATACAAAATTATATCCTGCATTGTCCAACATTGATACAAATATAATATTACATAACATAGAGGGTACAAAATAACAAGGGTTCAAAACCGATATACAACCCGACGGCAAACCAAGGTGATACTCTCCCACTGCTGTAGCATGTACTGAGGAACCATTCCCAACTCGGAGAGTGTGATCACCTTTCTTCAAAACTTGCTATTTCTCAACCCCTGCATACAATTGCAGATGTGAGATCCTGACCCAGTATCTAATACCCAGGAAGCAGAGTTAATTGAAAAACAGTTTTCTATTACAAACACACCTGAAGTAGAAGCTTCACCCTGCTTCTTTTTCTTGAGGTCGGCCAAGTATCCAACGCAGTTTCTCTTCCAGTGCCCAGTCTGGTGGCAGTGGAAACATTGCCCTCGTCCTGTCGCAGCAGCCGTTTTCTTGTCCTTTCCCGGTTCCTTTTTCACTCCGCCTCTCTGCTTGATGAGATTCTTCTTCTTCTTTCCCTTTCCCTTGAATTTGGCTTTTGGGACGGAGGAAGAAGATGGCCCAGCAATAAGAGCGGGAGTTTTCGCTACCTTTAGTGTGCTCTCTGCACTCCTCAACATATTGAGGAGTTCAGGCAAAGACTTCTCCATGTTGTGCATGTTGAAGTTTACAATGAATTGAGCAAAGGCAGGGGAAAGGGACTGTAGAACAATATCAACATATTGCTCATTCTCCATTGTCCAACCCAGGTCCTCAAGTTCTTCAATAAGTCCAATCATCTTCAATACATGGTCACTTACAGACGTGTCAGCAGCCATTCGCATCTGAAACAATTTTCGAGATGCCTCGTATCGGAGAGTACGAGATTGCTCTCCATACAACTCCTTTGTATGGAGAAAGATGGATTGAACATCCATCTTCTCGTGCTGCTTCTGATGTTCATTGTTCATAGAAGAAAGCGCGAGGCACTTGGCTGTGGCGCAGTTTATATCCCATGTCTTGCGGATTTCTTTATCCGCAACTGAAGAATCAGGGCCTGGGATAGGAGGGGCTGGAGTAGTCAGGACATATCCGACCTTATCATAGGTCAGGGCAATATTCTCGTTCCTTAACCAATCTTTTTAATTCGGTCCCGTGAGTTTATTTTTTTCTAATAAAAGCTTAAGTCCCGTCATTGGTATCTGCCATTAGGAGAGAGAAAAGAAGACACTCAGCGATTGCTCTTGCATAATTAGATAGGTTATTAATCTTATCTAACTGATGTCTCCCACTGCTTTTTATCAAATTTTCCTTCAAACCTTTAAAAGGAAAACTAGCCAGGATTAATTGCAATCTACAGGTTCGCTAACCGGTCGGCCAGGCCAGTATCAGTACTCCGAGGGAGGTTCCCCGTGCTTTCGCACGGACCTGATTAAAGTAAACCTCGTTTTCCTAGAGGCGTAACCCCGTTGACACCTTTCTAGACACCTATTGGATTAGCTAATTGTAAAGTGCAAAACTCTCCCAGGAGTAACCTTTACTCACAGTGGGATCGGGATCCAACTATCATATAGAAGGTATGCAATCTCATTGCAAATTTCAACTCTTGAAATTCCCGATATGATTTTTGCCCCTGGTGTCTTATGACCTTAACTATGGTCAACAAATCATAAGCACTAGTCAAGTTCTACCCTCCATTTCGGGATTGATTTAGACCCACCAGCAAGACCCTTAACTATGGTCAACAAAGTCATGTGAATGTCCTAATCGATCGCATCAAATGCTTTGTAGGAAGACATCACTTAGCTACCGTACACCACGCCTTAACTATAGTCAACAAACGTGGCACGAATACTAAGTACTCTGCTTCCTAAAATGGCGGAGGGCAACGAATGGTTTTAGTGAAAACCTTTGACGTTTTGAACTTGATATCGTTGTAGAATCGAGTGAAAAGAGTGGATTAAGCTCTAGTTTAAAAATCGAATGGTTTTGTAGTATCTTTCTAATTTTTCTAAAGAGGTCTTGTTCGGCATGCTTTATTACATTTTAATACCACTCATTTCCTATCATTTTTGTCAATAAACAGTGCTATTAATCTCTTTCTGCTCATTAGTACAGAACACAGGTACACAGGCAAAAACACTGGAGATGGTACAGAACATGAACGGAAACGACGGTTTTTAACCAGAACTGCAGACGGGCAGAATACAGATCAAGATTTAAATGAGTTTGCAACAAAGAAAGTGTGTGACCAAGTGTGAACATGTGTAAACATGGATTTACCCATGATTTGTTCTCTGTTCATTGCTCCAAAATTCACCCACGTGAGAACTAGACTAAATTGCAATTACAGGGAGACATTCAACTAACTAGAAGACTAATGTACCAATGTGGGCCCCACACTCTTCAAGTCGGCCTCAAATTTATTCATAATAGCCGCAATTTGCGGCCCAGACTGTGTCAAATTGGTTCGTTTTCTTTGTGTGGGTCCCCCATTGTGTATTTAGTCCACCTGTGGTTGTATCTTTTTATTTTGGGTTGCCTACAAATAGCAGATCTGAGATGTAGTTCAGAGATGTGATTTTTGAGAAGAAATTCTGATATTCTTGCATACTTGTACACTTTTGTTAACATTCTTGTAGCTCTTGGATTTGGGTTGAGTTCTTTGCCCTCCTCTGGTCTTGCAACCTCTCTTTTTGAGGTTGCAAGATTAGATTTTGGTATTTGAACTCATTACATGTATTTTGAACCATTGCAATAAATCTCTATTATCAAGTTTGATCCTTGTATCTCTTTTTCTTATTTTTGTCACTTCTTCTCATTATTCAGTTGCGTATTGCTATGATAATGTGTGAGTAGTTATTCTTGGGCTATGGTGAGGTAGGATGTGGAATGAATTTACTTCCAACCCCTCCCTTTTTGATTCTTGCACTTTTTCACTTCTTTTCTTAACATCGCAAGTTTATTATGTTTTGCTTGATAGGATATATCGTTTTGAATGGTTGCAAATCAACCTTTAACATATATCATATCCTTTATTTACATTTTATCGTTGCTTTGTTACGATTTGAAATAGGCGTGAATACGGAATTAAGTTACGTGTCGCAACTAGCTAGATAGGATATATAGCATTCTTGCATATATTCTATACTTGCTACTTCACTTAACTAATTCCATATCCACTCCATTATCAATCTCATTCTTGTTAGTTTCTGTTTTCTAACCTTAATATCGTATTTTATCCCGATACATTTTTCGGATAAATACGGTATGCTTTCGGTATTCTAATGGAAACTGAAAAGAAATAAATCTTGAATCAAAAATGGAGAGTTGGGGGTAAATGTCATATTTCACTCTTACTGAACCTTAGCTTAAGTTTGTATATCCCAAACCTTGTTTCTTTTAGGTATTACACTAAAACGTGACAAAACACCATCTTCCAACTTATTAATCCATAACTCAATTTGATGTCGTGATATCCACTCCTTATGGTTCGACCCGTGCTTGCCGGCTCGCTACAACGCGCCGTGCACTTACAGTATTTTTAAAACTCGATACTCACGTCGTGCACTATTTTTCCGACAAAAACCGACATATCCGATATTGACCTCATTTTGCAAAAAGCACGTCACTGTGGGTTTTGAACAAGTTTTTGGCGCCGTTCCCGGGGAGTGGCAACACCATGAAGATTATTTTGAGTTATCTCTATATATATTTTGTATAAAACAAACAAAACACCAAAAACACCTCAAATATCCGACTCGTTGCTCTCTGTGTTTTCTGTTCTGTTGTTGATATAATTGTGCTAAAATTATTTTGCAGATAGAAAGGGTATACTAACAAAAATAAAAGAATACACAGAGAAAACGGAGCAATAAAACCAAAGTCTGGCCGCAATTTTATCCATATTGGCCGCAAATTGCGGCCTAACCCTGGTGTTTTGCTCCAAATTTTCTGTCACTTCTCTAATTTTCTGTTGTTAGTCCATTTCTGTATGTAAAATTATTTAATTATATATCTACAGAAATTTGGCCATAAATATCGTATTATGCACTAAATATCGTATTTTTTATATCAAATTCCAGATTTCAACTGAAATACGAAGTACGATCGTGTGGAGCTGAGAACAAAATTCTGGAGAAAGGAGTTACGAAGTTAACAGTGCCAAAGATACGGGTAGATCGACCCGTACAAGCGAACACTCTAGTGATCACGGATCAAGTCAACGAGAGTTTCTAAACTCAAAAATTCAAGGTACGTATTTTTCCTAACCCCTTCTCCTCAAACCCGACGCTCCAATACTTCAATTTTGTGCAGGATTTCTTTCGCAAACTCCGCTGCACAAGTGCCAAAAAGAAACTAACCGTATTTTTTTTGCAGCGCGCCACTTATAACATAAAAAACGATTGATTGATGATTTGAACAACTTTTATTGTTTGCGCATTGCATGAGTTTAATACGGACTTAAGGGCAAAGAACCCCAACAAGATACGGTAAGGGATTTCATCACCCTTCTCCGTGGCCCACAAACCACAAAGAACGAGCATTTTCACACCCTCATTAACTTTAAAAGAAATTAGACTTTCAGCCTCTAAAGACTTCACGCTCACTAGGGTAAGTTAAGTGTATTTCGAACACCGTCGATCGGTACATTATTCCTAAAGTGTCTAGGAAAGTGTGAAAGGCGCAACCGCCGAAAGAGAGAAGGTTACTCTAATTAAGGAACCTCGCGAAAGCGAGGGAAAACCTCCCTTACTCTCTGCACTTACCTGGCTTCTCGATCAGTCTATCTTGGGCCCGTTTCGCAGTACATTTTTACTTCAAAAGGCAAGTTTTTTTTTGAGCAGGTCTAGTTGACCTAGGTGACCCTAGACTGTTTAGGTGTGTGTAGTGTGTCTTGTTTGTGATCTTGTTATACCTTGTGTGTGATATTTGTGGTTGTGAATATTTTGGCTGAAAAACATTTGTTCTTCTTTTCTCTCAGTCTTTCCAACCACTCCCGGATAGTGCATGTCAACTTGGACTAGAGATTCACAATCTCGATTAGTTCGGTTTGTGCCTATATCTTCCGATTCTTCTTCACCTTCTGATTCCTCGGAACCTTCTGAGACCTTCTTACCTTTTGCCTCATCGGAGCCGTCCGATTCTACACCTTCACTTTCTTCTCCTACACCACCAACAATGATGGAGCAAACAATCGTTGAGCAACAGGAGGCGGCATTACAGGACAGATGTTACCCACACCGTTCATCCCTTCCTTCATGCATAGTATTGCCTACCATTGCGGCAAACAACTATGAGATCAAACCGCAATTCATACCACTACTCCCCAAATTCCACGGACTCGAGTCCGAAGATGCTTACCTGTTAATCAGTGAATTTGAAGGAGTATGTGCGATGATGAAGATTCACGGAGTTGGAGAGAATGTCGTTAAGCTCAAATTCATTCCCTTTGCGCTTAAGGATAATGCGAAAAGCTGGTTAAACAGTTTACCAGCTAGATCGATCACGATATGGGATGACTTTGTGAAAGTTTTTCTTAAAATTTTTTACCCTATTCATAAAACCGTACGAATTCGCAATGAACTCCACAATTTTAAACAAAAAGAGGGTGAAATTTTTTGGAAATGCTTAGAAAGATTTAAAGACATCTTAATCAAATGTCCCCATCACGGGTTAGAACAGTGGAGGTTATGTCAGATTGTCTATGAGGGGTTAGATTCTAGTTCATGCATGATGTTAGAATCCATGTGTCAATGCAAATTCCTGAGCTATGGTGCTAAGGGCGCATGGAACTTTTTGGAAGAACTGGCTGACAAAACTATCCAGTAGGAGAGTGTGAGTGAGAAACCACCTGTGACTATGAGCGGTGCACACATAGCTGACACCTCTATAGCTGCCAAAGCCAAAATCGCCGCTCTTGTACGGCGAATGGAAGATTTAGAGGGCAAAAATTCACCGCTACCAGTCAATCAAATTTCTCAGACTTTGTGCGCAAACTGTCAGCATCCTAGCCACATAAGGGAAGAATGTTCGTTTCTCGTTGGGTCCCAGGGACCTGAAAACGTTAACGCGTTGTATCAGAACCAGCGCCCCAGGAACGACCCTTTTGCTCCGACGTACAACCCTGGTTGGAAGAATCATCCCAATTTTGCTTGGAATCAGGCTCCTTTTCAAAACAGCAATTCAAACCCGCCTTTCCAACAATTTCAAATTTTTAAAACCAAAAATTGGGATATTCAACTAACCAGCCCCAGCAGCCCCAGCAACCCCAACAGCCGAATCAGCACTGTAAGTCCATGCTACCTCTCCCGGTACTTTCGGGCAAGCGGAATTTGATAAAAAAATGATTTTTATAGAGGTGGTAACATGGACTTATAACCCGGATCTTGGTTAAATATCTAACTAACAACCTAACTACGAGTTGCTAACTACTCGGTTAGGGGGTTATACCTTGCTTGTCTTGAACTCCTTCGTCTTCAAACTCCAATGGAGGTCCGGATCGGCTTCTTCCCGTCGTCTCCTTGCGCCGAAGATAGATCCACCTGAAAGCTCCAACCTTTGGCTCCTTCTTCGTTCTTTGAAGAAACTAGTTCACTTGGTTTGCTAAACCTTGTGAACTAGAATGAGTAGAGAAGAGTTTGTATGGGATTTTATCTATGGTTCTTGATTCTCAACTCATGAGACATATGAACCATAGAGTCAAGAGAGGGAGCAAGAGGAAGAAGGTGAAAGCAAGAGCAAGAGAGCTCAAGAACAAGAGAGAGAATGGTCAAGTGAGAATGAGCCTCTCTTTTGTCTTTCACCCTCTCATAATCCAAAAGCATCATAACTCATCATACCAATCAAGTGTTATGTGATGGTTGAAGCAACCATAACCATATCATTTCATGCACTCATTTTGCACAAATGAGCAAGCAAGCAAAAGTCTTTGCCATGAAATGATGGCTATGGTTATCATGATGGTCAACTAGTCAAGCCTAGTCAACCGGTCAACAAAGTCAACAAGTCAACAAAAGTCAACAAGTCAACAAAAGTCAACAACCATGTCACCATAATACTTAATTAATATAATTGTTAATCACATATCATATTCTCATTAGGGTTGAGCAAAAAGTCAATAGTCAACGGTCAACTGTCAACAACCCTAATGAGAATCCGCTGCCTCTGTCTCCCCGTCAACTGTGCATACACACCCGCATCCGCGTTCCGAGGAACACGAATGCAAACTGGATAAATCCAATCCCAAAAGGTACACTAGGATCTGGCTTAAACCAAAGCCCGCTAGTGTAAACTGTCCGGACACTGTACGTGCACAAGTGCACGGATGTGACCGAACCCTGTCGCAAAACCATGCGACCTGTCGCAAAACCATGCGACCTCTAATCTTTTGCCTAAAGGCGAAAAGCTTTCTGTGTGGGACTCTAAAGACTCGACACTACGCTGGCAGTGGGTTTAACCACAGACCGCAAGCGGCACTAGCTGTGCATAACGGTCCCCAGGTAATGCCGACAAGAAGACTGACGAGGCGAAACCCATCTGAACTCCTACTGAGCCTGAATGTGACATTCTCCGTACAGTCCGGTCTGTTCGTCTGATACATCGCATGGCGGGCCTAGGGGGCGGTAAACGTCAGTCCCCCAATAGCGGTACAAGTCGTGCCGGAGCGAAGTCCAAAACACCCTGAGATAACACTGGAAGCCTACCAGTATATCTCGTTTGCCCTGGCCAGGGACTACTCGTGTAATGGCTCTCCTAGACACAGCGCGATGTCAACCCCCAATACCGGGAGAGACGAATCCTGTCTAACCGTCACTGCCTCCAAGTGCTTCGGGACTGCACCCAACTACCACCTGTTTGCACGACTCCTTTGAGCCGTGGTAGGGTAGTAATCAAAGTACAGTGGGAACACACTCGAGGCTAAGTGACAGTGTCAAGTCAGCGGACTAAGCTGTACTCATGTCACCTGGGAACTGATAACTGACGATAGGCATAATACCAACTAGTCAGTTCCCGACGAGTCCTGTCCAGTGTACTCGTAACCCAACGAGCACCCGCATACTATCTCAAGTACGACGTACCGACGGCTGTGGGACAGACCGTCTCCCACACTGGGATGAGAAGCGCAAGCGCTAGTCTACTCCGGAGTATCGATTCCCTGTCTCGATAGTCCTGCGACCAGGGACCTGCATAAGGATGTGCTTATAGATTACCCAGCCCCACTAGTGTGACTGCCATCACAACGCTGGTAATCAAGCAAAGATCCTAAGGGCTCCACTAATGTGTATAGGCGATATACTAAAATAAACACATGTACACATTGAAGTAGAAACAAATCAAGTAGCATACTACTATTTTGAGCAAGATTGTATAAACAAGGTGAATATCCCAAGCTTCCATTAAGTAATATACAAACTAGTATGATACAGTAATGGCCTCTAGGGCATATACACTAACAATCTCCCACTTGCACTAAGGCCATGTACTGGCGTATCGAAGACCTATCATCTCGATCAGCCGCTCGAACTGAGTCTGGGGCAAGGCCTTGGTGAATGGATCTGCAGTGTTATCTTCTGAAGTGACTCTCCGAACCTCGATCTCCTGGCGATCCATGATCTCCCTGATCAGGTGATACCGCCTCAAGATGTGCCTGGATCTCTGATGGGACCTGGGTTCCTTCGCCAAAGCTATAGCCCCGTTGTTGTCGCAATACAGAGGTATTGGATCAACAATGGACGGAACCACCTGAAGTTCTTTCAAGAACTTCCTCATCCAGACAGCTTCTTTTGCGGCATCAGATGCAGCGATGTATTCCGCTTCCATCGTCGAGTCTGCAACGGTTTCCTGTTTGGAACTCTTCCAACACACCGCCCCTCCATAGAGGGTAAAGACAAACCCCGACATGGACTTGGAATCATCCTTGTCACTCTGGAAGCTGGAGTCAGCAAAGGCCTCGATCTGGAGGTCTTTTCCGCCATACACCAAGAACATCTCCTTAGTCCTTCTCAGGTACTTGAGAATGTTCTTTACCGCTATCCAGTGTTTCTCCCCAGGGTTTGACTGATACCGGCTTACCACACTCAGTGCATAAGCTACATCCGGTCTGGTACACAACATCGCATACATTATAGAGCTTACCGCAGAAGCGTAGGGTATAATAGACATGCGATCCCTCTCCAAATCAGTCTTGGGAGACATCTCTTTAGAGAGGGTGATCCCGTGACAAGCCGGTAGGTTACCGCGCTTGGAATCTTCCATACTGAACCTCTTCAGTATGGTGTCGATGTACCTGGACTGTGAAAGTCCTAATATCCTCTTGGATCTATCACGATGGATCCGGATCCCCAGGATGTATGAGGAATCACCCAGGTCTTTCATGGAGAACCTGTGTGACAAGAACCCCTTGACAGATTGTAGCATAGGAATGTCAT
Organism: Agapanthus africanus; assembly: GCA_030015575.1. Classification (NCBI taxonomy): domain Eukaryota; kingdom Viridiplantae; phylum Streptophyta; class Magnoliopsida; order Asparagales; family Amaryllidaceae; genus Agapanthus; species Agapanthus africanus. The sequence goes on from CM057337.1 coordinate 523,283,154, forward strand.
TTCCTATTAAGAGAATGTCATCCACGTATAAAACGAGGAATACTACAGTTCTCGCTACAAATCTACAATAGATGCATGGTTCATCTGGATTTTTGATAAAGCCAAATTCCTTGACCGTCTCATCAAAACAGATGTTCCAACTCCGCGATGCCTGCTTTAGTCCATAGATTGACTTAAGCAACTTGCACACCTTTCCGCTGCTCCCACTCTGAATGAAACCCTCTGGTTGGTCCATATAGACACACTCCTCTAAATTTCCATTTAGAAAAGAGGTCTTTACGTCCATTTGCCAGATCTCATAATCGTGGAAGGCAGCAATGGCAAGAAGGATCCGAATGGATTTCAGCATAGCCACTGGAGAAAAGGTTTCGTCATAGTCCAAGACAGGTCTTTGACGGAAACCCTTTGCTACAAGTCTAGCTTTATAGGTCTCAACCTGTCCATCTACACCAATCTTCCTTTTGAAGATCCACCTGCATCCTACGGGTTTTACCCCGTATGGAGTAATGTCCAACGTCCATACCTTGTTGGTGTACATGGACTCCATTTCGGTCCGCATTGCATCCAGCCACTTCACTGAGTCAACGCTCTGAACGGCCTGCTGGAAGCTAGTAGGCTCATCATAATCTATGATGCAATCCTCTCTATCCCCGTCTATGAGAAAACCGTAGTATCTCTCGGGCGGATGAGACTGCCTACTACTCCTGCGGAGCGGCGCAAGAATGTCTTGTTCTTTTGAACCCTCTGGTTCTACTAAACTTTCAGTAATAGTCCGTGGTTCTGGAATTTCTTCCAGTTCTACTGTGCTCCCACTTATTTGGTTTTCCAAAAACTCAGTTTCCAAGAAGTAGGCATGACGAGAAACAAGAACTTTTTGTTCCTCTTCACAGTAGAAGAAATATCCCTTGGAGTTCTTTGGATATCCCACAAACTTGCACTGTACTGAGCGTGCCTCGAGCTTGTCCGCGTGCTGCTTTTTGACAAAAGCTGGACATCCCCATGTCTTAATGTGATTAAGATGGGGCCTCTTCCCACACCACATCTTATATGGTGTGGTAGGCACAGTCTTAGTGGGAACTCGGTTCAAAAGGTATGCAGCTGATTCTAGCGCATACCCCCAGAATGATCGCGGCAACTCAGCGTTACTCGTCATGGACCGTACCATATCCAATAGGGTTCGGTTCCGTCTCTCCGATACACCGTTATGTTGCGGAGTGTATGGAGGAGTAAGCTGAGAGAGAATTCCGTTCTCTTTTAAATAGTCCAGGAACTCGGCACTTAAGTATTCTCCACCTCGATCCGATCTTAGAATCTTGATACTTTTGCCGGTTTGTTTTTCTACTTCATTCTTATAATCTTGGAATTTTCCAAAGGCTTCGGACTTATGTTTCATTAAGAAGACATAACCGTACCTTGAAAAGTCATACGTAAAAGTGATGAAGTAAGAATAACCGCTTCGCGCATGTGTAGACATTGGACCGCACACATCGCTGTGTACGAGTCCCAAGAGCTCGCTCGCCCTTACTCCGTGTCCAGTAAATGGAGTCTTTGTCATCTTTCTTTTGAGACAGGATTGACAAGTGGCATACGATTGATATTCGAACGGATTCAAATATCCTTCTGTATGTAACTTCGTCAACCTTCTCTCATTGATGTGACCCAGTCTACAATGCCACAAGAAAGTCTGATTTATTTCCGGAGACTTTCTTTTGTGTGTATTCTGGACGTTGAAAATCTGTGGTTGGTTTAATACGTATATACCATTACTCAGTGTACCTGACCCAATCAAAACTTGATTAAGGTGAATGTTTACAACATTACTTACAAACGCAAATTCATAACCTTCTTTAGAAACTAAAGATACAGAAATGATATTACAAGTTGCGTTGGGTACAAAAAAGCAATCACGCAAAACCAAAACATGTCCATCTGACATTCCCAGGTGATAGTACCCCACGGCTTTAGCATCCATGCTAGCTCCGTTCGCAACTCTGAGGGTCATGTCACCTGCCTTCAAAACCCTACGGTTTCTCAACGCCTGTAAAGAATTACAGATATGAGATCCTGATCCGGTATCCAATACCCAGGAAGTAGAGTTTATTGAAAGACAGTTTTCAATAACATACACACCTGAAGCTGAAGCTGCAACCTGCTTCAATTCCTGTGTTCTGGCTTTCCAAGCTCTGCAATCATTCTTCCAGTGTCCTTTCTTATGACAATAGAAGCATTCTTCCTTATCCAAAAGCTTCCCTGCTATCTTTGTTGCTTTTGCTTTTCCCTTCGTATCCACTTTACTAACACCGCCTCTTAGTTTGGCGGGGGCTTTCTTCTTCTTTCCCTTGGCTTTCGCCTTGGACCTAGAAGAAGATGATCCTCCTACAAACAATGTGGATGTTTCCCTACCTTTCTGTAGGGTGCCCTCTGCGCTCCTCAGCATGTTGAGGAGCTCTGAAAGTTCAACTTCCTTTTCTTGTAAGTTGAAGTTCAGTATAAACTGGGCGTAAGTGGAAGGAAGGGACTGGAGAACTATGTCCGTATAGAGCTCACTCTCCAATGTGGTCCCTAGGTCCGCGAGCTCCTCAGTGTAGCTGATCATCTTTAGCACGTGCTCTGCTACTGATGATCCGACGGCCATCCTTGCCGAAAATAACTTTTTCGACGCTTCGTATCTTGCGATACGAGATTGCTCTCCATACAGTTCTTTTGTATGAAGAAATATGGATTCCAAGTCCATATTCTCGTGCCTCCTCTGATGTTCATTGTCCATAGAGGCAAGTACGAGGCATTTGGCCTTCGCGCTATCAATCTCCCAAGTCTTACGGATTTCCTTATCCGCGATGCTGGAAGTGGGACCAGGGACAGGGGGAGCTTTGGTGGTAAGAAGATACCCCAGCTTGTCGTAAGTGATTGCCATTTTGACATTCCTGAGCCAATCTTTGTAGCTTGTCTCTGTCAGTATGTTTTTATCTAGAAGTAACTTAAGTCCAGTCATGTTGATTGGTCGCTGCAATTAGGAGAGAGAAGAAACACTCAGCTTGATGCTCTTGCAAGTTTAGAGTGGTTTTTAGTTTGTCTAAACAGGATGGCTCCCACTGTTTCTCGAATCCCTCCTCAAACCATAAAGGAAGAATTAGTCGGGATCAATCCCACCGCACAATACTTTCTTAACCGTTCAGCCAGGCCAGTGTCGGTACTTCGAGGGAGGTTTTCCAACGCTTTCGCGAAGTTCCTTAATTTAAGAACCTCTTTTCCCTGGGGGCATAGCCCCGCTAACACCTTTCTAGGCACCTACTAGGTTTATAGCATTGATCGATTAGTGAGAAATTTCCCGAGGAGTAGCATATACTCACAGTAGGATCGGGATCCAAATATCATCGCGTGACGAAACTGAAGGAATCCTACCAGAATCATCACACTCCAAATGGTATGCAAATCTAGCAAGTTTCAGTACTTATGAAACTCCCGATGTGGATTTTTGCCCCATGCTCTTATGACCTTGACTTTGGCCAACAAATCATAAGTCACATGTCAAGTTCTACCCGTCGTTCTCCAGGTTAATTTGAATCCACCCGTACCTACCCTTGATTTTGGCCAACAAGGCAGTACGACTGTTCCAAATCAACGCATCTATCTATGCTGCACATGAATACCCAATAGCTACCAATCACTATGCCTTGACTTTGGCCAACAAACACAGCTTGAATACTATTGACTATTCATGTGAAACGACGGAGGGCTACGAATGGTTTTGGCTAAACCGTGAACGTAGTGAACTTGATATAGTCGATGGAACGAGATAGCTTTTAAAAAGGAGTGGCTCAAGCTCCGCATTTAAAAGTTAGTTTTGAAAAGAACCGAGTGGTTTTTCGAAAGTGTTCCAACGACTTTTACTTGGTTTATTATCTTGCATTAGTTCTTTTAATGCGTGATATTCTTGCATTAGTTCTTTTAATGCGTCCCATCATTTAATCCTACCATTGCAGAAAACAACCAAAATATGACGTACGCTTATGCCATTCGCATTCGCCACTGGGCCCCGTCATTACCCGTTAGGTTACTTAACTAACGACAGAGCGGGGGCTGGGCTAGCGCGTCTGTAAAACATAAGCAACGCCTAAATAATATCATATATAGATATACTGCAATGATAAACATTTCAGATCACAGATGAACACATTGGATATACTAGGAACCTGCAATTCGTACGAGCCTGTAACGAAAAACAGATTACACGGTCGCGGTGAATAGCCAATACCCCACCCCAGACCCCTACGGGTGCGGCAAACTACCCGCCAAGTACCCGAAGCGAAGCAACCTCCCTCATCCCCGTGAGTAGGCCACTCGGCACTTCGGCATACCCGGTAGTTTGTGCACCCCTCCATGGGTCTATCCTAGGAGCAAAAACAGTAAAAAGAAATTATACAATGACGGCTACAACCCCGACCCGGTTGTGCGGCCATACAAATAATTATTATATCAATTTACAAATTTACATGAATTGAAAGAAAAGAAAAACTCTCGTCTCACAACCCCCGGCTATTCACCCGCGACAATCCAACATATTCATATACACATTCCAGCAACATTACAGATCACAGATTTGTATAACCCCCACTAATCGACATATAGCGATTAGTAGACGTTCAATACAAATATCACATCACAGAAAAACCCGTCAGCTTAAGTCTTTTAGAAGTTCGATCAAAAATACGGATTTTCAGGACCCCAAAATAAAATTTTCGTTCTGGAAAATCTGGGCTGAAAATACATATTCCAAAAATCCTAAAATACCCCTATGAGAATACTGTAGCAAAGAAAGAACAGAGAGGAGCCAAGTCGGCCGCGGAACCGCGGCAATAGCAAGCTATTGCCGCATTTCCGCGGCTCTTTGATGGGATCACTGGACCAAATTTCTACAGTATTCACAGAAAACCCTGAGTCGATTTTAGGTGTATCCCAAAAAAATTTTCCAGCACTTTAAAAATCGACAGAAACTTTAAAATTCCGGGGTTCGTTTCGGGACTTTTCTTTTATCGATCTTCTAGTTACTTGCTAACATGTTAGATAGAGTTTAACTAGGCTCTGATACCACTGTAAGTCCATGCTACCTCTCCCGGTACTTTCGGGCAAGCGGAATTTGATAAAAAATGATTTTTATAGAGGTGGTAACATGGACTTATAACCCGGATCTTGGTTAAACATCTAACTAACAACCTAACTACGAGTTGCTAACTACTCGGTTAGGGGGTTATACCTTGCTTATCTTGAACTCCTTCGTCTTCAAACTCCAATGGAGGTCCGGATCGGCTTCTTCCCGTCGTCTCCTTGCGCCGAAGATAGATCCACCTGAAAGCTCCAACCTTTGGCTCCTTCTTCGTTCTTTGAAGAAACTAGTTCACTTGGTTTGCTAAACCTTGTGAACTAGAATGAGTAGAGAAGAGTTTGTATGGGATTTTATCTATGGTTCTTGATTCTCAACTCATGAGACATATGAACCATAGAGTCAAGAGAGGGAGCAAGAGGAAGAAGGTGAAAGCAAGAGCAAGAGAGCTCAAGAACAAGAGAGAGAATGGTCAAGTGAGAATGAGCCTCTCTTTTGTCTTTCACCCTCTCATAATCCAAAAGCATCATAACTCATCATACCAATCAAGTGTTATGTGATGGTTGAAGCAACCATAACCATATCATTTCATGCACTCATTTTGCACAAATGAGCAAGCAAGCAAAAGTCTTTGCCATGAAATGATGGCTATGGTTATCATGATGGTCAACTAGTCAAGCCTAGTCAACCGGTCAACAAAGTCAACAAGTCAACAAAAGTCAACAAAGTCAACAAAAGTCAACAACCATGTCACCATAATACTTAATTAATATAATTGTTAATCACATATCATATTCTCATTAGGGTTGAGCAAAAAGTCAATAGTCAACGGTCAACTGTCAACAACCCTAATGAGAATCCGCTGCCTCTGTCTCCCCGTCAACTGTGCATACACACCCGCATCCGCGTTCCGAGGAACACGAATGCAAACTGGATAAATCCAATCCCAAAAGGTACACTAGGATCTGGCTTAAACCAAAGCCCGCTAGTGTAAACTGTCCGGACACTGTACGTGCACAAGTGCACGGATGTGACCGAACCCTGTCGCAAAACCATGCGACCTCTAATCTTTTGCCTAAAGGCGAAAAGCTTTTTGTGTGGGACTCTAAAGACTCGACACTACGCTGGCAGTGGGTTTAACCACAGACCGCAAGCGGCACTAGCTGTGCATAACGGTCCCCAGGTAATGCCGACAAGAAGACTGACGGGGCGAAACCCATCTGAACTCCTACTGAGCCTGAATGTGACATTCTCCGTACAGTCCGGTCTGTTCGTCTGATACATCGCATGGCGGGCCTAGGGGGCGGTAAACGTCAGTCCCCCAATAGCGGTACAAGTCGTGCCGGAGCGAAGCCCAAAACACCCTGAGATAACACTGGAAGCCTACCAGTATATCTCGTTTGCCCTGACCAGGGACTACTCGTGTAATGGCTCTCCTAGACACAGCGCGATGTCAACCCCCAATACCGGGAGAGACGAATCCTGTCTAACCGTCACTGCCTCCAAGTGCTTCGGGACTGCACCCAACTACCACCTGTTTGCACGACTCCTTTGAGCCATGGTAGGGTAGTAATCAAAGTACAGTGGGAACACACTCGAGGCGAAGTGACAGTGTCAAGTCAGCGGACTAAGCTGTACTCATGTCACCTGGGAACTGATAACTGACGATAGGCATAATACCAACTAGTCAGTTCCCGACGAGTCCTGTCCAGTGTACTCATAACCCAACGAGCACCCGCATACTATCTCAAGTACGACGTACCGACGGCTGTGGGACAGACCGTCTCCCACACTGGGATGAGAAGCGCATGCGCTAGTCTACTCCGGAGTATCGATGCCCTGTCTCGATAGTCCTGCGACCAGGGACCTGCATAAGGATGTGCTTATAGATTACCCAGCCCCACTAGTGTGACTGCCATCACAACGCTGGTAATCAAGCAAAGATCCTAAGGGCTCCACTAATGTGTATAGGCGATATACTAAAATAAACACATGTACACATTGAAGTAGAAACAAACCAAGTAGCATACTACTATTTTGAGCAAGATTGTATAAACAAGGTGAATATCCCAAGCTTCCATTAAGTAATATACAAACTAGTATGATACAGTAATGGCCTCTAGGGCATATACACTGACAAGCACAACCCAACCTTTACACCCCCTGGGTTCGCCCAAGACGACAAGAGGGTGACATCCATCGAAAAAGGGTTGGAAGCTTTGATTAAAACTTCTACGCAGACTTCATCTAGTCTGGCTACTTTTATGCAAACATCCGGTCAGTTGCATAGCGCTAACACTCAAGCGATAGCCAGATTAGAAATCCAAATCAGTCAACTGGCTGCAGCAGTTAATGAGCGTGAGAAGGGAACATTTCCCTCTCAACCCGTGATAAACCCAAGAGAACAGAGAAATAACAACGCTCATGTTGTTCAGACGAACAATATTGAGAATGCGAACGCCATCACCGTCCTCAGATCAGGACGAACGTTTGACAACAAGGTTGTCAACCCCAGCGAATCATCCAAGCGTGCGGTTGTCAGTTTGCCAGCACGTAGTTCATCTCCTGCTCCTCCTTGTGATCAGTCATCATCTTCATCACCTTCTTCTTCTTCTTCTCCTCCTCCTGCTTCTTCTTCGTTATCTGCTGCACATCCTTCAAAGTAACATGAGAATTCGCCACACGACCACACTGATGATCCAGCAAGAACATTCCCGTCTTCTGCACCTATTCCATCTGCAGCTTTTCCAAACTCTGTGTTTGGACCTAAGGCTCCCTATCCTAATAGGTTAAAATCAAAGAAGCCTTCTGCAAACATGGAAAAGGTGTTGGAAGTTTTTAAACGCTGTGAGGTCAACATTCCTTTGCTGGACGTCGTCCAACAAGTTTCGGCATACGCAAAATTTCTGAAGGACTTGTGCACCCAAAAACGACGCACAAATGTCCCCAAAACCGTCTTCTTGTCCGCCACTCTGAGCGATGTTTTGTCCAAGTCCATTCCTGTGAAATATAAGGACCCAGGCTGTCCTACTATTTCTTGCACCATTGGGGACAAACAAATTAACCGAACCTTGTTAGACTTAGGGGCAAGTGTGAACCTCCTTCCCTACTCTGTTTACAAACAACTGGGATTGGGAGAACTCAAGCCGACCAGAGTGACTCTGCAACTGGCAGATCGTTCAACAAAAGTACCGAGGGGAGAAATTGATGATGTTCTAATCAAGGTCGGGGAATTCATATTCCCCATAGACTTTATTGTGTTGGAGACTGAGCCCGTCACCAATCCTAGTGGTCAAATTCCAGTCATACTAGGACGGCCTTTCCTAGCCACATCCAACGCGTTGATAAACTGTCGTAATGGGTCCATGAAACTTTCTTTTGGGAACATGACAGTGGACCTCAACATCTTCACGCTAGGAAACCAGGCGAGTGAGAAACACGATGACACTTTTGAAGTCAACGTTGTATACGATATGTCTGAGGAGGGGACGTTTGACTTCAAAAATGAGTGTCTGGACGAGAATTTTGAAGAACTGTTTTCTGAGGAGCTTCTTTTCCTTGAGAAGCTAAATCCTGAACATGCATCCTACGCACATTGGGGGCCCCAATTTGAACCTCTTCGCAACGAACCAGCCCCTGAAGTGCGACCATCTGTAGAGGAGCCACCGAAACATGACCTCAAAGTTCTTCCTGATCACCTCAAGTATGCGTACTTGGGAAATAATGAAACGCTTCTAGTAATAATTGCAAATGACCTTGCGCCTGAGCAAGAGTCAGCCCTCATGGATGTTCTGAGAAAAAAACATGGAAGCGATTAGGTGGTCAATGGCTGATATCAAAGGAATCAGCCCTGCTATCTGCCAGCACAGAATCCATATGACTGATGATTCTAAACCCTTCAAGGATCCTCAACGCCGGCTTAACCCGGTAATGAAAGAAGCGGTAAGGAATGAAATGCTGAAGTGCCTGGACAATGGGATCATCTATCCCATATCCGATAGCAAATGGGTAAGCCACATTCACGTGGTACCAAAGAAATCAGGACTCACCGTTGTCACGAATGAAGCAAATGAGCTAATCCCAACCCGTACACAAACGGGATGGAGAGTCTGTATTGATTACAGAAAGCTCAACGCAGCAACTCGCAAGGACCATTTCCCGCTGCCCTTCATTGATCAAATGCTTGAACGCCTAGCCAGACACGCCTACTATTGCTTCTTAGATGGGTATTCCGGCTATAATCAGATCCCGATTGATCCAGAGGATCAGGACAAAACAACATTCACTTGTCCTTTTGGTACCTTCGCCTACCGCCGCATGCCCTTTGGGCTGTGCAATGCACCCGCAACATTTCAGCGGTGCATGGTGAGCATCTTCTCTGATATGGTAGAGCAATTTTTAGAGATTTTCATGGATGATTTCTCCGTCTTTGGATATTCATTTTCTGAGTGTTTGAGGCATCTAGAGCTAGTAATGCTACGATGTAAAGAAAAGCACCTTACACTCAACTGGGAGAAGTGTCATTTTATGGTCAAACACGGCATCGTGTTAGGCCATATCATTTCTGAAAAAGGAATTGAAGTCGATAGGGCAAAAATCGACGTTATCTCAAGCCTCCCACCTCCACGGACTGTCCGTGACATTAGGGCATTCTTAGGCCATGCCGGGTTTTACATGCGTTTCATCAAGGATTTTAGCAAACTGGCTAGACCCTTGACTTCTTTGATGGCCAAAGAAACACCCTTTGATTTCAACTCTGAGTGCCTTCACGCTTTCAAGCTTCTAAAGTCGGAACTCACTTCTGCTCCGATTTTAAGCGCACCAGACTGGAACGAACCTTTTGAACTAATGTGCGACGCTTCTGACTTTGCAATAGGAGCTGTCTTAGGACAGCGATTTGAAAAGAAGCTGCATGTTATCCATTATGCGAGCAGGACGTTGAATGATGCACAGCTAAATTACACCACGACTGAAAAAGAACTCTTAGCTGTTGTGTTCGCGCTTGAGAAATTCAGTCCCTACTTGATCGGAACCCACGTCACTATTTACACTGATCATTCTGCGCTTAAGCACCTCTTCGCAAAAAAGGATGCCAAGGCTAGATTGATACGTTGGATCCTCCTTCTTCAGGAATTTGACTTAACCATCAAAGATAAAAAGGGGACCGACAATGTTGTAGCCGATCATCTGTCTCGCATACCAAATGCACCAAATGAGGAAATTCCAATCAATGAGCATTTTCCGGACGAAAAACTTCTCTCCGTAGCAAGCGAACCATGGTTGGCTGATATCGTGAACTTTCTAGTCACCGGAGAAACACCATCTTTTTGGTCAAATCAGGACAAGTATAAATTTCTCTCCCAGGTCAAATTCTTTTACTGGGATGAACCATACCTGTTTAAATACTGTCATGATCATATCATTAGACGGTGCATCTCTAACTCTGAGACAAGAAGTGTTTTGTCCTTCTGCCATGATCAAGCCTGCGGGGGCCATTTCGGACCCAGAAAAACAGCTGAAAAGGTTTTGCAAAGCGGCTTCTACTGGCCGACACTTTTCAAGGATGCTTTCGAATACTGCAAAACCTGCAACCGATGCCAACACATGGGCAAGATTGGAAAACGGAATCAAATTCCCCTACAGTCCATTCTAATTGTGGAAATTTTTGATGTCTGGGGCATTGATTTCATGGGGCCATTCCCAAACTCTTTTGGGAATTTGTACATTTTTCTGGCTGTGGACTATGTGTCCAAATGGGTGGAGGCCATCCCTTGTTGAACCAACGACAACAAGGTTGTCGTAAAATTCTTGAAAGAAAACATTTTTTCTCGATTCGGTACGCCTCGTACCATCATTAGTGATAATGGAACGCATTTCTGCAACAGATCTTTTGAATCATTGATGAAAAAGTATTCCATCAGCCACAAATTGTCAACACCCTACCATTCACAAACTTGCGGTCAGGTTGAAGTCTCCAACAGACAAATTAAACAAATTTTGGAAAAGACTGTCAACAATAACCGCAAGGATTGGTCGTTGAAGTTAAGTGACGCGCTCTGGGCATTCCGTACAGCCTTCAAAACGAACCTAGGTATGTCCCCATACCGACTCATCTTTGGAAAGGCATGTCACTTGCCTGTTGAATTAGAGCACCGCGCTTTTTGGGCAATCAAGCAGCTCAATATCGACTTGGAAAAAGGCGGCGAAGCGCGAAAACTTCAATTAAACGAACTTGACGAAATACACAATGATGCGTATGAGAACGCCAAACTGTACAAGGAAAAGACGAAAGTCTTTCATGACAAGGCGATTCTCAGAAAAACGTTCACCGTGGGGAAAAAGGTTCTGCTCTATGACTCCCGACATCATTTGTTTCCCAGGAAGTTGAAATCACGATGGACAGGCCCATTTTTTGTGCGCACCGTTTTTCCACACGGTGCTGTAGAAATCGAAAATCAGCAAACTGGCAATACATTCAAAGTTAATGGCCAACGGCTAAAACCATTTTTAGAATTGCCCGCGGAAACGGGGGAGCTCATGTTTTTGCATGAGCCAAGTTGCATCGATTAAAACACACCTCCACGTTGTTTTCTTGTATATACTCTTTTTCGTAATTTTTAGTTTTCTTTTGCTAATTCTTTTTATAAAGGGGTGTCTTTGTAAATAACCCTTTATAACCTGTCCCAACCCCAACCCGAGACTTCATTTCTGATTTTGCCAAAACCCCAAAGCTCTCTCTTCATAAGAAACCCAACCTCAAAGAATCAGCCCCGGATCTACAACTCCGGCCGCCGAAAAATTCCAGGAAGCCGCAATTTGCGGCCTGATCTGCTCAGACAGCCCCAATCTCCTTTCTCCTCTGTAAGATTTCATCTCTTCTTGTTAAATTTCCACCTAGAATTTCAGATCTAAAATGGTAGCTTTCGATTGTGAGAAAAATTTCTTCGAGATTTTCTCCGAGGCAACCTATGGACAGTATTCTACAATGAAATCTGTCAAAGAGGGTGGGAATATTTAATCTACAGAGGAAATGATTTATTTGCCGTGAGGGAATTGGTAGAGAATTTTTATGAAGCATTAAGACATGGAAAATCGGGATCGACCTTCATAGAATTTTTCTTCCAAGGGCGACGTAGGATTTTTCAGGCCGATACCATTTCTAGGGTCACAGGTATCCCCATGAGACCCGGAAATCAAGAACCGCAAGAATTGGCTGTTTACAGATCATTGATGGGGGACTTTGTGGAATTGAAAGATAAGGGGCTGAATCCAGCCCAGATGTACCGAAACGTGCTTACGGTTTGCCGATGGGCAAACCGCAACATCAGGGGAAAGAGCCGTGTTTCTTCCTTCCCGGCTGGGGTGGGACATATTGTGCATTGTTTGATGGAAAAGGACCAATATTTCTGTGTTGTAACACAATTGTTCAACACAATCATGGAGGGGGTGGCCCAGAACAAACTCCTACTGCCAGTGCTAGTAACTCAACTTGCGAAGTACTATATGCATGAGATTGAGTTTGAGGGATTTGCGACTGTTTATGCACATTGGCCAGTCGAAATAGAGAGAATTTCATAAGGATACACCGGCAGCCACTATGAGCAGAAAATCTGGTCAAGGGAGGACCCAAGCGAACATCTGGGTCCCGAAAGCTCAACAGAGGCACTTTTGAATGAACCAGAACCAGATAACGAGAAGGACCTGCAGCGCCTGACATTTAGGAGTATTCGCCACATACTCAAGAAACAACAGAAGATGCAGGAGCAGCTAGATAGGATTGAAGCGGCTCAACAGGAATCGCATGATGACGCCAGCGGAAGCAAGATGGGCAAGGGAAAAGCAAGACGACATTGAGGAAAATGCCAGTTTTCAAGTTGGGGGTGGTAGCATATAGTTTGCATTTGCATATTTCCTGCATTTCAGCATTTACTTATTGTATTTTTCTTTTCTTTTGCATGTAGTTGCATTTCATATCTACTTTTGTACTGCATTATATAAAAATTGAAAAAATTGAATAATTTATAAAAATTGAAAAAATTCCAAAATTATAAAAACTTTGTCAGGTTGGCTAGCAGGGGAACATTGATTCGAGTTCTGACGTTTAAATTGAAAATGTAGAAATAACTAAATTCAAGAATTGAGATTGACAACCAGAAAAATAACCCGCATGTGTGTTTAACCTTAGCTGATACACGTCTTTTATATCACTTACACGTGTCGTATGTTTTTGCGAATTTAATGAATTTCTGACATGTCTGTAAAAACTTTTAAAGTGTTAAAACATCCTTAGGATCAAAAAGGTTTCGCTGAGTTAAATAATATCAAGGATAATTCATATAGTGACGTAGATATGAAGAATTTTATAGAGGCTTTTACAGAAGCTACAAGACCAAAAAGTAACCCATCTGGAACTTTGTGGAGTAATTACACACCTTATCACATGTAACGTCTTCTGGTTTTAAAAGAAAAAAAAACTGGCTATATCTCCGTTTTACTAAAGTGCTAAAAATTTAAAATGAGTCTTTTGTTTTGTGGTCTTGGTAACTTGGGTAATTAAGTCCTTGGGGTGTCTCCACACCTAATGCCCTAAAACCATCTGGTTTGGGAGTCATTGACCCAAAGCCCGCTAAGTTTCCAATCGCCTGATAAAACAAGCTAAGCAAGTGTCCTCTCCGAGTTAAAAGTCCTTATGGTTCTTTGTGGGAGTATAATCTTGGCGGTGACAAATTTTCTAGTAAAACAGTTTTTTCGCGAAGATATGAAGGTTTGTATTTATTAAGACGTTTTGCACAATATTGAAGGATGTGTATGAACAAAAACAGGTGAAAGATAGAAGTGAACATTACGACTATGGTACTCTGTTAAAATCGATATATATTCTGACTTGAAGCCTAACTGGAAAATAAAACTTGAGAAAATCATAACTCTTTTCAAACTTGTATGATCCTTTAGATGTTTACCTTGGTCTGTAACTTTTGACATGATCAAATTCTTAAAAACATGACGACACTACCGCACTATCATGAAAAGACGCATATTAGCTTGTTAAACAAATTGCGAGGAGTGAAAAATAGGGTTTAATGTTTCTAACTTGGGTGATAGAAGTTCTAGCTTTGATACTTAATGTAACGTTTTGAAAATCGTTTCGGTGAAATTTCGAAAAAATCGGTAAAATAAGGGGGTTTTCTGTAAAAAGTCAAAATACAAATATCTTATTATAAAAATTAAATATACATATTCTAGCTATGTAATTGCTATTATTTGGTGTTTATTGAGCCGCTGGTGAAATTTCAAATTTTGTGAAAAAAAAATATTATTTTATTATTATTTAAGCCGTCACTAATACATTTAATTAGGGGAAATTACAAATTGGAATGAGTTGAAACAAATTTTGTGCATCATAAAACATTAACTAAAATTTTATCATGTGGTTTTTGGAACGAAATTATTTGCCAAAACGGTTTAGAAATTATTGAAGAAAAAAGGCTTTTTTTTAGCGTAAATGGATGTTTGGGGTATTGTATTTATCATTTTTCATCACCCCACACCCGTACACACTCCCAAACCCCCATTTCCCCATCATGATGGCTGAACCCTTGCTGCCCCACTCCCACTCTTTTCCCCACTTCAAAAAGAAAAGAGAAGAAAACAATGAAAAGAAAAGAAAATGAAAGAAAGTCAATGTGGACTTTGTCTTTTCTCCCCACTTTCAACCCCTCCCTCTCTCTCCTCACTCCCTCAATTTCTGGCCGAAATTCTCAGCCCCCAACAGCAGCCCCTCCCTCCCTTTTCTCCTCTCATTTTCCATCAAAAAATTCACCCATTTCCATCAAAAATCAAAGCTAAAATGCAAATCAAAGCCCTGCCCATTTTCTCTTATCTCTTTTAGCATGGATCTTTGTGAAAAGAGAGCATTTTGGGAGACCGTGGATGCTTGTGGATCTTCAAATGTTTTTGGGTATAATTATAAAATATTTTTGCTTAATTTGTTACTAATTTCTTAAAGCTAAACTACTTAAGTGTTAATTAGGCTTAAGTTGCAAGTTTTGGAATTCAAGTTATGAATTTGAATGCAAGTTAGGGTTTTATAAAATTGGTGTATGGTTGTGTGTTATATTTAGGCTTTTTGTCATGTTAATACAAGATTAGTAGCTTGTGCTAATGGTTAGTTTAAAAATTGTGTTAATTTGCTAATTTGCTTACTAGGTTTTTGAAATTGGTTAAATACTTGGGATTAAAAATATATTTAGGTTTTTCATGACTTCATTAACTTTATTAAGTGTGGTTTAATGCTTTAGATCATGCAAATCTAAGCTAGATTGTAGTTTGTGCATTTTTGCTTTGAAATTGTTAAATTTTAGGTATTTTGTAAACTAGAATATTAGGGTTTTTGGAATTTAATGAGATTAAATTCCGGGAATTGTTTATATGACTTATTTAAGATATTTAATAAATATATTGGCCGCTACATTCATTTAAACATCCTGTTTTGTACAAAAACGGCGAATTGTGCTTGCTAGATTTTCGGAAAATTGACTTTTTAAGTAAGATTGGGGTTTTTGTGAGTTTTAACCTAGTTTATATTAAAATTAGTGTTCGTGAATGTGCAAATGAGTGTGATTGGATTTTTCTCGTTGGTTTGACGTTTGTACATCGACATCGAGGGTTGGTTTGACTATTCTTGCATGCGTAGGCGATAGGTTTGGACCTATGCGTGATACGCGTGCCGATTTGATTTTCGTATGCCGTTTCGATTTCGAATTTAGTTTTAATGCGATATGGTGCGTTATGATATGTAGGTACCCCCATGTGGACTTCGAGACGACAAGCAAGCGCGTGGCGACGTCGGCACCGGCTAGCGAGGACCAGGTGAGTAGATTTATATCTACGGGAAGAAGTCGGGTGGATGACATATAGCACCCCCGCAGTCCGTGGTGGTGTATACGGATGCATATACACACCAACAATTATTATATGTTATTTGGGATTAATAACGATGCTTAGGATGGATATTGGTGTGTTGGATTACTTTAGTGTTGCGAACCCTAGGGTAGTGTTGCACTACACATACACACATACATACTTGCATACATTCCTATTGATATGTGCTCATGGGATTCATTATAGTTATGGGTTCACATGGGTATGGGACTATGTGTTCACATACGGATTTGAGGATGATACTTGGGATTGAGCTGAGTCGATGAGATTTGATTTGAGGCCGTGAGATCGGTGATATAGCAGGGTTCGTATTTGAGATACGACATGACGTTGTAGCGGGTCCTTGACGTAGTGTTTCACACACGTCCATGCATACGTAGGCGGTATCAGTATGGTACTAGACGTAGATCAGTACCGCGATCATGATATTTGATAAAGAGGATACCAGGTGAATAGTATGATGAATGTGATATTGACCCGTACCTAGATTTGGGATGCCGTACGACGGATTTACGTACGAGCTATATTTTGATGATTGATCCGCACTCTTGACTTGGGATGTCTGATTATAGATATGGTATCAGATATGATATTATTGAGGCGGGATCACCGACTATACATATACAGGTAGGTATATGTATCGACTCAGATGATAGGCGGTTTCCTTACCTGTAGTTCAGCTTGTTAGTTCAGCCGTATAGTTTAGTGTAGTTGTTAGATTAGATTAGATTCCTACCTATTTCAAAAACTAACGAATCGTGGGTATTTTAAAAGACAGCCCAAGGGATCCTACGGATATTTCAAAAGACTTATCTTTTCATAAAAACACCGTAGCCCCTATTTTCAAAACCCCATGATTCGTGTTATTTCAAAAGGCACCATTTGTAGGACTTATATTAGATTAATGCAGATTAGTTATAGTTGCGTCTAGTTTTCAGCTCCCGCTCTTCTTTTGTGGTCCGCTTCGCATCGCATGCTTATTTTATGTTTCATACTCCATTATTGATATCATGCTGTTAGGACACCAGCACCATTACCGATGATGCGTATGTACCACGTACACTTATTTGCCGGCTCACACACATCTTCATCGGTAATTGCCATGTCACGTACACCTTAGAAAATATTATTGCTTGACATAGCCTGTTAGCTAATAGTTAGACATGATATTAGTGTACTTGCCTTATATGTTAGTTTAGACATTGTAGTTATTACCTGCTACTTCATGCATACTGTTATTCATTGTTATGCCGCATTCATGGATTCTCATGCATATATTCACCATTTTACGTGTTATTGAGGTTTTGGATTCGGATTTCCATGAGATTTTCTGGATTTGGAGGAAAACCGCAAAAACATAAATAAACATTTTTCCTCTTTTAAAATAAAAAGTGCGGTTTTCCCATGATGTATGAGTCGTCCACCATGAGTTTGCTGATGGATTTCGAGACCCGATTCGAGGAGACGGATGAACCGTTTCGGGTACATGGTGGACCCGGTAAGGTACCCCGGGGCAAGAAGCGCGTGATGATGACGATGTGAGCCTGGAAGGGGAGCACTACCTACCGATGATATTACCCGACGCGTCGGATATCCGGAGGATACCGTCGTGGTCTTGAGATGGATGGTAGGGGCCGGTCTGGACTGACAGCGCCCTAGATATTGAGATTGAGACATTGATATTTCGAGACAGTGAGATTTATGTTTTGTGTCGATGCTAGACACTATTGATACTGATTTCATTTATGATACCTCACTTTAAAAATACAGAAATCTCACTAATTTATGAAAACAGTTTCTTCATTTACATGTATTCTGTTTTCATGCATTCATACCTCACTCATATGATATATTGCTACCTGAGGCACTGACACGGGCACATGAGTTTACACTCGGGTTAGATACTACCCTAGCCATTGTTATAGGCTGCATGTTATATACATTTTTGAGGATATATTATGATCATTGACCTAGGTTGCGTTATTTATGCGATTTCTGTGCGTAGATATTTTTCTATTCACGAGTTGGCAACTCACCCCGTTGTGCCCCAGTTTCTTGCAGGTTTGCCGTACAGGTTTCATTACGGCTTTGCGGGCTCAGTTTCATTTGGGTGACTTGCTAGTAGGTGGGTTTTTCTTGTATCGTACCCATCATATTACCTTGTATAATATTATTCCGTTGTATCTAGTAAATTCCATCAACCAAACATGTATTTTTGAGATAGAGACCAGTGTTGTTTATTCTTTCGACCTTAGAGTCGCTCGTTATGTTTCTGGTGGTTTTTGAGTTTCCTTTTGAGTTTTGATCCTCGCCGTTGGCGTTGTATATTATATTGTTTGTGTGGTTGTGACCGTCGATTGACGAAGAGCTAGCTCCCGCTTGGGGATGCCTTTTTATTGATTTCGTATACTATTCATGTTGTATCCCGTTTGGGAGCCAGTATTTTCAAAGGAGACTCTGCCGAAATTTTCAGTAAATTTTGATGTTCTTAAAAACCGCATAATTCGGCTTATGCTATTAAAACTACTTGTTTTAAATTGGTTTTCCTTCACTCTACTTCTTTTCTTGGTTTGGATTTCTGGGTTTTCGGTTTACTTAGATTACGTACGCCTCGAGACGTTTCGTAGTTTAAGTGCCGGTCATGTTCCGTACTTTCGGGACGTGACACTTAACCTTAAGATTTGGATCAACTGTTTTCAAGCAAAACTAACTTGACTGGATTTTGTGGGTGTAATCCGCTGAAAACCCTCAGGAGACAACACTCCTCCTACTAGGGACACCTAGAGGTTTAACGGCTTATTGCACACGCTCAGTGCAATCGCGTTCCCTGCGAAAGTGCGGTTAGGATTCTCTTTTGTGAATAAATGGTTTTGCTCGGGACGAGCAAAAGATAAGTTTGGGGGTATTTGTTCGGCACGCTTTATTACATTTTAATACCACTCATTTCCTATCATTTTTGTCAATAAACAGTGCTATTAATCTCTTTCTGCTCATTAGTACAGAACACAGGTACACAGGCAAAAACACTGGAGATGGTACACAACAAGAACGGAAACGACGGTTTTTAACCAGAACTGCAGACGGGCAGAATACTGTTAGTTGTATGTATGTCCTAGAGGCCAGTATTGTACAGATTATGTATATTATATTGGATGCTTGGACATATATAGAGATGACTTTCTTGCTCGACATGATAGTATGCTATCTGGTTGCTATTTATCTTAACATGTACACTAGTCTCTTTATACTGTCTTATAGTTACATGTTAGTAAAGCCCTTAGGATTTGTACTTGACTACCTGGACTATGATGCAGATCATACTAGTGGGGACATGGTAGTCCATAAGTACATCCTTCAAGGTCCCTAGTCGTGGGTGTATCGAGACGGGGCATCGATATACCAGAGTAGACTAGCGTATACGCTTCTCGACCCATGTGATGGGCGATGGATGATCCCATATCCATTGGTGTTTGACATCAGAGATGGTATACGGGTGCTCAGTGGAGACTGAGTACACTGGACGGACTCGCCGAGAACTCCCAGATGGTATTATACCTCACGTCAGATGGCAGTTCTCAGGTGACACTTGTACAGGTTAGTCTGTAGACCCGAGATCGTCATAGAGTCTTGTGTGATTCCCACTGTGCTTTGATCTCCACCTTACCACGTCCATGAGGGCGTGCAAAACGGTGGTCTTTGGGTACAGTCCCGAGTCACATGGAGGCAATGAGCGATAGGAGGGGTTTCGTCTCTCCCGGTATTGGGAGTTGATGTTGCGCTGTGCTCGATTGGCCGTAACAGGGAAGTCCCTGGCCAGGGCTGATCAGAGATTTGCTGGTAAGTGTTACCAGTAGTTTCTCGACCCGTTACGAGCCTCACATCAGCACGACTTATCGGGTTATTGGGGTCTGACGTATACCACCCCTAGACTTGATATGCGACATATCAGACGAAGAGACTGGACTGTATGGTAAGTGTTACTGGTCGGATTCGCGGGAGTGTGAGCGGGCTAGCTCGTCGATCTTCTGATCGCTCAATACCCGGATGGCCGTTACGTTTAGCAGACCGCTTGCGGCTTGTGGGTGCTTGATATGATCATCATCTGCTACCGGCGTATTGACGAGTCTTTAGAGTCCTACACAGAGGTTTCCTGGCTCAAGCGAAACGAAATAGGAGCGCATATGAGATATGTGCAGGACCGAGAATAATGCGTGTATGTGATACCGCATTTCATTCTCGCGATATATGTTTCGAATGGTTATATTCGATATGACCTAGTTATCGAATCATTGATTCGATAAATCGATGCATTGAATACTAGTCGGTTATGTGCGACATGACCGGATCATTGAATCAAGTGTTGATTTAATGATTTAATGTATAATTATATATTTGATATATTACTTTGCATTAACTAGTATTGGTTCACTTTAAACGGATTTTTCTCACTTGATGCACATTGTATATGTGATATGCTTTCGTGCACTTTTTGTATCATGTTTGATGATACTTGATCATATGGTTAAGTGAATAGGATTAAACCATGGTTATTATGATAATTAGGGTTTTACATATTTATTTATTCATTTTATTTGTTCTTTTATTCATTTGGATAAGTATAAATGATAATGGTGGCAAGTTTTGTTTCTTATGAGATGCTTCATGAACATTTGACTTTATGCAACCATTCTTGTCATTTTGCTTAACCCTAACCCACTCTAATCACCATGGTTAATTCTCTACACTTAACCTTAGTTAAGTTATGATAAATATTGAGTTTATTATTCATTTAACTCAAGTTATCATAATATTCTAGCTCATCTTCTTCTTCTTCTTCAAGTGAGCAACCTTCATGCCATCAATGGCAACTTGTGATCTAGTGAGCAAAATCCAAATCTAAAGTGAACCCATCTCCTATTTCTTCACCCTCTACCTCTAGCCAAGTTGTAGAGTGTGTTTTCTTCACAAATTTCATCACTTTGTGAAGTCGGAGCTTGAACTTGCGATGCCTCAACGTAGATCGTCTTTGATACGAAGCCGGCGACCTAGCTCACCCGTTTCTCCGACGAAGCCGACGCTTGAGCCCGGAGTTCGACTTGGACAGCGAGGAGACATCGTTGCGGAGCCGTGGAGGTGGACATCCGGATCTACAAAGGTTGTATTTCCGTATCCTAGTAGTTAAGTGTTAACTAGCTTTATATTTCGCCTAAACATCTAGTTTAAGATCCGTTGTCTAGGGTTTCTCGGCACAAAACTTTAAAATTGGCATGTTCGATGCCTTGTGAGACCTCACTAGAGTGCCTAGGAACCTTTCACTGGTATCAGAGCCTAGCTAGAGCCTTAGGCGAAGTCTAGACGGATTTTGAAGTCCGAACGACCCGAAACCCCAACCTTAAAATTGCTCTCTGGACGAATTCTAAAATCGGGGATTTTTCCACATTAAAAATATGCAGAGAACACATCACAAACATATAAGAGTTACTGTAAAAATTTGGAGGCCCAATTCCTTCTTCTGAGCGCGGATCCGCGGCCTGAGCAATAGCTCAGGCGGCGGTTCAGCGGCCGTACGGCCACAATTTTCTTGTAATTTTGTACAGTAACTGTTAGTTTTCAGTGGTGTTTTTTTCTGGATATTTTTAAAAATTATTCAAGAGTTGAATTTTCTGCATTTGTTTTGGGGATTCGGTGTTTCGATCGGGGTATCAAATTTCGTCTTTGTGTATTTCCGGATAAATCTTAGAATATGTTAAAAAGTTCGACCGGATATAAATACCCAATTTTTCCCCTGTCGGGAAATTTCCAAGTGTTGGATTTTTCCGTAGTTTAACGACGTTCTAAGTAGTGCAAGTAACGCGATGGTCCCTCTAGAAGACAACAAACCTTAACTCGATTATGTGACCGTCTTGAACTGCCCTTTGAACCTTCGGGTTTGGGGCAGTACGGCGTGCCACATGTGAGGCGTTGGCTTGACCCTTCTACGGCTGGACCGTTGGTACTGAGGTACGAACTGAATGTTGTTAGACTTATTTCATGTGTTGATCTGTATTGGGAAAACTTGGGTGTTCGATTGTTCGATCGGAAAGTTTAACATTTTCTGTTTATCTGGAATGTGATACAATAATTGGAATTCACAAGTAGTTATGAGATAACTGAATGAATGTTATAAATCTAGCAATTTAGTCCCATATGATATTGAAAAGAGTTTTCGATAATGAGACTAAAATGCGGGATTTATATCAGATTAGGCATGTGATGTCTAAAGCAGTTGCGGATTCCAATTGTTGTAGTTTTACACTTTCTTTTCTGTGACCGTAAGTGTAGTATGCTCATATCGCCGGTTTCGTTGCTATACGTCAACGACAATTGGGGTATGCATACTTACTTACGTTGATGACATGTGATGTTATGTGTTGCTGGATATGTTATATTGGATCGTCGTGTTCGAATAGCCGGGGGTTTTTATGTGAGATGAGTGTTTTTCATTTTCATTCATGTAAAAACTTGTATGTAATATTCTTTTATTTGGGGCACTTCCAGGTAGCGGAAGCTGTCACCCTTTGTATATTATTTACTTTTCCGCATTAGGATAGACCCAAGGAGGGGAGCACAAGTAACCGGGTTCTGGGGTCCAGTGGGAGACCAACTCGAGGAGTCGAGTCCGGGTCTCCTAACCCTAGGATTGGCAGGGTTGCTTGCCGCTCTCGTAGGGGTCTAGGGGTGTGGGATTGGCTATTCATCACGACCGTGGAATCCGTGTTTTATACTGGCTCGTATTGAAAACACGGACGTCCTAGTATATCCAATATTTCATATATTTATTCTGCTGCGATATCTGTGATGTGACTCTGTGATGGATATAGTATATAGTATATATGATATATTATATAGACGTTACTTATGTTTTACACCCCACGCTAGCCCTGCCCCGCTCTGTCGTTAGTTACCTAACCTAACGGTGCACGAGGGGACATCGAGGCGAATGCAGATGGCATAAGTGTACGTCATATCTATCTGTGATGTTTAGGTATTTAAATGATGGGACTTCATTAATGTGATTAATGAAAGATAAGAAACCTAAGATGTTGTAGAATCAGATTTTAAAACAAAACAGGTAGCTACAGTTCTTGCTTTGCATAGCGGTATATATGATATACCCCGCACCTTATTCGATGAGGAAAGGACCGAGATCCCTTCACCGGGAGTGACTCCTTTAGCAATAACTGGCAGATGCTACACACTCGTTTTGCTTTTGACTGCTTTTGCGTTTTTGCTTTGCACAGCGATATATATGATATATCCCGCACCTCATTCGACGAGGAAAGGACCGAGATCCCTTCACCGAGAGTGATTCCTTTAGCAAAACTAGAAAAGCCTCAAAATCACTCCATTTCAAAACTTCATTTGATTCTACAACGATATCAAGTTCATTACGCTCATGGTTTTATGAAAACCTGCGTAGCCCTCCGTCATTTCAGATAAAGACTGTTTAGTATTCGTGCTGCGTTTGTTGGCCTTTGTCAAGGCGTAGTGTGCGGTAGCTGAATAGTGCTTATCTGTTTATGCATATGATGCAGATTGTTTCAGGGTAGTCGTACGACCTTGTTGGCCTTTGTCAAGGGTCGTGCGGGTGGGTTTGATTCAATCAAGAAATGACGGGTTGAACTTGACTAGCATCCTGTGATTTGTTGGCCTTTGTCAAGGTCATAGGATACTAGGGGCAAAAGATTATCGGGAATTTCAAGTGTTGAAATTTGCAATGAGATTGCATACCTTCTATGAGATAGTTGGATCCCGATACCCGCTGCGAGTAAGAGTTACTCCTGGGAGAGTTTTACACAGTGCAATTAGCCGATCAAGTAGGTGTCTAGAAAGGTGTTAACGAGGTTACGCCTCTGGGAAAACGAGGTTTACATTAATTAGGTTCGTGCGAAAGCACGGGGGACCTCCCTCAAAGTACCGACACTGGCCTGGCTGAAAGATTGGCGAACTTGTAGTGTGTAATTAATCCCGGCTAGTCTTTCCTTTTAGGGTTTGGAGGAAGATTTGATAAAAAGCAGTGGGAGCCATCCTGATTAGATAAGATAATAACCAATCTGATCTTGCACGAGCATACGCTAAAGTGTTTTCTTCTCTCTCTCTCCAGGTAGCGACCATTTCATGCCTTAATAAAGATAATAATATGGATGTATTGACCGAACCCGCATGTTATACTGTGCTGGGGAACGTTGGTTCCGTTCATTCTTATAAGAGTTATAGGAATGAACAGGATATAGGGGAATACCAGGATTCCCATGCCACCCGAATGAAGAAAGTACATGATGATGCATTTTCTTCGGGTGTGTTCGTTACAGAGAACTGTTTCTCCATTTGCTCTACGTCCTGGGTATTGGATACCGGGTCAGGATCCCATATATGTAATCAGTTACATGGGCTTAGGAAAGGTAGAGAACTTGGAGAAGGTGATAAAGACATTAGAGTTGGAAATGGTGCAATTGTTGCAGCTAAGACTGTCGGGGAATATCACCTTGAATTACCAACTGGTAATACATTGGTTCTGAACGAATGCTATTACATGCCGAACCTGATATGCAACATTATATCGGTTTCTTTGCTAAGTAAAGAAGGATATAATTTTGTATTACAAGACAATGTTATGAACATTTTCCATAACCAAAAGTTGGTTGGATCAGGCACGTTGTGCAATGGCATTTATGTTCTAAATCAATCAACAGTTCTGAGCATAACAAACACACACAAGAGGAAGAGTTCTGAACTCAACGAATCCTTCTTGTGGCATTGTAGACTGGGTCACATCAATGCGACACGACTAGCTAAGTTGCATAAGGATGGATATTTAAATCCGTTTGAATTTTCATCCTATGACACTTGCCAGTCATGTCTCAAAGGCAAGATGACCAAGACTCCGTTTACGGGACACGGAGAAAGAGTTACCGAACTCTTAGGACTGATACATAGTGATGTATGCGGTCCCATGTCTACACATGCCAAGGATGGTTCTTCGTACTTCATTACATTCACTGACGATCTCTCTAGATTCGGATATGTGTTCCTGATGAAACACAAATCAGAAGCTTTTGAGAAATTTAGAGAATATAAACAAGAAGTCGAGAACCAAACCGGAAAAAGTATTAAAATCCTTCGATCAGATCGGGGAGGTGAATACTTGAGCAATGAATTCCTGGACTTCCTAAAAGAGAATGGGATTCTCTCTCAGCTAACTCCTCCATATACACCACAGCACAACGGTGTATCGGAGCGGAGGAACCGCACCCTATTAGATATGGTGCGCTCTATGATGAGTACAGCTGAGTTACCTATTTCCTTCTGGGGTCATGCGCTGGAGACAGCAGCATACCTATTGAATCAAGTTCCATCTAAATCTGTACCTACCACACCATATGAGATATGGAGTGGGAAGAGACCATGTCTTAAACGAGTTAAGATATGGGGTTGCCCGGCCTATGTCAAAAGGCAAAATCCGGACAAACTCGAGGCACGGTCAGTTCTATGCAAGTTTGTGGGATATCCCAAACATTCACATGGATATCTTTTCTACCATACAGAGGAACAAAAAGTGTTTGTTTCTCGCCATGCCACCTTTTTGGAAAAGGAATTTCTTGCAAAAGAAATTAGTGGCGATGAGGTAGAACTGGAAGAAATTCCAGCAACACAAACTCAAACTGAAGATTTAGTGGAACCAGAGGATTCAGTAGCTCCCGACGAACCCCAGCCTCTCCGCCGATCTAGTAGGGTTTCTCGTCCACCTGAGAGATACTATGGTTTTCTCATTGATGGTGGTAGTGAGGATTGCATCATGGAGGATGATGACCCAACTAGCTTCGAGCAGGCCATCATGAGTGGGGACTCAGTGAAATGGCTGGATGCTATGCGGTCCGAGATGGATTCCATGTACACCAACAAAGTATGGACTTTGGAAGTTGCTCCTGAAGGGGTAAAACCCATTGGGAGCAAGTGGATCTTTAAGAAGAAACTTGGTGTAGATGGGAAAGTGGAGACTTTCAAAGCTAGACTTGTAGCGAAGGGTTTTCGTCAAAGACCAGGTGTGGACTATGACGAGACCTTTTCTCCAGTGGCTATGCTTAAATCCATCCGAATCATGCTTGCCATTGCTGCCTTTCATGACTACGAAATCTGGCAAATGGATGTTAAGACCGCCTTTCTAAATGGTGATTTAGAAGAGTGCGTGTACATGACTCAGCCAGAGGGCTTCGTAGACAGTGGGAGCAGCGGGAAGGTGTGCAAGCTGCTTAAATCCATTTATGGATTAAAGCAAGCATCGCGGAGTTGGAACATCTGCTTTGACGTCGTTATCAAAGAGTTTGATTTCGTCAAAAATCCAGATGAACCTTGTATCTACAAGAAGGTGGCAGAGAGTAAGGTTGTCTTCCTCGTATTGTACGTGGACGACATACTCTTGATAGGAAATGATGTTCCTATGCTGCAATCGGTCAAGCTCTTCTTATCACAAAGATTCTCAATGAAAGATCTTGGTGATGCCTCCTGCATATTGGGAATTAGGATCTATAGAGATAGATCCAAACGGATTTTGGGATTGTCCCAATCCAGGTACATTGACACCATACTAAAGAGGTTTAGTATGGAAGAGTCCAAGCGTGGGAATATGCCCACGATCTCTGGAGTCACTCTCTCCAAAGAGATGTCTCCCAAGACTGATTTGGAGAGAGCTCGCATGCAAGGGATACCCTATGCTTCGGCAGTAGGCTCTATCATGTATGCGATGCTATGTACCAGACCCGATGTAGCATACTCACTAAGTGTAGTGAGTAGGTATCAAGCTGATCCTGGAGAGAGTCACTGGACAGCTGTGAAGAGCATTCTCAAGTACTTGCGAAGGACTAGAGATATGTTCTTGGTGTATGGTAACGGAGAACTCCAAGTGGAGTCCTTTACCGATTCCAGCTTCCAGAGTGATAAGGACGACTCAAAGTCGCAGTCGGGCTTTGTCTTTACCCTTTACGGAGGGGCGGTTAGCTGGAAGAGTTCCAAGCAGGAAACCGTGGCAGACTCGACGATGGAGGCTGAATACATCGCTGCCAACGATGCTGCTAAAGAAGCTGTCTGGATCAAGAAGTTCATTACTGAACTTGGAGTGGTTCCATCCATTGAGCGTCCAATACCTTTGTATTGCGATAACAATGGAGCGGTGGCTTTGGCCAAGGAACCCAGGTCCCATCAGCGGTCCAGGCATATTCTGAGGCGGTATCACCTGATCCGGGAGATAGTTGATCGCCGGGAGATCGAGGTCAGGAGGGTTGACACGAAGAACAACACGGCGGATCCACTCACGAAGGCCATTCCCCAGATACAGTTTGAGAGACTCTTCGGGATGCTCGGTATGAGATACTACAGCAGCTGGACCTAGTGCAAGTGGGAGATTGTTAGTTGTATGTATGCCCTAGAGGCCAGTATTGTACAGATTATGTATATTATATTGGATGCTTGGACATATATAGAGATGACTTTCTTGCTCGACATGATAGTATGCTATCTGGTTGCTATTTATCTTAACATGTACACTAGTCTCTTTATACTGTCTTATAGTTACATGTTGGTAAAGCCCTTAGGATTTGTACTTGACTACCTGGACTATGATGCAGATCATACTAGTGGGGACATGGTAGTCCATAAGTACATCCTTCAAGGTCCCTAGTCGTGGGTGTATCGAGACGGGGCATCGATATACCAAAGTAGACTAGCGTATACGCTTCTCGACCCATGTGATGGGCGATAGATGATCCCATATCCATTGGTGTTTGACATCAGAGATGGTATACGGGTGCTCAGTGGAGACTGAGTACACTGGACGGACTCGCCGAGAACTCCCAGATGGTATTATACCTCACGTCAGATGGCAGTTCTCAGGTGACACTTGTACAGGTTAGTCTGTAGACCCGAGATCGTCATAGAGTCTTGTGTGATTCCCACTGTGCTTTGATCTCCACCTTACCACGTCCATGAGGGCGTGCAAAACGGTGGTCTTTGGGTACAGTCCCGAGTCACATGGAGGC
Source organism: Agapanthus africanus (assembly GCA_030015575.1). Classification (NCBI taxonomy): domain Eukaryota; kingdom Viridiplantae; phylum Streptophyta; class Magnoliopsida; order Asparagales; family Amaryllidaceae; genus Agapanthus; species Agapanthus africanus. Next base: position 523,311,267 of record CM057337.1, read on the forward strand.
AATGAGCGATAGGAGGGGTTTCGTCTCTCCCGGTATTGGGAGTTGATGTTGCGCTGTGCTCGATTGGCCGTAACAGGGAAGTCCCTGGCCAGGGCTGATCAGAGATTTGCTGGTAAGTGTTACCAGTAGTTTCTCGACCCGTTACGAGCCTCACATCAGCACGACTTATCGGGTTATTGGGGTCTGACGTATACCACCCCTAGACTTGATATGCGACATATCAGACGAAGAGACTGGACTGTATGGTAAGTGTTACTGGTCGGATTCGCGGGAGTGTGAGAGGGCTAGCTCGTCGATCTTCTGATCGCTCAATACCCGGGTGGCCGTTACGTTTAGCAGACCGCTTGCGGCTTGTGGGTGCTTGATATGATCATCATCTGCTACCGGCGTATTGACGAGTCTTTAGAGTCCTACACAGAGGTTTCCTGGCTCAAGCGAAACGAAATAGGAGCGCATATGAGATATGTGCAGGACCGAGAATAATGCGTGTATGTGATACCGCATTTCATTCTCGCGATATATGTTTCGAATGGTTATATTCGATATGACCTAGTTATCGAATCATTGATTCGATAAATCGATGCATTGAATACTAGTCGGTTATGTGCGACATGACCGGATCATTGAATCAAGTGTTGATTTAATGATTTAATGTATAATTATATATTTGATATATTACTTTGCATTAACTAGTATTGGTTCACTTTAAACGGATTTTTCTCACTTGATGCACATTGTATATGTGATATGCTTTCGTGCACTTTTTGTATCATGTTTGATGATACTTGATCATATGGTTAAGTGAATAGGATTAAACCATGGTTATTATGATAATTAGGGTTTTACATATTTATTTATTCATTTTATTTGTTCTTTTATTCATTTGGATAAGTATAAATGATAATGGTGGCAAGTTTTGTTTCTTATGAGATGCTTCATGAACATTTGACTTTATGCAACCATTCTTGTCATTTTGCTTAACCCTAACCCACTCTAATCACCATGGTTAATTCTCTACACTTAACCTTAGTTAAGTTATGATAAATATTGAGTTTATTATTCATTTAACTCAAGTTATCATAATATTCTAGCTCATCTTCTTCTTCTTCTTCAAGTGAGCAACCTTCATGCCATCAATGGCAACTTGTGATCTAGTGAGCAAAATCCTAATCTAAAGTGAACCCATCTCCTATTTATTCACCCTCTACCTCTAGCCAAGTTGTAGAGTGTGTTTTCTTCACAAATTTCATCACTTTGTGAAGTCGGAGCTTGAACTTGCGATGCCTCAACGTAGATCGTCTTTGACACGAAGCCGGCGACCTAGCTCACCCGTTTCTCCGACGAAGCCGACGCTTGAGCCCGGAGTTCGACTTGGACAGCGAGGAGACATCGTTGCGGAGCCGTGGAGGTGGACATCCGGATCTACAAAGGTTGTATTTCCCTATCCTAGTAGTTAAGTGTTAACTAGCTTTATATTTCGCCTAAACATCTAGTTTAAGATCCGTTGTCTAGGGTTTCTCGGCACAAAAACTTTAAAATTGGCATGTTCGATGCCTTGTGAGACCTCACTAGAGTGCCTAGGAACCTTTCAAATACAGATCAAGATTTAAATGAGTTTGCAACAAAGAAAGTTTGTGACCAAGTGTGAACATGTGTAAACATGGATTTACCCATGATTTGTTCTCTGTTCATTGCTCCAGAATTCACCCACGTGAGAACTAGACTAAATTGCAATTACAGGGAGACATTCAACTAACTAAAAGACTAATGTACCAAGGTGGGCCCCACACTCTTCAAGTCGGCCGCAAATTTATTCATAATAGCCGCAATTTGCGGCCCAGACTGTGTCAAATTGGTTCGTTTTCTTTGTGTGGGTCCCCCATTGTGTATTTAGTCCACCTGTGGTTGTATCTTTTTATTTTGGGTTGCCTACAAATAGCAGATCTGAGATGTAGTTCAGAGATGTGATTTTTGAGAAGAAATTCTGATATTCTTGCATACTTGTACACTTTTGTTAACATTCTTGTAGCTCTTGGATTTGGGTTGAGTTCTTTGCCCTCCTCTGGTCTTGCAACCTCTCTTTTTGAGGTTGCAAGATTAGATTTTGGTATTTGAACTCATTATATGTATTTTGAACCATTGCAATAAATCCCTATTATCAAGTTTGATCCTTGTATCTCTTTTTCTTATTTTTGTCACTTCTTCTCATTATTCAGTTGTGTATTGCTATGATAATGTGTGAGTAGTTATTCTTGGGCTATGGTGAGGTAGGATGTGGAATGACTTTACTTCCAACCCCTCCCTTTTTGATTCTTGCACTTTTTCACTTCTTTTCTTAGCATCGCAAGTTTATTATGTTTTGCTTGATAGGATATATCGTTTTGAATGGTTGCAAATCAACCTTTAACATATATCATATCCTTTATTTACATTTTATCGTTGCTTTGTTACGATTTGAAATAGGCGTGAATACGGAATTAAGTTACGTGTCGCAACTAGCTAGATAGGATATATAGCATTCTTGCATATATTCTATACTTGCTACTTCACTTAACTAATTCCATATCCACTCCATTATCAATCTCATTCTTGTTAGTTTCTATTTTTCTAACCTTGATATCGTATTTTATCCCGATACATTTTTCGGATAAATACGGTATGCTTTCGGTATTCTAATGGAAACTAAAAAGAAATAAATCTTGAATCAAAAATGGAAAGTTAGGGGTAAATGTCATATTTCACTCTTACTGAACCTTAGCTTAAGTTTTTATATCCCAAACCTTGTTTCTTTTAGGTATTACACTAAAATGTGACAAAACACCATCTTCCAACTTATTGATCCATAACACAATTTGATGTCGTGATATCCACTCCTTGTGGTTCGACCCGTGCTTGCCAGCTCGCTACAACGCGTCGTGCACTTGCGGTATTTTTAAAACTCGATACTCACGTCGTGCACTATTTTTCCGACAAAAACCGACATATCCGATATTGACCTCATTTTCCAAAAAGCACGTCACCGTGGGTTTCGAACAGGTCACTCCCGGTCAAGGGATCTCGGCTCTTTCCTTATCGAATAAGGTGCTGGATATGTAATTACCACGATGCAAAGCAAAAGTTAGATCAACTATAAAAACAATCGAGTTCTTTGTAACATTTGCTAGTTTCGCTAAAGGGGTCACTCCCGGTGAAAGGATCTCGTCCCTTTCCTCATCGAATGAGGTGCAGGATATTCAAGAATACCACTATGCAAAGCAAAAGCTAGAGTTACCCATTTTAAAAAAGTTTGATTCTACAACAGCTTTAGGTTTCTTTTTCTTGACATTAATCACATTAATTTTGTCCCGTCATTTACGTTTCCTAAACATCACAGAAAAGAAACGAAAATAGAACGTACGCATATGCCATCCGCATTCGCCACGGGGTCCCGTCATGCACCGTTAGGTTACTTAACTAACGGCAGAGCGGGGGCTGGACTAGCGCGGGTGCAAAACATAAGAAACGTTTATTATATATCTCATATATAAATATAGTCATTACAGATCACAGATTAATACATTGGATATACTAGGAATTCCGCATTTCATTCAAGCATTAATGAAAGACGGGTTCCACGGTCGTGATGAATAGCGAAAATACCTTTCCCTAGACCCCTACGGGTGCGGCAACCTACCCGCCAAATTCCCGAAGTGAAGCAACCTCCATCAACAAAGTGAGTAGGCCACTCGGCACTTCGAAAACCCGGTAGTTTGTGCACCCCACCTTGGGTCTATCCTAGGAGCAAAAACAGTAAAAAGAAATTATACAACGGTGGCTACAACCTCATCCCGGGGCAGCAAAAACAGTAAAAAGAAATTATACAACGGTGGCTACAACCTCATCCCGGATGTGCCCCGCAAAATAATATTACACTGCTTTTTACAAATTACATAGAATGAAAGAAAAGAAAAACGCTCTTCTCACACCCCCCATACATTCATCACGACAATCCAACACATTCATATACACATACCATCTCATGATATCATTACAGAAGTGTGCAACCCCGACTAATCGACTTATAGCAATTAGTTGACGTTTCAAACACACATATCGAAAACAGCAAACCCGATTAGCCTAACACTTAGAATTTCGATTGATAATTTTAAACCATGCCAACACTTGACATGTTCCAGTATACAAATGACTTTTTGAAAATTACAGATATCCCAGAAACACCATTTCCTTAATATAAGCAAAGTGCTGAAATATGAGTCAACTCGGCCATGAATCGGCCGCGGATCCACGGCGTTCCTGACGAGTTAGGATTTCAAAATTCTACAGTGTACTTAGAAAACCCTGCCTGTATTTTTAAGGCCACTAAAAATATTTTTTGAACAGTTTAAAAAATCGACAGAAACAAGGCCAGAAAACATGTTTTCGGTGAAAAAATGCGTCGATCGAAGTTCTAACTTTTGGCTAACAATCTAATTATGGTTTAGTTAGGCTCTGATACCATGTAAGTACATGTTGCATGCTCCCACATCTCTTGTGAGGCGGCGGAAGTGATAATCTAAAATTTTCTTTGCATACAACACATACTTTCAAAAGATCTTGTCTAAACCATAACTAGAAAACCCTAACTAGAGATTTTATCTACTATGTTAGGGATTATACCTTGATGATCCGGTCCTTCGGGTCTTCTTTGATGATCTCCTTGGCTCCTTGGATGTTGTCGGTGTGCTCGATCTCCGGCCACCCCAAGACTTAGATGATCCACGCGAGAGTTGTCATGCAAGCTAAAACCCTTCTCAAGAGCTAAACCTAGAGATCAAGTTTTCTAAACATGGTCACTATGATGATGTAGAGATTAGTGTATTGAATTATCTTTGATCCTTGGCTTTTGATTCACATCTCATGTGATTGTTAAAGCAAGGAAGAAGAAGGACGAGAGAAGAAGGAGAGAGAAAGAGTTTGTAATAATGAGAAAATTCAAGCATGAGAAAATGATATATTCAAATGGAAATAATTGAAGCATGGAATATAAAATTAGCACCATACTTCAATAGTAACTCCAAAGAGATTAAAATATAAAACAACCCATTCTCACAACCATGCTTGGACTTTCTAGTTTCCGCCTCATTTATCTATTTTCATAAAATAAATAATGTATTATGAGGTGGCATCTTCTAGAAGGTATTCTTGTAACAATTACAAGAATACCCCTCCTCCGTATACCGTATCTCGTATACCGTATACCCGTATCCGAATTCCGAAAAATACGAATACCAATAATCCAATAATATAATACCGGTATCCGGCTTAAACCAAAGCCTACCAGTATTATCGTTCCGATTATTATTCCTGTAACAATTACATGAACATAATCGAAACCCTGCCGTAACACCTTACGGCTGCCGTAACACCTTACGGCTGCCGTAACAACTTACGGCCTCTACATCTTTCGCCTGAACGAGAGAACCCTCTGTGTGGGACTCTAAAGACTCGACAGTACGCTGGCAGTGGGTTTAACCACAAGCACGTCAGCGGCACTAGCTGTGCGCAACGGCTACCCAGGTACATGACGAAAAGGTGGCCGACGAGCGAACTCATCACAACCCCAACGAGCCTGCAAGCAACACTTACCGTACAGTCCGGTCTCTTCGTCTGATACATCGCATATGTAGTCTAGGGGTGGTAAATGTCAGATCCCAATAACTTTATAAGTCATGCTAATTTACGGCTCATAACAGTTCGAGGAACTACTGATAACATTTATCAGTAAACCTCGAGAACCCTGTCCAGGGATTTAGGTGTTATAGCCGATCAAACATAGCGCGACATCAACTCCCTATACCGGGAGAGACGAAACACCTCCTATCGCTCACTGTCTCCATGTGATTCGGGACTGTACCCAAAGTCCACCTGTTTGCACGAATCAATAGAGCCGTGGTAGGGTTGAAATCAAAGTACAGTGGGAACCACACAAGACTCTATGACGATCTCGGGTCTACAGACTAACCTGTACAAGTGTCGCCAGAGAACTGCTATCTGACAATTGGTATATATACCATCTAGGAGTTCTCGGCGAGTCCTGTTCGGTGTACCCATTCTCCAATGAGCACCTGTGTACAATCTTTGATGTCAAACACCAATGGTTGTGGAATCAACCATCGCCCCACAGGGTCAGGAAACGTACACACTAGTCTGACTTGGTAATACCGATGCCCTGTCTCGATATACCTTCGACTAGGAACTATTAAGGATATGCTTATAGACTATCCAGGCCCCACTAGTATGATCTCATCATAATCCTAGTAGTAAAGCATAATCCTAAGGGCTTCATCAACTTGCATATAAAGATATGAAATATAACACAAGATGAAGATAAACAAGATAGCATACTATCATTTGGAGCAAAGATTGTTTCTGTACATATACATGCCTAGTATCCTATACAATACAGGCCTCTAGGGCATACATATCTAACAATGTATAAAACTCTACCAGGAGTAACTCTTACTCGCAGTGGGTATTGGGATCCAACTATCTCATAGAAGGTATGCAATCTCATTGCAAATTTCAACTCTTGAAATTCCCAATAATATTTTACCCCAAGCGATCTATGACCTTGACTAAGTCAACAAACTATAGACCGTAAGTAAAGTTCAACCCTTCATTTCCCGATTGAATTAAACCCACCCGGACGACCCTTGACTAAGTCAACAAGGTCGCACGACTACCCTAATCCAATCGCATCATATGCTTTGCAGATAAGCACTAATCAGCTACCGCACACTACGCCTTGACTAAGTCAACAAACGCAGCACGAATACTAAAGACTACTTATCTGAAATGACGGAGGGCTACGACAGGTTTTTAAGAAAACCCTTTGCGTAATGAACTTTATATCGTTGTAGAATCGAGTGATTTTAATTGGAATGTTATTGAGGCCTTTTCTAGTTTTGCTAAAGAGGTCACTCCCGGTGAAGGGATCGTCGGCTCTTTCCTTATCGTATAAGGTGCAGGATATTTCACAAATATCACTATGCAAAGCAAAAACTATAGAAACAATCAAAAGACAAACCGAGTTTGTAGCATCTGCTAGTTTCGCTAAAGATATCACTCCCGGTGAAGGGATCTCGGCTCTTTCCTTATCGAATAAGGTGCTGGATATTCTACAAGGAATACCGCTATGCAAAGCAAGAACTAGAGCTACCAGTTTTTAAACAAGTTTCTACAACATCTTTAGGTTTCTTTTATTTCATTAATCTCATTAATGAAGTCTCAACCTTATGTTCCTTTCTCTAAGAGCAACAGGTTTATAAGCATCACATTTGAAACGAAATCAGCAATATAACTTATATCTCATATATATAATATAAACATTCGTCTCAGGCAGTAATATGATCTCATCACAGAACATTGCAGCAGAAGATAACATATGAAATATTGGATATACTAGGATTTCCGTGTTTTATGCGAGCCTGTATAAAACACGGATTCCACGGTCGCGATGAATAGCCAAACCCACATCCCTAGACCCCTACGAGAGCGGCAAGCAACACTGCCAATTCTAGGGTTAGGAGACCCGGTCTCGAATCCTCGAGATGGTCTCCCACTGGACCCTAGAACCCGGTTACTTATGCTCCCCGCCTTGGGTCTACCTAATGCGGAAAAGTAAATAATATACAATGGTGACATCATCCTCAGCCCGAAAGTGCCCCAATAAAAGAATATTACATACAATGAATTTTACATGAATGAAAATAAAAAAACCCATCTCATAAAAAACCCCGGATATTCAAAACGCGACGATCCAATATAACATATCACAGCAACACATAATATCACATATCATCAACATAAGTAAATATGCATATCGCAATTGTCGTTGATGTATAGCAACAAAACCGGCGATACACCGTATATTACACTTACGGTCGCAGAAAAGAAAGCGTAAAACTACAACAGTTGGAATCCGCAACCTCCTTAGACATCTCATGCCTAACCAAATGAATTCCTTAGATATCGCATGCCTAACAATTATAAACCCCGCATTTTAGTCTCGATCTCGAAAACACTTTTCAATATCAAGTCGGGAAATTCAACAAGATTCTCGACATCCTGATCGAATGCTCGTCGCAAACTTTAGTAGACGGCCGCACCCCCGGATGCCGTCGACGAAGTGCACTAAGGCGGAACACCGCTGCCGCTAGCACCCGAACGGATGCTTTTGGCGACGGGATTCTCCTATAGTCACTTGGTCGGGGCTATGGGGTGTGGCTATCTATTAAGTTTACTCGGCGAGTATCCGCGTACGCTACGTGATTGCGACGGACTATTGATCTCATCAAAATCCCGTGGCAACCGATCAAATGAGACTAAACTGCTAGATTTATAACATTCAAATTAGTTATCTTATAACTACTTGTGGATTCCAAATATTGTATCACATTCCAGATAAATAGACAATGTTAAACTTTCCGATCGAATAAACAAACACCCAAGATTTCCCAAATAGCTCAACACTTGAGCGGAGTTCAAAAAGTATCCATCACATGCCACAGTACCAGTGGTCCAGCCGTAGAAGGGTCAAACCAACGCCTCACATGTGGCAACGCCGTACTCCCCCAAACCCTAAGGTTTAGAGGCGGTTCAGACGGTCACATAATCGAGTTAAGGTTTGTGTTCTTCTAGAGGGTCCACCGCGTTACTTGCACGACTGTGAATGTTCTTTAATTAAGGAAAAAATCCAACACTTGGAAATTTTCCTGCAGGGAAAAAAGTGAGTTATTGATATCCGTTCGAACTTTTTAACACGTTCTAAATTACCCGGAAAAACTTAAACGAAGTTAAACTTTCCGATCGAATCAATGAATACAAAAGATCTCCAAAAAACTCAACACTTGAGTAATATTAAAAATTCCCAGAAGCATGTAGAAACACCTACGGATGTTACTGTGGAAATATGAGTACCCAATATCCACGTACGACCGCGGAACAGGCGCGCAATGCTTAGTATTGCCGCGGTTCCGCGGCGCTTCAATGGAATTAGGTGGTCGTATTTTACAGTTATCCTTAGAATTCCCTGCTTAATTTTCTGAGTATTTTTAATACAGAAAAAATCAACATTTTAAAAAATTTCCAGAGAGGGTGTGTATTGCGAAGTTTCGGAGTTCGATCGGACTTTAAACTTCGTCTAGACTTCGCCTAAAGCTCTAGCTTGGCTCTGATACCACTGTAGGGTTACTAGGCACTGTCACAAGGGTCTAGGAGGCATCAACCATGCCCGATTTAAAATTTAGACGTGCCGAACAACCTTAACCAAGATCTTAGACTAGAGATTAGGCGAAACAAAGAACAAGTAAACAACTTTACTTCTAAGAGTTAGAGATTACAACCTTTGTAGTCCGTTCCTTCACTTCTAAAGCTCCGTGTTGAGGTCCCTTCGCTGCGATCATCATGTACCCGGACTCTAGAGAGGCTCCATGAAGAGAAAGATGCAATCGTGCTTCCGATCTTCAATAACAAAGATGATCTACCTTGAAGAAACTCAAACCCAAGCTCTTGCTTTGCTAATCAAGTATTAGCAAAGAAAACACCCTAATCTAAGTGGCAAGAATAGATGAGGATGATGAAGTAGGAATTTAGCTCTCATTTATTTTCTTTATCTCACTCATTTTCATCACTTATGAAAAAGCTAGAAAGATTTTCATCAAAGGAAGAAGAAGAAGAAGATCAAAACCTTTTGTGATGAATAATGAAATCAAGTGTGTGGTTATAAATGCAACCATGGGTTAAGTATGAAGACTTAACCCATGTAGAGAATCAACTATGGTTAAAGGGTTGGGTTGGGTTAAAGAAATATCTTTGCAAAATATCACAAAATATCAAGGTCAAAGTCAAAGCTTCATGAAAGCTTAACCCTAATCCAAACCCTAACCATATTTAAACTCCACAGATCATGTTGCATTTATAACCATAACATGTTACAATATTATATATCACATATACAATATTTATTGTAACAAAATAAAATAATACAATTAACATATATCACATATATATCAATGAATTACCCGAGTGAGAAAAAGAATCTTTAAGTGAGCTTATATTAGTTAATGTAATTTAATATATCAAATATATTAAATTATCGAATCAACACTTGACCCGATAATCCGGCTATTTCACAAATAACCGACTAATATAATATGTATCAGTTCATCGAATCAAACACTTGATCCGATGACCCGACTATATCACATATACCCGGCCGATATCTCATATCGCGAGAATCTAATACGGTATCGCATACACGTATTATTCTCGGTCCCGCACATATCACATACGTGCTCCTACTCCATTTTGCCTGAGCCAGGAAACCTCTGTATAGGACTCTAAAGAATCGTCAATACGCCGGCAGTAGGTGATGATCATATCAAACACCCACAAGCTGCAAGCGGTCAGCTACGTAACAGCCACCCAGGTATTGAGCGATCAGAAGATCAACAAGCAAGCCTGTACATTCTCCTGCGAATCCAACCAGTAACACTACCGTACAGTCCGGTCTCTTCGTATGATATGTCGCATATCTCGCCTAGGGGTGGTAAACGTCAGACCCCAGCAGCTTGATAAGTCGTGTCCATATGAGGTCTATAACAGTTTGAGAAACTATTAATAACACTTACCAGTAAATCTCAGCAACCCTGGCCAGGGATTTCTAGTTATAGCCAATCGAACACAGCGCAATATCAACTCCCTATACCGGGAGAGAAGAAACCCCTCCTATCGCTCATTGCCTCCATGTGATTCGGGACTGTACCCAAAAGACACCGTTTTGCACGCCCTCTTGGACGTGGTATGATGGAAATCAAAGCACAGTAGGAATCACACAAGACTCTATGACGATCTCGGGTCTACAGACTAACCTGTACCAGTGTCACCAGAGAACTGCCATCTGACGTGAGGTATAATACCATCTGGAATTTCTCGGCGAGTCCGTCCAGTATACCCAGTCTGCACTGAGCACCCGTATACCTTCTCTGATGTCAAACACCAATGGATATGGGATTATTCATCACTCATCATATGGGTCAAGAAGCGCATACGCTAGTCTACTCTGGAGTATCGATGCCCTGTCTCGGCACTCCCACGACTAGGAACATTTAAAGGATGTACTTGGCGGCTACACTGTCCCCACTAGTATGATCTGCATCATAGTCCTGGTAGTCAAGTACTCATCCTAAGGGCTTTATCAACATGTAACATAGAGACAATCAGAGTACATGTTGAGATAAAGAGTAACCAGATAGCATACTATCATGTCGAGCAAGAAAGTCCTCCCTATATATGTCCAAGCATCCATTACAATATACAACGTATGTACAGTAATGGCCTCTAGGGCATACATATAACTAACAAGGGTTTCTTCCCACTCTACATCTGATATGGCGTGGTAGACACAGTCTTGGTAGGAACCTTATTCAAAAGATATGCAGTTGGTTCTAGTGCATAACCTCAGAAGGATCACGGTAACTCAGCATTACTTATCATAGAACGAACCATATCCAATAGGGTTCTGTTCCGCCTTTCTGATACACCGTTGTGTTGTGGTGTGTATGGAGGAGTAAGTTGAGAGAGAATTCCATTCTCTTTTAGGTAACCCAGGAACTCGGCACTTAAGTATTCACCACCTCGATCAGATCTCAGTGTCTTGATACTTTTGCCGGTTTGTTTTCCACTTCATTCTTATATTCTCGAAATTTCTCAAAGGCCTCGGATTTATTCATCATCAAGAAGAGATATCCATACCTAGAGAAATCATCCGTAAAAAGTAACGAAATAGGAATAACCACTTCATGCATCTGTAGACATTGGACCACACACGTCGCTGTGTATGAGTCGTAAGAGGTCGCTCTCTCTTACTCTGTTCCAGTGAACGGAGTCTTTGTCATCTTTCCTATGAGACAAGATTGACGAGTTGCATAAGACTGATATTCGAACGGATCCAAATATCTCTCTCTATGTAACTTCGACAACCGTGTTTCATTGATGTGACCCAGTCTACAATGCCATAAAAAAGCCTTATTTAAATCTGTAGACTTTCTTTTAAGTGTGTTCTGGACGTTGAAAAACCTGAACTTGATTTAACACGTATATACCGTCCTCTAGTATACCTGACCCAATCAAACCATGATTTAGGTGGATGTGGACCACATCGCTTACAAATGTAAAATCATATTCTTCCTTAGAAAGTAAGGATATAGATATGATATTACAAGCTAGACTAGGTGCATACAAACAGTTACGTAAAATCAATATCTGCCCACTTGTCAATCCTAGGTGATATTTCCCTACGGATACAGCATCCATGCTCCGTTAGCAACCCTGAGAGTCATATCACCTGCCCTGATAACTCTACGGTTTCTCAAAGCCTGTAATGAATTACAGATATGAGATCCTGATCCAGTATTTAGTACCCAGGAAGTAGAGTTAATTGACAGCCTGTTTTCAATCACAAACACACCCGAAGTCGAAACCACAACGTGCTTCGGATTCTGGATTCTGGCTTTCCATGCCATGCATCCTTTCTGCCAATGCCCTTTCCCATGACAATAGGAACAACCCTCCTTCCCTACTGTTAGCCCCAAAACTGTTGCCCTTCCATTTCCTTCTTCTTTACTGACACCGCCTATCGGCTTTGTGGAGATCTTCTTTTTCTCACCCTTGGCTTTCGCCTTGGATCTAGAAGAGGAAGATTCCCCAATAAGCAGAGCAAGTGTCTCCCTGGTTTCCTTCAGGGTGCCCTCAATTGGAAGTATAACTTTCTTCCCCTGGGCGTAAGTAAAAGGTAGGGACTGTAGAATCAAGTCAGCATATGACTCGTTCTCCAATGTAGTCTCCAGGTCCGTGAGCTGTTTAATACAGCTAGTTAACGTAAGGACATTGTCCCCTACAGATGACCCGACAGCCAACCTCGCTTGAAGCAATTCCTTCGAGGTCTCATATCTTGCGATATGAGATTGCTCTCCATATAAATACTTGTTATGGAGGAAGATGGAAACTAAGTCCATCTTCTCGTGCTGCCTCTAGTTTTCACCATCTACTGAAGCCAACATGAGGCACTTGGCATTCACACTGTCTTTTTCCCTCGTCTTATGGATATCATCCGCGACGGTGGAAGCTGGACCTGGGACGGCGGGGGATTTAGTAGTGATGAGGTGGTCTAGCTTGTCATAGGCAATGGACATCTGGACAAACCTTTACCAGTCAATATAGTATAACTCAGTCATTTTATTATCTAATTGTAACCTAATCTTGGTTACTTGGTCGCTGCAATTAGGAGAGAGAGAAGAAACACTCAGCATGATTGCTCTTGCAAGTTTAGATTGGTTTTTAGTTTATCTAAACAGGATGGCTCTCATTTTTTCTTGAATCCCTCTTCAAACCATAAAAGAAGAATTAATCAAGATTAATCTTACCCTACAATACTTGCTTAACTTTTCAGCCAGGCTAGTGTCGGTACTTCGAGGGAGGTTTTCCAATGCTTTCGCGAAGTTCCCTAATTACATAACCTCCTTTCCCTGGAGGCGTATCCCCTCTAACACTGTTCTAGACACCTACTTGGTTTGTAGCATTGATTGTGTTAGTGAAAAATCTCCCGAGGAGTAGCGGATACTCACAGTAGGATCGAGATCCAAATATAATTGTGTGATAATCCTGAAGGAATCCTACCAACATTATCACAATCCAAATGGTATGCAGCACTAGCAAGTTTCAGTTTCTTTAGAAACTCCCGATATGGATTTTTGCCCCATGCTCTTATGACCTTGACGAAGGCCAACATATCATAAATCACATGTCAAGTTCTACCCATCATTGTCCAGGTTAATTTGAACCCACCCGTACATACCCTTGACGAAGGCCAAAATAGTAGTACGACTGTCCCAAAACAACGCATCTATCTATGCTACAGATATCCAGCAACTACCAATCATTATGCCTTGACGAAGGTCAAAATACATAGCTTGAATACTACTGAATATTCAACTGAAATGACGGAGGGCTACGGCTGGTTTTGGCGAAACCGTGAACGTAATGAACTTGATATAATCGAAGGAACCTGATAGCTTTTAAAAGGAGTGGTTTAGGCTCAGCATTTAAAAGTCTGCTGTTTTGAAAAAACCGAGTAGTTTTGAAATTTGTTCCAATGATTAAACTTTGGTTTGTTTTCTTTGCATTAATCTAATGCAGTCCCATCATTTACACCTATCATCACAGAAAGAAACGAAAATACCACGTCCACTTATACCATCCGCATTCGTCACTGGACCCCGTCTAACACCGTTAGGTTACTTAACTAATGCCAGAGGAGGGCTGGACTAGAGCGGATGCAAAACATAAGCAACGTCATATATATAGCATATATATATAATAAGCATTCATCTGACGCAATAATAGGCATTCCAGATCACAGATGAACATATTAGATATGCTAGGAATTCCGCATTTCATTTAAGCTTGTAACGAAAGACGGATTCCACGGTCATGATGAATAGCGAACCCCCACCGTAGACCCCTACGGGTGCGGCAAACTACCCGCCAAATTCCCGAATTGAACCAACCTCCCTCAACAAAGTGAGTAGGCCAATCAGCACTTCAAAGAACCCGGTAGCTTGTGCACCCCACCTTGGGTCTATCCTAGGAGCAGAAAACAATAAAAGAAAATAATACAACGGTGGCTCCAACCTCAACCCGGATGTGCCCCGCAAAATAATATTACATCACTTTATAATTTACATCGAATGAAAGATAAAACACCCATCTCACATCCCCGGCTATCCATCCATGACGATCCAACAAAGTTCATATACACAAACCAACATCACAGATCACAGATATGTGCAACCTCCACTAATCGACGTATAGCGATTAGCAGGCGTTTAGCACTTATAAACAACATAGAAGATCCGATTAGCAAATAACTTAGAATTTCGACCGAAACTATTTTCCGTGTCTACCTCAAGTGCAAACCAGCACTCAGAAACATACTGGGTAGAAACCAAATATACCAGAGAACAATACATCAAAACTTAAGAATTACAGAAGAAAAATGATCTAACTCGGTGACAACTCGGCCGCAGAACGACAGCGAATCACACCGATTCGCCGCGGTTCCATGGTGTTATTGCCGAGTTAGGTAATCATTTTTCTGCATTATTCTTAGAATACCCCGCACTGAATTTTAAAGCCTCTGAAATATTTTTTCGACACTTTTCAAAATCGGCAGAAACAAGGGTATTTGTGTATTGTTTTCGTGATTTTCCAACGATCGAAGTTCTAACTACTTGCTAACATACTAGTTAAGGTTTTGTAGGCTCTGATACCACTGTAAGTCGATGTCGCACACCCCGCGGGTCCGCGGAGAGATAGAATGTTCAAAAAACGATTTTTCAAAGCTCGCAACACCAACTTGAACTCCAGGATTGATGCTAAACCTTAACTAGCCAAACTTGCTAAGAGGTTAAGTAC
Organism: Agapanthus africanus; assembly: GCA_030015575.1. Taxonomy (NCBI): domain Eukaryota; kingdom Viridiplantae; phylum Streptophyta; class Magnoliopsida; order Asparagales; family Amaryllidaceae; genus Agapanthus; species Agapanthus africanus. The sequence goes on from CM057337.1 coordinate 523,326,780, forward strand.
TCGGAAAGAAGTTTATACCTCACGTTACAAGTCCTTCGGGTCTTCATCACTGTCCTCCTCCTCGTCACAAGCTCCGAGGATCGAAACGGATCGGGCAACCTTGACGGCCTCCTTGAGTCAAAGACGATCCACCCAAGAGTCTATAGTCCGAGCTCCTACCTTAAATCCGAGGTAACTACGGCATCTAGTTCGCTAAACTAGATGTCCTAGATGATGTAGAGTGTGGATATGGATTAATTTATCTCTTGTAACCCTATGATTCTCAACACATGAGAGCTTTTAGGGTTAAGAGGAAGAAGAAGATGACTTGAGTAAAGGCTAGTGAAGAAGAGAGAGCATATGAAGTGGGAATGGCTCAAGTGTTTATTTGTGATGAATAATGCCTATACAAAAAAATCTAGCACCCTTGATAAAAATATCTAGCATGCTTGATAAAAATATCTAGCAAACATAATCATCACAAAATGAGTCATGTCATGAGTCACACCAAAGAGCCATGCTAGCCTCCACCTCATTCCTCCACCTAATAATGTTTTAATCAAATGATTAAAATGTTAGTTATATGTATGCCCTAGAGGCCATTACAGTACATAGGATGTATATTGTAGTGGATGCTGGGACATATAGAGGGTGGACTTTCTTGCTCGACATGATAGTATGCTATCTGGTTGCTCTTTATCTTAATGTGTATACTGATTGTCTCTCTGTTACATGTTGGTAAAGCCCTTAGGATGTGTACTTGACTACCTGGACTATGATGCGGATCATACTAGTGGGGACATGGTAGTCCATAAGTACATCCTTCAAGGTCCCTAGTCGTGGGTGTATCGAGACAGGGCATCGATACACCAGAGTACACTAGCGTATACGCATCTTGACCCATATGATGGGCGATGGATGATCCCATATCCATTGGTGTATGACATCAGAGATGATATACGGGTGCTCAGCGGAGACTGGGTACACTGGACGGACTCGCCGAGAACTCCCAGATGGTATTATACCTTACGTCAGATGGAAGTTCTCTGATGACACTGGTACAGGTTAGTCTGTAGACCCGAGATCGTCATAGAGTCTTGTGTGATTCCCACTTTGCTTTGATTTCCACCTTACCACGTCCAAGAGGGCGTGCAAAACGGTGGTTTTTGGGTACAGTCCCGAATCACATGGAGGCAATAAGCGATAGGAGGGGATTCGTCTCTCCCGGTATAGGGAGTTGATGTTATGCTGTGTTCGATTGGCTATAACCGGAAATCCCTGGCCAGGGTTGCTGAGATTTACTGGTAAGTGTTACCAGTAGTTTCTCGAACTGTTATAGACCTCATATCGACACGACTTATCGAGCTACTGGGGTCTGACGTTTACCACCCCTAGGCAAGATATGCGACATATCAGACGATCAGACCGGACTGTACGGTAAGTGTTACTGGTTGGATTCACAGGAGTGTGAGCGGGCTTGCTCGTTGATCTTCTGATCGTTCAATACCCGAGTGGCCGTTACGTTTAGCAGACCACTTGCGGCTTGTGGGTGTTTGATATATATATATATATATATATATATATATATATATATATATATATTGTAATTGGATTAAAAAGGAAATGAAAATTAAATCATTAATGGGTTTTTCTACACTCTTCTTTTGTTTGACCTAACTTCTAACCATGAGTTAATTTTCTTTTGGCTTTTAAACTCAATGATAAATATATAGATATTAACTAACCATGGTTTGAGGAGAGAATGCTTTAATATTGATTATTCATTCTCATCTCATATAATTATTCATCACAAAAATTATCTCTTGAGCTCAAGCTTTGCCATTATCTTTTTCTTCCTCATTCTCTTTCTCTCTTGAGTTTTCATTTGAGTGAGGTTGATAAAAAGAAAGGGTTTTGATTATAGAATACAAACCACCTCATCATTCTACACACATCTAGCTCATTTGTGTAGGGTGTTTGCTATACTTCTTTCCAAAGATCAAGTAAAGTAAGGAGCTTTGGGCAAAGGGACTTCGGGTGGATCATCGTGGACAAAGAAGACCTCTATCGATCCGTTCCAAAATCTCAAAGTGCTAAGGAGTCACCAAAGGAAGTCTACAAAGGTTGTAATTTCTTCACTTAGTGATAATATGTTCTTTGTATGTGATACTTGTTCATTGTTACTCTAAAATTCTAGTTAAGATTCTAGTTTAGTTAACTTAGCACCTTTAAAATTTAATTGTGGCATGTGTGATGCTTCCAAACTCTTGATTAGGTGCTAGGTAAACCCAACACATACGTGGAAAAGTACACGATCGAAGCCCAGCCGTAAAACCATACGACCTCTACATCTTTTGCCCGATGCAGGGAAACCCTCTGTGTGGAACTCTAAATACTTGACACTATGCTTGCAGTGGGTTTAACCACAAGCCGCAAAAGGTACTTGTAAGTCTACGGTAGCACCCCGGCCGTCAATCCGAGGTCAAAATCGGAAACAAAAACTTTTATGAAACTGGCGCTGACGCAGACTTTCACCTGGATCATACCATTAAGGCTAAACTAGCAATCTACAAGAAGTTAGAATGGCTATACCGATCGATCCGTGTCCTTCGGTCTTTAGCCACCGTCCCTAGCTCCTCGCGGCATCTCCGATCTCTGGTCTCTTCATCGAAAAGGGCACCACATCAAGAAGTCTTTTTACGGGCTCCCGCTTCAAACCGAAGTAACTCGGACATGAAGTTTGCTAGCTGACATGTCCAAGGTGAAGTAGATAATGTGTGTGATAACTTTGTCTCAAGCATCCATTGATTCTCAACACATGAGATTGTATGGATGGAAGTTGAAGATGAAGCCATGGTGGAAAATGTGAGCTAGTGAAGGAAGAAGAAGAAGAGCTAGACTTATTGTTGTGTTAGAATGATCATGAGAGAGTTAGAATAATCTCAAGATCAACCCCTTAGCCTCATGGCTGCCCTCTCTCTCTCCTCATATCATTTCAACACACTAATCAATCAAAAAGGTGACATTTACACAAATAAAAAGACCATGAGTCATCATGTCACGACCCGAAATATTAGCTCGTGACCAGCACTTGAATCACGCCACGTCTAAAGGCGTAACGGAATTCAAGTAAGCTGAAACCCAGAAATCTAAACCTTTTTAAGAAAATAAAGGAGGTGGAGTTTTTGAAATAAAGGTATAATAAAATCAAGTGTGCTTAATGCATAGAAAGAAACATGAATGATGCACATGAAATTTTCTAGTTTGAAAAAAACATGTTTCGTCTTTTGAAAAAAAAAATTTGGCAGCACCTCATTTGTATATTTTGATCCAAAACCACAATACATAGCAAGAATAATGGCATCCCCAAGCGGGAGCTAGCTCTTCACCAAACGGCGGATCACAACCACGCAATACAATATAAATAAGTATACGACGCCCAACGGCGAAGTTCACCACAAAAGATAAAGAAATGAGCAAATATAACCCCAAAAGTGAATGTAAAACCCATCGCTCAAATCTCGCAACTACAAGTCTCACTAAGTCTCATTACTTATACAAATTCTAATTTTGATTGATTGATGGAGTTAACTAGATACAATATGAAATATAATACAAGAGCGGGTACGATACAATGTCCCACCTACCAATGCAAAACACCCAAATAAAGCTGTGTGCCAGCGAATCCGCTACTGATCCAAGCGGTCAACCTGCAAGAACTGTGGCACAACGGGGGTGAGTTGCCAACTCGTGAATAGAAATATATCTACAAGTAGAAATCGAATAAACAACGACTCCTAGGTCAACTATATCAAAAAGGTAATACTATGATATCTAGGGTGACCGGGTCGTATATGTGCCAACAAGGTAGTCACTACCTAAGTACATGCGGATAACATCCAATAATAATAATCAATGCATGTATATGGATCTCGTCCAACCATAATCAAGATATGTATGCATGTGGATCTCGTCCACCCATGTAATCAATATCTGTATGCACGTAAATATCATAAAGGAGTGTGCATGAAAGTATGAGGATATATAGATCAACGGTGTCCCTCCCGACACATCAAAATCATGGAACCTGAGTGCCTAGCATCGACACTCGAAAGCATCATGAAAACCGTGCCCAGCATCGGCATGTAAATCCTCATATATCGGGCTCCGTCAGTCCGGATCGGCCTACGGGCTACGTCAGTCCGGATCGGCCCATATCATCTCTCGACTCCGGTCGGTATCCTCCGGATATCCGCCGAGTCCAAATACTATCACCGGTAAGTAGTATTCCCTCTGCCAGGCTCACCATCTACTACACAGTGATCCGTTCTCGCCCCGGGGTACCATAAAGGGTCCACCATGTACCCGCAATCGGCCTCATCCGCCTCCTCGAATCGGGTTCCACATGTCGCTCTCAGAACAGAGAAAACACATGGTGGACGCACTGAAATATCATATCAAGAGAAACCGGGTTTTTAAAACAACACATAATCTCTTTTGAAATTTCCATGGTTCTCAAATCCAGAAATCTCATGACAACAGCATATCTCAATGCGTAAAATAATAGAGCATGATGTATGCAACATATAAAAAGAATGCGAGCATATCCGTGTATCATGCAACCTGGAACAGTGATATAACATATTAAGGGGAAAACCGCTCTTTTAAAATGATTCCGGTTTTTAAAGTATAACATGCGGTTCCCAATTTTCCAATAAAACCAACTATCTATGTAGGTACCATATGTATATGCGCAGGTATAAATGTACCATGAATGTGTGCACAAAATATGAATATACAATGTATATGTGTACAAGTATGAATGTAGCAATATATATATCATGATGCAGCAACCCTACTGTGTAGTGACATGGCAATTATCGATGATGAAGTGTGTGAGCCGGCAAATATGTTTACGTGTAACATACGCATCATCGATAATGGTGCAGGTGTACTATCACAGGTATATGCGATGCAATAATAATATCATGAATGCAGCAAGTAAATCATCAGCTAACAGCTATGAGGTATACATAACTATCATATGTCCGAGTCGGTGAATCTATCAATCGGCATCTAGCCCAAAAACATCACGTACGGTATAATCCATCGTACGGCAACCTCTAGTCAAGGGTAAGGATCAATCATCAAGTCAACCCATCACGCACGGAATATCATCGTGCGGCGGCATTAAGCTAATAGCGATCCTATCATCCTATAAGACAAATGAGGGTACGGCCTAATATCACATACGGCCTATCATCCATGATTCACAACATTCTATATATATATATATATATATATAACCCTATATACCTATGTCCCGGGTCACATCTGCAATAATCTCATATCAGGGGACCGGCAGGGTATAAATCATCTCGATCGACTCGCATCCGTATACCATCACATCATCTCATCATCTCATCATATCATCAAATTCATCTTGTATTCTTTCATCGCATTTATGTCTCATATCATGTCGAATTTACATAAACATGCTATCTCTACTAAGTATAAGTATCTAAACTAACAAACACTTCCGAACCATACAATTAGATTTTTAAAGAAGTGAATCGTAGTTTTGGAAACAGGGGTTACGGTGCTTTTAGGGAAAAGATATCATTTCAAAATCCATAACATCCCTCAAGTTATACATTTAAAAGATACATACGATTCTTTAGTTTAGAAAAAGGTATGGTTCGGATGACGCATCTACATCGACTATCTAGTCCTACAGAACCCTAAGCGGTAATATCGCTAAACATCATCCTAGGGTAGTAGTAGCATATCACACTTAACTAACCTCTAGTTTCTAATGTGACTACATAGCTATCTATATTCTAACCCTAGTTTCCTAATCTAGGTTTCCTAACCATACTCTATAAATCGGTTTCCATCAGAAGTTTGCGGGGTTGCTATACGCTATCCACCCGACTTCCCCGGTAGATATAGATCTACTCACCTGGTCTTCGCTCGCCGAAATCGATGACGCCTCGGAATCCATGCGAGGGTACCTACAATAATAACCAATCGCAATACGTATTAAAATCGACGCAGAAAACCGATACAGCGCACAATGTGCTCACAGGTTAGAACCTATGACCTAAACGTGCAAATCAATCAAACAATCCCTGTTGTCGATGTACGAACACCCGACAACCAAATACAAATCCAAATATCAAGAAATTTCATTTCAAAATACGGAAAACATAGCCTAAAACACACCAAAATACTCCCAGATTTTCCACAGGTGACAATTAGCCAAAACTGCATATAGGAGGGGTCTAATTTAGTGCAAAATGAGCCCTGGAACAAAAATGGACCCATTCCCTTCTACTCTGGCCGCAAATTGCGGCCAGAATGATTAAATCTGTGGCCGGGGATTTGAGTTAGGGGCTCGGGTCTTGGTGGTAGCTTCCTAGGTGTCTGCACGACTCACTGTCAGCTCAATTTTTTTTATAGTGTCCCCGGGTTGCTCCAGATTTCAAAATACCCTCTAAAATCACACAAATCGACATAAACTCAAATCCCAAATCCGTATTTTGGGTTTCATCCCCTATTTCAGGTCAGTAAAACACCACTAAGGCTTGTGGGCAGCCACTACACATCACCAATTTCAACAAACACTCAACATCTTTCTAGGGTTTCCCAATATCTCACTAATCTTCACAATATCACATCTAAACACATGTGAACACTAAAGTAATGAAAAACTACCCAGTTAGTGAAGGGATTACCTCATATAGCATCCATGAATCCTCCAAGGTCATCAAAACTGAATTTTTCTTGGTCCCATGTATAGAGCTTGAAGAGGGGATTAATATTTGTGAAGGGTGTGTAGGGTTTTGGGGATTGTTAGGAGATGGATCTAGGGATTATTTGAGGAGGGTTGGGAGCTTGAGGAGATGAAGAGGATGAGGGAAATGGTGAGGGATTATGATTTGAGCAGCAGCCCCCCTCTCTCTCATTATAATTCATACACTCTCTCTCTTTCCAAGCCATCATTATGTCCCTTTCTCTCTCCTCACTCATCATGACCCCCTTTTCTCTCTTTTTCTCACCAAAAAATCATAATATAAATCCCAAATGAAATGAAACATGTAACAAAATGAACATGTCATGGTGCACTAACCATGGAAACTGTAAAAACGCCGATTTGGCTTAATCGCGATTAGCAGTGCACTAATCGGGTTTATATCGAAACTGCGTATAATAAATTTTAAAAATACCAAATCCTTTAATTATATTATTAAATGAATAAATCATTTTAATTTCTATTTATTTCATAATTATTGGTATATATTTATACCCTTTTTCGAAAACCCCAATTTCGCAAATCGGCAGTTTTCGGGAAAAATATTATTTTAATATTAAATTCCAAAAATAATATTTTATATTTTCTGAAACGTTACAATCTTCCCCCCTTAAATAAATTCGGTCCCCGAATTTAAATTTAAACCCCCAAAATCTAAAACATTTCAATAATCGGCTCAAATCACGGGGCTCCGAAATCATGGAAATCGCAGAAATATCACAGCGCGTCAAGTGCGCATAAAAACGAGTACAAAACTCAAAATCGAACTCCTTCAAGCGTTACACAAATCATCTGATTTGCACGCATATCCTCGGAGTTACGAATAGAGATACAGATCTCGAAATCCACTACTGAAATCCAATATACACTAGTCAAATACTATAATACGTGTATAGTACGCATCTTTGAAAACCTCAAAAATCTGAATGAAATACATGCAAAATCTTTTCTAAATCGCCGCGTGGATGCGTAACTCACGGCATAACTGACGGACACTCATTTTAAAATAATAATATATGTCCATATATGTTTTCTTAAATACACGTTCCGTCGTTTTCAAAATATCCCAAAAGGTTTTCCTTTATAAAAGTTCGTGTCGCTCGCGTACACGTAGGAAATAGTGAGACTGTAGCTCCTCTTTTTCGAAAACCTCTTGGTAAACTTTTAATGCATGCAAAGTACTCAGGTACTGTCCCCAGATCAGTCCTGTTTGGCTACTACACAATGTAGTGCCCAACATGAAAACAAAGTGCTCAAAAGCAAGATCAGCCTCAAAAGACGTATCCAAAAATCACATGCGTCTGGTGCGCATGGGAATAAAATCCAAATACAGGTGCCATAATACGCACAAAAACCCAAAACTACGTGCAACAGGTGTGCACGAAAACATCATCAAGTGCATCTAAAGTGCACAAAAATCTCAATCCAGTGCATCCGGTATGCACAGAATCGCATCTCATATCATGCGCCCAACATGCGCGAAAATCCAACCAAAGCGTGTCGGGTCCGTAAAAGCATATAGTGCAGTAACATGCACAAAAACGAACGGCAAGTGCCAACGCGTACAAAAATACAAATCTGGTAAAACGAATGCTCAAGGATATAAATCGGGTGCAACCTAGGTACGGGGTATAAATCCAGTGCGACAACGCATAAATACCCGTCCGGTGCAACAAATGCAGAATGCAATCTAGTGCATTAAATACAAATACAGTGCATCCAGTGTACGAAATACAAATACAGTGCATCCAGTGCACGAAATACCGATCAATAACTCAAATGCATAAACAGCAACACCGAGTACACCAAGGTGTATAAAATCGTAAACGTGTGCAACTGCGTGCACAAAACGCATATCAATGCACTACAAGCACATATAAGCTATACCGAGTGCAAAAATCAAATCATCCGTATGAAATCCACGAAATCATATACATGTGCAACCAAGGCACAAAACCGATATCAAGTGCGATAAACATGCACAAATCAAAAACCAATACCATGGTGTATAAAAACATATCTCAAGTGTAATAACTATGCACGGAATGTAAATACTCAGTAGGTGCAACCATGGTGCACGAAATCAATATCAGGAAACTCGTCATCAAAACTCAAATCCCAGCGATATAAGCGTGATACTCAGATCACAACGCAAATCGCACTAAAGGACATCGAGGTACACCTCCTACAATGTCGAAAAATAAACCGGTGCGCCTAGAAACCGGCAGAACAAGAACATCCGCTGGCCTCCTGCTCACGGTCTGGCATCCTCGGTCTCTGGGTCCTTATCTTCTCTGCGGATTACCAATCTCGCAATCTATCGGCTCATCGGCCCTGTCAGGTGTGCTAACGGGGACGATTCCGTTCTGGCACTTCTCTGGTCATCTCTCGGTCAATCATCATGACCACTCATAAAGCAGCACGTTGCTGGCGTCGGCCTCTGGTCCTCTGACTGTACGTGGCACATCTGATCCTGGGTGCAAATCTCATTGCAGCAGTGTCCTGGAAGGAATCCTGCTCAAGGTCTCTTCTGATCTCGCCTATGCCGAACTGTACGGAGGCTGGTACTCTTATATAATCTTTTCTCGTTTTCTGGACATCTGCATGTGCCGCACATATTTCCTCGGAAACTGGCCGTATCCCAACGCCTCTATAAGCATATCAGGTCTCTGATCTCGACGGGGAGTAATAACAGCTCGTCAGCGTCTCGCACGAACTTCTGGTTCCACTTGTCTTTATCATCATCCACTATGACGTCAAGCCATGCTATCTACGCACTGCAACTATTCTCGGCCACGGCCAACCCGAGGTCTCTCACACGGACTCGCAGTCACGAACTCGGTATCTTCATCACTCGGTAGAAGATATCTGGCCGAACACGTCTTCGGAAACTCGTCCCAACCATCGGAGGAATACTCAATGTTGGTCCGTCCTCGATCAACTCACAACGCATCTGGGTGAGGTCTTCTATCTGAACCTGGTCAACTATCTCATCGACGATGCCGAACCCTGGCCTTCTGGGTGTGCGCAGAATGACCACTCCTTGTCCAGGTCTTCTCGCATAGTATTCCAGAAAGGTCCAGTCGAGATCTCTTTCAAATCTCATTTCTGCAGAAATGCCCGGAAGTTATTATCTTTTCTATATCTGTTCCTTGTTCCGGAACGGCTGCATACTCCTCGCGACTCCTTCTGGAAGGTATATCCATATACTACGCCTCTGCACATGTATCACATCTCTGATATCAGCGGAGTGGAACGTCACCTTATCGAATTCTCGTGCGAACTCTTTACTTCACTCGGCTCCAATGTCGACTGATTCGGACTCGTCTTCTCGTGGCTGTGAGGACTTCGCTCCAACTGCTATGCTCGTATCTGGAGTCTCCCAAGCAATGTATCCCATCACAAGATATCCGAATGATGTCGAACCATCCGATCGACATGTCAAAACCTCATAATCCCTCAAGAGATCAACATCTTGGGTACAGTTTAATAGTATCGAGTACATGCCACAGCATCAGAGATCCATGTTAGTTGTATGTATGCCCTAGAGGCCAGTATTGTACAGATAATGTATATTATATTGGATGCTTGGACATATATAGAGAGGACTTTCTTGCTCGATATGATAGTATGTTGTCTGGTTGCTCTTTGCTTTAACATGTATACTAGTCTCTTTATACTGTCTTATCGTTACATGTTGGTAAAGACCTTAGGATGTGTACTTGACTACCTGGACTATGATGCGGATCATACTAGTGGGGACATGGTGGTCCATAAGTACATCCTTCAAGGTCCCTAGTCGTGGGTGTATCGAGACGGGCCATCGATATACCAGAGAAGACTAGCGTATATGCTTCTCGACCCATGAGATGGGCGATGGATGATCCCATATCCATTGTGTTTGACATCAGAGATGGTATACGGGTGCTCAGTGGAGACTGGGTACACTGGACGGACTCGCCGAGAACTCCCAGATGGTATTATACCTCACGTCAGATGGCAGTTCTCTGGTACACTTGTGCAGGTTAGTCTGTAGACCCGAGATCGTCATAAAGTCTCGTGTGATTCCCACTGTGCTTTGATTTCCACCTTACCACATCCATGAGGGCGTGCAAAACGGTGGTTTTTGGGTACAGTCCCGAGTCACATGGAGGCAATGAGCGATAGGAAGGGTTTCGTCTCTCCCGGTATTGGGCGTTGATGTTGCGCTGTGCTCGATTGGCCGTAACAGGGAAGTCCCTGGCCAGGGCTGATTCAGAGATTTACTGGTAAGTGTTACCAGTAGTTTCTCAACCCGTTATGTGCCTCACATCGGCACGACTTATCGGTTATTGGGGTCTGACGTTAACCACCTCTAGACTTGATATGCGATATATCAGACGAGGAGACCGGACTGTACGGGAAGTGTTGCCGGCAGGCTTTCACAGGAGTTGGAGCGGGCTTGCTTGCTGATCTTCTGATCGCTCAATACCCGGGTAGCCGTTACGTCCAGCTAGTACCGCTGACGGCTTGTGGGTGCGTGATGTGATCATCACCTACTACCGGCGTATTGACGAGTCTTTAGAGTCCTACATAGAGGTTTTACTGGCTCAGGCAAAACGAAATAGGAGCGCATATGTGATATGTGCGGGACCGAGAATAATGCGTGTATGTGATACCGTATTATATTCTCGCGACTTTTTGTATCGGTCGGTTATATATGATATGACCGGGTTATCGAATCAAGTGTTGATTCGATAAGTCGATACGATGAAAGTTAGTCGGTTATATGAGATATGACCGGATTATTAAGTCAAGTGTTGATTTAATAATTAAGTGTATAATTGTATATTAGATATACTAGTTTACATTTACTAACACATGTTCACTTAGGGTTTTTTCTCACTTGTACACATTTTTACTATATTATGATATATACGAAAATGTGTTGTATTTTTGTATCATGGTTGATGATACACTATACATGGGTGTATGAGACTTACACTATGCTAATTTTTATTTTGGGTTTTTAATATCTAAAGTATTTAAAAAATCAAGAGGAGGATTAGAAAATGCATGAAGCTTGTGGAAGCTTGTGGATGCATTGACTAATTCAACTTGGTTTTGTTTTTACTATGGATATTTCTTAACCCAACCATAAAGATAAGCCTAGGGTTAAGTCTCTACAAGGGTTAGTATATGATACTCTCTCACCATGGTTAGCATTCTCACTTAATCATTATCCTCATTTTCTTTTCTTTTGTTCATCATCTTCTTCTTCATTGAGCAAGAGAAAAGCTTGCTAGGGTTTGATCTAAAGTGAGAAAGAAAGTGAGAAACAAAATTCTAAAGAGAACCCACTTCCTATTTCTCCATCCTCTACTAGACTAGCACTTTAGTTTAGGGTGTTTACTTCACTAATTCTCTAGTTAGTGAAGTAGGAGCTTGAGTCGGAATTCCCTCAACGTAGATCATCTTCGGCCTCGGAGACTTCAAGCAAGGTCGCATCCTTCGCATCGTGAAGCCATGCAAGAGCCCGGGAGAACCTTGATCGCAGCGAAGGGACTTCATCAAGGAGCTTTAGAAGCGGAGGACCGACCTACAAAGGTTGTATATCGCGTTCCCCTTAGTGTAAAGTAGTTTACTTGCTATTAGTTTCGCATAAACTCTAGTTTACGATCTTGCTTAGTGTTATTCGGCACATAAAAATTTAATTTTGGCATGGTCGATACCTTGTAAAGCCTCGTTAGTGTGCCTAGAAACCCTAACAGTGGTATCAGAGCCTGGCTAGAGCATTAGGCGATGTGTTAAAGAAGTTAAAACTCCGAACGAACCCGAACACGTCGAAATCAAACCCTCTCTGTACAATTTTTAAAATCTGGGACTTTTCCAAATTAAAAATGCTTAAAAAAATCAGCAGGAAAATATAAGGAATACTGTGCAAACCGACACTGTTTAGAGTCCAAAGCACCGCGGATCCGCGGCACTAGCATGGCTCGTGCGGCGGTTCCACGGCCATATTGGGACGTCACCTTTAACTGTTTACACAGTAATGTTCCTGTTCAATTTCCTGATATTTTTCTGGGCATTTTTATCTGACTCAAGTGTTGAGTATTTTGGGGTTTATTTTGAAATCGTCGATTCGATCGGAGAATTTAATTTTGTTCTGTTATTCCGGATAATTTAAAAAGTATTAAAATGTTCGAACGGATATCATTAACTCAATTTTTCCCGTCACGAAAAACATTCAAGTGTTGAATTTTTCTCGGGTTTAAATATTTCGGAAAAACGTGCATGTGATGCGATGGACCCTCTAGAAGACAACAAACCTTAACTCGATTATGTTATCGTCTTGAACTGCCCTTTGAACCTTAGGGTTTGGGGCAGTACGGCGTGCCACATGTGAGGCGTTGGCTTGACCCTTCTACGGCTGGACCGTTGCTACTGTGATGTATTCTGGAATTTTTGAACTCCGCTCAAGTGTTGAGCTATTTAGGAAATCTCGGGTATTTGATTATTCGATTGGAAAGTTTAATACTGTCTATTTATCTGGAATGTGATACAATATGTGGAATTCATACAAGTTAGGCATGAAATGCGAAATATGTGATATTTCGGATTTACGGTGTCTAAAGAGATTGTGGATTCCAAATGTTATAGTTTTACACTTTCTTTTCTGTGACCGTAAGTGTAATATGTGATATCGCCGGTTTCGTTGCTATATGTCAACGACAATTGGGATGCGCATATTTACTTACGTTGATGACATGTGATGTTATGTGTTGCTGGATATGTTATATTGGATCGTCGCGTTCTGAATAGCCGGGGGTTTTATGTGAGATGAGAGTTTTCTTTTTCATTCATGTAAAATAAAATGTATGTAATATTCTTTTATTGGGGCACTTCCGGGATGAGGTTGCCGTCACCATTTGTTTATTATTTACTTTTCCGCACTAGGATAGACCCAAGGAGGAGAGCACAAGTAACCGGGTTCTGGAGTCCAGTGGGAGACCAACTCGAGGAGTCGAGTCCGGGTCTCCTAACTCTAGAATTGGTAGGGTTGCTTGCCGCTCTCGTAGGGGTCTAGGGGTGTGGGTTTGGCTATTCATCGTGACCGTGGAATCCGTGTTTTATAGAGGCTCAAAATAAAACACGGACGTCCTAGTATATCCAATGTTTCATATATTTCTTCTGCTGCGATATCTGTGATGCGATCATTTGATGTTCTGTGATAAATATTGTATATAGTATATATGATATATTATATAGGCGTTACTTATGTTTTACACCTGCGCTAGCCCTGCCCTGCTCTGCCGTTAGTTACCTAACCTAACGGTGCACGAGGGGACATCGAGGCGAATGCGGATGGCATAAGTGTACGTCGTATTTATCTGTGATGTTTAGGTGACTTAAATGATGGGACTTCATTAATGTGATTAATGAAAGAAAAGAAACATAAAAGATGTTGTAGAATCAAATTTTAAAATAAAAAAGGGTAGCTACAGTTTTGCTTTGCATAGCGGTATATATGATATACCCTGCACCTTATTCGATGGGGAAAGAGCCGAGATCCCTTCACCGGGAGTGACCTCTTTAGCAAAACTGGCAGATGCTACAACACTCGGTTTGACTTTTGACTGCTTTTGGAGTTTTGCTTTGCATAGTGATGTATATGATATATCCTGCACCTTATTCCATAAGGAAAGAGCCGAGATCCCTTCACCGGGCGTGACCTCTTTAGCAAAACTAATAAAAGCCTCAAAATCACTCCATTTCAAAATTCATGCGATTCTACGACAATATCAAGTTCATTACGCAATAGGTTTTCAGAAAAACTTGTCGTAGCCCTCCGTCATTTCAGATAAGTCCTGCTTAGTATTCGTGCTGCGTTTGTTGACCTTGTCAAGGCGTAGTGTATGGTAGCTGACCAGTATTTATCTGTTTATGCATATGATGCAGATTGTTTTAGGGTAGTTGTACGGCCTTGTTGACCTTGTCAAGGGTCGTGCGGATGGGTTTAATTCAATCAAGAAATGACGGGTTGAACTTGACTTACGGTCTATGGTTTGTTGACCTTGTCAAGGTCATAGATCATTTGGGGAAAAATATTATCGGGAATTTCAAGTGTTGAAATTTGCAATGAGATTGCATACCTTCTATTAGATAGTTGGATCCCGATACCCACTGCGAGTAATTGTTACTCCCGGGAGAGTTTTACACAGGACAATTAGCCGATCAAGTAGGTGTCTAGAAAGGTGTCAACGGGGTTACGCCTCTGGGAAAACGAGGTTTACTTTAATTAGGTCCGTGCGAAAGCACGGGGAACTTCCCACAAAGTACCGATACTGGCCTGGCTGAAAGATTGGCGAAGTTGTAGGGTGTAATTAATCCCGGCTAGTCTTTCCTTTTAGGGTTTGAAGGAAGATTTAATAAAAAACAGTGGGAACCATCCTGATTAGATAAGATAATAACCAATCTGATCTTGCAAGAGCATACGCTAAAGTGTTTTCTTCTCTCTCTCTCCAGGTAGCGACCATATCATGCCTTAATAAAGATAATAATATGGATGTATTGACCGAACCCGCATGTTATACTGTGCTGGGGAACGTTGGTTCCGTTCTTTCTTATAAGAGTTATAAGACTGAATAGGATATAGGGGAATACCAGGATTCTCATGCCACCCGAATGAAGAAAGTACATGTTGATATATTTTCTTCGGGTGTGTTCGTTACAGAGAACTGTTTCTCCATTTCCTCTACGTCCTGGGTATTAGATACCGGGTCAGGATCCCATATATGTAATCAGTTACATGGGCTTAGGAAAGGTAGAGAACTTGGAGAAGGTGATAAAGACATAAGGGTTGGAAATGGTGCAATTGCTGCAGCTAAAACCGTCGGGGAATATCACCTTGTATTGCCAACTGGTAATACATTGTTTCTGAACGAATGCTATTACATGCCGAACCTGATATGCAATATTATATTGGTTTCTTTGTTGAGTAAAGAGGGATATAATTTTGTATTACAGGAGAATGTTATGAACATTTTCCTAAACCAAAAATTGGTTGGATCAGGCACGATGTGCAATGGCATTTATGTTCTAAATCAATCAACAGTTCTAAGCATAACAAACACACACAAGAGGAAGAGTTCAGAAATGAACGAATCCTTCTTGTGGCATTGTAGACTGGGTCACATCAATACGACACGACTAGCAAAGTTGCATAAAGATGGATATTTGAATCCGTTTGAATTTTCATCTTATGACACTTGCCAATCATGTCTCAAAGGCAAGATGACCAAAACTCCGTTTACGGGACACGGAGAGAGAGTTACGGAACTCTTGGGACTGGTACATAGTGATGTATGCGGCCCCATGTCTACACATGCCAGGAATAGTTCTGCGTACTTCATTACATTCACTGACGATCTCTCTAGATTCGGATATGTGTTCCTAATGAAACACAAATCAGAAGCTTTTGAGAAATTTAGAGAATATAAATAAGAAGTCGAGAACCAAACCGGGAAAATTATTAAAATCCTTCGATCTGATCGAGGAGGTGAATACTTGAGCAATGAATTCCTGGACTTCCTAAAAGAGAATGGGATTCTCTTTCAGCTGACTCCTCCATATACACCACAGCACAACGGTGTATCTGAATGGAGGAACCGCACCCTATTAGATATGGTGCGCTCTATGATGAGCACAGCTGAGTTACCTATTTCCTTCTGGGGGTATGCGCTGGAGACAGCAGCATACCTATTGAATCAAGTTCCAACTAAATCTGTACCTACCACACCATATGAGATATGGAGTGGGAAGAGACCATATCTTAAACGAGTTAAGATATGGGGTTGTCCGGCCTATGTCAAAAGACAAAATCCGGACAAACTCGAGGCACGGTCAGTTCTTTGCAAGTTTGTGGGATATCCAAAGAACTCATATGGGTATTTTTTCTACCCAGTGAGGAACAAAAAGTGTTTGTTGCTCAACATGCCACCTTTTTAGAAAAGGAATTTCTTGTAAAAGAAATTAGTGGCAAAGTGGTAGAGCTGGAAGAGGTTCCAGATACACAAACTGAAACTGAAGATTTAGTGGAACCAGAGGATTCGGTAGTTCCCAACGAACCTCAGCCTCTCCGCCGATCTAGTAGGGTTCCTCACCCACCTGAGAGATACTACGGTTTTCTCATGGATGGTGGGAGCGAGGATTGCATCATGGTTGATGATGACCCAACTAGCTTCGAGCAGGCCATCACGAGTGGGGACTCAGTGAAATGGCTGGATGCAATACGGTCCGAGATGGAATCCATGTACACCAACAAAGTGTGGATTTTGGAAGTTGCTCCTGAAGGGGTAAAACCCATTGGGAGCAAGTGGATATTCAAGAAAAAACTTTGTGTGGATGGGAAAGTGGAGACTTTCGAAGCTAGACTTGTTGCAAAAGGTTTTCGTCAAAGATCAGGTGTGGACTATGATGAAACCTTTTCTCCAGTGGCTATGCTTAAATCCATCCGGATCATGCTTGCCATCGCTGCATATCATGACTACGAAATCTAGCAAATGGATGTTAAGACCGCCTTTCTAAACGGTGATTTAGAAGAGTGCGTCTACATGACTCAGCCAGAGGGCTTCGTAGATAGTGGGAGCAGCGGGAAGGTGTGTAAGCTGCTTAAATCCATTTATGGATTGAAGCAAGCATCGCGGAGTTGGAACATCTGCTTTGACGTCGTTATCAAAGAGTTTGATTTCGTCAAAAACGTAGATGAACCTTGTATCTACAAGAAGGTGGCAGAGAGTAAGGTTGTCTTCCTCGTATTGTACGTGGACGGCATACTCTTGATAGGAAATGACATTCCTATGCTGCAATCGGTGGAGCTCTTCTTATCACAAAGATTCTCAATGAAAAATCTTGGTGATGCCTCCTGCATATTGAGAATTATGATCTATAGAGATAGATCTAAACGGATATTGGGATTGTCCTAATCCAGGTACATTGACACCATACTAAAGAGGTTTAGTATGGAAGAGTCCAAACGTGGGTTTTTACCCACGATCTCAGGGCTCACTCTCTCCAAAGAGATGTCTCCCAAGACTGATTTGGAGAGAGCTCGCATGCAAGGGATACCCTATGCTTCGGCAGTAGGCTCTGTCATGTACGCGATGCTATGTACCAGACCCGATGTAGCATACTCACTAAGTGTAGTGAGTAGGTATCAAGCTGATCCTGGAGAGAGTCACTGGACAGCTGTGAAGAGCATTCTCAAGTACTTACGAAGGACTAAAGAGATGCTCTTGGTGTATGGTAATGGAGAACTCCAAGTGGAGTCTTTTACCGATTCGAGCTTCCAGAGTGATAAGGACGACTCTAAGTCGCAGTCAGGTTTTGTCTTTACCCTTTACGGAGGGGCGGTTAGCTGGAAGAGTTCCAAGCAGGAAACCGTGGCAGACTCGACGATGGAGGCTGAATACATCACTGCCAATGATGCTGCCAAAGAGGCTGTCTGGATCAAGAAGTTCATTACTGAACTTGGAGTGGTTCCATCCATTGAGCATCCAATACCTTTGTATTGCGATAACAATGGAGCGGTGGCTTTAGCCAAGGAACCCAGGTCCCATCAGCGATCCAGGCATATTCTGAGGCGGTATCACCCGATCCGGGAGATAGTTGATCGCCGGGAGATCGAGGTCAGGAGGGTTGACACGAAGAATAACACAGCGGATCCACTCACGAAGGCCATTCCCCAGATACAGTTTGAGAGACTCTTCGGGATGCTCAGTATGCGATACTACAGCAGCTGGCCCTAGTGCAAGTGGGAGATTGTTAGTTGTATGTATGCCCTAGAGGCCAGTATTGTACAGATAATGTATATTATATTGGATGCTTGGACATATATAGAGAGGACTTTCTTGCTCGATATGATAGTATGTTGTCTGGTTGCTCTTTGCTTTAACATGTATACTAGTCTCTTTATACTGTCTTATCGTTACATGTTGGTAAAGCCCTTAGGATGTGTACTTGACTACCTGGACTATAATGCGGATCATACTAGTGGGGACATGGTGGTCCATAAGTACATCCTTCAAGGTCCCTAGTCGTGGGTGTATCGAGACGGGGCATCGATATACCAGAGTAGACTAGCGTATACGCTTCTCGACCCATGAGATGGGCGATGGACGATCCCATATCCATTGGTGTTTGACATCAGAGATGCTATACGGGTGCTCAGTGGAGACTGGGTACACTGGACGGACTCGTCGAGAACTCCCAGATGGTATTATACCTCACATCAGATGGCAGTTCTCTGGTGACACTTGTGCAGGTTAGTCTGTAGACCCGATATCGTCATAGAGTCTCGTGTGATTCCCACTGTGCTTTGATTTCCACCTTACCACGTCCATGAGGGCGTGCAAAACGGTGGTTTTTGGGTACAGTCCCGAGTCACATGGAGGCAATGAGCGATAGGAGGGGTTTCATCTCTCCCGGTATTGGGGGTTGATGTTGCGCTGTGCTCGATTGGCCGTAACAGGGAAATCCCTGGCCAGGGCTGATTCAGAGATTTACTGGCAAGTGTTACCAGTAGTTTCTCAACCCGTTATGTGCCTCACATCGGCACGACTTATCGGTTATTGGGGTCTGACGTTAACCACCCCTAGACTTGATATGCGACATATCAGATAAGCAGACCGGACTGTACGGGAAGTGTTGCCGGCAGGCTTTCATAGGAGTTGGAGCTGGCTTGCTTGTTGATCTTCTGATCACTCAATACCCGGGTAGCCGTTACGTCCAGCTAGTACCGCTAACGGCTTGTGGATACGTGATGTGATCATCACCTACTGCCGGCGTATTGACGAGTCTTTAGAGTCCTACATAGAGGTTTTACTGGCTCAGGCAAAACGAAATAGGAGCGCATATGTGATATGTGCGGGACCGAGAATAATGCGTGTATGTAATACCGTATTATATTCTCGCGACTTTTTGTATCAGTCGGTTATATATGATATGACCGGGTTATCGAATCAAGTGTTGATTCGATAAGTCGATACGATGAAAGTTAGTCGGTTATATGAGATATGACCGGATTATTAAGTCAAGTGTTGATTTAATAATTAAGTGTATAATTGTATATTAGATATACTAGTTTACATTTACTAACACATGTTCACTTAGGGTTTTTTCTCACTTGTACACATTTTTACTATATATATGATATATATGAAAATGTGTTGTATTTTTGTATCATGGTTGATGATACACTATACATGGGTGTATGAGACTTACACTATGCTAATTTTTATTTTGGGTTTTTAATATCTAAAGTATTTACAAAATCAAGAGGAGGATTAGAAAATGCATGAAGCTTGTGGAAGCTTGTGGATGCATTGACTAATTCAACTTGGTTTTGTTTTTACTATGGATATTTCTTAACCCAACCATAAAGATAAGCCTAAGGTTAAGTCTCTACAAGGGTTAGTATATGATACTCTCTCACCATGGTTAGCATTTTCACTTAATCATTGTCCTCATTTTCTTTTCTTTTGTTCATCATCTTCTTCTTCATTGAGCAAGAGAAAAGCTTGCTAGGGTTTGATCTAAAAAAGAAAGTGAGAAACAAAATTCTAAAGAGAATCCACTTCCTATTTCTCTATCCTCTACTAGACTAGCACTTTAGTTTAGGGTGTTTACTTCACTAATTCTCTAGTTAGTGAAGTAGGAGCTTGAGTCGGAATTCCCTCGACGTAGATCATCTTCGGCCTCGGAGACTTCAAGCAAGGTCTCATCCTTCACGTCGTGAAGCCATGCAAGAGCCCGGGAGAACCTTGATCGCAGCGAAGGGACTTCATCAAGGAGATTTAGAAGCGGAGGACCGATCTACAAAGGTTGTATATCGCGTTCCCTTTAGCGTAAAGTTGTGTACTTGCTATTAGTTTCGCCTAAACTCTAGTTTACAATCTTGCTTAGTGTTATTCGGCACATAAAAATTTAATTTTGGCATGGTCGATGCCTTGTAGAGCCTCGTTAGTGTGCCTAGTAACCCTAACAATCCAGCCGTAGAAGGGCAAACCCAAGCCTCACTAATGGCGCCGTGGAACTGCCGTAAACCCTAAGGTTCAAAGGCTTTCACACGGTCTTTATGTCGAGTTAGGGTTTCATTCTTCTAGAGGGTCCATAGAATTGCTTGCACGTCTTTCCGAATACTTTAAACTTGGAATATGGTTTCCTGACATTCGATCGTCTCTATCGACTCTCAACGAATCTACGTGAAGTCGTCTCTAGCTGGAATCAATCTATCTGATGACCTCGCATCGGGTAGCGAATGAACAACATGTCCTAGTCCTTCACCCTTGGGTGGCTAGCGACCTTCCATCATATCTCTAAGTATATACTTATGCTGCAGTAGCTCCAACCTCTGGGAGATACCTCGTCATTTGCAGCAACAACTGGCTCATTTGTCTGTACGCTGAACAACGCTTCTATCCTCCAGGAAAGGCGATACATTGGCGGTCGTCCCTAAATCGGTCTACTTTAGATCTGAGTAAGACTCTCCACACTGGAAATCTTTAACTCAACTGGGCCTGCGTCGGCGCATCAATCTGACGAATCACCTTCGTCTCTCAAATCGGCATAGACTAGCTATCCTCTGTCGCATTTCTGCCTGGAAGCTCTGGCGATCTCAGCTCGTAAGCTCCGGAAGCGACATCCCATCATCTCAGCAACAGCTGGGTCACCTGTCTGCATGGTAAGCGACATCAAATCTTTGGGGTATGCTGTACATCAATAGTCCTCTCGCAACTGGCAGCTCTAACAATGGCCCGATCATCCGGTGTAAAACCAAGCACTCGCCTCTACAAGAGGTCACAACAAAATACTAACTCAAGACGTTCCCATGTCACCAGAAAACACAATGGTCGGCCCTCGTGTCAAACGAGCTCGCCCTGACCGCAACGCTAGCAGCAGCTCAATCTGCGCTCAAACAACGGTGACAGGAACCTCAATCGAGTATCGAAGAAAGCAGATCAACGGCATGAGAGGAAACGACAAATCCAGAATGGATACATGATCATAAGAAGGAACAGCATCAATGAAAGTATGATCATGGGAACAAATAGAATCGAGGATCTCCAATGGATGTATAATCATGGATACAAGAGAATCATAAGTCTCAAAAATATGTACATCCTAAGGTTTCTTAAGTGGAGTATCGTATCGTAAATATGCCGTGGAACATACGTACGGTACGTCACTCTACTCAAGCTACCTACTCCATCAATCAGGGTCAGCCTAAGAAACGAAAGTTCGGGACTAATACCCCCCCGTTCAAGTCTAAGTTCCATAAGGTCAAGCCTAAGTTCCGAAATACATACCCGCCCTAGACTCCGCATAGTCAAACATAGACTCGAACAAAGGTTAAACCTAGCGCTCTGATACCAACTTTGTCACGACCCGAAATATTAGCTCGTGACCAGCACTTGAATCACGCCACGTCTAAAGGCGTAACGGAATTCAAGTAAGCTGAAACCCAGAAATCTAAACCTTTTTAAGAAAATAAAGGAGGTGGAGTTTTTGAAATAAAGGTATAATAAAATCAAGTGTGCTTAATGCATAGAAAGAAACATGAATGATGCACATGAAATTTTCTAGTTTGAAAAAAACATGTTTCGTCTTTTGAAAAAAAAAATTGGCAGCACCTCCTTTGTATATTTTGATCCAAAACCACAATACATAGCAAGAATAATGGCATCCCCAAGCGGGAGCTAGCTCTTCGCCAAACGGCGGATCACAACCACGCAATACAATATAAATAAGTATACGACGCCCAACGGCGAAGTTCACCACAAAAGATAAAGAAATGAGCAAATATAACCCCAAAAGTGAATGTAAAACCCATCGCTCAAATCTCGCAACTACAAGTCTCACTAAGTCTCATTACTTATACAAATTCTAATTTTGATTGATTGATGGAGTTAACTAGATACAATATGAAATATAATACAAGAGCGGATACGATACAATATCCCGCCTACCAATGCAAAACACCCAAATAAAGCTGTGTGCCAGCGAATCCGCTACTGATCCAAGCGGTCAACCTGCAAGAACTGTGGCACAACGGGGGTGAGGTGCCAACTCGTGAATAGAAATATATCTACATGTAGAAATCGAATAAACAACGACTCCTAGGTCAACTATATCAAAAGGTAATACTATGATATCTAGGGTGACCGGGTCGTATATGTGCCAACAAGGTAGTCACTACCTAAGTACATGCGGATAATATCCAATAATAATAATCAATGCATGTATATGGATCTCGTCCAACCATAATCAAGATATGTATGCATGTGGATCTCGTCCACCCATGTAATCAATATCTGTATGCACGTAAATATCATAAAGGAGTGTGCATGAAAGTATGAGGATATATAGATCAACGGTGTCCCTCCCGACACATCAAAATCATGGAACCTGAGTGCCTAGCATCGACACTCGAAAGCATCATGAAAACCGTGCCCAGCATCGGCATGTAAATCCTCATATATCGGGCTCCGTCAGTCCGGATCGGCCCACGGGCTCCGTCAGTCCGGATCAACCCATATCATCTCTCGACTCCGGTCGGTATCCTCCGGATATCCGCCGAGTCCAAATACTATCACCGGTAGGTAGTATTCCCTCTGCCATGCTCACCGTCTACTACACAGCGATCCGTTCTCGCCCCGGGGTACCATATCGGGTCCACTATGTACCCGCAATCGGCCTCATCCGCCTCCTTGAATCGGGTTCCACATGTCGCTCTCAGAACCGAGAAAACACATGGTGGACGCACTGAAATATCATATCAAGAGAAACCTGGTTTTTAAAACAACACTTAATCTCTTTTGAAATTTCCACGGTTCTCAAATCCAAAAATCTCATGAAAACAGCATATCTCAATGCGTAAAATAATAGAGCATGATGTATGCAACATATAAAAAGAATGCGAGCATATCCGTGTATCATGCAACCTGGAACAGTGATATAACATATTAAGGGGAAAACCGCTCTTTTAAAATGATTCCGGTTTTTAAAGTATAACATGCGGTTCCCAATTTTCCAATAAAACCAACTATCTATGTAGGTACCATATGTATATGCGCAGGTATAGATGTACCATGAATGTGTGCACAAAATATGAATATACAATGTGTATGTGTACAAGTATGAATGTAGCAATATATATATCATGATGCAGCAACCCTACTGTGTAGTGACATGGAAATTATCGATGATGAAGTGTGTGAGCCGGCAAATATGTGTACGTGTAACATACGCATCATCGATAATGGTGCAGGTGTACTATCGCAGGTATATGCGATGCAATAATAATATCATGAATGCAGCAAGTAAATCATCAGCTAACAGCTATGAGGTATACATAACTATCATATGTCCGAGTCGGTGAATCTATCAATCGGCATCTAGCCCAAAAACATCGCGTACGGTATAATCCATCGTACGGCAACCTCTAGTCAAGGGTAAGGATCAATCATCAAGTCAACTCATCACGCACGGAATATCATCGTGCGGCGGCATTAAGCTAATAGGGATCCTATCATCCTATAAGACAAATGAGGGTACGGCCTAATATCACATACGGCCTATCATCCATGATTCACAACATCCTATATATATATATATATATATATAACCCTATATACCTATGTCCCGGGTCACATCTGCAATAATCTCATATCAGGGGACCAGCAGGGTATAAATCATCTCGATCGACTCGCATCCGTATACCATCACATCATATCATCATCTCATCATATCATCAAATTCGTCTTGTACTCATCGCATTTATGTCTCATATCATGTCGAATTTACATAAACATGTTATCTCTACTAAGTATAAGTATCTAAACTCACAAACACTTCCGAACCATACAATCAGATTTTTAAAGAAGTGAATCGTAGTTTTGGAAACAGGGGTTACAATGCTTTTAGGGAAAAGATATCATTTGAAAATCCGTAACATCCCTCAAGTTATACATTTAAAAGATACATACGATTCTTTAGTTTAGAAAAAGGTATGGTTCGGATGACGCGTCTACATCGACTATCTAGTCCTACAGAACCCTAAGCGGTAATATCGCTAAACATCATCCTAGGGTAGTAGTAGCATATCACACTTAACTAACCTCTAGTTTCTAATGTGACTACATAGCTATCTATATTCTAACCCTAGTTTCCTAATCTAGGTTTCCTAACCATACTCTATAAATCGGTTTCCATCAGAAGTTTGCGGGGGTGCTATACGCCATCCACCCGACTTTCCCGGTAGATATAGATCTACTCACCTGGTCTTCGCTCGCCGAAATAGATGACGGCACTCTTCTTCTCCTCGGAATCCATGCGAGGGTACCTACAATAATAACCAATCGCAATACGTATTAAAATCGACGCAGAAAACCGATACAGCGCACAATGTGCTCACAGGTTAGAACCTATGGCCTAAACGTGCAAATCAATCAAACAATCCATGTTGTCGATGTATGAACACCCGACAACCAAATACAAATCCAAATATCAAGAAATTGCATTTCAAAATATGGAAAACATAGCCTAAAACACACCAAAATGCTCCCAGATTTTCCCCAGGTGACAATTAGCCAAAACTGCATATAGGAGGGGTCTAATTTAGTGCAAAATGAGCCCTGGAACAAAAATGGACCCATTCCCTTCTACTCTGGCCGCAAATTGCGGCCAGAATGATTAAATCTGCGGCCAGGGATTTAATTTAGGGGCTCGGGTCTTTGTGGTAGCTTCCTTGGTGCCTGCACGACTCACTGTCAGCTCAATTTTATTTCTAGTGTCCCCGGGTTGCTCCAGATTTCAAAATACCCTCTAAAATCACACAAATCGACATGAACTCAAATCCCAAATCCGTATTTTGGGTTTCATCCCCCATTCCAGGTCAGTAAAACACCACTAAGGCTTGTGGGCAGCCACTACACATCACCAATTTCAACAAACACTCAACCTCTTTCTAGGGTTTCCCAATATCTCACTAATCTTCACAATATCACATCTAAACACATGTGAACACTAAAGTAAATGAAAAACTACCCAATTAGTGAAGGGATTACCTCATATATCATCCATGAATCCTCCAAGGTCATCAAAACTGAATTTTTCTTGATCCTATGTATATAGCTTGAAGAGGGGATTAATATTTGTGAAGGGTGTGTAGGGTTTTGGGGATTGTTAGGAGATGGATCTAAGGATTATTTGACGAGGGTTGGGAGCTTGAAGAGATGAAGAGGATGAGGGAAATGGTGAGGGATTATGATTTGGGCAACAGCCCCCCTCTCTCTCATTATAATTCACACACTCTCTCTCTTTCCAAGCCATCATTATGTCCCTTTCTCTCTCCTCACTCATCATGACCCCATTTTCTCTCTTTTTCTCACTAAAAAACCATAATATAAAGCCCAAATGAAATGAAACATGTAAAAAAATGAACATGCACTAACCATGGAAACTGTAAAAACGCGGATTTGGCTTAATAGCGATTAGCAGTGCACTAATCGGGTTTTTATCGAAACTGCGTATAATAAATTTTAAAAATGCCAAATCCTTTAATTATATTATTAAATGAATAAATAATTTTAATTTCTATTTATTTCATAATTATTGGTATATATTTATACCCTTTTTCGAAAACCCCAATTTCGCAAATCGGCAGTTTTCGGGAAAAATATTATTTTAATATTGAATTCCAAAAATAATATTTTATATTTTCTGAAACGTTACACATCACCCATGCACATGCCGCAATAATTGCTCTTCATGATGATTTCCACTCACAATTTCCACCACAAAACATTTAAACCAAAATGTTTAACCCAAAAAGAGAATGGCAGCTTCTAAAGTAAACTCGTGACAGATCACAAGGATACCCCTTACCAGTATATACATACCTGCATTCGCATTCCGACTGAATACGAATGCAATGAGACTAAAGTAATCCAACAAATCTAATACTAGGATTCGGCTTAAACCAAAGCCCACTAGTATGATCCGTCCGATCATGATCCGTGCATGAGTGCACGTATATGATCGAACCCTGCCATAATACCATACGACCTCTACAATGTTTTGCTTGAACTTGGGAAACTTTCTGTGGGGGACTCTAAAGACTCGTAAATACACTGGAAGTGGGTTTAACCACAAGCACGTCAGTGGTACTAGCTGTACGTAATGGTTACCCATGTATTGACCAAAAAGGGAGTCTGATGAGGGAAGTCATCCAGATATCCTTACTGAGCCTGTCAGTGACAATATCCGTATAGTCCGGTCCGTTCGTCTATGAGTATCGTATGTCGGGCCTAGGGGGCTGGTAAACGTCAGACCCCCGAAAGCGGTACAAGTCGTGTCGGAGTGTAGCCCAGAACACCCTGAGATACTACTGGAATACCTACCAGTAAATCTCACTTGCCTTGACCAAGAACTTCATGTAATGGCTTTCATAGATACAGCGTGATCTCATCCCTAATACCGGGAGAGACGAATCCCCTGCCGATCCGCTCACTGCTTCCATGTGGCTCGGGACTGTACCCAACTAAAACCTGTTTGCACGACTCCTTTGAGCCGTGATAGGGTAGTAATCAAAGCACAGTGGGAACTCACATGAGACAAATGCCGATCTCAGGTCGATAGACTAACCTGTACACATGTCACCAGGGAACTGCTATCTGACGTTAGGTATAATTCCAACTATCAAGTTCCCGGCGAGTCTGTCCGGTGTACTCATAACCCAATGAGCACCTGTATACATCTTAGGTGAACCAACTGACACCAATAGCTTGTGAGACCGGCCACCGCCCCTCGTCGGAGTCTCGACTGTATACACTAGTCTACTAATGGAGTATCGATGCCCAGTCTCGAAACTCCCACAACTAGGGACACTTTAAGGATGTGTTTATAGACTACCCAACTCTCACGTATATGATCGCCATCATACTGCTGGTAGTCAAGCAAGAATCCTATGTGCTCTCTCAACATGTAATAGTGATCTGTAATATCACTTGAAGCATGTACACGATGATAAAGATAAACCAGATAACATACTATCATCTTGAGTAAGACTTTCCTACCGGCATAGGTCCTTCCTCAATCATTGCAATCACGTGCGTCCAATAATTGACTTTGAGGGCACTATATCCAACAGTACTAGCTGCACGTAATGGCTACCCAGGTAACTGTTGATAAGAAGGTTGATGAGCAAACTCATCCGAACTCCTACTGAGCCTGTCTGTGACAATCTCCGTACAATCCGGTCTATTTGTCTAAGAGTATTGCATATCGGGCCTAGGGGGCGGTAATCGTTAGACCCCTAATAGCACAATAAGTCATGCCGGAGTGTATCCCAAAACACCCTGAGAAACTACTGGAGTACCTACCAGTAAATCTCGCTTGCCATGGCCAAGGACTTTGCGTAATGGATTTCTGAACACAGCGCGATATCAACCCCCAATACCGGGAGAGACGAATCCTATCTTACCGCCATTCCCTCCAAGTGCTTCGGGACTGCACCCAACTACTACCTGTTTGCACGACTCTTTTGAGCCGTGGTAGGGTTGTAATCAAAGAACAGTGGGAACACACTCGAGGCAAAGTAGTAGTGTCAAGTCGATGGACTAAGCTATACTCATGTCACCTGGGAACTGCTACCCAACGATAGGTATAATACCAACCAGCAGTTCCCGACGAGTCTTGTCCAGTGTACTCATAACCTAATGAGCACCTGCATACTATCTCCAGTACGACATACTAATGGTTGTGGGACAGACCATCTCCCCTGCTAGGATGAGAAGCGTATACACTAGTCTACTCTGGAGTATCGATGCCCCATCTCAATAATCCTACGACTAGGGACCAGTATAGGATGTGCTTATAGACTACCCAGCCCCCACTAGTGTGACTGCCATCACAACGCTGGTAATCAAGCAAAGATCCTAAGGGCTCTACCAATATGTATAAGCGATATGCTAAAAGAAACACATGCACATATTAAGGTAGAATCAAACTAGGTAGCATACTACCATTTTGAGTAAGACTGTTACTATATCCGTGTATATCCCAAGCTTCCATTAAGTAATATACAAACCAGTATGATACAATAATAGCCTTTAGGGCATATATTACTAACATAAGCTCCGCTTTTAAAATCGAATAGTTTTCAAAACAAATTAAGTGGGTTATAGCATATGCTAATTTTGCTAAAGAGGTCATTCCTGGTGAAGGGATATAGGCTCTTTCCTCATCGAATGAGGTGTTGGATTTTCATAATGGAATACCGCTATGCAAAGCAAGAACTAGAGCTGCCTTTTTGAAAAATTTGATTTTACAGTATCTTTTAGGTTTCTTTTCTTTTCATTAATTTTATTAATGACGTCCTATCATTTTTTTTCCTAAACATCACTGAAGAAATGAAAATAAAACACACATATATGCCATCCGCATTCGCCACAGGGACCTGGGTCTTTACCGTAAGGTTACTTAACTTACGGCAGGGCGGGGTTAGGACAAGCGTGGATGCAAAAGATATATAGTGTCTACTAGTATATCATATATATAAGTAGCATTCGTCTCACGCAGTTATAGGATATAATAGGATGTCCGTGTTTTAGATTAAGCCAGAAATGAAAAATATGGATTTCACGGTCATGATGAATAGCCAAGCCCACACCCCTAAATCCCTACGAGAGCGGCAAGCAACCCTGCCAATTTGTAACGTTTTAAAAATTGTTTAGGAGTATTTTCCGATAATCGGTAAAATAATACGTGTTTTCCGTAAAAAGTAAGATATAATTAATTTTCAATATGGACTTAAATACACCTATTTTAACTATGTAATTGCTAGTATTTGGTATTTATTTAGCCACTTATAAATTATTAGTTTACTTAAATATTTTTCCTTAATTAATTATTTTAAATATTATTATAAGCTTTTAATTATATACTTCATTAGTGAAAATTACAAATGGAGTGGGTTAATCATTCATTAATGAACCATGACAATTATATAACAAGTTATAATATGTTCACTTGTTCTCATAATGTCTCCATATTTCTAGAAAATTCTAGGATGAAATAAATTAAAAATAAGTTAATTGATGAAAATACTTAAAAGATGTAATTATTTGAGAGGTTTCTACACACTCACTCACACTTCACTCTCTCTTTCTTTCTTCCAAGGCTGCTGGCCGAGCCCCCTGCTGGGTTGCCTAGCACGGCAGTAAGGTTTCGGGAGGTATCGTCCATGCCAATTTCAAAACCTTGCCGTTCTAGTTAACCCTAACCATAGAATCTTTACTAGAAAATACGACGAAACAGCATGTAAACAACTTTACATCTAAGTGAATGAGGAATACAACCTTTGTAGACCGGTCCTTCACTTCTAATGCTCCGTGTAGTAGTCCCTTCGCTGCAAGTTATGAACACTCGAACTCTAGAAAGGGTTCTCCTGGAGAAATGAACAAGCTTGCTCGAAGTCTTCGAGGCCGAAGACGATCTACGTCGAGAAGACTCAAGCTCATGCTACCTCTACACTAATTATGAAATTAGTGAAGCAAACACCCTATACTAAATGGCAAGTAGTAGAGGATGATGAAGTAGGAAATGGGCTCACTTTAGATTTATTTTTCTCACATTATTTTCTCACTTTTTCAAAAGCTAGAAAGCATTCTCTCAAGGATGAAGAAGATGAAGAGATGAGATGAGAATAAACTCATGAGGTGAGAATAACAACCATGAGTGAGTTAGTGTCATTCACTAACCCATGTAGAGATTAAACCATGGCTAACAATAATGGTTAGGTTAATAAATATCTACAAGTAAAACAAAAGGAGTGGACTTAGTCAAAGATGCTACAAGCTTCTCCAAGCTTCCAAGCATGTGACTAATTGACATTAATTTTGATTTACTTAAATAAATATAAACCCTCACATTATTATTAGTATGGTGTGAGTCTCATACACCCATGTAGCATATGGCATCAAGCATGACACAATAAAATGTACACTAATATATATCACATATATACTAATGCACACTTGTGAGAAAAAGAAAAGTTTAAGTGAGCTAATATTAGTTAATGCAATCTAGTATATCAAATATACAATAAATTATTAAATCAACACTTGATTTATTAATCCGGATATATCACATATAACCGACTAATATCAAATGCAACAACTTATCGAATCAACACTTGATCCGATAACCCGGCTATATCACATATAACCGACCGATATCATAAATCACGAGAATAGAATGTGGTATCACATACGCGCATTAATCTCGGTCCCGCACATATCTCGTATGTGCTCCTACTCCGTTTCGCATGAACCAGGAAACCTCTATGTAGGACTCTAAAAACTCGTCAATACGCCGGCAGTAGGTGATGATCATATCAAACACCCACAAGTCGCACGATTGTTGTAAGCTGGATAGGCTCGGCAAGCGGTCTGTTAAATGTAACGGCCACCCGGGTATTGAACGATCAGAAGTTCAACAAGCAAGCCTGCTCATACTCCTATGAATCAAATCAGTAACACTACCGTACAGTCCGGTCTCTTCGTCTGATATGTCGCATATCTCGTCTAAGGGTGGTAAACGTCAGACCCCAATAACTCGATAAGTCATGCCGATATGAGGCTCATAACGGATTGAGAAACTATTGATAATACTTACCAGTAAATCTCAGAATCAGCCCTGGCCAGGGACTTCCTGTTATAGCCAATCGAGCACATCGCAACATCAGCTCCCTATACCGGAAGAGACGAATCCCCTCCTATCGCTCATTGCCTCCATGTGACTCGGGACTGTACCCAAAAACCACCGTTTTGCACGTTCTCTTGAACATGGTAAGGTGGAAATCAAAGCACAGTAGGAATCACACAAGACTCTATGACGATCTCGGGTCGACATACTAACCTGTACGAGTGTCACCAGAGAACTGCCATCTGACGTGAGGTATAATACCATCTGGGAGTTCTCGGCGAGTTCGTCCAGTGTACCCAATCTCTACCGAGCACCCGTATATCATCTATGATCTCAAACACCAATGTATATGGGATCATCCATCATTCATCTACATGGGTCGAGAAGCTATACGCTAGTCTACTCTGGTATATCGATGCCCCATCTCGATACACCCACAACTAGAGACATTAAAGGATGTACTTATCGACTACCTTTGTCCCATTAGTAAGAGCCACATCATAATCCAGGTAGTCAAGTACACATCCTAAGGGCTTTACCAATATGTAACAGAGAGACAATTAGTGTACATATTAAGATAAAGAGTAACCAGATAGCATGCTATCATGTCGAACAAGAAATTCCTCCCTATATATTTCCAAGCATCCACTACAATATACATCTCATGTACAGTAATGGCCTCTAGGGCATACATATAACTAACACCCCCATCTTGTGCAACCCAAAATTTTCTCCACTCTTTTCACTTAAAAAATCTTCAAAAATTCCATCAAAAATCAATACAAAATCTCACAAATTCCTCACTTAACCTTTACCCAATATTCCTTGGCCCAAACTAGCTTGAATTTAGGAGCAAGAGAGCAAATTGGGAGGCCAGGTTTGCATGTTTGATCTCATGTTTGTGGAGGTATAATCTTAACCCTATAGTTAATTTGTTGGTTATTGCTTTAATCTAGCTTAATTAGGTATTTAATCATGGTTTTAATTTTAAGATTAAATTTTCAAGAGAAGAGTTTTGAATTAAGTTAGGATTTTTCACATCATTACTAGGTTAGTTTAGTGTAGTTTGCTATCTAGTGGGCTTTCAAACCTAATCTAGTTGTTAAATTGCAAATTGTTACTTTTAAATTGCCCTAATTAAGCTATTTTGCAAACTAGGTTTTTAGGATTAATACAAATTGGTGAGATAAAATTTTAGTAAAGGTTTGTGTGGCTTAATTAAGTTATTAAGTGATTATTGTGGCCACTAGTTGTGTTAAAACATCAAGATTTGAACTAATATGGTAAATTGATGCTTACTAGGTTTTTGGATTAAATCGTTTGAACTAAGTTGGAGATTTTGGTGATTTACAACGTTTTCCATATAGTATTTAGTGTGTTGTGAAACCACGATTGGTACATTTGGGTTTTAGGTTTGGGGATTTTCACGTATAGTGACCGTAGTTGTAGTTTGTGGCGTTGTTGCGGCGCGTTTCGTGCACCAAGTGTGTGCGCGTCTAGTTAGTTGGCGTGGTTATCTTGTATCGTTTATTTCCGCGACTATCATTTATCTGTCCTTTTAATTGCTTGTGTGTGATTCTAGGATCGGGTGCAGAGGCGTCGGATGTGGCACGGAAAAAGACAAGGCGGAGATCGGATCAGATTAGCCGAGGCGTCCCGGTGAGTAGATGTACACATCTATAGGGGATCGTCTGGATGGCGTGAGGCGCCCGACAGTAGGATTTACTAGTAGTACTGGCATTCATATGCGTAGTTTCCTAGTTAGCTATCTCATTGCATCGCATCGTTATATATATATCAATGTGTGTGTGTGATATCATCTCATAGGACACTTGCACCATTACCATTGGTTCCTGCTGCACGTGCACTATTCATGCTAACACACACGTCTTTGGTAATTGCTATGTCACGAACACTATAGAAATGGATTAGAATCAGTAGTTGTGCATTTGCATCATATATGATTCGTGGATTTATACTTGTATATTCATTTCTTTAAAATGGATACGTAGGATTGTTAGTCATATATACATACCTCATTGCATCATGATTCATGCATAGCTTCTGGCTGTATTTCGTATGGTATATACTACCGTATCATAGATTTCCATCATCAACGGCATGTTTATATATTGTGATTCTTCTCGAGGATTTCGGTATTTATGGGATTTCTGGATTTTGGGGAAAACCGCAAGGATTTTATAAACTTATTATCATTTAAAAATGCATGTTGCTGTTTTCTCGTGATGTATGTGTTGTCCACCATGAGTTTTCATGATTGCTATTGGTTTTCGAGACCTGATTTGAGGAGTAGGATGAACCACATCGGGTACATGGTGGGCCCGGTATGGTACCAAGGGGCAAGAGTGTTTTTGTGGGGATGACGATGAGCCTGGCAGGGGAAGACTACCTACCGGTGATGTCTGGCACAGCGGATATCCGGAGGATACCGACCGTAGTCGTGAGATTTGATGATATGGGTCGATCCGGACTGACGGAGGCCGAGATATTGAGATATTGATACATTGAGACATCGAGATATTGAGACATTGAGATATTGAGACATTGATATATTCATATTTTGTGTCGATACTTGACACGGATTTCTAGAGATTTCATTGACGATACCTCAGTTATTTTACAAAAGTTTTATTAAGAAAAGAATACAGGGTTTTTCGTACCAAACATATACAGGTTTCATGTTGATTCTGCATTCATGTTGCATACATACTAGTGCATCGTATCATATCGGTATATGTAGGTTGTGACGCATATGCATGCATGCTTACGATAGATTATTAGATGTTATTTACTACTCACGAGTTGGAAACTCACCCCCGTTGTGCCACAATATCTTGCAGGTCTGACCCGTCAGCACAGTAGCGGCTGGTGTACCTTCTATTCCGCTTCGTTTGCTTCGGCTTGCAGCTTGCTCATAGGTGGATTTTGGAGGATTTTCTTTTGCTCCCACTGTTTATTTTATTTGTATCTTGTATACTCCATCTACCCTTCATACATTGGACTTAGATGGTGAGCTTGTGAGCTTGTATGTATTCTATTTCTGGTGTCGATACTCACTTGAGCCAACGAGTTGTTTTCTTACTTATGTGCTTTTATATACTTATTGTGCACTTTGATATTCATATTGCATGTAGTTATGATTCCACCATTGGCGAAGAGCTAGCTCCTGCTTGGGGCTTTATTCATATATATGTGTGTGTGTGTGTGTGTGTGTGTGTGTGTGTGTGTTTTCATGTGTTGTACCCGTTTGGGGGACAGTTTTTACAAAGGAGACTCTGCCGAATTTTTTCGGAAATATTGTAATGTTTTTAAAATGTTTAGTGCGACTTATTTTGTTTTAATTTGTATTTCTTTAAATAAGTCTTCCTTCACTCTATTGCTTTCAATGGTTTAGATTTCTGGGCTTTGGCTTACTTAGATTACGTTACGTCTTGAGATGTTTCGTAATTTAAGTTCCAGTCATGTTCCGTACCTTCGGGTCGTGACAAAGTTGGTATCGGAGTGTAGGGTTTTACCTTTCTGAGTGTAGGATGATCCTTGGTAGATGGAGTAGGTGACTTAAGCAGAGTGACGTAGCGTGTGTATGTTCCGCGGCATACTTATGATACGGTACTCCGCCTAAGTGACCTTAGGATATATATATTTGCTTGTATTTCCTTTCTTGATTCTGGAAATCCTTTGATTCGATCGCAATGTTCCTATCAATCACGTTTCTTGTTCCAGCCACTATGCCGCCGGAGACTACGAGGGCCAGAGGGCTGCCGCCAGAGATGAGATTAGTGTAGGCTCGTTTGAGACGAGGACCGATCAGGGCCGTACGTGTCACGACCCGAATGTGGCACGTGACCGGCACTTAAATCACGTGACATATAAAGACGTCGACGCGGTTCAAGTAAGCCCGCTACAACACAAAAATATAAATAGCATCCCAACGGGAGCTAGCTTCCACGCCCAAACGGCGGAGCAACCAAGCAAACAATATACGACGCACAATGGCGAAGAAAAGAAAAGCGAAACAAAATCAATAATATAAAATGGTCGACTCCAATGAGTGCGACATCACGACACACAAACTCTAAGTCTTGCTTCTAAGTCCACAATATACTCTTTCTAAGTCGATGGGGTTTTACTAGATACAAAAAGATAAGAATATACTAATGTGAGTACGATACAACAGTGACCCACCTACCAAAGCAATCACCGAAAGGAATGTGTGCCCCAAGCCGTTGATAATCCAAGCGGTAACACCTGCAAGAAACTATGGCACAACGGGGGTGAGTTGCCAACTCAGTGAATAAAAGTACATCACAAGGTAGAAATCAAAACGCACAACGATGCCTAGGTCATAAGTATAATACTTATCATATCCTGTACTAATATAATATATGATATGCACATGTATCATAAATGCAACTCTATCTATCACATGAACCCAAAATAGAATATATCATGCAAATGACCTGTATCTAGGTATAAGCCCATAAGTAGCCGAAAATATATAGGTAAAACCTCTTGTTTAAAATAGCCGCGGAATACATATGTCACGGCATAAAAGCATACGTGATAGTATGAAATATAATAGGTATCTTATTTAAGATATACGTCCTGCTATTTTAATGGATAGTGTTAAGATGTCTTTCAATTTAAAAGATTTCAATGTCATACCAGACATGTCAAAATAATGAGACTATAGCTCGATTTGAATTGCTTTTTAATGTATGCAATTACCAGTAAAGAGATATAAAGGTACTGTCCCCTGGATCAGTCCTGGTCGGGTATAACAACTATAATATAACTGGGTACCTTATGATAGCAACATATCAATATATATGGATGTCCAGCATCGACATCCGAAATCATAAATCCCTCGTGTCCATCACCGACACGCAAATCCTCAAATCTCTCGTGTTCATCACTGACACGCAAATGCAGATACCATCGACACCATCTCAACAGATGATCGCCACCCGATATCCCTGGCCCCGGTCGGTATCCCTTGGATATCTGCCGTGCCCAATCAAACCCCGGTCAGTATCCCCTGAATATCTACCGTGCTCATCTTTATCTCCGGTATCGAGTATCCTCGCTAGGCCCCTCGCCTCAACTGCGGCTATCCTGCCCTTCCGTCTCGACCGGGTTCACCATGTATCCGACTGTATATCCCCCCACTCAGTCTGGATAACGTAGAAATCCGTAACCCTATAGCCCCTCCACTCGGTTCAGAGTAAAACAAAACGTAAAAACGACTCATGGTGGACATCAACTCATCATATCCAAATATATCAAGTAAATAATAAGAATACTTGCATAGATCATTCTGATGATATATTATGTATATACATATATAACATCGTCCCATACCACTGATATATATCATCAAAAGTAGAACATCCTGAAAACTCATAAGAATCAAATATTAATACTCATGATACTGGTATTCGCAATACCCCATAGGTAATAAAGGACGATTACGCAAATAAATCATACCGGCACAAATATATCAATTCTACTGTGTCATGGCAATACTAATGTTGTGTAGTGTAGCATACGCATCTATGCTCGTGCAGCGTGGCAATCATTAGAATTTGTGCAAGTATTCTAAAAGTGTAATAGTATACTTATATCAACATCTACATAGCATAACGGTCCTACAGTGACATGGCAGTACCAATGAGGTGTAGTGTAACATATGTGTATGTGCTCGTGTAACATAATACTCATTGGTAGTTGTGCAGTGTTCGTATCACGGAAATGTATAACATCAATAATTATAACGCGAACATCTAAAGTAAATCTATGCGTAACTAATAAATGTAACTACTTGCTATGAGCTATACCATTATCTTTGAAAATGAAATGAAACGTTGGTTTTGAAATGAGAAAGCCGCCTTGGGTTTAAAAATGGATATTTTTTTTTGAAATTGGCATCGCATCCTTATCTTTTATCATCAAAAAGGGAAATGAATCGTTAGTTTTTAAAAGAGTATAGCTCACTCAAGTCTTATGTTCTAAAACGAAATAAAATATTAACTTACGAGTCTAAAGGAAACTTGGCCGTTATTCGGCATACGAATCTCATTAACACAAGTACGGTATGATTCCTCGTACCAATCCACCAAACCATCAATAACACTTTATGCATATGAATATACACTAAATGCAACATGATTTCAATATCATTAACTTAAATAAACACAAAAGAAATAACTATATATCATAGTATCATATGTATAAGGTAGCGGGGGTGCTATACGCCATCCACTCGACTTCCCCCGTAGATATATATCTACTCACCAACTTGTCGAGCTCGTAGATTCCACGATTGCTATGTCTGTCAACTCCATCTCGGAAACCATTGCGATCGTACCTATAATCATAGTTATATCATATCGACGTAAATATCATATCAAAACTCAAAACAAAAAGATAGGCACCCATAGGTTAGAACCTACAGTATATACTTAACCCAAAAACGATAATATGCCACTGAAATTAATGTACGAACGTCGATATTTCAGTTGCAGTACAAAATACGAAAACCCCGCATCGGAATATCGGAAACTTGATAAAACCTTTACTAAAATATTCTCAGATTTCACTGTATGAATATTGGAACAAATCAAATAATACAGTAACTCATAAAATACCAAACTAAAGCTACATAAGAAAAACCAACACTAACCAACCTAGGGAGGCCGGCGTCGCCGGATATTTGATGAATGTCGCCAGGTCAATCATGGAGTTAGGGGCTTGTGCTTTAAGTGTAGTCTCCTAGTGGTCTTATGATACTTTTGGTCTTGTTAGATTTTCTAGTGGTTACACCTAGTGGTTCCAGATTCAATTATACACTCACAGATATCACAAAAGTTTCATGTTTTTGATACTGCACACAAAAAAAGATATTGAAAAGATTTGATATTTGAAAAGAAAGAAAGAATTATACCTATGGAGATGATTCACAAAAGAATACCAGCTTAAGAATTGTATGATGGAAGCTCCTAGGGATACGGGTTGCTCAAGCTTGAAGATGTGAACAACTTTCATGAAGGAAATCATGGCTTTTCTCTCTTGATATGAAGAACACTTAGAACTTTCAGTTTGGAACTTGAAGTAGCTATGTTTTGTCCAGTTTAGATTAACTAAAAGAATTCTAAGTGTGGTGACAAGATAAGGTGGGAGGTGTTAGGATTTGTGTAGAGAAAGGAGGAGGTGTCAACCATGAGGGTGAAGTGTAGTGTTGTGAGGGAATGGTGCAAAGTGAGAAGAAGGAGGTGGATGGAGGAGAGCATGGTGAGGATGTATTGAGGGTGAGAGTTTAAACTAACTAAACATAAAACCCACCAGAAGAATATTCCAAATAATAAAAATCTTTTTCTTTAATTATAATCCCTTTATGTAAAAATCTAAATCCATATGTAAAACGAAATGAAATACTTATTCTAACACCTAATTATCATTATCTTAATGTAAAATACAATGTCATGTTAAAATAATTAAAAATATCATTTTTATGATATCACACACTTTTATTCATATTTATCGAAATAATTACATTTTCGGATATAATTCCGATACCCAATTTCATAAGCGATATAATTTTTGTAACTTATTAAATTCATATTTTAAAATTATAAATTAATATTTATAATTTTCCAAAATGTTACAGTACGCCTACCCCTCAGGGACAGATTGGTCCGCTTTCTCCAGGACGGATGGCTAGGCTGGAGTCTAGTATTCAGGACGTACGACAGATGGTTGGATCGTTAGTTGAGGCTATCCGAGCTCCAAAACCCGATGATGTCCCTCCTACTGCGGGAACTGTGATTGTACCTGCTTCTCAGACAGTTGTTTCTGTTGTTACCGAGATTATTTTCGTATCCTTACAGGAGTTTTTGAGGCTGAAGCATCCAGTTTTTACCGGCATAGATGCAGCGGAGGATCCGTAGACAATCCTTGACAGGATGGCTAGGAATTGTCGTTCACAGAGATGTTCCAATGAGATATGGATTGAGTTTGTGATTTTTTGTGTGGAGAGGTCTTGCTCAGTAGTGGTGCGAGTCAATTGAGAGAGGCCGAGCTGCAGATCTACTTCCTATGACCGGGGATAAGTTCACAGCTATAATTCTTGCTCATTTCCTTCCGAAGAGCATTCGAGATGTCCGAGCTCATAGTTTTGAGTCTTTGCGCAAGACTCCTGGGATGACAGTGTCCGAGTACGACATTCAGATTTCTTGGTGGTTCGATATGCTCCTTACCTGGTGGAAACTGAAGAGAAACGAATAAAGAGGTTCGTGTGGAGATTGGACATGCAGTTATTTCTTGCTATTGGTGTCCAGCATTTTGACACTTATGCAGCCACGATGGAAGCAGCCTTACTGCTAGAGGAACGCATTTATGAGACTTCGGTCGTTTCTAGGATCGAAGTGGATTCGTACTCGTATGCCAACTCTGAAGCGGTTAGATAGACGCCGTTGTGACAGTTATTCTTTCGGTGTTTTCTTCCGAAG
Organism: Agapanthus africanus; assembly: GCA_030015575.1. Lineage (NCBI taxonomy): Eukaryota > Viridiplantae > Streptophyta > Magnoliopsida > Asparagales > Amaryllidaceae > Agapanthus > Agapanthus africanus. The sequence continues at coordinate 523,366,845 of CM057337.1, forward strand.
CGTATTTCTTTCTGGTGTTGTTTCAAAGGGTATCCATATAATTTGTATCGAAGTCTAGCCGATGGTAGTCCTAACTAAATCAGCCGCTTGTTGTGATTCCTTCCGTAGGATAATCTTTGGTCGCTCGATATGTTTCCGTTCGTGTTGTTTGTTCATATCGGAGATAGGGATTTTTTTGTCAATTTAATTCTTCTCGATATGTTTTACTTGAAGTTCTTCTAGGCATGGATTGGTGATTTGTAGAGGTTTTGCATGTGTGCGCTTTTAAAAGATGAATCAAAGAATAGTTTTACCGCAATCAAGAACGGCGTCGCTTGGTAGCTAGCCGGTGAGTACGGGTCGGTCCACAGGGATGTTGAGTATTTCCTAATTGTTCTAACGAGTTAATTCCAAATAGTGTTTGGATCTTTATCACTAAAAACTAAGTTGACTTAGACTAGGATTAGAAATCTTGCTAGGGTTTGGTTTAGGTTAAGTTTGGAAAATTAAGATTTCCCACCACTTTCAATGCCCTAAATTAGATCTCTTTAGGTGTTATAGTAATTATTAATAAAGGGGATTAGTACCATCGGGAAGAAACGATGTTTCTTTCTCTAGGTTCTAGTCCTTCCTTTCATAATTCTTACCCTAACCTCCATGGAAGACATGCGCAACCGGTCTTTTATACTACGGTATCACCGTTACCTCGTGGGTAGGGTGCCGTAGGGAACGGTGTGCGTGTGTATGCATGGAGTCCTATTAATTATATGTGATGGGCAAGAAAGGGGTGAGAGATTTTCATCTCTCAAGCCTTCCCCAAATCTAACCCTAACAAGTGAGGAGACTACTCACTCATTAGGGAATTGAAAAACATTTCTAACTATCTAACTAGGGCAGATAATAAAATTATACTAAGGAAGAATAAAAATTAACTAGGGCGATTAAATAAAATTACTTACTTTATTGATGGCTCTCTCCAAACATTTACATAGGAATTAAATTCGGAATAGATGAAATAAAAAGAGGCATCCTCTAAAACAGATTTTAGGGTTTCTATTTATAGAACATAGAAACCCTAGGGTTACAATCGCGTCATATCTGTAATTACAAGTTTATCCCCTAAGAAAAGAACTAGTCAACGCACGCCAGCCGCCTCAAAATTTTCCACCGACACGGGCGACGCACGGCCGCGGAACCGCGGCCAAAGCCCCTGTTTGGCCGCGGATCCGCGGCCATATAGGGTCCTTGATGGTTCAATTTCTCTGGTTTTCTTCCTGTTGCTTTTGGCTTCTTTTTTCTTTACTTGGTTTCTCAGTTTGTCTTCTATATTTCTTCCAGATTTCCACAGTGAATAAATTCGTGGACTTTTACCGCTTGCTTCGTATCGAAGTCTTGAACCTTGCACTGCCTTTGTTCTTTGTGAAATCGTCCATTGATCTTCGTTTAGTCTCCAAACTGTAGGCTTGATCAAGATTCTTCCATTTGTTGGTCGTAGTCTCACTTTTGTATCGTCTTTCCATCTTTTTCATTGTTTTTGTTCTGAGAACCTGTAACCCGCAACTATGTAGCAGACATGGGTCAAAAGCACCTGTTTATTTGTAAAATGACTAAGAATGGGAAATATAATGATGTAAAATTATGTTATGAACAAATACCCCCAAACTTATCTTTTGCTCGTCCTCGAGCAAACCTAGTTTTATTCTCGAAAAAGACCTAGCCTCACTTTCGCAGGGAAACGCGATTGCACTGAGCTCGTGCAACAAGCTGTTAAACCTCTAGGTGTCCCTAGTAGGAGGAGTGTTGTCTCATGAGGGTTTTCAGCGGATACTACCCATAAAATCCTATCAATTCGGCCTATTGACTTTTATTCTCCAATTAGGTTTTCTAACAAGAAATTCTATTATCTTCGACTCATAAATTATCCACCCGTATTTTTTCACGCTTCCTTATCATTTAACTTAAGATTATATATATTCTAGTGAATTTACTTAGCTTTTTGGCATCTTTCATGTTTTCCTTCTAGGGTTCCATCTCAACTTAGGAGTTTTTATCGTCTTTACTAAAGATATAAGTCCTATTTTCATTCCTATCTCTTATCTAAACCCCAATCACATACCCCTACGTGTGTGTGTATATCACCCATACACTTGGAAATTCAAATCAAGCTATTATACTCTTGTCCATCGTCCAAAGTACTTTTCAATTGGTGAATTTTTAGATGAAATTGCTCACACATTCTTCATGCGACCGTTAATACTTCTTGAGGTACCAACGACCGATTACAAAATGTGTTTGCACATTAAGGTATAATTCCTCGTCTTGTAACACCTAAGGCTTTACCAGTGACTCCCAAACCAGTTGGTCTAAGGCACTAGGTGATAAAGCACCCTCGCTAAATATTTTTTCTATTTATGCAGCCTTAAGTAATTACAAAAACCAGTGTTCATTTTTTTATCTCTTTATTCACACTTGTATTTTTATTTTATTTTCCTTCATACTAAGAACTTTAGACAAGAGCATTTCAAGGTCTCCTCTACTATTCCAAGTTTCAAGGTTCGTGTTTGTGCAAATTGTAGGGTATATATTTTCAGAATTTAGACTTAAGCTTAGGGATTATTTTTCAGACTTATACTTTAATAAAAATTTCAATACTCTTCCCTTATTTTAACTTAGCCCAAGAAGTCAACTCGAAATTTGCCTATTTCTAAATAAACTACAAAGACATATATTTTCTACCGTTAAATTTTAAGAAATGTTATTTTTAGGGTTTTTAATTTACTAAGTCTAAGATCTAGTTGTTCCAAGCTAGTTAACCTATTTGTCAAACTTAAGTCAAATATGGTCAAAATTGAATGTTTCAATTTTTATAATTTTTTCAATTTTTTATGGGTTTTAAAATAAGTATGCAAATGCAAATATATACATATGAATGCGAAGGAAGAAAACTTACCAAGCATACCCCCAAACTTAAACTTGACAGTGTCCTCACTGTCAGGCTACACCAAGAGGATCAAAATTGTCGGCGCTCCCCTGTTTATTTATTTACAAAATTTTTTATTTTTTTATTGTTAAAAGAAAAACAAAATATATATACAAAAAGGTCCTCCCCAAACTTGAGTTAAAAGATGTTACCAGTCAATGCCAAATTTTGCAAAGACCAAAAGTCAACACCAACCAGTTGAAGAATTTATCTGTGTAAAGTATCGGTTGGTGGAAGAACATGTTGTACCGAGCCAAAAAGAATTGGGGAAGAGATAAGTGGTGGTATGGAAAGTGTCTGTATGTACGTGGAAGTGAAGAGGTAGGAGGTGATGATGAATCAAAACGAGAATATGAATGATCAGAAGTCAAAGGAATATTGGCATTCTCGTAGCTTATTAAAAGAAAAGGAGGTGGTTCAACTTCTAAAAGAGGAGGTTGATTATCCACACAATCCCCGAGATGTTTCAGTGGATCCTTTATTGACTTGGCATCATCCATCATATGCATATGATATTCAATTATGAGGGAACTAATCTCCTCGATTTCTGCCATAGTCCAGCCGAAAGCTTGCCAGTTATCTTGTAAGACTATTAAAAGGGCTTTCTCTTGCTCGAGAGCTAGAGATGTCGATATGATAACGGGAAAGGTCTCATTCTCACCTAGATAAGTGTATTTAAGGTGAGACGGCAAAATCTTGAGTTCGAGATTCGGAAGCGAAACAATTGAAGGTAAAATTGGGGAATCTATCTCGAACTCAAAGGATTCCAACAATGGTTCGAAATCACTGCAAACAATCGAATCGGATGGTTCAACTAACTCATCCAAAAATTCAAAGGACTCATATTAGGGCGGTGAGTCATCAAAATCGTCCGAAAAAGTGAAACATTCATAATCAATATCGGTTGTGCCAACTGTGTTAGATTCAAGGAGGGACGCACTAGTGGCGTCAAAATTGTTGTCATCAAACAGAAATTTTTCATGCTCGCGGTCTTCCTGCGTGATTTCATGAATAGAGCAAACTTCTCGTGTACTAGTTTTAGGCACGGGGGGAAGACTTCCTATCTTGTAAATATTGAACTCACTAGACATCTTCCCGAAGGATAGAGTCATAGAGCCATTGCAACAATTGATTACAGCATTGGAAGTGGCCAAAAATGGTCGACCGAGGATCACCGGAATTTGGTTCCGTGGATTAGCAACAGGTTGTGTGTCCATAAAAATAAAATCAATAGGGAATATGAAGTCCCCTACTTTGATCAACACATTCTCTAACTCACCCCTAGGATGAGTGATTGATCGATCAGCCATTTGGAGAGTACAACGAGTGGGTTTCAACTCTCCAACACCTAATTGCTCGTACACGGAGTAGGGAAGCAGGTTAACAGTAGACCCAAGATCTAAAAGTGCACGATTGATGTTCTTATCCCCAATTGTTATTGAAATTGTAGGACAGCCAGGGTCCTTTCGTTTTTGGGGTAAGGGTTGACGTTGGTTAATAGCATTGCTCACGGCACTAACTACTAGCACTTTCTTGGGTATCTGAGATTTTCTCTTCGAGGTGCATAAGCCCTTTAAAATTTTCGCGTAAGAAGGGACTTGTTGGATTGCATCCAAGAGAGGTATATTTATGCTAACCTGTTTAAATAACTCCATAATCTTCTCCATTTGTGGAGTTGGTTTATTGGATCTCAACCAGTTTGGAAATGGAGCATTTTGAAAATCTGTTGAGTCCAATGTCTGTGGAGTAGAATGTGGAGTTGGAACGGATCCCAGTGTGGGTGTGTTCGTGAAGTGAGAAGTGGGTCCGTGCAAACTAGAAGAAGCAGAGCCTTGTGAAGAATGAAGAATAGGCTCTAACGAAGAAGATGAAGAAGAAGACGAAGAAGAAGAACCACCGGCAGGGGTGTCATTACTAATACCCACGTTATTTTGCAACACTCTTCCAGATCTCAACGTGGTCACAACATTTACATTATAATTTTGATGTTCATATGCAACATGTGCGTTGTGTGTGTGACCGGGATTTGGCAATGGTTGAGATGGAAGCTTTCCCTTTTCTCGCTCGCTCAACGCAGTAGTTAGTTGTGCAATTTGTGCCTCAATTGATTTGATACTTTGGTCATGTGAAGCATTGTTGTGCACCAAAGACTGAATGGAAGTCTCCAACCTTGCTGCGGATTGTGTAGATTGTTTTAGAAATGCATCTAGACTTCTTTCTAGCGAGGTAACCTTATCATCATTTGGTTGAACAAAATTGTTTTGAGGGCAAAAATTGTTGGGCACAAAATTGTTCATTTGATTTGGGTAAGGTTGTGGTTGGAAAGGTTGCTGGTATTGAGTTTGTTGGGGTACTTGTTGTTGTGGAGGAGGAGGCCTTTGAAAGTTGTTGTTTCCTTGGAATTGTTGATTTTGATTCCAAGCAAAATTCGGGTGACTCCTCCAACCCGGATTATAGGTCGAAGAGTATGGATCATTTCTTTGTCTTTGCTGAAAGGCGGCATTGACTTGATCTTGTCCTTGAACTGGTGGATTGTAAGGACACTCTTCGGTAAGATGTGATGGATCCGAACAACAAGCGCAAACAGTTCGTGGGGGTAAAGCAGGGGCAGGAGAAGGCGATGAGATTTTGGTCTCAATTGCTTCTAGCTTTTTCGTAAGTGCGGCCATCTCGGCCTTCATTGCTATCGACATATCTAATTGATGTATGCCTGCCCTAGATTGACCAACAGAAGAAGATGAGGTGGTCTTAGTGCTTTCCCACTGAAGTGTTTGTTCAGCAAGATCCTCGAGAAACTGCCAAGCCTCCTCACTAGATTTGGTTAGAAAGTGACAGTGACAAATGGTTTCCAGCAACTGCTTCGTTGCTGTGTTCAATCCCTCGTATAAAGTTTGGCAAAGTTGCCAATTTTCGATACCATGGTGAGGGCATTGAACAAGTAGGTCTTTGAATCTTTCAAAACACTTCTAAAAGGGTTCGGAAGGAAGCTGGGAAAATTGTATAATCTCATTGCGAATTCTCGCGGTCTTGTGATGTGGATAAAACTTTTTAAGAAAAGCTTTAACAAACTCTTCCCAATTTTTAATTGAATGTGATGCTGTGCTGTATAACCACTTCTCGGCTAAGTCACATAAGGTGAAAGGAATGACCCTTAGCCTTATAGCATCATCTGATAATTGGGTTGTTTTCATCATTGCGCAAATGTTTTGGAATTTGTTTATGAAGATATAGGCATCTTCGGATTTCAGTCCATGAAATTTTGGCAACATATTGATGAAGTGGGGTTTGATCTCAAAATTGTCCCCATTTGCCGGTGAGAGTGAAAGACAAGTAGGTAAGGCGGTGCGGACATGGTAGAAAAGATCCTGGAGCGCGATTCATTGGGGCGCTTCAACAGGAAGGTGTTGTGGGTTATTTGCACCTAACGGAGGTGGAATCAGTCCCGTGGGTAAGGTTTTGTTAGGATTATATCCCGACATCTCCTTAGAAGACGAAGAATGTGAAGGTGAAGGTAAGGAAGTGGAAGGAATTTCGATTTCGGAGTCGAAAGCGTCGTCGGTCGGTGTAGTCAAAAAGTGAAAAACAGAATGTGGGGGTAAGAAAACGTTAATGAGAAGAAAGTGGGTGTAAGTGGGCTGCACGGATTTCTTAGTGACAAGTTGTAAGTTTTTGTAAAAAAATTTCCTTTTTTTTATATGTGGGGCTTTTTGCAAAATAGTTTTTGATAAAAGGCTTAGACACACGTTCAATCAACTACAAATGCACAATCAGGCCTAGATCTAGGGTCACCTAGGTCAGCTAGACAACTCCTAACTATCCCAAAGGGCAAGAAGTAGGACCTCAAACCGCCTCTTCACCGCCAATTGTGGCCAGGTAAGTGGGAGGTTCTCGACTACGTAAGTAGTGGGCCTAATTAAGTAACCACTCGCCATAGACACACTTTCCTAGACAACACAACGTCAGGCTAGGATCAACGGTCGATACCTATAACTATTCCTCTGTCCTATTGAGCGCGAAGTCCTTAGGGCTGAGTCTAATCTTTTTTAATTAATTGATGGTCAATGCAATATGCCTTATGTGATTTCTGGGGTCCTGCGAAGGATGATGAAATCCCCACCCAATCTGGATTGGTTTCAAGCCCCTTAAAGTCCGATTAAATATGCAAAACAGTAAACAATCACTTGCAAACAATTTTTTAGCACGGCGCAAAGATTCCTGCACAAGATCAATTATTGGAAGGGGGAGAGATTTTTAGCGCAAAGAATCCTGCAGGAAAATTTACAGAGGAGATATCAGGGGGTTCAGAGGAGGAGAGAGAAAGCTCACAGAGATTTTTCCACACGCTGACATCACCAGGAGGCGGCGGTTCCACGGCAAAGAGGGGGTTTCGGCGGCGGAAGCGCGGTCCAAAGGTAGGTTCGGGTCCCCAATTTTCTTCTGCTCCTCTGATTTGACTTTTCTCTGTTGTTCAGATCGGCCTTTTTCTGTTTTGCTCTCTGGATTTTTCCAGATCCGAACTCGTTCGTTGATCCTGCAAAAATTCACACGAAACACCCTTCAAACAATAAAAAGATGATAAAATTTTTATAATTTTTTTTCCAGTTTTTATGGTTTTTATGATTTATATTAACCCGAACTTGCAAAAAGAAAATACTACGCCATCCCCGGCAACGGCGCCATTTGATTTGTAGAGGTTTTGCGTGTGTGCGCTTTTAAAAGATGAATCAAAGAATAGTTTTACCGCAATCAAGAACGACGTCCCTTGGTAGCTAGCCGGCGAGTACGGGTCGGTCCACAGGGATGTTGTGTATTTCCTAATTGTTCTAACGAGTTAATTCCAAATGGTGTTTGGATCTTTATCACTAAAAACTAAGTTGACTTAGACTAGGATTAAAAATCTTGCTAGGGTTAGGTTTAAGTTAAGTTTGGAAAATTAAGATTTCCCACCGCTTTCAATGCCCTAAATTAGATCTCTTTAGGTGTTATGGTAATTATTAATAAAGGGGATTAGTACCATCGGGAAGAAACGATGTTTCTTCCTCTAGGTTCTAGTCCTTCCTTTCTTAATTCTTACCCTAACCTCCATGGAAGACATGCGCAACCGGTCTTTTATACTACGGTATCACCGTTACCTCGTGGGTAGGGTGCCGTAGGGAACGGTGTGTGTGTGTATGCATGGAGTCCTATTAATTATATATGATGGACAAGAAAGGGGTGAGAGATTTTCATCTCTCAAGCCTTCCCAAAATCTAACCCTAACAAGTGAGGAGACTACTCACTCATTAGGGAATTGAAAAACATTTCTAACTATCTAACTAGAGCAGATAATAAAATTATACTAAGGCAGAATAAAAATTAACTAGGGCAATTAAATAAAATTACTTACTTTATTGATGGCTCTCTCCAAACATTTACACAGGAATTAAATTCTGAATAGATGAAATAAAAAGAGGCATCCTCTAAAACAGGTTTTAGAGTTTCTATTTATAGAATATAGAAACCCTAGGGTTACAATCGCGTCATATCTGCAATTACAAATTTACCCCCTAAGAAAAGAACTAGTCAACGCATGTTAGCCGCCTCAAAATTTTCCACCGACACGGGCGACGCACGGCCGCGGAACCGCGGCCAAAGCCCCTGTTTGGCCACGGATCCGCGGCCATATAGGGTCCTTGATGGCTCAATTTTTCTGGTTTGCTTCTTGCTGCTTTTGGCTTCTTTTTTCTTTACTTGGTTTCTCAGTTTGTCTTCTATATTTCTTCCAAATTTCCACAGTGAATAAAGTCGTGGACTTTTACCGCTTGCTTCGTATCGAAGTCTTGAACCTTGCACCGCCTTTGTTCTTTGTGAAATCGTCCATTGATCTTTGTTTAGTCTCCAAACTGTAGGCTTGATCAAGATTCTTCCATTTGTTGGTCGTAGACTCACTTTTGTATCGTCTTTTCATCTTTTTCACTGTTTTTGTTCTGAGAACTTGTAACCTGCAACTATGTAGCAGACATGGGTCAAAAGCACCTGTTTATTTGTAAAATGACTAAGAATGGGGAATATAATGATGCAAAATTATGGTATGAACAATTGGCTAATCACGTGTTATGCATTGTGGACTGCCATGAGAAGGCAGTCAGATTTAGTTTTCTGGGTGAGCCAGTTCTTGTTTTTTAGGGAGATTGTAGCGCCACCCTTCCCGATTTGATTTCTTCTCTTCGCGTTAGTCAGCTCCTAAGGAAAGGATATCTGGGATTCTTAGCGTATGTTTGACATGTTGGGCCGCAGAGGTCCCCGTTAAACCAGGTCCCGATTGTGAGGGAATTTCAAGATGTCTTCCATGACAAGTTACTTGGTTTGTCACCAGAGCGCGATGTTGAGTTCTGCTTGACTTGATCCCCAGCATAGGGTCTTTTTCTACCGCCATGTCGGAGGGAATTAACGGAGCTTAAAGAACTGAAGGACCAGTTGCAAGAATTGTTGGATAAAAGGCTTGTTCGTCCGAGTGCATCACCTTAGGGTGCTCTTGTCTTGTTCGTCAGGAAGAAAGATGGCAGTTTGCGTTTATGTGTCGATCATTGTCAGCTGAATCGGGTTACTGTGCGGAAACAAATATCCCTTACCTCGCATCGACGATTTATTTGATTTGTTCCAGGGTGCGGGACATTTCTCGAAGATTGACTTGCGATCAGGTTACCATTAGTTGCGGATTCGAGAGGATGATTTTTCGAAGATTGCTTTTCACACGTTACGGGAGTTACGAGTCTTGGTGATGTCGTTTGAGCTCACCAATGCCCCAGCAGTGTTTACGGATTGGATGAACTGAATATTCAGGCCATTTCTTGATCAGTCTATCATCGTGTCCATTGAGGACGTCTTAGTGTACTTTTGGAGCCGAGTGGAGCCTGGGCAGTAATTGTTGATTTTGCTGCAGACCTTGAGGAAGCAACAGCTATTCACTAAATTATCCAAGTGTGTGTTCTGGTTGGATAGTGTTGACTCCTTGAGTCACATAGTTACGAGAGATGGTAAGTATGGAACCGAAGAAAATCGAGACCGTTCAGAACTGGCCCAGACCTGTATCGGTGATGGAGATTCGTAGCTTGTGGGTTTGACCGGATACTATCGACTTTTCGTACAGGATTCTTCATACATAGCTGCACCATTGACCGGGTTGACCCGGAAGAGAGTTTCTTTTCTTTGGACCAAGGCATGCGAGCAGAGCTTTCAGCAGTTAAAGACTCGTTTGATTACGGCGCCAATATTATTTTGCCTTCAAGATCAGGCGGTTTTGTTTGTTATTGTAATACTTCTCGATAGTTGAAGAAGCGTGAGCAGAACTATTTCATGCACGATTTAAAGATGGCTATGGTGATTTTTATACTTAAGATTAGGAGACGGGTCATGCCAGGTATTTACGGACAACAAGAAGCTTAAAGTATATCTTTCAGCAGCGAGATCAAAATTAAAGACAGCGCCGATAGATGGGGCTAGTGAAAGACTATGACTGGGAGATTCCTTATCGTTCGGGAAAGGAAGTGTTAGGTTCCTAAACACGGCAACAAAGTTTTTGGTAGCATCATCCATGCCAAGTTTAAATTTTTACCATGTTTAAACAACCCAAGACAAGATCTTTAACTAGAGAATCAAACTAAACAATATGTTAACAACTTAACATCTAAGTGTTTAGGGATTACAACCTTTGTAGTCCGTTCCTTCGCTTCATAAGCTCCGAGTAGTAGTCCCTTCGCTGCGATCATCAAGCTCTCGGACTCTAGAGAGGCTCCATGAGGTGAATGATCCATGCTAGCTTGAAGTCTTTACAATCCAAGATGATCTACCTTGAGGAATCACAAACCCAAGCTATCTCTTCACTAATTATGGATTAGTGAAGCTAACACACTAATTTATATGGCTAGTATAGAAGAGGATGATGAAGTATGAATTTTGCTCTCTTTAGTTTTCTATTTCTCATAATCTTTCATCACTTGGAAAAAATCAAGCAAGCTCCTTTTTTGAAGAAGAAGAAGAACAAGTGATGAATGAATTATTGTTGAGGTTAGAAATGCAACCATGGTTTAATTATGTCATGGCTAACTCATGTAGAGAATAAACCATGAGCTAGGGTTAGGGTTAGGTTAATAAATATCTTAGAAATATCCAAATGGGTGGACTTAGTCAATGCTCATCCAAGCTCATGACTAATTCATCACAATTTTGAATTAACTAAAATAATTTAAAAACCTAACTCTAATTTCTAGCCATGGTGTGAATCTCATAAACCCTAGTTGCATGTGTAACCCTAGCATGTTACAATATCACATATATAATATTTTGTAACAAAAGAAAATAATACATTTAACATATATCACATTTATATCAATGCATCCTAAGTGAGAAAAAGAATCATTTAAGTGAGCTTATATTAGTTAATGTAATGTAATATATCACATATATAATTATACATTAAATTATTAAATCAATACTTGATTTAATAATCCGGCTATATAACATATAACCGACCAATAAATATGTATTATTTTATCGAATCAACACTTGATCCGATGACCCGGCTATATCACATATAACCGGCTGATATCACACATCGTGAGAATAGAATACGGTATCACATACACGTATCAATCTTGGTCCTGTACATATCACATATGTGCTCCTACTCCGTTTCGCCTGAGCCAGAAAACCTCTGTATAGGACTCTAAAGACTCGTCAATACGCCGGCGTAGGTGATGATCACATCAAACACCCACAAGCTGCAAGCGGTCAGCTAAACGTAAGAGCCACCCGGGTATTGAGCAATCAGAAGATTAACAAGCAAGCCTGTACACATTCCTGTGAATCCAATCAGTAACACTACCGTACAGTCCGGTCGCTTTGTCTAATATGTTGCATATCCAATCTAGGAGTGGTAAACGTCAGACCCCAGTAACCGAAAAGTCGTGTCGATGTAAGGCTCATAACGGGTCGAGAAACTACCGATAACACTTACCAGTAGATCTCCATATCAGCCCTGGCCAGGGACTTCCAGTTATAGCCAATCGAACACAGCGCAACATCAACCCCCAATACCGGGAGAGACGAAACCCCTCCTATCGCTCATTGCCTCCATATGATTTGGGACTGTACCCAAAAGCCACTGTTTTGCACGTTCTCATGAACGTGGTAAGGTGGAAATCAAAGCACAATGGGAATCACACAAGACTCTATGACGATCTCGGGTCTACAGACTAACCTGTACCAGTGTCACCAGAGAACTGCTATCTGACGATAGGTATAATACCATCTAGGAGTTCTCGGCAAGTCCGTTCAGTTAACCCAGTCTTCACTGAGCACCCGTACACCATCTTTGATGTCAAACACCAATGGATGTAGGATCATCCATCGCCCATCATATGGGTCAAGATGCGTATACGCTAGTTTACTCTGGAGTATCGATGCCCTGTCTCGATACACCCTCTACTAGGAACAATTATAGGATGTACTCATGGACTATCCTGGCCCCACTAGTATGATCTGCATCATATTCCTAGTAGTCAAGTGCATATCCTAAGGGCTTTATCAACATGTGAGAGCAAGACAGTAACCCAATACAAGTCAACATCTTAAGACAAAGTGAAACCAGATAGCATACTATCATGTCGAGAAAGAAAGTCCTCTCTATATATATCCATTCATCCACTACAATATACATCATATGTACAATAATGGCCTCTGGGCCATATACATAACTAACAATCTCCCACTTGCACTAAGGCTAGCTATTGTAGTATCTCATACCCAACATCCCGAAGAGTCTCTCAAATTATATCTAGGGTATGGCCTTCGTGAGTGGATCCACAGTGTTGTCCTTCGTGTCAACTCTCCTGGCCTTGATCTCCCGGCGATCAACTATCTCCCGGATCAGATGATACCGCCTCAGAATATGCCTGGATCTTTGATGGGATCTGGGTTCCTTAGGCAAAGCCACAACTCCATTGTTATCACAATACAAAGGTATTGGATGCTCAATGGATGGAACCACTCCAAGTTCAGTTATGAACTTCTTCATCCAGACAGACTCTTTGGCAGCATCGTTGGCAATGATGTATTCAGCCTCCATCGTCGAGCCTGCTACGGTTTCCTGTTTGGAACTCTTCCAACACACCGCCCCTCCATTGAGGGTAAAGACAAATCTCAAGTGCGACTTAGAGTCATCCTTATCACTTTGGATGCTCGAATCGTTAAAGGACTCCACCTGGAGTTCTCCGTCACCATACACCAAGAACATCTCTTTAGTCCTTCTCAAGTACTTGAGAATATTCTTCACAGTTGTCTAGTGACTGATTGATACCTACACACTACACTTAGTGAGTATGCTACATCGGGTCAGGCACATAGCATCGCGTACATGATAGAGCCTACTGCCGAAACATAGGGTATCCCTAACATGCGAGCTCTTTCCAAATCAGTCTTGGGAGACATCTCTTTGGAGAGAGTGGGTCCAGAGATCGTGGGTAAATTCCCATGCTTGGAAATTCCATACTAAACCTCTTTAGTATGGTGTCAATATACCTAAATTGGGACAATCCCAGTATCCGTTTAGATCTATCTCTATAGATCCTAATCCCCAAAATGCAGGAGGCATCACCTAGATCTTTCATTGAGAATCTTTTTGATAAGAAGAGCTTGACAGAGTGCAGCATAGGAACATCATTTCCTATCAAGAGTATGTCATCCACGTATAATACGAGGAAGACAACCTTACTCTCTGCCACCTTCTTGTAATTACAAGGTTCATCTACGTTTTTGATGAAGTCAAACTCTTTGACTACCACATCAAAACAGATGTTCCAACTCCGCGATGCCTGCTTTAACCCGTAGATGGATTTAAGTAGCTTGCACACCTTTCCGCTGCTCTCACTGTCTACGAAGCCCTCTGGCTGAGTCATGTACACGCACTCCTCTAAATCACCATTTAGAAAGGCGGTCTTAACATCCATTTGCCAGATTTCGTAGTCATGGTATGCCGCAATGGCAAGTAAGATCCAGATGGACTTAAGCATAGCCACTGGAGAAAAGGTTTCGTCATAATCCATACCTGGTCGTTGACGAAAACCCCTTGCAACAGTCTAGCTTTGAAAGTCTCAACTTTTCCATCTACACCTAGTTTCTTCTTAAAGATCCATTTGCTCCCAATGGGTTTTACCCCTTCAGGACCAACTTCCAAAGCCCATACTTTGTTGGTGTACATGGATTCCATCTCAGATCGCATTGCTTCCAGCCATTTCACAGAGTCACCACTCGTGATGGCCTGCTCGAAGTTAGTCGGGTCATCATCTTCCATGATGCAGTCCTCGCTCCCACCATCAATGAGAAAACCGTAGTATCTCTCAGGTGGATGAGGAACCCTACTAGATCGCATTGCATCCAGCCATTTCACAGAGTCACCACTCGTGATGGCCTGCTCGAAATTAGTCGGGTCATCATCTTCCATGATGCAGTCCTCGCTTCCACCATCAATGAGAAAACCGTAGTATCTCTCAGGTGGATGAGGAACCCTACTAGATCGGCAGAGAGGCTGAGGTTTGTTGGCTACTATCGAATCCTCTGGTTCTACCAAATCATCTGTCGTAGTTTGTATCGCTGGAACTTCTTCCAGTTCTACCTCCTCGCCACTAATTTCTGTATCAAGAAATTCCTTTTCTAAAAATGTGGCATTACGAGAAAAAAACACTTTTTGTTCCTCGGAATGGTAGAAGATTTACCCACGTGAATTTTGGGGATATCCAACAAACTTACACAAAACTGACATTGCCTCGAGCTTGTCTGTATTTTGCGTTTTAACATAAGCCGGACAACCCCATATCTTAATATAATTAAGACTGGTCTTTTGCCCTTCCATATCACATATGGAGTGGTAGGCACAGATTTGGTAGGGACCATATTTAATAGGTGTATGGCTGTCTCAAGCGCATACCCCTAAAAGGAAATAGGCAACTCAGCAGTGCTCATCATATAGCGCACCATATCTAATAGGGTGCGATTCCTCCGTTCCGATACACCGTTGTGTTGTGGTGTATACGGAGGAGTTAGCTGAGAGAGAATCCCATTCTCTTTTAGATAATCCCGGAACTCATTGCTCAAGTATTCTCCTCCTCGATCTGATCGAAGGATCTTAATACTTTTACCCGTTTGGTTCTCGACTTCGTTCTTATATTCTCTGAATTTCTTAAAAGCTTCAGACTTGTGTTTCAACAGGAACACATGTCCGTATCTTGAGAGATCGTCAGTGAATGTAATGAAGTATGAAGAACCATTCCTGGCAAGTGTAGACATGGGACTGCATACATCACTATGTATCAGTCCCAAGAGTTCCGTAATTCTTTCTCCGTGTCCACTAAACGGAGTTTTGGTCATCTTACCTTTGAGACATGACTGGCAAGTATCATAAGATGAAAATTCGAACGGATTCAAATATCCATCCTTATGTAACTTAGCTAGTCGTGTCGCATTGATATGACCTAATCTACAATGCCACAAGAAGAATTCGTTCATATTTGAACTCTCCTTCTTGTGTGTGTTTTGTACATTAAGAACTGTGGTTTGATCTAGAACGTATATGCCATTATTTAACGAGCCTGATCCTATCAACTTTTGATTCAGGAAGATGTTCATAACATTATCCTGTACTGCAAAATTATATCCTTCTTTACTCAATAAAGAAACTGATATAAGATTGCATATCAGGGTCGGAATGTAATAGCATTCATTCAGAATCAATGTATTACCATTTGGTAACACAAGGTGATATTCGCCAACTGCTTTGGCTGCAATATTTGCACTGTTCCCTACTCTTACGGAATGATCACCCTCTCCCAGTTCCCTTCCTTTCCTCAGCCCATGTAACATGTTACATATGTGGGATCCTGATCCGGTATCTAATACCCAGGACGTAGAGTGAACTGAGAAACAGTTCTCGATAATTAACACACCCGAAGAAGATGCATCAACATGCTTATTCTTCGTTTGGGCGGCATGGGAATCTGGATATGTCCCTATTTCCTGCACAGTCTTATAACAATTATAAGAAAGAACGGAACCAACGTTCCCCTGCTCAGTATAACAAACGGGTTCAGTCAATGCATCCATATTATTATCTTGATTAAGGCCTGACATGGTCGCTACCTGGAGAGAGACAGAAGAAAACAGTTTAGCGTATGCTCTTACAAGATTAGACTGGTTATTATCTTATCTAATCAGGATGGCTCCCACTGTTTTTATCAAAATTTCCTTAAAACCATAAAAGGTAAGACTAGCCGGGATTAATTACACCTTACAAGTTCGCCAATCTTTCAGCCAGGCCAGTATTGGTACTTTGAGGGAGGTTCCCCGTGCTTTCGCACGGACCTAATTAAAATAAACCTCATTTTCACAGAGGTATAACCTCGTTAACACTTTTCTAGTCACCTATTTGATCGGCTAATTTTCATGTGTAAAACTCTCCCAGGAGTAACTCTTACTCGCAGTAGGTATCGGGATCCAACTATCTCATAGAAGGTATACAATCTCATTGCAAATTTCAACACTTGAAATTCCAAATAATGCTTTTTCCCCTAGCAACCTATGACCTTGACGAAGGCCAACAAACCATAGGCCGTTAGTCAAGTTCAACCCGTACATTTCTAGATTGAATTAAACCCATCCGCACGACCCTTGACGAAGGCCAACAAAGTCGCACAACTACCCTAATCCAATCGCATCTCATGCTATAAACATATAAGTACTAATCAGCTACTGTATACTACGCCTTGACGAAGGCCAACAAACGTAGCACGAATACTAATTAGTCCTAATCTGAAATGACGGAGGGCTATGAAGGTTTTTTAGAAAACCATGAGCATAATGAACTTGATATCGTTGTAGAAACAAGTGATTTTTGAAAAGGAGTGTTTTTGAGGATTTTACTAGTTTCGCTAAAGAGGTCACTCCCGGTGAAGGGATCTCGGCTCTTTCTGTTAGTTATATATATGTCCTAGAGGCCATTGTTGTACATATGATGTATATTATAGTGGATGCTTAGATATATATAGAGAGGACTTTCTTGCTCGACATGATAGTATGCTATTTGGTTTCACTTTGTCTTAACATGTTGACTTATATTAGTTTACCGTCTTACTCTCACATGTTGATAAAGCTCTTAGGATATGTACTCGACTACTGGGACTATGATGAGATCATATGTAACACCTTAGAATGTGTTTTGTGGCTAATTTTATTTTAATGTATGGTTTTTAATAAAAGTTTACCAAATTGATTTTTAATTATTTTATCCTATTTAATGGATATTTTATTAGATTTTTTCTAGGCTTGCACACACTTGTGCATGATAACTAGGGTGTAATTTGGGGTTTAACCATGATTAGCAACATGGTGAGCTAACTATTCCCTAATCTAGTCTTAATAATTTATTTTAAATGTTTTGGGTTTTAATTATGCATGGTTGTTTTCTTTAAAGAAAAATGAAAAAGGATGTTTTTAAATTGGTTTGAATTTGTTGACTAGGGAGAGAGAGAGAGAAGAGCATGGGGCTACATGGCCAAAGCCATGCCTCATTAATGAAGAAAGAGAAAGAGAATGGGAGGGGTTTTTGATTTTTCTCTCATTTCTCACTTCTCACTCTCATATCACTCATTCTCTCACTCACACACACACACACACACACACACACACAAGGCTGAAATATCAGCAGAAGAAGAAGCAGCACCTGAAGCAGCAGAAGCAGCAGCAACAGCAGAAGGCATCAGCAGCAGCTCATGCAACAGCAGCAGCAGCAAGTAGCTTCAGTAGCAGCAACAGCATCAGCAGCAGCTTGCAGCAGCTCTTCTTCCTCCATACACTCCTTCACCTTCTTCCTAGGGTTCCATAGGGTATAATTCTTGAACCCATTTTCCTAGTTTACTTAACTTGTGTGTAGTTTTAGCGTCGGTTTGCGTTTAAAGTTAGTTTTAGTGCTAATTATGGTGAATTGGGTGGAATTTTGGTTAAGTGATGATTGTGTTAGTTAACCTAGCCTATTTTAGTATTATTAGGGTCACTTTAACTGAGATTTAACCCAGATTTCACTAAAATACCATAGGGTTTACATTTGTGTGCAAATTGGTGTTTTTAAGCGATATATTAGCTTTCTGTAATCTGCTTTTGACCCGGATCCTTCAGAGTAAAATTGAGAAAACTGGAGCATGATCACTAGGTCTAGAACACATCACCAGAATTCCCAATCCAAGCCACAAATTAAAGCTTTCTGGCCGCAAATTGCGGCTAGGTAGGGGGCTGGGATGTTGGGGTCTTGGCTAGGGTTCTCTGCAGTGTTTTCTAGTGTTTTGGCATGTGTAGTTTTGTGAGATTTGACCTGTAGGAAAATCTGGGACAAAATATCGTATTTCTAGTTCGTTGTGTTTGCGCGATACGCGCGATACGTGAGTAGGTTCTGTGATCCAGCGTGTCACGGCGTGTCGCAGTAGTTTTAGACGCGTATACACACGTTTCAGCGTATCGTGCACACACGCGTTTAGTTCGCGACGCGAGTTTCTCGTTTAGTGTCGATATCGCGTTTTGCGAGATATATTGCTTATATATGATTTCCTTGTCTAATTTTCAGGTTTGCAGGCGGGGACTACGGACACTGCTACAGAGGGAAACAGATGGTAGGATTCACCTAGCTTGGAGCGTAGGTGAGTAGATTTAACATCTATAAGGGAATCGCCCGCATGGCGTTATGCGTCTGGGCTAGGATTATAATACTTGTCGCATATTCTACGTCATTGTTAGAATTGCGCCTTTACCCTATTTTTTAAATATAGTTGTATTGTGACTAGTAGCTGTAGGACACTGCACAAATTATTGACGATTCATGTTGCACGAGCACTGATTGTATGCTACACACACCGTCAATAATTGCCATGTCACACACAAACCACTTATAGATACTATATTGCTTGGTTAGGGACCTTGTGACATTGATTCGTACTGCTTATCACATATGACATTTACCATACTTGTATACCTATAGAGTATCGTACCATTAGTGATAGGTACATATACCCTTTACGATACAGCTACAGGTATATCTTGCTCATATTTTACTTATACCCAGGGGAGGTATACTACATCTTTTACATATAGCTAGATACCTATACTTAGCTATACCTTATTGATTTCGCATACATCTGGTTTTAGCTACATGTTTTCTTTTATATGCTTGTGTTTCAGATATGTCGCACATAGTATATTCATGGATTTGCGCATTGTTACTTGGATTTTACATGATGTTTTCTGGATTTGGGAACCGCGGGAATTCATGAAATTATGCATTAATTGAAAAACCCGGTTTCCTTGATATGATATTTGCGTAGCCACCATGAGATTTATCGGTTCTGATTATATACCCCATACGAGGAGTGGGTGCCGTATAAGGGTATATGGTGGGGCCTGGTATGGTTCCCTTCGGCAAAATGATCGATGGACTTTGCCGATTGAGCCTGGAGGTGGGTGAGTACCTACCGGTGATAGTACTAATGACCCGGCTGGGATCATGGGAATACCGTTGGGAGTCATGTACGTATGGATACGTCGAAAGGCGAGGGTCAGAGCTAGGCACTGGTACTTTCGGGATAGCGTATGATACGTACCTATCAGGATGCTAGTCTTGGTGACGGCATCTGATAGATCAGTATTTCTGTGTCGATACTTGGCACATTGGTTATCATGATATTTCCAATTACTTTGTATATATAACAGGGGATTTAGCCGTTGTTATATATACCCTTAAACCAATATTAGTGGAGTGGGACGCTAATATATGTGTATTGACCCCATCATATTTATTTCTGCAAATATATATATATATATATATATATTTATGATGTTAGAATTTTACTTGAGTTTGATTTGGGATATTAGGTGATTCATTGAGATTGGATACCGGATACATATGAGATTACTGATTTGTACATTCGGGATATAGGAGATTACTCGATATTTTACATTGGGGAGATGTGAGACTTATATGATATGAGAGCCCAACTTGGGGGCTGATTTGAGGAATTGGGATTTGAGTGTCTTGATGGATTGTGATCCTACCATGATGTCAGGTTTCCGTGGGAATGACATATTTTACCCCATACCTCATACCTAATTACTTATGCATTGCTTCATATATTAGGAGTACCTGTTAGTGTACCCTTCATGATTGTTGCATATCTACATTCTCATATCCCCATCGCATGATTATTGCATACTATTGTTACATCACTGTTGCTTCATATATTGGTTGTACCTTTTAGTGTACTTTCCATTATTATGCATTCACATGACATATTATTACTGCAAATCGCATATCTTAGATTCACGTTGTATGTGCATGTTTACGATTACCTGCATATGTTATTTACTATTCACGAGTTGGCAACTCACCTCCGTTGTGCCACAGGTGTTGCAGGGTATTCCCCAGAGTAGTCGAGACAGGCTATTCACCTATCATCTTTTGCTACAGATACTGCATCGGCTCACGGTGTGCTATTTTGCTTAGGTAGGTTTTGGTGGTTATCTGTATTTTGTATTGTACATTTGTTGTATCTTGTACTCTCCATCTACTATTATGTTGTTGACTTAGAGACTTGGTGAGGACGTTATTGTATATTATTTGTGGATTTGGTTGTCTTTTATACAGTTTCCTTTCTATTGTCTTTATTTCTTCGCTACGCCATCGTATATTTGTGGTGGTGATTATTTTCCGCCTTTGGGCGTGTATTTACTCCCGTTTGGGGATGCTTTATTTATCTTATCTGTTGTACCCATTTTGGGGTTAGTTTTTACAAAGGGGGTGCTGCCAAAATTTTAAAGAAAGAAGTTGGACTTTTTAAAGAATTTTGGTTGCGATTTCAAATGTTTCAAACACTTTTATTATCTTTTCCGTATTTTCATGGTTTAGATTTTTGGGTTTTGGCTTTCTTTTACTGTGTTACGTCTTTAGGCGTTGCGTAGTATTAGGGCCGTCACGTGCCAATTTCGGGTCGTGACAAAGTTGGTATCAGAGCGAGGTTTTACCTTTCGGAGTGTAGGATGACCTTGGTATGATGGAGTAGGTAGCTTAAGCAGAGTAACTTAGTGTGTGTATATCTGCAGAATACTCACGATGCGGTACTTCGCCTAAAGTGACCTAAGTACAAATTGCTTGAAATTCCTTCCTTGATGATTCATATCCTTGCGATTCGATTTCCTTATTCTTATCGAATCTTATCTTTATTTATAGCCTTTCCGCCGATGACTATGGGGACTCAGAGTGATGCAGCGAGGGCCGAGGTCAGAGTTGGTTCGGGTGAGACGTGCACTGACCAGGATGGCACTCTAGTTGCACAGGTGCAGACGGATCAGCCTTCGACATATAGTATCGATAGGCTTGTGACAGAGATGCAGGACTTTCGCCAGACTATGAGTTCATTGGTTGATGTCGTTCGAGCGATGCGACAGGAAGTTGTCACCCCTGTTACTCAGTTGTCCTTTGCGATCGGCATGCAGCAGTCCGTCACCTACATAGCACCCGTGGTTGCAGCTCCATTTGACGAGGCACATATTCCAGAGACGCTGAGAGTTCCAGGACAGTGGAGGACTCGTACCAGTGTATCAGCCCAAAGATAGAGGTTTGGTCGTCGAGACAGATTTCGTGGCCATCGCGGGAGTAGCAGAGGCTTAGGACGAGGATAGTTGTTCAGCTCTCATTTCCAAGAGGGTCAGCAGTCAGCGCGTGGGTGCTTTCGATGCGGAAGCCTTCAGCACTTCGTCAGGAGATGTTCCTTAGCACCTCTTCAGGATCGTATTCAGAGAGGTCGTGGACGTGGAAGGTTCGCTCAGAGGAGTCAGTCTACCAGAGGAGTTCAGCCAGTTGTGGGTAGGGGGTAGACACAGGAGTTTGCTTCTACTCATCGGGATGCGCAGGCGTCCAATGTGGAGTTTTCAGGTATCCTTAATTCGCATGTTCTTTTGATGTATTTGTTGTTTTCCACACCTTGTGCCGTGGTTGGGACTAGAGTTGTGTTAGGTAGATTAGCTATTTTGTGTTAACTTCTGTCAGCGATTCTTTTGTTGCGCGACACGTATTTCAGTTGTGTGCCAATCGGATAGGAGATAAAGATTCGTCCGTCGTTTTGATCCTTCTAGAGATATTGGATTTGACGTTCTCCTGGGCATGGACTGGTCAGCTACGTGCTAGGCGTCTGTGGACTACCGTGAGGAAACAGTCAGGAATTTTTTTCCCGGCGAGTCAGTTCTTGTTGTGCAGGTAGATAGTTGTGCCGCATCTCACAGCTTGAATTCAGCCTTTTTCGCTAGTCGGCTTTTGAGGAGATGTCGTGGATTCTTGGCGTTCATTCGTGATACCGGAGCCACAGTGGGATTGTTGGACCGGGTTCATTTCGTGCGATAGTTTTCCGACGTTGTTCCAGATGGGCCGGCGAAGCTTAGGGAGCTTAAAGATCAGCTGCTGAGTTGTTGTTTTGGGAGTTTTGTGTGTCTGAGTGTTTCGCTTTTGGAAGCTCTTATTTTTGTTCGTCAAAGAGAAAAACGGCAGTTTAAGGTTGTGTATCGACGGATCGTTAATTGAACCGGCTTACGGTGCGGATAGGTATCCTTTATCTCGCATTGACAATTTCTTCGATCAGCTCCGCAGTGCGAGACATTTTCTAAGTTTGTTCGGGATCAGGTCATCATTGTTGCGGGTTCGGAGTGATGGCATTCCGAAGACTGCCTTATGCGTGCTACAGGCTTTGTGTGTTTTGGAGAGTCATTGGATTCACTGATGCCCTGGCAGCATTCGTAGATGTGATGAACCGGATTTCTTCAGGCCGTTCCTCGACCAGTTATTGTTGTGTGATTTACGACATTCTGGTCTATATAATGTCTCTTGAGGAACAGGAGCAGCACTTGAGAATTTGTTATGCAGATACTGGGAGAGTCCCAGTGGTTTGCTAGATTCTCGGAGTGTTCCTTCATGCTTGTTTGTGTAGACTCCTAGGTCTTGTTGTCACGGGAGACGGTTTCGTATGGTTCTGAGGAAGATCGTGGCCGTACAGCTTAGGCCCAGACTTGTGAGCAGGACGGAGGTCCGCAAATTTTTTGGGCTTAGCAGGTTTTTACCGCCGTTTCGTGCAGGATTGCTAGAGTAGTGCTACACCATCGACTGAATTGACCGGAAGGGAGGTTTCTTTGGACTGAGGCATGTGTGCGGAGTTTTCGGCAGTTGAAGATTCGGTTAACAACTACATCAGTTCTTTCTTTGCTTTTGGTTCGGGCGACCTTATTGTTTAACTGTAATGTTTCTTGAGTGGGGCTCGAGTGTGTACTGAGGTGACACTATAGAGTTATCGCTTTTGCTTCCCTACATTTGGAGGAAGTACGAGAAGGATATTCCACTCATGATTTGGAGATGGCCGCGGTGGTTTTGCGTTGGAGATTTGGAGACACTGCTGGTTCGAGAGTCGTGTCAGATTTTCACGGACCACCAGAGCTTAATGTACATCTTCCTGCAGCGGATTTTGATTGTTGTGATAGTCTTCTGCAGATTTACAGTTCTTGTGCGATCGTTGAGTACAGCTTAAGTTCGTCTCTACGGGGGGGACAACTTGCTCATGTCCGCGCCCGACCACTTTTCTTTAATCGCTTTCGCGAAACACTGCCCGCCGATGCTCGTACGTCAGAGATACTTGAGCATACTCTGCTGGGTAATGATTCGGAGTCCTTGAGTTGTGACACGGGTGTGCTAAGTTAGGGACGCGTTTGTGTACCTGATGTTATCGGGTAGAGACGTGAAATCCTAGAGCAATGTGTTGTGCCACGGCAGCGCCCCAGCCGTCTACTCGAGGCCAAAATGCGGAATCAAAAATTTTCTTAACTTTAAACCGGCGCTACCGCGGACAATAAACCCGGATCGTAACCATTAACCTAATCCTAGCTATCAAGAGAATGGGGTAGAGAGATATACCAAGCGATCCGTGTCCTTCGGTCTTCTCGTCGTTGTCCCGATCTCCCGCGGAATCACCATTCGTCACCTCCTCGTCGGAAAGGACACCACGTAGCTGATTTCTTTTACGGGCTCCCACCTCTGGACCGAGGCAACTCGGGCGCGAAGTTGGCAAGTCGACGCGTCCAAGGGTACTGTAGGTGTAGTGTAGAATCTTTGCCTCTTGGGGTTTATGTAGTTGTCATTGATGGAGGAATCAATATGAACTTTGGAGAGGTGAGGGATTTTTATGGCAAGCATAGAATCAAAAATGAGATGAATGATATCCCTCACAAAAAATGAACTCTCTCATTTCTCCCCTAGCAATGTGGCCGGCCCCTCATCATGGAAATGGTGGAGAGAATAATACTAAAACAAGAAGGGAGGTGAGTGTAGGAAAAGTAGAATAGGTGACCATAAGCAAAAGAGATGATAACAATATCATATCAATTTCAAATCCTTTCTCATCTCATTAATGCAAGAAAAGCAAAGATGCTTTGAATCATCATGATAAACCATTTCACAAAAAAAAACCTCCACAAATGTAATTTGCACAATTGCAAATTACCCCCTCCAACGGAAAAGTCCGGCCGGGAAGGAACAAAGGAAAACCGGCCGGAACGGAATGCAAACTGGCAACTTCAGAAAATGGATCCCGTAATAAATTACAGGAAAACCCCGCGACTGCATATACATGCCCGCATTTGTATTCCCACTGAACACAAATGCAAAGAGATAAAATCTACACTGTCTAATACTAGGATCCGGCTTAAACCAAAGCCGGCTAGTAAAATCCGTCCGATCACGATCCGTGCAATACTGCACGTATCAGATCGAACCCTGTCATATCTCTATACGGCCACTACAGCGTTTCGCCCGAAACTTGAGTAACTGTGTGTGGTGGACTCTAAAGACTCGTCAATACTATGGCTGTGGATTTAACCACAAGCACGTCAGAGGTATTAGCCATACGTGACGGGCTACCAGCTATTGACCAAAAGGGACGTCGATTAGCGAACTCATCCTGACACCCTACTGAGCCTGTCAGTGACAATATCCTTACAATCTGGTCCGTTCGTTTATGAGCATCGCATGGCGGGCCTAGGGGTTGGTAAAAGTCAGACCCCCAAAAGCGGTACAAGTCGTGTCGGAGTGTAGCCCAGAACACCCTGAGATACTACTGGAATACCTACCAGTAAATCTCCTGCCTCGGCCGAGGGCTTTGTGTAATTGCTCTCCTAGACACAGCGCGACCTCACCCCCAATACCGGGAGAGACGAACCCCTGCAGATCCGCTCACTGCCTCCATGTGGCTCGGGACTGTACCCAACTAAAACCTGTTTGCACGACTCCTTTGAGCCGTGGTAGGGTAGTAATCAAAGCACAGTGGGAACTCACACGAGACAAATGACGATCTCAGGTCGATGAACTAACCTGTACACATGTCACCAGGGAACTGCTATCTGACGTCTGGTATAATCCCAACTAGCATATTCCCGGCGAGTCCTGTCCGGTATACTCATAACCCAATGAGCACCTGTATACATCTTAGGTGAACCAACTGACACCAGTGGCTTGTGAGACCGGCCACCGCCCCTCGTCAGGGTCTCGACTGTATACACTAGTCTACTAATGGAGTATCGATGCCCAGTCTCGAAACTCCCATGACTAGGGACCTTTTAAGGATGTGCTTATAGACCCCAGCTCCCACGTATATGATCGCCATCATACTGCTGGCCGTCAAGAAAGAATCCTAGGGGCTCTATCAACGTGTAATAGCGATCAGTAATGTCACCTAAAGCAGTACACGATGATAAAGATAAACCAGATAGCATACTATCATCTTGAGTAAGACTGTCCTACTGGGACAGATCCTCCCTCAATCATTGCAATCACGTGCCTGTGATCCAATAATTGACTCTGAGGGCACTATCTCCAACACAATGCACATCAGTCAACTCTCTGTATTCATTCAAGTTCCACCAACATCGACGTAACTTGTGAGATAGTTACGGGTGGACAGGGATGTAAAGAGAAGTTTCAAGTTTCGTTTCAAGGTGTCTGTCTTTTGTGTGTTTGGGTTGGGCATCTAAGGCCGGCTGGAGAGTTGCAAACCTTTAACCGTTCCGAAGTAGGAGTGGGAGTAGATCTCCATGAATTTCGTTATGGTTTCTACCCAAGTTAGTCAGGGTGTGACTCCATTCGGATTCTTGTCGTCCGGTTATACTCAGTTTGCTCAGTTGTTCTTTGTTAAGTTGTGTGTTTGTGTTAATTGTTGTCAGCAGTTGGGATCGTCACTCGCCATTGTTAGGGTTCTCCTTCGATAGCTGTTATCAGGAGACACTCCAATTGGCAACCTTTAGTTTTAGGGGTTAGGTCGTGTCGATCACTAGTCTGTTGTTTTTCTGACTCCGCGTAAGTAGGATTTTGGACCCCAGCTAGTCTAGAGACTTCGGAGATGATCCAGTTGATTCAGGTCAGGATGAGAGTAGCCCAATGCGGATAAAGGTCTCATGCCGACTATGTTGGTCATAGACTTAAGTGCGCAGTGGTAAATCATGTATTCCTATGGATTTTTCTGATAAATGACGTGTTGAGTTTTGGGAAGCTTATCCCAGGATTGTAGGTCCTTTTGAGATCCTATAAACGAGTTAGTTTCGTTGCCTTTAATTTGGCACTTCCGCCCAGATTATTGAGTTTTCACCCCGTATTCCTTGTGATGATACTTTACAATTACCTTTATAACCTTTCTCACATGATTCAGCACCAGACCATTTAGCTTGGACGCGATCGTTTCGCTCACCGGAAGCCATTTGTGTTAATGGCCCGGCAGGTGGAGAAACGTCGGTCAAGGGTCTTGCCATCTGTGAAGGGCTTTCTTGGACGTAGCCTTATAGTGAGGTAATCACTTGGGAGGTTGCGAGCGAGATTGAGAGTTGTAATCTTCTCTTTGAAGGTACGTGTAGCAGTATATTTTTAAATTCGGGGACGAATTTCTTTTAAGTGAGGGAGATTGTAACACCTTAGAATGTGTTTTGTGGATAATTTTATTTTAATGTATGGTTTTTAATAAAAATTTAGCAAATTGATTTTTAATTATTTTATCCTATTTAATGGATATTTTATTAGATTTTTCCTAGGCTTGCACACACTTGTGCATGATAACTAGGGTGTAATTTGGGGTTTAACCATGATTAGCAACATGGTAAGCTAACCATTCCCTAATCTAGTCTTAATAATTTGTTTTAAATGTTTTGGGTTTTAATTATGCATGGTTGTTTTCTTTAAAGAAAAATGAAAAAGGATGTTTTTAAATTGGTTTGAATTTGTTGACTAGGGAGAGAGAGAGAGAAGAGCATGGGGCTACATGGCCAAAGCCATGCCTCATTAATGAAGAAAGAGAAAGAGAATGGGAGGGGTTTTTGATTTTTCTCTCATTTCTCACTTCTCACTCTCATATCACTCATTCTCTCACTCTCTCTCACACACACACACACAAGGATGAAATATCAGCAGAAGAAGCAGCAGCACCTGAAGCAGCAGCAACAGCAGAAGGCATCAGCAGCAGCTCATGCAACAACAGCAGCAGCAAGCGGCTTCAGTAGCAGCAACAGCAGCAGCTCTTCTTCCTCCATACACTCCTTCACCTTCTTCCTAGGGTTCCATAGGGTATAATTATTGAACCCAATTTCCTAGTTTGCTTAACTTGTGTGTAGTTTAGCGTCGGTTTGCGTTTAAAGTTAGTTTTAGTGCTAATTATGGTGAATTGGGTGGAATTTTGGTTAAGTGATGATTGTGTTAGTTAACCTAGCCTATTTTAGTGTTATTAGGGTCACTTTAACTGAGATTTAACCCAGATTTCACTAAAATACCATAGGGTTTACATTTGTGTGCAAATTGGTGTTTTTAAACGATATATTAGCTTTCTGTAATCTGCTTTTGACCCGGATCCTTCAGAGTAAAATTGAGAAAACAGGAGCATGATCACTAGGTCTAGAACACACCACCAGAACACGAACCCTCAATTCCCAATCCAGGCTGCAAATTAAAGCTTTCTGGCCGCAAATTGCGGCCAGGTAGGGGGCTGGGATGTTGGGGTCTTGGCTAGGGTTCTCTGCAGTGTTTTTTAGTGTTTTGGCATGTGTAGTTTTTTGAGATTTGGCCTGTAG
Organism: Agapanthus africanus; assembly: GCA_030015575.1. NCBI lineage: Eukaryota > Viridiplantae > Streptophyta > Magnoliopsida > Asparagales > Amaryllidaceae > Agapanthus > Agapanthus africanus. The sequence goes on from CM057337.1 coordinate 523,395,010, forward strand.
GAAAATCTGGGACAAAATATCGTATTTCTAGTTCATTGTGTTTGCGCGATACGCGCGATACGTGAGTGGGTTCTGTGATCCAGCGTGTCGCGGTAGTTTTAGACGCGTATACACACGTTTCAGCGTATCGTGCACACGTGCGTTTAGTTCGCGACGTGAGTTTCTCGTTTAGTGTCGATATCGCGTTTTGCGAGATATATTGCTTATATATGATTTGCTTGTCTAATTTTCAGGTTTGCAGGCGGGGACTACGAACACTGCTACAGAAGGAAACAGATGGTAGGATTCACCTAGCTTGGAGCGTAGGTGAGTAGATTTAACATCTACAGGGGAATCACCCGCATGGCGTTATGCGTCTGGGCTAGGATTATAATACTTGTCGCATATTCTACGTCATTATTAGAATTGCGCCTTTACCCTATTTTTGAGATATAGTTGTACTGTGACTAGTAGCCGTAGGACACTGCACAAATTATTGACGATTCATGTTGCACGAGCACTGATTGTATGCTACACACACCGTCAATAATTGCCATGTCATACACAAACCACTTATAGATACTATATTGCTTGGCTCGGGACCTTGTGACATTGATTCGTACTGCTTATCACATATGACATTTACCATACTTGTATACCTATAGAGTATCGTACCATTAGTGATAGGTACATATACCCTTTACGATACAGCTACAGGTATACCTTGCTCATACTTTACTTATACCCAGGGGAGGTATACTACATCTTTTATGTATAGCTAGATACCTATACTTAGCTATACCTTATTGATTTCGCATACATCTGGTTTTAGCTACATGTTTTCCTTTATATGCTTGCGTTTCAGATATGTCGCACATAGTATATTCATGGATTTGCGCATTGTTATTTGGATTTTACATGATGTTTTCTGGATTTGGGAACCGTGGGATTTCATGAAATTATACATTAATTGAAAAACCCGGTTTCCTTGATATGATATTTGCGTAGCCACCATGAGATTTATCGGTTCTGATTATATACCCCATACGAGGAGTGGGTGCCGTATGAGGGTACATGAAGGGGCCCGGTATGGTTCCCCTCGGCAAGATGATCGATGGACTTTGCCGATTGAGCCTGGAGGTGGGCGAGTACCTACCGGTGACAGTACCAATGACTCGGTGGGGATCATGGGAATACCGTTGGGAGTCATGTACGTATGGATAAGTCGAAAGGCGAGGATCAGAGCTAGGCACTGGTGCTTTCGGGATAGCGTATGATACGTACCTATCAGGATGCTAGTCTTGGTGACGACATCTGATAGATCAGTATTTCTGTGTCGATACTTGGCACATTGGTTTTCATGATATTTCCAATTACTTTGTATATATAACAGGGGATTTAGCCGTTGTTATATATACCCTTACACCAATATTAGTGGAGTGGGACGCTAATATATGTGTATTGACCCTATCATATTTATTGCTGCAAATATATATATATATATATATATATATATATGATGTTAGAATTTTACTTGAGTTTGATTTGGGATATTAGGTGATTCATTGAGATTGGATACCGGATACATATGAGATTACTGATTTGTACATTCGGGATATAGGAGATTACTCGATATTGTACATTAGGGAGATGTGAGACTTATATGATATGAGAGCCCAACTTGGGGGCTGATTTGAGGAATTGGGATTTGAGTGTCTTGATGGATTGTGATCCTACCACGATGTCAGGTTTCCGTGGGAATGACATATTTTACTCCATACCTCATACCTAATTGCTTATGTATTGCTTCATATATTAGGAGTACATGTTAGTGTACCCATCATGATTGTTGCATATCTACATTCTCATATCCCCATCGCATGATTATTGCATACTATTGTCACATCAATATTGCTTCAAATATTGGTTGTACCTGTTAGTGTACTTTCCATTATTCTGCATTCACATGACATATTATTACTGCAAATCGCATATCTTAGATTCACGTTGTACGTGCATGTTTACGATTATCTGCATATGTTATTTACTATTCACGAGTTGGCAACTCACCCTCGTTGTGCCACAGGTGTTGCAGGGTATTCCCTAGAGTAGTCGAGGCAGGCTATTCACCTATCATCTTTTGCTACAGATACCGCATCGGCTCACAGTGTGCTATTTTGCTTAGGTGGGTTTTGGTGGTTATCTGTATTTTGTATTGTACATTCATTGTATCTTGTACTCTCCATCTACTATTATATTGTTGACTTAGAGACTTGGTGAGGACGTTATTGTATATTATTTGTGGATTTGGTTGTCTTATATACAGTTTCCTTTCTATTGTCTTTATTTCTTCGCTACGGCATCGTATATTTGTGGCGGTGATTGTTTTCCGCCTTTGGGCGTGTATTTACTCCCGTTTGGGGATGCTTTATTTATCTTATCTGTTGTACCCATTTTGGGGTTAGTTTTTACAAAGGGGGTGCTGCCAAAATTTTAAAGAAAGAAGTTGGACTTTTTAAAGAATTTGGGTTGCGATTTCAAATGTTTCAAAAACATTTATTATCTTTTTCGTATTTTCATGGTTTAGATTTCTGGGTTTTGGCTTTCTTTTACTGCGTTACGTCTTTAGGCGTTGCGTAGTATTAGGGCCGTTGTTAGTTATATGTATGCCCTAGAGGCCATTACTGTACATAGGATGTATATTGTAGTGGATGCTGGGACATATATAGGGAGGACTTTCTTGCTCGACATGATAGTATGCTATCTGGTTACCCTTTACCTAAACGTGTATGCTGATTGTCTCTCTGTTACATGTTGGTAAAGCCCTTAGGATCTGTACTTGACTACCTGGACTATGATGCGGATCATACTAGTGGGGACATGGTAGTCCATAAGTACATCCTTCAAAGTCCCTAGTCGTGGGTGTATCGAGACGGGGCATCGATATACCAGTGTAGACTAGCGCATACCTTCTCGACCCATACAGATGGGCGATGGATGATCCCATATCCATTGGTGTTTGACATCAGAGATGATATACGGGTGCTCAGTGGAGACTGGGTACACTGGACGGACTTGCCGAGAACTCCCAGATGGTATTATACCTCACGTCAGATGGCAGTTCTCTGGTGACACTGGTACAGAGTAGTCTGTTGACCCGAAATCGTCATAGAGTCTCGTGTGGTTCCCACTGTGCTTTGATTTCCATCTTACCACGTCCAAGAGGGCATGCAAAACGGTGGTTTTTGGGTACAGTCCCGAGTCACATGGAGGCAATGAGCGATAGGAGAGGATTCGTCTCTCCCGGTATAGAGGGTTGATGTTGTGCTGTGTTCGATTGGCTATAACAGGAAATCCCTGGCCAGGGTTGCTGAGATTTACTGGTAAGTGTTACCAGTAGTTTCTCGAATTGTTATAGACCTCATATCGACACGACTTATCGAGCTATTGGGGTCTGACGTTTACTACCCCTAGGCGAGATATGCGACATATCAGACGATCAGACCGGACTGTACGGTAGTGTTACTGGTTGGATTCACTGGAGTGTGAGCGGGCTTGCTCGTCGATCTTCAGATCGCTCAATACCCGGGTGGCCGTTACGTTTAGCAGACCGCTTGCGGCTTGTGGGTGTTTGATATGATCATCATCTGCTGCCGGCGTATTGACGTGTTTTTAGAGTCCTACACAGAGGTTTCCTGGCTCAAGCGAAACGAAATAGGAGCGCATATGAGATATGTGCGGGACCGAGAATGATATCAGTATGTGATACTGTATTCGATTCTCGCGATATATGACTTTGATCGGTTATATGCGATATAGCCGGCATATCGGATCAAGTGTTGATTCGATAAGTTGTTGCTGTTGATATTAGTCGGTTATATGCGATATAACCGGATCATTAAATCAAGTGTTGATTTAATGATTTAATGCATAATTATATATTTGATATATTACTTTGCATTAACTAGTATCGGTTCACTTAAGATGGATTTTCTCACTCGGATGTGCGCATTATATATGTGATATGATTTTGTGCACATGTTTGTGTCATGTTTGATGATGCATGCCTTTTGGTTAAGTGTAAAGAATTAAACCTTGGTTAATGAAATGGTTAGGGTTTACTTTTTCCTTATTCATTTTATTCATTTATTTATCTATTTATTCTTTTTGGAATTTGATTTGTATAAAGAATAAATGGTGGCTATCTTTGGATGGATTATGAAGCTTCATGATACTTTGACTAAGTCACCATTTTGTCTTGATGCTTAACCCTAACCCTTCATTCTAACCATGATTTATTCTCTACACTAAACTATGGTTGGTTAATGATAAGTATTCATATTTATTTCTTTTTACAAAATAACTTATCATAACTTTCATCATCTTCTTCTTCTTCACTTCAAGAAGAAAGCTTACCTCATCAATGGTGATTGATGAATTAGAGTGAGAAATCCAATTCTAAAGTCTACCCACTTCCTATTTCTTCATCCTCTACCTCTTGCCAAGTAGTAGAGTGTGTTTCCTTCACAAGTTTTCATGGCTTGGTGAAGGTGGAGCTTGATCTAGCGATGCTTCGATGTAGATCATCTTCGGCACGTCGTCGATGACCTAGCCCGCTTCTTCTCCGATGAAGCCGACGCAAGAGCCCGGATTTCGATTTGGACAGCGAGGATACTTCGTTGCGGAGCTATGGAGGTGGAGAACCGGATCTACAAAGGTTGTATTTCCGTTTTCTCATTAGTTAAGTGTTAAATAGTTTACTTTTTGCCTAAACTTCTAGCCGACGATCCGTAGTCGGGTCTCTCGGCACCTAGATTTTTTGAAATTGGCATGGATGATGCCTTGTGAGACCTCACTAGAGTGCCTAGGAACCCTACAGCCGTCACGTGGCAATTTCGGGTCGTGACATCATACTAGTGGGGCCACGGTAGTCTATGAGTACATCCTATAATTGTTTCTAGTCGAGGGTGTATCGAGACAGGGCATCGATACACCAGAGTAGACTAGCGTATACGCATCTTGACCCATATGATGGGCGATGGATGATCCAATATCCATCGGTATTTGACATCGAAGATGGTGTACGGGTGCTCAGTGGAGACTGGGTACACTGAACGGACTCGCCGAGAACTCCCAGATAGTATTATACCTCACGTCAGATGACAGTTCTCTTGTGACACTGGTACAGGGTAGTCTGTAGACCCGAGATCGTTATAGAGTCTTATGTGATTCCCACCGTGCTTTGATTTCCACCTTACCACATACAAGAGGGCATGCAAAACGGTGGCTTTTGGGTACAGTCCCGAATCACATGGAGGCAATGAGCGATAGGAGGGGTTTCGTCTCTCCCGGTATAGGGAGTTGATGTTGTGCTGTGTTCGATTGGCTATAACTGGAAGTCCCTGGCCAGGGCTAATCTTGAGTGCTAGGTATAGGTCCTCCTCAATCATTGCAATCACGTACCTGCGATCCAATAATTGACTTTGAGGGCACTATATCCAACAATCTCCCACTTGCACTTAAGGCTAATTATTGCGATGTCGCATACTCACAGCCCGTGTGATACCGAACATCCAACTCCTTTACTAATCAGTTTCACAAAGCCCGTTTGTAAAACTATTGTGTTCGAGAAATAGCCTCAGTGAGTGGATCCGCCCTGATGTTTCTTTCTATGTCTCTCTTAATCTCAAGTTCGCGGAGAAATCCATCTCCCGAATTGAGTAATACCTGTCTTAGAATATGTCTGGATATCTGATGGGACCTAGTTCATAAATGAACTCCAAATCCAAACTTCATAGACTGTATCCACAACTGAAACTAATCAGTATCCTGCACCAAGCCTTCCACAGTATCCTTTTTGACCAACTGTCCATAATACTGTCCCTCATCAGAGGGAAAACTATAACTCTGACAATCACTCTGTCATCCATGTCACCTTTGAAGCCTGGAATGATAACCGTCTCCAAAAGGAGGCTGCCGTCATCAAATCCATAGAACATGCACTTATGTTCTAAAACTGCTTCCTTATGTTTCTTCAGGATTGGATTAATATAAACTTATTGCATCTAGTGAAAAATCAACATCTAGTGTGGTACTTGATATCTCATGATTGACTCAATTGCCTAAGCAAGTGATCTGCCAATCATGCACATCCCTCTCCCCTTTAGTCTGTAAGACACCTTTAGAGAGGGTGACTCCATCACCTGCAGGTACACCACCATGCCATGAGTCATCTATTCTAAAATACTATTAGAATACAGTCAAAGTACCCAAATTGGGAAACTACCCAAATCTAGATCTAAAACCATAGATCTAGAAACCAGAATGTCAGATATTATATCCATATCCTTTGTGGAGAAACAACTGTGTGACGACCACAGTACAACCGATCGTAGTATAGGAATTTTACTTCCTACTTTGTGTATGACATCCAAATACCAGGACATCACACCCTACTACCTTCTTAACAGATCCATCCCCTATTCTGATGAAGTCAAAGCCATGACTGTCACATCAAAATTAGATGATCTATCTCCGCTATATCTGCTTAAGTTTATAAATAGACATAAGCTACTTGCCCACTATGCTTCCGTTGCTCCCACTGACCACAACAACTCTCTGGCAGAATAATATATACGTGCACTTCTAAAGCTAGTTCAGAACGACGCTATACTTAACCTCCTATCGGGTCTCATAGTCTGGAACAGCAGTAGTGTCAAGTCTGGGTAAACAAGAATCTCCGTGTCACCGTCCTTGAGGCTACCGGAGTACCTCTCGGGTGTCTGAGGTTACCCACCATATCTGCGGAGTGGCTAATGGAATGTCAAACGTGATTGAATCTTTAGGTCCTATTAAATTTTCCGTAATCGTTTGCGGTTCTGGAATCTCTTCCAGTTCTACCATACTCCCACTACTGTTTTCTGAAAAAATCCATTTTACTAAAACTGTGGCGAGTCAAGAACAATATCACTATTGATCTTCCAGATGGTAGAAAGTCAACCCTCGTCATAGCCAGGGTCAACCCACAAACTGCCATTACAGAAACGTGCCCTGAGTTATCCAGAGTCTGGTTTTAAGCATAAGCCAGACAACTCCCCGTACCTTAACATCGTTAAGATATGAACCATTCTATATCCAATATAGAAACTTTGGCACTTATTTATTTGGAACCAGATTCAAATCATGCAGCTGTCTCCAGTGCATATCAACTTTAATGGAGAGAGGCAAATCAGCATTACTCAACTTAGGAATACATCCAATTATGAGTAACCTGAAAAAGAAACAAGTTTCTCAAAACTATTACTATCAACTGAATACCAATCACAAGTATCTACATCTTCGATCTCTTTGAAGAATCCCGATACTTGCGACACCTGGTTCTCTACTTTATTCTTATACCCACAACTTCTCAAAACTTAGACATTGTATTTCTACGAAACACTTGTCTAAAAACTAGAGAAGTCACAAGTAAACAGAACATGGTACGAGGACCAACCCCTTTGTCCTGACGGACACTGGACAACATACAATACTCTGTATAAGTCCACTGAGTTGAATAACTCAAAACCTGTGCATCGTAGGTTGAAAACTGTACCCAGGCGATTTCCTCAAATATCACCAATTACAACGAATTCTGATATAATGAGGATGATCACCTAATTCCCAATAACTTACTCCCACTCATCATCTGTAAAACCATACAAATGTGAGAATCATACCCGGTAAATACATACCCTGGAGTAAGTATCTAATCGGGAAATCAGTTTTCCTTTAACAATGCACTGAAACATGAAAATGTTTCGTAGGGGTATCCTGGTATTCCTAGCAATGCCTCTTCCATAATCCAATTCATGACTATAACCGTATATTTCTTTGCCATCTCTCCAAATCCCTTTATTTGTCTTTAGTCGTTACCTTCTGTACACCATCGTTAGGCTAAGTGGTTTTCTTCCTTCCCTACCGTTCGGCACCAGCCTATGGTTTGGAAGAAGACTATCCAGTAAGCGTAATAGGTATACCCTCCTAAACCAAGGAGTACTCGTAACCTGAGAGAAGGTGATGATAAAAGACAATTGAATAATACCTTATTCTATTTCTCCCGAACTGGGGAAAAAAGCAAAGGTGAAATAGGAGTGGCGATGTAGTACGAGATTTGGTTATGAATGATAACAGTCGCAATTTACTTTGCCCTCTTTCTAATCCCTTTATTTTGTCTTTAGTTATTATCTTCTGTACACCATACTTAGGCTAATTGGTTTTCTTCATTCCCTACCTTTCGGCACCTGCCTATGGTTTGGAAGAAGACTATCCAATAAGCGTAATAGGTGTACTCTTCTAAACTAAGGAGCCCTCGCAACCTGAGAGAAGGTGATAATAAAAGACAACTAAATAAACCAATTCATTTTCTCCTGAACCTGGATCCATCCTCAAAGAAGTCCCTTCGAGTTCGTATATAACCATACGATGGATCTATCCAATAAAAGTGGATGTCCGTAGTAATATGGGGTGTTCTGAGAAATGCAAAGGGTAAAAGAAGGAGCGGCAATGACTTATGCAACTAAGACAATCCAAAAGCCAGTATTTAAGAAGGTTCAGTCAACTTGGTCACTGAGTCATAGTCTAGGGTCTGTCAAAGGTCACAGCCAAAGAGAGAGAGAAAAAAACACTCTGCATGCACTCTAACCTAGATCAAAATGGTTATCAATTTATCTAATCAGTAAACCTCCCACTGTACTGTCAAATTCTCCTCCAAACCTGAAAGAAGAATCAATCGGGATCACCCGAAGAGTAAACCAACTCATCAATGGGAATCGGGATCCAACTCTCATCGCATGATAACCTGAAGGAATCCACTCACGTTATCACACTCCAGAAGGTATGCGCATACTTGGCAAGTTTCAGTTTCTTTAGAAACTCCCGATGTGAATTTTTGCCCCATGCTCTTATGACCCTGACGTTGGCCAAATGCCATAAGTCACATGCCAAGTTCTACCTATCATTATCTTGTCAATTTGAACCCACCCGTACATGCCCCTAACGTTGGCCAAATGGCAGAACGACTGTCCCAAACCAACTCATCTATCTATGCAACAAATGAATACCCAGCAGCTACCAAACACTATGCCTTGGCGTTGGTCAAAATACAAAGCTTGAATACTACTGAATACCCAAAAGAAATGACGGAGGGCTACGACTGGTTTTTGGCGAAAAACCTTTAACGTAACGAACTTGATATCGCTGAAGGAACCTGATAGCTTTTTATAAAAATATAGTAGCGAAAACCATTGCTAAAGAGGTCACTCCTGGTGAAGGGATCTCGGCTCTTTCCTCGTGGAATGATGTGCAGGATATTCCAACTGAATACCGCGATGCAAAGCAACTTGTAATCGACTATAGTGAAGTTATTACCCTGACGCAAACTTCTGCCCAAGGGGTCACTCCCGGTGAAGGGATATCGGCTCTTGCCTCGTCGAATAAGGTGCAGGATATTCCAACCGAATACCACTGTGCAAAACAAAAGGAAACGTCTTTGTAATAACACATTTTAAAACTGTTCCAACAACATCCAAACAGGTTTGTTTTCCTTTGCATTGATCAAAATCAATGCAGTCCCATCAATTAATCACACCACAAAAGAACGAAAATAAAATGTACGAATATGTCATCCGCATTCGTCACTGGGTCCCGTCATCACCCGTTAGGTTACTTAACCAACGACAGAGCGGGGACTGGACTAGTGCGGGTGTAAAACATATATAACATCTACTAGTATATATACCAATATACAATAATCGCTCCAGGCGTGATAATATGCAACATTACAGAAAAGTAATAAGCATCACAGAACAATACAGATAATCTGGGATCCCCGGGTTTCACAGAGCCGCTACTGAAACCCGACGTTCCCCTGGTCGTGTGGATAGCCTGTGCAATGAAACCTAGACCCCTACGGGTGCGGCAAGTTACCCGCCAAAACCTGAAGCGAGGCAGCCCCCTACAGCAAAGTGAATGGACCACCCTGCACTTCATGAAATCCGGTAACTTGAGCACCCCACCTTGGGTCAACCTGTACCCCCTACGAGTGCGGCAAATAGTCTGCCAATTCTAGAGTGAGACCCCTCTGCCTCTCAAAGCCATGAGATGCGGACCCGTTGCCCTCCAGAACCCGGCTATCCGTGCACTCCGTCGCGGGGTAAACCTAGTATAGAAATGAAAAATATATACAACGGGTACATCGACCTCAGCCCGGTCGTGCCCCAAAAGAATATCATACAAACAGGCAGTAACGGCAGTCCACATGTTGGACGCTCGCCCCGTAATATCAAATGTATAAATAAATCCAAACTGCACTACCATTGCACACTGCTATCCACCACGACAAATCCACAACATCACAGCACAACACAGAACATCAACGTGAATGTCACGTTCGCAAACCCGTCTAAAAGAACTATAGCAATTAGACGCGGTTTACCGCTCGAATGACATTCATGGTCGGAGATATAATGTAAGTACTGTAAACTAACAAGTTTAAAATTTCGATCGACAAAACTTCCCGAAGTGGGCCCCTCGTACATCTGCGGTACAGTAACAAAATCTGGGCCCAAACAAAACATTCCAGAAACCACAATTTTCTATGAAGACCCTACTGTAGAAAATTGGAGTACTGATCTCACAAACTGGCGGCGGATCCGTGGCCAAACCCTGGTTTGGGACGCGGATCTGCGACAGTACTGTTGAGTTAGTCGACCAAATTTCATCATTTTGCTTAAAAAAAGCCTGCACGAATTTCTGTGATGCTCAAAATAATTTTTAGACCAAGTTTTAAAATCGACAAAAACTTTACACAGAAAATTGCGTTTTTTGAAATTTCGTTCGATCGATGTTTTAAACGTGTTAAAACAAGTTAGTAAAGCTTAATGGCGTGGCTCTGATACCATGTAAGTCTACAGTAGCGCCCCGGCCGTCTTTCAGACGCCAAATGCAGAACAAAAAATTTTATAATTGGCGCTATCGCATACTATAACCCGGATCTGCCATTAACGCTAAACTAACAAACTACAAAGTAGGTAGAAAGGCTATACCGACCGATCCGAGTCCTTCGGTCTTTAACCATCATCCCACGCTCCGTTGCGGCTGCTTCGATCTCCTGGCTCCTCGTCGAGCTGGCACCACATCTACGGATCATTAAACGAGCTCCCGCCTCTGAACCGAGACAACTCGGACATGAAGTTTGCTAGCCGACATGTCCAAGATTGATGTAGAGAAAGAGTAGAACACTTTGTCTCGCTTCATCCAAAACCATGGATGAACGGTTAATAAAGTTGCATTTTAATGGAATAATGAGAAATGAGCATATCAAATTTCATGAACCAAATTCCATAATCTTTTTTCCAACAACCATTTGAGAGAGTGGAAAAATCAAATCAAGAGGGCATCCATAAGGGCCGGCCACTATATGAGGTGGGGGGTGAGTGTAGGAGCAAGGGAGGGTGACTATAAGCAATAATGAAATGAATGAGTCACTTAAAACACCTCACAAAACATTCAATGCAAAACAATGAATCACTAATCCTAGTCATCAACCATTTAATGCAAAATGGTGACACACTAAACCTAGTCACCATTCTAGAATCTTCCACTCATGACTCACCCTCATGACTCACCCTCAAGAAAAAGATAAATCCGCATTAAACCGAATGTTTAAGACGGGTGATAGAAAACTGGAAACTTCGAAAAGCGATCCCGAAACGAATTTCAGGATAACCCCGTATCAGTATAAATATACCCGCATTTGTATTACGACTGAATACAAATGCAACTGAGACAAAGATATTATATCTACACAGTATAATACTCGGATCCGGCTTAAACCAAAGCCCACCAGTATTATCTGCCCGAAATATGACACGTGCGTAAACGCACGTGCATTTTCCGAACCCTGCCATAAAACCATACGGCCTCTACAACGTTTCGCCCCGAACTTGGGAAACTATCTGTGGGGGACTCTAATGACTCGTCAGTACCCTAGCAGTGGGTTTAACCACAAGCCGTCAGCGGCACTAGCTGTGCGTAACGGCTGCCCATGTACCAACCTCAAGGGAAGCCGATGAGCGAACTCATCCTGGAACCCTACTGAGCCTAACAGTGACAATATACATACAGTCTGGTCTGTTCGTTTATGAGTATCGCATATCGGGCCTAGGGGGCTGGTAACGTCAGACCCCCAATAGCGGTATAAGTCATGTCGGAGTGTAGCCCAGAACACCCTGAGATACTACTGGAGTACCTACCAGTAAATCTCCTACCTCGGCCGAGGGTTTTGTGTAATGGCTCTCCTAGACACAGCGCGATCTCACCCCCAATACCGGGAGAGACGAATCCCCTGCCGATCCGCTCACTTGCCTCCATGTGGCTCAGGACTGTACCCAAAAAAGACCTGTTTGCACGACTCCTTTGAGCCATGGTAGGGTAGAAATCAAAGCACAGTGGGAACTCACACGAGACAAATGACGACCTCAGGTCAATGAACTAACCTGTACACATGTCACCAGGGAACTGCTATCTGACGCTAGGTATAAATACCAACTAGCAGGTTCCCGGCGAGTCCTGTCCGGTGTACTCATAACCCAATGAGCACCTGTATACATCTTAGGTGATCCAACTAACACCAGTGGCTTGTGAGACCGGCCACCGCCCCTCGTCGGGGTCTCGACTGTATACACTAGTCTACTCCGGAGTATCGATGCCCTGTCTCGAAACTCCCACGACTAGGGACCACAATTAAGGATGTGCTTATAGACTACCCAACTCTCACTTATATGATCGCCATCATACTGTTGGTAGTCAACCAAGATCCTAAGGGCTCTATCAACGTGTAACAGTGATCAGTCACCTGAACCTGTACACGACTGATAAAGGCAAACCAGATAGCATACTATCATCTCGAGTAAGACTGTGCTACCGGTATAAGTCCTCCTCAATCATTGCAATCACGTACCTGCGATCCAATAATTGACTTTGAGGGCACTATATCCAACAGTCCCGAGTCACATGGAGGCAATGAGCGATAGGAGGGGTTTCGTCTCTCCCGGTATTGGGGGTTGATGTTGCGCTGTGCTCGATTGGCCATAATAGGGAAGTCCCTGGCCAGGGCTGGTTTAGCGATTTACTGGTAAGTGTTACCAGTAGTTTCTCGACCCGTTATGAGCCTCATATCGGCATGACTTATCGGTTATTGGGGTCTGACGTTTACCACCCCTAGACTTGATATGCGACATATCAGACGAGGAGACCGGACTGTACGGGTAGTGTTACTGTCAGGCTTTTGCAGGAGTTAGAGCGGGCTTGCTTGCTGATCTTCTGATCGCTCAATACTCGGGTAGCCGTTACGTCCAGCTAGTACCGCTGACGGCTTGTGGGTGCTTGATGTGATCATCACCTTCTGCCAGCGTATTGACGAGTCTTTAGAGTCCTACATTGAGGTTTTACTGTCTCAGGCAAAACGAAATAGGAGCGCATATGTGATATGTGCGGGACCGAGAATAATGCGTGTATATGATACCGTATTCTATTCTCGCGACTTTTGTATCGGTCGGTTATATGTGATATAGCCGGGTTATCGAATAAAGTGTTGATTCGATAAGTTGGTACATTTAGTGTTAGTCGGTTATATGAGATATAGCCGGATTATTAAATCAAGTGTTGATTTAATAATTTAGTGCATAATTGTATATTTGATATACTAATTTACATTAGCTAACATTAGCTCACTTAAGCATTCTTTTCTCACTTGTGTGTACATGTAATATATATGTGATATATTAATGTGCATTGTTTATTTTTGTGTGTCATGGTTGTTGATACACACTACATGGGTGTATAAGACATACACCATTTTAGTTATAATGGTAGGGTTTTCATAATCAAAATAAACACAAAATTAGTGGATAATTGCTCAAAGCATGAAGCTTGTGAGTGTTTTGACAAAGTCCACCCATTTTGTTTTACTTAGGATATTTATTAACCTAACCACTATATTTAGCCATGGTTATGTCTCTACATGAGTTTGTATAAGATACCCACTCACCCATGGTTACTGATCTCACTTGGGATTATGCTCATTATCTTCTTTCTTTCTTCATCTTCTTCCTCCAAAAAGAAAAGCTTGCTAGGGTTTGATAAAAGTGAGAAAGTAATGTGAGAAAAGAAATTCTAAAGTGAGCACACTTCCTATTTCACCATCCTCTACTAGATTAGCACTTTAGTATAGGGTGTTTGCTTCACTTTGGTGAAATGGTAGCTTGAGTTAGTAATCCCTCGACGTAGATCATCTTCGGCCTCGAAGACTTCAAGCAAGACCGTTGCTTTCTTCTCATGGAACCATCCAAGAGTCCGGGAGTACCATGATCGCAGCGAAAGGACTACTACAAGGAGCTTATGAAGTGAAGGACCGATCTACAAAGGTTGTATTTCCTTTTCACTTAGATGTAAATGGTTTACATATGTTTTTCGTATTGTTTTCTAATTATCGATTCTTATTTAGAGTTCCTTGAAACGGCAACGATTTGAAAATGGCATGGACGATGCCTCCCAAAACCTTGCTGTCGTCGATAGGAACCCTACAGAAGCATGGTGCATTTTTTTATTGCATGCTTCAATTATTTTCATTTTTGAGCCATATCATTTTTCCATGCTTGACTTTTTCATTCATCACATTCACATTCTCTCTCCTCATTATCTCCTTCTTCCTCCTCTTTGCTTTAACCTTCATATGAGTTGTGAATCAAAAGCTTAGAGCAAAAAGATAATCCAATACTTGATCTCTACATCATCTAAGTGATCACTTCTAACAAAATTGATCTCTTAGTTAAACTCTTGTGAAGAGTTTGTAGCTTGTTCGATAGCTCTCGGGTAAATCGTCTTGGATCTTGAGGTGGCCGGAGACCGAGCTCTTTGCGACCACAAAGAGCCTAGGTGTCACATCCAAACAAAGACCTGAAGGACCAGTTCCTAGGTATAACACTATCATAGTAGATTAGATCTCTAGATAGTTTTGCTAGTTAAGGTTTATGCACAAGATCTTGGTTTATGTGGGTGTTACATGCAAGAATTTTTTTTGTTTATCGATTCCGCCTCCTCACAAGTGTAAACATCCACTAACATGGTATCAGAGCCTATCTTAAACCTTAAATAGCTTGTAGCAATGTTAGAATTCCGTCGTTTTTTGTCGCGCAAAAACTGACGAAAAAACAGTTTTGAAAATCGAAGTTTTGAGTTGTTTGCACACCCCCGCGAGCTCACGGCTTGAACCGAGAAGCCGCGGGGTGGAGCGCGCGCACCCTGGGGATACCCCATAGGGGACCAGAGGCCGGACCCACACCCTAAGACCACCTTGAGGTGGCCTTGGGAGTGGGTGACCCGAGAGCACCCTAATTGGGTGCTCTCGAGTCTGCCAACCCATTAGGGCCACCTCGAGGTGGCCCCCGGGGGTAGGTACCCCCCCAAAGCCCCCCATTCAATAGTATTTTTCGTGTTCTTCATCTCCATGAAGATTCGGATGGGTTTCAAGTTCATTTCGACTCCCGGATTAGCTCAAAATGATCGGTTTTTGAAAACTAGCTCACTGAATTTTTTCAATTGTTGGAAAATTGATTTAGTTTGCTAATCTCATGCGAAATTCTAATGTCGCGATTACTTTACAAGCTTAGTGATGTGTATGTGTGTTTGGAAACGTTAACTAATTGCTATATGACGATTAGTGAGGGTTGCACTGTAACATTTCAAAAAAATAAAATATTATTTTTGGGAATTTTTATAATTAAATAATATTATATTGAATATTTTAATATTTCGGTATAATTAAATACCGATAAATTGGGAAAAAATTTGGAAAATTATGGAAAATTCTAAAAGAGGGTGTTTTATGGAATTATGCCATTTTTTAGTTTTTATGATTAATTATATGCTAATTTAGCGCTAATCGCGCTTTAAGCGTATTTGTGCAAAACATGCACCGTATCTTTTTCTACACTTGTTACATATTTTCCCATGGCTTCCTATATGTTTTTATCATGGTTGATGATTTATTTGAGAGGGGAAAAGAAAAGAAAAGAAAAGGAGAAAAGATTTGAATAATAGAGGTATGGGTGAGAGAGAGAAAGGGAGGGTTTACTTTGACCAAGCCATTCTCTCCTCCATCATTCTCCTTCATTTTTCCTTTCCTTCTTCAGCCCAAGGCAGCACCCTCTCCTCCTCCATCTTCAACCCCCTCAAATCACCTCAATAAACACCTCAAAACCCCATCTCCTTTTCATCAAAAATGTTCACAAGCTCAAGGGAAGCACATTGGACCAAGAAAGCAAGGATTTTGGCCACTTGGGGCAACTCAAGAAAATTCTTGAGTTGCCAAATAAGGTAATTTTCTAACCATAAGCTTAGTGTTTCCATTACTTATACCCCCATGTTAGATTTGAATCGATATCAAGTGGTTTTGTGGACTTAGGAAAAACCTAGTTAGGGTTAGTGGGAATTGAGAGTGGTGATGGGTAATTAAGCTCAGTAGAGGCCACACAAACCCCCTAGTACTAGAATTAATACCCAAACCAGAGACTAGAAACCCGGAATACGGATTTAGAAACCGATATCGGAAGAATTGTGAATTCTGTGGATGTAAAATGGAATCTGCTATCATCCCGAGACTCTGAAAATTATTTTGCAAGGACGGTGATACATGCTGGCATCTAGGAAGCTACCACCAAAACCCTAGCCCCTATCTCCTAATGTAGGCCGCAAATTTAATCTTTCTGGCCGCAAATTGAGGCCAGACCAGGGTGGAATTGACTCGTTTTGGTTCTGTGGTCCCCTCATCAGTAAAATAGACCCTGGGTATGTGCAAAATTGTCCAATTTGACCTAGGGTAGAATCTGGAGCCTTTTTCCTGAGTTGCTGTTTTAATTCGTGTTTTCGTTTTGCGTATTTTAAATTCTGGATTTGTATAATTGTGTATTGATGTTTTACTCGATTGTTTGGCGTTTGTACGACGATATCGAGGATTGTTTGATTGTTTTTGCACGTGTAGGCCATAGGTTCTAACCTATGAGCGCACCGTGCGCCGTATCGGTTTTCCGGATTCGATTTTAATACGCATTGCGACTGTTGATTATTGTAGGTACCTTCGCATGGATTCCGAGGCGACGAAGCGTTACGTCATCGATTTCAGCGAGCGAAGACCAGGTGAGTGGATCTATATCCACGAGGGAAGTCAGGTGGATGGTGTATAGCACCCCCGCAAAGTATTGATGGAAAACTGATTATAGAATATGGTTAGAAAACCTAGATTAGGAAACTAAGGTTATAGTAAAAGATAGTTAGTGATACTATATTAGAAACTAAGGATAGTTAGAAATGAGATAATACGGCTATTATGTGATGACGGGATTCGAGGACGACGTTTGCCGATATTGCCGTTTAGGGTACCGTAGGACTAGATAGTCAATGTAGATGCGTCATCCGAACCATACCTTTTTCTAAACCGAAGAGTCGTAGGTATCTTTTAAAAATATACCTTGAGGGAGGTTACGGATTTTCAAATGATATCTTTTTCTTAAAAACACCGTAACCCCTATTTTCAAAACTACGATTCGCTTCTTTAAAAATCTGATTGTATGGTTCGGGTGTGTATGTTAGATTAGATACCTATACTTATAGTAAAGATAGAATGTTTAGGTAAACTCGGCTTGATATGAGTTATAAATGCGATGAAAAGATTATAAGACGGATATGATGACCTGATGGTATGTCGGTATACGGATACGAGTCGATCGAGATGATTTATACCCTGTCGGTCCCCTGATGTGAGATTATTACGGATGTGACCTGGGACATAGGTATATAGATATATATATAGATATATATAGAATGTTGTGAATCATGGATGATAGGCCGTACGTGATTTCAGGTCGTACCCTCATTTGTCGTATAGGATCCCTATTAGCTTAATGCCGCCGTACGATGATTTTCCGTGCGTGATGAGTTTGACTTGATGATTGATCCTTACCCTTGACGAAAGGTTGTCGTACGATGGATCATACCGTACGCGATGTGGTTAGGCTGGATGCCGATTGATAGATTCCCAGACTCGGTCATATTAGATACGTATACCCGTCAGCATTTGCATATGATTTCCTTTATGCTGCATTTATATTATTCCCATCGCATTGCTTATACTTGTGCTAGTACACTTGCACTATTATCGGTGATGTGTATGTTACACGCACACAGATTTTCCGGCTCACACACCTCATCATCGATAATGGCCATGTCACTAAACAGTAGGATTGATGCATCATGATATATTGGTATGCTTACATTTCCATCACATGTCGCATACATCATGCTTTATGATTTTACGCATTGAGATATGTTGTTTTCATGAGATTTCTGGATTTGAGAACCGTGGCTATTTCAAAGAAAGCATGTACTAATTTAAAAACCTGGTTTCTTTTGATATGATATTTCAGTGCGTCCACATGCGTGTTCTCAGTTCTGAGACGTGTGACTTGTGAACCCGAATTGAGGAGCTGGATGAGGCCGATTGCTGGTACATGGTGGACCCGGTATGGTACCCCGGGGCGAGAACGGATCTGTTGTGTAGCTAGACGGTGAGCCTGGCAGAAGGACCACTACCTACCGGTGATTGGTTGGACCTGGCGGTTATCCGGAGGATACTGGCCAGAGTCGATAGATGGATACGGGATGACCCGTACTGCCGGGGCCGAGGGCCAATTCCGCAGACGGAGCCCGATATATGAGGATTTACATGCCGATGCTGGGCACGGTTTTCATGATGTTTTCGTGTGTCGATGATAGGCACTCAGGTTCCATGATCTTGATGTGTCGGGAGGGACACCATTGATATATATATATATATATATATGTATATATATATATATATCCTCATACTTTCATGCACACCCTTTATGATATTTACGTGCATGCAGACATTGATTTTGGTTGGACGAGATCCACATGCATACTGCCTTGATTATGGTTGGACGAAATCCATATACATGCATTGATTATTACTGTTAGATGTTATCCACATGCATATAGGTATTGACTACCTTGTTGGCACATATACAGACCCGGTCATCCTAGATATCATAGTATTACCTTTATGATATAGTTGACCTAGGAGTCGTTTTTTATTCGATTTCTATCTGTTGATATTTTTCTACTCACAAGTTGGCAACTCACCCCCGTTGTGCCACAGTTCTTGCAGGTTGACCGCTTGGATCAGTAGCAGCTTCGCTGGCACACAGTTGCATTCGGGTGTTTTGCATTGGTAGGTGGGATATTTATATCATTCCCACTCTTGTATCTATATTTCATATTGTATCTAGTTAACTCCATCAATCAAAAGTTGTAAATTGTATAAGTGATGAGACTTAGTGAGACTTGTAGTTGTGAGATTTGAGCGATGGGTTTTATATTCACTTTTGAGGTTATATCTTGCTCATTTCTTTATCCTTATTATGTATTTGTGATTTTGGATCAAAATATACAAAGGAGGTGCTGCCGAAATTTTTAAAAGACGAAACATGTTTTCAAACTAGTAAATTTCACTTACATCATTCATGTTCCTTTTCTATGCATTAAGAAAACTTGTTTTCATTATACCTTTATTTCAAAACCTCGCCTCCTTTATTTTTCTAAAATGTTTTAGATTTCTGGGTTTCAGCTTACTTGAATTCCGTTACGCCTTTTGACGTTGCGTGATTCAAGTGTTGGTCACGAACTAATATTTCGGGTCGTGACATGCACACATCTGTATAGATATCATGTGATGGTATGTGTATATGAATATGTTAGATCATCGTGATGAATAGCCGGGGATGTGAGAAGAGCGTTTTTCTTTCATTCATGTAATTTGTAAAAATCAATGTAATATTATTTTGTGGGGCACATCCGGGTTGAGGTTGTAGCCACCGTTGTATATTTTCTTTTTACTGTTTTGCTCCTAGGATGGACCCAAGGTGTGGTGCATAAACTACCGGGTTCTCGAAGTGCCGAGTGGTCTACTCACTTTGTTGAGGGAGGTTGCTTCACTTCGGGAATTTGGGGGGTAGTTTGCCTCACCCGTAGGGGTCTAGGGTGGGGTTTGGCTATTCACCACGACCGTGGAACCCGTCTTTCATTAAGGGCTTAAATGAAATACAAAATTCCTAGTATATCCAATGTATTCATCTGTGATCAGGAATGTTTATAAATGTGTGCGACGTATGGCAATTTATATATGAGATATATAATAAACGTTGCTTATATTTTGCACCCGCGCTAGTCCAGCCCCCGCTCTGCCGTTAGTTAAGTAACCTAACGGTGCATAACGGGGCCCCGTGGCGAATGCGGATGGCATAAGCGTACGTTCTATTTTCGTTTCTTTTCTGTGATGTTTAGGAAACGTAAATGATGGGACAACATTAATGTGATTAATGTTAAGAAAAAGAAACCTAAAGATGTTGTGGAATCAAACTTTTTAAAATGGGTAACTCTAGTTTTTGCTTTGCATATTGGTATTCCTTGATGAATATCCAGCATCTCATTCGATGAAGAAAGGGCCGAGATCCCTTCACCGGGAGTGACCCCTTTAGCGAAACTAGCAAACATTACAAAGCACTCGATTGTTTTTATAGTTGATCTAACTTTTGCTTTGTATCGTGGTATTCATGAATATCCAGCACCTCATTCGACGAGGAAAGAGCCGAGATCCCTTCACCGGGAGTGACCTCTTTAGCAAAATTAGAAAGATACTACAAAACCATTCGAATTTTAAAACTGGAGCTTAAACCACTCTTTTCACTAAATTCTACAACGATATCAAGTTCAAAACGGTATGGGTTTTCATAAAAACCATCTGTTGCCCTCCGTCATTTTAGGAAGCAGAGTACTTAGTATTCGTGCCACGTTTGTTGACTATAGTTAAGACGTGGTGTACGTTAGCTAAGTGATGTCTTCCTACAAAGCATTTGATGCGATCGATTAGGACATTTGTATGACTTTGTTGGCCATAGTTAAGGGTCATGTGGGTGGGTCTAAATCAATCACGAAATGGCAGGTAGAACTTGACTAGTGCTTATGATTTGTTGACCATAGTTAAGTTCATAAGACACTAGGGGTAAAAATCATATCGGGAATTTCAAGAGTTGAAATTTGCAATGAGATTGCATACCTTCTATTTGATAGTTGGATCCCGATCCTACTGTGAGTAAAACTTACTCCCGGGAGAGTTTTGCACTTTACAATTAGCTAATCCAGTAGGTATCTAGAAAGGTGTCAACGGGGTTACACCTCTAGGAAAACGAGATTTATTTTAATTAGGTCTGTGCGAAAGCATGGAGAACCTCCCTCGGAGTACCGATACTGGCCTAGCCGACCAATTAGCGAACTTGTAGGTTGCAATTAATCCTGGCTAATTTTCTTTTTAAGGTTTGAAGGAAAATTTGATAAAAAGCAGTGGGAGACATCGATTAGATAAGATTAATAACCAATCTAATTATACAAGAGCAATCGCTGAGTGTCTTCTTTTCTCTCTCCTAATGGCAGATACCTATGACGGGACTTAAGCTTTTATTAGACAAGAATAAACTCACTGGACCGAACTACAAAGATTGGCTAAGAAACGTAAATATTGCGCTAACCTATGATAAGGTCGGATACGTCCTGACTACTCCAGCCCCTCCTAGCCCAGGCCCTGATTCTTCAGTTGCGGACAAAAAAATTTGTAAGACAAGGGACATAGACTGTGCAACAGCTAAGTGCCTCGCGCTTGCTTCTATGAACAATGAATATCAGAAGCAGCACGAGAAGATGGATGTAAAACCCATCTTTCTCCATACAAAAGAGTTGTATGGAGAGCAATCTCGTACTCTCCGGTACGAGGCATCTCGAAAGTTATTTTAGATGCGGATGGCTGCTGGCACGTCTGTAGGTGACCATGTATTGAAGATGATATGACTTATCGAAGAACTAGAGGACCTGGGTTGGACCATGGAGAACGAACAGTATGTTGATATTGTTTTATTGTTCCTTCCCCATGCCTTTGCTCAGTTCGTTGTAAACTTCAACATGCACAACATAGAGAAGTCATTACCTGAACTCCTCAATATGTTGAGGAGTGCATAGAGCACGCTAAAGGTAGCGAAAACTCCCGCACTAATTGCTGGGCCTTCTTCCTCTTCCGTCCCGAAAGCCAAAGCCAAGGGGAAGAAGAAGAAGAATCCCATCAAGCCGAGAGGAGGAATGAAAAAGGCACCAGGAAAGGACTGGATAGTGGCTGCTACGACAGGATGAGGGGAATGCTTCCACTGCCACCAGACTGGGCACTGGAAGAGAAACTGCATTGGATACCTAGCCGGACTCAAGAAGAAGAAGCATGGTGATGCTTCCACTTCATGTGTGTTTGTAACATAAAACTGTTTTTCAATTAACTCTTCTTCCTGGGTATTAGATACCAGGTCAGGATCTCACATCTGCAATTGTGTGCAGGGCCTAAGAAATAGCAGGTTTTTGAAGAAAGGTGATCACACTCTCCGGGTTGGGAATGGTTCCTCTGTACATGCTACAGCAGTGGGAGAGTATCACCTTGGTTTGCCGTCGGGTTGTATATTGGTTTTGAACCCATGTTATTTTGTACCTTCGATGTTATGTAATATTATATCTGTATCGTTGTTGGACAATGCTGGATATAATTTTGTATTACAATCTAATGTTATGAACATTAACCTTAATCAAGAGTTGATTAGGTCTGGTATATTAAATAACGGGATATACGTCCTAAACCAGCATACAGTTTTCAATATACAACACACAAACAAAAGAAAGGTTTCAGACATAAATGAAGCTTTCATTTGGCATTATATACTTGGTCATATTAACAAAACAAGACTAACCAAGCTATATAAAGATGGATTTAAACCCATTTGAATATAAATCTTATGCGACTTGCCAGTCTTATATCAAAGGTAAAATGACCAAAACTTCGTTTACTGGACACGGAGAGAGAGCTACTGAACTCTTAGGCCTCATACATAGTGATGTATGTGGACCAATGTCTACACATACGAAAGGTTGTGTCACGATCCGAAAGTATGGAACATGACCGGCACTTAAACTACGAACGTCTCGAGGCGTACGTAATCTAAGTAAACCGAAAACCCAGAAATCCAAACCAAGAAAAGTAGTAGAGAATAGGAAGAACCATATCAAATCAACCTGTATGCAACATAATATACAACGCCTAAAGGCGAGGATCACAACAGAAATGGAACTCAACCAGCAAGAAACTCAAGAAATATAACATGTTACTCTATGGTCGAAAGAATAACATTACTGATCTCTATCTCAAAAAATACAAGTTTGGTTGATGGAACTTCTAGATACAACTGAAATATAATTTACAAGGTATAATGATGGGTAAGATACAATAAACCCACCTACTAGCAAGTCACCCGAAAAGAAACCGTGCCCGCAAAGCCGTAATGAAATCCGTACGGCAACACCTGCAAGAAACTGGGGCACAACGGGGGTGAGTTGCCAACTCGTGAATAGAAAAATATCTACGCACAGAAATCGCATAAATAACGCAACCTAGGTCAATGATCATAATATATCCTCCAATATATGAATAACACGTAGCCTATAACAAGGCTAGGGTAAATATCTAACCCGAGTGTAATCTCATGTGCCCGTGTCAGTTCCTCAGGTAGCAATATATCATATGAATGAGGTATGAATGCATGAAACAGAATACATGTAAATGAAGAAACTGTTTTCATAAATTAGTGAGATTTCCTTTGTATATTTTCAAAATGAGGTATCATAATGAAATCAGCATAAAACAGTGCCTAGCATCGGCACAAAACGTAATCCCAATATCTCGATATCTCGGTATCACAATCTCTGTACCTCAATCACAATATCTAGGGCACCGTCAGTCCAGACCGGCCCCTACCATCCATCTCAAGACCACGACGGTATCCTCCGGATATCCGACGCGTCGGGTAAAATCACCGGTAAGTAGTGCTCCCCTGCCAGGCTCACATCGTCATCACCACGCGCTTCTTGCCCCGGGGTACATTACCGGGTCCACCATGTACCCGAAACGGTTCATCCATCTCCTCGAATCGGGTCTCGAAATCCATCAGCAAACTCATGGTGGACGACTCATACATCATAGGAAAAACCGCACTTTTATTTAAAAAGAGAGAAATCAGTTTATGTATATTTTGCGGTTTTCCTCCAAATCCAGAAAATATCATGGAAATACGAATCATCAATAGCATATAGAACCATGAATATAAGCATGAGAATGAATAACAGTATGCATGAAGCGACAAGTAATAACTACAATATCTAAGCTGGCATATAAGGTATGCACACTAATATCATGTCTAAACTATTAGCTAACAACCTATGTCAAATGAAATAGTATTTTCTAAAGTGTTCGTGACATGTCAATTACCGATGAAGATGTATGTGAGCCGGCAAGTAAGTGTACGTGGTACATACGCGTCATCGGTAATGGTGCTGGTGTCCTAACAGCATGATGTTAATAATGCAATAAGAAATTATAATATAAGCATGCGATGCGGAGCGAACAGTAAAAATGAGCGGGAGCTGAATA
Organism: Agapanthus africanus; assembly: GCA_030015575.1. NCBI lineage: Eukaryota > Viridiplantae > Streptophyta > Magnoliopsida > Asparagales > Amaryllidaceae > Agapanthus > Agapanthus africanus. The sequence goes on from CM057337.1 coordinate 523,419,671, forward strand.
CTAGACGCAACTATAACTAATCTGCACTAATCTAATATAAGTCCTACAAATGGTGCCTTTTGAAATAACACGAGTCATGGGGTTTTGAAAATAGGGGCTACGGTGTTTTTATGAAAAGATACGTCTTTTGAAATATCCGTAAGATCCCTTAGGCTGTCCTTTAAAATACCCACGATTCGCTAGTTTTGAAATAGGTAAGAATCGAATCTAATCTAACAACTAAACTAAACTAAAGGGCTAAGCTAACAAGATGGACTACAGGTAAGGAAACCGCCTAACATCTGAGTCGATACATATACATACCTGTATATATATTAGTCGGTGATCCCGCCTCAATAATATCATATCCGATACCATATCTATAATCAGACATCCCAAGTCAAGAGTGCGGATCAATCATCAAGATATAGCTCGTACGTAAATCCGTCGTACGGCATCCCCAAATCTGGGTACGGGTCAATATCATATTCCTCACACTATTCCTCTGGTATCCTCTTTATCCAAGATCATAGTCTAGGGTACTGACCTATGTCTAGTACAATACTAATATCCTCAATATACTCATGATCTGACTACTGATCGACAATCTCGTACAAACCGATATCGTCAGCACATATCATCATCACGGGGTATACATCGTCCGATACGGCCTAATATCACTATCCTAGCATATTATGCCTCATATCACGATCACATGTCGACCATTTATTTATAACACTATTCACCCGTATCGCCGCCGCAAGATCCGCTATAACACCAGGACGTACCTAAGTACGAATCCTGCCATATCACCGAGATCACAACCACAAACAAATCTCATCGACTCAGCTCAATCCCAAGTATCCTCCTCAAATCCGTATGTGAACACATAATCCCATACCCATGTGAACATATAAATATATTCCCATACACGCATATATGAAATAAGGAATGTATGCAAGTATGTATATGTGTGTATGTGTAAGTGTAGTGCACCCACTACCTAAGGTTTCGTAACCATGCACCAATCCAACACCAATATCCATCTAAAATCAACAATAATAAATCCTAACAACATATCATAAATTGTTGGTATGTATACGCATCCGTATACATCACCACGGACTGCGGGGGTGCTATACGCCATCCACCCGACTTCTCCCCGTAGATATAAATCTACTCACCTGGTCCTCGCTAGCCGGTGCCGACGTTGCCACGCGCTTGCTTGTCGTCTCGAAGTCCACATGGGGGTACCTACATATCATAACGCACCATATCTCATTAAAATCCGACTCATGATCAAAACGACGCACGAATCCCACATAGGTCAAAACCTAGGGTTGCTTTCACAAATCGACCCAAAAACCCTCAACGTCGGCGTACAAACGCCAGACCATCGAGAAAAACCCAAATACACTCATTTGCACATTCACGAACACTAATTTTAATATAAAATAGGTTAAAACTCACGAAAACCCCAAATTCACTCTAAAAGCCGTTTTTCCGAAAAACTAGCAAGCAAAATTACCCGTTTTAGTACAAAACTCGATGTTTAAACAATTCTAGCGGCCATAATACTTATTAAATAACTTAAATAAGTCAATAAAACCATTTCCATAATTTAATGACATAAATTTGCATAATTTCCAAAATCATAGTTTGCAAAAATATCAATTTTAACACTTTTTAATGTAAAATTCATAATTTTACAATTAAACTTGGTTTTGCATATTTTAAATGGTTAAACCACTCAATGTAATTTTTAAGATATGATGAAACCCTAACCATATTTTAATTCTCGATTTAACACAATATTTACAAAAACTAGTTTGCAATATTAACCAATTTCGACCATTAAACTACACTTTAAAATGTTATTAATACCATGCAAAACCTAATTAGATTTTAATCTCCATTATATAAGTATTTCATTAAAACCTAGTTAGCAAATTAGCATAATTAGAACAATTTAATAAAACAATTAGTAACCTAGTAATTAGCTTTACTTTAGCAAGCCCACTAGATATTAACCACACAATTAAATCATGATCAATTGACCTAAACCCTAACTTAGTATTTAAACCCTTCTCTTTAATTTCCAAAACATGAAATTAAACTATAATTAACACTTAATTCAATTTGCTTTAAGCAAAAACTAACAATTTCATTATAGGGTTATGATTTATACCTCCTAGAATCTTGAGATTTAGCATGAAATCTTAGCCTCCCAAATCATCATCTTGCTCCTTGATTCATGCTAGCTTGGGCCATGGGAAAATGGGTAGAGATTAGATTAGGGATTAATGATGTTTTATGTGGATTTTTGAAGCAATTTTGTGGAGTTTTTGAAGAGGAAATGTGGTGGAGAAAATTTTGGGGCTGAAATGGGGGGGGTTTCGGCCAAGTTAGAGGGAGGAAGGGAGAGAGTGGGATGGTGCTTGAAGTCAAAGAAAATAAAGCCCATACCTCTTATCAACACCATACCTCTTATTCTATTCTTTTCATTTTTGAATTTCTTTCTTTTTTTCTATTCTCACAAGAAGTGATTGGAGAGAGAGAGAGAGGGCTGTCTAAACAAAAAGGGGCCGGCCACATGGTGGAAAGATGAGAGTGTGTGTGTGTGTGTGAAGTAAAGAACACCAAACACCAATTCAATATGCACCAAAACCCTTTTATTTTCACAAAATAAGCATTTTTCTTCGATATTTTCCAAACCGTTTTGGCAAACCATTTCATTTCAGAAACCACATGATAAAATTTTATTTAATGTGTTATGATGCACAAAATTTATTTCGGCTCATTCCAGTTTGTAATTTTCCCTAATAAAATATATTAGTAACGGCTTAAAATAATATTAAAATAATTAATTTCGGAAAATTTTCAGAAAATTTGAAATTTCACCAGTGGCTCAATAAACACCAAATACTAGCAATTTCATAGCTAGAATATGTATATTTAATTTTATAATAAAGATAATTGTATTTTGACTTTTTACGGAAAACCCCCTTATTTTACCGTTTTTTTCGAAATTTCACCGAAACGATTTTCAAAACGTTATAGGTTGTTTTTCGTACTTCATAACTTTCACTGATGATTTCTCGAGATTCGGGCACGTGTTCTTGTTGAAACATAAGTCTGAAGCCTTCGAAAAATTCAACGAGTATAAATCTGAAGTAGAAAAACAAACAGACTTGAGTATCAAGAAATTTTGATCAGATCAAGGAGGTGAGTACCTAAGCTCAGAGTTTCTAGATTTCCTAAAAGAGAAAGGGATTCTCTCTCAGCTCACTCCTCCATACACACCACAGCACAACGGTGTGTCGGAATGGAGAAATCGTACCCTATTAGATATGGTATGATCTATGATGAGTGATGTTGAATTACCAATATCATTCTGGGGGCACGCATTAGAGACTGGGATATATCTATTGAATAGGGTTCCGACCAAAACCGTGTCTACCACTCCATATGAGATATGGTAAGGGAAGAGACCATCTCTTAAAAGAGTTAGGATATGAGGTTGTCCGGCTCATGTGAAAAAGCAGAATCCGGACAAACTTGAGACACGATCGATTTTGTGTAAATTTATAGGATATCCAAAACACTCGTACGGATATCTTTTCTACCACAAGGAGGAACAAAGGGTGTTTGTTTCTCAGTATGCCACATTTTTAGAAAATGAATTTTTTATAAATGATACCGTTGGCAATGCGGTAGAACTGGAAGAAATTCCAGATACACAAACAATTACCGATGATTTGGTTGAACATAAGGTTTTTATAGAACCTGACGAACCTCAGCCACTCCATAGATCTAGTAGGAATTCTCGCCCAACTGATAGATACTACGGTTTTCTGATTGATGGTGATAGAGAAGATTACATCATGGATGATGATGACCCTACTAGTTTTCAGCAAGTTATCACGAGTGGTGACTCGGTGAAATGGCTAGATGCCATGAGATCCGAAATGGAATCCATGCACACCAACAAATTATGGACTTTGGAGGTTGCACCTTCTGGAGTAAAACCCATAGAGTGCAAATGGATCTTTAAGAGAAAGATCGGTGTGGATGGTCAGGTGAATACCCATAAAGCTAGGCCGATAGCAAAAGGATTTCGTCAAAGACCAGGCTTGGACTATGATGAAACCTTTTCACCAGTTGCAATGCTCAAGTCCATTCGGATCCTGCTTTCTATAGCTGCTCACTATGACTATGAGATCTGGCAGATGGATGTTAAAACGACATTTCTAAATGGTGATTTAGAAGAATGTGTTTTTATGGATCAGCCAGAAGGCTTCATTGATAGTGGGAGCAGCGGAAAAGCATGCAGGTTGCTTAAATCCATCTATGGATTAAAGCAGGCATCACGGAGATGGAACATCTGCTTTGATGATACAATCAAAGAGTTTGGTTTTATCAAAAATGTAGATAAACCATTTATTTATAAAAGGATTGTAAAGAGTACTGTTGCACTCCTCGTATTGTACGTGGACGACATTCTCTTGATAGGAAATGATGTTTTTATGCTACAATCGGTCAAACTATTCTTATCGCAGAGGTTCTCCATGAAAGACCTGGGTGATGCCTCGTACATTCTGGGGATTAAGATCTATAGAGATAGATCTAAGAAATTATTGGGATTGTCCCAATCGAGATACATTGACACCATACTAAAAAGGTTTAGTATGGAAGATTCCAAGCGAGGTAATTTACCCGCTTGTCACGGGATCACCCTCTCCAAAGAGATGTCTCTAAAGACTGATGAGGAGAGGGCTCGCATGAGCATTATACCCTACGCTTCGACGGTAGGATCTATAATGTATGCGATGTTGTGTACTCGCCCAGATGTAGCTTATGTACTGAGTGCAGTAAGCACGTATCAATCCAATCTAGGGGAGAAACACTGGACTGCCGTGAAGAACATTCTGAAGTAATTGAGAAGAACTAAAGAAATGTTCTTGGTGTATGGTAATGGAGATCTCCAAATGGAGGGCTTTACCGACTCCAGCTTCCAGAGCGACAAGGATGATAGTAAGTCCATCTCAGGGTTTGTATTTACCCTAAATGGAGGGACGGTATGTTGGAAGAGTTCCAAGCAAGATACTGTCACTGACTCCATGATGGAAGCTGAGTATATTGCTGCTAATGATGCCGCAAAAGAGGCAGTCTGGATGAGGAATTTCATTTCTGAACTTCAGGTGGTTCCATCCATTGCTAATCCAATACCTCTGTATTGCGATAACAATGGAGCCATGGCTTAGGCAAAGGAACTGAGGTCCCATCAAAAATCCAGACATATCTTGAGGCAGTATCACCTCATCAGGGAGATAGTAGATCACCAGGACATCGAGGTACGGAGAGTAAAAACGAAAGACAACACAGCAAATCCATTCACCAAGGCCATCCCTCAAGTCCAGTTTGAGAAACTGTTCGAGCTGTTGGGCATGCGGTACGCCGGCAACTGGTTCTAGTGTAGACAGTGGGTACTTATTGCACCAACTACAGGCCTTAGTGCAAGTGAGAGATTGTTAGATATGTATGCCCTAGAGGCCTGTATTGTATAGGATGCTAGACATGTATATGTACAGAAACAATCTTTGCTCGAAATGATAATATGCTATCTGGTTTATCTTCATCTTAACGTGTGATGTGTTGTATTTCATATCTTTATATACATGTTGATGAAGCCCTTAGGATTATGCTTGACTACCGAGATTATGATGTAGATCATACTAGTAGGGCCTGAGCAGTCTATAAGCATATCCTTTAATAGCTCCTAGTTGAGGGTATATCGAGACAGGGTATCGATATTACCAGAGTAGACTAGTGTGTACGTTTCTTGACCCTAGGGGTGATGGTTGATCCCACAACCATTAGTGTTTGACATCAAAGATTGTACACAGGTGCTCATTGGAGAATGGGTACACCGAACAGGACTCACCGAGAACTCCTAGATGGTATATATACCTATTGTCAGATAGCAGTTCTCTGGTGACACTTGTACAGGTTAGTCTGTGGACCCGAGATCGTCATAGTGTCTTGTGTGATTCCCACTGTGCTTTGATTTCCTTCCTACCACAGCTCTACTGAGTCATGCAAACAGGTGGATTTTGGGTACAGTCCCGAATCACATGGAGGCAGTGAGCGATAGAAGGAGTTTCGTCTCTCCCGGTATAGGGAGTTGATGTCGCGCTATGCTTGATCAGCCATAACAGCAAATCTCTGGCCAGGGTTCTCGAGATTTACTGATAAAAGTTATCAGTAGTTTCTCGAACCTTTATGGGCCGTAAATCAACATGACTTATAAAGTTACTGGAGTCTGACATTTACCACCCCTAGACTTCATATGCAACGTATCAGACGAAGAAACCAGAATGTACGGTAAGTGTTGCTTACAGGCTCGTTAGGATTGTGATGAGTTCGCTTGTCGGCCACCTTTTCGTCATGTTCCTGGGTAGCCGTTACGCACAGCTAGTGTCGCTGACGTGCTTATGGTTAAACCCACTGCCGGCATACTGTCGAGTCTTTAGAGTCCCACACAGAGGGTTCCCTAGTTCAGGCAAAAGATGTAGAGGCCGTAAGTTGTTACGGCAGGGTTTCGATCATGTTGTGTAATTGTTACAGGAATAATGATCGGAAGGATAATACTGATAGGCTTTGGTTTAAGCCGGATACCGGTGTTATATTATTGGATTATTTATATTCGTATTTTTTGGAATTCGGATATGGGTATACTTATACGGCATACGGTGGAGGGGTATTCTTGTAATTGTTACAAGAATACCTTCTAGAAGGAGACACCTCATAAATGGGTTTTTATTTTGTGAAAATAAAACAATGAGGTGGAATTTGGAGAAAGTCTAAGCATGGATGAAGGAATGGCTAAATTCATTTTATATTCATTTGTAGTTACTATTGAAGCATAGTGTATTTTTTTTATTGCATGCTTCAATTATTTTCATTTGTGAGCCATATCATTTTTCCATACTTGATTTTTTCATTCATCACATTCACATTATCTCCTCATTATCTCCTTCTTCCTCCGCTTTGCTTTAACCTTCACATGAGTTGTGAATCAAAATCTTAGAGCAAAAAGATAATCCAATACTTGATCTCTACATCATCTAAGTGATCACTTCTAGCAAACTTGATCTCTTAGTTAAACTCTTGTGAAGAGTTTATAGCTTGTTCGATAGCTCTCGGGTGGATCGTTTTGGATCTTGAGGTGACCGGAGACCGAGCTCTTTGCGACCACAAGGAGCCTAGGAGTCGCATCCAAACAATGACCCGAAGGACCGGTTCCTAGGTATAACACTATCATAGTAGATTAGATCTCTAGATAGTATTGCTAGTTAAGGTTTAAGCATAAGATCTTGGTTTATGTGGGTGTTGCATGCAAGAATTTGTTTTGTTTATCGCTTCCGCCTCCTCACAAGTGTTGTGAGAGTGTGCAACATCCACTAACAGTAGGTTCGGTCAATACATCCATATTATTATCTTGATTGAGGCATTTCATTGGTCGCTACCAGGAGAGAGAGAAGGGTAATCACTTTGCGTGCACTCTTTGCATGATTAGATTGGTTATTTTATCTAATCAGGATGGCTCCCACTGTTTTTATCAAATCTTCCTTCAAACCCTAAAAGGTAAGATTAACCAGGATTAATTACACCCTACAGGTTCGCCAATCGTTCGGCCAGGGAGGTTTCCCGTGCTTTCGTATGGACCTAATTAAAATAAACCTCGTTTCCCTATAGGCATAACCCCGTTGACACCTTTCTAGACACCTACTAGATTAGCTAATTGTAAAGTGCAAAACTCTCTCAGGAGTAACTCTTACTCGCAGTGGGTATCGGGATCTAACTATCATATAGAAGGTATGCAATCTATTTGCAAATTTCAACACTTGAAATTCCCGATAATATTTTTACCCCTAACGTCCTATGACCTTGACTAAGGCTAACAAACCATAGGGCGTTAGTCAAGTTCAACCCGTTCGTTTCTTGATTGAATTAAACCCACCCGCACAACCCTTGACGCAGGCCAACAAAGTTGCATTACTACTTTAATCCAATCGCATCACATGCTACAGATAAGCACTAATTTAGCTACTGCACACTACGCCTTGACGCAGGCCAACAAACATAGCACGAATACTAAAATAGCACTTATATGAAATGACGGAAGGCTACGTAAGTTTTTAAGAAAACTATGGGCGTAATGAACTTGATATCATTGTAGAATCTAGTGATTTTGAAAAGGAGTGTTTTTAAGGTTTTTTCTAGTTTCGCCAAAGAAGTCACTCCCGGTGAAGGGATCTCGGCTCTTTCCTCATCGAATGAGGTGCTGGATATTCATGAATACCACTATGCAAAGCAAGAACTAGAGAAGCAATCAAAAGAAAAAACCGAGTGAGTTGTAGCATTTGCTAGTTTCACTAAATAGGTCACTCCCGGTGAAGGGATCTTGGCTCTTTCCTCATCGATTGAGGTGCTGGATATTCATCAAGGAATACCACTATGCAAATCAAAAACTAGAGCTACCCTTTTTAAAAGTTTGATTCTACAAGATCATTAGGTTTCTTTCTTTTCATTAATCTCATTAATGAATTCCCATCATTTAATATTTCCTAACATTACAGAAAAATGAAACGAAAATAGAACGTATGCTTATGCCATCCGCATTCGCCACTAGGCCCCATCATGCACCGTTAGATTACTTAACTACCGGCAGAGCGGGGGCTGGACTAGCACGGGTGCAAAACATAAGCAACGTTTATTATATATCATATATATAATATAACATTCATCTCATGCAGTTATATGATCACATCACGGAACTAAGCAGCAGAAGCAACATATGAAATATTGGATATACTAGGATTTCCGTATTTTAAATTTATCCAGTAATGTAAAACACGGATTCCATGGTCGTGATGAATAGCCAAACCCACATCCCATAGACCCCTACGAGAGCGGCAAGTAACCCTACCAATTCTAGAGTTAGGAGACCCGGTCTCAACTCCTTGAGATGGTCTCCAACTGGACCGTAGAACCCGGTTAACTGTGCACCCCGTCTTGGGTCTATCCTAATACGGAAAAGTAAATAATATACATCAGTGGTGACATCATCCTCAACCCGGATGTGCCCCCATAAAAGAATATTACATATAAATTTTACATGAATGAAAATTGAAAAACTCTCATCTCACATAAAACCCCCGGCTATTCAATCAAGACGATCCAATAAAACATATCAATGACACATAATATCACATATCATTAACGTAAGTAAATACGCGTATCCTAAATTCCGTTGACATATAGCAACGAGATTTGGGATACCCCACGTATTACACTTACGGTCACAGAAAAGAAATGTAAAACTGCAATAATTAGAATCCGCAATCCTTAGACATCATAAACCCGGAATACCTCATATTCCGAATTTCATGCCTAACCTATAAACCTTGCATTTTAGTCTCATATTAAAAACTCTTTTCAATAATTTAGTCGGGTAATTCAACAAGATTTCCGACTACTCGATCGAATACGCGTCGGAAACTATAGTAGATGGCCGCACCCCCGATGCCGTCAACCAAGTGTACTTAGGCGGAACACCATGGCCGTGAGCACCCGAGTAGATGCTATTAGCAACGGGGTTCTCCTACAGTCACTTGGTTGGGGCAATGGGGCGAGGCTATCTAGTAAAGTTATTCGGCGAGTATTCGCGTACGATACGCGATTGCAACGGAGTTTCGATCCGAATCGAAACTTCGTGGCAATCGATCTACCGAGACTAAAACGCTAGATTTATAAACACTAACTAGTTTTCACAAAACTAATTAAATGTGGATTCCAACTACTACATCCATATCAAACTAAACCCGAAACGACGTTAAATTATGAATACGAAACACTCCGCATTAGCCCCAATAGAACTGTTAACATCACATGCAAACTGGGCTAATCAAACATAACCATTAAACACAACTCCCAAAGATCAGAACCCCACAAAAATTTCAAGGGATAATGCTACAGTAAAACAGGTGAGATCGGGGATTTCACCAAAGTGGTCGGCCCAATTTTAGCCAAAATGCTTGAAATTTTTGTGGTGTTCTAGATTCATTATAAATAGCACTCTGCGGTTGTTTAAAAAAATTTCAAAGGCTCTGAAAAATTTGACAGAGAACAGGGTTTCATGGCGACTATTTTGGAGTTGTTTCGGTTTCGTAACTTATTTAATGTCGTCTAATCTTCTAGCTTTAGCTCTGATACCATGAAAGTCTATCCTAGCACCACCATGAGGTCCAAGTGACATCAAGCATGCCAAATTCAAATTTTTATAGGTGCTAAGCTAGACTAAATAAGATCGTTAACTAGATAATTAGGGTTTTATGTTTGATATCAACTAAACTAGAAGAAGTGAAAGATGGCTATACTCTCGTAGATCGAGTCCTTCACTTCACATGCTCCGTGTAGTAGTCCCGTGACTCCACTAGGCTCCACTTGAGGGTTTGTACGAGCTTCCTCCGAAGACCTTCATGCCGAAGATGATCCACGCGAAGTCCTTCCAACTCAAGCTACCTCTACACTAAACTCTTTGGTGTAGGAACCATGCTACACTCGATCGCTAGTCAAGTGTGGGATGGTGAAGTAGGGGATGTTAAAGCTCATAAGTTTGTGTTCAAGATTCATGGTTCACATCACATGTGAGGGTTAAAACTTGAACCATGACATTACGGAAGAAGAAGAAGCTAGAGAGCATGTGGGCAAAAATTGGGAGTAACTCAAGAAAATGTCTAAGTGTTGAATGAGCAAGTGAATGGCTAACCCCTTGACCTCACTCATTCAAGTGTGGAATTATTGCAATATAAAATTGCACCATGCTTGAATAGTGAGTCAAGATGAATAAACAATGAAAAAAGCCCATGCTTGCAACCATGCTCCCAAAGTCTTCCCATTTTCCACCTCATTTCTATTTTCATAAAGTAGAAATTTATGTCATTCTACATATATATATTTATATATATATATATAGATATATATTAATACATATAATAAAATATTTAGTGAGCTAATGATATTAGTTAAGATATAATATATCAAATATAATATATATCATATTATTAAATCAACACTTGATTTAATAATCCGGTTATATCACATATGACCGACTAATATCATTTATCTGTATATCACATTATCAAATCAACACATGATTCGACAATCTGGTTATATCACATATAACCGAACCGATAACAGATAACTGCCAGATTACAATACGGTATCACATACACGTATTTAATCTGGCCCACGCACATGTCGCATATGTGTCCTACTTCGTTTCGCGTGAACCAGGGAACTTCTGTGTGGGACTCTAAAGACTCGTCAATACGCCACCAATAGGTGATGATCACATCAGTCACCCACAAGCCGTCAACGGTACTAGCTGGACGTACCGGCGACCCGGGTATTGAGCGATATGAAGATCAACAAGAAAACTTGTCCATACTCTCCATGAAGCCTATCAGTAACACTACCGTACAATCCGGTCTCTTTGTCTGATACGTCGCATATCATGTTTAGGGGTGGTAAAGTCAGACCCTAGTAATGTGATAAGTCATGTCGATGTCTGGCCTATAACGGTTCGAGAAACTACTATAATTCTTATCAGTAAATCTCGGCAGCAGCCCTGGCCAGGGACTTCCAGTTATAGCCAATCGAGCATAGCGCAACACCAACCCCTAATACCGGGAGAGACAAAACCCCTCCTATCGCTCATTGCCTCCATGTGACTCGGGACTGTACCCAAAATCCACCTGTTTGCACAACTCCTCTTGAGCATGGTAGGGAGGAAATCAAAGCACAGTGAGAGCCACACAAAACTCTATGACGATCTCGGGTCTACATACTAACCTGTACCGGTGTCACCAAAGGACTGCTATCTGACGATAGGTATACTACCAACTAGGAGTCCTCGGCGAGTCCGTTCGGTGTACCCATTCTCCAATGAGCACCTGTGTACAATCTTTGATGTCATACACCAATGGTTGTAGGATCAACCATCACCCTCTAAGGGATAAGAAACATACACACTAGTCTACTCTGGAATATCGATGCCCTAGTCTCGATATATTCTCGACTAGGGACTGATTAAAGGATGTACTTTTGGACCATCCTGTGTTGGAGATGGTGCCCTCAAAGTCAATTATTGGATCGCAGGTACGTCATTACAATGATTGAGGCAGGACCTATACCGATATGACAGTCTTACTCAAGATGATAGTATGCTATCTGGTTTGTCTTTATCATCGTATACATGCTTTAGTTCACTATTGCATGATGATAGAACCCATAGGATTCTTGCTTGACTACCAGCAGTATGATGGCGATCATATACGTGGGAGCTGGGGTCTGTAAGCACATCCTTAAAGTGTCCCTAGTCGTAGGAGTTTCGAGACAGGGCGTCGATACTCCAGAGTAGACTAGTGTATACAGTCGAGACCCCGACGAGGGGCGGTGGCCAGTCTCACAAGCCGCTGGTGTCAGTTTGATCACCTAAGATGTATACAGGTGCTCATTGGGTTATGAGTACACCGGACAGGACTCGCCGGGAACATGCTAGTTGGTATTATACATATCGTCAGATAGCAGTTCCCTGGTGACATGTGTACAGGTTAGTTCATCGACCTGAGATCGTCATTTGTCTCATGTGAGTTCCCACTGTGCTTAGATTACTACCCTACCACGCTCAAAGGAGTTGTGCAAACAGGTTTTAGTTGGGTACAGTCCCGAGCCACATTGGAGGCAAGTGAGCGGATCGGCAGGGGATTCGTCTCTCCCGGTATTGGGGGTGAGATCGCGCTGTGTCTAGGAGAGCCATTACACAAAGCCCTCGGCCGAGGCAGGAGATTTACCGGTAGGTACTCCAGTAGTATCTCAGGGTGTTCTGGGCTACTCTCTGACACGACTTATACCGCTATTGGGGGTCTGACGTTACTAGCCCCCTAGGCCAGATATGCGATACTCATAAACGAACGGACCGGACTGTATGTATATTGTCACTGTTAGGCTCAGTAGGGTTTTTGGATGAGTTCGCTTGTCAGCTTCCCTTTCAATCAATACATAGGCAAACCGTTACATACAGCTTGTACCTCTGACGTGCTAGTGGTTATACCCAGTGCCAGTGTATTGATGAGTCATTAGAGTCCCCCACAGACACTTTCCCAAGTTCGGGCGAAACGTTGTAGAGGCCGTATGGGTTTATGGCAAGGTTCGGAAAAAGCACGTGCGTTTTCGCACGTGTCGTTTTTCGGACAGATAATACTGGTCGGCTTTGATTTAAGCCGGATCCGAGTATTATACTGTGTAGATATAATATCTTTGTCTCAGATGCATTTGTATTCGGTCGTAATACAAATGCGGGTATGTTTATACCATTACGGGGTTATCCTGAAATTCGTTTCAGGATCACTTTTGGAAGTTGCCATTTTCCAGTTTTCTATCAGCCGTATTTAACATTTGGTTAAATACGGATTTATCTTTTCTTGATGAGGTGAGTCAGTGTTCTAGAAGGTTCTAGAGAGGGTGATTAGGCTTGTGACTCACTTGTTCATTAATGGTGCATTTATTGTGTTCACACTTTGTGTTCACACTAGATATTTCTCTTATTGTCACCTCCCCCTCTCCTACACTCACCCCCCACTCCTATATAATGGCCGGCCCCTCCCCTCTCTCTCACACACTTGAAAAGAGATGGTTGTTGTTTGAAAATATTAAGGATTTTGGTTCATGGAAATTGATATACTCCATTTCTCATTTCGTATTGATCTAAAAGGCAACTTCATTAACCGTTCGTCCATAGCCTTGGACGTAACGAGACAAAGTGTTCTACTCATTCTCTACTGCATCTTGGTCGTCTCTTTTAGCAAACTTGATGATCGAGTTGCCTCGGTTCAGAGGCGGGAGCCCGTTTAAAGATCCGTCGACGTGGTGCCACCTGGACGACAAGACTGGAGATCGAGGAGATCGGAGCAGCCGCAACAAGCGTAGGATGATGGTTGAAGACCGAAGGACTCGGATCGTTCGGTATAACTTTTCTACCCACTTTGTAGTTTGTTAGTTTAGCTTTAATGGCAGATCCGGGTAATAGTACGCGATAGCGCCAGTTGTAAAAAGTTTTTGTTCCGCATTTGGCGTCTGTTAGACGGCCGGGGCGCTACCGTGGACTTACAGTGGTATCAGAGCCTAACCATTAAGCTATACTAACATGTGCTAACGCGTTTAAAATATCGATCGAACGGATTTTCAAAAATCGCAATTTTCCAAGTTCACAGTTTCTGTCGATTTTAAATGATGTCCTAAAATTATTTTGCATATCACAGAAGACCGAGCAGGTATTTCTAAGCACTCTGAGAAAATTTGGGCAAGTGATCCCTCATTACGACCGCGGAACCGCGGTCAAACCTAGGGTTTGACCGCGAAATCGCGGCCGTTCTGTGGGAGCAGTGCTCCAAATTTTCCAGAGAGCTTAATTTAGGGAAATTGTGGGTTTTGGTATAATTCGTTTGGGCCCATATTTTGTTACTGTACAGCAGTTGTTTGTGGGGCCCACTTTGGGATTTTTTGTCGATCGAAATTTAAACGTGTTAGTTTACAGTACTTACTTTACATCTCCGACCGGGAATGTCATTTGATCGGTAAACCGCATCTAATTGCTATAGTTCTTTTAGACGGGTTTGTGAACGTGACATTCGCGTTGATGTTCTGTGTTGTGCTGTAATGTTGCGGATTTGTCGTGGTGGATAGCAGGGTGCAATGATAGTGCAGTTTGGATTTATTTGTACATTTGATATTGCGGGGTGAGCATCCAACTTGTGGACTGCCGTCACTGCCTGTTGTATAATATTCTTTTGGGGCACGACCGGATTGAGGTCGATGTACCCGTTGTATATATTTTTATTTCTGTACTAGGTTTATCCCGCGGAGGAGTGCACGGATAGCCGGGTTCTGGAGGGCAACGGGTCCGCATCTCATGGCTTTAAGAGGCAGAGGGGCCTCACTCTAGAATTGGCAGACTATTCGCCGCACTCGTAGGGGGTACAGGTTGACCCAAGGAGGGGTGCTCAATTTACCGGATTTCGTGAAGTGCCGGGTGTTCCATTCACTATGCTGTGGGGGACTACCTCGCTTCAGGTTTTGGCGGGTAACTTGCCGCACCCGTAGGGGTCTAGGTTTCATTGCACAGGCTATCCACACGACCAGGGGAACGTCAGGTTTCAGCAGCGGCTCTGTGAAACCCGGGGATCCCAGATTATCTGTATTGTTCTGTGATGCTTATTACTTTTCTGTAATATTGCATATTATCACGCCTGGAGCGATTATTGTATATTGGTATATATACTATTAGATGTTGTATATGTTTTACACCCGCGCTAGTCCAGCCCCCGCTCTGTCGTTAGTTAAGTAACCTAACGGGTGATGACGGGACCCAGTGGCGAATGCGGATGGCATATACGTACATTTTATTTTCGTTCTTTTCTGGTGTGATTGATTGATGGGACTGCGTTGATTCTTATCAATGCAAAAATAAAACAAACCTATATTTGATGTTGTTGGAACAAATTTTAAAAGTGTTATTACAAAGACATTTCCTTTTGTTATGCATAGTGATATTCAGTTGGAATATCCCGTACCTCATTCCACGAGGCAAGGGTTGATATCCCTTCACCGGGAAAAACCCCTTGGGCAGAAGTTTACGTCAGGGTAATAACTTTAATATAGTCGATTACAAGTTGCTTTGCATCGCAGTATTCAGTTGGAATATCCTGCACCTCATTCCTCGAGGAAAGAGCCGAGATCCCTTCACCGGGAGTGACCTCTTTAGCAAAGGTTTTTCGTCACTATATTTTTATAAAAAGCTATCAGGTTCCTTCAACGAGATCAAGTTCATTACGTTAAAGGTTTTTCGCCAAAAACCAGCCGTAGCCCTCCGTCATTTCTTTTGGGTATTCAGTAGTATTCAAGCTACGTATTTTGACCAACGCCAAGGCATAGTGTTTGGTAGCTGCTGGGTATTCATCTGTTGCATAGATAGATGAGTTGGTTTGGGACAATCGTTCTGTCATACCTGGCCAACGTCAGGGGCATGTGCGGGTGGGTTCAAATTGACCTGGACAATGACGGGTAGAACTTGGCATGTGACTTATGATATTTTGACCAACGCCAAGGTCATAAGAGCATGGGGCAAAAATCACATCGGGAGTTTCAAACATAAAGCAAACTTGCCAGGCATGCGCATACCTTCTGGAGTGTGATAACTTGAGTGGCTTCCATTAAGTTATCATGCGATGATAGTTGGATCCCGATTCTCACTGATGAGTTGGTTTACTCTTTGGGTGATCCCGACTAATTCTTCTTTCAGGTTTGGAGGAGAATTTGAGATTACAGTGGGAGGTTTCCTGATTAGATAAAGTAATAACCATTCTGATCTAGGTTAGAGTGCACACAGAGTGTTTCTTTTCTCTCTTTGGTAGCGACCTTTGACCGACCCTAGACTATGACTCAGTGACCAAAGTTGACCGAACCTTCTTAAAATACTGGCTTTTGAATTGTCTTAGTTGCATAAGTCATTGCCGCTCCTTCTTTTACCCTTTGCATTTCTCAGAACACCCCGTATTACTACGGATATCCACTTCCATTGGATAGATCCATCGTATGGTTATATACAAACTCGAAGGTACTTCTTCGAGGATGGATCCAGGTTCAGGAGAAATTGAATTAGTTTATTCAGTTGTCTTTTTATTATCACCTTCTCTCAGGTTGTGAGGGCTCCTTAGTCTAGGAGAGTACACCTATTACGCTTATTGGATTGTCTTATTCCAAACCATAGGCAGGTGCCGAAAGGTAGGGAATGAAGAAAACCAATTAGCCTAACTAGGGTGTGCAGAAGGTGACATATAAAGACAAGATAAAGGGATTAGAAAGAGGGCAAAGTAAATTGCGACTGTTATCATTCACGACCAAAACCGCGTACTTCATCGCTACTCCTATTTCACCTTTGCTTTTTCCCCAGTTCGGGAGAAATAGAATAAGGTATTATTCAGATTGTCTTTTATCATCACCTTCTCTCAAGTTGCGAGTACTCCTAGGATTATGAGGGTACACCTATTATGCTTACTGGACAGTCTTCTTCCAAACCATAGGCTGGTGCCGAACGGTAGGGAAGGAAGAAAACCATTTAGCCTAACGATGGTGTACAGAAGGTAACGACTAAAGACAAATAAAGGGATTTGGAGAGATGGCAAAGAAATATACGGTTACAGTCATGAATAGGATTATGGAAGAGGCATTACTAGGAATACCAGGATACCCTTACGAAACATTTTCATGTTTCAGTTACACTGTGCATTATTAAAAGAAAACTGATTTCCCGATTAGATACTTACTCCAGGGTATGTATTTACCAGGTTTCATTTTGCATATCTGTATAGTTTTACAGATGATGAGTGGGAGTAAGTTATTAGGAATTAGGTGATCATCCTCATTATATCGGAATTCGTTGTAATTGGTGATATTTGAGGAAATCACCTGGGTACAGTTTTCAACCTACGATGCACAGGTTTTGAGTTATTCAAACTCAGCGGACTTATACAGAGTATTGTATGTTGTCCAGTGTCCGTCAGGACAAAGGGGTAGGTCCTCGTACTGTGTTCTGTTTACTTATGACTTCTCTAGTTTTTAGACAAGTGTTTCGTAGAAATTCAAAGTCTAAGTTTTGAGAAGTTGTGGATATAAGAATAAAGTAGAGAACCAAGTATCGCAAGTATCAGGATTCTTCAAAGAGATCGAAGATGTAGATACTTGTGATTGGTATTCAGTTAATAGTAATGGTTTTGAGAAACTTGTTTCTCTTTCAGGTTACTCATAATTGGATGGATTCCTAAGTTGAGTAATGCTGATTAGCCTTTTTCCATTAAGTTGTTATGCACTGGAGACAGCTGCATGATTAGAATCTGGTTCCAATTAAATTAGTGTCTCTATTTCTATATTGTATATAGAATGGTTCATATCTTAACGATGTTAAGATAAGGGGAGTTGTCCAGCTTATGCTTAAAACCAGACACTGGGTAACTCAAGGCACGTTTCTGTAATGGTTGTTTGTGGGTTGACCCTGGCTTTGACGAGGGTTGACATTTCTACCATCTGGAAGATCAATAGTGATATTGTTCTTGACTCGCCACAGTTTTATTAAAATGGACTTTTCAGAAAACAGTAGTGGGAGTATGGTAGAACTGGAAGTGATTCCAGAACCGCAAACGATTACGGAAAATTTAATAGGACCTATATATTCAATCAGTTTTGACATTCCAATAGCCACTCCGCAGAAATGGTGGGTAACCTCAGACACCCGAGAGGTACTCCGGTAGCCTCAAGGACAGTAACAGGGAGGTTCCTGTTTACCCAGACTTGACACTACTGTTGTTCCAGACTGTGAAACCCGGCAAGAGAATAAGTATAACGTCGTTCTAAACTAGCTTTAGAAGTGTACGTATATATTATTCTGCCAGAGGGTTGTCATAGTCAGTGGGAGCAGCGGAAGCATAGTGGGCAAGTAGCTTATATCTATTTATAGACTTAAGCAGATATAGCAGAGATAAGATCATCTAATTTTGATGTGAAAGTCATAGGTTTGACTTCATCAGAATAGGGGATGGATCTGTTAAGAAGGTAGTAGGGTGTGATGTCCTGGTATTTGGATGACATACACAGAGTAGGAAGTAAAATTCCTATACTACGATCGGTTGTACTGTGGTTGTTACACAGTTGTTTCTCCAGACAGGATATGGATATAATATCAGACATTCTGGTTACTATATCAATGGTATTAGATCTAGATTTGGGTAGTTTCCCAATATGGGTACTTTGACAGTATTCTAATGGTATTTAGAATAGATGACTCCTGGCATGGTAGTGTACCTGCAGGTGATGGAGTCACCCTCTCTAAAGGTGTCTTATAGACTAAAGGAGATAGGGATGTGCATGATTGGCAGATCACTTGCTTAGGCAATTGAGTCAATCATGAGATATCAAGTACCACACCAGATGTAGTTTTTGCACTTGATACGATAAGTTTATATTAATCCAATCCTGAAGAAACATAAGGAAGCAGTTTTAGAACATAAGATGCATGTTCTACGGATTTGATGACGGCAGCCTCCTTCCGGAGACGGTTATCATTCCAGGCTTCCAAGGTGACATGGATAACAGAGTGATTGTCAGAATTATAGTTTCCCTCTGACGAGGGACAGTATTGTGGACAGGTGGTCCAAGAGGATACTGTGGGAGGCAAGGTGCTGGAAACTGATTAGGTTCAGTTATCGATACAGTCTAAGAAGTTTGAATTTGGAGTTCATTTATGAACTAGGTCCCATCAGATATTCAGACATATTCTAAGACAGGTATTACTCTATTCGGGAGACGGCTTTCCCCGCGAACTTGAGATTTAGAGAGACATAGAAAGAAACATCAGGACGGATCCACTCACTGAGGCTATTTCTCGAACACAAGAGTTTTACAAACTAGCTTTGTGAAACTGATTAGTAGAGGAGTTGGATATTCGGTATCACACGGGCTGTGAGTATGCGACATCGCAATAATTAGCCTTAAGTGTAAATGGGAGATTGTTGGAGATGGTGCCCTCAAAGTCAATTATTGGATCGCAGGTACGTGATTACAATGATTGAGGCGGGACCTATACCAATATGACAGTCTTACTCAAGATGATAGTATGCTTTCTGGTTTGTCTTTATCATCGTATACATGCTTTAGTTCACTATTGCATGATGATAGAGCCCATAGGATTCTTGCTTGACTACCAGCAGTATGATGGCGATCATATACGTGGGAGCTGGGGTCTGTAAGCACATCCTTAAAGTGTCCCTAGTCGTAGGAGTTTCGAGACAGGGCGTCGATACTCCAGAGTAGACTAGTGTATACAGTCGAGACCCCGACGAGGGGCGGTGGCCGGTCTCACAAGCCGCTGGTGTCAGTTTGATCACCTAAGTGTTGGAGATAGTGTCCTCAGAGTCAATTATTAGGTCACAGGTACGTGATTGCAATGATTGATGGAGGACCTATCCCGGTAGGACAGTCTTACTCGAGATGATAGTATGCTATCTGGTTTACCTTTATCATCGTGTACTGTTTTAAGTGACCTGACACGTCGCTATTACACGTTGATAGAGCCCCTAGGATTCTTGCTTGACCACCAGCAGTATGAGGGCGATCATATAAGTGGGAGCTGGGGGTCTATAAGCATATCCTTAAAAGGTCCCTAGTCGTGTGAGTTTCGAGACAGGGCATCGATACTCCAGAGTAGACTAGTGTATACAGTCGAGACCCCGACGAGGGGCGGTGGCCGGTCTCACAAGCCACTGGTGTCAGTTGGATCACCTAAGATGTATACAGGTGCTCATTGGGTTATGAGTACACCGGACAGGACTCGCCGGGAACATGCTAGTTGGTCATATACCAGACGTCAGATGGCAGTTCCCTGGTGACATGTATGCAGGTTAGTTCATCGACCTGGGGATCGTCATTTGTCTCGTGTGAGTTCCCACTGTACTTTGATTACTACCCTACCACGGCTCAAAGGAGTCGTGCAAACAGGTTTTAGTTGGGTACAGTCCCGAGCCACATGGAGGCAGTGAGCGTATCTTCAGGGGTTCGTCTCTCCCGGTATTGGGGGTGAGGTCGTGCTGTGTCTAGGAGAGCCATTACACGAAGCCCTCGGCCGAGGCAAGGAGATTTACTGGTAGGTATTCCAGTAGTATCTCAGGGTGTTCTGGGCTACACTCCGACACGACTTGTACCGCTTTTGGGGGTCTGACTTTTACCAACCCCCTAGGCCCGCCATGCGATGCTCATAGACGAACGGACCGGACTGTACGGATATTGTCACTGACAGGCTCAGTAGGGTTGTCAGGCTGAGTTCGCTCACAGACATCCCTTTTAGTCAGTACCTGGTAGCCCGTTACGTATTGGCTTATACCTCTGACGTGCTAGTGGTTAAATCCACAACCAAGGTGTTGACGAGTCTTTAGAGTCCCCCACATTCTGTTACTCAGCTTTCGGGCGAAAGGTTGTAGAGGCCGTATGGAGATATGGCAAGGTCCGATCAGATACGTGCGGTATTGCACGGATCAGGATCGGACAGTTTGTACTACAGGCCGTATGGATATATGGCAGGGTTCGACCAGATACGTGCGGTATTGCACGGATCAGGATCGAACGGATATTACTAGCCGGTTTTGGTATAAGCCGGATTCTAGTATAGTACAGTGGAGATTTTGTCTCATTGCATTTGTATTTCGGTCGGAATACAAATGCGGGTGTGTATGCACAGTATCGGGGTTTTCCTGTAATTTATTACGGGACCAGTTTTCTGGAGTTGCCAGTTTGCTTTCCGTTTCGGCCGATTTCCATTGTTCCGTTCATTGGCCGAAGATTGGTGGAGGAGGGCTTATTTGCATTGTTGCAAATAGGCATTTGTGGAGGGGGTCTTTGCATTATTTGTATCATGATGGTTTCATGATGGAGCCCATCCTTTGACTCTTTCTTTTCCATCATGGTTTGACTTGTGGGGATATGATGAGAGTTGATTAGGTTTTGGAGTGTTAGATTTGTTTTGTGATCATTCCTTTTCATGATCACTTCACACTCTCCCTTGGATGATGGATCCACCCACCCCTTGACTTTATTTCTCTCTCTCCATTTTCTTGCATGGCCGGCCACAAGTGAGGAGGGGGTCTTTTTCTTTGGGTGAGGGGAAAATGTTATTCTCATTTCTTTGCATGCTACATTTTTCCCCACCTCTCTCCAAGTTCTTTTTCCTCCACCACAAAGGCATCTCCATGAACCCCAAAATGAGACTTGTACACTACATTCTACAGCAAACCTTGGGCACGTCGAGTAGCCGGCTTCGTGCCCGAGTTGCCTCGGCATTGAGGTGGGAGCCCGTAAAAGAAGTAGGCGATGTGGTGCACTTCCGGCGACGAGGAGGAGACGGGACATTCCGCAGGAGATCGGGACGATGACGAGAAGACCGGAGGACTTGGATCGTCGGTATATCTCTATTCCCTTTCTTGTAGTAAGCTAGGACTAATTAATGGTTCGATCCGGGTATTAGTGCGCGGCGGTTTGCCAGTTCAAGAAAAATTAAAGTTTATCACCGCTTCCGCATTTGGCCGTCGGATTGACGGCCGGGGCGCCGCCGTGCACTTACACTAAGATGTATACAGGTGCTCATTGGGTTATGAGTACACCGGACAGGACTCGCCGGGAACATGCTAGTTGGTATTATACATATCGTCAGATAGCAGTTCCCTGGTGACATGTGTACAGGTTAGTTCATCGACCTGAGATCGTCATTTGTCTCATGTGAGTTCCCACTGTGCTTAGATTACTACCCTACCACGCTCAAAGGAGTTGTGCAAACAGGTTTTAGTTGGGTACAGTCCCGAGCCACATTGGAGGCAAGTGAGCGGATCGGCAGGGGATTCGTCTCTCCCGGTATTGGGGGTGAGATCGCGCTGTGTCTAGGAGAGCCATTACACAAAGCCCTCGGCCGAGGCAGGAGATTTACCGGTAGGTACTCCAGTAGTATCTCAGGGTGTTCTGGGCTACTCTCTGACACGACTTATACCGCTATTGGGGGTCTGACGTTACTAGCCCCCTAGGCCAGATATGCGATACTCATAAACGAACGGACCGGACTGTATGTATATTGTCACTGTTAGGCTCAGTAGGGTTTTTGGATGAGTTCGCTTGTCAGCTTCCCTTTCAATCAATACATAGGCAAACCGTTACGTACAGCTTGTACCTCTGACGTGCTAGTGGTTATACCCAGTGCCAGTGTGTTGATGAGTCATTAGAGTCCCCCACAGACACTTTCCCAAGTTCGGGCGAAACGTTGTAGAGGCCGTATGGGTTTATGGCAAGGTTCGGAAAAAGCACGTGCGTTTTCGCACGTGTTGTTTTTCGGACAGATAATACTGGTCGGCTTTGGTTTAAGCCGGATCCGAGTATTATACTGTGTAGATATAATATCTTTGTCTCAGATGCATTTGTATTTGGTCGTAATACAAATGCGGGTATGTTTATACCATTACGGGGTTATCCTGAAATTCGTTTCAGAATCACTTTTGGAAGTTGCCAGTTTCCAGTTTTCTATCAGCCGTATTTAACATTTGGCTAAATACGGATTTATCTTTTCTTGATGAGGTGAGTCAGTGTTCTAGAAGGTTCTAGAGAGGGTGATTAGGCTTGTGACTCACTTGTTCATTAATGGTGCATTTATTGTGTTCACACTTTGTGTTCACACTAGATATTTCTCTTATTGTCACCTCCCCCTCTCCTACACTCACCCCCCCCACTCCTATATAATGGCCGGCCCCTCCCCTCTCTCTCACAGACTTGAAAAGAGATGGTTGTTGTTTGAAAAGATTAAGGATTTTGGTTCATGGAAATTGATATACTCCATTTCTCATTTCATATCGATCCAAAAGGCAACTTCATTAACCGTTCGTCCATAGCCTTGGACGTAACGAGACAAAGTGTTCTACTCATTCTCTACTTCATCTTGGTCGTCTCTTTTAGCAAACTTGACGATCGAGTTGCCTCGGTTCAGAGGCGGGAGCCCGTTTAAAGACCCGTCGACGTGGTGCCACCTGGACCACAAGACTGGAGATCGAGGAGATCGGAGCAGCCACAACAAGCGTGGGATGATGGTTGAAGACCGAAGGACTCGGATCGTTCGGTATAACCTTTCTACCCACTTTGTAGTTTGTTAGTTTAGCTTTAATGGCAGATCCGGGTAATAGTACGCGATAGCGCCAGTTGTAAAAAGTTTTTGTTCCGCATTTGACGTCTGTTAGACGGCCGGGGCGCTACCGTGGACTTACACCCTGGCCCCATTAGTATGATCTTATCATAATCCTGGTAGTCAAGTACATATCCTAAGTGCTTTATCAACATGTAAGAGACAGACAGTATAAATACCAGTCTACATGTTAAGATAAAGGTAACCTGATAGCATACTATCATGTTGAACAAGAAAGTCCTCTATATATATGTCTAAGCATCCACAATATGAACAATAATGGCCTCTTGGGCATACATATTCCTAACAATGCCGATGTGTGTCCTATAACGGTACGAGAAACTACTGATAACACTTACCAGTAAATCTCATCAACAGCCCTGGCCAGGGACTTCCTGTTATAGCCAATCGAGCATAGCGCAATATCAACTACCTATACCGGAAGAGACGAAACCCCTCCTATTGCTCATTGCCTCCATGTGACTCGGGACTGTACCCAAAATCCACCTGTTTGCACGACTCCTTTGAGCCATGGTAGGGGGAAATTAAAGCATAGTGGGAACCACACAAGTCTCTATGATGATCTCGGGTCTTCAGACTAACCTGAACTAGTGTTACCAGAGAACTGCTATCAGACGTTAGGTATAGTACCATCTAGGAGTTCTCGGCGAGTCCTGTTCGGTGTACCCATTCTCTAATGAGCACCTGTGTACAATCTTTGATGTCAAACACCAATGGCTATGGGATCAACCATCGCCGCCATACAGGGTCAAGAAACGTACACACTAGTCTACTCTGGAATATCGATGCCCTGTCTCGATATACCCGCGATTAGGAACAATTAAAGGATGTGCTTGTGAACTACCCAGGTCCCAATAGTATGATCCACATCATAGTCCTAGTAGTCAAGCCAACACCCTAAGGGCTTTATCAACATGTATCAGAGAGACAGTATAATAATACAAGTGTACATGTTAAGACAAAGAGCAACCAGATAGCATACTATCATGTCGAGTAAGAAAGTCCTCTATATATATGTCCAAACATCCACTATAATATACATCAATATACAATAATGGCCTCTAAGGTATACATATTCCTAACAATCTCCTACTTGCACTAAGGCCGGTTGTTGTAGTATCCCATACCCAACATCCCAAATAGTCTTTCAAACTACATCTGGGGGAGGGCCTTCTTGAGTGAATCCGCTACGTTGTCCTTTGTGTCAACTCTCCTGACCTCGATCTCCCGTCAATCTACTATCTCCGAGATCAAATGATACCGCCTAAGAATATACTGGATCTCTGATGGGACCGGGGTTCCTTGGCTAAAGCCACAGCTCTACTGTTATTATAATACACAGGTATTGGATTCTCAATGGATGGAACCACACCAAGTTCAGCAATGAACTTCTTCATCCAAACAGCCTCTTAGGCAGCATCGTTGGCAGCGATGTATTCAACCTCCATCGTTGAGTCTGCTACGGTATCTTGCTTGGAACTCTTCCAATATACCACCCCTCCATTGAGGGTGAAGACAAAACCCGAGACCGACTTACTGTCGTCCGTATCACTCTGGAAGCTCGAATCGGTAAAGGACTCCACCTGGAATTCACCTTTACCATACACCAAGAACATTTCTTTAGTCCTTCTCAAGTACTTAACAATGTGCTTCGCAGCTGTCCAGTGTTTCTCCCCATGATCTGATTGATACCTACTCACTACACCTAGCGAGTAAGCTACATCCGGTCTGGTACACAACATCGCATACATGATTGACCCGACTGCCAAAGCATAGGGTATCCCTTGCATGCGAGCCCTCTCCAAATCAGTCTTGGGAGACATCTCTTTGGAGAGAGTGATTCCTGAACAAGCGGGTAAATTACCACGCTTAGAATCTTCTATACTAAACCTCTTTAGTATGGTGTCAATATACCTAGATTGGGACAATCCCAACATCCGTTTAGATCTATCTCTATAGATCTTTATCCCCAGGATATATGAGGCATCACCTAGATCTTTCATGGAGAACTTGTGTGATAAGAGCTTGACCGAGTGTAGCATAGGAACATCATTTCATATCAAGAGTATGCCATCCACGTACAATACGAGAAAGACAACCTTACTCTCTACAACCTTCTTGTATATACAAGGTTCATTTACGTTTTTTATGAAGTCAAACTCTTTGATAGCTTCATCGAAATAGATGTTCCAACTCCGCGATGCTTGCTTTAATCCGTAGATTGATTTAAGCAGCTTGCACACGCTTCCGCTGCTTCCGCTGTCTATGAAGCCCTCTGGCTGTGTCATGTACACGCTCTCTTCTAAATCGCCATTTAGAAAAGTGGCCTTGACGTCCATCTGCCAGATTTCGCAGTCATGGTATGCAGCAATGGCAAGTAGGATCATGATGGACTTAAGCATGGCAACAGGAGAAAAGGTCTCATCATAATCGACACCAAGTCATTGACGAAAACCTTTTGCTACAAGTCTAGCTTTGAAAGTCTCAAATTTTCAATCTACACCAATTTTCTTCTTAAAGATCCATTTGCACCTGATGGGTTTTACCCCTTCAGGAGAAACTTCCAAAGTCCATACTTTGTTTGTGTACATGGATTCCATCTCAGATCTCATAGCATCCAGCCATTTCACAGAGTCCCCACTTGTGATGGCCTGTTAGAAACTAGTTGGGTCATCATCTTCCATGATGCAATCCTCGCTCCCACCGTCTATGAGAAAACCGTAGTATCTCTCAGGTGGGTGAGGAACCCTACTAGATCTGCGGAGTGGCTGAGGTTCGTCGGGGACTATTGAATCCTCCGGTTCTACCAAATTGTCAGTTATAATTTGTGTAGCTGGAACTTCTTCTAGTTCTACCTCATTGCCACTAATTTCTTTCACAAGAAATTCCTTTTCTAAAAAGGTGGCATATTGAGAAACAAACACCTTTTGTTCCTCAGTGTGGTAGAAGATATATCCATATGAATCTTTTGGATATCCCACAAACTTGCACAAAACAGACCTTGCCTTAAGCTTGTCCGGATTCTGCTTTTTAACATAGTCCGGACAACCCCATATCTTAACTCGTTTAAGAAATAGTCTCTTCCCATTCCATATCTCATATGAAGTTGTAGGCACGGATTTGGTCGGAATCCTATTCAATAGGTATGTAGTTATCTCAAGTGCATATCCCTAAAAGGAAATAGGTATCTCAACAATACTCATCATAGAGCGCACCATATCTAATAGGGTGCGATTCCTCCGCTCCGTTCTACTGTGGTTTATACGGAGGAGTAAGCTGAGAGAGAATCCCATTCTCTTTTAAATAGTCACGGAATTCCGTACTCAAGTATTCTCCTCCTCGATCGGATCGTAGAATTTAATACTTTTACCCATCTGGTTCTCAACTTCGTACTTATATTCCTTGAATTTCTCAAAAGTTTCAGATTTGTGTTTCATTAGGAACACATGTCCGAATCTTAAGAGATCATCGGTGAATGTGAAGTATGAGGAACCATTCCTGGCATGTGTAGATATAGGACCGCATACATCACTATGTATCATCCCAAGAGTTCAATAGCTCTTTCTCCGTGTCCAATAAACGGAGTTTTGGTCATTTTGCCTTTGAGACATGACTGACAAGTTTCATAAGATGTAAATTCAAACTGATTTAAATATGCATCTTTATGTAACTTAGCTAGTCTTGTCGCATTGATATGACCTAGTCTACAATGCTATAAGAAGGCTTCGTTCATTTCTGAACTTTTCCTCTTGTGTGTGTTCTGTACGTTTAAAACTGTCGTTTGATTTAGAACGTATATACCGTTACATAACGTACCAAACCCAATCAACACTTGATTTAGGAAAATGTTTATAACATTATCCTCTAATGGGAAGTTATATCCTTCTTTATGCAACAAAGAAACTGATATAATATTGCACATCATATTTGGTACGTAAGTTCAGAATCAATGTATTACCATTTGGTAATATAAGGTGATATTCGCCAACTACTTTGGCTGCAACAATTGCTCCATTCCCTACTTTTAGAGACATATCACCATTTCCCAGTTCTCTACCTCTCTTTAGCCCATGTAACAAATTACATACGTGGGATCCTGATCTGGTATACAATACCCAGGACGTAGACCAAACTGAGAAACAGTTCTCGGTTATGAACACACCCAAAGAAGATGCATCAACATGCTTATTCTTCATTTGGGTGGCGTGGGAATCCTGATATTCTCCTATTCCTTACTCAGACTTATGACAATCATAAGAAAAATCGGAGCCAACGTTCCCCAGCTCAGTATAATAAGCGGGTTCGGTCAATACATCCATATTATTATCTTGATTAAGGCGTTTCATTGGTCGCTACCTGGAGAGAGAGAGAAGGAAACGCATTAGCGTGCACTCTTTACAAGATTTGATTGGTTATTATCTTATCTAATCAGGATGGCTCCCACTGTTTTTATCAAATCTTCCTTCAAACTCTAAAAGGTAAGATTAGCCAGGATTAATTATACCCTACAAGTTCGCCAATCGGTCAACCAGGAAAGTATTGGTACTCCGAGGGAGTCTCCCGATGCTTTCGCATGAAACTAATTAAATAACCTCATTTCTGCAGGGGCATAACCCCGTTAACACCTTTCTTAGACACCTACTGGATCGGCTAATTGTAAAGTGGAAAACTCTCCCAGGAGTAACTCTTACTCGCAGTGGGTATCGGGATCCAACTATCTCATAGAAGGTATGCAATCTCATTACAAATTTCAACACTTGAAATTCCAAAAATCTGTTTTTACCCCTAGCTACTTATGACCTTAACTATGGTCAAAAAATCATAAGTGTTATCCAAGTTCAACCCGTCATTTCATGATTGAATTAAACCCACCCGTACGACCCTTAAATATGGTCAACAAAGCTGTACGACTATCTTAATCTAGTCGCATCACATGCGGCAGATAAGCACTAATCAGTTATCGCACACTACACCTTGACTATGGTCAACAAACACAGCACGAATACTAAATAGCACTTATCTGAAATGACGGAGGACTACGACTGGTTTTGAAGAAAACCTTTAACGTAATGAACTTGATATCGTTGTAGAATCTAGTGCTTTGAAAAGGAGTGTTTTTTGTAGCTTTTGCTAGTTTCGCTAAAGAGGTCACTCCCGGTAAAGGGATCTCGGCTCTTTCCTCATCGAATGAGGTGCTGGATATTTATCAAAGAATATCACTATGCAAAGCAAGAACTGGAGAAGCTATTAAAACAAAACCGGGCAGATTGTAGCATTTGCTAGTTTTGCTAAAGAGGTCACTCCCAGTGAAGGGAACTCGGCTCTTTTCTCATCGAATGAGGTGCTAGATATTCATCAAGGAATACCACTATGCAAAGTAAGAACAAGAGCTACCTTTTAAAGATTTTGATTCTACAACATCTTTAAGTTTCTTTTCTTTTCATTAATCTCATTAATGAAGTCCTATTATTTATTTTTCCCTAAACATCATAGAAAAGAAACGAAAATAAAACATACGCTTATGCAATCCGCATTCGCCATGGGGACCCGTCATGCACCGTTAGGTTACTTAACTAACGGCAGAGCGGGAGCTGGACTAGCGCCGGTGTAAAACATAAACAACGTTTATTATATATCATATATATAATATAACATTCGTCTCACGCGGTTATATGATCACATCACAGAACCAAGCAGCAGAAGTCAACATATGAAATATTGGATATAATAAGAGGTCCGTGTTTTAAATTCAGCCAGTAATGAAAAACACGGATTCCATGGTCGTGATGAATAGCCAAACCCACATTCCTAGACCCCTATGAGAGCGGCAAGCAACCCTGCCAATTCTAGAGTTAGGAGACCCAGTCTCGACTCCTCGAGATGGTCTCCTACTGGACTCCAGACCCCGGTTGCTTGTGCTCCCCGTCTTGATTCTATCCTAATGCGGAAAAGTAAATAATATACATCAATGGTGACATCATCATCAATCCGAAAGTGTCTCAATAAAAGAATATTACATACATTTTTACATGAATGAAAATTAAAAAACTCTCATCTCACGCAAAAAAAACCCGGCTATTCAATCACAACGATCCAATATAACATATCACAACAACACATAACATCACATGTCATCAACATAAGTAAATATGTGTATCCAAAATTTCGTTGATATAAAGCAATGAGATCGGGGATACACCACATATTACACTTACTGTCGCAGAAAAGAAATGAAAACTACAATATTTAGAATCCGCAAATACCTTAGACATCATAAACCTGGAATATCTCATATTCCGAATTTCATGCTTAACACATAAACCTTATATTTTAGTCTCAAATTGAAAACTCTTTTCAATAAGCTGTCGGATAATTCAACATGATTCCCGACTAAGTGATCGCGTACTATACGCGATTGCGACGGAGTTTTGATCCGAATCAAAACTCCATGGCAATCGATCAAACGAGACTAAACGGCTAAATTTACAATATACTAACTAGTTTTCACAAAACTAATAATTGTGGATTCCAAATATTGTATCACATATTATTATAATCTATACAACGCTAAACATTTCGATCGATTTAACAAACACACACAAATCCAGAGACCTCAACAACTTGAGTCTCAATAAAAACATCCAGAAAGTGTCAAATAAGTTACTGGAGCAGCACAAGAAAGATGATACCACAACACCACAAAGTGGTGGCGGAACCGCGGCTAAACTAGAGGTTTAGCCGCGGTTCTGCGGCGCTTTGGTAGAGTTGGCTCCTCAAATTTCTTGGGGCTCCACTAAATTCCCTGCACGATTTTCTGCATATTTTAAAATTTCAACTTTTGAAAAATCGATAGAAACTTGATAAATTTTGGGTTTCGAAGTTCGATCGAACACTTTAAGGTCGTAAAGACTTTCCCTAATCTTCTAGCTTGGCTCTGATACCATGAAAGTCTACCCTAACACCACCATGCAGTCAAAACCGGCATCTGCAGGAGATAGTGCCCTCAGAGTCAATTATTGGATCACAGGCACGTGATTGCAATGATTGAGGGGAGGACCTGTCCCAGTAGGACAGTCCTACTCAAGATGATAGTATGCTAACTGGTTTATCTTTATCATCGTGTACTGCTTTAGGTGACCTTACGAGTCGCTATTACACGTTGATAGAGCCCCTAGGATTCTTGCTTAACTACCAGCAGTATGAGGGCGATCATATACGTGGGAGCTGGGGTCTATAAGCACATCCTTAAAAGGTCCCTAGTCATGGGAGTTTCGAGACAGGGCATCGATTCTCCAAAGTAGACTAGTGTATACAGTCGAGACCACGACGAGGGGCGGTGGCCGGTCTCACAAGCCACTGGTGTCAGTTGGTTCACCTAAGATGTATACAGGTGCTCATTGGGTTATGAGTACACCGGACAGGACTCGCCGGGAACCTGCTAGTTGGGATTATACCTGATGTCAGATAGCAGTTCCCTGGTGACATGTATACAGGTTAGTTCATCGACCTGAGATCGTCATTTATCTCGTATGAGTTCCCACTGTGCTTTGATTACTACCCTACCACGCTCAAAGGAGACGTGCAAACAGGTTTTAGTTGGGTACAGTCCCAAGCCACATGGAGGCAGTGAGCGGATCTGCAGGGGTTCGTCTCTCCCGGTATTGGGGGTGAGGTCACGCTGTGTCTAGGAGAGCCAGTACATGAAAAGTCCTTGGCCAAGGCAGGAGATTTGCTGGTAAGTATTCCAGTAGTATCTCAGGGTGTTCTGGGCTACACTCCGACACGACTTGTACCGCTTTTGAAGGTCTGACTTTTACCAACCCCCTAGGCCCGCCATGCGAAGCTCATAGACGAACGGACCGGACTGTATGGATATTGTCACTGACAGGCTCAGTAGGGTGTCAGGATGAGTTCGCTCATCGACGTCCCTTTTGGTCAATAGCTGGTGGCCCTTCACGTATGGCTAATACCTCTGACGTGCTAGTGGTTAAATCCACAGCCATAGTATTGACGAGTCTTTAGAGTCCACCACACACAGTTACTCAGGTTTTGGGCGAAACACTGTAGAGGCCGTATGGAGATATGGCAGGGTTCGATCAGATACGTGCGGTATTGCACGGATCGTGATCGGACGGTTTTTACTAGCCGGCTTTGGCTTAAGCCGGATCCTAGTATTAGACAGTGTGGTTTTGTCTCTTTGCATTTGTGTTCAGTGGGAGTACAAATGCGGGCATGTATTTGCAGTAGCGGGATTTTCCTGTAATTTATTACGGGATCAGTTTTCTGAAGTTGCCAGTTTGCATTCCGCTCCGGCCGGTTTTCCTTTGTTCCTTCACGGCCGGACTTTTCGATGGAGGGGGTAATTTGCAATTGTGCAAATTACTTTTTGTGGAGGGGTTTTATTGCATTTAGTGGCTTCCTCATCATGAGATTCCTTTTGAATCAATCCTAGCATTTATGAGATTAGAAATGGAAAAGATGAGGAGTTGATTTGGATTAGAAATGTGTGACCATTTTCATTTTGATTAATATACCTTTTCTTCTCTTGTATGATATTATTCCATCGATTCATTTTTCTCCTCCATGCTCATTATGGGGCCGGCCACATCCTAAGAGAGAGAGAGAGAGAAGTTCATTTGTGTGGTGTGGCATATTTCTCCATCTCATTTTTCTTGCTAGGAAAAATGAAAGCACCATTTTTCTTATCTTGATTCCTCCACATACCATGGCAACTACACTAAACCCCAAGAGACAATAGATACTACACTACATCTATAGCAAATCTTGGACGCGTCGGCTAGCCAACTTCACGCCCGAGTTGCCTCGGTCCAGAGGTGGGAACCCGTAAAAGAAATCGGCTACGAGGTGCCCTTTCCGACGAGGAGGTGACGGACGGAGATTCCACGGGAGATCGGAGTGGAGATGAAGACCGAAGGATACGGATCGCTTGGTATACTTCTCTACCCATCTTGTTGCTTGCTAGTAGCTAGGTTAATGGCCTGATCCGGGTTAAAAGTGCGCGGTGGTGCCGGTTTGCTTGTTTGCAAAGTTTTTCGTTTCCGCGTTTCCGGCGTCGGATCGACGGCCGAGGCGCCGCCGCGGACTTACAATGGTATCAGAGCCTCGCCATTAACTTAGCCTAGCTTGCTCTAGTATGTTTAAAGACTCGATCGAACAAAATCCCAAAAACCGTATTTTTAGTGCATGTGTTTTCTGTCGAAATTTTTTCAGCTCCAAAAATTTTTCAGGTCATTGCAGAAAAACAAGCAAGAAATTCTAAGAATTCTGAGAAAATATGATTCAATGATTCCTTACTATGACCGCGGAAACGCGGCCAAACCCCTGGTTTGGCCACGGTTCCGCGGTGGGTAAGTGGAATCGTTGCACCATATTTTCACAGTAGGCTTCTGATTAGGAAATAGGGGTTTTGGGATATTCTTTTTGGGCCCAGATTTTCTGTGAGTGCTACAGTATTACTTGGGGCCCACTTGGATAATTTTTTATCGATCAAAAAATTTAAACATGTTAGTTCACAGTATTTACATTATATCTGCGACCGTGAATGTCATTTGATCGGTAAATCCAGTCTATCTGCTATAGCCCTTTTAGACGGATTTGCGAACGTGACATTCACGTTGATGTTCTGTATTTTGCTGTGATGTTGCGGATTGGTCGTGGGGGATAGCCTGGTTGCAGTATTAGTACAGTTTTGTTTTATATGTACATTTGATATTGCGGGGCGAGCGTCCGACATGTGGACTGTCGTCACTGCCTGTTTGTATTATTCTTTTGGGGCACGACCGGGTCGAGGTCGATGTACCCATTGTATGTATATTTTACTTTCTGTACTAGGATTACCCCGCGGAGGGGTGCACGGGTAGCCGGGTTCTAAAGGGAAACAAGCCCGCATCTCATGGCATTGAGATGGAGGGGGCTTTACTCTAGAATTGGCAGAGCTATTCGCCGCACTCGTAGGGGGTATAGGTTGACCCAGGAGGGGTGCCCAAGTTACCGGATTCCGTGAAGTGCTGGGTGGTCCATTCACGTTGCTGAAGGGGGATGCCTCACTTCAGGTTTTGGCGGGTAACTTGCCGCGCCCGTAGGGGTCTAGGATTTCATTGCACAGGCTATCCACACAACCAGGGGAACGTCGGGTTTCAGCAGCGGCTCTGTGAAACCCGGGGCTTCCAGATTATCTGTATTGTTCTGTGATGCTTATTACATTTCTGTGATGCTGCATTTTATCACGCCTTGAGCGAATATTATATATTGATATATATACTAGTAGATGTTGTATATGTTTTGCATCCGTGCTAGTCCAGTCCCCGCTCTGTCGTTAGTTAAGTAACCTAACGGGTGATGACGGGACCCAGTGGCGAATGCGGATGGCATATACGTACATCATTATTTTCGTTCTTTTGTGGTGTGATCAATTGATGGGACTGCGTTGATTCGGATCAATGCAAGTTAAACAAACCTATTCTGATGTTGTTGGAACACTTTTTCAAAAAGCTATTACTGCAAGGGCGTTCTCTTTTGTTTTGCACAGTGGTATTCAGTTGGAATATCCTGCTCCTCAGTCGACGAGGCAAGGGCCGAGATCCCTTCACCGGGAGTGACCCCTTGGACAAAAGTTTGCGTCAGGGCAGTAACTTCACTATAGCCGTTTACATTTGCTTTGCATCATGGTATTCAGTTGGAATATCCTGCACCTCATTCTATGGGGAAAGAGCCGAGATCCCTTCACCGGGAGTGACCTCTTTAGCAAAGGTTTTCGTCACTATATTTTTTAAAAGCTATCAGTTCCTTCAACGATATCAAGTTCATTACATTAAAGGTTTTCGCCAGAAACCATTCGTAGCCCTCTGTCATTTCAGAATGGTAGCACTTAGTATTCATGCTATGTATGTTGGCCTTCGTCAAGGCATGGTGTATGGTAGCTATTTGTTACTTTTCTGCAGCATAGATAGATGCGTTGGTTTGGGACAGTCGTACTACTATTTTGGCCTTCGTCAAGGGTATGTATGGGTGGGTTCAAATTAACCTGGATAATGACGGGTAGAACTTGACAAGTGACTTATGATATGTTGGCCTTCATCAAGGTCATAAGAGCATGGGGCAAAAATCCACATCAGGAGTTTCTAAAGAAACTGAAACTTGCCAGATATGCGCATACCTTCTGGAGTGTGATAACGTGAGCGGATTCCGTCACGTTATCATGCGATGATAGTTAGATCCCGATTCCCACTGATGAGTTGGTTTACTTCTCGGGTGATCCCGGCTAATTCTTCTTTCAGGTTTGGGGAAGAATTTGACGTTACAGTGGGAGGTTTTCAGATTAGATAAAGTGATAACCATTCTGATCTAGGCTAGAGTGCACGCTGAGTGTTTCTTTTCTCTCTCTCTTTGGCTGCGACCATTGACCCGACCCTAGACTATGACTCAGTGACCAAGTTGACCGAACCCTCTTAACACTGGCTTTCGGATTGTCAGAGTTGCAGACCTCATTGCCACTCCTACTTTTACCCTTTTCTCTGGTACACCCCGTATTACTACGAACGTCCACTTCCATTGGACAAAACCATCGTATGGTTATATACGAACTCGAAGGAATTCGAGGATGGTTTCCGGTTCTGGAGAAAACGAATAGGACTATTCAGTTGTCTTTTCCTTTTACCTTCTCTCTCAAATTGCGAGTACTCCTTGGCTTAGGAGATAGTACACCTATTAGCAAATTGGATAGTCTTCTTCCAAACCTTAGGCTGGTGCCGAACGGTGGGGAATGAAGAAAACCAATTAGCCTAAACGGTGTACAGAAGGTATTAAGTAAAGACAAAGAAAGAGATTAATAAGAGGGCAAAGTAAATTGCGACTGCTATTCACGACCAAACCAAGTATTTCTTCGCCAATCCTAAATCACCTTTGTATTTCTCCAGGACACTCCGTATCACTACGAAGATCCCAAGTTTATTGGATAATCCATCGTATGGTTATATACGAACTCGAAAGGAACTTGTTCCAGTTCGGGGATGGATCCTGGTTCAGGAGAAATAGGAATAAGGTTTATTCGATTGTCTTTTATCTTCACCTTCTCTCGCATTGCGAGTGCTCCTAGGATTAGGACAGTACACCCATTATGCTTATTGGATAGTCTTCTTCCAAACCATAGGCTGGTGCCGAACGGTAGGGAAGGAAGAAAACCATTTGGCCTAAAGGGGTGTACAGAAGGTAATGACTAAAGACATAAAAAGGGATTTGGAGAAGTGGCAAAGAATTATACGGTTGCAGTTGTGAATCTGGATAATGGAAGAGGCATTACTGGGAATACCCGGATACCCCATCGAAACATTTCAATGTTTCAGTTTCACTGTGTACTGTTAAAAG
This sequence comes from Agapanthus africanus, assembly GCA_030015575.1. Lineage (NCBI taxonomy): Eukaryota > Viridiplantae > Streptophyta > Magnoliopsida > Asparagales > Amaryllidaceae > Agapanthus > Agapanthus africanus. Next base: position 523,455,939 of record CM057337.1, read on the forward strand.
AAAACTGATTTCCCAATTAGACACTTGCTCCAGGGTATGTATTTACCAAGTTGGATTCTCACATCTGTATGGTTTTACAAATGATGAGTGGGAGTAAGTTATTGGGAATTAGGTGATCATCCTCATTATATCGGGATTCGTTGTAATTGGTGATATTTGAGGAAGTCACCTGGGTTGTTTGCCGGACGGCAAATATTTGGTTTTGAATATCCGTTGTTATGCACCAATTTCAAATTGGTATATCTGTACGTCTATTTTTATAGAGTGAGATATACCTTTTTGAAATTATGTCTATGACATTTACCTATACCGGTGGATGGTTAGGTAAGGAGCATTGAACAGCGGTGTAATTCTTCTTAACCATACGTACAGTTTTCAACCTACGACACACAGTGAATGAGTTGTAAGACTCAGTGGACTTGTACAGAGTAGTGTATATTGTCCAATGTCCATTAGGACAGAGGGGTAGGTACTCATACTATATTCTGTTTACTTGTGACTTCTCTAGTTCTTAGACAAGTGTTTCGTAGAAACACAGGGTCTGAGTTTTGAGAAGTTATAGGTATATGAATAAAGTAGAGAACCAGGTATTGCAAGTATCGGGATTCTTCAAGGTGATCGAAGATGTAGATACTTGTGAATGGTATTCAGTTGATAGTAATGTTTAAGAGAACTTGTTTCTCTTTCAGGTTACTCATAATTGGAAGTATTCCTAAGTTGAGTAATGCTGATCGGCCTCCTTCCATTTAGTTGACATGCACTGGTGACAGTTGCATGATTTGAATCTGGTTAAATTAAAACAGTGTCTCTGTTTCTATATTGGATATAGAACAGTTCATATCTTGACATTGTTAAGGTACGGGGAGTTGTCCAGCTTATGTTTAAAACCAGTCACTGGACTACTCAAGGCATATTTCTGTAATGGCTGTTTGTGGGTTGACCCGGGCTATGACGAGGGTTGATATTCTACCATCTGGAAGATCAATAGTGATATTGTTCTTGACTCGCCACAGTTTTAATTAAAAATGGATTTTTTCAGAAAACAGTAGTGGGAGTATGGTAGAACTGGAAGTGATTCCAGAACCGCAAACGATTACTGAAGATTTGATAAGAACCTAAAGATTCAATCTGGTTTGACATTCCATTTGGCCACTCCGCAGATATGGTGGGTAACCTCAGGCACCCGAGAGGTACTTCGGTATGCTCAAGGACGGTGACAGGGAGGTTCTTATTTATCCAGACTTGCCATTGCTGTTGTTCCAGACTGTGAGATCCGGCAGGAGGATGAGTATAGCGTCGTTCTAAACTAGCTTTAGAAGTGTACGCCTATATGACTCTGCCAGAGGGTTGTCGTGGTCAGTGGGAGCAGCGGAAGCATGGTGGACAAGTGGCTTATGTCTATTTCTAGACTAAAGCAGATATAGCGGAGATAGATCATCTATTTCTGATGTGACAGTCATAGGTTTGACTTCATCAGAATAGGGGATGGATCTGTTAAGAAGGTAGTAGGGTGTGATGTCCTGGTATTTGATGACATACACAGAGTAGGAAGAGATATTCCTATACTACGATCGGTTATACTTTGGTCGTCACACAGTGGTTTCTCCACACAGGACTTGGATATTATATCGTACATTCTGGTCACTAGATCTATGGTTTTAGATCTAGATTTGGGTGGTTTCCCAATCTGGGTACTTAGACAACATTCTATGAGTATTTAGAATGGACGACTCCTGGCACGGTAGTATACCTGTAGGTGATGGAGTCACCCTCTCTAAAGGTGTCTTACAGACTAAAGGGGAGAGGGATGTGCATGATTGGCAGATCACTTGCTTAGGCAATTGAGTTGATCATGAGATGTCAAGTACCATATCAGATGTTGTTTTTGTAGTAGATGCAATAAGTTGATATTGATCCAATCCTGGAGAAACAGTCGGAAGCAGTTTTAGAACATAAGTTGATGTTCTAGGGATATGATAGCAGCATTCTCCTTCGGGAGACAGTTATCATTCCAGGCTTCCAAGGTGACCTGGATGGCAGAGTGGCTGTCAGAGTTATAGTTTTCCCTCTGACGAGGGGTAGTATTTTGGACAGGTGGTCCAGGTGGATACTGAGGGAAGGCATGGCGCAGGATACTGATTAAGTTCAGTTGACGATAGAGTCTAAGAAGTTTGGATTTGGAGTTCACTTATGAGCTAGGTCCCATCAGACATCCAGACACATTCTAAGACAGGTATTGCTCATTTCGGGAGATGGCTTTCTCCGCGAACTTGAGATAAAGAGAGACATAGAAAGAAACATCAGCGCGGATCCACTCACTGAGGCTATTCCTCGAACGCAATAGTTTCGCAAACGAGCTTTGTAAGACTGACTAGTAGAGGAGTTGGGTGTTCGGTATCACACGGGCTGTGAGTATGCGACATAGCAATAATTAACCTTGAGTGCAAGTGGGAGATTGCAGGAGATAGTGCCCTCAGAGTCAATTATTGGATCACAGGCACGTGATTGCAATGATTGAGGGGAGGACCTGTCCAGTAGGACAGTCTTACTCAAGATGATAGTATGCTATCTGGTTTATCTTTATCATCGTGTACTGCTTTAGGTGACCTTACGAGTCACTATTACACGTTGATAGAGCCCCTAGGATTCTTGCTTGATTACCAGCAGTATGAGGGCGATCATATACGTGGGAGCTGGGGTCTATAAGCACATCCTTAAAAGGTCCCTAGTCGTGGGAGTTTCGAAACAGAGCATCGAATCTCCAGAGTAAACTAGTGTATACAGTCGAGACCCCGACGAGGGGCGGTGGCCGGTCTCACAAGCCACTGGTGTCAGTTGGTTCACCTAAGATGTATACAGGTGCTCATTGGGTTATGAGTACACCGGACAGGACTCGCCAGGAACCTGCTAGTTGGGATTATACCTGATGTCAGATAGCAGTTCCCTGGTGACATGTGTACAGGTTAGTTCATCGACCTGAGATCGTCATTTGTCTCGTGTGAGTTCCCACTGTGCTTTGATTACTACCCTACCACGCTCAAAGGAGACGTGCAAACAGGTTTTAGTTGGGTACAGTCCCGAGCCACATGGAGGCAATGAGCGGATCTGCAGGGGTTCGTCTCTCCCGGTATTGGGGGTGAGGTCGCGCTGTGTCTAGGAGAGCCAGTACATGAAAAGTCCTTGGCCAAGGCAGGAGATTTGCTGGTAGGTATTCCAGTAGTATCTCAGGGTGTTCTGGGCTACACTCCGACACGACTTGTACCGCTTTTTGGGGTCTGACTTTTACCAACCCCCTAGACCCGCCATGCGATGCTCATAGACGAACGGACCGGACTGTACGGATATTGTCACTGACAGGCTCAGTAGGGTGTCAGGATGTGTTCGCTCATCGACGTCCCTTTTGGTCAATAGCTGGTGGCCCGTCACGTATGGCTAATACCTCTGACGTGCTAGTGGTTAAATCCACAGCCATAGTATTGACAAGTCTTTAGAGTCCACCACACACAGTTACTCAGGTTTCGGGCGAAACGCTATAGAGGCCGTATGGAGATATGGCAGGGTTCGATCAGATACGTGCGGTATTGCACGGATCGTGATCGGACGGTTTTTACTAGCCAGCTTTGGCTTAAGCCGGATCCTACTATTAGACAGTGTAGTTTTGTCTCTTTGCATTTGTGTTCAGTGGGAGTACAAATGCGGGCATGTATTTGCAGTAGCGGGGTTTTCCTGTAATTTATTACGGGATCAGTTTTCTGAAGTTGCCAGTTTGCATTCCGCTCCGGCCGGTTTTCCTTTGTTCCTTCACGGCCGGACTTTTCGATGGAGGGGGTAATTTGCAATTGTGCAAATTACTTTTTGTGGAGGGGTTTTATTGCATTTAGTGGCTTCCTCATCATGAGATTCCTTTTGAATCAAATCCTAGTATTTATGAGATTAGAAATGGAAAAGATGAGGAGTTGATTTGGATTAGAAATGTGTGACCATTTTCATTTTGATTAATTATACCTTTTCTTCTCTTGTATGATATTATTCCATGGATTCATTTTTCTCCTCTATGCTCATTATGGGGTCGGGCCACATCCTGAGAGAGAGAGAGAAGTTCATTTGTGTGGTGTGGCATATTTCTCCATCTCATTTTTCTTGCTAGGAAAAATGAAAGCACCATTTTTCTTATCTTGATTCCTCCACATACCATGGCAACTACACTAAACCCCAAGAGACAATAGATACTACATTACATCTACAGCAAATCTTGGACGCGTCGGCTAGCCAACTTCACGCCCGAGTTGCCTCGGTCCAGAGGTGGGAGCCCGTAAAAGAAATCGGCTACGTGGTGCCCTTCCGACGAGGAGGTGACGGACGGAGATTCCGTAATTGGCCCGATCCGGGGTTAAAAGTGCGCGGTGGTGCCGGTTTGCTTGTTTGCAAAGTTTTTAGTTTCCGCGTTTCCGACGTCGGATCGGAGACGCCGGGGCGCCGCCGCGGACTTACAGCATCAAGCATGCAACTTTAAAATTTTGGGGGTACTAAACTAGACTAACCTAGGATCAAACGAGATAATTAGGGTTACTATGATGATATCAAACTAAACTAGCTAAAGGAAAGGAGGCTACAACCTTTGTAGACCGTAGTCCTTCTCTTCTAAAGCTCCGGATTGTAGTCCATACAACTCCACTAGACTTCACTTGAAGAATGAACAAGCTTCCTTCGATGACTTTCGTGCCGAAGATGATCCACCCGAAACTCCACTAATCCAAGCTAGCTCTTCACTAAACTCTTTAGTGAAGAAAACACACTACACCTAAGTGCTAATCAAGTGTAGGATGGTGAAGTAGGGGTTCAAAGCTCACTAGGGTTCTCACAAGCCCTAGGTTTCACAACTCATGTGAGTGTTAGGGCTTGGAGGTGGAGGTTGAAGAAGATGGAAAAATCTAGAGAGCTTGAAGGAGATGAGCTCAAGGAAAATAAATCATCAGGTGAAGAATGGCTTAGTCTTACTCTCACTTATTGAAACCATCCAATAAATTATCAAATAAAAATAGAACCATGCTTCAATAGTGAGTCAAGACCAATATAAAAATAAGCAAAGCCATGCTTCACCCATGCTCCTCATTTTTCTACCTCATTTTCTATTTTCCAAATAATAGAAAATGCAACCATGCTACATTAATATATAAATATATATATATTTATATTATATTAAGAAGATAATTAGTGAGCAATAATATTAGTTAAATATAATTATATCAAATATAAATATAAATCATATTATTAAATCAACACTTGATTCAATAATCCGGTTATATCACATATAACCGACTAATATCATTTATGTGTATATCACATTATCAAATCAACACTTGATTCGATAATCCGGTTATATCATGTTTATCACAGGAAGCTGCATTTTAATACCACTCATTCATTATCTGTTTTGTTATATATCGGTACTATTAACCAGTGTCTGCTCAGTAAATACAGATTACAGGTATCCATGACAAAATATTAGAAACACATTCAAAATCACGGATATAACGTTTGTGAGCCGACACTGCAACCGGAACTGCAAACCGATCGATATTTAAAGAGTTTTTGCAACAAATAAAGTGCACACAATTTTGGTCCAACACATAGCAATTGTGCGCTAGCTTTTTGATAACTTGGGCCTAGGTAGGGCTGCCCATGGCACATAGTGGGCACACATGGGGGACAAGAATGTTAAATGCAAAAGGTTGTGATGTGATAAAAAGCATCATGTCTCCCTCCAATCTACTGAGTACAAACCAGGATTCTACAAAGAAATCAAGTAATACCAGTGGAATTGTGGAGAGCACACAACATCACACAACAAGCACGAGCCCCAAACTCCTTAGTAAAACCGGCGACACCCCACCAAAGCCCGATCTCGCCAGCCCCACCATGCCTAATGCTCCCCAATTTTCTGCTGGCTCTCCCTTATTGTCACGACAACTCATTTTTATTACTTGTTTAATCTTATTTTGTACCTATAAAAGGCAGATCAGTGAGCAAGGGAGAGGTGTCATACATTTTGGATACAAAACACTTTTGTTTTCTTTTTCTTATACATAACTAGTTCCCCTTGAGCTCTTTACCTTCTCTTGATCTTGCAACCTCTTCATTGAGCTTGCAAGTTTAAGTTTTGGTTATTGAACTCAAGATTTGTATCATTATTTGGAATCAATAAAGCTTTCATTTTGCCTTTATTTTGCCTTGAGTTCTTAGCCTTCTCTTGATCTTGCAACATCTTCATTGAACTTGCAAGTTTAAGTTTAAGTTATTGAACCCATGATTAGTAATATCGCTTTTGGTTTTTAGTATTTCTATCGCTTTACTTACTTGCAATTTTCATTCTTGTCATTTACTTACTTGCTCTTTTAATTCCATGTGTCACGACCCAAAGTTCGGCCCGTGACCGGCACTTAACCACGTAACGTCTACAGGCGTAACGCGACTAAGTAAGCCGAAACCCAGAAATCAAAACCATTAAAAGTAGTGAGTGTTAAGAAAACATTAGTTCAAAACATTTAAAAAACCTTAAATAGTTTAGGAAAATTCTTTAAAGTTCAAGTTATTATCTTGAAAATTTTGGCAGCATTTCCTTTGTAAAAACTAGCCCCGAAATCGGGTACAAGACAAGATAACAGTAAAAATGACATACAATAAGAGTAAAGCATCCCAAACGGGAGCAATCACACCCAACGGCGGAAACAACCACCACAATGATAGTATACGACGCCGTAGCGAAGAATGAGCAAAAATAAGTGAAGACAACATGAAATATAAAACTGCATAAATAAAGTCGGCTCAAAACGAGCCCGACACCAGAGTACAAAATAATATACATCGTCCTCACAACTGGTCTCTAAGTCAATACATAAGTAGTAGATGGAGAGTACTAGATACAACAGTGTATACAACTAGAAAATAAACGGATACCGCAAAAACCCACCTATCAACAAAAGGGCTCACGCGCCAACTGCAGGGATATCCGTATCAAAAGATGCAAGAAAGCAGCCTGCAGCGACTACTCTGAGAGGCAACCTGCAAACACTGTGGCACAACGGGGGTGAGTTGCCAACTCGTGAATAGTAGATAACATATAAAGATAATCGCGAGTATGCACGTACTGCGATACTCTAACATATGCCAACAGATAACATCTATATGATGAGCTGGATGCGCAATAATCATGCAACAAGTGAGATCTAATAATATCAATATAGGATGAGCAGGGTATGCAATAATCGTGCATAGCAAGTGCAATCTAATAACATCTATATAGGATGAGCAGGGTATGCAATAATCAAGCAAATGTACTCTATCAGGTACTACGACTACAGGATGAGATGCATAACACTGAATGCTGAGCATGGGAATAAATAACATCTACACGGAATGTCAACGTGGACAAATAACCGGTGTCCATCAATGCACCCAATCCCAGTAAAAACTCAGGCGTCGTCACTCTATCCGGCCCTCAATCCTGTAAATCTCATAGGAGCGGGGTGCCCAACATCGGCACCCAAAACAACATGAAATACTCGTGTCCAGCATCGACACACAAATCCTCATATATCGGGCTCCGTCAGTCCGGATCGGCCCATGGGCTCCGTCTGCGGAATCGGCCCTCGGCCCCGGCAGTACGGGTCGGCCCGTATCCATCTATCGACTCTGGTCAGTATCCTCCGGATAACCGCCAGGTCCAACCAATCACCGGTAGGTAGTAGTCCCTCTGCCGGGCTCATCGTCATCCACACGAAATTTCTATCTCGCCCCGGGGTACCATATCGGGTCTACCATGTACCCGCAAACGGATCGTCCTCCTCCTCGAATCGGGTTTCATGTGTCATACTTCTCAGAACCGAGAAAACGCATGGTGGACGCACTGAAATATCATAACAAGAGAAACCGGGTTTTTAAAACAGTGCGTATTTTCTTAAAATAATACCACGGTTCTCAAATCCAGAAATCACATGAATCCAAAACTCAATGCGTAAATCCATGCAATGTGTCGTATGACACTAAGAGTAAAATGGGAAAACCGCTCTTTTTAAAAAGGATCCAGTTTTGAAAATATCTCATGCGGTCCCTATTTTTCTAAAAATCAAGTCAATATCATCCATGTATGTAACATATGTATATATATAGATATGGATGTGCAAATGGATATATACGCGAATATGAGTGTAGCAATGTATATGTGCACTAATATGGATACACAGTGTGTATGTGTGCAAGTAGGGATATATCAGTGAATGTATGCACTAATATGAATATACAGTGTGCATGTGCGCAAGTAGAGATATATCAATAAATGTATGCACTAATATGAGTATACAGTGTGCATGTGCGCAAGTAGGGATATATCGATGAATGTATGCACTAATATGAATATACAGTGTGCATGTGCGCAAGTAGGGGTATAACAATATAGGTATGCACTAATATGAATATATCGATAAATGTATGCACTAATATGAGTATACAGTGTGCATGTGCGCAAGTAGGGGTATAACAATATAGGTATGCACTAATATGAGTATACAGTGTGCATGTGCGCAAGTAGGGGTATATCAATAAATGTATGCACTAATATGAGTATACAGTGTGCATGTGCGCAAGTAGGGATATATCGATGAATGTATGCACTAATATGAATATACAGTGTGCATGTGTGCAACTTGGGATATATCGATGAATGTATGCACTAATATGAGTATACAGTGTGCATGTGCGTAAGTAGGGATATATCAATAAATGTATACACTAATATAAGTATACAGTGTGCACCAGTATGAAGATATCAATATATGATTCGTAGCAATCCTATAGTGTGAGTGTCATGGCAATCACTAACGGTGTGAGTGTAACATACAAATAGTGCTCGTGCAGCTTGAACCGTTATTGACAGTGCAGTGTTCTATAACTACCATTCTATATGCAATAAAAGATGGTATGCTACAATAGTATATATGATTATACGACTAAAATATCCTATCACGCCCTGACGCTTAACGCCATATGGGCGATTTCCCCGTAGATGTTAAATCTACTCACCTGGTCTCGTGCTAAGTGTAGTCGACCACCTGTTTCCCCTTCTTTGCGGCGTCCGACGTACCCGCCTGCGAACCTAGAATTTATATAAGGAACACACATAAGCAAAATCCTGCAAAAACGCGATATCGAAATCAAATGAGAAACTCGCGTCGCGAACTAAACACGCGTGTGTCCGATACGTTGAAACGTGTGTATACGAGTCTGAAATTACCCCAACACGTCGCGACACGCAGGAACACTAAACCCACTCACGTATCACACGTGTCGCGCAAACTAAACGTATTGGAAAAACGGTATATCGCTCCAGATTTTGACTCGGGTGTAAAAATGAAAAGTTGTATATACCACAGACCTTAAATATACAGCAGACTCCTACCCACCCAAACCCAACACAAAAATACCCTCATCTGGCCGCAATTTGCGGCCAGAATGAATAAATCGGCGGCTAGAATGTGGGTAGGGGGTCTCGTTCTCTGGGTGTGTGATCAAGGTCTATAAAGTATGCTACAGTTAACTCAGATTTTGTCTGAAGCTCACAGGTCTACAGCAAATCACAGAAAGACTAAATTTTGCTTTAAAACGTTAAATTTTGCACTAAATGAAACCCTATGGTATTTTAGTGAAATCTGGGTTTAAACTTCAGATAAAAGGGCCTAATAACACTTAGTTAAGTTAAGCTAACCACCAAAATCATCACTTGGCCAAAAATCCACACTAATCACCATTTCTAGCACTGAACTCATATCTAACACTAACCGATGCTAATTAACACATAAGTTTAGCAAGCTAGGAAGTTAAGTCTAAGAAGTATACCTCACTTGACCCTAGGTGAAAGGAGAAGGAGAAGAAGAAGAAGAAGAAGAAGAAGAGAAGTGTTGTTGTTGCTGCTGTTGCTTGCTACTGCTGTTGCTGCCTGGAGCTGCTACTGCTGCCTGATGCTGCTGGTGCTGATGCTGTTGCTGCTTGTTGTTAGTTATATATATGCCTTAGAAGCCATTACTATACATAGGATGTATATTGTAGTGGATGCTTGGACATATATAGGGATGACTTTCTTGCTCGATATGATAGTATGCTATCTGGTTACTCTTTACCTTAACGTGTACACTGATTGTCTCTCTGTTACATGTTGGTAAAGCCCTTAGGATGTGTACTTGACTACCTGGACTATGATGCAGATCATACTAGTGGGGACGTGGTAGTCCATAAGTACATCCTTCAAAGTCCCTAATCGTGGGTGTATCGAGACGGGGCATCGATATACCAGAGTAGACTAGCGTATACCTTCTCGACCCATACAGATGGGCGATGGATGATCCCATATCCATTGGTGTTTGACATCAGAGATGATATACGAGTGCTCAGTGGAGACTGGGTACACTGGACGGACTCGCCGAGAACTCCCGGATGGTATTATACCTTACGTCAGATGGCAGTTCTCTGGTGACACTGGTGCAGGTTAGTCTGTAGACCCGAGATCGTCATAGAGTCTTGTGTGATTCCCACTGTGCTTTGATTTCCACCTTACCACGTCCAAGAGGGCTTGCAAAACGGTGGTTTTTGGGTACAGTCCCGAATCACATGGAGGCAATGAGCGATAGGAGGGGTTTCGTCTCTCCCGGTATAGGGAGTTGATGTTGCGCAGTGCTCGATTAGCTATAACAGGAAGTCCTTGGCCAAGGCTGCTTTAGGGATTTACTGGTAAGAGTTACCAGTAGTTTCTCGACCCGTTATGAGCCTCATATCGCCATGACTTATCGAGTTATTGGGGTCTGACGTTTACCACCCCTAGACGAGATATGCGACATATCAGACTAACAGACCGGACTGTACGGTAGTGTTACTCGTTGGATTCATAGGAGTGTGAGCGGGCTTGCTCGTTGATCTTCTGATCGCTCAATACCCGGGTGGCCGTTACGTTTAGCAGACCGCTTGCGGCTTGTGGGTGTTTGATATGATCATCACCTACTGCCGGCGTATTGACGAGTCTTTAGAGTCCTACACAGGGGTTTCCTGGCTCAAGCGAAACGAAATAAGAGCGCATATGAGATATGTACGGGACCAAGAATAATACCAGTATGTGATACTGAATTCTATTCTCGCGATTTGTGACATTGATCGGTTATATGCGATATAGCCGGGTTATCGGATCAAGTGTTGATTCGATAAGTTGTTACTATTGATATTAGTCGGTTATATGCGATATGACCGGATCGTTAAATCATGTGTTGATTTAATGATTTAATGTATAATTATATATTTGATATATTACTTTACATTAACTAGTATTGGTTCACTTAAGATTGATTTTCTCACTTGAATATGCACATTGTTTATATGTGATATATGCAAGTGTACATGTCTGTATCATGCTTGATGATACAAACAAGTTGTGTGTATGAGACTTGAACCAAATCAAGGTTAGATTAGGGTTTACTATTTTCCTAAGCATATAACAAAAGAGTGTGACTTTGGTCAAAGTTATCAAGCTTCATGAAGCTTGATAAACATTGACAAAGTCAACTCTCTTTGTCATTTGTTTAAGATATTAGCTAACCCAACCCTTAACCTTATGCTATGGTTAATTCTCTACATGAGTTAAGCATGAGGGCTTAACTCAACCATGGTGCCATGATTAAAAGGATAAGTATTCATATTATTCTTTTAATTCATATGATTCTTTTCTTCTTCTTCATCTTCATCAAGCTCACAAAAGCTTGAGAGCTCCAATGGTGCCATGAGAAAAAGAGTGAGAAATCCAATTCTAAAGTGAACCCACTTCCTATTTCTTCATCCTCTACCACTTGCCATGTAGTATAGGGTGTTCTCTTCACAAATTTTTCGACCAAGTGAAGGAATAGCTTGAGTTTGAGTCTTCCCGACGTAGATCATCTTCGGCCTCGAAGTCAATGACCAAGCCCGATCATTTCTCCGACGAAACCATTGCTAAAGTCCGGGATCCCGATGATCGCAGCGGAGGGACGTCAACACGGAGCTAAAGAAGTGGAGGACCGGATCTACAAAGGTTGTAATCCCTTTCACTTAGTAGCAAAGTCGTTTGCTTGCATGTTCTTTCGCCTAACTTCTAGTTAACGATCTAGTTTAGGGTTTCTCGGCACCGAAAAATTTTTGCTTGGCATGGTTGATGCCTTGTGGAACCTCTTGAGTGTGCCTAGGAACCCTACAGTAGTATCAGAGCCTAGCTAGAGCTTTAGGCGAAGTGTAGACGATGTTAGAAATCCGATCGAACCACGAAACCCTAACTCGAACCCTTCTCTGTACATTTTCTGAAAATGTGGATTTTTCTAGATTAAAAATATCCAAAAAATTCAGCAGGGAATTGTATGAGTTACTGTACAGCACGTGACTCCAACTCGACCAAAGCGCCGTGGAACCGCGGCCCCACCATGGCTTGTGCGGCGGTTCCGCGGCCATAGTGGAGAGTTAGGCCACGTGGTTTGCACAGTAACTTATTTCTGGAGCTTCTGAGTTTTCTGGGAATTTTTAAATTATACTCAACAGTTGAGTTTTTCTGGGTTGTATTGGGAGTTCGACGATTCGATCGGAATCTTTAACTTTGTCTGTGTTTTTCCGGATAATTTAGAATATGTTAAAAAGTTCGACCGGATATAAATACCCAATTTTTCCCCTGCCGGGAAATTTCCAAGTGTTGGATTTTTCCGTAGTTTAAGAACGTTCTAAGTAGTGCAAGTAGCGCGATGGACCCTCTAGAAGACAACAACCTTAACTCGATTATGTGACCGTCTTGAACTGCCCTTTGAACCTTCGGGTTTGGGGCAGTACGGCGTGCCACATGTGAGGCGTTGGCTTGACCCTTCTACGGCTGGACCGTTGGTACTGTGGCATGAAGTGGATGTTTTTAAACTTATTTCATGTGTTGAGTTGTTTCGGGAAAACTTTGGTGTTTGATTGTTCGATCGGAAAGTTTAACATTTTCTATTTATCTGGAATGTGATACAATATTTGGAATCCACAAGTAGTTATGAGATAACTAAAATGAATGTTATAAACATAGCACTTTAGTCTCACTTGATCGGTTGCCACGGAATTTTGATGCGATCAAAAGTCCGTCGCAATCACGTAGCGTACGCGGATACTCGCCGGGTAAACTTAATAGACAGCCACACCCCATAGCCCCGACCAAGTGACTGTAGGAGAACCCCGTCGCCGAAAGCATCCGTCCGGGTGCTCGCGACAGCGGTGTTCCGCCTTAGTGCACTTCGTCGACGGCATCGGGGGTGCGGCCGCCTACTAAAGTTTGCGACGAGCATTCGATCAAAATGCCGGGAATCTTGTTGAATTGCCCGACTTGATATTGAAAAGTGTTTTCGATAATGAGACTAAAATGCAGGGTTTATAATTGTTAGGCATGTGATGTCTAAGGAATTCATTTGGTTAGGCATGCGATGTCTAAGGAGGTTGCGGATTCCAACTGTTGTAGTTTTACACTTTCTTTTCTGCGACTGTAAGTGTAATATGTGATATCGCCGGTTTCGTTGCTATATGTCAACGACAATTGGGATGCGCACATTTACTTACGTTGATGACATGCGATGTTATGTGTTGCTGGATATGTTATATTGGATCGTCGCGTTTTGAATAGCCGGGGGTTTTTATGTGAGATGAGTGTTTTTCATTTTCATTCATGTAAAAACTTGTATGTAATATTCTTTTATTGGGGCACTTCTAGGTAGCGGAAGATGTCACCCATAGTATATTATTTACTTTTCCGCACTAGGATAGACCCAAGGAGGAGGGCACAAGTAACCGGGTTCTAGAGTCCAGTGGGAGACCAACTCGAGGAGTCGAGTCCGGGTCTCCTAACTCTAGAATTGGTAGGGTTACTTGCCGCTCTCGTAGGGGTCTAGGGGTGTGGGTTTGGATATTCATCGCGACCGTGGAATCCGTGTTTTATACAGGCTCGTATTGAAAACACGGACGTCCTAGTATATCCAATATTTCATATGTTTCTTCTGCTGCGATATCTGTGATGTGATCATTTGATGTTCTGTGATAAATACTGTATATAGTATATATGATATATTATATAGACGTTACTTATGTTTTACACCCGCGCTAGCCCTGCCCCGCTCTGCCGTTAGTTACCTAACCTAACGGTGCACGAGGGGACATCGAGGCGAATGCGGATGGCATAAGTGTACGTCGTATTTATCTGTGATGTTTAGGTAACTTAATTGATGGGACTTCATTAATATGATTAATGAAAGAAAATAAACCTAAGATGTTGTGGAATCGAATTTTCAAAAACAGGTAGCTATAGTTCTTGCTTTGCATCGCGGTGTTCCTTGTAGAACATCCTGCACCTTATTCGATAAGGAAAGGACCGAGATCCCTTCACCGGGAGTGACTCCTTTAGCAATAACTGGCAGATGCTACAACCCTCGGTTTGTCTTTTGATTGCTTCTCTAGTTCTTGCTTTGCACAGTGGTGTATATGATATATCCTGCACCTCATTCGACGAGGAAAGGGCCGACGATCCCTTCACCGGGAGTGACCCCTTTAGCTAAACTAGAAAAGCCTCAAAAACACTCCATTTTAAAATCATTTGATTCTACAACGATATCAAGTTCATTACGCAAAAGGTTTTCTTAAAAACCTGTCGTAGCCCTCCGTCATTTTAGATAAGTACTACTTAGTATTCGTGCTGCGGTAGTTTGGCATTCGTCAAGGCGTAGTGTACGGTAGCTAACTAGTATTTATCTGCTTATGCATATGATGCAGATTGGATTAGGGTATTCGTACGGCGTTGTTTGGCATTCGTCAAGGGTCGTGCGGGTGGGTTTAATTCAATCAAGAAATGTACGGGTTGAACTTGACTAGTGGACTATGGGTTGTTTGGCATTCGTCAAGGTCATAGAACACTAGGGGTAAAAATATTATCGGGAATTTCAAGTGTTGAAATTTGCAATGAGATTGCATACCTTCTATGAGATAGTTGGATCCCGATACCCATTGCGAGTAATTGTTACTCCTGGGAGAGTTTTACACATTACAATTAGCCGATCAAGTAGGAGTCTAGAAAGGTGTCAACGGGTTACGCCTCTGGGAAAACGAGGTTTACTTTAATTAGGACCGTGCGAAAGCACGGGGAACCTCCCTCAAAGTACCGACACTGGCCTGGCTAAAAGATTGGCGAACTTGTAGCGTGTAATTAATCTCGGCTAGTCTTTCCTTTTAGGGTTTGAAGGAAGATTTGATAAAAACAGTGGGAGCCATCCTGATTAGATAAAATAATAACCAATCTGATCTTGCAAGAGCGCACGCAGAGTGTTTTCTTCTCTCTCTCTCCTGGTAGCGACCATGTCACGCCTTAATCAAGATAATAAAATGGATATATTGACCGAACCCGCTTGTTATACTGGGCTGGGGAACGTTGGTCCCGCTCCAACTTATAATTGTTATAAGACAGAGCAGGAAATTGGGGAATACCAGAATTCCCGTGCCGCCCAAACGAAGAAAGTGCATGTTGATGCATCATCTTCGGGTGTGTTCGTTACACAGAATTGTTTCTCAGTATCCTTTAGGTCCTGGGTATGTGATACCAGATCAGGATCCCGCATATGTAATTTGTTACATGGGCTACTAAAAGGTAGAGAACCGAGAACGGGTGATAAGTTTCATGAGGCAGAAAACGGTGCAAGTGTTGCAGCCAAGTCTGTTGGTCACTGTCACCCTGTATTACCAGAATACATTGATTCTAAACGAATGTTATTAGATACCGAACCTGTTATACAAAATCATATCAGTCTCTTTATTAGTAAAGAAGGATATAATTTTGTATTGTTGGATAATGTTTTGAACATTTCCTATATCAAAAGTTGATCGGTTCAGGCACGTTATCTAAAAGCATTGACGTTCTAAATCAAACTACAGTTCTTAGTATATAGAACACACACAAGAGGAAGAGTTCAGAAATGAACGAATCCTTCTTGAGGTATTGTAGACTAGGTCATATCAATGCTACCCGACTAGCTGAAGTTACATTTAGATGCATATTTTAATCATATTGAATTTACATCTTGTGAAACTTGCCAGTTATGTCACAGAGATAAGATGGCCATAGCTCTGTTTATTGGAAACAGAGAAAGAGTTAGTGAACTCTTGGGATTGATACATGCTGATGTATGAAGGTCCCATGTCTACACATGCCAAGGCCGGTTCTTTGTACTTCATTACATTCTCTGATAATCTCTCAAGATTCAGACATATGTTCCTGTTGAAACACAAGTCCGAACCTTTTGAGATATTCATAGAATATAAAGTAGAAGTAGAGAACCAAAATACGGGTAAAAGTATTATGTCCTTTGATTTGATCAAGGAGGAGAATACTTGAGCACGGAATTCCTGGATTATTCTAAAGGAGAATGAGATTCTCTCTCAGCATTACTCCTCCGTATACACTATAGCACGATGGTATATCGGGGCGGAGCAATCACACCCTATATGATATGGTGCACTCTATGATGAGTACTACTGAGTTTCCTATTTCCTTTTAGGGAGTTATGCACTTATGAAGTTGCATACCTATTGAATAGGGTTCCGATCAAATCAGATGCCTACCATTTCATATGAGATATGGAAAGGGAAGAGCCCATCTCTTAAGTCAGTTAAGATTTGGGGTTGTCCGGCCTATGTCTAAAAGCAAAATCCGGACAAGCTCGAGGCAATGTCAGATCTGTGGAAGTTTGTTGGATATCCCAAGCATACGCAAGGTAATATCTTCTACCTAACCGAGGAACAAAAATGTTTTGTTTCTCAGCATGCCACCTTTGTGAAAGGGAATTTCTTGTGAAGAAATTATTGGTTATGAGGTAGAACTGGAAGCAGTTCCAGCTATACAAACTGCAGCTGATGATTTGGAAGAATCAAAAGATTCAATAGCAACCAACGAACCTCAGCCTCTCCGTCGATCTAGTAGGGTTCCTCACCCACCTGAGAGATACTTCGGTTTCTCTATGACAGTGGGAGCAAGGATTGCATCATGAGATGATGACCCTACTAGTTTCGGGCTGGCCATCAGGAGTGTGACTCTATAAGAATGGCTGGATGCTTATCGATCTGAGATGGAAACCTTATACACCAACAAAGTATGGACTTTGGTTGCTTTATCTGAAGGGTTAAATCCCCATTAGGAGCAAGTATATCTTGAGAAGATTACTTGGTGTACATGGAAAAGTTGAGACTTTCAAAGCTAGACTCGTTAAAGGTTTGCATCATAGACCAGTTGTGGCTAATGATGAAACCTTTTCTGGGGCCTATGCTTAAGTCCATCCAGATCCTACTTGCCACGGCTACATACCATAACTACGATATCTGGCGGTTGGATATCATGACTTCTTTTCTAAATAATGATTTAGAAGACAGAGTCTATAAGTACACAGTCAGAGGGCTTCGTAGACAGTGGGAGCAGCGGAAACGTGTGCAAGATGTTTTATGTGATAAAACAGGCATCGCGGAGTTGGAACGTCTGTTTTGATGTGGTAGTCAAAGAGTTTGACATCATCAAAATGGTATATGAACCTTGTATATACAAAAAGGTGGTAGGGAGTATAGTGGTGATCCTCGTAGAGTACGTGGATGACATACTCTTGATAGGGAAGGAATTTCCTATGCTACGCTCGGTCAATCTCCGCTTATCACAAGGATTCTCCATATAGGGTCAAAGTGATACCTACTAAATCCTGGGTTTTGGATCTATGAGATAGATCTAATTGGATATTAGGATACTCACTAGTTGTAGTGAGATGGTATCAATCGATCCTAGGGAGAATCACTGGAAAGGTTCCAGGGTGATAAGGATGATTGAATGTCAGTCACAGGCATTGTCTTTACCCTTAGTAAAGGGACGGTATGTTAGAAGAGTTCCAAGCTAGATACCGTGGCATACTAGACGATAAAGGCTAGATACATCGCTACCAAAGATGCTACCAAAGAGGCAGTCTGGGTGTATAATAGTTCATGAGATGAACTTCGTTCCTCCCATTGTGTGACAATGGAGTTGTGGCTTATGCCTAGGAACGCCCGTCCCATCAGTGATCCAGACATATTCTTAGGAAGTATCGCCTGATCGTGGAGATGGTTGATCTCCAGGGGATCGAGGTTAGAAGAGTAGACTCAGAGGACAACACGGCGGATCCACTCACGAAAGGCCTTTTCCCAGAGAGAGACTTTTATAGGATGGTTGAGTATGAGATACTTCAACCACTGCTATCAGATGGCCCTAGTGCAAGTGGGAGATTGTTAGTTATATGTATGCCCTAGAGGCCATTACTATACATAGGATGTATATTGTAGTGGATGCTTGGACATATATAGGGATGACTTTCTTGCTCGATATGATAGTATGCTATCTGGTTACTCTTTACCTTAACGTTTACACTGATTGTCTTTCTGTTACATGTTGGTAAAGCCCTTAGGATGTGTACTTGACTACCTGGACTATGATGCGGATCATACTAGTGGGGACGTGGTAGTCCATAAGTACATCCTTCAAAGTCCCTAGTTGTGGGTGTATCGAGACGGGGCATCGATATACCAGAGTAGACTAGCGTATACCTTCTCGACCCATACAGATGGGCGATGGATGATCCCATATCCATTGATGTTTGACATCAGAGATGATATACGGGTGCTCAGTGGAGACTGGGTATACTGGACGGACTCGCCGAGAACTCCCAGATGGTATTATACCTTACGTCAGATGGCAGTTCTCTGGTGACACTGGTGCAGGTTAGTCTGTAGACCCGAGATCGTCATAAAGTCTTGTGTGATTCCCACTGTGCTTTGATTTCCACCTTACCACATCCAAGAGGGCGTGCAAAACGGTGGTTTTTGGGTACAGTCCCGAATCACATGGAGGCAATGAGCGATAGGAGGGGTTTCGTCTCTCCCGGTATAGGGAGTTGATGTTGCGCAGTGCTCGATTAGCTATAACAGGAAGTCCTTGGCCAAGGCTGCTTTAGGGATTTACTGGTAAGAGTTACCAGTAGTTTCTCGACCCGTTATGAGCCTCATATCGGCACGACTTATCGAGTTATTGGGGTCTGACGTTTACCACCCCTAGACGAGATATGCAACATATCAGACGAACAGACCGGACTGTACGGTAGTGTTACTCGTTGGATTCACAGGAGTGTGAGCGGGCTTGCTCGTTGATCTTCTGATCGCTCAATACCCGGATGGCCGTTACGTTTAGCAGACCGCTTGCGGCTTGTGGGTGTTTGATATGATCATCACCTACTGCCGGCGTATTGACGAGTCTTTAGAGTCCTACACAGGGGTTTCCTGGCTCAAGCGAAACGAAATAGGAGCGCATATGAGATATGTGCGGGACCGAGAATAATACCAGTATGTGATACTGAATTCTATTCTCGCGATTTGTGACATTGATCGGTTATATGCGATATAGCCGGGTTATCGGATCAAGTGTTGATTCGATAAGTTGTTACTATTGATATTAGTCGGTTATATGCGATATGACCGGATCGTTAAATCAAGTGTTGATTTAATGATTTAATGTATAATTATATATTTGATATATTACTTTATATTAACTAGTATTGGTTCACTTAAGATTGATTTTCTCACTTGAATGTGCACATTGTTTATGTAAGTCGATGTACAACACCCCAATACTTATGGGGAGGCGGAATTTTCAAAAACGAACTTGTTTAGTGAACAAACATCGACTAACCGCTTGAATCGAAGCTAAACGATAACTAACCAAACACATAGTTGTTCTAAACTACTATGCTTAGGGATTATACCTATCGAACCAAGTCCTTCGGCTTTACGATCTCCTCGTCCTCCTCGGCCTTCTCGATGTAGTAGATGATCCACCCGAGAGCAAAACTCCAAGCTTAGCCTCTAAACTTGAGGCAACTAACCTTCTTGGATTGCTAATCAAAGAAGATAGATGAGATAGAGTGAGGGTTATAGATTGTTTAGTCTAACTAATCCTTGTTCTCAACACATGAGAGGTGAGGATTAGGGTTTGAAGAAAGTGAGCTTGAGGAGAGAGAATGTGAATGATATTATTAAGTGAGAATAGTAAGTTATCATAATATATATGAAACTTTAAAATTCATCAATAAAAGAAAAACAAATGATGAATAATCAAGTTTCATAAATATGTAATGGTGATTCACAACCATGACTCATTAATCATTTATTATGCATTAATGATATGGATGAATCACTCTCATGACTCACTAAACTCATTCAATGCATATGACACCTAAACCTCCTTAGTCACCATCTTCTAGAAGCTTCTCGCATAATTACGAGAACGCCCCTCCAATCCGCAAAAATACGGAAAAACTTTAGACTGTATAAATCCAATAACCGGATACCAGTAACTGGCTTAAACCAAAGCCGACTGGTAAAAACTGTCCGAAAGTCGTACGTGCGTAAACACACGTATGCGTCCGAACCCTTTGTTGTAAAACCATACGACCTCTATATCGTTTCGCCTGGAGTAGGAAACTCTCTGTGTGGGACTCTAGAGACTCGACTACTACGCTGGCAGTGGGTTTAACCACAGACCGCAAGCGGCACTAGCTGTGCGTAACGGTCCTCAGGTAGTTGTCGATAAGAAGGCCGATGAGGAAACCCATCCGAACTCCTACTGAGCCTGCTGTGACAATCTCCATACAGTCCGGTCCGTTCTTCTTAGACTATCGCATATCGGGCCTAGGGGGGCGGCAAGCGTCAGTCCCCTAATAGCGGTATAAGTCGTGTCGGAGCGAAGCCCATTACACCCTGAGAAACTACTGGAACCTACCAGCAAATCTCGCTTGCCCTGGCCAGGGACTTTGCGTAATGGCTCTCTGACACAGCGCGATATCAACTCCCAATACCGGGAGAGACGAATCCTGTCTAACCGCCACTGCCTCCAAGTGCTCGGGACTGCACCCAACTGCTACCTGTTTGCACGACTCCTTTGAGCCGTGGTAGGGTAGCAATCTAAGAACAGTGGGACACACTCGAGGCGAAGTAGCAGTGTCAAGTCTGCGGACTATGCTGTACTCATGTCACCTGGGAACTGTTCACTGACGACTGGTATAAAACCAACCAACAGTTCCCTGTGAGTCCTGTCCGGTGTACCCGTAACCTAATGAGCACCTGCATACTATCTCCAGTACGACGTACTGACGGCTGTGGGACAGACCATCTCCCCAACTGGGATGAGAAGCGTACACACTAGTCTACTCCGGAGTATCGATGCTCTGTCTCGATAATCCAACGACCAGGGACCTGAATAAGGATGTGCTTGTAGACTACCCAGCCCCCACTAGTGTGACTGCCATCACAACGCTGGTAGACAAGCAAGATCCTAAGAGCTCTATCAATACGTACACTCACATATTAAGATAGAAACACCAAGTAGCATACTACCATGTTTAGCAAGACTGTTATATACATGTGAATATCCCAAGCTTTCATTAAGTAATATACAAACTAGTATGATACAGTAATGGCCTTCTAGGGCATAAACACTAACAATCTCCCACTTGCACTAGGGCCATGTACTGGCATATCGTAGACCGATGATCTCGAGTAGCCTCTCGAACTGAATCTGAGGTAGGGCCTTCGTGAATGGATCAGCAATGTTCTCTTCAGAAGCAACTCTCCGAACCTCGATCTCCTGACGATCAATGATCTCCCTGATCAGGTGATACCGCCTTAAGATGTGTCTGGACTTCTGATGGGACTTTGGTTCCTTCGCTAAAGCTATAGCTCCGTTGTTGTCGCAATACAGAGGTATTGGATCAACTATGGTAGGAACCACCTGAAGTTCTGTTAGGAACTTCTTCATCCAGACTGCTTCTTTTGCGGCATCGCAAGCAGCTATATACTCCGCTTCCATCGTCGAGTCAGCAACGGTGTCCTGCTTGGAGCTCTTCCAGCACACCGCCCCTCCATTGAGGGTAAAGACATATCCCGACATGGACTTGGAATCGTCCTTATCACTCTGGAAGCCGGAATCAGCAAAGGCCTCCAACCTGAGGTCTTTTCCGCCGTAAACCAAGAACATCTCCTTAGTCCTTCTCAGATACTTGAGAATGTTCTTTACTGCTATCCAGTGCTTCTCCCCTGGGTCTGACTGATACCGGCTTACCACGCTCAGTGCGTAAGCTACATCTGGTCTGGTGCACAACATCGCATACATTATAGAGCCTACCGCAGAAGCGTAGGGTATAATAGACATGCGTTCCCTTTCCAAATCAGTCTTGGGAGACATCTCTTTAGAGAGGGTGATTCCGTGACAAGCCGGTAGATTACCGCGCTTAGAATCTTCCATACTGAATCTTTTCAGTACAGTGTCGATATACCTGGACTGCGAAAGTCCTAACATCCTCTTGGATCTATCACGATAGATCCGGATCCCCAGAATGTAAGAGGCATCACCCAGGTCTTTCATGGAGAACCTGTGTGACAAGAATCCTTTGACAGATTGTAGCATAGGTATGTCATTTCCTATCAATAGAATGTCATCCACGTACAAGACGAGGAATACGACACTTCTGACTACAACTTTACTATATATGCATGGTTCATCTGGATTTTTGATAAAGTCATATTCTTTGACTGTCTCATCAAAACAGATGTTCCAACTCCGCGATGCCTGCTTTAGTCCATAAATGGACTTAAGCAGCTTGCATACTTTCCCGCTGCTCCCACTCTGATTGAAACCCTCTGGCTGATCCATATAGACGCTCTCTTCTAAATTTCCATTCAGAAAAGCCGTCTTTACGTCCATCTGCCAGATTTCATAATCATGGAAGGCAGCAATAGCAAGAAGGACCCGAATGGATTTGAGCATAGCCACTGGAGAAAAAGTTTCGTCATAGTCCAAACCAGGTCTTTGGCGAAAACCCTTTGCAACAAGTCTAGCCTTATAGGTTTCCACCTGTCCATCTACACCAATCTTTTTCTTGAAGATCCATTTGCATCCTATGGCTTTTACCCCATCTGGAGCAAAGTCCAAAGTCCATACTTTGTTGGTGTACATGGACTCCATTTCGGTCCGCATTGCATCTAGCCATCGTACCGAGTCGCCGCTCTGGATGGCCTGCTGGAAGTCAGTAGGTTCATCATCATCTATGATGCAATCCTCTCTATCCCCATCTATTAGAAAACCGTAGTATCTCTCAGGCGGATGAGATGGCCTACTACTCCTGCGGAGGGGTGCGGGAATGTCCTGTTCTTCTTGAACTACTGGTTCTACCAAACTTTCAGTAACAGTTTGTGGTTCTGGAATTTCTTCCAGTTCTACTACGCTCCCACTCTTCTGATTTTCTAAAAATTCAGTTTCTAAGAAGCGGGCAAGACGAGAAACAAAAACCTTTTGTTCATCTGCGTAATAGAAACAATATCCTGTAGAGTTCTTTGGATATCCCACAAACTTACACTCTACTGAACGTGCCTCGAGCTTGTCCGGATGCTGCTTTTTTACAAAAGCTGGACATCCCCATGTCTTCAGGTACTGAAGATAGGGTTTCTTCCCACTCCACATCTGATATGGTGTGGTAGGCACAGTTTTGGTTGGAACTCTGTTCAAAAGATATGTCGCTGATTCTAGCGCATAACCCCAGAAAGATCGCGGTAACTCAGCATTACTCATCATGGATCGTACCATATCCAATAGGGTTCGATTCCGTCTCTCCGATACACCGTTATGCTGTGGAGTGTATGGAGGAGTAAGCTGAGAGAGAATTCCTTTCTCTTTTAGGTAACCAAGGAATTCGGCACTCAAGTATTCACCATCTCGATCAGATCTAAGTGTCTTGATACTTTTGCCGGTTTGGTTTTCTACTTCATTCTTATACTCTCGGAATTTCTCAAAAGCCTCGGATTTATGTTTCATCAGATAAATGAATCCGTATCTTGAGTAATCATCCGTGAAAGTAATGAAATAGGAAAAACCACCTCTTGCATGTGTAGACAATGGACCACATACATCGCTGTGTATGAGTCCTAAGAGCTCGCTCGCTCTTACTCCTTGTCCAGTAAATGGAGTCTTTGTCATCTTTCCTTTGAGACAAGATTGACAAGTGTCATAAGTTTGATATTCGAACGAGTCCAAATATCCTTCTCTATGCAACTTAGTCAACCTTCTCTCATTGATGTGACCCAGTCTACAATGCCATAAGAAAGTTTTATTTAAATCTAGTGACTTTCTTTTTAGTGTGTTCTGGACATTGAAAATTTGGAGTTGGTTTAAAACATATATACCGTTATTTAGAGTACCGGACCCAATCAAACCATGATTAAGGTGGATGTTGACAACATCTCTTACAAACGTAAAATCATAACCTTTATTTGATAACAAGGAAACTGATATGATATTACACGTTAAGCTTGGTACAAAATAACAGTTATGTAAAACCAAAATGTGTCCACTTGTCAATCCTAGGTGATAATCCCCGACGGACGCAGCTCCCACGCTAGCTCCGTTAGCAACCTTTAGGGTCATATCACCTTCCTTCAGCACTCTACGGTTTCTCAGTGCCTGCAATGAATTGCAAATATGAGATCCTGATCCGGTATCCAATACCCAAGAAGTAGAGTTGATCGACAGACAATTCTCAATTACAAACACACCTGAAGTCGAAGCCACAGCTTGCTTCGGTTCCTGGTTCTTGGCGTTCCACGCCTTGCAATCCTTCTTCCAGTGCCCTTTCCTGTGACAATGGAAGCACTCATCCTGGCCCACTACCGGTACTGCAAACTTTTTCTTTCCCTTCCCTCCCACCTTAGTTACACCTCCTCTAGGTTTGGGTGCGGCTTTCTTCTTCCTTCCTTTGGCCCTAGCCTTAGACCCGGAAGAAGATGCACCGCCAACAAACATAGCGGGTGTTTCCCTTGCCTTCTGCAAGGTGCCCTCTGCACTCCTTAACATGTTCAGGAGTTCCGCAAGTTCAACTTCTTTTCCTTGAAGATTGAAGTTTAGGATAAACTGGGCGTAGGTGGGAGGAAGGGACTGGAGAATGAGGTCTGTATAGAGCTCATTATCCAAAGTCGTCCCAAGGTCTGCGAGCTCTTCAATATAGCCGATCATCTTTAGGACATGTTCTCCTACTGATGACCCGACAGCCAACCTCGCTCGAAACAAGTTCTTAGAGGTCTCGTATCTAGCTATACGAGATTGCTCTCCATAAAGTTCCTTTGTATGGAGAAATATGCCATCTAGGGTCATATCCTCGTGCCTCCTCTGATGTTCATTGTTCATTGAGGCAAGCACGATGCACTTGGCTTTCGCGCAATCTAAATCCCAGGTTTTGCGGATTTCCTTATCCGCATTGCTGGATTTGGGACCAGGGACAGCAGGTGCCGTAGCGGTGAGGATGTACCCCAATTTGTCATAGGTCAAAGCCATTTTGACATTCCGCAGCCAATCTTTATAGTTTGGCCCTGTCAGTATATTTTTCTCTAAAAGTAACTTAAGTCCAGTCATTTTCAGGGTCGCTGCAATTAGGAGAGAGAGAAGAAAACTCTTTAGCATGATGCTCTTGCAAGTTTAGAGTGGTTTTTAGTTTATCTAAACTGGATGGCTCCCACTGTTTCTCGAATCCTTCCTCAAACCATAAAAGAAGAATTAGCCAGGACTATTCTCACCGTACAATACTTGCTTAACCGTTCAGCCAGGCCAGTGTCGATACTTCGAGGGAGGTTTTCCAACGCTTTCGCGAAGTTCCTTAATTAAATAACCTCTTTTCTCTGGGGGCGTAACCCCGCTGACACTTTTCTGGACACCTACTTGGTTTATAGCATTGATCGTTAAGTGACGAATATCCTGATAAGTAGCATATACTCACAGTAGGATCGGGATCCAAATATCATCATATGATAATGTTGAAGGAATCCTACCAACATTCATCAAACTCCAAATGGTATGCATCTCTTTGCAAATTTCAGTTTCTTTAGAAATTCCCGATATATATTTTTGCCCCATGCTCTTATGACCTTGGCGTTGGTCAAAATATCATAAGTCACATGTCAAGTTCTACCCATCATTTTCTTATTAATTTGAACCCATCCGTACATATCCTTGACGTTGGCCAAAATGATCATACGACTGTCCCAAACTAACTCATCTATCTATGCAACAAATGAATACCCAGCAGCTACCAAACACTATGCCTTGGCGTTGGTCAAAATACATAGCTTGAATACTACTGAATACCCAGATGAAATGACGGAGGGCTACGAATGGTTTTGGCGAAACCGTGAACGTAGTGAACTTGATATAACCGAAGGAACCTGATAGCTTTTAAAAGGAGTGGTTAAAGCTCCGCATTTAAAAATATCTGTTTTTAAAATTAACCGAGTGGTTTCTTTTAAATTGTTCCAACGATTTAAACTTTGGTTTGTTTTTCTTTGCATTATAGATAATGCGTCCCATCATTAACCTATCATTGCAGAAAACAACGAAAATACAACATCCTCTTATGCCATCCGCATTCGCCACGGGGTCCCGTCATCACCCGTTAGGTTACTTAACTAACGACAGAGCGGGGGCTGGGCTAGCGCGGGTGTAAAACATAAGTGACGTCTAAATAGCTATCATATATATAGATATTTTACATTCGTCTGACGCAATGATATACATTCCAGATCACAGATGAACTTAATTGGATTTGCAAGCAATCCGTGTTTGTTTTGAGCCTGCAACAAAATACGGATTACACAGTTATGATGAATAGCCATTACCCCACCCACGACCCCTACGGGTGCGGCAAACTACCCGCCCGGCAGTTTGTGCACCCCACCTTGGGTCTGTCCTAGGAGCAAAAACAGTAAAATGAAATAATACAACGGTGGCTACAACCGCAACCTGGATGTGCCCCGCAAAATAATATTACAACAAATTACATTTACATCAAATGAATTAAATGATAACCCATCACATAACCCCGGCTATACATCACAACAGTCCAACACGGTTCATATGCACAAACAGATAAAATCCATTTCAGAAATGTGCAACCCCCTGCCAACTGACATACTAGCAGTTAGGGGAGGTTTACGAACACATTATACAATCACAGATATAATCCAATATGCAAATACTGTACAATTTCGATCGATTAAACGCATTTAATATTGCTCCAATACTGCTCTGTAAAATTGAAACCTGAGCAAAATTAAAAAATACCAGAAAATACCAAATATCACAGGGGACCCACACAAGAAATTTGGGTTCATGACTCGGCAACTCGGCGGCGGAACCGCGGCGGATCGGTGGGATCCGCCGCGCTTCCGCGGCACTTTAGCCGAGTCATGGGCCCAATTTTCTTGGGTGTTCTCCTGGATGCTTTTCAAGCTTTCTGAACCTCCCTGAAAAATTTTTGGACTTCATTTAAATTTCGACAGAAACTTGACAGTTCGGGGTTTTCCGGTTTCGTTTTCTCCGTTCGAAATTCGTACAAATTTGCAATAAAGTTATTTATTGTTTAGCGAGGCTCTGATACCACTGTAAGTCGATGTACAACACCCCAATACTTGTGGGGAGGTGGAATTTTCAAAAACGAACTTGTTTAGTGAACAAACATCGACTAACCGCTTGAATCGAAGCTAAACGATAACTAACCAAACACATAGTTGTTCTAAACTACTATGCTTAGGGATTATACCTATCGAACCAAGTCCTTCGGCTTTACGATCTCCTCGTCCTCCTCGGCCTTCTCGATGTAGTAGATGATCCACCCGAGAGCAAAACTCCAAGCTTAGCCTCTAAACTTGAGGCAACTAACCTTCTTGGATTTCTAATCAAAGAAGATAGATGAGATAGAGTGAGGGTTATGGATTGTTTAGTCTAACTAATCCTTGTTCTCAACACATGAAAGGTGAGGATTAGGGTTTGAAGAAAGTGAGCTTGAGGAGAGAGAATGTGAATGATATTATTAAGTGAGAATAGTAAGTTATCATAATATATATGAAACTTTAAAATTCATCAATAAAAGAAAAACAAATGATGAATAATCAAGTTTCATAAATATCTAATGGTGATTCACAACCATGACTCATTAATCATTTATTATGCATTAATGATATGGATGAATCACTCTCATGACTCACTAAACTCATTCAATGCATATGACACCTAAACCTCCTTAGTCACCATCTTCTAGAAGCTTCTCGCACAATTACGAGAACGCCCCTCCAATCCGCAAAAATACAGAAAAACTTTAGACTGTATAAATCCAATAACCGGATACCAGTAACTGGCTTAAACCAAAGCCGACTGGTAAAAACTGTCCGAAAGTCGTACGTGCGTAAACACACGTATGCGTCCGAACCCTTTGTCGTAAAACCATACGACCTCTATATCGTTTCGCCTGGAGTAGGAAACTTTCTGTGTGGGACTCTAGAGACTCGACTACTACGCTGGCAGTGGGTTTAACCACAGACCGCAAGCGGCACTAGCTGTGCGTAACGGTCCCCAGGTAGTTGTCGATAAGAAGGCCGATGAGGAAACCCATCCGAACTCCTACTGAGCCTGCTGTGACAATCTCCATACAGTCCGGTCCGTTCATCTTAGACTATCGCATATCGGGCCTAGGGGGGCGGCAAGCGTCAGTCCCCTAATAGCGGTATAAGTCGTGTCGGAGCGAAGCCCATTACACCCTGAGAAACTACTGGAACCTACCAGCAAATCTCGCTTGCCCTGGCCAGGGACTTTGCGTAATGGCTCTCTGACACAGCGCGATATCAACTCCCAATACCGGGAGAGACGAATCCTGTCTAACCGCCACTGCCTCCAAGTGCTCGGGACTGCACCCAACTGCTACCTGTTTGCACGACTCCTTTGAGCCGTGGTAGGGTAGCAATCTAAGAACAGTGGGACACACTCGAGGCGAAGTAGCAGTGTCAAGTCTGCGGACTATGCTGTACTCATGTCACCTGGGAACTGTTCACTGACGACTGGTATAAAACCAACCAACAGTTCCCTGTGAGTCCTGTCCGGTGTACCCGTAACCTAACGAGCACCTGCATACTATCTCCAGTACGACGTACTGACGGCTGTGGGACAGACCATCTCCCCAACTGGGATGAGAAGCGTACACACTAGTCTACTCCGGAGTATCGATGCTCTGTCTCGATAATCCAACGACCAGGGACCTGAATAAGGATGTGCTTGTAGACTACCCAGCCCCCACTAGTGTGACTGCCATCACAACGCTGGTAGACAAGCAAGATCCTAAGAGCTCTATCAATACGTACACTCACATATTAAGATAGAAAAACCAAGTAGCATACTACCATGTTTAGCAAAACTGTTATATACATGTGAATATCCCAAGCTTCCATTAAGTAATATACAAACTAGTATGATACAGTAATAGCCTTCTAGGGCATAAACACTAACAGTTTATATGTGATATATGCAAGTGTACATGTCTGTATCATGCTTGATGATACAAACAAGTTGTGTGTATGAGACTTGAACCAAATCAAGGTTAGATTAGGGTTTACTATTTTCCTAAGCATATAACAAAAGAGTGTGACTTTGGTCAAAGTTATCAAGCTTCATGAAGCTTGATAAACATTGACAAAGTAGAGGGCCCGTACTACCTGCCTAACCCTTCGCTCTGAGAACTCTCTTTGTCATTTGTTTAAGATATTAGCTAACCCAACCCTTAACCTTATGCTATGGTTAATTCTCTACATGAGTTAAGCATGAGGGCTTAACTCAACCATGGTGCCATGATTAAAAAGATAAGTATTCATATTATTCTTTTAATTCATATGATTCTTTTCTTCTTCTTCATCTTCATCAAGCTCACAAAAGCTTGAGAGCTCCAATGGTGCCATAAGAAAAAGAGTGAGAAATCCAATTCTAAAGTGAACCCACTTCCTATTTCTTCATTCTCTACCACTTGCCATGTAATATAGGGTGTTCTCTTCACAAAGTTTTCGACCGAGTGAAGGAATAGCTTGAGTTTGAGTCTCCCCGACGTAGATCATCTTCGGCCTCGAAGTCAATGACCTAGCCCGATCATTTCTCCGACGAAACCATTGCTAGAGTCCGAGATCCCGATGATCGCAGCGGAGGGACGTCAACACGGAGCTAAAGAAGTGGAGGGCCAGATCTACAAAGGTTGTAATCCCTTTCACTTAGTAGCAAAGTCGTTTGCTTGCATGTTCTTTCGCCTAACTTCTAGTTAACGATCTAGTTTAGGGTTTCTCGGCACCGGAAAATTTTTGTTTGGCATGGTTGATGCCTTGTGGAACCTCTTGAGTGTGCCTAGGAACCCTACACTTGTGCTGATGCTGTTGCTGCTGCTGGGGCTTCTGCAGCTGCTGGGGCTGGTGTTGTGTGTGTGAGAGTGAGAGTGAGAGTGATGTGAGAAAATGAGAGGCAAAAGAAAAAAGAAATGAGAGAATAGATAGTCAAGCCCCCCCTCTCTCTTCATTAAATGAAAGCATGGCTCTAGCCATGATGCCCATTCTCTCTCTCTCTCTCTCTCTCTCCCCCCCCCCCCTCTCCCCCTCCCCAAGTCAACCCAAAACTAACATTTTCCATTTTAAAAAAACAAACCCAAAACACTTAATAAAATTTTTAATTAGCTTAATAAAAATGGTTAGTCCACCATGGTTGCTAATCATGGCCTAACCCTAATTTAACCCTAGTTTACATGCACATATGTGTGCAAGCCTAAAATAAATTCTAATAAAATATTCATTAATTTTGATAAAATATTTGAAAATCGTTTTGGTAAACTTTTTATTAAAAACCATATATTAAAGTGTAATTAGCCACTAATCACATCCTAAGGTGTTACAATCTTCCCCCCTTAAAGAAATTCGTCCCCGAATTTAAAAATATATAGCTACGCTTACCTTCAAAGAGATGAGGGAATTTCTTCCACATCTCGCCCTCGGCCTCCCAAGTGATCTCTTCACCATTTAGGCTGTGATAAAGCACCTTCACAGATGGCAAGACCTTCGATCGAAGTTTCTTCACCTGCCGGTCCAATATCACGACTGGCTGCTCGGTGAACGAAAGATCGCGCTCGAGTTGAACGGTCTGATGCTGAATCATGTGAGAAAGGTCATGCAGGTATCTGCGAAGCATCGACACATGGAATACGGGTTGAACATCTGGGAAGTCGGGTGGAAGAGCCAAACGATATGTTACTTCGCCCACACGCTCGAGGATCTCAAAGGGACCTATGAATCTGGGGCTAAGCTTCCCCTTTCGTCCAAACCTCATCACTCCCTTAATCGGAGAGACCCTCAGAAAAACGTGATCGCTGTTGGAGATAGTGCCCTCGGAGTCAATTATTGGATCACAGGCACGTGATTGCAATGATTGAGGGAGGACCTATCCCGGTAGGACAGTCTTACTCAAGATGATAGTATGCTATCTGGTTTATCTTTATCATCGTGTACTGCTTTAGGTGACCTGACATGTCGCTATTACACGTTGATAGAGCCCCTAGGATTCTTGCTTGACCACCAGCAGTATGAGGGCGATCATATAAGTGGGAGCTGGGGTCTATAAGCACATCCTTAAAAGGTCCCTAGTCATGGGAGTTTCGAGACAGGGCATCGATACTCCAGAGTAGACTAGCGTGTACATTCGAGACCCCGACGAGGGGCGGTGGCCGGTCTCACAAGCCACTGGTGTCAGTTGGTTCACCTAAGATATATACAGGTGCTCATTGGGTTATGAGTACACCGGACAGGACTCGCCGGGAACATGCTAGTTGGTCTTATACCTGACGTCAGATAGCAGTTCCCTGGTGACATGTGTACAGGTTAGTTCATCGACCTGGGGATCGTCATTTGTCTCGTGTGAGTTCCCACTGTACTTTGATTACTACCCTACCACGCTCAAAGGAGACGTGCAAACAGGTTTTAGTTGGGTACAGTCCCGAGCCACATGGAGGCAGTGAGCGGATCTTCAGGGGTTCGTCTCTCCCGGTATTGGGGGTGAGGTCGCGCTGTGTCTAGGAGAGCCACACGAAGCCCTCGGCCGAGGCAGGAGATTTACTGGTAGGTATTCCAGTAGTATCTCAGGGTGTTCTGGGCTACACTCCGACACGACTTGTACCGCTTTTGGGGGTCTGACTTTTACCAACCCCTTAGGCCCGCCATGCGATGCTCATAGACGAACGGACCGGACTGTATGGATATTGTCACTGACAGGCTCAGTAGGGTGTCAGGATGAGTTCGCTCCTCGACGTCCCTTTCGGTCAATAGCTGGTAGCCCGTCATGTATGGCTAATACCTCTGACGTGCTAGTGGTTAAATCCACAGCCATAGTATTGACGAGTCTTTAGAGTCCCCCACATTCAGTTTCTCAAGTTTTCGGGCGAAACGCAGTAGAGGCCGTATGGAGATATGGCAGGGTTCGATCAAATACGTGCGGTATTGCACGGATCAGGATCGGACGGATAATACTAGCAGGCTTTGGTTTAAGCCGGATGCTAGTATAGTACAGTGTAGATTTTGTCTCATTGCATTTGTATAACGGTCGGAATACAGATGCGGGTGTGTATACACAGTATCGGGGTTTTCCTATAATTTATTACGGGACCAGTTTTCTGGAGTTGCCAGTTTGCTTTCCGTTTCGGCCATATTTCTTTGTATCCTTCATTGGCCGAAGATTGGTGGAGGAGGGCTTATTTGCAATTGTGCAAATAAGCATTTGTGGAGGGAGGTGATTGCATATTATTGTATCATGATGGTGAACCATCCCTTGACCATTTGACTTCTTCATCCATCATGGCTTGACTTTTATATGGCATGGTTTTTATGATGGTTGTGGTTGAGTGTGGTTTTTGTTTGGTGATCATGTTCTTTCATGATATCATTTGATTCCCTCATGCATTATTGTGTGGCCTCTCTCATTTTCTTTGACACACACTCCATTCTCACTCTCCCAAGTGCCATGGCCGGCCATTCCCTCTTGGGGCTGTCCAAATTTTGGATGTGGGAATTGTTGTTCTTTTCATGCCACAAAATTCCCAAGTTCATCAAAAATTCCACTAGTTCAATTCCTCCACCATTATGGCAACCTCCATGAACCCCAAAATGAGACATGGTTCTACACACATTCTACATCAAACCTTGGGCACGTCGGCTCGCCAACTTCATGCCCGAGTTGCCTCGGTATAGAGGTGGGAGCCCGTAAAAGAATCAGGCGACGTGGTGCCCTTCCGGGGAGGAGGTGGAGATCGGACATTCCGCGAGAGATCGGGACGACGGCGAGAAGACCGGAGGACACGGATCGCTCGGTATATCTCTCTTCCCCATCTTGTAGTTAGCTAGGACTAGTTTAATGGCACGATCCGGGTTTTAGTGCGCGGTGGTGCCGGTTTGAAAAATTAAAGTTAACCATCGCTTCCACATTTGGCCTCGGGTTGGAGGTCGGGGCGCCGCCGTGCACTTACAGTGGTATCAGAGACTCGCCATTAACATAGTCTAGCTTGGTCTAACGTGTTTACATTTCCGATCGAACAAAAATCTCAAAACCCGCGTTTTCATGCATATCAGTTTCTGTCGAAATTTTTTTGTCTCGAAAAATTTTCCAGGGTGTTGCAGAATGATGTACAGGGAATCCTAAGAACACTGTAGAATTTTGGTCACCTGATCCTTCCGTACGACCGCGGAACCGCGGCCATAACCCCTCTTTGGCCGCGGTTCCGCCGCAGGAATTTGGATTCACGTCACCAATTTTTTGCAGTGGGCTTGTGGGATGAAAATAGGGGGTTTTGTATACTTTGTTTGGGCCCAGAATTTTTGTGAGTGCTACAGTATTGCTTGGGAGCCCACTTGGTAAAATTTAATCGATCGGATATTTTAAACACATTAGTTCACAGTATTTACATTATATCTGCGACCGTGAATGTCACTTGATCGGTAAATCCTGTCTAACTGCTATAGCCCGGTTAGACGGATTTGCGAACGTGACATTCACGTTGATGTTCTGTGTATTGCTGTGATGTTGCGGATCGGTCGTGGGGGATAGCCTGGTTTCAATGCTAGTACAGTTTTGTTGTATTATGTACATTTGATATTGCGGGGCGAGCGTCCGACATGTGGACTGCCGTCACTGCCTGTTTGTATTATTATTTTGGGGCATGACCAGGTTGCGGTCGATGTACCCGTTGTATGTATATTTTACTTTCTGTACTAGGATTACCCCAAGGTGGGGTGGACGGATAGCCGGGTTCTAGAGGGCAACAAGCCCGCGTCTCATGGCATTGAGACGGAGGAGGCTTCACTCTAGAATTGGCGGGCTGTTCGCCGCACTCGTAGGGGGTACAGGTTGACCCAGGAGGGGTGCCCAAGTTACCGGATTCTGTGAAGTGCTGGGTGGTCCATTCACGTTGCTGAAGGGGGCTGCCTCGCTTCAGGTTTTGGCGGGTAACTTTCCGCGCCCGTAGGGGTCTAGGATTTCATTGCATAGGCTATCCCACGACCAGGGGAACGTCGGGTTTCAGTAGTGGCTCTGTGAAACCCGGGGATCCCAGATATCTGTATTGTTCTGTGATGCTGTACATTTCTGTGATGTTGCATTTTATCACGCCTTGAGCGAATATAATATATTGGTATATATATTAGTAGATGTTGTATATGTTTTGCATCCGCGCTAGTCCAGTCCCCGCTCTGTCGTTAGTTAGCTAACCTAACGGGTAATGACGGGACCCAGTGGCGAATGCGGATGGCATATACGTACATCAGTATATTTTCGTTCTTTGTGGTGTGATCAATTGATGGGACTGCGTTGATTCGGATCAATGCAAGTTAAAAACAAACCTAATCTGATGTTGTTGGAACACTTTTCAAAAAGCTGTTATTGCAAGGACGTTCACTTTTGTTTTGCATAGTGATATTCAGTTGGAATATCCTGCTCCTCAGTCGACGAGGCAAGGGCCGAGATCCCTTCACCGGGAGTGACCCCTTGGACAAAAGTTTGCATCAGGGCAATAACTTCACTATAGCCGATTACTTTTGCTTTGCATCGTGGTATTCAGTTGGAATATCCTGCACCTCATTCTACGGGGAAAGAGCCGAGATCCCTTCACCAGGAGTGACCTCTTTAGCAAAAGTTTTCGTCACTATATTTTTTAAAGCTATCCGTTCCTTCAACGATTTCAAGTTCATTACGTTAAAGGTTTTCGCCAGAAACCATTCGTAGCCCTCCATCATTTCATTTAAATATTCGGTAGTATTCAAGCTATGTATTTTGACCTCACGCCAAGGCATAGTGATTGGTAGCTGCCGGATATTTATCTATTGCATAGATAGATGCGTTGGTTTGGGACCGTCGTACTACTATTTTGGCCTACGTCAAGGGTATGTACGGGTGGGTTCAAATTAACCTGGACAATGATGGGTAGAACTTGACATGTGACTTATGATATTTTGACCTCACGCCAAGGTCATAAGAGCATGGGGCAAAAATCACATCGGGAGTTTCTAAAGAAACTGAAACTTACAAGATATGTGCATACCTTCTGGAGTGTGATGACCTGAGCGGATTCCGTCACGTTATCATGCGATGATAGTTGGATCCTGATTCCCACTGATGAGTTGGTTTACTCCTCGGGTGATCCCGACTAATTCTTCTTTCGGGTTTGGAGAAGAATTTAAGGTTACAGTGGGAGGTTTCCAGATTAGATAAATTGGTAACCATTCTGATCTAGGTTAGAGTGCACGCAGAGTGTTTCTTTTCTCTCTCTCTTCGGCAGCGACCATTGACCCGACCCTAAGACTATGACTCAAAGACCAAAATTAACCGAACCTTCTTAAACACTGGCTTTTGGATTGTCAGAGTTGCAAACCTCATTGCCACTCCTACTTTTACCCTTTTCTCCAGGACACCCCGTACTACTATGAACGTCCACTTCCATTGGACAAAACCATCGTATGGTTATATACGAACTCGAAGGAATTTATTCGAGGATGGTTTCCGGTTCTGGAGAAAACGGATAGGACTATTCAGTTGTCTTTTCATTTTACCTTCTCTCAGGTTGCGAGTACTCCTTGGTTTAGGAGATAGTACACCTATTACGCAAATTGGATAGTCTTCTTCCAAACCATAGGCAGGTGCCGACCGGTAGGGAATGAAGAAAACCAATTAGCCTAACGATGGTGTACAGAAGGTATTATGTAAAGACAAAGAAAGGGATTAGAAGGAGGGCAAAGTAAATTGCGACTGATATTCACGACCAAACCAAGTTTTTCATTACCACTCCCACATCACCTTTGTATTTCTCCAGGACACTCCGTATCACTACGAAGATCCACAGTTTATTGGATACTCCATCGTATGGTTATATACGAACTCGAAAGGAACTTGTTCCAGTTCGGGGATGGATTCTGGTTCAGGAGAAATAGGAATAAGGTTTATTCGGTTGTCTTTTATCTTCACCTTCTCTCGCATTGCGAGTGCTCCTAGGATTAGGACAGTACACCCATTATGCTTATTGGATAGTCTTCTTCCAAACCATAGGCTGGTGCCAAACGGTAGGGAAGGAAGAAAACCATTTGACCTAAGGGGTGTGCAGAAGGTAATGACTAAAGACATATAAAGGGATTTGGAGAGGTGGCAAAGAATTATACGGTTACAGTCGTGAATCTGGAAGAGGCATTACTAGGAATACCAGGATACCCCATCGAAACATTTCAATGTTTCATTTTCACCGTGTATTGTTAAAAGAAAACTGATTTCCCAATTAGACACTTGCTCCAGGGTATGTATTTACCAGGTATGATTCTCACATCTGTATGGTTTTACAGATGATGAGTGGGAGTAGGTTAGTGGGAATTAGGTGATCATCCTCATTATATCGGGATTCGTTGTAATCGGTGATATTTGAGGAAATCACCTGGGCTGTTTGCCGGTCGGCAAATATTTGGTTTTGAATATCCGCTGTTATGCACCAATTTCAAATTGATATATCTGTACGTCTATTTTCATAGAGTGAGATATACCTTTTTGAAATTATTTCTATGACATTTACCTATATCAGTGGATGGTTGGGTAAGGAGCATTAAACATCGGTGTAATTCTTCTTAACCATAAGTACAGTTTTCAACCTACGACACACAGTGGATGAGTTATCAGACTTAAGGGACTTATACAGAGTATTGTATATTGTCCAGGGTCTATCAGGACAGAGGGGTTGGTCCTCGTACTATATTCGGTTTACTTATGACTTCTCTAGTTTTTAGACAGGTGTTTCGTGGAAACACAGGGTCCGAATTTTGAGAAGTTATAGGTATATGAATAAAGTAGAGAGCCAGATATTGCAAGTATCGGGATTCTTCAAAGTGATCGGAGATGTAGATACTTGAGTATGGTATTCAGTTGATAGTAATGATTAAGAGACCTTGCTTCTCTTTCAGGTTACTTATAATTGGAAGCATTCCTAAGTTGAGTAACGCTGATCGGCCTCCTTCCATTTAGTTAACATGCACTAAAGATAGCTGCATGATTTGAATCTGGTTTAATTAAATCAGTGCCTCTAGTTCTATATTGGATATAGAACAGTTCATATCTTAACGATGTTAAGGTACGGGGAGTTGTCCGGATTATGCTTAAAACCAGACTCTGGATAACTCAAGGCACGTTTCTGTAATGGCTGTTTGTGGGTTGACCCAGGCTATGACGAGGGTTGACTTTCTACCATCTGGAAGATCAATAATGATATTGTTCTAAACTCGCCACAGTTTTAATAAAAATGGATTTTTTTAGAAAACAGTAGTGGGAGTATGGTAGAACTGGAAGTGATTTCAGAACCACAAACGATTACTAGAGATTTGATAGGAACCTAAAGATTCAATCTGGTTTGACATTCCATTGGCCACTCCGCAGATAAGGTGGGTAACTTCAAGCACCCGAGAGGTACTTCGGTAGCCTCAAGGACGGTGACAAGGAGGTTCTTGTTTACCCAGAACTGCCATTGCTGTTGTTCCAGACTGTGAGACCCGGCAGGAGGATGAGTATAGCGTCGTTCTAAACTAGTTTTAAAGTGTACGTCTATATGACTCTGCCAGAGGGTTGTCGTAGTCAGTGGGAGCAGCGGAAGCATTGATGGACAGGTGGCTTATTTCTATTTATAGACTAAAGAAGATGTAGCAGAGATAGATCATCAGTTTCTGATGTGACAGTCATAGGTTTGGCTTCATCAGAATAGGGGATGGATCTGTTAAGAAGGTAGTAGGGTGTGATGTCCTGGTATTTGGATGACATGCACATAGTAGGAAATGATATTCCTATACTACGATCGGTTATACTTTGGTCGTCACACAGTGTTTTCTCCACATGGGAATTGGACATTATATCAGACATACAGGTTACTAGATCTATGGCCTTAGATCTAGATTTGGGTGGTTTCCCAATCAGGGTACTCAGACAGCATTCTAAGAGTATTTAGAATGGACGACTCCTGGCACGGTAGTGTACCTGCAAGTGATGGAGTCACCCTCTCTAAAGGTGTCTTACAGACTAAAGGGGAGAGGGATGTGCATGATTGGCAGATCACTTGCTCAGGCAATTGAGTCAATCATGAGATGTCAAGTACCACACCAGATATTGTTCTTGCACTAGATGCAATAAGTTGACATTGATCCTATCCTAGAGAAACATTCGGAAGCAGTTTTAGAACATAAGTGGATGTTCTAGGGATATGATAACGACAGCCTCATTCGGAAGACAGTTATCATTCCAGGCTTCCAAGGTGACCTGGACAACAAGGAGGTTGTCAGAGTTATAGTTTTTCCTTCTGACGAGGGGCAGTATTTTGGACAGGTGGTCCAAGGCAATACTGAGGGAGGCATGGCGCAGGATACTGATTAAGTTCAGTTGACGATACAGTCTAAGAAGTTTGGATTTGGAGTTCTTTTATGAGCTAGGTCCCATCAGACATCCAGACACATTCTAAGACAGGTATTGCTCATTTCGGGAGATGGCTTTCTCCGCGAACATGAGATATAGAGAGACATAGAAAGAAACATCACAGCGGATCCACTCACTGAGGCTATTCCTCGAACGCAATAGTTTCGCAAACAGGCTTTGTGAGACTGACTAGTAGAGGAGTTGGGTGTTCGGTATCACACGGGCTGTGAGTATGCGACATCGCAATAATTAGCCTTGAGTGCAAGTGGGAGATTGTTGGAGATAGTGCCCTCAGAGACAATTATTGGATCACAGGCACGTGATTGCAATGATTGAGGGAGGACATATCCCGGTAGGACAGTCTTACTCAAGATGATAGTATGCTATCTGGTTTATCTTTATCATCGTGTACTGCTTTAGGTGACCTGACATGTCGCTATTACACGTTGATACAGCCCCTAGAATTCTTGCTTGACCACCAGCAGTATGAGGGCGATCATAAAAGTGGGAGCTGGGGTCTATAAGCATATCCTTAAAAGGTCCCTAGTCGTGGGAGTTTCGAGACAGGGCATCAATACTCCACAGTAGACTAGTGTGTACATTCGAGACCCCGACGAGGGGCGGTGGCCGGTCTCACAAGCCACTGGCGTCAGTTGGTTCACCTAAGATGTATACAGGTGCTCATTGGGTTATGAGTACACCGGACAAGACTCGCCGGGAACATGCTAGTTGGTCTTATACCTGACGTCAGATAGCAGTTCCCTGGTGACATGTGTACAGGTTAGTTCATCGACCTGGGGATCGTCATTTGTCTCGTGTGAGTTCCCATTGTACTTTGATTACTACCCTACCACGCTCAAAGGAGACGTGCAAACAGGTTTTAGTTGGGTACAGTCCCGAGCCACATGGAGGCAGTGAGTGGATCTTCAGGGGTTCGTCTCTTCCGGTATTGGGGGTGAGGTCGCGCTGTGTCTAGGAGAGCCATTACACGAAGCCCTCGGCCGAGGCAGGAGATTTACTGGTAGGTATTCCAGTAGTATCTCGGGGTGTTCTGGGCTACACTCCGACACGACTTGTACCGCTTTTGGGGGTCTGACTTTTACCAACCCCCTAGGCCCGCCATGCGATGCTCATAGACGAACGGACCGGACTGTACGGTTATTGGCACTGACAGGCTCAATAGGGTGTCAGGATGAGTTCGCTCATCGACGTCCCTTTCGGTCAATAGCTGGTAGCCCGTCACGTATGGCTAATACCTCTAACGTGCTAGTGGTTAAATCCACAGCCATAGTATTGACGAGTCTTTAGAGTCCCCCACATTCAGTTTCTCAAGTTTTCGGGCGAAACGCAGTAGAGGCCGTATGGAGATATGGCAGGGTTCGATCAGATACGTGCGGTATTGCACGGATCAGGATCGGACGGATAATACTAGCAGGCTTTGGTTTAAGCCGGATGCTAGTATAGTACAGTGTAGATTTTGTCTCATTGCATTTGTATAACGGTCGGAATACAGATGCGGGTGTGTATACACAGTATCGGGGTTTTCCTGTAATTTATTACGGGACCAGTTTTCTGGAGTTGCCAGTTTGCTTTCCGTTTCGGCCATATTTCTTTGTATCCTTCATTGGCCGAAGATTGGTGGAGGAGGGCTTATTTGCAATTGTGCAAATAAGCATTTGTGGAGGGAGGTGATTGCATATTATTGTATCATGATGGTGAACCATCCCTTGACCATTTGACTTCTTCATCCATCATGGCTTGACTTTTATATGACATGCTTTTTATGATGGTTGTGGTTGAGTGTGGTTTTTGTTTGGTGATCATGTTCTTTCATGATATCATTTGATTCCCTCATGCATTATTGTGTGGCCTCTCTCATTTTCTTTGACACACACTCCATTCTCACTCTCCCAAGTGCCATGGCCGGCCATTCCCTCTTGGGGCTGTCCAAATTTTGGATGTGGGAATTGTTGTTCTTTTCATGCCACAAAATTCCCAAGTTCATCAAAAATTCCACTAGTTCAATTCCTCCACCATTATGGCAACCTCCATGAACCCCAAAATGAGACATGGTTCTACACACATTCTACAGCAAACCTTGGGCACGTCGGCTCGCCAACTTCGTGCCCGAGTTGCCTCGGTATAGAGGTGGGAGCCCGTAAAAGAAGCAGGCGACGTGGTGGCCTTCCGGGGAGGAGGTGGAGATCGGACATTCCGCGAGAGATCGGGACGACGGCGAGAAGACCGGAGGACACGGATCGCTCGGTATATCTCTCTTCCCCATCTTGTAGTTAGCTAGGACTAGTTTAATGGCACGATCCGGGTTTTAGTGCACGGTGGTGCCAGTTTGAAAAATTAAAGTTAACCATCGCTTCCGCATTTGGCCTCGGGATGGAGGCCGGGGCGCCGCCGTGCACTTACAATCGCCAACTGCGAACTCTAATCTACGGCGGCGTCTATCATCATACGATTTCTGCCTGCTCTGAGCTGTCCTCATCCTATCTCGAATCAGCTGTATCTTCTCGGTCATCTCCTGTACGATCTGTGGCCCCAAAATACTGCTCTTACTGAGCTCTGTCCAACAGACGGGCGATCTACATCTCCTCCCATACAAGGCCTTGAAAGGTGCCATCTGAATAGTATCCTGGAAACTATTGTTGTAGGAGAACTTCACCAAGGGTAAATGATGATCCCAACTACCTCCAAAGTCTAAAACGCACACTCGGAGCATGTCCTCGAGAGTCTGAATAGTCCGCTCTGACTGGCCGTCGGTCTGCGGATAAAATGCTGTGCTGAAACTCAAGCGGGTGCCCAAAGCCTCCTGAAGCCTCTGCCATAGTCGGCTGGTAAACTGGGTGCCTCGGTCAGACACGATACATGTCGGGACTCCATGCAGTCGTACTATCTCGTCGATGTATATCTGGGCATAC
The DNA here is from genome assembly GCA_030015575.1 of Agapanthus africanus. Taxonomy (NCBI): domain Eukaryota; kingdom Viridiplantae; phylum Streptophyta; class Magnoliopsida; order Asparagales; family Amaryllidaceae; genus Agapanthus; species Agapanthus africanus. Next base: position 523,497,852 of record CM057337.1, read on the forward strand.
TGAGCCAATCCAAAAGCCGTCTTCACCGGCAGGAAGTGGGCCACTTTCGTCAATCGATCTACGATCACCCAAATGGATTCATACCCTCGCCTAGTCCTGGGTAGCCCCTCAATGAAATCCATAGAGATCTGCTCCCATTTCCACTCCGGAATGGTAACGGCTGTAGCTCTCCCGCTGGCCTCTGGTGCTCGGCCTTGACTTGCTGACAAGTCAGGCATCTCAAAATGAAGTCTGTGATGTCCCTCTTCATCCCGTCCTACCAGTAAACGTCTCTCATATCATGGTACATCTTGGTGGAACCCGGATGAACACTATACACCGATCGATGTGCCTCCTCAAGAATCTCGCGCCGCAGTCCCTCAGCATCTGGTACGCACAGTCTAGTCCCAAATCCCAGTATCCCCTGATCATCAATCACGAACTCGGAAAATATACCATGTCCAATCTGTGCCATGATCTCTGAACAACGGTCATCTCTGTACTATGCATCATGTATACGGTCAAGTAACTGTGGGCGTGCACGAACATGCGCGAGCTGTCCCCCGATCGGCGTGAACTCAAACTGCACTCGGCTGTCGCATAAGATCTGCCAATCTACCGACGACTGCCTCTGCACTGCACTCAAACAAGATAGACTACCCCCAGGCCTCCTGCTCAAAGCATCCGCCACTACATTAGCCTTGCCCGGGTGATACAAGATCTCATAATCGTAGTCCTTTACTAGTTCCATCCAATGGCATTGTCTAAGATTCAGGTCTCGCTGCTGAAATATATACTTTAAACTCTTGTGATCAGTGAATATCTGGCACGACTCGCCGTATAGGTAATGTCGCCAGATCTTGAGTGCAAAGACCACTGCAGCCATCTCCAAATCATGAGTGGGGTAGTTCTGTTCATGTTTCTTCAACTGCCGTGAAGCATACACGATCACCCTGTCGTGCTGCATCAATACGCACCCTAGCCCCACTCGAGAAGCATCACAATAGACCACAAATCCGCCCGATCCTGAAGGCAATGATAACACCGGCGCCGTAGTCAAACAAGTCCGTAGCTGCTGAAAGCTATGCTCGCACTCCTCCGTCCAATCGAAAGGAACTCCCTTCCGGGTCAACCCGGTCAAAGGTGCAGCAATACGGGAGAAGTCCTGTACAAATCGCCTGTAGTAGCCGGCCAGTCCTAGAAAGCTGCGGATCTCAGTAACTGATGTGGGTCTGGGCCAACGCTGAACGGCCTCGATCTTCTTCGGGTCTACACATATACCATCTCGTGTAATCACGTGACCCAAGAAGTCTACGCTGTCAAGCCAGAATGCGCACTTGGAGAATTTTGCGAATAGCTGGTGCTCCCTCAAAGTCTGCAGTGTGATCCGCAGGTGCTGCTCGTGCTCCTCTCGGCTCCGGGAATACACCAAAATATCGTCAATGAATACGATGATGAACAAATCAAGATACTACCTGAAAATACGGTTCATCAAGTCCATAAATGTTGCTGGGGCATTGGTGAGTTCGAACAACATCACCAAAAACTCATAATGGCCATAACGCGTGCGGAAAGCTGTCCTCGGAATATCCTTCTGTCGAACCCGCAGCTGATGGAAGCCTGATCGTAAGTCGATCCTCAAAAAGTATCCTTCCCCCTGAAGCTGGTCGAACAAGTTGTCGATGCGTGGCAAAGGATATCTATTCCGCACGGTAACCCTGTTCAGCTGGCGGTAGTCGATACACAAACGGAAACTGCCGTCCTTCTTCTTGACAAACAGGACCGGAGCACCCCAAGGAGACACACTGGGTCGAATAAGTCCCTTATCCAGCAAATCTTGCAACTGGCCTTTCAACTCTCTAACTCCGCCGGGACCATCCGATAAGGCGGTATAGAAATAGGCCCCGTGCCGGGAATCAAGTCAATGCAGAAAACAATATCGCGCTCAGGCGGCAGCCCAGGAAGATCGTCAGGAAAGACATCAGGGAACTCACAAACAATTGGAACCTGGTCCAATGGAACATCTGTAGCTCGAGTATCGCAAACATAGGCTAGAAATCCCTGACATCCCTTCCTCAAAAGTTGTCTAGCGCGAAGGGAAGAAATCAAACTATGAGGGGCGGCACCACGGTCCCCCTGCACAACAAAAACCGACTCACCGGGATAACAAAACCTAACTGTCTTCTCGCGGCAGTCCACAGATGCATAGCATGTGGCTAACCAATCCATGCCCAAAAGAACGTCGAAGTCCAACATCTCAAGAAGGATCAAGTCGACAGTCAACTCTCTCTCTCGCCAATACGGACAACACAGGATCGGAACACGTATCAAGCAACAAGCGACTCGCCAACAGGAGTGGTCACAACAAGCGGCTGATCAAGCAAACTGGACTCTCTACCCAAACTCGGCACGAAGTGTGTGGAAACGTACAAGTGCGTGGATCCGGGATCAAACAACACGTGTGCACCAACAGAACATACTGATAGGGTACCTGAGACCACCGCATTGGACGCCTGCGCATCCTGATGCGTCAAAGAGAAAACCCGTGCATGTCATCCACCTGCGACTGGTGGTCCCCTACTAGCAACTGGCTGTACTCTGCCGGCAGCTGGCTGTCCTCTGCCTCGGCCACCTCGTCCTCTATGAGCAAACCCTCCACGACCACGGCCTCTCTGTGCATGAGTCTGGCGCGGAGCAACAGTAGGTACAGTAGGCAACGCCCTCTGGGGTGGAGAAGGTGGAAGTGTGACATGTGGTACGGTAGTCTCGCCCTCACATGGCTCCGGGCAATCTCGAACACGATGATAAGTACTCCCGCATCGGAAACATCTAGATGGTGTCGGCCGACCCTGTGGATAGGTGCTATATAACCATCCTCGTCTCGAACCTCTGTCATCATCACGTCCTGGAGGGGGTCTGCCTCGGTGCCTACCCATCTTCCTCTGAGAAGACACGTCAGTGCGAACTCTCTTCGGTCCTGGAACTACCGAAATCTCGGCAAGGCGCTCCTCTACTAATAGGGCTGCATCTAGAGCTGCTGCATAAGTCTTGTAATGCTGTGCGCTGATCGAAAGAAACAGTGGGGTAAGTAAGCCTCGAACAAATCTCTTGACTCGCATCTCCTCGGTAGCCACTAGGTATGGGGCATAAACAGATAGCTCGGTGAACAGTACGTCGTACTCTGCCACTGTCATCTCCGGCGTCTGACGTAAAGACTCGAACCTGCGTGCTCGGGCATCCCTGACACTCTGGGGAAGGAAACGGGCTAGAAATACCGTCACAAACTTGGTCCAGGTCATGGGAGGAAGACCTGCTGCTCTGCCCTTCTCGACCGATTCACACCATTTCTGCGCAAGACCTTCCAGGCGAAAGCTCGTGAACTCTACCCATATCGCATCTGAGCATCTGAGTGAACGACTATCCGGGCCATCCTATCAATAAAAGACTGTGGGTCCTCGGCTGCATCGGTGCCTGTGAAGACTGGAGGCTTCAGCCTCATAAACTCGGATAGCGATACCGTGAAAACCTCTATGGCTGCAGGTGCAACTGCCTGAACTGTAGGTACCATCACGGTCCCCGTAACGGGTGGAACTACCTCTAGCCACTGCGCTCGAAGTGTCTCAACTAGCGACCCTATCATCTGGCCCCTAGCATGGCGATCTGATCTGTCGTAGGAGGAACGGTCTTCTCTGGTACAACGGGTGTACTGCCCGGGTCAGTCCTCGTCTCAGACGAGTCTACTCTAATCTCGGCTCTCGCGGCCGCTCTCTGGGCCCTCGTAGTTTTTGGCGGCATAATGGCTGAAAAGAAAGTAGGATTCGATAAGGATACGGAAATCGAATCACAAAAATGTATATAATCATGAAGTAATTTCAATCAATAAGTCCTAAGGTCGCTTAGGCGGAGTACCGTGTCATGAGTATGCCGCGGAACATACACACGCTACGCCACTCTGCTTCAGCTACCTACTCCATCATACCAGGGTCATCCTACACTCCGAAAGGTAAAACCTAACGCTCTGATACCAACTTTATCACGACCCAAAGTTTGGCCCGTGACCGGCACTTAACCACGTAACGTCTATAGGCGTAACGTGACTAAGTAAGCCGAAACCCAGAAATCAAAACCATTAAAAGTAGTGAGTGTTAAGAAAACATTAGTTCAAAACAATTAGAAAACCTTAAATAGTTTAGGAAAACTCTTTAAAGTTCAAGTTATTATCTTGAAAATTTTGGCAGCATTTCCTTTGTAAAAACTAGCCCCGAAATCGGGTACAAGACAAGATAACAGTAAAAATGACATACAATAAGAGTGAAGCATCCCAAACGGGAGCAATCACGCCCAACGGCGGAAACAACCACCACAATGATAGTATACGATGCCGTAGCGAGGAATGAGCAAAAATAAGTGAAGACAACATGAAATATAAAACCGCATAAATAAAGTCGGCTCAAAACGAGCCCGACACCAGAGTACAAAATAATATACATCGTCCTCACAACTGGTCTCTAAGTCAATACATAAGTAGTAGATGGAGAGTACTAGATACAACAGTGTATACAACTGGAAAATAAACAGATACCGCAAAAACCCACCTATCAACAAAAGGGCTCACGCGCCAACTGCAGGGATATCCGTATCAAAAGATGCAAGAAAGCAGCCTACCGCGACTACTCTGAGGGGCAACCTGCAAACACTGTGGCACAACGGGGGTGAGTTGCCAACTCGTGAATAGTAGATAACATATAAAGGTAATCGCGAGTATGCACGTACTGCGATACTCTAACCTATGCCAACAGATAACATCTATATGATGAGCTGGATGCGCAATAATCATGCAACAAGTGCGATCTAATAATATCAATATAGGATGAGCAGGGTATGCAATAATCATGCATAGCAAGTGCAATCTAATAACATCTTTATAGGATGAGCAGGGTATGCAATAATCATGCAAATGTACTCTATCAAGTACTACGACTACAGGATGAGATGCATAACACTGAATGCTGAGCATGGGAATAAATAACATCTACATGGAACGTCAACGTGAAAAAATAACCGGCGTCCATCAATGCACCCAATCCCAATAAAAACTCAGGCGTCGCCACTCTATCCGGCCATCAATCCTGTAAATCTCATAGGAGCGGGGTGCCCAACATCGGCACCCAAAACAACATGAAATACTCGTGTCCAGCATCGACACACAAATCCTCATATATCGGGCTCTGTCGGTCCGGATCGGCCCACGGGCTCCGTCTGCGGAATCGGCCCTCGGCCCCGGCAGTACGGGTCGGCCCGTATCCATCTATCGACTCTGGTCAGTATCCTCCGGATAACCGCCAGGTCCAACCAATCACCGGTAAGTAGTAGTCCCTCTGCCAGGCTCATCGTCATCCATACGAAATTTCTATCTCGCCCCGGGGTACCATACCGGGTCTACCATGTACCCGCAAATGGATCGTCCTCCTCCTCGAATCGGGTTTCATGTGTCAAAACCGAGAAAACGCATGGTGGACGCACTGAAATATCATAACAAAAGAAACCGGGTTTTTAAAACAGTGCGTATTTTCTTAAAATAATACCACGGTTCTCAAATCCAGAAATCACATGAATCCAAAACTCAATGCGTAAATCCATGCAATGTGTCGTACGACACTAAGAGTAAAAAGGGAAAACCGCTCTTTTTAAAAAGGATCCAGTTTTGAAAATATCTCATGTGGTCCCTATTTTTCTAAAAATCAAGTCAATATCATCCATATATGTAACATATGTTAGTTATATGTATGCCCTAGAGGTCATTACTGTACATAGGATGTATATTGTAGTGGATGCTGGGACATATATAGGGAGGACTTTCTTGCTCGACATGATAGTATGCTATCTGGTTACCCTTTACCTTAACGTGTATACTGATTGTCTCTCTGTTACATGTTGGTAAAGCCCTTAGGATGTGTGCTTGACTACCTGGACTATGATGCGGATCATACTAGTGGGGACATGGTAGTCCATAAGTACATCCTTCAAAGTCCCTAGTCGTGGGTGTATCGAGACGGGGCATCGATATACCAGAGTAGACTAGCGTATACCTTCTCGACCCATACAGATGGGCGATGGATGATCCCATATCCATTGGTGTTTGACATCAGAGATGATATACGGGTGCTCAGTAGAGACTGGGTACACTGGACGGACTCGCCGAGAACTCCCAGATGGTATTATACCTCACGTCAGATGGCAGTTCTCTGGTGACACTGGTACAGAGTAGTCTGTTGACCCGAGATCGTCATGTGGTTCCCACTGTGCTTTGATTTCCATGTTACCACGTCCAAGAGGGCGTGCAAAACGGTGGTTTTTGGGTACAGTCCCGAGTCACATGGAGGCAATGAGCGATAGGAGGGGATTCGTCTCTCCCGGTATAGGGAGTTGATGTTGCGCTGTGTTCGATTGGCTATAACAGGAAATCCCTGGCCAGGGTTGCTGAGATTTACTGGTAAGTGTTACCAGTAGTTTCTCGAACAGTTATAGACCTCATATCGACACGACTTATCGAGCTATTGGGGTCTGACGTTTACTACCCCTAGGCGAGATATGCGACATATCAGACGATCAGACCGGACCGTACGGTAGTGTTACTGGTCGGATTCACTGGAGTGTGAGCGGGCTTGCTCGTCGATCTTCAGATCGCTCAATACCCGGGTGGCCGTTACGTTTAGCAGACCGCTTGCGGCTTGTGGATGTTTGATATGATCATCATCTGCTGCCGGCGTATTGACGAGTCTTTAGAGTCCTACACAGAGGTTTCCTGGCTCAAGCGAAACGAAATAGGAGCGCATATGAGATATGTGCGGGACCGAGAATGATACTAGTATGTGATACTGTATTCGATTCTCACGATGTGACATTGATCGGTTATATGCGATATAGCCGGGTTATCGGATCAAGTGTTGATTCAATAAGTTGTTACTGATGATACCAGTTGGTTATGTGCGACATGACCGGATCATTGAATCAAGTGTTGATTTAGTGATTTAATGCATAATTATATATTTGATATATTACTTTGCATTAACTAGTATCGGTTCACTCTAAATGGATTTTCTCACTCGGGAGTGCGCATTGCATATGCGATATGATTTTGTGCACTTTATTGTATCATGTTTGATGATGCATGATTGCTAGGTTATGTGTAAAGAATTTAACCAAAGTTATTTAAATGGTTAAGGGTTTTACTTATTCATTAATTAGTCTTTTTATATTTTTGGAAAATAAGGAAAAGAAATGAGAGAAAAATGGTGGCTTATTTTGTTTGCACTTGAAGCTTCATGAAGCTTTTATGATGCAACCATTTTTGTCTCATCTCCTTAACCCTAACCATTCTTTAACCTTGGTCAATTCTCTACACTTAACTTGGGTTATGTTATGATAAGAATGGATTTATTCTTTTCTTTTGGATAATTCTTATCATAACATTTTCTTCTTCTTCTTCCTTGAACTTAAGAAGAAAAAGCTTTCTTCATCAATGGTGAATTGAGCAAACAAGTGAGAAATCCAATTCTAAAGTCTACCCACTTCCTATTTCTTCATCCTCTACCTCTTGCCAAGTAGTAGAGTGTGTTTTCCTTCACAAGTTTTAGGGCTTGGTGAAGGTGGAGCTTGATTTAGCGATGCCTCGACGTAGATCATCTTCGGCATGGACATCGACGACCTAGCTCACTTATTCTCCGATGAAGTCGACGCTAGAGCCCGGATTTGATTTGGACAGCGGAGAGGACCTCATCTCGGAGCCGTGGAGGTGGAGCACCGGATCTACAAAGGTTGTATATCCGTATCCCTTAGTTAATTGTTAACTAGTTAGCTTTTTCGCCTAGAATTCTAGCAAACGATCCGTAGTCGGGTCTCTCGGCACCTAGATTTTTTGAAATTGGCATGTTCGATGCCTTTAGAGACCTTACTAGGGTGCCTAGGAACCCTACAACATATGTATGTATATAGGTATGGATGTGCAAATGGATATATACGCGAATATGAGTGTAGCAATGTATATGTGCACTAATATGGATACACAGTGTGTATGTGTGCAAGTAGGGATATATCAGTGAATGTATGCACTAATATGAATATACAGTGTGCATGTGCGCAAGTAGGGATATATCAATAAATGTATGCACAAATATGAGTATACAGTGTGCATGTGCGCAAGTAGGGATATATCGATGAATGTATGCACTAATATGAATATACAGTGTGCATGTGCGCAAGTAGGAATATATCGATAAATATATGCACTAATATGAGTATACAGTGTGCATGTGCGCAAGTAGGGATATATCGATGAATGTATGCACTAATATGAATATACAGTGTGCATGTGCGCAACTAGGGATATATCGATGAATGTATGCACTAATATGAGTATACAGTGTGCATGTGCGTAAGTAGGGATATATCAATAAATGTATGCACTAATATGAGTATACAGTGTGCACCAGTATGAAGATATCAATATATGATTCGTAACAATCCTATAGTGCGAGTGTCATGGCAATCACTAACGGTGTGAGTGTAACATACAAATAGTGCTCGTGCAGCTTGAACCGTTATTGACAGTGCAGTATTCTATAACTACCATTCTATATGCAACAAAAGATGGTATGCTACAATAGTATATATGATTATACGACTAAAATATCCTATCACGCCCTGACGCTTAACGCCATACGGACGATTTCCCCGTAGATGTTAAATCTACTCACCTGGTCTCGTGCTAAGTGTAGCCGACCACCTGTTTCCCCTTCTTTGCGGCGTCCGACGTACCCGCCTGCGAACCTAGAATTTACACAAGGAACACACATAAGCAAAATCCTGCAAAAACGCGATATCGAAATCAAATGAAAAACTCGCGTCGCGAACTAAACGCGCGTTTGTCCGATATGCCGAAACGTGTGTATACGAGTCTGAAATTACCCCGACACGTCGCGACACGCAGGAACACTAAACCCACTCACGTATCACACGTGTCGCGCAAACTAGACGTATTGGAAAAACGGTATATCACTCCAGATTTTGACTCGCGTGTAAAAATGAAAAGTTGCATATACCACAGACCTTAAATATACAGCAGACTCCTACCCACCCAAACCCAACACAAAAATACCCTCATCTGGCCGCAATTTGCGGCCAGAATGAATAAATCGGCTGCCAGAATGTGGGTAGGGGGTCTCGTTCTCTGGGTGTGTGATCAAGGTCTATAAAGTATGCTACAGTTAACTCAGATTTTGTCTGAAGCTCACGGGTCTACAGCAGATCACAGAAAGGCTAAATTTTTCTTTAAAACGTTAAATTTTGCACTAAATGAAACCCTATGGTATTTTAGTGAAATCTGGGTTTAAACTTCATATAAAAGGGCCTAATAACACTTAGTTAAGTTAAGCTAACCACCAAAATCATCACTTGGCCAAAAATCCTCACTAATCACCATTTCTAGCACTAAACTCATATCTAACACTAACCGATGCTAATTAACACATAAGTTTAGCAAGCTAGGAAGTTAAGTCTAAGAAGTATACCTCACTTGACCCTAGGTGCAAGGAGAAGGAGAAGAAGAAGAAGAAGAAGAGAAGTGTTGTTGTTGCTGCTGCTGCTTGCTACTGCTGTTGCTGCCTGGAGCTGCTACTGCTGGTGCTGATGCTGTTGCTGCTTGTGCTGATGCTGCTGCTGCTGCTGGGGCTTCTGCTGCTGTTGTGGCTGGTGTTGTGTGTGTGAGAGTGAGAGTGAGAGTGATGTGAGAAAATGAGAGGCAAAAGAAAAAAGAAATGAGAGAATAGATAGTCAAGCCCCCCTCTCTCTCTTCATTAAATGAAAGCATGGCTCAACCCATGATGCCCATTCTCTCTCTCTCTCTCTCGCTCTCTCTCCCTCTCCAAGTCAACCCAAAACTAATCATTTTCCATTTAAAAAAACAAACCCAAAACACTTAATAAAATTTTAAATTAGCTTAATAAAAATGGTTAGTCCACCATGGTTGCTAATCATGGCCTAACCCTAATTTAACCCTAGTTTACATGCACATGTGTGTGCAAGCCTAAAATAAATTCTAATAAAATATTCATTAATTTTGATAAAATATTTGAAAATCGTTTTGGTAAACTTTTTATTAAAAACCATATATTAAAGTGTAATTAGCCACTAATCACATCCTAAGGTGTTACACTATGCCATTTACTTACTTGCTTGTTGTTCTTTTCTTTTCTTTTATCTTTTCATTTGCTCTCTCTTTTTATGGTTTTGATGGTTTGTGAATATGATGTTGTTAGGAAAAAGAATGGTGTTGTTAGTTAAGATTTTCGTTTCTCATTTCCTTTGCCCGATATTTTCTATTGAACTCCATCCAAAACTTACACAAGCGCTCCGTTAGGCACCCTACCCTACCAAGGAATCGGTGATCCCTAACCGCGACCGGTTGCGTTTGGTTGGCCGGAGGCGTAAGTCAAAAGACAAGAACGGACGAACAAGGGTCAATAAACCGGATTTCACTAAAACCGTGCTTAAGTACCCTAATCCACTTTTTTGCTGATTGCTCTAGCTTCAATAGTCAAGTTCGGCAAAAAGGAATGAGTACGGACTTCACTAACTTACACTAACATATCTAATCCTAACAACTTTTACTGTGCATATATACATATAGGTTAGAAACGAACATTCCGCCATGCGCATTAACTCGTCATAACAAGAACATAAAATGCACCGTCTCCCTGTGGACTACCCATACTCATCACGGCTAGCTACATGCGACGCCGTCCTGATTGCGGTTAACTTTAGAACTTTTAAAATACGACGCGCGAAAGCGCTATCAATCAAATGGAGACGTTGCCGGGGAGACGGTAACGTTTTTATTCTTGTCACTTCGGGTTAATCTTGTTTATATCACTAACACCATTTTTAAAACAAAACAAACTAAAAAGTTCAAAAATTTCAAAACCAAAACAAAAAATTAACATACCTAACTTTTCTTTATTCTCTGGATTTTTGACCTGCTAGAACTCTGGAACTAAGCAGAAAAGTTAAACAATACCATTAAGACACTACTAGAACACTTAGAGACCAGAAGAAATTTGGAGCCCCAATTCATCAAATAATCCGGCAAGATCCTTCATAAGTTCGGCGCCGCCGGCCTGCTCTCCCCCTTTTGCTCCAAATTTTTTTCCTGTGCTCCAGTGTTCTAATTTGTCCCAATTTTATTGCTTGATTTTTATAAATTTGAGTGTGCAGGAGTTTGGGCATTCATATCGCTTTTTCGCACTAAAAATCCGTTTTTCCGACATTTCAGACTTTTACGGATTTGCGAACTACGATCATGTGGAGCAAAGTGTGCATTCAAGGTTAAGGTGATTGCAAAGTACAGTGCCAAAGATCCAGGTAGTTTAACCCGTGCAAGCGAACTTTCCAAGCTATTCGGATTCAATTCAACGAGGGTTTCCTAGCCCGAAAACTTATCGGTACGTATTTCCTAATACCTTCTTCTCAAATCTGACGCATATAATATACTATCTTTGCAGAATTCTTAGCAAGTTCGCTGCCAAACGCTAAAAAATTTACTAACCCGTTTTTGTTGCAGTACCGTGCTTAAACATAAAAACCGATTATTTTAGGTTTTTAACAACCTTTCCATTGATTTGCGCATTACATCCATTAATACAGACTTAAGGGCAAGCGAACCCCACAACATACGGTAAATGATTTCATCACATTTTCCATGGCCCACAAATCGCGAAATTGAGCATAACATTTACCCGCACAAAGTTTAAAAGAAACTAGCCTTTAAGCCTTTAAGGACTACGCGCTCATTAGGAGAAGTTAACTGTGTTTAGAATACCGCTTAACGGTATATCGTTTACGGGGTGTCTAGAAAAGTGTTCACGGCGAAACCGTCAAAAGAGAAAGGGTTATCTAATTAAGGACCTTCGCGAAAGCGTTGGAAAACCCCCCCTTATCTCTGCACTTACATGGCCTCATGATCAGTATATCTTGAGCCCATTTCTCGACATAGTTTTACTTCAACAATCAAGTTCTTGAGCAGGTCTAGTTGACCTAGGTGAACCCTAGACCGATTAGGTGTGTGGTATTTTGTGTCGTGATTATTTTTTGTGTTTATATTTTATTCTTTTGTTAATAACTAACATAAAAATATATTAAAAAATAAAAAATAAAAACACATTCTTTTCCTCTCCTTTTCTTTTCTTCTTCTCTTCATATCATGGGTACCCCACATAGAAAAACTCTTGCCGAACTTTGGTATCCACAACTAGACATTACTTCTTACGGTTCTTGCTTTGGTCGAACTTCGAACGATCCCTCCATGCCCAAATTTTCTTTGAAAGATCGGATAGACGCGTCTAGGACAAACAATTGGACTCCGCAATCCACTTTGTATCAACTGTTTCAACCACCCCACCTTCTTACGTTGATACCTCTTTTGAGAGTCAAGTTGCGACTCCAAGACCGATGTCCATTGCTGAATGTATTGAACAATCTCGTATCCAATCTTTCACTCCTTTCACCACTGCAAATTCTTTTGATCAACAATTCCAAACACCTTCTTATCCGAATGTTGATCTTAACCCTGTCCAACCATTCGATTCCTATCAATCCTACCCGAATTTTACACCTTCCCTAGACATTGCTTCTGAACAGCCATTAGGGAGTTTCACGTATCCAAACAACTTTGAATCTTTTACTGAAACCCCTTCACAACCCATGTCTAGTCTGGAACAGTCATTGGAAGAATTTTGGGTAGCGTCATGCCAACAGATGATAGATTTAAATGTGTCCATGGCCGCCTTCATACAACCTAGTGACCCGGTAGCTAGTTTCCAACTAGCTCCAAATTTTCCAATGTATGATGAGGCAATATGACAGTTTGAGAATTTGAGTAGTGAGAGTGAGCAGTACACCCTTCCTAATCATACCTACCCGTTGCAAATTGAATTCCATAACTCTGGTTTTGAAAGTCTATCTAGTATCCCGAATGAATCACCAATTGATGATAGAATGTTTGATGAGTTGTGCGACTTTGTAGTGTTTGATTTACCCGATTGTGAAGGGACCCTGTCAAGTGAAACCACACCCAATCAATTTGACCTCTACACCTCCACTCTAGAACCTGGATTGATTGAAATCCATGCTTTTGATGAGGTGTCTGAGAAATTTGATTTTCATTTGATTGAGGATATCGACGCTGGGAATATTTCGAATGATGAACCCGCAGTTTTGGATGAGTTTTTCTCACCAATTCATCATGTCCTTTCACTTCCGTGTGGACATCATCTAGAACCATTAACTGTTTTTCCCGAACCCCATATGCGTCTGGATTTTGAGGATAAATGCATGGATGGGCTGAATTTTGAGAAGAATTTTGAGGATGGTATTGAGGATGAACCAGTTTTACTTGATGAGTCGGATTTTCCAATTCATCATGTCCCTTTCATTGACTATGTACACCCTCCTTAATCTTTAACCAATACCCTTCCTCAATCACCTCCCTCCATCCTTTCCATCGTTCCCACTTTGCAAGACACCGTATTACCTTCTTTTCTTATGTCTGGTTTACCAAGTTCGGTCTACCCATATTTTCTCACGAATCTTGAGGGATTTGACCCCATTTCTTAACGGGTTAATAGATTAATACAATCGCTTTTTACACATCGGTCATTACAAATTGTGCTAATTTATTCACTCCATTTTCACCCTCAAGTTCGTATTCCATTTCTTTTTCTCTTCCGCCATTCTTCTCCTCATATACCGAGACCGTATCCCACTTCTATCCGCATACGGTCTCACGTATTCTCCATTTCTTTTCTCTCCGCATTCATTCACCAACCTGCACATTATAGCGATAGAATTTTTGAATGGTTGGTGCTCATTTTTGGCCTGTGTAAGGCCTTGTATAGATTGATACTATTCTCTTCCCGCCTAACTCTGAACTTCAACGCTTAACAGTGGAAACACTGTTTCACTTAAGTTTGGGGGGCTTTTTGTATATATTTATTTTGTTTTCTTTTTTCTGTTCATAAATATAAAAAAAGGGGAGAGCGCCGACAATTTTGACCCTCTTGGTGTAGCATGACAGTGAGAGCACTGTCAAGTTTAAGTTTGGGGGTGTGCTCGGTAAGCTTTCTATCTTCGCATTCATGTGTAAATTTTGCATTTGCATACTTATTTTAAAACCCATAAAAATCGAAAAATTTTACAAAAATATAAAAACTTTGTCGTCAAGTTAGCTAATAGGGTAACTTAGATTTTTATTCCGAAAGTTTAGTTGATACGTTAGAAATAACTAAATCCTAGGCTTAGGAATTGAAAACCCTAAAAATAACCCTCATTCTATTTAACCTTGGTAATTATACGTCCTTGCAGTTTTTTTTATAGAAATAGGCAATCTTGAGTTCAGTTCTTGAGTTAAGTCGAGATGAAGGGAAAGTATTGAAAGCTTTACTGAAGGATAAGTCTGAAAAATAGTTTCTATTCTTGAGTACAAATTTAGAAAGTATATACCCTACAAATTGCACATACACGCATCTTGAAACTTGGGATAGTAGAGAATACCTAGAAATACTCTTGCTTGAAAACCTAGTATGAAAGAAAAAAAATGGTATTTAAAGCTAACCACTAAAAGAGCATCATTGAAAAATATATCCGGCCTTGAAAAGAAAAAGAAAAAAAAGTCAAGACCTGGAAATTACTATTTACGCTTAAAGCTCACACATTTAGTAATCGGTTGTTAGTGCCTCAAGAAGTATTAATAGTCGCATGAAAGGTGTGTGAGCGAAACCGTCCATCATTAATGAAAAGAAGTAGTATTAGGCATTAGGGTAAGGGTACTATAACTTGAATTGAATTCTTGAGTGTAGGGGTGAAATTATACACATACGTAGGGATATACAATCGATGTTTGGAGAAAAGATAGAAATAAAGAATAAGACTTATGTTTTCTGTAAAGTTGATAAAAATTCCGGATTGGAGACTGTGCTTTAGAAGGAAAACTCAAGAGATACCGAGATCTTTCTAAACTGTAAAAACGTATAGGATCTGAGGTTGAATAAATTGGAGGTGTGAAACATAAGGGTTAAATATTTCTAACTTAGGATGATAGAGTTTCTAACTTAGATACTAAACTGTAGGAGTAGAATCAACGTTAACTTATGAAACTAGCTTGATGGGATTTTGTGGGTGTAATCCGCTGAAAACCTTCAGGAGACAACACTCCTCCTACTAGGAACACCTAGAGGTTTAACTGCTTGTTGCACGAGATTAGTGCAATCGCGTTCCCTGCGAAAGTGAGGTTAGAATTTTTTGTTTTCCTCAGGACGAGCAAAAGATAAGTTTGGGGGTATTTGTTTATCATAGGAAAATGCATTTTAATATCACTCATTCATTATCTATTTTGTTATATATCGGTACTATTAACCGGTGTCTGCTCAGTAAATACAGATTACAGGTATCCATGACACAATATTAGAAACACATTCAAAATCAAGGATATAACGTTTGTAAGCCGACACTGCAACCAGAACTGCAAACCGATCGATATTCAAAAAGATTTTGCAATAAATAAAGTGCACACAATTTTGGTCCAACACATAGCAAGTGTGCGCTAGCTCTTTGATGGCTTAGGCCTAGGTAGGGCTGCCCATGGTACATGGTGGGTACATATGGGGGACAAGAATGTTAAATGCAAAAAGTTGTGATGTGATATAAAGTATCATGTCTACCTCCAATCTACTGAGTACAAACCAGGATTCTACAAAGAAATTAAGTAATACCAGTGGAATTATGGAGAGCACATAACGTCACACAATAATTGATTAGTCGAAAATACTGCATCTTCTAACCCGCAATTTCCCTATCATTTGCATTCATTTAGAAGTATACGGTATTCATATTTCACATATTAGCAAATCAGTTGTTAAATATCAGATTGCATGTGTTAGACCCTAAAACCGGCATTATAAAGGAAATTGACCGCATTTCATGGCATCGCATCATCCCTATATTGCGTAACACTTGTTTTGAGATCTATGCAGGAAAAACCCAGAAGAAAAGCCAAAAATTTACATGGCGCTGATCAAACATTACGCCAACTCAATGATTTCAGTTCTGGTAGCAATCCAAAAGGCAAAACAAAAATCAATATATCAGAGAAAGGCCCAAGTGTCAAACCAAGACCACTGCAAAGAGCCCAAGCCCCAAGGAGCCAACATGGCCGCGAAACCGCGGCCGGAGCCGGCTTGCGCCGCGGTTCCGCGGCCGTCTTGCCACGTCACCTCCTCAAATTCAGTGCATTATTTCTCTCTCAGGGCCAACACTACATCAAGACATGACAAATTCCAGAAGATTCCAGAGACTTCTGCCAGATCAGCAAACTAGGGTTTCTAAGCTTAATTAATCCTAGCTTAAAACCTAAGCTAGCTCCTAACAAACTAATTCTAGAAGCTCCTTAACAAACTTTTGGAGGGAATTGTAATTTCAAACCTAGACCTAGGGTTTGGGAAGTCTATAAATAGAAGCCTAGACCTAGGGTTATGGATCGAATCATCTTTAGCCAATCTAGTATCAATCTAGATCCATTCACTCTCTTTCTTCATCTTCTTCCACAAGTCTAGTGACAGGACTTGTGTGAAACCCTAACCCTAATTCCAATCAAAAGCCAAGATTCCCGAGTACCAAATCAAGCAAGAAACCCTTCAACCTTTTAGGAGCAGAGCCGATCTCCAACAGAGCAAGTGGTCCAAGCCGACCCGCGACTCACGGAGCCGAGCGAAGCCAAATCGACAATTTAGTTCTTCCTCTTGTAGTTCTTGAGCGACTGTAATCAAATTGTTGATATAAATAAAATGTGATATTCTTTTATCTTGTTTTCTTTAAATTCTTGCATCATGATTCGATCTCAATTTCTAGTTATAGTTCTTGTTGTGATGTTTGAGTAATACTCCGCTCGTCGAGGAGTCGAGACGATCAATAGAATGATGATGTAACATATCTTAAATCGATTCTTGAGTCCTACGAGTTTTGTAAACCCTAGCAAGTTCAAGAACCGACAACCCAGTTCGTTGCGATGCTTTCTTGATTGATATCGCTCGAAATTGGGGAGTTACGATCGTTTCTTGAAATTGCTAGAGGCTAGAATGTGAATGATATCGACGAAAGAACAAGGGTTAAACGATGAAACCCTAGTTTCACGAGAAAGCCCTAACTCTCGTCGATCATCATCGATCTAGTATCAATCCTTCGAAGGACAAGAACACGATATCTTGAGATTACATCACGTCTATAGATCCGATCGATTCCTACGAGCCTCATTTAGATTCTTGACATTTGGTTGGAAATATCATCGAAACCCGATTCTCGATTGTTTATCATTTTCTTGATTCTTGATTAGATTAGTGACACTTGAATCAATCGATAAAATCTTGAATCATGTTTTCTTTTCTTTTCGATTAACTTTTCAATTCAAACAAATCAAACATAGAAACGAATCGCACAATCCCTGTGGACGATCCGCACTCGCTTACGATCTACAACCGACACCGTAATTGATTGCGGTCAAATATAATTCTTTGATTGTGAATTTTATTCAATTCTCTAATTACCGACACAAAGAAACTTATTCGCTTTATTCGATTTACACAGTCTCGAATTCTAAAACAATCAAATGGCGCCGTTGCCGGGGATTACACGCTAATTCGTTTCATATTAAAGTTTGAATTGAAAGATTTATTCCATTGTAATTTTTGTAATCAAAATTCGTGCAAACCCTAAACAATTTGTTGTGGTTCATTGCAAGGAGATCTGGAGCTTGCTGGGAAATTGGAAAAATTTTTGGAATATACCAGAGAGCAGAGGGAGTCTACAGAGCCTCTCTAAAAAGTTTTGGTGCAGTGATTCCATCATTAGACCGCGGAAGGGCGGCATTAGCCAGCAACTGCGGCGGAACCGCGGCAGCATTGAGGGATCTCTGTGAAATTTTTCTCTCAGGTGACTCCTTACCTTTTTCTCTCTCCTCTTTTTAGCTCCAACTAACAAATTTCTGCAGGCTTCTTTGCAAATAATCGCAGCTCGCAAATTGCAAAAGTAAATTTGTGCGTGATTTTGTTTCTTGGTTGTTTGCATTCTAAATACGGATATTAAGGGGCATGGCCAAATCCAAATTAGGTGGGGAGTTCATTACCCTTCCTAGGCCCCAAAAATAACAAAACTTGCATCCGCATTGACCCACATTAACTAAAAAATATCTAGAGATGACTCTAAGGACCGTCGCGCTCACTTAGGACAGAAGGAGGCCGTGGGTAATTCATTGCTTATCCGTGTTTTCTTGTGGTGTCTAGGCAAGTGTGTCGAAGTCTAGTGGTTATTAATTAGGCCCACTACTTACGTAGTGGAGTACCTTCCCACTTACCTGGCACTTAACTGGCCACAGGAGGACAAAGAGGCAGTGGAGGATTCTATCCTGCGACTTTTCTTTTGGCTGTTAGGAGCGGTGTAGAGCCGGACCTAGGTGACCACTAGATTCTAGGGTTTGTATGCTGCATTTGTTGTGTCGCATCATTTTTTCAAAAATCCGTCCCTTTTTCAAAGCAAACACCGCATTCATTCATTTACCCCTAATTATAAGCCAACGCTGCCACTTGTACTAACCCTTTTTAGTACAAGATAGGCTGGACACGGGATTCTAGTGCCCGTTTAGTCCGCGTACCCTTTATCGACTCCGAAGTCGATATTTCTCCATTTACTTCTTCTTTACCCACCACCACACCCACACCGATGGATCCACCTCCATCAAACTTCTTTAACCCTAATCTGCCGCCGTCCGTTGGTGCGCAGAATCCACCCCGCATCTCTCTCCAGGAGAGGTGCTATCCACTTCGAGGTCCTCTTTCGACCTGCTTATCCACACCACCAGCCAACGGGGATAACTTTGAGATTAAACCCCAATACATCAACCTTTTACCCAAATTCCACGGACTCGAGACTGAGGACGCTTACGTTTTCATTACCAAATTTGAAAACGTATGCGCAATGATGGGTACGTCACAACTTTCAGTGGATGCGATGCGTCTACGACTTCTTCCATTTACTTTGTGCGATATAGCCGAGAAGTGTCTATATAACACTACCGCACACTCTATTACGAATTGGGAAGAATTCGTCGCGGCATTCCTTAAGAAATTTTACCCAAAACAAAAGACAGCTCGAATCCGTAGCGAACTGAATCAATTTGCCCAGCTCCCTACTGAACCATTCTCTAAATGCTTTGAACGTTTCAAGGATCTATTGGTTCAGTGTCCTCATCACGGCATCCCGAGATGGGAGTTGTGCCGAATCATTTATGAGGGCATTAACCCAAACACTAAACAGAGCCTTGAAAACATGTGTCAAGGTACTTTTATGACCAAGGATGATGGGGAAGCGTGGAAGTATTTAGAAGAGTTCGCTGAAAAATCACTACAGTGGGAGAGTGGAACCCAACCATTGAATAGGGGTGGCGTACACCAAATAGATGTGTCCATAGGTGTTCGAGCTGAGATGGCAGTAATGCAAAAGAAGCTCGACACTATGGAACACAAATTTTCTGCAGCCTCCCTAAACCCAATGTCGCTCCCCAAAACTGTTTGTGGGTGCTGTTCTGATCCGTCTCATTTAACGGAAGAATGTCCATTAAACTCTGCGTTTCAAGGTCACGAGCATTCTAATGCCGCATTTCAACGACCTAGAAACGATCCATATTCTTCTACGTATAATCAGGGTTGGAGGAATCACTCGAATTTCGCTTGGAACCAAAACCAATCTCAAACCACGGTTCCAAATACGAATAATTTTCAAAGGGCTCTTCCTCCACCACAACAGCAACCCCTTCAACTCACTCAGCACCCTTACCAATCACAAAATTTCCAAAATCAGGTCAACAATCCTGCACAGTCTAATCCTATGCAGTTGTCCTGTTCTGACGAATTCTCTCAATTCACTCAAACCATGAAATCACTTTTATCAAATTTTATAGAGGTTTCGACTGAGGTTAGATCTTCCGTCAGTGAGATAAAGAAAAACTCAGTGTCTCAAGCTGAGAGTATCAGATCGATGGAAGCTGAAATCGCACGCCTTAAAGCCGAAATGAGTGCGAGAGAAAAAGGGAAACTTCCCTCTCAACCCCTACAGAACCCTGGGCATTACAATGTAAATGCCATCACAACGTTGAGATCGGGAAGAGTGCTGAACAACCATGTTGGGGAAGAAGTTGATGATATTGGAAATTATATCAACACCCCGGCTGAGACCTTTCCACACACACACACTTCTCCTTCTGATCCTTCTTCTTCTACCACACCACCTTCTCGCGAGCCTATTATCCATTTCCCACTAGGCTCGACACCTCAACCCAACCCTTATAGTTCTCCACAGACGGTCCCCACACCTCTTTTGGGATCTCTTCTACCCCCTCTTCCTTCTCCTATGATGGACCCGGCGCTTATTGCGAAAGCTCCTTACCCGAATCGGTTAAGGGGTAATAGAACGAGTCCTCATATGGAGAAAATTATGGAAATGTTCAAACAGGTAAACATCAATATCCCTCTCCTAAATGCAATTCAACAAGTCCCCGCTTATGCGAAAATTCTTAAGGACTTGTGCACTAGGAAGAGGAAGACCCAAGTGCCGAAGAAGGTCTTTATGGCTAATAATATCAGCACTGCTTTTATCCCACAGCTACCAAAGAAACTAAAGGACCCAGGATGCCCTACAATATCGATTTCTATTGGGGGTAAAAACATAAATCGTGCTCTTTTAGATCTTGGCGCAAGTGTTAACCTACTTCCATATTCTATATATGAGCAATTAGGGATTGGAGAGCTGAAACCTGCTCACTGCACTCTCCAAATGGCAGACCGTTCAATCACCAAACCAAGGGGTGAACTAGAAGATGTGTTGATAAAGGTTGGGGAATTTGTTTTCCCTGTAGACTTCATTGTGCTCGACACATAGCCTGTAGCAAACCCCCGGGGCCAAATTCCGGTGATTCTGGGTCGTCCTTTCCTTGCCACTTCCAACGCTGTTATAAACTGTAAAAACGGTTCAATGAACTTATCATTTAGAAATATGACCATTGAACTAAATATCTACAAAGTTGGAAGTCAGCCATCAGAACCCTCTGCTCATATTTTAGATGTGTGCTCTGTCCATGAGATCGCTCCCGATAGTTGCAGAGCTGATGAACTTTGCTTTACTGATCTCGATGACATTACCACATCTCTGTTTGATTTCACACAAGATCTTAGTGAGGACACTTTACCTACACTTGAGTCCTGCACTCCTGACTTTTCTCCACCCGAGTCTGTATCTTTCACAGGCTCTGAGCTTCTTTGTAAATCCAAAAATCACTCAATGATCCCTCCTTCTATCATTTCTCCGCCCGAATTAGATCTCAAAATTTTACCGTCTCATCTGAAATATGCTTATTTAGGTGAGAAGGAGTCTTTACCGGTTATAATATCCGCTTCTCTAGCATTAGAGCAAGAGAATGCACTTTTATCGGTATTGAGATCTAACAAAGAGGCGTTTGGTTGAAGTATGGCGGACATCAAAGGGATTAGTCCCTTGATTGTTGAACATCATATACATGTGATGGATGATGCCAGACCAACCCGAGAACTACAAAGACGGTTGAATCCCGTTATGAAGGAAGCGGTAATGAAAGAGATTGTCAAATGCTTAGATGATGGTATTATATACCCCATCTCCGATAGCCAATGGGTAAGTTCTATACATGTCATTCCTAAGAAATCCGGCATCACTGTTATAACCAATGAGGCAAATGAGTTGATTCAGACACGCGCCCAAACTGGGTGGCGTGTATGTATCGATTATAGAAAACTCAATGCTGCCACGAGGAAAGACCACTTTCCTCTACCATTCATTGATCAAATGCTGGAACGCTTAGCGGGACGAGAGTATTATTGTTTTATGGACGGATACTCAGGCTATAATCAGGTCCCCATCGCCAAAAAGGATCAAGATAAAACCACTTTTACTTGTCCTTTTGGTACCTTTGCTTACAGTCGCATGCCTTTTGGGTTATGCAATGCTCCTGCTACCTTTCAGCGGTGTATGATGGGGATATTCTCTGATATGGTAGAGAATTTTCTGGAGATCTTTATGGACGATTTCTCGATTTTTGGAGACTCTTTTTCTGATTGCCTTGCGAATCTTGACGCTGTTCTTACTCGTTGCAAAGAGAAGAACATAACATTGAACTGGGGAAAATGCCATTTTATGGTCCAAGAAGGAATTGTTCTTGGACATGTCATTTCACAGAAAGGCATTGAGGTTGACAGAGCTAAGATAGATGTCATTCAAAACCTCCCTCATCCCAAAAGCGTCAAAGATATTCGATCTTTCCTTGGCCACGCAGGCTTTTATAGGAGATTCATTAAGGATTTTAGCAAAATTGCTAGACCTTTAACTCTTCTCCTGGCCAAGGATACTACCTTCCATTTTGACTCGGATTGCGAGACAGCTTTCGACTCACTTAAACACTCACTCACTTCAGCCCCCGTTTTATCATCACCAAACTGGGACTACCCCTTTGAGCTGATGTGTGACGCATCTGATTTTGCAGTAGGTGCAGTCTTAGGACAGCACATCAAAAAGATGCCACACGTGATATACTATGCTAGTAAGACCCTGAATGATGCGCAAATTAATTATACAACCGCAGAAAAAGAAATTTTAGCGGTTGTATTTGCATTAGAAAAATTCAGGCCTTACTTAATTGGCTCACCTATAGTTGTGTATACTGACCATTCCGCCTTAAAACATCTTCTGGCGAAGAAAGATGCAAAAGGTCGACTAATACGTTGGATCCTTCTGTTACAAGAATTCGATTTTGTTATCAAAGATAAGAAAGGATGTGAAAACGTAGTAGCTGACCATCTTTCACGCATCTCTTCTTCCCCTGTGACCCTGCCGATCAATGACTCGTTCCCTGACGAACAACTCTTGAGCGTATCCAATGAACCATGGTTCAGGGATATTGTGAACTATCTTGTCACGGGACTTATACCCAGCGATTGGTCAAAACAGGATAAATACCGTTTTCTTTCCCAAGTAAAACATTTTTACTGGGACGAGCCATATCTGTTTAAATATTGTCCTGATCAGATCATTCGCCGGTGTGTCCCGAATGAAGAGTTCAAGAGTGTTCTTTCTTTTTGTCATGATCAGGCCTGTGGGGGTCACTTTAGTCCTAAAAAGACGGCGGAAAAGGTTTTGCAATGTGGATTTTATTGGCCGACCTTATTCAAGGACGCATTTGACCATTGCAAAACCTGCACATAATGTCAGTATACGGGTAGAATCTCCCAAAGGAATGAAATGCCTCAGCAACCCATTCTGGTTGTTGAAATATTCGATGTTTGGGGCATTGATTTTATGGGTCCCTTTCCTAACTCCTTTGGGAATTTGTACATACTGCTGGCGGTTGATTATGTCTCAAAGTGGGTAGAAGCCATTCCATGTCGCACTAATGACAAGAAAGTTGTCATTAAGTTCTTGAAAGAGAATATCTTTTCGCGATTTGGACACCCACGCGCTATTATTAGCGATAATGGGACACATTTCTGCAACAGGTCTTTCGAGACTCTGATGCGGAAATACTCAATCAACCATCGACTTTCTACACCCTATCACCCCCAAACAAGCGGGCAGGCTGAAATCTCAAACAGACAAATCAAACTTATCCTGGAGAAAACTGTTGCTAAAAATAGAAAAGACTGGTCGACCAAACTGACGGATGCTCTTTGGGCATTCCGAACTGCATATAAAACCGACCTAGGAATGTCTCCATATAGGATAGTGTTTGGGAAAGCGTGTCATTTACCCGTCGAGATAGAGCATAAAGCACTGTGGGCTATTAAAGAAATAAATTTTGACCTAAACCTAGCTTGCAACTTTCGAAAGCTGCAACTTAATGAGCTAAGCGAACTCCGCGATGAAGCTTATGATAACGCTGTAATCATAAAGAATAGGACTAAGGATTTTCACGATAAAAACATTTTGAGGAAAACATTTTCACCTGGTCAACAAGTCCTTCTTTATGATTCACGATTACACCTTCACGCGGGTAAGCTCCGATCTCAATGGAAGGGACCTTTTATTGTGCGGTCTGTATACCCGCACGGGGCAGTAGAAGTAGAAAATGTTTAAAACGGCACATTTTTCAAAATAAATGGACATAGATTAAAGCCGTATTTTTCCACTGACCCCACGGAGGAGCTCTTGTTCTTACAAGAGCCAGTTTATTTGGATTAAAATTCCTCCGTCTCACCTTCATGTCCAGTATATCATTGCATCATCTTTTGAATGGAGGTGAGTGAAAAGAATAAGTTTGGGGGAAGTTCTTCACTTATATATTTTGCCCCCACTAATAATTCCTCCCAAACTTACAGGTTTTGTAGGTATAGCGGTTGGCAACAGTGAGGACACTGTTGAAAACAAGTTTGGGGGAGGTTTGTGCTTATTTTTGCATCATTTGCATATCATTTGCATAAGCACAAAACATTTCTTTTAAAAATCTATAAAAAATTTTAAAAAAACCAAAAAAATTTAAAAAATTTCAAATATCAAAATATTTTAACACTTTTTTGTATATAAATAAGATAATGAAAGTTTAGATAGTGAAAAATTACATTCATGAGATTATAAAAATTTAAGAAAACTAAGAAAATTAGAAGTTTTCTTATACGAACTAGTAATAAGTAGTTATGAGCCATTGTCCCAAGGGTTAGTAAGATGAAGGACGTCACTAATCTGAGGATAAAAATAAGTCTGAAAAATAGTTTCTATTCTGGAAGCCAAACATTTTGAACGTTGATACCCTGCTATTCGCACTTACACACGTCTTGAAGCCTGGGATAGTAGAGGATACCTTGAAATGCTCTTGTCTTAAAGCCGATGTATGAAGGAAATAAAAAGAAAAAAAAGAGTGAATAAAGAAAATATAAAGTGGTGAGAAAAATGGACACTGGTTTTGTTATCACCAAGGGCAATAAAAAATGTATAGCGATGGTGCCTCTTCATCTAGTGCCCTAAGGCCAACTGGTCTGCGAGTCACTGCTATGCCTCAGGTGGTGCAAGACGAGGAAAATACACCAAATAAGCAAACACATGAGTAATCGGTCGGTTAGTACCTCAAGAAGTATTAACGGTCGCATGAAAGTGTGTAAGCAATCTCATCTAAATATTCATTAATTAAAAAGTACTGAGGCTGATGGGCAAGAGTATGATAGCTTGAATTGAATTCTCCGGGTGTAGGGATGTCTTTACACACACGCAGGGTTATATGATCGATGTTTGGAAGAAAGATAGGAATGAAGAATAAGACGATGTTTTATTGAGAGAGGACGTGATTTCTAACATCTTTTCATGACCATTAAGATAGGGCTCATGACAACCGAAAAGCTAGCTTAGTTGGAAACCCTAATTTTCAAAGTTTTTCTTTTATAATTCTTTTCTTAAAATGTAATATTCATGATCTTCCTTTTATTATTGGATTTTGTGGGTGCAATCCGCTGAAAACCCTCAGGAGACAACACTTCTCCTACTAGGGACACCTAGAGGTTTAAAGGCTTGTTGCACGTGCTCAGTGCAATCGTGTTGCCTACGAAAGTGTGCTAGTTAGTTTTTCTCTTTCTTTTTTTTCTCCTTCTCTTTTTAATAAAAAGTTCGCTCGAGACGATCGAAATTAAGTTTGGGGGAATTTGATTAGTCGAAAATACTGCATCTTCTAACCGGCAATTTCCCTATCATTTGCATTCATTTAGAAGTATACGGTATTCATATTTCACATATTAGCAAATCAGTCGTTAAATATCAGATTGCATGTGTTAGACCCTAAAACCGGCACTATAAAGGAAATTGACCGCATTTCATGGCATCGCATCATCCCTATATTGCGCAACACTTGTTTTGAGATCTATACAGGAAAAACCCAGAAGAAAAGCCAAAAATTTACATGGCGCTGATCAAACATTACGTCAACTCAATGATTTCAGTTCTGGTAGCAATCCAAAAGGCAAAACAAAAATCAATATATCAGAGAAAGGCCCAAGTGTCAAACCAAGACCACTGCAAAGAGCCCAAGCCCCAAGGAGCCAACATGGCCGCGGAACCGCGGCCGGAGCCGGCTTGCGCCGCGGTTCCGCGGCCGTCTTGCCACGTCACCTCCTCAAATTCAGTGCATTATTTCTCTCTCATGGCCAACACTACATCAAGACATGACAAATTCCAGAAGATTCCAGAGACTTCTGCCAGATCAGCAAACTAGGGTTTCTAAGCTTAATTAATCCTAGCTTAAAACCTAAGCTAGCTCCTAACAAACTAATTCTAGAAGCTCCTTAACAAACTTTTGGAGGGAATTGTAATTTCAAACCTAGACCTAGGGTTTGGGAAGTCTATAAATAGAAGCCTAGACCTAGGGTTATGGATCGAATCATCTTTAGCCAATCTAGTATCAATCTAGATCCATTCACTCTCTTTCTTCATCTTCTTCCACAAGTCTAGTGACAGGATTTGTGTGAAACCCTAACCTTAATTCCAATCAAAAGCCAAGATTCCCGAGTACCAAATCAAGCAAGAAGCCCTTCAACCTTTTAGGAGCAGAGCCGATCTCCAACAGAGCAAGTAGTCCAAGCCGACCCGCGACTCACGGAGCCGAGCGAAGCCAAATCGACAATTTAGTTCTTCCTCTTGTAGTTCTTGAGCGACTGTAATCAAATTGTTGATATAAATAAAAGGTGATATTCTTTTATCTTGTTTTCTTTAAATTCTTGCATCATGATTCGATCTCAATTTCTAGTTGTAGTTCTTGTTGTGATGTTTGAGTAATACTCCGCTCGTCGAGGAGTCGAGACGATCAATAGAATGATGATGTAACATATCTTAAATCGATTCTTGAGTCCTACGAGTTTTGTAAACCCTAGCAAGTTCAAGAACCGACAACCCAGTTCGTTGCGATGCTTTCTTGATTGATATCGCTCGAAATTGGGGAGTTACGATCGTTTCTTGAAATTGCTAGAGGCTAGAATGTGAATGATATCGACGAAAGAACAAGGGTTAAACGATGAAACCCTAGTTTCACGAGAAAGCCCTAACTCTCGTCGATCATCATCGATCTAGTATCAATCCTTCGAAGGACAAGAACACGATATCTTGAGATTACATCACGTCTATAGATCCGATCGATTCCTATGAGCCTCATTTAGATTCTTGACATTTGGTTGGAAATATCATCGAAACCCGATTCTCGATTGTTTATCATTTTCTTGATTCTTGATTAGATTAGTGACACTTGAATCAATCGATAAAATCTTGAATCATGTTTTCTTTTCTTTTCGATTAACTTTTCAATTCAAACAAATCAAACATAGAAACGAATCGCACAATCCCTGTGAACGATCCGCACTCGCTTACGATCTACAACCGACACCGTAATTGATTGCGGTCAAATATAATTCTTTGATTGTGAATTTTATTCAATTCTCTAATTACCGACACAAAGAAACTTATTCGCTTTATTCGATTTACACAATCTCGAATTCTAAAACAATCAATAAGCATGAGCCCCAAACTCCTTAGTAAAACCAGCGACACCCCACCAAAGCCCAATCTCGCCGGCCCCACCATGCCCAATGCTCCCCAATTTTCTGCCGGCTCTCCCTTGCTGTCACATCAACTCATTTTTATTACTTGTTTAATCTTATTTTGTGCCTATAAAAGGCAGATCAGTGAGCAAGGGAGAGGTGTCATACATTTTGGATGCAAAACACTTTTGTTTTCTTTTTCTTGTACATAGCTAGTTCCCCTTAAGCTCTTTGCTTTCTCTTAATCTTGCAACCTCTTCATTGAGCTTGCAAGTTTAAGTTTTGGTTATTGAACTCAAAGTTTGTATCATTATTTAGAATCAATAAAGCTTTCATTTTGCCTTGAGTTCTTAGCCATCTCTTGATCTTGCAACCTCTTCATTGAGCTTGCAAGTTTAAGTTTAGGTTATTGAACCCATGGTTTGTAATATCGCTTTTGGTTCTTAATATTTCTATCGCTTTACTTACTTGCAATTTTTATTCTTGCCATTTACTTACTTACTCTTTTAATTCCATGCCATTTACTTACTTGCTTGTTGTTCTTTTCTTTTCTTTTATCTTTTCATTTGCTCTCTCTTTTTGTGGTTTTGATGGTTTGTGAATATGATGTTGTTAGGAAAAAGAATGGTGTTGTAAGTTAAGGTTTTCGTTTCTTATTTCCTTTGCCCGATATTTTCAATTGAACTCTGCCCAAACCTTACGCAAGCGCTCCGTTAAGCATCCTACCCTACCAAGGTATCGGTGATCCCTAACCGTGACCGGTTGCATTCGGTTTAGCCAGAGAGGAAAGTCAAGAGACAAGAACGGACGGATAAGGGTCAATAAGCCGAATTTCACTAATACCATGCTTAAGTACCCTAATCCACGTTGTTGCCGATTGCTCTAGCTTTAATAGTCAAGTTCGGCACAAAGGAATGAGTACGGACTTCACTAACTTACACTAACCTATCTAATCCTAACAACTTTTACTGTGCATATATACACTTAAGTTAGAAACGAACATTCCGCCACGCGCATTAACTCGTCATAACAAAAACGAAAAATGCACCGTCTCCCTGCGGACGACCCGTATTCATCACAGCTAGCTGCACGTGATGCCATCCTGATTGCGGTTAACTTTCGATCTTTTAAAATACGACGCACGAAAGCGCTATCAATCAAATCATATATAACCTGACCAATAACAAATAATCTCCAGATTAGAATATGGTATCACATATTAGTATTTAATCAGGCCCCCGCACATATCAACATATGAGCCCTACTTCGTTTCTCTTGAACTAGGAAGCCTCTGTGTGGGACTCTAAAGACTTGTCAATACGCCAATAGTATATGATAATCACATCAGTCACCCGCAAGCCGTCAGCGGTACTAGCTGGACATAACGGCTACCCAGGTATTGAGCGAATAGAAGATCAACAAGCAAGCTTGTCCAAACTCCCATGAAGCCTATAGGTAACACTTACCATACAATCCGGTCTCTTCGTCTGATATGTCGCATATTGAGTCTGGGGGTGGAATCGTCAGACCCCACCGACTTGATAAGTCATGCTGATGTGTGTCCTATAATGATATGAGAAACTACTGATATCACTTACCAGTAAATCTCATCAACAGCCCTGACCAGGGACTTCCTGTTATAGCCAATCGAGCATAGCGCAACATCAACTCCCTATACCGGGAGAGACGAAACCCCTCCTATCGCTCATTGCCTCCATGTGACTCGGGACTGTATCCAAAATCTACTTGTTTGCACGATTCCTTTGAGCCGTGGTAGGGGGAAATCAAAGCACAGTGGGAACCACACAAAACTCTATGACAATCTCGGGTCTACAGACTAACATGTACCAGTCTTACCAGAGAACTGCTATCTGACGTTAGGTATAGTACCATCTAGGAGTTCTCGACGAGTCCTGTTTGGTGTACCCATTCTCTAATGAACATATGTGTACAATCTTTGATGTTAAACACCAATGTCTATGGGATCAACCATCTCCCCCATACAAAGTCAAGAAACGTACACACTAGTCTACTCTGGAATATCGATGCCCTGTCTTGATATACCCTCGACTAGGAATAATTAAAGGATGTGCTTGTGGACTACCCAGGTCCCAGTAGTATGATCAGTTGGGTTACGGCAGCGCCTCGGCCATCAATCCATGACCAAATGCAGAACAAAAATTTATAAAACTTGGCGCTACCACAACCAATTACCCGGATCTACCCATAAGCCCTAAATAACAAAATATACAAAGGAGTTAGAATGGTTATACTGAATAAATCCGTGTCCTTCGGTCTTTAACCATCATCCCAAGCTCCAAGGGGCTTCCTTGATCAAGCTTGATCTCCGGTCTCCCTCCATCGAAGATGATCCACCCGAGAGTCTATGCAACGAGCTCCAACCTCATATCTGGGGCAACTAGGGCACCTAGATCTCTACTCTAGATACCGTAGATGAAGTAGAGAGTGATGAAGGATTAATTTGTCTCAAGACATCCAAGGATTCTCAACTCATGAGAAGATTTGGGTAGAGCTAAAGGAAGAAGAAGATGCCATGAGAATGAGGTGTTGAGAGCAACTGAAGTGAGAGAAAAAGAAATGAATAATGGCGTGTGTTTTTGTTTGTTGTATGAATGTGATAAGAAATAATGGAGCCATCACAAAAATGTCCATATCTCCAAAATATCTTAGTCAACAAAAAATATCTCAAGTTAACATAATCCCACAACAAACAAAAACCCTAAGCATGCTAGAATAGTAACCATGGGTCACTAATTAGCCATGCCACCAAAAATGCAATAAACACTTCATCCTACACCTCAATAAACGTTTAATCCAAAAAGGTCTAAACCTTGATGAAGTGTAATCTTCTAAAAGTAATCTTGTAATAAATTACAAGAATACCCCTCAACTGTATATACATATCTGTATCCGTATTCCAAAGAATACGAATACAATGAGATGAAAATAATCCAACAATATAATACTAAGATCCGGCTTAAACCAAAGCCCACTAGTATTATCCGTCCAAACATCATCCGTGCACAAGTATACTTATTGTTAGTTATATGTATGCCCTAGAGGCCATTGCTGTACATGAGATGTATATTGTAGTGGATGCTGGGACATATATAGGGAGGACTTTCTTGCTCGACATGATAGTGCGCTATCTGGTTGCTCTTTATCATAACATGTACACTTATTGTCTCTCTGTTACATGTTGATAAAGCCCTTAGGATGTGTACTCTACTTGCAGGACTATGATGCAGATCATACTAGTGGGGCCTGGGTAGTCCATGAGTACATCCTTCAATGTTCCTAGTTGTGGGAATATCGAGACGGGGCATCGATATTCCAGAGTAGACTAGCGTATATCTTCCCGACCCATGTGATGGGCGATGGATGATCCCATATCCATCGGTGTTTGACATCAGAGATGGTATGCGGGTGCTCAGTGGAGACTGGGTACACTGAACGGACTCGCCGAGAACTCCCAGATGGTATTATACCTCACATCAGATGGCAGTTCTCTGGTGACACTGGTACAGCTTAGTCTGTTGACCCGAGATCGTCATAGAGTCTTGTGTGTCTCCCACTGTGCTTTGATTTCCACCCTACCACGGCTCTACTGAGTCATGCAAACAGGTGGTTTTTGGGTACAGTCCCGATTCGCATGGAGGCAATGAGCGATAGGAGGGGATTCGTCTCTCCCGGTATTGGGGGTTGATGTTGCGCTATGCTCAACTGGCCATAACTGAAAATCCCTGGCCAGGGTTGCAGTGATTTACTAGTAAGTGTTATCAGTAGTTTCAAGCTTGTTATGGACCTTACATCGGCATGACTTATCAAACTACTGGGGTCTGACGTTTACCACCCCTAGGCGAGATATGCGACATATCAGACGAACAGACCGGACTGTGCGGTAAGTGTTACTGATTGGATTCACAGGAGTGTGAGCAAGCTTGCTCGTTGATCTTCTGATCGCTCAATACCCGGGTGGCCGTTACGTTTAGCAGACCGCTTGCGGCTTGTGGGTGATTGATATGATCACCACCTACTGCCGGCGTATTGACGAGTCTTTAGAGTCCTACACAGAGGTTTCCTGGCTCAAGCGAAACGAAATAGGAGCGCATATGAGATATGTGCGGGACCGAGAATAATACCAGTATGTGATACTGAATTCTATTCTCGCGATTTGTATCATCGGATGGTTATATGAGATATAGCATGGTTACCGAATCAAGTGTTGATTCGATATATTGATACACTAGATATTAGTCGGTTATATGCGATATGACCGGATCATTAAATCAAGTGTTGATTTAATGATTTAATGTATAATTATATATTTGATATATTACTTTACATTAACTAGTATTTGTTCACTTAAGATTGGCTTTCTCACTTTATGTGCACAAGTTGTATATGTGATATATGTTTGTGCGCTAGTTTGTATCATGACTGATGATACATGCAAACTTGGGTGTGTGTATGACTTACACCATATTTAAGATAATGGTTTGGGTTTTTAATTATTTTGGTAAAACAAAATGGTGGTTTTCTTTGTCTTGGCTTGAAGCTTCATGAAGCTTTTAAGCATCTTTGACAAAGTCCACTCATTTTGTTTTGCATAAAATTTTCATTAACCAAACCATTACCTCAAATTATGATTTAGTCTCTACAAAGGTAAACTCACCCATGGTTACATTATGATAGACTTCACTTGATTATTCTTTTTACATAATTTCATTTTATCATTATTCTTTTCTTTCTTCTTTTTCTTCTTCAAGAAGAAGAAAAGCTTGCTAGAAATTTTCAAGTGAAGAAATAGAGTGAGAAATCCAAATCCAAAGTGAACCTACTTCCTATTTCATCATCCTCTACTGCTTGCCATTTAGTTTAGGGTGTTCTCTTCACAAAGTTCTTGACCTAGTGAAGATGGAGCTTGAGTTTGAGTCTCCTCGACGTAGATCATCTTCGGCCTCGAAGTCAACGACCTAGCCCGCTCATTTCTCCGAGGAAACCATCACTCGAGTCCGGGATCTCGATGATCGCAGCGAAGGGACGTCAACACGGAGCTTTAGAAGTGAAGGACCGGATCTACAAAGGTTGTAATCCCTTTCACTTAGTGTTAAAGAGTTTAACATGCTAGTTTTCGCATAATCTCTAGTATACGATCTTGCTTAGGGATGTTCGGCACGTCTAATTTTTGAATCGGACATGGTTGATGCCTTGTAGAACCTTGTGATAGTGCCTAGGAACCCTACACGTATATGATCGAACCTTGCCGTAAAACCATACGGCCTCTACATCGTTTGGCCCGAAGCAAGGAGACCCTCTGTGCGGGACTCTAAAGACTCGTCAATACGCTGGCAGTGGGTTTAACCACAAGCACGTCAGCGGCACTAGCTGTACGTAACGACTACTCAGGTATTGAGCGAAAAGGGGGCCGACGAGCAAACTCATCCTGAAACCCCTACTGAGCCTGACAGTGACGATATCCGTATAGTCCGGTCCATTCTTCTATGAGTATCGCATATCGAGTCTAGGAGGGTGGATAAAGTCAGACACCTAATAACGCGACAATAAGTGTCGGTATGAAGCCCATCACCACCTGAGAAACTACCGATCCTAATTCAGTAATTCTCGACTATCTTGCCAAAGATTTCTGGTGATGGCTACCCGTGCACAACCGCAACATCCACCCCCAATACCGGGAGAGACGAATCCCCCGACGATCCACTCACTTCCTCCATATGGCTCGGGACTGTACCCAACTAAAACCTGTTTGCATGACTCCTTTCAGCCGTGGTAGGGTAGTAATCAGAGCACAGTGGGAACTCACAAGAGACAAATGACGATCTCAGGTCGATAGACTAACCTGTACACATGTCACCAGGGAACAGTTATCTGACAATAGGTATAATACCAACTACCATGTTCCCGGCGAGTCCGTCCAGTGTACTCATAACCCAATGAACACCTGTATACATCTTAGGTGAACAAACTAACACCAATGGCTTGTGACCGGCCACCGCCCCTCATCGGGGTCTCGATCGGTATACACTAATCTACTCTTGGAGTATCGATGCCCAGTCTCGAAACTCCCACGATTAGGGACATTTTAAGGATGTGCTTAAAGACCACCCAGCTTCCACGTATATGATCGCCATCATACTGCTGGTAGTCAAGCAAGAATCCTATGGGCTCTATCAACATATAATAGTGATCTGTAATGTCACCTAAAGCATGTACACAATGATAAAAACAAACCAGATAGCATACTATCATCTCGAGTAAGACTGTTCTACCGGTATATGTCCTCCCTCAATCATTGCAATAACATGCATGCGATCCAATAATTGACTTGAGGGCACTATAGCCAACAATCTCCTATTTGCACTTAAGGCTAATTATTGCGGTGTCGCATACTCACGGCCGTTGTGATACCGAACACCCAACTTCTCTACTAATCAGTTTCACAAAGCTCGTTTGTAAAACTATTGTGTTCGAGAAATAGCCTCAGCGAGTAGATTCGCTCCAATGTTTTTTTATGTCTCTCTTTATCTTAAGTTCGCGGAGAAAGCCATCTCCCGAAATGAGCAATACCTGTGTTAGAATATGTCTGGATATCTGTTGGGACCCGGTTCCCAAATGAACTCTAAATCCAGCAAACTTCTTAGACTGTATCGTCCACTAAATTTAATCAGTATCTTGCGCCATGCCTCCCTCAGTATCCGCTTAGACCATCTTTCCAAACTACTGCCCCTCATAAGAGGGAAAACTATAACTCTGACAGTCACTCTGTCATCTAAGTCACCTTGAAAGACTGGAATGATAACCGTCTCCCGAAAAAGGCTGTCGTTATCAAATCCCTAGAACATCCTCTTATATTCGTAAACTGCTTCCGAATGTTTGTCCAGGATTGGATTAATATATAAACTTATTGCAGCTAGTGCAAAAACAACATCTGGTATGGTACTTGACATCTCATGATTGACTCAATTGCCTAAGCAAGTGATATGCCAATCATGCACATCCCTCTATCCTTTAGTCTGTAAGACACCTTTAGAGAGGGTGACTCCATCACCTGCAGGTACACCACCATGCCAGGAGTCGTCCATTCTAAAACATCTTTAGAATAGTGTCAAAGTACCCAGATTGGGAAACTACCCAAATCTAGATTTAAAACCCATAGATCTAGTAACCAGAATGCCTGATATTATATCCATATCCTATGTGGAGAAACCACTGTGTGACAACCAAAGTATAACCGATCGTAGTATAGGAATTTCACTTCCTACAAAGTGCATGTCATCCAAATACTAGGACATCACACCCTACTACCTTCTTAACAGATCCATCTTCTATTCTGATGAAGTCAATGCCTATGACTGTCACATCAAAAATAAATGATCTATCTCCGCTATACCTGCTTTAGTCTATAAATAGACACAAGCTACTTGTCCATTATGCTTCCGCTGCTCCCACTGACTATAACAACCCTCTGGCAAAGTCATATACACGTGCACTTCTAAAGCTAGTTTAGAACGATGCTATACTCATTCTCCTGCCTGGTCTCATAATCTATAACGGCAGTAATGGCAAGTCTGGGTAAACAAGAACCTCCTTTACACCGTCTTTCAGGATACCGAAGTACCTATCGGGCGCCTGAGATTACCCACCATATCTGCGGAGTGGCTAATGGAATGTCAAACCCGATTGAATATTTAGGTTCTATTAAATTTTCAGTAATCGTTTGTGGTTCTGGAATCACTTTCGGTTCTACCATACTCCCACTACTGTTATCTGAAAAAGTCCATTTTGCTAAAACTGTGGCGAGTCAAGAACAATATTACTATTGATCTTCCAGATGGTAGAAAGCATAAGCTGAAACGTGCCTTGAGTTTATCCAGAGTCTGCTTTCAAGCATAAGCTGTAACGTTTTAAAAATAAATAAATAAATAAACAAATAAATAAAACCCTTTAGGTGAATTTTCTGATAATTTGTAAAATAAACCGTAATTTCCGTAAAACTCAACTACAATTATTTTTCAATATAAACTTAAATACGCCTATTTTAACTATATAATTGCTAGTATTTGGTATTTATTTGGTCACTTGTAAATTTTTAGTTTACTCAAATATTTTTCCTTAATTAATTATTTTAAATATAAATATAAGCTTTTAATTATACCTTAAATTAGTGTAAATTACAAATTGGAATGGGTTAATTTTACAAAAGTGAACCATGACATATTGGAATCAAGTGTGTAACATGCAAAATTCCTTCTCAAACTTTTCCATGGTTCTAGACTTTTCTAGGATAAATTGAATAAAGAAAATATAAAATTTAATAATTAGTGAAAAGACTAAAATGGATGTAATAATTTAAGATGTTTCTACACATTTCCTCACACCTCACACTCTCTCCACTCCACTCCCTCTCCATGGCCGAGCCCTTCATGAGGCAGCCCTTATTTTTTCCCAAGTTCATTTCCCATCAAAAATCAAATAAAAACTCCACTAATTCATCATTTAACTCATACCCTTTATTCTTTGGCCAAACAAGCAAGGATTTTGGAGCAAAGTTAGCATTTTGGGAGGCTAAGTTCTCATGTTAATCCACAATCTTTGAGGTATAAAACCCTAACCCATAGTTAAATTGTTGGTTGTTTCTTTAATCTAGCTTAATTGGAAAATTAATTGTGGTTATAATTTCAAGATTTAAAATTTTAAGAAAGGGTTTTGAATGCAAATTAGGATTCTTATCATGTAATTATGGTTACAAGGTGTAGGTTATCATCTTATGGAAATGAAAAATCTAAACTAGTTGCTAGCTTGCAAATTGATACAAATTATCTAAATCATATATTTGTACAAACTAGATTTTTATAAATCATATAAGTAGGTGAGATAAAATTCAAGTGAGGGTTTTTATCATTAGATTATGGTCTTAATGTGTAGTTTAACATGTTAGGTAATGCTAAACCTAATTTAGAAGCTAAATGGTAAATTGTTACAATTAATTTGTCCAAATTGCATAATTTTGCAAACTAGGTTTTAGAAATTATGTATATAATTGAGATTAAAATCTAATTAGGGTTTCATGACATTATTAACATTTTAAATTGTAGTTTAATACTTTAGATCATGCAAAATAAAGCTTAGTTGTTGATTTGTGAATTTTTGCTTCAAAAGTGTTAAAATTGGATAATTTTGCAAACTAGAATTTTGGATTTAATACAAATTGATGAGATTAAATTGTAGAAATAGTTTATATGACCTAATTATGATATTTAGTGAATATTGTGGCCACTAGATTTGTTTAAATATCAAGTTTCGAACCAAAACGGTTATTTGATGCTTTCTAGGTTTTTGTGAAATAAAACGATTTGATTTAATTTTAAGGTTTTGATGATTTAAACCCTATTTTATATTATAATTAGTGAGTTTTGGAACTACGATTTGTACGTTTGTGTTTTATCTCGATCAATCGGCGTTTGTACGCCGATGTCGAGGGTTATTTGGTTCTTTTGCATGAGTGGATCATAGGTTTTAACCTATGCGCGTTTCGTGCGCCGTTTTGGTTTTGTCCGCGATTTCAGTTTACGATATTATATATGTTTGCGTATAGGTACCTCTCACGTTGACTTCGTACGATGAAGAAGAGGATGGCGGCATCGACTTCGGTAGATAAGGACCAGGAGAGTAGATGTATATCTACGGGGGAAGTCGGTTGGATGGCGTATAGCACCCCCGCAAGCGTAGAGTAAGGATATTATGTACTATTATTAGGAAGTCGGGCGTGACCTTAGATTTTTGGCGAGTAGGGTACTATTGAAGACTTTAAGTTGGATTAAACTGATTTAGAAAGACTTAACCAGAGGATGATTGCCTTGGAGGGAATTCGTAGGTTTCATATAGACACAAACACGCACACACATAAACTTGACTTGGTGTATATGTGTGTGTGTGTGTGTGTGTGTGTATACAACATATACATGTGATATGAGGGTATTATATGATACTTGGGGATGAGTCAATTTGATCGGGCATGATACCGTGAGATATTGGATATATGATCGAGATATGATATGAAACGTGTTACGATATTAGCGGATCGTTGGGTAATGAGGAAATATATAAACGATGATATGTGTAGATGGCATTGAAATGAACGAGACTCTGGAATAAAACCCAGATCATAATATGTGACTTAATCACGATATGATATATGACATGATATTTTAGTGGATCATTTGACGATGTATATTTACACAGACAATGATATATGTTTGATGATATTGGAATGTATGCGATTATGGTACAGTACCCTTGATCATGATATTGTTTGATGATGATACTATACAAACGATGATGTATATGTGATAGTTGACTCGTATCCCGATTTTGGGATGCCGTACGATGGATTTTACCGTACGAAGTATAGATGTGATGATTGATCTGCACTCTTGACTCCAGGAAGTCGTACTATGTACGTGACGCTATTGAGGCTGGATCGCCGACTACTAGAGATATCGACTCAGACTTTAGGAGGATTCTTCTTACCTTTCGACTAGTCTCTTTAGTTTAGTCCATTAGTTGGTTAGGTAAATGTTAGTTTAGGCTCGAGTCATACTTATTTTCAAAACTAACGAATCGTGTGCATTTTTAAAGACAGGCTGAGGGATACTACGGATTTTTCAAAAGACATATCTTTTCTTAAAAACCTTGTAGCCCCTAATTTTCTAAAAACCACGATTCGTGCTTTTTCAAATAACAAACTGTATGACTCGTAATTAGTATGTATTCTCTAGTTGTGTATTTACTACACATTCACCGTTATATTTATGTTGTATTCATCGCATTGTATGTTCATACATATGTTTCTTTAGCTAATATGAAACTCTGTCTGTTAGGATACCAGCACCATTACCGATGATGCGCATGTTCCACGTACACTTATTTGCCGACTCACACACATCATCATCGGTAATTGCCATGTCACGTACACTTTAGAACATATTATCTTTTTATTGATATAATCAGCTAAATGCTAGTCCAATATAATATTGTGTAATTACTCTCATGTGCTAGTTTAGATATTGCATTTATTACTTAGACACTTCATGCACTCACATATTCATATTATCATGCAGTATTGTGGGGCTTATGCCGATACTCATTATTTACTTACTCATGATTTTGGGATTTGGATTTCTATGAGATTTCTGGATTTTGGGGAAAAACCGCAAGAATTTAATAAAAGCTTAGTATCATCATTTTTAAAATGCAAGTTGCGGTTTTCTCGTGATGTATGTGTCGTCCACCATGAGATTTCATGTTTTCTGTTGGATTTCGAGACCCGATTCGAGGAGTGGATGAACCGTCTCGGGTACATGGTGGGCCCGGTAAAGTACCCCGGGGCAAGAAGCTCGAGTTGTAGACGATGAACCTGGCAGGGGAAGACTACCTACCTGTGATGTCTGGCGCAGCGGATATCCGGATGATATCGGCCGTTGTCGTGAGATTTGATGATATGGGCCGATCCGGACTGACGGAGCCTGAGATATTGAGATTTCGAGATATTGAGACTTTGATATATTGAGATATATATGTTTTGTGTCGATACTTGACACGGATTTCCATAGATTTCATTGATGATGTTTCAGATTACCATACAAATTTTACTATGATAAAAGTTAAAGATTTTCTTATACAGATATGTCCAGATTTCATGGTTGATTGTTTCATTCATGATGCATTCATACATCACATATGTTGCCACTGACACGAGCACTGAGTATTACACTTATGCATAGCGTATTACCCTATCACTACTAGTTGTCTAGTGTTATTTTAAGTATATTATTATGACCTAGAAGATCGTAATTCATGCGATTTCTACTCGCAGATATCTTCTACTCACGAGTTGGCAACTCACCCCCGTTGTGCCAAATTTTCTTTCAGGTTCAGATGTACAGGTTTCCTTGGCGGCTTGCTGGCACACCATTTCATTCAGGGTGATTGCTTGGTAGGTTGGTTCACTTGTATCATGACCGCCGTTGTACTACTATTTATTTCAGCTGTATCTATTAAGCTCTATCAACCAGACTTGTATTATTGGTAGATTTAGAAGACCAGTTGTTTTTATTTCGACCTTAGAGTCGCGCTTGTATTATTATGGTTTTCTGGTGGATTTTGGTTTTCTTCTGAGTTTGTTCCTCGCCCTTCGGCGTCGTATATTATTTTTCTTGTGGTTGTGACCGCCAATTGGCGAAGAGCTAGCTCCCGCCTGGGGATGCCTTTATTATTGCTTTTGTATATATTCTTGTTTGTACCCGTTTGGGGCCAGTTTTCACAAAGGATACTGTGCCGAAATTTTTTAGAAAATTTGATGTTGCTTTTAAAACTTGTTTTCCTACAATTCTTCTTTTAAATGGTTTAGATTCTGGGCTTCGGCTTACTTAGATTACGTTACGCCTTTAGACGTTTCGTAATTTAAGTGTCGGTCACATTCCGTACCTTCGGGTCGTGACATAAGCCCGATAACTCCATATACCTTAACATCATTAAGATATGAACCATTCCATATACAATATAGAAATAGAGGCACTAATTTAATTGGAACCAGATTCAAATCATGCATCTGTCTCCAGTGCATGTCAACTAAATGGAGAGAGACCGATCAGCATTACTTAACTAGGAGTGCATCCAGATATGAGTAACCTGAAAAAGAAGCAAGTTCTAAAAACCATTACTTTCAACGAAATACCAAACACAAATATCTACATCTTCGATCACCTTGAAAAATCCCGATACTTTCAACACATGGTTCTCTACTTTTTTCTTGTACCTATTACTTCTCAAAACTTGGACCTTGTATTTCTACGAAATACTTGTCTAAAAACTAGAGAAGTCACAAGTAAACAGAATATAGTATGATTACAAACCCTTTTGTCCTAATGGACACTGGACAACATACAATACTTTGTATAAGTCCCCTGAGTTCAATAACTCAAACCCTGTGCGTCTTAGGCTGAAAACTGTATTATGGTTAAGAAGAATTACACCGTTGTTGAATACTCCTTACCTAACCATCAACTGATATAGGTAAATGTCATAGACATAATTTTAAAAAGTTATATCTCACTTTATAAAAAATGTACAGATATATCAGTTTGAAACCGGTGCATAACTAGGGTTATTCAAAACCAAATATTTGCCGTCCGGCAAAAACCCAGGTGATTTTCTCAAATATCACCAATTACAACGAATTCCGATATAATGAGGATATAATCACCTAATTCCCAATATCTTACTCCCACACATCATCTGTAATACTATACAGATGTGAGAATCAGATCTGGTAAATACATACCCTAGAGTAAGAATCAAATTAGGAAATCAATTTTCAATTAACAACTCACAGTGAAACAGAAACATGAAAATGTTTCGAAGGGGTATCCGGGTATTCCTAGTAATGCCTCTTCCATTATCCAGATTCATGACTGTAACCGTATATTTCCTTACCATCTCTCCAATCCCTTTATTTATATTTATTAATTATCTTCTGTATACCGTACTTAGGCTAAATGGTTTTCTTCCTTCCCTACCTTTTGGCACCAGCCTAAGATTTGGAAGAAAACTATCCAATAAGCGTAATAGGTGTACCTTCCTAATCCTAGGAGCCTTCGCAACCCGAGAGAAGATAAAAGGAAAAAGACAACTGAATAATCCTTATTATATTCTCCTGAACCAGAAACCATCCTCGAACTGGAACAAGTTCCTTCGAGTTCGTATATGACTATACGATGGCGTATCTAATAAATATGGATCTTCGTAGTGATACAGAATGTTCCGGAAAATTGCAAAGGTGAAGTAGGAGTGGCGATGATATACGCGGTTTGGTCGTGAATGATAGCAGTCATGTTTTACTTTGCCCTCATTCTATTCCCTTTATTTGTCTTTACTTATTACCTTCTGTACACCACACTTAGGCTAATTGGTTTTCTTCCTTCCCCATCCTTCAGCACCTGCCTATGGTTTGGAAGAAGGCTATCCAATAAGCGCAATAGGTGTATCCTCTCTTAATCCTATGAGCCCTCACAACCTAAGAGAAGGTAAACGGAAAAGACAACTGAATAGTCCTATTCAATTTCTCCCGAACCAGAAACCATTCTCGAATCTGAAACAAGTTTATTCGAGTTCGTATATAACTATACGATGGTCATATCCAATAACTGTGGATCTTCATAGTGATGCGGAATGTTCCGGAGAAAAGAAAAGGGTAAAAGTAGGAGTGGCAATGAAGTATGCAACTTTGACAATCCAAAAGCCAATGTTTTAAGAAGGTTCGGTTAACTTGGTTCATGAGTTCTAGTCAAGGGTCGGGCCATGGTCGCTACCAAAGAGAGAGAGAAAAGAAATACTCAGCGTGCACTTTAACCTATATCAGAATGGTTAATCACTTTATCTAATCCAGATGGCTCCCACGGTTTCCTTGAATCCTCCCCCAAACCCAAACGAGAATTAGTCGGGATCATCTAAAATCACCCGAGGAGTAAACCAACTCATCAGTGGGAATCGGGAACCAACTATCATCGCATGATAACTTGATGGAATCCACTCAAGTTATCACACTCCAGAAGGTATGCGCAAGCCTGGCAAGTTTCGGTTTCTTTAGAAACTCCCGATGTGATTTTTACCCCATGCTCTTATGACCTTGACTAAGGCCAACAAATCATAAGTCACATGTCAAGTTCTACCCGTCATTGTCCAGGTTAATTTGAACTCACTCGTACTCGCCCTTGACTAAGGCCAACAAGGCTGTACGACTGTCCCAAACCAACGCATCTATCTATGCAACAGAAAAGTAACAAATAGCTACCATACACTATGCCTTGAATAAGGCCAACAAACATAGCATGAATACTGAGTGCTACCCGTCTGAAATGACAGAGGGCTATGAATGGTTTTTGGCGAAAAACCTTTAACGTAATGAACTTGATATCGTTGAAGAAACCGGATAGCTTTACAAATATATAGTGGCAAAAACTTTTGCTAAAGAGGTCACTCTCAGTGAAGGGATGTCGGCTCTTTCCTCGTAGAATGAGGTGCAGGATATTCCAAACTGAATATCACGATGCAAAGCAAAACGTAATCGACTATAGTGAAGTTATTACCCTGACACAAACTTCTGCCCAAGAGGTCACTCCCGGTGAAGGGATCTTGGCTCATGCCTCGTCGAATGAGGTGCTGGATATTCATAACCAAATACCGCTGTGCAAAACAAAAGAAAACATCCTTATAATAACAACTTTTGAAAATTGTTCCAACAATATCGAATAGGTCTGTTTTATCCTTGCATTGATCAG
Organism: Agapanthus africanus; assembly: GCA_030015575.1. Lineage (NCBI taxonomy): Eukaryota > Viridiplantae > Streptophyta > Magnoliopsida > Asparagales > Amaryllidaceae > Agapanthus > Agapanthus africanus. The sequence goes on from CM057337.1 coordinate 523,540,897, forward strand.
AATCAACGCAGTCCCATCAATTAATCACACCAGAAAAGAACGAAAATATGATATACGTATATACCATCCGCATTCGCCACTAGGCCCCGTCATCACCTGTTAGGTTACTTAACTAACGACAGAGCGGGGGCTGGACCAGCGCGGGTCCAAAACATATACAACATCAACTAGTATATATATAGCAATATATAATAATCGTTCCAGGCATGATAAATACAACATCACAGATAAGCGATAAGCATCATAGAACAATACTGATGATCTGGGAGCCCTGGGTTTCCTTTGAGCCGCAAGTGAAACCCGACGTTCTCCTGGTCGTGTGGATGGCCTGTGCAATGAAAACCTAGACCTCTACGAGCGCGACAAGTTACCCGCCAATTCCAAAAGTGAGGCAACACCAATCAACAAAGTGAGTGGGCCACCCAGCACTTCACGGAATCTGGTAACTTGAGCACCCCTTCGTGGGTCAACCTGTACCCCCTACGAGTGCAGCAAATAGCCCGCCATTCTAGAGTGAGGCCCCCTCCATCTCAAAGACATAAGATGCGGGCCCATTGCCCTCTAGAACCCGGCTATTCGTGCACTCCACCGCGGGGTAATCCTAGTACAGAAAAGAAAATATGTACAACGGTGACATCGACAACAACCCGGTCGTGCCCTAAATAAATAATATACAAACAAGTGATGACGACAGTCCACATGTCGGACGCTCGTCCCGCGATATCAAATGTATAAATAAATCCAAACTGTACTACCATAGCACCCAAGCTATCCACCACGACGATCCCGCTACAACCACAGCACAGAACAGAACATCAACGTGAATGTCGCGTTCGCAAACTCATCTAAAAGAACATATAGCAATTAGATGAGTTGTACGGCTCTAATGACATTCACGGTCATAGATATTAATGTATGTACTAAAAACTACTACATTAGAATTCCGCGCGTAATTATCAAACTAAACCAATTTCCAAAACCATGAAAAAACAGTGAGCTAAAGTTCCAAAAACCGACAGTTTAAAGCCAATTAGGAAGTCCGAATCAAAAAGAAACGCGTCCGAACCTTCGCGGGGAGTTAGAGAATGAAATTAACTATGAGTCGGGAGGCCTAGAGGAGGTACCCTACCCTCGAGGCCACCACGAGGTGGCCAGGGGGTGAGGCAGACCCGAAACTGCCCAAGGTGGGGCAGTTTCGGGTCCCCACTGCCAAGACCGCCTTGTGGTAGTCTTAGGGAGTGGGCCCAGCCGTTCGGTCCACCCTGAGGGTTCCCCGAGGTGCCCATGCACCATCCCGCGGCTTCTTAGTGTAAGTCCATGTCACGCACCCCACGAACTTGCGGGGAGGCGGAATATATGAAAAACGATTATCAAAGCTTCGTAACACGGACTTGAGCGCATGAATCGTTATCTAAACCATTACTAACTAAAAGCTAGAGGTTTAACTACTCGGATACGAAGTTATACCTCACGTTACTTGTCCTTCGGGTCTTCATCGCGGTCCTCCACTCCTCGTAGGCTCCTTGGAACATCGGCACCTCAACGGCCTCCTCAAATCAAAGACGATCCACCCGAAAGCTCCTACGCCAAGCTTAATCTCTAACTTGAGATAACTAGGTTGCTTAAAGTGCTAATCTAAGCTACCTAGGGGATATAGAGTGAGGTTATGGATGTATTAGTCTAGCTAACCCTTGATCTCAACACATGAGAGGTTAGGGTTAGGGTTTGAAGAGAGAGTGAGCTTGAGGAGAGAGAAGGTGAGAATGATAATGAAATGAATAATGAACTCATATGAATATATCAACCATAACCATTAATCAAATAAATAATACAAATGATTTATCATCATGGTTAGATTCATTCATCTAGTGTGATTCATCATACGACTCATTAAACCATTAATGAACCATTTAATGCAAATGATGAATCACACAAATGAGTCATTAAGCAATTAATGCTCATGCCACCTTAACCCCTTAGTCACCACTCTTCTAGAACCTTCCCGACAAATTACGAGAACGCCCCTCCAATCCGTGAAAATACGGAAAAACTTTAGACTGTATAAATCCAATAACCCGATACTAGAATCTGGCTTAAACCAAAGCCGGCTAATAAAAACTGTCCGAAAAGTCGTACGTGCGTAAACACACGTACGCATCCGAACCCTTGTCGTAAAGCCATACGACCTCTATATCGTTTCGCCTGGAGCAGGGAAACCCTCTGTGTGGGACTCTAAAGACTCGACACTACGCTGGCAGTGGGTTTAACCACAGACCGCAAGCGGCACTAGCTGTACGTAACGGTCCCCAGGTAGATGTCGATAAGAAGGCCGATGAGGAAAATCATTCGAACTCCCACTGAGCCTGATGTGACAATCTTCGTACAGTCCGGTCTGTTCGTCTAAGACTGTCGCATATCAAGCCTAGGGGGCGGCAAGCGTCAGTCCCCTAATAGTTGTATAAGTCGTGTCGGAGCGAAGCCCATTACACCCTGAGAAGCTACTGGAACCTACCAGTATATCTCGCTTGCCCTGGCCAGGGACTTTGCGTAATGGCTCTCTGACACAGTGCGATATCAACTCCCAATACCGGGAGAGACGAATCCTATCTAACCGCCACTGCCTCCAAATGCTCGGGACTGCACCCAACTGCTACCTGTTTGCACGACTCCTTTGAGCCGTGGTAGGGTAGCAATCTAAGAATAGTGGGACACACTCGAGGCGAAGTAGCACTGTCAAGTCTGTGGACTATGCTGTACTCATGTCACCTGGGAACTGTTAACTGACGATGGGTATAACACCAACCAATCAGTTCCCCGGCGAGTCCTGTCCGGTGTACCCGTAACCTAACGAGCACCTGTATACTATCTCTAGTACGACGTACTGATGGCTGTGGGACAGACCATCTCCCCAACTGGGATGAGAAGCGTATACACTTAGTCTACTCCAGAATATCGATGCCCTATCTCGATAATCCAACGACCAGGGACCTGTATAGGATGTTGCTTACAGACTACCCAGCCCCCACCAGTGTGACTGCCATCACAACGCTGGTAATCAAGCAAAGATCCTATGGGCTCTACTAATATGTATAAGTGATACGTTACAAGAAACATATGCACATATTAAAGTAGACACAAACCAAGTAGCATACTACCATTTTTAGCAAGACTGTTATATACAACTGTGAATATCCCAAGCTTCCATTAAGTAATATACGACCTAGTATGATACAATAATGGCCCCTAGGGCATATACACTAACAATCTCCTACTTGCACTAGGGCCATGAGCTGGCATATCGTAGACCTATCATCTCGAATAGCCTCTCGAACTGCGTCTGAGGAAGGGCCTTTGTGAATGGATCAACAATGTTATTCTCCGTCTCTACTCTCTTCACCTCGATCTCCCGGCGATCTACGATCTCCCTGATCAGGTGATACCGCCTTAAGATGTGTCCGGACTTCTGATGGGACCTGGGTTCCTTCGCTAAAGCTATAGCGCCGTTGTTGTCACAATACAGAGGTATTGGACCAACACTGGTAGGAACCACCTGAAGTTTCGTGAGGAACTTCTTCATCCAGACTGCTTCTTTTGCGGCATCGCAAGCAGCTATGTACTCCGCTTCCATTGTTGGGTCAGCAACGGTCTCCTGCTTGGAACTCTTCCAACATACCGCCCCTCCATTGAGGGTAAAGACATAACCCGACATGGATTTGGAGTCATCTTTGTCACTCTGGAAGCCGGAGTCGGCAAAGGCCTCCATCTGGAGGTCTTTTCCACCATATACCAAGAACATCTCCTTAGTCCTCCTCAGGTACTTAAGAATGTTCTTTACTGCTCTCCAGTGATTCTCCCCTGGGTTTGCCTGATACCTGCTTACAACGCTTAATGCGTATGGTACATCTGGTCTGGTACATAACATCGCATACATTATAGAGCCTACCGCAGAAGCGTAGGGTATAATCGACATGCGATCCCTTTCCAAATCAGTCTTGGGAGACATCTCTTTGGAGAGGGTGATTCCGTGACAAGCCGGTAGGTTACCGCGCTTAGAATCATCCATACTGAATCTTTTCACTATGGTGTCTATGTACCTGGACTGTGAAAGTCCCAACATCCTCTTTGATCTATCATGATAGATCCGGATCCCCAGAATGTAGGTGGCATCACCCAGGTCTTTCATGGAGAATTTATGTGACAAGAATCTTTTGACTGACTGTAATATAGGAATATCATTTCCTATTAGGAGAATGACATCCACGTACAAGACGAGGAATACAACAGCTCTCCCTACAATCTTACTATATATGCATGGTTCATCTGCATTTTTGATAAAGTCGAATTCTTTGACAGCATCATCAAAACAGATGTTCCAACTCCGCGATGCCTGCTTTAGTCCATAAATGGACTTAAGCAGCTTGCATACTTTACCGCTGCTCCCACTCTGAATGAATCCCTCTGGCTGATCCATATAGACGCTCTCTTCCAAATTACCATTTAGAAAGGTCGTCTTTACGTCCATCTTCCAGATTTCATAATCGTGGAAGGCAGCAATAGCAAGAAGGACCCGAATAGATTTAAGCATAGCCACTGGAGAAAAGGTTTCGTCATAGTCCAAACCAGGCCTTTGACGGAAACCCTTTGCAACAAGTCTAGCCTTATAGGTTTCAACCTGTCTATCTACACCAATCTTCTTTTTGAAGATCCATTTGCATCCTACGGGTTTTACCCCATCTGGAGCAACGTCCAAAGTCCATACTTTGTTAGTGTACATAGACTCCATTTCGGTCCGCATTGCATCCAGCCATTTTACTGAGTCACCGCTCTGAATGGCTTGCTGGAAGCTAGTAGGGTCATCTTCATCAATGACACAATCCTCTCTATCCCCATCTACGAGAAAACCGTAGTATCTCTCAGGCGGATGAGACGGCCTACTACTCCTGCGGAGTGGCGTTGGGATGTCCTGTTCTTCTTGAACTTCTGGTTCCTCCAAACTTTCAGTAGTAGTTTGTGTTTCTGGAATTTCTTCCAGTTCTATTTCGCTCCCACTAATTTCCTTTTCTAAAAACTGATATTCTAGAAAATGGGTATTACGAGAAACAAAAACCTTTTGTTCCTCTGCATAATAGAATAGATATCCCCTGGAGTTCTTTGGATATCCCACAAACTTACATAGTACTGATCGTGCCTCGAGTTTGTCCGCATGCTGCTTTTTAACATAAGCCGGACATCCCCAAATCTTTAGATACTGAAGATAGGGTTTCTTCCCACTCCACATCTGATATGGTGTGGTAGGCACAGTCTTGGTGGGAACCTGGTTCAAAAGATATGCAGCTGATTCTAGTGCATATCCCCAGAATGATCACGGCAACTCAGTGTTACTCATCATGGAACGAACCATATCCAATAGGGTTCGATTCCTTCTTTCCGATACACCGTTATGTTGTGGTGTGTATGGAGGAGTGAGCTGAGAGAGAATTCCATTCTCTTTTAAGTAACACAGGAACTCGGTACTTAAGTATTCACCACCTCGATTAGATCTCAGTGTCTTTATACTTTTGCCTGTTTGTTTTTCCACTTCATTCTTGTATTCTTGGAATTTCTCAAAGGCCTCGGATTTATGCTTCATTAAGAAGACATATCCATACCTAGAGAAATCATCCGTAAAAGTAATGAAGTAGGAATAACCACCTCGCGCATGTGTAGACATTGGACCGCACACGTCACTGTGTACGAGTCCTAAGAGCTCGCTTGCTCTTACTCCGTGTCCAGTGAACGGAGTCTTTTTCATCTTTCCTTTGAGACAAGATTCACAAGTAGCATAAGATTGATATTCGAAAGGATTCAAATATCCTTCTTTATGTAACTTAGTCAACCTTCTCTCATTGATGTGACATAGTCTACAATGCCATAAGAAAGCCTGATTTATTTCTGGAGACTTTCTTTTAAGAGTGTTCTGGACATTGAAAACCTGAGCTTGACTTAATACGTATATACCGTTATCTAATGTACCGGACCCAATCAGAACTTGATTTAGGTGGATGTTAACTACATCGCTTACGAATGTAAAATCGTATCCCTCTCTCGAAAGTGAGGACACTGATATGATATTACAAGTCATACTAGGTACATATAAACAGTTATGTAAAATCAATATATGCCCACTTGTCAAACCTAGGCGATATTCTCCCACGGATTCAGCGTTCACTGTCATTCCGTTTGCAACTCTGAGAGACCAATCACCTACCTTTATAACTCTACTGTTTCTCAAAGCATGTAATGAATTACAGATATGAGATCCTGCTCCGGTATCTAGTACCCAGGAAGTAGAGTTTATTGACATACAGTCTTCAATTACAAATACACTTGAGGCTGAAGCCACAACATGCTTCGTATCCTGGCTACTGGCTTCAAAAGCCCTGCAATCTTTCTGCCTATGCCCAATCCCATAACAATAGGAACGTCCTTCTTTTACTATATCCAGTCCCGAAACTTTTGCCCTTCTCTTTCCTTCTACTTCCCTAGTTTCCTTCAGGATAGAAGGTAGAGACTGTAGAATCAAGTCAGTATCTGACCCGTTTCCCAACGTGGTCTGCAGGTCCTGGAGCTCATCAATATAGCCAGTCATTGTAAGGACGTTGTCCCCTACAGATGACCCGTCAGCCAACCTCGCTTGAATTAATTCGTTCGAGGTCTCATATCTTGCGATATGAGATTGCTCTCCATATAAATCTTTGTTATGGAGAAAGATGGAAACTAAGTCCATCTTCTCGTGCTGCTTCTGGTATACACCATCAACTGAAGCTAACACGAGGCACTTGGCTTTCGCTTTATCTTTTTCCCTTGTCTGACGGATATCCATATCCGCAACAGTGGAAACTGGACCTGGGACGGCGGGATCTTGAGTAGTAATAGGGTGGTCCAGCTTGTCATAGGTAATGGACATCTGGACAGACTTCTGCCAGTCATATAAGTCAGATTCATTCAAATTATTATCTAGATGTAACCTATGTGTGGTCACAAGGTCGCTGCAATTTAAGAGAGAGAAGAAAATGCTATTAGCATGATGTTGTTGCAAGTTTAGAGTGGTTTAATTTATCTAAACAGGATGGCTCCCACTGTTTCTCGAATCCCTCCTCAAACCATAAAAGAAGAATTAGCCAGGAGCATTCTCACCATATAATTCTTGCTTAACCGTTCAGCCAGGTCAGTGTCGATACTTCGAGGGAGGTTTTCCAACGCTTTCGCGAAGTTCCTTAATTAAATAACCTCTTTTCTCTGGGGGCGTAACCCCGCTGACACCTTTCTAGGCACCTACTTGGTTTATAGCATTGATCGTTAAGTGACGAATCTCCTGATAAGTAGTATATACTCACAGTAGGATCGGGATCCAAAATATCATCGTATGATAATGTTGAAGGAATCCTACCAACATTCATCAAACTCTAAAATGGTATGCTTCTCTCTGCAAATTTCAGTTTCTTTAGAAATTCCCGATGTGGATTTTTGCCCCATGCTCTTATGACTTTGACTAAGGGCCAAATATGTCATAAGTCACATGTCAAGTTCTACCCATCATTATCCAGGTTAATTTGAACCCACCCGTACATACTCTTGACTAAGGGCCAAGAAAAGTAATACGACTGTTCCAAACCAACGCATCTATCTATGCAACAAATGAATACCCCAGCAGCTACCAAACACTATGTTTTGACTAAGGGCCAAATATACATAGCTTGAATACTACTGAATACCCAAATGAAATGACGGAGGGCTACGAATGGTTTTGGAAAAACCGTGAACGTAGTGAACTTGATATAATCGAAGGAACCTGATACTTTTTAAAAGGAGTGGTTAAAGCTCCGCAATTAAAAAATTCCGCTCTTTAAAGATAACCGAGTGGTTTCTTTTAAATTTGTTCCAACGATTAAACTTTGGTTTATTTTCTTTGCATTATAATAATGCGTCCCATCATTTATCCTATCATTGCAGAAAACAACGAAAATACCACGTCCTCTTATGCCATCCGCATTCGCCACGGGGTCCCGTCATCATCCGTTAGGTTACTTAACTAACGACAGAGCGGGGGCTGGGCTAGCGCGGGTGTAAAACATAAGTGACGTCTAATAGCTATCATATATAGATATTGTACATTCGTCAGATGCAATAATAAGCATTCCAGATCACAGATGAACTTTATTGGATTTATTAGCAATCCGCATTTTCTTTGAGCCTGCAATAAAAGACGGATTTACACAGTTGTGATGAATAGCCATTACCCCACCCTAGACCCCTACGGGTACGGCAAACTACCCGCCAAGTACCCGAAGTGAAGCGGTCTCCCTCAACAACGTGAGTAGGCCACTAAACACTTCAACGTACCCGGTAGTTTGTGTACCCCGCCTTGGGTCTATCCTAGGAGCAAAAATAGTAAAAAGAAATAATACAACGGTGGCTACAACCGCAACCTGGATGTGCCCCGCAAAAGAATATTACATCAGATTACATTTACATCGAATGAATGAATATTAAACCCATCTCAAACCCCGGCTAATCATCACAACAGTCCAACACAGTTCATATACATAAACAGTAAACATTACAGAAATGTGCAACCCCCTGCCAACCGACATACTAGCAGTTAGGGGGGGTTTACGAACACATTAAACATTACAGATAAAAACCCAATTAGCAAATATCTTAGAATATCGATCGAATACTATATTCCGTGTCTACCCCAAAAGCAAACCTGCACTGAAGTAACCTGGGTAAAAACAGAACATACAGGAAAACAAAAAACACCAAAATATGAATATTAGAGCAAATCCGAGTCAACGCCGAGTTGACTCGGTGGCGGATCCGCGGCCAAAAGCACCATATGGCCGCGGATCCGCGGCCGTTTTGTCGTGTTGTGATATCGTATTTTCTCAGTATTCATATAATTCCCAGCTGTGAATTTTAAGGTATGTCAAATTATTTTTCAGACACTTTTAAAATTAACAGTAACATAGGGTTTCCGGTTTTTTGTTTTCGTGTTTTCCGTCGATCGAACTTCTAATCAGTTGCTAACAAGCTAGTAATGGTTTAGTTGGCTCTGATACCACTGTAAGTCCATGTCACGCACCCCACGAACTTGCGGGGAGGCGGAATATATGAAAAACGATTATCAAAGCTTCGTAACACGGACTTGCGCATGAATCGTTATCTAAACCATTACTAACTAAAAGCTAGAGGTTTAACTACTCGGATACGAAGTTATACCTCACGTTACTTGTCCTTCGGGTCTTCATCGCGGTCCTCCACTCCTCGTAGGCTCCTTGGAACATCGGCACCTCAACGGCCTCCTCGAATCAAAGACGATCCACCCGAAAGCTCCTACGCCAAGCTTAATCTCTAACTTGAGATAACTAGGTTGCTTAAAGTGCTAATCTAAGCTACCTAGAGGATATAGAGTGAGGTTATGGATGTATTAGTCTAGCTAACCCTTGATCTCAACACATGAGAGGTTAGGGTTAGGGTTTGAAGAGAGAGTGAGCTTGAGGAGAGAGAAGATGATAATGATAATGAAATGAATAATGAACTCATATGAATATATCAACCATAACCATTAATCAAATAAATAATACAAATGATTTATCATCATGGTTAGATTCATTCATCTAGTGTGATTCATCATACGACTCATTAAACCATTAATGAACCATTTAATGCAAATGATGAATCACACAAATGAGTCATTAAGCAATTAATGCTCATGCCACCTTAACCCCTTAGTCACCACTCTTCTAGAACCTTCCCGACAAATTACGAGAACGCCCCTCCAATCCGTGAAAATACGGAAAAACTTTAGACTGTATAAATCCAATAACCCGATACTAGAATCTGGCTTAAACCAAAGCCGGCTAGTAAAAACTGTCCGAAAAGTCGTACGTGCGTAAACACACGTACGCATCCGAACCCTTGTCGTAAAGCCATACGACCTCTATATTGTTTCGCCTGGAACAGGGAAACCCTCTGTGTGGGACTCTAAAGACTCGACACTATGCTGGCAGTGGGTTTAACTACAGACCGCAAGCGGCACTAGCTGTACGTAACGGTCCCCAGGTAGATGTCGATAAGAAGGCCGATGAGGAAAATCATTCGAACTCCCACTGAGCCTGATGTGACAATCTTCGTACAGTCCGGTCTGTTCGTCTAAGACTGTCGCATATCAAGCCTAGGGGGCGGCAAGCGTCAGTCCCCTAATAGATGTATAAGTCGTGTCGGAGCGAAGCCCATTACATCCTGAGAAGCTACTGGAACCTACCAGTATATCTCGCTTGCCCTGGCCAGGGACTTTGCGTAATGGCTCTCTGACACGGTGCGATATCAACTCCCAATACCGGGAGAGACGAATCCTATCTAACCGCCACTGCCTCCAAATGCTCGGGACTGCACCCAACTGCTACCTGTTTGCACGACTCCTTTGAGCCGTGGTAGGGTAGCAATCTAAGAACAGTGGGACACACTCGAGGAGAAGTAGCAGTGTCAAGTCTGCGGACTATGCTGTACTCATGTCACCTGGGAACTGTTAACTGACGATGGGTATAACACCAACCAATCAGTTCCCCGGCGAGTCCTGTCCGGTGTACCCGTAACCTAACGAGCACCTGTATACTATCTCTAGTACGACGTACTGATGGCTGTGGGACAGACCATCTCCCCAACTGGGATGAGAAGCGTATACACTTAGTCTACTCCGGAATATCGATGCCCTATCTCGATAATCCAATGACCAGGGACCTGTATAGGATGTTGCTTACAGACTATCCAGCCCCCACTAGTGTGACTGCCATCACAACGCTGGTAATCAAGCAAAGATCCTATGGGCTCTACAAATATGTATAAGTGATACGTTACAAGAAACATATGCACATATTAAAGTAGACACAAACCAAATAGCATACTACCATTTTTAGCAAGACTGTTATATACAGCTGTGAATATCCCAAGCTTCCATTAAGTAATATACAACCTAGTATGATACAATAATGGCCCCTAGGGCATATACACTAACACTTAGTTCAAAACGTAAGCCTGCGGGGTGTGCAAATATCTCAAACTTTCAGTTTTCGGAACTGTTTTTGTCGGCAATTTTTGCATGACAAAAACGGCGGATTTCTAATGTCGCAAAGAGTTAAGTAAGCCTTATGGAGTGGCTCTGATACCATGTTGGGTTACGGCAGCACCCTGGCTATCAATCCGTGACCAAATGCGGAACAAAAATTTATAAAACTTGGCGCTACCACAACCAATTACCCGGATCTACCCATAAGCCCTAGATAACAAAACATACAAAGGAGTTAGAATGGTTATACCGAATAGATCCGTGTCTTTCGGTCTTCAACCATCATCCCAAACTCCTAGGGGCTTCCTTGATCAAGCTTGATCTCTGGTCTCCCTCCATCGAAAATGATCCACCCGAGAGTCTATGCAACGAGCTCCAACCTCATATCCGAGGCAACTAGGGCACCTAGATCGCAACTCTAGATACCGTAGATGATGTAGAGAGTGATGAAGGATTAATTTGTCTCAAGACACCCAAGGATTCTCAACTCATGAGAGGGTTTGGGTGGAGCTAGAGGAAGAAGAAGATGCCATGAGAATGAGGTGTTGAGAGCAACTCAAGAGAGAGAAAAAGAAATGAACGATGGCTTGTGTTTTTGTTTGTTGTATGAGTGTGATAAGAAATAATGGAGCTATCATATAAATGTCCATGTCTCCAAAATATCTTAGTCAACAAAAAATATCTCAAGTCAATATAATCTCACAACAAACAAAAACCCCAAGCATGCTAGAATAGTAACCATGGGTCACTAATTAGCTATGCCACCAAAAATGCAATAAACACCTCATCCTACACCTCAATAACCTTTTAATCCAAAAAGGTCTAAACCATGATGATGTGTAATCTTTAAAAAGTAATCTTGTAATAAATTACAAGAATACCCCGCAATTGTATATACATACCCGCATCCGTATTCCAAAGAATACGAATACAATGAGACAAAAATAATCCAACAATATAATACTAGAATCCGGCTTAAACCAAAGCCCACTAGTAGTATCCGTCCGAACATCATCTATGCACAAGTACACGTATGTAATCGAACCTTGCCGTAAAACCATACGGCCTCTACATCGTTTCGCCCGAAGCAGGGAGACCCTCTGTGTATGACTCTAAAAACTCGTCAATACGCTGGTAGTGGGTTTAACCACAAGCACGTCGGTGGCACTAGATGTACGTAACGGCTACCCAGGTATTGAGCGAAAGGGAGGCCGACGAGCAAACTCATCCTGAAGCCCCTACTAAGCCTGACAATGACAATATCCGTACAGTCTATGAGTATCGCATATCGAGTCTAGGGGGTGGATAAAGTCAGACCCCTAATAACGGGACATTTAGTGTCGGTATGAAGCCCATCACCACCTGAGAAACTACCAATCCCAAATCAGTAATTCTCGACTACCTTGGCCAAGGATTTCTGGTGATGGCCACCCGTGCACAACCGCGGCATCAACCCCAATACCGGGAGAGACGAATCCCCCGACGATCCGCTCACTGCCTCCATGTGGCTCGGGACTGTACCCAACTAAAACCTGTTTGCACGACTCCTTTGAGCCGTGGTAGGGTAGCAATCAAAGCACAGTGGGAACTCACATGAGACAAATGACGATCTCAGGTCGATAGACTAACCTGTACACATGTCACCAGGGAACTGCTATCTGACAATAGGTATAATACCAACTAGCATGTTCCCGGCAAGTCCGTCCGGTGTACTCATAACCCAATGAGCACCTGTATACATCTTAGGTGAACAAACTAACACCAATGGCTTGTGAGACCGGCCACCGCCCCTTGTTGGAGTATCGATCAGTATACACTAGTCTACTCTTGGAGTATCGATGCCCAGTCTCGAAACTCCCACGACTAGGGACTTTTTAAGCATGTGCTTATAGACCACCCAGCTCCCACGTATATGATGCTGCTGGTAGTCAAGCAAGAATCCTATGGGCTCTATCAACATGTAATAGTGATCTCTAATGTCACCTAAAGCGTGTACACGATGATAAAGACAAACCAGATAGCATACAATCATCTCGAGTAAGACTGTTCTACCGGTATAAGTCATCCCTCAATCATTGCAATCACGTGCCTGCGATCCAATAATTGACTTGAGGGCACTATAGCCAACAATCTCCCACTTGCAATTAAGGCTAATTATTGCGGTGTCGCATACTCACGGCCCGTGTGATACCGAACACCCAACTTCTCTACTAATCAGTTTCACAAAGCTCGTTTGTAAAACTATTGCGTTCGAGAAATAGCATCAGTGAGTGGATCCGCTCCAATGTTTCTTTTTATGTCTCTCTTTATCTCAAGTTCGCGGAGAAAGTCATCTACCGAAATGAGCAATACCTGTCTTAGAATATGTCTGGATATCTGTTGGGACCCAGTTCCCAAATGAACTCCAAATCCAGCAAACTTCTTAGACTGTATCGTCCAGTGAATTTAATCAGTATCCTGCACCATACCTCCTTCAGTATCCGCTTGGACCACCTGTCCAAACTACTGCCCCTCAAAAGAGGGAAAACTATAACTCTGACAGTCACTCGTCATCCAGGTCATCTTGGAAGACTGGAATGATAACCGTCTCCCGAAGGAGGCTGTCGTTATCAAATCCGTAGAACATCCTCTTATGTTCATAAACTGCTTCTGAACGTTTGTCCAGGATTGAATTAATATATAAACTTATTGAAGTTAGTGCAAAAACAATATCTGGTGTGGTACTTGACATCTCATGATTGACTCAATTGCCTAAGCAAGTGATATGCCAATCATGCACATCCCTCTCTCCTTTAGTCTGTAAGACACCTTTAGAGAGAGTGACTCCATCACCTGCAGGTACACCATCATGACAGGAGTCGTCAATTCTAAAACACCTTTAGAATACTGTCAAAGTACCCAGATTTGAAAACTACCCAAATCTAGATCTAAAAACCATAGATCTAGTGACCAGAATGCCTGATATTATATCCATATCCTATGTGGAGAAACCACTGTGTGATAACCACAGTATAACCGATCGTAGTATAGGAATTTCACTTCCTACAAAGTGCATGTCATTCAAATACCAGGACATCATACCCTACTACCTTCTTAACAGATCCATCTCCTATTCTGATGAAGTCAAAGCCTATGATTGTCACATCAAAAACAAATGATCTATCTCCGCTATACCTACTTCAGTCTATAAATAGACACAAGCAACTTGTCCACTATACTTCCGCTGCTCCCACTGACTATAACAACCCTCTGGCAGAATCATATACACGTGCACTTCTAAAACTAGTTTAGAACGATGCTATACTCATCCTCCTGCCGGGTCTCATAGTCTATAACAGTAGTAATGGCAAGTCTGGGTAAATAAGAACCTCCCTTCCACCGTCTTTGAGGATACCGAAGTACCTCTCGGGCGCCTGAAGTTACCCACCATATCTGCGGAGTGGATAATGGAATGTCAAACCCGATTGAATATTTAGGTTCTATTAAATTTTCAGTAATCGTTTGTGGTTTTGGAATCACTTCATGTTCTACCATACTCCCACTACTGTTTTCTGAAAAATTCCATTTTGCTAAAACTGTGGCGAGTCAAGAACAATATCACTATTGATCTTCCAGATGGTAGAAAGTTATCCCTCGTCATAGCCCGGGATAACCCACAAACATCCATTACTGAAACGTGCATTGAGTTTATCCAGAGTCTGGTTTCAAGCATAAGCCGGACAACTCCATATACCTTAACATTGTTAAGATATGAACCATTCTATATACAATATATAAACAGAGACACTAATTTAATTAGAACCACATTCAAATCATGCATCTGTCTCCAGTACATGTCAACTAAATGGAGAGAGGTCGATCAGCATTACTTAACTAGGAGTGCTGATCAGTCGAAAATACTGCATTTTAAACACGGCAATTTCCCTATCTTTTGCACTCATCTAGAAGTGTTCGGCATTCATATAGCACATATTAGCAAATCAGTCGTTAAATACCAGAATGCATGTGTTAGACTTTTAAACCGGCACTTTAAGGGATATTGACTGTATTTTATGGCATCGCATCATCCCTGTATTGCGCAACACTTGTTTCGAGATTTGTGCAGGGAATTACAGGAACAAAGCCAAAATTGTCATTTTTGCTGATCAAACATTACGCCAACTCAAAGACCTGAAAGCTGGTAGCAATCTAGAGGGAAATATTAATTTCAACATATCAGATAAAAGCCCATAAATCAGCCCAAAGCAGCACCTGAAATCCCAAGCACTATGGCCCACAGAGCGCCGCGGATCCGCGGCGGGAGCCTGCTTGCGCCGCGGATCCGCCGCTCTTCTGCCACGTCATCTGTCCAAATTTGCTGCATTATTCCTATTTCAGTGCCTAAAGCTCAGAAATCTATGTCAAATTCCAGAATTCTCTCGAAGATTCTGCCAGATTAGCAAAGATCATTAAGCAAAGCTAATCTTAATTAAGCTCCTAACAAACTATTTCTAGAAGCTCCCTCCTAACTAACCTCTTCTAGAAGCCTCTCCCTCTAACTAACTTTTGGAGGGAAATTCAAAATTCAAATCCTAGATCTAGGGTTTTGGGAAGTCTATAAATAGAAGCCTAGACCTAGGGTTAAACTATTTCCTTAATCTCTAATCTTTACCTCTTACACCATCTTCTTCCACAAGTCTAGTAACAAGACTTGTGCGAAACCATAACCCTAATTCCAATCCAAATTCAAGATCCTGAGTACCAATCAAGCAAGAAGCCCTTCAACCTTTTAGGAGCGGAGCCGATCTTCAACCGAGCAAGCGATCCAAGCAGATCTGCGACTCACGGAGACGAGCGAAGCCAAATCGACGATCGAGTTCTTCCTCTTGTAGTTCTTGAGCGATTGTAATGAAATTGTTGATATAAATAAAAGGTGAAATTCTTTAATCTTGCTTTCTTTAAATTCTTGCATCATGATTCGATCTCAATTTGTAATTGTAGTTCTTGTTGTGATGTTTGAGTAAAACTCCGCTCGTCAAGGAGTCGAGACGATCAATAGAATGATGATGTAACAAATCTTAAAACGATTCTTAAGTCCTACGAATTTTGTAAACCCTAGCAAGTTCAAGAATCGATGACCTAGTTTCGTTGCGATGCTTTCTTGATTGTTATCGCTCGAAATTAGGGATCTACGATCGTTTCTTGAATTTACTAGAGGCTAGAATGTGAATGATATTGACGAAGGAACAAGGGATAAATGATGAAACTCTAGTTTCACTAGAAATCCCTAATTCTCGTCGATCATCATCGATCTAGTATCAATTCATCGAAGGATAAGAATACGTCATCGTAAGATTACATCACATCTATAGATCCGATCGATTCCTACGAGCCTCATTTCGATTCTTGATATTTGGTTGGAAAAATCATCACAAATTACCACTTCTTGATTTTAATGCTTTCTTAGATCTAGATTTTCTCTTTCTTGAAATTGAAATTACAAATCATGAATTGTTTTCTTTTCTTTTCTTTAAAGTTTCGACTCATCTAATTCAAAAGACGAACGATTACACTTTCCCTGAGGACGATCCGCACTTATTAACGCGCTACATTCGACACCGTTATTGATTGCGGTCAAAATATTTTTGGTTGTGATTTCTATATACATTTTCATACTACACAATCCGAAATCGTTTCAATCAAGTGCATCCAGATATGAGTAACATGAAAGAGAAGCAAGTTCTCAAAACCATTACTTTCAACGGAATACCAAACACAAGTATCTACATCTTCGATCATCTTGAAGAATACCGATACTTGCAACACATGGTTCTCTACTTTATTCTTGTACCTATAACTTCTCAAAACTTGGACCGTATATTTCTATGAAATACTTGTCTAAAAACTAGAGAAGTCACAAGTAAACAGAATATAGTACGAGTACCAACCCCTTTGTCCTAATGGACACTGGACAACATACAATATTTTTTATAAGTCCCCTGAGTTCAATAACTCAAACCCTCTGCGTCGTAGGTTGAAAATTGTATTATGGTTAAGAAGAATTACACCGTTGTTGAATGCTCCTTACCTAACCATCAACTGATATAGGTAATGTCATATACATAATTTTAAAAAGTTATATCTCGCTTTATAAAATAAACGTACAGATATATCAATTTGAAACCGGTGCATAACTACGGATATTCAAAACCAAATATTTGTCGTCCGGCAAAAACCCAGGTGATTTCCTCAAATATCACCAATTACAACGAATTCCGATATAATAAGGATATAATCACCTAATTCCCAATATCTTACTCCCACTCATCATCTGTAATACCATACAGATGTGAGAATCAGATCTGGTAAATACATACCCTGGAGTAAGAATCTAATTGGGAAATCCGTTTTCAATTAACAACTCACAGTGAAACAGAAACATGAAAATGTTTCGAAGGGGTATCCGGGTATTCCTAGTAATGCCTCTTCCATTATCCAAATTCATGACTGTAACTGTATATTTCCTTGCCATCTCTCCAATCCCTTTATTTGTCTTTACTTATTACCTTCTGTACACCGTACTTAGGATAATGTTTTTCTTCCTTCCTTACCTTTTGGCACCAGCCTAAGGTTTGGAAGAAGACTATCCAATAAGCGTAATAGGTGTACCCTCCTAATCCTAGGAGCCCTCGCAACCTGAGAGAAGGTAAAAGGAAAAAGACAACTGAATAATCCTTATTCTATTTCTCCTGAACCAGAAACCATCCTCGAACTGGAACAAGTTCCTTCGAGTTCGTATGTGACTATACGATGGCATATCGAATAAATATAGATCTTCGTAGTGATACAGAATGTTCCGGTGAAATGCAAAGGTGAAGTAGGAGTGGAGATGATATACGCGGTTTGGTCGTGAATGATAGCAGTCGCATTTTATTTTGCCCTCATTCTAATCCTATTATTTGTCTTTACTTATTACCTTCTGTACACCACACTTAGGCTAATTGGTTTTCTTCCTTCCCCATCCTTCAGCACATGCCTATGGTTTGGAAGAAGGCTATCCAATAAGCGCAATAGGTGTACCCTCTCCTAACTCTAGGAGCCCTCACAACCTAAAAGAAGGTAAAACGAAAAGACAACTGAATAGTCTTATTCAATTTCTCCAGAACCGGAAACTATTCTCAAATCTGAAACAAGTTTCTTCGAGTTTGTATGTAACTATACGATGGTCATATCCAATAACTGTGGATCTTCATAGTGACACGGAATGTTCCGGAGAAAAGCAAAGGGTAAAAGTAGGAGTGGCAATGAAGTATGCAATTTTGACAATCTAAAAGCCAGTGTTTTAAGAAGGTTCGGTTAACTTGGTTCATGAGTTCTAATCTAGGGTCGGGCATGATCGCTGCCAAAGAGAGAGAGAAAAGAAACACTCAGCGTGCACTCTAACCAAGATCAGAATGGTTAATCACTTTATCTAATCCAGATGGCTCCCACTGTTTCCTCGAATCCTCCCCCAAACCCAAAGGAGAATTAGTCGGGATCATCTAAAATCGCCCGAGGAGTAAACCAACTCATCAGTGGGAATCGGGATCCAACTATCATCGCATGATAACTTGATGGAATCCACTCAAGTTATCACACTCCAAAAAGTATGTGCATGCCTGGCAAGTTTCGGTTTCTTTAGAAACTCCCGATGTGATTTTTAGTCCATGCACTTATGACCTTGACTAAGGCCAATAAATCATAAGTCACATGTCAAGTTCTACCCGTTATTGTCCAGGTTAATTTGAACTCACCCGTACTCCCCCTTGACTAAGGCCAACAAGGCTGTACGACTATCCCAAACCAACGCATCTATCTATGCAACAGAAAAGTAACAAATAGCTACCATACACTATGTCTTGACTAAGGCCAACAAACATAGCATGAATACTAAGTGCTACCCGTCTGAAATGACAGAGGGCTACGAATGGTTTTTGGCGAAAACCTTTAACGTAATGAACTTGATATCGTTGAAGAAACCGGATAGCTTTACAAATATATAGTGGCGAAAACTTTTGCTAAAGAGGTCACTCCCGGTGAAGGGATGTCGGCTCTTTCCTCGTAGAATGAGGTGCAGGATATTCCAAACTAAATATCACGATGCAAAGCAAAAGGTAATCAACTATAGTGAAGTTATTACCCTGACGCAAACTTCTGCCCAAGAGGTCGCTCCCGGTGAAGGGATCTCGGCTCTTGCCTCGTCGAATGAGGTGCTGAATATTCATAACCGAATACCGCTGTGCAAAACAAAAGAAAACGTCCTTGTAATAACAACTTTTGAAAATTATTTCAACAATATCGAATAGGTCTTTTTATCCTTGCATTGATCAGAATCAACGCAGTCACATCAATTAATCAAATCAGAAAAGAATGAAAATATGATGTATGTATATGCAATTCGCATTCGCCACTGGGCCCCGTCATCACCCATTAGGTTACTTAACTAACGACAGAGCGGGGACTGGACTAACGCGGGTGCAAAACATATACAACATCAACTAGTATATATATAACAATATATAATAATCGTTCCAAGCATGATAAATGCAACATCACAGATAAGCGATAAGCATCACAGAACAATACTGAAGATCTGGGAGCCCTGGGTTTCCTTTGAGCCGCAAGTGAAACCCGATGTTCTCCTGGTCATGTGGAAGCCTGTGCAATGAAAACCTAGACCTCTACGAGTGCGGCAAGTAACCCGCCAATCCCAGAAGTGAGGCAACACCAATCAACAAAGTGAGTGGGCCACCCAGCACTTCACGGAATCCGGTAACTTGAGCACCCCTTCGTGGGCCAACTTGTACCCCCTACGAGTGCGGCAAATAGCCCACCAATTCTAAAGTGAGGCCCCCTCTGTCTCAAAGCCATGAGATGCGGGCCCGTTTCCCTCTAGAACCCGGCTATTCGTGCACTCCACCGCGGGGTAATCCTAGCACAGAAAAGAAAATATGTACAACGGTGACATCGACCTCAACCCGGTCGTGCCCCAAATAAATAATATACAAACAGGTGGTGACGGCAGTCCACATGTCGGACGCTTGCCCCACGATATCAAATGTACAAATAAATCCAAACTGTACTACCATTTCACCCAAGCTATCTACCACAACGATCCCGCCACAACCACAGCACAGCACAGAACATCAACGTGAATGTCGCGTTCGCAAACTCGTCTAAAAGAACTTATAGCAATTAGACGAGTTGTACCGCTCCAATCACATTCATGGTCACAGATAGTAATGTATGTACTGAAAACTACGACATTATAATTCCGCACACAATTATCAAACTAAACCAATTTCCAAAAACCGACCGTTTAAAGCCAATTCGGAAGTCCGAATCAAAACGAAACGCGCCCGAACCTTTATAGAGAGTTAGAGCATGAAATTAACTATGAGTCAGGGGGTCTATAAGGGGTACCCCACCCCTAAGGCCACCACGAGGTGGCCAGGGGGTGAGGCAGACCCGAAACTGCCCAAGGTAGGGCAGTTTCGGGTCCCACTACCAAGACCACCTTGTGGTGGTCTTAGGGAGTGGGCCCAGCCATTCGGTCCCTCCCGAGGGTTCCCTGGGGTGCCCATGCACCACCCCGCGGCTTCTTAGTTCAAACCGTGAGCCCGCGGGGTGTGCAAACATCTCAAACTTTCAGTTTTCGGAACTGTTTTTTCGGCAGTTTTTGCACGACAAAAACGGCGGATTTCTAATGTTGCAAAGAGTTAACTAAGGCTTATAGAGTGGCTCTGATACCATGTTGGGTTACGGCAGTGCCCCGGCCATCAATCCATGACCTAATGCGGAACAAAATTTATAATACTTGGCGCTACCACAACCAATTACCCGGATCTACCCATAAGCCCTAGATAACAAAACATACAAAGGAGTTAGAATGGTTATACCGAATAGATCCATGTCCTTCGGTCATCGGCCATTATCCCAAGCTCCTAGCGGCTTCCTTGATCAAGCTCGATCTCCGGTCTCCCTCCATCGAAGATGATCCACCCGAGAGTCTATGCAACAAGCTCCAACCTCATATCCGAGGCAACTAGGGCACCTAGATCGCAACTCTAGATACCGTAGATGATGTAGAGAGTGATGAAGGATTAATTTGTCTCAAGATACCCAAGGATTCTCAACTCATGAGAGGGTTTGGGTGGAGCTAGAGGAATAAGAAGATGCCATGAGAATGAGGTGTTGAGAGCAACTCAAGAGAGAGAAAAAGAAATGAACAATAGCTTGTGTTTTTGTTTGTTGTATGAGTGTGATAAGAAATAATGGAGCCATCATATAAATGTCCATGTCTCCAAAATATCTTAGTCAACAAAAAATATCTCAAGTCAACATAATCTCACAACAAACAAAAACCCTAAGCATGCTAGAATAGTAACCATGGGTCACTAATTAGCCATGCCACCAAAAATGCAATAAACACCTCATCTTACACCTCAATAACCTTTTAATCCAAAAATGTCTAAACCATGATGATGTGTAATCTTTAAAAAGTAATCTTGTAATAAATTACAAGAATACCCTTCAACTGTATATACATACCCGCATCCGTATTCTGAAGAAAATGAATACAATGAGACGAAAATAATCCAACAATATAATACTAGAATCTGGCTTAAACCAAAGCCCACTAGTGTTATCCATCCGAACATCATCCGTGCATAAGTACACGTATGTGAACCTTGCCGTAAAACCATACGGCCTCTACATCGTTTCATCCGAAGCAGGGAGACCCTCTGTGTGGGACTCTAAAGACTCGTCAATACGCTAGTAGTGGGTTTAACCACAAGCACGTCAGCGGTACTAGCAGTACGTAACGGCTACCCAGGTATTGAGCGAAAGGGAGGCCGACGAGCAAACTCATCCAGAAACCCCTTGTAACGCCTTAGATTTGCGATTAGTGTTAATTTATCGATAATGCGGGTTTTTGATAAAAGTTTACCATTTCGGGTTCCTCACATTTTATAACTTTTAATTAATAATTTGTTATTATTTGTTATGGCTTGCACGCACGTGTGCACGTTAATGTGAGGGTTTTTTTGTGCTAATCTAGATTAGTGACCATGACAACTTAACCTAATCCTAATCCTTGCTTTAAACCTTAACCATAATCCCTTGATATTTTGAGTGAGGAGAAGATATTTCTTTTGTGTTTTTGGAATGGAGTAGAGGTGGCATGGTTCACTTATTGCTTGCATTTATTGCAATGGTGCACTCACCCTCTTACACTCACCACTCTCTCTTTTTTCTTCACACCCTCTCTCATTCTCTCTCACTTCATCTCTTTCTCATTTCTTTCATCACTCCTCATTCCCTCAACTAAACACTTACTCATTCATCACAAAAACCTTCACTAAACCTTCATAAATCTTCACAATCACATCTTAAACCTTGTTTTGCCTCTTGGATGCCTTGGAGCTTGGAAAGCTAGGATCTTTGAGCTTGTGGGAGTAGGTAATGATCTCTATCTGTTAAGTAGTTGCTTATAGTGTTGTGTAGCTTGTTCGTTTTAGTTTAGAACGCTTAAATTCATGTTTCATGCACATATCGTATTTTTAGTGTCAATATATAATATCTGTGATCTGCTGTGACCCCGAGAGTATACTAGAAAATCTAGCAGTGTAGTTGTGTTGTACCAAAGACCCTGAGCCTACACCTGAAGCACGAACCCCTAGGCTCAGACCTTGGCCGACGACGCAGTAGGAAATTCCGGCGAGCTCGGTTAATTGGAGGAGTTGGGTTTTGGTTTTTTTGTGGGTAGATGTCTGCAGTGGTTTTTGTGTGTTTGGTCTTGTTTGATTTTTAGGTTTTCACTGTATACAAAATCTGGGATCACATAGCTAGTTTCTTATGTTACGATTACGTGTGTTACGTTATCTGACATGGTGCGTGTACTTGTGTAGCTTTTGCTCTTGAGTTGGGTTCGTAGTGTCGCTACGCACGTTAGCCACTAAACGAACACTCGAGAGTATGTTTGGAGTTGGTGCGTCGATCAAACGTAGTTTGTATGTGTTATTGGTCGATTGCTAATGTACACTTGTTATTGTGGTTTTATGATCTTAGGGTCGCAGGCAAGGACTTCGGACGCTGCGAAGAAGAGAAAGCGAGTGGTTGGCTTTACTTAGCCCCAGGATCTTCAGTGAGTAGATTTAATATCTACAGGGGAATCGCCCGCATGGCATTATGTGTCAGGGTTAGATATGATATGATATTAGTCGCATGTTATATTGCACATATAGAGATTGTGCATAAAACTTCATTGCATATTATTACTTGTTGCGTTTAGACTTGTACCATTTGGACACTGCACTATTATTGACGGCTCATGTTGCACGAGCACTGATTGTATGCCACACACACCGTCGATAATTGCCATGACACGTACAACACTTATACATACGTGAGATTGTTTTGGTTAGGGACATTGAGACATTGATTCATATTCCATTTTTGCATATGACATATAGCATACCTGTATACCTACATGCTTACACATATGCCTTGCCATATCTACATGCTAGTTACCCATATACCTATATGGTATTGTACCATTAGAGATAGGTATATACACATATGAGACATAGCTACATATACATCTTGTATACATACTTGTATATACACATACCTAGCTTGATATAGCTACACACATACCTGGAGGGTATTGTATCATTATTGACATGTATATACACATACCGAGCTTGATATAGTTACACACATACCTGGAGGGTATCACATCATTATTGATAGGTAGATACACATATCTTGCTATACCGACATGGTTACGCATACCTGGCTATAGCTACATGTTCACCTTTATATGATATTGTATGGATTTGAAGAAATTAGGAACCGCATGATATATTCAATAACTTGTTGCAGTTAAATAGCGGTTTTCCTTTATATGCTCATATTACTGTTTCATGTTGCATATATTATATTTCATGGATTTCGCATTGATATATGGATTTCACATTATGTTTTCTGGATTTGAGGACCGTGGTAGTTTCATGAAATTATGCATTATTTGAAAAACCCGGTTTCTCTTCTTATGATATTTCAGCGTCCACCATGATATTTCTCGGTTCTGATATATACCCCATGCGAGGAGTGGTGTGGGCCGTGTGCGGGTATATGGTGGAGTCCGGTATGGTATCCCGGGGCGAGAACGGATTTGCTGTGTAGTAGACGGTGAGCCTGGCAGAGAGACCACTACCTACCGGTGACAGTATTGGACTCGGCGGTGATCGTGGAGATATCGGCCGGAGTCATGTAAGTATGGATACGGGGAATTCGAGTGTCGAAGTTGGGGCACTCGGGTTTCCGATGAACGTATGATACGTACATATCAGGGGCAGTCGGGGTGATGACGCCTGATAAATGAGTATTTATGTGTCGATGCTGGACACTAGTTTTCATGATATTTTACTCCTAAATATATATATCAGTGGTATGGGACGCTGTTATATATGCATATATATATATATATATATCAGTGGTATGGGACGCTGTTATATATATATATATATATATATATATATATATATATATATATATATATATATATTAATATATATCATCATAATGATCTATGCATGTATTCTTATTCATTACTTGATGATGAGGGCCGATATGAGGGCCGATCTGATGGACGATATGAGGGCCGATCCGAGGGCCGATTTGAGGATATTTGGGATTTGGATTGTCTTGATGGACATTGGTCCCGCCACGATGAGGATTCCGTGAGGATGACATGTTTTATCCCATATTCCGCATTTATTTATATGCATTGCTTCATGTATTAGTAGTACCTGATAGAGTACCTTTCATGACTGTTGCATATATATGGCCATTTATTGCTATTAGCTTGCATGTGATAGATTCGCGCAGTACGTGCATACTTGCGATTACCTACATATATTATTTACTATTCACGAGTTGGCAACTCACCCTCGTTGTGCCACAGGGTTTGCAGGTTGTTCCTCAGAATAGTCGAGGCAGGGTTTCTACCTATTGTATCATCTTTTGTTGCGGATACCGCTACGGCTGACTGTGTACAGTTTTGCTATAGGTGGGTTTTGCGGTTATCCGATGTTGCTCATTGTATATCTTTGTACCATGTACTCTCCATCTACCATTTTCATGTATTGACTTAGAGACGAGTTGTGAGGACGATATTGTATATTATTTTGTGACTTGGAGGTCTTTTATGCAGTTTTTATTCATATCGTCTTTTTCTTCGATACTGCGTCGTATATCTGTTGTGGTGGTTGTTTTCCACCTTTGGACGTGGATTTGCTCCCATATGGGGATGCTTTACTTATATATTTATGTTGCACCATTTTTGGGGCCTTGTTTTACAAAGGAGGTGCTGCCAAATTTTTAAAGAAAATAAATTGGGACTTTAAAGAATTTGATTGAGATTTCAAAAGTTTTAACAATGTTATTATCACTTACTGCTTTTGATGGTTTAGATTGCTGGGTTTTTGGCTTACTTGAATTACGTTACGCCTGGAGACGTTACGTAGTTTAAGGGCCGTCGAGTGCTAAATTTTGGGTCATGACACCCCTACTGAGCTTGGCAGTGACAATATCCATACAGTCCGATCCGTTCGTTTATGTGTATCTCATATCGAGTCTAGGGGGTGGATAACGTCAGACCCCTAATAACGTGATGATCAGTCGAAAATATTGCATTTTTAACACATCAATTTCCCTAATCTTTGTAATCATCTAAAGGTATTTGGTATAAATATAGCACATATTAGCAATTCGTCTGCGAAATACCAAATAACATGTGTTATACATTATAACCGGCATTATGAGAGAAATTGTGTATTTATTACTACACGCATGATCTTTATATATTTAAACACTTGTCTCGAGATTGTGTGCAGGAAATTCTCCAGGTTAAAGAGCCGGAATCACAAAAGTGCCGATAAACGCATCAAGTCAGAGACTTGAAATCTGGCAGTAACTAAGTAAGAATTATAAG
The DNA here is from genome assembly GCA_030015575.1 of Agapanthus africanus. Classification (NCBI taxonomy): domain Eukaryota; kingdom Viridiplantae; phylum Streptophyta; class Magnoliopsida; order Asparagales; family Amaryllidaceae; genus Agapanthus; species Agapanthus africanus. The sequence goes on from CM057337.1 coordinate 523,567,023, forward strand.
ATTCCAAGCATCAAAAGAAAACCCTAAAGACAACATCAGAATTACCCTGGAAAAATAATGCAGAAAGCTCCTAAAATGGCTGCGGATCCGCGGCCGAGTCAGGCCAATCCGCCGCGGATCCACGGTCGATCCGACTCGTCGGCGGTGGGAACTTTTTCCACAGGCCTTCTTTTAACGACCAAACTTCTCCAAGACGCTTCGAATTGTGTAGATTTCTCCAGAAGCTTCCCTTCTAACAGCCAAGCTTCTTGTGCAAGTTTGATACCTACCAAGCTTCTCATGCAAGCTTCATAACAACCGAGCTTCTAGTAGAAGATAAACCAAGCTTCTAGGAGAAGATAAAGGAGAAACTATAAAAGGGGACCTAGGGCTTCATTACAAAGGTTGTTCATTAATTGAGTTGCTGAATATTGAGCCAAATTTGCACAAGTTGAGTGACACAACTTGTGATCCAAAACCCTAACCCAAATCCAATTCCAAAGCCAAATCAAGATCCATCGAGAAGCGTCTCAAGCAAGCCTTCAACGAGCCTTTGAAGTAATGTCGATCTTCATCCGAGCAAGAGATCCACGAAGATCCGCGACTCAAGAAGATCGATGCGAAACTAATTTCGGCGGATCTAGTTACCTCCTCAATCTTGTAATCTCGAGTTGAGTGATTGTACCTGATCGTCGATTAATAAAGATGAAAATTATAAATCTTGCTTTTCTTTACATTCTTGCATTATGAAAAGTTACCGATTCTTGATTCTTTCCTTTTACATGATGTGTGAGTGAAATCTCCGCTTGTAGCGGAATCGAGAGAATAGGTAGATGATGATTAAATTCTTGAACGGTTCTTCAGTCTTATGAGTTTTGTAAACTTTAGGAAATTGAATTATCGAAGACCTAATTAGAGCGAGATCGCTTTCTTGAATGTTTTCGCTTCAAATTAGAGATCAACGATCGGTGATTCAATTTAGTAGAGGCTAGAATTTGAATGATAATCAATGAAAGGATAAGGGACGATGAAGGAGAAACCCTAGTTTCTTCAATAGATCCCTAAATCTTGTTGATCGTCATCGATCTAGCAACAAATCCTCAAAAGATAAGAATTCGTAATCATTGGTATTCATCATCACTATCAATTTGATCGATTCCCACAAGCTACTTTACAAATCTTGATAATTCACTTGGTTTGGACATTTTCTTGATCTTTATCAATTCTTGATCCTAGATCTATTTCTTTATGTTTCTTGAAACTAAATTTCACAAATCTTAAATCATTTTCTTTTATCTTTTCTTTTCAACTCAACTAAAACAAATTCAAACAAATTCACACTTTCTCAGTGGACGATCCGTTCTCATTGACGAAACTACAATAGACACCGTCAATTGATTGCGGTATAAATATCTTTGGTTGTGAAACATTTCCAAACACACACGAAGATGATCGATCAAATGGCGCCGTTGCCGGGGATCGTGTGCTAATTTGTTCGTTTTTGTAATTTGAGTTGAAAAATTTTATTATTTCATCAGATTTTTTAGATCAAAACTCGCAGCAAGCGCTTAACGATTTGTTGTGATTTGTTGCAAGGAGATCTGGAATCTCCGGAGAGAGAGGAAAAATTTTCAGGACATCTGAAAAAGTCCAGAGAGGCAACTGGAGCAGTTGAAATTTTTGTGCAGGGATCTCACCATCTTGCGGCGGAACCACGACATTTATAAGCATCTTACGGCGGATCCGCGGTGAATTGAGGGATTTAGCGCACCAAATTTTCTAGGTGAATCTCTGTCTTTCTTATCTCCTCTCTGCTCTTGTCCATTAACCAATTTCTACAGGATTCTTTGCAAAAATTCGCTGCGCCGCTAAAAAGGAAATTGTTGCGTGTTTGATCTTGGTTGTTTGCATTTTTAGCATGGAAATTAAGGGGCAAAAGACCAAATTCAGATTAGGTGGGGAGTTCATTACCTTTCCTAAGCCCCAAAAATCACAAACTTGCATCCGCATCACCCTCATTAATTAAAAAATATCTAGACAAGACTCTAAGGACCGTCGCGCTCAATTAGGACAGAAGAAGTCCGTGGGTAATCTATTGCTTATCCGCGTTTCTTTTGTGGTGTCTAAAGCAGGTGTGTCTAAGGCAAGTGGTTACTTAATTAGGCCCACTACTTACGTAGTGGAGAACCTCCCACTTACCTGGCCACAAAAAGGGCAAAGAGACAGTAGATGATCTATCTTGCGACTTGTCTTCTAGAATTCTAGGAGCGGTCTAGAGCCTTGACCTAGGTGACCACTAGATTTAGGTTGCTTGTGCATTGTTCGTGTGATTTTTTCAAAAATCCGTCTCTTTTTCAAAACAAACACCAAACTCATATTTTCCTTAATTATCACCAACGCTGCCGCTTATGCTAAACCCTTTAGGGCATGCTCGGCTGGATACGGGATTCTAGTGCCCGTCTTGTCCGCGTTCCTCCTATCAACTCCGAAGTCGGTAATTCTACATCTACTTTTTCTTCACCCACTACCACACCCACTTCGATAGACGGTTCTCCATCGAAATTCTTTAACACTACTCTGCCACCACCCGCAGGTGCGCAGAATCCGCCCCGCATCTCTCTCCAAGAGAGATGTTACCCTATGAGAGGTCCTCTTTCGACCTGTCTTACCATTCCACCAGCCAATGGGGACAACTTTGAAATCAAAGCTCAATACATCAATTTTCTACCAAAATATCACGGTCTTGAGTCTGAAGATGCATACGTCTTTATTACCAAATTTGAAAACGTTTGCGCTATGATGGGTACTTCACAGCTTTCTGTGGACACTATGAGATTACGACTTCTCCCATTCACTTTGTGCGATATAACCGAGAAGTGGCTTTATAACACAGCCGCACATTCTATTTCGAACTGGAGAGAATTCGTAACAGCTTTCCTAAAGAAATTCTACCCTAATCATAAGACAGCTCGAGTCCGTAGCGAAATAAATCAATTTACCCAGCTTCCAAATGAACTATTCTCGAAGTGTTTTGAACGCTTCAAGGATCTGTTAGTTCAATGTCCTTATCACGGAATTCCTAGATGGGATCTATGCATAATCATATATGAGGGCATTAATCCTACAACAAAACAGACCCTTGAATCCATGTGTCAAGGCACCTTCATGAATAAAGATGATGGTGAAGCCTGGAAGCCTGGAGATTTTTAGAAAATTTCGCTGAAAGAACTTTACAGTGGGAGAGTGTAAACCAGCCATCATCTAGGGGTAGCATTCATCAACTTGATGTTTCCATAGGAGTTAGAGCTGAAATGGCAGCAATGCAAAAGAAACTCGAAGCTATGGAAAATAAATTTTTAGCAGCATCCCTAAATCAGATGTCACTCTCCAAAACTGTCTGTGGATGTTGTTCTGATCCATCTCATCTTACGGAAGAATGTCCTTTAAATTCTCCGTTTCAAGGTCAAAAGCATACCAATGCTGCTTTCCAACAAAGACCTAGAAACGATCCGTATTATTCCACTCATAATCAGGGTTGGAGAAATCACCCTAACTTTGCTTGGAACCAACCATAAACTCAAAACACGGTTCCAAACCAAAATAATTTCCAAAGGGGTCCTCCACCACAACAGCAACCACTTCAAATAAGTCAGCACCTCTATCAATCACAAAACTTTCAAAATCCGGTCGACACATCTGCACCGTATAACAATTCTTTGCAAATGACCGGTACTGATGGCTCCTCTTCACTCGCACAAACCATGAATTTGATTCTGAAAAATTTCATGCAAGTTTCGGCTGAGATGAAGTCTTCCGTCGATAAAATCCAGAAAAACTCTGACTCCCAAAGTGAGAGTATTAAATCGATGGAAGCACAAATTGCACAATTAAAAGCCGAAATGAGTACTAGAGAGAAAGGGAAACTTCCAGCTCAACCTGTACCAAATCCTGGCTATTCACATCATGTGAACACTATCACCACGTTGAGATCTGGAAGAGTTCTAGACAACCATGTCGGTGAAGAGATTGATAATAATGAAGAATCAATCGATGATATCCCGGCTGATACTTTTCCTTCAACTTCTACTTCTACTTCTGACCCCAGTTCGTCTACCCCACCGCTTTCTTCCGAGCCTATTCTCCGTTTTCCCCAAGGATCGAACCCTCAGCACACTTCTTCTAGTCCACCAAAGACGATCCCCACTCCTATTCTGGGATCTTTTCTACCCACACGAACTTCTCCAATGTTGGACCCCGCTCTTATTGCTAAAGCTCCTTATCCGAATCGGTTAAGGGAAAACAGACCAAGTCCGCAAATGGAGAAGATCACTGAAATCTTTAAACAGGTTAACATCAATATCCCTCTCCTATATGCTATACAACAAGTCCCGGCTTATGCGAAAATTCTCAAGGACTTGTGCACTATGAAGATGAAGACTCAAGTGCCAAAAAAGGTGTTCATGTCAAAGACTGTAGACACAGCTTTTCCCCAACAATTACCAAGGAAATGTAAAGATCCTAACTGTCCTACTATTTCTATTTCTGTTGGGGGTAAACACATTAATCGTGCTCTACTTAACCTTGGCGCAAGTGTTAACCTGCTTCCTTACTCGGTTTATGAGCAGTTAGGGATGGGAGAGTTGAAACCAGCTCACTGCACTCTCCAGATGGCCGACCGATCAATCACTAAACCTAGGGGTGAGTTGGAGGATGTGTTAATAAAAATCGGGGAATTTGTATTCCCTGTGGACTTTATTGTTCTCGATACACAGCCTGTAGTGAACCCACGGAATCAAATTCCGGTGATCCTTGATCGCCCCTTTTTGGCCACTTCCAATGCTATAATCAACCGTCGTAACGGTTCTATGACCCTATCCTTCGGGAAGATGTCAATTGAGTTGAACATTTACAAGTTGGGAAGTGTATCCTCCGAACCTTCTGCTCAAGCATGTTCAGTTGAATTAATGGATGTCGACAGCAGCGAATTTGATCACCTTTACGATATTGATCTAGACTTCTTTCATACGTTGTTGTTTGACCCAATTATGTATTATACACATACGGACCCTTCTTTCGAATTGTCCGGGTCAACATCTAACGCTGATCTTGAACCTTTGATGGAGTCTAGAGATCATCCCGCTCTTTCTGATGACATTATACTTCGGGGTATCGATGAAAGCTTTGAGGACATTTTCGCTGATGAACTCGCATTTTTAAAAGACACGGGTGTTGAGATGAATCATCTCCCAAACAAAGAAATTGAACCTCCACCCCTTATTCTTGACAATCACAAAAATGCGAGTAATCTATCACAATCACTGTGTCATCTCTTCAAAACGAGACGCAAACACATTCTATCCCACCACTTATCTTTTCCCCACTTCTTCCTAGCTCTATACAGCATATTCTTCCACCAACCGGTGCACTACACTGATAAAATCTTCGAATGGTTGGTGTTGACTTTCGGTCTTTGCAAAGCTTGGCATTGACCAATAACTTTGACCCCCTCTTGTGATTTTAAAAGATTAACATTGTTTAACTCGAGTTTGGGAGGGGGGTATAATCTGGCTCTTGAAAATAATAGTTGTCCTCAAAATTGTGAGCCAAGAATAAGTTTGGGGGAGGATTTTCACGATCATATTTCTTGTCCCCGCTAAGAAATTTTCCTCCCAAGCTTACAGGTTTTCAAGATTTAACAGATGGCAACAGTGAGGACACTGTTGTAAACAGGTTTGGGGGGAGGTTTGTGCTTATTTGTACATCACATTGCATCATACTTTGCATAAGCACAAAACATATAAAAAAAATTATATTTAATTTTATAATAAAAGATTAGATAGTGAAAAATTACATCCAAAAGATTAGAAAAATTGAAGAAAACCAAGAAAATTAGAAGTTTTCTTAAACGAACTAGTAATAAGTAGTTATAAGCCGTTGTCCCAAGAGTTAGCAAGATGGAAGAAGTCACTAATCTGCGGATAAAAATAAGTCTGAAAAACAGTTCCTATTCTGGAAGCCAAACATTTGAATGTTGATACCCTACTATACGCACTTACACACGTCTTGAAACTCGGGATAGTAGAGGATACCTTGAAATGCTCTTGTCTAAAAGCCAAAGTATGAAGGAAATAATAAATGGAGAATAAAAAATTAAAAAATGGTGTAGAAAAATGAACACTGGTTTTGTAATCACCAAGGCAGCAATAAAAAAATATAGCGAGAATGCTTCATCACCTAGTGCCTTAGACCAACTGGTTTGGAAGTCACTGCTAAGCCTTAGGTGTTGCAAGACGAGGAAAATACTGAATACGCCTAATCAGCAAGCACATGAGTAATCGGTCGGTTAGTACCTCAAGAAGTATTAACGGTCGCATGAGAAATGTGTGAGCAATCTCATCTAAATATTCATCAATTAAAAAGTACTGAGGTTAATGGACAAGAGTATGATAGCTTGAATTGAATTCTCCGAGTGTTGGGATGTTCTTTACACACACGTAGGGATATATGATCGGTGTTTGGAAGAAAGGTAGGAATGAAGAATAAAGACGATGTTTTATTGAGGGATGATATGATTTTTAACATCTTTTCATAACTATTAAGATAGGGCTCATGACAACCGAAAATCTGGTATAGTTGGAAACACTAATTTTCAATGTCTTTCTTTTATAATTCTTATCTTTATATGTAATTTTCACAGTCTTCCTTTTATTATGGGATTTTATGGGTGCAATCCGCTGAAAACCATCAGGAGACGACACTCCTCCTACTAGGGACACCTAGAGGTTTAAAGGCTTGTTGCACGTGCTCAGTGCAATCGTGTTGCCTACGAAAGTGTGCTAGTTAGTTTTTCTTTTTCTTATATTTTCTCCTTCTCCTGAATAAAAGATGTTTGCTCAAGACGACCAAAATTAAGTTTGGGGGAATTTGATCATTCGAAAATATTGCATTTTTAACACATCAATTTCCCTACTCTTTGTAATCATCTAAAGGTGTTTGGTATAAATATAGCACATATTAGCAATTCGTCTGCGAAATACCAAATAACATGCGTTATACATTATAACCGGCATTATGAGGGAAATTGTGTGTTTATTACTACACGCATGATCTTTTTATATTTAAACACTTGTCTCGAGATTGTGTGCGGGAAATTCTCCAGGTTAAAGAGCCGGAATCACAAAAGTGCCGATAAACGCATCAAGTCAGAGACTTGAAATCTGGCAGTAACCAAGTAAGAATTATAAGATTCCAGGAATCAAAAGAAAACCCTAAAGACAACATCAGAATTACCCTGGAAAAATAATGCAGAAAGCTCCTAAAATGGCCGCGGATCCGCGGCCTAGTCAGGCCGATCCGCCTCGGATCCGCGGCCGATCCGACTCGTCGGCTGTGGGAACTTTTTCCAGAGGCCTCCTTTTAACGACCAAACTTCTCCAAGACGCTTCGAATTGTGTAGATTTCTCCAGAAGCTTCCCTTCTAACAGCCAAGCTTCTTGTGCAAGTTTGATACCTACCAAGCTTCTCATGCAAGCTTCATAACAACCGAGCTTCTAGTAGAAGATAAACCAAGCTTCTAGGAGAAGATAAAGGAGAAACTATAAAAGGGGACCTAGGGCTTCATTACAAAAGTTGTTCATTAATTGAGTTGTTGAATATTGAGCCAAATTTGCACAAGTCGAGTGACACAACTTGTGATCCAAAACCCTAACCCAAATCCAATTCCAAAGCCAAATCAAGATCCATCGAGAAGCGTCTCAAGCAAGCCTTCAACAAGCCTTTGAAGCAACGCCGATCTTCATCCGAGTAAGAGATCCACGAAGATCCGCGACTCAAGAACATCGATGCGAAGCTAATTTCGGCAGATCTAGTTACCTCCTCAAATCTTGTAATCTCGAGTTGAGTGAATTGTACCTAATCGTCGATTAATAAAGGTGAAAATTATAAATCTTGCTTTTCTTTACATTCTTGCATTATGAAAAGTTACCGATTCTTGATTCTTTCCTTTTTCATGATGTGTGAGTGAAATCTCCGCTTATAGCGGAATCGAGAGAATAGGTAGATGATGATGATTAAATTCTTGAACGGTTCTTAAGTCTTATGAGTTTTGTAAACTTTAGGAAATTGAATCATCGAAGACCTAATTTGAGCGAGATCGCTTTCTTGAATGTTTTCGCTCCAAATTAGAGATCAACGATCGGTGATTCAATTTAGTAGAGGCTAGAATTTGAATGATAATCAATGAAAGGACGAGGGATGATAAAGGAGAAACCCTAGTTTTTTCAATAGATCCCTAAATCTCGTTGATCGTCATCGATCTAGCAACAAATCCTCAATAGATAAGAATTCGTAATCATTGGTATTCATCATCACTATCAATTTGATCGATTCCTACAAGCTACTTTACAAATCTTGATAGTTCAATTGGTTTGGACATTTCCTTGATCTTTATCAATTCTTGATCCTAGATCTATTTCTTTATGTTTCTTGAAACTAAATTTCACAAATCTTAAATCATTTTCTTTTATCTTTTCTTTTCAACTCAACTAAAACAAATTCAAACAAATTCACACTTTCTCAGTGGACAATCCGTTCTCATTGACGAAACTACAATAGACACCGTCAATTGATTGCGGTATAAATTTCTTTGGTTGTGAAACATTTCCAAACACACACGAAGATGATCAATCACGTGACATTTAGTGTCGGTATGAAGCCCATCACCACCTGAGAAACTACCGATCCTAGATCGGCAATTCTTGACTATCTTGGCCAAGGATTTCTGGTGATGGCCATCCGTGCACAACCGTGACATCAACCCCCAATACCGGGAGAGACGAATCCCCCGACGATCCGCTCACTGCCTCCATGTGGCTCGGGACTGTACCCAACTAAAACCTGTTTACACGACTCTTTTGAGCCGTGGTAGCGTAGTAATCAAAGCATAGTGGGAACTCACACGAGACAAATAACATCTCAGATCGATAGATTAACATGTACACATGTCACCAGGGAACTGCTATCTGACAATAGGTATAATAACAATTAGTATGTTCCCGGCGAGTCCGTCCGGCTCATAACCCAATGAGCACTTGTATACATCTTAAGTGAACAAACTAACACCAATGGCTTGTGAGACTGGCCATCGCCCCTCGTCGGGGTCTTGATCTGTATACACTAGTCTACTCTTGGAGTATCGATGCCCAGTCTCGAAACTCCCACGACTAGGGACATTTTAAGGATGTGCTTATAGACCACCCAGCTCCCACATATATGATACTGCTGGTAGTCAAGCAAAAATCCTATGGGCTCTATCAACATGTAATAGTGATCTGTAATGTCACCTAAAACATGTACACGATGATAAAGACAAATCAGATAGCATACTATCATCTCGAGTAAGACCGTTCTACCGGTATAGTGTAAGTCGATGTACAACACCCCACGACTTGCGGGGAGGCGGAAGTATGAAAATCGATCTTGTTCTTTGCTTAAACATCGACTAACCGCATGAATCGAAGCTAAACGATAACTAACAACTATCATAGAAGTTCTAAACTACTATGTGAAGTGATTATACCTAAAGAACCGTGTCCTTCGTCTTTACGAACTCCACCTCCTCCTCGGCCTTCTCCAAGTAGTAGACGATCCACCCGAGAGCTTTACTCCAAGCTTTGCCTCTAAACTTGAGGCAACTAGGTTTCTTTAAGTGCTAATCAAAGTACCTAGATGATATAGAGAGAGGGTTATGGATTAAGTAGTCTAACTAATCCTTGTACTCAACACATGAGAGGGGAGGATTAGGGTTTGAAGAGAGGAAGCTTGAGGAGAGAGAAGGTGAGAATAATAATTGATATGAGAAAATGAGTTATCATAATATATATGAAGCATCATGATTTATCAATAAAAGAAAAGAAAATGATGAATAATCATGCTTCATAAATATCTAATGGTGATTCATCTCCATGAGTCATTAAGCATTTATTATGCATTAATGACATGGATGAATCACTCATATGACTCACTAATCTCATTCAATGTATATGACACCTTAACCTCCTTAGTCACCATCTTCTAGAAGCTTCTCGCGCAATTACGAGAACGCCCCTCCTATCCGTGAAAACACGGAAAAACTTTAGACTGTATAAATCCAATAACCGGATACTAGTAACTGGCTTAAACCAAAGCCGACTAGTAAAAATTGTCCGGATGTCGTACGTGCGTAAACACACGTATGCGTCCGAACCCTTGTCGTAAAACCATACGACCTCTATATCGTTTCGCCTGGAGTAGGAAAACTCTCTGTGTGGGACTCTAGAGACTCGACTACTACGCTGGCAGTGGGTTTAACCACAGACCGCAAGCGGCACTAGCTGTACGTAACGGTCCCCAGGTAGATGTCGATAAGAAGGCCGATGAGGAAACCCATCCGAACTCCTACTGAGTCTGATGTGACAATCTCCGTACAGTCCGGTCTGTTCGTCTAAGACTATCACATATCGGGCCTAGGGGGCGGCAAGCGTCAGTCCCCTAATAGCGGTATAAGTCGTGTCGGAGTGAAGCCCATTACACCCTGAGAAACTACTGGAACCTACCAGCAAATCTCGCTTGCCCTGGCCAGGGACTTTGCGTAATGGCTCTCTGACACAGCACGATATCAACCCCCAATACCGGGAGAGACGAATCCTGTCTAATCGCTACTGCCTCCAAGTGCTCAGGACTGCACCCAACTGCTACCTGTTTGCATGACTCCTTTGAGCCGTGGTAGGGTAGCAATCTAAGAACAGTGGGACACACTCGAGGCGAAGTAGCAGTGTCAAGTCTGCGGACTATGCTGTACTCATGTCACCTGGGAACTGTTTACTGACGACTGGTATAAAACCAACAAACAGTTCCATGTGAGTCCTGTCCGGTGTACCCGTAACCTAACGAGCACCTGCATATTATCTCCAGTACGACGTACTGACGGCTGTGGGACAGACTATCTCCCCAACTGGGATGAGAAGCATACACACTAATCTACTCCGGAGTATCGATGCCCTGTCTCGATAATCCTACGACTAGGGACCTGAATAAGGATGTGCTTGTAGACTACCCAGCCCCTACTAGTGTGACTGCCATTACACCGCTGGTAGTCAAGCAAGATCCTAAGAGCTCTATCAATACGTATACTCACATATTAAGATAGAAAAACCAAGTAGCATACTACTATGTTTAGCAAGACTGTTATATACATGTGAATATCCCAAGCTTCCATTAAGTAATATACAAACTAGTATGATACAATAATGGCCCCTAGGGCATATACACTAACAATCTCCCACTTGCACTAGGGCCATGTACTGGCATATCGAAGACCGATGATCTCGAGTAGCCTCTCGAACTGAATCTGAGGTAGGGCCTTTGTGAATGGATCAGCAATGTTCTCTTCGGTAGCAACTCTCCAAACCTCGATCTCCCGACGATCAATGATCTCCCTGATCAGGTGATACCGCCTTAAGATGTGTCTGGACTTCTGATGGGACCTTGGTTCCTTCGCTAAAGCTATAGCTCCGTTGTTGTCGCAATACAGAGGTATTGGATCAACAATGGTAGGTACCACCTGAAGTTCTGTTAGGAACTTCTTCATCCAGACTACTTCTTTTGCAGCATCGCAAGCAGCTATATACTCCGCTTCCATCGTTGAGTCAGCAACGGTGTCCTGCTTGGAGCTCTTCCAGCACACCGCCCCTCCATTGAGGGTAAAGACATAACCCGACATAGACTTGGAATCGTCCTTATCACTCTGGAAGCCGGAATCAGCATAGGCTTCCAACCTGAGGTCTTTTCCGCCGTAAACCAAGAACATATCCTTAGTCCTTCTCAGATACTTGAGAATGTTCTTTACTGCTATCCAGTGCTTCTCCCCTGGGTCTGACTGATACCGGCTTACCACGTTTAGTGCGTAAGCTACATCTGGTCTGGTGCACAACATCGCATACATTATAGAGCCTACCGCAGAAGCGTAGGGTATAACAGACATGCGTTCCCTTTCCAAATCAGTCTTGGGAGACATCTCTTTGGATAGGGTGATTCCGTGACAAGCCGGTAGATTACCGTGCTTAGAATCTTCCATACTGAATCTTTTCAGTACAGTGTCGATATACCTGGACTGCGAAAGTCCTAACATTCTCTTGGATCTATCACGATAGATCCGGATCCCCAGAATGTAAGAGGCATCACCCAGGTCTTTCATGGAGAACCTGTGTGACAAGAATCCTTTGACAGATTGTAGCATAGGAATGTCATTTCCTATCAATAGAATGTCATCCACGTACAAGACGAGGAATACGACAGTTCTGGCTACAACTTTACTATATATGCATGGTTCATCTGGATTTTTGATAAAGTCATATTCTTTGACTGTTTCATCAAAACAGATGTTCCAACTCCGCGATGCCTGCTTTAGTCCATAAATGGACTTAAGCAGCTTGCATACTTTCCCGCTGCTCCCACTCTGATTGAAACCCTCTGGCTGATCCATACAGACGCACTCTTCTAAATTTCCATTCAGAAAAGCCGTCTTCACGTCCATCTGCCAGATTTCATAATCATGGAAGGCAGCAATAGCAAGAAGGACCCGAATGGATTTGAGCATAGCCACTGGAGAAAAGGTTTCGTCATAGTCCAAACCAGGTCTTTGACGAAAACCCTTTGCAACAAGTCTAGCTTTATAGGTTTCCACCTGTCCATCTACACCAATCTTTTTCTTGAAGATCCATTTGCATCCTATGGGTTTTACCCGATCTGGAGCAAAGTCCAAAGTCCATACTTTGTTGGTGTACATGGACTCCATTTCGGTCCGCATTGCATCTACCCATCGTACCGAGTCGCCGCTCTGGATGGCCTGCTGGAAGTTAGTAGGTTCATCATCATCTATGATGCAATCCTCTCTATCCCCATCTATGAGAAAACCGTAGTATCTCTCAGGCGGATGAGACGGCCTACTACTTCTGCGGAGGGGTGCGGGAATGTCCTGTTCTTTTTGAACTACTTGTTCTACCAAACTTTCAGTATTAGTTTGTGGTTCTGGAATTTCTTCCAGTTCTATTTCGCTCCCATTTATTTCCTTTTCTAAAAACTGATATTCTAGAAAATGGGCATTACGAGAAACAAACACATTTTGTTCCTCTGCGTAATAGAATAGATACCCCTTGGAGTTCTTTGGATATCCCACAAACTTACACTTTACTGATCGTGCCTCGAGCTTGTCCACATGCTGCTTTTTAACAAAAGCTGGACATCCCCATATCTTTAGATACTGAAGATAGGGTTTCTTCCCACTCCACATCTGATATGGAGTGGTAGGCACAGTCTTGGTAGGTACCATGTTCAAAAGATATGCCGCTGATTCTAGCGCATAACCCCAAAAAGATCGCGGTAACTCGGCATTACTCATCATGGATCGTACCATATCCAATAGGGTTCGATTCCGTCTCTCCGATACACCGTTATGCTGTGGAGTGTATGGAGGAGTAAGCTGAGAGAGAATTCCTTTCTCTTTTAGGTAACCTAGGAACTCGGCACTCATGTATTCACCACCTCGATCAGATCTTAGTGTCTTGATACTTTTGCCAGTTTGGTTTTCTACTTCATTCTTATACTCTTGGAATTTCTCAAAAGCCTCGGATTTATGTTTCATCAGATAAATGAATCCGTACCTTGAGCAATCATCCGTGAAAGTAATGAAATAGGAAAAACCACCTCTTGCATGTGTAGACATTGGACCACATACATCGCTGTGTATGAGTCCTAAGAGCTCGCTCGCTCTTACTCCATATCCAGTAAATGGAGTCTTTGTCATCTTTCCTTTGAGACAAGATTGACAAGTGTCATAAGTTTGATATTCGAACGAGTCCAAATATCCTTCTCTATGCAACTTAGTCGACCTTCTCTCATTGATGTGACCCAGTCTACAATGCCATAAGAAAGCTTTATTTAAATCTGGAGACTTTCTTTTTGGTGTGTTCTGGACATTGAAAATTTGGAGTTGGTTTAACACATATATACCGTTATCCAGTGTACCGGACCCAATCAAACCATGATTAAGGTGGATGTTAACAACACCACTTCCAAACGTGAAATCATAACCTTTATTTGATAACAAGGAAACAAATATGATATTACACGTTAAGCTGGGTACACAAAAACAGTTATGTAAAACCAAAATGTGTCCACTCGTCAATCCCAGGTGATAATCCCCTACGGACACAGCTCCCACGCTAGCTCCGTTAGCAACCATCAGGGTCATATCACCTTCCTTCAGCACTCTACGGTTTCTCAGTGCCTGCAATGAATTGCAAATATGAGATCCTGATCCGGTATCCAATACCCAGGAAGTAGAGTTGATTGACAGACAATTCTCAATTACAAACACACCTGAAGTCGAAGCCACAGCTTGCTTCGGTTCCTGGTTCTTGGCGCTCCACGCCTTGCAATCCTTTTTCCAGTGCCCTTTCCTGTGACAATGGAAGCACTCATCCTGGGCCACTACCGGTACCGTAAACTTTTTCTTTCCCTTCCCTACCACCTTACTAACACCTCCTCTAGGTCTGTTAGGGGCCTTATTCTTCCTTCCTTTGGTTTTAGCTTTGGACCCGAAAGAAGAAGTACCGCGAACAAACATAGCGGATGTTTCCCTTGCCTTCTGCAAGGTGCCCTCTGCACTCCTCAACATGTTAAGGAGTTCTGAAAGTTCAACTTCTTTTCTTTGAATGTTGAAGTTCAGAATAAACTGGGCGTAGGTGGGAGGGAGGGACTGGAGAATAAGGTCTGTATAGAGCTCATTATCCAAAGTCGTCCCCAGGTCTGCGAGCTCTTCTATATAGCCGATCATCTTTAGGACATGTTCTCCTACCGATGACCCGACAGCCAACCTCGCTTGAAACAGCTTCTTTGAGGTCTCGTATCTTGCTATATGAGATTGCTCCCCATACAGATCTTTTGTATGGAGAAATATGGAGTCAAGATCCATATCCTCGTGCCTCCTCTGATGTTCATTGTTCATCGAGGCAAGCACGATGCACTTGGCTTTCGCGCAATCTAAATCCCAGGTTTTGCGGATTTCCTTATCCGCATTACTGGATTTGGGACCTGGGACTTCAGGTGCCGTAGCGGTGAGGACGTACCCCAATTTGTCATAGGTCAAGGCCATTTTGACATTCCGCAGCCAATCTTTATAGTTTGGCCCTGTCAGTATATTTTTCTCTAAAAGTAACTTAAGGCCAGTCATTTTCAGGGTCGCTGCAATTAGGAGAGAGAGAAGAAAACTCTTTAGCATGATGCTCTTGCAAGTTTAGAGTGGTTTTTAGTTTATCTAAACTGGATGGCTCCCACTGTTTCTCAAATCCTTCCTCAAACCATAAAAGAAGAATTAGCCAGGACTATTCTCACTGTACAATACTTGCTTAACCGTTCAGCCAGGCTGGTGTCGATACTTCGAGGGAGGTTTTCCAACGCTTTCGCGAAGTTCCTTAATTAAATAACATCTTTTCTCTGGGGGCGTAACCCCGCTAACACCTTTCTTGACACCTACTTGGTTTATAGCATTGATCGTTAAGTGACGAATATCCTGATGAGTAGCATATACTCACAGTAGGATCGGGATCCAAATATCATCGTATGATAATGTTGAAGGAATGCTACCAACATTCATCAAACTCCAAATGGTATGCATCTCTTTGCAAATTTCAGTTTCTTTAGAAATTCCCGATATATATTTTTGCCCCATGCTCTTATGACCTTGGCGTTGGTCAAAATATCATAAGTCACATGTCAAGTTCTACCCATCATTATCTTGTTAATTTGAACCCATCCGTACATATCCTTGACGTTGGCCAAAATGATAATACGACTGTCCCAAACCAACTCATCTATCTATGCAACAAATGAATACCCAGCAGCTACCAAACACTATGCCTTGGCGTTGGTCAAAATACATAGCTTGAATACTACTGAATACCCAAATGAAATGACGGAGGGCTACGAATGGTTTTGGTAAAACCGTGAACGTAGTGAACTTGATATGACCGAAGGAACCTGATAGCTTTTTAAAAGGAGTGGTTAAAGCTCCGCAATTAAAAATATCATCTGTTTTAAAATAACCGAGTGGTTTCTTTTAAATTGTTCCAACGATTCAACTTTTGGTTTATTTTCTTTGCATTATAAATAATGCGTCCCATCATTAACCTATCATTGCAGAAAACAACGAAAATACAACGTCCTCTTATGCCATCCGCATTCGCCACGGGGTCCCGTCATCACCCGTTAGGTTACTTAACTAACGGCAGAGCGGGGGCTGGGCTAGCGCGGGTGTAAAACATAAGTGACGTCTAAATAGCTATCATATATAGATATTGTACATTCGTCAGACGCAATAATAGGCATTCCAGATCTCATATGAACTTTATTGGATTTGCAAGCAATCTGCGTTTGTTTAGAGCCTGCAACAAAAGACGGATTACACAGTTGTGATGAATAGCCATTACCCCACCCTAGACCCCTACGGGTACGGCAAACTACCCGTCAAATACCCGAAGTGAAGCGGTCTCCCTCAACAAAGTGAGTAGGACACTAAACACTTCAAAGTACCCGGTAGTTTGTGCACCCCACCTTGGGTCTATCCTAAGAGCAAAAACAGTAAAATGAAATAATACAACGGTGGCTACAACCGCAACCTGGATGCGCCCCGCAAAATAATATTACAACATATTACAATTACATCGAATGAATTAAAATAATAACCCATCACTAACCCCGGCTAATCATCACAACAGTCCAATATAGTTCACATCCACAAACAGTAAAAACCATTACAGAAATGTGCAACCCCCTGCCAACCGACATACTAGAATTTAGGGGAGGTTTACGAACACATTATACAAACACAGATATAATCAAATTAGCAAACATCGTAAAATTTCGATCGAGCAAAACACTTTTAGATTCTACTCCAATACTTCTCTGTGAACCTGAGATCTTAGCAGAAAATAAAACATTCCAGAAACATCACTGTTAACACCTAGGAGTAACTGAATAAATTTGGGCCGACTCGGCCCCAACTCGGCCGCGGATCCGCCGCGGTTCCGCGGTGAGATGGCCGAGTTAGGAGTCCAAATTTCTTCAGTAGCCCTAGTTTTTCCTGCTTGTAATTCTGAAGCACCCTGAAAAAATTTTTAGAGCCAGTTTGAAATTCGACAGCAAATGTGATAATCGACGATGTTTCTGGTTCCTTTTTGCGTTCGAAATTCTTACGACTTTGCTAATGAGTTAATTATTGTTTAGCGAGGCTCTGATACCACTGTAAGTCGATGTACAACACCCCACGACTTGCGGGGAGGCGGAAGTATGAAAAACGATCTTGTTCTTTGCTTAAACATCAACTAACCGCATGAATCGAAGCTAAACGATAACTAACAACTATCATAGAAGTTCTAAACTACTATGTGAAGTGATTATACCTAAAGAACCGTGTTCTTCGTCTTTACGAACTCCACCTCCTCCTCGGCCTTCTCCAAGTAGTAGACGATCCACCCGAGAGCTTTACTCCAAGATTTGCCTCTAAACTTGAGGCAACTAGGTTTCTTTAAGTGCTAATCAAAGTACCTAGATGATATAGAGAGAGGGTTATGGATTAAGTAGTCTAACTAATCCTTGTACTCAACACATGAGAGGGGAGGATTAGGGTTTGAAGAGAGGAAGCTTGAGGAGAGAAAAGGTGAGAATAATAATTGATATGAGAAAATGAGTTATCATAATATATATGAAGCATCATGATTTATCACTAAAAGAAAAGAAAATGATGAATAATCATGCTTCATAAATATCTAATGGTGATTCATCTCCATGAGTCATTAAGCATTTATTATGCATTAATGACATGGATGAATCACTCATATGACTCACTAATCTCATTCAATGTATATGCCACCTTAACCTCCTTAGTCACCATCTTCTAGAAGCTTCTCGCACAATTATGAAAACGCCCCTCCTATCCGTGAAAACACGGAAAAACTTTAGACTGTATAAATCCAATAACCGGATACTAGTAACTGGTTTAAACCAAAGCCGACTAGTAAAAACTGTTCGGATGTCGTACGTGCGTAAACACACGTATGCGTCCGAACCCTTGTCGTAAAACCATACGACCTCTATATCGTTTCGCCTGGAGTAGGGAAACTCTCTGTGTGGGACTCTAGAGACTCGACTACTACGCTGGCAGTGGGTTTAACCACAGACCGCAAGCGGCACTAGCTGTACGTAACGGTCCCCAGGTAGATGTCGATAAGAAGGCCGATGAGGAAACCCATCCGAACTCCTACTGAGTCTGATGTGACAATCTCCGTACAGTCCGGTCTGTTCGTCTAAGACTATCACATATCGGGCCTAGGGGGGCGGCAAGCATCAGTCCCCGAATAGCGGTATAAGTCGTGTCGGAGTGAAGCCCATTACACCCTGAGAAACTACTGGAACCTACCAGCAAATCTCGCTTGCCCTGGCCAGGGACTTTGCGTAATGGCTCTCTGACACAGCGCGATATCAACCCCCAATACCGGGAGAGACGAATCATGTCTAACCGCTGTTAGTGTATATGCCCTAGAGGCCATTACTGTATCATACTAGTTTGTATATTACTTGATGGAAGCTTGGGATATTCACAGTTGTATATACAATCTTGATCGAAATGGTAGTATGCTACTTGGTTTGTCTCTGCTTTAATATGTGCATGTGTTTCTTTTAGCATATCGCTGATATACATATTAGTAGAGCCCTTAGGATCTTTGCTTGATTACCAGCGTTGTGATGGCGCTCACACTCGTGGGAGCTGGGTGATCTATAAGCACATCCTTATACAGGTCCCTAGTCGTTGGACTATCGAGACAGGGCATCGATACTCCGGAGTAGACTAGCGTATGCGCTTCTCATCCCAGCGTGGGAGACGGTCTGTCCCACAGCCGTCAGTACATCGTACTTGAGATAGTATGCGGGTGCTCGTTAGGTTACGAGTACACTGGACAGGACTCGTCGGGAACTGTTGGTTGGTATTATACCTATCGTCAGTTATCAGTTCCCAGGTGACATGAGTACAGCTTAGTCCGCAGACTTGACACTGTCACTTCGCCTCAAGTGTGTTCCCACTGCACTTTGATTAGTACCCTACCACGGCTCAAAGGAGTCGTGCAAACAGGTAGATTTTGGGTGCAGTCCCGAAGCACTTGGAGGCAGTGACGGTTAGACAGGATTCGTCTCTCCCGGTATTGGGGGTTGACATCGCGCTGTGTCCAGGAGAGCCATTACACGAGTAGTCCCTGGCCAGAGCAAGCGAGATATACTGGTAGGTTTCCAGTGTTATCTCAGGGTGTTCTGGGCTACACTCCGACACGACTTGTACCGCTATTAGGGGACTGACGTTCACCGCCCCCTAGGCCCACCATGCGATGTATCAGACGAACAGACCGGACTGTACGGAGATTGTCACATACAGGCTCAGTAGGAGTTCAGATGGGGTTCACCTCGTCAGTCTTCTTATCGACATCTACCTGGGGACCGTTACGTACAGCTAGTGCCGCTTGCGGTCTGTGGTTAAACCCACTGCCAGCGTAGTGTCGAGTCTTTAGAGTCCCACACAGAGAGCTATTCTCCTTTAGGCAAAATGAGTAGAGGTCGCATGGTTTTGCGACAGGGTTCGTTCACATCCGCGCACTTGTGCACGTTTACTGTCCGGACAGCTTATACTAGCGGGCTTTGGTTTAAGCCGGATCCTAGTATATGATTTGGGATTGGTTTTTCTCATTGTATTCGTGTTCCTCGGATCACGAATACGGGTGCGTATGCACAGTTGCTTGAGACAAAGGGAGAGGACTTTGATTAGGGTTAATGACTATTGTCATTTTATTAACCATAATGCTTATGTGTGTATTATTGTTAATTGATATTAGATTAATAATTGTGCATGGTTATGGTTGTTGACCATTTGACCTTCTTGACTTGTTGACCTTGGTTGACACTTTGACCATCATCATTTCATTTGGAAGATGCTCTTTGATCCTTGCAATTTGCATTAAAAATGAAATGATAATGGTCATGTCTTGATTTAGCCATGACAATTATCTCACTAATTATCTAATTACAATAATTCACATATATGAGAGAATGCTTCATATTATTCTCTCATTCTATTATTCACATTCTCTCTCTTGTTCTTCCTCTCCCTCAAGCTCTCCCCTCTCATGTGTTGAGAAACACTTGAGCTTGAGAAAAACCCTCTCTTGATAATCTCTACTCTCATCTAGGGTTCAAGGATTAGCACTTCTTGCACCCTAGTTACTTCTAGCTTGGAGTTGAAGCCAAAGGTCGAGGCTTTCGGGTGGATCTTTCTTCGACGTGAGAAGACGACTAAGGTGACCTCCTTCCACCACTCTAAGGAGCAAGGAGAGAAGGACATAAAGCCCAAGGTATAACCTTTCTAGCACTTAGCTAGTTTCTAGTTAGCTTTAGCTTGTTTTTGTTTAGCAAAGATCCTTCATAGGCTAGTCCATGTTGCCTAAGCTCATAAAAACTTGATTTTTATTCCGTTTTCCGCCTCCCCGCAAGTACCGGGGTGGGCAACGTGGACTTACAGTGGTATCAGAGCCTAACTAAACATAAACTAGCTAGGTAGTAAAGTGTATGGAAGTTCGAATCGGAAAAATCGAAAAACCAAGTTTTCAAAACCCTAACTTTCTGTTAAAATTTTTTTTGTTCAAAACAAAATATATTGTACTCCAAAAATCGTCTCAGGGTTTTGTGAAGAAAGCCACCAAACCCGGTCCAGTGACTCGACCAATGCGCCGCGGTTCCGCGGCAATAGCAAGCTATTGCCGCGCAACCGCGGCCGAGTTGGCTCGTCTCTGGGTCGAGTTTGGTGCAGTGTTTTTCTGGCTTAGTTTTAGGATTTTTAAGATGGTTTATATGTGCCCAGATTTTCCAGAATAGAAATTTGTTTTTGGGGGCCTATAAATCCGTATTTTTTCGAACTTCACTACACTTTGACTATAAGGGTTATATCTGTGATGTTTATATGTATTGAACGTCGGCTAATCGCTATATGTCGATTAGTCGGGGTTATACATATCTGTGATCTGTGATTGATGATGGTATGTGTATATGAATGGGTTGCATTGTCGCGGATGAATAGCCGGGGTGGATGTGAGATGAGTGTTGCTTTTTCTTTCATTCATTGTAATATGTAAATTGATGTAATATTATTATTTGTTTGGCCGCACAACCGGGTCGGGGTTGTAGCCGTCATTGTATAATTCTTTTTACTGTTTTTGCTCCTAAGATAGACCCATGGAGGGGGTGCACAAACTACCGGGTATCTCGAAGTGCCGAGTGGCCTACTTACGGTGGTGAGGAAGGTTGCTTCGCTTCGGGTACTTGGCGGGTAGTTTGCCGCACCCGTAGGGGTCTTGGGTGGGGTACTGGCTATTCACCGCAACCGCGTAATCCGCTTTTCGTTGCAGGCTCGAACGGATTGCGGATTCCTAGTATATCCAATGTATTCATCCGTGATCTGTAATGTCTATCATTGCTATATATTTATATATGATAACTATTTAGGCGTTGCTTATGTTTTACAGCCGCGCTAGCCCAGCCCCCGCTCCGTCGTTAGTTAAGTAACCTAACGGGTGATGACGAGGCCCCGTGGCGAATGCGAATGGCATAAGCGTACGTCATATTTTGGTTGTTTTCTGCAATGGTAGGATTAAGTGATGGGACGCATTAAAAGAACTAATGCAAGAAAATAAACCAAGTAAAAGTCGATTGGAACACTTTGAAAACCACTCGGTTCTTTTCAAAACTAAACTTTTAAAACGCGGAGCTTGAACTACTCCTTTTAAAAGCTATCTCGTTCCATCGATTATATCAAGTTCACTACGTTCACGGTTTCGCCAAAACCATCCGTAGCCCTCCATCATTTCAGTTAAATATTCGGTAGTATTCAAGCTATGTATTTTGACCTCACGCCAAGGCAAAGTGATTGGTAGCTGCCGGATATTTATCTGTTGTATAGATAGAATGCGTTGCTTTGAGACAGTCGTACTGCCATTTTGGCCTACGTCAAGGGTAGGTACGGGTGGGTTCAAATTAACCAGGATAATGATGGGAAGAACTTGACATGTGACTTATGACATTTTGACCTCACGCCAAGGTCATAAGAGCATGGGGCAAAAATCCACATCGGGAGTTTCATAAGTACTGAAACTTGCTAGCGCTGCATACCATTTGGAGTGTGATAATTCTGGTAGGATTCCTTCGGTTTTATCACGCGATGATATTTGGATCCCGATCCTACTGTGAGTATATGCTACTCCTCGGGAAAACTCTCACTTAACGATCAATGCTATAAACTTAGTAGGTGTCTAGAAAGGTGTTAGCGGGGCTACGCACACAGGGAAAAGAGGTTACTTAATTAAGGAACTTCGCGAAAGCGTTGGAAAACCTCCCTCAAAGTACCGACACTGGCCTGGCTGAACGGTTAAGCAAGTATTGTACGGTGAGATTGATCCTGACTAATCCTTTCTTTACGGTTTGAGAAGGGATTCGAGAGACAGTGGGAGCCATCCAGTTTAGACAAACTAAAAACCACTCTAAACTTGCAAGAGCATCGTGCTAAAGTGTTTCTTTTCTCTCTCCTAATTGCAGCGACCATTCAACATGACCGGACTTAAGTTATTACTAGATAAAAACATATTGACAGGGCCAAACTACAAAGATTGGCTCAGGAATGTCAAGATGGCAATCACTTACGACAAGTTGGGGTATGTCCTTACCACCAAAGCTCCCCCTGTCCCAGGTCCCAAAACCAGTGTCGTAGATAGGGAAATCTACAAGACCTGGGAAATAGATTGCGCGAAGGCTAGATGCCTCGTACTAGCCTCGATGGACAACGAACATCAGAGGAGGCACGAGAATATGGACCTAGAGTCCATATTTCTTCATACAAAAGAACTGTATGGAGAGCAGTCTCGTATCGCAAGATACGAAGTGTCGAAGAAGTTGTTTTCGGCAAGGTTGGCCGTCGGATCATCGGTAGCGGAACACGTGCTTAAGATGATTGACTACATTGAGGAGCTCGCGGACCTTGGGACCACGTTGGAGAATGAACTCTATACTGATTTGATTCTCCAGTCCCTTCCTTCCACTTACGCGCAGTTTATTCTTAACTTCAACATGCAAGGAAAGGAGGTTGAACTTTCCGAGCTTCTGAACATGTTGAGGAGTGCTGAGGGCACCCTACAGAAGGGTAGGGAGACATCCACTTTGTTTGTAGGAGGATCTTCCTCTTCTAGGTCCAAGGCGAAAGCCAAGGGCAAGAAGAAGAAAGCCCCCGCCAAACCAAGAGGCGGTGTCGGTAAAGTGGATACGAAGGGAAAAGGAAAAGCAACAAAGGTAGCGGGAAAGCTGGTGGGAAAGGAAGAATGCTTCTATTGTCACAAAAGTGGTCACTGGAAATAGGATTGCAAGGCTTGGAAGGCCAGAACACAGGATTTGAAGCGAGTTGCAGCTTCAGCTTCAGGTGTGTATGTTATTGAAAACTGTCTATCAATAAACTCTACATCCTGGGTATTGGATACCGGATCAGGATCTCATATCTGTAATTCTTTGCAGGCGTTGAGAAAGCGTAGAGTTTTGAAGGCAGGTGACATGACCCTCAGAGTTGCAAACGGTGCTAGCATGGATGCTGAGGCCGTGGGGGACTATCACCTGGGATTGTCGGATGAACACTTTTTGGTTTTGCGTAGTTGTTATTATGTACCAAATGCAACCTGTAATATCATTTCTGTATCTTTATTATCTAAAGAAGGTTATGAATTTGCATTTGTAAGTAATGTAGTGAACATTCACCTTAATCAAGTTTTGATTGGGTCAGGTACATTGAACAATGGTATATACGTATTAAACCAGCCACAGATTTTCAATGTCCAGAATACACACAAAAGAAAGTCTCCAGAAATCAATAAAACTTTCTTATGGCATTGTAGACTGGGTCACATCAATGAGAGAAGGTTGACTAAGTTACACACAGAAGGATATTTGGATTCGTTCGAATATCAATCGTATGCAACTTGTCAATTCTGTCTCAAAGGAAAGATGACAAAGACTCCATTCACTGGACACAGAGTAAGAGCGAGCGAGCTCTTGGGACTCGTACACAGCGACGTGTGCGGTCCAATGTCTACACATGCACGAAGCGGTTATTCTTACTTCATTACTTTTACGGATGATTTCTCAAGGTTCGGACATGTCTTCTTAATGAAGCATAAATCCGAAGCTTTTGATAAGTTTCAGGAATATAAGAATGAAGTAGAAAAACAAACAGGCAAAAGTATCAAGGCACTGAGATCTGATCGAGGTGGTGAATACTTGAGTGCCGAGTTCCTGGGTTACTTAAAAGAGAATGGAATTCTCTCTCAGCTTACTCCTCCATACACTCCGCAACATAACGGTGTATCGGAGAGACGGAACCGAACCCTATTGGATATGGTACGGTCCATGATGAGTAACGCCGAGTTGCTGCGATCGTTATGGGGATATGCGCTAGAATCAGCTGCATACCTTTTAAACCGAGTTCCCACTAAGACTGTGCCTACCACACCATATGAGTTATGGAGTGGGAAGAAACCCTATCTTCAATACCTGAAGATTGGGGGATGTCCAGCTTATGTCAAAAAGCAGCATACGGACAAGCTCGAGGCACGCTCAGTACTGTGCAAGTTTGTGGGATACCCAAAGAAATCCAGGGGGTATCTTTTCTATTACGCAGAGGAACAAAAAGTCCTTGTTTCTCGTAATGCCCATTTTCTGGAACATCAGTTCTTAGAAAAAGAAATAAGTGGGAGCGCAATAGAACTGGAAGAAATTCCAGAACCACAAGCTATTACTGAAAGCTTAGTAGAACCAGAGGGTTCGAAAGATCAGGACATTCCCACGCCACTCCGCAGGAGTAGTAGGCAGTCTCATCCGCCCGAGAGATACTACGGTTTTCTCATTGACGGGGATAGAGAGGATTGCATCATAGATTGTGATGAGCCTACTAGCTTCCAGCAAGCCATTCAGAGCGTCGACTCGGTAAAATGGCTGGATGCAATGCGGACCGAAATGGAGTCCATGTACACCAACAAAGTGTGGACGTTGGACATTGCTCCAGATGGGGTAAAACCCGTAGGATGCAAGTGGATCTTCAAAAGGAAGATTGGTGTAGATGGACAGGTTGAGACCTATAAAGCTAGACTGGTTGCAAAGGGTTTTCGTCAGCGACCTGGTTTGGACTATGACGAAACTTTTTCTCCAGTAGCTATGCTGAAATCCATTCGGATCCTTCTTGCCATTGATGCCTTCCACGATTATGAGATTTGGCAGATGGACGTAAAGACAGCTTTTCTAAATGGACATTTAGAGGAGTATGTCTATATGGATCAGCCAGAGGGTTTCATTCAGAGTGGGAGCAGCGGAAAGGTGTGCAAGTTGCTTAAGTCCATTTATGGACTAAAGCAGGCATCGCGGAGTTGGAACATCTGTTTTGATGAGACGGTCAAGAAATTTAGCTTTATCAAAAATCCAGATGAACCATGCATCTATTGTAGAATTGTAGCGAGAACTGTAGTATTCCTCGTTTTATACGTGGATGACATTCTCTTAATAGGAAATGACATTCCTATGCTACAATCTGTCAAGGGGTTCTTGTCACACAGGTTCTCCATGAAAGACCTGGGTGATGCCTCATACATTCTGGGTATCCGGATCTACCGTGACAGATCCAAGAGGATATTAGGACTTTCACAGTCCAGGTACATCGACAACATACTGAAGAGATTCAGTATGGAAGATTCCAAGCGCGGTAATCTACCGGCTTGTCACGGGATCACCCTCTCCAAAGAGATGTCTCCCAAGACTGATTTGGAGAGGGATCGCATGTCTATTATACCCTACGCTTCTGCGGTAGGCTCTATAATGTATGCGATGTTGTGTACCAGACCGGATGTGGCTTATGCACTGAGTGTGGTAAGCAGGTATCAGTCAAACCCCGGGGAGAAACATTGGATAGCAGTAAAGAACATTCTCAAGTACCTGAGAAGGACTAAGGAGATGTTCTTGGTGTATGGCGGAAAAGACCTCCAGATTGAGGCCTTTGCTGACTCCAGCTTCCAGAGTGACAAGGATGATTCCAAGTCCATGTCGGGTTTTGTCTTTACCCTCAATGGAGGGGCGGTGTGTTGGAAGAGCTCCAAACAGGAAACCGTTGCTGACTCGACTATGGAAGCGGAATACATCGCTGCATCTGATGCCGCAAAAGAAGCTGTCTGGATGAGGAAGTTCTTGAGAGAACTTCAGGTGGTTCCATCCATTGTTGACCCAATACCTCTGTATTGCGACAACAACGGGGCTATAGCTTTAGCGAAGGAACCCAAGTCCCATCAGAAATCCAGACACATCTTGAGGCGGTATCACCTGATCAGGGAGATCGTGGATCGCCAGGAGATCGAGGTTCGGAGGGTTGCTTCAGAAGATAACACAGCAGATCCATTCACCAAGGCCTTGCCCCAGACTCAGTTCGAGCGGCTGATCGAGATGATAGGTCTTCGATACGCCAGTACATGGCCTTAGTGCAAGTGGGAGATTGTTAGTGTATATGCCCTAGAGGCCATTACTGTATCATACTAGTTTGTATATTACTTGATGGAAGCTTGGGATATTCACAGTTGTATATACAATCTTGCTCGAAATGGTAGTATGCTACTTGGTTTGTCTCTGCTTTAATATGTGCATGTGTTTCTTTTAGCATATCGCTGATATACATATTAGTAGAGCCCTTAGGATCTTTGCTTGATTACCAGCGTTGTGATGGCGCTCACACTCGTGGGAGCTGGGTGATCTATAAGCACATCCTTATACAGGTCCCTAGTCGTTGGACTATCGAGACAGGGCATCGATACTCCGGAGTAGACTAGCGTATGCGCTTCTCATCCCAGCGTGGGAGACGGTCTGTCCCACAGCCGTCAGTACGTCGTACTTGAGATAGTATGCGGGTGCTCGTTAGGTTACAAGTACAC
Source organism: Agapanthus africanus (assembly GCA_030015575.1). Classification (NCBI taxonomy): domain Eukaryota; kingdom Viridiplantae; phylum Streptophyta; class Magnoliopsida; order Asparagales; family Amaryllidaceae; genus Agapanthus; species Agapanthus africanus. The sequence goes on from CM057337.1 coordinate 523,594,133, forward strand.
TGGACAGGACTCGTCGGGAACTGTTGGTTGGTATTATACCTATCGTCAGTTATCAGTTCCCAGGTGACATGAGTACAGCTTAGTCCGCTGACTTGATACTGTCACTTCGCCTCAAGTGTGTTCCCACTGCACTTTGATTAGTACCCTACCACGGCTCAAAGGAGTCGTGCAAACAGGTAGTTTTTAGGTGCAGTCCCGAAGCACTTGGAGGCAGTGACGGTTAGACAGGATTCGTCTCTCTCGGTATTGGGGGTTGACATCGCGCTGTGTCCAGGAGAGCCATTACACGAGTAGTCCCTGGCCAGGGCAAGCGAGATATACTGGTAGGTTTCCAGTGTTATCTCAGGGTGTTCTGGGCTACACTCCGACATGACTTGTACCGCTATTAGGGGACTGACGTTCACCGCCCCCCTAGGCCCGCCATGCGATATATCAGACGAACAGACCGGACTGTACGGAGATTGTCACATACAGGCTCAGTAGGAGTTCAGATGGGGTTCACCTCGTCAGTCTTCTTATCGACATCTACCTGGGGACCGTTACGTACAGCTAGTGCCGCTTGCGGTCTGTGGTTAAACCCACTGCCAGCGTAGTGTCGAGTCTTTAGAGTCCCGCACAGAGAGCTATTCTTCTTTAGGCAAAATGAGTAGAGGTCGCATGGTTTTACGACAGGGTTCGTTCACATCCGCGCACTTGTGCACGTTTGCTGTCCGGACAGCTTATACTAGCGGGCTTTGGTTTAAGCCGGATCCTAGTATATGATTTGGGATTGGTTTTTCTCATTGTATTCGTGTTCCTCGGATCACGAATACGGGTGCGTATGCACAGTTGCTTGAGACAGAGGGAGAGAACTTTGATTAGGGTTAATGACTATTGTCATTTTATTAACCCTAATGCTTATGTGTGTATTATTGTTAATTGATATTAGATTAATAATTGTGCATGGTTATGGTTGTTGACCATTTGACCTTCTTGACTTGTTGACCTTGGTTGACACTTTGACCATCATCATTTCATTTGGAAGATGCTTTTTGATCCTTGCAATTTGCATTAAAAATGAAATGATAATGGTCATGTCTTGATTTAGCCATGATAATTATCTCACTAATTATCTAATTACAATAATTCACATATATGAGAGAATGCTTCATATTATTCTCTCATTCTATTATTCACATTCTCTCTCTTGTTCTTCCTCTCCCTCAAGCTCTCCCCTCTCATGTGTTGAGAAACACTTGAGCTTGAGAAAAACCCTCTCTTGATAATCTCTACTCTCATCTAGGGTTCAAGGATTAGCACTTCTTGCACCCTAGTTACTTCTAGCTTGGAGTTGAAGCCAAAAGTCGAGGCTTTCGGGTGGATCTTTCTTCGACGTGAGAAGACGACTAAGGTGACCTCCTTCCACCACTCCAAGGAGCAAGGAGAGAAGGACATAAAGCCCAAGGTATAACCTTTCTAGCACTTAGCTAGTTTCTAGTTAGCTTTAGCTTGTTTTTGTTTAGCAAAGATCCTTCATAGGCTAGTCCGTGTTGCCTAAGCTCATAAAAACTTGATTTTTATTCCGTTTTCCGCCTCCCCGCAAGTACCGGGGTGGGCAACGTGGACTTACAACCGCTACTGCCTCCAAGTTCTCGGGACTGCACCCAACTGCTACCTGTTTGCACGACTCCTTTGAGCGTTGGTAGGGTAGCAATCTAAGAACAGTGGGACACACTCGATGCGAAGTAGCAGTGTCAAGTCTGCGGACTATGCTGTACTCATGTCACCTGGGAACTGTTTACTGACTACTGGTATAAAACCAACCAACAGTTCCCTGTGAGTCCTGTCCGGTGTACCCGTAACCTAACGAGCACCTGTATACTATCTCCAGTACGACGTACTGACGGCTGTGGGACAGACCATCTCCCCAACTAGGATGAGAAGCGTACACACTAGTCTACTCCGGAGTATCGATGCCCTGTCTCGATAATCCTACGACTAGGGACCTGAATAAGGATGTGCTTGTAGACTACCCAGCCCCCACTAGTGTGACTGCCATTACACCGCTGGTAGTCAAGCAAGATCCTAAGAGCTCTATCAATACGTATACTCACATATTAAGATAGAAAAACCAAGTAGCATATTACCATGTTTAAAAAGACTGTTATATACATGTGAATATCCCAAGCTTCCATTAAGTAATATACAAACTAGTATGATACAATAATGGCCCCTAGGGCATATACACTAACATATCGGTCCTCCCTCATTCATTGCAATCACGTGCCTGCGATCTAATAATTGACTTGAGGGCATTATAGACAACATGATCTGCATCATAGCCCTGGTAGTCAAGCCAACACCCTAAGGGCTTTATCAACATGTATCAGTGAGACAGTATAATAATACAAGTGTACATGTTAAGATAAAGAGCAACCAGATAGCATACTATCATGTCGAGCAAGAAAGTCCTCTATATATATGTCCAAGCCTCTACTATAATATACATCAATGTACAATAATGGCCTCTAGGGCATACATATTCCTAACATATGAAGCCCATCACCCACTGAGAAACTACTGATCCAAATCAGTATTTCCCGTCTACCTTGGCCAAGGATTTCTGGTGATGGCTACCCGTGCACCGCGCGACATCAACCTTCAATACCGGGAGAAAAGAATCCCCGACGATCCGCTCACTGACTTCATGTGGCTCGGGACTGTACCCAACTAAAACCTGTTTGCATGACTCCTTTGAGCCGTGGTAGGGTAGAAATCAAAGCACAATGGGAGCTCACACGAGACAAATGACGATCTCAAGTCGACAGACTAACCTGTACTCATGTCACCTGAGAACTGCTATCTGACAATAGGTATAATACCATCTTGCATGTTCCCGGCGAGTCCGTCCAGTATACTCATAACCCAATGAGCAGCTGTATACTATCTTAGGTGACTAACTGACACCAATGGTTTGTGAGACCGGCCACCGTCCCTCGTCGGGGTCTCGAAAAGTATATACTAGTCCACTCCAGAGTATCGATGTCACGACCCGAAAGTACGGAACATGACCGGCACGTAAACTACGAACGTCTCGAGGCGTACGTAATCTAAGTAAACCGAAACCCCAGAAATCCAAACCAAGAAAAGTAGTAGAGTGCAGGAAAAACCAACTTAAAGCAAGTAGTTTCAACAGCATAAGCCGAATTATGCGGTTTTTTTAAAACATCAAAAATTTACTGAAAATTTCGGCAGAGTCTCCTTTGTAAATACTGGCCCCCAAACGGGATACAACATGAATAGTATACGAAATCAAAAAAAGGCATCCCCAAGCGGGAGCTAGCTCTTCGTCAATCGACGGTCACAACCACACAAGCAATATAATATACAACGCCAACGACGAGGATCAAAAACTCAAAAGGAAACTCAAAACCACAAGAAAAAAAAACGCACGACTCTAAGGTCGAAAGAATAACATCACTGGTCTCTATCTCAAAAATAAATACATGTTTGGTTGATGGAACTTCTAGATACAACAGAATAATGATATACAAGATATATAATGGGGATACGATACAAGTAAACCCATCTACTAGCAAATCACCCGAAGGAAACTATGCCCGCAAAGCCGTAATGAAACTTGTACGGCAAACCTGCAAGAAACTGGGGCACAACGGGGGTGAGTTGCCAACTCGTGAATAGAAAAACATCTACGAAAAGAAATCGCATAAATAACGCAATCCAAGGTCAATGATCATAATATATCCTCAAATATATAACCAGCAACCCATAACAATGGTTAGGGCAAATATCTAACCCAAGTGTAAATCCAAGTGCCCGTGTCAGTGCCTCAGGTAGCAATGTATGAATGCATGAAACAGAATGCATGTACTGAAGAAAACTGCTTTCATAAATCAGTGAGATTTCTGTATTTTAAAAGTGAGGTACCATAAATGAAATCAGCATAAAACAGTGCTCAGCATCGACACAAAACAAGTGTCCAAATATCTCGATATGTCTGTATCATAATCTCTGTACCTCAATATCTCAAAATCTCAATATCTCAATCACGATATCTAGGGCGTCGTCAATCCAGACCGGCCCCTACCATCCATCTCAAGACCACGACGGTATCCTCCGGATATCCGACGCGTCGGGTAATATCACCGGTCGGTAGTGCTTCCCTGCCAGGCTCAACGTCAACAACACGATCCTCTTGCCCCGGGGTACCGCACCGGGCCCACCATGTACCCGAAACGGTTCCTCCACTCCTCGAATCGGGTCTCGAAATCCATCAGCAAACTCATGGTAGACGACTCATACATCATGGGAAAACCGCACTTTTTATTTTAAAAGAGAGAAAAGGTTTATTTATGTTTTTTTGCGGTTTTCCTCCAAATCCAAGAAATCTCATGAAATCCGAATCCAAGTCATCAATAGCATGTAAACAGTGAATATAGGCATGAGAATCCATGAATGCGACACAACAGTGAATAATAACATGCATGAAGTAGTAGGCAATAACTATAATGTCTAACTAGCATATAAGGCAAGTACACTAATATCATGTCTAAACTATTAGCTAACAACCTATGTCAAATGAAATAGTATTTTCTAAAGTGTTCGTGACATGGCAATTACCGATGAAGATGTGTGTGAGCCGGCAAGTAAGTGTACGTGGTACATACGCATCATCGGTAATGGTGCTGGTGTCCTAACCACAAGATATCAACAGTAGAATATGAAGCATAATATAAGCATGCGATGCGGAGCGAACCACAATAATGAGCGGGAGCTGAACACTAGACGCAACGATAACTAATCTGCATTAACCTAATATAAGTCCTACAATGGTGCCTTTTGAAAACAACACGAATCATGGGATTTTGAAAATAGGGGCTACGGTGTTTTTATGAAAAGATACGTCTTTTGAAATATCCGTAGGATCCCTTGGGCTGTCTTTTAAAATGCCCACGATTCGTTAGTTTTTTTGAAATAGGTAAGAATCGAATCTAATCTAACAACTAAACTAAACTAAAGGGCTAAGCTAACAAGCTGGACTACAGGTAAGGAAACCGCCTAATATCTGAGTCGATACATATACACACCTGTATATATATTAGTCGGTGATCCCGCCTCAATAATATCATATCCGATACCATATCTAAAATCAGACATCCCACGTCAAGAGTGCGGATCAATCATCAAAATATAGCTCGTACGTAAATCCGTCGTACGGCATCCCCAAATCTGGGTACGGGTCAATATCATATTCATCACACTATTCATCCGGTATCCTCTTTATCAAAGATCAAAGTCTAAGGTACTGACCTAGGTCTAGTACAATACTGATATCATCAATATAGTCATGATCTGGCTACTGATCAACAGTCTCGTACAAACGGATATCATCAGCACATATCATCATCAAGGGGTATACATCGCCCGATATGGCCTAATATTAATATCCTAGCATATCATGCCTCATATCACGATCATATGTCGACCATTTTATTTATAACACTATTCACCCGTATCGTCGTCCCAAGATCCGCTATAACACCAGGACGTACCTCAAGTACGAATCCGGCCATATCACCGATATCACAACCTCAACACAAATCTCATCGACTCATCTCAATCCCAAGTATCATTCTCAAATCCGTATGTGAACACATAGTCTCATACCTATGTGAACACATAACTATATACATTCCCGTAAACACAAATGGAAGAAGAATGTATGCAAGTATGGGTGGGTGTGTGCATATATGGTGCGACCACTACTCTAGGGTTTCACGATACTAAACCATCCATATTTATCATCAATAAACTCAACAATATATAAACAATATATATATGTGTGTATACGTGTTCGTATACATCACCACGAACTGCGGGGGTGCTATACGCCATCCACCCGACTTCTCCCCGTAGATATAAATCTACTCACCTGGTCCTCGCTCGCCGGTGCCGACGTCGCCACACGCTTGCTTGTCGTATCGAAGTCCACATGAGGTACCTACATATCATAACGCACCATATCGCATTAAAATCTGACTCATGACCAAAACGACGCATGAATCCCACATAGGTCAAAACCTATGGTTGCTTTCACAAATCGACCCAAAAACCCTCGACGTCGGCGTACAAACGCCAAACCATCGAGAAAACTCCCAACACACTCATTTGTACAATTACAAGCACTAATTATAATATAAAATAGCTTAAAATTCACAAAAACCCCAATTTCACTTAAAAAGTCATTTTTCCGAAAATCTAGCAAGCACAAATCACCGTTTTAGTACAAAACTCGATGTATAAACGAATCTAGCGGCCACAATATTCACTAAATATCTTACATAAGTCATAAAAACAATTCCCATAATTTAATCTCGTTAAATTCCAAAAACCCTAAAGTTCTAGTTTACAAAATACCTAAATTTTAACAATTTTATAGCAAAAATGCACAAACTACAATCTAGCTTGGATTTTCATGAACTAAAGTATTAAACTACACTTTAAAATGTTAATAATGCCATGAATATCCTAATTAGATTTTTGTCTCCATTATTTAATCAAATTCCAAAAACCTAATTTGCTTAAAAACTTGATTTGGACAAATTAAATGCAACAATTTACATAATAGCAACAAGATTAGGTTTTCCAAACCTTAAGAGGTTCAACTACACAATTAAAGCATGAACAATTTATCAAAACCCTTATCTTGATCCAAAGCCAATTCTTTACAATTTCAACTTGAAGGGTAAACCAAGTTAACACCTAATTAAACACTTAATTAAGCTAACATAAGCAATAATCAACAATTTAACTATAAGGTTAAAATTATACCTCCATAATTTTATTGATTTCACAAGAAATCTAGCCTCCCAAAATGCTCTCTTTTCACCAAGATCCAAGCTTGAATGGCAAATGAATAATGGGTAGGGAATAGATTTTGAGTTTGCTTTGATTTGTGTTGATTTTGGTTGATTTTTGAATGAATTTGGAGGTGAAGGAAGATGAAGACTTGAAGAAAATGGGGGGGGGGGGCTGCCAACAGATTAGTTTCGACCAGGAGAGGAGAGGGGTGAGGTGTGGTGTGGGGGTGGGTGAAGTCAAGGGGAGAAAAGAAGACCAAGTCAACAAAAGACCATACTCTTTTTACTATTTTCTTATTTCCTTTGTTTTCTTTTTTTTCTTGATTTCATTTCTTCTATCAAGAAGTGGGGAAAAACTTGGAGAGGGCTGCTGAATATGGGTGTGTGTGAGTGTGGGTGTGTGTGTGGGGTGAGGGAAAATGATAAATACAATACCCCAAACATCCATTTACACTAAAAAAAAAGCCTTTTTTCTTCAATAATTTCTAAACCGTTTTGGCAAACAATTTCGTTTCAAAAACCACATGATAAAATTTTATTTAATGTTTTATGATGCACAAAATTTGTTTCAACTCATTTCAATTTGTAATTTTCCCTAATTAAATATATTAGTGACGGCTTAAAATAATAATAAAATAATTAATTTCGGAAAAATTTTCAGAAAATTTGAAATTTCACCAGTGGCTCAATAAACACCAAATACTAGCAATTACATAGCTAGAATATGTATATTTAATTTTATAATAAAGATATTTGCATTTTGACTTTTTACAGAAAACCCCCTTATTTTACCGTTTTTTTTCGAAATTTCACCGAAACGATTTTCAAAACGTTACAATCGATGTCCAGTCTCAACACTCTCTCGACTAGGGATATTTAAGAATGTGCTTATAGACCACCCAGCTCTCACGTATATGATCGCCATCATAATACTGGTAATCAAGCAAGAATCCTATGTGCTCTATCAATATATAATAGTGATCTGTAATACCACGTAATGCATGCACATGATGATAAAGACAAACCAGATAGCATACTATCATTTTGAATAAAACTGTTCTACCCGTATAGGTTCTCCCTCAATCATCACAATCACGTGCCTGTGATTACAATAATTGACTTGATGACACTATATCTAACAATATGTACGCTACCTAGTGAATTTTCCCGTTTGCTAATATTCTTTCGGCAATTATCTATTTCTAAGGATGAAATAATAAACTACCGAGGGAAAGTATAAAAAGCGTAAATTTAATTGGGTCAAAATATAGCGAAGAAAATATTGCCGAGGGATATATCCCTTGACAATAGCCATATTAGCGCCAAAAGAAATGCCAAGGGAACATTGCATCATTGCCGAGGGGATATATCCCTTGGCAATGTTCCCTTGGCATTTCTTTTATAGCTAATGCGACTATTGCCAGGGGATATATCTCTCGGCAATGTTTTCTTCGCTATATTTTGACCCAATTAAATTTACTAGATTTTCCTTCGGTGGGTTATTCTTCCACCCTTAGAAATAGATAATTGCTGAAAGAATATTAGTAAGAGTGAGAATTTGCTTGGCAGCGTACACATCTCCGAGAGAAATTTGTCCCACGCAAATGTTTTCGCTCGCTATTGCGTTTTTTTTCTACTGGCGGGTATTTACCAAAGACCATCCTAGTTTGATTCTTTTACGAGAAACCATGCTATAGTTTTTCTCTAACGAAAAATCATCTTAAAGTATGCAATTTTATTACTAAAACTATTAAATATATGGTTGTTTTTCGTTAAAACTACAAGGTAGTTTTGGGTGAATATTTCAATTTAGCGTAGGTGAAAATAAGGAGTAGAAATGTCATTTTATGACATGCTTAATGACATAGTGGTTTTTTGTTAATAGTGCATACCTCACAGTGGTTTTTTGTTAAAGAAAAAATACAGTTCGTTTCTTGTAAGAATTCAAACGGCAAAATGGTTTTGGTAAATATCCCAACTCCGAAAAAACAAAGTTTAGTTTTTAGTGGCGTATATAAAAATAAACAAAAAAAAAAACAAAAGAAAGAAAGAAAGTAGAAAACATCCAAAATCTCTCCATGGCGACTCCCCATCGAAGGTACTCATGCGACAGTGCGTCAGAAACCCTAGAATGGATGAACGCCATTGCAGATTTCCTCAAAGCTTACAAACCCTTGATCGACGCCCACGTCGTCAATTTCTTCAAGGTCAATAACCCTAACTGTTTATTTTTTGGGGATTTATATGATATACAAGCTTATAATTTTGGTTTATTTTTGCAGGATAGGTTGTGGGAGCTGGTGGATGAGGAATGGATCGAATGCCTTAGGAAAGAATCTGTTGAAAACTTATCGGGCATACCTTGTGGATTCGTTCAGGTATTATCATTGATCTCTCTCTCTCTTTTAAGTGATGTAATTGTCTGTTGAAGTGCTTACCTTGTTGGATGCATATGTCGTAGGAGTATTGGCCTGCTTCCCTTCAAGAATTTATACTCACATTGAGGTCCCTTTCACTGCCCCGGGATCGGAAAACGTCTCATGAGGTATGTAGGCTGTTGATATAATTTTCTAATGAATAAGTAAATTGTTGACAATATTGTTTAAGTTCATTAGTGCATGTAAATCGAATGCTTGTTGTTTGGGTATCTTTTTGAATTGTGATGTCCAAGTTGTCAATGTTGATATGATGCGTTATTCACTTGAACTACTACTGAGTTATTATATGAAAGGGTAAAGGAGGAGAGTCGATATAACGAGTTGAAGAGACCGTCTTGCTGAGATTGACATGGTTATGATTTTGGAAAAAAAGGATTAAAATTAGAGTGCATTAATGAATTATAGACATTCAACTGTCTTAAGAAACTTCAATTATGTCTTTACAAAATTCACCATTCACAATGTTTTTTACTTGTTTAAAGGAAGTAGATACAAATATGAAACAGCCATTGTTTATTGGGTTTGATGGGTGGGTGTAACTCAATTCATGGTTTCATTCTCTTATTTCTTGAGACGGGGCCGATTTTGATATGGAGGCCCTTGAGAGGGGGAGAAAAGGAGAGGAGTGTTTCCCCCAATCAGAACGAAACTCTACTTCTAAAACTGAAAAGTAAAGCATTGCTTCATAAAAAAGACTGAACACCAAAGGCAATTTATCCTTGCAAGAATCACATGCACTTAATAATAGCAAATTAAATCATACGATGCACAAGCACAACAAAGAGCTAAAATAAAAAGAACACTTAACAGATAATAAAATACTTAATTAAAACATTTATTTATTATTACATTTAAAAAAGATCACCAAATATGGGATCGGAAAGACAAGGGTTCGCAAAGATAAGAAGAAGATTCCCCAGCTCCCTTTCTGTCTTCTCCACCACGTCGAAGCGGCGATCCTCCCGAGAGAAAGAAATCCAACGATCGTCGCCACATTCATTGGAAAAGGTGGCGATGACAACCCGGCGAGCCCGTATCTGGCTCAGCAAGTGGAAAGAGCAGTCCCTCAGGGCTTTGGTGATCAAGTGCGTTTCGAAAAAGCTCTCGATCTTATCCTCGGCCGCATCAAGTATTGCCGAGGACATCTCCGCCGGAGGAGGGGAATGTCGGCGAGCACCGAGGCAAGGATCATCCGAAGCCAAACAGAATGCGGAGGGAGAGGAGACCCCACACGAGTCAAAAGTTCGTGCATTGCAGCATCGCATTGCTCGTTCGTAAAAGATGGGTCCACCAGGCGCACAGCAAAACGGGGAACAATGTCCCGGATCGGCACTTCCCATGGTTGTCGGCGGGCGTGAGGGCGGTTGCAAGCCATGATCGAAGAAATTCTCTGAAGATGAGAGAAGAAAAGGCTCGGCCTTGAACTATATGTAGACCCAAGCACAAAAGATTCTGTGCACAATGGAATTATTTCCAAGACCCGGGAAATCAAAATTTTGGAAATACAAGTTTGACTTGAAAAAAAAAGAAGATGAAAAGATATCTCAGGTGAAGCAACGCTTCCGATTCCCCCAATCAGAGCAAAGCTCTACCTTGAAAATCTAAGTTTTAATAAATGAAGCAACGCTTTAGATCCTCTGCGCTGTGCGCAGGATGCCACGTGTCAAAAGTTGATGCATCGGCACAGCGTCCGAGGTAGTGCGTCCAATCAGAGCAAGGCTCTTTTAAAACAAAAAGTAAAGGAAGTAACGTTTCAGTTGCGCAAACGCTGCGCTGCGTGACGCGTGTCTGCGCAGCTGCGCAAGCACAGCTGCGCTGCGCGACACGTGTCTGGCGCTGGACCATTTGTGCAAAACAGAATTGAAATTTTAAAGAAATCTTTTCTGTTCTTGTTAAAACAAGAAAATTTTCTTCTGTAAAACAGAGGTCTTTAGATCAAAAATCCAACGGTGGGGAAAATTCCCCAAATCACTCAGAGAAAGATCTCTTTAACAAATTTAACTAATTTATGGGCACTATAAAAAGGACCCCAGACCTCAATTCAAAGGAGGAACATTTTGGTGAAAAATTAAAACAGAGAAAACTCTGAAGAATTGGAGAGAAATCCTCAAGAACAAAGAAAAAGGTAAAAACCTTTAGAAAAAGAGAAAATTCTCTTATGAACAGATCATTGATCTGAGAACAAGATCAAGGATCTCTAATAAAAAAATAAATAATAAACAGCGCCTTGCACTTCTTTTTTATGAACCATTGGTTCTGAATCTAAAAGATTCTCAAGATAATAACAGTGCCTTGCACCTTATATGAACCACTGGTTCTTTGAAAAAACAAGAAAAAACTTGTTTTCTTTGATCTGAAATTGATCCAAAAGAATAAGAACAGTGCCCAGCACTTGCCAAAACTGCGCTATTGCGCAAGCCGCCAGGAAGCGCCACGTGTCAGCAGTGCAGCAGCGCAGCGCATTAACGCAGCGCACTGCGCTGTTGCGCTTGCGCTCACCAGAACGTGACACGTGTCACCTTCACGAGCGCTTGCGCTCATTAATTGCGCAAAGCACCTGACAAGCCATGTGGGGGCACTGTCAGGGTATCTAATGCAATGCATTATTAAAGGGCAGAGCCCAATCAAAAGTCTAATGGACCAAATAAAAGTGCTGCACATTATTTTAAAAAGGCAGAGCCCAATTAAAAAGTCTAAACAGACCAAAAATAATGCTATGCATTATTTAAAGGGGCAGAGCCCAATTGAGAGGTCCAATGGACCAAAACAAATGCTCTGTATTATAATAAAAAGGGCAGAGCCCAGTCAAAATAGGTATAAATGCTATGCTTCATTCTAAAAAGGGGAAAGCCCAAACAAAGTTCTAACGGGCCAAATGCAAACAAAATGTGGACATTTTCAACTGGACTTAGCCCAATTTTGACCGTAAGTCCTTAAATTAAATTGACTGAGCACGGCTGCTCCCTAAATCAATTTACGACCGGTTCGAGGGTACATCTCCGAACTCTTCTGACACCCATCGTTGTAATCCTTCAACGACGTCAGAGAGGTGACGGGTCCCGACGACCACACCCATCGATATGGACCGAAACGTCCTTAAACTCATGCTGGACCGAAACGTCCTTAAACTAATGCTGGACCGAAACGTCCTTAAACTAATGTCGGACCGAAACGTCCCTAAATTGGAACACGGACCACCACGTCCCTAAACTGGAATACGGATCACCACGTCCCTAAACTGGAACATAGACCACCACGTCTCTAAACTGGAATACGGACCACCACGTCCCTAAACTGGAACAATAGAGCCCCAAATGCTCGTTTGCCGGATCTAAACGGTCCCGTTTAAGTTGATCTTAGCCCCAAACACGGCTAACGTATCCTTAAACATTCAAATGGACTATAAAACTCCAAATCGACTTTGGTTCAAGGGTACATCTCTGAACTCCTCTGACACCTATCGTTGTAATCCTTCAACGACGTCAGAGAGGTGATGAGTCCTGACGGCCATATATTAAATGGATCACCACGTTAAGTTGATCTTAGTCTTAAACAGGACTAATGTATCCTTAACGAATGTTTAAGTTGATCTTAGCTTCAATACGGCTAATGTATTCTTAAATTAAAAACACCAAACCCAAATCTAAATAAATACGGATTTGGACTAATCCACGTCCTACGGGTGACGGTATTACTCAGTTTCCGTATACAATCCACGGGCAACCACAAACAAAATAAACACACATGACACGAAGTGAAATTCTGAAGAAAGAGAAAGTAGCTACCGCGATGCGGTAGCATAATTAACTGCAGGGGCTTGCGCCTGCAGGGAAGAGCGTCCCCACAATCAAAAACCCCTCAAGCGAGGGGGAATCTGACGAAGTCTGCTACATCGGCCGCATCCGTCTAAATCTCCGATACACGGTGCCATAAATCAACTTGGCATTTTCGGAGAGGTGGACGGATAAAACCAAATAGTATCTGTCCCGAATCTCAGCGTCAGGACCTCGCAGTCCTGTGCACCGTCCTTCGGAGGGGAACAAGGAGATAACAAGAGAAAGAAAGAGGAAGGGAGAACAAGATCATGTTTACCTATGTTGACTGAGGATGTGGTGAAACCATCCTCTCCAAGCCAAATAATGAAATCTTATGCAATACACGTGTATGCTTAAAATTTACCATGTTATGATGATTATCTTTGCATCATTTAACAGATCTAAACCAAAGTTTGAACTTCACTAGACCAGCTTAGCATGGAGTATGACGCTTTAAACCAAAGTTTGAACTTCACTAAACTAGCTTAGCATGGAGTATGCCACTTTTTCCCCGTATAAGCTCATGGGTTTTAATCTCCATATCATAGTATCAAGGAGATCATCATAATGTATACCGAAACTATACTACATGATCACTACAAAATAACTCAAGTCTGTTGCTTCAATAGCAAATAACAGCTCATAAAAGTTCTTTGTGACCCTTATGTATAGCAGAAGAATCAATTAGCAGCAAATATTAGAAAATCTTGAAGGTGGACTTACTTGGGTTCACCATTTGTCCATGAAATAATAAAAATTCAAGAGATCTAGTAAGAAACAACTAGCAATGAGAAGCTGGATGTTGTATTCTCACTTGAGAGCACATAGCTGATCTGTCTTCCCACAAAGCGTTGTTGATTGGTGGAACAAGTATAACGACGTAGTGAAGGTGGCCAATCCCGCCTGAGATGCTTTAATGCCCCATTCCATCACATATTACTCATGTTGATACCCGTGTTCGAAAGGTAGCTTGTCTTGGCACCTCGGGTGCTCAGGCCAGTGTATCTTAGCTTTAGCATCTTGCTATAGATACATGTGGTAAGCTTAGCTCAGGCAATAATTTTCTCGTATTTTTTTCTTAGGTGCTCGCTTACGTGCGTAAACTAATGCATCCAAATGACTTCCTTATGTTGTAAAGGGATACAATATAACCCTTTTTTCTATCGTTATATCTCCATTTCGTACTCGCCATGAGTATAACAAGCAAACAAAAATGAATGTTTAAGAACAATCCTTTACAAGGCAATTAAAACGCGCAATCAACAAGATTCTATTTATAATTGATCGCACAATCTAATGACCAAAACTTGATAAGAATTTTTTTCAAATTTTATCGAGTGTATCCTAGTCTTAACTTTCTCGCGCCTTCTCTATATGTGTGTGTAGCCTTGGTTACCAAACATGCAAACCCTACCAAAAAGTTTCAAAATTACGAGAAACTACCATGAGTAATGACCAACAGTTAACGGTGTTAAGTGAGTATATAAAATTGTTAATTTAAGTTAATACTTGTTAATTAAATTTTGTATTGAGTTAACATTAAATTAAGTTAATAGTCACATGATCAACGGTCTTTTTCGTGGAGCATCGGCGGGGCAGGCATCGACGATCATGCAGGAGAGGAGGGAAGAGGCATGTGGGAAGAGGAGAGGAGGGAGAGACGGAGAAGGCTAGGGAACGTGTTCTTGTGTTTGGGGATCATTGGGGTTTTTAATCGACGGTTAGAGATGGAAAGGGGAGAAGCGATCATAGTGGGATGGGGTCACAGCCTCGGAAGATGTTGAGGTCGGAGCCAAGATGCTAGGGTCATGGTTTTACCCCCTCGGTTGGTGATTTGAATGGATTGGAGGGTTGGGTCTGGTGATTAGAAATTTTATGGGTTTTTATTGTAGAATTACATAATGAATATATGGCTCAATTCATTTGAGCTAATGAATTCACGTTAATTGTAAGTTACCAAATATGTTGTGCGATTCAATTTCTTAATTGATATGGAAATGAACTCGATAATTTCATAGAGATGTTTTCCTAACTTATACGACATATAGTGGAGCTGGTGGAGGTGGTCAAGGATGACTTGCTAGTGGTTAGGGGCGGAGAATGAAGAGGGGATTACTTTGGGGTTATGTTTCAAACATGTAGTAAATATGGGTTTGCTTGCTAATTCCGATATGTAACTTGTGCTATGAGGCACCCATGTACTTTATAATCACATTCATTTATATGTTTAAAAATTCCATATTTTTCAAGTTTTTTGAATGAAAATAATATGGATGAGGTTTGGACCATTGCATAGATATGATGCCAATTTATTTCTTTGATATGATATATGTATAAAATCTAATTAAGTGATTATAAATAATTAATGGTGTTCATATATAGTATGTTTATCAATTTAGCATACCATTATTATCCACATAAACACTAATTATTACGGTTAGAATATGTTACGATATTCTAAAGGATTCTAAGCATGATCTGTCATATGTTATTAGAAATGGGTATGTATGTAAATAATCTAGTTTATATAAAGAAGGTTAGAGAGTTATCTCCAATCATTCAAAATCATATCCTTAAATCTCCCTCTCCAAATCCCTATACAAATAACATAGTATCAGAGCCATCCATTTCAACCAAACCCTAGTTCTCACATCCATCGATCGATCTCGTCGCCGACCTCGCCTCCATCAATCGACTTTGCTATGAACTCCATTGATCTTTGCCTCTCAATCGCCGATCCTATCATCCCATCAAGCTCGCTTCTCGCTATCAATTCCATCATCGCCTCCATCAACCTCGCTACTTGATTTACCACCTCATTGTGCGAGCCTACACCTCGCCATCATTGATCTAGCTAAGATCTCACCCGAGCCAAGATCTTGATCCCTATCTTGATCTTGAGCTGAGCTAGATCTCGATTCTTCAATTGAGCATCGATCTTGCTTCGATCAACCTCATTTAGAAACGTCTGTCAAGTGTTTGATAATTTGATTGAGAGACTTCTGTTGAAATAGTACTCAAATTTGTTGTTGGCAAAGTTTGATGCCTCTTTGATTAATGCATTTAGCTCGAGTTGGCTCTTCTTTCACTTGTTAAAGACCTCATATAGATTCGTTCGATTCACTACAATAAAGTCCCAGGTGGACTTTCTTTAATTTTCTCAATATATTATGCTCTAAAAGCGTATAGACTATATGAGGTTGTGTTTGATTCCATTTTGAAGTGTTGATACGATCGGATCCGATCGTTTCAGTATTTATGATTAGATCTTAGGAGATCAATCATATGCTAGTTGTAAGTGGATCTTGATAGTGATAGATTCATTGTATCTTAATCATTAATTTCTTGTCTTGTTGAAAGACATTTTCTTGTTGCGACTATATCTTGGGAGATTGATTGCTTGATTTTTTTCCAAATCTTTTATCGATGATTTTATTCAATAGATTTTCTTAACAAATCAATCTCAGATTATTGGAGTGATTGATTTAGAGGTTATATCACATTTCTTGATCGAATTCCGGAAGATCGATTATTTTCTTTGTCATATTTTTAGTACTAGTTGGGAGAACCGTTACTTTCTTGTTAATTGTGATTAATTTTTTTTGGTGGATCGATCTAGTTGCTTCCATTACTAGATTAGTTGGTTTGGATTAATTGTGCGTTAGTGGATTGTTCTTGTGAGAATATTGAAATGACGCCGAGTATCTTGACTACATCTACTTCTATTACAAAGGAAACATTGACGAATGATGAGATATTAAATTTCGTCTTCTTGTGTCCTCATCCAACTCCACAGCATCCTCATTGTCCACACTTGGTGCTTCAAATATGGCTAGAAGTAATCATCTGGCTTGTCTCTCCGCTGCACCTTCTTCACATCTTTGGATTATTGATTCTCGTGCAATTGATCATATGACTGGGGAGACATGAACCCTCTCTTCATTTCATCCTATAACCAAATGTATTCCGGCGACTTTGATAGATGGATTCACTTCAGATGTAGCGTGTGTAACAAGTATTACACCCACAACGATGCTATCCCTGACTTCTGGTTTTATACATGCTGCATTTTCCATTTAATTTGCCGTCAGTTGGCAAGCTTACTGCTTCCATGGAGTGCATGATCACATTTTCTTCTACGAGATGTACCGTGAGATATCATTCAAAGGTAATTGCTGCATGTCATGAATCTAGAAGTCTACATTTTGGATACAAATCTCTTCAATGGTGTGTTCGGAGTATCGAGTGGCATGTTTCATTTTATCACTGCTTGAGATTCATAGCCAATTTGGCCATCCTTCTCTTTAGACCTTGAAAAAGCTTCCCTTGGTGGTTTGTCTACATTAGGATGCGGGTCGTGTGAGATGGGCAAGCATCATTGTTCTAGTTCTTCATCTCGAACCAATAAAAGGGTAGTTAATCATTTGATCTGGTTCACTTTGATTTTTGGGGCCCTTCCTTAATTGATGATTATTAGAGGATGACTTCGTATTTTTGATGAAGTATTATATTGTTGTATATTTTATGTTTCAAAAGTTCCATTCTGAAGTTAAAAATCGGTTTGGAGTTTTCATTTGTTCTTTTCGTAGTGATAATACTTGAGAGTATTTTAGTTCCTTATTTTAGGAGTTTATATCACAGTTCGATATTATTCATCAATTTTCTTATCCTTATACACCACAACAAAATGGGGTAGCAGAACAAAAGAATAGACATCTTTTGGAGATCACTTACGTTATTGATTCACATGCATCTAAGATTTATTGGGAGAAGTGGTCCTCATCGTTACTTATTTGATCAATCGAATGCTTACTGTTCTGGACGGTCAAACTCCACGTACTTTATTGTTTCTGATTACACCTTTTTCTTTATCTCATCGAGTTATCAAGCGTATTTTTTTATTCATGATCATCGTCTAAGGGAATCCAAATTGAATGCTTAGTCTATTAGATGTATACATAAAAAATATTCTCATCGTGAGAAAGGGTATCGATGTTACGGTCCTGAGCTGAGACATAAGTGTTAGTCATATGTATGCCCTAGAGGCCATTATTGTACATGACTGTATATTATAGTGGATGCTTGGACATATATATAGAGGATTTTCTTGCTCGACATGATAGTATGCTATCTGGTTGCTCTTTATCTTAATATGTACACTTATATTATTATGTCTCTCTGATACATGTTGATAAAACCCTTAGGATGTTAGCTTAACTACCAGGACTATGATGCAGAACATACTAGTGGGGCTTGTGTAGTCCGTAAGCACATCCTTTAACCGTTCCTAGTCGCGAGAGTATCGAGACAAGACATCGATATTTCAGAGTAGACTATTGTGTACGTTTCTTGACCCTGTATGATGGCGATGGTTGATCCCACATCCATTGGTGTTTGACATCAAAGATTGTACACATGTGCTCATTAGAGAATGTGTACACCGAACAGGACTCGCCGAGAACTCATAGATGGTACTATAGCTATCGTCAGATAGCAGTTCTCTGGTGACACTGGTACATGTTAGTCTGCAAACTGAGATCGTCATAGAGTCTTGTGTGGTTCCCACAGTGCTTTGATTTTCTTCCCACCACGGCTCAAAGGAGTCGTGCAAACATGTGGATTTTGGGTACAACTCCGAATCACATGGAGGCAATGAGCGACAGGAGGGGTTTCATCACTCCCGGTATTGGGAGTTGATATTGCGCTATGCTCGATTAGCTATAACAGGAAGTCCCTGGCCAGGGCTGATGATGCGATTTACTGGTAAGTGTTATCAGTAGTGTCTCGAACCGTTATGAGCCACACATCGGCATGACTTATCAAGTTACTGGGGTCTGACATTTACCATCTCTAAACTTGATATGCGACATATCAGACGAAGAGACCAGACTGTACGATAAGTGTTACTTATAAGCTTCATGGGAGTTTGGACAAGTTTGCTTGTTGATCTTCTATTCGCTCAATACATGGGTAGCCATTACGTCCAGCTAGTACCGCTGACGGCTTGTAGGTAACTGATGTGATCATTACCTACTGCTGGCGTATTGACGAGTCTTTAGAGTCCCACACAGAGGTTTCCTGTTCCAAGCGAAATGAAGTAGGGCACATATGTGATATGTTCGGGACCTTGAGTAAATATGTGTATGCGATACCGTATTCTAATCTCACGATATATAATATCGGTCGGTTATATGTGATATAACCGGGTTATTGAATCAAGTGTTGATTCGAAAAATTGATATACATATAAATGATATTAGTCGGCTATATATGATATAGCCGGATTATTGAATCAAGTGTTGATTTAATAATTTGATATATAATTATATATATTTGACACTTTAATATATATTAACTAATATTAGCTCACTAAAGAATTTCTTCTCTTGATGTGTATATATATATATATATATATATATATGATTATGTGATATATATATATGTATGTATGTATTATATATATCATTGTGTCATGGTGGATGATATATTGAACATAGATGCATGAGACTCACACCAAGGATAAAGATAATTAGGGTAATTATTCATTTAGAGTAAAATCAAAATGAGGTAGAAATTAGCATGGCATAGATACTTGTGGAAGCATGTAAAAGTCTTGACTAATTCCACTAATTTTGTTTTACTCTAGATATTTTATAACCTAACCATTTTATCTTTAGCTAGGGTTAAGTCTCAACAAACATCACTTGTGATATTTGCTACACACCAGTTCTTCACCAGTTCATCTTCTTCCTCTCTTGGTTTTCTAGGAGTGAAAAAGAAAAAGAGAAAATTCTAATGTGAGCAAAATTCCTACTTCATCAACCTACTTTCATCTAGCCTATTAGTGTAGGTTGTTTGTTTCGCTAATTCCTTAGTTAGTGAAGATGTAGCTTGAGTTAGAGATTCTTCGAGGTGGATCATCTTCGATCTCGAAGATCCTCAAGCAAGTCCGTTTCTTTCGCCAAGTGGAGCCTACGAAGAGTTCTAGGGACTAATGCTTGGAGCTATAGAAGTGAAGGACCGGTCTATAAATGTTGTATTTCTTTTTCACTTAGTGTAAAGTTTGTTTACTAGCTTATAAACCCTGATTCTCTGGTTCGATTCTAGGTTTGTATAGCTTAGCCCAGTAGATTTTTAAAAATTGTATACTCGATGCATGTTTAAACCTAGTAGTGGTGCTAAGGCATACTTTCATGGTATTAGAGCTATTAGGCATTGGATGTCGACCCATGGGGGGTTCTCACTATGTGACAGTGTGGCGAAGCATAGGCTCTTACCCTCAGGGTGTCTCGAGACCGGAAGGTGTTCCGGCGGGTTGTAGTCCTCACGAGGGGGTTTGCGTAAAAAGTATTTGCTGAGGGATCTGTAGGTGCCACGGCGACCCCATTGGATGGGGTGGCTGCCTGACTTTTATGGTATCATAGCCAAGCTAGAGCATTAGGCGATGTCTAAACGACGTTAAAGTGTTCGATCGAACTTCGAAATCGTACAAATTCCTAGTTTCTGTAAATTTTCCCAAAAGTTGGAATTTTCAAGATTAAAAATATTCAGAAAATTGTGCAGGGTATATAATGGAGCCCCAAGAATTTCGAGGGCCTAACTCAATCATTTGGCCACGGAACCGCGGCCTAACCTAGGGTTTAGCCGCGGTTGCGCGGCAACATTGATGAGTTGTGGACTTGGGTTTCTTGTGCTGCTCCATAGGGATATTTGGCACTTTCTGGTATTTTAATTGAGGCTTAAGTTGTTGAGGTCTCTGTGATTTGTGGGTGCTTGATATATCGATCGAAATGTTTAACGTCGTCCAGATATATTTGATATGTGATACAATATTTGGAATTCACAATAATTAGTTTTGTGAAAACTAATTAGTATTTCGTAAATCTAGCAATTTAGTCTTTTTTGATAGACTGCCATGGAGTTTCGATTCGGATCAAAACTCCGTTGCAATCTCGTATAGCACGCAAACACTCGCCGGGTAACTCTACTAGATAGCTATGCCCCATAGCCCTGACCAAGTGACTATAGGAGAACCCTGTTGCCAAAAGTATCAACTCGGGTGCTCGCGGCCGCGGTGTTCCGCCTAAGTGCACTTCGTTGACGGCATCGGGGGTGCGGCCATCTACTAAAGTTTTCGACGAGCATTCGATCATTCGATGGGAATCTTGTTGAATTACCGATTGGTTATTGAAAAATGTTTTCAATTCGAGACTAAAATGCGAGGTTTATAGTGTGAGGCATGAAATCCGAAATATGAGATATTCCGGGTTTATGATGTCTAAGATGTTGCGGATTCTAATTGTTGTAGTTTTCATTTTCTTTTCTGCGACCGTAGGTGTAATATATGGTGTATCGCCGATTTCGTTGCTATACGTCAACGACAATCGGGATACGCATATTTACTTACGTTGATGACATGTGATGTTTATGTGTTGCTGTGAGATGTTATATTGGATCGTCGTGTTTGTATAGCCGGGGGTTTTTGCGTGAGATGAGAGTTTTTTTTATTTTCATTCATGTAAAAATTGTATGTAATATTCTTTTATTGGAACACTTCAGGGTTGAGGATGATGTCACCATTGATGTATATGTTTACTTTTCCGTATTAGGATAGACCCAAGGCGGGGAGTACAAGTAACTGGGTTCTAGAGTCCAGTGGGAGGCCATCTCGAGGAGTCGAGACCGGGTTGCTTAACTCTAGAATTGGTAGGGTTGCTTGTCGCTCTCGTAGGGGTCTAGGGATGCGGGTTTGGCTATTCATCACGACCGTGGAATCCGTGTTTTTCATTACTGGCTAAATTTAAAACACGGATTTCTTAGTATATCCTATATTTCATATGTTTGCTTCTGCCGCATTGTTCTGTGAGGTGATTATATAACCGCGTGAGACGAATGCTTTATATTATATATATGATATATAATAAACGTTGCTTATGTTTTGCACCCACGCTAGTCCAGCCCCCGTTCTGCCGGTAGTTAAGTAACCTAACGGTGCATGACGGGACCCCGTGACGAATGCGGATGGCATAAACGTATGTTCTATTTTCGTTTCTTCTGTGATGTTTAGAAAACATAAATGATGGGACGCCATTAATGAGATTGATGAAAAAGAAAGAAACCTAAAGAAGATGTAGAATCAAAATTTTCAAAAAGATAGCTCTAGTTCTTGCTTTGCATAGTGGTATTCCTTTATGAATATCCAGCACTTCATTCGATGAGGAAAGAGTCTAGATTCCTTCACCGGGAGTGACCTCTTTAGTAAAAGCTAACAAATGCTACAACCCACTCGGTTTATTTTGAAAAACACTCGATTTTAAAAGCGAAGCTTAAACCACTCCTTTTTCAAATCACTCAGTTCTACAACGATATCAAGTTCATTACGCAAATGGTTTTCTTAAAACCTGTCGCAGCCCTCCGTCATTTCAGATAAGGGCTATTTAGTATTCGTGCTGCGTTTGTTGACGTTGTCAAGACGTAGTGTACGGTAGCTGATTAGTGTTATATGTAACCATATGATGCGATTGAATTAGGGTAGTCATACGGCTTTGTTGACCTTGTCAAGGGTCGTACGAGTGGGTTTAATTCAATCAGGAAATGAACGGGTTGAACTTGACTTGCGGTATATGGTTTGTTGACCTTGTCAAGGCCATAAATCGCTTGGAGGCAAAAACAGATATTGGGAATTTCAAGTGTTGAAAATTTGCAATGAGTTTGCATACCTTCGATGAGATATTTGGACCTCGATATCCACTACAAGTAAGAGTTACTCCTGCGAGAGTTTTCCACTTTACAATTAGCCGATCCAGTAGGTGTCAAAGAAAGGTGTTAACGGGGTTATGCCCCTGCGGAAACGATGCTATTTAATTAGTTCCATGCGAAAGCATGGGGAGACTCCCTCGGAGTATCAATACCTGTCTGGCTGACCGATTGGCGAATTTGTAGTGTAATTAATCCCGGCCAGTCTTACCTTTTAGGGTTTGATGGAAGATTTGATTAAGACAGTGGGAGCCATCATGATTAGATAAGATAATAACCAATCTAATCTTGCAAGAGCGCACGCTAAAGTGTTTTCTTCTCTCTCTCCAGGTAGCGACCATGACACGTCTTAATCAAGATAATAATATGGATGTATTAACCGAACCCGCTTATTATACTGAGCTGGGGAACGTTGGTTCCGTTTTACCTTATAACTGTCATAAGTCTGAGCAGGAAATAGGGGAATGTCAGGATTTCTATGTCACCCGAACGAAGAAAGAGCATGCTGATGCATTTTCTTCGGACGTGTTCGTAACCGAGAACTGTTTCTCAGTCTACTCTACGTCCTGTGTATTAGATACCGGATCAGGATCCCACATTTGTAAGTTATTACATGGGTTAACGAGATGTAGGGAATTGAGAAAGGGTGATATGTCTATCAGAGTAGGGAACGGAGCAACTTGCTGCCAAAGCAGTTGGCGAATATCACCTTGTATTACCAAGTGGTAATACAATGATTCTGAACGACTGTTATTACATACCGAACCTGATATGCAATATTATATCAGTCTTTTTATTACATAAAGAAGGATATAACTTTGCATTAGTGGATAATGTTATGAACATTTTCCTAAATCAAGTGTTGATTGGATTTGGTTCGTTATGTAACGGTATATACGTTCTGAATCAAACCACAGTTTTTAACATACAGAACACACAAGAGGAAAAGTTCAGAAATGAACGAACCATTCTTATAGCACTGCAGACTAGGTCATATCAATGCGACAAGACTAGTTAAGTTGCATAAAGATGGATATTTGAATCCGTTCGAATTTACATCTTATGAAACTTGCCAGTCATGTCTCAAAGGCGAAATGACCAAAACTCCGTTTACTGGACACGGAGAAAGAGCTATTGAACTCTTGGGACTGATACATAGTGATGTATGTGGTCCCATGTCTACACATGCCAGGAATGGTTCCTCGTACTTTATTACATTCACCGATGATCTTTCAAGATATGGACATGTGTTCCTGTTGAAACATAAGTCTGAAGATTTTGAGAAATTCATGGAATATAAGTGCGAAGTAGAGAACCAAACGGGTAAAAGTATTAAAGTCCTTCGATCTGATCGGGGAGGAGAAAACTTAAGCACAGAGTTCCTGAATTATTTAAAAAAGAATGGGATTCTCTTTCAGCTTACTCCTCCGTATACACCACAACACAATGGTGTATCGGAGCGGAGAAATCGCACCCTATTAGATATGGTACGCTCTATGATGAGTACTGCTGAGTTACCTATTTCCTTTTGAGGTTATGCGCTTGAGACAACCGCATACCTATTGAATCAAGCTCCATCAAAATCGGTGCCTAAAACACCATATGAGATATGGAGTGGAAAGAGACCATATCTTAAACGAGTTAAGATATGGGGTTGTCCGGCCTATGTCAAAAAGCAAAATCCGGACAAGTTCGAGGCAAGGTCAGTTCTTTGCAAGTTTGTGGGATATCCAAAGAATTTACATGGATGTCTGTTCTACCATAGTGAGGAACAAAAGATGTTTGTTGCTCAGCATGCCACCTTTTTAGAAAAGGAATTTCTTGTGAAAGAAATTAGTGGCAATGAGGTAGAACTGGAAGAAGTTCCAGCTACACAAACTACAACTGATGATTTGGTGGAACCGAAGGATCCAATAGTCCACAACGAATCTCAGCCTCTCCGCAGATCAAGTAGGGTTCCTTATCCACCTGAGAGATACTACGGTTTTCTTATAGACGGTGGGACTGAGATTGCATCATGGAAGATGATGACCCAACTAGTTTCGAATAGGCCGTCACGAGTGGGGACTCTGTGAAATGGCTGGATGTTATGCGATCTGAGATGGAATCCATGTACACCAACAAAGTATGGACTTTGGAAGTCGCTCCTGAAGGGGTAAAACCCATCGGGAGCAAGTGGATCTTCAAGAAGAAATTTGGTGTAGATGGAAAATTTGAGACTTTCAAAGCTAGACTTATTGCAAAAGGTTTTCGTCAAAGACCAGGTATCTATTATGATGAAACCTTTTCTCCAGTGGCTATGCTCAAGTCCATCCGGATCCTACTTGCCATTGCTGCATACCATGACTACGAAATCTGGCAGATGGACGTCAAGACTGTTTTTCTAAATGGTGATTTAGAAGAGAGCGTGTATATGACATAGCCAGAGGGTTTCGTAGACAGTGGGAGCATCGGAAAAATGTGCAAGCTGCTTAAATCAATTTACGGATTAAAGTAGACATCACGGAGCTGGAACATCTGTTTTGATGTGGCAGTTAAAGAGTTTGACTTCATAAAAACGTAGATAAAACTTGTATATACAAGAAGGTTGTAGAAAGTAAGGTTGTCTTCCTCGTATTGTACGTGGATGCCATACTCTTGATAGGAAATGATGTCAAGCTCTTCTTATCACAAAAGTTCTCCATAAAAGATCTAGGAGATATCTCTTACATCCTTGGGATTAAGATCTATAGAGATAGATCTAAACGAATGTTGGGATTGTCCCAATCCAGATACATTGACACCATACTAAAGAGATTTAGTATGGAAGATTTTAAGCGTGGTAATTTACCCACTTGCTCAGGAATCATTCTCTCCAAAGAGATGTCTCCCAAGATTGATTTGGAGAGGGTTCGCATGCAAGGGATACCCTATGCTTCGGCAGTCGGGTCTATCATATATGCGATATTATGTACCAGATCGGATGTAGCTTACGCACTTAGTGTGGTAAGCAGGTATCAATCAGATCCTGGGAAGAATCACTGGACAGCTGTGAAGAACATTCTTAAGTACTTGAGAATGACTAAAGAAATGTTCTTGGTATATGGTAACGGTGAACTCCAGGTGGAGTCCTTTACCGATTCGAGCTTTCAGAGTGATAAGGACGACAGTAAGTCGGTCTCGGGTTTTGTCTTTACCCTCAATGGAGGGACGGTATGTTGGAAGAGTTCCAAGCAAGATACCGTGGCAGACTCGACGATGGAGGTTGAATACATCGCTGCCAACGATACCGCCAAAGAGGTTGTCTGGATGAAGAAGTTCATAGCTGAACTTGGTGTGGTTCCATCCCTTGAGCATCCAATACCCTTATATTGTGATAACAATGGAGCTGTGGTTTTGGCCAAGGAACCCTGGTCCCATCAGCGATCCAGACATATTCTTAGGCGGTATCACCTGATCCAGGAGACAGTAGATCGCCAGGAGATCGAGGTCAGCAGAGTTGACACGAAGAACAACACGGCGGATCCACTCATGAAGGCCTTCCCCCAGACGCAATTTGAGAGACTTTTTGGGATGTTGGGTATGCGATACTACTACTGGCCTTAGTACAAATGGAAGATTGTAGTCATATGTATGCCCTAGAGGCCATTATTGTACATGACTGTATATTATAATGGATGCTTAGACATATATGTGTGTGTGTATATATATATATGACTTTCTTGTTCGACATGATAGTATACTATCTGGTTGCTCTTTATCTTAACATGTACACTTATATTATTACGTTTCTTTGATACATGTTGATAAAGCCCTTAGGATGTTAGCTTGACTACCAGGACTATGATGCAGATCATACTAATGGGGTTTGTGTAGTCCGCAAGCATATCCTTTAACTATTCCTAGTCGCGGGAGTATCGAGACAGGGCATCGATATTTCAGAGTAGACTAGTGTGTACGTTTCTTGACCCTGTATGAGGGCGATGGTTGATCCCACATCCATTGGTGTTTGACATCAAAGATTGTACACATGTGCTCATTAGAGAATGTGTACACCGAACAGGACTCGCCGAGAACTCATAGATGGTACTATACCTATCGTCGGATAGCAGTTCTCTGGTGACACTGGTATAGGTTGTCTGTAGACCCAAGATCGTTATAGAGTCTTATGTGGTTCCCACTGTGCTTTGATTTTCTTTCCACCACGGCTCAAAGGAGTCGTGCAAATAGGTGGATTTTGGGTACAGCATGGAGGTAATG
This sequence comes from Agapanthus africanus, assembly GCA_030015575.1. Classification (NCBI taxonomy): domain Eukaryota; kingdom Viridiplantae; phylum Streptophyta; class Magnoliopsida; order Asparagales; family Amaryllidaceae; genus Agapanthus; species Agapanthus africanus. Next base: position 523,621,241 of record CM057337.1, read on the forward strand.
AGCGATAGGAGGGGTTTCGTCTCTCCCGGTATTGGGAGTTGATGTTGCGCTATGCTCGATTGGCTATAACAAGAAGTCCGTGGCCAGGGCTGATGATGAGATTTACTGGTAAGTGTTATCAATAGTGTCTCGAACCGTTATGAGCCACACATTGGCATGACTTATCAAGTTACCGGGGTCTGACGTTTGCCACCGCTAGACTTGATATGCAACATATCAGACGAAGAGACCGGACTGTACGGTAAGTGTTATTTATAGGCTTCATGGGAGTATGGATAAGTCTGCTTGTTGATTTTCTATTCGCTCAATACCTAGGTAGCCGTTATGTCTAGCTAGTACCGCTGACGGTTTATGGGTAACTGATGTGATCATTACCTATTGCTGGCGTATTGCCGAGTTTTTAGAGTCCCACACAGAGGTTTCCTGGCTCAAGCGAAACGAAGTAGGGCACATATGTGATATGTGCGGGACCTTGATTAAATACGTGTATGCGATACCGTATTCTAATTTCGCGATATATAACATCGGTCGGTTATATGTGATATAATCGGGTTATTGAATCAAGTGTTGATTCGATAAATTGATATACATATAAATGATATTAGTCGGTTATATATGATATAGCCGGATTATTGAATCAAGTGTTGATTTAATAATTTGATATATAATTATATATATTTGATATATTAATATATATTAACTAATATTAGCTCACTAAAAAATTTCGTCTCTTGATGTGTATATATATATATATATGATATATATTTATATATGAGGTTAATGGAGGAAAGGTGCCATAGGAGTATTTTTCCTCCTATGGCGTCGGAAAAATACATGCTCTATAATTTTTTTCGACAATCGCCACACCACCTCCATCTTTATCATCTAAGATGTGGATACACCAAATTTCATGTGATTATTCCATTTTTCACCGTTGATTTAGTTAGTGCAAAATTAATGGTTTATCGACAATAGACCTTTTTACATTGCTAATTCAACGATGAAAAAGTGGTGGAATCACATGAAATTTGGTGTATGTACATCTTAGATGATAACGATGATGGTGATGGGTGCCGATCGTCGGAAAAAATTGTGGAGGTTGTATTTTTTCGACGTCATAGGAGGAAATTCCCTTCTATGGTCTCTTTCCTCCATTATTCTCTTTATATATATATGTATTATATATACTATTGTCATGGTGGATGATACATTGAATATAGATATATGGGACTCACACCAAGGATAAAGATAATTAGGGTAATTATTCATTTAGAGTAAAATCAAAATGAGGTGGAAATTAGCATGGCTTAGATGCTTGTGGAAGCATATAGAAGCCTTGACTAATTCCATCAATTTTGTTTTACTCGAGATATTTTATAACCTAACCATTTTATCTTTAGTCATGGTTAAGTCTCTATAAATATCATTTATGATATTTTTTACACACTAGTTCTTCACTAATTCATCTTCTTCCTCTCTTGATTTTCTTGGAGTGAAAAAGAAAAAGAGAAATAAAATTCTAATGTGAGCAAAATTTCTATTTCATCAACCTATTTTCATCTAGCCCATCAGTGTAGGTTGTTTGCTTCACTAATTCCTTAGTTAGTGAAGAGGTAGCTTGAGTTAGAGATTCTTTAAGGTGGAGCATTTTTGGGCTCGAAGATCCTTAAGTAAGCTCGTTCCTTTCGCCAAGTGGAGCCTACGAAGAGTTCTAGGGACTAATACTTGGAGCTTTAGAAGTGGAGGACCGGTCTACAAAGGTTGTATTTCTTTTTCACTTAGTGTAAAGTTTGTTTACTAGCTTATAAACCCTAGTTCTTTAGTTCGATTCTAGGTTTGTATAGCTTAGCTTACTAGATTTTTAAAAATTGTATACTCGATGCATGTTTAAACCTAGTAGTGGTGCTAAGGCATACTTTCAATAAGTTCATTTCAGCGGATGTCGCGTTTTATGAGTCCATTGCTTATTATTTTGAGTCTTATAGTGCTTTAGATCTTAATAAAGTTTTTTCGTTAGATATTGTTCATTTTTAGATCACAACAAAAGCCTACTTCTGATTTACTGCTCTAACTCCTACAATTGTTTCTCCTTCCATCACAGCTGTCTTTTTGACTGTATCCGAAGATATACCACCCTTGGATGTTCCTCAAACTGTGACTAGGGTGTATATTCGACACGTGCATACTATAAAGTCTTAAGTACCTGCACCTATCTGTTAGTGATATATGCCCTATAGGTCATTATTGTATCATACCGGTTTGTATATTACTTAATGGAAGCTTGGGATATACACGGATATAGTAACAGTCTTGCTCGAAATGGTAGTATGCTACCTGATTTGTTTCTACCTCAATATGTGCATGTGTTTCTTTTAGCACATCGCTTATACATTGGTAGAGCCCTTATGATCTTTACTTGGTTACCAGCGTTGTGATGATAGTCACACTAGTGGGGGCTGGGTAGTCTATAAGCACATCCCATACAGGTCCGTAGTCGTAGGATTATCGAGACGGGACATCGATGTTCCAGAGTAGACTAGTGTATACGCTTTTCATCCTAGCAGGGGAGATGGTCTGTCACATAGCCATTAGTACGTCATACTGGAGATAGTATGCATGTGCTCATTGGGTTATGAGTACACTGGACATGACTCGTAGAGAACTGCTGGTGGGTACTATACCTCTCGTCGGGTGGCAGTTCCTAGGTGACATGAATATAGCTTAGTCCGTTGTCTTGATATTGCTATTTCGTCTCGAGTGTGTTGCTACTGTTCTTAGATTACTATCATACCATGGCTCAAAGGAGTCGTGCAAACAGGTAGTAGTTGGGTGTAGTCCCGAAGCACTTGGAGGCAGTGGCGGTTAGATAGGATTCGTTTCTCCCGGTATTGGGGGTTGATATCGCGCTGTGTTCGGAAGGCCATTACACAAAGTTCTTGGCCAAGGCTAGCGAGATTTACTGGTATGTACTCCAGTAGTTTCTTAGGGTGTTTTGAGCTACATTTCGACACGACTTATTGCGCTATTAAGGGTCTGACGATTACTGCCTCCAGGCCCGATATGCGATACTCTTAGACAAATAGACCGGACTGTACGAAGATTGTTACAGATAGGCTCAGTAGGAATTCAGATGAGTTTGCTCATCGGCCTTCTTATCGACAGATACCTGGGTAGCCGTTACGTGCAGCTAGTACCGCTTGCGGCTTATGGTTAAACCCACTGCCATCGTAGTGTCGAGTCTTTAGAGTCCCACACAGAGGGTTTCCCTGCACCGGGCAAAAGATGTAGAGGTCGTATTGTTTTACGGCAGGGCTTCGATCACATACGTATACTTGTGCACGTACGATGTTCGGACGGATAATATTAGTGGGCTTTGGTTTAAGCTGGATCCTAGTATTATATTGATGGATTATTTTCGTCTCTTTGTATTCGTATTCTTCGGAATACGGATACGGGCATGTATATACGGTTGAGGGGTATTCTCGTAATGTACTCGAGAAAGCTTCTAGAAGGGGACACCTCATTAGGGTTTTTATTCTTTTTTGATTAAAGATGAATGAGGTGGAGGAAATGAGGTGGGGGTTTGCATTAATTGAAGCATGGCTCAAAGCATGACTCACCACTTAGATATTTTGAAGCATGCTTGATATTTTGTGAGATATTTATCTCATAGAATATTGTATGCTTCATTATTCTTCTCACTTGAGCCATTCTTTTATTCCAAGCTCTCTCTACACTCTCACTTTCTCAAGTCTCCTTCTTCTTCTAGCCTTTCATGTCACACTAATCCATTTACACTCTCTACATCATCTAGGCCATCTAGTTTAGCGAACTAGGTGCTCTAGTTACTTCGGATTTGAGGTTGGAGTTCGGAATATAGACTCTCGGGTGGATCGTACTCGAGGAGGCTGTCGAGGTTGTCCGATCCGTTTCGATCCTCGAAGCTTGTGGCGAGGAGGACAACAAAGAAGACCCGAAGGATGTATATCGTGAGGTATAACTTCTTATCTTAGTAGTTAACCTTATTCCAAGTTAGCTAGTTAGGGTTTAGCAACGATCTTGGAGTTCAAGTCGGTGTTGCGTGCTTTGAAAAATAGTTTTTGAATATTCCTCCTCCCCGCGAACCCGCGGGGTACGCGACATCGACTTACACTATCATCCCACCGTCTAAGGTCTACGACCGTTTGATTTTGATGTTTTCATTGATTTGAGAAAAGGAACTGAAAGTTGCAAAACTTCTCATCCCATTGCTAATCGTGTGACTAATGAGTTTGTCTCATTGTTATGAAGCATTTATCTCCTTAATTGATTGTCATCCTCTCCTCAAGTCGTTCGAAGCACTGTCATACAAGATGGAGAGTAGGTATGAATGGGGAGCCGTCAGCTCGTAGCAGAATCCTATGAAACACGGACACATACACAACCATGGGACACAACAAGTATGTAAAAAGGAAGACACAGAGACACGATTATATTATTTATTGATATATTTATTTATATATATTAAACAAAATATAGTAAACTATAAGAAGAAATATGTACTAATAGTAATACAACCTTATAAGTATAATAAAATAAAACAAAGGTTATAATTTTATCCAAAACCGTAAGTTGTTTTTTAGCACAAACAAATGCATATATAAGACTAGAAGCAAAAACACATAAGAATATCAATCCATGAGAGTGTAAACAAACAAAATATTAGTTTGAAGGCTTCTATTTTTTTAATGTTATCTCTATTTTTTAATGCTATCCCTCTATAGTTCTATTTATGAGAATAATTTTTAAAGTAACCTGGAAGGAATTTGATCCCATTTCTCTATATTGTGAAGCCTAGGCTGACGATCGACGATGCTTTGTGAGAGAAGATATTAGCGTTGCACTATTGAGAGATAATACAACATTCAGCTTTCCTCCCCATAATTTTCTTATTAATCCTCTTGGATTCTTATTGTTTATCGACTTAATGGCGAGTCCGGATAAGTTCATCGTCAAGTTCTAATATATCGTAAATTCTATTTGTTACAACAAAATGTAATTTATCTTGTTTCATTAGTGACCTAACGATTAGTGATTTGAGATTGGAAGGGGCGAGTGTAAAATAAATAAAGTATAATTCTCCCTCTTAAAGGAGTTTGTACTCCCTTCATCGGAGTTTTCTTCCCCGTCTTTTTTTGGGGGTGGGGGGTCCCTTTCTTTTCTCTAGTAATGATTCTACTGCTGTAAGCTACTACCTTTCTCCAAAAAAGAAAAAGAAAGGAAATGGGAGTCTGCAGTGTTGGATCTTGAACCTCTAAAACTATGAATTATTGATATTCAATCCCAGAAGAACCACCACCAACAATTCTAATACCACGCCTTAATTCAGACTCAATATTTGCATATAAACACCTCTCAATAAACATTAATAATTAACATGAAGTCAACCCTTAGCAGGGAAGACACTTTTGATTGTTACAGAGGCATATACTATGCACATGTATCAATTGAAGTAGAACATGTGTGAACAAAAAAGAATATGTGCTTGATGAGAAAGAGTGATACTCATACCAACTATTTCAAGCAACAGGAAATGTAGCATTATGACAGGATCCCATTTAAATCTTTGGTTGCTATGCCTTATAGCTACCAGAACTGTAGTTCATTAGGTTCTGTTACACGCATTTCTTTTGCACATTCTTGTGGCATTTGCTAGAGACAAGGCACCTGGCCACATTGAGAATCCATAATAAATTGGTCAATTTTTGGAGCTTCTGAATATCTCCATTATTTAGTCTCAAGTAAATGAAGCCAAGAGTAACTTGAAAAACAAATATGATACGGAGATCCACCAATCACATCATGCAATGTGCAATAAGGTCGATACTTTCTCATACTTGTGTGATTGAAATTACTAATATATTGTTTTCTATTTTCCTCTTTTTTTTTTCCAGTGGTTTCATTTTGATTTTCTTATTAGCACATGATTTTGAGAAGTGCCCAAAGTTACTATTCTGTTGCTGCTCATGATGTCCTTCTTTCTTGCATTCAGATGCTACGCAATTTGCATGTGTCATCACTCGGTACTGTTTTATCTCAAGGCATGAATTCAAAGAAGAAACATGAAGTAGGTACATGAAGTGTTCAATGGCCTTCCCCCCCTTCCTTTATCCTTTTACCTCTAGCGGTTTCCCTTTATCACTTGCTCTTTTACAACAGTTTCAGAACATTCTCAAACTTGCTTTATAGAGTTAACCCTTTTCCTTCCTGTGACGCGCTATCATCAAATACTGAAGGGATTGGTTTGCACTGTAACAGGTGGAAATCCTGGCTGCTGTTGTTAATGCTATTGCAAGTAGTGCTGATGCTCATACCATTATTGATGTTGGTTCTGGACAGGTGATAAATTTATATCTTTTTCCACAAATCATGTGTGGGTGTTTGGGGTCTTATATTATTTTGCATTTCCTCATGCTATTGTCCAGATATGTTATGATTTGCCAAATGTTTGGGGAAATGCTTGTTGATCTGGTCTAAGTAGTCTATCTAATATAATTTGTTTGAATGATTTTACCAGGGCTATCTTGCACAAGCATTATCGTTTGAGTATCAACTTCCTGTAATTGCAATAGATGCTTCTCTGCACCATTCAACCGTCACAGCTGCTCGTGCAGGAAGAATTAAGAAGCATTACGCTGCCAAATTGTGTAAATCTGGATATGGTTGTGCTCTTTAATTTAATGTTTTCCTATTTAAAATAGTTTTATTATACAATTGATTTATCAATGCAGAAAATCTACCTCTGAAGGTGCCACAGGTTGTCACTTGTCATGTTCTTTCTAGTGATGCACTCACAGCATTAAGTACTTCACCATATAAAGATAACATCGAACAAGTTGATTCTCTTGGAAGCCCAATGCTAGAAAATAAAGAAAGTTCTTCACCCCAAAACTGTTGTGGGGTATCTTCATTGGTTCTCGCCGGCCTTCATGCTTGTGGAGATCTTTCAGTGAGCATGCTTAGGTTTATTTTAAATTCAACTTTGTATTTGTTTATATATCAATATATGTAGAATTGAATTATGTAAACTTTTACTTACCGTTATCTTTAACTCAGGACCTTTGTTGACTGTGACCAAGTAAAAGCACTAGTTGGCATTGGCTGTTGTTACAACTTGCTATCTGAAGAATTGTTTGGAAATGATACTCGTCAATGTGGTTTTCCAATGAGCAGTGCTGCTAAACTATCAAGCTTAAATCTTGGAAGACATGCTCGTGATCTTGCTTGTCAGGTACACATGATCAAGTACAGATGTTTTGTGATGTGCAATGCTTCATATGCAACGTTTGTCTTATATAGTAATGGAGTCTGTTTAGAAGTCTTAATAGTTTACGGAGAAGCAAATATTTTCTAACTTTTTTCCCATTATGGTTCTTGATAATTTTGATAGAATTCATTTATAAATCTAGCCTTACCGTTTAAAGGTAGAATTCATATTGGTTTAACTCTTCTTTCTTTTTTTTGAAGAAAGAGCTGGCTTAAAAAAGCTCGTCTCTTAACAAATATTATTAAAGAAAAATGTACTACTACATACCAAACAAAAGAATCTCAACTATGGATTCTATAATTCCTAACAACATATCAGCTCAAGAAAGAATGAAAGAAAAGCAGACAGTATAAGAAAAAGAAACACCATGAATGAAAAAAGAATAGAGAGAAGAAATACAAACATAAGAAAAGGAGGAGGAAAAAAATCAGCGTAGACTTTTGTTAACAGCTCCAGAGTGCTTGTGATTCAACATCTTTTGTACTTTGGACCAAAGATTTGTATGATAAGCTGCAGCTTCCTGCTTCTGATGTGGTTACTGAAAATGATTGCATGTAGAAAATCCTTTATACTAACACCCAGGAGTGCTTGGAGCTCAACAGAATCCCTGCTCATCCAAGCAAAATACCTACACTTAAAGTGGCAACCTGTAAGTTCTTAAACCAAAAAATGTGTTGAAAACCTTGTGTAAATCATGTATCATGTACAAGCACTATACAGACAGCAAAGAGAAGCATTCGAAGAAGAAAAGTACCAATGATAGTATTAGTAAACAAAACTCTGATATTGTTCTCCTTTCCATACATATTCTCTTAAGAAAGATAAGGTTTAAATGAAAACTAATACTTCTCTAAATAAAATTGGACAAATAGATCTAAAGCAATCTATGATGTCTCCGGTCATGATGTAAACAAAGAAAAATAATACTTGTATACTTAATTCCACAGGATCATGAAGCTAAAGAATATCTGAGGATGATCTAGGGCTATACAATCTTAGTTATCCAATAATGCTATATCCAATAACATATTTTAACTATTTAAAAAAGCTGCAGTGAGAAAGAATAGAGATAACCCTATCCAATTTTATACTACTATCTACAACTAATACTCTTACAAGCAACTCCAAATCATAAATCCTTGTATTGTTGAAAGAATGCGAGGTTGGTCACACTGTTTCCACCAAATACAATGTTCATAAGTATTTTGTAATTTTCCACTAAATCATATTACTCCCATTTTTCTCAACAGCCGACGGAAAATTATATAGCTTTACATAGTTTTATTTCTCATATTGGTTTAACTCTCAACATGTTAAGATCTCTGTTTCACTCTGGTACAATAGTCATTTTTTTGATTAAAATCAGCTATCTCAACTTTATCGGCCATCTCAGATCAGGATATAGGATTTCGTATCATTTGACTAAACAATTTCTAGTACAAAATTAAATAAATAGTAAATAATACTATAAACAATTTGGCATAATTATAGTAACTAATGATATCTAGAATGCTTTATTAAAATATGATTTAAAAATTACTACATATTTTTTGTCTATTTTATAGTAAGTAATGATGTCGAACATACCAATATCCCATTATAAACCAATTAATAAACCCATTAACCCATTGGTAAACTTAATACTAAAACCTCAATAATCAATTGAACCAATGTAATAAAATAGTGGTATCATAACTCGAGATGGCCATTTTTAATATTGGCATTGGCCATATCGGATCAGGATCAGTCGAGTTTTAAAACCATGGAATTAACTAGTATCTTTAGGGTTTGTAATGGGAATAATTGTTTGCTTAAGTAGTTTTTCCTCAATTTTACACAGAACACCAACTGTTTTGGTTTGCGGAACGAAAACGGGACTGCAGAACACGAAATGCCACTTGCCATGAGATGTGGTATAGGGATTAGGGGTAGTCTTCTTTGATATGTTTATACAAAACAGAGAGCGTAGCTCTGGAACGTGTAATGTTTTTGGATCATTTGAATTTGTATGTATGTACATATGCATACATACTACATACATACGTATATACATATGTATGCATGCATGCATGCATGTTTACACACATATATGTATGTATATATATGTATGTATGCATTTTACACATGTATGTATGTGTGTACATACATACATACATATGCATGTATGTATATCAGTACATGTATGTAGATACATATGTTTGTATCTGTATGCATGTATATACATATGTATGATGCTTCCTATTTAAGTCTCAATTCTTTTGAGTATAATTTAATGCAAACCCAACTTTATTCCCATTTAACTAAAGTTTCGAATGGGTTGGATTGGATTGGTGATTCTTCTAATCCAGAATAACCGTGTTTTCCAATCAGGAACAATCGTTCCAAATCGCAAATGGTTTTCCAATCAGTAACACATGTTATTATTAGAAAGGAAAATCTCAAAATGATGAGCATTTGTACATGTGTGAGAAAACAGCCAGGATTCATGGTTTGAAATGAAGCATAAAAAGCATTTTGAAATCTGTACTATAAACAGTTTTAGTGACTGAACTAAGTTAGAGCAAACAAACATTAGCCAGCGTTCCATTCCTAAGGTTGTTGTATGTTATGCTTATGTCAGAACACTTGGTGGTTGTTATTAATAGCTCGTTCTGATTTCCGCTTTCAATCTGGTCTATATCACCATATTGAAGCATGCCGCATGATAAGCTATGATCAGTGTACAAACAGTTTGATTACTTTCATTCAGATTCCTTAATATGAATTAATACAGTTGGTATTGTTGGAGGGGTCACTTGTTTCTTCCTAATATGCTGTTATAGTAGTAAATTAGGTGTGCTAGGATGGAAACCTCCAACATTGATGACAAATGAAATGATGAAGGCTAGATCAAAATTCTCGTCACCACACATTCTAGAAAGTTCAAAGACGCCACAAGTATAAGAGATCATAAATCATCGAAAGGAATTCAGGAAAACCTTGCAATGTCTGGCTGAATAGATATTGTTCGCTGAAGGGATAGGAAAAGAAAATTACACCAAATAACCATCCCTTGTTATGGTCTTCACTGAAGCTACTGAAGTGGGTGCCATCACTATAACTTTACTAATATCTTGAACACAACAGTGATATTTCATTTAATGAAATGCCGCCTTTAGCAAATAGTGAGATCTAGATACTGATGATATTCACCCTGGTTACACTACTGGATGTTTACTTCCATAGACGTAAGTGGCATAGGTCGGGTCCATATAAACTTTCCTGTGTGTTAATGTCTGTTGGGATGACCTGTTTATGTGGAATTCATCGTCGGTCCAGTTACAAAAAAGTTCTGTATTCTTACTATACACCTAACAGTACTTGGATCCGGTCTCTTTCTGTACGTGGAGGCTGACAGCTTCGATTAGTTATCTTTATCTATTTTTCATTATCTTGCTTCTTAATCATTGGTTAGTTGAGGTTTTTCAGTTTTAACTAAGAAAAAAGATGCCACTAACCTTAGTTTCATATTTAGAGTGCTGAACGATGGAGAAATCTTCCTAAAGATGCTTCCGTACAGAATTTCGATCTACATGCATTTCGTGCTGCCTTTCAAATGGTAAATTCTCTCTTTCCATATCCTTTCATTTTGCATATTTAATTAACTTGTGAATAACGCTGTTTGTTTTATTTGATGTATTTAGTAGAGTTTAAGTTGTAAATCAGCTAGGCATGATGTTTGTCTGTGTCAGCTTACTGTTTTTAACCCTCCATTTTGTACATATGGTTTTCCTTATGGTTCTTTTTTATTTTCTTTTGGTTGATTCTTTCCGTCTGAAATTTCCCATAGTGTGTGTGTGCATGAGAGAGAGAGGCTAGCTCATATCGACAGGATTACCTTAGAGGGAGGATAAGATCATTTTCCAAATGCGAAGCAAATCCTATGAAGATTCTTGCCTTTTGATCTACATTGGGATGTGTGGGAGCAATTAGAAATACAACTCTCATTCTTTCTAATGTTGACATGATTGTTTCTACACATGCAATAGTGGATCTAATGGTGATGCACTCGATAGGATATGTTCTCAATCCTATCGATAGCGAGCATGTGCGTGTTTGCATGCACAAATCCCAATGTGCATCTAATGATTAAAGTTGGCAGGATTTGTTTCCAAATCCTATTGGTAGGGCTCTCTCTCCCCACACACACACAGGCACACACGCTCACATTTTGCATATTTTCTTTTTTATTAGCTGTGCACATTCCATACTGGTGAACTTTCTGAGTGCACTTGTAGAATGCAGTTAAAACATTTAAATTTTATGAGGGGCCATCCAAATTGAAAGCCACAATGTTCCTTTCAGCCTACAAACTAAAAAGCAACACAAGCAGTAAGTGGCCAAAGGTTCTAGTCAGGAAACAAGTGGGTGTGGTCACTACTTGTATTGTGGCTGTAACCACTCCATGATTCATGAGTCACACATTTATGGCACTATTTTATTTTGCATCCGGCAACTCCTGAAAGCAATGTCATCAATGTATATATTTCTGATTAATGAAACTGCATATTTTTCTCATTTGGGATGATACATGCTGGTGGTTTATTGAAATTGAATCTTTGGAAGTTTTCTTTTTCCTCTTTTATGTAGTTCCCTTCAAAATATATTTATACTTGTGCAGGTTCTTAATAAATACTATCCTGGAGTCCTAGCCTCCAGCCCTTCAATTGGCCGACAAGGGAAAGCTTTACGTCGCCAACAATTAAGAAGATCTATTGAGTCTCAGTTGAGTGATGGCGGAAATGACATTCTAGAATCAAATTCCAAGGATGACTTTATGATAGAAGCTAATTTAGCGACCATGAATTCTTCTGAAGCTAAGTTAAAAGGTTGGTACCAACTCCTTCCTTTCTTGAAATTGTTGATAAACTTTTCTTGGATAATAGTAAATAGTGTAACATGCAGGTTCATTATGCAATTTATTTTCGAAGTTTTGATTACTTTTGAATTATTTAATATATTAATTTACATTTTTTAAAATGCTGCAGGCGATCCATGCACAACCTCTTCAAAGTCCAAGTTTCATTGTGATATAGAATGCAAAGAAGCTCAGTCTATCAAAAACTCTGACAAATATGTTCTTTTCAAAGAGTTCAGCGAGCAGGGATTAAGTCGTCTTAGTTTGGGACATCTACAAGATATTGATATGCTAGATATATGGAGGGAAACTGAGCCTTTCTCTGTATGTTAGTTCTGTACTCTTGTTAAGTTATGAGGCAATCATTGTGATAATTGGAATTAGTTAATGCCTATCATTGTAATTGCAAACACGCATCGTAATGAACACTAAAGGTTACAAAATGATAGGGTTTGTTTTCAGTTCTTATCAATTGGTCAGTCGCTTGTTCTTGTTTTTAGAAGTACATCTCAAGCAGTCGTTCAATATAAAGGAAAATGACGTTTATGTCTGTAGTTACAAATCATTGACTTCTTCAGTATTATGTCATCATGGGCTTATGCAGTCTTCCACTGATGGGACATTATCAATTATACAAACCGTTACAGTAAGAACCTCTGTCGGTATGGACATGACTTGAGATTCGACAAAAAGTTCTTGCCTCTTACTAAAATGGTTCTTTTGAACTCTGTGTGTTATTTTCAATTTTTGTAGAGGGGCAAAAAATATTGAATATTTTAATGTTCTATTGATGAGCTTGTTGGGATAGAATTCTATAGATATATTTTCTTGGAACTCTAGCCCATTTTTTCTTTTGCTTATTGCTTATGCACCTCTTCTCTTCATCCATGCAGGAACTTGTGGGTCCCTACTGGTCTCTTCGGGCTGCTCTTGGTCAGCTGGTAGAGACGTATATCCTGCTTGATAGATTATTGTTCCTCCAAGAGAGAGGCAATTCGGTAGAAGCATGTCTATTCCCTATTTTTGATCCTACCATTTCACCGAGGAATATTGCAATAGTTGCTCGTAAAGCTGGTGTAGGTGCATGATTCTGGTAAAGCTCTCCCTGACCAAATTTGGAAATTCTTGCAATTAAGACATCATGTCCCTTGGTGATATGAATTGGTATTATATCTTTATAGTCTACCAGAATCCAAAAAATAGCCTTTAGCATTACATAGTGATCGTATTTCATTATTGGTTTTCTCAGTTTCCAAAGGCTAAACTATCTCATAATTTGGCATCTTTATCTGCTAACTCAAATTTATACCTTAATTAATATCTAACTCTAGATAGCTGTGTACTCGTATTTTTGTTTCTTCTCTCTCAAGCCTCATGATACCTTAGGAATGGAAGATGATCTCAATTAACTGGCACAAAATAATTTATGAATAAGAAAATCTAATGACAAATTCTCAGCTTAATCACTTAATCAAAATTGTTAATAAAATTCTATTAACAGAAATCATTAGCATGAACACTGACCGGTCCTTAGTATAAAAGATACACATGACACAAATCGCAACTCATCTCTACTGATGATGGCATGCTAAGTTGACCGGTTCTTAGTTTCCTTTATCTGTCTCAAGATATTCACTAATTCCTTATATGCAATTTTTTCCTTTCTCTTACACCTATCTTTTTAACAACTTATCAGAGTTTAGAGGAAGGGAACTGTTTACCCTCTTTAGGACCTCTAACGATCGAATCGTGAAAATAAAGGTATAGTTTAAACAAAACAAAGCTCAAAAGCTTGATCAGAAGGTCCGGAGGTTCATGACTTCCGATAAGCGCAAGTACTTACCGTTAATTATACACTATTGTCTTGGGAAATACCTAGACGAGATACCTTATTAGGTTGTTCTAAATCACACCATTTAAAGAAAAGATCACAATTATATGTACTTGCAAGAGAAAATATAAAATGAACATCAGCAAGAGATTTCGTTCATATCATTTTGTTTACAACGTTAAATACAAGTATATTTTTACAAAAACTGATTTTGTGCAAATAAATTTATAAGAGACTTGGTGTATTTTATACAAAAAAGGGAAAACAGTGTCCAAATAGCCATTAAAATCGATTGGGCTTCCTACCATTGGATGGGGATCAAACCATCAGATGGGGCCCACCACCGGGTGGGCACTCAACCATCGGATAGGTCCCACCATCAGGTGGGGGACTCGAGTTACCCAAAATATAGAATTATACACCATTTCATCTTGTTTTAATATGGAGTATTCTTGTTTGTTATCTTTATAGAAATATTAATTTTAAAACAGAGAGTTATTGCTTAAAACTCTTTAGTTTTAGATAGAAATAATGTGTTAGATTATTTCTGTACTTGGTGAAGCATATTTTGTTAAACATGTTCAAAATGTAAGATAACATTTCTACCATTTTCTGAACTTTGTTCATGAAAATTAGAGTATTAGTCTATTTTCATTTTGATGAAATATAGGATATTAGCCCATGTTTCAATTTATGTGAGGAGAATGAAGTTTCCTTCATTTCCTAAGTTAGGTGGAAGTATAGACTTGACACCCATGTTGTGAGTGTCAAAGAAGCATGGGGCTATCCACGTTCTTGGTTGTTCTTATTTGAAAGCTACGGCCGAAGAGGAAGAGATGGTTCTTGTTCATGTAAAGAAAACATATTCGGTAAGAAAGAATGAGAAAGAAGAGAATTTAGAGAAGTCGGAGATTGCTCTCCTATTCCTACTTTTTCTTCGCTCTTGAATTTCTTCTCTCTTGAGTTTTTTCTTTCTGTTATTTATTGTTTTCTTGTGATCTTCCTTTTTGTGTCTAAGAGCGGGTATTTACATATGCTCCTCTTGAACATGGGAGTAGTTCGTTAACCACTCCCTTGAACTTAGGGTGAGGGGGAAGGAAATAACTCCTCACTCACTTGGTCGGGTGCCCTCATTAGGGGCACCAGCCCCCACCCCCCACCATGGTTGGATGAGTCACCTGATAAGGAGGACCCTGATCGGGAGGCACCCGACGGGGCCACGATAGGGGGTGGCTCGGACACCTCCTTTACGCCCTTTTTTACGCATTTCCTTTCTCTTTTGTTTATGCATCTTTTATACTCTTTCAAAAGGGTGACATTTTTCTACTTTCAACAAATACCCCTCCATCAATGAATGCAAGACAACTCATAAAAGTTGTATGCATGAAATTGACGAGTCTTTGCAAATTTCTAGGGAGGACATTTAAAACAGTCAACTTTTTGGGATCAACCAATCCTTTAGGAATACTTATTCTTTGAGGGATGGTAAACTTTTATTAAATTAGCACCGTTCATTGGATGGACATTTTCTTTATATATTTTGACTTATTCTCCTCCTTTCTATAATTCTTGACTGCTACTCTTTCAAACCATGGTTGGATCAAACCCTTCCACCAGCGTGCAAGGAGAAATGCTAGTCCCCCAAATTCAGAGGATAGTTCATCGGATCATGACATAATTCTCATTAGGGAAATTGTCTTCTTTTTTTCATTCGACTGATGCATCCATTGTACATCAATGCTCAGTGCGAGGCTACTCAATGTTCAGTGCGAGGCTACTTTAGCCCAAATAGAGGAACGTATTGGTTCTATTCTTTCTTTGAGTCCCTCTTTGCTTTTGCTTCTCTGTCGCAATCCTCGACGGTTTCCCCGGCCATCTTACTGAAGTCGGTTTTGAGATATTCGACCGTGCTGAAAGTAAATTTTATTTTATTTTTGTAGTAGGTTTAATATTGAACGACTGATAGATTGTTCGGTTGAGCTTCATAAGATGTATTCTAAGCGGACAGTTCTCAGGGCTCTGGCTAGACCAAATGACTCCGGTAGAGATTTAGAGCCGTTTCATCATGAACAAGTGCATCTTGCTATCATGAATGCAATTAGCACCGAATTAAGAAGGCTTGAAGACGTCTTTGTAAACTCAATATTTATGTAGTGCTAGGATGGGTGGTATTGGAGTAAATTATTTCTCGCTTTGTAACGATGATTTATAAATCAATGAACTTTTCATCATCATTTTTGTTATTACTGTTAAGTATACATAAGTGTATGTATATACACACATATATATACATGTACATATATATAAATTTTGCAAACTTGGAGAGGAGTAAAAGGGGGGCACCTGATGGTCGGGTGGCCACCCGACATCGGATGGCCCTTAGTATTGGGTGGCCATCCGATCTCGCTTGTCTTAGATCTAGCGGATCGGGTGCCACGTGGCGCTCATCCACCGAGGCGCCTCCCTAACTCTTCGCTTCCCCTTATTTCAATGCCCATCCGACCGGGACACTTTCGTAATCGCGTTCATAGCGTTATGGTTATGGCATTTCGTGCTCACTTACCATAACGCTATGAACGTACTTAAGAAAGTGTCCCGGTCGACAAATTCATGACGACTATATTTCTGTAGCATGGAAGGATAAAATGGTACCGCCTTCAAGATGCACTCATCTTTGGTACACAAAACCGCATCTTTCCCCAATAGACCCCCTTCTTCCTCTGTTGGTGAAGAAGACTTCTTTCTTTTGCCCCAACCTCGAGACACTTTAGATTACAGTTGTAAAAAGCCTTAAAAAGCTCCGATATAGCCATGTTTTAGTGGAAAGCAACCATTAAGCACTTCGCTTTTGCATAAAACGTTTTGTGTTGCGTTAATGGCTTAAAGCCCCTTTTTGGCTCGCTTTTGCTTGAAAATTCCGCTCAAATATGCTTTTAAGCATTCAAATGAAATATAGTCAATATATTCTTTAAAATTGTAGATTATCATATCAAATGATCAAATAATTAAATCTCATTATTGTCTCTAATCTACAACATTATCTCTTTCATACCTTATATGGATGAAAATTTCTTAAAATTGTTAAATATATTTCTATTATCACATAGAAACTTTATGTCAATAAAATATCTTTGTTGTGTTTATACTATCATGTTTCCAAGAGTTTCTACTAATCGAAAATTCCATACTTATTTTATTTACTATTTAAAAACGTTTTGGTGCTTTTTGCCGCTAAAGCTAAAGTCCTGTCCTTCCGCTTAACACTTTTCATAACATTTGCTTTAGATTGCAACAGAGCCTTGAGAGTGTTTGATATTGATGCCCTAAAGACAATTATTGTAATTGTACAGGACCTATATTGATAGACCATTCTTGCTCGACACGACAATATGCTATATGGTTTGTCTTTATCATTATGTGTTTATATTTTACTAATTATTATGTATCGCTAATACATGTTGATAAATCCCATATGATCTTTGCTTGATTACCAGGATTATGATAGAGATCATACTGGTGGGGCCTGGATAGTCCATAAGCACATGTTTCTAGTCGTAGGAGGATCGACACAGGGTATCGGTACTCCAGAGCAGGCTAGTGTACGTTTCTTGACCCCTACCGGGGCGATGGTTGGGCCCACAGCTATTGGTGTTTGACACCGAGATTATATACAGGTGTTCATTGGAGAATGAGTACATTGAACGAACTCGCCGAGAACTCCTAAGTAGTTTTATACTTATTGCCAGATAGCAGTTTTCTGGTGACGATAGTATATGGTAGTCTCTTAACCTGAGATCACCATAGTGTCTTATGTGTGTTCCTACTATACTTTGATTACTGCCTTACTACGGCTTTAAAGAGTCATGCAAACATGTTTTAGTTGGGTACAGTCCCGAAGCACATGAAGTGTTAGTTATATGTATGCCCTAGAGGCCATTACTGTACATATGATGTATATTGTAGTGGATGCTAGGACGTATATAGGGAGGACTTTCTTGCTCGACATGATAGTATGCTATCTGGTTACACTTTACCTTAACGTGTACACTGACTGTCTCTCTGTTACATGTTGGTAAAGCCCTTAGGATGTGTACTTGACTACCGGGACTATGATGCAGATCATACTAGTGGGGACAGATAGTCTATAAGTACATCCTTCAAAGTCCCTAGTCGTGGGTGTATCGAGACGGGGCATCGATATACCAGAGTAGACTAGCGTATACCTTCTCTACCCATACAGATGGGCGATGGATGATCCCATATCCATTGGTGTTTGACATCAGAGATGATATACGGGTGCTCAGTAGAGACTGGGTACACTGGACGGACTCGCCGAGAACTCCCAGATGGTATTATACCTCACGTCAGATGGCAGTTCTCTGGTGACACTGGTACAGAGTAGTCTGTTGACCCGAGATCGTCATAGAGTCTTGTGTGGTTCCCACTGTGCTTTGATTTCCATCTTACCACGTCCAAGAGGGCGTGCAAAACAGTGGTTTTTGGGTACAGTCCCGAGTCACATGGAGGCAATGAGCGATAGGAGGGGATTCGTCTCTCCCGGTATAGGGGGTTGATGTTGCGCTGTGTTCGATTGGCTATAACAGGAAATTTCTGGCCAGGGTTGCTGAGATTTACTGGTAAGTGTTACCAGTAGTTTCTCGAACAGTTATAGACCTCATATCGACACGACTTATCGAGCTATTGGGGTCTGACGTTTACCACCCCTAGGCGAGATATGCGACATATCAGACGATCAGACCGGACTGTACGGTAGTGTTACTGGTCGGATTCACTGGAGTGTGAGCGGGCTTGCTCGTCGATCTTCAGATCGCTCAATACCCGGGTGGCCGTTACGTTTAGCAGACCGCTTGCGGCTTGTGGGTGTTTGATATGATCATCATCTGCTGCCGGCGTATTGACGAGTCTTTAGAGTCCTACACAGAGGTTTCCTGGCTCAAGCGAAACGAAATAGGAGCGCATATGAGATATGTGCGGGACCGAGAATAATGCGTGTATGTGATACCGTATTCTATTCTCGCGATGAATGTGTCGAATGGTTGTATGCGATATAACCTAGTTATCGAATCAAGGATTGATTCGATAAATCGATACATTGGATATTAGTCGGTTATATGTGATATGACCGGATCGTTAAATCAATTGTTGATTTAATGATTTAATGTATAATTATATATTTGATATATTACTTTGCATTAACTAATATTGGTTCACTTTAAATGGATTTTCTCGCTCGGTTGTGCACATTGTATATTCGATATATTTTCGTGCACTTGATTGTATCATGTTTGATGATACATGTTTAACTATAGTTAAGTGTAATGGATTAAGCCATGGTTAAACTAATGATTAGGGTTTTCTTTTCTTACTTATTTATTTATTTATTTATTTTGAATAGATAAGAAAAGAATGGTTGCTAATTTTGGAGTTTAGTTGAAGCTTTGACTTTGTAACCATTCTTGTCTTCATCTTTAACCCTAACCATTAATC
Source organism: Agapanthus africanus (assembly GCA_030015575.1). Lineage (NCBI taxonomy): Eukaryota > Viridiplantae > Streptophyta > Magnoliopsida > Asparagales > Amaryllidaceae > Agapanthus > Agapanthus africanus. Next base: position 523,640,783 of record CM057337.1, read on the forward strand.
TAACCTTAGTTAATTCTCTACACTTGACCATGGTTCTAATATGATAAGTATTCATTTTCTTTTCCAATTATAATTAACTTATCATATCATTTCTTCTTCTTCTTCCTTGAACTCAAGAAGAAAACCTTTCTTCATCAATGGTGGATTGATGAAACAAGTGAGAAATCCAATTCTAAAGTCTACCCACTTCCTATTTCTTCATCCTCTACCTCTTGCCAAGTAGTAGAGTGTGTTTTCTTCACAAGTTTCTTGACTTGGTGAAGTCGGAGCTTGATTTAGCGATACCTCGACGTAGATCATCTTCGGCATGGACATCGATGACCTAGCCCGTCCATTCTCCGATGAAGCCGACGCTAGAGCCCGGGACTTGTTATGGACAGCGAGGAGACTTCATTGCGGAGCTATGGAGGTGGAGAACCGGATTTACAAAGGTTGTATTTCCGTATTCTCTATAGTTAAGTGTTAACTAGTTAGCTTTTTCGCCTAGACATCTAGCAAACGATCCGTAGTCGGGTCTCTCGGCACCATTTAAATTTGAAATTGGCATGTTCGATGCCTTGTGAGACCTCATTAGGGTGCCTAGGAACCCTACATGAAGGCAGTGAGCGGTCGAGGGGATTCGTCTCTCTTGGTCTAGGGAGTCGATATCGCACAATGCAGAACATGACCATAACCAGAAATCCTTAGCCGAGATGGTTGAGATAAACTGGTAAGTGTTTTCAGTTGTATCTCGCATGGTTATGAGTTCGATATCTGCATGACTTATTGAGCTATTGGGGTCTGAAAAATTCCACCTTTAGGCCCGGTATGCGATATTCTTTGACGAAGAGACCGGAGTGTATGATATTCGTCGCTTATAGGCTTTGTTGGGTTCAGATGAGGTTGCTCGTTGACCTATCTCTTGATCAATACCTTGATAGCTGTTACGTGCAGGTAGTAGCGCTGACGAGCTTGTGGGTTAACCCGTGAGGGGATTGACTATGAAAGTGTTTCAGATTCAATCGGATATGATCCTATTAAATCTACTGCCAGCATATTCTCAGGTCTTCAGAGTCCCATAACGAAAGTGCCTGCCCATGCGAAATGATGATGTGGCGTACGTATGGGGATATGTACGGGAGTTCGATTAAATGCGTGATTTAATCGGACGTACGTTTATACTGGCCAGCTTATTTATAAGTCGGGTTGACTTAATATCCATATATGTGATATGGATCCTAGTATTGTGTATTTGATACACGCTCTCACTCATTAGTATATGGTACTAATGTATTATTATGTATGAGATACATAGTATGTGTTTGTATATGATACATGTTCTCTCCAGTGACACACACACATATATATAGTATTCATTATGTATATGATACATAATAATATGTGTATATGTATATTGATACATATACTATTTCTCTCTCTTAGTATGTATGTTACACATGCTTGTATTCGTATTTGGATACAAGTATTCTCACATAGTGACAGAGATGCATGTGAAGATGGTATGGGCCACCCTTCTTTTTGCATGACAATTCAAAAGGAGAGAGAAAGGGAAGAGAATTATTCTCTATTCAAATTGATTTTAGAAAAAGAGAGAATGATAGTGGTTGCCTATTTTTTTTCTTTATTATTTTTCTTCTCAAGAAATTTTGGAAAAATAGAAACGAAAGAACAAAGAGTAAAGAGAAGGTTTTTTATCCACAATCATCCCTACCTCAATCCGCTAGCAAAGGATGTGAGCTAGTTACTTCATTGAGAATGAAGTTGGAAGCTTGGGTCGGTTTTTTCACGTGGATCATCTTCGGCGAGAAGGTCGACTATCAAGCTTCATCCGAATGCCGATGGAGCGTAGTTAAGGCCTTCCATTAGAGAGTGGACATGCTACAAAGGTTGTAACCCCTCATCCCCTTCTCTTGTTCTTTTTATTTTGCAAATACAAGTAGATGGGTGATCTTATGTGCAATTGGTGCTTTGCCATCAAGAAATTTTGAGTTTGCTTTTGCCGGGTCCGTAATTGTTGCGACCTTTGTGTCGATTGTCCAACATGGTATCAGAGCTGATCATTTACTAGTAGATGCAATTGTTGTTAATGATCCAATAAACACTAAAATTTGCATGGATGCCCTATGTTTTTAACATGCATGATGCACTCTGTTTGTTTTTAACATGCATTTTGAGGTATCTGTTTTTTACAATGCATGATGCATGAATCTCGCTTGTTTGTTTTTTTCTCCCTCCCCCGCGCTATCTTAATTGATTAATTTTCCCCTAACCCTCTAATTTTTTTTTCTCCTCATCCCAAATTGTGCTATGCAACCGAGCCCAATTCTATTCTTGGGCTCGGGTTGGACATGTAAAAAAATTTAAAAAATATTTGGGGGTGTTTGATCGGGGTGTGTGCGTGTCGGATTCGTTTTGGGATTGTTTAGTGTTTATCGAATCAACAAGCAAAATGATTTGATTAAATTGTTTAGTCAAATTATTTTGTACATATAGGATATGTGTCGGTAAACGTCGCCGAATTGATGTGTAATCAATTCGACTAGGTTGTACATTACTCGAATGTGATGTTGGTGTCTTTGGTTCGGTTCGGATTGTCATGAATGAATAGCCCCATATGAATGTGTTGTATGCAAATGTTGTATCTTTATTCATGTATTATATTCAATGTAAATGTATATTCTTTTTCGGGACACGGCCGGGTTAAGACTGTCGCCGTTGAATGCATATTATTTCACTTGTAGTTTATCCGAGGAGGAATGCTTGAGCCATCGGATTTTAGAATGCGCTGGGTAGCCCTTCAAGGAGTTAAGACCGGGTTGCCTCGTTCTAGGATTGGCGGATGGCTCGCCGCGCTCGTAGGGGTATTTGTTTGGCTATGTACGGACTATTCACGCGACCGTAGAATGTTGCGTTTTGTTTGTGGCTCAAACGAAACGCGGGTTTCCTAGGATATCCGAACCATTTCATTTTTCTGTAATGTTTACTGCATGATTGTAATGTGATTATCTCCTTATGATGATGATGTGTATATATATATATAGATAAATAAGTGTTTCTATATGTTTTGCATCCGCGTTAGCCTTACGTTCGTCCTGCCGTAAGTTAAGTAAGTTGAGTAATCTTACGGTGAAGACCCAATGTCCCGTGGCGAATGCAGATTGCATATAAAACATTGTTTTCGTTTTCCATATCATGTTTTTTTTGTGATGGTAGGATGCTAGATAATAATTGTTATTATCTAAATGACGGGACTGCTTTAATATGATTAATACAAAGAAAATAAATCTTAACAGATGTTGTAGGATCTGATTTTCAAAAGAAGTTCATTTTTAAAACCATTTGGTTCCTTCAACGATATCAAGTTCATTACGTTAAGGGTTTTCTTCAAAATCAGCCATCCCTCCGTCATTTCAGATTATTAGAGTACTTAGTATTCGTATTGCGTTTGTTGACAGTGTCAAGGCATAGTGTATGGTAGCCAAGTGATGATTTTCTGCTGCATATGATGCGATTAATTAGGACAGTCGCATAACCGTGTTGACCGTGTCAAGGGCTCTTGCGGGTGAGTTTAAATTAATCACGAAATGATGGGTTGAACTTGACTAGCGACTTATGGTTTGTTGACCGTGTCAAGACCATAAGCCGTTAGAGGTAAAAACCTTATCGAGAGTTTCAAGTGTTGAAATTTGCAATGTGATTGCATACCATTCTACATGATAGTTTAGATCTCGATTCCCACCGTGAGTAATAGTTACTTCTGGGAGATTTTCACTTCACAATTAACTAATTAGGTGTCTAGAAAGGTGTTTATGAGTTTACGCCTCTAAGGAAACGAGATCATTAAATTGGGTCCATGCGAAAGCACGGGGGACGTCTCTCGAAGTACTTACACTGGCCTGGCTGACCGGTTAGCGAATTTGTGGGGCGTAAATGATCCCGGCTAGTTCTCCTTTTAAGGCTTGAAAGAGGATTCGACGAAACAGTGGGAGCTATCCTGTTTAAATAAATTAATAAACTAATCTAATCTTGTAAGAGATCACGCTGAGTGTTTCTTCTCTCTGGCAGCGACCATGTCTGACCTTAAATTACAACTCGTAAAATCAAGTTAACCGAACCTTTTTACAATCATTGGCTTTGGAATGTTATGATTGCCCTAATTCACGACAAAGTCGCATATATCCTTGCCTCTCCTACTTTCTCTTTTCTTACTCTAGAACCTTCTGTATCCGGTACAGAGATCCATATTGCTTAGAAGGCCATCTCATATAGTTACATACGATCTCGGAGAAATTGTTTTAGTCGAGAATGACCACTAGTTCTGGAGAAAGTGAATTGTATATTGATAGAATTCATTTGTCTCTCCACTCCATTTTATCTCAAGTTCGAGAGCTCCCTAAATAAGGAGAATACACCAGTTATGCTTATTGGATAGTGTTCTTCCAATCCCAAGGCTAAAGTTGACATGAATGGAAAGAAGAAAACCAACCAGCGTATGGATGATGTACAGAAGGTAAGTGGAAGAGATTTTAAAAACGGTTGCAAATGAAGGGAAAGGAAATTACTACTGTCTTAAGTCTGGGTAGTGAAATAGGCATTACTGGGAATACCTAGCCACCCCTTGAAGCATTCTGATGCTTCATCCTTCAGTGTGTTTGAAGTTGAAAACTGTTTCTCAATTAACTATGTTTCCTGAGTATTAGATATCGGATTAGAATCCCACATCTGTAACGTGTTACAGATGCTCAGAAGGAGCAGAGTATTGGGAAAGGGTGATTTGATCCTCAAAGTCGGAAATCGGAGCAAATGTTGCTTTCGAGTAAAATTACCTGGTTTTGCCTATCGGCAAACTTTTGGTTTTGAATAACTTATAGGGTTCCTAGGCACTCTAACAAGGTTCTACAAGGCATCAACCATGCCCGATTCAAAAAAATAGCCGTGCCGAACAACCATAACCAAGATCGTATACTAGAGATTATGCGAAAACTAGCAAATTAAACATTTTAACTACAAGTGAAAGGGATTACAACCTTTGTAGATCCGGTCCTTCACTTCTAAAGCTCCGTGTTGACGTCCCTTCGCTGCGATCATCGGGATCCTCACTCTAGCGATGGTTTCTTCGGAGAAATGAGCGGGCTAGGTCGTTGACTTCGAGGTCGAAGATGATCTACGTCGAGGAGACTCAAACTCAAGCTCCATCTTCACTAGGTCAAGAACTTTGTGAAGAGAACACCCTAAACTAAATGGCAAGTAGTAGAGGATGATGAAATAGGAAGTGGGTTTACTTTAGATTTGGATTTCTCACTTTGTTTCTTCACTTGAAATTTTTTCCAGCAAGCTTTCTTCTTCTTGAAGAAGAAGAAGAAGAAGAAAAGAATAAGAATGAATAATCAATTATCACAAAAGAATAATCAAGTGAAGTCTATCATATTGCAATCATGGGTGAGTTTACCTTTATAGAGACTAAACCATAGTTTGAGGTAATGGTTAGGTTAATGAAAATCTTATGCAAAACAAAATTAGTGGACTTTGTCAAAGATGCTTGAAAGCTTCATGAAGCTTCAAGCAAAGACAAAGAAAGCCACCATTTTGTTTTACCAAAATAAATAAAAACCTAAACCATTATCTTAAACATGGTGTAAGTCATACACACACCCAAGTTTACATGTATCATCAATCATGATACAAACTAGTCCACAAACATATATCACATATACAACTTATGCACATCAAGTGAGAAAATCAATCTTAAGTGAACCAATACTAGTTAATGTAAAGTAATATATCAAATATATATAATTATACATTAAATCATTAAATCAACACTTGATTTAACGATCCGGTCATATCGCATATAACCGACTAATATCTAGTGTATCAATGTATCGAATCAACACTTGATTCGGTAACCCGGCTATATCTCATATAACCGTCCGATGATATAAATCGCGAGAATAGAATACAGCATCTCATACTTGTATTATTCTCGGTCCCGCACATATCTCATATGCGCTCCTATTTCGTTTCGCTTGAGCCAGGAAACCTCTGTGTAGGACTCTAAAGACTCGTCAATACGCCGGCAGTAGACGGTGATCATATCAATCGCCCACAAGCCGCAAGCGGTCTGCTAAACGTAACGGCCACCCGGGTATTGAGCGATCAGAAGATCAACGAGCAAGCCTGCTCACACTCCTGCGAATCCAATCAGTAACACTTACCGCACAGTCCGGTCTGTTCGTCTGATATGTCGCATATCTCTCCTAGGGGTGGTAAACGTCAGACCCCAGTAGCTTGATAAGTCATGCCGATGTAAGGTCCACAACAAGCGTGAAACTACTGATAACACTTACCAGTAAATCACTGCAACCCTGGCCAGGGATTTCCAGTTATGGCCAGTTGAGCATAGCGCAACATCAACCCCCAATACCGGGAGAGACGAATCCCCTCCTATCGCTCATTGCCTCCATGTGGATCGGGACTGTACCCAAAAACCACCTGTTTACACGACTCAGTAGAGCCGTGGTAGGGTGGAAATCAAAGCACGGTGGGAGACACACAAGACTCTATGACGATCTCGGGTCAACAGACTAAGCTGTACCAGTGTCACCAGAGAATTGCCATCTGACGTGAGGTATAATACCATCTGGGAGTTCTCGGCGAGTCCGTTCAGTGTACCCAGTCTCCACTGAGCACCCGCATACCATCTCTGATGTCAAACACCAATGGATATGGGATCATCCATCGCCCATCACATGGGTCGAGAAGATATACGCTAGTCTACTCTAGAATATCGATGGGCCGTCTCGATATTCCCACGACTAGGAACATTGAAGGATGTACTCATTGACTACCCAGGCCCCACTAGTATGATCTCCATCATAGTCCTGCAAGTCGAGTACACATCCTAAGGGCTTTATCAACATGTAACAGAGAGACAATAAGTATACATGTTAAGATAAAGAGCAACCAGATAGCGTACTATCATGTCGAGCAAGAAAGTCCTCCCTATATATGTCCCATCATCCACTACATTATACATCTCATGTACAGTAATGGCCTCTAGGGCATACATATAACTAACAATCTCTCACTTGCACTAGGGCCATCTGTAGCAGTGGTTGCAGTATCTCATACTCAACCATCCCATATAAGTCTCTCTCTGGGAAAAAACCTTTGTGAGTGGATCCGCTGTGTTGTCCTCTGAGTCTACTCTCCTAACCTCGATCACCCTGGAGATCAACTATCTCCTTGATCAGGTGATGCTGCCTCAGAATATGTCTGGGTCACTGATGGGACCGGGGTTTCTGGGCCAAAGCCACACTTCCATTGTCACACAATGGTAGGAACCTAGTTCATCTCATGAACTAATATACACCCAAACTTCCTCTTTGGTAGTATCTTTGATAGCGATGTCACCGGCCTTTATCGTCTAGTTTGCCACGGTATCTCGCTTAGAACTCTTCCAATATACCGTCCCTCCACTGAGGGTAAAGACAATGCCTGCGACTGACATTCAGTCGTCCTTGTCACCCTGGAACCTGTCCAGTGATTCTCCCCAGGATCGATTGATACCATCTCACTACACCTAGTGAGAATCCTAATATCCATTTAGATCTATCTCATAGATCCAAAACCCAGGATTTAGGAGGTATCATCTTTATCCTATTTGGAGAATCCTTGTGATAAGAGGAGATTGACCGTGCGTAGCATAGGAAACTCTTTTTCTATCAAGAGTATGTTGTCCACGTACAATACGAGGATGGCCACCTTACTCTCTACTACCTTTTTGTATGTACAAGGTTCATCTACTATTTTGATGAAGTCAAACTCTTTGACTACCACATCAAAACAAATATTCCAACTCCGTGATGCATGCTTTATTCTGTAAAGCAACTTGCACACGTTTCCGCTGCTCCCACTGTTTACGAAGCCCTCTGGCTGTGTACTTATAGACGTTCTCTTCTAAATCAGTATTTAGAAAAATAGTCATGACACCCAACCACCAGATATCGTAGTCATGGTTACGTAGCAATGGCAAGTAGGATCCGAATGGACTTAAGCACAGCCACTGGAAAAGGTTTCATCATTATCCACGCCTGGTCGATGACGAAAACCTTTAACAAGTCTAGTTTTGAAAGTCTCAACTTTTCCATCTATACCAAGTAATCTTCTCAAGATATACTTGCTCGTGATGGGGATTTAACCCTTCAGATTTAGCATCCAAAGTCCATACTTTGTTGGTGTACATGGATTCCATCTCAGATCGCTAAGCATCCAGCCATTCTTACAGAGTCCCCACTCTTGATGGCCTGCTCGAAACTAGTTGGGTCATCATCTCATGATGCAATCCTTGCTCCCACTGTCATCGAGAAACCGAAGTATCTCTCAGGCGGATGAGGAACCCTACTAGATCGGCGGAGAGGCTGAGGTTTGTCAGAATCTATTGAATCCTTTGGTTCTACCAAATCATCTGCTATAGTTTGTATAGCTGGAACTCCTTCCAGTTCTACCTTATGACCACTAATTTCTTCATAAGAAATTCCCTTTCACAAAGGTGGTATGTTGAGAAACAAAACATATTTTGTTCCTCTGTTAGGTAGAAGATATTCTCTTGCGAATACTTGGGATATCCAACAAACTTCTACAGAACTGACTTTGCCTCGAGCTTGTCCGGATTTTGCTTTTAGACATAGGCCGGACAACCCCAAATCTTAACAAACTTAAGATATGGGCTCTTCTTATTCCATATCACATATGAAGTGGTAGGCAATGGATTTGATTGGAACCCTATTCAATAGGTATGGAGCTTCTCAAGTGCATAGCTCCCTAAAAGGAAAAAGGAAACTCAGTAGTACTCATCATAGAGCGCACCATATCAAATAGGGTGTGATTGCTCCGCCCCGATACACCGACGTGCTGTGGTGTATACGGAGGAGTAATGCTGAGAGAGAATCTCATTCTCTTTTAGAATAGTCCAGGAATCCCGTGCTCAAGTATTCTCCTCCCTGATCACATCAAAGGACATAATACTTATACCCGTTTTTGGTTTTCTACTTCTAATTTACATTCTGTGAATATCTCAAAAGGTTCGGACTTGTGTTTCAACAGGAACATATGTCTGAATCTAGAGAGATCATCGGTGAATGTAATGAAGTATAAGGAACCGGTCCTGGCATATGTAGACTGGGGACCTTCATACATCACTATGTATCAGTCCCAAGAGTTCACTAACTCTTTCTCTGTTTCCAGTAAACGGAGCTGTGGTCATCTTATCTTTGTGACATGACTGGCAAGTTTCATAAGATGTAAATTTAAACTGATTTAAATATGCATCTAAATGTAACTTAGCTAGTCGGGTCGCATTGATATGACCTAGTCTACAATGCCTCAAGAAGAATTCGTTCATTTCTGAACTCTTCCTCTCGTGCGTGTTCTGTATACTAAGAACTGTAGTTTGATTTAGAACGTCAATACTTTTAGATAACGTGCCTGAACCGATCAACTTTTGATATAGGAAATGTTCAAAACATTATCCAACAATACAAAATTATATCCTTCTTTACTAATAAAGAGACTGATATGATGTTGTATATCAGGTTCGGTATCTAATAACATTCGTTCAGAATTAATGTATTCTGGTAATACAGGGTGATGGTGACCAACAGACTTGGCTGTAACACTTGCACCGTTTACTGACTCATGAAACTTATCACCCGTTCTCAGTTCTCTATGTTTCTGTATCCCATGTAACAGATTACATATGCGGGATCCTGATCCGGTATCTAATACCCAGGACGCAGATGATACAGAGAAACAGTTCTTTGTAATGAACACACCCGAAGAAGATGCATCATTATGCACTTTTTTCGTTTGGGTGGCACGGGAATCCTGGTATTCCCCTAATTCCTGCTCTGTCTTATAACAATTATAAGTTGGAGCGGGACCAACGTTCCCCAGCTCAGTATAACAAGTGGGTTCAGTCAATACATCCATATTATTATCTTGATTAAGGCGTGACATGGTCGCTACCTGGAGAGAGAGAAAAAAAACTCTGCGTGCGCTCTTGCAAGATTAGATTGGTTATATATTTTATGTAATCAGGATAGCTCCTACTGTTTTTATCAAATCCTCCTTCAAACCCTAAAAGGAAAGACCAGCCGGGATTAATTACACTCTACAAGTTCGCCAATCTTTCAGCCAGGCCAGTGCCGGTACTTTGAGGGAGGTTCCCCTTGCTTTCGCACGGACCTAATTAAAATAAACCTCGTTTTCCCGGGGGCGTAACCCCGTTGACACCTTTCTAGACACCTACTTGATCGGCTAATTGTAAAGTGCAAAACTCTCCCAGGAGTAACAATTACTCGCAGTGGGTATCAGGATCCAACTATCTCATAGAAGGTATGCAATCTCATTGCAAATTTCAACACTTGAAACTCCCGATAAAGGTTTTTACCCCTAGCACTTATGACCTTAACTATGGTCAACAAATCATAAGTACTAGTCAAGTTCTACCCGTCATTTCGTGATTAATTAGACCCATCCACATGACCTTTAACTAAGGTCAACAAAGTCACGTGACTGTCCTAACTAATCGCATCATATGCAGTGTAGGAAGATATCACTTAGCTACCGTACACTGTGCCTTGACTATGGTCAACAAACACAGCACGAATACTAAGTACTCTACTTCCTAAAATGACGGAGGGTTGCGGATGGTTTTTAAGAAACCTTTAACGCTTTGAACCTGATCTCGTTGCAGAATCAAATGGTTTTAAATGGAGTGTTTTTGAGGCTTTTGCTAGTTTCGCTAAAGAGGTCACTCCCGGTGAAGGGATCTTGGCTCTTTCCTCGTCGAATGAGGTGCAGGATATTCACAATACCACTATGCAAAGCAAGAACTAGAAAAGCAGTCAAAAGACAAATCGAAGGTTGTAGCATCTGCTAGTTATTGCTAAAGAGGTCACTCCCGGTGAAGGGATCTCGGCTTTTTCCTTATCGAATAAGGTGCTGATGTTCTACAAGGAACACCGTTATGGTGCTGGATGTTCTACAAGGAACACCGCTATGCAAAGCAACAACTAGAGCTACCTGATTTTTGAAATTCGATTCCACAACATCATTTTAGGTTTATTTTCTTTCATTAATCTCATTGATGAATGTCCCATCATTTAAGTCCACCTAAACATCACAAATAAATACAACGTATACTTATGCCATCCGCATTCACCTCGATGTCCCGTCATGCACCGTTAGGTTAGGTAACTAACGGCATAGCGGGGCATGGCTAGTGCGGGTGTAAAACATAAGCAACGTCTATATAATATATCATATATACTATATACAATATCTATCTGAACATATCACATGATCACATCACGGATAACGCAGCAGAAAACAACATATGAAATATTGGATATACTAGGACGTCCGTATTTTATTTTGAGCCCCTATAAAACACGGATTCCACGGTCATGATGAATAGTCAATCCCACACCCCTAGACCCCTACGAGAGCGGCAAGCAACCCTACCAATTCTAGAGTTAGGAGACCCGGACTCGACTCCTCGAGATGGTCTCCCACTGGACCCTAGAACCCGGTTACTTGTGCTCCCCTCCTTGGGTCTATCCTAATGCGGAAAAGTAAATAATATACAATGGTGACATCATCCTCAGCCCGGAAGTGCCCCAATAAAAGAATATTACATACAATGAATTTTACATGAATGAAAAAGAAAAACTCTCATCTCACATAAAAAACCCCGGCTATTCAAACACGACGATCCAATATAACATATCCAGCAACACATAACATCACATGTCATCAACGTAAGTAAATATGCCCATCCCAATTGTCGTTGACATATAGCAACGAAACCGGCGATATCACATATTCCACTTGCGGTCGCAGAAAAGAAAGTGTAAAACTACAACAGTTGGAATCCGCAACCTCCTTAGACATCGCATGCCTAACAATTATAAACCCCGCATTTTAGTCTCTATATCGAAAACACTTTTCAATATCTAGTCGGGCAATTCAACAAGATTCCCGACATCCTGATCGAATGCTCGTCGCAAACTTTAGTAGACGGCCGCACCCCCGGATGTCGTCGACGAAGTGCACTAAGGCGGAACACCGCTGCCGCGAGCACCCGAACGGATGCTTTTGGCGATGGGGTTCTCCTACAGTCACTTGGTCGGGGTATGGGGCGTGGCTGTCTATTAAGTTTACCGGCGAGTATCCGCGTACGCTACGTGATTGCGACGGATTTTTGATCACATCAAAATTCCATGGCAACCGATCATTTGAGACCGAAGTGCTAGATTTATAACATTCATATTAATTATCTCATAACTACATGTGGATTCCAAATATTGTATCACATTCCAGATAAATAGACAATGTTAAACTTTCCGATCGAATAAACAAACACCCAAGTTTTCCCAAATAGCTCAACACTTGAGGGGAGTTTAAAAACATCCATTTCATGCCACAGTACCAACAGTCCAGCCGTAGAAGGGTCAAGCCAACGCCTCACATGTGGCACGCCGTACTGCCCCAAACCCTAAGGTTCAAAAGGCAGTTCAAGACGGTCACATAATCGAGTTAAGGTTTGTTGTCTTCTAGAGAGTCCATCGCGTTACTTGCACGATTTAGAACGTTCTTAAACTACGGAAAAATCCAACACTTGGAAATTTTCCGGGTCGGGAAAAAGTGAGTTATTGATATCCGGTCGAACTTTTTAACACGTTCTAAAATTACCCGGACAAAATAAACAAAGTTAAATAATCCGATCGAATCATCGAGTCCCCAATACAACCCAGAAAACTCAACTCTTGAGTATAAATTAAAAATTCCCAGAAAACACAGGAATTACAGACGGACATTACTGTGCAAACCACGTGCCATGATTCACCTTTTTGGCCGCGGAACCGCCGCGCAAGCCAGGTACGGCCGCGGTTCCGTGGCGCTTTGAGGGAATTAGGAGCACGTGCTGCACAGTAATTCCTAGAAAACCCTGTTGATTTTTTTGAGTATTTTTAATTCACAAAAAATCATAATTTCAGAAAATTTCCAGAGAAGGGTATTATCGGGGTTATCCGGGTTCGATCGGACTTCTAACTTCGTCTAGACTTCGCGTAAAGCTCTAGCTTGGCTCTGATACCACTGTAGGGTTCCTAGGCACTCTAACAAGGTTCCACAAGGCATCAACCATGCCCGATTCAAAATAATAGCCGTGCCGAACAACCCTAACGAAGATCGTATACTAGAGATTATGCGAAAACTAGCAAGTTAAACATTTTAACTACAAGTGAAAGGGATTACAACTTTTGTAGATCCGGTCCTTCATTTCTAAAGCTCCGTGTTGACGTCCCTTCGCTGCGATCATCGGGATCCCGGACTCTAGCGATGGTTTCTTCGGAGAAATGAGCGGGCTAGGTCGTTGACTTCGAGGCCGAAGATGATCTACGTCGAGAAGACTCAAACTCAAGCTCCATCTTCACTAGGTCAAGAACTTTGTGAAGAGAACACCCTAAACTAAATGGCAAGTAGTAGAGGATGATGAAATAGGAAGTGGGTTTACTTTAGATTTGGATTTCTCACTTTGTTTCTTCACTTGAAAATTTTTCCAGCAAGCTTTCTTCTTCTTGAAGAAGAAGAAGAAGAAGAAGAAGAAAAGAATAAGAATGAATAATCAATTATCACAAAAGAATAATCAAGTGAAGTCTATCATATTGCAACCATGGGTGAGTTTACCTTTGTAGAGACTAAACCATAGTTTGAGGTAATGGTTAGGTTAATGGAAATCTTATGCAAAACAAAATTAGTGGACTTTGTCAAAGATGCTTGAAAGCTTCATGAAGCTTCAAGCAAAGACAAAGAAAGCCACCATTTTGTTTTACCAAAATAAATAAAAACCTAAACCATTATCTTAAACATGGTGTAAGTCATACACACACCCAAGTTTGCATGTATCATCAATCATGATACAAACTAGTCCACAAAAATATATCACATATACAACTTGTGCACATCAAGTGAGAAAATCAATCTTAAGTGAACCAATACTAGTTAATGTAAAGTAATATTCAAATATATATAATTATACATTAAATCATTAAATCAACACTTGATTTAACGATCCGGTCATATCGCATATAACCGACTAATATCTAGTGTATCAATGTATCGAATCAACACTTGATTCGGTAACCCGGCTATATCTCATATAACTGTCCAATGATACAAATCGCGAGAATAGAATACAGCATCTCATACTGGTATTATTCTCGGTCCCGCACATATCTCATATGCGCTCCTATTTCGTTTCGCTTGAGCCAGGAAACCTCTGTGTAGGACTCTAAAGACTCGTCAATACGCCGGCAGTAGACGGTGATCATATCAATCGCCCACAAGCCGCAAGCGGTCTGCTAAACGTAACGGCCACCCGGGTATTGAGCGATCAGAAGATCAACGAGCAAGCCTGCTCACACTCCTGCGAATCCAATCAGTAACACTTACCGCACAGTCCGGTCTGTTCGTCTGATATGTCGCATATCTCTCCTAGGGATGGTAAACGTCAGACCCCAGTAGCTTGATAAGTCATGCCGATGTAAGGTCCACAACAAGCGTGAAACTACTGATAACACTTACCAGTAAATCACTGCAACTCTGGCCAGGGATTTCCAGTTATGGCCAGTCGAGCATAGCGCAACATCAACCCCCAATACCGGGAGAGACGAATCCCCTCCTATCGCTCATTGCCTCCATGTGAATCGATACTGTACCCAAAAACCACCTGTTTTCACGACTCAGTAGAGCCGTGGTATGGTGGAAATCAAAGCACAGTGGGAGACACACAAGACTCTATGACGATCTCGGGTCAACAGACTAAGCCGTACCAGTGTCACCAGAGAACTGCCATCTGACGTGAGGTATAATACCATCTGGGAGTTCTCGGCGAGTCCGTTCAGTGTACCCAGTCTCCACTGAGCACCCGCATACCATCTCTGATGTCAAACACCAATGGATATGGGATCATCCATCGCCCATCACATGGGTCGAGAAGATATACGCTAGTCTACTCTGGAATATCGATGCCCCGTCTCGATATTCCCACGACTAAGAACATTGAAGGATGTACTCATTGACTACCCAGGCCCCACTAGTATGATCTCCATCATAGTCCTGCAAGTCGAGTACACATCCTAAGGGCTTTATCAACATGTAACAGAGAGACAATAAGTATACATGTTAAGATAAAGAGCAACCAGATAGCGTACTATCATGTCGAGCAAGAAAGTCCTCCCTATATATGTCCCATCATCCACTACATTATACATCTCATGTACAGTAATGGCCTCTAGGGCATACATATAACTAACATAACTATTATTATGCACCAACTTTACTTTTAAAATGAAAATCCGTCTCATTATTTGATAAAGGAAGGATATTCGAATTTTGAAAATTATGCTATTAACATTTACCTTGATCAAATGTTGATTGGATAAGGTGCATAAAATAACGATATAGATATTCTTAACCAAAATACAGTTCTCAATTTGCAACACACGGAGTAAGAGTTAGTAAACTCTTGGGACTTATACATAGTGATGTATATGGTCCGATGTCTATACGGATAAGGGGTTGGTATTCATATTTCATTCCGTTTACCTATGAATACTCTAGTTTTGGTCGCTCGTTCTTGTTGAAACGCAAAGTCCGAAGCTATTGAGAATTTCGTACAGTATAAGAATGAAATATAGAACCAGAGACGGCAGAAGTTTCACTATTCATCGGTGTGATCGAGGATGTGAATACTTAATCTCGATATTCCGTAGTTGACCTTTTCATTTATGGGTATGCACCGGAAATAACTGTGTACTAATTGAATAAGGTTCTATCTAAATCCGTGCCTGAGATTCTATATGTGATATAGAATTGAGACCATGTCTTAAGCGTGTTGTTCGGCTTACATTGAAAGCAGAATCCGGACATACTCAAGGCGCGTTTATTTAACGAGCAGTTTGTGGGTTATCCCAAGCTTTAGCAAGGGTTATCCCAAGCTTTAAATTCTACCATTTTCAAGATAAAAAATTGCTTTGTTCTTGACACTCCACATTTTTAGAAAAGGAATTTCTTGCAAAAGAAATTAGTAGGAATATGGTAGAACTGGAAAAGATTCTAGAACCACAAACTGTTACTGAAAATTTAGTAGAACCTGATGACTCAATTATCCCCGACAAACCTTAGGCACTCTGCAGACTTAGTAGGTGACCTAGCCACATGAAAGATACTACGGTTTCCTCGTAGACGGTGACATGGAGGTTTGCATCATGTGATGATGAATCTACTAGTTGTCAGCAGACCATAGGGAGCAGTGACTTTCGACTGATGGCTGGATGCCAAGATATCCGAATTGGACTTTATGCACTCCGACAAAGTATGGACCTTGTTGGATGCTCCAGAAAAGGTAACACCCATTAGGAGCAAGTAGATCTTCCGAAAGAAGATCAGAGCAGATGGAAAGGTAGTTACCTAATAAAGTTGGACTTGTAGGAAAAAGGTTTTCGTCAATTACCTGGTGTGGATTGTGATGAAACTTTTTCTCCAGTGTCTATACTGAAGTTCATTCGGATGGCACGTGTCATTACTGCTTTTCTTGACTATGAGATATGCATGGCAGGTGGAAGTCAATAATGCCTTTCTAAATGAGAATTTAGAAGTGAGCGTACATATAACTTTGGCAGAAGGCTTTTGTAGTCAATGGAAGCAGCGGAACGATGTGCATGTAGCTTAAGTCGATTTATGGACTAAAGCAGGTATCGTGGAGATGGATCATCTATTTTGATGACAAAGTGTTTGATTTCATTAAAATAATAGATGAATTTTGTATTTATAACAAGAATATAGAGAGTATTGTCGTATTCCTCATAATGTATATGGACGGCATCCTCCTAATAGGAATTGATATTCCTATGCCACGATTCGGTCAAACTATAGATGTCACATTTGTTTCTCCATATAGGATCTGGGCAGTATATCAATTGATCTGGGGACTAGGTCTATAAAGATAGATCTAGAAAGATGTTAGGATTGTCCCAATCCGGGTACTCTGATACCATTCTAAAGCGGTTTAGAATGGACGACTCTTAATGTGGTAGTGTACTCGCATATTATGTAAAGAGACGTCTTCCGGACCGATGAGGAGAGTGACTCGCGTGAATGAAATTTTATGTGTTTCGGCAGTAGAATAATCACGCGATGTTAGTACCAGATCAGATATAGATTTTGCATTTATGTGGTAAGCAGATATTGGTCCAATCCTGAAGAAACAAAGGATAGAGTTAAGAACATATGAGGATATTCTTGGTGTATGGTAATGGCAGCCTCTAAATGGAGGCGGTTACCGATTCAAGCTTTCCAAGATGACGTAGATTACAGAGAGTCTGTCACGAATATAAGTTTATTCTCTTTGGAGGAGCAGTATATTGGAAGGTTCCAAGCAGGATACTGAGGTAGACATGTCGCTGGATGCGGAGTATGACTCCGTGGATGATACGGCCTAAGAAGCTATTTGGATAAATAAGTTCATTTATGAACCTGGTTCCCTCAGATATCCGGATTGGTTGATCTCCGCGAGATTGAGATAAAGAGAGAAGTTAGAAATATTGTAGCGGATCCACTCACTGTGGTTGTTTCTCAAATACGGTTTGCAAAACTGTTATTAGAGAAGTTGAGTATATGATATCGCAATAATTGGCCTTAAATGCAAGTGAGAGATTGTTGGATATAGGTGTCCTGAAGGCAGTTATTGTAATTGTACATGACCTATATGGATAGAACATTCTTGCTCGATATGATGGTATGCTATCTGGTTTGTCTTTATCATCATGTGTATGTTTTACTAGTTATTACATATCGCTAATACATGTTGATAAAGCCCATATGATATTTGCTTGACTACCAGGATCATGATAGAGATCATACCAGTGGGACCCGAGTAGTCCATAAGCATATTCTTAAATGTTCTTAGTCATGCGAGTATCAAGACAGGGCATCGTTACTTCAGAGTAGACTAGTGTATACGTTTCTTGACCCCGACCGGGGCGATGGCTGGTCCCACAGCTATTGGTGTTTGACACCGAGATTGTATACATATGCTTATTGGAGAATGAGTACACTGAATGGACTCGCCAAGAACTCCTAGATGGTATTATACCTACCATCAGATATCAATTTTCTGGTGACGATAGTACATGGTAGTCTTTTGACCTGAGATCGCCATAGTTTCTTGTGTATGTTCCTACTATACTTTGATTACTACACTATTACAGCTTTAAAGAGTCGTGCAAACAAGTTTTAGTTGTGTATAGTCCCGAAGCACATTAAAGCAGTTAGCGGTTGAGGGGATTCGTCTTTCCCGGTATAGAGAGTCAATATCGCAGTGCAGGACATGACCATAACCAAAATTCCTCTGCCGGGGTGGTTGAGATAAACTGGTAAGTGTTATCATCTGTATCTCATATGGTTATGAGTTCGATATCTGCATGACTTATTGGGCTATTAGGGGTCTAACAAATTCCACCCCCAGGCCCGGTATGCAATACTCTTTGACGAAGAAACCTGACTGTATGGTATTCGTCGCTTATAGGTTTTGTTGGGTTCGGATGGGTTTGCTCGTCGACCTAAATCTTGATCAATAGTTGTGTAGCCGTTACGTGCAGCCAGGACTGCCAACGAGCTTGTGGGTTAACCCGTGAGGGGATTGAATCTAAAAGTGTGTCAGATTCAATCGGATATGATCCTGTTTAACCTACCGACAACGTATTATCAGGTCTTTAGAGTCCCACAACGAAAGTGTCTGTCCAGACGAAATGATAATGTGGCGTACATATGAGGATACGTGCGGGAGTTCGATTTAATGCGTTATTTAATCGGACGTACGTTTATACTAGCCGGTTTATTTATAAGCCGGGTTATTAAGTCAAGTGTTGACGCAATATCTATATATGTGATATGGATCCTAGTATTATGTATTTGATACTCTCTCACATTAGTATATGATACTAACGTATTATTATGTATGGGATACATAGTATGTGTTTGTATATGATACACGTTCTCTTTCTTGATATATATATATTCATTATGTATATGATACATAATAATATGTG
This sequence comes from Agapanthus africanus, assembly GCA_030015575.1. Taxonomy (NCBI): domain Eukaryota; kingdom Viridiplantae; phylum Streptophyta; class Magnoliopsida; order Asparagales; family Amaryllidaceae; genus Agapanthus; species Agapanthus africanus. Next base: position 523,659,958 of record CM057337.1, read on the forward strand.
TATATGTATATTGATACATATACTATTACCCTCTCGCTCTAGCATGTATGTTACACATGCTTATATTTGTATTTGGATACAAATATTATTGTCACATAGTGACAAAGAGATCCATGTGAAGATGGTAGGGGCCACCTTTCCCTTCGCATGACAACTCAAAAGGAAAGAGAAAGGGAAGGGAAGAGAATTATTCCCTTTTCAAATAGATTTTAGAAAAAGAGAATGAGAGTGGCTGCCTATACTTTTTCTTCATTATTTTTCTTCTCTAGAAATTTTGGAGAAATAGAAAAAGAAAGAATAAAGAGTAATAAGAGGGGTTTTATCCACAATCATCCCTATCTCAACCCGCTAGCAAAGGATGTGAGCTACTTCATTGAGAATGAAGTTGGAGTCTTGGGTCGGTTCTTTCACGTGGATCATCTTCAACGAGATGGTCGGCCACTAAGCTTCATCCGGATGCCGATGGAGCATAGTTAGGGTCTTCCGCTAGAGAGCGAACACGTTACAAAAGTTGTAGCCCCTCATCCCTTCTCATGTTCTCTTTACTTTTGCATATTACAAGTAGATGAGTGATCTTGTGTGCAATTGGTGCTTTGCCCTCTAGTAATTTTTGTTGTGCTTCTGCTGGGTCCGCAATTGTTGCAACCGACCCTTGCCCCTATTACCCAACAGGGAGAAGTTGTTGACCCTTCTTTCGGAAAGGGACGTTTAGCACTCATAAAACCTTTAGTGAAATTGATTTTCTTAGAGTTTAGGAAATAATTGATCCAGTTCTGAAAGGTAACTGTCACGACCTGAAAGTGGCACGTGATCGGCATTTAGATCTCGTGATGTCTAAAGATGTCGACGCGATCCAAGTAAGCCAAAACCCGGAATCTAAACCTTTTTAAAAATAGTGGAGGTGAAGTTTTAGAAAGAGTTATTAAATGGGATCGAATATCTTTTAAAGTGCAAATAAGTTTGCTTGAAAATGTCTATGGCGTTTGAAAATCGGGCAGCACCTCCTTTGTATATTTTGAGTAAAACCACGTACAAAACATAATATATAAAGCATCCCCAATGGGAGCTAGCTTCTACGTCCAAACGGCGGAGCAACTACGCTGACAATATACGACGCCCAAAGCGAAACAAGAAAAAATAATATAAAGTCGACTCCAAACGAGTGCAATGCTCAAAACACATAACATCACTTCTAAGTCCACAATTATACAAATAATGGCCGATGGAGTTTTTTTTAACTAGATCCAAAAGAATATACATATCAATGTGGTTACGATCCAACATGTAACCCACCTACCAAACCAATCGCGGAAGTAAGAAGTGTGACGGCAAGCCGCTAATGATCCGAGCGGTCATTCCTGCAAGAAACTGGGGCACAACATGGGTGAGTTGCAAACTTAGTGAATAAAAGTATATTGCAAGGTAGAAATCGAAATGCATAACGATTTACCTAGGTCATAAAGTATAGTACTATTATATCTTGTACTAATATATGTATAATGCATAAATATTATAAGCACATCAATATCGATCGCGTAAACATGGAAATATATCTCATATTCATATAGGATGCATCCATGTATAAGCCTATAAAGTAGCCGAAATGATGTATGTAAAACCTTTTCAAAATAGCAGTATGATACGTATATCGTGGCGCAAGTAGCAGACATAGTTTTATGAGGTATTATATGCGTTTTGTTTAAAATATACGTCTCGCTTTTTAGAAATGAGTTTTAAGAGGTTTTCAGTTTTAAAAGTTTCCTGTGTTGTCCTAAACACGTCAAAATAATGATACTATAGGTCGTTTGGAAATCACTTTATGTGCATCAATATGTGATAGTATTCAGGTACTGTCTCATGGATCAATCCTGTTCGGCTACTATATGGTATAATCCATAACAACGCATGTCGACGAATCGCGCAAACATCAACATATGAGTGTCCCGTATCGACACTCTAAATCTCACGAGTGTCCATCATCGGCATTCAAACTCATCATTTATCGAGTGATCATCACCGACACTAAAAATCATCATAAATCTCGTGTCTATCACTGACACGTAAATCCAGATGTCATAAGCATCGTCTCGTTAGACCGGTCTTTTCTCGATATCAATAGCCTCGGTCGGTATCTCCTATATATCCGCCGCGCTCTATCTTTTCGGTATTGATCCACCGAGTAGGCTCCTCGTACCTCCCTACGTCTTCCTGCCCCTCGGAGTCGTACCGGGTCCACCATGTACCCGTAATCGGTTAACCCCTCTCTCGATTCGGATATCTCACCATAAAAAGCAAAACCCATGGTGGACGCCAAATCATCATATCACGAGAAGCGCACTTTTGAAAACGTAATCAGTTTGAAAAGATACTCGCGGTTTCTCAAATCCATAAAAAACAAGTTCCGAAGAACATATATATGATCTGTCTCGAGTTCATAAAAACACAACGCATATATCCTCTATGCCATATTGGCAACAATCATATACGAATATCCATAACGATTGTATTAGTATATCAACATCATTATATGTATTATCACCTCTATCATGGATATCTAGAACACAAGTAAACATGGCGGTTCTACTGTGTCATGACAATACTAATGATGTGTAGTATAGCATATGCGTCTGTGCTTGTGTCATATAGCAATCATTAGTATTTATGCAAGTGTTCTATCAAAAGTGTTCGAACATCTCTATCACATGGATATGTCAATCATTGCATTCATATAATAACATTGACGCTACCGAGCGTGGAAATCCTACAGTGTCATGCCAGTACCAATGGGGTGTAGTGTAACATGCTGTGTGATTTGTGCAACATAGCAATCATTGATAGTTGTTCAGTGTTCTATCAGTGTGTTCGTACGAGAATAGCAACGTAACTAGCATATAAACAGGTAAACGAATCGTGAGTGTATAAAATGGTAACCTAATCGTAACGTGTATAATCGTTAAACATACCTAACTATTATGAGTTATACCGTTACAATTGAAAGTAAAATGAAACGTTAGTTTGCAAATAAGGAAGCCGCAGTTTATCAAAATATATATCCATTTGAAAGTAGCAGCGCATCCTTATCATTTATCATTTAAAGAGGAAACAAATCGTTGGTTTTTAAAGTAGTATAGCTCAAAGAATCGAATCGGAATAACTATATGACTCCGCGAGTCCAAATGAATCTTGGTCGTATTCGACACACTATCCTCATTATAACAAGTACGGAATGATCTCTCGTACAATATCCATCTAATATCCCATCTATATCGTACGGATCTATAGTCGCGTACATATGCCACAATAATCATATATCAAGATATATTCATACATATTTGTAACCTTCTAGATACCAACTATACACTAATTTAATTATTGACCAAGTTATATCCACACATAACATTATAGCCTAGGTATATAGTATAAGTATCCTAGTTAATTGGTTGCGGGGTGCTATACGCCACCATCCGACTTCCCCCGTAGATATAAATCTACTCACCGACACATCGAGCTAGTTGAAATTCACAACCTCCTTGCCTGTCCTTGCCGTCTCGGAAATCCCCGCGATCGTACCTACAATCGTAATTAGAGGACACGGCATAACTATCTAAATCAAAAACGATACGAGTGAAGCGCACATATGTTAGAACCTATGGCTCACTTACGCTAAACATGACCAAATACCCCCGACGTCGACGTACAAACGTCGAACGATCAAGTCGAGATATAGAAATACATAAACCAAGTTTTAAATACCGGAAAATATCGCCAAAACCACACTAAAACACTCTCAGATTTCTCTACAAGAAACCTGGAACAAAACCCCAATACAGTAGCTTAATTATCATAAGATGAAGCTATAGACCAAAAATCAAGACCCAACTCAAAAGTTGGGCCGCAATTTGCGGCCATATGTATTAAATCTGCGTCCATAACTAGGAGTTAAGGGCTCGGGCTTCTAGGATAGTCTTCTACCGGTCTCATCATATCACAATACTCTCTAAATATTTTTCAAAGAAGCCTACTAGCTCCAGATTCAATTTGAACACCACAAACTTTTCAAAAATGCTATTTTTCTGACATTTAACAAAGAAGTCTGAACTTAACACTTGGAAGCTTAAAAGAAAGATGATATTTACCTATATGGAATGAGCACAAAGGAATCCTAAGCTCATGAAGCGTATGCTTGAATATTCTTGAGGTGGTATTAGTTTTATGTAGATGTTTTGCACAATTTTCATGAAGAGCTCATCAACTCTTCTAGTGATTTTTGTGAATGGTGCCTTAGAGTTGAGATGAAACTAGAGGAGAAAAGATATGTTCAGTTAGAAAGAGAAATGAACCATTGGAATTTTGGTAAAGTGAAGGAGGAGGTGTAGAGAAAGGTGGAGGTGTAGGAAGGAGGGGGTATGGTTTGATAAGTTGAGCATGAAGGTTATTCCAACCTAAAATAATACTATACCCTCACAAAAAACTAAAACTCCATTTTACAACTAAATACTTCTACAATAAATACCATAATTTTACACCAAAATCTCATATCATGTTAAAAACAAAATACTTATCATTTTTAAGATATCTTATATTTTCCTAAGATAATTACATTTTTACGGATACCAATCCGAAACCAAAAATCCATACACATTATTTTCGTAAACTCATAATATCCATATTTAACTTATAATTTAATATTTATAATTTTTAAAATGTTACTGTAACGGGCTTCATCTTTGGCTGTGTTGGGCCAACAGACAAGTCATGATAAATTTGATATAATCTTACGCAGGAGGGGTGGACGTAAGGCTCATAGCCGTCGTCGTGCCCAAACAAGAACTCATCAAGAGGATTACACCCGTCGTATATATCTCTAGTGATGGGTAAGTCAAAGCAGTCCCTTATGTGAAGCAAAGAAATGTCGAACTCCCCCATAGTGGAAAACGTCGTGTTAGTGTGGGTACTAGAGTTCTCCAAGAAAGCTCGTAAATAATCTACAGCCGGTGCATATTGAAATAGAGAGCAGTAAATAGCATCATAAATGCTCACGGACCTCGGTCTTTCATACTCATACATTAGAGCATATTTAGCCCAGTCTACATATCTTAACATACCGGAGGGAACACCGTAAAATTGGAACTCGGCTCCACAACCCTCTTGAGCCTCGCTGTCTATTGCGATGGCCAACAGGGGTGGATATCGACGGCGGGCTGTACGTCGACAGGACCTATAGCTCTGAAATCTTAAGGGCATGAGTGACTTGGCGTCAAAATACGAGCCGAGTTAAACCTGCAAGCATAGTCCTTGACAATAAGACATAAATCAAGATCGTCCTGGACAAAACGATCTTTGAAATCCACTGGAGCTTCATATAACTTCAGGATACCGTGGTGGTCAAAACACGAGCTATAGGTTTTACACTTGATCAAGAAGTTGTGTAGGACAGATCTTTTTATCAAGTTGTTGGGATGTATGCTGAGGCAATACTGCTCTGGCAAAGCCTCATTGGGCTTGTCAATGGGAGTCGCACCAGTACAGACATAGTATCGAAGAACATAAGGCATGACAGACTCCCCTTGCTTTGATGCAGTCGAGGTACACGCCGCCGCTACTGGATTCGTCTCTGAAAGCGCTGGAATAGTTGATGATTCCTCCATGGAAGTGGTAGTTGCTGGATTTTCATATGTAATTCGAACCTCAGGGTTAGTCTGAAGCTCAAATCCCGAGACGGCGGTCAAAGTCTCGGGATCAAGCCGTGAAGCCTTCTCAAGTTTGCGTTGCGTTGAAGATTGGGTCCGATTCATCAACTTCAACATCCTCGCCCCAGTCATCATCCTCAGTTTCTTCGACTCTTGGAGATTCATAATCTACCAGTTCTTCCTCCAACTGTTCCTTCTCGACAAAAATAGAAACATTTCCTGGCGGATTAGCTGAAACTTGAGCAGTAGTTCCTTCAATCGGAATTGACTGTGATTCCCTTTGAGTGATGGGCTCACACTCATTAATAAGTAGCTACATGGACGTTCTTGGATGACATGATATCTACGGAAAACAATAACAAAGTAAATGTCAAACAAAAGAAATATATATATATATATATATATATATATATATATATATATATATATATGTTGAAACGCCAAACCATACAGAATTGATAACTCCAGTGCTGGAGACTAAAATTCTACAAGCCAAAAGACAATTTTAACAATAGAATACCCATATAAAAACCCTCAGACTTGGCCGATTTTTTGCTAAGTCCCAGGGGTCGGGTGCCTCAAAATAAGGCACCAGAGCAGGGAAGACCCGATTAAGGGAGACCGGATAAGACCCCCATCTAATAGTCGGTTGACTGTTAATTGTAACCGATTCTTTTTTCAAGCCAAGTCTAAAATTCTAAATCCTATGTGATTCTATTTAAACCTTAAAAATTTTAGCGAGGTTTCCACTTCAAATTTAGGGTTTTAATTATGGAGAAACTAAAGAAAACCTTAGTTTCAAATAGGAATTAGGAAAAACCCTAATTCCAAGAGGAGAATGAGCAAAGTTTATTTCCCAAATAAATTTAAGGAGCCGGGTGAACCCTAATGGGTGAACCCTAATAGGTTCTCCACCCTCAACTCGATCTCTATGAATGGAGATCGAGATCCGCCGAAATCCAATCCTAAATTCATGGTGCAAATCTGAAAAAGGGACGATCTCTATCCTAGTTTAAAAAAAGAAGATTGAAAAATTGAAGAAAAGGAGGAAATTCTTCGATTTCTCTCTCACATTGAAGAAAGGGGACGTAATGAGACGGGTCACTCTTTTTAAATAGGGGAGGCGAAGGTTAGGGAGATGCCCTGGCGGATGGGCGCCATGTGGCACTTGTTGCGAAGGGCCATACTGTCACGACGCGAATGCGGCACGTGACCGACACTTAAATCACGTAACATCTAAAGACGTCGGCGTGGTCTAAGTAAGCCGAAACCCGGAATCTAAACCTTTTTGAAAAATATTGGAGGTGAGGTTTAAATTAGTCATCAGATGAGATCAGTTTAAAATAAACATTTAAGTTTAACTAAGTATGTTTGAAAAAGCATCTATGACGTTTTGAAATCCGGCAGCACCTCCTTTGTAAATTTTGATTAAAACCCGATACAGCATAACAATATAAATAGCATCCCAACAGGAGCTAGCTTCCACGCCCAAACGGCGGAGCAACCAAGCAAACAATATACGACGCACAATGGCGAAGAAAAGAAAAGCGAAGCAACATCAACAATATAAAAAGGTCGACTCCAATGAGTATGACGCCCACAACGCACAATTTTAAATCTCGCTTCTAAATCCACAATATACCAGTTCTAAGTTGATAGAGTTTTGCTAGATACAAGAATGTGTAAGTACAAGTATGGGTATGATACAATAATAACCTACCTACCAAAGCAATCACCGAAAAGGAAAGTGTGCCCCAAGCCGCCGCCGATCCAAGCGATAAAACCTGTAAGAAACTGTGGCACAACGGGGGTGAGTTGCCAACTCAGTGAATAAAAGTACATTATAAGGTAGAAATCGAAATGCAAAACGATACCTAGGTCATAAATATAGTACTATCTTAACCTGTACTAATATATATAATATGCATAAGCATCATAAATGCAACACTATCTATCATGTGATCCCAAAATAGGACATCTCATATGCAAATGACCTGTATCTAAATATAAGCCCAAATGTAGCCGAAAATATATGTAAAACCTCTTCTTTAAAATAGCCACGGGATATATATGCCACGGCGTAAAACCAGACGGAATAGCAGGAAATATAATAGGTATCTTATTTAAGATATACGTCTTGCTGTATATACGTCTTGCTGTTTTAGTGAAGAGAGTTAAGAGGTTTACGGTTTAAAAGATCCCAGTATCATACTAGACACGTCAAAATAATAAGGCTATAGCTCGTTTTAGAAATCCTTTTTATATGCAATAACCCGTAAAAAGGTATACATGTAGTGTCTCCCGGATCAGTCCTGGTCGGCTACAATAACTTATAACATAATTGTATACCTCATGTGATAGCAACATACCAACATCTGGATGTCCAGTATCGACACCCGAAATCAGAAATCCCTCGTGTCCATCAGCGACACGCAAATCCTCAAATCTCTCGTGTCCATCACCGATACGCAAATGCAGATATTGTCGACATCATCTCACTAGATGATCGCCACCCGATATTCCTGGCCCTGGTCAGTATCCTCTGGATATCCGCCATGCCCAATCGAGCCCCGGTCAGTATCCTCTGGTTATCTGCCGTGCTCATCGCTGTCTCCGGTATCGAGTGTCATCGCTAGGCTCCCCGCCTCTAATGCGGCTTTTTTGCCCCTCGGTCTCGACCAGGACCACCATGTATCCGTCTGTATACTCCCCCACTTAGCCCGGATAAGTAGCAAGTCCGAAACCGTATATCGCCTCCACTCGATTCGGAATAAAACAATTAGAAAATATCAAGCTCATGGTGGACGTCAACTTATCGTATCCAGAAATATCAAGTAAAGAATAAGAATACTTGTATAGATTATTATGATGATATTTTATATATACATATATAGCAGCGTCTCATACCACTGATATATATCATCAAAAGTAAAACATCCTGAAAACTCATAAGAATCAAATATGATACCCATGGTACTGGTATTCGCAATGCTTAACAGATAATAAGGTAAAATACGTAAATAAGTCATACAAGCAAATAAACGTATCAATTCTACTGTGTCATGGCAATACTAATGATGTGTAGTATAACATACGCGTCTGTGCTCGTGCAACATGGCAATCATTAATATTTGTGCTAGTGTTCTATAAGTATATAAATCATACTTGTATCGATATTTACATACGCACTAGGTAGTATAGCAGTCCTACAGTGACATCGCAGTACCAATGAGGTGTCGTGTAACATGTGCGTATGTGCTTGTGCAACATAGCACTCATTGGTAGTTGTGCAGTGTTCTATCATTGTGTTCGTATAAAGGAAACATATAACATCGATGAATATATCGTGAGCATATAAAGTAAATCTAAGCGTAACTATTAAATATAACTACTTGCTATGAGCTTTACCATTATCTTTGAAAATGAAACGAAATGTTGGTTTTGAAATAAGGAAGCTGCCTTAGGTTAAAAGTAGATATTCGTTTGGAAATTGGTATTACATCCTTATCATTTATCATTAAAAGGGAAATAAATCGTTAGTTTTTAAAAGAGTATAGCTCACTTAAGTATTACGTTCTAACACGAAATAAAACATGACTCCACGAGTCTAAAGGAACTTGGCTGTATTCGACACGCTTATCTCGTCATCACAAGTACGGTATGATCCTTTGTACAATTCCACCAAATCATGAATAAAACTATATGCACATGAATAACATACTAGATGCAATATAACTCCAATATCATAAACTTGAATAAACACTAAGAACTAACTAGATATCATAACTATCCTATTTACAAGGTTGCGGGGTACTATACGCCATCCACCCGATTTTCCCCGTAGATGTAAATCTACTCACCAACTTGTCGAGCTCGTTGAATCCATGATTGCTATGTCCGTTAATTCCGTCTCGGAAACCTTCGCGATCGTGCCTATAATCGTAGTTAAGTCACATCGATGTAAATATCATATAAAAATCAAAACAACGAGCTAAGCACCGTAGGTTAGAAGCTACAGCTCACTTACTCACAAAACGACAAGATAACCCTGTTGTTAACATACAAACGTCAACAAATCAGTTACGGCACAGAAATACGAAAACCGTATCGGGATATCAGAAACTTTAACAAAACCCGTACTAAAACATTTCTATATTTCTCTTTATGAATACTGGTGTAGGGTGTTTTTCGTCACCCCATTGAGATGGGAATATACGCGCGCTGGTTAGGCGCATTACAGATTTCCCCTGTCTAGGGTAGGCTGGGGTTTATTGATTGTGGGGATCCGAATCTCCGGCAGCCGCGGACTAAGCTGCCGTTAATTACCCCTCGCATTTGGAGCGAAGGAACCTCCGATTGACGGGTTAAACTGGTCATGCGAACTCAATATGCAGTGTGTTGGTGTGTGTGTATTTTTTTGTTTTGTTCCACTTGTAAAAAAAAAAAGATATATATATATATATTTTCTATATATAAAAACAAAAATAAATAAGTAAATAAATATTTAGAGATTTTTTTAAAAATTTATTATTATTTTTTAATTTTTAAAATATTATTTATAATTTATTTTTATTTATTTTATATTTATTATATATTTTTTTAAATAAAAAAGGATTAAATAAAGAAAAGAAGGAAGAAAAGAAAAGAATTATTATTTTTTTTAATTTTTAAATATTATTTATAATTTATTTAATATTTATTTATTTTATTTTTTATTTTATAAAAAAGCTTAAAATAATGAAAAGAAGAAAGAGGAAAAAAAATGGGGGCCGTCACATGCTCAGCATGTGAAGGCCATCACATGGTTAGCATGTGACCCGTCGCATGACTTTTTTTTTAACTTGGTCAACCGGGATGTAAATTTTTACCCCAACAACTGGGACAAAACAAACAATATAGTAACTTATAAAATACCTAAGTAAAGCTACAGAACAAAATACAACATGAATACCCTCCATGGGCCCGGTGGTACTGGTCAAAACACGATTTTCACCGGGTCAATTATGGAGTTTGGGGCTCGGGCTTTAGGTGTTTTCTCCTAGTGGTCTCATGATACTATAGTCTTTATATACAAAAACAGATACTAAACATAATTGAAATCATATGGAAAGAAGGAGATATACCTATAGAGAGGTAGTACAAAGAAACCCAGTTCAAGAATTGTATGATGGAAGCTCCTAGGGATAAAGGGTAGCTCAAGCATGAAGATGTGAACAACTTTCATGAAGGAAATCATGGCTTTCTCTTATGGTGATGGATATTTAGAAATATTTTTGTTTGGAACTTGAAGAAACCTATGGTTCAGTTTGAGGAAGCTAAAGCATTTCTAAGTGTGTGAGTATAGAAAGCATGAGCTGTTAAGAGAGAAGGAGGAGCTGTAAAATGAGAAGAAAGAGGCGGAGAGATGTGGGCATGGGTGAGGATGTGTTGGTGTAAGTGTTTGAACTATGATATCATATATCAACCATTAAAAGAATTGCAACAAAAGAAAAACCTTTCATGTTACAATTTAAATTCATGTAAAATAAAAAGATATGAGATAATTAATTTATCACTTAAATATCATTATCTTAATATAAAATATCATGTCATGTTAAAATAATTAATATATCAATTTTATGATATCACACTTTTCTTCATATTTACCAAAATAATTATATTTTTATGGATATAATTCCGATACCCAATTTCATAAGCGATATCATTTTTTTAAATTTATTATATTCATATTTAAAATTATAAATTAAAATTTATATTTTTCCAAAATGTTACACATACGATGTCGGGTGGCCGCCTAACTTCTAAGGCCACCCGACCATCGGGTGCCCCGTATTTTTCTCTTCTCTTCAAGTTTGCAAAATTTATATATATGTGTGTATGTAGACATACACTTATGTGTACTTGACAGTAATAACAAAAATGATGAAAATTTTATTACAAAGCGATAAATAATTCACCTTAATACTATCCATCCTAACACTACATAACTATTGTGTTTACAAAGACGTCTTCAATCCTTAATCAGTACTAGTTGCATTCATGAAAGCAAGCTGCACTTGTTCCAGATGAAACGACTCTAAATCTCCGCCGATGTCATTTGATCTGGCCAAACCCTTGAGAATTATCCGCTTACAGTACCTTTCATGAAGAAGCTCAATCGAACGATTCTTCAGTTGTTCACTTATTAAACCCGTGGCAAAAATCAATAAATTTTACTTTCAGCACGGTCAAATATCTTAAAAGTGACTTCAGTAAGATAACCGAGGTACCCGTCGAGGATTGCGACAAAAAGAAGCGAAAGCAAAGGGGAATTCAGAGAAAAAATAGAACCGATATGCTCCTCTATTTGGTTTAAAGTAGCCTCGCGTTGAGCATTGTTATATAGTGGATGCATCAGTCGAATGACATAAAAGGAGACAATTTCCTTAATGGGAATTATGTTATAATCCAATGAACTATCCTCTGAATTTGAGGGGCTGGTATTTCTTGTTACATGGTTAGTGGAAGGGTTCGATCCAACCATGGTTAGACAGAGAAGTAGTCAAGAATTATAGAACGGAAGAGCAGTCGTCAAAATATATAAAGAAAAGGTGCATCCAATGAATGATGCTAATTTAATAAAAGTTCACCATCCCCAAAGAATAGGTATTCACAAAGGATTGGTTGATTCTAAGAAGTTGACTGTTTCAAGTGTTTCTCTAATTAAACATCCTCCCTAAAATTTTACAAAAACCCATCAATTTCATACATTCAACTTTTATGAGTTGCCTTGCATTCATTGATGGAGGGGCATTTGTTGAAAGTAGAAAAGTGTCACCTCTTTGAAAGAAAAAGTAAAAGATGCATGAAACAAAAGAGAAAGGAAAAGAATGAAAAAAGGGACGTAAAGGAAAGGTCGGGCCATCCCTATTTGGTGCCCCCATCGGGTGCCCATCCCCAACGAGGGCACCCGACCAAGCAAGTGGAGAGTTATTTCCTCCCCACTCATCCTAGATTTAATGAACCACTATCATGTCTCAGAGGAGTATATATACCTCCTCTTACACATAAAAAAGAGGATCACAAGAAAACAATGAGTTACAAACAGAAAGAGAGAATTCAATAGAGAAGAAATTCAAGTGCGAAGAGAAGGAAGAAAGAAGATAGGAATAGGAGAGAAATCTCCGACTTCTCTAAATCATCTTTCTCATTCTTTCTTATCGCATATCTTTTCTTTACATGAACAAGAACCATCTCTTCTGGCTTTCGAATAAGGACCACCAAGAACATGGATAACTCCATGCTTCTTTGACATTCGGAATATGAATGTCAAGTCTATATTTTCACCCAACTAAATCGAAACATGTGCTAATACCTTATGTTTCATCAAAAGGAAAATAGACTAATACTCTATTTTTCATGACCAAAATTTAGGAACTGATAGAAATACCATCTTCCATTTTGAACATGTTTAACAAAACATGCTTCACCAAATACAGAAATAACCTAAGATATTATTTCCATCTAATACTAATGAGTTTTAAACAATAACTCTATTTTAAAATTAATATTTCCATACAGAGAACAAATAAGAATACTCCATATTAAATAAAGATGAAATGGAGTATAATTCTATATTTTGGATAACTCGAATCCCCTATCCGATGGTCGGGTGCCTATTTGATGGTGGCCCTACCCGATGGTCTGATCCCCATCTAATGGTTGGGACCCTAACTGATTTTAATGGCTATTTAGACATTGTTTTCCCGTTTCTTATAGTAAATACATCAACTAAATCTCTTGTAAATATATTTGCACAAGTTCAAAGATTGTAAACAAAGTTGTAAACAAAATGATATGAATGAAATCTCTTGCAAGTACATATAATTGAGATCTTTTTTTTTAAATGATGCGATTTAGAAAGATCTAATAAGGTATCCCGTCTAGGTATTTCCTAAGACAATAGAATATAATTAACGGTAAGTGCTTGCGCTTATCGGAAGTCTCGAACGTCAGGATCTTCTGGTTAAGCTTTTGAATTTTGTTTTGTTTAAACTCTACTTTTATTTTAACGATTTGATCGTAAGAGGTCCTAAAGAGGGTAAACATGAACAAACTATGTCTATCCTAAACCGTAACTACTTGCAACAAGCTATATATGGTTCATTTCCCGTCAACATCTTAAAAAGGAGAAACATGATGTTCTCAAAGGATTCTTCTGCAGCATTAAAGTTTGGTCATGTTGGCTGGTAGTTTGTACGCTTCCAACTGTTTCATCCTATCGTTTAATATATTCATCAGGGCCACTAATTTCAATTGACATCATGCAAATATCAATTTAAGTCCCTCCAAATACATTCAACTTCACTAAATCTTTTTGTTTAGAACCTTGGAGCACAGAGAGCTTATATGTGTTGGAACATGTATTATAATAACATCCAAGTAACATATCTAATCGTATGGACTTTTGTGTAAAAAGACCAATTAAGCATAACAGGTTGGGTGAGAGAGCATAATTAAATTCGGAGTTCATGTAGAACAATCAGCAGAATTATTATTTGTGCATAATATTATTTAAAATAAATTGATATAATTGACTCGGAGGCGTGTTCAGTATGATGGGAAGACTGTAGGCAAACTTTCTGACAATTTTTAGATTGGAGGATTTCCATATGCATGGCACCAAGAGATGGTGGTTTGATTTATTTGCATCCACTGAAATTTGGCTCCAGAGTTTTATCAAATTCATTTGTACCCGTCCTTGACATTAACTATAGTCTACCTCGTGTTGTTGGTCTAGTGCAAGCGGGACAAAAGACTTTCTTCATGAGCTAAAGTTAGATTAGCTCAACCTATTGACTTCACGTGGAAAAAGAGTGTGGAAAAAGGGTGGCCGCTATTTGGAAAAAATAGCATGGGTGCTATTTGGGGATATTGACCACATATCCTACATGCGAAGTACGTAGGATACACCAATATGAAAGCTCCTCATGTTTCACACAAATTTCGACCGTTCGTTTCTATTTTGGATGGATCTGGACCATTAGATGAAATAGCATGTGTGCCACTCCGAATCCCTTCACGTGATGATGGTTAGATATTTAAGTATACTTTCAAACCTTTAATTGCAATAGATATAAGCAGCTGTTGCAGTTGAGCTTTAATCACTATTGTAAGAAGTCCCGTAAAGCTCCGTTAAAGCCCCGTTTTAGCGGAAAGTCACGATGCGCTTCACTTTCATATAAAGTGGTAGTATGTGCTTGCTTTAGTGGCCAAAAATTCCGTTTTGGCTTGCTTATATGTGTTTGAAGCCCCGCTTAAACCCACTTTTAGACACGTTATAATCTGATCAAACCCTTGTTCTATTAAAAGTATCAAATTATCGTATTAAATGATAGAACAATTGAATCTCATTGTTATCTCTAGTCTAGACCATTATCTTTCTAGACGCTATATTAGAACATATTTATTACAATTGTCATAATATTATTCAAAACATGAGTGTTAGTGTTAGTGTGAGTGTGAGTATCTGTGTGTGTGTGTGTGTGTGAAAGCTATTCTCATATTTACAAGTGGTATATAATTCAAGAGAATATCATGTGTCATCGTTCTCTGTTCTTCAGGAACTCCGTTCACAGCATTCCATGTTCACTCTATTCCGCTCGATTCTGGGTCCTTCCACTTTGGTGTAGTTTTACCCTACGCGCTCACTCTATTCCACTCAATTCTGGGCCCCTCCATCTTGGTATAGTTGAGCCTACCTATTGATTCAAGTCAAAGCAATGGAATCCCTGTAGTTATGCAGCCTAAAGCCTGATTCCCTGCCTATACCGCCTTTATATATTCAAGTTAATCATGTTTGAAATTTTGCACCTGTGATCCTGCACATTGCCTTGGTCTTCATATTTGACCTCAACCTAAAACTAGCACTTGTAACATGGACATGGGACTTCTTTCCATATAAAGGGAAAAAACTTCCGTGCAAGACCTTGCAGGGAAAGTTCCCTGCAAGGCTTGCATCAGCCGTTGATCAGGGAAGATCAACGGCTAATGTGTGGCCTTGGTAAAGCCCAGTGGGCCCCAAGCCACACATCAGCCGCTGATCTTCCCCGATCAACGGCTGATGCAAGCCTTGCAGGGTCTTTCAGGGAAGCTTTTTCCTATGTAAAGAGGGTGTCCTATTCATCAAACAAAGAGGTGCTAATCATGGCTTGAAATATCCTCTGATTTTGATCCAAGATGGCTAGTTCGGATCCCAAAAGTGACTGTCGAGTTCCGCTATTGAGATATTAAACATTAGTTTTGAGTTCACCGATTGGATATTACTGTTTTAGTGTTGAGTTTATTAATGGGTTCTTAGTTAATAATGGATTTCTTGTCTTATTTAACATTATTAATTACTAATACAATGTCCAAAGGTCTCCATTATCGGTACAAACGTATTTAAGAAACCATTCTACACTTCATTAATTACTAAGAAATACGTCAAATTGTATATAGTTAATTTTATTATTTAAATAGTTTACTGAATTTTAAAGATTCATTTACTCATTTCCGATTTGAGATGACCATCAGTGCAGAGATAGCAGATAGCAGATTTCAATCCCGAAAGTCAATTGTCTGATACTCGTACAAATATTGAGATTTTTAAACCTTAGTATCAATGTGAATACCAAAACATAATAATTCCTACCAAAAAAATTTTCAGTGTTAATTTGAGAAAACTATAAAAATCTGGATTATGCACCCACTTGTGATAATGCCAAAACATTACAACTTGGTGCTAAATACCCAGTTAAGGACAGCAACCACCACAACCACAAGTCTTTATCCTAAAATTTTGGAGGAGTCAATATAAATTTGCTTCTTCTGTTCCGCTCTATTAAGAGCCATCTTTTTGTTTACAATTACAATTAACATATCATTCTTAATTGCCTTTATCCGTGTTTGTCTAGGTCTACCCCTCTCTAATTATGCCATTAACAATAATTTTGTCACCTTTTCTAACCGGGTATTTGTTGGTCTCCGTTGCACACGTCCAAACAATCTTATCTCTCATCTCCCTCTATGGGACCAATCACCAACTTGTTACTCCTTCAGTCCTTCTTGTCATATTCTTTAGTGTATTACCTCTTCTCTTATCCATCGTAATATTCACATTAAAACCATGGTTTTCATTTGTCGATAAATAAGTCCTGGCCTTATGGCTGTCCTATACTCCTATAGAGTCAGTCCTTTCAATTTCGAAGGAAAACTTAATAGAGCTTTCTTTGATCATGTGATATAAGGTCCTTCAAAGAAGGATGTTCCCAAACTTTCTTGACAAGGAACTAGTCTAGACAGAGAGAAATCATAGGCATTGGTTCGCTCACCTAGTAGGAACAGAATAGCCAACTGAACCATGTTGAACACCGTCAAAACCCAAGTGCTTTAAAGTAGAATTTCTTTATGAAAGCAAACTGTGAAATCTGAGGCTGATGGCGACCTTGGTTGAGGCCCTGCTATAAATGAAAACAAGGGCCTACTAATTAAGCTTTACCCAATTGAGTATCTAAACCCTCCTCTCACAAGATTCATACATCCAAGTAACAATGGAATTACACCTAACTAATTGACTTTTCTGCTCAGGTGTCGAATCGCTCTAGGCCACACAAAATCATGTGTAATATCGTCATTCTTTTATCGGCCACTCAAGTATGAAGAATTTGAAGGTTGACGTGAACCCTGCATATATCTGCCTCTTTGGATTTTACCTCCATTAGAGTATTGCATGTGATACCGACCCGAACTTACCAGGCAAAGGCCGAGCATAAGAGTATGATTCATAAGCGAGGTCAATCTGCCTTAACCCAATTAATGAATGGGTCAGTTAGGATCTAGATTCCGACCTACCAATCTGGATTGAGACCAAGTCTTTATATGTAAAAAAAACCTTTTAGCTCCTATTGAAAATTCAAGTTTTGAAATCGTGACTTTCATACCTTAAACCAACATCTCAAACCCACTCAACTATATGTCAAGTTTGCAAGTGTGTGTGTGAAAATAATGAAGAAAAGAAGCTATAGTTGGGAATTTCTTCCTATGATGTCGAAAAATATACCCTCCATGATTTTTTCCGGCGATCGGCAACCATCATCATAATCTTTATCATTTAAGATGTGGATACACCAAATTTCATATGATTCTACCGTTTATTCACCGTTGAATTTGCAATGTAAAGTTATATTGTCGGTAAACCGTTAATTTTGCACCGACTAAATTAACGGTGAAAAGCGGTAGAATTACATGAAATTTGGTGTATTCACATCTTAGATGATAATGATGAGGATGATGTATGCCGACCGTCAAAACAAATCATGGAGAACGTATTTTTTCGATGTCATAGAAGGGAATTCTCTCTTATGGCAGCTTTCCTCTCTCTCTCTCTCTATATATATATATAAACAAAACTGTTTTAGTTAATTTGGATTCTGGTCAGTAAAGCGTACCCATTTAATAATAATCATGTCGCATTTGGATCATGCATCATCAGATGGGTGGAAATCGTGGACCCGACCCTACCCAATTACTGTCCTTGTTAGGAATAAGATTAGGCGAGCACTGCACATGTAAATTCCTTCTGTTTTTTTTAAAATGAAAATCGCACATGTAAATTCAAAGGCGATGGGCCTCTGTTGCATGAGTTTTACATTTAATCGTCTGAACTTCTCAGCATCATGGAATTATTTGTTGGCCCAGGCATCTCATTTTTCACAGTGTGGTGTCCTGATGGAGCTTAGATGGTTGCCAGCTGTCCGTGATGATGTCGCCTAACCTTTGAATTGGTCTCATTGGGCTCTCTCAGCATGAAGACAAAGGAGCTCCAACATCATGTGTCCTGTAGCTTTGGAGATTCTTCAAAGTGAAGCTGAAGCCTTTGCCTTTCACAGCATGGAGTTGAGTTGGATTGGATCATCATCATGCTTTAAAACAAACTTTATCACTTAATTGTCCGCTATGGGACATATCTTTTTTAAGCTGGTTGTTGTGTGCATCTGTGGCTTTTTACTGATATAACAGATTTGTGTTGTTTTCAATCAGAGCCGTGTGCGTGCGGTGCGGTGTTGTGATAAATTTTAATTACCGCAAGAGTATGTGTTTACGGGTCGATCCACAGGGATAACGTGCAATTCATAATTTTCTTCATTAAGTTATGAGGTTTTTTTAATCTAAGACTTGAAAAATTGAAAATCTAATTTTTAATTTAATTTAAGAAAAACCTTTTATGAGGAAAGTGTTGTGTTTAGGTTGAATCCTCTAGATCTAATATGTGCAATTGAATGCATAAATTTATATCCTTACTTTTTTTTTAAAATCTAACTAATAAATAATTATAATAAGAATATTAGTAAGTATAGATTAAATTGCAAATAATGTTAACTTATCAATTTTTTTCTTTTTATAATTACTAAAAGCTGTGATTTTTAATATTACAGATTCTATTTTATTAATCTTAATCTTAGAGTGTGAATAATATTCTATATTCTATTAAAAGTCCTACAAGAGTTTAAGAAGAACACAATAGAAATCTAATTCTATAGATTCTATCCTTTTGATCTTAATCTTATAATTAACCAAGCATAGATCATAAACCAGAATCCAATAACCTATAAAGTCCTACAAGAATTTAAGAAAAACAGAGTATATATCTATTTAATTAAACACATAAAGAAATAGCCTAAGAATTATATTGCCATGCTAAATTTAGGTTTTTTTCCCCTAAACACAACCTAGAAATTTACCTACTCATAATAATAAAAGAAAACATGCATAAAATAAAAGAAAACATAATAATGAAACAAAGAAAGTTATTAAACTAAAGAAAACTCACTAAAACAGATCCAAAATCTACATTATTCTTCACCCAACATCCAAAATAAAAACTAGGGTTTTAAATAGAGAATAAAAGTGGCGAGAGCCTTTTTACGCGTTGTAAAAATAATATTTATAGACCTACAATAGAAATCCTAAAACAAATCGAAACCGCACGTGAAAAATCAATGGTGGATCTTGAAGTTTGGTTGTGATTTAGCGGTCTCAACCATTGTATTGGCCGTGTTTTAGCGGTGATATTTCGTCTTTTTGCGCTCCAATTTTGTCTGTATTTCCTGGTTTAATTTGGTTAATTTTTCTTGTATAATATCTTGACTATCTTGTCATCTTTCTGCAGTTGCGTTGATCCTCTATCAGTTACCATATTATGCTGATATTATTTGCTGATCTTAATTTGATTTGGCTGAATTTAAACCTGTAAAATATCTCAAAATAAATTTTTAGTAGCATTTATTTTATTTAGGAGAATATTTAGACCAGTTAACTCACAAATATTTCATTTATTATTTAAGATACATATAAATGTGTTTTATATAGATAAATCTCTAAATGTTCTTAAATTATAATTAATGACATTTTTTAATTAAAAAAGAAAGGGAAAAACTAGTAAAAATTGCGTAATAAATGTGCTGATCAAATACCTCCACACCTATTTTTTGCTCGTTCTCGAGCAAAACTAAGACAATAAAAAGAAATCCTAAAAAGAAAAAGAAAACCTAAATAAATCCTAAATCGCTTTCGCAGGCATCGTGATTCCATTTAGCACGTGTAACAAACCGTTAAACCTTTAGGTGTCCCTAGTAGGAGAAGTGTTGTCTTCTGAAGATTTTTAGCAAATTACACCCATAAAACTCATAAAGAGAAGGAAAAAAACACAAGAAAATGAAGATTAGAGAAAAACTCCAAAATATCTTGAAAGTTTGTAAAGTCGTAAGTTTTCATCTTAAATTTTAGTCTCTAATCAAGGAATTTTATCATCTTTAATTGAATACTCAGTCTTAATTTTCACTCCACATTTTCACCGATTTTCGTTCCTGCACACCTTGTGTTAGGAATATGTATGGCCTAGAGGCCATTATTGTACATGGATGTATATTATAGTGGATGCTTGGACACATATATATAGAGGACTTTCTTGCTCGACATGATAGTTTGCTATCTGGTTACTCTTTATCTTAATATGTTGACTGGTATTCTTATACTGTCTTTTTCTCACATGTTGATAAAACCCTTAGGATATGTACTTGACGACCAGGACTATGATGCAGATCATACTAGTGGGGCCAGGGTGGTCCACAAGTACATCCTTTAACAGTTCCTAGTCGAGAGGATATCGAGACAGGGGATCGATATTCCAGAGTAGACTAGTGTGTATATTTCTTGATCCTGTATGGGGTGATGGTTGATCTCAAAACCATTGGTGTGTGACATCAAAGATTGTACACATGTGCTCATTAGAGAATGGGTACACCGAACAAGACTCCCCGAGAAATCCTAGTTGGTAGTATATATGTTGTCAGATAGCAGTTCTCTGGTAAGACTGGTACAGGTTAGTCTGTAGACCCGAGATCGTCATAGAGTTTTGTGTGGCTCCCACTGTGCTTTGATTTCCTCCCTACCATGGCTTAAAGGAGTCATGCAAACATGTGGATTTTGGGTACAGCCCCGAGTCACATGGAGGCAATGAGCGATAAAAGGGGTTTCGTCTCTCCCGATATTGGGAGTTGATGTTGTGCTATACTCGATTGGATATAACTGGAAGTCCCTGACCAGGGTTGCTGATGAGATTTACTGGTAAGAGTTATCAGTAGTTTCTCGAACCGTTATGAGCCAGACACCAGCATGACTTATCACGTTACCGGGGTCTGACGATTCCACTCTTATATATGATATGCGACATATCAGACGAAGAGACCGGACTGTACGGTAAGTGTTACAGATAGGCTTTATGGAGAGTATGGACAAGCTTGCCTGTTAATCTTCATATCGCTCAATATCTGGGTAGCCGTTACGTCCAGCTAGTACCGTTGACAGCTTGTAGGTGACTGATGTGATCATCATCTACTGCTGGCATATTGACGAGTCTTTAGAGTCCCACAAAGAAGTTTCCTGGTTCAAGCGAAACGAAATAGAGCACATATGATGATATGTGCGGGGGTTTTATTGTTGGATATAGTGCCCTCAGAGTTAATTATTGGATCACAGGCACGTGATTGCAATGATTGAGAGAGGACCTATACCGGTAGGACAGTCTTACTCAAGATGATAGTATGCTATCTGGTTTATCTTTATCATCGTGTACTGCTTTAGCTGATATTACTGATCACTATTGCACGTTGATAGAGCCCCTAGGATTCTTGCTTGACTACCAGCAGTATGATGGCGATCATATACGTGGGAGCTGGAGTCTATAAGCACATCCTTAAAAGGTCCCTAGTCGTGGGAGTTTCGAGACAGGGCATCGATACTCCAGAGTAGACTAGTGTATACAGTCAAGACCCCGATGAGGGGCGGTGGCCGGTCTCACAAGCCACTGGTGTCAGTTGGATCACCTAAGATGTATACAGGTGCTCATTGGGTTATGAGTACACCGGACAGGACTCGCCGGGAACATGCTAGTTGGTATTATACCTAGCGTCAGATAGCAGTTCCCTGGTGACATGTGTACAGGTTAGTTCATCGACCTGAGATCGTCATTTGTCTCGTGTGAGTTCCCACTGTACTTTGATTACTACCCTACCACGGCTCAAAGGAGTCGTGCAAACAGGTTTTAGTTGGGTACAGTCCCGAGCCACATGGAGGCAGTGAGCGGATCTGCAGGGGTTCGTCTCTCCCGGTATTGGGGGTGAGGTCGCGCTGTGTCTAGGAGAGCCATTACACGAAGTCCTTGGCCAAGGCAGGAGATTTACTGGTAGGTATTCCAGTAGTATCTCAGGGTGTTCTGAGCTACACTCCGACACGACTTGTACATCTTTTGGGGGTCTGACTTTTACCAACCCCCTAGGCCCGCCATGCGATGCTCATAGACGAATGGACCGGATTGTACGGATATTGTCACTGACAGGCTCAGTAGGGTGTCAGGATGAGTTCGCTCATCGACGTCCCTTTTTGTCAATACCTGGTAGCCCGTTACGTATGGCTAATACCTCTGACGTGCTAGTGGTTAAATCCACAACCAAGGTGTTGACGAGTCTTTAGAGTCCCCCACAGACAGTTTCTCAAGTTTCGGGCGAAACGTTGTAGAGGCCGTATGATATATGGCAGGGTCCGATCATATACGTGCGGTATTGCACGGATCATGATCGGATGGATCATACTAGTGGGCTTTGGTTTAAGCCGGATCCTAGTATTAGATTTGTTGGATTACTTTAGTCTCGTCGCATTCGCATTCAGTCGGAATGCGGATGCAGGTATGTATATACAGGTGAGGGGTATCCTTGTGATCCGTCACGAGTTTACTTTAGATGTTGCCGTATCTTTTTTATTGTTGCAAACATTTGGATTAATGTTTGTTAATGGAAATAATGAGCTAGAATTTCATCATGCATTGCATTAAATGTGACATGGACATTTAGATGACTCATGGTCTCTTTTTTAGCAAATATGTCACATTAGTGTTTTGTTTAAGGTGTTGAAATGAGATGGAGAGAGAGGGGCTGCCATGGTGAGGATTCTTTGGTCTTGTATTTTTCCTTGAACTCACTCTCTCACTCTCATTCCAACAAAAGAAAAGAAAAGAAAAAGAAAAGCTCTTGTTCTTCTTCTTCTTCCTCTAGCTCATTGCTTCCATCAATGTCAACATTTTAACCTCCATCCAAAGCCATGGATGCAAGAGACAAAGTGATCACAACATTCTCTACTTCATCTTGGGCACGTCGGCTAGCACACTTCGTGCCCGAGTTGCTTCGGACGAAGCGGGAGCCCGTAAAAAGACCTCTCGATGTGGTGCCCTTTTCCGACGAGGAGATGAAGACCGGAGTTGCCGCGGGGAGCTTGGGATGGTAGCCGAAGACCGAAGGACACGGATCGCTCGGTGTAGCATTCTATCCCTTTCTCTAGTTAGCTAGCATTAGGTTAATGGTCCGATCCGGGTTTTATGTCCGCGGTAGCGCCGGTTTCAAGTTATGAAAAGTTTTTGTTTTCCGCATTTTGGGCTCGGACAGACGGCCGGGACGCTACCGTGCACTTACATTGGTATCAGAGCCACGCCATTAACCTAGTCTAGCTTGCTCTAACGTGTTTACAAGTTCAATCGATCGGATTTTCTAAAAACCCCATTTTCAAGTCCAGTTTTCTGTCGAAATTTTTTGTGCTCGAAAAATTAATTTGAGTGTTGCAGAAATTCGTGCAGGCAGTTTTAAGCATTCTATGAAAATTCGTTACGGTGATGCTACAGTAGGACCGCGGAACCGCGGCCAAACCCCTGTTCTGGCCGCGGTTCCGCGGCAGGAAAATGTCAACGCCGTACGAAATTTTCACAGTAGCTTTCTGATTTGAAATTGGGATTTTTGGTATACTCTTTTTGGGCCCAAATTATTTTGAGTGCTACAGTTGTGCTTGGGGCCCACTTCGGGAATATCTAGTCGATCGAAAATTTTAAACATGTTAGTTCACAGTATTTACATTATATCTGCGACCGTGAATGTCACTTGATCGGTAAATCCTGTCTAACTGCTATAGCCCTTTTAGACGGATTTGCGAACGTGACATTCACGTTGATGTTCTATGTTGTACTGTGATGTTGCGGATTTGTCGTGGTGGATAGCCTGGATGCAATGTTAGTACAGTTTGGTATTATTATGTACATTTGATATTGCGGGGCGAGCGTCCGACATGTGGACTGCCGTCACTGCCTGTTTGTATATTATTCTTTTGGGGCACGACCGGGCTGAGGTCGATGCACCCGTTGTATATTTTACTTTCTGTACTAGGATTGCCCTACGGTGGGGTGCACGGATAGCCGGGTTCTAGAGGGCAACGAGCCCGCATCTCATGGCGTTGAGACGGAGGGGGCTTCACTCTAGAATTGGCCGGCTATTCGCCGCACTCGTAGGGGGTACAGGATGACCCAAGGAGGGGTGCCCAAGTTGCCGGATTCCGTGAAGTGCTGGGTGGTCCATTCACTTTGTTGAAGGGGGTTGCCTCGCTTCAGGTTTTGGCGGGTAACTTGCCGCGCCCGTAGGGGTCTAGGATTTCATTGCACAGGCTATCCACACGACCAGGGGAACGTCGGGTTTCAGTAGCGGCTCTATGAAACCCGGGGATCCCAGATTATCTGTATTGTTCTGTGATGCTTATTACATTTCTGTGATTTTGCATTTTATCACGCCTTGAGCGATTATTATATATTGATATATATACTAGTAGATGTTGTATATATTTTGCACCCGCGCTAGTCCAGTCCCCGCTCTGTCGTTAGTTAAGTAACCTAACGGGTGATGACGGGATTCAGTGGCGAATGCGGATGTCATATACGTACATCATTATTTTCGTTCTTTTGTGGTGTGATCAATTGATGGGACTGCATTGATTCGGATCAATGCAAGCTAAACAAACCTAATCTGATATTGTTGGAACATTTTTCAAAAAGCTGTTATTGCAAGGACGTTCTCTTTTGTTTTGCACAGTGGTATTCGGTTATGAATGTCCAGCACCTCAGTTGACGAGGCAAGGGCCGAGATCCCTTCACCGGGAGTGACCCCTTGGATAGAAGTTTGCGTCAGGGCAATAACTTCACTATAGTCGATTACTTTTGCTTTGCATCGTGGTATTCAGTTGGAATATCCTGCACCTCATTCTACGGGGAAAGAGCCGAGATCCCTTCACCGGGAGTGACCTCTTTAGCGAAGATTTTCGTCACTATATTTTTACAAAAAGCTATCTGGTTCCTTCAACGATATCAAGTTCATTACGTTAAAGGTTTTTCGCCAAAAACCATTCGTAGCCCTCCGTCATTTCAGAAAGGTAGCACCTAGTATTCATTCTATGTATGTTGGCCTACGTCAAGGCATAGGGTATGGTAGCTACTTGTTACCTTTCTGTTGCATAGATAGATGCGTTAGTTTGGGACAGTCGTATTACTATTTTGGCCTACGTCAAGGGTATGTACGGGTGGGTTCAAATTAACCTGGATAATGACGGGTAGAACTTGACATATGACTTATGATATGTTGGCCTACGTCAAGGTCATAAGAGCATGAGGTAAAAATCACATCGGGAGTTTCTAAAGAAACTGAAACTTGCCAGGCATGCGCATACCTTCTGGAGTGTGATAACGTGAGTGGATTCCGTCACGTTATCATGCGATGATAGTTGGATCCCGATTCCCACTGATGAGTTGGTTTACTCCTCGGGTGATCCCGACTAATTCTTCTTTTAGGTTTGGAGGAGAATTTGAGGTTACAGTGGGAGGTTTCCTGATTAGATAAAGTGATAACCATTCTGATCTAGGTTAGAGTGCACGCTGAGTGTTTCTTTTCTCTCTCTCTTTGGCAGCGACCATGGCCTGACTCTTGACTGTGACTCAGTGACTAAGTTAACCGAACCTTCTTAAACACTAGCTTTTGGATTGTCAGAGTTGCATACCTCATTGCCACTCCTTCTTTTACCCTTTTTCTCCAGAACACCTCATATTACCACGAACGTCCACTTCCATTGGATAAAACCATCGTATGGTTATATACGAACTCGAAGAAACTTGTTCCAGATTCGAGGATGGTTTCCGGTTCTGGAGAAAACGAATAGGACTATTCAGTTGTCTTTTCCTTTTACCTTCTCTCAGGTTGCGAGTACTCCTAGGATTAGGAGATAGTACACCTATTACGCTTATTGGATAGTCTTTTTCCAAACCATAGGCAGGTGCCGAACGGTAGGGAATGAAGAAAACCAATTAGCCTGACGATGGTGTACAGAAGGTAATAAGTTAAGACAAATAAAGGGATTAGTAAGAGGGTAAAGTAAACTGCGACTGCTATTCACGACCAAACTAAGTATTTCATCGCCACTCCTGCTTCACCTTTGTATTTCTCCAGGACACTCCGTATCACTACGAAGATCCACAGTTATTTGGATACTCCATCGTATGGTTATATACGAACTCGAAAGGAACTTGTTCCAGTTCGGGGATGGATTCTGGTTCAGGAGAAATAGGAATAAGGTTTATTCAGGTGTCTTTTATCTTTACCTTCTCTCGGGTTGCGAGTGCTCCTAGGATTAGGACAGTACACCCATTATGCTTATTGGATAGTCTTCTTCCAAACCATAGGCTGGTGCCGAACGGTAGGGAAGGAAGAAAACCATTTAGCCTAAGAGGGTGTACATAAGGTAATGACTAAAGACATATATAGGGATTTGGAGAGATGGCAAAGAAATATACGGTTACAGTTGTGAATCTGGATAATGGAAGATGCATTACTAGGAATACCCGGATACCCCTACGAAACATTTCAATGTTTCAGTTTTACTGTGTACTGTCAAAAGAAAACCGATTTTCCAATTGGACACTTGCTCCAGGGTATGTATTTACCAGGTATGATTCTCACATCCGTATGGTTTTACAGATGATGAGTGGGAGTAAGTTATTGGGAATTGGGTGATCATCCTCATTATATCGGGATTCGTTGTAATTGGTGATATTTGAGGAAATCACCTGGGTTGTTTGCCGGACGGCAAATATTTGGTTTTGAATATCAGTTATAATGCACCAATTTCAAATTGATATATCTGTACGTTTATTTTTATAAAGTGAGATATAACTTTTTGAAATTACGTCTATGACATTTACCTATATCAGTGGATGGTTAGGTAAGGAGCATTAATCAGCGGTGTAATTCTTCTTAACCATAAGTACAGTTTTCAACCTACGACACACAGGGAATGAGTTATTAGACTCAAGGGACTTATATAGAGTATTGTATGTTGTCCAGTGTCCATTAGTACAGAGGGGTTGGTCCTCGTACTATATTCGGTTTACTTATGACTTCTCTAGTTTTTAGACAAGTGTTTCGTAGAAACACAAGGTCCAAGTTTTGAGAAGTTATAGGTATATGAATAAAGTAGAGAACCAGGTATTGCAAGTATCGGGATTCTTCAAGGTGATCGAAGATGTAGATACTCGTGTATTGTATTCAGTTAACAGTAATGGTTTTGAGAGACTTGTTTCTCTTTCAGGTTACTCATATCTGGATGCATTCCTAAGTTGAGTAACGCTGATCGGCCTCCTTCCATTTAGTTGATATGCACTGGAGACAGCTGCATGATTTGAATCTGGTTCCAATTAAATCAGTGCCTTTACTTCTATATTGGATATAGAACGGTTCATATCTTAACGATGTTAAGGTACGGGGAGTTTTCTGGCTTATGCTTAAAACCAGACTCTGGATAACTCAAGGCACGTTTCTGTAATGGCTGTTTGTGGGTCGACCCAGGCTATGACGAGGGTTGATTTTCTACCATCTGGAAGATCAATAGTGATATTGTTCTTAACTCGCCACAGTTTTAACAAAATTGGATTTTTTCAGAAAACAGCAGTGGGAGTATGGTAGAACTGGAAGTGATTCCAGAACCGCAAACGATTACTGAAAATTTGACAAGAACCTAAAAATTCAATCTGGTTTGACATTCCATTGGCCACTCCGCAGATATGGTAGATAACCTCAGGCACCCGAGAGGTACTCCGGTATGCTCAAAGACGGTGACATGGAGGTTCTTGTTTACCCAGATTTGACATTGCTCTTGTTCCAGACTATGAGACCCGGCAGGAGGATGAGTATAGCGTCGTTCTAAACAAGCTTTAGAAGTGCACGCATATATGATTCTGCCAGAGGGTTGTCGTAGTCAGTGGGAGCAGCGGAAGCATTGGTGGACAAGTGGGTTATGTCTATTAAGAGACTAAAGCAGATGTAGCGGAGATAGATCATCTATTTCTGATATGACAGTCATAGGTTTGACTTCATCAGAATAGGGGATGGATCTGTTAAGAAGGTTGTAGGGTGTGATGTTCTGGTATTTGGATGACATACACAGAGTAGGAAGTGAAATTCCTATACTACGGTTGGTTATACTTTGGTTGTCACACAGTGGTTTCTCCACAAAGGATATAGATATTATATCAGACATTCTGGTTACTAGATCTATGGTTTTAGATCTAGATTTGGGTAGTTTCCCAATCAGGGTACTTAGACAACATTCTAAAGGTGTTTTAGAATGGACGACTCCTGGCACGGTAGTGTACCTGCAGGTGATGGAGTCACCCTCTCTAAAGGTGTCTTACAGACTAAAGGGGAGAGGGATATACATGATTGGCAGATCACTTACTTAGGCAATTGAGTTGATCATGAGATGTCAAGTACCACACCAGATGTTGTTTTTACAGTAGATGCAATAAGTTGATATTGATCTAATCCTGGAGAAACATTCGGAAGCAGTTTCTGAACATAAGTGGATGTTCTAGGGATATGATAACGACAGCCTCATTCGGGAGACAGTTATCATTCCAGGCTTCCAAGGTAACCTGGATGACAGAGTGACTGTCAGAGTTATAGTTTTCTTTCCGACGAGGGGCAGTGTTTTGGACAGGTGATCCAAGCGGACTCTGAGGGAGGCATTACGCAGGATACTGATTCAGTTCAATTGACGATACAGTCTAAGAAGTTTGGATTTGGAGTTCATTTATGAACTAGGTCCCATCAGATATCCAGACATATTCTAAGACAGGTATTGCTCATTTCGGAAGATGGGTTTCTCCGCGAACTTGAGATAAAGAGAGACATAGAAAGAAACATCAGAGCGGATCCACTCACTGAGGCTATTCCTCGAACGCATCAGTTTCGCAAACGGGTTTTGTGAGACTGATTAGTAGAGGAGTTGGGTGTTCGGTATCACACGGGCTGTGAGTATGCGACATCGCAATAATTAGCCTTGAGTGCAAGTGGGAGATTGTTGGATATAGTGCCCTCAGAGTCAATTATTGGATCACAGGCACGTGATTGCAATGATTGAGAGAGGACCTATACCGATAGGACAGTCTTACTCAAGATGATAGTATGCTATCTGGTTTATCTTTATCATCGTGTACTGCTTTAGCTGATATTACTGATCACTATTGCACGTTGATAGAGCCCCTAGGATTCTTGCTTGACTACCAGCAGTATGATAGCGATCATATACGTGGGAGCTGGAATCTATAAGCACATCCTTAAAAGGTCCCTAGTCGTGGGAGTTTCGAGACAGGGCATCGATATTCCAGAGTAGACTAGTGTATACAGTCGAGACCCCGATGAGGGGCGGTGGCCGGTCTCACAAGCCACTGGTGTCAGTTGGATCACCTAAGATGTATACAGGTGCTCATTGGGTTATGAGTACACCGGACAGGACTCGCCGGGAACATGCTAGTTGGTATTATACCTAGCGTCAGATAGCAGTTCCCTGGTGACATGTGTACAGGTTAGTTCATCGACCTGAGATCGTCATTTGTCTCGTGTGAGTTCCCACTGTACTTTGATTACTACCCTACCACGGCTCAAAGGAGTCGTGCAAACAGGTTTTAGTTGGGTACAGTCCCGAGCCACATGGAGGCAGTGAGCGGATCTGCAGGGGTTCGTCTCTCCCGGTATTGGGGGTGAGGTCGCGCTGTGTCTAGGAGAGCCATTACACGAAGTCCTTGGCCAAGGCAGGAGATTTACTGGTAGATATTCCAGTAGTATCTCAGGGTGTTCTGGGCTACACTCCGTGTAACGTTTTAAAAATAATTAAATAAATAAAATCGTTTAAGTGAATTTTCTGATTTTCGGAAAAATAAAACGTATTTTTCGTAAAACTTAACCGTAATTATTTTTTTCGTTATAAAATTAAAAAGACCTATTTTAATCATGTAATTACTAGTAAATGGTGTTTATTTAGTGACTTATAAATTTATAGTTCAATTAAATATTTTTCCTAAATTAATTATTTTAAATATTAACATAAGCTTTATTTATACATTAAATTAGTGTAAATTACAAATTGAAATGGGTCAATTTAAATTTTGTGCACCATGATACACTAAAACAAAATGTTTTATGTTGCTTTGATTTGAGTTAGAGTTGTAATGAGGTTTCTAGATAATTATAGAATGGTTTATTGGAAAAAAGGGAAAAATAAGCAAATTAATTAAAAGAAGTGTTTCTTTTAAAGTCTCCACACTTACCTACAAACCCCACACTATCTTTTACTCCCTCTCACCATTGTGGCCGGCCTTGGCAGCCCCCTCTCTCACTTGGTTCATCAAGTGGCTTCTAGAATTTAGGTTAAATGAAAAAAATGAAAAGAAAATGAATTAAACATGAAAAGACATAAAGAAAGAAATAAAGAGGGAACATTCTACACTTCTCCACACACCTCACTCCTTCACTTTCCTCCCTCCAAACCCCTGGCCGAGCACAGGTCTCCCCCCTCTCCACATTTTCCATTTCATTTTTTCTTCAAAAAAACCCTCCAAAATCCATTAAAAATCATCATATATTAGCACAAATTCATCACTAAACCCTATCCAATTTCCTTTGCTCCTATTTAACTTGGATTTGGAAGCAAGAGAGCCATATTTTAAGGTCTAGTTGCATGTTTGGATCTCAAGTTGTTGAGGTAAAATCTTAATCCTTTTGTCAAGTGTTGTTTATTTAATCCAAAATTGATTATTGTGTTGTTTAATATAGTTTTAAGTCTAAGATTTAAATTTCTAGAATATGGTTATTAAATTATTATTAGGGTTTTCATTCTTGGGTATTGATCTAAAATTGTAGTTTAACCTATTAGGAAATGTTAAACCTAATCTAGTAGCCAATTTGCTAGTGTTGCATTTAAATTGTTTTAATTAGGTTCTTTTTGTAAACTAGATTTCTACTAAACATATAAATATGTTAGATAAAATTATAATTAGGGTTTTTATTATTAGATTGTGGTATTAGTGTGTAGATTAACATGTTAATTGAGTGTGAAACATAATCTAGTTGCAATCGCTAGCTTTCACTTTAAAAATTGTCACAATATTGCTATTTTATTAAACTAGGTTTTGAAAATTTATTTAAAATGAGGGATTAAAAATAAAGTTAGGATTTTAGAACATCCTTAAGGGTTCAAGGAGTTGTTTAACAATTTAAAATATGCAAAATCAAGTTTAGAAGTGAAATTGTGAAATTTTGCTTAAAAGTATCGAAATCGGGCAAGTTTGCAAACTAGAATTTCAATTTAATACAAATTAGGGTGTTAAAAATTTAGTAATGGTTTATATAATTTAGTTATGCTATTTAATGAGTATTATGACCATTAGTTCCAGTTAAACGTCAAGTTTTGAAGTAAAACGGTAAATTGACATTTTCAAGATTTTTCGGAATTGGACGATTTGATCGATTTTAGGGTTCGATGATTTAAACCAAGTTTTATATTATAAATAATGGGTTTTGAAACTACGAGTTGTTTATTGGTGTTTATCTCGATCAATCGGCGTTTGTACGCCGATATCGAGCGATATTTGGTTCTTTTGCATGAGCGGGACATATGTTTTAACCTATGCGCGTTCCGTGCGTCGTTTTGATTTTGTCCGTGATTCAGTTTACGATATTATATATATTTGCGTATAGGTACCCCTCACGTGGACTTCGGACGATGAAGAAGAGGATGGCGACACCGTCTTCGGCAGACAAGGACCAGGTGAGTAGATGTATATCTACGGGGGAAGTCGGGTGGATGGCGTTTAGCACCCTCGCAAATGTAGAATAGGAATATTACTTGTTGTTATTAGGAAGCCAGACGTGACCTTAGATTCTTGGTGGGTAGGACCCTAGTAATGACCTTAGGTTGGACTAGACTGATTTAGAATGACCTTACCTGAGGATGAACATCTTGGAGGAGATTCGTAGGTTTCAGATAGACACACACACACGCACACACAGAAACTTGACTTGGTGTATATGTGTATGTGTATATATATAGGACTATGCGTAGGTATATATATACACAACATGTATATGTGATATAAGGATGTGATATGATACATGGGGATGAAATAATATAACTGGGCTTGATACCGTGATCTCTTGGCTAACCAG
Source organism: Agapanthus africanus (assembly GCA_030015575.1). NCBI lineage: Eukaryota > Viridiplantae > Streptophyta > Magnoliopsida > Asparagales > Amaryllidaceae > Agapanthus > Agapanthus africanus. Next base: position 523,692,581 of record CM057337.1, read on the forward strand.
TCGTGTTATGATGTTAGCGGATCATTAGAAAGTGAGATGTTGGATATGTACATAAGCAATAATGGGTGGTGACGATATCGAGGTACATGAGACTCTAAAATAGAATCCGGACTGTAACCTGTGACTGAATCACGATATGATATATGTGTGACGTGATTACGACATCATATAGGTATGACTTGATTACGATATAATATAAGTGTGACTTAATCACGATATGATATATGTGACATGATAATTCTGAGGATAAATTGACGATGTATATTTATACTGGCAATGATATATGATTGAGGATATTGGAATGTATGCGTTTACAGTACAGTACCTTTGATCATGACATTATTTGATGATGATATTATACGAATGATGATGTACGTAGGTGATACTTGACCCGTACCCCGATATTGGGATGCCGTACGATGGATTTTACCGTACGAGGTATAGATGTGATGAATTAATCCGCACTCTTGATTTGAGGAAGCCGTACTACATACGTGACGCTATTGAGGCTGGATCGCCGACTATTACAGATATGGACTCAGACCTGAGGTGGATTCTTATTTCCTATCGACTAGTTCCCTTAGTTTAGTTCCTTAGGGGGTTAGATAGATACTAGTTTAGGCTCGAGTCATATAGTTGTAGTTAGATATGTATGTTCCAAATGAGTGGTTAGTACACATTTTACCTTTATATTCAGATTGTAATCATCACGTTGCATGTTCATACATATATTCCTGTAGTCAATATGAAACTCTGCCTGTTAGGACAATAGCACCATTACCGATGATGCGCATGTTCCACGTACACTTATTTGCCGGCTCACACACACATCATCGGTAATTGCTATGTCACGTACACTTTAGAACATATTATCTTTATGGATAGAATCAGCTAAAGGCTAGATCAATATAGTATTGTGATTACTCTCAGGTGTTAGTCTAGACATTGCATTTATTACTTAGACATTTCATGCATTCACATTTTCATGTTATCATGCAGTATTGTGGGGCTTATGCCGACACTTATCATTTACTTACTCATGTTCTTGGGATTTTGGATTTCTATGAGATTTCTGGATTTCGGGGAAAACCGCAAGAATATATATAAAAACTTCTCTCTCTCCTCCTCTCTTTTTAAAATATAATTTGCGGTTTTCTCGTGATGTATGTGTCGTCCACCATGAGATTTCATCTTTTCTGTTGGATTTCGAGACCCGATTCGAGGAGTGGATGAACCGTCTCGGGTACATGGTGGGCCCGGTATGGTACCCCGGGGCAAGAAGATCGAGTTGTAGACGATGAGCCTGGCAGGGGAAGACTACCTACCGGTGATATCTGGCGCGGCGGATATCCGGAGAATACCGACCGTTGTCGTGAGATTTGATGATATGGGCCGATCCGGACTGACGGAGCCCGAGATTTTTAGATTATGAGATATTGAGACTGTGAGGTATTGAGACTTGAGATTTACATGTTTTGTGTCGATGCTTGACACGGATTTCCATGGATTTCATCGATGATCTTTCAGACTTCTATACAAATTTTACTATGATGAAAGTTAATGATTTTTTTATACAGATATATCCAGATTTCGGGGTTGATTGTTTTACATTCATGGTGCATGCATACTCATTCACACGACATATTACTATTTGAGGCACTGACACGAGCATGGAGCATTTGCACTTACGCGTAGTTTATTACCCTGCTCTACTAGATGACTAGTGATACATTAGTATATTATTATGACCTAGGACAGCGTCGTGCATTCGATTTCTTTTCGCAGATATCTTCTACTCACGAGTTGGCAACTCATCCCCGTTGTGCCAAATTTTATTACAGGTTCGATGTACAGGTTTCCTTGGCAGCTTGCTGGCACATCATTTCATTCAGGGTGATTTGCATAGTAGGTTGGTTCACTTGTATCAGAACCGCCGTTATATTTTTATTATTTCATTGGTATCTAGTAAGCTCCATCAACCAAACTTGTATTACTTGATAAGTTTAAGGGACCAGTTATTTATTTCGACCTTAGAGTCGCGCATGTATTATTATGGTTGGGTGGATTTGTTTTCTTTTGAGTTTTGAGCCTCGCCCTTTGGCGTTGTATATTATTGTGCTTGGTGTGGTTGTTTCCGCCTGTTGGCGTAGAGCTAGCTCCCGCTTGGGGATGCCATTTTATCGTTTGTATATATTATACTTGTTTGTACCCGTTTGGGGCCAGTTTTTACAAAGGAGATTCTGCCGAAATTTTTGAGAAAATTTGATCTTTTTTTTAAACTTGTTTTCCTATATGTTTTCCTTTACTTCTTCTTTTTATGGTTTATATTTCTGGGTTTCGGCTTACTTAGATTACGTTGCGCCTCTAGACGCTCCGTAATTTAAGTGCCGGTCACGTTCCGTACTTTCGGGTCATGACACTCCGACACGACTTGTACCGCTTTTGGGGGTCTGACTTTTACCAACCCGCTAGGTCCGCCATGCGATGCTCATAGACGAACGGACCGGACTGTACGGATATTGTCACTGACATGCTCAGTAGGGTGTTAGGATGAGTTCGCTCATCGACGTCCCTTTTTGTCAATACCTGGTAGCCCGTTACGTATGGCTAATACCTCTGACGTGCTAGTGGTTAAATCCACAACCAAGGTGTTGACGAGTCTTTAGAGTCTCCCACAGACAGTTTCTCAAGTTTCGGGCGAAACGTTGTAGAGGCCGTATGATATATGGCAGGGTCCGATCATATACGTGCGGTATTGCACGGATCATGATCGGATGGATCATACTAGTGGGCTTTGGTTTAAGCCGGATCCTAGTATTAGATTTGTTGGATTACTTTAGTCTCGTCGTATTCGCATTCAGTCGGAATGCGGAGGCAGGTATGTATATACAGATGAGGGGTATCCTTGTGATCCGTCACGAGTTTACTTTAGATGTTGCCGTATCTTTTTTATTGTTGCAAACATTTGGATTAATGTTTGTTAATGGAAATAATGAGCTAGAATTTCATCATGCATTGCATTAAATGTGACATGGACATTTAGATGACTCATGGTTTTTTTAGCAAATATGTCACATTAGTGTTTTGTTTAAGGTGTTGAAATGAGATGGAGAGAGAGAGGGGCTGCCATGGTGAGGATTCTTTGGTCTTGTATTTTTCCTTGAACTCACTCTCTCACTCTCATTCCAACAAAAGAAAAGAAAAGAAAAAGAAAAGCTCTTGTTCTTTTTCTTCTTCCTCTAGCTCATTGCTTCCATCAATGGCAACATTTTAACCTCCATCCAAAACCATGGATGCAAGAGACAAAGTGATCACAACATTCTCTACTTCACCTTAGGCACGTCGGCTAGCACACTTCGTGCCCGAGTTGCTTCGGACGAAGCGGGAGCCCGTAAAAAGACTTCTCGATGTGGTGCCCTTTTCCGACGAGGAGATGAAGACCGGAGTTGCCGCGGGGAGCTTGGGATGGTGGCCGAAGACCGAAGGACACGGATCGCTCGGTATAGCATTCTATCCCTTTCTCTAGTTAGCTAGCATTAGGTTAATGGTCCGATCCGGGTTTTATGTCCGCGGTAGCGCCGGTTTCAAGTTATGAAAAGTTTTTGTTTTCCGCATTTTGGCCTCGGAAAGACGGCCGGGGCGCTACCGTGCACTTACACTTATTAAATACGAGTATGTGATACTGTATTGTAATCTGGCAATTATCTGATGTCGGTCAGGTTATATGTGATATAACCGGATTATCGAATCAAGTGTTGATTTGATAATGTGATATACAGATAAATGATATTAGTCGGTTATATGTGATATAACCGGATTATTAAATCAAGTGTTGATTTAATAATGTAATATATATTATATTTGATATAATTATATCTTAACTAATATTATTACCTCACTTAATATTTTCATATATATATATATATATATAAAGCATGGCATGAATTTCTATTTTTGGAAAATAGAAAAAGAGGTGGAAAATGTGGAGGAATGGTAAGGCATGGGTTTTATTATTTGTTTATTACTCTTGACTCACTATTCAAGCATGGTTGCAATTTTATATTGCAATTTACTCCATACTTGAATGAGTGAGGGTCAAGGGGTAGCCATATTCACTTCATTCTTCACTTGTGTTATTTTTCTTGAGTTGCTCTCTAGCTTGCTCTCATCTTCTTCTTATTCTTCTTCATGCCTTAAAACTCCAACCCCTCGCATGTGATGTGAACCATGGAGTTTTGAACCAATTAGTGAGTAAACCAACACCCTTACTTCACTATCGTACACTTGATTAGCAATCAAGTATAGTGTGTTGCCTTCACCAAAGATAGTTTAGTGAAGAGCTAGCTTGAGCTAAAGGGATTTCGAGTGGATCGTCTTCGACGCAAAGATCACGGAGGAGGCTCGTTCAAACTCGAACAGGAGCTTCGTGGAGTCACGTGGATTACAACCCGGAGCTTTAGAAGAGAAGGACACGGTCATCAAAGGTTGCATGCTCTTTCTTTCTCTTTAGTTTTATGATATCATCATACGAAACCCTAATATTCTAGTTAAGATCTTGGTTAGTCTAGCTTATGTTAGTGTATATGCCCTAGAGGCCATTACTGTATCTACTAGTTTGTATATTACTTGATAGAAGCTTGGGATATTCACAGTTGTATAGACAATCTTGCTCGAAATGGTAGTATGCTACTTGGTTTGTTTCTACTTCAATATGTACATGTGTTTCTTTTAGCATATCACCTATACACATTAGTGGAGCCCTTAGGATCTTTGCTTGATTACCAGCGTTGTGATAGCAGTCACACTCGTGGGGGCTGGGTAATCCACAAGCACATCCTTATACAGGTCCCTAGTCGTAGGACTATCGAGATAGGGCATCGATACTCAGGAGTAGACTAGCGTATGCGCTTCTCATCCCAGCAGGGGAGACGGTCTGTTCTACAGCCGTCAGTACGTCGTACTTGGGATAGTATGCGGGTGCTCGTTAGATTATGAGTACACTGGACATGACTCGTCGGGAACTGTTGGTTGGTACTATACCTATCGTCAGTTATCAGTTCCCAGATGACATGAGTACAGCTTAGTCCGCTGACTTGACACCGTCACTTCGCCTCGAGTGTGTTCCCACTGTACTTTGATTACTACCCTACCACGAATCAAAGGAGTCGTGCAAACAGGTAGTAGTTGGGTGCAGTCCCGAAGCACTTGGAGGAAGTGACGGTTAGACAGGATTCGTCTTTCCCGGTATTGGGAGTTGATATCGTGCTGTGTCAAGAAGAGCCATTACACATAGTCGTCCCTGGTCAGGGCAAGCGAGATATACTGGTAGGTTTCCATGTTATCTCAGGGTGTTTTGAGCTACACTCCGACACGACTTGTAACGCTATTAGGGGACTGACGTTTACCGCCCCCCTAGGCCCGCCATGCGATATTCTCATACGAACAGACCGGACTGTACGGAGACTGTCACATTCAGGCTCAGTAGGAGCTCGGATGGGTTCACCTCATCAGTCTTCTTATCGGCATCTACGTGGGGACCGTTACGTACAGCTAGTACCGCTTGCGGCCTGTGGTTAAACCCACTGCCAGCGTAGTGTCGAGTCTTTAGAGTCCCACACAGAGAGCTATTCGCCTTTGGGCAAAACAGAGTAGAGGTCGCATGGTTTTGCGACAGGGTTCGTTCACATCCGTGCACTTGTGCACGTTTGGTGTCCGGGCAGTTATTACTAGCGGGCTTTGGTTTAAGCCAGATCCTAGTATACGTTTTGGGATTGGTTTTATCTCGTTTGTATTCGTGTTCCTCGGAACACGGATGCGGGTGTGTATGCACGGTTGACCGAGACAGAGGCAGAGGATTCTCATTAGGGTTGTTGACTGTTGACTTTTTCTAAACCCTAATGAGAATAAGAAATATGATTAATAATAATATTAATTAAGTATTATTGTGCCATGGTTGGGTTGAAAGTTTGACTTTTTTGACTTGTTGACTTTGTTGACCGGTTGTCTAGTTTGGACTTGTTGACCATCATCATTTCAATGGCTATCATTTCATGGCTATGACTTTTGCTTGCTTGTTTGTTTACAAAATGCATTAAATGCATGAAATGATATTGCCATTGACATGAACCATCACAAAATACTTAATTATTGTTATTATCACGATTATTTTTGTTTTTGAGAGTATGGTTGTAAAAGTCTTCTCTCATTCTATCATTTCTATTCTCTCTCATCCAAGCTCTCCCTCTTTCTCTTCTTCATGGCTCTCATGTCTCATGAGTTGAGAAACATGAGCCATTGAGATAAAACCCTAAAAACACTTCTCTACTCACTCTAGAGTACAAGGTCTAGCAAGCCAAGTATTTTAGTTTCCTCTCGATTGAGGAAGGAGCCAAAGGTAGAAACTTTCGGGTGGATCCATCTTCGGCACAAGGAGACGACGAGGTGAGGCCGATCCGACCACTACAAGGAGAAGAAGAGAAGGAGTTCAATACTAGGTATAACCCTTAACATAGTAGTTAAACTCTTAGTTAGGTTGCTAGATGTTAGTTTAGCAAAGATCCGGTTTCTAATCCATGTTACCCTTCACCGAAAAAATCGTTTTTCACCGTTTCCGCAACCCCGAAAGAACCGGGACGGGTAACGTGGACTTACAGTGGTATCAGAGCCTAGCTAAACACTATCTAGCATGTTAGCAAAGTATCTAGAATTTCGATCGGAGAAAAAAATCACAAAACTGTTAGTGTATATGCCCTAGAGGCTATTACTGTATCATACTAGTTTGTATATTACTTAATGGAAGCTTGGGATATTCACCTTGTATATACAATCTTGCTCAAAATAGTAGTATGCTACTTGGTTTGTTTCTACTTCAATGTGTACATGTGTTTATTTTAGTATGTCGCCTATACACATTAGTGGAGCCCTTAGGATCTTTGCTTGATTACCAGCGTTGTGATGGCAGTCACACTAGTGGGGCTGGGTAATCTATAAGCACATTCTTATGCAGGTCCCTGGTCGCAGGACTATCGAGACAGGGCATCGATACTCCGGAGTAGACTAGCGCATGCGCTTCTCATCCCAGTGTGGGAGACGGTCTGTCCCACAGCCGTCGGTACGTCGTACTTGAGATAGTATGCGGGTGCTCGTTGGGTTACGAGTACACTGGACAGGACTCGTCGGGAACTGACTAGTTGGTATTATGCCTATCGTCAGTTATCAGTTCCCAGGTGACATGAGTACAGCTTAGTCCGCTGACTTGACACTGTCACTTCGCCTCGAGTGTGTTCCCACTGTACTTTGATTACTACCCTACCACGGCTCAAAGGAGTCGTGCAAACAGGTAGTAGTTGGGTGCAGTCCCGAAGCACTTGGAGGCAGTGACGGTTAGACAGGATTCGTCTCTCCCGGTATTGGGGGTTGACATCGCGCTGTGTCTAGGAGAGCCATTACACGAGTAGTCCCTGGCCAGGGCAATCGAGATATACTGGTAGGCTTCCAGTGTTATCTCAGGGTGTTTTGGGCTTCACTCCGACACGACTTGTACCGCTATTGGGGGACTGACGTTTACCGCCCCCTAGGCCCGCCATGCGATGTATCAGACGAACAGACCGGACTGTACGGAGAATGTCACATTCAGGCTCAGTAGGAGTTCAGATGGGTTTCGTCTCGTCAGTCTTCTTGTCGGCATCTACCTGGGGACCGTTACGCACGGCTAGTGCCGCTTGCGGTCTGTGGTTAACCCACTGCCAGCGTAGTGTCGAGTCTTTAGAGTCCCACACAGAAAGCTATTCGCCTTTAGGCAAAAGAGTAGAGGTCGCATGGTTTTGCGACAGGTCGCATGGTTTTGCGACAGGGTTCGGTCACATCCGTGCACTTGTGCACGTACAGTGTCCGGACAGTTTACACTAGCGGGCTTTGGTTTAAGCCAGATCCTAGTGTACGTTTTGGGATTGGTTTTATCCAGTTTGCATTCGTGTTCCTCGGAACGCGGATGCGGGTGTGTATGCACAGTTGACGGAGAGACAGAGGCAGAGGATTCTCATTAGGGTTGTTGACCGTTGACAGTTGACTATTGACTTTTTGCTCAACCCTAATGAGAATATGATATTTGATTAACAATTATATTAATTGAGTATTATGGTGACATGGTTGTTGGGAGATTGACTTTGTTGACTTGTTGCCTTTTGTTGACTTGTTGACTTTGTTGACCAGTTGACTAGGCTTGACTAGTTGACCATCATGATAACTATAGCTATCATTTCATGGCAAAGACTTTTGCTTGCTTGCTCTTTTGTGCAAAATGAGTGCATGAAATGATATGGCTATGGTTGCTTAAACCATCACATAATACTTGATTGATATGAGGTGTTATGATTGTTTTTGGATTATGAGAGCAAAGAGAGAAAAGTCTTCTCTCATTCTTTCATGCTCATTCTCTCTCTTGTTCTTGAGCTCTCATCTCCTCCTCTTGCTCTCCCTCTCTTGATTCTATGGTTCACTTGTCTCATGAGTTGAGAACCAAGAACCATAGATAAAATCCCATACAAACTCTTCTCTACTCACTCTAGTTCACAAGGTTTAGCAAACTGAGTGAACTAGTTTCTTCAAAGTTCGAAGAAGGAGCCAAAGGTTGAAGCTTTCAGGTGGATCTATCTTCGGCGCAAGGAGACGACGGGGAGAAGCCGATTCGGACGACCATCGAAGATTGAAGACGAACGAGTTCAAGAAAGGTATAGCCCCCTAACCGAGTAGGTAAACTCTTGTTAGGTTGTTAGTTAGATGTTTAACAAAGATCCGGGTTTTAAGTCCATGTTACCGCCTCTATGAAAATCGTTTTTCGTCAAATTCCGCATGCCCGAAAGTACCGGGAGAGGTAGCATGGACTTACAAAAACTTGCCCGAGACTTAAACTTTATGTCGATTTTTATACTGCTCTAAAAATTATTTGACACATACCAAAAATCGGCTCAGGGATTTTAATAAACACAGAAGAAAAACGAACCAACGAGTCGACCAACTCGCCACGGAACCGCGGCAAGAACATGCTTCTTGCCGCGGATCCGCGGCCTAGTTGACTCGGCCGTGGATCGGTTTTCCTGCAGTGTTTTTATAAGGGTGTTTTGGGATTTTTACAATATGTTGTTTCTACCCAGATTTTCCAGAAAACAAATTTGTGTTTTGGGGTGGTTACAAATCCGTATTTTGATCGAACTTCTATAGACTTTAGCTAACGGGTTATATCTGTGATGTGATATATGTATTGAACGTCTGCTAATCGCTATACGTCGATTAGTGGGGGTTATACATATCTGTGATCTGAAATGTTGATGGTTTGTGTATATGAATTCGTTGGATTGTCGCGGATGAATAGCCGGGGGGTTGTGAGATGAGAGTTTTCTTTAACTTTTCATTTGATGTAATCTGTAATTGATGTAATATTATTTTTATGGCCGCACATCCGGGATGAGGTTGTAGCCGCCATTGTATAATTTCTTTTACTGTTTTTGCTCCTAGGATAGACCCAAGATGGGGTGCATAAACTACCGGGTACCTGTCACGACCCGAAAAGAGCACGTGACTGGCATCTGAACCATATGAAGTCTATAGGACTCCATCTGATCCAAATAAGCCAAAAGCCCAGAAATCTAAAACCATTTTAAGAGTAAATAAGAAAATTGGTTTAAAGAAGTGAAGAAAAACATATTTGAAGTCAAGGTTTTAAAAATAACTAAGCCGAATATGCGTTTAAAAATTGTAAAGTCCTTTCTAAAAATTTCGGCAGAGTTTCTTTTGTAAAAACTGGCCCCGAACGGGGTACAACAAGAACAATATATATATATATATATATATATATATATATATATATATACAGTGATAAAAGGCATCCCCAAGCGGGAGCTACCTCTTCGTCAATTGACGGTCACAACCACACAACAATATAATATACAACGCCGAATGGCGAGGGTCAAAACCCAAAAGAACTCAATAAGCATGAAAACCGCAATACTACTAAGCGCGACTCTAAGGTCGAATAATACATCATCAGTGTCTAAGTCTGAAACAATATACAAGTTTTGGTTGATGGAATTCTAGATACAATGAATAATACAAGTACGATGGTGGTTCTTGATGCAAAAGAACCCACCTACCAAAGCAAATCACCCGCAAAAGAAGCAGTGTGCCAGAAATGCCGCAATGGAACCTGTATGGCAAACCTGCAAGAACTGTGGCACAACGGGGGTGAGTTGCCAACTCGTGAATAGAAAACATCTACAAGCAGAAACCGAATGCAAGACATAATCCTAGGTCAAAACAATCAGTATATAATATAATCCTCAAGAGTAAGTCTGAAGCATGATAAGGTGGCAATGTAACATCTAAACAAGTATGTAGTGCCAAGTACTCAGGTAATAATATGTCATAAATATAGGGTATAAGTAAATATGATGAAGTATCAAAAAATGAAAATCAATACACATATATTAGCGTCCCATTCCACTAATATTGGTGTAAGGGTATATATAACAGCGCCCTCATACCCTGTTATATATACAAATGAAGTAAGATCAATGTAATAAAAGTCTGTATGTATGTGGATCCCGTCCACCTGTCACCCAATGACAATAAGCATCATGCATGCAAATATCGTAAAGCATATGCATGGAAATATGAGGATATAATCAAATCATGGAACCTGAGTGCCTAGCATCGACACTCGAAAACATCATGAAACCTGTGCCTAGCATCGGCACGTAAATCCTCGTCTATCAGGCGCTGTCACCAAGACTGGCCCTGATAGGTACGTATCATACGCTATCGCGAAAACCCGAGTGCCCAGCTTCGACCCTCGAATTTTCGACGTATCCATACGTACATACTCCGGTCGGTATCCCCATGATAACCGCCGAGTCCAAATACTATCACCGGTAGGTAGTGCTCCCCTGCCAGGCTCACCGTCTAACATATACGAGTCTTCTTGCCCCGGGGTACCTTACCGGGTCCATCATGTACCCGCAGACGGTGCCTACCGCTCATCGAATCGGGTTTCATATGCCACTCTCAGAACCAAGAAAACACATGGTGGACGCACTAAAATATCATATCAAGGGAAACCGGGTTTTTAAAGACAATACATATTCTCAGTTGAAATAGCCACGGTTCCCAAACCCAGAAATATCATGGAAACAACATATCTCAATGCGTATAATCAGAAAACATGATGTATGCAACATATAAAAGAATGTAAGCATATCGATATATCATGCAATACGGAATAGTGATATGCACATATTGTAAGTCTACGGTAGCGCCCCGGCCGTCTACAGACGCCAAATGCGGAACAAAAACTTTTAACTGGCGCTATCGTATACTATAACCCGGATCTGCCATTATTGCTAAACTAACAAACTGTAAAGAGAGTAGAAAGGTTATACCGAACGATCCGAGTCCTTCGTTCTTTAACCATCATCCCACGCTCCGTTTCGGCTGCTCCGATCTCGTCGATCTCCGATCTGCTCGTCCAGGTGGCACCACGTCAACGATTCTTTAAACGGGCTCCCGCCTCTGACTCGAGGCAACTCGGTCGTCAAGTTTGCTAAAAGAGATGACCAAGAATGATGTAGAATATGAGTAGATTACTTTGTCTCACTTCGTCCAAAACCGTGGACGATCGGTTAATGAAGTTACCACTCGAATCGGGTGATGGAATGAAAGAGGCTATGAAATTTCCATGCACCCAAAACTATACTCTTTTAATCAAAATGAAATCAACCAAGTGAATGAGAGAGAGGGGAGGGGCCGGCCATATAAAGAGAAGGAGGAGGGTGAGTGTAGGAGCAAAAAAGGAAGGTGATAATAAACCTTAAGCTTATCATAACCATTCATGAAAGCATGAGTCACAAAGAGCAATTGATGCAAACCAATGAACATAATACAACTCTCCCTTGCATTAAATGAATCATTAATGGCACTAATGAGTCACATAACACCTCACCACTTCTAGAACCTTCTAGAAGAATCCACACTCATCTCAAGAAAAGATAAACCCGTCTTTAATCGAATGTTAAAAGACGGCTGATAGAAAACTGGAAACTGGAAACTTCCAAAAGTGATCCCGAAACGAATTTCAGGATAACCCCGTAACTGTATAAATATACCCGCATTTGTATTACGACCGAATACAAATACAACTGAGACAAAGATATTATATCTACTCAATATAATACTCGGATCCGGCTTAAACCAAAGCCGACCAGTATTATCTGTCCGAAAAATAACACGTGCGTAAACGCACGTGCATTTTCCGAACCCTGCCATAAAACCATACGGCCTCTACAACGTTTCGCCCGAACTTGGGAAACTGTCTGTGGGGGACTCTAATGACTCGTCAGTACCCTGGCAGTGGGTTTAACCATAAACCGTCAGCGGCACTAGCAATGCGTAATGGCTGCCCATGGACTGACCTCAAGGGAGGCCGATGAGCGAACTCATCCGGAAACCCTACTGAGCCTAACAGTGACAATGTATATACAGTCCGGTCCGTTCTCCTATGAGTATCGCATATCTGCCTAGGGGGCTAGTAACGTCAGACCCCAATAGCAGTATAAGTCGTGTCGGAGTGTAGCCCAATAACACCCTGCGATACTACTGGAGTACCTACCAGTAAATCTCCTGCCACGGCCGTGGGCTTTGTGTAATGGCTCTCCTAGACACAGCACGATCTCGCCCCCAATACCGGGAGAGACGAATCCCCTGCCGATCCGCTCACGTGCCTCCATGTGGCTCGGGACTGTACCCAAAAACTACCTGTTTGCACGACTTCTTTGAGCCGTGGTAGGGTAGAAATCAAAGCACAGTGGGAACTCACACAAGACAAATGACGACCTCAGGTCGATGAACTAACCTGTACACATGTCACCAGGGAACTGCTATCTGACGATATGTATAATACCAACTAGCAGATTCCCGGCGAGTCCTGTCCGGTGTACTCATAACCCAATGAGCACCTGTATACATCTTAGGTGATCAAACTGACACCAGTGGCTTGTGAGACCGGCCACCACCCCTCGTCGGGGTCTCGACTGTATACACTAGTCTACTCCGGAGTATCGATGCCCTGTCTCGAAACTCCCACGACTAGGGACCACAATTAAGGATATGCATATAAACTACCCAACTCTCACGTATATGATCGCCATCATACAGTTGGTAGTAAAGCAAGATCCTAAGGGCTCTATCAAAGTGTAACATGTAATCAGTCACCTGAACATGTACACGACTGATAAAGGCAAACCAGATAGCATACTATCATCTCGAGTAAGACTGTCCTACCGGTATAGGTCCTCCGCAATCATTGCAATCACGTACCTGCGATCCAATAATTGACTATGAGGGCACTATCACCAACAATCTCCCACTTGCACTCAAGGCTAATTATTGCGATGTCGACTACTCACAGCCCGTGTGAAACCGAACATCCAACTCCTTTACTAATCAGTTTCACAAAGCTCGTTTGTAAAACTATTGTGTTCGAGAAATAGCCTCAGTGAGTGGATCCGCCTAGATGTTTCTTTCTATATCTCTCTAAATCTCAAGTTCGCGGAGAAAGCCATCTCCGGAATCGAGTAATACCTGTCTTAGAATATGTCTGGATATCTGATGGGACCTAGTTCATAAATGAACTCCAAATCCAAACTTCTTAGACTGTATCGATCACTGAACCTAATCAGTATCCGGCACCATGCCACCCACAGTATCCTCTTAGACCACCTGTCCATAATACTGTCCCCCGTCAGAGGGAGAACTAAAACTCTGACAATCACTCTGTCATCCACGTCACCTTTGAAGCCTGGAATGATAATTGTCTCCCGAAGGAGGCTGCTGTCATCAAATCCGTAGAACATCCACTTATGTTCTAAAACTGCTTCCTTATTCTCTCCAGGATTGGATTAATACAAACTTATCGCATCTAGTGCAAAAACAACATCTGGTGTGGTACTTGACACCTCACGATTGACTCAATTTCCTAAGCAAGTGATCTGCCAATCATGCACAGCCCTCTCCTCTTTAGTCTACACGACACCTTTAGAGAGGGTGACTCCATTACCTGCAGGTACACCACCATGCTAGGAGTCAACTATTCTAAAAACCATCAGAATATCTGTCAAAGCACCCACATTGGGAAACTACCCAAATCTAGATCTAAAACCATAGATCCAGAAACCAGAATGTCAAATATTATATCCATATCCTGTCTGGAGAAACAACTGTGTGACGACCACAGTACAACCGATCGTAGTATAGGAATTTTACTTCCTACTCTGTGTATGTCATCTAGATACCATGACATCACACCCTACTACCTTCTTAACAGATCCATCCCCTATTCTGATGAAGTCAAACCCATGACCGTCACATCAAAATTAGATGATCTATCTCCGCCATAACTGCTCTAGTCTATAAATAGACATAAGCTACTTGCCCACTATACTTCCGCTGCTCCTACTGACTACGACAACCCTCTGGCAGAATAATATACACGTGCACTTCTAAAGCTAGTTTAGAACGACGCTATACTTATCCTCCTGCCTGGTCTCATAGTCTGGAACAACAGTAGTGTCAAGTCTGGGTAGATAAGAACCTCCCTGTCACCGTCCTTGAGGCTACCGAAGTACCTCTCGGGTGTCTGAGGTTACCCACCATATCTGCGGAGTGGCTAATGGAATGTCAAACCTGATTGAATATATAGGTCCTATTTAATTTTCCGTAATCGTTTGCGGTTCTGGAATCACTTCCAGTTCTACCATACTCCCACTACTGTTTTCTGAAAAAGTCCATTTTTACTAAAACTGTGGCGAGTCAAGAACAATATCACTATTGATCTTCCAAATGGTAGAATATCAACCCTCGTCATAGCCAGGGTCAACCCACGAACAGCCATTACAGAAACGTGCCCTGAGTTATCCAGAGTCTGGTTTTAAGCATAAGTTGGACAACTCCCGTACCTTAACATCTTATAAGGTATGATCCATTCTATATCCAATATAGAAACTTTGGCACTTATTTAATTGGAACCATATTCTAATCATGCAGCTGTCTCCAGTGCATATCATCTTAATGGAGAGAGGCTGATCAGCATTACTCAACTTAGGAATCCTTCCAATTATGAGTAACCTGAAAGAGAAATAAGTTTCTCAAAATCATTACTATCATCTGAATACCAATCACATGAATCTACATCTTCGATCTCTTTGAAGAATCCCGATATTTGTGACACCTGGTTCTCTACTTTATTCTTATACCCACAACTTCTCAAAACTTAGACCTTGTATTTCTACGAAACACTTGTCTAAAAACTAGAGAAGTCATAAGTAAACAGAACAAAGTACGAGGACCTACCCCTTTGTCCTGATGGACACTGGACAACATACAATACTCTGTATAAGTCCGCTGAGTTGAATAACTCAAAACCTGTGCTTCGTAGGTTGAAAACTGTACCCTGGTGATTTCCTCAAATATCACCAATTACAACGAATTCCGATATAATGAGGATAATCACCTAATTCCCAATAACTTACTCCCACTCATCATCTGTAAAACCATACAGATATGAGAATGAAACCTGGTAAATACATACCCTTGGAGTAAGTATCTAATCGGGAAAACAGTTTTTCTTTAACAATGCACTGAAACATGAAAATGTTTCGTAGGGATATCCTGGTATTCATAGTAATGCCTCTTCCATAATCCAATTCATGACTTTAACCGTATATTTTATTGCCATCTCTCCAAATCTCTTTATTTGTCTTTAGTCGTTACCTTCTGTACACCATCGTTAGGCTAAATGGTTTTCTTCCTTCCCTACCGTTCGGCACCAGCCTATGGTTTGGAAGAAGACTATCCAGTAAGCATAATGGGTGTACCCTCCTAAACCAAGGAGTACTCACAACTGAGAGAAGGTGATGATAAAAGACAACTGAATAATACCTTATTCTATTTTAAAGGTGAAATAGGAGTGGCGACGAAGTACGCGGTTTTGGTCGTGAATGATAACAGTCGCAATTTACTTTGCCCTCTTTCTAATCCCTTTATTTTGTCTTTACATATTACCTTCTGCACACCCTACTTAGGCTAATTGGTTTTCTTCATTCCCTACCTTTCGGCACCTGCCTATGGTTTGGAATAAGACTATCCAATAAGCGTAATAGGTGTACTCTCCTAAACCAAGGAGCCCTCGCAACCTGAGAGAGGGTGATAATAAAAGACAACTGAATAAACCAATTCTATTTCTCCTGAACCTTGATCCATCCTCAAAGAAGTCCCTTCGAGTTCGTATATAACCATACGATGGATCTATCCAATGGAAGTGGATTTCCGTAGTAATACGGGTGTTCTGAGAAATTCAAAGGGTAGAAGAAGGAGTGGCAATGACTTATGCAACTCGGACAATCCAAAAAGCTAGTATTTTAAGAAGGTTCGGTCAACTTGGTCACTGAGTCATAGTCTAGGGTCGGTCAAAGGTCGCTGCCAAAGAGAGAGAAAAGAAACACTCTGCGTGCACTCTAACCTAGATCAGAATGGTTATCACTTTATTTAATCCGGAAACCTCCCACTGTCCTGTCAAATTCTCCTCCAAACCTGAAAGAAGAATCAATCGGGATCACCCGAAGAGTAAACCAACTCATCAGTGGGAATCGGGATCCAACTCTCATCGCATGATAACGTGATGGAATGCATCCACGTTACTCATACTCCAGAAGGTATGCGCATACTTGGCAAGTTTCAGTTTCTTTGGAAACTCCCGATAAGATTTTTGCCCCATGCTCTTATAACCTTGGCGTTAGGTCAAAATGTCATAAGTCACATGCCAAGTTCTACCCGTCACTATCTTGTTAATTTGAACCCACCCGCACATGCCCTTGGCATTAGGTCAAAATGGCAGAACGGCTGTCCCAAACCAACTCATCTATCTATGCAACAATTGAATACCCAGCAGCTACCAAACACTATGCCTTAACTTTGGCTAAAATACATAGCTTGAATATTACTGAATACTCAAAAGAAGTGACGGAGGGCTACGGCTGGTTTTTCGCGAAAAACCCTTAACGTAGTGAACTTGATATCGCTGAAGGAACCTGATAGCTTTTTAAAATATAGTGGCGAAAACCTTTTGCTAAAGAGGTCATTCCCGGTGAAGGGATCTCGGCTCTTTCCTCGTGGAATGAGGTGCAGGATAGTCCACTGAATACCGCGATGCAAAGCAACTTGTAATCGACTATAGTGAAGTTATTACCCTGACGCAAACTTCTGCCCAAGGGGTCAGTCCCGGTGAAGGGATATCGGCCCTTGCCCCGTCGAATGAGGTGCAGGATATTCCACTGAATACCGCTATGCAAAACAAAAGGAAACATCTTTGTAATAACACTTTTTAAATTGTTCCAACAACTGCAAACAGGTTTGCTTTACTTTGCATTGAAAAATCAATGCAGTCCCATCAATCAATCACACCAGAAAAGAACGAAAATAAAATGTACGTATATGCCATCCGCATTCGTCACTGGGTCCCGTCATCACCCGTTAGGTTACTTAACTAACGACAGAGCGGGGACTGGACTAGCGCGGGTGTAAAACATATACAACATCTAATAGTATATAAGCCAATATACATAATCGCTCCAGGCGTGATAATATGCAACATTACAGAAAAGTAATAAGCATCACAGAACAATACAGATAATCTGGGATCCCCGAGTTTCATAGAGCCGCTGCTGAAACCCGACGTTCCCCTGTCGTGTGGATAGCCTGTGCAATGAAACCTAGACCGCTACGGGTGCGGCAAGTTACCCGCCAAAACCTGAAGCGAGGTAGTCCCCCACAGCATAGTGAATGGAACACCCGGCACTTCACGGAATCCGGTAAATTGAGCACCCCTCCTTGGGTCAACCTGTACCCCCTACGAGTGCGGCGAATAGTCTGCCAATTCTAGAGTGAGGCCCCTCTGCCTCTCAAAGCCATGAGATGCGGATCCGTTGGTCCCCAGAACCCGGCTATCCGTGCACTCCGTCGCGGGGCAAAACCCAGTACAGTAATAAATAATAGTACAACAGGTACATCGACCGCAACCTGGTCGTGCCCCAAAAGAATATTATACAACAGGCAGTGACGGCAGTCCACATGTTGGACGCTCGCCCCGCAATATCAAATGTACAAATAAACTCAAACTGTACTACCATTGCACACTGCTATCCACCACGACAAATCCGCAACATCACAGCACAACACAGAACATCAACGCGAATGTCACGTTCGCAAACCCGTCTAAAAGAACTATAGCAATCAGACGCGGTTTACCGATCAAATGACATTCCCGGTCGGAGATATAATGTAAGCACTGTAAACTAACATGTTTAAATTTCGATCGACAAAATATCACAAAGTGGGCCCCACGAACAACTGGTGAACAGAAACAAAATCTGGGCCCAAAAGATATATACCAAAAACCTCAATTTCCATAGAAGAATACACTGTGCAAGTTTGGGGGCATGATCACTCAGAACGGCCGCGGATGCGCGGCCAAACCATGGGTTTGGCCGCGATTCCGCGGCAGTCTTGTCGATTCATGAGCCCAAATTTGTACGGTGTTCTTATAAAACCCTGCACAGTTTTCTGAGATATGTAGAATAATTTTAGGACATCATTTAAAATCTACAGAAACTGTGAATTTGAAATTTGCAGTTTTTGATTTCCGGTTCGATCGATGTTTTAAACGCGTTAGCACAAGTTAGTATAGCAAAATGGTGAGTCTCTGATACCACTGTAAGTCTACGGTAGCGCCCCGGCCGTCTACAGACACCAAATGCGGAACAAAAACTTTTAACTGGCGCTATCGTATACTATAACCCGGATCTGCCATTATTGCTAAACTAACAAACTGTAAAGAGAGTAGAAAGGTTATACCGAACGATCCGAGTCCTTCATTCTTTAACCATCATCCCACGCTCCGTTGCGGCTGCTCCGATCTCGTCGATCTCCGATCTGCTCGTCCAGGTGGCACCACGTCAACGATTCTTTAAACGGGCTCCCGCCTCTGACTCGAGGCAACTCGGTCGTCAAGTTTGCTAAAAGAGACGACCAAGAATGATGTAGAATATGAGTAGATTACTTTGCCTCACTTCGTCCAAAACCGTGGACGATCGGTTAATGAAGTTTCCACTCGAATCGGGTGATGGAATGAAAGAGGCTATGAAATTTCCATGCACCAAAAACTATACTCTTTTAATCAAAATGAAATCAACCAAGTGAATGAGAGAGAGGGGAGGGGCCGGCCATATAAAGAGAAGGAGGAGGGTGAGTGTAGGAGCAAAAAAGGAAGGTGATAATAAACCTTAAGCTTATCATAACCATTCATGAAAGCATGAGTCACAAAGAGCAATTAATGCAAACCAATGAACATAATACAACTCTCCCTTGCATTAAATGAATCATTAATGGCACTAATGAGTCACATAATACCTCACCACTTCTAGAACCTTCTAGAAGAATCCACACTCATCTCAAGAAAAGATAAACCCGTCTTTAACCGAATGTTAAAAGACGGCTGATAGAAAACTGGAAACTGGCAACTTCCAAAAGTGATCCCGAAACGAATTTCAGGATAATCCCGTAACTGTATAAATATACCCGTATTTGTATTACGACCGAATACAAATACAACTGAGACAAAGATATTATATCTACTCAATATAATACTCGGATCCGGCTTAAACCAAAGCCGACCAGTATTATCTGTCCGAAAAATAACACGTGCGTAAACGCACGTGCATTTTCCGAACCCTGCCATAAAACCATACGGCCTCTACAACGTTTCGCCCGAACTTGGGAAACTGTCTGTGGGGGACTCTAATGACTCGTCAGTACCCTGGCAGTGGGTTTAACCACAAACCGTCAGCGGCACTAGCAATGCGTAACGGCTGCCCATGGACTGACCTCAAGGGAGGCCGATGAGCGAACTCATCCGGAAAGCCTACTGAGCCTAACAGTGACAATGTATATACAGTCCGGTCCGTTCGCCTATGAGTATCGCATATCTGCCTAGGGGGCTAGTAACGTCAGACCCCCAATAGCAGTATAAGTCGTGTCGGAGTGTAGCCCAATAACACCCTGAGATACTACTGGAGTACCTACCAGTAAATCTCCTGCCACGGCCGTAGAATCCCTTTGTTTGTCTTTAAGATATTCCCGATTCGCAGTTTTTGAAATAGGTATGACTCGGGTCTAGTCTAACATCTACTATGCAAGCTACTGATCTAAGTATCAAGCCAATCGGGAAGGGTATGGAAACCACCTAAATCTGAGTCGATATGTATATATAGTAGTCGGTGATCCCGCCTCAGTAGTATCGCGTACGATACAATATATCATATGACCTCCTCAAGTCATGAGTGCGGATCTATCATCAATGTAACGCTCGTACGGTAAATCGTCGTACGGCATCCCAATAGCTGGGTACGTGTCAAAATCACATTCCTCTTATTAAATATCAGGTATCATTATCATCATATCACATAATCTGGGTACTGATCTAAGTCTAGTACATCTGATACCATCTATAAAGTATGAATGCGGGGGTAAACACACATCCCAAGCCCGCAAGAATCACATGTCGTATCCCAAATACGAATCATATCAAATCACCGATCTCACGGCACAATGCCCAAAATCATCGACTCATCTCCAATGTCGTCCATTATCATCAAACACAGTGTAAGTATAAGGAATATACAAGTGTGTGCGTGTGGGTGTAAATCTATCCTAGGGTTCGCAACTAGGAACTACGCTAGTTATTTCTAACCCTAACTAACCATAACACACCTAACACAAAACCACGACACACTATAACTATCATATAAAATATACATAATATACTAACTACGGACTGCGGGGGTGCTATACGCCATCCACCCGAATTCCCCCTGTAGATATAATCTACTCACCTTGCGTCCTTCATTTGTCGACGTCGCCACGCGCCTTCTTGTTGTCCCGAAGTCTTCATGGGGTACCTACACATTAACGTATCGCAAATGCGTATCAAAACCAATTCAAAACTAAAACGGCATACGAATCCCAAAACGATACGATAAGGGGCATATAGGTTAGAACCTATGGGCACGCCATCAAAACCATCTATCAATCCTCGATATCGTCGTAAAAACGTCTAATAGTCGAGGTAAAACACGGATACACAAATTCCAGAATTCAAAATACGAAATACAGAAAAAGAATCAAAACAGCAACTGGAAAAAAAGGGTCCCAGATTTTACCCTAGGTCAAATTAGACAAATCTATACATGTCAGGGGTCTAAACTACTGGAAATAGGGCCATGCACAAAAAACGAGGCAATTCCCTCCTGCTCTGGCCACAATTTACGGCCAGAAGGAATTAATTGGTGGCCAGAACATGGTGGTTGGGGCTAGGGCTTTGGGTGTTGGTTCCTAGGTTCCTGCACATCTCTCTGTCAACTCAATTTTATTTTCAGGTGTCTCGGGTGATAGCAGATCTCAAAAAACAGTGGCAGATTTACAGGTTTTTCCCGATATCGACTCCGTAAATCCGTATTCTGGGTTCATGTTACAGGTATGGGTCCAAATTTGTATCATACAAGGGGTGCTAAGGTCAAAACAAGCCTCAATTTCACCTTTTATTTCAGATCTCACCTAACCCTAACTTGAATTCTCCAAAGCCCACAAAATGACACAATATCGATATGAAACTAGCATGGATGCACAAGGGAAATGAAATACTACTCTAGGGTGCAGAAATTACCTTCTTTGGCAACTCAAGAAAATTCTTGAGTTGCTCAAAGTCCTCAAAATCCTATCTTGCTTGGATCATAGTGTAGCTAGCGAGCTCGAGAACAAGTTTCGTGAAGTGGGAATGGGGTTTTGGGGTTGATTTCATTGTGTTGTGGGGGACTTTAAGAGGAGGAAGAAGAAGGAAGGGCAGGAGCAGCAGCAGCTCCATGAGAGGGGAGAGAAAAATGAGAGTGAAGGAATGATGGGAGCATGGCTTCAAAAGAGAAAAGTTGACCTGTACCTACCCTCTCTCTCTCTCATCATCATTCCATTTCCTTTTCCCTTTTCTTTTCTTCTCACTCAAATAGTGAACCCAAAAAAAAACAACCATGGCAATAGAAAAGTAACACAAGTGTAACAAGTGTGGAAAAATGATATGTGCACATTTTTGCACAAAAAAGCCAAAAATCCAAATAGTGATTTTTAATCGCGATTAGCACTAAATTAGCATATAATTAATCATAAAAACTTTAAAATGGCATAATTCTATAAATTACCTTATTTTAGAATTTTCCATAATTTTTCTAAAATTTTTAGCATTTATTTGTATTTATTAATACTAAAATATTAAAATATTCAATAAATATTAATATTAAATTATAAAAATTCCCAAAAATAATATTTTATTATTATTTTTATTTTGAGATGTTACAATCTTCCCCCCTTAAAGAAATTCGGTCCCCGAATTTAAATTTAAACCCCCAAATTCTAAAACATTAAAAAAAAAAGCAAAATGTCCAAGTCGTCGGGGCTCCGAAACCATCAATATATAAAACGCATCTTAGCGCAATGCATGCGCATAAGTAATGAGCAGATAGCTCAAAATCAAAACTCCGTTAAGCATCCCGCAATCATCGGAGTCGTGATAAAGACAATGTCAAATTCAAAACAAACAATTATGGTATATCAAAATTATACATGTATATATGAAATCTGTATGTGTAAATAGCTAAAGCAAATACATGCAAAAGTATGCGGGTACTGTCCTCTGACTAGTCTCGCTCAGTATGAAACACATAGCAATTATCATAAAACGTAATGCTCCATAAGGAATAAATCTCAAAATGTATATATGAATATCCGGTGCATCTGGTGCGCACGGAAATCAAAACCCATGAATGTGCCATAGAAACAACATCAAGATGCAACGGGTGTGCACGAAACATCTGTCGTAGGCAACGTGTGTGCCTGACAGCAATATCAGGTGCATTTGACATACACGAAGAATCCCGATTCAGTGCATCTGGCGTGCACCAGAATCGTATATCAAAATACTAAAGGTGCATGAAAACTATGCTGGAAACGCAAATCACATCACTGGCATAAAATAGGCATGAAATCACAATCAATATCTTAAATGTAATAACTATGCGCAAAATATAAATATCCAATGGGTGCAAGAAAACAAATATCATAAAACTCAGTCATCAAGACTAAATCATGCAAACAGAACGCCCAAAATACCGAAATCCAAGATGACGGATACATGATAATCGAATCACAAAATCACAAATCATAAATACCGTCATCGGTATATCCTCCTTCAAGTCAAGAAGGTGTCGGTGCATCCAATGCTAGCAGCGCAAGATCTCTACTTGCCTCTTGCTCACGGTCTAGCGTCCTCTGTCTCGGGTCCTTATCTTCTTTGCGGATTTCCAATCTCACGATCAATCGGCTCATCCGTCCTGTCAGGTGTGCTAACGGGGACGATTCCGTTCTGGCAATTCTCTGGTCATCTCTTGGTCAATCCTCACGACCACTCGTAAAGCAGCATGTCACTGACGTCGGCCTCTGGCTCTCTGAATGCACATCACATATCTAATCCTGAGTGCAAACATCATTGCAGCAGTGTCCTGGAAGGAATCCTGCTCAGGGTCTCTTCCGATCTTGCTTATGCCGATCTGTACGGAGGCTGGCACTCTTGCATAATCTCTTCTCGTGTTCTGGACATCTGCGTGTTCCATACATATTTCCTCAAAAACTGGTCGTATCCCAATGCCTCTGTAAGCATATCAGGTCTCTAGCCTCGACGGAAAGTAATGACAGCTCGTCAGCGTCGCGCATGCACCTCTGGTTCCACTTGTCTTTATCGTCGTCCACTATGACGTCACGTCATGCTATCTACGCACCGCCCTGTTCTCGGCCCCGGTCAATCCGAAGTCTATCGCACAGACTCGAAATCGCGTACTCTGTAGCTTCATCATTCCGTAGAAGATGTCTGGCCGAACAGGTCCTCGGGAACGCGTCCCAACCAACGGAGGAAAACTCCATACTCGTCCATCCTCGATCAACTCACAACGCAACTGGGTGAGGTCCTTTATCCGAACCTGGTCAACTATCTCGTCGACGATGCCGAACTTTGGCCTGCTGGGTGTGTGCAATATGACCACTCCTGGGTCCAGATCTTCTCGTATAATATTCCAGAAAGGTCCTGTCGAGGTCTCTCTCAAATCTCATTTCTGCCGAATTTCCCGGAAGTTATTATCTTTTCTACATCTGTTTCTTTTTCCTGAACGGTAGCATATTTCTCGCGACTCCTCCTGGAAGGTATATCCATATACATTGCCTCTGCGTGCGTATCACATCTCTGATGTCAGCGGAGTGGGACGTCATCTCGTCGAAATCTCATGCGAATTCTTTACTTCACTCTGCTTCAATGTCGACTGCTTCGGACTCAACTCATCGTGGCTGCATGGACTGTGCTCCAGCGGCTACACTCGTATCTGGAGTCTCCCAAGCAATGCATCCCATCACATGGTATCCGAATGATGTCGAAACATTCGATCAACTCGTCAGAACCTCATAATCCCCCAAGAGATCAACATCTTGAGTACAGTTTAATAGTATCGAATACATGCCACAGCGTCGGTGGTCCAGCCGTAGAAGGGCAAACCCAAGCCTCACTAATGGCGCCGCGGAACTGCCGCAAACCCTAAGGTTCAAAGGCTTTCACACGGTCATTAAGTCGAGTTAGGGTTTCATTCTTCTAGAGGGTCCATAGAATCGCCTGCATGTCTTTCCGTATACTCTAAACTTGGAAAATGGGCTCCTGACATTCGATCGTCTCTGTCGACTTCCAACGTCTCCGCGTGAAGTCGTCTCTAGCTGGGAGCAATCTATCTGATGACCTCGCACCGGTAAGCGAACGAACCACATGTCCTAGTCATTCATCCTCAGGTGACTAGCGACCTTACCATAATATCTCCAAGTACAATCTCGTACTGCAATAGCTCCATCATCTGGGGCGATATCTCATCGTTCGCAGCAATAACCAGCTCGCTCGTCTGAACGCTGAACAGTGCCTCAATCATCCTGAGTAAGCGATATATCAATGGTCATCACGTCCTTGCTGGCCTGTAGCAGTAGCCTGATCCTCTGGTACCAATCGGCACGTCCGAGAAATCTCGTAAAAGCGATCCACCAAACGCTCGTGGCGCGAAAACACAATAAGACGACACCTCTCAACGCAATCGTATGGCTCTGGAATCACGCCCTGTTTAGTCCTCGTCCATGACGAGCTCAAGCTGACGCAACTCTAGCCGTAGCTCTCTCTACCCGTGCAATCGTGGCAGCAAAATCATAACCAGTACCGATGAAGATAGATCAGGAATGAATATAATACGGTGCAAGGAAATGTACATCCTAAGGCTCCTTAAGCGGAGTGGCGTGTCGTAAGTATGCCGCGGAACATACCCACGGTACGTCACTCTACTGCAGTCACCTACTCC
Source organism: Agapanthus africanus (assembly GCA_030015575.1). NCBI lineage: Eukaryota > Viridiplantae > Streptophyta > Magnoliopsida > Asparagales > Amaryllidaceae > Agapanthus > Agapanthus africanus. Next base: position 523,718,158 of record CM057337.1, read on the forward strand.
ATCAACCAAGGGTCATCCTACGCGAAGAAAGTTCGGGTCTAATACCCCCTCGACTAAGTCTAAGTTCCGTAAGGTCAAGCCTAAGTTCCGTATATATATATAGACGCCCTAGGCTCCACATAGTCAAACTTAGACTTGAACCAAGGTTAACCTAGCGCTCTGATACCAACTTTGTCACGACCCGAAAAGAGCATGTGACTGGCACCTGAACCATATGAAGTCTATAGGACTCCATCTGATCTAAGTAAGCCAAAAGCACAGAAATCTAAAACCATTTTAAGAGTAAATAAGAAAATTGGTTTAAAGAAGTGAAGAAAAACATATTTGAAGTCAAGGTTTTTAAAATAACTAAGCCGAATATGCGTTTAAAAATTGTAAAGTCCTTTCTAAAAATTTCGGCAGAGTTTCTTTTGTAAAAACTGGCCCCGAATGGGGTACAACAAGAACAATATATATATATATATATATATACACACACACACACACGCAGTGATAAAAGGCATCCCCAAGCGGGAGCTAGCTCTTCGTCAATTGACGGTCACAACCACACAACAATATAATATACAACGCCGAATGGCGAGGGTCAAAACCCAAAAGAACTCAATAAGCATGAAAACCGCAATACTACTAAGCGCGACTCTAAGGTCGAATAATACATCATCAGTGTCTAAGTCTGAAACAATATACAAGTTTTGGTTGATGGAATTCTAGATACAATGAATAATACAAGTACGATGGTGGTTCTTGATGCAAAAGAACCCACCTACCAAAGCAAATCACCCGCAAAAACGTCGACTGAACTCTTTAACGGTTAGCTGTGCCAGAAATGCCGCAATGGAACCTGTACGGCAAACCTGCAAGAACTGTGGCACAACGGGGGTGAGTTGCCAACTCGTGAATAGAAAACATCTACAAGCAGAAACCGAATGCAAGACATAATCCTAGGTCAAAACAATCAGTATATAATATAATCCTCAAGAGTAAGTCTGAAGCATGATAAGGTGGCAATGTAACATCTAAACAAGTATGTAGTGCTAAGTACTCAGGTAATAATATGTCATAATTATAGGGTATGTCTGCATGAAGTAAATATGATGAAGTATCAAAAATGAATATCAATACACATATATTAGCGTCCCATTCCACTAATATTGGTGTAAGGGTATATATAACAGCGCCCTCATACCCTGTTATATATACAAATGAAGTAAGATCAATGTAATAAAAGTCTGTATGTATGTGGATCCCGTCCACCTGTCACCCAATGACAATAAGCATCATGCATGCAAATATCGTAAAGCATATGCATGGAAATATGAGGATATAATCAAATCATGGAACCTGAGTGCCTAGCATCGACACTCGAAAACATCATGAAACCTGTGCCTAGCATCGGCATGTAAATCCTCGTCTATCAGGCGCTGTCACCAAGACTGGCCCTGATAGGTACGTATCATACGCTATCACGAAAACCCGAGTGCCCAGCTTCGACCCTCGAATTTTCGACGTATCCATACGTACATACTCCGGTCGGTATCCCCACGATAACCGCCAAGTCCAAATACTATCACCGGTAGGTAGTGCTCCCCTGCCAGGCTTACCGTCTAACATATACGAGTCTTCTTGCCCCGGGGTACCTTACCGGGTCCATCATGTACCCGCAGACGGTGCCTACCGCTCATCGAATCGGGTTTCATATGCCACTCTCAGAACCGAGAAAACACATGGTGGACGCACTAAAATATCATATTAAGGGAAACCGGGTTTTTAAAGACAATACATATTCTCAGTTGAAATAGCCACGGTTCCCAAACCCAGAAATATCATGGAAACAACATATCTCAATGCATATAATCAGAAAACATGATGTATGCAACATATAAAAGAATGTAAGCATATCGATATATCATGCAATACGGAATAGTGATATGCACATATTGGGGAAGCCGCTCTTTTAAAATGAATCAGTTTTAAAGAGTATCTTGCGGTTCCCAAATCTAGAAATATCATCTGTGTATGTGCAAAGAAGTATGTGTACAAATATAAGTGTACAATGAGTATGTATATAAGTATGCCATGCAAGGGTCGTATCCTGAATGCAACAGTACTACAGTGTAGTGACATGGCAATTATCGATGATGAAGTGTGTGAGCCGGCAAGCAAGTGTGCGTGGAACATACGCATCATCGATAATGGTGCTGGTGTCCTAACAGCATGATGGTAACATAGCAATAACCCATGGTATGCAATGCGAATAGTAATGAAAATGCGGAATCGAATAAAGCAACGCAATAGTGAAGTGTCTACATCAAACTGTATATATCATGCGATTATGCCATTTGAAGTAAGACGAATCAGGGTTTTTAGTAAAATAAGGGCTACGGTGTTTTTAAGAAAAGATACACCTTTTAAAGTATCCGTAGAATCCCTTTGTTTTTCTTTAAGATATTCCTGATTCGCAGTTTTTGAAATAGGTATGACTCGGGTCTAGTCTAACATCTACTATGCAAGCTACTGATCTAAGTATCAAGCCAATCGCAAAGGGTATGGAAACCACCTAAATCTGAGTCGATATGTATATATAGTAGTCGGTGATCCCGCCTCAATAGTATCGCGTACGATACAATATATCATATGACCTCCTCAAGTCATGAGTGCGGATCTATCATCAATGTAAAGCTCGTACGGTAAATCGTCGTACGGCATCCCAATAGCTGGGTACGGGTCAAAATCACATTCCTCTTATTAAATATCAGGTATCATTATCATCATATCACATAATCTGGGTACTGATCTAAGTCTAGTACATCTGATACCATCTATAAAGTATGAATGCGGGGGTAAACACACATCCCAAGCCCGCAAGAATCACATGTCGTATCCCAAATATGAATCATATCAAATCACCGATCTCACGGCACAATGCCCAAAATCATCGACTCATCTCCACTGTCGTCCAATATCATCAAACATAGTGTAAGTATAAGGAATATACAAGTGTGTGCGTGTGGGTGTAAATCTATCCTAAGGTTCGCAACTAGGAACTACGCTAGTTATTTCTAACCCTAACTAACCATAACACACCTAACACAAAACCACGACACACTATAACTATCATATAAAATATACATAGTATACTAACTACGGACTGCGGGGGTGCTATACGCCATCCACCCGACTTCCCCCTGTAGATATAATCTACTCACCTTGCGTCCTTCATTTGTCGACGTCGCCACGCGCCTTCTTATTGTCCCGAAGTCTTCATGGGGTACCTACACATTAATGTATCGCAAATGCGTATCAAAACCAATTCAAAACTAAAACGGCATACGAATCCCAAAACGATACGATAAGAGGCATATAGGTTAGAACCTATGGGCACGCCATCAAAACCATCTATCAATCCTCGATATCGTCGTAAAAACGCCTAATAGTCGAGGTAAAACACGGATACACAAATTCCAGAATTCAAAATACGAAATACAGAAACAGAATCAAAACAACAACTAGAAAAAAAGGGTCCCAGATTTTACCCTAGGTCAAATTAGACAAATCTATACATGTCAGGGGTCTAAACTACTGGAAATAGGGCCATGCACAAAAAACGAGGCAATTCCCTCCTGCTCTGGCCGCAATTTGCGGCCAGAAGGAATTAATTGGCGGCCAGAACATGGTGGTTGGGGCTAGGGCTTTGGGTGTTGGTTCCTAGGTGCCTGCACATCTCTCTGTCAACTCAATTTTATTTTCAGGTGTCTCGGGTGATAGCAGACTCCAAAAACAGTGACAGATTTACAGGTTTTTCCCGATATCGACTCCGTAAATCCGTATTCTGGGTTCATGTTACAGGTATGGGTCCAAATTTGTATCATACAAGGGGTGCTAAGGTCAAAACAAGCCTCAATTTCACCTTTTATTTCAGATCTTACCTAACCCTAACTTGAATTCTCCAAAGCCCACAAAATGACACAATATCGATATGAAACTAGCATGGATGCACAAGGGAAATGAAATACTACTCTAGGGTGCAGAAATTACCTTCTTTGGCCACTCAAGAAAATTCTTGAGTTGCTCAAAGTCCTCAAAATCCTATCTTGCTTGGATCATAGTGTAGCTAGCGAGCTCGGGAACAAGTTTCGTGAAGCGGGAATGGGGTTTTGGGGTTGATTTCATTGTGTTGTGGGGGACTTTAAGAGGAGGAAGAAGAAGGAAGGGCAAGAGCAGCAGCAGCTCCATGAGAGGGGGGAGAAAAATGAGAGTGAAGAAATGATGGGAGCATGGCTTCAAAAGAGAAAAGTTGACCTATACCTACCCTCTCTCTCTCTCTCATCATCATTCCATTTCCTTTTCCCTTTTCTTTTCTTCTCACTCAAATAGTGAACCTAAAAAAAAACAACCATGGCAATAGAAAAGTAACACAAGTGTAACAAGTGTGGAAAAATGATATGTGCACATTTTTGCACAAAAAAGCCAAAAATCCAAATAGCGATTTTTAATCGCGATTAGCACTAAATTAGCATATAATTAATCATAAAAACATTAAAATGGCATAATTCTATAAATTACCTTATTTTAGAATTTTCCATAATTTTTCTAAATTTTTTACCATTTATTTGTATTTAATAATACTAAAATATTAAAATATTTAATAAATATTAATATTAAATTATAAAAATTCCCAAAAATAATATATATATATATATATATATATTTTTTGAGATGTTACAGTACCTCGAAGTGCTGAGTGGCCTACTCACGTTGTTGAGGGAGGTTGCTTCACTTCGGGTATTTGGCGGGTAGTTTGCCGCACCCGTAGGGGTCTAGGGTGGGGTATTGGATATGCATCGTGACCGTGTAATCCGCTTTTCGTTACAGGCTCGAACGAAACGCGGATTTCTAGTATATCCAATGTGTTCATCTGTGATCTGGAATGGCTATCATTGCATCTGACGAATATATATATCTATATATGATATCTATTTAGGCGTTGCTTATGTTTTGCATCCGCGCTAGTCCAGCCCCCGCTCTGTCGTTAGTTAAGTAACCTAACGGGTAATGACGGGGCCCCGTGGCGAATGCGGATGGCATAAGCGTACGTCATATTTTCATTGTTTTCTGCAATGGTAGGATTAAATGATGGGACGCATTAAATTAATGCAAGAAAATAAACCAAAGTAAAGTCGTTGGAACAATTTCAAAACCACTCGGTTTCTTTTCAAAAACAACTTTTAAACGCGGAGCTTAAGCCACTCCTTTTAAAAGCTATCACGTTCCTTCGATTATATCAAGTTCACTACGTTCACGGTTTCGCCAAAACCATTCGTAGCCCTCCGTCATTTCATATGAATATTCAATTGTATTCAAGCTATGTTTGTTGACCTTCGTCAAGGCATAGTGATTGGTAGCTGTTGGGTGTTCATATGTAGTATAGATAGATGCGTTGGTTTGGGACAGTCGTATTACCTTGTTAACCTTCGTCAAGGGTAGATACGGGTGGGTTCAAATTAACCTGGACAATGACGGATAGAACTTGACATGTGACTTATGATTTGTTGACCTTCGTCAAGGTCATAAGAGCATGGGGCAAAAATCCACATCGGGAGTTTCTAAAGAAACTGAAACTTGCTAGTGTTGCATACCATTTGGAGTGTGATGATTCTGGTAGGATTCCTTCAGTTTTATCGCACGATGATATTTGGATCCCGATCCTACTGTGAGTATATGCTACTCCTCGGGAATTTTCTCACTTAACGATCAATGCTATAAACCAAGTAGGTGTCTAGAAAGGTGTTAGCGGGGCTACGCCCACAAGGAAAAGAGGTTATTTAATTAAGGAACTTCGCGAAAGCGTTGGAAAACCTCCCTCGAAGTACCGACACTGGCCTGGCCGAACGGTTAAGCAAGTATTGTACGGTGAGATTGATCCCGACTAATTCTTCCTTTTTGGTTTGAGGAGGGATTCGAGAGACAGTAGGAGCCATCCTGTTTAGATAAATTAAAAACCAATCTAAATTTGCAAGTGCATCATACTGAGAGTTTTCTTCTCTCTCTCTTAATTGCAGCGACCCAGTGACCACACATAGGTTACATCTAGATAATAAAATGACTAAATCTGACTGTTATGATTGGCAAAGGTCTGTCCAGATGTCCATTGCCCATGACAAGCTGGGATACCTCTTAACTAATCAAACCCCTGCCGTCTCAGGACCAGTTTCCCCTGTCACGGATAGTGATATCCGTAAGACATCAGAAAAAGACTGTGCGAAAGCCAAGTGCTTCATGTTAGCCTCAGTTGATGGTGCATACCAGAGGCATCACGAGAAGATGGACTTAGTTTCTATCTTCCTCCATAACAAAGATTTAGATGGAGAGCAATCTCGTATTGCAAGATATGAGACCTCGAACGAATTGCTTCAAGCGAGGTTGGCTATCGGGTCATCTGTAGGGGGCAACATCCTTACAGAGACCAGCAATTTTGAGCTCACGGACCTGAAGACCACGTTGAAGAACGGGTCAAATACTGACTTGATTCTACAGTCTCTGCCCTCTGCTTATACCCTGAAGGAAACCAGGGAAGTAGAAGGAAAGGGAAGGGCAAAAGTTTCGGTACTGGATGTAGTAAAGGAGGGACGTTCCTATTGTTACAGGAATGAACATTGGCAGAAGGATTGCAGGGCTAGTAAAGCCAGTAGCCAGAATTCGAAGCATGTTGTGGCTTCGGCTTCGGGTGTGTTTGTAGTAGAGAACTGTATGTCAGTTAACCCTACTTCCTGGGTATTGGATACCGGATCAGGATCTCACATCTGTAATTCGTTACAGCCTCTGAGAAACCGTAGGGTTATCAGGAAAGGTGATATGACTCTCAGGGTTGCTAAACGGAATGAGCATGGACGCTGAATCCGTAGGGGAATATCATCTTGGACTGACAACTGGGCAGATATTGATTCTGCGTAACTGTTTGTATGTACCAGGTGTGACTTGTAATATCATATCTGTATCCTTACTTCCTAAGGAAGGATATGATTTTACTTTTGTAAGCGATGTGGTCCACATCCACCTAAATCAAGTTCTGATTGGGTCAGGTATATTAGAAAACGGGATATACGTATTGAATCAAGCTCAGATTTTCAGTGTCCAGAACACACTTAAAAGAAAGTCTCCGGAAACAAATCAGCCTTTCTTATGGCATTGTAGACTGGGTCACATTAATGAGACACTGTTAACAAAGTTACATAAAGACGGATACTTGAATCCGTTCGAGTATCAGTCTTATGCCACTTGTGAATCTTGTCTCATGGGAAAGATGACAAAGACTCCGTTCACTGGACACGGAGTAAGAGCAAGCGAGCTCTTGGGACTCATACACAGTGACGTGTGTGGTCCAATGTCTACACATACGCGAAGTAGTTATTCATACTTCATTACTTTCACAGATGATTTCTCTAGGTATGGACATGTCTTCCTGATGAAGCATAAATCCGAGGCCTTTGAGAAATTTCAGGAATACAAGAATGAAGTTGAAAAACAAACAGGCAAGAGTATAAAGACACTGAGATCTGATCGAGGTGGTGAATACTTGAGTGCCGAGTTTCTGGACTACTTAAAAGAGAATGGAATTCTCTCTCAGCTTACTCCTCCATACACACCACAACACAACGGTGTATCTGAAAGGCGGAATCGAACCCTATTGGATATGGTTCGTTCCATGATGAGTAAGACTGAGTTGCCGCGATCTTTCTGGGGTTATGCACTAGAAACAGCTGCATATCTCTTGAACAAGGCTTCAACCAAGACTGTGCCTACCACCCCATATCAGATGTGGAGTGGGAAGAAACCCTGTCTTAAGTATCTTAAGACATAGGGATGTCCAGTTTTTGTAAAGAAGCAGCATGCGGACAAGCTCGAGGCACGCTCAGTATTGTGTAAGTTTGTGGGATACCCCAAGAACTCCAGGGGGTATCTTTTCTATTCCGCAGAGGAACAAAAGGTTTTTATTTCTCAGCATGCCCACTTCTTGGAAACTGAATTTTTAGAAAGTCAGATAAGTGGGAGCGCAATAGAACTGGAAGAAATTCCAGAACCACAAGCTATTACTGAAAGCTTGGAAGAACCAGAAGTTTCAGGAGAACCGGACATTCCTGCGCCGCTCCGCAGGAGTAATAGGCAGTCTCATCCACCCGAGAGATACTATAGTTTTCTCATAGACGGGGATAGAGAGGATTGCACCGTTGATTATGATGAGCCTACTAGCTTCCAGCAAGCCATTCAGAGCGGTGACTCAGTAAAATGGCTGGATGCAATGCGGACCGAGATGGAGTCCATGTACACCAACAAAGTTTGGACTTTGGACTATGTTCCAGAAGAGGTAAAACCCGTAGGCTGCAAATGGATCTTCAGAAAGAAGATTGGTGTAGATGGGCAGGTTGAAACCTGTAAAGCTAGACTTGTTGCAAAGGGTTTTCGTCAAAGACCTGGTTTGGACTATGACGAGACCTTTTCTCCAGTGGCTATGCTCAAATCCATTCGGATCCTTCTTGCTATTGCTGCCTTCCATGATTATGAGATCTGGCAGATGGACGTAAAGACGACTTTCCTAAATGGAAATTTAGAAGAGTGCGTCTATATGGATTAGCCGGAGGGATTCAATCAGAGTGGGAGCAGCGGTAAAGTGTGCAAGTTTCTCAAGTCCATCTATGGACTGAAGCAGGCATCGCGGAGTTGGAACATCTGCTTTGATGATACTGTCAAAGAATTTCACTTTATCAAAAACCCAGATGAACCATGCATTTACAGTAAGATTGTAGGGAGAACTGTGGTATTCCTCGTCTTGTACGTGGATGACATTCTCCTAATAGGAAATGATATTCCTATGCTACAGTTAGTCAAAGGATTCTTGTCACAGAGGTTCTCCATGAAGGACCTGGGGGATGCCAACTACATTCTGGGGATCCAGATCTATCGTGATAGATCTAAAAGGATGTTGGGACTTTCACAGTCCAGGTACATCGACACCATACTGAAACGATTCAATATGGAAGATTCCAAGCGCGGTAATCTACCGGCTTGTCACGGGATCACCCTCTCCAAAGAGATGTCTCCCAAGACTGATTTGGAAAGGGATTGCATGTCTATTATACCCTACGCTTCTGCGGTAGGCTCTATAATGTATGCGATGTTGTGTACCATACCAGATGTTGCTTATGCACTGAGTGTGGTAAGCCGGTATCATTCAAACCCTGGGGAGAAGCACTGGATAGCGGTAAAGAACATTCTCAAGTACCCGAGAAGGACTAAGGAGATGTTCTTGGTGTATGGCGGAAAAGACCTCCAGATCGAGGCCTTTGTTGACTCCAGCTTCCAGAGTGACAAGGATGATTCCAAGTCCATGTCGGGTTATGTCTTTACCCTCAATGGAGGGGCGGTGTGTTGGAAGAGTTCCAAACAGGAAACCGTTGCTGACTCGATGATGGAAGCGGAATATATCGCTGCTGCTGATGCCGCAAAAGAAGCCGTCTGGATAAGGAAGTTCATGAAAGAACTTCAGGTGGTTCCGTCCATTGTTGATCCAATACCTCTGTATTGTGACAACAACGGGGCTCTAGCTTTAGCGAAGGAACCCAGGTCCCATCAGAAGTCCAGACACATCTTGAGGCGGTATCACCTGATCAGAGAGATCATGGATCGCCAGGAGATCGAGGTTCGGAGGGTTGCCACGGAAGATAACACTGCAAATCCACTCACGAAGGCCTTACCCCAGACTCAGTTCGAGCGGCTGATCGAGATGATAGGTCTTCGATACACCAGTACATGGCCTTAGTGCAAGTGGGAGATTGTTAGTGTATATGCCCTAGAGGCCATTACTGTATCATACTAGTTTGTATATTACTTGATGGAAGCTTGGGATATTCACAGTTGTATAGACAATCTTGCTCGAAATGGTAGTATGCTACTTGGTTTGTTTCTACTTCAATGTGTACATGTGTTTCTTTTAGCATATCACCTATACACATTAGTGGAGCCCTTAGGATCTTTGCTTGATTACCAGCGTTGTGATAGCAGTCACACTCGTGGGGGCTGGGTAATCCACAAGCACATACTTATACAGGTCCCTAGTCATAGGACTATCGAGATAGGGCATCGATACTCCGGAGTAGACTAGCGTATGCGCTTCTCATCCCAGCAGGGGAGACGGTCTGTCCTACAGCCGTCAGTACGTCGTACTTGAGATAGTATGCGGGTGCTCGTTAGGTTACGAGTACACTGGACAGGACTCGTCGGGAACTGTTGGTTGGTACTATACCTATCGTCAGTTATCAGTTCCCAGGTGACATGAGTACAGCTTAGTCCGCTGACTTGACACTGTCACTTCGCCTCGAGTGTGTTCCCACTGTACTTTGATTACTACCCTACCACGGCTCAAAGGAGTCGTGCAAACAGATAGTAGTTGGGTGCAGTCCCGAAGCACTTGGAGGAAGTGACGGTTAGACATGATTCGTCTCTCCCGGTATTGGGAGTTGATATTGTGCTGTGTCAAGGAGAGCCATTACACATAGTCGTCCCTGGCCAGGGCAAGCGAGATATACTGGTAGGTTTCCAGTGTTATCTCAGGGTGTTCTGGGCAACACTCCGACACGACTTGTACCGCTATTAGGGGACTGACGTTTACCGCCCGCTAGGCCTGCCATGCTATATTCTCAGACGAACAGACCGGACTGTACGGAGACTGTCACATTCAGGCTCAGTAGGAGTTCGGATGGGTTCACCTCATCAGTCTTCTTATCGGCATCTACGTGGGGACCGTTACGTACAGCTAGTACCGCTTGCGGCCTGTGGTTAAACCCACTGCCAGCATAGTGTCGAGTATTTAGAGTCCCACACAGAGAGCTATTCGCCTTTGGGCAAAACAGAGTAGAGGTCGCATGGTTTTGCGACAGGGTTCGTTCACATCCGTGCACTTGTGCACGTTTGGTGTCCGGGCAGTTATTACTAGTGGGCTTTGGTTTAAGTCAGATCCTAGTATGTGTTTTGGGATTGGTTTTATCTCTTTTGTATTCGTGTTTCTCGGAACACGGATGCGGGTGTGTATGCACGGTTGACCGAGACAGAGGCAGAGGATTCTCATTAGGGTTGTTGACTGTTGACTTTTTCTAAACCCTAATGAGAATAAGAAATATGATTAATAATAATATTAATTAAGTATTATTGTGCCATGGCTGGGTTGAAAGTTTGACTTTGTTGACTTGTTGACTAGTTTGGACTTGTTGACCATCATCATTTCAATGGCTATCATTTCATGGCTATGACTTTTGCTTGCTTGTTTGTTTACAAAATGCATTAAATGCATGAAATGATATTGCCATTGACATGAACCATCACAAAATACTTAATTATTGTTATTATCAGGATTATTTTTGTTTTTGAGAGCATGGTTGTAAAAGTTTTCTCTCATTCTATCATTTCTATTCTCTCCCATCCAAGCTCTCCCTCTTTCTCTTCTTCATGGCTCTCATGTCTCATGAGTTGAGAAACATGAGCCATTGAGATAAAACCCTAAAAACACTTTTCTACTCACTCTAGAGTACAAGGTCTAGCAAGCCAAGTATTTTAGTTTCCTCTCGATTGAGGAAGGAGCCAAAGGTAGAAGCTTTCGGGTGGATCCATCTTCGGCACAAGGAGACGACGAGGTGAGGCCGATCCGACCACTACAAGGAGAAGAAGAGAAGGAGTTCAAGACTAGGTATAGCCCCTAACATAGTAGTTAAACTTTTAGTTAGGTTGCTAGATGTTAGTTTAGCAAAGATCCGGTTTCTAGTCTATGTTACCCTTCACCGAAAAAATCGTTTTTCACCGTTTCCGCAACCCCGAAAGAACCGGGACGGGTAACGTGGACTTACAGCTTAGCACCTGAAATTTTTTAAATTTAGCATGGTTGATGCTACTAAAACCTCGTGGTGGTGTTAGGATAAACTTTCATGGTATCAGAGCCAAGCTAGAACATTTGGGTAGGTCTTTACGATGTTAAAGTGTTCGATCGGTTTTTGAAAACACGGATTTTTGAAGTTTCTGTCGAATTTTTCAAACGTTGAAATTTTCGTGATTAAAAATATGCAGAAAATGTTAGTGTATATGCCCTAGAGGCCATTATTGTATCATATTGGTTTGTATATTACTTAATGGAAGCTTGGGATATTCACAGTTGTATTGACAGTCTTGCTCAAAATGGTAGTATGCTACTTGGTTTGTTTCTACTTCAATATGTGCATGTGTTTCTTTTAGCATATTGCTTATACATATTAGTGGAGCCCTTAGGATCTTTACTTGATTACCAGCGTTGTGATGGCAATCACACTAGTGGGGGCTGGGTAATCTACAAGCACATTCTTATACAGGTCACTAGTCGTAGGATTATCGAGACGGGGCATCGATACTCCGGAATAGACTAGTGTATACGCTTCTCATCCCAGCAGGGGAGATGGTTTGTCCCACAGCCATTAGTACATCGTACTGGAGATAGTATGCAGCTGCTCGTTAGGTTACGAGTACAGTGGACAAGACTCGTCGAGAACTGTTGGTTGGTATTATACCTATCGTCGGGTAGTAGTTCCCAGGTGACATGAGTATAGCTTAGTCCGTCGACTTGACACTGCTGCTTTGCCTCGAGTGAGTTCCTACTGTACTTTGATTACTACCCTACCACGGCTCAAATGAGTGGTGCAAACAGGTAGTAGTTGGGTGCAGTCCCGAAGCACTTGGAGGCAGTGGCGGTTAGATAGGATTCTTCTCTCCAGATATTGGGGGTTGATATCGTGCTGTGTTCGGAGAGCCATTACACAAAGTCCCTGGCCAGGGCAAGTGAGATTTACTGGTAGGTATTCCAGTAGTTTCTTATCGTGTTCTGGGCTACACTCCGACACGATTTATACCGCTATTAGGGGTCTGACGTTTACCATCCCTCTAGGCCCGATATGCGATACTCTTAGACGAACAGACCGGACTGTACAAAGATTGTCACATTCAGGCTTAGTAGGAGTTCGGATGAGTTTTCCTCATCGTCCTTCTTATCGACATCTACCTGGGGACTGTTACGTGTAGCTAGTACTGCTTGCGGCCTATGGTTAAACCCCTTGCCAGCGTAGTGTCGAGTCTTTAGAGTCCCACACAGAGAGTTTTCCTGCACTGGAAAAAAGGTGTAGAGGCCGTATGGTTTTACGGCAGGGCTTCGATCATTTACGTACACTTGTGCGCGTATGATGTTCGGGCGGATAATACTAGTGTGCTTTGGTTTAAGCCAGATCCTAATAATATATTGATGGATCAGTTTCGTCCTTTTATATTCGTGTTTCTCGGAATATGAATGCGGGTATATATATACGGATGAGAGGAGCACAAAAGGAGACACTTAATTAGGGTTTTGACCATTTACTTGATTAAAACAATTATGAGGTGGAGGAAAGTATTTGTTATTTTTGTAAATGATAATTGTAGCATGGCTACTTGTTTTGACTACTTGACTTGGTTTGACCATTTGACTTGGTTTGACCACTTGACTTAGTTTGACTCTTTGACTAGATATTTCTTGTGAGATATTTTGTGGCACTAGATATTTTGGTAAGATATTTTCTTGCCATGAGGGTTGTCAAGTCAAGGGAGCCATCATATTTTTCTATGGGATTATCATTTATCAAAATACTTTCTCTTTCCTCAAGTGAGCTCTCATGCTAGCTCTCTTCTTCTTCCTCACTACAAAACCCTAAAAGCTCTCATGTGTTGAGAATCCTAGGGTTTCAAGAGACAAATAAATCCATCTTCATACTCTATATCACCTAGGCCATCAAGTTTAGCAAGCTTGTTGCCCTAGTTAGCTCGGTTTTGAGGTGGAGCTCGGACTATAGACTCTCGGGTGGATCGTCTTCGACTCGAGGATGCCGTTGAAGAAGCTACGTCCGGATCGATCCTTGGAGCCTACGTAGACGAGGAGGATAGCGATGAAGACCCGAAGGACAAGTATCGTGAGGTATAACTTCGTATCCGAGTAGTTAAACCTTAAGTAGTTTGCTAGCTAGGGTTTATGAACGATCCATGGTTCTAGTCGGTGTTGCGAAGCTTGTAAAATAATTTTTTGCAAATTCCGCCTCCCCTCGAACATGTGCGGTGCGTGACATTGACTTACAGTGGTATCAAAGCCTCTCATAAACCTTAGATAGCTTGTAGCGATGTTAGAATTCCGCCGTTTTTGTCGCGGAAAAACTGTCGACAAAAACAGTTTTCAAAAGTGAGGTTTTGAGTTGTTTGCACACCCCGCGGGCTCACGGTTTGAACCGAGAAGCCGCAGGGTGAAGCGTGCGCACCCTGGGGACATCCCGCGAGGACCAACGGCCGGGACCACCCCCCAAGACCACCACTTGGTGGCTGGTGACCCGAGAGCACCAGAAACAGGTACTCTCGGGTCTGCCCTCCTTTGGGGGCCACCTCATGGTGGCCCCCAGGAGTGGGTACCCCCCGAGGCCCCACATTCGACGTATTATCATGTATCTTCACCTCCGCGAAGATTCAGGCGGGTTTCGAGTTCGTTTCGACTCCCGGATTGGCTCAAAACTTTAAGATTTGAAACTTTAGCTCACTGGATTTTCGAGTCTTGGAAAATTGTTTAAGTTTGCTAATTGTGTGTGGAATTCTAATGTCGTAGTTTCTTTACAAGCTTTGTAATGAATATATGTTTTTGGAAACGTCGACTAATTTCTATACGTCGATTAGTCGGGGTTGCACATATCTGTGATGATGTTTGTATGGTTTGTGTATATGAACTTGTTGGATCGTCGTGGATGAATAGCTGAGAATGTGAGATGAGGGTTTTCATTCTTTCATTCGATATAAAATTTGTAAAGTGATGTAATGTTATTTTTCGGGGCACACCCGGGTTGAGGTTGTAGCCACCGTTGTATTATTTCTTTTACTGTTTTTTGCTCCTAAAATAGTCCCAAGGTGGGGTGCACAAACTACCGGGTACTTTGAAGTGCCGAGTGGCCTACTCACTTTACTGAGAGAGGTTGCTTCACTTCGGCTATTTGGCGGGTAGTTTTCCGCACCCGTAGGGGTCTAGGGTGGGGTTTAGCTATTCATCACGACCGTGGAATCCGTCTTTCATTACAGGCTCAAACGAAACGCGGAATTCCTAGTATATCCAATGTGTTCATCTGTGATCTGGAATGCCTATCATTACGTCTGACGAATGGATATTATTATATATGTAGTATATAATAGACGTTGCTTATGTTTTGCATTCGCGCTGGTCCAGCCCCCGCTCTGTCGTTAGTTAAGTAATCTAACGGGTGATGACGGGGCCCCGTGGCTAATGTGGATGGCATAAGCGTACGTTGTATTTTCGTTGTTTTCTGCAATGGTAGGTTAATTGATGGGATTGCATTATATTAATGCAAAGCAAACAAACCAAAGATGAATCGTTGGAAATTTTTTTGAAAAACCACTCGGTTATTTTAAAACTGCAGACTTTTAAATGCGGAGCTTAAACCACTCATTTTAAAAGCTATCCGGTTCCTTCGATTATATCAAGTTTACTACATTCACGGTTTCACCAAAACCATCCGTAGCCCTCCGTCATTTCACATGAATATTCAATAGTATTCAAGCTATATTTGTTGACCTTCGTCAAGGCATAGTGATTGGTAGCTGCTGGGTGTTCATATGTAGCATAGATAGATGCATTGGTTTGGGACAGTCATATTACCTTGTTAACCTTCGTCAAGGGTATATATGGGTGGGTTCAAATTAACCTAGACAATGATGGGTAGAACTTGATATGTGACTTATGATTTGTTGACCTTCGTCAAGGTCATAAGAGCATGGGGCAAAAATCCACATCGGGAGTTTCTAAGGAAACTGAAACTTGCTAGTGCTGCATACCATTTGGAGTTTGATAATGTTGGTAGGATTCCTTCAGCATTATCACACAATGATATTTGGATCCCGATCTTACTGTGAGTATCCGCTACTCCTCGGGACATTCTTCACTTAACGATCAATGCTATAAACCAAGTAGGTGTCTAGAATAGTGTTAACGGGGCTACGCCTACAGGGAAAAGAGGTTATTTAATTAAGGAACTTCGTGAAAGTGTCGTAAAACCTCCCTCGAAGTACCGACACTAGCCTGCCTGAACGGTTAAGCAAGTATTGTACGGTGAGATTAATCCTGACTAATTCTTTTTTTATGGTTTGAGGAAGGATTAGAGAAACAGTGGGAGCCATCCTATTTAGATAAATTAAAAACCAATCTAAACTTACAAGAGCATCATGCTAAGTGTTTTCTTCTCGTTCTCTTGTAGCGACCCAGTGACCAGACATAGGTTACATCTAGATAATAAAATGACTGAATCTGACTATAATGACTGGCAAAGGTCTGTCCAGATGTCCATTCCTTATGACAAGCTGGACCACCTCATTATTACTCAAGCCCCCGCCATCCCAGGTTCAGTTTCCACCGTCACGGATAAGGATATCCATAAGACAAGGGAAAAGGACAGTACAAATGCCAAGTGCTTTGTGTTGGCCTCAGTTGATGGTGTATACCAGAGGCAGCACGAGAAGATGGACTTAGTTTCCATCTTCCTCCATAACAATGTTTTATATGGAGAGCAATCTCGTATCGCAAGATATGAGACCTCGAAGGAATTGCTTCAAGCGAGATTGGCTGTCGGGTCATCTGTAGGGGACAACGTCCTTACGATGACTAGCTATATTGATGAGCTCACGGACTTGGAGACCATGTTAGGAAACAGGTCATATGCTGACTTATTTCTACAGTCCCTACCATCTACTTTTGCCCAGGGAAAGAAAGTTATACTTCCAGTTGAGGGCACCCTGAAGGAAACCAGGGTGACACCCACTCAGCTTATTGGTGAATCTTCCTCTTCTACATCCAAGGCGAAAGCAAAGGGTGAGAAGAAGAAGACCTCCACAAAGCCGATATGTGGTGTCAGTAAGGTAGAAGGACAGGGAAAAGCAAGAGTTTCTGGGCTAACAGTAGGGAAGGAGGGATGTTCCTATTGTTATGGGAAAGGGCATTGGCAGAGGGATTACAGGGCTTTGAAAGCCAGAATCCGGGATCCGAAGCATGTTGTGGTTTCGACTTTGGGTGTGTTTGTAATAGAAAACTGTATGTCAATTAACTCTACTTCTTGGGTACTAGATACCGGATCAGGATCTCATATCTGTAATTCATTACAGGGTTTGAGAAACTGTAGAGTTATCAGGTTAGGTGATATGACTCTCAGAGTTGCGAACGGAATGAGCGTGGACGCTGAATCCGTAGGGGAATATTATCTAGGATTGACAAGTGGGCAGATATTGATTCTACGTAACTGTTTGTATATACCTAGTCTAGCTTGTAATATCATATCTGTATACTTACTTTTTAAGGAAGGATATGATTTTACATTTGTAAGCGATGTGGTCCACATCCACCTAAATCAAGCTTTCATTGGGTCAGGTACATTAGATAACGGAATATACGTATAAATCAAGCTCAGGTTTTCAGTGTCCAGAACACACTTAAAAGAAAGTATTCGAAACTAAATCAGGCTTTCTTATGGCATTGTAGACTGGGTCACATCAATGAAACACGGTTGACGAAACTACATAGAGAGGGATATTTGGATCCGTTTGAATATTAGTCTTATGCAACTTGTCAATCTTGTCTCATGGGAATGATGATAAAGACTCCGTTCACTGGACAAGGAGTAAGAGCGAGCGAGCTCTTGGGACTCATACACAGTGATGTGTGTGGTCCAATGTCTACACATGCGCGAAGTGGTTATTCATACTTCATTACTTTTACGGATGATTTCTCTAGGTATAGACATGTCTTCTTGATGAAGCATAAATCCGAGGCCTTTGAGAAATTCCGGGAATACAAGAATGAAGTGGAAAAACAAACAGACAAAAGTATCAAGACACTAAGATCTGATCGAGGTGGTGAATACTTGAGTGCCGAGTTCTTGGATTATCTAAAAGAGAATGGAATTCTCTCTCAACTTACTCCTCCATACACACCACAGCACAATGGTGTATCGGAAAGGAGGAATCGAACCCTATTGGATATGGTTCGTTCCATGATGAGTAAGGCTGAATTACCGCGATCCTTCTGGGGTTATGCACTAGAATCAGCTGCATATCTTCTGAATAAGGTTCCTACCAAGACTGTGCCTATCACACCATATTAGATGTAGAGTGGGAAAAAACCCTGTCTTAAGTACCTTAAGACATGAGGATGTCCATCTTTTATAAAAATGCAGCATGCGGCCAAGCTCGAGGCACGCTCAGTATTGTGTAAGTTTGTGGGATACCCTAAGAACTCTAGGAGGTATCTTTTCTATTACGCAGAGGAACAAAAGGTTTTTGTTTCTCAACATCCCCACTTCTTGGAAGCTGAATTTTTAGAAAATCAGATAAGTAGGAGCGCAATAGAACTGGAAGAAATTCCAGAACCACAAGCTATTACTGAAAGCTTGGTAGAACCAGAGATTTCAGAAGAACCGGACATCCCCGCGCCACTCGGCAGAAGTAGTAGGCAGTCTCATTCGCCCGAGAGATACTATGGTTTTCTCATAGACGGAGATCGAGAGGATTGCATCATTGACATGTTAGTTATATGTATGCCCTAGAGGCCATTACTATACATAGGATGTATATTGTAGTGGATGCTTGGACATATATAGGGAGGAATTTCTTGCTCGACATGATAGTATGCTATCTGGTTGCTCTTTACCTTAACGTGTACACTGATTGTCTCTCTGTTACATGTTGGTAAAGCCCTTAGGATGTGTACTTGACTACCTGGATTATGATGCGGATCATACTAGTGGGGACATGGTAGTCCATAAGTACATCCTTCAAGGTCCCTAGTCGTGGGTGTATCGAGACGGGGCATCGATATACCAGAGTAGACTAGCGTATACCTTCTCGACCCATATAGATGGGCGATGGATGATCCCATATCCATTGGTGTTTGACATCAGAGATGATATACGGGTGCTCAGTGGAGACTGGGTACACTGGACGGACTCGCCGAGAACTCCCAGATGGTATTATACCTTACGTCAGATGGCAGTTCTCTGGTGACACTGGTACAGGTTAGTCTGTAGACCCGAGATCGTCATAGAGTCTTGTGTGATTCCCACTGTGCTTTGATTTCCACCTTACCACGTCCAAGAGGGCGTGCAAAATGGTGGTTTTTGGGTACAGTCCCGAATCACATGGAGGCAATGAGCGATAGGAGGGGATTCGTCTCTCCCGGTATAGGGAGTTGATGTTGCACCGTGTTCGATTGGCTATAACCGGAAATCCCTAGCCAGGGTTGCTGAGATTTACTGGTAAGTGTTACCAGTAGTTTCTCGAACTGTTATAGACCTCATATCGACACGACTTATCGAGCTATTGGGGTCTGACGTTTACCACCCCTAGGCGAGATATGCGACATATCAGATGAACAGACCGGACTGTACGGTAAGTGTTGCTGGTTGGATTCACAGGAGTGTGAGCGGGTTTGCTCGTTGATCTTCTGATCGCTCATTACCCGGGTGGCCGTTAAGTTTAGCAGACCGCTTGCGGCTTGTGGGTGTTTGATATGATCATCACCTGCTGCCGGTGTATTGACGAGTCTTTAGAGTCCTACACAGAGGTTTCCTGGTTCAAGCGAAACGAAATAGGAGCGCATATGAGATATGTGCGGGACCGAGAATAATACCAGTATGTGATACTGTATTCTATTCTCGAGATTTGTATCATCGGTCGGTTATATGTGATATAGCCGGGTTACCGAATCAAGTGTTGATTCGATATACTGATACACTTGATATTAGTCGGTTATATGAGATATGACCGGATCGTTAAATCAAGTATTGATTTAATGATTTAATGTATAATTATATATTTGATATATTACTTTACATTAACTAGTATTGGTTCACTTAAGATTGATCTTCTCACTTGATGTGCACAAGTTGTATTTGTGATATATTTTTGTGCACTAGATTGTATCATGTTTGATGATACATGCAAACTTGGGTGTGTGTTTGCTATACACCATTGTTTAGGTTAATTGTTAGTGTTTTATTTATTCTTTTTATTTATTTTGATTAAACAAAATGGTGGCTTTTCTTGTTCTTTACTTGAAGCTTCATGAAGCTTTGAAAAGTCTAGCCATTTTGTTTTATACCTTAACCTAACCATTACACCTAAACCCTAGTTTATTCTCTACATGAGTTTACTTCACCCATGGTTGCATTATGATAATTCAACACTTGAAATTTTCTAGCAAGGTTTTCTTTTCTTCCTCAAGAAGAAGAAGAAGAAGAAAAGAATATCAATTCTCTTAAAAATGAAAAATAAAGTGAAGAGTTATCATAATGCAACCATGGTTGAAGTAAACTCATGTAGAGAATAAACTAGGGTTTAGGTGTAATGGTTAGGTTAAGGTATAAAACAAAATGGCTAGACTTTTCAAAGCTTCATGAAGCTTCAAGTAAAGAACAAGAAAAGCCACCATTTTGTTTAATCAAAATAAATAAAAAGAATAAATAAAACACTAACCATTAACCTAAACAATGGTGTATAGCAAACACACACCAAAGTTTGCATGTATCATCAAACATGATACAATCTAGTGCACAAAAATATATCACATATACAACTTATACACATCAAGTGAGAAGATCAATCTTAAGTGAACCAATACTAGTTAATGTAAAGTAATATATCAAATATATAATTATACATTAAATCATTAAATCAATACTTGATTTAACGATCCGGTCATATCTCATATAACCGACTAATATCAAGTGTATCAGTATATCGAATCAACACTTGATTCGGTAACCCGGCTATATCACATATAACCGACCGATGATACAAATCTCGAGAATAGAATACAGTATCACATACTGGTATTATTCTCGGTCCCGCACATATCTCATATGCGCTCCTATTTCGTTTCGCTTGAGCCAGGAAACCTCTGTGTAGGGCTCTAAAGACTCGTCAATACGCCGGCAGCAGGTGATGATCATATCAAACACCCACAAGCCGCAAGCGGTCTGCTAAACGTAACGGCCACCCGGGTAATGAGCGATCAGAAGATCAACGAGCAAGCCCGCTCACACTCCTGTGAATCCAACCAGCAACACTTACCGTACCGTCCGGTCTGTTCATCTGATATGTCGCATATCTCGCCTAGGGGTGGTAAACGTCAGACCTCAATAGCTCGATAAGTCGTGTCGATATGAGGTCTATAACAGTTCGAGAAACTACTGGTAACACTTACCAGTAAATCTCAGCAACCCTGGCCAGGGATTTCCGGTTATAGCCAATCGAACACAGTGCAACATCAACTTCCTATACTGGGAGAGACGAATCCCCTCCTATCGCTCATTGTCTCCATGTGATTCGGGACTGTACCCAAAAACCACCGTTTTGCATGCCCTCTTGGACGTGGTAAGGTGGAAATCAAAGCACAGTAGGAATCACACAAGACTCTATGACGATCTCGGGTCTACAGACTAACCTGTACCAGTGTCACCAGAGAACTACCATCTGACGTAAGGTATAATACCATCTGCGAGTTCTCGGCGAGTCCGTCCAGTGTACCCAGTCTCCACTGAGCACCCGTATATCATCTCTGATGTCAAACACCAATGGATATGGGATCATCCATCGCCCATCTATATGGGTCGAGAAGGTATACGCTAGTCTATTCTGGTATATCGATGCCCCGTCTCGATACACCCACGACTAGGGACCTTGAAGGATGTACTTATGGACTACCATGTCCCCACTAGTATGATCCGCATCATAGTCCAGGTAGTCAAGTACACATCTTAAGGGCTTTACCAACATGTAACAGAGAGACAATCAGTGTACACGTTAAGGTAAAGAGCAACCAGATAGCATACTATCATGTCGAGCAAGAAAGTCCTCCCTATATATGTCCAAGCATCCACTACAATATACATCCTATATATAGTAATGGCCTCTAGGGCATACATATAACTAACAATCTCCCACTTGCACTAGGGCCATCTGTAGCAGTGGTTGCAGTATCTCATACTCAACCATCCCATAAAAGTCTCTTTCTGGGAAAAGGCCTTTGTGAGTGGATCCGCCGTGTTTTCCTCTGAGTCTTCTCTCCTAACCTCGATCCCCTGGAGATTAACCTGTAGGGTTCCTAGGCACACTAATGAGGTCTCACAAGGCATCAACCATGCCAATTTCAAATTTTACAAGTGCCGAGAAACCCTAATACGGATCGTTAACTAGAATTTTAGGCGAAACAATAACTAGTAAACAAATTTACTTTGAGTGGAACGGAAATACAACCTTTGTAGATCGGGTCCTCCACCCCCATAGCTCCGTGATGAGGTCCCCTCGCTGCGATCATCGGATCTCGGGCTCTTGCGTCGGCTTCATCGGAGAAATGGGCGGGCTAGGTCGTCGACTTCGATGCCGAAGATGATCTACGTCGAGGCATTACAAGATCAAGCTCCCACTTCACCAAGTCATGAAACTTATGAAGAAAACACCCTATACTACTTGGCAAGAGGTAGAGGATGAAGAAATAGGAAGTGGGTTCACTTTAGAATTGGATTTCTCACTTTTTTTCACTAGTTGCCATTGATGGAGGCAAGCTTTCTTCATGTTGAAGAAAGAGAAGAAGAAGAAGATAATATGATAAGTTATTTTCAAAATAGAAAATAAAATCAATACTTATCATATGGCAACCATGATTAGGTGTAGAGAATAGACTATGGTTAGTGGGAATGGTTAGGGTTAAGCATGAGACAAATATGGTGGACTTGTTCAAAGCTTCATGAAGCTTCAACAAGCAAACAAAGAAAGCCACCATATCATTTTCTTTTCCAAAATAAATAAATAAGTAAGTAAATAATCAAAACCCTAACCATTCATATAACCATGGTTTAATTCTTTACACTAACCCAAGTGAGCTTGTATCATCAAACATGATACAAACAAGTGCACAAAAGTATATCACATATACAATGTGCATTTCAAGTGAGAAAATCCATTTAAAGTGAACCAATACTAGTTAATGCAAAGTAATATATCAAATATATAATTATACATTAAATCATTAAATCAACACTTGATTTAACGATCCGGTCATATCGCATATGACCGACTAATATCCAATGTATCGGCTTATCGAATCAATCCTCGATTCGATAACTAGGTTATATCGCATACAACCAATCGATACATTTATCGCGAGAATAGAATACGGTATCACATACACGCATTATTCTCGGTCCCGCACATATCTCATATGCGCTCCTATTTCGTTTCGCTTGAGCCAGGAAACCTCTGTGTAGGACTCTAAAGACTCGTCAATATGCCAGCAGCAGGTGATGATCATATCAAACACCCACAAGCCGCAAGCGGTCTGCTAAACGTAACGGCCACCCGGGTATTGAGCGATCAGAAGATCGACGAGCAAGCCCGCTCACACTCCTGTGAATCCAACCAGTAACACTTACCGTACAGTCCGGTCTCGTCGTCTGATATGTCGCATATCTCGCCTAGGGGTGGTAAACGTTAGACCCCAATAGCTCGATAAGTCGTGTCGATATGAGGTCTATAAAAGTTCGAGAAACTACTGGTAACACTTACCAGTAAATCTCAACAACCCTGGCCAGGGATTTCCGGTTATAGCCAATCGAACACAGCGCAACATCAACTCCCTATACCGGGAGAGACGAATCCCCTCCTATCGCTCATTGCCTCCATGTGATTCGGGACTGTACCCAAAAACCACCGTTTTGCATGCCCTCTTGGACGTGGTAAGGTGGAAATCAAAGCATAGTGGGAATCACACAAGACTCTATGACGATCTCGGGTCAACAGACTACTCTATACCAGTGTCACCAGAGAACTGCCATCTGACATAAGGTATAATACCATCTGGGAGTTCTCGGCGAGTCCGTCCAGTGTACCCAGTCTCCACTGAGCACCCGTATATCATCTCTAATGTCAAACACCAATGGATATGGGATCATCCATCGCCCATCTGTATGGGTCGAGAAGGTATACGCTAGTCTACACTGGTATATCGATGCCCCGTCTCGATGCACCCACGACTAGGGACCTTGAAGGATGTACTTATGGACTACCATGTCCCCACTAGTATGATCCGCATCATAGTCCAGGTAGTCAAGTACACATCCTAAGGGCTTTACTAACATGTAACAGAGAGACAATCAGTGTACACGTTAAGGTAAAGATCAACCAGATAGCATACTATCATGTCGAGCAAGAAAGTCCTCCCTATATATGTCCAAGCATCCACTACAATATACATCCTATGTATAGTAATGGCCTCTAGGGCATACATATAACTAACATAACCATCTCCATGATCAGGTGATACTGCCTTAGAATATGTCTGGATCACTGACGGGACGGGCGTTCCTTGGCATAAGCCACAACTCCATTGTCACACAATGGGAGGAACGAAGTTCATCTCATGAACTAATATACACCCAGACAGCCTCTTTGGTAGCATCTTATGTTAGTTATATGTATGCCCTAGAGGCCATTACTATACATAGGATGTATAATGTAGTGGATGCTTGGACATATATAGGGAGGACTTTCTTGCTCGACATGATAGTATGCTATCTGGTTGCTCTTTACCTTAACGTATACACTGATTGTCTCTCTGTTACATGTTGGTAAAGCCCTTAGGATGAGTACTTGACTACCTGGACTATGATGCGGATCATACTAGTGGGGACATGGTAGTCCATAAGTACATCCTTCAAGGTCCCTAGTCGTGGGTGTATCGAGACGGGGCATCGATATACCAGAGTAGACTAGCGTATACCTTCTCGACCCATGCAGATGGGCGATGGATGATCCCATATCCATTGGTGTTTGACATCAGAGATGATATACGGGTGCTCAGTGAAGACTGGGTACACTGGACGGACTCGCCGAGAACTCCCAGATGGTATTATACCTTACGTCAGATGGCGGTTCTCTGGTGACACTGGTACAGAGTAGTCTGTTGACCCGAGATCGTCATAGAGTCTTGTGTGGTTCCCACTATGCTTTGATTTCCACCTTACCACGTCCAAGAGGGCGTGCAAAACGGTGGTTTTTGGGTACAGTCCTGAATCACATGGAGGCAATGAGCGATAGGAGGGGATTCGTCTCTCCCGGTATAGGGAGTTGATGTTGCGCTGTGTTCGATTGGCTATAACCGGAAATCCCTGGCCAGGGTTGCTGAGATTTACTGGTAAGTGTTACCTGTAGTTTCTCGAACTGTTATAGACCTCATATCGACACGACTTATCGAGCTATTGGGGTCTGACGTTTACCACCCCTAGGCGAGATATGCGACATATCAGACGACGAGACTGGACTGTACGGTAAGTGTTACTGGTTGGATTCACAGGAGTGTGAGCGGGCTTGCTCGTCGATCTTCTGATCACTCAATACCCGGGTGGCCGTTACGTTTAGCAGACCGCTTGCGGCTTGTGGGTGTTTGATATGATCATCACCTGCTGCCGGCGTATTGACGAGTCTTTAGAGTCCTACACTGAGGTTTCCTGGCTCAAGCGAAACGAAATAGGAGCGCATATGAGATATGTGCGGGACCGAGAATAATGCGTGTATGTGATACCGTATTCTATTCTCGCGATGAATGTATCGATTGGTTGTATGCGATATAACCTAGTTATCGAATCAATGATTGATTCGATAAGCCGATACATTGGATATTAGTCGGTCATATGCGATATGACCGGATCGTTAAATCAAGTGTTGATTTAATGATTTATTGTATAATTATATATTTGATATATTACTTTGCATTAACTAGTATTGGTTCACTTAAGTTGGATTTTCTCACTTGTTTGTGCTCATTGTATATATAATATATGTTTGTGCACTAGTTTGTATCATGTTTGATGATACATGCAAACTTGGGTATTTGTTTGATTTAAACCATGTTTAGGTAAATGGTTAGGGTTTTTATTTATTTATTTATTTATTCTTTTTGGCAAGAAATAAAATGGTGGCTTATTTTGTTCTTACTTGAAGCTTCATGAAGCTTTGTGATGCTTTGACCATTTTGTTTCTTTCCTAAACCTAACCATTACCTAACCCTAGTTTATTCTCTACACTTAACCATGGTTGCATTATGATAACCATCACTTGTTTTTCTATTATTGATAATTCTTTTTCTTTCTTCTTCTTCATCTTCTTCATGAAGAGAAGAAACCATGGCTAGAAAATTCTAAGTGATGATTCCAAGTGAGAAATCCAAATCCAAAGTGAACCCACTTCCTATTTCTTCATCCTCTACCACTTGCCAAGTAGTATAGGGTGTTTTCTTCACAAGTTTCATGGCTTGGTGAAGTTGGAGCTTGATCTTGTGTTGCCTCAACGTAGATCATCTTCGGCATCAAAGTCGACGACCTAGCCCGATCATTTCTTCGACGAAACCATTACTAGAGTCCGAGATCCGTTGATCGCAGCGGAGGGACGTCAACACGGAGCGAAGGAAGTGGAGGACCGGATCTACAAAGATTGTATTTCCGTTCACTTAGTAGTTAAGATGTTAACTTGCTTGATGTTTCGCCTAACCTCTAGTTAACGATCCGTATTAGGGTTTCTCGGCACCGAAAAAATTTGAAATTGGCATGGTTGATGCCTTGTGAGACCTCATTAGTGTGCCTAGGAACCCAACAGCTTAAGTAGCGATGTATCCAACCTTTATCTTCTAGTAAGCCACGGTATCTAGCTTGGAGCTCTTCCAACATACCGTCCCTTTACCAAGGGTAAAGACAATGCCTGTGACTGACATTCTGTCGTCCTTATCACCCTGGAACACTTCCAGTGATTCTCCCCAGGATCAATTGATACCATCTCACTGCATCTAGTGAGTATCCTAACATCTAATTAGATCTATCTCATAGATCAAAACTCAGGATTTAGAAGGTATCACTTTGATCCTATATGGATAATCTTTGTGATAAGCGGAGATTGACTGAGCGTAGCATAGGAAACTCCTTCCCTATCAAGAGTATGTCATCTACGTACTCTACGAGGATCACCACCATACTCCCTACTACCTTTTTGTATATACAAGGTTCATCTACCATTTTGATGATGTCAAACTCTTTGACTAACACATCAAAATAGACGTTCCAACTCCGCGATGCCTGCTTTATTACATAAAGCAACTTGTACACGTTTCCGCTGCTCCGACTTTCTACGAAGCCCTCTGGCTGTGTACTTACAGACACTCTCTTCTAAAACATCATTTTAGAAAAGCAGTCATGACACCCAACCGCCAGATATCGTGGTCATGGTATGTAGCCGTGGCAAGTAGGATCTGGATGGACTTAAGCATAGCCGCTGAAAAAGGTTTCATCATTATCCATGCCTGGTCGATGATGTAGACCTTTAACAAGTCTAGCTATGAAAGTCTCAACTTTTCCATGTACACCAAGCAATCTTCTCAAGATATACTTGCTCCTGATGGGGATTTAACCCTTCAGATAAAGCAACCAAAGTCCATACTTTGTTGGTGTATAAGGATTCCATCTCAGATCGATAAGCATCCAGCCGTTCTTACAGAGTTTCACTCCTGATGGCCAGCTCGAAACTAGTTGGGTCATCATCTCATGATGCAATCCTCGCTCCCACTGTCATAGAGAAACCGAAGTATCTCTCAGGTGGGTGAGGAACCCTACTAGATCGGCGGAGAGGCTGAGGTTCGTTGGTAGCTATTGAATCCTTTGGTTCTTCCAAATCATCAGCTGCAGTTTGTATAGCTGGAACATTTCCAGTTCCACATAACAGATCTTGCCTCGAGCTTGTCCGGATTTTTCCTTTTTTTTAGACATAGGCTGGACAACCCCAAATCTTAACAAACTTAAGATATGGGCTCTTCCCTTTCCATATCACATATGAAGCGGTAGGCAATTATTTTGATTTGAACCCTATTCAATAGGTATGCAGCTTCTTAAGCGCATAACTCCCAAAAGGAAATAGGAAACTCAGTAGTACTCATCATAGAGCACACCATATCACATAGGGTGCTATTGCTCCGCCCCGATATACCATCGTGCTATGGTGTATACGGAGGAGTAATGCTGAGAGAGAATCTCATTCTCCTTTAGAATAGTCCAGGATTTCCATGCTAAAGTATTCTCCTCCCTGATCACATCAAAGGACATAATACTTATACCCGTATTTTGGTTCTCTACTTCTAACTTATATTCTGTGATTATCTTAAAAGTTTCGGACTTGTGTTTCAACAGGAACATGTGTCTGAATCTTGAGAGATTATCAGAGAATGTAATGAAATACAAAGAACCGGTCTTGGCATATGTAGACAGGGGACCTACATACATCAACATGTATCATCCCAAGAGTTCACTAACTCTTTCTCTGTTTCCAGTAAACAGAGCTATGGTCATCTTATCTCTGTGACATGACTGGCAAGTTTCACAAGATGTAAATTCAAACAGATTTAAATATACATCTAAATGTAACTTCAGCTAGTCGGGTCGCATTGATATGACCTAGTCTACAATACCTCAAAAAGGATCCGTTAATTTCTGAACTCTTCCTCTTGTGTGTGTTCTGTATACTAAGAACTGTAGTTTGATTTAGAACGTCAATTCTTTTAGATAACGTGCCTGAACCGATCAACTTTTGATATAGGAAATGTTCAAAACATTATCCAACAATACAAAATTTTATCATTTCTTTACTAATAAAGAGACTGATATGATTTTGTATATCAGGTTCGGTATCTAATAACATTTGTTCAGAATCAATGTATTTGGAATACAGGGTGACAGTGACCAGCAGACTTGGCTGCAACACTTGCACCGTTTTCTGTCTCATGAAACTTATCACCCGTTCTTAGTTCTCTACCTTTCTGCAGCCCTATGTAACAGATTATATATCTGAGATCCTGATCCGGTATCAAATACCCAGGACGTAGAGGATCCAGAGAAACAGTTCTTTGTAATGAACACAGCCGAAGGAGATGCATCATATGCACTTTCTTCGTTTGGGCGGCATAGGAATTCTGGTATTCCCCTATTTCTAGCTCTGTCTTATAACAATTATAAGTCGGAGCGGGACCAACGTTCCACAGCTCAGTATAACAAGCGGGTTCGGTCAATACATCCGTATTATTATCTTGATTAAGGCGTGATATAGTTGCTACCTGGAGAGAGAGAGAAGAAAACACTCAGCGTATGCTCTTGCAAGATCAGATTGGTTATTATTTTATCTAATCAGGATGGCTCCCACTGTTTTTATCAAATCTTCCTTCAAACCCTAAAAGGAAAGACTAGCCGGGATTAATTACACGCTACAAGTTCGCCAATCTTTCAGCCAGGCCAGTGTCGGTACTTTAAGGGAGGTCCCCCGTGCTTTCGCACGAACCTAATTAATGTAAACCTCGTTTTCCCAGAGGCGTAACCCCGTTGACACCTTTCTAGACACCTACTTGATCGGCTAATTGTAATGTGTAAACTCTCCCAGGAGTAACTCTTACTCGCAGTGGGTATCGGGATCCAACTATCTCATAGAAGGTATGCAATCTCATTGCAAATTTCAACACTTGAAATTCCCGATAATTTTGCCCCTAGCGTCCTATGACCTTGAAGGAGGCCAAACTACCTATAGTCCGCTAGTCAAGTTCAACCCGTCATTTCCTGATTGAATTAAACCCACCCGCACGACCCTTGACGGAGGCCAAACAACGCCGTACGAATACCCTAATCCAATCGCATCGTATGCTAGCAGATAAGCATTAGTTAGCTACCGTACACTACGCCTTGACGGAGGCCAAACTACCGCAGCACGAATACTAACTAGTACTTATCTGAAATGACGGAGGGCTACGACAGGTTTTTCTGTAAACCTATTGCGTAATGAACTTGATATCGTTGTAGAATCAAATGATTTTAAAATGGAGTGTTTTTGAGGCTTTTCTAGTTTCGCTAAAGGGGTCACTCCCGATGAAGGGATCGTCGGCCCTTTCCTCATCGAATAAGGTGGAGGATATATCATATATACCGCTGTGCAAAGAAAAAACTATAGAAGCAATCAAAAGACAAACCGAGGGTTGTAGCATCTGCCAGTTATTGCTAAAGGGGTCACTCCCGGTGAAGGGATCTCGGCCCTTTCCTTATCGAATAAGGTGCAGGATGTTCTACAAGGAACACCACGATGCAAAGCAAGAACCGTAGCTACCTGTTTTTGAAAATTCGATTCCACAACATCATTAGGTTTATTTTATTTCATTAATCATATTAATGAAGTCCCATCATTTAAGTCACCTAATCATCACAGATAAATACGACATACACTTATGCCATCCGCATTCGCCTCGATGTCCCCTCGTGCACCGTTAGGTTAGGTAACTAACGGCAGAGCGGGGCAGTGCTAGCGCGGGTGTAAAACATAAGTAACGTCTATATAATATATCATATATACTATATACAGTATCTATCTGAACATATCACATGATCACATCATAGATAACGCAGCAGAAAATATCATATGAAATATTGGATATACTAGGACGTCCGTGTTTTCAATACGAGCCAGTATAAAACACGGATTCCACGGTCGCGATGAATAGCCAAACCCACACCCCTAGACCCCTACGAGAGCATCAAGCAACCCTACCAATTCTAGAGTTAGGAGACCCGGACTCGACTTCTCGAGTTGGTCTCCCACTGGACTCCAGAACCCGATTACTTGTGCCCTCCTCCTTGGGTCTATCCTAGTGCGGAAAAGTAAATAATATACAATGGTGACATCTTCCGCAACCTGGAAGTGCCCCAATAAAAGAATATTACATACAAGTTTTTACATGAATGAAAATGAAAAACACTCATCTCACATAAAACCCCCCGGCTATTCAAACCCGACGATCCAATATAACATATCCAGCAACACATAACATCACATGTCATCAACGTAAGTAAACATGCGTATCCCAATTGTCGTTGACATATAGCAACGAAACCGGCGATATCACATATTACACTTACGGTCACAGAAAAGAAAGTGTAAAACTACAACAGTTGGAATCCGCAACCTTTTTAGACATCGCATGCCTAACCAAATGAATTCCTTAGACATCGCATGCCTGAAAATTATAAACCCCGCATTTTAGTCTCATTATCGAAAACTCTTTTCAATATCAAGTCGGACAATTCAACAAGATTCCCGACATTTTGATCGAATGCTCGTCGCAAACTTTAGTAGACGGCCGCACCCCCGATACCGTCGACGAAGTGCACTAAGGCGGAACATCGCTACCGCGAGCACCCGAACGGATGCTTTCGGCGACGGGGTTCTCCTACAGTCACTTGGTCGGGGCTAAGGGGTGTAGCTGTCTATTAAGTTTATCCGGCGAGTATCCGCGTACGCTACGTGATTGCGACGGACTTTTGATCGCATCAAAATCCCGTGGCAACCGATCAAGTGAGACTAAACTGCTATGTTTATAACATTCATATTAGTTATCTCATAACTACTTGTGGATTCCAAATATTGTATCACATTCCAGATAAATAGAAAATGTTAAACTTTCCGATCGAACAATCAAACACCCAAGTTTTCCCGGAACAGCTCAACACATGAAATAAGTTTAAAAACATTCACTTCATGCCTCAGTACCAACGGTCCAGCAGTAGAAGGGTCAAGCCAACGCCTCACATGTGGCACGCCGTACTACCCCAAACCCTAAGGTTCAAAGGGCAGTTCAAGACGGTTACATAATCGAGTTAAGGTTTGTTGTCTTCTAGAGGGTCCATCGCGTTACTTGCACTACTTAGAACGTTCTTAAACCACGAAAAAATCCAACACTTGGAAATATCCCGGAAGGGGAAAAGTGGGTATTTATATCCGGTCGAACTTTTTAACAGTTTCTTAAATATCCGGAATAACATAAACGAAGTTAAATTATCCGATCGAATTAACGAGTCCCCAATAAAACCCTAGAAAACTCAACACTTGAGTGGAATTAAAATATTCCCAGAAAAAAATGACAATAAAGGACCTAAGAATAAATAAGTGAAGTTTGAGGGACTAATTCACAATTTTGGCCGCGGAACCGCCCCCAAACCCTTGTTTTAGCCGCGGTTCCGCGGTCAAATTTTTGAGTTAGAGGTCCGTACTTCACAATAATTCTTAGATTTTTCTGCTTAATTTTCTGAGCATTTTTAATTCAGAAAAATCCACATTTTGAAAAAATGTACAGAGAAGGGTTTTGATCGGGGTTTCGGGGTTCGTTCGAATCTCTAACTTCGTCTACACTTCGCCTAAAGCTCTAGCTAGTCTCTGATACCACTGTAGGGTTCCTAGGCACATTCAAGAGATTCCACAAGGCATCAACCATTTATTCTTTTCTTCTTCTTCTTCTTCTTGAGGAAGAAAAGAAAACCTTGCTAGAAAATTTCAAGTGTTGAAATCAAGTGAGAAATCCAAATCCAAAGTGAACGCACTTCCTATTTCTTCATCCTTTACCACTTGCCATGTTGTATTGGGTGTTTTCTTCACAAGTTTCATGACCTAGTGAAGATGGAGCTTGAGTTAGAGTTGCCTCGACGTAGATCATCTTCGGCATCGAAGTCAACGACCTAGCCCGCTCATTTCCCCGACGAAACCATCGCTAGAGTCCGGGATCCCGGTGATCGTAGCGAAGTGACGTCATCACGGAGCTAAAGAAGTGGAGGACCGGATCTACAAAGGTTGTATTTCCATTCACTTGTTAGCAAAGTAGTTTGCTTGCTTTTCTTTTCGCCTTACCTCTAGTAATCGATCTAGTTTAGGGTTTCTCGGCACAAGTGAAACTTGAATTTGGCATGGTTGATGCCTTGTGGAACCTCTTGAGTGTGCCTAGGAACCCTACATGACAATGATGAGCCTATTAGCTTTCAGCAAGCCATTTAGAGTGGCGACTCGGTAAAATGGCTGGATGCAATGCGGATCGAGATGGAGTCCATGTACACCAACAAAGTATGGACTTTGGACATTGCTCCAGAAGGGGTAAAACTCGTAGGATGCAAATGGATCTTCAGAAAGAAGATTGGTGTAGATGGATAGATTGAAACCTATAAGGCTAGACTTGTTGCAAAAGGTTTTCGTCAAAGACCTGATTTGGACTATGATGAAACCTTTTCTCCAGTAGCTATGCTCAAATCCATTCCGATCCTTCTTACCATTGCTGCCTTCCACGATTATGAGATCTGGAAAATGGACGTAAAGACGGCTTTTCTAAATGGAAATTTAGAAGAGTGCATCTATATGGATCAGCCAGAGGGTTTCATTCAGAGTGGGAGCAGTGGGAAAGTGTGCAAGTTGCTTAAGTCCATTTATGGACTAAAGAAGGTATCGCGGAGTCGGAACATCTGTTTTGATGATACAGTTAAAGAATTCGACTTTATCAAAAATCCAGATGAACCATGTATATATAGTAAGATTATAGGGAGAAATATGGTATTTCTCGTCTTGTACGTGTATGACATTCTCTTGATAGGAAATGACATTCCTATGCTATAATCATTCAAAGGATTCTTGTCACAGAGGTTCTCCATGAAAGACCTGGGTGATGCCAATTACATTCTGGGGATCCAGATCTATCGTGATAGATCTAAGAGGATATTGGGACTTTCGCAGTCTAGGTACATCGACACTATACTGAAAAGATTCAGTATGGAAGATTCAAAGCGCGGTAATCTACCGTCTTGTCACGGAATCACCCTATCCAAAGAGATTTCTCCAAAGAATGATTTGGAAAGGGCTCGCATGTCAACTATACCCTACGCATCTGCGGTAGGCTCTATAATGTATGCGATATTGTGTACCAGACCAGATGTAGTATATGCATTGAGCGTTGTAAGCCGGTATCAGTCAAACCCAGGGGAGAAGCACTGGATAGCAGTAAAGAACATTCTCAAGTACCTGAGAAGGACTAAGGAGATATTTTTGGTGTATGGAGGAAAATACCTCCAGATCGAGCCCTTTATTGACTCTAGCTTTCAGAGTGACAAGGATGACTCCAAGTCCATGTCGGGTTATGTCTTTACCCTCAATGGAGGGGGGTCTGTAGGAAGAGCTCCAAGCAGGACACCGTTGCTAACTCGACGATAGAAGTGGAGTACATAGCTGCTTGTGATGCTGCAAAAGAAACTGTCTGGATGAAGAAGTTCCTCACAGAACATCAGGTGGTTCCGACCATTGTTGATTCAATACCTCTGTATTGTGACAACAACGGCGCTATAGTTTTAGCGAAGGAACCCAGGTCCCATCAGAAGTCCATGTTAGTGTATATGCCCTAAGGGCCATTATTGTCATACTAGCTTGTATATTACTTAATGGAAGCTTGGGATATTCACAGTTATATTAACAGTCTTGCTAAACATGGTAGTACGCTACTTGGTTTATATCTATCTTAATATGTGTATATATATTGATAGAGCCCTTAGGATCTTTCTTGACTACCAGCGTTGTGATGGCAGTCATACTAGTGGGGGCTGGGTAGTCTACAAGCACATCCTTTTTTCAGGTCCCTAGTCGTAGGATTATCGAGACAGGGCATCGATACTCCGGAGTAGACTAGTGTGTACGCTTCTCATCCCAGCAGGGGAAATGGTCTGTCCCACAGCCATTAGTACGTTGTACTGGAGATAGTATACAGGTGCTCGTTGGGTTACGGGTACACCGGACATGACTCATAGGGAACTGTTAGTTGGTATTATACCCATCGTCAGTTAACAGTTCCCAGGTGACATGAGTACAGCATAGTCCACAGACTTGACACTGCTGCTTCGTCTCGAGTGTGTTCCCACTGTTCTTAGATTGCTACCCTACCAGGGCTTAAAGGAGTCGTGCAAACAGATAGCAGTTGGGTGCAGTCCCGAAGCAGTTGGAGACAGTGGCAGTTAGATAGGATTCATCTCTCCCGGTATTGGGAGTTGATATAGCGCTGTGTTTGGAGAGCCATTACACAAAGTCCCTGGCCAGGGCAAATGAGATTTACTGGTAGGATTTCCAGTAGTTTCTCAAGGTGTAATGGGCTTCACTCCGACACGACTTATACCGCCTTTAGGGGACTGACGCTTGCTGCCCCCTAGGCCCGATATGCGATAGTCCTAGACAAATAGACCGGACTGTACGCAGATTGTCACATCTGGCTCAGTAGGAGTTCGGATGGGTTTCCTCATCGTCCTTCTTATCAATATCTACCTGGGGACCGTTACATACAGCTAGTACCGCTTGCAGCCTGTGGTTAAACCTACTGCCAGCGTAAGTGTCGAGTCTTTAGAGTCCCTCACAGAGAGTTTCCCTGCTTCAGGCGAAACGATATAGAGGTCGTATGGTTTTACGACAGGGTTCGGACACATACGTGTTTTTACGCACGTACGATGTTCGGACAGTTTATACTAGCAGGCTTTGGTTTAAGCCAGATTCTAGTATTGGATTATTGGATTTGTACAGTCTCAGTATTTCCGTGTTTTCAAGGATGGGAGGGGCATTATCGTAATTAGTCGAGAAGCTTCTAAAAGATTGATGAGTTGGAGGCTTAGGTGGAAATTGCATTAAATGGATTAATGACTCATGGTGTGATTCATCCAAATGAGTTAATGAAGCATTTATTGCTTAATGACTCATGAGATGAATTACACAAAGTGAGTTAATGAAGCATGGTTGATTTTATTATTTGTTATTCATTTAATAATTATTATGCTTCATATATTCACAAATGAGATATTATTTCATTATATTCTCACTCTCACCTTCTCTCTCCTCAAGCTCTCTTTCTTCAAGAACTAACCCTAATCCTTTCATGTGTTGGGATCCTAGGGTTAGCAAGACTAATAGATCTCTAATCCTCTTCTATATCCTCTAGGTTGCTTTGATTAGCACTCATAGCCACTTAGTTACCTCAAGTGTGAGGTTAAAGTTTAGAGAAGTAGCTCTCGGGTGGATCTTCTATCACAACGAGGAGGCCGACGAGGAGGTGGTCTACAAGGACAAGAAGGACTTGAATCATTAGGTATAATCATCTTTCATAGTAGCTAATCACTTCTATGTTGTTGTTAGTTAGGGTTTAGCAAAGATCCGTAAAGTTAGTCGATGTTAGTTTAAACAAAATGATTGTTTTACCTATTCCGCCTCCCCGCATCATGTGGGGTGTCTAACGTCGACTTACAGTCCAGACACATTTTGAGGCGGTACCACCTAATCAGGGAGATCATAGATCACCGGGAGATCGAGGTGATGAGAGTAGATACGGAGAATAACACTGTAGATCCACTCATGAAGGCCATCCCTCAGACACAGTTCGAGCGGCTGATCGAGATGATAGGTCTACGATACGCCAGTCTATGGCCCTAGTGCAAGTGGGAGATTGTTAGTGTATATGCCCTAGAGGCCATTATTGTATCATACTGGTTTGTATATTACTTAATAGAAGCTTGGGATATTCACAGTTGTATTGACAGTCTTGCTCAAAATGGTAGTATGCTACTTGGTTTGTTTCTACTTTAACATGTGCATGTGTTTCTTTTAGCATATTGCTTATACATATTAGTGGAGCCCTTAGGATCTTTGCTTGATTACCAGCGTTGTGATGGCAGTCACACTAGTGGGGGCTGGGTAATCTACAAGCACATCCTTATACAGGTCCCTCTACATAGGATTATCGAGACGGGGCATCGATACTCCGGAGTAGACTAGTGTATACGCTTCTCATCCCAGCAGGGGAGATGGTCTGTCCCATAGCCATTAGTACGTCGTACTGTAGATAGTATGCATATGCTCGTTAGGTTACGAGTACACTGAATAGGACTCGTCGGAAAATGTTGGTTGGTATTATACCTATCGTCGGGTAGTAGTTCCCAGGTGACATGAGTACAGCTTAGTCCGTCGACTTAACACTGCTGCTTCACCTCGAGTGTGTTCCCGCTGTACTTTGATTACTACCCTACCATGGCTCAAAGGAGTCATGCAAACAGGTAGTAGTTCGGTGCAGCCCCGAAGCACTTGGAGGCAGTGGCGGTTAGATAGGATTTGTCTCTCCCGGTATTGGGGGTTGATATCATCCTGTGTTTGGAGAGCCATTACACAAAGTCCCTGGCCAGGGCAAGTTAGATTTACTGGTAGGTATTCCAGTAGTTTCTTAGGGTGTTCTGGGCTACACTCCGACACGACTTATACCGCTATTAGGGGTCTGACGTTTACCATCCTCCTAAGCTCGATATGTGATACTCTTAGACGAACAGACCAGACTGTACAGAGATTGTCACATTCAGGCTCAATAGGAGTTCAGATGGGTTTTCCTTATCGGCTTTCTTATCGACTTCTAACTGGGGACCGTTACGTGCAGCTAGTACCGCTTACGGCCTGTGGTTAAACCCACTGCCAGCGTAGTGTCGAGTCTTTAGAGTCCCACACAGATAGTTTCCCTGTACTGGGCAAAAGGTGTAGATGCCGTCTGGTTTTACGGCAGGTCTTCGATCACTTACGTACACTTGTGCGCGTATGATCTTCGGGCGGATAATAATAGTGGGCTTTGGTTTAAGCCAGATCCTAGTATTATATTGATGGATCAGTTTCGTCTCTTTGTATTCGTGTTTCTCGGAACATGAATGCGGGTATGTATATACGGATGAGAGGAGCACAGAAGGAGACACCTCATTAGGGCTTTGACCATTTACTTGATTAAAACAATTATGAGGTGGAGGAAAGTATTTGTTATTTTTGTAAATGATAATTGTGGCATGGCTGCTTGTTTTGACTGCTTGACTTGGTTTGACCACATGACTTAGTTTGACTTTTTGACTAGATATTTCTTATGAGATATTTTGTGGCACTAGATATTTTGGTGAGATATTTTCTTGCCATGAGGGTTGTCAAGTCAATGGAGCCATCACATTTTTCTATGGGATTATCATTTATCAAAATACTTTCTCTTTCCTCAAGTGAGCTCTCATGCTAGCTCTCTTCTTCTTCTTCCTCACTACAAGACCTTAAAAATTCTCATGTGTTGAAAATCCTAGGTTTCAAGAGACAAATAAATCTATCTTCATACTCTATATCACCTAGGCTATCAAGTTTAGCAAGCTTGTTGCCCTAGATACCTCGGTTTTGAGGTGGAGCTTGGACTATAGACTCTCGGGTAGATCGTCTTCGACTCGAGGAGGCCGTTGAAGAAGCTACGATCCGGATCGATCCTTGGAGCCTACGTAGACGAGGAGGACGGCGATGAAGACCCGAAGGACAAGTATTGTGAGGTATAACTTCGTATCTGAGTAGGTAAACCTCAAGTAGTTTGCTAGCTAGGGTTTATGAGCGATCATTGGTTCTAGTCGGTGTTGCGAAGCTCGTAAAAATCATTTTTTGCATATTCCGCCTCCCCGCGAACATGTGGGGTGCATGACATCGACTTACAGAAAATCGTGCTGGCTTTTTAATGGAACCACAAGAAATTTGGAGACCCAACTTGTTAGTTGTATGATTGCCCTAGAGGCCATT
Organism: Agapanthus africanus; assembly: GCA_030015575.1. Lineage (NCBI taxonomy): Eukaryota > Viridiplantae > Streptophyta > Magnoliopsida > Asparagales > Amaryllidaceae > Agapanthus > Agapanthus africanus. Next base: position 523,756,762 of record CM057337.1, read on the forward strand.
ATTGTACATGGGATGTATATTATAATGGATGCTGAGACATATATAGGGAGGAGTTTCTTGCTCGACATGATAGTACGCTATCTGGTTGCTCTTTATCTTAACATGTATACTTGCTGTCTCTTTGTTACATGTTGATAAAGCCCTTAGGATGTGTACTCGACTTCCAAGATTATGATGCAGATCATACTAGTGGGGCCTGGGTAGTCCATGAGTACATCCTTCAATGTTCCTAGTCATGGGAATATCGAGACGGGGCATCGATATTCTAGAGTAGACTAGCGTATATCTTCTCAACCCATGTGATGGGCGATGGATGATCCCATATCCATTGGTGTTTGACATCAGAGATGGTATGCGGGTGCTCGGTGGAGACTGGGTACACTGAACAGACTCGCCGAGAATTCCCAGATGGTATTATACCTCACGTCAGATGGCAGTTCTCTTGTGATACTGGTACAACTTAGTCTGTCGACCCGAGATCGCTATAGAGTCTTGTGTGTCTCCCACTGTGCTTTGATTTCCATCCTACCACGGCTCTACTGAGTCGTGCAAACAGATGGTTTTTGGGTACAGTCCCGAGTCATATGGAGGCAATGAGCGATAGGAGGGGATTCGTCTCTCCCGGTATTCGGGGTTGATGTTGCGCTATGCTCGACTGGCCATAACCGGAAATCTCTGGCCAGGGTTGATGTGATTTACTGGTAAGTGTTATCAGTAGTTTCACGCTCATTATGGACCTTACATCGGCATGAATTATCAAGCTACTGGGGTCTGACATTTACCACCCCTAGGCGAGATATGCGACATATCAAACGAACAGACCGGACTGTGCGGTATGTGTTACTGATTGGATTCGCAGGAGTATGAGCGGGCTTGATCGTTGATCTTCTGATCGCTCAATACCCGGATGGCCGTTACGTTTAGCAGACCGCTTGTGGCTTGTGGGTGACTGATATGATCACCACCTACTGCCGGCGTATTGACGAGACTTTAGAGTCCTACACAGAGGTTTCCTGGCTCAAGCGAAATGAAATAGGAGCGCATATGAGATATGTGCGGGACCGAGAATAATACCAGTATGTGATACTGTATTCTATTCTCACGATTTGTATCATCGGTCGATTATATGCGATATAGCCAGGTTACCGAATCAAATGTTGATTCGATATATTGATACACTTGATATTAGTCGGTTATATGCGATATGGCCGGATCATTAAATCAAGTGTTGATTTAATGGTTTAATGTATAATTATATATTTGATATATTAATTTACATTAACCAGTATTGGTTCACTTAAGACTATTTTCTCACTTGATGTGCACAAAGTATATATGTGATATATAATTGTGCATGTTTGTATCATGATTGGTGATACATGCAAACATGGGTGTGTGTGTGACATACACCGTGCTAATTATAATTTAGGTTTTTATTTATCTTAATTAAATGGTGGCATCTTTTGTCATGGCTTGAAGCTTCATGAAGCTTGAAGCATCTTTGACAAAGTCCACTTATTTGTCTCAATTAAGATATTTATTAACCAAACCATTATAATTAGCCATGATTATGTCTCTACAATAGTTAGTGAATGATACTAACTCACCCATGGTTGCATAATTATGATAATTCTTTTCTCATTTTTCATTCTTCTTCTTCATCCAAAAGGAAACGCTTTCTAAGTTTTTTTAAGTGATGAAAATAAGTGAGAAATCAAAATCTAAAGTGAACCCACTTCCTATTTCATCATCCTCTACTACTTGCCATTTAGTTTAGGGTGTTCTCTTCACAAAGTTATTGACCTAGTGAAGTGGTAGCTTGAGTTTGAGTCTCCTCGACGTAGATCATCTTCGGCCTCGAAGACTACGAGCAATCTTGTTCATTTTTCCGGGGAAATCCATTCTAGAGTCCGGGAGCTCGATGATCGCAGCGAAGGGACGTCAACACGGAGCTTTAGAAGTGAAGGACCGGATCTATAAAGGTTGTATTTTTGTTCACTTCTCTTTGTAATCTAGATTACTTGTTTTGGTTACCCTAGTTTTCTAGCATAATTCTTAGTTTGATTGCTTAGCACCCCCTTGAATTTTTGTTGTGGCATGTGTGATACTTGCAAACCCTAGGCTAGGTGCTAAGGAATCCCAACACAACTCGCTCAAATGGCAGCGGAACCGCGGCCAAACCCCATGTTTGGTCGCGGTTCCGCCGCAGGTTAGTCGTATTGAGGTGGCATTTTTCTTATGCTGCTCCACTTAGTAATTTGGCATTTTCTGGATGTTTTTAATGATACTCAAGTTGTCGAGTCTCTGGATTTTATGGGTGTTTGTTAAATCGATCGAAATATTTAGCGTCGTATAAATTATGATGATATGTGATACAATTGTTAGAATCTGGAATAATTAGTTTTGTGAAAACTAGTTAGTATATTGTAAATCTAGCCGTTTAGTCTCATTTGATCGATTGCCACGGAGTTTTGATTCGGATCAAAACTCCGCTGCAATTGCGTATAATACGCGATCACTTAGTCGGGAATCTTGTTGAATTATCCGACAAATTATTGAAAAGAGTTTTCAATTTGAGACTAAAATGCAAGATTTATAAGTTAGGCATGAAATTCAGAATATGAGATATTCTGGGTTTATGATGTCTAAGGATATTGCGGATTCTAATTATTGTAGTTTTTCATTTCTTTTCTGCGAACGTAAATGTAATATGTGGAGTATCCCGAATCTCGTTGCTATATGTCAACGAAATTCGGGATACATGTATTTACTTACGTTGATGACATAAAATGTTATGTGTTGCTGGTGATATGTTTTATTGGATCGTCGTGATTGAATAGCCGGGGGTTTTATGTGAGATGAGAGTTTTTTCATTTTCATTCATGTAAAATCTGTATATAATATTCTTGTATTGGGGTACTTCCGGGTTGAGGATGATGTCACCGTTGATGTCTATTATTTATTTTGTCGCATTAGGATAGACCCAAGGCGGGGAGCTCAAGTAACCGGGTTCTAGAGTCCAGTGGGAGACCATCTTGAGGAGTCGAGACCGGGTCTCCTAACTCTAGAATTGGTAGGGTTACTTGCCGCTCTCGTAGGGGTTTAGCGATGTGGATTTGGCTATTCATCACGACTGTGGAATCCGTGTTTTTCATTACCGACTGAATTTAAAACACAGACCTCCTAATATATCCAATATTTCATATGTTGCTTCTGCTGCTTGATTCTGTGATGTGATCATATAACTGCGTGAGATGAATGCTATATATATGATATATATAATAAACGTTGCTTATGTCTTACACCCGCGCTAGTCCATCCCCCTCTCTGTCGTTAGTTAAGTAACCTAACGGTGAAGACGGGGCCCCGTGTAACATTTCAGAAAATAAAATATTATTTTTGGGAAAATTAATAAAAATTATGGATTTGAAGGTATTTATGTGATTTGGGCATTTTATGAATTATTATACAATAAATTATAAATAGATTATTTACTAAATTTGATTAGTATTTCACTAATTTTGCATTAATCGTGTTTATGTGCATGTCACGCAACATGACATGTTGCATGCACTTGTTACACTTTTGAAATGAACCATGGTTTATATCCCTCATTTTGCACACATATATGGTTTTGTTTTATGTTGTTAAGAAAAGAAAAGAAAAGAAAAGGGGAAGATGTTTTGTTGTAGAGAGAGAGGGTGGGGACCATGGGAATATGGGTGAGAGAGAGAGAGAGAGAGAGAGAGAGTTCCACATTCTTCTACAAATTCTCAACTCTTTTTTTTTTCTTTCGTCATTTTTCCTCACCTCCCCTTCATGGCTGCCCCTCTCCCTCCACCTCCTCCTTCATTTGCACCACCTTCAAACCTTTCACAACCACCACAAAACCTCATTCCTCCTTCACAAAAATTGATCCTAAGACCCTCACAAACTCTATGGAGACATCAAGACAAGATTTTGAAGACTTTGAGCAACTCAAGAAAATTCTTGAGTTGCCAAATGAGGTATTTACTTCACCATTAGCTTAGTAATTGAGTTTCTATAACTTCTAGTTTAGTTTAGAGTAGGGCTAATGAGGATTGTGATGTTGGAATTATCCTAGATAAAGGTTGGGAGTTTTTATGACTTGGGAAGGTGTAATTGAGTGTAATTGATGATTGCAAACCCTTCTAGTGTTAGAATTCTGGACAAAAACCGAGACTAGACACTAAGATGTGAACTTTAGATTTGTCGATATCGGGTTTTTGTGGAATTAGTGATGGTATTTAGAGATCTGCTGTTACCCTGAGACCCTAAAAATTTTATAGCGATTACTGTGAGTCGTGCAGGTGACCTAGAAGCTATCCTAGCCCAAGCCCCAACTCCTTCATCTTGGCAGCAGATATAACCCAATTGGCCGCAAATTGCAGCCTAGGTACTTCAGATTAAGTTCGTGCTTGGTCCATGGCTCCATTTTCAGTAAATTAGATCTACCGCATATGCAGAATTGGCTAATTTCACCCGGAGTAAAATCTAGAAGTGTTTTGCATAGTTTCTGATTTCGGTTTGTGAATTCTGTGAACTTGATCTTTGGTATTTGTGTTTTGTTTCGGTCACTTGACGTTTGTATGTCAATATTGGGAGTTGTTTGGTTATTCTTGCATGCGTAGACCATATGTTCTAACCTATGTGTGATTCGTGTGCCGTTTTGGTTTTCGTACGCGATTTCTGTTTACGATACTATGTGTTTATATATGTAGGCACCTTCACTTGGACTTCGAACAACAAGGAAAAGCATGACGTCGTCGACTTCGGCAAGAAAGAATCGAGGTGAGTAGATATATATCTACGGGGGAAGTCGGGTGGATGGCGTATAGCACCCCGCAAACGCAGAATAGGGTTATTACCTTATTACTAACGAGTTTGGATGTGATATTGGATACTTAGCGTGTAAGGTATTTAGAATACCTTAGGTTAGATTAGGTTGATTTAGGAAGACTTATCTAGAGGATGGTTAGCTTAGAGGTGAATCACAGGTTACAAGTAGTCACACACACACGCATACACGTACACTTGACTTTGTGTATATGTGTGTATGTACACACACACATGATCGCACACTTTTGGCGTGTCGGATGTTCAAAGTTCTAAAGTTTACCGCGATCAGGACGGTGTCGCTATGCTGCTAGCCGGTTGAGCACGGGTCGATACACAGGGAGATGGTTGTATGTCCTTTCTTGTTTTAGACGAGTCAATAAAGAATTTGTATGAGTTTGTTCAATCTAACCTATGTGTATTTATTTGCAAGTATGAAGTTGTTAAGAAAAAGATACGAGATTGTAAGCTAAGGAAATCCGTACTCAAAACCTTTGAGCCGAGTCTTGACCGATTGAAGCTAGAGCAATCGGCAACAACGTGGATTAGGGGATTTAAGCGCGGTATTCGTGGAATCCGGATTATTTACCCTTGTCCTTCCGTTCTTGTCTCTTGCTTTCGCCTCCGGCCAAACCGAACGCAACCGGTCGCGGTTAGGAATCACCGTTACCTTGTTAGGGTAGGGTGCCTAACGGAGCGCTTGCGTATGGTTTGGGCGGAGTTCAATGGAAAATAACGGGAAAAGGAAATGAGAAAAGAAAATCTTAACTTACAAAATCGTATTTCTTCTTAACAACGATAATTACAACCATTCACAATATGAACAAAAAAGAGAGAAAGAAAAGAACAAAGAAAAGAAAAGATTACAAGTAATTAAGTGCATGAATAAAATTGCAAGAAAGTAAAGCAAGGTAATAAAAAGCAAGTAATAAATAAGCAAATAAAAAGAACAAGAAACTAGAACTCAAGACAAGCATGTGATCAATAGCCAACCCTTAAACTTGCAAGCTCAATCAAGAGGTTGCAAGATCAAGGGAAGGGTAGAGAACGCATGTGAAATGAAGTGCTAATTCCATGAAAGAATACGACCCTTGAGATCAATAACTAACCCTTAACCATTCAAGCTCAATGAAGAGGTTGAATGATCAAGAGAAAGCAAGAATCTCAAGGGGAAGAAGGAACAAGAGAGAATGATACAAAAAGCCCTCATCTTCATTGATCTCCCACTCAAAAAGCTCTCACTACAATTTTCATGGAAAAAGAATGAAGAAGAAGAAGAAAAAGACTAAAATCTAAAAAGAAAGAAGAACAAAGAATATGAACCCTTAAGCTTGGCAAGTTCTGGGGTATTTATAGGAGGTGAACTGAAAACCTAGGGCAACAATCTGCCTCAACATGAAGTCCCAAAAGTACCCCCAAAAGACGACGAGTGAGGAGCTCACATGGCCGCGGATCCGCGGCCAAGACCCCCCTTTGGCCGCGGATCCGCGGCCGTATTGGTGAGTTGGACTGTGGGGTTTTGGGAATTTTCCTTGTTTGTTGTCCTCTTCAGTGTGGTATGTGACTTTTCTCAGAAACTCTTCACAATTATTCCAGAATTTTAGTAGAACAAAAAGGTGATGTGATGTGAATCTTTTGCCATGATTTCCTCGAGCTCCGTGTAGATTTCTTGGATCTTGTGTTGACCTAGAGCTTTGTGCATGACATGACAATCGATTTGCCATTTTGTCCCTTAACTGGTATGTGGCAACACACGGATAGAGAGCGGAGACCGTGTTTTATCAGTTGTTGGCACTAATCCGGAATTTGTCGTACTTTTCCATGATATTCACTGTTCAGAACCGAGAACCTGTATTCTGCAAATATGTAGCAAACACTGATCAAAAGTACCTACCTATAAACACACGAGCGTAAGAATGGACGGTATAAAATGCAATATTCTGATATGAACAAATACCCCCAAACTTAACTTTTGCTCGTCCCGAGCAAAACCAATTATTCACAAAAATAAAATCCTAACCGCACTTTCTCAGGGAACGCGATTGCACTGAGCGCGTGCAACAAGCCGTTAAACCTCTAGGTGTCCCTAGTAGGAGGAGTGTTGTCTCCTGAGGGTTTTCAGCGGATTACACCCACAAAATCCCGTCAAGCTAGTTTCATAAGTTAACAATGATTCTACTCCTACAGTTTAGTATTTACGTTAGAAACTCTATTATCTTAAGTTAGAAATATCCAACCCTAATGCTTCACACCTCCTATCTATTTAACCTTAGATCATATACGTTCCAAAAAAGTTTAGAAAGATGTTGGTTCTCCTGAGTTTTCCTTCTAAAGTGCGGCCTCAAATCAGGGATTTTTATCAACTTTACAGAAAACACAAGTCTTATTCTTTATTTCTATCTCTTATCCAAACATCAATTGTATACCCCTACGTGTGTGTATATTTGCACCCCTACACTCAAGAATTCAATTCAAGCTATAATACCCTTGTCTTAATACCTAATACTACTTCTTTTCATTTAATGATGGACGGTGTTGCTCACACATCTTTCATGCGACTATTAATGCTTCTTGAGGCACTAACGACCGATTACTGAATGTGTGAGCTTTAAAGCGTAAATAGCAGTTTCCAGGTCTTGACTTTATTCTATTTTTCTTTTTCTTTTTTCTTTTTCTTTTTCTTTTTCAAGACCGGATATATTTTTCAACATGCTCTTTTGGTGTTTAGCTTTAAATACCGTTTTTCTTTCATACTAGGCTTTCAGGCAAGAGTATTTCTAGGTATCCTCTACTATCCCAAGTTTCAAGGTGCGTGTATGTGCAGTTTGTAGGGTATATACTTTCTAAATTTGAACTCGAGAAAAGAAACTATTTTTCAGACTTATCCTTCAGTAAAGCTTCAATACTTTCCCTTCATCTTGACTTTAACTAAAGAACTGAACTCAAGATTACTTATTTCTCAAAAAAAAACTGTAAGGACGTATACTTACCAAGTTTAAACAGAATGAGGGTTATTTTTAGGGTTTTTAATTCCTAAGCCTAGAATTTAGTTATTTCTATCATATCAACTAAACTTTCGGAATAAAGATCTAAGTTACCCTATTAGCTAACTTGACGACAAAGTTTTTATATTTTTTGGAAAATTTTCAATTTTTGTGGGTTTTTAATAAGGTATGCAAATGCAAAATATACAAATGAATGCGAAGGAAGAAAGCTTACCGAGCACACCCCCAAACTTAAACTTGACAGTGCCCTCACTGTCAGGCTATACCAAGAGGGTCAAAATTGTCGGCGCTCCCTAAAAACAAATTATATACAAAACAAAAAAGGAAAACAAAAAATATATACAAAAAAGGTGTCCCCCCCAAACTTAAGTAAAACAGTGTTTCCACTGTTAAGCGTTGAAATTCAGGATTAGGGGGGGAAAGAAAACAGTATCAAGCTATACAAGGCCTTACACAGGCCAAAAGTTAACACCAACCATTCAAAAATTTTATCGTGATAAAACAGCGGCTGGTGAAAGAAGGTGAAGAGGTAAGAAATGGAGAATACGCGAGACCGTATGTGGAGAGAAGTGGAATGCGGTCTCGGTAGATGAGAAGAAGAATGGCGGAAGGGAAAAAGAAGTGGAGTACGAACTTGAGGGTGCAAATGGAGTAAATAGATTAGCACAATTTGTGATGACTGATTTGTGAAAAGTGATTGTGCTAATATATTTACCCGTCGAGAAATGGGGTCAAATCCCTCAAGATTCGTAAGAAACCATGGGTACGCCGAACCTGTTAAACCAGACATATGAAATGAAAGTGATACGGTTTCTTGCATGGTTGGAACGATCGAAAGGGTGGGGGGAAGTGATTGAGGAAGGTTATCGGTTAAAGGTTCAGGAGGGTGTACACAGTCAGTGGAAGGGATAAGATGAATTGGAAAATCCGACTCATCAATTAACACTGTTTCATCCTCAGTACTATCCTCAATATTCTCCTCAAAATTTATCTCATCCATGCAATTTTCAACAAAATCAAGACGCATATGGGGTTCGGGAAAAATATTTAATGACTCGGGATGATGATTTGAAGAGAAAAACTCAGCCAAATCTATGGGTTCATCATCCAAATTATTCCCCGCGTCAATATCCTTAATCAAGTGAAAATCAATATTCTCAGACACCTCATCAAAAGCATGGATATCAATCAATTCAGGTTCTAGAGTGGAGGTGTAGAGGTCAAAAGGTTTGGGTGTGGTTTCACTTAGCAAGGTCCCTTCACAATCTGGCAAATCAAACACTACAAAGTCGCACAACTCATTAATCATTCTATCTTCAATCGGTGAATCGTTGGGAACACTAGATAGACATTCAAAACTGGAGTTGTGGGATTCAAGTTGAAATGGGTAGGCTTGATTCGGAAGGGGGTACAGCTCACTCTCACCACTCAAATTCACAGCCTGTCCTACCGCCTTTTCATACATTGGAAAATTTGGAGCTAGTTGAAAACTAGCTACCGGGTCACTAGGTTGTATGAGGGCGGCCATGGACGCATTCAAATCCATCATCTGTTGGTGCGACGCTACCCTAAAGTCTTCCAATGACTGTTCCAGACTAGACATGGGTTGTGAAGGGGTTTCAGTAAAAGATTCAAAGTTGTTTTGGTACTGGAAACTCCCAAATGACGGTTCAGAGGCAATGTCTAGGGAAGGTGTAAAAGTCGGGTAGGACTGGTAGGAATTGAATGGCGGGACAGGGGTAGAATCAACATTTGGATACGAAGGTGAATGGAATTGTTGATCCCAAGAATTTGAAGTGGTGAAAGGAGTGAAAGATCGGCTATGAGATTGTTCAATACGTTCAGCGATGGACAAAGGATGACTTGCAAAAGGGGTATCAACATAAGCGGGTGCGGGAGGTTGAAAAGGTTGATACAAAGTGGAATGCGGAGGGCAAGTGTTTGTCCTAGACGCGTCTATACGATCTTTCAATGACATTTTGGGCATGGAGGGGTCGTTCGATGTTCGGCCAAAGCAAGAACCGTAAGAAGTAATGTCTGGTTGTGGGTACCAAAGTTCGGCAAGAGTTTTGCGAGGTGGGGTACCCATGATATGAAGAGAGAAAGAAAGAAAGCAGAGAAAAGGAGGGGGAAAAATGTGATTTTTTTTTTAAGATATTAACAAAAGAATGAAATATATACACAAGAAGAATCTGGACAAAAACAATCACGACACAAAAATACCACACACCTAATCATTCTAGGGTTCACCTAGGTCAACTAGACCTGCTCCAGAACTTGATTGTCGAAGTAAAACTGTGTCGAGAAACGGGCTCAAGATACACTGATCACGAGGCCAGGTAAGTGCAGAGATAAGGGGAGGTTTTCCAACGCTTTCGCGAAGTTCCTTAATTAAATAACCCTTTCTCTTTTGGCGGTTTCGCCGTTAACACTTTCCTAGACACCCCGTAAACACTGTACCGTTAAGCGAGGTTCTAAACACGGTTAACTTCTCCTAATGAGCGCGAAGTCCTTAAGGATTAAAGTCTAATTTCTTTTAAAATTTGTGCGGGTAAACGTTATGCTCAAGTTCGTGATTTGTGGGCCACGGAAAAGGTGATGAAATCCTTTACCGTATGTTGTGGGGTTCGCTTGCCCTTAAGTCCGTATTAATGTATGCAATGCGCAATTCAATAAAAATTCTATAAAGAATCAAACAATCGTTTTTTAGTTTAAGCGCGGCACTGCAACAAATACGGGTTAGTCAATTTTTATCGTTTGCTAGCGAACTTGCAAAGAATCCTGCAAAGAATAGTATATTGGATGCGTCGGATTTGAGAAGAAGGTGTTAGTAAAGTACGTACCGTTAAGTTTTTGGGTTAGGAAACCCCCGTTGAATCAAATCCGGTAAGCTTGAAAAGTTCGCTTGCGCGGGTCAAACTACCCGGATTTTTGGCACTGTACTTTGCAATCACCTTAGCCTTGAATGTACACTTTGCTCCCCACAATCGCAGTTTGCAAATCCGCAAAAATCTGCACTCTTGCCCACAAAAATGATCAAAAAACAAAAAACAAAAAGAATATTTTTTTTAAAAAAAAAAATATATACAAAAAGAATATTAACCCGAATAACAAGAAAGAAAATACGCTACCGTCTCCCCGGCAACGGCGCCATTTGATCGCACGCTTTTGGCGTGTCGGATGTTCAAAGTTCTAAAGTTTACCGCGATCAGGACGGTGTCGCTATGCTGCTAGCCGGTTGAGCACGGGTCGATCCACAGGGAGATGGTTGTACGTCCTTTCTTGTTTTAGACGAGTCAATAAAGAATTTGTATGAGTTTGTTCAATCTAACCTATGTGTATTTATTTGCAAGTATGAAGTTGTTAAGAAAAAGATACGAGATTGTAAGCTAAGGAAATCCGTACTCAAAACCTTTGAGCCGAGTCTTGACCGATTGAAGCTAGAGCAATCGGCAACAACGTGGATTAGGGGATTTAAGCGCGGTATTCGTGGAATCCGGCTTATTTACCTTTGTCCTTCCGTTCTTGTCTCTTGCTTTCGCCTCCGGCCAAACCGAACGCAACCGGTCGCGGTTAGGAATCACCGTTACCTTGTTAGGGTAGGGTGCCTAACGGAGCGCTTGCGTATGGTTTGGGCGGAGTTCAATGAAAAATAACGGGAAAAGGAAATGAGAAAAGAAAATCTTAACTTACAAAATCGTATTTCTTCTTAACAACGATAATTACAACCATTCACAATATGAACAAAAAAGAGAGAAAGAAAAGAACAAAGAAAAGAAAAGATTACAAGTAATTAAGTGCATGAATAAAATTGCAAGAAAGTAAAGCAAGGTAATAAAAAGCAAGTAATAAATAAGCAAATAAAAAGAACAAGAAACTAGAACTCAAGACAAGCATGTGATCAATAGCCAACCCTTAAACTTGCAAGCTCAATCAAGAGGTTGCAAGATCAAGGGAAGGGTAGAGAACGCATGTGAAATGAAGTGCTAATTCCATGAAAGAATACGACCCTTGAGATCAATAACTAACCCTTAACCATTCAAGCTCAATGAAGAGGTTGAATGATCAAGAGAAAGCAAGAATCTCAAGGGGAAGAAGGAACAAGAGAGAATGATACAAAAAGCCCTCATCTTCATTGATCTCCCACTCAAAAAGCTCTCACTACAATTTTCATGGAAAAAGAATGAAGAAGAAGAAGAAAAAGACTAAAATCTAAAAAGAAAGAAGAACAAAGAATATGAACCCTTAAGCTTGACAAGTTCTGGGGTATTTATAGGAGGTGAACTGAAAACCTAGGGCAACAATCTGCCTCAACATGAAGTCCCAAAAGTACCCCCAAAAGACGACGAGTGAGGAGCTCACATGGCCGCGGATCCGCGGCCAAGACCCCCCTTTGGCCGCGGATCCGCGGCCGTATTGGTGAGTTGGACTGTGGGGTTTTGGGAATTTTCCTTGTTTGTTGTCCTCTTCAGTGTGGTATGTGACTTTTCTCAGAAACTCTTCACAATTATTCTAGAATTTTAGTAGAACAAAAAGGTGATGTGATGTGAATCTTTTGCCATGATTTCCTCGAGCTCCGTGTAGATTTCTTGGATCTTGTGTTGACCTAGAGCTTTGTGCATGACATGACAATCGATTTTCCATTTTGTCCCTTAACTGGTATGTGGCAACACACGGATAGAGAGCGGAGACCGTGTTTTATCAGTTGTTGGCACTAATCCGGAATTTGTCGTACTTTTCCATGATATTCACTGTTCAGAGCCGAGAACCTGTATTCTGCAAATATGTAGCAAACACTGATCAAAAGTACCTACCTATAAACACACGAGCGTAAGAATGGACGGTATAAAATGCAATATTCTGATATGAACAACACACACACACACACATAGACATACTTATACACATGAGATGAGAATAGTATATAATACTTGGAGACGAGTCGATATGATCGGGCATGATGCCGTGAGGTTGGATATGTGATTGAGTCATGACATGATATATGACGTGAGATTATAGTGAATCGTTGGGCGATGTGTATTCATACATACTATAATATGTGTTGATGATATTGGAATGTACGAGACTTTAGAACAGTACCCCAGATCATGATATTGTTCGATGATGATACCATATGAATGATGATGTATATATGATAGTTGACCCGTACCCCGATTTTTGGGATGCCGTACGATGGATTTGTAAGTCCATGTCACGCACCCCACGAACTTGCGGGGAGGCGGAATATATGAAAAATGATTATCAAAGCTTCATAACACGGACTTGAGCGCATGAATCGTGTCTAAACCGTTACTACCAAACTACGAAAGGTTTAACTACTCGGATTCGAAGTTATACCTCACGTTACTTGTCCTTCGGGTCTTCATCGCTGTCCTCCACTCCTCGTAGGCTCCTTGGAACGTCGGCACCTTAACGGCCTCCTCGAGTCAAAGACGATCCACCCGAGAGCTCCTACTCAAAGCTTGATCTCTAACTTGAGATAACTAGGTTTCTTTAGTTGCTAATCAAAGTGACCTAGGTGATATAGAGTGAGGTTATGGATTAATTAGTCTATCTAATTCTTGATCTCAACACATGAGAGGGGAGGTTAGGATTTCAAGAGAGAGCTTGAGGAGAGAGAAGGTGAGCATGAGTTATTAATGAAAAAGCTTCTCACTTCTAATATATAATGAAGCATAAGAAATTATCAAATGAATAAATCAAATGCATTATCATCATGCTTCATTAAATATATGCAATGAATCATCAAGTGAGTCATTAAGCAATAAATGCTTCATTAACTCACTTGAATGATTCATCTAAATGAGTCACTAGATCATTAATTGCTAATGCCACCTTACCCTCCATGTCATCATCCTTCTAGAAGCTTCCCGACAAATTACGAGAACGCCCCTCCTATCCGTGAGAACACGGAAAAACTTTAGACTGTATAAATCCAATAATCCGATACTAGAATCTGGCTTAAACTAAAGCCGACTAGTAAAAACTGTCCGAACGTCGTACGTGCGTAAACACACGTATGCGTCCGAACCCTTGTCGTAAAACCATACGACCTCTATATCGTTTCGCCTGGAGTAGGGAAACTCTCTGTGTGGGACTCTAAAGACTCGATACTATGCTGGCAGTGGGTTTAACCACAGACCGCAAGCGGCAATTGCTGTACGTAACGGTCCCCAGGTAGATGTCGATAAGAAGGCCGATGAGGAAACCCATCCGAACTCCTACTGAGCCTGATGTGACAATCTTCGTACAGTCCGGTCTGTTCGTCTAAGACTATCGCATATCGAGCCTAGGGGGCGGCAAGCGTCAGTCCCCTAATAGCGGTATAAGTCATGTCGGAGCGTAGCCTATTACACCCTGAGAAACTACCAGAACCTACCAGTAAATCTCGCTTGCCCTGGCCAGGGACTTTGCGTAATGGCTCTCTGACACAGCGCGATACCAACTCCCAATACCGGGAGAGACGAATCCTGTCTAACCACCACTACCTCCAAGTGCTCGGGACTGCACCCAATTGCTACCTGTTTGCACGACTCCTTTGAGCCGTGGTAGGGTAGCAATCTAAGAACAGTGGGACACACTCAAGACGAAGTAGCAGTGTCAAGTCTGCAGACTATGCTGTACTCATGTCACCTGGGAACTGTTAACTGACGAAGGGTATAATACCAACCAACAGTTCCCCTGCGAGTCATGTCCGGTGTACCCGTAACCCAACGAGCACCTGTATACTATCTCCAGTACGACGTACTGATGGCTGTGGGACAGACCATCTCCCCAACTGGGATGAGAAGCGTACACACTAGTCTACTCCAGAATATCGATGCCCTGTCTCGATAATCCAACGACCAGGGACCTGTATAGGATGTTGCTTATAGACTACCCAGCCCCCACTAGTGTGACTGCCATCACAATGCTGGTAATCAAGCAAAGATCCTATGGGCTCTACTAATATGTATAAATGATACGTTACAAGAAACATATGCACATATTAAAGTAGAAACAAACCAAGTAGCATACTACCATTTTTAGCAAGACTGATATATAACTGTGAATATCCCAAGCTTCCATTAAGTAATATACAAGCTAGTATGATACAACAATGGCCCGTAGGGCATATACACTAACAATCTCCCATTTGCACTAGGGCCATGTACTGGCATATCGCAGACCTATCATCTCGAATAGCCTCTCGAACCGCGTCTGAGGAATGGCCTTTGTGAATGGATCAACAATGTTATTCTCCGTCTCTACTCTCTTTATCTCGATCTCCCGGCGATCTACGATCTCCCTGATCAGGTGATACCACCTTAAGATGTGTCTGGACTTCTAATGGGACTTGGGTTCCTTCGCTAAAGCTATAGCGCCATTGTTGTCGCAATACAGAGGTATTGAACCAACACTGGTAGGAACCACCTGAAGTTCTGTGAGGAAATTCTTCATCCAGACAGCTTCTTTTGCGGCATCGCAAGCAGCTATGTACTCCACTTCCATCGTTGAGTCAGCAACGGTCTCCTGCTTGGAACTCTTCCAACAGACCGCCCCTCCATTGAGGGTAAAGACATAACCCGACATGGACTTGGAGTCATCCTTGTCATTCTGGAAGCTGGAGTCGGCAAAGGCCTCGATCTGGAGGTCTTTTCCGCCATACACCAAGAACATCTCCTTAGTCCTCCTCAGGTACTTGAGAATGTTCTTTACTGCTATCCAGTGCTTCTCCCCTGGGTTTGCCTGATACCGGCTTACAACGCTCAATGCGTATGCTACATCTGATCTGGTACATAACATCGCATACATTATAGAGCTTACCTCAGAAGCGTAGGGTATAATCGACATGCGATCCCTTTCCAAATCTGTCTTGGGAGACATCTCTTTGGAGAGGGTGATTCCGTGACAAGCCGGTAGGTTACCGCGCTTAGAATCATCCATACTGAATCTCTTCAATATGGTGTCTATGTACCTGGACTGCGAAAGTCCCAACATCCTTTTTGATCAATCACGATAGATCCGGATCCCCAAAATGTTGGTGGCATCACCCAGGTCTTTCATGGAGAATTTCTGTGATAAGAATCTTTTGACTGACTGTAACATAGGAATATCATTTCCTATTAGGAGAATGTCATCCACGTACAAGACGAGGAATACTACAGCTCTCCCTATAATCTTACTGTATATGCATGGTTCATCTGGATATTTGATCAAGTCGAATTCTTTGACAGTATCATCAAAATAGATGTTCCAATTCCGCGATGCTTTCTTTAGTCCATAAATGGACTTAAGCAACTTGCACACTTTACCGCTGCTCCCACTCTGATTGAATCCCTCTGGCTGATCCATATAGACACACTCTTCCAAATTACCATTTAGAAAGGCCGTCTTTACGTCCATCTGCCAGATCTCATAATCGTGGAATGCAGCAATAGCAAGAAGGACCCGAATGGATTTGAGCATAGCCACTGGAGAAAAAGTTTCGTCATAGTCTAAACCAGGTCTTTGACGGAAACCCTTTGCAACAAGTCTAGCCTTATAGGTTTCAACTTGTCCATCTACACCAATCTTTTTTTTGAAGATCCATTTGCATCCTACGGGTTTTACCCCATCTGGAGCAATTTCCAAAGTCCATACTTTGTTAGTGTACATGGACTCCATTTCGGTCCGCATTGCATTCAGCCATTTTACCGAGTCGCCGCTCTGAATGTCTTGCTGGTGTAGGGTTACTAGGCACACTAACAAGGCTCTACAAGGCATCGACCATGCCAAAATTAAAATTTTATGTGCCGAACAACACTAAGCAAGATCGTATACTAGAGATTAGGCGAATCATATAGCAAGTAAACAACTTTACTTCTAAGGGTATGCGAAATACAACCTTTGTAGATCGCTCCTTCACTTCTTTAGCTCCTTGTTGAAGTCCCTTCGTTGCGATCGTGGTTCTCCCGGGCTCTTGCATGGCTTCACGAGGCAAAAGAACGTCCTTGCTTGATGTCTTCGAGGCCGAAGATGATCTACGTCGAGGGGATGCCAACTCAAGCTTCTACTTCACTAACTTGAGAATTAGTGAAGCAAACACCCTAAACTAAAGTGCTAGTCTAGTAGAGGATGGAGAAATAGGAAGTGGGTTCTCTTTATAATTTTGTTTCTCACAATCTATCTCACTTTGGATCAAACCCTAGCAAGCTTTTCTTTTGAACTAAAGAAAGAAGAAGATGAACAAAAGAAAAGAGATGAGGATAATGATCAAGTGAGTGAGCTAACCATGGTGAGTGAGTATCATATACCAACTCTTGTAGAGACTTAACCCTAGGCTAATTGTTATGGTTGGGTTAATAAATATCCATAGTAAAAACAAATTTAGTGGAATTAGTCAATGCTTCCACAAGCTTCCACAAGCTTCAAGCATTTAGCTAATCCTCCACTAATTTTGTAATTACTTTGAATATTAAAATCCAACATAAATAAATAGCATGGTGTAAGTCTCATACACCCAAGTCAAGTGTATCATCAACCATGATACAATAAAAGAAAACACAATTTTAATATATATATATATATATATCATATATATACATTAAAGTTGTGCTCATGTGAGAAAAACCCTAAAGTGAACAAGTGTTAGTAAATGTAAACTAGTATATCTAATATACAATTATACACTTAATTATTAAATCAACACTTGACTTAATAATACGGTCATATCTCATATAACCGACTAACATTCATCGTATCGACTTATCGAATCAACACTTGATTCGATAACCCGGTCATATCATATATAACCGACCGATACAAAAAGTCACGAGAATAGAATACGGTATCACATACTCGCATTATTCTCGGTCCCGCACATATCACATATGCGCTCCTATTTCGTTTTGCCTGAGCCAGTAAAACCTCTATGTAGGACTCTAAAGACTCGTCAATACGTCGGCAGTAGGTGATGATCACATCAAGCACCCACAAGCCGTCAGTGGTACTAGTTGGACGTAATGGCTACCCGGGTATTGAGCGATCAGAAGATCAACAAGCAAGCCCGCTCCAACTCCTGTAAAAGCCTGCCGGTAACACTTCCCGTACAGTCCGGTCTCCTCGTCTGATATGTCACATATCAAGTCTAGGGGTGGTAAACGTCAGACCCCAATAACCGATAAGTCGTGCCGATGTGAGGCTCATAACGGGTCGAGAAACTACTGGTAACACTTACCAGTAAATCTCTAAATCAGCCCTGGCCAGGGACTTCCCTGTTACGGCCAATCGAGCACAGCGCAACATCAACCCCCAATACCGGGAGAGACGAAACCCCTCCTATCGCTCATTGCCTCATGTGACTCGGGACTATACCCAAAAACCACCGTTTTGTACGCCCTCATGGACGTGGTAAGGTGGAAATCAAAGCACCGTGGGAATCACACAAGACTCTATGACGATCTCGGGTCTACAAACTAACCTGCACAAGTGTCACCAGAGAACTGCCATCTGACGTGAGGTATAAAACCATCTGGGAGTTCTCGGCGAGTCCGTCCAGTGTACCCAGTCTCCACTGAGCACCCGTATACCATCTCTGATGTCAAACACCAATGGATATGGGATCATCCATCGCCCATCTCATGGGTCGAAAAGCGTATACGCTAGTCTACTCTAGTATATCGATGCCCTGTCTCGATACACCCACGACTAGGGACCTTGAAGGATGTACTTATGGACTACCATGTCCCCACTAGTATGATCCGCATCATAGTCCAGGTAGTCAAGTAAACATCCTAAGGGCTTTACCAACATGTAACTATAAGACAGTATCAAGAGACAAGTATACATGTTAAGATAAAGAGCAACCAGATAGCATACTATCATATCGAGCAAGAAAGTCCTCTCTATATATGTCCAAGCATCCAATATAATATACATCATCTGTACAATACTGGCCTCTAGGGCATACATACAACTAACAATCTCCCACTTGCACTAGGGCCAGCTGCTGTAGTATCGCATACCGAGCATCCCGAAGAGTCTCTCAAACTGTATCTGAAGAATGGCCTTCGTGAGTGGATCCGCTTTGTTGTTCTTCGTGTCAACCCTCCTGACCTCGATCTCCCGGCGATCAACTATCTCCCGGATCAGGTGATACCGCCTCAGAATATGCCTGGATCGCTGATGGGACCTGGGTTCCTTAGACAAAGCCACCGCTCCATTGTTATCACAATACAAAGGTATTGGATGCTCAATGGATAGAACCACTCCAAGTTCAGTAATGAACTTCTTGATCCAGACAGCCTCTTTGGCAGCATCGTTGGCAGCGATGTATTCAGCCTCCATCGTCGAGTCTGCCACGGTTTCCTGCTTGGAACTCTTCCAGCTAACCGCCCCTCCGTAAAGGGTAAAGACAAATCCCGACTGCGACTTAGAGTCGTCCTTATCACTCTGGAAGCTTGAATCGGTAAAGGACTCCACTTGGAGTTCTCCATTACCATACACCAAGAGCATCTCTTTAGTTCTTCGCAAGTACTTGAGAATGCTCTTCATAGCTGTCCAGTGATTCTCTCCAGGATCAGCTTGATACCTACTCACTATACTTAGTGAGTATGTTATATCGGGTCTGGTACATAGCATCGCGTACAAGATAGAGCCTACTGCCGAAGCATAGGGTATCCCTTGCATGCGACCTCTCTCCAAATCAGTCTTGGGAGACATCTCTTTGGAGAGAGTGAGCCCTGAGATCGTGGGTAAAAACCCACGTTTGGACTCTTCCATACTAAACCTCTTTAGTATGGTGTCAATGTACCTGGATTGGGACAATCCCAATATCCTTTTAGATCTATCTCTATAGATCATAATCCCTAATATGCAGGAGGCATCACCAAGATCTTTCATTAAGAATCTTTGTGATAAGAAGAGCTTGACCAATTGCAGCATAGGAATATCATTTCCTATCAAGAGTATGTCGTCCACGTACAATACGAGGAAGACAACCTTACTCTCTGCCACCTTCTTGTAGATACAAGGTTCATCAACGTTTTTGACGAAATCAAACTCTTTGATAACGACGTCAAAGCAGATGTTCCAACTCTGCGATGCTTGCTTTAATCCATAAATGGATTTAAGCAGCTTGCACACCTTCCCGCTGCTCCCACTATCTACGAAGCCCTCTGGCTGAGTCATGTACACGCACTCTTCTAAATCACCGTTTAGAAAGGCGGTCTTAACATCCATTTGCCAGATTTCGTAATCATGATATGCAGCGATGGCAAGCATGATCCGGATGGATTTAAGAATAGCCACTGGAGAAAAGGTTTCGTCATAGTCCACACCTGGTCTTTGATGAAAACCCTTTGCAACAAGTCTAGCTTTGAAAGTCTCCACTTTCCCATCTACACCAAGTTTTTTCTTGAAGATCCACTTGCTCCCAATGGGTTTTACCCCTTCAGGAGCAACTTCTAAAGTCCATACTTTGTTGGTGTACATGGATTCCATCTCGGACCGCATTGCATCCAGCCATTTCACTGAGTCCCCACTCGTGATGGCCTGCTCGAAGCTAGTTGGGTCATCATCAACCATGATGCAATCCTCGCTCCCACTATCCATGAGAAAACTGTAGTATCTCTCAGGTGGGTGAGGAATCCTACTAGATCGGCGGAGTGGCTGGGGTTCATCGGGAACTACCGAATCCTCTGGTTCTACCAAATCTTTTGTTGTGGTTTGTACAGCTGGAACCTCTTCCAGTTCTACCTCAGAGCCACTAATCTCTTTTGCAAGAAATTCCTTTTCTAAAAAGGTGGCTTGTTGAGCAACAAACACCCTTTGTTCCTCACTGTGGTAGAAGATATACCCTCGCGAATGCTTAGGATATCCAACAAACTTACACAAAACAGACCTTGTCTTGAGTTTGTCCGGTTTTTGTCTTTTGACATAGGCCGGGTGTCACGTCCCAAAGTTTGGCCCGTGACCGGCACTTAACCACGTAACGTCTACAGGCGTAACGCGTCTAAGTGAACCGAAAACGCAGAAATCAAACTAGTAAAAGTATAGAGTGTTATAAGTTTAAAATGAAAGCACTTACTAACATGTTAAGAAATCTAAGTAAACAATCACCAAGATAGCAATATACGACGCCGTAGCGAAGATCAAGATCCACAAGTGGGAACATCTCAGATAGAATAAACTGCAAGTACAGTCGGCTCACAACGAGCTCGACACCAGAATACAAATAATATACATCATCGTCCTCACACTGTCTCTAAGTCAAATACATACATGGTAGATGGAGAATACTAGATACAACAATGTACATAACTGAAAGATAAACAGATACCGTACAAACCCACCTATCCGCAAAAGAGCTAGTACACCAACTATGGGGGTATCTGTGTCAAAAGATGCAAAACGCAGCCTGCCGCGACTACTCCGAAAGGCAACCTGCAAACACTGTGGCACAACGGGGGTGAGTTGCCAACTCATGAATAGAGATAACATATAAAGGTAATCGCGAACATGCACGTACTGCGCTACTCTATCATATGCCAACAGATGATATCAAAATGTGATAAGCAGTATGTGCAATAATCATGCAAGTGCTCTATCAGGTAATATAACTACAGAATGAGGTACAATAATAATACTGAGCATGGGCAATATAACATCTACACGGAATGTCAACGTGGAATATATAATCGGTGTCCATCAATGCACCTAGATCCCCCAAATAGCTCAGGCGCCGGCACTCTCATCGGCCCTCAAATCCTGTAAATCTCTGAGAATCCCGAGTGCCCAACATCGGCACCCAAATATCATAAATACTCGTGTCCAGTATCGACACGCAAATCCTCATCCATCGGGCCCCGTCAGTCCAGGTCAGCCCACGGGCTCCGTCTGCGGTATCGGCCCTCGGCCCCGGCAGTACGGATCACCCCGCATCCATCTATCGACTCTGATCAGTATCCTCCGGATAACTGTCAGGTCCAACCAATCACCGGTAGGTAGTAGTCCCTCTGCCAGGCTCACCGTCTACTACACAGCGAAACCGTTCTCGCCCCGGGGTACCATACCGGGTCTACCATGTACCCGTAATCGGCCTCATCCATCTCCTCGATTCGGGTTCACATATATCACTCTAGCACCGAGGAAACACATGGTGGACGCACCGAAATATCATATCAAGGGAACCGGGTTTTTAAATGATTACATATTTGAAATAGCCACGGTTCCCAAATCCAGAAATCACATATAATCCAAAACAATATGTAAGTCAATGATCCGATATGATATGTGCATCAAGTATGAATATCATGTCAAGTCACATAAAGATGAGCTACTACATAATAATCCGATGTGATATATGCATCAAGTATGAATATCATGTCAAGTCACATAAAGATGAGCTACTACATAATAATCCGATGTGATATATGCATCAAGTATGAATATCATGTCAAGTCACATAAAGATGAGCTACTACATAATAATCCGATGTGATATATGCATCAAGTATGAATATCATGTCAAGTCACATAAAGATGAGCTACTACATAATAATCCGATGTGATATACTACAGTGTGAGTGTCATGGCAATTACTAACGGTGTGTGTGTAACATGCATGATAGTGCTCGTGCAACATGAACCGTTAGTAAGAGTGCGGTGTCCTATCAATTCTAGTTTATATACATACATCTGGGAATGTGGTATGCACTAAATAGTGACCATGAACAGTCAATGTATGGAAATGTAACTATAAGATCCTATCAGCCCTGACGTAGAACGCCATGCGGGCGATATCCCCGTAGATGTCAAATCTACTCACCGTAGTCTCTCGCTAGGTATAGCCGACGACTTGTTCCCCTCCTTCGCGGCGCCCGTCGCACTCGCCTGCGAATCCTAGAATTTCACAATATATCACACATAAGCTCAAAACCGTACAAACACGACATTTAAAGTCAACTAGAAACCCGTGTCGCAAACCAAGCGCGCGTGTGCGAGATACGCTAAAACGTGTGATTACGCGCCTGAAGCCACTCCGACTCGTCACGATACGCAGAAACCCCAAACCCACACACACGTATCACGCGTGTCGCGAAGGATTAAGAAAATACGGGAAATAGGGTATTCTATTCCAGATTTTTCTACAGAACAGATATTATAAAAATATATATACCAAAATAATCCGCATAGCAGCAGACTCCAGTAGACCAAACTCCAACCCCCATCTCACCCATCTGGCCGCAAATTGCGGCCAGAACGAATATTCCGGCGGCCTCACTTGGGAATTGGGCTCCCAGGTTTGGTGTGTGCACTCTATACCCCCCATACATGCTACAGTAACATCTAGTTTCACTCTGAAATATCTCGGGTAGCAGCAGATCCAACAGAACCCTATTTCTAGTTAAAAACCCCATTTTTGCACTAAAATGGAACTTGGTGGTATTTCTGTGCAAACCGAAACAAACCTGGCCTAAAATAGTTCTAATAACACATAATAGAGCTAACCAAACTAACCAAACCCTAATCTAACATGTGAATCACAATTATCCTTTAATATCACTAAAAATGCACAAAAATGAGATTTTTGCTAAAGAATACTACAAGTTTAAGGAAAAGGAGTGCTAACATGAGTTAATACCTTCAAAAGACCCTATAAAACACCAAAAATCCCAGCTCTAACATCAAGTGTGCAGATTTGCCTCCAAACACCTCAAAAGATCATTTTTCCCAAGGTTTTGTGAAGGAAATGTGTTGTTTTGTGTAGGGTTTTGTATAGATCCAAATGGGAAATGAAAAGATGGTGAAATTATGGTGTTGTTGCTGTTGAGGCTCTCTCTTTTCTGCAGGAACTTCCAGAATTGAGAAAAGAGAGAGAGAAGAGAGAGAAAAGAGAGAAGGAATGGTCAATAAAAAGTCAATTTTTCCTACCTAACCACCATGCCTCATTTTCTAATTGAAAATTTGAATTTTAAAAGGGATTTGGTTTGATTAAAGGGTGGGAAATTAACAAGGAAACATGCAAGGAAAGAATGGCTAACACTTTAACCTAGATCAAAGAAAATTGTGCTAAGTGGGCAAGTGTGCACTAACACAAGAAATTTCCCAATTAAGGTAAACCCGACTAGAATTAATTAATAACCCTAAAATTATATATAGACATATATATAACACTTCACAACACAATTATCATTAGCCAAGAAGGAAAATACGACACTCGGGCTTTTATGAAAAACACGACAATTGCTAACAAACGCGAAAACATCCCAAACGAATTTCAAAGTGTTACAATCTACCCCCCTTAAAGAAATTCGGTCCCCGAATTAAAAAATCTAACTATACGCACCTTCAAAAACATGGGGATACCTCTTCCTCATCTCGCTCTCGGTCTCCCAAGTGACCTCCTCGCCTCTCTGGCCATGCCCAAGTACCTTGACGGACGGTATCTCCTTCGACCTCAATTTCTTCACTTGTCGATCCAAGATCATCACCGGCTGCTCTGCATAGGAAAGGTCGCGCTCAAGCTGGATCGTCGGGTGCTGAATCGCATGCGAAGGATCATGAAGATATCTGCGGAGCATCGAAACGTGAAATACGGGGTGCACGTCTGGAAAACTGGGCGGAAGGGCTAATCGATACGCAACCGCACCAACACGCTCGAGGATCTCAAAGGGGCCCACATATCTGGGACTAAGCTTCCCCTTCTTCCCAAACCTCATCACGCCTTTCATTGGGGAGACCCTTAAGAAAACATGATCACCAACAGAAAACTCAAGTCTGCGCCGACGACGGTCCGTATAAGATCTCTGCCTACTATGGGCTGCTCTCATCCTATCACGAATCAACTGGATCTTCGCGGTCGTCTCTTCCACAATATGTGGCCCTAAAATACTGCTCTCGCTGAGCTCCGTCCAACAGGTGGGCGATCTGCATCTCCTCCCATAAAGAGCCTCAAACGGTGCCATCTGAATGGTTTCCTGGTAGCTGTTGTTGTAGGAGAACTCTACTAAGGGCAAATGATGATCCCAGCTACCTCCGAAGTCTAATACGCACGCTCTGAGCATGTCCTCGAAAGTCTGAATAGTCCTCTCTGACTGTCCGTCGGTCTGCGGATGGAATGCTGTGCTGAACCCAAGCGAGTGCCCAAAGCCTCCTGAAGCCTCTGCCATAACCGGCTGGTAAACTGGGTGCCTCTATCGGACACGATACATATCGGAACTCCGTACAGTCGTACAATCTCATCAATGTAAATCTGGGCATACTGAGCAAATCCGGAAGTCGTCTTCACCAGTAGGAAGTGAGTCGCTTTCGTCAAACGATCCACGATCACCCAGATGGAGTCATACCCTCGACTAGTCCTGGGTAGATCCACAATGAAGTTCATAGAAATCTGCTCCCATTTCCCTTCCGGAATGGGTAACGGCTGTAGCTCTCCCGCGGGCCTCTGGTGCTCAGCCTTGACTTGCTAACAAGTCAGGCACCCCAACACAAAATCTGCGATGTCTCTCTTCACTCCGTCCCACTTATAAACACCTCTCATATCATGGTACATCTTGGTGGAACCGGGATGAACACTATATACCGATCGATGTGCCTCCTCAAGAATCTCACGCCGCAATCCCTCAGCATCTGGTACGCACAGTCTAGTCCCAAATCGTAATATCCCCTGATCATCGATCACGAACTCGAAAAATCTGCCCTGTCCCATCTGTGTCCTGATCTCAGAACAGCGGTCATCACTGTGCTGTGCCTCCTGTATACGGTCAAGCAACTGTGGGCGCGCACGAACATGCGCAATCTGTCCTCCGATCGGCGTAAACTCGAACTGTACCCGGCTGTCGCATATGATCTGCCAATCTGCCGACGACTGCCTCTACACTGCGCTCAAACAAGATAGACTACCCCCGGGCCTCTTGCTCAAAGCATCCGCCACTACATTCGCCCTGCCCGGGTGATACAAGATCTCACAATCGTAGTCCTTCACCAACCCATCTATCGGCGCTGTCTAAGGTTCAGGTCTCGCTGCTGAAATATATACTTTAAGCTCTTGTGGTCAGTGAATATCTGGCACGACTCTCCATACAGATAACTGTTAGTTGTATGTATGCCCTAGAGGCCAGTATTGTACAGATGATGTATATTATATTGGATGCTTGGACATATATAGAGATGACTTTCTTGCTCGATATGATAGTATGCTATCTGGTTGCTCTTTATCTTAACATGTACACTTGTCTCTTTAAACTGTCTTATAGTTACATGTTGGTAAAGCCCTTAGGATGTGTACTTGACTACCTGGACTATGATGCAGATCATACTAGTGGGGACATGGTAGTCCATAGGTACATCCTTCAAGGTCCCTAGTCGTGGGTGTATCGAGACGGGGCATCGATATACCAGTATAGACTAGCGTATACGCTTCTCGACCCATGAGATGGGCGATGGATGATCCCATATCCATTGGTGTTTGACATCAGAGATGGTATACGGGTGCTCAGTGGAGACTGGGTATACTGGACGGACTCGCCGAGAACTCCCAGATGGTATTATACCTCACGTCAGATGGCAGTTCTCAGGTGACACTTGTGCAGGTTAGTCTGTAGACCCGAGATCGTCATAGAGTCTTGTGTGATTCCCACTGTGCTTTGATCTCCACCTTACCACGTCCATGAGGACGTGCAAAACGGTGGTTTTTGGGCACAGTTCCGAGTCACATGGAGGCAATGAGCGATAGGAGGGGTTTCATCTCTCCCGGTATTGGGGGTTGATGTTGCGCTGTGCTCGATTGGCCGTGACTGGGAAGTCCCTGGCCAGGGCTGATCAGAGATTTGCTGGTAAGTGTTACCAGTAGTTTCTCGACCCGTTATGAGCCTCACATCGGCACGACTTATCAGTTATTGGGGTATGACGTTTACCACCCCTAGACTTGATATGCGACATATCAGACGAACAGACCGGACTGTACGGTAAGTGTTACTGGTTGGATTCACAGGAGTGTGAGCGGGCTTGCTCGTCGATCTTCTGATCGCTCAATACCCGGGTGGCCGTTACGTTTAGCAGACCGCTTGCGGCTTGTGGGTGCTTGATATGATCATCATCTGCTGCCGGCGTATTGACGAGTCTTTAGAGTCCTACACAGAGGTTTCCTGGCTCAAGCGAAACGAAATAGGTGCGCATATGAGATATGTGCGGGACCGAGAATAATGCGTGTATGTGATACCGTATTTCATTCTCGCGATGAATGTTTCGATTGGTTGTATGCAATATAACCTAGTTATCGAATCATTGATTCGATAAATCGATACATTGAATACTAGTCGGTTATGTGCGACATGACCGGATCATTGAATCAAGTGTTGATTTAATGATTTAATGTATAATTATATATTTGATATATTACTTTGCATTAACTAGTATTGGTTCATTTTAAAAGGATTTTCTCACTTGTTGTGCACATTGTATATGTGATATATTTTTGTGTGCACTTGATTGTATCATGTTTGATGATACATGCTAACTTGAGTTTGTGTAAAGATTAAACCATGGTTATATGAATGGTTAGGGTTTTGTTTACTTATTCATTTATTTATATTGATTATTTATTTTGGAAAAGAAAAGGGAAATGGTTGCTTTCCTTGGTTCTTTCATGAAGCTTCATGAAGAGTTGAAAAGGTTGACCATTTTGTTTTCTTCTCTTAACCTAACCATTCACCTAACCCTAGTTTGCTCTCTAAACTTGACCATAGTTAAGATATGATAAGTATTCATATTGTTATTCTTTTAAAAAGATAACTCATGATATTCTATCTTCATCTTCTTCCTCTTGATCAAGAAGAAAGCTTGATTCCATTAATGGCATCTTGAGAAAAATAGTGAGAAATCCAATTCTAAAGTGAACCCACCTCCTATTTCTTCACCCTCTACCTCTTTCCAAGTAGTATAGGGTGTTTTCTTCACAAGTTTCACGACTTGGTGAAGTTAGAGCTTGATCTTGTGTTGCCTCGACGTAGATCTTCTTCGGCATCGAAGCCGACGACCTAGCCCGCCCATTTCTCCGATGAAGCCGATGCTAGAGTCCGGGATCCGACATGGACAGCAAGAGGACGTCTACGTGGAGCTAAGGAAGTGGAGAACCGGATCTACAAAGGTTGTAGCCTCTTTCTTTTAGTTAAAATGTTAACTAGATTCACTTTTCGCCTAAACTCTAGTCAACGAATCCGTATTAGGGTTTCTCGGCACTTGTAAAATTTATAATTGGCATGGTTGATGCCTTGTGAGACCTCATTAGTGTGCCTAGGAACCCTACAGTGGTATCAAAGCCAAGCTAGAGCCTTAGGCGAAGTCTAGACGACGTTTGAAATCCGAACGAACATCGAAACCCTAATTTTTCATGCTCTCTGGACTTTTTTCAAAAACTGGGTTTTTTCCAGATTAAAAATGCTTAAAAAATTCAGCAGGGAATTCTATGAATTACGGTGCAAAAATTATCTCATGATATGTTTAAAGCGCGGCGGAACCGCGGTAGAAGCCTGGCTTCTGCGGCGGTTCCGCGGCCAAATGATGGGATCTGCTTCCAAAGTTTGCACAGTAATTCATGTTTTCAGGTGCTGAGTTTTCTGGGAATTTTTAATATGTACTCAACAGTTGAGTATTCTAGGGTTGTATTGGGAATCGTAGTTTCGATCGGATTATCAAGGTTTGTCTATGTGTTTTTCCGGATAATTTTAGAATATGTTAAAAAGTTCGACCGGATGTAAATTCCCAATCTTTTCCCTGCCGGGAAATTTCCAATTGTTGGACTTTTCCGTAGTTTAATGACGTTTTAAGTAGTGCAAGTAACGCGATGGTCCCTCTAGAAGACAACAAACCTTAACTCGATTATGTGACCGTCTTGAACTGCCCTTTGAACCTTAGGGTTTGGGGCAGTACGGCGTGCCACATGTGAGGCGTTGGCTTGACCCTTCTACGGCTGGACCGTTGGTACTGAGGCATGAAGTGAATGTCTTTGAACCTATTTCATGTGTTGAACGGTTTCGGGAAAACTTGGGTGTTCGAATGTTCGATCGGAAAGTTTAATATTTTCTATTTATCCGGAATGGGATACAATAATTGGAATTCACAAACAGTTATGAGATAACTGAATGAATGTTATAAATCTAGCGGTTTAGTTTCACTTGATATTGAAAAGAGTTTTCGATAATGAGACTAAAATGCGGGGTTTATAATTGTTAGGCATGTGATGTCTAAGTATTTCATTTGATTAGGCATGCGATGTCCAAAGAGGTTGTGGATTCCAACTGTTGTAGTTTTACACTTTCTTTTCTGTGACCGTAAGTGTAATATGTGATATCGCCGGTTTCGTTGCTATATGTCAACGACAATTGGGATGCGCATATTTACTTACGTTGATGACATATGATGTTATGTGTTGCTGGATATGTTATATTGGATCGTCGTGTTTGAGTAGCCGGGGGGGTTTTATGTGAGATGAGTGTTTTTCATTTTCATTCATGTAAAAACTTGTATGTAATATTCTTTTATTTGGGGCACTTCCAGGTTGCGGAAGATGTCACCTTTTGTATATTATTTATTTTTCCGCATTAGGATAGACCCAAGGAGGGGAGCACAAGTAACCGGGTTCTAGGGTCCAGTGGGAGACCATCTCGAGGAGTCGAGTCCGCGTCTCCTAACCCTGGAATTGGTAGGGTTGCTTGCCGCTCTCGTAGGGGTCTAGGGGTGTGGGATTGGCTATTCATCACGACCGTGGAATCCTGTTTTATACTGGCTCGTATTAAAAACACGGACGTCCTAGTATATCCAATATTTCATATGTTTTTTTTTGCTGCGATATCTGTGATGTGATCATTTGATATGTTCTATGATAGATACAGTATATAGTATATATGATATATTATATAGACGTTACTTATGTTTTACACCCGCGCTAGCCCTGCCCCGCTCTGCCGTTAGTTACCTAACCTAACGGTGCACGAGGGGACATCGAGGCGAATGCGGATGACATAAGTGTACGTCGTATTTATCTGTGATGTTTAGGTATATAAATGATGGGACTTCATTAATGTGATTAATGAAAGAAAAGAAACCTAAAAGATGTTGTAGAATCAAATTTTAAACAAAAAGGGTAGCTACAGTTTTGCTTTGCATAGCGGTATATATGATATACCCTGCACCTTATTCGATGAGGAAAGGGCCGACGATCCCTTCACCGGGAGTGACCCCTTTAGCAATAACTGGCAGATGCTACACACTCGGTTTGCTTTTGATTGCTTTTGGAGTTTTGTTTTGCACAGCGATATATATGATATATCCTGCACCTCATTCGACGAGGAAAGGGCCGACGATCCCTTCACCGGGAGTGACCCCTTTAGCAAAACTAGCAAAACCTCAAAATCACTCCATTTCAAAACTTCACTTGATTCTACAACGATATCAAGTTCATTACGCAATAGGTTTTCAGAAAAACCTGTCGTAGCCCTCCGTCATTTCAGATAAGAACTGTTTAGTATTCGTGCTGCGTTTGTTGGCCTTTGTCAAGGCGTAGTGTGCGGTAGCTGAATAGTGCTTATCTGCTTGTGCATGTGATGCAGATTGTTTCAGGGTAGTCGTACAACCTTGTTGGCCTTTGTCAAGGGCCGTGCGGGTGGGTTTGATTCAATCAAGAAATGACGGGTTGAACTTGACTAGCAGCCTATGATTTGTTGGCCTTTGCCAAGGTCATAGGGCGCAAGGGGCAAAAATATTATCGGGAATTTCAAGTGTTGAAATTTGCAATGAGATTGCATACCTTCTATGAGATAGTTAGATCCCGATACCCACTGCGAGTAAGAGTTACGACTGGGAGAGTTTTACACATTACAATTAGCCGATCAAGTAGGTGTCTAGAAAGGTGTCAACGGGGTTACGCTTCTGGGAAAACGAGGTTTACTTTAATTAGGTCCGTGCGAAAGCACGGGGAACCTCCCTCAAAGTACCGACACTGGCCTGGCTGAAAGATTGGCGAAGTTGTAGGGTGTAATTAATCCCGGCTAGTCTTTCCTTTTAGGGTTTGAAGGAAGATTTGATAAAAACCAGTGGGAGCCATCCTGATTAGATAAGATAATAACCAATCTGATCTTGCAAGAGCATACGCTAAAGTGTTTTCTTCTCTCTCTCTCTCCATGTAGCGACCATTTCATGCCCTAATCAAGATAATAATATGGATGTATTGACTGAACCCGCATGTTATACTGTGCTGGGGAACGTTGGTTCCGTTCTTTCTTATAAGAGTTATAGGAATGAACAGGACATAGGGGAATACCAGGATTCCCATGCCACCCGAATGAAGAAAGTACATGTTGATGCATTTTCTTCGGGTGTGTTCGTTATAGAGAACTGTTTCTCCATTTGCCCTACGTCCTGGGTATTAGATACCGGGTCAGGATCCCATATATGTAATCAGTTACATGGGCTAAGGAAAGGTAGAGAACTTGGAGAAGGTGATAAAGACATAAGAGTTGGAAATAGTGCAATTGTTGCAGCTAGGACTGTCGGGGAATATCACCTTGCATTACCAACTGGTAATACATTGGTTCTGAACGAATGCTATTACATGCCGAACCTGATATGCAACATTATATCAGTTTCTTTATTGAGTAAAGAGGGATATAATTTTGTATTACAGGATAATGTTATGAACATTTTCCGTAACCAAAAGTTGGTTGGATCAGGCACGTTATGCAATGGCATTTATGATCTAAATCAATCCACAGTTCTAAGTATAACAAACACACACAAGAGGAAGAGTTCTGAACTGAACGAATCCTTCTTGTGGCATTGTAGACTGGGTCACATCAATGCGACACGACTGGCTAAGTTGCGTAAGGATGGATATTTAAATCCGTTTGAATTTTCATCTTATGACACTTGCTAGTCATGTCTCAAAGGCAAGATGACCAAAACTCCGTTTACGGGACACGGAGAAAGAGTTACGGAACTCTTGGGACTAATAAATAGTGATGTATGCGGTCCTATGTCTACACATGCAAGGGATGGTTCTTCGTACTTCATTACATTCACTGACGATCTCTTTAGATTCGGATATGTGTTCCTGATGAAACACAAATCAGAAGCTTTTGAGAAATTTAGGGAATATAAACAAGAAGTTGAAAACTAAACCGGAAAAAGTATTAAAATCCTTTGATCTGATCGAGGAGGTGAATACTTGAGCAATGAATTCCTGGACTTCCTAAAAGAGAATGGGATTCTCTCTCAGCTGACTCCTCCATATACACCACAGCACAACGGTGTATCAGAACGGAGGAACCGCACCCTATTAGATATGGTGCGCTCTATGATGAGCACAGCTGAGTTACCTATTTCCTTCTGGGGATATGCGCTGGAAACAGCAGCATACCTATTGAATCAAGTTCCAACTAAATCTGTACCTACCACACCATATGAGATATGGAGTGGGAAGAGACCATGTCTTAAATGAGTTAAGATATGGGGTTGCCCGGCCTATGTCAAAAAGCAAAATCCGGACAAACTCAAAGCACGGCCAGTTCTATGCAAGTTTGTGGGATATCCCAAACATTCACATGGATATCTTTTCTACCATGCAGAGGAACAAAAAGTGTTTGTTTCTCGACATGCCACCTTTTTGGAAAAGGAATTTCTTGCAAAAGAAATTAGTGGGGATAAGGTAGAACTAGAAGAAATTCCGGCTACACAAACTCAAAATGAAGATTTAGTGGAACCAGAGGATTCAGTAGCTCCCGATGAACCTCAGCCTCTCCGCCGATCTAGTAGGGTTCCTCGCCAACCTGAGAGATACTACGGTTTTCTCATGGATGGTGGGAGCGAGGATTGCATCATGGAGGATGATGACCCAACTAGCTTCGAGCAGGCCATCACGAGTAGGGACTCAGTGAAATGGCTGGATGCTATGCGGTCCGAGATGGAATCCATGTACACCAACAAAGTATGGAATTTGGAAACTGCTCCTGAAGGGGTAAAACCCATTGGGAGCAAGTAGATCTTCAAGAAAAAACTTGGTGTAGATGGGAAAGTGGAGACTTTCAAAGCTAGACTTGTTGCAAAGGGTTTTCGTCAAAGACCAGGTGTGGACTATGACGAAACCTTTTCTCCAGTGGCTATGCTTAAATCCATCCGGATCATGCTTGCCATCGCTGCATATCATGATTACGAAATCTGGCAAATGGATGTTAAGACCGCCTTTCTAAATGGTGATTTAGAAGAGTGCGTGTACATGACTCAGCCAGAGGGCTTCGTAGACAGTGGGAGCAGCGGGAAGGTGTGCAAGCTGCTTAAATCCATTTATGGATTAAAGCAAGCATTGCGGAGTTGGAACATCTGCTTTGACGTCGTTATCAAAGAGTTTGATTTCGTCAAAAACCCAGATGAACCTTGTATTTACAAGAAGGTGGCAGAGAGTAAGGTAGTCTTCCTCGTATTGTACGTGGACGACATACTCTTGATAGGAAATGATATTCCTATGCTACAATCGGTCAAGCTCTTCTTATCACAAAGATTCTCAATGAAAGATCTTGGTGATGCCTCCTGCATATTGGGAATTAGGATCTATAGAGATAGATCCAAAAGGATATTGGGATTGTCCCAATCCAGGTACATTGACACCATACTAAAGAGGTTTAGTATGGAAGAATCCAAGCGTGGGAACTTACCCACGATCTCTGGAGTCACTCTCTCCAAAGAGATGTCTCCCAAGACTGATTTGGAGAGAGCTCGCATGCAAGGGATACCCTATGCTTCGGCTGTAGGCTCTATCATGTACGCGATGCTATGTACCAGACCCGATGTAGCATACTCACTAAGTGTAGTGAGCAGGTATCAAGATGATCCTGGAGAGAGTCACTGGACAACTGTGAAGAGCATTCTCAAGTACTTGCGAAGGACTAAAGAGATGCTCTTGGTGTATGGTAACGGAGAACTCCAAGTGGAGTCCTTTACCGATTCGAGCTTCCAGAGTGATAAAGACGACTCTAAGTCGCAGTCGGGATTTGTCTTTACCCTTTACGGAGGGGCGGTTAGCTAGAAGAGTTCCAAGCAGGAAACCGTGGCAGACTCGACGATGGAGGCTGAATACATCGCTGCCAACGATGCTGCTAAAGAGGCTGTCTGGATCAAGAAGTTCATTACTGAACTTGGAGTGGTTCCATCCATTGAGCATCCAATACCTTTGTATTGTGATAACAATGGAGCGGTGGCTTTGGCCAAGGAACCCAGGTCCCATCAGCGATCCAGGCATATTCTGAGGCGGTATCACCTGATCCGGGAGATAGTTGATCGCCGGGAGATCGAGGTCAGGAGGGTTGACACGAAGAACAACACGGCGGATCCACTCACGAAGGCCATTCCCCAGATACAGTTTGAGAGACTCTTCGGGATGCTCGGTATGCGATACTACAGCAGCTGGCCCTAGTGCAAGTGGGAGATTGTTAGTTGTATGTATGCCCTAGAGGCCAGTATTGTACAGATGATGTATATTATATTGGATGCTTGGACATATATAGAGATGACTTTCTTGCTCGATATGATAGTATGCTATCTGGTTGCTCTTTATCTTAACATGTACACTTGTCTCTTTAAACTGTCTTATAGTTACATGTTGGTAAAGCCCTTAGGATGTGTACTTGACTACCTGGACTATGATGCAGATCATACTAGTGGGGACATGGTAGTCCATAGGTACATCCTTCAAGGTCCCTAGTCGTGGGTGTATCGAGACGGGGCATCGATATACCAGTATAGACTAGCGTATACGCTTCTCGACCCATGAGATGGGCGATGGATGATCCCATATCCATTGGTGTTTGACATCAGAGATGGTATACGGGTGCTCAGTGGAGACTGGGTACACTGGACGGACTCGCCGAGAACTCCCAGATGGTATTATACCTCACGTCAGATGGCAGTTCTCAGGTGACACTTGTGCAGGTTAGTCTGTAGACTCGAGATCGTCATAGAGTCTTGTGTGATTCCCACTGTGCTTTGATCTCCACCTTACCACGTCTATGAGGGCGTGCAAAACGGTGGTTTTTGGGCACAGTTCCGAGTCACATGGAGGCAATGAGCGATAGGAGGGGTTTCGTCTCTCCCGGTATTGGGGGTTGATGTTGCGCTGTGCTCGATTGGCCGTGACAGGGAAGTCCCTGGCCAGAGCTGATCAGAGATTTGCTGGTAAGTGTTACCAGTAGTTTCTCGACCCGTTATGAGCCTCACATCAGTACGACTTATCGGTTATTGGGGTCTGACGTTTACCACCCCTAGACTTGATATGCGACATATCAGACGAACAGACCGGACTGTACGGTAAGTGTTACTGGTTGGATTCACAGGAGTGTGAGCGGGCTTGCTCGTCGATCTTCTGATCGCTCAATACCCGGGTGGCCGTTACGTTTAGAAGACCGCTTGCGGCTTGTGGGTGATTGATATGATCATCATCTGCTGCCGGCGTATTGACGAGTCTTTAGAGTCCTACACAGAGGTTTCCTGGCTCAAGCGAAATGAAATAGGACCTCATTAGTGTGCCTAGGAACCCTACAATAACGTCGCCAGATCTTATGTGCAAAGACCACTGCAGCCATCTCCAGATCATGAGTGGGGTAATACTGTTCATGTTTCTTTAATTGCCGCGAAGCATACGCGATCACCCTGTCATGCTGCATCAAAATGCACCCTAGCCCCACTCGTGAAGCATCACAGTAGACCACAAATACACCTGATCCTGAAGGCAATGATAGCACTGGTGTCGTAGTCAGTAGAGCCCGTAGCTGCTGGAAACTGTGCTCATACTCCTCCGTCTAATCGAAGCGAACTCCCTTCCGGGTCAACCCGGTCAAAGGTGTAGCAATGCGAGAGAAGCCCTGCACGAATCGCATGTAATAGCCTGCCAGCCCTAGGAAGCTACGAACCTCCGTCACTGACATGGGTCTAGGCCAACTCCGAACTGCCTCGATCTTCCTCGGGTCTACACATATACCATCTCGTGTAATCACGTGCCCCAAGAAGTCCACGCTGTCTAGCCAGAAAGCACACTTTGAAATTTTGGCGAAAAGATGATACTCCCTCAAGGTCTGCAGTGTAATCCGCAGGTGCTGCTCATGCTCCTCTCTACTCCGAGAATACACCAAGATATCGTCAATAAACACTATGATGAACAGATCAAGATACGGCCGGAAAATACGGTTCATCAAGTCCATGAATGCTGCTGGCGCGTTGGTGAGTCCGAACGACATTACCAAAAACTCATAATGGCCGTAACGCGTGCGGAAAACTATCCTAGGAATGTCCTCCTGTCGAACCCGCAGCTGATGGTAGCCTGATCGCAAATCGATCCTCGAAAAGCATCCTGCCCCCTGTAGCTGGGTGAACAAATCGTCGATGCGTGGCAAAGGATACCTGTTCTGCACTGTCACCCTGTCCAGCTGGCGGTAGTCGACGCACAAACGCATACTGCCGTCCTTCTTCTTGACAAACAGGACTGGAGCACCCCACGGAGAAACACTGGTTCGAATAAGTCCCTTATCCAGCAAATCTTGCAAGTGACCCTTCAATTCTCTAAGTTCCGCCGGGGCCATCCGATACGGCGGTACAGAAATAGGCCCCGTGCCAGGAACCAAATCAAAACAGAAGGAAATATCACGCTCGGGCGGTAGCCCAGGAAACTCGTCAGGAAACACATCAGGGAACTCGCTAACAACCGGAACCTGATCCAAAGGAACCTCTGTAGCCCTAGTATTGCAAACATAGGCGAGAAATCCCTGACATCCCTTCCTTAAAAGCTGTCCAGTGCGAAAAGAAGAAATCGCACTGTGAGGGGTGGCACTACGGTCCCCTAACACAACAAAAACCGACTCGCCGGGAAAACAAAAATCTAACTGTCTTCTTGCAGCAGTCAACAGAAGCATAGCACGTAGCTAACCAATCCATGCCCAAAAGAACGTCGAAGTCCAACATCTCAAGAAGGATCAAATCGACCAGCAACTCTCTCTCGCCAAAACGGACGGTACAGAATTGGAACACGTGACTAGCGACAAATGACTCTCCCACGGGAGTAGTCACAACTAGCGGCTGATCAAGCAAACCGGACTCTCTACCCAAACTCGGCACAAAGTGTGTGGATACGTACGAGTATGTGGAAACATAAGAGTACAAGGATCCGGATCAGACAATACGTGTGCAACAAAGGACATACTGAAAGAGTACCTGAAAGCTCTGCGTTGGACGCCCTCGCGCCCCGATGAGTCGAAGCGAAAACTTGTGCCTGTCGTTCATCTGCGACTGACCGAACTCCTCCTTTACTAACCTGGACCCTCTGCGCGAACCCTCCGCGTCCACGACGTCTCAGAATACGACCCTGACGTGGTGTGAAGGAACACTGCCTGATGAGGTGTTGAAGGCTCCCACATCGTAAACATCTACGCGCTGGCTGCCGTCCTCCCTGGGGATGAGAGCCGAACAACTGTCCTCAACCTAAGCCTCTGCTCTGGGCTGGTACACCAGTACGATTCCTCAACTGTTCCGAAACTCTCACGGTCTCTGGAAGACGTGTCTCGTACACTGGGGCTGCCTCCACCGGTGCTATGTAGGGGACGGGATACTGCATGATGATCGCAAGGAACAACTGGGTAACAGGGGTGACAACCACCTGTCGCTGCGCTCGAACGACCTCTACCAACGAGCTCATCGCCTGGCGTAAGCCCTGCATCTCTACCACCAGTCTAGCGAGCTGAGCTGTCGTAGGGGGAACAATCTGTCCTTGTACAACAGGATTACTACTCGGATTAGTCCTCGTCTCAGATGAATCAACTCGAACCTCGGCTCTCACGGCCGCTCTCTGCACCCTCGTAGTCTTTGGCGGCATAATGGCTGAAAAGAAGGTAGGATTTGATGAGGATACAGAAATCGAATCGCAAGGATGTATACAATCATGAGGGAATTTCAATCAATAAGTCCTAAGGTCGCGTAGGCGGAGTACCGTGTCGTGAGTATGCCGCGGAACATACACACGCTACGCTACCCTGCTGCAGCTACCTACTCCATCATACCAGGGTTATCCTACACTCCGAAGGTAAAACCTACGCTCTGATACCTACTTTGTCACGTCCCAAAGTTTGGCCCGTGACCGGCACTTAACCACGTAACGTCTTCAGGCGTAACGCGTCTAAGTGAACCGAAAACCCAGAAATCAAACCAGTAAAAGTATAGAGTGTTATAAGTTTAAAATGAAAGCACTTAGTAACATGTTAAGAAATCTAAGTAAACAATCACCAAGATAGCAATATACGACGCCGTAGCGAAGATCAAGATCCACAAGTGGGAACATCTCAGATAGAATAAACTGCAAGTACAGTCGGCTCACAACGAGCTCGACACCAGAATACAAATAATATACATCAACGTCCTCACACTGTCTCTAAGTCAAATACATACATGGTAGATGGAGAATACTAGATACAATAATGTACATAACTGAAAGATAAACAGATACCGCACAAACCTACCTATCAGCAAAAGAGCTAGTACACCAACTATGGGGGTATCTGTGTCAAAAGATGCAAAACGCAGCCTGCCGCGACTACTCCGAAGGGCAACCTGTAAACACTGTGGCACAACGGGGGTGAGTTGCCAACTCGTGAATAGAGATAACATATAAAGGTAATCGCGAACATGCACGTACTGCGCTACTCTATCATATGCCAACAGATGATATCAAAATGTGATAAGCAGTATGTGCAATAATCATGCAAGTGCTCTATCAGGTAATATAACTACAGAATGAGGTACAATAATAATGCTGAGCATGGGCAATATAACATCTACACGGAATGTCAACGTGGAATATATAATCGGTGTCCATCAATGCACCCAGATCCCCCAAATAGCTCAGGCGCCGGCACTCTCATCGGCCCTCAAATTCTGTAAATCTCTGAGAATCCCGAGTGCCCAACATCGGCACCCAAATATCATAAATACTCGTGTCCAGCATCGACACGTAAATCCTCATCCATCGGGCCCCGTCAGTCCGGGTCAGCCCACGGGCTCCGTCTGCGGTATCGGCCCTCGGCCCCGGCAGTACGGATCACCCCGCATCCATCTATCGACTCTGATCAGTATCCTCCGGATAACTGTCAGGTCCAACCAATCACCGGTAGGTAGTAGTCCCTCTGCCAGGCTCACCGTCTACTACACAGCGAAACCGTTCTCGCCCCGGGGTACCATACCGGGTCCACCATGTACCCGTAATCGGCCTCATCCATCTCCTCGATTCGGGTTCACATATATCACTCTAGCACCGAGGAAACACATGGCGGACGCACCGAAATATCATATCAAGGGAACCGGGTTTTTAAATGATTACATATTTGAAATAGCCACGGTTCCCAAATCCAGAAATCACATATAATCCAAAACAATATGTAAGTCAATGATCCGATATGATATGTGCATCAAGTATGAATATCATGTCAAGTCACATAAAGATGAGCTACTACATAATAATCCGATGTGATATATGCATCAAGTATGAATATCATGTCAAGTCACATAAAGATGAGCTACTACATAATAATCCGATGTGATATATGCATCAAGTATGAATATCATGTCAAGTCACATAAAGATGAGCTACTACATAATAATCCGATGTGATATATGCATCAAGTATGAATATCATGTCAAGTCACATAAAGATGAGCTACTACATAATAATCCGATGTGATATACTACAGTGTGAGTGTCATGGAAATTACTAACGGTGTGTGTGTAACATGCAGGATAGTGCTCGTGCAACACGAACCGTTAGTAAGAGTGCGGTGTCCTATCAATTCTAGTTTATATACATACATCAGGGAATGTGGTATGCACTAAATAGTGGCCATGAACAGTCAATGTATGGAAATGTAACTATAAGATCCTATCAGCCCTGACGTAGAACGTCATGCGGGCGATATCCCCGTAGATGTCAAATCTACTCACCGTAGTCTCTCGCTAGGTATAGCCGACGACTTGTTCCCCTCCTTCGCGGCGCCCGTCGCACTCGCCTGCGAATCCTAGAATTTCACAATATATCACACATAAGCTCAAAACCGTACAAACACGACATTTAAAGTCAATTAGAAACCCGTGTCGCAAACCAAGCGCGCGTGTGCGCGATACGCTAAAACGTGTGATTACGCCCCTGAAGCCACTCCGACTCGTCACGATACGCAGAAACCCCAAACCCACACACACGTATCACGCGTGTCGCGAAAGATTAAGAAAATACGGGAAATATGGTATTCTACTCCAGATTTTTCTACAGAACAGATATTATAAAAATATATATACCAAAATACTCCGCATAGCAGCAGACTCCAGTAGACCAAACTCCAACCCCCATCTCACCCATCTGGCCGCAAATTGCGGCCAGAACGAATATTCCGGCGGCCTCACTTGGGAATTGGGCTCCCAGGTTTGGTGTGTGCACTCTATACCCTCCATACATGCTACAGTAACATCTAGTTTCACTCTGAAATATCTCGGGTAGCAGCAGATCGAACAGAACCCTATTTCTAGTTAAAAACCCCATTTTTGCACTAAAATGGAACTTGGTGGTATTTCTGTGCAAACTGAAACAAACCTGGCCTAAAATAGTTCTAATAACACATAATAGAGCTAACTAAACTAACCAAACCCTAATCTAACATGTGAATCACAATTATCCTTTAATATCACAAAAAATGCACAAAAATGAGATTTTTGCTAAAGAATACTACAAGTTTAAGGAAAAGAAGTGCTAACATGAGTTAATACCTTCAAAAGACCCTATAAAACACCAAAAATCCCAGCTCTAACATCAAGTGTGCAGATTTGCCTCCAAACACCTCAAAAGATCATTTTTCCCAAGGTTTTGTGAAGGAAATGTGTTGTTTTGTGTAGGGTTTTGTATAGATCCAAATGGGAAATGAAAAGATGGTGAAATTATGGTGTTGTTGCTGTTGAGGCTCTCTCTTTTCTGCAGGAACTTCCAGAATTGAGAAAAGAGAGAGAGAAGAGAGAGAAAAGAGAGAAGGAATGGCCAATAAAAAGTCAAGTTTTCCTACCTAACCACCATGCCTCATTTTCTAATTGAAAATTTGAATTTTAAAAGGGATTTGGTTTGATTAAAGGGTGGGAAATTAACAAGGAAACATGCTAGGAAAGAATGGCTAACACTTTAACCTAGATCAAAGAAAATTGTGCTAAGTGGGCAAGTGTGCACTAACACAAGAAATTTCCCAATTAAGGTAAACCCAACTAGAATTAATTAATAACCCTAAAATTATATATAGACATATATATATAACACTTCACAACACAATTATCATTAGCCAAGAAGGAAAATACGACACTCGGGCTTTTATGAAAAACACGACAATTGCTAACAAACGCGAAAACATCCCAAACGAATTTCAAAGTGTTACACCGGGCAACCCCATATCTTAATAAAATTAAGATATGGTCTCTTCCCTTCCCATATCTCATATGGGGTGGTAGGCACAGATTTGGTAGGAACCCTATTCAGTAGGTAAGCTGCTGTCTCCAGTGCATATCCCCAGAAGGAAATAGGTAACTCAGCTATACTCATCATAGAGCGCACCATATCTAATAGGGTGCGGTTCCCCCGTTCCGATACACCGTTGTGCTGTGGTGTATATGGAGGAGTCAGCTGAGAGAGAATCCCATTCTCTTTTAGGAAGTCCAGGAATTCATTGCTTAAGTATTCACCTCCTCGATCAGATCGAAGGATTTTAATACTTTTCCCAGTTTGATTCTCGACTTCTTGTTTATATTCTCTAAATTTCTCAAAAGCTTCTGATTTGTGTTTCATCAGGAACACATATCCGAATCTAGAGAGATCGTCAGTGAATGTAATGAAGTACGAAGAACCATCCCTGACATGTGTAGACATGGGACCGCATACATCACTATGTATCAGTCCCAAGAGTTCGGTAACTCTTTCTCCATGTCCCGTAAACGGAGTTTTGGTCATCTTTCCCTTGAGACATGACTGACAAGTGTCATAAGATGAAAATTCAAACGGATTCAAATATCCATCCTTATGCAACTTAGCTAGTCGTGTCGCATTGATGTGACCCAGTCTACAATGCCACAAGAAGTATTCGTTCAGTTCTGAACTCTTCCTCTTGTGTGTGTTTGTTATGCTCAGAACTGTTGATTGATTTAGAACATAAATGCCATTGCATAACGTGCCTGATCCAACCAACTTTTTGTTAAGGAAAATGTTCATAACATTATCCTGTAATACAAAATTATATCTCTCTTTACTCAACAAAGAAACCGATATAATGTTGCATATCAGGTTCGGCATGTAATAGCATTCGTTCAGAATCAATGTATTACCAGTTGGCAATACAAGGTGATATTCCCCGACGGTTTTAGCTGCAACAATTGCACCATTTCCAACCCTTATGTCTTTATCACCTTCTCCAAGTTCTCTACCTTTTCTAAGCCCATGTAACTGGTTACATATATGAGATCCTGACCCGGTATCTAATACCCAGGACGTAGAGCAAATGGAGAAAAAGTTCTCTGTAACGAACACACCCGAAGAAAATGCATCAATATGTACTTTATTCACGCGGGTGGCATGGGAATCCTGGTATTCCCCTATATCCTGTTCAGTCCTATAACTCTTATAAGAAAGAACGGGACCAACGTTCCCCAGCACAGTATAACATGCGGGTTCGGTCAATACATACATATTATTATCTTGATTAAGGCATGATATGGTCGCTACCTGGAGAGAGAGAGAAGAAAACACTTTAGCGTATGCTCTTGCAAGATCAGATTGGTTATTATTTTATCTAATCAGGATGGCTCCCACTGTTTTTATCAAATCTTCTTTCAAACCCTAAAAGGTTAGACTAGCCGGGATTAATTATACCCTACAACTTCGCCAATCTTTCAGCCAGGCCAGTGTCGGTACTTTGAGGGAGGTTCCCCGTGCTTTCGCAAGGACCTAATTAAAGTAAATCTCATTTTCTCAGAGGCGTAACCCCGTTGACACCTTTCTAGACACCTACTTGATCGGCTAATTGTCCTGTGTAAAACTCTCCCAGGAGTAACAATTACTCGCAGTGGGTATCGGGATCCAACTATCTCATAGAAGGTATGCAATCTCATTGCGAATCTCAACACTTGAAATTCCCGATAATATTTTGCCCCAAGCATCCCATGACCTTGACGGAGGTCAACAAACCATAGGGTGCAAGTCAAGTTCAACCCGTCATTTCTTGATTGAATCAAACCCACCCGCACGACCCTTGACGGAGGTCAACAAGGTCGTACGGCTACCCTAATCCAATCTGCATCATATGCATAAGCAGATAAATACTAGTTAGCTACCGCACACTACGCCTTGACGGAGGTCAACAAACGTAGCACGAATACTAAGTAAGACTTATCTGAAATGACGGAGGGCTACGATAGGTTTTTCTGAAAACCTATTGCGTAATGAACTTGATATCGTTGTAGAATCGAGTGAATTTTGAAATGGAGTGATTTTGAGGC
This sequence comes from Agapanthus africanus, assembly GCA_030015575.1. Lineage (NCBI taxonomy): Eukaryota > Viridiplantae > Streptophyta > Magnoliopsida > Asparagales > Amaryllidaceae > Agapanthus > Agapanthus africanus. The sequence continues at coordinate 523,800,203 of CM057337.1, forward strand.
TTTCATTAGTTTTGCTAAAGAGGTCACTCCCGGTGAAGGGATCTCGGCTCTTTCCTCATCGAATAAGGTGCAGGACATATCATATATATCACTATGCAAAGCAAAACTCAAAAAGCAGTCAAAAGTCAAACCGAGTATTGTAGCACCTGCCAGTTTTGCTAAAGAGGTCACTCCCGGTGAAGGGATCTCGGCTCTTTCCTCATCGAATAAGGTGCAGGGTATATCATATATACCGCTATGCAAAGCAAAACTGTAGCTACCTTTTTATAAAGTATTAATTCTACAATATCTTTTAGGTTTCTTTTCTTTCATTAATCACATTAATGAAGTCCCATCATTTAAGTCACCTAAACATCACAGATAAATACGACGTACACTTATGCCATCCGCATTCGCCTCGATGTCCCCTCGTGCACCGTTAGGTTAGGTAACTAACGGCAGAGTAGGGTAGGGCTAGCGCGGGTGTAAAAAATAAGTAACATCTATATAATATATCATATATACTATATACAGTATTTATCACAGAACATCAAATGATCACATCACTGATATCGCAGCAGAAGAAACATATGAAATATTGGATATACTAGGACGTCTGTGTTTTATTTTGAGCCTCTATAAAACACGGATTCCACGGTCGTGACGAATAGCCAAACCCACACCCCTAGACCCCTATGAGAGCGGCAAGCAACCCTTCCAATTCTAGGGTTAGGAGACCCGGACTCGACTCCTCGAGTTGGTCTCCTACTGGACCCTAGAACCCGGTTACTTGTGCTCCCCTCCTTGGGTCTATCCTAGAGCGGAAAAGTAAATAATATACAAATGGTGACATCGACCTCATCCCGGAAGTGCCCCAATAAAAGAATATTACATACATTTAATTTACATGAATGAAAATAAAAACTCTCATCTCACATAAAACCCCCCGGCTATTCAGAACGCGACGATCCAATATAACATATCCAGCAACACATAATATCACATGTCATCAACGTAAGTAAATATGCGCATCCCAATTGTCGTTGACATATAGCAACGAAACCGGTGATATCACATATTACACTTACGGCCGCAGAAAAGAAAGTGTAAAACTACAACATTTGGAATCCACAATCTCTTTAGACATCGTAAATCCGAAATATCACATATTTCGCATTTCATGCCTAACTGTATGAATTCCACGTATTGTATCACATTCCAGATAAATAGACAGTATTAAACTTTCCGATCGAATAATCAAATACCAAAGATTTCTTTAATAGCTCAACACTTGAGCGGAGTTCAAAAGTTCCAGAATACGTCACAGTAGCAACGGTCCAGCCGTAGAAGGGTCAAGCCAACGCCTCACATGTGGCACGCCGTACTGCTTCAAACCCTAAGGTTCAAAAGGCAGTTCAAGACGGTCACATAATTGAGTTAAGGTTTGTTGTCTTCTAGAGGGTCCATCGCGTCACATGCACGTTTTTCCGAAAGATTTAAACCCGATAAAAATTCAACACTTGAATGTTTTTCGTGCCGGGAAAAATTGAGTTAATGATATCCGTTCGAACATTTTAACACTTTCTAAATTATCCGGAATAACATAACAAAATTAAATTCTCCGATCGAATCGACGATTACAAAATAAACCCCAAATTACTCAACACTTGAGTCAGTTTAAAAATACCCATAAAAATAAAGGAATTGCTAAGGATGTTACTGCACAAAGAACCGTCCTTAATACCCCTCTTCTGCCGCGGAACCGCCGCCAATGGTGGCTTCGTGCTGCGGTTCCGCGGCCACGTGGAGGAGTTGAGGGCTCGTTTTTCATGGTAACCCTTAGAATTACCTGCTGATTTTTTTAGGTATTTTTAATACTGAAAATACACAGTTTTGAAAAAATGTACAGAGAGGGGTCAACTTTGACGTATTCGAGTTCGTTCGGAGTTTTAACTTCGTTAGCACATCGCCTAATGCTCTAGCTAGGCTCTGATACCACTGTAGGGTTACTAGGCACACTAACAAGGCTCTACAAGGCATCGACCATGCCAAAATTAAAATTTTATGTGCCGAACAACACTAAGCAAGATCGTATACTAGAGATTAGGCGAATCATATAGCAAGTAAACAACTTTACTTCTAAGGGTATGCGAAATACAACCTTTGTAGATCGCTCCTTCACTTCTTTAGCTCCTTGTTGAAGTCCCTTCGCTGCGATCGTGGTTCTCCCGGGCTCTTGCATGGCTTCACGAGGCGAAAGAACGTCCTTGCTTGAAGTCTTCGAGGCCGAGGATGATCTACGACGAGGGGATGCCAACTCAAGTTTCTACTTCACTAACTTGAGAATTAGTGAAGCAAACACCCTAAACTAAAGTGCTAGTCTAGTAGAGGATGGAGAAATAGGAAGTGGGTTCTCTTTAGAATTTTGTTTCTCACAATCTATCTCACTTTGGATCAAACCCTAGCAAGCTTTTCTTTTGAACTAAAGAAAGAAGAAGATGAACAAAAGAAAAGAGATGAGGATAATGATCAAGTGAGTGAGCTAACCATGGTGAGTGAGTATCATATACCAACTCTTGTAGAGACTTAACCCTAAACTAATTGTTATGGTTGGGTTAATAAATATCCATAGTAAAAGCAAATTTAGTGGAATTAGTCAATACTTCCACAAGCTTCCACAAGCTTCCACAAGCTTCAAGCATTTAGCTAATCCTCCACTAATTTTGTAATTACTTTGAATATTAAAATCCAACATAAATAAATAGCATGGTGTAAGTCTCATACACCCAAGTCAAGTGTATCATCAACCATGATACAATAAAAGAAAACACAATTTTAATATATATATATATATATATCATATATATACATTAAAGTTGTGCTCATGTGAGAAAAACCCTAAAGTGAACAAGTGTTAGTAAATGTAAACTAGTATATCTAATATACAATTATACACTTAATTATTAAATCAACACTTGACTTAATAATTGTAAGTCCACGGTAGCGCCCCGGCCGTCAAACAGACGCCAAATGCGGAACAAAAACTTTTTACAAACTGGCGCTATCGTGTACCTTAACCCGGATCTGCCATTAAAGCTAAACTAACAAACTACAAAGTGGGTAGAAGAGTTATACCGAACGATCCGAGTCCTTCGGTCTTCAACCATCATCCCACGCTTGTTGCGGCTGCTCCGATCTCCTGAATCTCTAGTCTTCTCGTCCAGGTGGCACCACGTCGACAGATCTTTAAACGGGCTCCCGCCTCTGAACCAAGGCAACTCGATCGTCAAATTTGCTAGAAGAGACGACCAAGATGAAGTAGAGAATGAGTAGAACACTTTTTCTCGTTACGTCCAAGGCTATGGACGAACGGTTAATGAAGTTGCCTTTTGGATCGATACGAAATGAGAAATGGAGTATATCAATTTCCATGAACCAAAATCCTTAATCTTTTCAAAAAAAAAACCATATCATCCTCTCAAGGAGGTGGCCGGCCACTAAATAGAGGGGGGAGGTGAGTGTAGGAGAGGGAGGGTGACTCTAACAATGAAGCTTATCATGACTCACTAATGAAACCTAGTGTGAACACATTAATGAAAGTGATGATTCATTAACCATAGTCATCAACTCATTAATGCTTAATGAACAAAGCCACCTCACTATCCTAGTCACCATCCTAGTCACCTCTTCTAGAAGTTTCCACACAAATCCCAAGAAAAGTTAAATCCGCATTTAACCGAATGTCAAAATACGACTGATAGAAAACTGAAAACTGGCAACTTCCAAAAGTGATCCTGAAACGAATTTCAGGATAACCCCGTATCAGTATAAACATACCCGGATTTGTATTACGACCGAATACAAATGCAACTGAGACAAAGATATTATATCTACACAGTATAATACTGGGTTCCGGCTTAAACCAAAGCCTACCGGTATTATTTGCCCGAAAAACGACACGTGCGAAAACGCACGTGCTTTTTCCGAACCTTGCCATATATCCATACGGCCTCTACAACGTTTCGCCCGAACTTGGGAAAGTGTCTGTGGGGGACTCTAATGACTCATCAACACACTGGCACTGGGTATAACCTTTAGCACGTCAGAGGTACAAGCTGTACGTAACGGTTTGCCTATGTATTGATTGGAAGGGAAGCTGACGAGCGAACTCATCTATAAACCCTACTGAGCCTGACAGTGACAATGTATATACAGTCCGGTCCATTCATCTAAAGAGTATCGCATATCGAGTCTAGGGGGGTGGATAAAGTCAGACCCCTAATAACACGATAAATCGTGTCGGTATGAAGCCCATCATCACCTGAGAAACTACTGATCCAAATCAGTAATTCTCCACTATCTCGGCCGAGGATTCCTAGTGATGGCCACCCGTACACTGCACGACATCAACTCCCAATACCGGGAGAGACGAATCCCCGACGATTCGCTCACTTGCCTCCAATGTGGCTCGGGACTGTACCCAACTAAAACCTGTTTGCACAACTCTTTTGAGCGTGGTAGGGTAGTAATCTAAGCACAGTGGGAACTCACACGAGACAAATGACGATCTCAGGTCGATGAACTAACCTGTACACATGTCACCAGGAAACTGCTATCTGACGATATGTATAATACCAACTAGCAGATTCCCCGCGAGTCCTGTCCGGTGTACTCATAAACCAATGAGCACCTGTATACATCTTAGGTGATCTAACTGACACCAGTGGCTTGTGAGACCAGCCACTGCCCCTCGTCGGGGTCTCGACTGTATACACTAGTCTACTCTGGAGTATCGATGCCCTGTCTTGAAACTCCCACGACTAGGGACACTTTAAGGATATGCGTACAGACCCCAGCTCCCACGTATATGATCACCATCATACTGCTGGTAGTCAAGCAAGAATCCTATGGGCTCTATCATCATGCAATAGTGAACTAAAGTATGTATACGATGATAAAGACAAACCAGATAGCATACTATCATCTCGAGCAAGACTGTGATATCGGTATAGGTCCTTCCTCAATCATTGCAATCACGTACCTGCGATCCAGTAATTGACTTTGAGGGCACTATCTCCAACAATCTCCCACTTGCACTCAAGGCTAATTATTGCGATGTCGTATACTTACAGCCCGTGTGATACCGAACATCCAACTCCTCTACTAATCAGTTTCACAAAGCTAGTTTGTAAAACTCTTGTGTTCGAGAAATAGCCTCAGTAAGTGGATCCGCCCTGATGTTTCTTTCTATGTCTCTCTTAATCTCAAGTTCGCGGAGAAAACCATCTCCCGAATCGAGTAATACCTGTCTTAGAATATGTCTGAATATCTGATGGGAGCTAGTTCATAAATGAACTCCAAATCCAAACTTCTTAAACTGTATCGATAACTGAACCTAATCAGTATCCAGCACTATGCCTCCCACAGTATTCTCTTGGACCACCTGTCCATAATACTGTCCCTCGTTAGAGGAAAAACTATAACTGTGACAATCACTCTGTCATCTATGTCACCTTTGAAGTCTGGAATGATAACCGTCTCCCGAAGGAGGCTGCCGTCATCAAATCCATAGAACATGCACCTTATGTTCTAAAACTGCTTCCTTACGTTTCTTCAGGATTGGATTAATACAAACTTATCGCATCAAGTGCAAAAACTACATCTGGTGTGGTGCTTGACATCTCATGATTGACTCAATTGCCTAAGCAAGTGATCTGCCAATCATGCACATCCCTCTCTTCTTTAGTCTCTAAGACACCTTTAGAGAGGGTGACTCCATCACTTGCAGGTACACGACCATGCCAGGAGTCATCTATTCTAAAATACTATTAGAATACTGTCAAAATACCCACATTGGGAAACTACCTAAATCTAGATCTAAAACCATAGATCTAGTAACCAGAATGTCTGTTATTATATCCATATCCTGTCTGGACAAACAACTGTGTGACGACCACAGTACAACCGATCGTAGTATAGGAATTTTACTTCCTACTTTGTGTATGTCATCCAAATACCAGGACATCACACTCTACTACCTTCTTAACAGATCCATCCCCTATTCTGATGAAGTCAAAGCTATGTCTGTCCCATCAAAATTAGATGATCTAATCTCCGCTATATTTGCTCAAGCCTATAAATAGACATAAGCTACTTGCCCACTATGCTTTTGCTGCTCCCACTGACTACGATGACCCTCTGGTAGAATAATATATACGTACACTTCTAAAGCTAGTTTAGAATGACGCTATACTTATCCTCCTGCCGGGTCTCACAGTCTGGAACAACAGTAGTGTCAAGTCTGGGTAAACAAGAACCTCTCTGTCACCGTCCTTGAGGCTACCTGAGTACGTCTCGGGTGTCTGAGGTTACCCACCATATCTGCGGAGTGGCTAATGGAATGTCAAGCCTGATTGAATATATAGGTCCTATTAAATTTTCCGTAATCGTTTGCGGTTCTGGAATCACTTCCAGTTCTACCATACTCCCACTACTGTTTTCTGAAAAAATCCATTTTATCAAAACCGTGGCGAGTCAAGAACAATATCACTATTGATCTTCCAGATGGTAGAAATGTCAACCCTCGTCAAAGCCAGGGTCAACCCACAAACAGCCATTACAGAAACGTGCCTTGAGTTATCCAGTGTCTGGTTTTAAGCATAAGCTGGACAACTCCCCTTACCTTAACGTCGTTAAGATATGAAGCAATCTATATACAATATAGAAATAGAGACACTAATTTAATTGGAACCAGATTCAAATCATGCAGTTGTCTCCAGTGCATATTAACTTAATGGAAAAAGGCTAATCAGCATTACTCAACTTAGGAATCCATCCAATTATGAGTAACCTGAAAGAGAAACGAGTTTCTCAAAAACCATTACTATCATCTGAATACCAATCACAAGAATCTGTATCTTCAATCTCTTTGAAGAATCCCGATACTTGTGACACATGGTTCTCTACTTTATTCTTATACCCACAACTTCTCAAAACTTAGACATTGTATTTCTACGAAACACTTGTCTAAAAACTAGAGAAGTCACAAGTAAACAGAACATAGTACGAGGACCTAGCCCTTTGTCCTGATGGACACTAGACAACATACAATACTCTGTATAAGTCCGCTGAGTTGAATAATTCAAAACCTGTGCGTCGTAGGTTGAAAACTGTACCTGCAGGGTTCCTAGGCACACTAGTGAGGTCTCCCAAGCCATCAACCATGGCAATTTAAAAAATTATGGTGCCTACAAACCCTAGTTTACGGATCGATAACTAGATTTCTAGGCGAACAAGAACTAGTTAACAATTAACTATATAAAATACGGAAATACAACCTTTGTAGATCCGGTGCTCCACCTCCACGGCTCCGCAACGAGGTCGTCTCCGCTGTCCAAATCAAATCCGGGCTCTAGAGTCGGCTTCGTCGGAGAATGGGCAAGCTAGGTCGTCGATGTCCATGCCGAAGATGATCTACGTCGAAGCATCGATGAATCAAGCTCCACCTTCACCAAACCGTGAAAAGTTGTGAAGGAAACACACTCTACTACTTGGCAAGAGGTAGAGGATGAAGAAATAGGAAGTGGGTAGACTTTAGAATTGGATTTCTCACTCATTTCCATCACTTGCCATTGATGGGGCAAGCTTTCTTCACTTGAAGAAAATGGAGGAAGAAGAAGAATGTTATGATAAGTCTTAAATTAAAAATAAATCAATAACAATACTTATCATACTTTTAACTCTAGTTAAGTGTAGAGAATTAACTTAGGTTAGTTGAATTGGTTAGGGTTAAGAATATGATAAGAATGAAGACTTAGTCAAAGTTTCAAGAAACTTCAACTAAATCCAAAATAAGCCACCATTTATCTTTCTTTTCCTTATTCCAAAAAAGAATAAATAAGAAAGATAAATGAATAAATAAAAATCAAAACCCTAACCCATTCATAACCATGGTTCATTCTTTACACTTAACCAAGTTAGGCATGCATCATCAAACATGATACAAGCTAGTGCACAAAAACATATCGCATATGTAATGCGCACACTCGAGTGAGAAAATCCGTCTAAAGTGAACCGATACTAGTTAATGTAAAGTAATATATCAAATATATAATTATACATTAAATCATTAAATCAACACTTGATTCAATGATCCGGTCATGCGCACATAACCGACTGGTATCAAATATATCGGCTTATCGAATCAACGCTTGAATCGATAACTAGGTTATATCGCATACAACCATTCGATATATTTATCGCGAGAATAGAATACGGTATCACATACACGCATTATTCTCGGTCCCGCACATATCTCATATGCGCTCCTATTTCGTTTCGCTTGAGCCAGGAAACCTCTGTGTAGGACTCTAAAGACTCGTCAATACGCCGGCAGCAGATGATGATCATATCAAACACCCACAAGCCGCAAGCGGTCTGCTAAACGTAACGGCCACCCGGGTATTGAGCGATCTGAAGATCGACGAGCAAGCCCGCTCACACTCCAGTGAATCCGACCAGTAACACTACCGTACAGTCCGGTCTGATCGTCTGATATGTCGCATATCTCGCCTAGGGGTGGTAAACGTCAGACCCCAATAGCTCAATAAGTCGTGTCGATATGAGGTCTATAACTTTTCGAGAAACTACTGGTAACACTTACCAGTAAATCTCAGCAACCCTGGCCAGGGATTTCCTGTTATAGCCAATCGAACACAGCGCAACATCAACCCCCATATACCGGGAGAGACGAATCCCCTCCTATCGCTCATTGCCTCCATGTGACTCGGGACTGTACCCAAAAACCACCGTTTTGCACGCCCTCTTGGACGTGGTAAGATGGAAATCAAAGCACAGTGGGAACCACACAAGACTCTATGACGATCTCGGGTCAACAGACTACTCTGTACCAGTGTCACCAGAGAACTGCCATCTGACGTGAGGTATAATACCATCTGGGAGTTCTCGGCGAGTCCGTCCAGTGTACCCAGTCTCTACTGAGCACCCGTATATCTCCTCTGATGTCAAACACCGATGGATATGGGATCATCCATCGCCCATCTGTATGGGTCGAGAAGGTACACGCTAGTCTACTCTGGTATATCGATGCCCCGTCTCGATACACCCACGACTAGGGACTGTGAAGGATGTACTTATGGACTACCATGTCCCCACTAGTATGATCCGCATCACAGTCCAGGTAGTCAAGTACAGATCCTAAGGGCTTTACCAACATGTAACAGAGAGACAATCAGCATACACGTTAAGGTAAAGTTCAACCAGATAGCATACTATCATGTCGAGCAAGAAAGTCCTCCCTATATATGTCCCAGCATCCACTACAATAAACATCCTATGTACAGTAATGGCCTCTAGGGCATACATATAACTAACAATCTCCCACTTGCACTAGGGCCATCTGTAGCAGTGGTTGCAGTATCTCATACTCAACCATCCCATAAAAGTCTCTCTCTGGGAACAGGCCTTTGTGAGTGGATCCGCTGTGTTGTCCTTTGAGTCTACTCTCCCAACCTCGATCACCCTGGAGATCAACCATCTCCATGATCAGGCGATGCTGCCTTAGAATAAGTCTGGATCACTGATGGGACCGGCGTTCCTTGGCATAAGCCACAACTCCATTGTCACACAATGGGAGGAACATAGTTCATCTCATGAACCTATATACACCCAAACAGCTTCTAGGGTAGCATCTTAAGTAGCGATGTATCCAGCCTTTATCGTCTAGTATGTCACGGTATCATAGCTTGGAACTCTTCCAACATACCGTCCCTTTACTGAGGGTAAAGACAATGCCTGTGACTGACATTCAGTCGTCTTTATCACCCTGGAACCCTTCCAGTGATTCTCCCCAGGATCGATTGATACCATCTCACTACAACTAGTGAGAATCCTAACATCCAATTAAATCTATCTCATAGATCCAAAATTTAGTAGGTATCTCATTGTTCCTATATGGAGAATCCTAGTGATAACCGGAGATTGACCGAGCGTAGCATAAGAAACTCTTTTCTTATCAAGAGTATGTCATCCACGTACTCTACGAGGATCGTCACCATACTCCCTACTACCTTTTTGTATATACAAGGTTCATCTACCATTTTGATGATGTCAAACTCTTTGACTAATCCATCAAAACAGACGTTCCAACTCCGCGATGCCTGCTTTATCCTATAAAGCATCTTGCACACGTTTCCGCTGCTCCCACTGTCTACGAAGCCCTCTGGCTGTGTACTTATAGACACACTCTTCTAAATCATCATTTAGAAAAGCAGTCAAGACACCCAACCGCCAGATATCGTAGTTATGGTATGTAGCCGTGACAAGTAGGATCTGGATGGACTTAAGCATAGTTACTTGAAAAGGTTTCATCATGATCCACACCTGGTCAATGACGAAAAGCTTTAACAAGTCTAGCTTTGAAAGTCTCAACTTTTCCATTTACACCAAGTAATCTTCTCAAGATATACTTGCTCCTGATGGGGATTTAACCCTTCAGATATAGCAATCAAAGTCCATACTTTGTCGGTGTATAAGGATTCCATCTCAGATCACTAAACATCCAGCCATTCTTACGGAGTCTTACTCTCGATGGCCAGTTCGAAACTAGTTGGGTCATCATCTCATGATGCAATCCTCGCTCCCACTGTCATAGAGAAACCGAAGTATCTCTCAGGTGGGTGAGGAACCCTACTAGATCGGCGGAGCGGCTGAGGTTCGTTGGTATCTACTGAATCCCTTGGTTCTATCAAATCATCTGCTGTAGTTCGTATAGCTGGAACACTTCCAGTTCTACATAACAGACCTTGCCTCGAGCTTGTCCGGATTTTGCTTTTAGACATAGGCCGGACAACCCCAAATCTTAACTAACTTAAGACATGGGCTCTTCCCTTTCCATATCATATATGAAATGGTAGGTAACTGATTTGATTCGAACCCTATTCAATAGGTATGCAACTTCATAAGTGCATAACTCCCAGAAGGAAAAAGGTAACTTAGTAGTACTCATCATAGAGCACACCATATCAAATAGGGTGTATCTGCTCCGCCCCGATATACCATCGTGCTATGGTGTATACGGAGGAGTAATGCTGAGAGAGAATCTCATTCTCCTTTAGAATAGTCCAGTATTTCCGTGCTCGAGTATTCTCCTCCTTGATCTCATCATAGGACATAATACTTATACCCGTATTTTGGTTCTCTACTTCTAATTTATATTCCGTGAATATCTCAAAAGGTTCGGACTTGTGTTTCAACAGGAACATAGGTCTGAAACTCGAAAGATCATCAGAGAACGTAATGAAGTACAAAGAACCAGTCCTGGCATTTGTAGACAGGGGACCTAACATACATCAACATGTATCATCCCAAGAGTTCACTAACTCTTTCTCTGTTTCCAATAAACAGAGCTGTGGTCATCTTATCTTTGTGACATGACTGGCGAGTTTCACAAGATGTAAATTCAAACTAATTTAAACATGCATCTATATGTAACTCTAGCCAGTCGGGTCGCATTGATCTGACCTAGTCTACAATGCCTCAAGAAGAATTCGTTCATTTCTGAACTCTTCCTCTTGTGTGTGTTCCGTATACTAAGAACTGTAGTTTGATTTAGAACATCAATGCTTTTAGATAACGTGCCTGAACCGATCAACTTTTGATATAGGAAATGTTCAAAACATTATCTATCTATACAAAATTTTATCATTTCTTTACTAATAAAGAGATGGATATGATTTTGTATATCAGGTTCGGTATCTAACAACATTCGTTCAGAATCAATGTATTGGTAATACAGGGTGACAGTGACCGACAGACTTGGCTGCAACACTTGCCCCGTTTTCTGCCTCATGAAACTTATCACCCGTTCTCAGTTCTCTACCTTTCTGTAGCCCTATGTAACAGATTACATATATGGGATCCTGATCTGGTATCACATACCCAGGACGTAAAGGATACTGAGAAACAGTTCTGTATAATGAACACTCCCGAAGATGATGCATCAGCATGCACTCTCTTCGTTTGGGCGGCACGGGAATTCTGGTAATCCCCAATTTCCTGCTCTGTCTTATAACAATTATAAGTTGGAGCGGGACCAACGTTCCCCAGCTCAGTATAACAAGCGGGTTCGGTCAATATTCCGTATTATTATCTTGATTAAGGCGTGATATGGTCGCTACCTGGAGAGAGAGAGAAGAAAACACTCAGCGTGCGCTCTGGCAAGAATAGATTGGTTATTATTTTATCTAATCAGGATGGCTCCCACTGCTTTTTATCAAATCTTCCTTCAAACCCTAAAAGGAAAGACTAGCCGGGATTAATTACACACTACAAGTTCGCCAATCTTTCAGCCAGGCCAGTGTCGGTACTTTGAGGGAGGTCCCCCGTGCTTTCGCACGAACCTAATTAATGTAAACCTCGTTTTCCCAGAGGCGTAACCTCGTTAACACCTTTCTAGACACCTACTTGATCAGCTAATTGTAATGTATAAAACTCTCCCAGGAGTAACACTTACTCGCAGCGGGTATCGGGATCCAACTATCTCATAGAAGGTATGCAATCTCATTGCAAATTTCAACACTTGAAATTGCCGATAATATTTTGCCCCTAACGTGCTATGACCTTGACGAAAGCCAACAAACCATAGCCCGCTAGTCAAGTTCAACCCGTACATTTCTTGATCGAATTAAACCCACCCGCACGACCCTTGACGAAAGCCAACAAAGCCGCACGACTACCCTAATCCAATCGCATCGTATGCTGTCAGATAAGCAGCATATAGCTACCGCACACTGCACCTTGACGAAAGCCAACAAATGCAGCACGAATACTATATACAACTTATCTGAAATGACGGAGGGCTACGACAGGTTTTTAAGAAAACCTTTTGCGTAATGAACTTTATATCGTTGTAGGATCGAATGAATTTTGAAATGGAGTGCTTTTGAGGCTTTTCTTGTTTTGCTAAAGGAGTCACTCCCGGTGAAGGGATCGTCGGTCCTTTCCTCGTCGAATGAGGTGCGGGATATATCATATATATCACTGTGCAAAGCAAAAACACTTAAAAGCGAACAAAAGACAAACCGAGTGTGTAGCATCTGCCAGTTATTGCTAAAGGAGTCACTCCCGGTGAAGGGATCTCGGTCCTTTCCTCATCGAATAAGGTGCAGGATATATCGCATATACCGCTGTGCATCGCAAGAACTGTAGCTACCTGTTTTATTTTGAAATTCGATTCTACAACATCTTAGGTTTCTTTTATTTCATTAATCATATTAATGAAGTCCCATCATTTAAGTACCTAAACATCACAGATAGATATGACGTACACTTATGCCATCCGCATTCGCCTCGATGTCCCCTCGTGCACCGTTAGGTTAGGTAACTAACGGCAGAGCAGGGCAGGGCTAGCGCGGGTGTAAAACATAAGTAACATCTATATAATATATCATATATACTATATACTATATCTATCACAGAAACATCACATGATCACATCACAGATATCGCAGCAGAAGAATCATATGAAATATTGGATATACTAGGACGTCCGTGTTTTCAATACGAGCCAGTATAAAACACGGATTCCACGGTCGTGATGAATAGCCAAACCCACACCCCTAGACCCCTACGAGAGCGGCAAGCAACCCTACCAATTCTAGAGTTAGGAGACCCGGACTCGACTCCTCGAGTTGGTCTCCCACTGGACTCCAGAACCCGGTTACTTGTGCCCTCCTCCTTGGGTCTATCCTAGTGCGGAAAAGTAAATAATATACAACAGGTGACAACTCCCGCAACCTGGAAGCGCCCCAATAAAAGAATATTACATACAAGTTTTTACATGAATGAAAATGAAAAACACTCATCTCACATAAAAACCCCCGGCTATTCAAACACGACGATCCAATATAACATATCCAGCAACACATAACATCACATGTCATCAACGTAAGTAAATATGTCCATCCCAATTGTCGTTGACATATAGCAACGAAACCGGCGATATCACATATTACACTTACGGTCACAGAAAAGAAAGTGTAAAACTACAACAGTTGGAATCCGCAATCACCTCAGACATCGCATGCCTGACCAAATGAATTACTTAGACATCGCATGCCTAACAATTATAAACCCCGCATTTTAGTCTCATTATCGAAAACACTTTTCAATATCAAGTCGGGCAATTCAACAAGATTCCCGACATCCTGATCGAATGCTCGTCGCAAACTTCTGTAGACGGCCGCACCCCCGATACCGTCGACGAAGTGCACCAAGGCGGAACACCGCTACCGCGAGCACCCGAACGGATGCTTTCGGCGACGGGGTTCTCCTACAGTCACTTGGTCGGGGCTATGGAGTGAGGCTGTCTATTAAGTTCACCCGGCGAGTATCCGCGTACGCTACGTGATTGCGACGGACTTTTGATCACATCAAAATTCCGTGGCAACCGATCAAGTGAGACTAAATTGCTACGTTTATAACATTCATTCAGTTATCATATAACTTATTGTGAATTCCAATTATTGTATCCCATTCCGGATAAACAGAAAATGTTAAACTTTTCGATTGAACAATCGAACACCCAAGTTTTCCCGAAACTGATCAACACATGAAACAAGTCTAACAACATTCCGTTCGTACCTTAGTACCAACGGTCCAGCCGTAGAAGGGTCAAGCCAACGCCTCACATGTGGCACGCCGTACTGCCTCAAACCCGAAGGTTCAAAGGGCAGTTCAAGACGGTCACATAATCGAGTTAAGGTTTGTGTCTTCTAGAGGGACCATCGCGTTACTTGCACTACTTAGAACGTCGTTAAACTACGGAAAGATCCAACACTTGGAAATTTCCCGACAGGGGAAAAAGTGGGTATTTATATCCGGTCGAACTTTTTAACATATTCTAAAATTTATCCGGAAAGCCACACAGACAAAATTTGATACCCCGATCGAAACACCGAATTCCCAAATCAACTCAGAAAATTTCAACTCTGGAAAAAATATTAAAAATACCCAGGAAAACCAGCACAGAATATTGTGAATTACTGTACAAATTAGGATGCCTAATACGACAAAATGGCCGCGTTTGCGCCGCACGAGCCAAGCTCGTGCCGCGGAAGCGCGGCGCACTGTAGGAATTAGGAAGCCGAATTTTACAGAATTTCTTATAATTTACTGCTGATATTTCTGAACATTTTTAATGTGGAAAAATCCCTGTTTTTAAAAATTGTACAGAGAGCAATTTCCCGGGTGAGGTTTCGGTTCGATCGGACTTCAATTTCCGTCTGGACTTCGCCTAAGGCTCTAGCTAGGCTCTGATACCACTGCAGGGTTCCTAGGCACACTAGTGAGGTCTCCCAAGCCATCAACCATGGCAATTTAAAAAATTATGGTGCCTACAAACCCTAGTTTACGGATCGATAACTAGATTTCTAGGCGAACAAGAACTAGTTAACAATTAACTATATAAAATACGGAAATACAACCTTTGTAGATCCGGTGCTCCACCTCCACGGCTCCGCAACGAGGTCGTCTCCGCTGTCCAAATCAAATCCGGGCTCTAGAGTCGGCTTCGTCGGAGAATGGGCAAGCTAGGTCGTCGATGTCCATGCCGAAGATGATCTACGTCGAAGCATCGATGAATCAAGCTCCACCTTCACCAAACCGTGAAAAGTTGTGAAGGAAACACACTCTACTACTTGGCAAGAGGTAGAGGATGAAGAAATAGGAAGTGGGTAGACTTTAGAATTGGATTTCTCACTCATTTCCATCACTTGCCATTGATGGGGCAAGCTTTCTTCACTTGAAGAAAATGGAGGAAGAAGAAGAATGTTATGATAAGTCTTAAATTAAAAATAAATCAATAACAATACTTATCATACTTTTAACTCTAGTTAAGTGTAGAGAATTAACTTAGGTTAGTTGAATTGGTTAGGGTTAAGAATATGATAAGAATGAAGACTTAGTCAAAGTTTCAAGAAACTTCAACTAAATCCAAAATAAGCCACCATTTATCTTTCTTTTCCTTATTCCAAAAAAGAATAAATAAGAAAGATAAATGAATAAATAAAAATCAAAACCCTAACCCATTCATAACCATGGTTCATTCTTTACACTTAACCAAGTTAGGCATGCATCATCAAACATGATACAAGCTAGTGCACAAAAACATATCGCATATGTAATGCGCACACTCGAGTGAGAAAATCCGTCTAAAGTGAACCGATACTAGTTAATGTAAAGTAATATATCAAATATATAATTATACATTAAATCATTAAATCAACACTTGATTCAATGATCCGGTCATGCGCACATAACCGACTGGTATCAAATATATCGGCTTATCGAATCAACGCTTGAATCGATAACTAGGTTATATCGCATACAACCATTCGATATATTTATCGCGAGAATAGAATACGGTATCACATACACGCATTATTCTCGGTCCCGCACATATCTCATATGCGCTCCTATTTCGTTTCGCTTGAGCCAGGAAACCTCTGTGTAGGACTCTAAAGACTCGTCAATACGCCGGCAGCAGATGATGATCATATCAAACACCCACAAGCCGCAAGCGGTCTGCTAAACGTAACGGCCACCCGGGTATTGAGCGATCTGAAGATCGACGAGCAAGCCCGCTCACACTCCAGTGAATCCGACCAGTAACACTACCGTACAGTCCGGTCTGATCGTCTGATATGTCGCATATCTCGCCTAGGGGTGGTAAACGTCAGACCCCAATAGCTCAATAAGTCGTGTCGATATGAGGTCTATAACTTTTCGAGAAACTACTGGTAACACTTACCAGTAAATCTCAGCAACCCTGGTCAGGGATTTCCTGTTATAGCCAATCGAACACAGCGCAACATCAACCCCCATATACCGGGAGAGACGAATCCCCTCCTATCGCTCATTGCCTCCATGTGACTCGGGACTGTACCCAAAAACCACCGTTTTGCACGCCCTCTTGGACGTGGTAAGATGGAAATCAAAGCACAGTGGGAACCACACAAGACTCTATGACGATCTCGGGTCAACAGACTACTCTGTACCAGTGTCACCAGAGAACTGCCATCTGACGTGAGGTATAATACCATCTGGGAGTTCTCGGCGAGTCCGTCCAGTGTACCCAGTCTCTACTGAGCACCCGTATATCTCCTCTGATGTCAAACACCGATGGATATGGGATCATCCATCGCCCATCTGTATGGGTCGAGAAGGTACACGCTAGTCTACTCTGGTATATCGATGCCCCGTCTCGATACACCCACGACTAGGGACTGTGAAGGATGTACTTATGGACTACCATGTCCCCACTAGTATGATCCGCATCACAGTCCAGGTAGTCAAGTACAGATCCTAAGGGCTTTACCAACATGTAACAGAGAGACAATCAGCATACACGTTAAGGTAAAGTTCAACCAGATAGCATACTATCATGTCGAGCAAGAAAGTCCTCCCTATATATGTCCCAGCATCCACTACAATAAACATCCTATGTACAGTAATGGCCTCTAGGGCATACATATAACTAACAGTACCCAGGCGATTTCCTCAAATATCACCAATTTCAACGAATTCCGATATAATGAGGATGATCACTTAATTCCCAATAACTTACTCCCACTCATCATCTGTAAAACCATACAGATATGAGAATGTAACCTGGTAAATACATACCCTGGAGTAAGTATCTAATCGGGAAATCAGTTTTCTTTTAACAATGCACTGAAACATGAAGATATTTCGTAGGGGTATCCTGGTATTCCTAGTAATGCCTCTTCCTTAATCCAATTCATGACTTTAACCGTATATTTCCTTTGCCATCTCTCCAAATCCCTTTATTCGTCTTTATTCATTACCTTCTGTACACCATCGTTAGGTTAAGTGGTTTTCTTCCTTCCCTACCGTTCGGCACCAGCCTATGGTTTGGAAGAAGACTATCCAGTAAGCGTAACAGGTGTACCCTCCTAATCCTAGGAGTACTCGCAACTTGAGAGAAGGTGATGATAAAAGATAACTGAATAATACCTTATTCTATTTCTCCCGAACTGGGGAAAAAGCAAAGGTGAAATAGGAGTGGCGATGAAGTACGTGGTTTGGTCGTGAACGATAACAGTCGCAATTTACTTTGCCCTCTTTCTAATCCCTTTATCTTGTCTTTACATATTACCTTCTGCACACCTTACTTAGGCTAATTGGTTTTCTTCATTCCCTACCTTTCGGCACCTGCCTATGGTTTGGAATAAGACTATCCAATAAGCGTAATAGGTGTACTCTCCTAAACTAAGGAGCCCTCGCAACCCGAGAGAAGGTGATAATAAAAGACAACTGAATAAACCAATTCTATTTCTCCTGAACCTGGATCCATCCTCGAAGAAGTCCCTTCGAGTTCGTATATAACCATACGATGGATCTATCCAATGGAAGTGGATGTCCGTAGTAATACGGGTGTTCTGAGAAATACAAAGGGTAAAAGAAGGAGCGACAATGACTTATGCAACTCGGACAATCCAAAAGCCAGTATTTTAAGAAGGTTCGGTCAACTTGGTCACTGAGTCATAGTCTAGGGTCGGTCAAAGGTCGCTGCCAAAGAGAGAGAGAAAAAAGAAACACTCTGCGTGCACTCTAACCTAGATCAGAATGGTTATCACTTTATCTAATCAGGAAACCTCCCACTGTAATCTCAAATTCTCCTCCAAACCTGAAAGAAGAATTAGTCGGGATCACCCGAAGAGTAAACCAACTCATCAGTGAGAATCGGGATCCAACTATCATCGCATGATAACTTGGTGGAAGCCACTCAAGTTATCACACTCCAGAAGGTATGCGCATATCTGGCAAGTTTCAGTTTCCTTAGAAACTCCCGAAGTGATTTTTGCCCCATGCTCCTATGACCTTGGCGTTGGTCAAAATATCATAAGTCACATGCCAAGTTCTACCCGTCACTATCCAGGTCAATTTGAACCCACCCGCACATGCCCTTGACGTTGGCCAAAATGGCAGAACGACTGTCCCAAACCAACTCATCTATCTATGCAACAGATGAATACCCAGCAGCTACTAAACACTATGCCTTGGCGTTAGGTCAAAATACATAGCTTGAATACTACTGACCATCCATAAGAAATGACGGAGGGCTACGACTGGTTTTTGGCGAAAAACCTTTAACGTAATGAACTTGATCTCGTTGAAGGAACCTGATAGCTTTTTATAAAAATATAGTGACGAAAAACCTTTTGCTAAAGAGGTTACTCCCGGTGAAGGGATCTCGGCTCTTTCCTCGTGTAATGAGGTGCAAGATATTCTAACTGAATACCATGATGCAAAGCAACTTGTAATCGACTATATTGAAGTCATTACCCTGACGTAAACTTCTGCCCAAGGGGTCACTCCCGGTGAAGGGATCTCGGCCCTTGCCTCGTCGAATGAGGTGCAGGATATTCTAAACTGAATATCACTATGCAAAACATAAAGAAACGTCTTTGTAATAACACTTTTAAAATTGGTTCCAACAACATCGAATATAGGTTTGTTTTATCCTTGCATTGATCAGAATCAATGCAGTCTCATCAATCAATCACACCAGAAAAAAACGAAAATAAAATGTACATATATGCCATCCGCATTCGCCACTGGGTCCCGTCATCACCCGTTAGGTTACTTAACTAACGACAGAGCGGGGGCTGGACTAGCGCGGGTATAAAACATATACAACATCTAATAGTATATATACCAATATACAATAATCTCTCCAGGCGTGATAATATGCAACATTACAGAAAAGCAATAAGCATCACAGAACAATACAGATAATCTGGGATCCCCGGGTTTCACAGAGCCGCTGCTGAAAACCGACGTTCCCCTGGTCGTGTGGATAGCCTGTGCAATGAAACCTAGACCCCTACGAGTGCGGCAAGTTACCCGCCAAAACCTGAAGCGAGGTAGTCCCCATAGCATAGTGAATGGAACATCCGGCACTTCACGGAATCCGGTAAATTGAGCACCCCTCCTTGGGTCAACCTGTACCCCCTACGAGTGCGGCGAATAGTCTGCCAATTTTAGAGTGAGGTCCCTTTGCCTCTCAAAGCCATGAGATACGGACCCGTTGCCTTCCAGAACCCGGCTATCCGTGCACTCCTTCGCGGGATAAACCCAGTACAGAAATAAAAATATGTACAACGGGTACATCGACCTCGACCCGGTCGTGCCCCAAAAGAATATTATACAACAGGCAGAAACGGCAGTCCACATGTTGGACGCTCGCCCCGCAATATCAAATGAAAAAATAAATCCAAACAGCGCTATCATTGCACCCTGCTATCCACCACGACCTATCCGCAACATCACAGCACAACACAGAACATCAACGCGAATGTCACGTTCGCAAACCCGTCTAAAAGAACTATAGCAATCAGACGCGGTTTACCGATCAAATGACATTCCCGGTCGGAGATATAATGTAAATACTGCATACTAACAAGTTTAAAATTTCGATCGACTAAATTTCCCGATGTGGGCCCCATGTACATCTGCTGTACAGTAACAAAAACTGGGCCCAAAAGAACAGTATCAGAAACCATAATTCCTGTTGGAGATAGTGCCCTCAGAGTTAATTATTAGGTCACAGGTACGTGATTGTAATGATTGAGGGAGGACCTATCCCGGTAGGACAGTCTTACTCGAGATGATAGTATGCTATCTGGTTTACCTTTATCATCGTGTACTGCTTTAGGTGACATGACACGTCGCTATTACACGTTGATAGAGCCCCTAGGATTCTTGCTTGACCACCAGCAGTATGAGGGCGATCATATAAGTGGGAGCTGGGGGTCTATAAGCTTATCCTTAAAAGGTCCCTAGTCGTGGGAGTTTCGAGACCGGGCATCGATACTCCATTAGTAGACTAGTGTATACAGTCGAGACCCCGACGAGGGGCGGTGGCCGGTCTCACAAGCCACTGGTGTCAGTTGGATCACCTAAGATGTATACAGGTGCTCATTGGGTTATGAGTACACCGGATAGGACTCGCCGGGAACATGCTAGTTGGTCATATACCAGACGTCAGATGGCAGTTCCCTGGTGACATGTGTGCAGGTTAGTTCATCGACCTGGGGATCATCATTTGTCTCGTGTGAGTTCCCACCGTACTTTGATTACTACCCTACCACGGCTCAAAGGAGTCGTGCAAACAGGTTTTAGTTGGGTACAGTCCCGAGCCACATGGAGGCAGTGAGCGTATCTTCAGGGGTTCGTCTCTCCCGGTATTGGGGGTGAGGTCGTGCTGTGTCTAGGAGAGCCATTACACAAAGTCCTTGGCCAAGGCAAGGAGATTTACTGGTAGGTATTCCAGTAGTATCTCAGGGTGTTCTGGGCTACACTCCGACACGACTTGTACCGCTTTTGGGGGTCTGACTTTTACCAACCCCCTAGGCCCGCCATGCGATGCTCATAGACGAACGGACCGGACTGCACGGATATTGTCACTGACAGGCTCAGTTGGGTGTCGGGGTGAGCTTCCTCATCGACGTCCCATTTGGTCAGTACCTGGTAGCCCGTCACGTATTGGCTTATACCTCTGACGTGCTAGTGGTTAAATCCACAACCAAGGTGTTGACGAGTCTTTAGAGTCCCCCACATTCAGTTACTCAGCTTTCGGGCGAAAGGTTGTAGAGGCCGTATGGAGATATGGCAAGGTCCGATCAGATACGTGCGGTATTGCACGGATCAGGATCGGACAGTTTGTACTATAGGCCGTATGGTTATATGGCAGGGTTCGATCAGACACGTGCGGTATTGCACGGATCAGGATTGAACAGATATTACTAGCCGGCTTTGGTATAAGCCGGATCCTAGTATAGTACAGTGTAGATTTTGTCTCATTGCATTTGTATTTCGGTCGAAATACAGATGCGGGTGTGTATGCACAGTATCGGGGTTTTCCTGTAATTTATTACGGGAACAGTTTTTGGAGTTGCCAGTTTGTTTTCCGTTTCGGCCAATTTTCCATTGTTCCGTTCATTGGCCGAAGATTGGTGGAGGAGGGCTTATTTGCATTGTTGCAAATAAGTATTTGTGGAGGGGTTCTTTGCATCTTGTTGCATCATGATGGCTTTCATGATGTGCACCATCCTTTGACTTGATTTCTTCATGATGGCATGACTTTTTGAGTCATCATGGTTCATGATGGTTGGACTTTGTGAGGTGATGATGGTGGTGTTGAGTGTTGAGTTTACCTTGCTATCATTTCTTTTGTATGATAGCTTTCCTCTCTCTCTCTCTCTGGTATTAGATGAGAATGGCTCCCTCTTTTGTTACACACACTTGACTCTCTCACTCTCATTCTCTCCTCCCCCTCTAGTTATGGCCGGCCAAGCTTGGAGGAGGGGTTGCCCATTTTTGTAGTGGGGATTTTTGCTCTCTTGATGTTAGAAAAATCCCCAAGTTCCTCCACATTGTTCTTGTATCATCCCTCCACCTAAAATGGCATCTCCATGAACCCCAAAGTGAGACTTGAGGACTACATATTCTACAGCGAACCTTGGGCACGTCGAGTAGCCGGCTTCGTGCCCGAGTTGCCTCGGCATTGAGGTGGGAGCCCGTAAACATAGTTGGCGATGTGGTGCACTTCCGGCGACGAGCAGGAGATCGGGACCATGACGAGAAGACCGGAGGACTTGGATCGTCGGTATATCTCTATTCCCTTTCTTGTAGTTAGCTTAGACTAGTTAATGGTAACGATCCGGGTGATAGTGCGCGGTGGTGCCGGTTTGCTAAGTCCGCAAATTTTAAGTTATTCACCGCTTCCGCATTCCGGCGTCGGATTGACGGCCGGGGCGCCGCCGTGCACTTACAGTGGTATCAGAGCCTCGCCATTAACTTCGTCTAGCTTTCGTTTGATGTGTTTTGCTTTTCCGATCGACCAAAATTCCAAAATCTATGTTTATGTTCACATCAGTTTTCTGTTAAGATTTTTTGGTGTCCAAAAATTTTTCAGGTGACAGAAAAGTGATCTACCAAAAAATATAAGAGTTCTGTAAAAATTCGACGATGTAAAGCTACAGTGTGAGCGCGGAACCGCCGCGTAAACCCCATACATGCCGCCCTTCCGCGGCGCACTGTGCACGTCACATCATCGAATTTTTCCAGATGCCTTCTGGGTTTATTTCAGGGGTTTTGGAATATTAAAATTGGGCCAATTATTTCTGTGAGTGCTACAGTATTAGTTTGGGGCCCACTTGTTAATTTTTGGTCAATCGGAAAATCTTAAACACATTTTTCACAGTATTTACATTATATCTGCGACCGTGAATGTCACTCGATCGGTAAATCCTGTCTAACTGCTATAGCCCGGTTAGACGGATTTGCGAACGTGACTTTCACGTTGATGTTCTATGTATTTGCTGTGTTGTTGCGGATCGGTCGTGGGGGATAGCCTGGATGCAATGCTAGTACAGTTCTGTTGTATTATGTACATTTGATATTGCTGGGCGAGCGTCCGACATGTGGACTGCCGTCACTGCCTGTTTGTATTATTCTTTTGGGGCACGACCTGGTTGCGGTCGATGTACCCGGTGTATGTATATTTTATTTTCTGTACTAGGATTGCCCCGCGGAGGGGTGCACGGATAGCCGGGTTCTGGAGGGCAACAAGCCCGCATCTCATGGCATTGAGACGGAGGGGGCTTCGCTCTAGGATTGGCGGGCTATTCGCCGCACTCGTAGGGGGTACAGGTTGACCCAGGAGGGGTGCCCAAGTTGCCGGATTCCGTGAAGTGCTAGGTGGTCCATTCACGACGCTGAAGGGGGCTGCCTCGCTTCAGGTTTTGGCGGGTGACTTGCCGCGCCCGTAGGGGTCTAGGATTTCATTGCACAGGCTATCCACACGACCAGGGGAACGTCGGGTTTCAGCGGCTCTGTGAAACCCGGGGATCCCAGATATCTGTATTGTTTCTGTGATGCTGTTCATTCTCTGTGATGTTGCATTTTATTCACGCCTTGAGCGAATATAATATATTGGTATATATATTAGTAGATGTTGTATATGTTTTGCATCCGCGCTAGTCCAGTCCCCGCTCTGTCGTTAGTAAGCTAACCTAACGGGTAATGACGGGACCCAGTGGCGAATGCGGATGGCATATACGTACATCAGTATATTTTCGTTCATTTTGGTGTGATCAATTGATGGGACTGCATTGATTCGGATCAATGCAAGTTAAAACAAACCTAATCTGATGTTGTTGGAACACTTTTCAAAAAGCTGTTATTGCAAGGACGTTCACTTTTGTTTTGCATCGAGGTATTCATTGGAATATCCTGCTCCTCAGTCGACGAGGCAAGGGCCGAGATCCCTTCACCGGGAGTGACCCCTTGGACAGAAGTTTGCGTCAGGGCATTAACTTCACTATAGCCGATTACTTTTGCTTTGCACCGTGGTATTCATTTGGAATATCCTGCACCCCATTCTACGGGGAAAGAGCCGAGATCCCTTCACCGGGAGTGACCTCTTTAGTAAAGGTTTTCGTCACTATATTTTCTAAAAAGCTATCCGTTCCTTCAACGATATCAAGTTCATTACGTTAAAGGTTTTCGCCAGAAACCATTCGTAGCCCTCCGTCGTTTCATATGGGTGGTCAATAGTATTCAAGCTGTGTATGTTGGCCAAAGTCAAGGCACAGTGATTGGTAGCTATTGGGGTATTCATATGCAGCATAGATAGATGCGTTGGTTTGGGACAGTCGTGCTGCCATTTTGGCCAAAGTCAAGGGTATGTACGGGTGGATTCAAATTAACCTGGAGAATGACGGGCAGAACTTGACATGTGACTTATGATATGTTGGCCAAAGTCAAGGTCATAAGAGCATAGGGCAGAAATCACATCGGGAGTTTCAAAAGTACTGAAACTTGCCAGATATGCGCATACCTTCTGGAGTGTGATACCGTGAGCGGATTCCGTCACGTTATCATGCGATGAGAGTTGGATCCCGATTCCCACTGATGAGTTAGTATACTCCTCGGGTAACCCCGACTAATTCTTCTTTCAGGTTTGGAGGAGAATTTGAGGTACAGTGGGAGGATTCCAGATTAGATAAATTGGTGACCATTCTGATCTAGGTTAGAGTGCACGCTGAGTGTTTCTTTTCTCTCTCTCTTTGGCAGCAACCATTGACCCGACCCTAAGACTTTGACTCAGTGACCAAGTTGACCGAACCTTCTTAAACACCGGCTTTTGGATTGTCAGAGTTGCAGACCTCATTGCCACTCCTACTTTTACCCTTTTTCTCCAGGACACCCCGTATTACTACGAACGTCCACTTCCATTGGACAAAACCATCGTATGGTTAGATACGAACTCGAAGGAATTTATTCGAGGATGGTTTCAGGTTCTGGAGAAAACGGATAGGATTATTCAGTTGTCTTTTCCTTTTACCCTCTCTCAGGTTACGAGTACTCCTTGGTTTAGGGGTAGTACACCTATTACGCAAATTGGATTGTCTTCTTCCAAACCATAGGCTGGTGCCGACCGGTAGGGAATGAAGAAAACCAGTTAGCCTAAACGGTGTACAGAAGGTATTAAGTTCAGACAAAACAAGGGATTAGTAAGAGGGCAAAGTAAATTGCGACTGCTATTCACGACCGAACCAAGTATTTCTTCGCCAATCCTAAATCACCTTTGTATTTCTCCAGGACACTCCGTATCACTACGAAGATCCACAGTTTATTTGGATACTCCATCGTATGGTTATATACGAACTCGAATGGAACTTGTTCCAGTTCGGGGATGGATTCTGGTTCAGGAGAAATAGGAATAAAGTAAATTCAGGTGTCTTTTATCTTCACCTTCTCTCGTGTTGCGAGTGTTCCTAGGATAGGGACAGTACACCCATTATGCTTATTGGATAGTCTTCTTCCAAACCATAGGCTGGTGCCGAACGGTAGGGAAGGAAGAAAACCATTTGGCCTAAAGGGGTGTGCAGAAGGTAAAGACTAAAGACAGATGAAGGGATTTGGAGAGGTGGCAAAGAATTACAAGGTTACAGACGTGATGATGGAAGAGGCATTACTAGGAATACCAGGATACCCCATCGAAACATTTCAATGTTTCAGTTTCACTGTGTAATGTTAAAAGAGAACTGATTTCCCGATTAGATACTTACTCCAGGGTATGTATTTACCAGGTACGATTCTCACATCTGTATAGTTTTACAGATGATGAGTGGGAGTAAGTTATTGGGAATTGGGTGATCATCCTCATTATATCGGGATTCGTTGTAATCGGTGATATTTGAGGAAATCACCTGGGCTGTTTGCCGGTCGGCAAATATTTGGTTTTGAATATCCACTGTTATGCACCAATTTCAAATTGATATATCTGTACGTCTATTTGAATAGAGTGAGATATACCTTTCTGAAATTATGTCTACGACATTTACCTATATCAGTGGATGGTTAGGTAAGGAGCATTAAACAGCGGTGTAATTCTTCTTAACCATAAGTACAGTTTTCAACCTACGACACACAGTGAATGAGTTATCATACTCAAGGGACTTATACAGAGTATTGTATGTTGTCCAGTGTCCATTAGGACAGAGGGGTTGGTCCTCGTACTATATTCGGTTTACTTATGACTTCTCTAGTTTTTAGACAAGTGTATCGTGGAAACACAGGGTCCGAATTTTGAGAAGTTATAGGTATTTGAATAGAGTAGAGAACCAGGTGTAGCAAGTATCGGGATTCTTCAAAGAGATCGAAGATGTAGATACTTGTGTATGGTATTCAGTTGATAGTAATGATAAAGAGATCTTGCTTCTCTTTCAGGTTACTCATAATTGGAAGTATTCCTAAGATTGAGTAACGCTGATCGGCCTCCTTCCATTTAGTTGACATGCGCTGGGGACAGTTGCATGATTTGGATCTGGTTCAATTAAATCAGTGCCTCTGGTCCTATATGGGATATAGAACAGTTCATATCTTAACGATGTTAAGGTACGGGGAGTTGTCCGGTTTATGATTAAAACCAGACACTGGACAACTCAAGGCACGTTTCTGTAATGGCTGTTTGTGGGTTGACCCAGGCTATGACGAGGGTTGACTTTCTACCATCTGGATGAACAATAGCAATATTGTTCTAGACTCGCCACAGTTTTATTAAAAATGGATTTTTTCAGAAAACAGTAGTGGGAGTATGGTAGAACTGGAAGTGATTCCAGAACCACAAACGATTACTGAAGATTTGATAAGGAACCTAAAGATTCAATCTGGATTGACATTCCATTGGCCACTCCGCAGATAAGGTGGGTAACTTCAGGCACCCGAGAGGTACTACGGTAGCTTCAAGGACGGTGACAGGGAAGTTCTTGTTTACCCACAATTGCCATTGCTGTTGTTCCAGGTTACGAGACCCGGCGGGAGGATGAGTATAGCGTCGTTCTAAACCAGTTTTAGAAGTGTACGTCTATATGACTCTGCCAGAGGGTTGTCGTAGTCAGTGGGAGCAGCGGAAGCATTGGTGGACAGGTTGCTTATGTCTATTTATAGACTAGAGCAGATGTAGCGGAGATAGATCATCTATTTCTGATGTGACAGTCATGGGTTTGACTTCATCAGAATAGGGGATGGATCTGTTGAGAAGGTAGTAGGGTGTGATATCCTGGTATTTGGATGACATACACAAAGTAGGAAAGGAAACTCCTATACTACGATCGGTTATACTTTGGTCGTCACACAGTGGTTTCTCCACATGGACTTGGACATTATATCTGACATACTGGTTACTAGATCTATGGTCTTAGATCTAGATTTGGGTGGTTTCCCAATCAGGGTACTTTGACAGCATTCTAAGAGTATTTAGAATGGACGACTCCTGGCACGGTAGTGAACCTGCAGGTAATGGAGTCACCCTCTCCAAAGGTGTCTTACAGACTAAAGGGGAGAGGGACGGGCATGATTGGCAGATCACTTGCTCAGGCAATTGAGTCAATCGTGAGATGTCAAGTACCACACCAGATGTTGTTCTTGCACTAGATGCAATAAGTTGACATTAATCCAATCCTGGAGAAACAGTCGGAAGCAGTTTTAGAACATAAGTGGATGTTCTAGGGATATGATAACGACAGCCTCATTCAGGAGACAGTTATCATTCCAGGCTTCCAAGATGACATGGACGACAAGGAGGTTGTCAGAGTTATAGTTTTCCTTCTGATGAGGGGCAGTATTTTGGACAGGTGGTCCAAGGCAATACTGAGGGAGGCATGGCGCGCAGGATACTGATTAAGTTCAGTTGACGATACAGTCTAAGAAGTTTGGATTTGGAGTTCATTTATGAGCTAGGTCCCATCAGACATCCAGACATATTCTGAGACAGGTATTGCTCTTTTCGGGAGATTGCTTTCTCCGCGAACTTGAGATATAGAGAGATATAGAAAGAGACAACTAAGCGGATCCACTCACTGAGGCTATTCCTCGAACGCGATAGTTCCGCAAACGAGCTTTGTGAGACTGACTAGTAGAGGAGTTGGATGTTCGGTATCACACGGGCTGTGAGTATGCGACATCGCAATAATTAGCCTTGAGTGCAAGTGGGAGATTGTTGGAGATAGTGCCCTCAGAGTCAATTATTAGGTCACAGGTACGTGATTGTAATGATTGAGGGAGGACCTATCCCGGTAGGACAGTCTTACTCGAGATGATAGTATGCTATCTGGTTTACCTTTATCATCGTGTACTGCTTTAGGTGACATGACACGTCGCTATTACACGTTGATAGAGCCCCTAGGATTCTTGCTTGACCACCAGCAGTATGAGGGCGATCATATAAGTGGGAGCTGGGGGTCTATAAGCTTATCCTTAAAAGGTCCCTAGTCGTGGGAGTTTCGAGACCGGGCATCGATACTCCATTAGTAGACTAGTGTATACAGTCGAGACCCCGACGAGGGGCGGTGGCCGGTCTCACAAGCCACTGGTGTCAGTTGGATCACCTAAGATGTATACAGGTGCTCATTGGGTTATGAGTACACCGGATAGGACTCGCCGGGAACATGCTAGTTGGTCATATACCAGACGTCAGATGGCAGTTCCCTGGTGACATGTGTGCAGGTTAGTTCATCGACCTGGGGATCGTCATTTGTCTCGTGTGAGTTCCCACCGTACTTTGATTACTACCCTACCACGGCTCAAAGGAGTCGTGCAAACAGGTTTTAGTTGGGTACAGTCCCGAGCCACATGGAGGCAGTGAGCGTATCTTCAGGGGTTCGTCTCTCCCGGTATTGGGGGTGAGGTCGTGCTGTGTCTAGGAGAGCCATTACACAAAGTCCTTGGCCAAGGCAAGGAGATTTACTGGTAGGTATTCCAGTAGTATCTCAGGGTGTTCTGGGCTACACTCCGACACGACTTGTACCGCTTTTGGGGGTCTGACTTTTACCAACCCCCTAGGCCCGCCATGCGATGCTCATAGACGAACGGACCGGACTGCACGGATATTGTCACTGACAGGCTCAGTTGGGTGTCGGGGTGAGCTTCCTCATCGACGTCCCATTTGGTCAGTACCTGGTAGCCCGTCACGTATTGGCTTATACCTCTGACGTGCTAGTGGTTAAATCCACAACCAAGGTGTTGACGAGTCTTTAGAGTCCCCCACATTCAGTTACTCAGCTTTCGGGCGAAAGGTTGTAGAGGCCGTATGGAGATATGGCAAGGTCCGATCAGATACGTGCGGTATTGCACGGATCAGGATCGGACAGTTTGTACTATAGGCCGTATGGTTATATGGCAGGGTTCGATCAGACACGTGCGGTATTGCACGGATCAGGATTGAACAGATATTACTAGCCGGCTTTGGTATAAGCCGGATCCTAGTATAGTACAGTGTAGATTTTGTCTCATTGCATTTGTATTTCGGTCGAAATACAGATGCGGGTGTGTATGCACAGTATCGGGGTTTTCCTGTAATTTATTACGGGAACAGTTTTTGGAGTTGCCAGTTTGTTTTCCGTTTCGGCCAATTTTCCATTGTTCCGTTCATTGGCCGAAGATTGGTGGAGGAGGGCTTATTTGCATTGTTGCAAATAAGTATTTGTGGAGGGGTTCTTTGCATCTTGTTGCATCATGATGGCTTTCATGATGTGCACCATCCTTTGACTTGATTTCTTCATGATGGCATGACTTTTTGAGTCATCATGGTTCATGATGGTTGGACTTTGTGAGGTGATGATGGTGGTGTTGAGTGTTGAGTTTACCTTGCTATCATTTCTTTTGTATGATAGCTTTCCTCTCTCTCTCTCTCTGGTATTAGATGAGAATGGCTCCCTCTTTTGTTACACACACTTGACTCTCTCACTCTCATTCTCTCCTCCCCCTCTAGTTATGGCCGGCCAAGCTTGGAGGAGGGGTTGCCCATTTTTGTAGTGGGGATTTTTGCTCTCTTGATGTTAGAAAAATCCCCAAGTTCCTCCACATTGTTCTTGTATCATCCCTCCACCTAAAATGGCATCTCCATGAACCCCAAAGTGAGACTTGAGGACTACATATTCTACAGCGAACCTTGGGCACGTCGAGTAGCCGGCTTCGTGCCCGAGTTGCCTCGGCATTGAGGTGGGAGCCCGTAAACATAGTTGGCGATGTGGTGCACTTCCGGCGACGAGCAGGAGATCGGGACCATGACGAGAAGACCGGAGGACTTGGATCGTCGGTATATCTCTATTCCCTTTCTTGTAGTTAGCTTAGACTAGTTAATGGTAACGATCCGGGTGATAGTGCGCGGTGGTGCCGGTTTGCTAAGTCCGCAAATTTTAAGTTATTCACCGCTTCCGCATTCCGGCGTCGGATTGACGGCCGGGGCGCCGCCGTGCACTTACAATTCCATGTGTAGAAGCTACTGGAGAAAGATGGCCCAATGATTCACCAATATGGCCGCGGTTCCGCTGCCAAAGCATGGATTTGGCGGCGGATCCGCAGCCGTACGGATAGATCATTAAGTCGTTTTTCTTCAGTCTTCTAATAAAAGCCTGCTTGATTTTCTGGTATGGTCAAAATGAATTTTAGAACAGATTTAAAATTAACAGAAACTTTAACACATGAAATTGCGATTTTTCAAAAATCCGTTCGATCGATATTTTAAACGCGTTAGCACAAGTTAGTATAGCTTAATGGTGAGGCTCTGATACCACTGTAAGTCCACGGTAGCGCCCCGGCCGTCTAACAGACGCTAAATGCGGAACAAAAACTTTTTACAAACTGGCGCTATCGTGTACCTTAACCCGGATCTGCCATTAAAGCTAAACTAACAAACTACAAAGTGGGTAGAAGAGTTATACCGAACGATCCGAGTCCTTCGGTCTTCAACCATCATCCCACGTTTGTTGCGGCTGCTCCGATCTCCTGAATCTCTAGTCTTCTCGTCCAGGTGGCACCACGTCGATGGATCTTTAAACGGGCTCCCGCCACTGAACCGAGGCAACTCGGTCGTCAAATTTGCTAGAAGAGATGACCAAGATGAAGTAAAGAATGAGTAGAACACTTTGTCTCGTTACGTCCAAGGCTATGGACGAACGGTTAATGAAGTTTCCTTTTGGATCGATACGAAATGAGAAATGGAGTATATCAATTTCCATGAACCAAAATCCTTAATCTTTTCAAAACAACAACCATATCATCCTCTCAAGGAGGTGGCCGGCCACTAAATAGAGGGGGGAGGTGAGTGTAGGAGAGGGAGGGTGACTCTAACAATGAAGCCTATCATGACTCACTAATAACACCTAGTGTGAACACATTAATGAAAGTGATGATTCATTAACCATAGTCATCAACTCATTAATGCACCATTAATGAACAAAGCCACCTCACTATCCTAGTCATCCTAGTCACCTCTTCTAGAAGTTTCCACACAAATCCCAAGAAAAGATACATCCGCATTTAACCGAATGTCAAAATACGGCTGATAGAAAACTGGAAACTGGCAACTTCCAAAAGTGATCCTGAAACGAATTTCAGGATAACCCCGTATCAGTATAAACATACCCGCATTTGTATTACGACCGAATACAAATGCAACTGAGACAAAGATATTATATCTACACAGTATAATACTGGGTTCCGGCTTAAACCAAAGCCTACCAGTATTATCTGCCCGAAAAACGACACGTATGAAAACGCACGTGCTTTTTCCGAACCTTGCCATATATCCATACGGCCTCTACAACGTTTCGCCCGAACTTGGGAAAGTGTCTGTGGGGGACTCTAATGACTCATCAACATACTGACACTGGGTATAACCTTTAGCACGTCAGAGGTACAAGCTGTACGTAACTGTTTGCCTATGTATTGATTGGAAGGGAAGCTGACGAGTGAACTCATCTATAAACCCTACCGAGCCTGACAGTGACAATGTATATACAGTCCGGTCCATTCGTCTAAAGAGTATCGCATATCGAGTCTAAGGGGGGTGGATAAAGTCAGACCCCTAATAACGCGATAAATCATGTCTGTATGAAGCCCATCACCACCTGAGAAACTAATGATCCAAATCAGTAATTCTCCACTACCTCGGCCGAGGATTCCTAGTGATGGCCACCCGTGCACTACGCGACAACAACCCCCAATACCGGGAGAGACGAATCCCCGACGATCCGCTCACTTCCCTCCAATGTGGCTCGGGACTGTACCCAACTAAAACCTGTTTGCACAACTCCTTTGAGCGTGGTAGGGTAGTTGTTGGAGATAGTGCCCTCAGAGTCAATTATTGGATCACAGGCACGTGATTGCAATGATTGAGGGAGGACCTATTCCGGTAGGACAATCCTACTCAAGATGATAGTATGCTATCTGGTTTATCTTTATCATCGTGTACTGCTTTAGGTGACCTGACAAGTCGCTATTACACGTTGATAGAGCCCCTAGGATTCATGCTTGACTGCCAGCAGTATGAGGGCGATCATATTCGTGGGAGCTGGTAGTCTATAAGCACATCCTTAAAAGGTCCCTAGTCGTGGGAGTTTCGAGGCAGGGCATCGATACTCCAGAGTATACTAGTGTATACAGTCGAGACCCCGACGAGGGGCAGTGGCCGGTCTCACAAGCCACTGGTGTCAGTTGGTTCACCTAAGATGTATACAGGTGCTCATTGGGTTATGAGTACACCGGACAGGACTCGCCGGGAACATGCTAGTTGGTCTTATACCTGACGTCAGATAGCAGTTCCCTGGTGACATATGTACAGGTTAGTTCATCGACCTGAGGATCGTCATTTGTCTCGTGTGAGTTCCCACCGTACTTTGATTACTACCCTACCACGCTCAAAGGAGACGTGCAAACAGGTTTTAGTTGGGTACAGTCCCGAGCTACATGGAGCAGTGAGCGGATCTTCAGGGGTTCGTCTTTCCCGGTATTGGGGGTGAGGTCGCGCTGTGTCTAGGAGAGCCATTACACAAAGCCCTCGGCCGAGGCAGGAGATTTACTGGTAGGTATTCCAGTAGTATCTCAGGGTGTTCTGGGCTACACTCCGACACGACTTGTACCGCTTTTGGGGGTCTGACTTTTACCAACCCCCTAAGCCCGCTATGCGATGCTCATAGACGAACGGACCGGACTGTACGGATATTGTCACCGACAGGCTCAGTAGGGTGTCAGGATGAGTTCGCTCATCGACGTCCCTTTTGGTCAATAGCTGGTAGCCCGTCACGTATGGCTAATACCTCTGACGTGCTAGTGGTTAAACCCACAGCCATAGTATTGACGAGTCTTTAGAGTCCCCCACATTCAGTTGCTCAAGTTTCGGGCGAAACGCTGTAGAGGCCGTATGGAGATATGGCAGGGTTCGATCAGATACGTGCGGCATTGCACGGATCAGGATCGGACGGTTAATACTAGAAGGCTTTGGTTTAAGCCGGATCCTAGTATTGTACAGTGTAGATTTTGTCTCATTGCATTTGTATTTCGGTCGGAATACAAATGCGGGTGTGTATACACAGTTGCGGGGTTTTCCTGTAATTTATTACGGGACCAGTTTTATGGAGTTGCCAGTTTGTTTTCCGTTTCGACCAATTTTCTTTGTATCTTTCATTGGCTGAAGATTGGTGGAGGAGGGCCAATTTGCAAATGTGCAAATTGGCAATTTGGAGGGTTGTTTTTGCAAGATGTAGTGTCATGATGATTGCACCATCCCTTGACTTTCTTGACTTCATCATTGCTTGACTTTGGATTCATGATGGTTGATTTGGAGTGAGGTTTTTGTTTGTGATCATTACTTTTCATGATCACCTTTCTCTCTCTCTTGTGATTGCTCCCCCCTTGAGATAATCCCTCATTCATTCATATTCATGGCCGGCCACAAGAGGGAGGGCTGTCCAAAATTTTGATGTGGGAATTTTTGCTCTTTTCATGCTACAAAAATTCCCAAGTTCATCCACAAAAAGTTTGCATCTCATACCTCCACCAAAAAGCAACTTCTAGTAACCCCAAATGAGACATAGAGCACTACACGTATTCTACAGCAAATCTTGGGCACGTCGGCTCGCCAACTTCGTGCCCGAGTTGCCTCGGTCCAGAGGTGGGAGCCCTTAAAAGAAGCCGGCGATGTGGTGCCCTTCCGGCGACGTGGTGGAGACCGGAGATTCCGCGGGGAGATCGGGACAACGACGAGAAGACCGAAGGACACGGATCGCTCGGTATATCTCTCTATCCATTCTTTAGTTAGCTAGGATTAGATTAATGGCTCGATCCGGGATTTTTGTGCGCGGTGGTGCCAGTTCAAAAGTTAAAGTAAATTATCGTTTCCGCATTTTGGCCTCGGTTTGAAAAACGGGGCGCCGCCGTGCACTTACAGTGGTATCAGAGCCTCGCCATTAACCTAGTCTAGCTTGGTTTAACGTGTTTACATTTTCGATCGAACGAAAAATTCCAAAACCCGCGTTTTCTGATTCAGGTTTCTGTCGAAATATTTTTGGCTCCAAAAATTTTTCAGTGTGTTGCAGAAGTATGTACAGGGAATTTTAAGCATACTGTGAAAATTCGATGCATTGATTCCCTAGAAGGACCGCGGAATCGCGGCCAAACCCCTGTTTGGGCCGCGGTTCCGTGTCAAGAAAATGGAATTATTGCACCAATTTTTTACAGGGGCCTCCTGACTTGAAAATAGGGTTTTTGGAACATTCTTTTTGGGCCCAGATTTTTTTTAAGTGCTACAGTAATGCTTGGGGCCCACTTGGATAAAATTTGATCGATCGAATATTTTAAACACATTAGTTCACAGTATTTACATTATATCTGCGACCGTGAATGTCATTTGATCGGTAAATCCTGTCTAACTGCTATAGCCCGGTTAGACGGATTTGCGAACGTGACATTCACGTTGATGTTCTGTGTTGTGCTGTGATGTTGCGGATTGGTCGTGGGGGATAGCCTGGATGCAATACTAGTACAGTTTTTGTTGTATTATGTACATTTGATATTGCGGGGCGAGCGTCCGACATGTGGACTGCCGTCACTGCCTGTTTGTATATTATTCTTTTGGGGCACGACCAGGTTGCGGTCGATGTACCCGTTGTATGTATATTTTACTTTCTGTACTAGGATTACCCCAAGGAGGGGTGCACGGATAGCCGGATTCTAAAGGGCAACGGGCCCGCATCTCATGGCATTGAGACGGATGGGGCTTCACTATAGAATTGGCGGGCTATTCGCCGCACTCGTAGGGGTTACAGGTTGACCCAGGAGGGATGCCCAAGTTACCAGATTCCGTGAAGTGCTGGGTGGTCCATTCATGTAGCTGAAGGGGGCTGCCTCGCTTCGGGTTTTGGCGGGTAACTTGCCGCGCCCGTAGGGGTCTAGGATTTCATTGCACAGGCTATCCACACGACCAGGGGAACGTCGGGATTCAGTAGCGGCTCTGTGAAACCCGGGGATCCCAGATATCTGTATTGTTCTGTGATGCTGTACATTTCTGTGATGTTGCATTTTATCACGCCATGAGCGAAAATTATATATTGATATATATATACAAGTAGATGTTGTATATGTTTTGCATCCGCGCTAGTCCAGTACCCGCTCTGTCGTTAGTTAACTAACCTAACGGGTAATGACGGGACCCAGTGGCGAATGCAGATGGCATATACGTACGTCATTATTTTCGTTCTTTATTGGTGTGATCAATTGATAGGACTGCGTTGATTCGGATCAATGCAAGTTAAAAACAAACCTATTCTGATGTTGTTGGAACATTTTTCAAAAAGCTGTTATTGCAAGGACGTTCACTTTTGTTTTGCATAGTGGTATTCAGTTGGAATATCCTGCACCTCAGTCAACGAGGCAAGGGCCGAGATCCCTTCACCGGGAGTGACCCCTTGGACAGAAGTTTGCGTCAGGGCAATAACTTCACTATAGCCGATTGCTTTTGCTTTGCATCGTGGTATTCAGTTGGAATATCCTGCACCTCATTCTACGGGGAAAGAGCCGAGATCCCTTCACCGGGAGTGACTTCTTTAGCAAAAGTTTTCATCACTATATTTTCATAAAAGCTATCCGTTCCTTCAACGATATCAAGTTCATTACGTTAAAGGTTTTTCACCAGAAACCATTCGTAGCCCTCCGTCGTTTCAGACGGGTAGCAAGTAGTATTCATGCTATGTTTGTTAGCCTTCGTCAAGGCATAGTGTATGGTAGCTGCTTGTTGCTTTTCTGCAGCATAGATAGATGCGTTGGTTTGGGACAGTCGTATAGCCTTGTTGGCCTTCGTCAAGGGCTTGTGCGGGTGGGTTCAAATCAACCTAGAGAATGACGGGTAGAACTTAACATGTGACTTATGATTTGTTGTCCTTCGTCAAGGTCATAAGGGCATGGGGCAAAAATCACATCGGGAGTTTCTAAAGAAACTGAAACTTGCCAGATATACGCATATCTTCTGGAATGTGATAACGTGAGCGAAGTCCGTCACGTTATTATGCGATGATAGTTGGATCCCGATTCCCACTGATGAGTTGGTTTACTCCTCGGGTGATCCCGACTAATTCTTCTTTCAGGTTTGGGGAAGAATTTGACGTTACAGTGGGAGGTTTCCTGATTAGATAAAGTGATAACCATTCTGATCTAGGTTAGAGTGCACGCTGAGTGTTTCTTTTCTCTCTCTCTTTGGCAGCGACCATTGACCCGACCCTAGACTATGACTCAGAGACCAAAATTAACCGAACCTTCTTATAAGACTGGCTTTTGGATTGTCAGAGTTGCATACCTCATTGCCACTCCTACTTTTACCTTTTTCTCTAGGACACCCCGTATTACTACGAACGTCCACTTCCATTAGACAAAACCATCGTATGGTTATATACGAACTCGAAGGAATTTATTCGAGGATGGTTTCTGGTTCTGGAGAAAACGGATAGGACTATTCAGTTGTCTTTTCTCTTTTACCATCTCTCAGGTTGCGAGTGCTCCTTGGATTAGGACAGTACACCTATTACGCAAATTGAATAGTCTTCTTCCAAACCATAGGCAGGTGCCGACCGGTAGGGAATGAAGAAAACCAATTAGCCTAAACGGTGTACAGAAGGTATTGAGTTAAGACAAAGAAAGGGATTAGAAGGAGGGCAAAGTAAAATGCGACTGATATTCACGACCAAACCAAGTATTTCATTACCACTCCCACTTCACCTTTGTATTTCTCCAGGATACTCCATATCACTACGAAGATCCACAGTTTATTGGATACTCCATCGTATGGTTATATACGAGCTCGAAAGGAACTTGTTCCAGTTCGGGGATGGATTCTGGTTCAGGAGAAATAGGAATAAAGTTTATTCGGTTGTCTTTTATCTTCACCTTCTCTCGCATTGCGAGTGCTCCTAGGATTAGGACAGTACACCCATTAGGCCTATTGGATAGTCTTCTTCCAAACCATAGGCTGGTGCCGAGCGGTAGGGAAGGAAGAAAACCATTTGGCCTAAAGGGGTGTGCAGAAGGTAATGACTAAAGACATATGAAGGGATGTGGAGAGATGGAATAGAAATATACGGTTACAGTTGTGAATCTGATAATGGAAGAGGCATTACTAGGAATACCAGAATACCCCGTGAAACATTTCAATATTTCAGTTTCACTGTGTACTGTTAAAAGAAAACTGATTTCCCAATTAGATACTTGCTCCAGGGTATGTATTTACCAGGTTTGATTCTCACATCTGTATGGTTTTACAGATGATGAGTGGGAGTAAGTTATTGGGAATTGGGTGATCATCCTCATTATATCGGGATTCGTTGTAATTGGTGATATTTGAGGAAGTCACCTGGGTTGTTTGCCGGTCGGCAAATATTTGGTTTTGAATATCCTTTGTTATGCACCAATTTCAAATTGATATATCTGTACGTCTATTTTTATAGAGTGAGATATACCTTTTTGAAATTATGTCCATGACATTTACCTATATCCGTGGATGGTTAGGTAAGGAGCATTAAACAGCGGTGTAATTCTTCTTAACCATAAGTACAGTTTTCAACCTACGACACACAGGGAATGAGTTATTAGACTCAAGGGACTTATACAGAGTATTGTATATTGTCCAGTGTCCATTAGGACAGAGGGGTTGGTCCTCGTACTATATTCAGTTTACTTATGACTTCTCTA
Source organism: Agapanthus africanus (assembly GCA_030015575.1). Lineage (NCBI taxonomy): Eukaryota > Viridiplantae > Streptophyta > Magnoliopsida > Asparagales > Amaryllidaceae > Agapanthus > Agapanthus africanus. Next base: position 523,838,810 of record CM057337.1, read on the forward strand.
GTTCTTAGACACGTATTTCGTAGAAACACAGGGTCTAAGTTTTGAGGAGTTATAGGTATATGACTAAAGTAGAGAACCAAGTATTGCAAGTATCAGGATTCTTCAAGGTGATCGAAGATGTAGATACTTGTGTAGGGTATTCAGTTGATAGTAATGATTAAGAGAACTTGCTTCTCTTTCAGGTTACTCATAATTGGAAGCATTCCTATGTTGAGTAACGCTGATCGGCCTCCTTCCATTTAGTTGACATGCGCTGGAGACAGCTGCATGATTTGAATCTGGTTCAATTAAATCAGTGCCGCTGGTCCTATATTGGATATAGAACAGTTCGTATCTTAACGATGTTAAGGTACGGGGAGTTGTCCGGCTTATGCTTAAAACCAGACTCTGGATAACTCAAGGCACGTTTCTGTAATGGCTGTTTGTGGGTTGACCCAGGATATGACGAGGGTTGACTTTCTACCATCTGGAAGATCAATAGTGATATTGTTCTTGACTCGCCACAGTTTTAACAAAAATGGATTTTTTTCAGAAAACTTATGGTAGAACTGGAAGTGATTCCAGAACCGCAAACGATTACTGAAAATTTGATAGGAACCTATAGATTCAATCTGGTTTGACATTCCATTGGCCACTCCGCAGATATGGTGGGTAACCTCAGGCACTCGAGAGGTACTTCGGTATGCTCAAGGACGGTGGCAGGGAGGTTCTTGTTTACCCAGACTTTCCATTGTTGTTGTTCCAGACTGTGAGACCCGGCAGGAGGATGAGTATAGCGTCGTTCTAAACTAGCTTTAGAAGTGTATGTCTATATGACTCTGCCAGAGGGTTGTCAGGGTCAGTGGGAGCAGCGGAAGCATAGTGGACAAGTGGCTTATGTCTATTTATAGACTAAAGCAGATATAGCGGAGATAGATCATCTATTTCTGATGTGACAGTCATAGGTTTGACTTCATCAGAATAGGTGATGGATCTATTAAGAAGATAGTAGGGTGTGGTGTCCTGATATTTTGATGACATACACAGAGTAGGAAGTGATATTCCTATACTACGATCGGTTATACTTTGGTTGTCACACAGTGGTTTCTCCACATGGGACTTGGATATAATATCAGACATTCTGGTTACTGGATCTATGGTCTTAGATCTAAATTTGGGAAGTGTCCCAATCAGGGTACTTAGACAGCATTCTAAAGGTATTTTAGGATGGACGACTCCTGGCACGGTAGTATACCTGCAGGTGATGGAGTCACCCTCTCTAAAGGTGTCTTACAGACTAAAGGGGAGAGGGATGTGCATGATTTGCAGATCACTTGCTTAGGCAATTGAGTCAATCATGAGATGTCAAGTACCACACCAGATGTTGTTTTTGCAGTAGATGCAAGAAGTTGACATTAATCCAATCCTGGAGAAACAATCGGAAGCAGTTTTAGAACATAAGTGGGTGTTCTAGCGATATGATAGCAACAGCCTCTTTTAGGAGACAGTTATCATTCCAGGCTTCCAAGGTGACCTGGATGGCAGAGTGGCTATCAGAGTTGTAGTTTTCCCTCTGACGAGGGACGGTATTATGGACAGATGGTCCAGGAGGATACTGAGGGAGGTATGGCGCAGGATACTGATTAAGTTCAGTTGACGATACAGTCTAAGAAGTTTGGATTTGGAGTTCATTTATGAGCTAGGTCCCATCAGACATCCAGACACATTCTAAGACAGGTATTGCTCATTTCGGGAGATGGCTTTCTTTGCGAACATGAGATATAGAGAGACATAGAAAGAAACATCAAGGCGGATCCACTCACTGAGGCTATTCCTCGAACGCAATAGTTTTGTAAATGAGCTTTGTGAGACTGACTAGTAGAGGAGTTGGGTGTTCGGTACCACACGGGCTGTGAGTATGCGACATCGCAATAATTAGCCTTGAGTGCAAGTGGGAGATTGTTGGAGATAGTGCCCTCAGAGTCAATTATTGGATCACAGGCACGTGATTGCAATGATTGAGGGAGGACCTATTCCGGTAGGACAGTCTTACTCAAGATGATAGTATGCTATCTGGTTTATCTTTATCATCGTGTACTGCTTTAGGTGACCTAACAGGTCGCTATTACACGTTGATAGAGCCCCTAGGATTCATTCTTGACTGCCAGCAGTATGAGGGCGATCATATACGTGGGAGCTGGTAGTCTATAAGCACATCCTTAAAAGGTCCCTAGTCGTGGGAGTTTCGAGATAGGGCATCGATACTCCAGAGTAGACTAGTGTATACAGTCGAGACCCCGACGAGGGGCGGTGGCCGGTCTCACAAGCCACTGGTGTCAGTTGGTTCACCTAAGATGTATACAGGTGCTCATTGGGTTATGAGTACACCGGACAGGACTCGCCGGGAACATGCTAGTTGGTCGTATACCTGACGTCAGATAGCAGTTCCCTGGTGACATGTGTACAGGTTAGTTCATCGACCTGAGAATCGTTATTTGTCTCGTGTGAGTTCCCACCGTACTTTGATTACTACCCTACCACGCTCAAAGGAGACGTGCAAACAGGTTTTAGTTGGGTACAGTCCCGAGCCACATGGAGGCAGTGAGCGGATCTTCAGGGGTTCGTCTCTCCCGGTATTGGGGGTGAGGCCGCGCTGTGTCTAGGAGAGCCATTATACAAAGCCCTTGGCCGAGGCAGGAGATTTACTGGTAGGTATTCCAGTAGTATCTCAGGGTGTTCTGGGCTACACTCCGACACGACTTGTACCGCTTTTGGGGGTCTGACTTTTACCAACCCCCTAGGCCCGCCATGCGATGCTCATAGACGAACGGACCTGACTGTACGGATATTGTCACCGACAGGCTCAGTAGGGTGTCAGGATGAGTTCGCTCATCGACGTCCTATTTGGTCAATAGCTGGTAGCCCGTCACGTATGGCTAATACCTCTGACGTGCTAGTGGTTAAACCCACAGCCATAGTATTGACGAGTCTTTAGAGTCCCCCATATTCAGTTGCTCAAGTTTCGGGCGAAACGCTGTAGAGGCCGTATAGAGATATGGCAGGGTTCGATCAGATACGTGCGGTATTGCACGGATCAGGATCGGACGGTTAATACTAGAAGGCTTTGGTTTAAGCCGGATCCTAGTATTGTACAGTGTAGATTTTGTCTCATTGCATTTGTATTTCGGTCGGAATACAAATGCGGGTGTGTATACACAGTTGCGGGGTTTTCCTGTAATTTATTACGGGACCAGTTTTATGGAGTTGCCAGTTTGTTTTCCGTTTCGACCAATTTTCTTTGTATCTTTTATTGGCTGAAGATTGGTGGAGGAGGGCTAATTTGCAAATGTGCAAATTGGCAATTTGGAGAGTTGTTTTTGCAAGATGTAGTGTCATGATGATTGCACCATCCCTTGACTTTCTTGACTTCATCATTGCTTGACTTTGGATTCATGATGGTTGATTTGGAGTGAGGTTTGTGTTTGTGATCATTACTTTTCATGATCACCTTTCTCTCTCTCTTGTGATTGCTCCCCCCTTGAGATAATCCCTCATTCATTCATATTCATGGCCGGCCACAAGAGGGAGGGCTGTCCAAAATTTTGATGTGGGAATTTTTGCTCTTTTCATGCTACAAAAATTCCCAAGTTCATCCACAAAAAGTTTGCATCTCACACCCCCACCAAAAGGCAACTTCTAGTAACCCCAAATGAGACATAGAGCACTACACGTATTCTACAGCAAATCTTGGGCACGTCGGCTCGCCAACTTCGTGCCCGAGTTGCCTCGGTCCAGAGGTGGGAGCCCGTAAAAGAAGCCGGCGATGTGGTGCCCTTCCGGCGACGTGGTGGAGACCGGAGATTCCGTGGGGAGATCGGGACGACGACGAGAAGACCGAAGGACATGGATCGCTCGGTATATCTCTCTATCCGTTCTTTAGTTAGCTAGGATTAGATTAATGGCCCAATCCGGGATTTTTGTGCGCGGTGGTGCCAGTTCAAAAGTTAAAGTAAATTATCGTTTCCGCATTTTGGCCTCGGTTTGACGGCCGGGGCGCCGCCGTGCACTTACAATAGTAATATAAGCACAGTGGGAACTCACACGAGACAAATGACGATCTCAGGTCGATGAACTAACCTGTACACATGTCACCAGGGAACTGCTATCTGACGATATGTATAATACCAACTAGTAGATTCCCGGCGAGTCCTGTCCGGTGTACTCATAACCCAATGAGCACCTGTATACATCTTAGGTGATCTAACTGACACCAGTGGCTTGTGAGACCGGCCACCGTCCCTCGTCGGGGTCTCGACTGTATACACTAGTCTACTCTGGAGTATCGATGCCCTGTCTCGAAACTCCTACGACTAGGGACACTTTAAGGATGTGCGTACAGACCCCAGCTCCCACGTATATGATCGCCATCATACTGTTGGTAGTCAAGCAAGAATCCTATGGGCTCTATCATCATGCAATAGTGAACTAAAGCATGTATACGATGATTAAGATAAACCAGATAGCTTACTATCATCTCGAGCAAGACTGTGATATCGGTATAGGTCCTTCCTCAATCATTGCAATCACGTACCTGCGATCCAATAATTGACTTTGAGGGCACTATCTCCAACAATAATCCGGTCATATCTCATATAACCGACTAACATTCATCGTATCGACTTCTCGAATCAACACTTGATTCGATAACCCGGTCATATCATATATAACCGACCGATACAAAAAGTCGCGAGAATAGAATACGGTATCGCATACTCGCATTATTCTCGGTCCCGCACATATCACATATGCGCTCCTATTTCGTTTTGCCTGAGCCAGTAAAACCTCTATGTAGGACTCTAAAGACTCGTCAATACGCCGGCAGCATGTCACGACCCGAAATTGGCACGTGACGGCCCTAATACTACGCAATGTCTACAGGCGTAACGCAGTAAAAGAAAGCCAAAACCCAGAAATCTAAACCATTAAAAGACAAGAAAAGATAAGAAACATTGTTTAAAAGTCTTTGAAATCACAACCCAAATTCTTTAAAAGTCCAACTTTATTTCCTTTAAAATTTTGGCAGCACCTCCTTTGTGAAAGCTAGCCCCAAAAATGGGTACAACATAAATATAAAGTAAAGCTTCCTCAAACGGAAGCAAATACACGCCCAAAGGCGGAAAACAACCACCACAACAAATATACGACGACGTAGCGAAGAAAAAGAATACGATAGAAACGAAACTGTATAAAAGACAACAAGTCACAAATAATATACAATATCGTCCTCACCAAGTCTCTAAGTCAACAAAAAAATATAGTAGATGGAGAGTACAAGGATACAATGAATATACAATACAACAAATGAATAACCACAAAACCCACCTAAGCAAACTGCACACTGTGAGCTGATACGGTATCCGTAGCAAAAGATGATAGAAGAATAGCCTGCCTCTGATTATCCTGAGGAACACCTGCAAACACTGTGGCACAACGGGGGTGAGTTGCCAACTCGTGAATAGTAAATAACATATGCAGGTAATCGCGAGTATGCACGTACAGCGTGAATCTAACATGTGCAATTAATAGCAATAAAAAGTCATATGAATGCAATAATCATGAAAGGTACACTAGCAGGTACAACTAATACATGAAGTAATGCATATAAATAAAGGTATGTAAATGCAACAGTCATGAAAGGTACTCTAACAGGTACTACTAATATATGAAGCAGTGCATAAACAATAAATGTGAAGTATGGAATGAAATATATCATTTCCATGGAATCCTGAGATCGTGGTAGGATCACAATCCATCAAGACAAATCCAAATCCCAATTCCTCAAATCAGCCCCCCAAATTGGCTCTTATATCATATAAGTCTCACAAATCCTGAATGTACAATATCGAATTAATCTCATATATCCTGAATGTACAAATCAGCAATCTCATAAATATCCTGTATCCAATATCAAATGAATCACCTATATCCCAAATCGAATTATCAAGTAAAAATCTAACATCCTAAATATATTTGCATGAATAAATATGATGATGTATATAATTTAATGTCAATACACATATATTAGCGTTCCATTCCACTAATATTGGTGTAAGGGCATATATAACAGCGGCCTAAACCCCTGTTATATATACAAAGGAGTAAAAAGAAAAATCATGAAACCAATGTGTCAAGCATCGACACAGAAATGCAGGTCTATCAGGTACTGTCACCACGACTGGCACCCTGATAGATACGTATCATACGCTATCCCGAAAGCTCGAGTGCCTAGCTCTGACCCTTGCCTCTCGACGTATCTATACGTACATGACTCCCATCGGTATCCCCATGATAACCGCTGAGTCATTGGTAATGTCACCGGATGGTATGGTTCCCCCACTAACTCATCTCCTCACTGAGATTCTTGCCCCGGGTACCTCCGGGCCCCACCATGTACCCGCACACGGACCCCTCCGTTCCTCGCGTGGGGTATATATATATCCGAACCAATAAATCTCATGGTGGCTGCTGAAATATCATATCAAGGAAAACCGGGTTTTTCAAATAATGCATAATTTCATGAACTCCCACGGTTCCCAAATCCAGAAAACATCATGAAAAATCCATATCTCAATGCGAAAATCCATGAATATAATATACGCATCATAAATCTGAAATACGAGCATATAAAGGAAAAGCAGCAATTAACTGTAACAAGTTAATATAATATCATGTGGTTCCTAATCTTTCCAATTCTAAAATAACATCAAGTAAAGCTAAACATGCAGCTATAACTGATATATGTGTAATATAAAGGTATATAGCAAGATATAGATATCTACATATCAGAAATGATGTAATGTACCCCCTGGGTATAAGTGAAGTATGTATGCAAAGTATACATGTAGCTATGTCATTATATGTATGTACCTATCGCTAATGGTACAATACTCTATAGGTATACAGGTAACTAGTATGCAAGTATGTCAAGGCATATGTGTAAGCAAGTAGGTATCCAGGTATGCTATATATATCATATGCGATAAGAAATATGAATCAATGTCCCAATGTTCCTAACCAAACAATATCACATCTATAAGTGGGTTGTGCGTGACATGGCAGTTATTGACGGTGTGTGTGGTATACAATCAGTGCTCGTGCAATATGAGCCGTCAATAATAGTGCAGTGTCCTAAGGATACTAGTCCAAGCACAACAATTAACTAAGCAGTAGGGTGTATATGCAATTCTAAATATGAAATAGAATATGCGACAAGTCAAGTCATTCCTAGCCCAGACGCATAACGCCATGCGGGCGATTCCCCTGTAGATATTAAATTTACTCACCAACGCTCCTGGCTAAGTGAAGCCTACCACCTGTTTTCCCTTGTCGTAGTGTCCGAATTCCCCGCTTGCGAACTTAAAATTTCACAAACACATCACATAAGCAAAAATCCTACATCGACGAAAAAACATCGAAACGCAAGAATAACGTCCTGAAAATTACACTGCGCGCTTAGCGCATCTATCACGCACGATACCGGCCAAAAACCCTAATTAGGGTCGCTAAAATACAAAACACCAAGTCTGGACCCCGATCGTCCCGATCGCGCAACACAACATAAGAATTACGAGGAATACAATAGATATAATCTCGCAACGACCAATCGAACCCACGTCGGAAAAACCCCGAAACCTAGTAAGCAGCTTATCGCAATATTTCGCACTAGTTTCAAGCTAACGCATATCTAGCGATTACAAACACCTTATAATAGCTTAACTAAGCTATCTAAACCATTTCTATATTTTTAAACTTGCTTAATTAAGTTTTAGCAAAAACCTAGTAAGCAAAAACCCTTAATTAGACAAAGTAGTAATTAACAAAAATTAGCATTTTCTACTAGGTTAATGTCACGACCCGAAAGTACGGAACATGACCGGCACTTAAACTACGAACGTCTCGAGGCTCACGACCCGAAAGTACGGAACATGACCGGCACTTAAACTACGAACGTCTCGAGGCGTACGTAATCTAAGTAAACCGAAAACCCAGAAATCCAAACCAAGAAGAGTAGTAGAGAGTAGGAAAAACCAACTTAAAGCAAGTAATTTCAATAGCATAAGCCGAATTATGCGGTTTTTAAAACATCAAAAATTTACTGAAAATTTCGGCAGAGTCTCCTTGTAAATACTGGCCCCCAAACGGGATACAACATGAATAGTATACGAAATCAAGAAAAAGGCATCCCCAAGCGGGAGCTAGCTCTTCGTCAATCGACGGTCACAACCACACAAACAAAATAATATACAACGCCAACGGCGAGGATCAAAACTCAAAAGGAAACTCAAAACCACCAGAAATATAACGAGAGACTCTAAGGTCGAAAGGATAAACAACACTGGTCTCTATCTCAAAAAAAATACATGTTTGGTTGATGGAATTTACTAGATACAACGGAATAATATTATACAAGGTAATATGATGGGTACGATACAAGAAAAACCCACCTACTAGCAAGTCACCCGAATGAAACTGAGCCCGCAAAGCCGTAAAGAAACCTGTACGGCAAACCTGCAAGAAACTGGGGCACAACGGGGGTGAGTTGCCAACTCGTGAATAGAAAAATATCTACGCACAGAAATCGCATAAATAACGCAACCTAGGTCAATGATCAGAAAATATCCTCAATATGTGTATAACAGGCAGCCTATGACAATGTCTAGGGTAAAATCTAACCCGAGTATAATTTCATGTGCCCGTGTCAGTGCCTCATGTAGCAATATATCATAAGAATGAGATATGAATGCGTGAAAACAGAATACATTTACATGAAGCAGCTATTTTCATACTTTAGTGAGATTTCCCTTGTATTTTTAAAGTGAGGTACCATAATGAAATCAGCATAAAACTGTGCCTAGCATCGGCACAAACGAAATCCCAATATCCCGATATCTCAAAGTCTCAACCACAATATCTAGGGCGCCGTCAGTCCAGACCGGCCCCTACCATAAATCTCAAGACCACGACGGTATCCTCCGGATATCCGACGCGTCGGGTAAAATCACCGGTAGGTAGTACTCCCCTGCCAGGCTCAACGTCATCACCACATTCCTCTTGCCCCGGGGTACCGCACCGGGTCCACCATGTACCCGAAACGGTTCATCCGTCTCCTCGAATCGGGTTTCCAAATCCATCAGCAAACTCATGGTGGACGACTCATACATCATGGGAAAACCGCACTTTTTATTTTAAAAGAGAGAATATGTTTATTTGTGTTTTTGCGGTTTTCCTCCAAATCCAGAAAATCTCATAGAAATCCAAATCCAAACCTCAATAGCATGCAAAATAGTGAATATATGCATGAGAATCCATGAATGCGGCATGACAATGAATAACAGTATGCATGAAGTAGCAGGTAATGACTACAATGTCCAAACTATTCGCTAATAGGCTATGTCAAGCAATAATATATTTTCTAAGGTGTACGTGACATGGCAATTACCGATGAAGATGTGTGTGAGCCGGCAAGTAAGTGTACGTGGTACATACGCATCATCGGTAATGGTGCTGGTGTCCTATCAGCATGATATTAAAATGGAGTATGAAACATAATATAAGAATGCGATGCAAAGCGAACCACAAAAAAAAAGTGGGAGCTGAAACTAGACGTAACCAAAACTAATCTGCATTAATCTAATATAAGTCCTACGAATGGTGCCTTTTGAAATAACACAAATCATGGGGTTTTGAAAATAGGGCTACGGTGTTTTTATGAAAAGATACGTCGTTTTTGAAATGTCCGTAGATTCCCTTGAGCTGTCTTTAAAAATGCCCACGATTCGTTAGTTTTTAAAATAGGTAAGAAGTCTAATCTACTCTAACAACTACACTAAACTATACGGCCGAACTAACAAGCTGAGCTACAGGTAAGGAAACCGCCTAACATCTGAGTCGATATATATATATATAAGTCGGTGATCCCGCCTCAATAGTATCGCGTACGATACAGTATATCATCTGACATCCTCGAGTCATGAGCGCGGATCTATCATCAATATAGGCTCGTACGGTAAATCGTCGTACGGCATCCCAAAAGCTGGGTACGGTTCAATACCACACTATCTCATCACATTTCAGATATCACTTATCATATCATATAATCTGGGGTACTGATCTAAGTCTAGTACAACTGATATCATCTACAAAGTATGAATGTGGGGGTAAACACACATCCCGAACCCGCAAGAATCACATTTCGTATCCCAAATACGAATCATATCAAATCACCGATCTCGCGGCACAAAGCCCACATCATCGACTCAACTCCAAAGTCATCCCATATCATCAAACACCGTGCAAGTATAAGAAACATACAAGTGTATGCGTGTGGGTGCAAATCTATCCTATGGTTCGCAACTAGGAACTACGCTAGTTATTTCTACCCCTAACTAACCATAACACACTAACTATCACACATACAAATATACTACATAGTACTAATTACGGACTGCGGGGGTGCTATACGCCATCCACCCGACTTCTCCCCGTAGATATAAATCTACTCACCTGGTCCTCGCTAGCCGGTGCCGACGTTGCCACGCGCTTGCTTGTCGTCTCGAAGTCCATATGGGGGTACCTACATATCATAATGCACCATATCCCATTAAAATCCGACTCATGATCAAAACGACGCACGAATCCAACATAGGTCAAAACCTATGGTTGCTTTCACAAATCGACCCAAAAACCCTCAACGTCGGCGTACAAACGCCAGACCATCGAGAAAAACCCAAATACACTCATTTGCACATTCACGAACACTAATTTTAATATAAAATAGGTTAAAACTCACGAAAACCCCAAATTCACTCTAAAAGCCGTTTTTCCGAAAAACTAGCAAGCAAAATTACCCGTTTTAGTACAAAACTCGATGTTTAAATGAATGTAGCGGCCAATATATTTATTAAATATCTTAAATAAGTCAATAAAACCATTTCCATAATTTAATCACATAAATTTGCATAATTTCCAAAATCCTAGTTTGCAAAAATATCAATTTTATCACTTTTTAATGTAAAATTCATAATTTTACAATTAAACTTGGTTTTGCATATTTTAAATGGTTAAACCACTCAATATAATTTGTAAGATATGATGAAATCCTAACCATATTTTAATTCTCGATTTAACACAATATTTACAAAAACTAGTTTGCAAATTTAACCAATTTCGACCATTTTATAGCAAAATGCACATACAACAAACTAGTTTGGATTTGCATGATTTAAAGCATTAAACTACATTTTATAATGTTAATAAAGCCATCCAAACCTTAATCACATTTTTAATCCCAATTATATAACCAATTTCAAAAGCCTAGTTAGCAAATTAGCATAATTAACACAATTTCCTTAAACTAACCATTAACAACTAACTACTAATCTTGTTCCACAATTTTAGTGGCCACAATATTCACCAAATAACTTAATTAGGTCACAAAAATATTAAGTAGATTTTTCACTCAAATATATTCAAAATTCCTAAAAACCTAGTTTGCACAATCATGCAATCTTAACAATTTTTCATGTAACAATTTGCAATCTAACTACTAGTTTACATTCTTCAAATCCTAAGATGGTAAGCTACCCATTACAACCATAATCTATAGATCAAAATGCTAACTTTAAATCAAAACCTTTCTTGATTTCCAAGCTTGCAATCAAAACTTAATTAAACACTTAATTAAAACTTAGACTAAAACAAGTATCATTTAGAAAAGGGGTTATACCTTAAACTAGTTTGAAATGAGATCCACACTTGCCAAAACATAGCCCCCAAAATGCCATCTTACTCCAAGGATTCAAGCTAGCATGGGCATAGAAATAATGGGTCAAGGTTGGATTTGAGATTAGTGATGTTTTTATGTGGATTTTGAAGAAATTTTGTGGATTTTAGAGGTGAAGAATGTGAGGATTTGGAGAGGGGAGGGCTGTGAAATTTCTGGCCGAAAATTGAGGAGGGTGAGGTGAGTGGGAGAGTGAGAGAGAGAGAGTGTTGGTGTCAAAGTCAAAGAAAAGTTAAGCCCATTCTTATACATTCTTTTCCTTTTCTTTTCTTTGTTTGTTTTGACCTTTAAGTGGGGGGGGATGAGTGGGGGGGGCTGCTGAATTCAGCAAGGGGTAGAGGAAATGGGTGTGTGTGGGTGTGGGTACGGGTGTGGGGTGATGAAAAATGATAAATACAGTACCCCAAACATCCATTTACGCTAAAAAAAAAGCCTTTTTTCTTCAATAATTTCTAAACCGTTTTGGCAAATGATTTCGTTCCAAAAACCACATGATAAATTTTTATTTAATGTTTTATGATGTACAAAATTTGTTTCAACTCATTCCAATTTGTAATTTTCCCTAATTAAATGTATTAGTGACGGCTTAAAATAATAATAAAATAATATTTTTTTCAGAAAATTTGAAATTTCACCAGCGGCTCAATAAACACCAAATAATAGCAATTACATAGCTAGAATATGTATATTTAATTTTTATAATAAGATATTTGTATTTTGACTTTTTACCGAAAACACCCTTATCTTACCGATTTTTTTCGAAATTTCACCGAAACGATTTTCAAAACGTTACAATCTTCCCCCCTTAAAGAAATTCGGTCCCCGAATTTAAATTCAAACTCCCCCAAATACTAAAACATCCAAGAAAAACCATCAAGTCGTCGGGGCTCCGAAATTGTAACTACATAAAACAAATCGTAGCGCAGCGCATGCGCTTGAAAAATGAGCATATAACTCAAATCGAAACTCCGTCAAGCATCCCGCAATCATCGGAGTCATGGAAAAGACATCAATGCCAAATCCAAATCAAAACCAATATGCCATAACTCGAAACTATACATGTAAATATCGAATCTATATATGTAAGTATTTGAAGGAAATGCATGCCAAATCTCTTTAAGTCGCTGTGCACGCGTATAACACTGCACAGTGGCGGACGTCTACCATAAGAAAATAACTATATACATATATACTTTTGTTTGAAATGTACGTTCCGCCGTTTTGGAAACAATTTAGAAGGGTCTCCTTGTTTTAAACATTTCGTGTCATATCAGACACGTAGGTAAATACTGAGGCTATAGCTCGCTTTTTGGAAATCCCCTCAATAACTATCAATGCATGCAAAATATATTCAGGTACTGTCCTCTGACTAGTCCTGCTCAGTACGAATACATATAGCCATATCATAAAAACGTACTGCTCTAAAAAAAATCAATCCCAAAATACGCACATGAATACTACGTGCGTTTGGTGCGCACGGAAATCAAAATCCATGAATGTGCCATACATGCGCACAGAAACAACATCTAAGTGCATCGGGTGTGCACGAAACATCTGTCGTAGGCAACATGTGTGCCTGACAGCAAAATCAGGTGCATCTGACATGCACGAAAAATCTCGATTTAGTGCATCTGGTGTGCACCAAAATCGCATCTCAAGACATGCGCGAAAATTCAAATCAGGTGCATCCATCGTGCATGAAATCATGAAATCCAATATCAAGCGCCGAACGTGCGCAAAATCAATCAAGTGCACAAGGTGCACAAAACAAATATCGAGTATCACATTCGAAATCGAAGTCCAGTGCATCTAAGTGCACAAAAGGCTTATCACTGCACTGCAAGCATATATATACTATACAGAGTGCAGGAACGAAATCGTGTGCGTGCATACGCACAAAATCAACTCAAATGTCTGAAACCGTAAAATCACAAACATGTGAAACCCAAGCACGAAAACGATATCAAGTGCAACACTGTGCAAGAATCGTAAATTCTCAATCATCAAAATCAAATCATGCGAATAAATCACCCAAAACATCGAAATCAGTAATGGCGGAATAGTACTGCTCCAGCGCATCCTCTAAGAATCTCGGCCAACTGTCGCGGTCACTAGTGGGACGTCTCGTCGATGATCATGAACTCTGTCCTGCTGGTGTGCGCAACCATGACCACTCCTGGGTCAAGGTCTTCACTGTGAATTACCAATCTTTCGGTCCATCGGCTCATCGGCCCGGTCAGGTGTGCTAACGGGGATGATCCCATTCTGGCACTTCTCTGGTCATTTCTCGGTCAATCATTGCGACCACTCATAAGACAGCATATCACTGGCATCGGCCTCTGGCTCTCTGAATATACGTGACACATCTGATCCTGGGCGCAAGTATCATTGCAGCAGTGTCCTGGAAGGAATCCTGCTCACGGTCTCTTCCATGTCTCGTCTCTGCCAACTGTCTGGAAGTCATTGTCCTTTCCTATATCTGCATCTTGCTCTGGAACGACTGCATACTCATCGCGACTCCTTATGGAAGGTATATCCAGTACTCTGCCTCGGCATGCGCATCGCATCTCTGATGTCGGCGGAGGGGAACGTCTTCATATCTGGATTTTATACGAACCTCTTACTCCATTTTCTCTAATGTCGACCGCTTCGGACTCGTCTCGTCGTGGCTGCATGGACTGAGCTCCAACGGCTATCCTCGTATCTGGAGTCTCCCAAGAAATGCATCTTACCACCTAGCATCCGAATTAAGTCGAGCCATCCGATCGAGTCGTCAAAACCTCATAATCCCCCAAGAGCTCCGCATCTTGGGCACAGTTTAATAGTATCGAGTACATACCACAGCATCGGTGGTCCAGCCGTAGAAGGGCAAACCCAAGCCTCACTAATGGCGCCGTCGAACTGCCGCAAACCCGAAGGTTCAAAGGCTTTCACACGGTCATTAAGTCGAGTTAGGGTTTCATTCTTCTAGAGGGACTATAGAATTGCCTGCATATCTTTTCGACTACTTAAAACTTGGAATAATAGGTTGCTGACATTCGATCGTCTCTGTCGACTCTCAACGTCTCCGCGTGAAATCGTCTCCAGCTGGAATCAATCTATCTGATGACCTCGCATCAGGGTAGGCGAACGATCCACAAGTCCTAGTCATTCATCCTCGATGACTAGCGACCTTCTATCATCTCTTAGTACAACTCGTTCTGCACTAACGACATCATCTGGGGCAATATCTCGTCGTTCGCAGCAATAACTAGCTCGCTCATCTGCACGCTGAACAGTGCCTCAACCATCATGAATAAGCAACACACCAACGGTCATCAAAATCTGGCTGGCCTCTGTCAGTGGCTCAATCCTCTAGTGTCGATCAACACCTCCGAGTAACCTCATAAAGGCGATCCGCCAAACGCTCGTGGCGCGGAAACACAGTAAAATGACACATCTCTGCAATCGTGTGTCGCCGGAATTTCGCCCTGGTCAGTCCTCGTTCGTGACGAGCTTGTGCTGACCGCAGCTCTAGCCGTAGCTCTTCCTGCCGGTAACCGTAGCAGCAAAACCAAACTGGTACCGACGAGGCTAGATCAGGAAGGAATATAATACTGAACAAGGAAATGTACATCCTAAGGCTTCATAAGTGGAGTGGCGTGTCGTAAATATGCCGCGGAACATACCAACGGTACGTCACTCTACTTTAGTCACATATTCCATCAACCAAGGATCATCCTACGCTCCGAAGGTAAAACCTAACGCTCTGATACCAACTTTGTCACGACCCGAAAGTACGGAACATGACCGGCACTTAAACTACGAACGTCTCGAGGCGTACGTAATCTAAGTAAACCGAAAACCCAGAAATCCAAACCAAGAAGAGTAGTAGAGAGTAGGAAAAACCAACTTAAAGCAAGTAATTTCAATAGCATAAGCCGAATTATGCGGTTTTTAAAACATCAAAAATTTACTGAAAATTTCGGCAGAGTCTCCTTGTAAATACTGGCCCCCAAACGGGATACAACATGAATAGTATACGAAATCAAGAAAAAGGCATCCCCAAGCGGGAGCTAGCTCTTCGTCAATCGACGGTCACAACCACACAAACAAAATAATATACAACGCCAACGGCGAGGATCAAAACTCAAAAGGAAACTCAAAACCACCAGAAATATAACGAGAGACTCTAAGGTCGAAAGGATAAACAACACTGGTCTCTATCTCAAAAAAAATACATGTTTGGTTGATGGAATTTACTAGATACAACGGAATAATATTATACAAGGTAATATGATGGGTACGATACAAGAAAAACCCACCTACTAGCAAGTCACCCGAATGAAACTGAGCCCGCAAAGCCGTAAAGAAACCTGTACGGCAAACCTGCAAGAAACTGGGGCACAACGGGGGTGAGTTGCCAACTCGTGAATAGAAAAATATCTACGCACAGAAATCGCATAAATAACGCAACCTAGGTCAATGATCAGAAAATATCCTCAATATGTGTATAACAGGCAGCCTATGACAATGTCTAGGGTAAAATCTAACCCGAGTATAATTTCATGTGCCCGTGTCAGTGCCTCATGTAGCAATATATCATAAGAATGAGATATGAATGCGTGAAAACAGAATACATTTACATGAAGCAGCTATTTTCATACTTTAGTGAGATTTCCCTTGTATTTTTAAAGTGAGGTACCATAATGAAATCAGCATAAAACTGTGCCTAGCATCGGCACAAACGAAATCCCAATATCCCGATATCTCAAAGTCTCAACCACAATATCTAGGGCGCCGTCAGTCCAGACCGGCCCCTACCATAAATCTCAAGACCACGACGGTATCCTCCGGATATCCGACGCGTCGGGTAAAATCACCGGTAGGTAGTACTCCCCTGCCAGGCTCAACGTCATCACCACATTCCTCTTGCCCCGGGGTACCGCACCGGGTCCACCATGTACCCGAAACGGTTCATCCGTCTCCTCGAATCGGGTTTCCAAATCCATCAGCAAACTCATGGTGGACGACTCATACATCATGGGAAAACCGCACTTTTTATTTTAAAAGAGAGAATATGTTTATTTGTGTTTTTGCGGTTTTCCTCCAAATCCAGAAAATCTCATAGAAATCCAAATCCAAACCTCAATAGCATGCAAAATAGTGAATATATGCATGAGAATCCATGAATGCGGCATGACAATGAATAACAGTATGCATGAAGTAGCAGGTAATGACTACAATGTCCAAACTATTCGCTAATAGGCTATGTCAAGCAATAATATATTTTCTAAGGTGTACGTGACATGGCAATTACCGATGAAGATGTGTGTGAGCCGGCAAGTAAGTGTACGTGGTACATACGCATCATCGGTAATGGTGCTGGTGTCCTATCAGCATGATATTAAAATGGAGTATGAAACATAATATAAGAATGCGATGCAAAGCGAACCACAAAAAAAAAGTGGGAGCTGAAACTAGACGTAACCAAAACTAATCTGCATTAATCTAATATAAGTCCTACGAATGGTGCCTTTTGAAATAACACAAATCATGGGGTTTTGAAAATAGGGCTACGGTGTTTTTATGAAAAGATACGTCGTTTTTGAAATGTCCGTAGATTCCCTTGAGCTGTCTTTAAAAATGCCCACGATTCGTTAGTTTTTAAAATAGGTAAGAAGTCTAATCTACTCTAACAACTACACTAAACTATACGGCCGAACTAACAAGCTGAGCTACAGGTAAGGAAACCGCCTAACATCTGAGTCGATATATATATATATAAGTCGGTGATCCCGCCTCAATAGTATCGCGTACGATACAGTATATCATCTGACATCCTCGAGTCATGAGCGCGGATCTATCATCAATATAGGCTCGTACGGTAAATCGTCGTACGGCATCCCAAAAGCTGGGTACGGTTCAATACCACACTATCTCATCACATTTCAGATATCACTTATCATATCATATAATCTGGGGTACTGATCTAAGTCTAGTACAACTGATATCATCTACAAAGTATGAATGTGGGGGTAAACACACATCCCGAACCCGCAAGAATCACATTTCGTATCCCAAATACGAATCATATCAAATCACCGATCTCGCGGCACAAAGCCCACATCATCGACTCAACTCCAAAGTCATCCCATATCATCAAACACCGTGCAAGTATAAGAAACATACAAGTGTATGCGTGTGGGTGCAAATCTATCCTATGGTTCGCAACTAGGAACTACGCTAGTTATTTCTACCCCTAACTAACCATAACACACTAACTATCACACATACAAATATACTACATAGTACTAATTACGGACTGCGGGGGTGCTATACGCCATCCACCCGACTTCTCCCCGTAGATATAAATCTACTCACCTGGTCCTCGCTAGCCGGTGCCGACGTTGCCACGCGCTTGCTTGTCGTCTCGAAGTCCATATGGGGGTACCTACATATCATAATGCACCATATCCCATTAAAATCCGACTCATGATCAAAACGACGCACGAATCCAACATAGGTCAAAACCTATGGTTGCTTTCACAAATCGACCCAAAAACCCTCAACGTCGGCGTACAAACGCCAGACCATCGAGAAAAACCCAAATACACTCATTTGCACATTCACGAACACTAATTTTAATATAAAATAGGTTAAAACTCACGAAAACCCCAAATTCACTCTAAAAGCCGTTTTTCCGAAAAACTAGCAAGCAAAATTACCCGTTTTAGTACAAAACTCGATGTTTAAATGAATGTAGCGGCCAATATATTTATTAAATATCTTAAATAAGTCAATAAAACCATTTCCATAATTTAATCACATAAATTTGCATAATTTCCAAAATCCTAGTTTGCAAAAATATCAATTTTATCACTTTTTAATGTAAAATTCATAATTTTACAATTAAACTTGGTTTTGCATATTTTAAATGGTTAAACCACTCAATATAATTTGTAAGATATGATGAAATCCTAACCATATTTTAATTCTCGATTTAACACAATATTTACAAAAACTAGTTTGCAAATTTAACCAATTTCGACCATTTTATAGCAAAATGCACATACAACAAACTAGTTTGGATTTGCATGATTTAAAGCATTAAACTACATTTTATAATGTTAATAAAGCCATCCAAACCTTAATCACATTTTTAATCCCAATTATATAACCAATTTCAAAAGCCTAGTTAGCAAATTAGCATAATTAACACAATTTCCTTAAACTAACCATTAACAACTAACTACTAATCTTGTTCCACAATTTTAGTGGCCACAATATTCACCAAATAACTTAATTAGGTCACAAAAATATTAAGTAGATTTTTCACTCAAATATATTCAAAATTCCTAAAAACCTAGTTTGCACAATCATGCAATCTTAACAATTTTTCATGTAACAATTTGCAATCTAACTACTAGTTTACATTCTTCAAATCCTAAGATGGTAAGCTACCCATTACAACCATAATCTATAGATCAAAATGCTAACTTTAAATCAAAACCTTTCTTGATTTCCAAGCTTGCAATCAAAACTTAATTAAACACTTAATTAAAACTTAGACTAAAACAAGTATCATTTAGAAAAGGGGTTATACCTTAAACTAGTTTGAAATGAGATCCACACTTGCCAAAACATAGCCCCCAAAATGCCATCTTACTCCAAGGATTCAAGCTAGCATGGGCATAGAAATAATGGGTCAAGGTTGGATTTGAGATTAGTGATGTTTTTATGTGGATTTTGAAGAAATTTTGTGGATTTTAGAGGTGAAGAATGTGAGGATTTGGAGAGGGGAGGGCTGTGAAATTTCTGGCCGAAAATTGAGGAGGGTGAGGTGAGTGGGAGAGTGAGAGAGAGAGAGTGTTGGTGTCAAAGTCAAAGAAAAGTTAAGCCCATTCTTATACATTCTTTTCCTTTTCTTTTCTTTGTTTGTTTTGACCTTTAAGTGGGGGGGGATGAGTGGGGGGGGCTGCTGAATTCAGCAAGGGGTAGAGGAAATGGGTGTGTGTGGGTGTGGGTACGGGTGTGGGGTGATGAAAAATGATAAATACAGTACCCCAAACATCCATTTACGCTAAAAAAAAAAGCCTTTTTTCTTCAATAATTTCTAAACCGTTTTGGCAAATGATTTCGTTCCAAAAACCACATGATAAATTTTTATTTAATGTTTTATGATGTACAAAATTTGTTTCAACTCATTCCAATTTGTAATTTTCCCTAATTAAATGTATTAGTGACGGCTTAAAATAATAATAAAATAATATTTTTTTCAGAAAATTTGAAATTTCACCAGCGGCTCAATAAACACCAAATAATAGCAATTACATAGCTAGAATATGTATATTTAATTTTTATAATAAGATATTTGTATTTTGACTTTTTACCGAAAACACCCTTATCTTACCGATTTTTTTCGAAATTTCACCGAAACGATTTTCAAAACGTTACAGTTAAGCTTTTCCAAATCACAAATTAACACTTCAATTAAACATTAAACATTTAAATAAAGCTTTAACCTTAACTTGAATATTCTAAAACCATTTCTAGAATTTAAACATGAAATTAAAAGCTTAAATTAACATATAATTAAGCTAGCATAAAGATTTAAACTTAACAATTAAGAATTAGGGTTAGGATTTTATACCTTCCAAGAACACAACTTGAAACAAGAACAATCCATACTTTTGCCTCCAAAATCCTCACTAGAATGAAAATCTAAGAAAGTTTTGTGAAGAAGAATGAAGGTTTTGGATTATAATTGAATTTCTATGAATTTATTTAGATTTTTCATGATTTATTTGAAGTAAAATGAGTTGAAATGGAGTGGAAATCATGAGGGGCAGCCAAGGAAAGAAGAGGGGCCGACCAAAATGGAGGGAGGTGGAATTTGTGGAAATTGTGGAGAAGTTTCTAGCAAAAAAATCATTTAATACACATTTAATGCAAAATGCCACCTTTTATTCATTTTCTTTTCTTTTTTAATTTAAAACCTTTTGCACTAAAAGAATATCTAGATATTTAAAAAGAAGGTTCTAAAATATTCTAGTGACAAAAATAATTTATTCACAAGAGAAAAAAATTTCCCGATTTACGTGCACAAAATACCGCTTAAAATAATATTTTATTTGGGAAAATTTTTATCTGAACCAAAACCTGCCAAATACCCCTAAAGTTCACGCACAAGCTTTATTTTAGCTAAAAAATGTGCCGGTAAGTTTCTACGGAAGTTTGATCGAAATCGGGTTAAAACGGAAAATACCGACTATTTTGCCCTAAAACGGAAAAATTCGCAAAACGATTTCTGAAACGTTACACAGTAGGTGATGATCACATCAAGCACCCACAAACCGTCAGCGGTACTAGCTGGACGTAACGGCTATCCGGGTATTCAGAAGATCAGCAAGCAAGCCCGCTCCAACTCCTGTAAAAGCCTGCCGGTAACACTTCCCGTACAGTCCGGTCTCCTCGTCTGATATGTCGCATATCAAGTCTAACGGTGGTAAACGTCAGACCCCAATAACCGATAAGTCATGCCGATGTGAGGCTCATAACGGGTCGAGAAACTACTGGTAACACTTACCAGTAAATCTCTTAATCAGCCCTGGCCAGGGACTTCCCTGTTACGGCCAATCGAGCACAGCGCAACATCAACCCCCAATACCGGGAGAGACGAAACCCCTCCTATCGCTCATTGCCTCCATGTGACTCGGGACTGTACCCAAAAACCACCATTTTGCACGCCCTCATAGACGTGGTAAGGTGGAAATCAAAGCACAGTGGGAATCACACAAGACTCTATGACGATCTCGGGTCTACAGACTAACCTGCACAAGTGTCACCAGAGAACTGCCATCTGACGTGAGGTATTATACCATCTGGGAGTTCTCGGCGAGTTCGTCCAGTGTACCCAGTCTCCACTGAGCACCCGTATACCATCTTTGCTGTCAAACACCAATGGATATGGGATCATCCATTGCCCATCTCATGGGTCGAGAAGCGTATACGCTGTAGGGTTCCTAGGCACGCTAATGAAGTCTCATAAGGCATCAACCATGCCAATTTCAAATTTTACGGTGCCGAGAAACCCTAGACTAGATCGTTGACTAGAAATTTAGGCGATATACGAATCTAGTTAACAACTTAACTAAAGATAAGAAGCTACAACCTTTGTAGATCCGGATATCCACTTCCTTGGCTCCACGTAGGCGTTCTCTCGCTGTCCATCTCGAATCCCGGACTCAATCATCGGCTTGATCGGAGAAATGGGCGGACTAGGTCGACGGCTTCGTGCCGAAGATGATCTACGTCGAGGCATCACAAGTTCAAGCTCCGACTTCACAAATTTGTGAAACTTGTGAAGAAAACACCCAAAACAACTTGGCAATAGGTAGAGGGTGAAGAAATAGGAGGTGGGTTCACTTTAGAATTGGATTTCTCACTTTAGAACTCAAGTTGCCATTGATGGCATCAAGCTTTCTTGAAGAAGAAGATGATGATGAAGAAAGAATATGATAAGTTTCTTATTTAAAAATGAAACTAATATGAATACTTATCATATACTAACCATGGTCAAGTGTAGAGATTAAACTAAGGTTAGTTGGAATGGTTAGGGTTAAGGATGGGATAAGAATGGTGGACTTATTCAAAGCTTCAAGAAGCTTCAACATAGAAACAAAATAAGCCACCATTCTTAATAATATCCAAAATGAATAAATAAATAAATAACTAAGTAAATAATCAAAACCCTAACCATTATACATATAACCATGGATTAATCTTTACACAAACCCAAGTGAGCAAGTATCATCAAACATGATACAAACAAGTGCACAAAAAATATATCACATATACAATGTGCATCAAGTGAGAAAATCCTTTTAAAATGAACCAATACTAGTTAATGCAAAGTAATATATCAAATATATATAATTATACATTAAATCATTAAATCAACACTTGATTTAACGATCCGGTCATATCGCATATAACCGACTAGTATCCTATGTATCGGCTTATCGAATCAATCCTTGATTCGATATCTAGGTTATATCGCATATAACCAATCGATACATTCATCGCGAGAATAGAATACGGTATCACATACACGCATTATTCTCGGTCCTGCACATATCTCATATGCGCTCCTATTTCGTTTCGCTTGAGCCAGGAAACCTCTGTGTAGGACTCTAAAGACTCGTCAATGCGCCGGTAGCAGATGATGATCATATCAAGCACCCACAAGCCGCAAGCGGTCTGCTAAACGTAATGACCATCCGGGTATTGAGCGATCAGAAGATCGACGAGCTAGCCCGCTCACACTCCTGTGAATCCAACCAGTAACACTTACCGTACAGTCCGGTCTGTTCGTCTGATATGTCGCATATCAAGTCTAGGGGTGGTATACGTCAAACCCCAATAACCGATAAGTCATGCCGATGTGAGGCTCATAACGGGTCGAGAAACTACTGGTAACACTTACCAGCAAATCTCAGATCAGCCCTGGCCAGGGACTTCCCTGTTACGGCCAATCGAGCACAGCGCAACATCAACCCCCAATACCGGGAGAGACGAAACCCCTCCTATCGCTCATTGCCTCCATGTGACTCGGGACTGTACCCAAAGACCACCGTTTTGCACGCCCTCATGGACGTGGTAAGGTGGAGATCAAAGCACAGTGGGAATCACACAAGACTCTATGACGATCTCGGGTCTACAGACTAACCTGTACAAGTGTCACCTGAGTGTTAGTTGTATGTATGCCCTAGAGGCCAGTATTGTACAGATGATGTATATTATATTGGATGCTTGGACATATATAGAGATGACTTTCTTGCTCGATATGATAGTCTGCTATCTGGTTACTCTTTATCTTAACATGTACACTAGTCTCTTTAAACTGTCTTATAGTTACATGTTGGTAAAGCCCTTAGGATGTGTACTTGACTACCTGGACTATGATGCAGATCATACTAGTGGGGACATGGTAGTCTATAAGTACATCCTTCATGGTCCCTAGTCGTGGGTGTATCGAGACGGGGCATCGATATACCAGTGTAGACTAGCGTATACGCTTCTCGACCCATGAGATGGGTGATGGATGATCCCATATCCATTGGTGTTTGACATCAGAGATGGTGTACGGGTGCTCAGTGGAGACTGGGTACACTGGACGGACTCGCCGAGAACTCCCAGATGGTATTATACCTCACGTCAGATAGCAGTTCTCAGGTGACACTTGTACAGGTTAGTCTGTAGACCCGAGATCGTCATAGAGTCTTGTGTGATTCCCACTGTGCTTTGATCTCCACCTTACCACGTCCATGAGGGCGTGCAAAACGGTGGTTTTTGGGTACAGTCCCGAGTCACATGGAGGCAATGAGCGATAGGAGGGGTTTCGTCTCTCCCGGTATTGGGAGTTGATGTTGCGCTGTGCTCGATTGGCCGTAACAGGGAAGTCCCTGGCCAAGGCCGATCAGAGATTTGCTGGTAAGTGTTACCAGTAGTTTCTCGACCCGTTATGAGCCTCACATCGGCACGACTTATCGGTTATTGGGGTCTGACGTTTACCACCCCTAGACTTGATATGCGACGTATCAGACGAACAGACCGGACTGTACGGTAAGTGTTACTGGTTGGATTCACAGGAGTGTGAGCGGGCTAGCTCGTCGATCTTCTGATCGCTCACCCCGGATGGCCATTACGTTTAGCAGACCGCTTGCGGCTTGTGGGTGCTTGATATGATCATCATCTGCTACCGGCGTATTGACGAGTCTTTAGAGTCCTACACAGAGGTTTCCTGGCTCAAGCGAAACGAAATGGGAGCGCATATGAGATATGTGCGGGAGCGAGAATAATGCGTGTATGTGATACCGCATTTCATTCTCGCGATAAATGTTTCGATTGGTTATATTCGATATGACCTAGTTATCGGATCATTGATTCGATAAATCGATACATTGAATACTAGTCGGTTATGTGCGACATGACCGGATCATTGAATCAAATGTTGATTTAATGATTTAATGTATAATTATATATTTGATATATTACTTTGCATCAACTAGTATTGGTTCACTTTATACGGATTTTCTCACTTGATGTGCAAGTTGTATATGTGATATACTTTTGTGCACATATATGTATCATGTTTGATGATACTTGATCATTTTGTTAAGTGTAAAAATTAAACCATGGTTAAGTAGATAATTAGGGTTTTGATTTATTCTCTCATTTATTTATCCATTCTTTATTTATATAAATGGATAAATGAAAACATAATGGTTTCTTTTTATCATGAAGCTTGTTGAAGCTTCATGAAGCTTTGACTAAAGAAACCATTTTGTCTTCTAGCTTAACCCTAACCCTTCTCATTGACCCTGGTCTTTTCTCTACACTTAACCTTGGTTAAGATATGATAAGTATTGATTTATTTTTCATTTTATATCAACACTTATCATATTCTTTCTTCTTCATCATCTTCTTCTTCAAGAAAAGCTTGATGCCATCAATGGCAACTTGAGCAAAAGTGAGTGAAATCCAATTCTTTAGTGAACCCACCTCCTATTTGTTGGAGATAGTGCCCTCAGAGTCAATTATTGGATCACAGGCACGTGATTGCAATGATTGAGGGAGGACCTATCCCGGTAGGACAGTCTTACTCGAGATGATAGTATGCTATCTGGTTTACCTTTATCATCGTGTACTGCTTCAGGTGACCTTACAGATCACTATTACACGCTGATAGAGCCCCTAGGATTCTTGCTTGACTGCCAGCAGTATGAGGGCGATCATATAAGTGAGAGCTGGAGTCTATAAGCACATCCTTAAAAGGTCCCTAGTCGTGGGAGTTTCGAGACAGGGCATCGATTCTCCAGAGTAGACTAGTGTATACAGTCAAGACCCCGACGAGGGGCGGTGGCCGGTCTCACAAGCCACTGGTGTCAGTTGGTTCACCTAAGATGTATACAGGTGCTCATTGGGTTATGAGTACACCGGACAGGACTCGCTGGGAACATGCTAGTTGGTCTTATACCTGACGTCAGATAGCAGTTCCCTGGTGACATGTGTACAGGTTAGTTCATCGACCTGGGGATCGTCATTTGTCTCGTGTGAGTTCCCACTGTACTTTGATTACTACCCTACCATGGCTCAAAGGAGTCGTGCAAACAGGTTTTAGTTGGGTACAGTCCCGAGCCACATGGAGGCAGTGAGCGGATCTTCAGAGGTTCGTCTCTCCCGGTATTGGGGGTGAGGTCGCGCTGTGTCTAGGAGAGCCATTACGCAAAGCCCTCGGCCGAGGCAGGAGATTTACTGGTAGGTATTCCAGTAGTATCTCAGGGCGTTCTGGGCTACACTCCGACACGACTTGTACCGCTTTTGGGGGTCTGACTTTTACCAACCCCCTAGGCCCGCCATGCGATGCTCATAGACGAACGGACCGGACTGTACGGATATTGTCACTGACAGGCTCAGTAGGGTGTCAGGATGAGTTTGCTCATCGACGTCCCTTTTGGTCAATAGCTGGTGGCCCGTTACGTATTGGCTTATACCTCTGACGTGCTAGTGGTTAAATCCACAGCCATAGTATTGACGAGTCTTTAGAGTCCACCACACTTTCAGTTACTCAAGCTTTCGGGCGAAACGCTGTAGAGGCCGTATGGAGATATGGCAGGGTCCGATCAGATACGTGCGGTATTGCACGGATCTGGATCGGACGGTTTGTACTAGTGGCCGTATGGTTATATGGCAGGGTTCGATCTGATACGTGCGGTATTGCACGGATCAAGATCGGACGGATAATACTAGCCGGCTTTGGTTTAAGCCGGATCCTAGTTTAGTACAGTGTAGATTTTGTCTTATTGCATTTGTATCCGGTCGGAATACAGATGCGGGTGTGTATGCACAGTATTGGGGTTTTCCTGTAATTTATTACGGGACCGGTTTTCTGGAGTTGCCAGTTTGCATTCCGTTCCGGCCGGTTTTCCTTTGTTCTTTCCCGGCCGGACTTTTCCGATGGAAGGGGTTATTTGCAAGTTTGCAAATAACATTTGTGGAGGGGGTATCTTGCTTTTTGGTGTCATCATGATAGTTTTTCATGATGAGATTCTTTTTCCTTCTTATCACTTGCTTTATGGTGATTAGAGTGGATTTGATATTGATTTGAGATGGTTATCATTTCTTTAGGGTTGTGGTCACCCCCTTGCTTTTTCTACACTCACCTTCCTTCTTGTTATGTTTTGATATTCATTCCTCCACCATTCTCACTTCAAGAGAGGGGTTCACTTGAGAGAAAAGAATGAGAGAGTTCATTTTGTTATGTGAGGAATTCTTCATCTCATCTTCTTCTTGCTAGAAAATTGAAAGCACCAATTTTCTTTACCTCTTCCTCCATCGATCAATGGCAACTACATAAACTCCAAGAGACAAAGTTTCTACACTACATTCTATAGCATATCTTGGGCATGTCGACTTGCCGGCTTCATGCCCGAGTTGCCTCGGTATTGAGGCGGGAGCCCGTAAAAGACGCAGACGATGTGGTGCCCTTCCGGCAAGGAGGCGACAATCGGAGTTTCCGCGGGAGATCGGGACAACGACGAGAAGACCGGAGGACTCGGATCACTCGGTATACTTCTCTTCCCATCTCTTGTTTGCTAATATAGGTTAATGGTTAACGATCCGGGTTTTATTGTCCGCGGTAGCGCCAGTTTCCAAGTAAGGAAAAATTTTGATTCCGCATTTTGGCCTCGGTAAGACGGCCGGGGCGCTGCCGTGGCGTAACATGGTATCAGAGCCACGCCATTAACCTTGTCTAGCTTGTTCTAATGTGTTTTACTTATCCGATCGACCAAAATTCCAAAAACCGCGTTTTTGCATGCATCAGTTTTCTGTCGATTTTTTCCGGGCTCGAAAAATTTTTCAGGTGATTGCAGAATGATGTACAGAGAATCCTAAGAACACTGCAAAAATTTGGAAGCTTGATCATTCCGTACGACCGCGGAAACGCGTCAATTACCCCTCATTTGCCGCGGTTCCGCCGCAGTATGTTTGCTTCATTTGGCCAACTTTTTACAGTTGGCTTTTGGGCTTAAGATAGGGGTTTTGGAATATTAAAATTAGGCCCAGAATTTCTGTGAGTGCTACAGTATTACTTGGGGGCCCACTTGTTAATTTTTGATCGATTGGATATTTTAAACACATTGTTTCACAGTATTTACATTATATCTGCGACCGTGAATATCACTTGATCGGTAAATCCCGTCTAACTGCTATAGCCCGGTTAGACGGATTTGCGAACGTGACTTTTCACGTTGATGTTCTGTGTTTATGCTGTGATGTTGCGGATCGGTCGTGGGGGATAGCCTGGATGCAATGTTAGTACAGTTTTGTTTTATATGTACATTTGATATTGCGGGACGAGCGTCCGACATGTGGACTGCCGTCACTGCCTGTTTGTATTATTCTTTTGGGGCACGACCTGGTTGCGGTCGATGTACCCGGTGTATGTATATTTTACTTTCTGTACTAGGATTGTCCCGCGGTGGGGTGCACGGATAGCCGGGTTCTGGAGGGCAACAAGCCCGCATCTCATGGTATTGGGACGGAGGGGGCTTCACTCCAGGATTGGCGGGCTATTCGCCGCACTCGTAGGGGGTACAGGTTGACCCAGGAGGGGTGCCCGAGTTACCGGATTCCGTGAAGTGCTGGGTGGTCCATTCACATTGCTGAAGGGGGCTGCCTCGCTTCAGGTTTTGGCGGGTGACTTACCGCGCCCGTAGGGGTCTAGGTTTTCATTGCACAGGCTATCCACACGACCAGGGGAACGTCGGGTTTCAGCAGCGGCTCTGTGAAACCCGGGGCTTCCAGATATCTGTATTGTTCTGTGATGCTGCATATTTCTGTGATGTTGCATTTTATCACGCCTTGAGCGAAATATAATATATTGGTATATATATTAGTAGATGTTGTATATGTTTTACATCCAAGCTAGTCCAGTCCCCGCTCTGTCGTTAGTTAGCTAACCTAACGGGTAATGACGGGACCCAGTGGCGAATGCGGATGGCATATACGTACATCAGTATATTTTCGTTCTTTGTGTTGTGATCATTTGATGGGACTGCATTGATTCGGATCAATGCAAGCTAAACAAACCTATTCTGATGTTGTTGGAACATTTTTCAAAA
Source organism: Agapanthus africanus (assembly GCA_030015575.1). Lineage (NCBI taxonomy): Eukaryota > Viridiplantae > Streptophyta > Magnoliopsida > Asparagales > Amaryllidaceae > Agapanthus > Agapanthus africanus. Next base: position 523,867,799 of record CM057337.1, read on the forward strand.
AGCTGTTATTGCAAGGACGTTCACTTTTGTTTTGCATCGTGGTATTCATTTGGAATATCCTGCTCCTCAGTCGACGAGGCAAGGGCCGAGATCCCTTCACCGGGAGTGACCCCTTGGACAGAAGTTTGCGTCAGGGCATTAACTTCACTATAGCCGATTACTTTTGCTTTGCATCGTGGTATTCAGTTGGAATATCCTGCACCTCATTCTACGGGGAAAGAGCCGAGATCCCTTCACCGGGAGTGACCTCTTTAGCAAAGGTTTTCGTCACTATATTTTTATAAAAGGCTATGCAGTTCCTTCGACGATATCAAGTTCATTACGTTAAAGGTTTTTCGCCAAAAACCAGCCGTAGCCCTCCGTCATTTCCTACAGGTATTATTTGGTATTCGTGCTGCGTTTGTTGACCTAGTCAAGACGTAGTGTTCGGTAGCTAAGTGGTACTTGTTTGTTGCATAAGTGGGATTGGTTAAGACAGTCGTGCGGCCTTGTTGACCTAGTCAAGGGCACGTACGGGTGGGTTTAATGCAATCCAGAATAATGACGGGTTGAACTTGACTGGCGGTTTATGGTTTGTTGACCTAGTCAAGGTCATAAACCGCTTGGGGTAAAAATCACATCGGGAGTTTCAAAAGAACTGAAACTTGCCAGACATGCGCATACCTTCTGGTGTGTGGTGACGTGAGTGGATTCCGTCACGTTATCATGCGATGATAGTTGGATCCCGATTCCCACTGATGAGTTGGTTTACTCCTCGGGTGATCCCGACTAATTCTTCTTTCAGGTTTGGAGGAGAATTTGAGGTTACAGTGGGAGGTTTCCAGATTAGACAAAGTGATAACCATTCTGATCTAGGTTAGAGTGCACGCTGAGTGTTTTCTTTTCTCTCTCTCTTTGGCAGCAACCATTGACCCGACCCTGGACTATGACTCAGTGACCAAGTTGACCGAACCTTCTTAACACTGGCTTTTGGATTGTCAGAGTTGCAGACCTCGTTGCCACTCCTACTTTTACCCTTTTCTCCAGGACACCCCGTATTACTACGAACGTCCACTTCCATTGGACAAAACCATCGTATGGTTAGATACGAACTCGAAGGACTTCGAGGATGGTTTCTGGTTCTGGAGAAAACGAATAGGATTATTCAGTTGTCTTTTCTTTTCACCTTCTCTCATTGCGAGTACTCCTTGGTTTAGGAGATAGTACACCTATTATGCAAATTGGATAGTCTTCTTCCAAACCTTAGGCTGGTGCCGAACGGTGGGGAATGAAGAAAACCAATTAGCATAACGATGGTGTGCAGAAGGTATTAAGTTAAGACAAAGAAAGGGATTAGTAAGAGGGCAAAGTAAATTGCGACTGCTATTCACGACCAAACCGAGTATATCTTCGCCAAACCTAAATCACCTTTGTATTTCTCCAGGACACTCCGTATCACTACGAAGATCCACAGTTTATTTGGATACTCCATCGTATGGTTATATACGAACTCGAAAGGAACTTGTTCCAGTTCGGGGATGGATTCTGGTCCAGGAGAAATAGGAATAAGGTTTATTCGGTTGTCTTTTATCTTCACCTTCTCTCGCATTGCGAGTGCTCCTAGGATTAGGACAGTACACCCATTATGCTTTTTGGATAGTCTTCTTCCAAACCATAGGCTGGTGCCGAACGGTAGGGAAGGAAGAAAACCATTTGGCCTAAAGGGGTGTGCAGACGGTAATGACTAAAGACATATAAAGGGATTTGGACAGATGGCAAAGAGATATACGGTTACAGTTGTGAATCTGGATAATGGTAGAGGCATTACTAGGAATACCAGGATACCCCATCGAAACGTTTCAATGTTTCAGTTTCACTGTGTACTGTTAAAAGAAAACTGATTTCCCGATTTGACACTTGCTCCAGGGTATGTATTTACCAGGTTGGATTCTCACATCTGTATGGTTTTTACAGATGATGAGTGGGAGCAAGTTATTGGGAATTAGGTGACCATCCTCATTATATCGGGATTCGTTGTAATTGGTGATATTTGAGGAAGCCACCTGGGTTGTTTGCCGGTCGGCAAATATTTGGTTTTGAATATCCTCTGTTGTGCACCAATTTCAAATTGATATATCTGTACGTCTATTTTCATAGAGTGAGATATACCTTTTGATATTATGTCGATGACAGTTACCTATATCAGTGGATGGTCAGGTAAGGAGCATTAAACAGCGGTGTAATTCTTCTTAACCATAAGTACAGTTTTCAACCTACGACACACAGTGAAAGAGTTGTTAGACTCAGCGGACTTATACAGAGTATTGTATGTTGTCCAGTGTCCATTAGGACAGAGGGGTTGGTCCTCATACTATATTCTGTTTACTTTTAACTTCTCTAGTTCTTAGACATGTGTTTCGTAGAAACACAGGGTCTAAGTTTTGAGGAGTTATAGGTATTTGAATAGAGTAGAGAACCAGGTATAGCAAGTATCGGGATTCTTCAAAGTGATCGAAGATGTAGATACTTGTGTATGGTATTCGGTTGATAGTAAAGATAAAGAGAACTTGCTTCTCTTTCAGGTTACTCATAATTGGAAGCATTCCTAAGTTGGGTAACGCTGATCGGCCTCCTTCCATTTAGTTGACATGCACTGGAGACAGCTGCATGATTTGAATCTGGTTCAATTAAATCAGTACCTCTGTTTCTATATTGGATATAGAACAGTTCATATCTTGACATTGTTAAGGTACGGGGAGTTGTCCGGCTTGTGCTTAAAACCAGACACTGGACAACTCAAGGCACGTTTCTGTAATGGCTGTTTGTGGGTTGACCCAGGCTATGACGAGGGTTGACTTTCTACCATCTGGAAGATCAATAGTGATATTGTTCTTGACTCGCCACATTTTAAAAAGAAATGGTTATTTTTTCAGAAAACAGTAGTGGGAGTATGGTAGAACTGGAAGCGATTCCAGAACCGCAAACGATTACTGAAGATTTGATAAGGAACCTAAAGATTCAATCTGATTTGACATTCCATTGGCCATTCCGCAGATAAGGTGGGTAACTTCAGGCACCCGAGAGGTACTCCGGTAGCCTCAAGGACGGTGACAGGGAAGTTCTTGTTTACCCACACTTGCCATTGTTGTTGTTCCAGGCTGCGAGACCCGGCAGGAGGATGAGTATAGCGTCGTTCTAAACTAGCTTTAGAAGTGCACATCTATATGACTCTGCCAGAGGGTTGTCGTAGTCAGTGGGAGCAGCGGAAGCATTGGTGGACATCAGGCTTATGTCTATAGACTAAAGCAGATATAGCGGAGATAGATCATCTATTTCTGATGTGACAGTCATAGGTTTGACGTTATCAGAATAGGGGATGGACTTGTTAAGAAGGTAGTAGGGTGTGATGTCCTGGTTTTGGATGACATACACAGAGTAGGAAAGGAAACTCCTATACTACGATCGGTTATACCTTGGTTGACACACACTGGTTTCTCCACACAGGACTTGGATATTATATCAGACATTCTGGTTACTAGATCTATGGTTTTAGATCTAGATTTGGGTGTTTTCCTAATCTGGGTACCTTGACAGCATTCTATGAGTATTTAGAATGGACGACTCCTGGCACGGTAGTACACCTGCAGGTAATGGAGTCACCCTCTCTAAAGGTGTCTTACAGACTAAAGGGGAGAGGGATACGCATGATTGACAGATCACTTGCTTAGGCAATTGAGTCAATCATGAGATGTCAAGTACCACACCAGATGTTGTTCTTGCAGTAGCTGCAATAAGCTGATATTAATCCAATCCTGGAGAAACAGTCGGAAGCAGTTTTAGAACATAAGTTGATGTTCTAGGGATGTGATAACGACAGCCTCTTTTAGGAGACGGTTGTCATTCCAGGCTTCCAAGGTGACATAGATGGCAGAGTGGCTGTCAGAGTTATATTTTCTCCTTCTGACGAGGGGCAGTATCTTGGACAGGTGATCCAAGGCAATACTGAGGGAGGCATGGCGCTGGGTACTGATTAAGTTCAGTTATCGATACAGTCTAAGAAGTTTGGATTTGGAGTTCATTTATGAGCTAGGTCCCATCAGATATCCAGACATACTCTAAGACAGGTATTGCTCATTTCGGGAGATGGCTTTCTCTGCGAACTTGAGATATAGAGAGACATAGAAAGAAACATCACAGCGGATCCACTCACTGAGGCTATTCCTCGAACGCAATAGTTTCGCAAACGAGCTTTGTGAGACTGATTAGTAGAGGAGTTGGGTCTTCGGTATCACACGGGCTGTGAGTATGCGACATCGCAATAATTAGCCTTGAGTGCAAGTGGGAGATTGTTGGAGATAGTGCCCTCAGAGTCAATTATTGGATCACAGGCACGTGATTGCAATGATTGAGGGAGGACCTATCCCGGTAGGACAGTCTTACTCGAGATGATAGTATGCTATCTGGTTTACCTTTATCATCGTGTACTGCTTCAGGTGACCTTACAGATCGCTATTACACGCTGATAGAGCCCTTAGGATTCTTGCTTGACTGCCAGCAGTATGAGGGCGATCATATAAGTGAGAGCTGGAGTCTATAAGCACATCCTTAAAAGGTCCCTAGTCGTGGGAGTTTCGAGACAGGGCATCGATTCTCCAGAGTAGACTAGTGTATACAGTCGAGACCCCGACGAGGGGTGGTGGACGGTCTCACAAGCCACTGGTGTCAGTTGGTTCACCTAAGATGTATACAGGTGCTCATTGGGTTATGAGTATACCGGACAAGACTCGCCGGGAACATGCTAGTTGGTCTTATACCTGACGTCAGATAGCAGTTCCCTGGTGACATGTGTACAGGTTAGTTCATCGACCTGGGGATCGTCATTTGTCTCGTGTGAGTTCCCACTGTACTTTGATTACTACCCTACCACGGCTCAAAGGAGTCGTGCAAACAGGTTTTAGTTGGGTACAGTCCCGAGCCACATGGAGGCAGTGAGCGGATCTTCAGAGGTTCGTCTCTCCCGGTATTGGGGGTGAGGTCGCGCTGTGTCTAGGAAAGCCATTACGCAAAGCCCTCGGCCGAGGCAGGAGATTTACTGGTAGGTATTCCAGTAGTATCTCAGGGCGTTCTGGACTACACTCCGACACGACTTGTACCGCTTTTGGGGGTCTGACTTTTACCAACCCCCTAGGCCCGCCATGCGATGCTCATAGACGAATGGACCGGACTGTACGGATATTGTCACTGACAGGCTCAGTAGGGTGTCAGGATGAGTTCGCTCATCGACGTCCCTTTTGGTCAATAGCTGGTGGCCCGTTACGTATTGGCTTATACCTCTGACGTGCTAGTGGTTAAATCCACAGCCATAGTATTGACGAGTCTTTAGAGTCCACCACACTTTTAGTTACTCAAGCTTTCGGGCGAAACGCTGTAGAGGCCGTATGGAGATATGGAAGGGTCCGATCAGATACGTGCGGTATTGCACGGATCAGGATCGGACGGTTTGTACTAGTGGCCGTATGGTTATATGGCAGGGTTCGATCTGATACGTGCGGTATTGCACGGATCAAGATCGGACGGATAATACTAGCCGGCTTTGGTTTAAGCCGGATCCTAGTTTAGTACAGTGTAGATTTTGTCTTATTGCATTTGTATCCGGTCGGAATACAGATGCGGGTGTGTATGCACAGTATTGGGGTTTTCCTGTAATTTATTACGGGACCAGTTTTCTGGAGTTGCCAGTTTGCATTCCGTTCCGGCCGGTTTTCCTTTGTTCTTTCCCGGCCGGACTTTTCCGATGGAAGGGGTTATTTGCAAGTTTGCAAATAACATTTGTGGAGGGGGTATCTTGCTTTTTGGTGTCATCATGATAGTTTTTCATGATGAGATTCTTTTTCCTTCTTATCACTTGCTTTATGGTGATTAGAGTGGATTTGATATTGATTTGAGATGGTTATCATTTCTTTAGGGTTGTGGTCACCCCCTTGCTTTTACTACACTCACCTCCCTTCTTATTATGTTTTGATATTCATTCCTCCACCATTCTCACTTCAAGAGAGGGGTTCACTTGAGAGAAAAGAATGAGAGAGTTCATTTTGTTATGTGAGGAATTCTTCATCTCATCTTCTTCTTGCTAGAAAATTGAAAGCACCAATTTTCTTTACCTCTTCCTCCATCGATCAATGGCAACTACATAAACTCCAAGAGACAAAGTTTCTACACTACATTCTACAGCATATCTTGGGCATGTCGACTTGCCGGCTTCATGCCCGAGTTGCCTCGGTATTGAGGCGGGAGCCCGTAAAAGACGCAGACGATGTGGTGCCCTTCCGGCAAGGAGGCGACAACCGGAGTTTCCGCGGGAGATCGGGACAACGACGAGAAGACCGGAGGACTCGGATCACTCGGTATACTTCTCTTCCCATCTCTTGTTTGCTAGTATAGGTTAATGGTTAACGATCCGGGTTTTATTGTCCGCGGTAGCGCCAGTTTCCAAGTAAGGAAAAATTTTGATTCCGCATTTTGGCCTCGGTAAGACGGCCGGGGCGCTGCCGTGGCGTAACACTATTTCTTCACCCTCTACCTCTTGCCAAGTTGTTTTGGGTGTTTTCTTCACAAGTTTCACAACTTTGTGAAGTCGGAGCTTGAACTTGTGATGCCTCGACATAGATCGTCTTTGACACGAAGCCGGCGACCTATTCCGCTCGTTTTCCCGATGAAGCCGACGAATGAATCTAGGATTCGAAAAGGACAGCGAGAGGATGACTACGTGGAGCTAAGGAAGTGGATATCCGGATCTACAAAGGTTGTAGCATCTAACTTTTAGTTAAGTAGTTAACTAGTTTACCGTTTCGTCTAGAAATCTAGCCGACGATCCGTATTAGGGTTTCTCGGCACCCATAAAATTTTAAATTGGCATGTTCGATGCCTTGTGAGACCTCTATAGTGTGCCTAGGAACCCTACAGTGGTATCAGAGCTACTAGACATTGGATGTCGACCTATGGGGGTTCTCACTGTGTGACAGTGTGGCGAAGCATAGGCTCTTACCCCCAGGGTGTCCCGAGACCGGAAGGTGTTCCGGCGGGTTGTAGTCCTCGCGAGGGGGCATGCGTAAAAAGTAGCGGCTGAGGGACCCGTTGGTGCCACGGCGACCCCATTGGATGGGGTGGCTGCCTGACCTACAGTGGTATCAGAGCCTAGCTAGAGCCTTAGGCGAAGTCTAGATGCAATTTGAAGCCCGAACGAACCCGAAACCCTAAACCAAACATGCTCTCTGGACTTTTTCAAAAATCTGGAGTTTTTCGATATTAAAAATATGCAGAAAAATCAGCAGGAAATTCTAAGGTTTACTGTGAAATTCGTGAGTCTAATTCCACTAAGCCGGCGCGGATCCGCGGCATGAGCATGGCTCATGCGGCTGATCCGCGGCCGTACGGCCTCAATATTTAAAGAATTTTACACAGTAATTCTTAGTTTCCAGTGGTGATTTTCCTGGGTATTTTTAATAATTATTCAAGAGTTGAATTTTCTGGGATTGCTTTGGGGATTCGGTGTTTCGATCGGGGTATCAAATTTCGTCTTTGTGTATTTCCGGATAAGTTTTAGAATATGTTAAAAAGTTCGACCGAATATAAATACCCAACTTTTCCCCTGTCGGGAAATTTCCAAGTGTTGGATTTTTCCGTAGTTTAACGACGTTCTAAGTAGTGCAAGTAACGCGATGGACCCTCTAGAAGACAACAAACCTTAACTCGATTATGTGACCGTCTTGAACTGCCCTTTGAACCTTCGGGTTTGGGGCAGTACGGCGTGCCACATGTGAGGCGTTGGCTTGACCCTTCTACGGCTGGACCGTTGGTACTGAGGCACGAACTGAATGTTGCTAGACTTATTTCATGTGTTGGACTGTATCGGGAAAACTTGGGTATTCGACTGTTCGATCGGAAAGTTTAACATTTTCTGTTTATCTGGAATGTGATACAATAATTGGAATTCACAAACAGTTATGAGATAACTGGATGAATGTTATAAATCTAGCAGTTTAGTCCCATATGATATTGAAAAGAGTTTTCGATAATGAGACTAAAATGCGGGGTTTGTAACTGTTAGGCATGTGATGTCTAAAGAGGTTGCGGATTCCAACTGTTGTAGTTTTACACTTTCTTTTCTGTGACCGTAAGTGTAATATGTGATATCGCCGGTTTCGTTGCTATATGTCAACGACAATTGGGATGGACATATTTACTTACGTTGATGACATGTGATGTTATGTGTTGCTGGATATGTTATATTGGATTGTCGTGTTTGAATAGCCGGGGTTTTTTTTATGTGAGATGAGTGTTTTTCATTTTCATTCATGTAAAAACTTGTATGTAATATTCTTTTATTTGGGGCACTTCCAGGTAGCGGAAGTTGTCACCTTTTGTATATTATTTACTTTTCATCATTAGGATAGACCCAAGGAGGGGAGCACAAGTAACCGGGTTCTGGGGTCCAGTGGGAGACCAACTCGAGGAGTCGAGTCCGGGTCTCCTAACCCTAGAATTGGCAGGGTTGCTTGCCGCTCTCGTAGGGGGTCTAGGGGTGTGGGATTGGCTATTCATCACGACCGTGGAATCCGTGTTTTATACTGGCTCGTATTAAAAACACGGACGTCCTAGTATATCCAATATTTCATATGTTTCTTCTGCTGCGATATCTGTGATGTGATCATGTGATGTTCTGTGATAGATACAGTATATAGTATATATGATATATTATATAGACGTTACTTATGTTTTGCACCCGCACTAGCCCTGCCCTGCTCTGTCGTTAGTTACCTAACCTAACGGTGCATGAGGGGACATCGAGGCGAATGCGGATGGCATAAGTGTACGTCGTATTTATCTGTGATGTTTTAGGTATTTAAATGATGGGACTTCATTAATGTGATTAATGAAAGAAAAGAAACCTCAGATGTTGTAGAATCAAATTTTAAATAAAACAGGTAGCTACAGTTCTTGCTTTGCATAGCGGTATATATGATATACTCTGCACCTTATTCGATGAGGAAAGGACCGAGATCCCTTCACCGGGAGTGACTCCTTTAGCGATAACTGGCAGATGCTACACACTCGGTTTGACTTTTGATTGCTTCTATAGTTTCTGCTTTGCACAGTGATATATATGATATATCCTGCACCTCATTCGACGAGGAAAGGGCCGACGATCCCTTCACCGGGAGTGACCCCTTTAGCAAAACTAGAAAAGCCTCAAAATCACTCCATTTCAAAACTTCATTTGATTCTACAACGATATCAAGTTCATTACGCAATAGGTTTTCAGAAAAACCTATCGTAGCCCTCCGTCATTTCAGATAAGTACTAGTTAGTATTCGTGCTGCGGTTGTTTGGTATGCGTCAAGGCGTAGTGTACGGTAGCTAACTAGTGCTTATCTGCTAGCATACGATGTGATTGGATTAGGGTATTCGCACGGCGTTGTTTGGCATGCGTCAAGGGTCGTGCGGGTGGGTTTAATTCAATCAAGAAATGTACGGGTTGAACTTGACTAGCGGACTATGGGTTGTTTGGCATGCGTCAAGGTCATAGCATGCTAGGGGCAAAATATTATCGGGAATTTCAAGTGTTGAAATTTGCAATGAGATTGCATACCTTCTATGAGATAGTTGGATCCCGATACCCACTGCGAGTAAGAGTTACTCCTGGGAGAGTTTTACACATTACAATTAGCCGATCAAGTAGGTGTCTAGAAAGGTGTTAACGAGGTTACGCCTCTGGGAAAACGAGGTTTACATTAATTAGGTTCGTGCGAAAGCACGGGGGACCTCCCTCAAAGTACCGACACTGGCCTGGCTGAAAGATTGGCGAACTTGTAGTGTGTAATTAATCCCGGCTAGTCTTTCCTTTTAGGGTTTGAAGGAAGATTTGATAAAAAGCAGTGGGAGCCATCCTGATTAGATAAGATAATAACCAATCTGATCTTGCACAAGCTTACGCTAAAGTGTTTTCTTCTCTCTCTCTCCAGGTAGCGACCATTTCATGCCTTAATCAAGATAATAATATGGATGTATTGACCGAACCCGCATGTTATACTGTGCTGGTGAACGTTGGTTCCGTTCCTTCTTATAAGAGTTATACGAATGAACATGAAATAGGGGAATACCAGGATTCCCATGCCACCCGAATGAAGAAAGTACATGTTGATGCATTTTCTTCGGGTGTGTTCGTTACAGAGAACTGTTTCTCCATTTGCTCCACGTCCTGGGTATTAGATACCGGGTCAGGATCCCATATATGTAATCAGTTACATGGGCTTAGGAAAGGTAGAGAACTTGGAGAAGGTGATAAAGACATTAAAGTTGGAAATGGTGCAATTGTTGCAGCTAAGACTGTCGGGGAATATCACCTTGCATTACCGACTGGTAATACATTGGTTCTGAACGAATGCTATTACATGCCGAACCTGATATGTAACATTATATCGGTTTCTTTATTGAGTAAAGAGGGATATAATTTTGTATTACAGGATAATGTTATGAACATTTTCCGTAACCAAAAGTTGGTTGGATCAGGCACGTTGTGCAATGGCATTTATGTTCTAAACCAATCAACAGTTCTGAGCATAACAAACACATACAAGAGGAAGAGTTCTGAACTGAACGAATTCTTCTTGTGGCATTGTAGACTGGGTCACATCAATGCGACACGACTGGCTAAGTTGCATAAGGATGGATATTTAAATCCGTTTGAATTTTCATCCTATGACACTTGCCAGTCATGTCTCAAAGGCAAGATGACCAAAGCTCCGTTTACGGGACACGGAGAAAGAGTTACCGAACTCTTGGGACTGATACATAGTGATGTATGCGGTCCCATGTCTACACATGCCAGGGATGGTTCTTCATACTTCATTACATTCACTGACGATCTCTCTAGGTTCGGGTATGTGTTCCTGATGAAACACAAATCAGAAGCTTTTGAGAAATTTAGGGAATATAAACAAGAAGTTGAGAACCAAACCGGAAAAAGTATTAAAATCCTACGATCTGATCGAGGAGGGGAATACTTGAGCAATGAATTCCTGGACTTCCTAAAAGAGAATGGGATTCTCTCTTAGCTGACTCCTCCATATACACCACAGCACAACGGTGTATCTGAACGGAGAAACCGCACCCTATTAGATATGGTGCGCTCAATGATGAGTACAGCTGAGTTACCTATTTCCTTCTGGGGATATGCGCTTGAGACAGCCATGGACCTATTGAATAGAGTTCCTACCAAATCGGTGCCTACCACTCCATATGAGATATGGAAAGGGAAGAGACCACATCTTAATTATATTAAGATATGGGGTTGTCCAGCCTATGTCAAAAGACAAAATCCGGACAAACTCGAGGCATGATCTGTCTTATGTAAGTTTGTAGGATATCCCAAAAATTCACAAGGGTATATCTTCTACCACCCCGAGGAACAAAAGGTGTTTGTTTCTCGACATGCCACTTTCTTAGAAAAAAGTTTTCTTATGAAACAGATAAGTGGCATTGAGGTAGAACTGGAAGAGGTTCCAGCAACACAGACTACAACAGAAGATTTGGTTGAACCAGAGGATTCCGTAGTTCCCGATGAACCCCAGCCTCTCCGCCGATCTAGTAGGGTTTCTCGTCCACCTGAGAGATACTACGGTTTTCTCATTGATGGTGGAAGCGAGGATTGCATCATGGATGATGATGACCCACCTAACTTCGAGCAGGCCATCACGAGTAGGGACTCAGTGAAATGGCTGGATGCTATGCGGTCCGAGATGGAATCCATGTACACCAACAAAGTATGGACTTTGGAAGTTGCTCCTGAAGGGGTAAAACCCATTGGGAGCAAGTGGATCTTCAAGAAGAAATTTGGTGTAGATGGGAAAGTGGAGACTTTCAAAGCTAGACTTGTAGCAAAGGGTTTTCATCAAAGACCAGGTGTGGACTATGACGAAACCTTTTCTCCAGTGGCTATGCTTAAATCCATCCGAATCATGCTTGCCATTGCTGCCTTTCATGACTACGAAATCTGGCAAATGGATGTTAAGACCGCCTTTCTAAATGGTGATTTAGAAGAGTGCGTGTACATGACTCAGCCAGAGGGCTTCGTAGACAGTGGGAGCAGCGGAAAGGTGTGCAAGCTGCTTAAATCCATTTATGGATTAAAGCAAGCATCGCAGAGTTGGAACATCTGCTTTGACGTCGTTATCAAAGAGTTTGATTTCGTCAAAAATCCAGATGAACCTTGTATCTACAAGAAGGTGGCAGAGAGTAAGGTTGTCTTCCTCGTATTGTACGTGGACGACATACTCTTGATAGGAAATGATATTCCTATGCTGCAATCGGTCAAGCTCTTCTTATCACAAAGATTCTCAATGAAAGATCTTGGTGATGCCTCCTGCATATTGGGAATCAGGAACTATAGAGATAGATCCAAAAGGATTTTGGGATTGTCCCAATCCAGGTACATTGACACCATACTAAAGAGGTTTAGTATGGAGGAGTCCAAGCGTGGGAACTTGCCCACGATCTCTGGAGTCACTCTCTCCAAAGAGATGTCTCCCAAGACTGATTTGGAGAGAGCTCGCATGCAAGGGATACCCTATGCTTCGGGGCTCTATCATGTATGCGATGCTATGTACCAGACCCGATGTTGCATACTCACTAAGTGTAGTGAGTCGGTATCAAGCAGATCCTGGAGAGAGTCACTGGACAGCTGTGAAGAACATTCTCAAGTACTTGCGAAGGACTAGAGATATGTTCTTGGTGTATGGTAACGGAGAACTCCAAGTGGAGTCCTTTACCGATTCGAGCTTCCAGAGTGATAAGGACGACTCTAAGTCGCAGTCGGGTTTTGTCTTTACCCTTTACGGAGGGGCGGTTAGCTGGAAGAGTTCCAAGCAGGAAACCGTGGCAGACTCGACGATGGAGGCTGAATACATCGCTGCCAACGATGCTGCTAAAGAAGCTATCTGGATCAAGAAGTTCATTACTGAACTTGGTGTGGTTCCATCCATTGAGCATCCAATACCTTTGTATTGCGATAACAATGGAGCGGTGGCTTTGGCCAAGGAACCCAGGTCCCATCAGCGATCCAGGCATATTCTGAGGCGGTATCACCTGATCCGGGAGATAGTTGATCGCCGGGAGATCGAGGTCAGGAGGGTTGACACGAAGAACAACACGGCGGATCCACTCACGAAGGCCATTCCCCAGATACAGTTTGAGAGACTTTTCGGGATGCTCGGTATGCGATACTACAGCAGCTGGCCCTAGTGCAAGTGGGAGATTGTTAGTTGTATGTATGCCCTAGAGGCCAGTATTGTACAGATGATATATATTATATTGGATGCTTGGACATATATAGAGATGACTTTCTTGCTCGATATGATAGTATGCTATCTGGTTACTCTTTATCTTAACATGTACACTAGTCTCTTTAAACTGTCTTATAGTTACATGTTGGTAAAGCCCTTAGGATGTGTACTTGACTACCTGGACTATGATGCAGATCATACTAGTGGGGACATGGTAGTCCATAAGTACATCCTTCATGGTCCCTAGTCGTGGGTGTATCGAGACGGGGCATCGATATACCAGTATAGACTAACGTATACGCTTCTCGACCCATGAGATGGGCGATGGATGATCCCATATCCATTGGTGTTTGACATCAGAGATGGTGTACGGGTGCTCAGTGGAGACTGGGTACACTGGACGGACTCGCCGAGAACTCCCAGATGGTATTTTACCTCACGTCAGATGGCAGTTCTCAGGTGACACTTGTACAGGTTAGTCTGTAGACCCGAGATCGTCATAGAGTCTTGTGTGATTCCCACTGTGCTTTGATCTCCACCTTACCACGTCCATGAGGGCGTGCAAAACGGTGGTTTTTGGGTACAGTCCCGAGTCACATGGAGGCAATGAGCGATAGGAGGGGTTTCGTCTCTCCCGGTATTGGGAGTTGATGTTGCGCTGTGCTCGATTGGCCGTAACAGGGAAGTCCCTGGCTAGGGCTAATCAGAGATTTGCTGGTAAGTGTTACCAGTAGTTTCTCGACCCGTTATGAGCCTCACATCGGCACGACTTATCGGTTATTGGGGTCTAACGTTTACCACCCCTAGACTTGATATGCGACGTATCAGAAGAACAGACCGGACTGTACGGTAAGTGTTACTGGTTGGATTCACAGGAGTGTGAGCGGGCTAGCTCGTCGATCTTCTGATCGCTCAATACCCGGATGGCCGTTACGTTTAGCAGACCGTTTGCGGCTTGTGGGTGCTTGATATGATCATCATCTGCTACCGGCGTATTGACGAGTCTTTAGAGTCCTACACAGAGGTTTCCTGGCTCAAGTGAAACGAAATGGGAGCGCATATGAGATATGTGTGGGAGCGAGAATAATGCGTGTATGTGATACCGCATTTCATTCTCGCGATAAATGTTTCGATTGGTTATATTCGATATGACCTAGTTATTGGATCATTGATTCGATAAATCGATACATTGAATACTAGTCGGTTATGTGCGACATGACCGGATCATTGAATCAAATGTTGATTTAATGATTTAATGTATAATTATATATTTGATATATTACTTTGCATCAACTAGTATTGGTTAACTTTATACGGATTTTCTCACTTGATGTGCAAGTTGTATATGTGATATACTTTTGTGCACATATTTGTATCATGTTTGATGATACTTGATCATTTTGTTAAGTGTAAAGAATTAAACCATGGTTAAGTAGATAATTAGGGTTTTGATTTATTCTCTCATTTATTTATCCATTCTTTATTTATATAAATGGATAAATGAAAACATAATGGTTTCTTTTTATCATGAAGCTTGTTGAAGCTTCATGAAGCTTTGACTAAAGAAACCATTTTGTCTTCTAGCTTAACCCTAACCCTTCTCATTGACCATGGTCTTTTCTCTACACTTAACCTTGGTTAAGATATGATAAGTATTGATTTATTTTTCATTTTATATCAACACTTATCATATTCTTTCTTCTTCTTCATCTTCTTCTTCAAGAAAAGCTTGATGCCATCAATGGCAACTTGAGCAAAAGTGAGTGAAATCCAATTCTATAGTGAACCCACCTCCTATTTCTTCACCCTCTACCTCTTGCCAAGTTGTTTTGGGTGTTTTCTTCACAAGTTTCATAACTTTGTGAAGTCGGAGCTTGAACTTGTGATGCCTCGACGTAGATCGTCTTTGACACGAAGCCGACGACCTATTCCGCTCGTTTTCCCGATGAAGCCGACGAATGAATCTAGGATTCGAAAAGGACAACGAGAGGATGACTACGTGGAGCTAAGGAAGTGGATATCCGGATCTACAAAGGTTGTAGCATCTAACTTTTAGTTAAGTAGTTAACTAGTTTACCGTTTCGCCTAGAAATCTAGCCGACGATCCGTATTAGGGTTTCTCGGCACCCATAAAATTTTAAATTGGCATGTTCGATGCCTTGTGAGACCTCTATAGTGTGCCTAGGAACCCAACACTGAGAAATGCCATCTGACGTGAGGTATAATACCATCTGGGAGTTCTCGGCGAGTCCGTCCAGTGTACCCAGTCTCCACTGAGCACCCGTATACCATCTCTGATGTCAAACACCAATGGATATGGGATCATCCATTGCCCATCTCATGGGTCGAGAAGCGTATACGCTAGTCTACACTGGTATATCGATGCCCTGTCTCGATACACCCATGACTAGGGACCTTGAAGGATGTACTTATGGACTACCATGTCCCCACTAGTATGATCTGCATCATAGTCCAGGTAGTCAAGTACACATCCTAAGGGCTTTATCAACATGTAACTATAAGACAGTTTAAAGAGACAAGTATACATGTTAAGATAAAGAGTAACCAGATAGCATACTATCATATCGAGCAAGAAAGTCATCTCTATATATATCCAAGCATCCAATATAATATACATCATCTGTACAATACTGGCCTCTAGGGCATACATACAACTAACAATCTCCCACTTGCACTAGGGCCAGCTGCTGTAGTATCGCATACCGAGCATCCCGAAGAGTCTCTCAAACTGTATCTGGGGAATGGCCTTCGTGAGTGGATCCGCCGTGTTGTTCTTCATGTCAACCCTCCTGACCTCGATCTCCCGGCGATCTACTATCTCCCGGATCAGGTGATACCGCCTCAGAATATGCCTGGATCGCTGATGGAACCTAGGTTCCTTGGCCAAAGCCACCGCTCCATTGTTATCGCAATACAAAGGTATTGGATGCACAATGGATGGAACCACTCCAAGTTCAGTAATGAACTTCTTGATCCAGACAGCCTCTTTAGCAGCATCGTTGGCAGCGATGTATTCAGCTTCCATCGTCGAGTCTGCCACGGTTTCCTGCTTGGAACTCTTCCAGCTAACCGCCCCTCCGTAAAGGGTAAAGACAAATCCCGACTGCGACTTAGAGTCGTCCTTATCACTCTGGAAGCTCGAATCGGTAAAGGACTCCACTTGGAGTTCTCCATTACCATACACCAAGAGTATCTCTTTAGTCCTTCGTAAGTACTTGAGAATGCTCTTCACAGCTGTCCAGTGACTCTCTCCAGGATCAGCTTGATACCTGCTCACTATACTTAGTGAGTATGCTACATCGGGTCTGGTACATAGCATCGCATACATGATAGAGCCTACAGCTGAAGCATAGGGTATCCCTTGCATGCGAGCTTTCTCCAAATCAGTCTTGGGAGACATCTCTTTGGAGAGAGTGACTCCAGAGATCGTGGGCAAGTTCCCACGCTTGGAATCTTCCATACTAAACCTCTTTAGTATGGTGTCAATGTACCTGGATTGGGACAATCCTAAAATCCGTTTGGATCTATCTCTATAGATCCTAATTCCCAATATGCAGGAGGCATCACCAAGATCTTTCATTGAGAATCTTTGTGATAAGAAGAGCTTGACCGATTGCAGCATAGGAATATCATTTCCTATCAAGAGTATGTCGTCCACGTACAATACGAGGAAGACAACCTTACTCTCTGCTACCTTCTTGTAGATACAAGGTTCATCTGGGTTTTTGACGAAATCAAACTCTTTGATAACGACGTCAAAGCAGATGTTCCAACTCCGCGATGCTTGCTTTAATCCATAAATGGATTTAAGCAGCTTGCACACCTTGCCGCTGCTCCCACTGTCTACGAAGCCCTCTGGCTGAGTCATGTACACGCACTCTTCTAAATCACCATTTAGAAAGGCGGTCTTAACATCCATTTGCCAGATTTCGTAATCATGGTATGCAGCGATGGCAAGCATGATCCGGATGGATTTAAGCATAGCCACTGGAGAAAAAGTTTCGTCATAGTCCACACCTGGTCTTTGACGAAAACCCTTTGCTACAAGTCTAGCTTTGAAAGTCTCCACTTTCCCATCTACACCAAGTTTTTTCTTGAAGATCCACTTGCTCCCAATGGGTTTTACCCCTTCAGGAGCAACTTCCAAAGTCCATACTTTGTTGGTGTACATGGATTCCATCTCGGACCGCATAGCATCCAGCCATTTCACTGAGTCCCCACTCGTGATGGCCTGCTCGAAGCTAGTTGGGTCATCATCCTCCATGATGCAATCCTCACTACCACCATCAATGAGAAAACCGTAGTATCTCTCAGGTGGACGAGAAACCCTACTAGATCGGTGGAGAGGCTGGGGTTCGTCGGGTACTACCGAATCTTCTGCTTCCACTAAATCTTCAGTTATAGTTTGTGTTTCTGGAACTTCTTCCAGTTCTACCTCAGAGCCACTAATCTCTTTTGCAAGAAATTCCTTTTCTAAAAAGGTGGCATGTTGAGCAATAAACACTTTTTGTTGTTCACTGTGGTAGAAAAGATATCCATTTGAATGTTTAGGATATCCCACAAACTTACATAGAACTGACCGTGCCTCGAGTTTGTCTGGATTTTGCCTTTTGACATAGGCCAGACAACCCCATATCTTAACTCGTTTAAGACATGGTCTCTTCCCACTCCATATCTTATATGGTGTGGTAGGTACAGATTTAGTTGGAAATTGATTCAATAGGTATGCTGCTGTCTCAAGCGCATACCCCCAGAAGGAAATAGGTAACTCAGCTGTACTCATCATAGAGCGCACCATATCTAATAGGGTGCGATTCCTCCGCTCCGATACACCGTTGTGCTGTGGTGTATAAGGAGGAGTAAGCTGAGAGAGAATCCCATTCTCATTTAGATAATCTAGGAACTCATTGCTTAAGTATTCTCCTCCTCGATCAGATCGAAGGATCTTAATACTTTTGCCTGTTTGTTTTTCTACTTCGTGCTTATATTCTCTGAATTTCTCAAAAGCTTCAGACTTGTGTTTCATCAGGAACACATGTCCGAATCTAGAGAGATCGTCAGTGAATGTAATGAAGTAGGAAGAACCGTTCCTGGCATGCGTAGACATGGGACCGCATACATCACTATGTATCAGTCCTAAGAGTTCATTAACTCTTTCTCCGTGTCCACTAAACGGAGTTTTGGTCATTTTTCCTTTGAGACATGAATGGCAAGTATCATAAGATGATAATTCAAAAGAATTCAAATAACCATCCTTATGTAACTTAGCCAGTCGTGTCGCATTGATATGACCAAGTCTACAGTGCCACAAGTAGGATTCGTTCATTTCTGAACTTTTCCTCTTGTGTGTGTTTTGTATATTGAGGACTGTATTCTGATTTAGAATGAATATGCCATTATGTAACGAGCCTGATGCAATCAACTTTTGATCTAGGAATATGTTCATAACATTATCCTTTACTACAAAATTATATCCTTCTTTACTTAATAAAGAGACTGATATAATGTTGCACATCATGTTCGGTATATAATAGCACTCATTCAGAACTAGTGTATCACCATTTGATAATACCAGGTGATATATGCCAACAGCTTTGGCAGCAACATTTGCTCCATTCCCTACTTGAACGGAATGATCACCTTTACCCAGTTCTCTACCTTTCCGTAGCCCATATAACTGCTTAGATATATGGGATCCTGATCCGGTATCTAATACCCAGGACGTAGGGTGAACTGAAAAACAGTTCTCAATAACTAACACACCCGAAGAAGATGCATCAACATGCATTTTCTTTTGGGCGGCTTGAGAATCTAGATATCCTTCTATTCCCTGTTCAGTCTTATAACTCTTATAAGAAAGAACGGGTCCAACGTTCTCCTGCTCAATATAATAAGCGGGTTCAGTCAATACATCCATATTATTATCTTTATTAGGGCATGAAATGGTCGCTACCTGGAGAGAGAGAGAGAAGAAAACACATTAGCGTATGCTCGTGCAAGATCAGATTGGTTATTATCTTATCTAATCAGGATGGCTCCCACTGGTTTTTATCAAATCTTCCTTCAAACCCTAAAAGGAAAGACTAGCCGGGATTAATTACACACTACAAGTTCGCCAATCTTTCTGCCAGGCCAGTGTCGGTACTTTGAGGAAGGTGCCTCGTGCTTTCGCACGAACCTAATTAATGTAAACCTCGTTTTCCCAGAGGCGTAACCCCGTTGACACCTTTCTAGACACCTACTTGATCAGCTAATTGCAATGTGTAAAACTCTCCCAGGAGTAACTCTTACTCGCAGCGGGTATCGGGATCCAACTATCTCATAGAAGGTATGCAATCTCATTGCAAATTTCAACACTTGAAATTCCCGATAATATTTTGCCCCTAGTGTGCCATGACCTTGACAGAGGTCGACAAACCATAGTGCACTAGTCAAGTTCAACCCGTCATTTCTTGATTGAATCAAACCCACTCGCATGACCCTTGACAGAGGTCAACAAGGTCATACGAATACCCTAATCCAATCACATCACATGCTTTACAGATAATTACTAGTTAGCTAACGCACACTACGCCTTGACAGAGGTCAACAAACGCAGCACGAATACTAAATAGTCTTTATCTGAAATGACGGAGGGCTACGACAGGTTTTTCTGAAAACCTATTGCGTAATGAACTTGATATCGTTGTAGAATCAAATGAAGTTTTAAAATGGAGTGATTTTGAGGCTTTTCTAGTTTTGCTAAAGGGGTCACTCCCGGTGAAGGGATCGTCGGCCCTTTCCTCGTCGAATGAGGTGCGGGATATATCATATATATCACTGTGCAAAGCAGAAACTATAGAAGCAATCAAAAACAAACCGAGTATGTAGCATCTGCCAGTTATTGCTAAAGGAGTCACTCCCGGTGAAGGGATCTCGGTCCTTTCCTCATCGAATAAGGTGCAGGGTATATCATATATACCGCTATGCAAAGAAAGAACTGTAGCTACCTGTTTTATTTAAAATTTGATTCTACAACATCATTTGGTTTCTTTTATTTCATTAATCACATTAATGAAGTCCCATCATTTAAGTCACCTAAACATCACAGATAAATACGACGTACACTTATGCCATCCGCATTCGCCTCGATGTCCCCTCGTGCACCGTTAGGTTAGGTAACTAACGACAGAGCAGGGCAGGGCTAGTGCGGGTGCAAAACATAAGTAACGTCTCTATAATATATCATATATACTATATAAAGTATCTATCACAGAACATCACACGATCACATCACAGATATCGCAGCAGAAGAAACATATGAGATATTGGATATACTAGGACGTCCGTGTTTTCAATACGAGCCAGTATAAAACACGGATTCCACGGTCGTGATGAATAGCCAATCCCACACCCCTAGACCCCTACGAGAGCGGCAAGCAACCCTGCCAATTCTTGGGTTAGGAGACCCGGACTCGACTCCTCGAGTTGGTCTCCCACTGGACCCTAGAACCCGGTTACTTGTGCTCCCCTCCTTGGGTCTATCCTAGTGCAGAAAAGTAAATAATATACAAAGGGTGACATCTTCCGCAACCTGGAAGTGTCCCAATAAAAGAATATTACATACAAGTTTTTACATGAATGAAAATGAAAAACACTCATCTCACATAAAAAACCCCGGCTTTTCAAACACGACGATCCAATATAACATATCCAGCAACACATAACATCACATGTCATCAACGTAAGTAAACATGCGTATCCCAATTGTCGTTGACATACAGCAACGAAACCGGCGATATCACATATTACACTTACGGTCACAGAAAAGAAAGTGTAAAACTACAACGGTTGGAATCCGCAACCTCTTTAGACATCACATGCCTAATCAAATGAAATACTTAGACATCACATGCCTAACAGTTATAAACCCCGCATTTTAGTCTCATTATCGAAAACTCTTTTCAATATCAAATGAAACTAAACCGCTAGATTTATAACATTCATTCAGTTATCTCATAACTGTTTATGAATTCCAATTATTGTATCCCATTCCGGATAAATAGAGAATATTAAACTTTCCGATCGAACATTCGAACACCCAAGTTTTCCCGAAACCGTCCAACACATGAAATAGGTTCAAAGACATTCACTTCATGCCTCAGTATCAACGGTCCAGCCATAGAAGGGTCAAGCCAACGCCTCACATGTGGCACGCCGTACTGCCCCAAACCCGAAGGTTCAAAGGGCAGTTCAAGACGGTCACATAATCGAGTTAAGGTTTGTTGTCTTCTAGAGGGACCATCGCGTTACTTGCACTACTCAGAACGTCCTTAAACCACAGAAAAATCCAACACTTGGAAATTTTCCGGCAGGGGAAAAGTTGGGTATTTATATCCGGTCGAACTTTTTAACATATTCTAAAGTTATCCGGAAAGCCACATAGACAAGATTTGATAAATCGATCGAATCGTTGATTCCCATTACAACCCCAGAACACTCAACTCTTGAGTCAAATTAAAAATTCCCAGAAAATTCAGCATAATAAAATAGTAATTACTGTGCAAAATGGGAGTGATGATGTCATCATATTGCCGCGGAACCGCCGCAGAAGCCAGGCTTCTGCCGCGGTTCCGCCGCACTCTTTACTGTTCATGGGATATATTTTGCATCGTAATTCTTAGATTTCCCTGCTGAATTTTTTAAGCATTTTTAATATGGAAAAATCTCAGATTTTAGAAAAAGTCCAGAGAGCACTTGGGTTTTAGGGTTTCGGGTTCGTTCGGGTTTCAAACGACGTCTAGACTTCGCCTAAGGCTCTAGCTAGGCTCTGATACCACTGTAGGGTTCCTAGGCACGCTAATGAAGTCTCACAAGGCATCAACCATGCCAATTTCAAATTTTACGGTGCCGAGAAACCCTAGACTAGATCGTTGACTAGAAATTTAGGCGATATACGAATCTAGTTAACAACTTAACTAAAGATAAGAAGCTACAACCTTTGTAGATCCGGATATCCACTTCCTTGGCTCTACGTAGGCGTCCTCTGGCTGTCCATCTTGAATCCCGGACTCAATCGTCGGCTTGATCGGAGAAATGGGCGGACTAGGTCGTCGGCTTCGTGCCGAAGATGATCTACGTCGAGGCATCACAAGTTCAAGCTCCGACTTCACAAATTTGTGAAACTTGTGAAGAAAACACCCAAAACAACTTGGCAATAGGTAGAGGGTTAAGAAATAGCAGGTGGGTTCACTTTAGAATTGGATTTCTCACTTTAGAACTCAAGTTGCCATTGATGGCATCAAGCTTTCTTGAAGAAGAAGATGATGATGAAGAAAGAATATGATAAGTTTCTTATTTAAAAATGAAACTAATATGAATACTTATCATATACTAACCATGGTCAAGTGTAGAGATTAAACTAAGGTTAGTTGGAATGGTTAGGGTTAAGGATGAGATATGAATGGTGGACTTATTCAAAGCTTCAAGAAGCTTCAACATAGAAACAAAATAAGCCACCATTCTTAATAATATCCAAAATGAATAAATAAATAAATAACTAAGTAAATAATCAAAACCCTAAACATTATACATATAACCATGGTTTAATCTTTACACAAACCCAAGTGAGCAAGTATCATCAAACATGATACAAACAAGTGCACAAAAAATATATCACATATACAATGTGCATCAAGTGAGAAAATCCTTTTAAAATGAACCAATACTAGTTAATGCAAAGTAATATATCAAATATATATAATTATACATTAAATCATTAAATCAACACTTGATTTAACGATCCGGTCATATCGCATATAACCGACTAGTATCCTATGTATCGGCTTATCGAATCAATCCTTGATTCGATATCTAGGTTATATCGCATATAACCAATCGATACATTCATCGCGAGAATGGAATACGGTATCACATACACGCATTATTCTCGGTCCTGCACATATCTCATATGCGCTCCTATTTTGTTTCGCTTGAGCCAGGAAACCTCTGTGTAGGACTCTAAAGACTCGTCAATGCGCCGGTAGCAGATGATGATCATATCAAGCACCCACAAGCCGCAAGCGGTCTGCTAAACGTAACGGCCATCTGGGTATTGAGCGATCAGAAGATCGACGAGCTAGCCCGCTCACACTCCTGTGAATCCAACCAGTAACACTTACCGTACAGTCCGGTCTGTTCGTCTGATATGTCGCATATCAAGTCTAGGGGTGGTATACGTCAGACCCCAATAACCGATAAGTCGTGCCGATGTGAGGCTCATAACGGGTCGAGAAACTACTGGTAACACTTACCAGCAAATCTCAGATCAGCCCTGGCCAGGGACTTCCCTGTTACGGCCAATCGAGCACAGCGCAACATCAACCCCCAATACCGGGAGAGACGAAACCCCTCCTATCGCTCATTGCCTCCATGTGACTCGGGACTGTACCCAAAGACCACCGTTTTGCACGCCCTCATGGACGTGGTAAGGTGGAGATCAAAGCACAGTGGGAATCACACAAGACTCTATGACGATCTCGGGTCTACAGACTAACCTGTACAAGTGTCACCTAAGAACTGCCATCTGACGTGAGGTATAATACCATCTGGGAGTTCTCGGCGAGTCCGTCCAGTGTACCCAGTCTCCATTGAGCACCCGTATACCATCTCTGATGTCAAACACCAATGGATATGGGATCATCCATTGCCCATCTCATGGGTCGAGAAGCGTATACGCTAGTCTACACTGGTATATCGATGCCCTGTCTCGATACACCCACGACTAGGGACCTTGAAGGATGTACTTATGGACTACCATGTCCCCACTAGTATGATCTGCATCATAGTCCAGGTAGTCAAGTACACATCCTAAAGGCTTTATCAACATGTAACTATAAGACAGTTTAAAGAGACAAGTATACATGTTAAGATAAAGAGTAACCAGATAGCATACTATCATATCGAGCAAGAAAGTCATCTCTATATATGTCCAAGCATCCAATATAATATACATCATCTGTACAATACTGGCCTCTAGGGCATACATACAACTAACATACGCTAGTCTACTCTGGTATATCGATGCCCCGTCTCGATACACCCACGACTAGGGACCTTGAAGGATGTACTTATGGACTACCATGTCCCCACTAGTATGATCCGCATCATAGTCCAGGTAGTCAAGTACACATCCTAAGGGCTTTACCAACATGTAACTATAAAACAATATCAAGAGACAAGCATACATGTTAAGATAAAGAGCAACCAGATAGCATACTATCATATCGAGCAAGAAAGTCCTCTCTATATATGTCCAAGCATCCAATATAATATACATTATCTGTACAATACTGGCCTCTAGGGCATACATACAACTAACAGCTGGAAGCTAGTAGGGTCATCATCATCAATGACGCAATCCTCTCTATCCCCATCTATGAGAAAACCGTAGTATCTCTCAGGCGGATGAGACTGCCTACTACTTCTGCGGATAGGCGCTGGTATGTCCCTTTCTTCTGAAACCTCTGGTTCTACCATACTTTCAGTAACAGTTTGTGGTTCTGGAATTTCTTCCAGTTCTACTGCGCTCCCACTCTTCTGATTTTCTAAAAATTCAGTTTCTAAGAAGTGGGCATGACGAGAAACAAAAACCTTTTGTTCCTCTGCGTAATAGAAATAATATCCCTTGGAGTTCTTTGGATATCCCATAAACTTACACTGTACTGAGCGTGCCTCGAGCTTGTCCGCATGCTGCTTTTTTTTACAAAAGCTGGACATCCCCATGTCCTTAAATGTTTAAGACAGGGTTTCTTCCCACTCCACATCTGATATGGTGTGGTAGGCACAGTCTTGGTTGGAACCTGGTTCAAAAGATATGCAGCTGATTCTAGTGCATAACCCCAGAAAGATCGCGGTAACTCAGCCTTACTCATCATGGAACGAACCATATCCAATAGGGTTCGATTCCTCCTTTCCGATACACCGTTGTGTTGTGGTGTGTATGGAGGAGTAAGCTGATAGAGAATTCCATTCTCTTTTAAGTATCCCAGGAACTCGGCACTTAAGTATTCCCCACCTCGATCAGATCTCAGTGTCTTGATACTTTTGCCTTTCTGTTTTTCCACTTCATTCTTGTTTTCTCGGAATTTCTCAAAGGCCTCGGATTTATACTTCATTAAGAAGATATATCCATACCTAGAGAAATCATCTGTAAAAGTAATGAAGTAGGAATAACCACCTCGCGCATGTGTAGACATTGGACCGCACACGTCACTGTGTATGAGTCCCAAGAGCTCGCTCGCTCTTACTCCGTGTCCGGTAAACGAAGTCTTTGTCATCTTTCCCATGAGACAAGATTCACAAGTAGCATAAGATTGATATTCGAACGGATTCAAATATCCTTCTCTATGTAACTTAGTTATTCGTGTTTCATTGATGCGACCTAGTCTACAATGCCATAAGAAAGCCTGATTTATTTCTGGAGACTTTCTTTTAAGTGTGTTCTGGACATTGAAAACCTGAGCTTGACTCATTACGTATATCCCGTCATCTAATGTACCGGACCCAATCAGAACTTGATTTAGGTGGATGTGAACTACATCGCTTACGAATGTAAAATCATATCCCTCTCTCGAAAGTGAGGACACTGATATGATATTACAAGTCAAACTAGGTACATACAAACAGTTACGTAGAATCAATATCTGCCCACTTGTCAAACCTAGGCGATATTCTCCCACGGATTCAGCGTCCACGCTCATTCCGTTTGCAACTCTGAGAGACAAATCACCTACTATAACTCTACGGTTTCTCAAAGCATGTAATAAATTACAGATATGATATCCTGCTCCGGTATCTAGTACCCAGGAAGTAGAGTTAATAGACCAACAGTTCTCAATAACAAACACACTTGAGGCCGAAGCCACAACATGCTTCGTATCCTGGCTACTGGCTTCCAAAGCCCTGCAATTTTTCTGCCAATGCCCAATCTTATAACAATAGGAACATCCATCTGTTGCTACACTAAGTCCCGAAACTTTTGATCTTCCCTTTCCTCCTACTTTACTAGTGTAAGTAGAGGGTAGGGACTGTGGAAATAAGTCAACATATGACCTGTTTCCCAACGTAGTCTTCAGGTCCTTGAGCTCATCAATATAGCTAATCATTGTACGGACGTCGTTCCCTACAGATGACCCGACCGCCAACCTCGCTTGAATTAATTCGTTCAAGGTCTTATATCTTGCGATATGAGATTGCTCTCCATATAAATCTTTGTTATGGGGAAAGATGGAAAATAAGTCCATCTTCTCGTGCTGCTTCTGGTATACACCATCAACTGAAGCTAACATGAGGCACTTAGCTTTCGCTTTATCCTTTTTCCTTGTCTGACGGATATCCATATCAGCGACGGTGGAAACTGGACCTGGGACGGCGGGATCGTGAGTAGTAATAGGGTGGTCCAGCTTGTCATAGGCAATGGACATCTGGACAGACCTTTGCCAGTCATATAAGTCAGATTCAATCAAATTGTTATCTAGATGTAACCTAGTCGTGGTCACAAGGTCGCTGCAATGAGAGAAAAGAGAAGAAAACATTTTAGCATGATGCTCTTGCAAGTTTAGATTGATTTTAAGTTTATCTAAACTGGATGGCTCCCACTGTTTCTCGAATCCTTCCTCAAACCATAAAAGAAGAATTAGTCAGGACAATTCTCACCGTACAATACTTGTTTAACCGTTCAGCCAGGCCAGTGTCGATACTTCGAGGGAGGTTTTCCAACGATTTCGCGAAGTTCCTTAATTAAATAACCTCTTTTCTCTGGGGGTGTAGCCCCGCTGACACCTTTCTCGACACCTACTTGGTTTATAGCATTGATCGTTAAGTGACAAATCTCCTGATAAGGAGCATGTACTCACAGTAGGATCGGGATCCAAATATCATCGTATGATAATGTTGAAGGAATTCTACCAACATTCATCAAACTCCAAATGGTATGCAACACTAGCAAGTTTCAGTTTCTTTAGAAACTCCCGATGTGGATTTTTGCCCCATGCTCTTATGACCTTGACTTTAGTCAACAAATCATAAGTCACATGTTAAGTTCTACCCGTCATTCTCCAGGTTAATTTGAACCCACCCGTACATACCCTTGACTTTAGTCAACAAGGCAGTATGACTGTCCCAAACCAACGCATCTATCTATGCTACATATGAATATCCAATAGCTACCAAACACTTTGCTTTGACTTTAGTCAACAAACACAGCTTGAATACTATTGACTATCCATATGAAATAACGGAGGGCTATGACTGGTTTTGGCAAAACCGTGAACGTAGTGAACTTGATATAATCGAAGGAACCTGATACTTTTTAAAAGGAGTGGTTAAAGCTCCGCAATTAAAAATTCTGATCTTTTAAAATAACCGAGTGGTTTTTAAATTTGTTCCAACGATTGAACTTTGGTTTATTTTCTTTGCATTAAAATAATGCGTCCCATCATTTATCTTATCATTGCAGAAAACAACGAAAATACCACGTCCTCTTATGCCATCCGCATTCGCCACTGGGTCCCGTCATCACCCGTTAGGTTACTTAACTAACGACAGAGCGGGGGCTGGGCTAGCGCGGGTGTAAAACATAAGTGACATCTAATGGCTATCATATATAGATATTGTACATTCGTCAGACACAATAATAGGCATTCCAGATCACAGATGAACTTTATTGGATATACAAGCAATCCGCGTTTGTTTTGAGCCTGCAACAAAAGACGGATTACACAGTTGTGATGAATAGCCATTATCCCACCCTAAACCCTTACGGGTACGGCAAACTACCCGCCAAGTACCCGAAGTGAAGCGGTCTCCCTCAACAACGTGAGTAGGCCACTAAACACTTCAAAGTACCCAGTAGTTTGTACACCCCACCTTGGGTCTATCTTAGGAGCAAAAAACAGTAAAATTGAAATAATACAACGGTGGCTACAACCGCAACCTGGATGTGCCCCGCAAAATAATATTACAACATATTACAATTGCATCGAATGAATGAATATTAAACCCATCTCAAACCCCGGCTAATCATCACAACGATCCAATCAAGTTCATATACACAAACAGTAAACATTACAGAAATGTGCAACCCCCTGCTAACCGACTGTTGGATACAGTGCCCTCAGAGTCAATTATTGGATCGCAGGTACGTGATTGCAATGATTGCGGAGGACCTATACCGGTAGGACAGTCTTACTCGAGATGATAGTATGCTATCTGGTTTGCCTTTATCAGTCATGTACAGGTTCAGGTGACTGATCACTGTTACACTTTGATAGAGCCCTTAGGATCTTGCTTTACTACCAACAGTATGATGGCGATCATATACGTGAGAGTTGGGTGGTTTATAAGCATATCCTTAATTGTGGTCCCTAGTCGTGGGAGTTTCGAGACAGGGCATCGATACTCCGGAGTAGACTAGTGTATACAGTCGAGACCCCGACGAGGGGCGGTGACCGGTCTCACAAGCCACTGGTGTCAGTTGGATCACCTAAGATGTATACAGGTGCTCATTGGGTTATGAGTACACCGGAAAGGACTCGCCGGGAACCTGCTAGTTGGTATTATACATATCGTCAGATAGCAGTTCCCTGGTGACATGTGTACAGGTTAGTTCATCGACCTGAGGTCGTCATTTGTCTCGTGTGAGTTCCCACTGTGCTTTGATTTCTACCCTACCACGGCTCAAAGGAGTCGTGCAAACAGGTAGTTTTTGGGTATAGTCCCGAGCCACATGGAGGCACGCGAGCGGATCGGTAGGGGATTCGTCTCTCCCGGTATTGGGGGTGAGATCGCGCTGTGTCTAGGAGAGCCATTACACAAAGCCCACGGCCGTGGCAGGAGATTTACTGGTAGGTACTCCAGTAGTATCTCAGAGTGTTTTTAGGCTACACTCCGACACGACTTATACTGCTATTGGGGGTCTGACGTTACTAGCCCCCTAGCCAGATATGCGATACTCATAGACGAACGGACCAGACTGTATATACAATGTCACTGTTAGGCTCAGTAGGGTTTCCGGATGAGTTCGCTCATCGGCCTCCCTTGAGGTCAGTGCATGGGTAGCCGTTACGCACAGCTAGTGCCGCTGACTGCTTGTGGTTAAACCCACTGCCAGGGTACTGACGAGTCATTAGAGTCCCCCACAGACAGTTTCCCAAGTTCGGGCAAAACGTTGAAGAGTCCGTATAGTTTTATGGCAGGGTTCGGAAAATGCACGTGCGTTTACGCACGTGTCATATTTCGGGCAGATAATACTGGTGGGCTTTGGTTTAAGCCGGATCCGAGTATTATACTGTATAGATATAATATCTTTGTCTCAGTTGCATTTGTATTCGGTCGTAATACAAATGCGGGTATGTTTATACTGTTACGGGGTTGTCCTGAAATTCATTTCAGGATCGCTTTTGGAAGTTGCCAGTTTCCAGTTTCCAGTTTTGTATCGCCCGTCTTTATCATTCGGTTAAAGACGGATTTATCTTTTCTTGGATGAGGGTGAGTCATGCTTCTAGAAGGTTCTAGAAGTGGTGATAAGGCTTATGACTCATTTCTTGCATTAATGATTTTGGTGACAAGGTTAAGTGATTCATTAGTTTCATTTAATGTGTTCATACTAGGTGTATCATGACTCATGGTTATGATAAGCTTCATGTTTATTGTCACCCTCCTTCCTAGCTCCTACACTCACCTCCCTTGCTCCATATATATTGGTCGGCCCCTCCCCTTGAGAGTGAGATTGATTTTTGATTAAAAAGACTATGGTTTTGGATGCATGGAAATTTGATAACTCATTTCTCATTCCATTTCATTTCGAGTGGCAACTTGATTAACCGTTCGTCCACGGCTTTGGACGAAGTTGTTAGTTATATGTATGCCCTAGAGGCCATTACTATACATAGGATGTATATTGTAGTGGATGCTGGGACATATATAGGAAGGACTTTCTTGCTCGACATGATAGTATGCTATTTGGTTGATCTTTACCTTAACGTGTACACTGATTGTCTCCCTGTTACATGTTGGTAAAGCCCTTAGGATCTGTACTTTACTACCTGGACTATGATGCGGATCATACTAGTGGGGACATGGTAGTCCATAAGTACATCCTTCAAAGTCTCTAGTCGTGGGTATATCGAGACGGGGCATCGATATACCAGAGTAGACTACCGTGTACCTTCTCGACCCATACAGATGGGCGATGGATGATCCCATATCTATTGGTGTTTGACATCAGAGATGATATACGGGTGCTCAGTAGAGACTGGGTACACTGGACGGACTCGCCGAGAACTCCCAGATGGTATTATACCTCACGTCAGATGGCAGTTCTCTGGTGACACTGGTACAGAGTAGTCTGTTGACCCGAGATCGTCATAGAGTCTTGTGTGGTTCCCACTGTGCTTTGATTTCCATCTTACCACGTCCAAGAGGGCGTGCAAAACGGTGGTTTTTGGGTACAGTCCCGAGTCACATGGAGGCAATGAGCGATAGGAGGGGATTCGTCTCTCCCGGTATAGGGGGTTGATGTTGCGCTGTGTTCGATTGGCTATAACCGGAAATCCCTGTCCAGGGTTGCTGAGATTTACTGGTAAGTGTTACCAGTAGTTTCTCGAATGTTATAGACCTCATATCGACACGACTTATCGAGCTATTGGGGTCTGACGTTTACCACCCCTAGGCGAGATATGCGACATATCAGACGATCAGACCGGACTGTACGGTAGTGTTACTGGTTGGATTCACTGGAGGGTGAGCGGGCTTGCTCATCGATCTTCTGATCGCTCAATACCCGGGTGGCCGTTACGTTTAGCAGACCGCTTGCGGCTTGTGGGTGATTGATATGATCATCACCTGCTGCCGGCGTATTGACGAGTCTTTAGAGTCCTACACAGAGGTTTCCTGGCTCAAGCGAAACGAAATAGGAGCGCATATGAGATATGTGCGGGACCGAGAATAACGGGTGATGACGGGACCCAGTGACGAATGCGGATGGCATATACGTACATTTTATTTTCGTTCTTTTCTGGTGTGATTGATTGATGGGACTGCGTTGATTTTGATCAATGCAAAGGAAAACAAACCTGTTTGGATGTTGTTGGAACAGTTTTAAAAAGTGTTATTACAAAGACGTTTCTTTTTGTTTTGCATAGCGGTATTCGGTGTGAATATCCCGCACCTCATTCGACGAGGCAAGGGCCGATATCCCTTCACCGGGAATGACCCCTTGGGCAGAAGTTTGCTTCAGGGTAATAACTTCACGATAGTCGATTACAAGTTGCTTTGCATCGCGGTATTCAGTTGGAATATCCTGCACCTCATTCCACGAGGAAAGAGCCGAGATCCCTTCACCGGGAGTGACCTCTTTAGCAAAAGGTTTTCGCTACTATATTTTTATAAAAAGCTATCAGGTTCCTTCAGCGATATCAAGTTCGTTACGTTAAAGGTTTTTCGCCAAAAACCAGCCGTAGCCCTCCGTCATTTCTTTTGGGTATTCAGTAGTATTCAAGCTATGTATTTTGACCAATGCCAAGGCATAGTGTTTGGTAGCTGCTGGGTATTCATTTGTTGCATAGATAGATGAGTTGGTTTGGGACAGTCGTTCTGCCATTTTGGCCAACGTCAAGGGCATGTGTGGGTGGGTTCAAATTGACAAGATAGTGACGGGTAGAACTTGGCATGTGACTTATGACATTTTGATCAACGCCAAGGTCATAAGAGCATGGGGCAAAAATCTTATCGGGTGTTTCTAAAGAAACTGAAACTTGCCAAGTATGCGCATACCTTCTGGAGTGTAATAACGTGTGTGGATTCCGTCACGTTATCATGCGATGAGAGTTGGATCCCGATTCCCACTGATGAGTTGGTTTACTCTTCGGGTGATCCCGATTGATTTTTCTTTCAGGTTTGGAGGAGAATTTGACAGGACAGTGGGAGGTTCCGGATTAGATAAAGTGATAACCATTCTGATCTAGGTTAGAGTCCACGCAGAGTGTTTCTTTTCTCTCTCTCTTTGGCAGCGACCTTTGACCGACCCTAGACTATGACTCAGTGACCAAGTTGACCGAACCTTCTTAAAATACTGGCTTTTGGATTGTCTATGTTGCATAAGTCATTGCCACTCCTTCTTTTACCCTTTGAATTTCTCAGAACACCCCGTATTACTACAGACATCCACTTCCATTGGATAGATCCATCGTATGGTTATATACGAACTCGAAGGGACTTGTTCGAGGATGGATCAAGGTTCAGGAGAAATAGAATTGGTTTATTCAGTTGTCTTTTATTATCACCTTCTCTCAGGTTGCGAGGGCTCTTTGGTTTAGGAGAGTACACCTATTACGCTTATTGGATAGTCTTATTCCAAACCATAGGCAGGTGCCGAAAGGTAGGGAATGAAGAAAACCAATTAGCCTAAGTAGGGTGTACAGAAGGAAATAACTAAAGACAAAATAAAGGGATTAGAAAGAAGGCAAAGTAAATTGCGACTGTTATCATTCACGACCAAACCGCGTACTTCATCGCCACTCCTATTTCACCTTTGCTTTTTTCCCCTGTTCGGGAGAAATAGAATAAAGTATTATTCAGTTGTCTTTTATCATCACCTTCTCTCAAGTTGCGAGTACTCCTTGGATTAGGAGGGTACACCTATTATGCTTACTGGATAGTCTTCTTCCAAACCATAGGCTGGTGCCGAACTGTAGGGAAGGAAGAAAACCATTTAGCCTAACGATGGTGTACAGAAGGTAACGACTAAAGACAAATAAAGGGATTTGGAGAGATGGAAAAGAAATATACGGTTAAAGTCATGAATTGGATTATGGAAGAGGCATTGCTAGGAATACCAGGATACCCCTACGAAACATTTTCATGTTTCAGTGCATTGTTAAAGCAAAACTGTTTTCCCGATTAGATACTTGCTCCAAGGGTATGTATTTACCAGGTTTCATTCTCATATCTGTATGGTTTTACAGATGATGAGTGGGAGTATGTTATTGGGAATTAGGTGATCATCCTCATTATATCGGAATTCGTTGTAATTGGTGATATTTGAGGAAATCGCCTGGGTACAGTTTTCAACCTACGACGCACAGGTTTTGAGTTATTCAACTCAGCGGACTTATACAGAGTATTGTATATTATCCAGTGTCCTTCAGGACAAAGGGGTAGGTACTCGTACCATGTTCTATTTACTTGTGACTTCTCTAGTTTTTAGACAAGTGTTTCGTAGAAATACAAGGTCTAAGTTTTGAGAAGTTATGGGTATAAGAATAAAGTAGAGAACCAGGTGTCATAAGTATCGGGATTTTTCAAAGAGATCGAAGATGTAGATTCTTGTGATTGGTATTCAGATGATAGTAATGGTTTTGAGAAACTAGTTTCTCTTTCGGGTTACTCATAATTGGATGGATTCCTAAGTTGAGTAATGCTGATTAGACTCTTTCCATTAAGTTTATATGCACTGGAGACAGCTGCATGATTGAATCTGGTTCCAATTACATAAGTGCCAAAGTTTCAATATTGGATATAGAATGGTTCATATCTTAACGATTTTAAGGTACGGTTAGTTGTCCAGCTTATGCTTAAAACCAGACTCTGGATAACTCAAGGCACGTTTCTGTAATGGCAGTTTGTGGGTTGACCCTGGCTATGACGAGGGTTGATTTTCTACTATCTGGAAGATCAATAGTGATATTGTTCTTGACTCGCCACAGTTTTAGTAAAATGGATTTTTTCAGAAAACAATAGTAGGAGTATGGTAGAACTGGAAGTGATTCCAGAACCGCAAACGATTACGGAAAATTTAATAGGACCTAAAGATTCATTCAGGTTTGACATTCCATTAGCCACTCCGCAGATATGTTGGGTAACCTCAGACACCCGATAGGTACTCAGGTAGCCTCAAGGACAGTGAAAGGGAGGTTCTTGTTTACCCAAACTTGACACTACTGTTGTTCCAGACTATGAGACCAGGCAGGAGGTTAAGTATAGCGTCGTTCTAAACTAGCTTTAGAAGTGCACGTATATATTATTCTGCCAGAGGGTTGTCGTAGTCAGTGGGAGCAGCGGAAGCATGGTGGGAAAGTGGCTTATGTCTATTTATAGACTTGAGCAGTTATAGCGGAGATAGATCATCTAATTTTGATGTGACAGTCATGGGTTTGACTTCATCAGAATAGGGGATGGATCTGTTAAGAAGGTAGTAGGGTGTGATGTCTTGGTATTTGGATGACATACACAGAGTAGGAAGTAAAATTCCTATACTACGATCGGTTGTACTGTGGTCGTCACACAGTTGTTTCTCCTGACAGGAAATGGATATAATATACGACATTCTGGTTTCTTGATCTATGGTTTTAGATCTAGATTTGGGTAGTTTCCCAATGTGGGTACTTTGACAGTATTCTGATAGTTTTTAGAATAGTTGACTCCTGGCATGGTGGTGTACCTGCAGGTGATGGAGTCACCCTCTCTAAAGGTGTCTTACAGACTAAAGGGGAGAGGGATGTGCATGATTGGCAGATCACTTGCTTAGGCAATTGAGTAAATCGTGAGATGTCAAGTACCACACCAGATGTTGTTTTTGCACTAGATGCAATATGTTTGTATTAATCCAATCCTGGAGAAATATAAGGAAGCAGTTTTAGAACATAAGTGCATGTTCTACGGATTTGATGACGGCAACCTCCTTCGGGAGACGATTATCATTCCAGGCTTCAAAGGTGACATGGATGACAGAGTGATTGTCAGAGTTATAGTTTTCCCTCTGACGAGGGACAGTATTATGGACAGTTGGTCCAAGAGGATACTGTGGGAGGCATGGTGCCGGATACTGATTAGGTTCAGTGATCGATACAGTCTAAGAAGTTTGGATTTGGAGTTCATTTATGAACTAGGTCCCATCAGATATCCAGACATATTCTAAGACAGGTATTACTCAATTCGGGAGATGGCTTTCTCCGCAAACTTGAGATTAAGAGAGATATAGAAAGAAACATCAGGGCGGATCCACTCACTGAGGCTATTTCTCGAACACAATAGTTTTACAAATGGGCTTTGTGAAACTGGTTAGTAGAGGAGTTTGATGTTCGGTTTCACACGGGCTGTGAGTAGTCAACATCGCAATAATTAGCCTTAAGTGCAAGTGGGAGATTGTTGGATATAGTGCCCTCAGAGTCAATTATTGGATCGCAGGTACGTGATTGCAATAATTGCGGAGGACCTATACCGGTAGGACAGTCTTACTCGAGATGATAGTATGCTATCTGGTTTGCCTTTATCAGTCGTGTACAGGTTCAGGTGACTGATCATTGTTACACTTTGATAGAGCCCTTAGGATCTTGCTTTACTACCAACAGTATGATGGCGATCATATACGTGAGAGTTGGGTGGTTTATAAGCATATCCTTAATTGTGGTCCCTAGTCGTGGGAGTTTCGAGACAGGGCATCGATACTCTGGAGTAGACTCGTGTATACAGTCGAGACCCCGACGAGGGGCAGTGGCCAGTCTCACAAGCCACTGGTGTCAGTTGGATCACCTAAGATGTATACAAGTGCTCATTGGGTTATGAGTACACCGGACAGGACTCGCCGGGAACCTGCTAGTTGGTATTATACATATCGTCAGATAGCAGTTCCCTGGTGACATGTGTACAGGTTAGTTCATCGACCTGAGGTCGTCATTTGTCTCGTGTGAGTTCCCACTGTGCTTTGATTTCTACCCTACCACGGCTCAAAGGAGTCGTGCAAACAGATAGTTTTTGGGTACAGTCCCGAGCCACATGGAGGCACGTGAGCGGATCGGCAGGGGATTCGTCTCTCTCGGTATTAGGGGTGAGATCGCGCTGTGTCTAGGAGAGCCATTACTCAAAGCCCACGGCCGTGGCAGGAGATTTACTGGTAGGTACTCCAGTTGTATCTCAGGGTGTTTTTAGGCTACACTCCGACACGACTTATACTACTATTGGGAGTCTGACGTTACTAGCCCCCTAGGCAGATATGCGATACTCATAGACGAACGGACCAGACTGTATATACATTGTCACTGTTAGGCTCAGTAGGATTTCCGGATGAGTTCGCTCATCGGCCTCCCTTGAGGTCAGTGCATGGGCAGCCGTTACGCACAGCTAGTGCCGCTGACGGCTTGTGGTTAAACCCACTGCCAGGGTACTGACGAGTCATTAGAGTCCCCCACAGACAGTTTCCCAAGTTCGGGCGAAACGTTGTAGAGTCCGTATGGTTTTATGGCAGGGTTCGAAAATTGCACGTGCGTTTACGCACGTGTCATATTTCGGGCAGATAATACTGGTGGGCTTTGGTTTAAGCCGGATCCGAGTATTATACTGTGTAGATATAATATCTTTGTCTCAGTTGCATTTGTATTCGGTCGTAATACAAATGCGGGTATGTTTATACTGTTACGGGGTTGTCCTGAAATTCATTTCAGGATCGCTTTTGGAAGTTGCCAGTTTCCAGTTTCCAGTTTCCAGTTTTCTATCGCCCGTCTTTATCATTCGGTTAAAGACGGATTTATCTTTTCTTGGATGAGGGTGAGTCATGCTTCTAGAAGGTTCTAGAAGTGGTGATAAGGCTTATGACTCATTTCTTGCATTAATGATTTTGGTGACAAGGTTAAGTGATTCATTAGTTTCATTTAATGTGTTCATACTAGGTGTATCATGACTCATGGTTATGATAAGCTTCATGTTTATTGTCACCCTCCTTCCTAGCTCCTACACTCACCTCCCTTGCTCCATATATATTGGTCGGCCCCTCCCCTTGAGAGTGAGATTGATTTTTGATTAAAAAGACTATGGTTTTGGATGCATGGAAATTTGATAACTCATTTCTCATTCCATTTCATTTCGAGTGGCAACTTGATTAACCGTTCGTCCACGGATGTGGACAAAGTTGTTAGTTATATGTATGCCCTAGAGGCCATTACTATACATAGGATGTATATTGTAGTGGATGCTGGGACATATATAGGAAGGACTTTCTTGCTCGACATGATAGTATGCTATTTGGTTGATCTTTACCTTAACGTGTACACTGATTGTCTCCCTGTTACATGTTGGTAAAGCCCTTAGGATCTGTACTTTACTACCTGGACTATGATGCGGATCATACTAGTGGGGACATGGTAGTCCATAAGTACATCCTTCAAAGTCCCTAGTCGTGGGTATATCGAGACGGGGCATCGATATACCAGAGTAGACTAGCGTGTACCTTCTCGACCCATACAGATGGGCGATGGATGATCCCATATCCATTGGTGTTTGACATCAGAGATGATATACGGGTGCTCAGTAGAGACTGGGTACACTGGACGGACTCGCCGAGAACTCCCAGATGGTATTATACCTCACGTCAGATGGCAGTTCTCTGGTGACACTGGTACAGAGTAGTCTGTTGACCCGAGATCGTCATAGAGTCTTGTGTGGTTCCCACTGTGCTTTGATTTCCATCTTACCACGTCCAAGAGGGCGTGCAAAACGGTGGTTTTTGGGTACAGTCCCGAGTCACATGGAGGCAATGAGCGATAGGAGGGGATTCGTCTCTCCCGGTATAGGGGGTTGATGTTGCGCTGTGTTCGATTGGCTATAACCGGAAATCCCTGGCCAGGGTTGCTGAGATTTACTGGTAAGTGTTACCAGTAGTTTCTCGAATGTTATAGACCTCATATCGACACGACTTATCGAGCTATTGGGGTCTGACGTTTACCACCCCTAGGAGAGATATGCGACATATCAGACGATCAGACCGGACTGTACGGTAGTGTTACTGGTTTGATTCACTGGAGTGTGAGCGGGCTTGCTCGTCGATCTTCTGATCGCTCAATACCCGGGTGGCCGTTACGTTTAGCAGACCGCTTGCGGCTTGTGGGTGATTGATATGATCATCACCTGCTGCCGGCGTATTGACGAGTCTTTAGAGTCCTACACAGAGGTTTCCTGGCTCAAGCGAAACGAAATAGGAGCGCATATGAGATATGTGCGGGACCGAGAAACGGTGAAATTCATATTGCTTATCGGTAGGTACTCTTGAGCCGTGTTTGCTAGTCAATTGCAGGATACAGGTTCTCGGCTCTAAACGGTGAAATTCATGGAAAAGCATGAAAAAATATGGATTACTGCCAACCATAGATAAAACACGGGTCTCCGCTCTCTATCCGTATGTTGCCGCACACCAGTTTGAGAGACAAAATGGCAAATCAATGTCATTTTCATGCACAAAACTCAATGGCAACACAAGATCCAACATATCTACGCGGAGCTCGCGGAAATCATGACAAAAAGATCCACATCAAATCACCTTTTGGTCTGCTGGAATTCTGGAAAAATTGTGAAGAGTTTCTGGGAAACAATATATACCACACTGAAGAGTACACAATACCAGGGAAACCCACAAAATTCGACAAGACAATTCATCTATATGGCCGTGGATCCGCGGCCAATAGGGGGTCTAGGCCGCGGATCCGCGGCCGTACGGGTTCCTCAAGTGGTGGGTTTTTAGGGGCAGTTTGGTCATTTTATGTGGAGCCAGATTCTTGCCCAAGGTTTCCAATTCCCTTCCTATAAATAGTCCAGAACTTGCCAAAGCCAAGGGTGCTTATTCTTGTATTTAGATTTTAGGTTATATGTTGTTGTTCTTCTTCCTCCTCTCATCTCTTCTCCATTAAAAACTTGTAGTGAGTTTTTGTGAGTGAAGAATGAATAAAAGAGTTCTTGTTCTTACTATGCTTATCTTGTTGTAATTGTTAATTATATTTGCTTGTATTTTTCTTTTGCTAATCTAGTTGTTGTTATTTGTTGTTTGTTTCTTTCTTGTTCTCTTTTCCTTTATCCTTAAACAACCATGATGCTTACGCTTGATCCTTGTCGAGGTGAGGTCGCAAATAGCTAGTTGTAATCTTCTAACCTCTTTCTTTCTATCTTCCTCCTTTGTTTTATTTTCTTTTCCTTATAATGGGTGAGTAGTTTTCATACTTGTTAGGGTAGGATAAGGAAAGTTTGAGAGAAGGAAATCTCTCTCACTCTTTCCTTGCCCAACATCTTAAATCGGACTCCCGTTAATTGAACCACAATCCGCTCCCTACGGCATCCTATCCTACATGATAGCGGTGATTCCGTAGTGAGACCGGTTGTAGTTGAATTAACCGGAGGTTAAGGCTAAGAGCCAAGAACGGACGGACAAGCACCAAAAGAAAGAACTTATGCGTTGGAAAGCCTAGCTTATACTCGCAAGTTCCTTCCTAGTCGTGCTAATCCCCGTTGTTGTCGATTACCGTAACACCGATATTAAGAGCGGCAACGAAAGAAGTGAGCGACTCCTAACTCAAACTAACCTAATCCTAACCCTAACAAGCTCTCTTTACATATCATTTTAGCACATAGTTAATCACAAACAAATCTGGACATTTAGACTTAACTCTTTAAAACACATAGAAAAAGATTCCCATCTCCCTGCGGACGACCCGTACTCAACCGGCTAGCTACAAGCGAACCCGTCTTGATTGCGGTAATTAACTAAGCACGTAAAAACTCTACCAATCAAATGGCGCCGTTGCCGGGGAGACGGTAGTTTATTTCTTTGTGTAATTTCGGGTTAATTTGTGAATATAAACATAACCGAAAAACAAAACAAAAAAATATACATTGTAAAAAATCATCTTGTTATTTTTGATTAGTTTTTGTGCAAGTGTGCAGGAGAAAAGGATAGGTCGAGTTCAGTGCCAAAGACATGGGAAGTTAGACTCATAACTCGCGGCTAAACCGCGACGGATCAAGACAAGAACCAACGGTCTACTGTCAAATTCTGGAGCAGATACAGTGAGCAAATCAGGATTCAGGAGCTCCAGAAAAGAAGAAGACACACAAAGCAACACAGTCCAGGAATTTGAAGGGCCCATCCCACTTTTATACCGTGGAACCACGGCATAAGCTCCCTATTGCCGCGGAACCGCGGCCATCTGTGGCCGTCGATTCCTAAAAATCCCTGTAAATCTCTCTCTCATCTTCCTCACTCCTCTGGACTCCACTGAACTGTGTTTTCTGCAGCATTCTTTACGCAAATTCTCTTCCCCCTTCCAATAAATTGTTTTTGTGCAGGACTATTTGCGCCGCGCTAAAAAAATAAAAATTGATTGCAGTTGATTTGTTACTGCTTTGCATTTATTAATACGGACTTTAAGAGGCTTGAAACCAATCCAGATTGGGTGGGGATTTCATCACCCTTCCCAGGACCCCAGAAATCACAAAAAAGCATATGCATTGACCATTGTTAATTAAAAAATACTAGACTCAGCCCTAAGGACTTCGCGCTCAATAGGACAGAGGACTAGTTACAGGCATCGGCCGTTTATCCTATCCTGACTTTGCGGTGTCTAGGCAAGTGTGTCCAAGGCAAGTGGTTACTTAATTAGGACCACTACTTACGTAGTGGGGAGACTCCCACTTACCTGGCACTTACCTGGCCGCAATTGGCGGAGAAGAGGCGGTTTGAGGTCCTATTTTTAGCCCTTTGGAACAGTTAGGAGCTGTCTAGCTGACCTAGGTGACCCTAGATCTAGGTGTGATTGTGCATATCTTGTTTGTGATTGTTTGAAGCCGTAAGTCCGTACATATTTCTGTAAAGCTCTTTCTAAAAACAAAAAAAGGAAAAAACCAAAAACTTTTATAAAAACTTGCCCTTTGTCGCCAAAATCTCGTTTTTCATCCACCACCCATCGTATTTCTCCATTGACGTTTTCTTACCTTCACCTTCTCCGCTTTGACTACACTAAACTCGTTTAGTGTATGTCCGCTTGGACTCGGGACACTAGCGCCCGCTTAGTCCGCGTTACGTTAGTCGCTACCGACTACGCGATCGACTCAGACGTCGAAACTCCGTCCACGCCTCATTCACCCTTACCTTTGCCGGCCAACTCCGACGTTGACCGGAATTCTGTTCATACATCCTCACCTTCACCATCACCGACCTCTTCTTCCGCGATGTCAGGATTTAATCCAAACATCCCTACAACTCCCCCGGGATTGATTCGACCTCCTATGGATGCGAATAACCCACCACCACCGCCTGTCGTAGCGCCACAGCGAATTGCGCTCCAGGATCGTTTCTGCCCCACCCACTCTGCACTCCCCCCTGTCTTTCCCTCCCACCGGCCAATGGGGATAATTTTGAAATTAAGCCCCACTTCATTAACATGCTTCCGAAATTTCATAGGCTTGAATCTGAAGATGCCTATATCTTCATCAACAAATTTCAAAACGTTTGTGCCATGATGAAAACCACCCAGCTGTCGGACGATGCTATACGGCTATGGGTCATTCCGTTCACTTTGTGCGATCTTGCTGAAAAATGGTTGTATAGCACCGCTTCCCACTCCATAACCAGTTGGGATGAGTTTGTGAAAGCGTTTCTCAAGAAATTCTATCCGAATCATAAAACCGCGAGGATCCGTAACGAAATCAATCAATTCTCCCAGCTTCCTACTGAACCCTTCTGGAAGTGCTTTGACTGGTATAAAGACCTTCTTGTTCAGTGCCCTCACCATGGTATTGAGAAATGGCAACTTTGCCAAACCATATATGAGGGCCTGAACCCAGCAACCAAGCAGTTGTTGGAAACCATTTGTCAGGGCCACTTCCTATCGAAATCTGACAAGGAAGCGTGGCAATTCTTCGACGACCTTGCGGAACAAACACTTCAATGGGAGAGCACCAGACCAACTTCTTCTTCTTCCTCTACTTCTACTGGTCAGTCTAGGGTAGGCATTCACCAACTTGATGTCTCTATTGCGATGAAAGCTGAAATGGCTGCAATAACAAGAAAACTTGAAGCGATAGAGAGCAAATTTTCATCTCCTGCTCCTGCCCCTGTTCTTCCCCTTCGTACCATTTGTGCTTGTTGTTCCGATCCTTCTCACTTGACCGAAGATTGTCCTTACATTCCACCATCTCAAGGACAGGATCAGGTTAATGCTGCATTTTAGCAAAGACCAAGAAATGATCCATACTCTTCCACCTACAATCTCGGTTGGAGGAACCACCCCAATTTCGCCTGGAATCAGAATCAGAATCAATTCCAA
This sequence comes from Agapanthus africanus, assembly GCA_030015575.1. Lineage (NCBI taxonomy): Eukaryota > Viridiplantae > Streptophyta > Magnoliopsida > Asparagales > Amaryllidaceae > Agapanthus > Agapanthus africanus. The sequence continues at coordinate 523,910,259 of CM057337.1, forward strand.
GGCAACAATTTCCAAAGGCCCCCTCCTCCGCAACAACAAGCGCAACAACAAACTCAACATCAGTTTCAGCAGCCCTTCCAACACCAACCCTTTCAAAATCAGATGAACAACTTTGCACCCAACAATTCTTTTTCGCAAAACAACTTTGTTCCGTCAAACAACGATAAGGTTTCCTCGCTAGAACGAAGTCTGGAGGCGTTCGTTAAACAATCGACACAATCCACCGCAAACATCCAGTCTTCCATTCAGTCGTTGGTGCAACATACTGCTGCACACGGGCAAAGCATCAAGACCATCGAAGCCCAGATAGCACAACTGAATGCGGCCTTAAGCGAGCGAGAGAAGGGGAAGCTTCCATCTCAACCACTCCCAAATCCCGGTCATCCACATAATGTACATGTTGCTCTTGAACAACAGAACCATAATGTGAGTGCCGTGACTATATTGAGATCAAGAAGGATGCTGCAAAACAACATTGGCACACGGATCGACGATGACACCCCGACCGCTTCTGCTTCTTCGTCTTCTGAGCCTATTCTCCATTCTTCAAAAGGCTCTTCCTCTTCTTCTGCTCTAAACGGACCCACTTCTCACTCCACGAAAACACCAGCTCTGGGATCCGTTCCAGCTCCACAATCTCCTCCACAAGCTTTGGACTCAACCAATTTTAAAAACGTTCCATTTCCAAACCGGTTGAGGTCCAATAAACAAAATCCACAAATGGAGAAGATTCTGGAGTTGTTTAAGCAGGTTAACATCAACATTCCCCTTTTAGATGCTGTCCAACAAGTCCCATCCTACGCGAAAATCTTAAAGGACTTGTGCACGAAAAAGAGGAAATCTCAGGTACCCAAGAAAGTTTTCTTGGCTAGTGTTGTGAGTGATGCTCTTACCGAATCTTTACCACAAAAACGGAAGGATCCTGGCTGTCCTACGATTTCTATTACCATTGGGGATAAGAACATCAACCGCGCACTATTAGATCTTGGTGCCAGTGTTAACCTGCTTCCGTACTCAGTATATGAGCAATTAGGTGTAGGAGAGCTGAAACCCACACACTGCACTCTCCAAATGGCCGACCGATCAATCACCCATCCTAGGGGTGAGCTAGAGGATGTGTTAATCAAGGTTGGGGACTTCATATTCCCCGTTGACTTCATTGTTGTAGACACACAGCCTGTAGCTAACCCCCTAAATCAAATTCTGGTGATACTCGGTCGCCCATTCCTTGCAACCTCAAATGCTGTGATCAATTGTCGAAATAGTTCGATGAACCTATCTTTTGGAAACATGACAATTGAACTCAACACTTTTAGGTTGGGGAATCAGCCCTCCGAACCTAATGCTCATATACTAGACGTTTGCTCAATCCAGGAGATCACCCCGGAAGAGTGTGAATTCGAAGAGTTTCTGTTCGCTCACGATAACCTTAACGCCACTAGTGCGTTCCTCTTCGAACCTGCTGCTGTTTCTGCGCTCGACAATGACTACGAGTGTTTCACTTTCTCGAACGATCTTAGCCACTCACCACCCGAGTTTGAATCCTTTGAGTTTCCGGATGAGTTACCTGAACCATCCAACTCGATCGCTTACACTCGTTTTGAACCTTTGCTGGAATCTTTTGAGTTCGAGACCTTTTCACCAATCTTGCCTTCAATCGTTTCACCTCTAACGCTCGAACTCAAGCCTTTGCCGTCTCACCTTAAGTACGCTTACTTGGGTGAAAACGAGACCCTCCCTGTTATCATCTCGGCTTCTCTAGCTCCCGAGCAAGAGAGAGCCCTTCTCGCGGTCTTGCACAGCAATAGGCAAGCTTTTGGCTGGTCAATGGCGGACATCAAGGGGATTAGTCCCCTGATCGTTGAACATCACATTCATCTAATGGATGATGCCAAACCAGCCAGGGATCCACAAAGGCGACTCAACCCAGTCATGAAGGAGGCTGTGAAAAAGGAAATCGTAAAGTGTCTGGATAGTGGTATCATTTACCCTATCTCTGATAGCCAGTGGGTTAGCCCCATTCACGTTGTCCCCAAGAAATCAGGCATAACGGTCATCACTAACGAGGCGAACGAGTTAATCCCCACTCGCACCCAAACTGGGTGGCGAGTATGCATCGATTACAGAAAACTCAACGCCGCAACGCGGAAGGCCACTTTCCGCTACCTTTCATTGACCAAATGCTTGAACGATTGGCCGGACACGAGTACTACTGCTTTCTTGATGGCTACTCCGGCTATAATCAAATTCCCATCGCCGAAAAAGACCAGGACAAGACCACATTCACTTGTCCTTTCGGCACGTTTGCATATCGTCGCATGCCCTTTGGGTTATGCAATGCGCCCGTGACCTTCCAGCGGTGTATGGTGGGAATCTTCTCAGACATGGTGGAAAAATTCCTGGAGATCTTCATGGACGATTTCTCCATCTTCGGCGATTCTTTCAACGAGTGTTTGCTGCATCTCGACGCTGTCCTTACCCGATGTAAGGACAAGAACCTCACTTTGAATTGGGAGAAGTACCACTTCATGGTGCGCGAAGGTATTGTCTTAGGACATATCATTTCGCAAAATGGCATAGAGGTTGACAAAGCGAAGATTGAAGTCATTTCCAATCTCCCTCCTCCCAGATGCGTCAGAGACATCTGAGCCTTCCTTGGCCATGCCGGTTTCTATAGATGGTTCATCAAAGACTTTAGAAAGATTGCTAGGCCCTTGACTCTTTTGTTGGCCAAGGACACGCCATTCGACTTCAACTCGAGCTGTGTCACTGCGTTCGAGTCATTAAAAAGCTCACTCACTTCTGCTCCCGTTCTTTCTTCACCTGACTGGACGCACCCATTTGAGATTATGTGCGATGCATCCGATTTTGCCATTGGTGCTGTCCTTGGACTACTCATCAACAAGATGCCGCACGTAATCTATTATGCTAGCCGAACCCTAAACGACGCCCAACTTAATTATACAACAACAGAGAAGGAATTCTTGGCTGTTGTATTTGCTTTAGAAAAGTTCAGGCCCTACCTCATCGGCTCTCCAGTCATTGTCTACACAGACCATTCTGCTCTGCGCCATCTTTTTGCGAAGAAAGATGCAAAATCACGGATGATACGTTGGATCCTCTTGCTTCAAGAGTTTGACCTTGTCATCAAGGACAAAAGAGGATGTGAGAACGTAGTCGCCGACCATCTCTCACGACTTCCTTCTTCGCCTTCGCTTCATATTCCGATCAACGACGTTTTCCCAGATGAACAACTCTTGACAGTATCTTGCGAACCCTGGTTCGCAGACATTGTGAACTATTTGGCCACAGGATTACTACCGACTGAATGGTCAAGTCAGGACAGACTTCGCTTCTTATCCCAAGTAAAACACTTTTACTGGGACGAACCCTATCTGTTCAAGTACTGTCCCGACCAGATTATTTGTCGGTGTGTCCCTGACGATGAATTCAAGAGTGTGCTGTCATTTTGCCACGACCAAGCATGTGGCGGGCATTTTGGCCCCAGAAAGACAGCTGAGAAGATCTTGCAGTATGGTTTCTACTAGCCACAACTCTTCAAAGACGCTCATGACTACTGCAAGACATGCTCCCGGTGCCAACACTTGGGCCGGATATCCCGGAGGAACGAGATGCCGCTCCAACCAATCTTGGTTGTGGAGATTTTTGACGTTTGGGGGATAGATTTCATGGGGCCGTTTCCCAGCTCTTTTAGGAACTTGTACATCCTTCTCGCTGTTGATTACGTCTCTAAGTGGGTCGAGGCTGTGCCCAGCCGGACTAACGACAACAAAGTTGTCGTTAGGTTTCTTAAAGAAAACATTTTCTCCCGGTTTGGGTACCCCCGAGCGATCATTAGCGACAATGGAACTCATTTCTGCAATAAGACTTTCGAGGCCTTGATGCGGAAATATTCCATTAATCATAAGCTATCTACGCCCTACCATCCCCAAACCTGTGGGCAAGCCGAAGTTTCAAATCGGCAAATCAAGCAGATACTGGAGAAGACGGTTTCCAAGAACCGAAAGGATTGGTCGTTGAAACTCACTGATGCCCTTTGGGCATTTCGAACGGCTTATAAGAACGATCTTGGCATGTCTTCCTATCGGTTTGTGTACGGAAAGGCTTGCCACCTCCCTGTCGAAATAGAGCATCGCGCATTTTGGGCGATAAAGGAGCTAAATCTGTCTCTCGAAGATGCGGGCGGTCATCGGAAGCTGCAGTTGAACGAATTGAGCGAGCTTAGGGATGAGGCTTACGATAACACGGTTGTCGTTAAGAACCGAACAAAGGTGTTTCACGATAAACACCTTTTGCGCAAAACTTTCGTACCTGGTCAACAGGTACTGATTTACGACACCCGGCTATACTTCCATCCATGAAAGCTCAGATCTCGCTGGAAAGGGCCATATTTTGTGCGGAATGTGTATCCGCATGGTGCTGTGGATTTGGAGAATCCAAAGGACGGTTCATTTTTCAAAGTAAATGGACACCGACTTAAGCCGTACCTTAGCGCCGAACCAACAGAGGAGCTCCTGGTCTTACAGGAGCCGGTTTACCCTGCATAATCTTCCCCTACCTACCACCAAACTTCGGATATCCAGCCAAGAACAGTGGACACTGTTCCAAATAAGTTTGGGGGTATGCATATACCTTTTTGTATATATTTGTGGATATTCTTTTCCATTTTTGCTAATTTTATTTTCTTTAAAAACAAAAAAAAAAATTGTGTATATCTAACCGACAATTTTGACCCTTCAATGATCTCTTCATGCAACGACAGTGAGGACACTGTCCATCTTAAGTTTGGGGGTACGCTCGGTATGCATTTCTAACCTTCGCATTCATATGTATATTTTGCATCTGCATACTAAAATCCATAAAATCTATAAAAATCAGAAAATTTTCTAAAAACATAAAAACTTTTTTGTCAAGTTAGCTAGTGGGAGAACTCAGATTCAACATTTCGACGGTTTTGTTTGATAAGATAAGAATAACTAAATCTTATTTTTAGATTTTGAAAACCTGAAAGATAACTCTCCTTTGAAGTTAACTATAGCTGATATACGTCTTTACATCACACTACACATGTCGTGAGTTTTGGAAATTAGATGACAAGTCTTTTATGTCTAAAAAATTTTAAATGGATAAATGATTTTCTGAGGATCAAATAGGTTTGTTCTGAAATAAGTAATATCAAGAATAGTTTATGAAGTGAAGCGAATATGAATGAATGTTATTGATGCCTTAATTGGAACTAATTCTGAAAAATAACCCATCTGAAACTTGATTTGAATGATTACACACCTAACCCACTAAACACGTCTTTTATCCAAAAAAATAACTGAACTGCCGGTTATATCTCCGTTTGTATTGAATCATCATGATTTTCACACTAAATTGTCTTTTGTTTTTGGACCTAGGTAACTTGAGTAATGAAGTCCGCTGGGGTGTCTCTACACCTAATGCCCTAAAGCCAACTGGTTTGGGTGCATTGGCCCAAAGCTCGTTAAGAAGCCTAGAAAGTCCAGATTAAAACAAAGTCAAGTAAGTGTTCTCACCGAGTTAAAATTCCTAACGGTTCTTTGTGTGAGAATAATCTTGACAAAAGACAAGTTTTTATAAAAAAATATTTCTAGCGGAGATATGAAGGTTTTATTCTATGATAAAGACTATTGCACGTTCACAGAGGTGTGTATGAAATGAAAACAAGAAAAAGGTGGAGTGAAAAATAAGACCTAGTTTCCTGTTAAGGAAGATAGAAATTCTGAAGTTGAAACCTTACTGGAAAACGAAACTTGAAAAATACTTAACTCTTTATAAAACTTATGTGATCCTTTTAAAAATTTTATCTGGGCTTTATTGTGTGACATGATGACTTTATTCGATCCTTCTGGAACTTAACGACACTATTTGCACTGCACGTAAAGACATATAAAATCTTAAGTTAAATAAGAAGCGAGGTGTGAAAAATAAAGGTTCGATAGTCTGGACTAAGGATCATAGAATTGTTATTTTCTGAAAAAAAAACTTTAGGGTTTGAATCATAGTTATTTTGCAAAACTAGCTTGACCGGATTTTGTGGGTAGTATCCACTGAAAAACCTCAGGAGACAACACTCCTCCTATTAGGGACACCTAGAGGTTTAACGGCTTGTTGCACATGCTCAGTGCAATCGCGTTCCCTGCGAAAGTGAGGTTAGGAATTTTTATGAATAAATTGGCTTTGCTCGGGACGAGCAAATGATAAGTTTGAGGGTATTTGTTTATATCAGATTTTTGCATTTTTATACCGCCCAATTTTTATCATATTGCTTATCGGTAGGTACTCTTGAGCCGTGTTTGCTAGTCAATTGCAGGATACAGGTTCTCGGCTATAAACGGTGAAATTCATGGAAAAGCATGAAAAAATCCGGATTACTGCCAACCACAGATAAAACACGGGTCTCCGCTCTCTATCCGTATGTTGCCGCACACCAGTTTAAGAGACAAAATGGCAAATCAATGTCATTTTCATGCACAAAGCTCAATGGCAACACAAGATCCAACATATCTACGCGGAGCTCGAGGAAATCATGACAAAAAGATCCACATCAAATCACCTTTTGGTCTGCTGGAATTCTGGAAAAATTGTGAAGAGTTTCTGGGAAACAACATATACCACACTGAAGAGTACACAATACCAGGGAAACCCACAAAATTCGACAAGACAATTCATCTATATGGCCGTGGATCCGCGGCCACTAAGGGGTCTAGGCAGCGGATCCGCGGCCGTACGGGCTCCTCAAGTGGTGGGTTTTTAGGGGCAGTTTGGTCATTTTATGTGGAGCCAGATTCTTGCCCTAGGTTTCCAGTTCCCTGCCTATAAATAGTCCAGAACTTGCCAAAGCCAAGGGTGCTTATTCTTGTATTTAGATTTTAGGTTATATGTTGTTGTTCTTCTTCCTCCTCTCATCTCTTCTCCGTTAAAAACTTGTAGTGAGCTTTTGTGAGTGAAGAATGAATAAAGGAGTTCTTGTTCTTACTATGCTTATCTTGTTGTACTTGTTAATTATATTTGCTTGTATTTTTCTTTTGCTAATCTGGTTGTTGTTATTTGTTGTTTGTTTCTTTCTTGTTCTCTTTTCCTTTATCCTTAAACAGCCATGATGCTTACGCTTGATCCTTGCCGAGGTGAGGTCGCAAATAGCTAGTTGTAATCTTCTAACCTCTTTCTTTCTATCTTCCTCCTTTGTTTTATTTTCTTTTCCTTATAATGGGTGAGTAGTTTTCATACTTGTTAGGGTAGGATAAGGAAAGTTTGAGAGAAGGAAATCTCTCTCACTCTTTCCTTGCCCAACATCTTAAATCGGACTCCCGTTAATTGAACCATAATCCGCTCCCTACGGCACCCTATCCTATATGATAGCGGTGATTCCGTAGTGAGACCGGTTGTGGTTGAATTAACCGGAGGTTAAGGCTAAGAGCCAAGAACGGACGGACAAGCACCAAAAGGAAGAACTTATGCGTTGGAAAGCCTAGCTTATACTCGCAAGTTCCTTCCTAGTCGTGCTAATCCCCGTTGTTGCCGATTACCGTAACACCGATATTAAGAGTGGCAACGAAAGAAGTGAGCGACTCCTAACTCAAACTAACCAAATCCTAACCCTAACAAGCTCTCTTTACATATCATTTTAGCACATAGTTAATCACAAACAAATCTGGACATTTGGACTTAACTTGTTAAAACACATAGAAAAAGATTCCCATCTCCCTGCGGACGACCCGTACTCAACCGGCTAGCTACAAGAGAAACCGTCTTGATTGCGGTAATTAACTAAGCACGTAAAAACTCTACCAATCAGTAGGGTAGTAATCTAAGCACAGTGGGAACTTACACGAGACAAATGACGATCTCAGGTCGATGAACTCACCTGTACACATGTCACCAGGGAACTGCTATCTGACGATATGTATAATACCTACTAGCATGTTCCCGGTGAGTCCTGTCCGGTGTACTCATAACCTAATGAGCACCTGTATACATCTTAGGTGAACCAACTAACACCAATGGCTTGTGAGACCGGCCATCGCCCCTCGTCGGGGTCTCGACTGTATACACTAGTCTACTCTGGAGTATCGATGCCCTGTCTCGAAACTCCTACGACTAGGGACACTTTAAGGATGTGCTTATAGACCCTAGCTCCCACGTATACGATCGCCATCATACTGCTGGCAGTCAAGCAAGAATCCTATGGGCTCTATCATCATGCAATAGTGAACTAAAGCATGTATACGATGATAAAGACAAACCAGACAGCATACTATCATCTCGAGCAAGACTGTCATATCGGTATAGGTCCTGCCTCAATCATTGCAATCACGTACCAGCGATCCAATAATTGACTTTGAGGGCACTATATCCAACAATCTCCCACTTGCACTTAAGGCTAATTATTGCGATGTCGCATACTCACAGTCCGTGTGATACCGAACACCCAACTCCTCTACTAATCAGTTTCACAAATCTAGTTTGTAAAACTCTTGTGTTCGAGGAATAGTCTCAGTGAGTGGATCCGCCCTGATGTTTCTTTCTATATCTCTCTAAATCTCAAATTCGCGGAGAAAGCCATCTCCCGAATCGAGTAATACCTGTCTTAGAATATGTCTGGATATCTGATGGGACCTAGTTCATAAATGAACTCCAAATCTAAACTTCTTAGACTATATCGATAACTGAACCTAATCAGTATCCAGCACCATGCCTCCCACTGTATCCTCTTAGACCACCTGTCCATAATACTGTCCCTCGTCAGAGAGAAAACTATAACTCTGACAATCACTCTGTCATCCATGTCACCTTTGAAGCCTGGAATGATAACCGTCTCCCGAAGGAGGCTGTTGTCATCAAGTCCGTAGAACATGCACTTATATTCTAAAACTGCTTCCTTACGTTTCTTCAGGATCGGATTAATATAAACTTATCGCATGAAGTGCAAAAACTATATCTGGTGTGGTACTTGACATCTCATGATTGACTCAATTGCCTAAGCAAGTGATCTGCCAATCATGCACATCCCTCTCTCCTTTAATCTCTAAGAAACCTTTAGAGAGGGTGACTCCATCACCTGCAGGTACACCACCATGCCAGGAGTCATCTATTCTAAAATACTATTAGAATACTATCAAAATACCCACATTGGGAAACTACCCAAATCTAGATCTAAAACCATAGATCTAGTAACCAGAATGTCTGTTATTATATCCATATCCTGTCTGGAGAAACAACTGTGTGACGACCACGGTACAACCGATCGTAGTATAGGAATTTTACTTCCTACTCTGTGTATGTCATCCAAATACCAGGACATCACACTCTACTACCTTCTTAACATATCCATCCCCTATTCTGATGAAGTCAAAGCCATGACTGTCTCATCAAAATTAGATGATCTAATCTCCGCTATATCTGCTCAAGCCTATAAATAGACATAAGCTACTTGCCCACTATGCTTCCGCTGCTCCCACTGACTACGACAACCCTCTGGCAGAATAATATATACGTACACTTCTAAAGCTAGTTTAGAACGATGCTATACTTATCCTCCTGCTGGGTCTCATAGTCTGGAACAACAGTAGTGTCAAGTCTGGGTAAACAAGAACCTCCCTGTCACCGTCCTTGAGGCTACCGGAGTACCTCTCGGGTGTCTGAGGTTACCCACCATATCTGCGGAGTGGCTATTGGAATGTCAAACCTGATTGAATATATAGGTCCTATTAAATTTTTCGTAATCGTTTGCGGTTCTGGAATCACTTCCAGTTCTACCATACTCCCACTACTGTTTTCTGAAAAAATCCTTTTTACTAAAACTGTGGCGAGTCAAGAACAATATCACTATTGATCTTCCAGATGGTAGAAAGTCAACCCTCGTCAAAGCAAGGCTCAACCCACAAACTGCCATTACATAAACGTGCCTTGAGTTATCCAGTGTCTGGTTTTAAGCATAAGCTGGACAACTCCCCGTATCTTAACATCGTTAAGATATGAACCATTCTTTATCCAATATAGAAATAGAGTCTCTAATTTAATTGCAACCAGATTCAAATCATGCAGCTGTCTCCAGTGCATATCAACTTAATGGAGAGAGGCTAATCAGCATTATTCAACTTAGGAATACATCCAATTATGAGTAACCCGAAAGAGAAACAAGTTTCTCAAAACCATTACTATCAACTGAATACTAATCACAAGAATCTACATCTTCTATCTCTTTGAAGAATCCCGATACTTGCGATATCTGGTTCTCTACTTTATTTTTATACTCACAACTTCTCATAATTTAGACATTGTATTTCTACGAAACACTTGTCTAAAAACTAGAGAAGTCATAAGTAAATTGAACATAGTACGAGGACCTTTCCCTTTGTCCTGATTGATACTGGACAACATACAATACTCTGTATAAGTCCGCTGAGTTAAATAACTCAAAACCTGTGTATCGTAGGTTGAAAACTGTACCCAGGCGATTTCCTCAAATATCACCAATTACAACGAATTCCGATATAATGAGGATGATCACCTAATTCCCAATAACTTACTCCCACTTACCACCTGTAAAACCATACAGGTATGAGAATAAAACTTGGTAAATACATACCTCGGAGTAAGTATCTAATCGGGAAATCAGTTTTCCATTAACAATGCACTGAAACATGAAAATGTTTCGTAGCGGTATCCTGGTATTCTTAGTAATGCCTCTTCTATAATCCAATTCATGACTATAACCGTATATTTCTTTGCCATCTCTCCAAATCCCTTTATTTGTCTTTAGTCGTTACCTTCTGTACACCTTCGTTAGGCTAAATGGTTTTCTTCCTTCCCTACCGTTCGGCACCAGCCTATGGTTTGGAAGAAGACTATCCAGTAAGCATAATAGGTGTACTCTCCTAATCCTAGGAGTATTCGCAACTTGAGAGAAGGTGATGATAAAAGATAACTTAAATAATACCTTATTCCATTAAAGGTAAAATAGGAGTGGCGATGAAGTACGTGGTTTGGTCGTGAATGATAATAGTCGCAATTTACTTTGCCCTCTTTCTAATCCTTTTATCTTGTCTTTACATGTTACCTTCTGCACACCCTATTTAGGCTAATTGGTTTTCTTCATTCCCTACCTTTCGGCACCTGCCTTTGGTTTGGAATAAGACTATCCAATAAGCATAATAGGTGTACTCTCCTAAACCAAGGAGCCCTCGCAACCTGAGAGAAGGTGATAATAAAAGACAACTGAATATACCAATTCTATTTCTCCTGAACCTGGATCCATCCTCGAAGTAGTCCCTCCGAGTTCGTATATAACCATACGATGGATCTATCCAATGGAAGTGGATATCCGTAGTAATACGGGGTGTTCTGAGAAATTCAAAGGGTAAAAGAAGGTGCGGCAATGACTTATGCAACTTAGACAATCCAAAAGCCAGTATTTTAAGAAGGTTCGGTCAACTTGGTCACTGAGTCATAGTCTAGGGTCGGTCAAAGGTCGCTGCCAAAGAGAGAGAGAAAAGAAACACTCTGCGTGCACTCTAACCTAGATCAGAATGGTTATCAATTTATCTAATCAGTAAACCTCCCACTGTAATATCAAATTCTCCTCCAAACCTGAAAGAAGAATTAGTCGGGATCACCCGAAGAGTAAATCAACTCATCAGTGAGAATCGGGATCCAACTATCATCGCATGATAACTTGATGGAAGCCACTCAAGTTATCACACTCCAGAAGGTATGCGCATGCCTGGCAAGTTTCTTGTTTGTTTGAAACTCCCGATGTAATTTTTGCCCCATGCTCTTATGACCTTGGCGTTAGGTCAAATTATCATAAGTCACATGCCAAGTTCTACCCGTCACTATCCAGGTCAATTTGAACCCACCCGCACATGCCCTTGGCGTTAGGTCAAAATGGCAGAACGACTGTCCTAAACCAACTCATCTATCTATGCAACAAATGAATACCCAGCAGCTACCAAACACTATGCCTTGGCGTTAGGTCAAAATACATAGCTTGAATACTACTGACCATCCATAAGAAATGACGGAGGGCTACGGCTGGTTTTTGGCGAAAAACCTTTAACGTAATGAACTTGATCTCATTGAAGGAAACTGATAGCTTTTTATAAAAATATAGTGACGAAAACCTTTTGCTAAAGAGGTCACTCCCGGTGAAGGGATCTCGGCTCTTTCCTCGTAGAATGAGGTGCAGGATATTCCAACTGAATACCTCGATGCAAAGCAACTTGTAATCGACTATAGTGAAGTTATTACCCTGACGTAAACTTCTGCCCAAGGGGTCACTCCCGGTGAAGGGATCTCGGCCCTTGCCTCGTCGAATGAGGTGCAGGATATTCTAAACTGAATATCACTATGCAAAACAAAAAGAAACGTCTTTGTAATAACACTTTTAAAATTTGTTCCAACAACATCAAATATAGGTTTTTTTTATCCTTGCATTGATAAGAATCAATGCAGTCCCATCAATCAATCACACCAGAAAAGAACGAAAATAAAATGTACGTATATGTCATCCGCATTCGCCACTGGGTCCCTTCATCACCCGTTAGGTTACTTAACTAACGACAGAGCGGGGACTGGACTAGCGCGGGTGTAAAACATATACAACATCTAATAGTATATATACCAATATACAATAATCGCTCCAGGCATGATAATATGCAACATTACTGAAGAATAAGCATCACAGAACAATACAGATAATCTGGGATCCCCGGGTTTCGCAGAGCCGCTACTGAAAACCCGACGTTCCCCTGGTCGTGTGGATAACCTGTGCAATGAAACCTAGACCCCTATGGGTACGGCAAGTTACCTGCCAAAACCTGAAGCAAGGTAGTCCCCACAGCATAGTGAATGGAACACCCGGCACTTCACGGAATCCGGTAAATTGAGCACCCCTCCTTGGGTCAACCTGTACCCCCTACAAGTGCGGCGAATAGTCTGCCAATTCTAGAGTGAGGTCCCTTTGCCACTCAAAGCCATGAGATACGGACCCGTTGCCCTCCAGAACCCGGCTATCCGTGCAATCCTTCGCGGGATAAACCTAGTACAGAAATAAAAATATGTACAACAGGTATATCGACCTCAACCCGGTCGTGCCCCAAAAGAATATTATACAAACAGGAAGTGACGGCAGTTCACATGTTGGACGCTCGCCCCGCAATATCAAATGTACAAGTAAATCCAAACTGCACTATCATTGCACCCTGCTATCCACCACGACAAATCCGCAACATCACAGCACAACACAGAACATCAACGCGAATGTCACGTTCGCAAACCCGTCTAAAAGAACTATAGCAATCAGACGCGGTTTACCGATCAAATGACATTCCCGGTCGGAGATATAATGTAAATACTGCATACTAACAAATTTAAAATTTCGATCGACTAAATTTCCCGAAGTGGGCCCCACGTACATCTGTTATACAGTAACAAAATCTGGGCCCAAAAAAACTATTCCAAAACCCACAATTTCTACAAAGAAGCTCTCTGGAAAAATTTGAAGCACTGTTCCCACAGTAGCGCCGCGCTTCCGCGTTGGAAAAGTGGGATCACGTGCCCAAATTTTCCCATAATTCTTAGAAAACCCTGCACGCTTTTCTGTGATATGCAAAATTATTTTTAGGCCCTTCAAAAAATCGACAGAAACTCCGGTGCTGAAAAATGTGTTTTTCGAAATACGGTTCGATCGATATTTTAAACGTGTTAGCATAAGTTAGTATAGCTTAATAGTGAGGCTCTGATACCACTGTAAGTCCACGGTAGCGTCCCGGCCGTCTAACAGACGCCAAATGCGGAACAAAAACTTTTTACAACTGGAGCTATCGCGTACTATAACCCGGATCTGCCATTAAAGCTAAACTAACAAACTACAAAGTGGGTAGAAGAGTTATACCGAATGATCCGAGTCCTTCGGTCTTCAACCATCATCCCATGCTTTGTTGCGGCTGCTACGATCTCCTGAAACTCCAGTCTCGTCGTCCAGGTGGCACCACGTTGACGGATCTTTAAACGGGCTCCCGCCTCTGTACCGAGGCAACTCGGTCGTCAAGTTTGCTAAAAGAGACGACCAAGATGTTGTAAAGAATGAGTAAAACACTTTGTCTCGTTACGTCCAAGGCTATGGACGAACGGTTAAAAGAAGTTGCCATTTGGAATCGGGTAAATGGAAATCGAACTATATGAAATTTCCATACACTAAACAATCATAATCTTTTGCAAAAAAAAATGAATCAATTCCCACAAGAGGGGCCGGCCATATAAAGGAGAGGAAGGAGGTGAGTGTAGGAGCAAGAGAGGGGTGACAATAAGCTTTGAACTTATCATCACATAACTTCAAAGCATGAATCACTAGAAATCATTAAATGCAAACCAATCACAATTAACCTAGTCACCTTGTCATTAAATGCACTAATAAATGAACTAATGACTCATCAAGCCTTGTCACCCTCTCTAGAACCTTCTAGAACACTGACTCACCTCATCAAGAAAAGATAAATCCGCATTTAACCGACTGTTAAATACGGCTGATAGAAAACTGGAAACTGGCAACTTCCAAAAGTGATCCTGAAACGAATTTCAGGATAACCCCGTATCAATATAAACATACCCTCATTTGTATTACAACCGAATACAAATGCAACTGAGACAAAGATATTATATCTATACAGCATAATACTGGGTTCCGGCTTAAACCAAAGCCGACCAGCATTATCTGCCCCAAAAACGACACGTGCGAAAACGCATGTGCATTTTCTGAACCTTGCCATAAACCCATACGGCCTCTACAACGTTTCGCCCGAACTTGGGAAAGTGTCTGTGGGGGACTCTAATGACTCATCAACAAACTGGCACTGGGTATAACCACTAGCATGTCAGAGGTACAAGTTGTACGTAACGGTTGCCTATGTATTGATTGGAAGGGAAGCTGACGAGCGAACTCATTTATAAACCCTACCGAGCCTGACAGTGACAATGTATATACAGTCCGGTCCGTTCGTCTAAAGAGTATCGTATATCGAGTCTAGGGGGGTGGATAAAGTCAGACCCCTAACAACGCGATAAATCATGTCGGTATGAAGCCCATCACCACCTGAGAAACTACTGATCCAAATCAGTAATTCTCCACTATCTCGGCCGAGGATTCCTAGTGATGGCCACCAGTGCACTGCGCGACATCAACCCCCAATACCGGGAGAGACGAATTCCCGACGATCCGCTCACTTGCCTCCAATGTGGCTCGGGACTGTACCCAACTAAAACCTGTTTGCACAAATCCTTTGAGCGTGGTAGGGTAGTAATCTAAGCACAGTGGGAACTCACACGAGACAAATGACGATCTCAGGTCGATGAACTAACCTGTACACATGTCACCAGGGAACTGCTATCTGACGATATGTATAATACCAACTAGCATGTTCCCGGCGAGTCCTGTCCGGTGTACTCATAACCTAATGAGCACCTGTATACATCTTAGGTGAACCAACTAACACCAATGGCTTGTGAGACCGGCCATCGCCCCTCGTCGGGGTCTCGACTGTATACACTAGTCTACTCTGGAGTATCGATGCCCTGTCTCGAAACTCCTACGACTAGGGACACTTTAAGGATGTGCTTATAGACCCCAGCTCCCACGTATACGATCGCCGTCATACTGCTGGCAGTCAAGCAAGAATCCTATGGGCTCTATCATCATGCAATAGTGAACTAAAGCATGTATACGATGATAAAGGCAAACCAGATAGCATACTATCATCTCGAGCAAGACTGTCATATCGGTATAGGTCCTGCCTCAATCATTGCAATCACATACCTGCGATCCAATAATTGACTTTGAGGGCACTATATCTAACAAACTTGACGACCGAGTTGTCTCGAGTCAGAGGCGGGAGCCCGTTTAAAGATCCGTTGACGTGGTGCCACCTGGACGAGCAGATCGGAGATCGACGAGATCGGAGCAGCCGCAACAGAGCGTGGGATGATGGTTAAAGAACGAAGGACTCGGATCGTTCGGTATAACCTTTCTACCCTCTTTACAGTTTGTTAGTTTAGCAATAATGGCAGATCCGGGTTATAGTATACGATAGCGCCAGTTAAAAGTTTTTTGTTCCGCATTTGGCGTCTGTTAGACGGCCGGGGCGCTACCATAGACTTACACCGACATACTAGCAGTTAGGGGAGGTTTACGAACACACTAAACATTTCAGATAAAAACCCGATTAGCAAATAACTTATAACATCGATCGACAACTATTTTCCGTGTCTACCCCAATTGTAAGCCAGCACAGAAGTAACCTGGGCAGAAACAGAATATACAGGAAAACAAAACTCCAAAAAATATGAATCACTGTGCAAATCTGAGTCAACTCGGGGTTGACTCGGCGGCAGATCCGCGGCCAAAAGCACCATCTTGCCGCGGATCCGCGTCCGTCTTGCCGAGTTAGGGGCTCGTATTTTCCCAGTATTCTTATATTTCCCTGCTGTGAATTTTAAGGCATATCAAATATTTTTTTCGACACGTTTAAAATTAACAGAAACTGAGGGTATCCGGGGTTTCGTTTTTGTGTTTTCCGACGATCGAAGTTCTAATTAGTTGCTAACAAGCTAGTAATGGTTTAGTTGGCTCTGATACCATTGTAAGTCCATGTCACGTACCCCACGAACTTACGGGGAGGCGGAATATATGAAAAACGATTATCAAAGCTTCGTAACACGGAATTGAGCGCATGAATCGTGTCTAAACCGTTACTAGCAAACTATGAAAGGTTTAACTACTCAGATTCGAAGTTATACCTCACATTACATGTCCTTCGGGTTTTCATCGCTGTCCTCCACTCCTCGTAGGCTCCTTGGAACGTCGGCACCTCAACGGCCTCCTCGAGTCAAAGACGATCCACCCGAGAGCTCCTACTCAAAGCTTGATCTCTAACTTGAGATAACTAGGTTTCTTTAGTTGCTAATCAAAGTGACCTAGGTGATATAGAGTGAGGTTATGGATTAATTAGTCTATCTAATCCTTGATCTCAACACATGAGAGGGGAGGATTAGGATTTCAAGAGAGAGCTTGAGGAGAGAGAAGGTGAGCATAAGTTATTAATGAAAAAGCTTCTCACTTCTAATATATAATGAAGCATAAGAAATTATCAAATGAATAAATCAAATGCATTATCATCATGCTTCATTAAATATATGCAATGAATCATCAAGTGAGTCATTAAGCAATAAATGCTTCATTAAATCACTTGAATGATTCATCTAAATGAGTCACTAGATCATTAATTGCGAATGCCACCTTACCCTCCATGTCATCATCCTTCTAGAAGCTTCCCGACAAATTATGAGAACGCCCCTCCTATCCGTGAAAACACGGAAAAACTTTAGACTGTATAAATCCAATAATCCGATACTAGAATCTGGCTTAAACTAAAGCCGACTAGTAAAAACTGTCCGAACGTCGTACGTGCGTAAACACACGTATGCGTCCGAACCCTTGTCGTAAAACCATACGACCTCTATATCGTTTTGCCTGGAGCAGGGAAACTCTCTGTGTGGGACTCTAAAGACTCGACACTATGCTGGTAGTGGGTTTAACCACAGACCGCAAGCGGCACTAGCTGTACGTAACGGTCCCCAGGTAGATGTCGATAAGAAGGCCGATGAGGAAACCCATCCGAACTCCTACTGAGCCTGATGTGACAATCTCCGTACAGTCCGGTCTGTTCTTCTAAGACTATCACATATCGAGCCTAGAGGGCGGCAAGCGTCAGTCCCCTAATAGCGGTATAAGTCGTGTCGGAGCGTAGCCCATTGCACCCTGAGAAACTACTGGAACCTAGCAGTAAATCTCGCTTGCCATGGCCAGGGACTTTGTGTAATGGCTCTCTGACACAGCGCGATACCAACTCCCAATACCGGGAGAGACGAATCATGTTTAACCTCTACTGCCTCAAAGTGCTCGGGACTGCACCCAACTGCTACCTGTTTGCACGACTCCTTTGAGCCGTGGTAGGGTAGCAATCTAAGAACAGTGGGACACACTTGAGGCGAAGTAGCAGTGTCAAGTCTGCGGACTATGCTGTACTCATGTCACCTGGGAACTGTTAACCGATGACGGGTATAATACCAACCAACAGTTCCCCTGCGAGTCATGTCCGGTGTACCCGTAACCCAACGAGCACTTGTATACTATCTCCAGTACGACGTACTGATGGCTGTGGGACAGACCATCTCCCCAACTGGGATGAGAAGCGTACACACTAGTCTACTCCGGAATATCGATCCCCTGTCTCGATAATCCAACGACCAGGGACCTGTACAGGATGTTGCTTATAGACTACCCAGCCCCCACTAGTGTGACTGCCATCACAACGCTGGTAATCAAGCAAAGATCCTATGGGCTCTACTATTATGTATAAATGATACTTTACAAGAAACATATGCACATATTAAAGTAGAAACAAACCAAGTAGCATACTACCATTTTTAGCAAGACTGATATATAACTGTGAATATCCCAAGCTTCCATTAAGTAATATACAAGCTAGTATGATACAATAATGGCCCCTAGGGCATATACACTAAAAGGATTTTACCGTACGAGGTATAGATATGATGAATGATCCCCACTCTTGACTCGAGGATGTCACACTATGTATTATACAGTATGTGACGTTATGAGGCTGGATCGCCGACTACTAGGTACATCGACTCGGAATTTAGGTGAATTTTCTTACCCTTTTCGGCCAGTTTCTTAGTTTAGTCTTTTAGTTGATTAAGAAGATTTTAGACCAGACTCGAGTTATACCTATTTTCAAAAACTAACGAATCGTGAGTATTCTCAAAAGACAATTCAAGAACGAAATTCTTTTTGTAGTTGGGTATAATGTAACACTCTAGTTCATTTGTACCGGTTCTATTTCGAGTATTTCTTTATTTATGGTATTTCTCGATTTATTGTGTTTTGGGTGCGAATAGTGTATTTGACATCTGTATTTGCATCCGACCCGACCCGCTTGCTGAAAACCCGTCTTGATTCCTGATTATGATCTATCCCGGCTTGTTGTGTGGATCTGTGCACTTTCATTTTTATGTACTGTATACTGGCATTTTATCTGGCATCTGCATATTTTTCGTTATAACATATAAAGTCAAATAAAATATTTTAAAAATTTATAGCATGGCCTACATGATACCCCTAACCCTGTCGTAGTATCCGCGCATCTTGTTCTCGTCCTGTTCAGTGAAACGGACTCGTTTGGATGGCTACGTGCACGTGCGTGCATCCGTTCATGGGGGTATACTTTTTCGTTATCCGGATATCCTGTTTTGATATTGGTCGACACGTATATTTTCCATATTTTAAAACTAGATTTTTAGACCTGATCCGGACGTATTTTGGAACAATTTTGTATTAACCAAAATCTCAAAATTTACTAATATTATATTTCAACATATTTCTAACTATTACTATAAGTAAATATATATGTTTAAAAAAAATTTATAACTAAAATATTTTATTTAAACCTAATCCTAACCAATCCCTGCCTCTCTCTCTCTATTCAAATATATTATTTATATTTTTATATTTTAAAAACCCAAACCCATTTATTCACCACGTATCTTTTTGTTCTTCCCAAAAAAAATTCTTTCCCGCTTCGCGAGAACCCACGGCCGCGCCCGTCACGCTCGCCTCGCCTTCGCCGCTACCACCGCCAAAGCCCTCATCCTCTTCCCTTCATTCTCCCCATCAAGTCGCCGACATCACCTTCCCCTCTATCCCAAGAACCCACAAACCCCATAACTCTGACCTCGCATGCACCCACGTCGCCCCTCGCCGCCGATCTTCTTCGTCGGCCTCATCACCACCACCATCACCTTCCCTCCTCCTCACCAACACCCCCAAGCCAACTCTGAGCTCCTCCCCTGCACAGAACCCGACCCCCTGCAGCTGCCGTGGCCGTGAAGCACCATCTCCGGTGACTCACGACCTCGTCATCTCCCTCTCGTCTTCCTCTCTGGACCCTGTACACAAAACCATCCCCTTTCTTATCTGTTCTTCTCTTCTTTCTTCTTCTTCTTCTTCTTCTTCTTTCTTTCTATTTTTCTTTTCTTGATCTGGTTTTCCGGTGATCGCCGGAGCCGTGCTCGCCGCTGCCGATCCGGGAGACCCAGTGGACGTTCCCAGCCAGCGTGGTTACCTTCTTGCCTTTCCTGGATCTGTCCCGTGTGCCGTGTGTGCGTTGCGACGTTTACCCGATGTCATACGCAGCGTGCGCACCCCGTCGGGTGATCCGTTCAGGCAAGTTCATCTTGCTACATGCTATGTATCTTATTTTTCATCCATATGAATAAAAATATCACATGTTGATTGCACTGTACACCCATATTAATGTTTTACTGTTTTCGGATACCGGTATGCATCCATATCATTTACTATATATGTAGCTGCATCTACAGATTATATTATTTCATGTTATTGTTGTATTAACACCCCATTCTTAATAATGTTCATCCTACACAGTCATGGAGCTGTAGTTGTAACCCCTGATAGATAGTTGTGCTTCCATGTTTTATTGGGTATCCATACCATTAATTTACCTAGTTGCATGCCATGTCCTATTAATTCATATTACTGTTGTATTAGCACCCCATGCTTGATAATGTGCATCCTACATAGTCATGAAGTTGCAGATGAAATCCCTGATAGATATTTGTGCATCCGTGTTTTACTGTGCATCCGTACTTTTATCGTGTACCCGTACTTGCTACAGTTTTATTATGAGCATCCGTTTGATACATGTGCACTACCTGTCATGACCTGATATAACACTACTTGACATATTACCTGATCCTGTTTCTAATGCCGATAATCCTGACATGTTGTCCTGACGGACGTATCCTGTTGTCTGCATAGACAAACCTGTACCTGCTTGATCCTGTGTTGGCATTAACTCCAGATTTATCAATACCTGACTTGAACACATAACTTGGGGGTAAGGGGAAATCAATGATGAAACCTGACTTGTAACTCAACAGTTCGACGCTTATACTGATCAGTTTTGGGGGGTAGGCCAGTCCCGGAATGATGCTGTTGACATCATTTGTCTGTACATGTTTCCTGTTTGTGCTTAGAGGCACGTATCGGATTCAGCCCCGAGGGTCTGGACCGTGGTCCCGGGTATGCACGGGATGCTATTGAGTTACATCAACGATTCCATCAAATTGATTTCAAAGACTTGAGAGTAGATAACCCAGTAATATAGTTAGATTACTCATCGCACATCACATACACTGATACACTTCACTGTTCCATACTCATGTTACTGTTATACAATTATTACTGTTCATACTCATGCCTGCATATCTTGTTACCTCCTGATTATATTTTTATTGCTTGGTATTATGACGCACTGACGTCTGGGTTTTGCATGGCCCAGATCCTCTATCTTTGTTACAGGCTGACCAGGAGTATTTTAGACGACGGGTCGAGCAGTGAGGATCCTGTTAGTATTTTAGTTTAGTTTCCTTTCAGCATTTTCATTTTCTAATGTGAGCCTGTATTTGGGACGTACTTTCTAGATTGTTATTGTTATTTGGATTTATTGCTTCCGCATATTATTTCTTGACTCATTTATTCTGGCATATGGACATGTACTAGATAGTTTATTTTATTTCTACTGTTCTTGATATCTTATAGACAGCCGTATTGTGACCGTGGAGGGACGTTTCCTAACCACAGGTTTCATAGTTGGCTCTGTCATGTGCCGATCTTAGCGCACTCTGGGAAGCGGGGCGTGGCAGAGCCCATGGGCCTATCCGGACTGACGGAGCCCGAGATTTGAGGATTTTGTGTCGCAGTTGGACACGGACTTCATGATGTTTTGAGTGTCGGTGCTGGGCACTCAGGTTTTATCATGATTTGTGTGTCGTTGCTGGACACACGTTGGATGGTGCATTCTTACATATCACGCATCGATATATTATTACTCATGACACGGACACGAGTACTTTGATATCACCTTTATCATATACTGTTACCTTTGTTGTAGTATTGAGTATTTTTATTGTATGACCTAGGAGAGCGTCATACATGTGATTTCTTCTCAGTGATGTCTTCTACTCATGAGTTGGTAACTCACCCCCGTTGTGCCACGGTTTCTTGTAGGTTTTGCTGTACAGGTTCCATGGCGGCTTCGCTGGTACACTACTTCCTTCCGGGTGATTGCTTTGGTGGGTGGGTTCACTTGTATCGTGACCACCGTTGTACTTTTATTTATTTCAGTTGTATCTAGTAAGCTCCATCAACCAGACATTGTATATTTTATAGACTTAGAAAACCAGTTGTTTATTCTTTCGACCTTAAAGTCGCGCACTTGTATTATTATAGTTCTTCTCTGGTTTTCTTGAGGATGTTGGTTTTCTTTCTGAGTTTTAATCCTCGCCCTTCGGCATTGTATATTATATTGCTTGCGTGGTTGTTTTCGCCAATTGGCGAAGTGCTAGCTCCTGTTTGGGGATGCTTTATTCATTATTTATGTATATTCCTTTTTTGTACCAGTTTGGGGCCAGTATTTACAAAGGAAACTCTGCCGAAATTTTTGGAAAAACTTGATGCTTTTAAAAATGCTTACTACGACTTTCAAAGTGATTTTATATGTTAACTTTTAAATAAGTTTTCCTTCACTCTATTTTCTTTAAATGGTTTAGATTTCTGGGCTTTGGCTTACTTAGATTGCGTTACGCCTCTAGACGTTTCGTAATTTAAGTGCCAGTCACGTTTCGTACCTTCGGGTCGTGACACCCCGTGGCGAATGCGGATGGCATAAGCGTACGTTCTATTTTCGTTTCTTTTTCTGTGATATTTAGGAAACATTAAATGATGGGACACCATTAATGAGATTAATGAAAAGAAAAGAAACCTAAAGATATTGTACAATCGAAATTTTAAAAAAGATAGCACTAGTTTTTGCTTTGCATAGTGGTATTCCTTAATGAATATCCGGCACCTCATTCGATGAGGAAAGAGTCGAGATCCCTTCACCGGGAGTGACCTCTTTAGCAAAACTAGCAAAGGCTACAACCCACTCGGTTTTGTTTTAATAGCTTCTCTAGTTCTTGTTTTGCATAATGGTATTTCTTGATGAATATCCAGCACCTCATTCGATGAGGAAAGAGCCGAGATCTCTTCACCGGGAGTGACCTCTTTAACGAAACTTGCAAAAGCTACAAAAACATTCCTTTTCAAAACACTAGATTCTACAACGATATCAAGTTCATTATGCTAAAGGTTTTCTTAAATACCAATGTAGCCCTCCGTCATTTCAGATAAGTGCTATTTAGTATTCGTGCTGCGTTTGTTGACCTTTTCAAGGCGTAGTGTGCGGTAGCTGATTAGTGCTTATCTGCCTCATGTGATGTGATTGGATTAGGGTAGTTGTGCGGCCTTGTTGACCTTGTCAAGGGTCGTATGGGTGGGTTTAATAGTTTGTTGACCTTGTCAAGGTCATAAATCGCATGGGGTAAAAACAATATTGGGAATTTCAAGTGTTGGAATTTGCAATGAGATTGCATACCTTCTATGTGATAGTTTGATCCCGATACCCACTGCGAGTAAGAGTTACTCCTGAGAGAGTTTTACACTTTACAATAAGCTGATCAAGTAGGTGTCTAAGAAAGGTGTTAACGGGGTTATGCTCCTGCGGAAACGAGATTATTTAATTAGTTCCATGCGAAACGATAGGGAGACTCCCTCGGAGTAACAATACCTGCCTGGTGTAACATTTCAGAAAAATAAAATAATATTTTTGGGAATTTTTATAATTAAATAATGAATATTATGAATAATTGATGATGCGGTATAATTAATTTTCAATAAATTGGGAAATATTTGGAAAAATTATAGGAATTTCTGAAATGAGGTGTTTTATGTGATTTAGGCAAATTATGAATTTTTATAAGTAATTATACACTATTTTAATGCTAATCGCGATTAGGTATCACTAATCGTGCATTAATCCGGTTTTGTGCACATGACATGCACCATGTCACATTTTAACACTTGTTACATTTTCTTACATGGTTTATTTCTTCATTCATGCATGGTTGTTGTTTAATGAAAAGAAAACAAAAGAAAAGAAAAGAAAAAGGAAAATGGTTAGAATAATGGGTATGGGCATGAGAGAGAAGAGAGAGGTGAGGGGTCAAATCTTGGTTATGGCCTTTGTTTCATTCATCATCCTCATCATTTCTTCTCTCTTCTTTCTTCACCCATGGCATTACTCCCTCCTCCCTCCTCAAACACCCCTCACATCACTACCAAAAACAACTCCAAAGTCCATATCCCTTTCACAAAAAACATGCACAAGCTCACTACCAACACTTTGGACCAAGAAAAATCGGATTTTGAGCACTTGGGGAAACCGAAGAATATTCTTGAGTTGCCAAATGAGGTATTTTCTTCACCATTAGACTAGTATTGCATTTACTTTACCATATATGCATGTTTAGAATCGTTTTAGCGAGGTTTTGTGAACTTAGAAAATTCTTAGATGAGGTTTGAGGGATATTTGAGTTGTGATAGTGTAATTGGGCTTTAGTGATGACCTTAACCCCCCCATGGTGTTAGAAACCCAAACCAAACCCAACTGAAACCTAAAAACCCAAAACAAAAACTTTTCATGTCGGTTTTGTGATGAATTTGAGGCTTACAGGGAATCTGGAGTAACCTGGGACTTTTACTGGAAAACCAAACAATACCATTGACCTAAATGGACCCCTACGAGACCACCCTATGAAAACGAACTCCATCCTAGCCTGTAAAACCGAGGAGGCCGGAATTCTTGGGTAAGTGTCCGGCCAAGTTGGGTAGTTAGGTGCCCAGGTTGCTTTTGTAGCTCACATACACTCTATACATCACCCCAGTATTGTTTGTGCACCTTGTTTTCACCTGAAACAAAATCTGGGACCACTTTATTGGGTTACTATTGTTAGTTATATGTATGCCCTAGAGGCCATTACTATACATAGGATGTATATTGTAGTGGATGCTGGGACGTATATAGGGAGGACTTTCTTGCTCGACATGATAGTATGCTATCTGGTTGATTTTTACCTTAACGTGTATACTGTTTGTCTCTCTGTTACATGTTGGTAAAGCCCTTAGGATCTGTACTTGACTACCTGGACTATGATGCAGATCATACTAGTGGGGACATGGTAGTCCATAAGTACATCCTTCAAAGTCCCTAGTCGTGGGTGTATCGAGACGGGGCATCGATATGCCAGAGTAGACTAGCGTGTACCTTCTCGACCCATACAGATGGACGATGGATGATCCCATATCCATCGGTGTTTGACATCAGAGGAGATATACGGGTGCTCAGTAGAGACTGGGTACACTGGACAGACTCGCCGAGAACTCCCAGATGGTATTATACCTCACGTCAGATGGCAGTTCTCTGGTGACACTGGTACAGAGTAGTCCGTTGACCCGAGATCGTCATAGAGTCTTGTGTGGTTCCCACTGTGCTTTGATTTCCATCTTACCACGTCCAAGAGGGCGTGCAAAACGGTGGTTTTTGGGTACAGTCCCGAGTCACATGGAGGCAATGAGCGATAGGAGGGGATTCGTCTCTCCCGGTATATGGGGGTTGATGTTGCGCTGTGTTCGATTGGCTATAACAGGAAATCCCTGGCCAGGGTTGCAGAGATTTACTGGTAAGTGTTACCAGTAGTTTCTCGAATAGTTATAGACCCCATATCGACACGACTTATTGAGCTATTGGGGTCTGACGTATACCACCCCTAGGCGAGATATGCGACATATCAGACGATCAGACCGGACTGTACGGTAGTGTTACTGGTCGGATTCACTGGAGTGTGAGCGGGCTTGCTCGTCGATCTTCAGATCGCTCAATACCCGGGTGGCCGTTACGTTTGGCAGACCGCTTGCGGCTTGTGGATGCCGAAGATGATCTACGTCGAAGCATCGATGAATCAAGCTCCACCTTCACCAAACTCTAAAATCTTGTGAAGGAAACACACTCTACTACTTGGCAAGAGGTAGAGGATGAAGAAATAGGAGGTGGGTTAACTTTAGAATTGGATTTCTCACTCTTTCCATCAATCCACCATTGATGGAGCTTGCTTTTCATGAAGAAGAAGAAGAGCAAGAAGAAGATCATTGTTATGATAAGTTAATAGAATAATGAAAAGAAAAACAATTCTTATCATAACTTGAACCCTAGTTAAGTGTAGAGAAAAGACCATGGTTAATGGAATGGTTAGGGTTAAGGATAAGAACAAAATGGTCACTAGGTCAAAGTCTTGAAGAAGCTTCAATATGAAACAAAAATAGCCACCATTTTCTTCTTATTCCTTTTCTAATTATTTCCAAAATAAATAAATAGATAAATAAATAATAAAAGGAAATAAAACCCTAATCATATTAATAACCATGGTTTATTCTTAACTTACACTTAAACAATCATGTATCATCAAACATGATACAAGCAAATGCACAAAAGTATATCGCATATACAATGCGCCCATCCGAGTGAGAAAATCCGTCTAAAGTGAACCGATACTAGTTAATGCAAAGTAATATATCAAATATATAATTATACATTAAATCATTAAATCAACACTTGATTCAATGATCCGGTCATGCGCACATAACCGACTGGTATCTAATATATCGGCTTATCGAATCAACGCTTGAATCGATAACTAGGTTATATCGCATACAACCAATCGATATATATTTATCGCGAGAATAGAATACGGTATCACATACACGCATTATTCTCGGTCCCGCACATATCTCATATGCGCTCCTATTTCGTTTCGCTTGAGCCAGGAAACCTCTGTGTAGGACTCTAAAGACTCGTCAATACGCCGGCAGCAGATGATGATCATATCAAGCATCCACAAGCCGCAAGCGGTCTGCCAAACGTAACGGCCACCCGGGTATTGAGCGATCTGAAGATCGACGAGCAAGCCCGCTCACACTCCAGTGAATCCGACCAGTAACACTACCGTACAGTCCGGTCTGATCGTCTGATATGTCGCATATCTCGCCTAGGGGTGGTATACGTCAGACCCCAATAGCTCAATAAGTCGTGTCGATATGAGGTCTATAACTATTCGAGAAACTACTGGTAACACTTACCAGTAAATCTCTGCAACCCTGGCCAGGGATTTCCTGTTATAGCCAATCGAACACAGCGCAACATCAACCCCCATATACCGGGAGAGACGAATCCCCTCCTATCGCTCATTGCCTCCATGTGACTCGGGACTGTACCCAAAAACCACCGTTTTGCACGCCCTCTTGGACGTGGTAAGATGGAAATCAAAGCACAGTGGGAACCACACAAGACTCTATGACGATCTCGGGTCAACGGACTACTCTGTACCAGTGTCACCAGAGAACTGCCATCTGACGTGAGGTATAATACCATCTGGGAGTTCTCGGCGAGTCCGTCCAGTGTACCCAGTCTCTACTGAGCACCCGTATATCTCCTCTGATGTCAAACACCGATGGATATGGGATCATCCATCGTCCATCTGTATGGGTCGAGAAGGTACACGCTAGTCTACTCTGGCATATCGATGCCCCGTCTCGATACACCCACGACTAGGGACTTTGAAGGATGTACTTATGGACTACCATGTCCCCACTAGTATGATCTGCATCATAGTCCAGGTAGTCAAGTACAGATCCTAAGGGCTTTACCAACATGTAACAGAGAGACAAACAGTATACACGTTAAGGTAAAAATCAACCAGATAGCATACTATCATGTCGAGCAAGAAAGTCCTCCCTATATACGTCCCAGCATCCACTACAATATACATCCTATGTATAGTAATGGCCTCTAGGGCATACATATAACTAACAATCTCCCACTTGCACTAGGGCCATCTGTAGCAGTGGTTGCAGTATCTCATACTCAACCATCCCATAAAAGTCTCTCTCTGGGAACAGGCCTTTGTGAGTGGATTCGCTGTGTTGTTCTCTGAGTCTACTCTCCAAACCTCGATCACCCTGGAGATCAACCATCTCCATGATCAGGCGATGCTGCTTTAGAATAAGTCTGGATCACTGATGGGACCGGTGTTCCTCGGGATAAGCCACAACTCCATTGTCACACAATGGGAGGAACATAGTTCATCTCATGAACCATCCAAACAACCTCTTTGGTAGCATCTTAAGTAGCGATGTATCCTGCCTTTATCGTCTAGTATGTCACGGTATCTAGCTTGGAACTCTTCCAACATACCGTCCCTTTACCGAGGGAAAAGACAATGCCTGCGACTGACATTCAGTCGTCTTTATCACCCTGGAACCCTTCCAGTGATTCTCCCCAGGATCGATTGATACCATCTCACTACAACTAGTGAGAATCCTAACATCTATTAAGATCTATCTCATAGATCCAAAATTCAGGATTTAGTAGGTATCAATTTGATCCTATGTGGAGAATCATAGTGATAAGCGGAGATTGATCGAGCGTAGCATAGGAAACTCCTTCCCTATCAAGAGTATGTCATCCACGTACTCTACGAGGATCGTCACCATACTCCCTACTACCTTTTTGTATATACAAGGTTCATCTACCATTTTGATGATGTCAACTTCTTTGACTAATTCATCAAAACAGATGTTCCAACTCCGCGATGCCTGCTTTATCATATAAAACATCTTGCACACGTTTCCGCTGCTCCCACTGTCTACGAGGCCCTCTGGCTGTGTACTTATAGACGCTCTCTTCCAAATCATCATTTAGAAAAGCAGTCAAGACACCCAACCACCAGATATCGCAGTCATGGTATGTAGCCGTGACAAGTAGGATCTGGATAGACTTAAGCATAGTCACTTGAAAAGGTTTCATCATGATCCACGCCTGGTCGATGACGAAAACCTTTAACAAGTCTAGCTTTGAAAGTCTCAACTTTTCCATCTACACCAAGTAATCTTCTCAAGATATACTTGCTCCTGATGGGGATTTAACCCTTCAGATATTGCAACCAAAGTCCATACTTTGTTGGCGTATAAGGATTCCATCTCAGATCGCTAAGCATCCAGCCATTCTTACAGAGTCTTACTCTCGATGGCCAGCTCGAAGCTAGTTGGGTCATCATCTCATGATGCAATCCTCGCTCCCACTGTCATAGAGAAACCAATGTATCTCTCAGGTGGGTGAGAAAACCCTACTAGATCGGCGGAGAGGCTGAGGTTCGTTGGTATCTACTGAAACCTTTGGTTCTTTCAAATCATCAGCTGCAGTTTGTATAGCTGGAACCTTTCCAGTTGTACATAACTGACCTTGCCTCGAGCTTGTCCGGATTTTGCTTTTAGAGATAGGCCGGACAACCCCAAATCTTAACTAGCTTAAGACATGGGCTCTTCCCTTTCCATATCTCATATGGAGTGGTAGGCAACTGATTTGATTCGAACCCATTCAATAGGTATGCAGCTTCTCAAGTGCATAACTCCCTAAAGGAAATAGGTAACTCAGTAGTACTCATCATAGAGCACACCATATCAAATAGGGTGTATCTGCTCCGCCCCGATATACCATCGTGCTATGGTGTATTCGGAGGAGTAATGCTGAGAGAGAATCTCATTCTCCTTTAGAATAGTCCAGGAATTCCGTGCTCAAGTATTCTCCTCCTTGATCGCATCAAAGGACATAATACTTATACCCGTATTGGTTCTCTACTTCTAGCTTATATTCTGTGAATATCTCAAAAGGTTCGGACTCATGTTTCAACAGGAACATATGACTGAATCTTGAGAGATTATCAGAGAATATAATGAAGTATAAAGAACCGGTCTTGGCATGTGTAGACAGGGGACCTACATACATCAACATGTATCATCCCAAGAGTTTACTAACTCTTTCTCTGTTTCCAGTAAACGGAGCTATGGTCATCTTATCTTTGTGACATGACTGGCGAGTTTCACAAGATGTAAATTCAAACTAATTTAAATATGCATCTTTTTGTAACTCTAGCCAGTCGGGTCGCATTGATATGACCTAGTCTACAATGCCTCAAGAAGGATTCGTTCATTTCTGAACTCTTCCTCTTGTGTGTGTTCTGTATACCAAGAACTGTAGTTTGATTTAGAACATCAATGCTTTTAGATAACGTGCCTGATCCGATCAACTTTTGATATAGGAAATGTTCAAAACATTATCCAACAATACAAAATTTTATCATTTCTTTACTAATAAAGAGATAGATATGATTTTGTATATCAGGTTCGGTATCTAATAACATTCGTTCAGAATTAATGTATTGGTAATACAGGGTGACAGTGACCGACAGACTTGGCTGCAACACTTGCCCCGTTTTCTGCCTCATGAAACTTATCACCCGTTCTCAGTTCTCTACCTTTCTGTAGCCCTATGTAACAGTTTACATATCTGGGATCCTGATCCGGTATCATATACCCAGGACGTAAAGGATACTGAGAAACAGTTCTGTATAATGAACAAACCCGAAGATGATGCATCAGCATGCACTCTCTTCGTTTGGGCGGCACGGGAAATCTGGTATTCCCCAATTTCCTGCTCTGTCTTATAACAATTATAAGTTGGAGCGGGACCAACGTTCCCCAGCTCAGTATAACAAGCGGGTTCGGTCAATAATCCGTATTATTATCTTGATTAAGGCGTGACATGGTCGCTACCAGGAGAGAGAGAGAAGAAAACACTCAGCGTGCGCTCTGTCAAGAATAGATTGGTTTTTATTTTATCTAATCAGGATGGCTCCCACTGCTTTTTATCAAATCTTCCTTCAAACCCAAAAAGGAAAGACTAGCCGGGATTAATTACACACTACAAGTTCGCCAATCTTTCAGCCAGGCCAGTGTCGGTACTTTGAGGGAGGTCCCCCGTGCTTTCGCACGAACCTAATTAATGTAAACCTCATTTTCCCAGAGGCGTAACCTCGTTGACACCTTTCTAGACACCTACTTGATCGGCTAATTGTAATGTATAAAACTCTCCCAGGAGTAACACTTACTCGCAGCGGGTATCGGGATCCAACTATCTCATAGAAGGTATGCAATCTCATTGCAAATTTCAACACTTGAAATTCCCGATAATGTTTTGCCCCTAACGTGCTATGACCTTGACGAAAGCCAACAAACCATAGCCCGCTAGTCAAGTTCAACCCGTACATTTCTTGATCGAATTAAACCCACCCGCACGACCCTTGACGAAAGCCAACAAAGCCGCACGACTACCCTAATCCAATCGCATCGTATGCTAGCAGATAAGCAGCATATAGCTACCGCACACTGCACCTTGACGAAAGCCAACAAATGCAGCACGAATACTATATACAACTTATCTGAAATGACGGAGGGCTACGACAGGTTTTTCTGAAAACCTATTGCGTAATGAACTTGATATCGTTGTAGAATCAAATGAATTTTGAAATGGAGTGTTTTTGAGGCTTTTCTAGTTTTGCTAAAGGAGTCACTCCCGGTGAAGGGATCGTCGGTCCTTTCCTCGTCGAATGAGGTGCTGGATATATCACATATATCACTGTGCAAAGCAAAAACACTTAAAAGCAATCAAAAGACAAACCGAGGGTGTAGCATCTGCCAGTTATTGCTAAAGGAGTCACTCCCGGTGAAGGGATCTCGGTCCTTTCCTCGTCGGATGAGGTGCAGGATATATCACATATACCTCTGTGCAAAGCAAGAACTGTAGCTACCTGTTTTATTTTGAAATTCGATTCTACAACATCTTAGGTTTCTTTTAATTTCATTAATCACATTAATGAAGTCCCATCATTTAAATACCTAAACATCACAGATAGATATGACGTACACTTATGCCATCCGCATTCGCCTCGATGTCCCCTCGTGCACCGTTAGGTTAGGTAACTAACGACAGAGCAGGGCAGGGCTAGCGCGGGTGTAAAACATAAGTAACGTCTATATAATATATCATATATACTATATACTATATCCATCACAGAAACATCACATGATCTCATCACAGATATCGCAGCAGAAGAATCATATGAAATATTGGATATACTAGGACGTCCGTGTTTTCAATACGAGCCAGTATAAAACACGGATTCCACGGTCGTGATGAATAGCCAAACCCACACCCCTAGACCCCTACGAGAGCGGCAAGCAACCCTACCAATTCTGGAGTTAGGAGACCCGGACTCGACTCCTCGAGTTGGTCTCCCACTGGACTCCAGAACCCGGTTACTTGTGCCCTCCTCCTTGGGTCTATCCTAGTGCGGAAAAGTAAATAATATACAACAGGTGACAACTCCCGCAACCTGGAAGCGCCCCAATAAAAGAATATTACATACAAGTTTTTACATGAATGAAAATGAAAAACACTCATCTCACATAAAAAGCCCCGGCTATTCAAACACGACGATCCAATATAACATATCCAGCAACACATAACATCACATGTCATCAACGTAAGTAGATATGTCCATCCCAATTGTCGTTGACATATAGCAACGAAACCGGCGATATCACATATTACACTTACGGTCACAGAAAAGAAAGTGTAAAACTACAACAGTTGGAATCCGCAACCACCTCAGACATCGCATGCCTTACCAAATGAATTACTTAGACATCCCATGCCTAACAATTATAAACCCCGCATTTTAGTCTCAAAATCGAAAACTCTTTTCAATATCAAGTCGGGTAATTCAACAAGATTCCCGACATCCTGATCGAATGCTCGTCGCAAACTTCAGTAGACGGCCGCACCCCTCACGCCGTCGACGAAGTGCACCAAGGCGGAACACCGCTACTGCGAGCACCCGAACGGATGCTTTCGGCAACGGGGTTCTCCTACAGTCACTTGGTCGGGGCTATGGAGTGAAGCTGTCTATTAAGTTTACCCGGCGAGTATCCGCGTACGCTACGTGATTGCAACGGACTTTTGATCACATCAAAATTCCGTGGCAACCGATCAAGTGAGACTAAACTGCTACGTTTATAACATTCATTCAGTTATCATATAACTTATTGTGAATTCCAATTATTGTATCCCATTCCAGATAAACAGAAAATGTTAAACTTTCCGATCGAACAATCGAACACCCAAGTTTTCCCGATACAGATCAACACATGAAACAAGTCTAATTCTGTCCATGTGTTTTCCGGATAAATTTTAGAATATGTTAAAAAGTTCGACCGGATATAAATACCCGATTTTTCCCCTGTCGGGAAATTTCCAAGTGTTGGATTTTCCATAGTTTAACGACGTTCTAAGTAGTGCAAGTAACGCGATGGTCCCTCTAGAAGACACAAACCTTAACTCGATTATGTGACCGTCTTGAACTGCCCTTTGAACCTTCGGGTTTGGGGCAGTACGGCGTGCCACATGTGAGGCGTTGGCTTGACCCTTCTACGGCTGGACCGTTGGTACTGAGGCACGTGACCATTTTGTTCTTATCCTTAACCCTAACCATTCCATTAACCATGGTCTTTTCTCTACACTTAACTAGGGTTCAAGTTATGATAAGAATTGTTTTTCTTTTCATTATTCTATTAACTTATCATAACAATGATCTTCTTCTTGCTCTTCTTCTTCTTCATGAAAAGCAAGCTCCATCAATGGTGGATTGATGGAAAGAGTGAGAAATCCAATTCTAAAGTTAACCCACCTCCTATTTCTTCATCCTCTACCTCTTGCCAAGTAGTAGAGTGTGTTTCCTTCACAAGATTTTAGAGTTTGGTGAAGGTGGAGCTTGATTCATCGATGCTTCGACGTAGATCATCTTCGGCATGGACATCGACGACCTAGCTTGCCCATTCTCCGACGAAGCCGACTCTAGAGCCCGGATTTGATTTGGACAGCGGAGATGACATCGTTGCGGAGCCGTGGAGGTGGAGCACCGGATCTACAAAGGTTGTATTTCCGCATTCTCTTTAGCTAAGTTGTTAGCTAGCTTTCTTTTCGCCTAGACATCTAGTTATCGATCCGTACACTAGGGTTTGTAGGCACCATATTTTTGAAATTGCCATGGTTGATGGCTTGGGAGACCTCACTAGAGTGCCTAGGAACCCTGCAACTAATTTGTATTCCTTAATGTTTATGAATTCAAGTTTTTGTATTTGTGTTTTGTACCGGTCACTTGACGTTTGTACGTCGATATCGGGTGTTTTTAGGCTCTTTTGTGTGAGTAGACCATAGATTTTGACCTATGTGAGATTCGTGTATCGTTTTGGTTTTGGATTGGACTTTAATGCGGTACGATATGTTATGATATATAGGTACCCTCGTGAAGACTTCGAGACGACAAGCGAGCGCGTGGCGACATCGGCATCGGCAAGCAAAGATCAAGGTGATTAGATATATATCTACGGGGGAAGTCGGGTGGATGGCGTATAGCACCCCCGCAGTTCGTAGTGTAGTGTATGGTACATATTATATGGATATATTCATATGTTTATTTTGAGTTTATGATTATCTAGATAGACCTTAGGAATCATGGATAATTTTAGTATAATTGGATGATAGTGTCGCTGGTTAATTTAGTCGCGAGCCCTAGAATAAGGTTCACACCCACACGCACACACATGCTTTCTTTGTTTTACTTGTGCGTATATGGGGATGCGTATATACACACACACACACACACACATAGGTATGTGACTATGTATATATATATATATATACGTATACTTATACATAGATGAGGATTGTACATGGTACTTGGAGATGAGTCGATGAGATTAGGCATGATGCCATAAGATCGGTGATATGTTTTGATTTGTATTATGAGATACGACCTGAGATTATAGAGGGCCTTTAGGCGCGTGTTTTCATACACGCATATATTTGCAGATGGTATCAGTTTGTACTAGACTTAGATCAGTACTCCTAATACAGGATATGATGATAAGGATACCGGATAAATGATGAGATAAATGTGAGATTCGACCCGTACCTAGATTGGGATGCCGTACGATAGAATTACCGTACGAGCTTTATATTGATGATAGATCCACACTCTTGGCTCGAGGATGTCATGCTATATATTTTATCGTACGTGATACTATTGAGGTGGGATCACCGACTATATATTTATATATATCGACTCAGACTTAGGTGGTTTTCCCTTACCCTTTCGATTAGTCTGTTCGTTTATTCCTGTAGTTTACTTGTAGATGTTAGACTAGACTTGAGTCATACCTATTTTCAAAACTAACGAATCGTGAGTATTTTAAAGACAGGCCAAGGGATTCTACGGATATTTCAAAGGACGTATCTCTTTTTTTTAAAACACCGTAGCCCCTATTTCTCCAAACACCACGATTTGTGTGATTTCAAATGACAAACTGTATGACTCGTATAACTAATGTAGATTCCTTATTGTTCCATTTACCTTCTATTTCTATATATTCATATTGTTATTAGCGCATTTCATGTTAGTTATATGTATGCCCTGGAGGCCATTACTATACATAGGATGTATATTGTAGTGGATGCTTGGACATATATAGGAAGGACCTTCTTGCTCGACATGATAGTATGCTATCTGGTTGATCTTTACCTTAACGTGTACACTGATTGTCTCTCTGTTACATGTTGGTAAAGCCCTTAGGATGTGTACTTGACTACCTGGACTATGATGCGGATCATACTAGTGGGGACATGGTAGTCCATAAGTACATCCTTCAAAGTCCCTAGTCGTGGGTATATCGAGACGGGGCATCGATATACCAGAGTAGACTAGCGTATACCTTCTCGACCCATACAGATGGGCGATGGATGATCCCATATCCATTGTTGTTTGACATCAGAGATGATATACGGGTGCTCAGTGGAGACTGGGTACACTGGACGGACTCGCCGAGAACTCCCAGATGGTATTATACCTTACGTCAGATGGCAGTTCTCTGGTGACACTGGTACAGAGTAGTCTGTTGACCCGAGATCGTCATAGAGTCTTGTGTGGTTCCCACTGTGCTTTGATTTCCACCTTACCACGTCCAAGAGGGCGTACAAAACGGTGGTTTTTGGGTACAGTCCCGAGTCACATGGAGGCAATGAGCGATAGGAGGGGATTCGTCTCTCCCGGTATAGGGAGTTGATGTTGCGCTGTGTTCGATTGGCTATAACCGGAAATCCCTGGCCAGGGTTGCTGAGATTTACTGGTAAGTGTTACCAGTAGTTTCTCGAACTGTTATAGACCTCATATCGACACGACTTATCAAGCTATTGGGGTCTGACGTTTACCACCCCTAGGCGAGATATGCGACATATCAGACGACGAGACCGGACTGTACGGTAAGTGTTACTGGTTGGATTCACAGGAGTGTGAGCGGGCTTGCTCGTCGATCTTCTGATCGCTCAATACCCGGGTGGCCGTTACGTTTGGCAGACCGCTTGCGGCTTGTGGGTGTTTGATATGATCATCACCTGCTGCCGGCGTATTGACGAGTCTTTAGAGTCCTACACAGAGGTTTCCTGGCTCAAGCGAAACGAAATAGGAGCACATATGAGATATGTGCGGGACCGAGAATAATGCGTGTATGTGATACTGTATTTCATTCTCGCGATGAATGTGTCGAATGGTTGTATGCGATATAACCTAGTTATCGAATCAAGGATTGATTCGATAAATCGATACATTGTATACTGGTCGGTTGTGTGCGACATGACCGGATCATTGAATCAAGTGTTGATTTAATGATTTAATGCATAATTATATATTTGATATATTACTTTGCATTAACTAGTATTGGTTCACTTTAAATGGATTTTCTCACTTTAAGTTCACAAGTTGTATATGTGATATACTTTTGTGCACCTGATTGTATCATGTTTGATGATACATGCTTACTTGAGTTTGTGTAAAGATTAAACCATGGTTATTTAAATGGTTAGGGTTTTGTTTTTCATATCTATTTATTCATTTATTTATTTATTTCTTTTTGGCAAAAGAAAAGAAAAATGGTGGTTTTCTTTGGATGCATGTTGAAGCTTCATGAAGCTTTGACTAAGTCACCATTTTTGTCTTCTTGCTTAATCCTAACCATTGACCTAACCCTAGTTTATTCTCTACACTTGACCATGGTTGGATTATGATAAGTATAGATTTTATTTTCTTTTTGAAATATACTTATCATAACATTTTTCATCTTCTTCTTCTTCTTTTTCAAGAAGAAGCTTGCCTCCATCAATGGCAACTTGAGAAAATGAGTGAGAAATCCAATTATAAAGTGAACCCACTTCCTATTTCTTCATCCTATACCACTTGCCAAGTAGTATAGGGTGTTTTCTTCACAAGTTTCATGACTTGGTGAAGTGGGAGCTTGATCTTGTGATGCCTCGACGTAGATCATCTTCGGCATCGTAGTCGATGACCTAGCCCGCCCATTTCTCCGATGAAGCCGATGCTAGAGTCCAGGATGCGATTTGTACAGCGAGGGGACTTCATCACGGAGCTATGGAGGTGGAGAACCGGATCTACAAAGGTTGTATTTCCGTTCACTTAGTTAATTTGTTAACTAGTTGCATCTTTCGCCTAAAATTCTAGTTAACGATCTAGTCTAGGGTTTCTCGGCACCGTAAAATTTCAAATTGGCATGGTTGATGCCTTGTGAGACCTCATTAGCGTGCCAAGGAACCCTACAGTGGTATCAGAGCCTAGCTAGAGCCTTAGGCGATGCCTAGACGACGTTTGAAACCCGATCGAACCGAAACCCTAATTCAAAACATGCTCTCTGGACTTTTTTCAAAAACTGGGATTTTTCAAGATTAAAAATGCTTAAAAAATTCAGCAGGGAATTCTAAGAATTACGGTGCAAAAATTATCTCATGACCCCTCTAATGCGCGGCGGAACCGCGGCAGAAGCCTGGCTTCTGCGGCGGTTCCGCGGCCACTTGATAGGATTTGCCTCCAAACTTTGCACAGTAATTCATGTTTTCAGCAGCTGAGTTTTCTGGGAATTTTTAATATTTATTCAAGAGTTGAATATTCTGGGTTGTATTGGGAGTTCATAGATTCGATCGGATTATCAGATTTTGTCTAAGTGGTTTCCGGATAATTTTTGAATATGTTAAAAAGTTCGACCGGATATAAATACCCAATTTTTCCCCTGTCGGGAAACTTCCAAGTGTTGGATTTTTCCGGTGTTTAAAGACGTTCTAAGTAGTGCAAGTAACGCGATGGACCCTCTAGAAGACAACAAACCTTAACTCGATTATGTGACCGTCTTGAACTGCCCTTTGAACCTTCGGGTTTGGGGCAGTACGGCGTGCCATATGTGAGGCGTTGGCTTGACCCTTCTACGGCTGGACCGTTGGTACTGAGGCACGAACTGAATGTTTTTAGACTTATTTCATGTGTTGATCTATTTTGGGAAAACTTGAGTGTTCGTTTGTTCGATCGAAAAGTTTAATATTTTCTATTTATCCGGAATGTGATACAATAATTGAAATTCACAAGTAGTTATGAGATAACTGAATGAATGTTATAAATCTAGCGGTTTAGTCTCACTTGATCGGTTGCCACGGAATTTTGATGTGATCAAAAGTCCGTCGCAATCACGTAGCGTACGCGGATACTCGCCGGGTAAACTTAATAGACAGCCTCACTCCATAGCCCCGACCAAGTGACTGTAGGAGAACCCCGTCGCCGAAAGCATCCGTTTGGGTGCTCGCGGCAGCGGTGTTCCGCCTTGGTGCACTTTGTCGACGGCGTCGGGGGTGCGGCCGCCTACTAAAGTTTGCGACGAGCATTCGATCAGGATGTCGGGAATCTTGCTGAATTGCCCGACTTGATATTGAAAAGTGTTTTCGATAATGAGACTAAAATGCGGGGTTTATAATTGTTAGGCATGTGATGTCTAAGTATTTCATTTGATTAGGCATGCGATGTCTGAAGAGATTGCGGATTCCAACTGTTGTAGTTTTACACTTTCTTTTCTGTGACCGTAAGTGTAATATGTGATATCGCCGGTTTCGTTGCTATATGTCAACGACAATTGGGATACGCATGTTTACTTACGTTGATGACATGTGATGTTATGTGTTGCTGGATATGTTATATTGGATCGTCGTGTTTGAATAGCCGGGTTTTTTTTTGTGAGATGAGTGTTTTTCATTTTCATTCATGTAAAAACTTGTATGTAATATTCTTTTATTGGGACACTTCCAGGTTGCGGAAGATGTCACCCTTTGTATATTATTTACTTTTCCGCACTAGGATAGACCCAAGGAGGAGGGCACAAGTAACCAGGTTCTGGGGACCAGTGGGAGACCAACTCGAGGAGTCGAGTCCGGGTCTCCTAACCGTAGAATTGGTAGGGTTGCTTGCCGCTCTCGTAGGGGTCTAGGGGTGTGGGTTTGGCTATTCATCACGACCGTGGAATCCGTGTTTTATACTGGCTCGTATTGAAAACACGGACGTCCTAGTATATCCAATATTTCATATGATTCTTCTGCTGCGATATCTGTGATGTGATCATGTGATGTTCTGTGATAGATACTATATATAGTATATATGATATATTATATAGAAGTTACTTATTTTTTACACCCGCGCTAGCCCTGCCCCGCTCTGCCGTTAGTTACCTAACCTAACGGTGCACGAGGGGACATCGAGGCGAATGCGGATGGCATAAGTGTACGTCGTATTTATCTGTGATGTTTAGGTAACTTAAATGATGGGACTTCATTAATGAGATTAATGAAAGAAAAGAAACCTAAGATGTTGTAGAATCGAATTTCAAAAATAAAACAGGTAGCTACAGTTCTTGCTTTGCACAGCGGTATATGTGATATATCCTGCACCTTATTCGATAAGGAAAGGACCGAGATCCCTTCACCGGGAGTGACTCCTTTAGCAATAACTGGATGATGCTACACACTCGGTTTGTCTTTTGATTGCTTTTAAGAGTTTTTGCTTTGCACAGTGATATATATGATATATCCCGCACCTCATTCGACGAGGAAAGGACCGACGATCCCTTCACCGGGAGTGACTCCTTTAGCAAAACTAGAAAAGCCTCAAAAGCACTCCATTTCAAAATCATTTGATTCTACAACGATATCAAGTTCATTACGCAATAGGTTTCTAGAAAAACCTGTCGTAGCCCTCCGTCATTTCAGATAAGTACTAGTTAGTATTCATGCTATATACGTTTGTTGACTATGTTAAGGCGTAGTGTGCGGTAGCTAATTAGTGCTTATCTGTATAAGCATATGATGTGATTGGATTAGGGTAGTCGTGCGACTTTGTTGACTATGTTAAGGGTCGTGCGGGTGGGTTTAATTCAATCGGGAAATGACGGGTTTGACATGACTAGCACTTATGATTTGTTGACTATGTTAAGGTCATATAGCTGCTAGGGGCAAAATATTATCGGGAATTTCGAGTGTTGAAATTTGCAATGAGATTGCATACCTTCTATGAGATAGTTGGATCCCGATACCCGCTGCGAGTAAGAGTTACTCCTGGGAGAGTTTTACACATTACAATTAGCCGATCAAGTAGGTGTCTAGAAAGGTGTTAACGAGGTTACGCCTCTGGGAAAACGAGGTTTACATTAATTAGGTTCGTGCGAAAGCACGGGGGACCTCCCTCAAAGTACCGACACTGGCCTGGCTGAAAGATTGGCGAACTTGTAGCGTGTAATTAATCCCGGCTAGTCTTTCCTTTTTGGGTTTGAAGGAAGATTTGATAAAAAGCAGTGGGAGCCATCCTGATTAGATAAAATAATAACCAATCTATTCTTGCAAGAGCGCACGCTGAGTGTTTTCTTCTCTCTCTCTCCAGGTAGCGACCATTTCACGCCTTAATCAAGATAATAATACGGATGAATTGACCGAACCCGCTTGTTATACTGAGCTGGGGAACGTTGGTCCCGCTCCAACTTATAATTGTTATAAGACAGAGCAGGAAATTGGGGAATACCAGATTTCCCGTGCCGCCCAAACGAAGAAAGTGCATATGATGCATCATCTTCGGGTGTGTTCATTACAAAGAACTGTTTCTCAGTATCCTCCGCATCCTGGGTATATGATACCGGATCAGGATCCCAGATATGTAATATGTTACATAGGGCTACAAAAAGGTAGAAAAACTGAGAACGGGTGATAAGTTTCATGAGACAGAAAATGGGGCAAGTGTTGCAGCCAAGTCTGTTGGTCACTGTCACCCTGTATGACCAGTACATTGATTCTGAACGAATGTTATTAGATACCGAACCTGATATACAAAATCATATCACTCTCTTTATTAGTAAAGAAATGATAAAATTTTGTATTGTTGGATTATGTTTTGAACATTTCCTATATCAAAAGTTGATCGGTTCAGGCACGTTATCTAAAAGCATTGATGTTCTAAATCAAACTACAGTTCTTAGTATATGAAACACACACAAGAGGAAGAGTTCAGAAATGAACGAATCCTTCTTGAGACATTGTAGACAAGGTCATATCAATGCGATCCGACTGGCTGAAGTTACATTTTAGATG
This sequence comes from Agapanthus africanus, assembly GCA_030015575.1. Lineage (NCBI taxonomy): Eukaryota > Viridiplantae > Streptophyta > Magnoliopsida > Asparagales > Amaryllidaceae > Agapanthus > Agapanthus africanus. The sequence continues at coordinate 523,951,802 of CM057337.1, forward strand.
CATATTTAAATCAGTTTGAATTTACATCTTATGAAACTTGCCAGTCATGTCACAGAGATAAGATGACCATAGCTCCGTTTACTGGAAACAGAGAAAGAGTTAGTGAACTCTTGGGATGATACATGTTGATGTATGTAAGGTCCCCTGTCTACACATGCCAAGACCGGTTCTTTATACTTCATTACATTCTCTGATGATCTTTCGAGATTCAGACCTATGTTCCTGTTGAAACACAAGTCAGAACCTTTTGAGATATTCACAGAATATAAATTAGAAGTAGAGAACCAATACGGGTATAAGTATTATATCCTTTGATGAGATCAAGAAGGAGAATACTTAAGCATGGAATTCCTGGACTATTCTAAAGGAGAATGAGATTCTCTCTCAGCATTACTCCTCCGTATACACCATAGCACGATGGTATATCGGGGCGGAGCATTCACACCCTATATGATAAGGTGTGCTCTATGATGAGTACTACTGAGTTACCTATTTCCTTTTGGGAGTTATGCGCTTGAGAAGCTGCATACCTATTGATAAGGGTTCAAATCAAATCAGTAGCCTACCACTTCATATGTGATATGGAAAGGGAAGAGCCCATATCTTAAGTTAGTTAAGATTTGGGGTTGTCCGGCCTATGTCTAAAAGCAAAATCCGGACAAGCTCGAGGCAAGGCAAGTTATGTAGAACTGGAAATGTTCCAGCTTTACAAACTGCAGCTGATGATTTGAAAGAACCAAAGGATTCAATAGTTACCAACGAACCTCAGCCTCTCCGCCGATCTAGTAGGGTTCCTCACCCACCTGAGAGATACTACGGTTACTCTATGACAGTGGGAGCGAGGATTGCATCATGAGATGATGACCCAACTAGTTTCGAGCTGGCCATCAGGAGTGGGACTCTGTAAGAATGGCTGGATGCTTAGCGATCTGAGATGGAATCCATGTACACCAACAAAGTATGGACTTTGGTTGCTATATCTGAAGGGTTAAATCCCCATCAGGAGCAAGTATATCTTGAGAAGATTACTTGGTGTAGATGGAAAAGTTGAGACTTTCAAAGCTAGACTTGTTAAAGCTTTTCGTCATCGACCAAGCGTGGATAATGATGAAACCTTTTCAAGTTGCTATGCTTAAGTCCATCCAGATCTTACTTGCCACGGCTACATACCATGACTACGATATCTGGCGGTTGGGTGCCATGACTGCTTTTCTAAATGATATTTTAGAAGAGAACGTCTATAAGTACACAGCCAGAGGGCTTCGTAAACAGTGGGAGCAGCGGAAACGTGTACAAGATGCTTTATAGGATAAAGCAGGTATCGCGGAGTTGGAACATCTGTTTTGATGTAGTAGTCAAACAGTTTGACATCATCAAAATGGTAGATGAACCTTGTACATACAAAAAGGTAGTAGGGAGTGTAGTGACGATCCTCGTAGAGTACGTGGATGACATGCTCTTGATAAGGAAGGAGTTTCCTATGCTACGCTCGGTCAATCTCCGCTTATCACAATGATTCTCCATATAGGATCAAAGCGATACCTCCTAGATCCTGGGTTTTGGATCTATGAGATAGATCTAATTGGATGTTAGGATTCTCACTAGTTGTAGTGAGATGGTATCAACCGATCCTGGGGAGAATCACTGGAAGGGTTCCAGGGTGATAAGGACGACTGAAAGTCAGTCACAGGCATTGTCTTTACCCTCAGTAAAGGGACGGTATGTTGGAAGAGTTCCAAGCTAGATACCGTGGCATACTAGACGATAAAGGCTCGATACATCGCTACTTAAGATGCTACCAAAGAGGCAGTCTGGATGTATATTAGTTCATGAGATGAACTTAGTTTCTCCCATTGTGTGACAATGGTGTTGTGGATTATGCCGAGGAACGTCCGTCCCATCAGTGATCCAGACATATTCTAAGGCAGTATCACCTGATCATGGAGATGGTTGGTCTCCAGGGTGATCGAGGTTAGGAGAGCAGACTCAGAGGACAACACGGCGGATCCACTCACAAAGGCCTTTTTCCCAGAGAGAGACTTTTATGGGATGGTTGAGTATGAGATACTGCAACCACTGCTATCAGATGGCCCTAGTGCAAGTGGGAGATTGTTAGTTATATGTATGCCCTAGAGGCCATTACTATACATAGGATGTATATTGTAGTGGATGCTTGGACATATATAGGAAGGACCTTCTTGCTCGACATGATAGTATGCTATCTGGTTGATCTTTACCTTAACGTGTACACTGATTGTCTCTCTGTTACATGTTGGTAAAGCCCTTAGGATGTGTACTTGACTACCTGGACTATGATGCGGATCATACTAGTGGGGACATGGTAGTCCATAAGTACATCCTTCAAAGTCCCTAGTCGTGGGTATATCGAGACGGGGCATCGATATACCAGAGTAGACTAGCGTATACCTTCTCGACCCATACAGATGGGCGATGGATGATCCCATATCCATTGGTGTTTGACATCAGAGATGATATACGGGTGCTCAGTGGAGACTGGGTACACTGGACGGACTCGCCGAGAACTCCCAGATGGTATTATACCTTACGTCAGATGGCAGTTCTCTGGTGACACTGGTACAGAGTAGTCTGTTGACCCGAAATCGTCATAGAGTCTTGTGTGGTTCCCACTGTGCTTTGATTTCCACCTTACCACGTCCAAGAGGGCGTGCAAAACGGTGGTTTTTGGGTACAGTCCCGAGTCACATGGAGGCAATGAGCGATAGGAGGGGATTCGTCTCTCCCGGTATAGGGAGTTGATGTTGCGCTGTGTTCGATTGGCTATAACCGGAAATCCCTGGCCAGGGTTGCTGAGATTTACTGGTAAGTGTTATCAGTAGTTTCTCGAACTGTTATAGACCTCATATCGACACGACTTATCAAGCTATTGGGGTCTGACGTTTACCACCCCTAGGCGAGATATGCGACATATCAGACGACGAGACCGGACTGTACGGTAAGTGTTACTGGTTGGATTCACAGGAGTGTGAGCGGGCTTGCTCGTCGATCTTCTGATCGCTCAATACCCGGGTGGCCGTTACGTTTGGCAGACCGCTTGCGGCTTGTGGGTGTTTGATATGATCATCACCTGCTGCCGGCGTATTGACGAGTCTTTAGAGTCCTACACAGAGGTTTCCTGGCTCAAGAGAAACGAAATAGGAGCACATATGAGATATGTGCGGGACCGAGAATAATGCGTGTATGTGATACCATATTTCATTCTCACGATGAATGTGTCGAATGGTTGTATGCGATATAACCTAGTTATCGAATCAAGGATTGATTCGATAAATCGATACATTGTATACTAGTCGGTTGTGTGCGACATGACCGGATCATTGAATCAAGTGTTGATTTAATGATTTAATGCATAATTATATATTTGGTATATTACTTTGCATTAACTAGTATTGGTTCATTTTAAATGGATTTTCTCACTTGAAGTTCACAAGTTGTATATGTGATGTACTTTTGTGCACCTGATTGTATCATGTTTGATGATACATGCTTACTTGAGTTTGTGTAAAGATCAAACCATGGTTATTTAAATGGTTAGGGTTTTATTTTTCATATCTATTTATTCATTTATTTATTTATTTCTTTTTGGCAAAAGAAAAGAAAAATGGTGGTTTTCTTTGGATGCATGTTGAAGCTTCATGAAGCTTTGACTAAGTCACCATTTTTGTCTTCTTGCTTAACCCTAACCATTGACCTAACCCTAGTTTATTCTCTACACTTGACCATGGTTGGATTATGATAAGTATAGATTTTATTTTCTTTTTGAAATATACTTATCATAACATTTTTCATCATCTTCTTCTTCTTCTTCAAGAAGAAGCTTGCCTCCATCAATGGCAACTTGAGAAAATGAGTGAGAAATCCAATTATAAAGTGAACCCACTTCCTATTTCTTCATCCTCTACCACTTGCCAAGTAGTATAGGGTGTTTTCTTCATAAGTTTCATGACTTGGTGAAGTGGGAGCTTGATCTTGTGATGCCTCGACGTAGATCATCTTCGGCATCGTAGTCGATGACCTAGCCCGCCCATTTCTCCGTTGAAGCCGATGCTAGAGTCCGGGATGCGATTTGTACAGCGAGGGGACTTCATCACGAAGCTATGGAGGTGGAGAACCGGATCTACAAAGGTTGTATTTCCGTTCACTTATTTAATTTGTTAACTAGTTGCATCTTTCGCCTAAAATTCTAGTTAACGATCTAGTCTAGGGTTTCTCGGCACCGTAAAATTTCAAATTGGCATGGTTGATGCCTTGTGAGACCTCATTAGCGTGCCAAGGAACCCTACATTTCATGCTTATATACTTGTGATTTATGTTATATTAAACCCATGCTGTTAGGACACCAGCACCATTACCGATGATGCGTATGCTCCACGTACACCTGCTTGTCGTCTCACACACTTCATCATCAATAATTGCCATGTCACTACACAGTAGGATTGTTGCATCAGGATATGACTCCTTGCATGACATACTTGCATACATACATATTGTACATCCATATACTTGCGTACATACATATTGTACACCCATACTTGCATACATACATATTTGCTCATAAAGAGATGATTCTGGCTTGTGTAACATTTCAGAAAAATAAAATATTATTTTTGAGGATTTTTATAATTAAATAATATTATATTGAATATTTTAATAAGGCGTTATAATTAAATACCGATAAATTGGGGAAAATTTGGAAAATTATAGAAATTACTAAAATGAAGGCGTTTTATGTGATTCATGCAAATTATAAGTTTTTATGATTTATTATACACTATTTAGTGCTAATCGCGATTAAATATCGCTAATCGGGCATTAAGCTTGTTTTGTGCAAAACATGCACCATATAATTTTTACACTTGTGTTACATTTTCCTACATGGCTTTCTCTTCATTTTCATTCATGGTTTTGGGTTTTATGTGAGAAGAGAAAAGAAAAGGAAAACAAAAGAAAAGAAAAGAAAAAGGAATAAACAATAAGGTAAGGGTGAGAGAAAGAGAGGTGAGGGGTCAACCTTGGACCATAACACTTTGTTCCCTCATCATCTTCTTCATCTTTTCTTCTTCTCCTTTCCCCATGGCAGCACCCTCTCCTCCCTCTACTTCAAACATTCACTTCATCATCAAAAACACCCCAAAACCCCATCCCCACTTCATTAAAAATGTGCACAAGCCCTCTAGTTACACTTTAGACCAAGAAAGCAAAGATTTTGGACGCATGGGGCAACTCAAGAATTTTCTTGAGTTGCCAAATGAGCTAATCTCTGCACCATTAGTATATTTTTTCTTTCATCTTAACACCTATGCATGTTTAGAAGTGATTTAGTTCGGTTTTGTGGACTTTGAAAATTCCAAGTTAGGGTTTTGAGGAATTCTTGAGTTGTGAAGTGTAATTGAGGTTTAATAGTGATTACAAACCCGCCTAGTGCTAAAATACTGGACCAAAATTAGACTTAAACTCTAAGTACGAACTTTGAAATCTGCAGATATTGGAAATTGTGGGAAATGTAATGGATTTTGGTAATCTGCTAACACCTGGGTGACCTGAAAAATTATTTAGCAAAGACAGTGATACATGCAGGCAACCTAAGACCCCCCACTGAAACCCTAGGACTATACCCAAAAAATTAGGCCGCAGAAATAATCCTTCTGGCCGCAATTTGGGGACAGACCTGGGCCAATGTGTCTCGTGTTTGTTTCATGGCTCCATCTCGAGTAAAATAGACCCTTTACATATGCAAAATTGGCTAGTTTTACCTAGGGTAAAATCAGGGACTAAATTCATGAGTTGTTGTTTTGATTCGGGTTTATATTTTTCGTATTTTGGATTCTGGATTTTAGTATTTGCGTTTTATCTCAATCACTTGACGTTTGTACGACGATATCGAGGGTTGTTTGGTGGTTTGAAAGGCGTAGTCCGTAGGTTCTAACCTATAGGCTTTTAGCGTGTCGTTTTGGTTTTGATTTGGTTTTAATGCGATACGATACGTTATGATGTGTAGGTACCCTCGAGTGGGCTCGGAGCAAAAAGGATGGGCGTGGCGACATCGACTCCGGCGAGCGAAAATCAAGGTGTGTAGATTTATATCTACGGGGGAAGTCGGGTGGATGGCGTATAGCACCCCCGCAAATTCGTAAGAAATGAAGTGATGTGATATAGATGTACATTTATGTGTTATTGAGAGATATGAACCTTAGCAAGAAAAGCATTAGGAGATCATGGGTTAATGTTAGCGATATTTTAGGAAAGTGGTTTAGTTGGTTTCTTAGTCGCAAACCCTAGAGTAAGGTTGTTACACATACACATACACGCACGGGATATGGTTTTGGGTGTATATGTTATATGTATATAGATAGATGTGGATGCGTGGGTTTATAAATATATACATATACGTATACACGGATGATGAGGATGGTATATGATATTATAAGATGAGTCGTTGGGATTGGGCATGATGCCGTGAGATCGGTAATGTGATTTGGTTCGTATGAGGAAATACGACATGATATTTTAGCGGATGTTTAGGCGATGTATTTCAGACACACGCATATACATTTATTGATGGTATCAGTATGTACTAGACTTAGATCAGTACCCCAGTTCATGATATATGATGATAAGGATACTAGATAATTGATGAGATAAATATGATGTTCGACCCATGCCCAGATTTGGGATGCCGTGCGATAGATTTACCGTACGAGATATAATTATGATGTTAGATCCGCACTCTTGACTCGAGAATGTTATATATATATATTGTACCGTACGTGATACTATTGAGGCAAGATCACCGACTACTAGATATATATATAGGTTGATTCAGACCAAGGTCGATTTCCATACCCTTTTGACTGGGCTCGAGTCATATTAATTTTCAAAAGTGGAGAATTGTGAGTAATTTAAATACCAAACTGTATGACTCGTATCTTGGGTAGGTATATTTTTCAGTGTTGCTGTTACTACATCACTTTCTGTATATTCATGATGTTTCATCGTATTGCATGCTTGTACATATGTTATCTGTAGTTATTATGAAACCCTGCTGTCAGGACACCAACACCATTACCGATGATGCGTATATTCCACGTACACTTGCTTGCCGGCTCACACACATCATCATCGGTAATTGCCATGTCACGTACACTTTTGAGAATATTATTTCATTGATATAGCTTGCTAGCTGATAGTTGCAATATATTACCATTTTCATATGCTAGTTTAACTATTGCACTCATTTCATGATATCAGTGGCATTCATATATTCATTGGTCCTGTAGTATTTTGGGGTTTTATGCCGATTTTCACTGTTTACTTACTCATGATTCTTAGATTTCGGACTTCCATGAGATTTTTTGATTTGGGGGAAAACCACAAGAATATATATATAAACTTCTCTCTCTCCCTCTTTTTAAAAATGCAAGTTGCGGTTTTCTCGTGATGTATGAGTCGTCCACCATGAGTTTTCATGATTGATGTTGGATTTCGAGACCCGATTCGAGGAGTTGGATGAACCGTCTGCGGGTACATGGTGGACTCGGTATGGTACCCCGGGGCAAGAAGCTCGAGTTGTAGATGATGGGTCCGGCAGGGGCAGACTGCCTACCGGTGATTGTTTGGCGCGACGGATATCCGGAGGATACCGTTCATGGTTATGTGATTGATGATATGGGCTGATCCGGACTGACGGAGCCCGAGGTATTGAGATACTGAGATATTGAGTTTTGAGACATTAAGATACTGAGATATTGAGTTTTGAGACATTGAGATACTGAGATTTCTGTTTTGTGTCGATGCTTGACACTGATTTATCTGTTGATTTCATGATGTATTCTGTTTCCGTTAGTAATGCATTCATACATCATATATATGGTATGTTGCTATCTGAGGCACTGACACGAGCACATGGTATTGTACTTATGTGTAGATGGATCAGGATATTTATTTGAGGATATTATTTGATATGACTTAGGATAGCGTCATACATTCGATTTCTGCTCTGTGATATTTTCTACACACGAGTTGGCTACTCACCCCCGTTGTGCCACAGTTCTTGCAGGTTTTGCCGTACAGGTTTCTTGACGGTTTGCTGGCACACTGCTTTCATTCAGGTGGTTTGCTTTGGTAGATGGGTTCACTCGCATCGTGACCACCCTTGCACCTTATTTACATTGTTGTATCTAGTAAACTCCATCAACCAGACATGTATTTATTTCAGACTAGAGACCAGTTGTATATTCTTTCGACCTTAGAGTTGCGCGTTGTATTATTATGGATTTCATACTGTTTTGAGTTTCCTTTTGAGTTTTGATCCTCGCCCTTCGGCGTTGTATATTATATGTGCTTTATCAGGTTTGTACCCATTTGGGGTCAGTATTTACAAAGGAAACTCTGCCGAAATTTTTTTCAGAAAAGACTTGAGATTTTAAAAATGCATACCTCGGCTTATGTTGTTAAACTTCTTGCTTTAAAATTGGTTTTTCCTTCACTCTACTGCTTTACTTGGTTTGGATTTCTGGGTTTTGGCTTACTTAGATTACGTACGCCTCGAGACGTTTCGTAATTTAAGTGTCGGTCATGTTCCGTACTTTCCGGGTCGTGACAGCTTGATTTTGGAAATTTGGGAACCGCAAGATATATTTTAAAATTGGATTCATTTGAAAGAGCAGTTTTCCATTGATATGTGCATATTACTGTTCCATGTTGCATGATATATGGATATGCTTACATTTCTGTTAGATGTCGCATACATCATGCTTTATGATTATATGTATTGAGATATGCTGTTTTCATGAGATTTCTGGATTTGAGAACCGTGGATATTTCAAACGAAAGTATGTATTGTTTTAAAAACCCGGTTTCTCTTGATATGATATTTCAGTGCGTCCACCATACGTTTTCTCGGTTCTGAGACGTATGATAGAAACCCGATTCGAGAAGGTGGATGATCCGTTTGCGGGTTCATGGTGGACCCGGTATGGTTCCCCGGGGCGAGAAGTGTTTTTCGTGGAGTAGACGATGAGCCTGGCAGGGTGGCTAGTATCTACCAGTGATTGGTTGGACCTGGCGGCTATCCGGAGGATACCGACCGAAGTCCAGAGATGTTATGGGCCGATCCGGACTGACGGAGCCCGAGAGATATAAGGATTTACGTGCCGATGCTGGGCACGGGTTTCATGATGTTTCAAGTGTCGATGCTAGACACTCATGTTCCATGATTTGATGTGTCGCGAAGGACACACGTTGATTTATATCCTCATACTTTCATGCATATGCTTTTATGACTTTTACATGCATGATGTTGTTGTGTCATTGGTTGACACGTGGACGAGATCTACATGCATACAGGCATTGATTTCATAGTTGGATGATATCCACATACTTATAAACTTCATGATATAGTTGACACTGATTCATGTTGATTACATTGATCATACCTCATATTTATGATATATTGCTACCTGAGGCACTGACACGAGCACTTGGTATCACACTTATGTATAGATGTTTACCCTTGCCATCTTATCATACTTCAGATTTTATCATATTGAGGATATATATTACTGATCATTTTAACCTAGGATTGAGTCATACATACAATTTCTGCTCTGTGATGTTTTCTACTCACGAGTTGGCAACTCACCCCCGTTGTGCCACAGTTCTTGCAGGTTTTACCGTACAGGTTTCGTTGCGGTTTTGCTGGCACACTGCTCCTTTTCGGGTGATTGCTTTGGTAGGTGGGATTGCAAGTCTACGTTACCCACCCAGGTGCTTACGGGGAGGTGGAATAGGTAAAAATCAAATTTTTAACACAAGGTAACATGGACTAAAACTTGAGGATTTTTGCCAAACCATTGCTAACAAACTACAAGAGGTTCTATCTACTGTGCAAGGAGATTATACCTCATGCTACTAGTCCTTCGGGTCTTCTCCGCTACCCTCCTCGTCTCCGTAGGTTCCATGGTTCGATCCGGATCTTGGTCACCTCCGCGGCCTCCTTGAGTCGAAGACGATCCACCTGAGAGTCTGTAATCCGAGCTCCACCTCAAGCCGAGGTAACTAGGGTAACAAGTTTGCTATTCTTGATGTCCAAGGTAGTGTAGAAGATGATAGTGGATTTGTTTGTCTATTTTGTTTCTATTTTTCTCAACACATGAGAGCTATAGAAAAATCAAGAGAGGAAGAAGAAGGAGGAAACATGGGAGCTCACCCATGAAGAGAGAGAATGAGCAAGAGATTATGATCCATAAACATAATAATTACTAATCTCTTATCATGATAAAGTTGATGGCTCCATTGATTTGACCATTATCATCTCAAATCAAATCCAAAGCCAAAAGCAAAAGAAGGATCTAGTGCTCTCAAAAAAAGTCCAAGTCAACAATGGTCAACTAGGTCAAATGGTCAAGCATAGTCAAATGGTCAAAGCAATTAGCCATAACACAATTATCGTTAAAAAGATTAGTAAATATTTTCCTCACCTCATAATGGTTTTGACCGAACCAACGGTCAAAACCCTAATGAGGCACCTCCTTCTTCTTCGCTCCTCACAACCGTGCATACGCACCCGCATCCGCATTCCGTAGAATGTGAATGCACAGAAGACAAAACTATTCCATCCATACAATACTAGGATCCGGCTTAAACCAAAGCCCACTAGCATTGTCTGCCCGAACAGCATACGCGCACAAGTGCACGTAAGTGATCGTAGCCCTGCCGTAAAACCATACGGCCTCTACACCTTTTGCCCAGTGCAGGGAAACTCTCTGTGTGGGACTCTAAAGACTCGACACTACGCCGGCAATGGGTTTAACCACAGACCATAAGCGGCACTAGCTGTACGTAACGGTCCCCAGGTAGATGTCGATAAGAATGCCGATGAGGTAAACCCATCCGAACTCCTACTGAGCCTGAATGTGACAATCTCCGTACAGTCTGGTCTGTTCGTCTATGAGTATCGCATGTCGGGCCTAGGGGGCGGTAAACGTCAGACCTATAATAGCGGTACAAGTCATGCCGGAGTGTAGCCCAGAACACCCTGAGAAACTTCTGGAAACACTACCAGTAATTCTCGCTTGCCCTGGCTAGGGTCTTTGTGTAATGGCTCTCCTAGACACAGCGCGATATCAACCCCCAATACCGGGAGAGACGAATCCTATCTAACCACTACTGCCTCCAAGTGCTTCGGGACTGCACCCAACTACTACCTGTTTGCACGACTCCTTTGAGCTGTGGTAGGGCAGTAATCAAAGTACAGTGGGAACACACTCGAGGCGAAGTAGCAGTGTCAAGTCGACGGACTAAGCTGTACTCCTATCACCTAGGAACTGTTATCTGACGATAGGTATAGTACCAACCAACAGTTCCTGATGAGTCTTGTCCAGTGTACTCGTAACCTAACGAGCACCCGCATACTATCTCCAGTGCGACGTACTAATGGCTGTGGGACAGACCATCTCCCCTGCTGGGATGAGAAGCATATACGCTAGTCTACTTCGGAGTATCGATGCCCCGTCTCGATAATCCTACGACTAGGGACCTGTATAACGATGTGCTTGTAGATTACCCAGCCCCCACAAGTGTGACTGCCATCACAACGTAGGTAATCAAACAAAGATCCTAAGGGCTCCACTAATATGTATAAGCGATATGCTAGAAGAAACACATGCACATATTAAAGTAGAAACAAACCAAGTAGCATACTACCATTTTGAGCAAGATTGTCTATACAACTGTGAATATCCCAAGCTTCCATTAAGTAATATACAAACTAGTATGATACAGTAATGGCCTCTAGGGCATATACACTAACAATCTCCCACTTGCACTAGGGCCATGTACTGGCGTATCGAAGACCTATCATCTCGATCAGCCGCTCGAACTGAGTCTGGGGTATGGCCTTTGTGAATGGATCTGCAGTGTTATTCTCCGAATCTACTCTCTTCACCTCGATCTCTCGGCGATCTACGATCTCCCTGATCAGGTGGTACCGCCTCAAAATGTGTCTGGACTTCTGATAGAACCTGGGTTCCTTCGCTAAAGCTATAGCGCCGTTGTTGTCACAATACAGCGGTATTGGATCAACAATGGTAGGAACCACCTGAAGCTCCGTGAGGAACTTCTTCATCCAGACAGCTTCCTTTGCGGCATCGCAAGCAGCTATGTACTCCGCTTCCATAGTTAAGTCAGCAACGGTTTCCTGCTTGGAGCTCTTCCAGCAAACCGCCCTTCCATTGAGGGTAAAGACATAACCCGACATGGACTTGGAGTCATCCTTGTCACTCTGAAAGCTGGAGTCAGCAAAGGCCTCGATCTGGAGGTCTTTTCCGCCATACACCAAGAACATCTCCTTAGTTCTTCTCAGGTACTTAAGAATGTTCTTTACTGCTATCCAGTGTTTCTCCCCTGGGTCTGACTGATACTGGCTTACAACGCTTAATGCGTATGCTACATCTAGTCTGGTACATAACATCGCATACATTATAGAGCCTGCCGCAGATGCGTAGGGTATAGATGACATGCAAGCCCTTTCCAAATCAGTCTTGGGAGACATATCTTTGGAGAGGGTGATTCCGTGACAAGCCGGCAGATTATCGCGCTTTGAATCTTCCATATTGAATCGTTTCAGTATGGTGTCGAAGTACCTGGACTGCGAAAGTCCCAACATCCTCTTAGATCTATCACAATAGATTTGAATCCCTAGAATGTAGTTGGCATCGCCCAGGTCCTTCATGGAGAACCTCTGTGACAAGAATCCTTTGACTGACTGTAGCATAAGAATGTCATTTCCTATTAAGAGAATGTCATCCACGTACAAGACGAGGAATACCACAGTTCTCCCTACAATCTTACTGTAAATGCATGGTTCATCTGGATTTTTGACAAAGTCGAATTCTTTGACAGTATCATCAAAGCAGATGTTCCAACTCCGCGATGCCTGCTTTAGTCCATAAATGGACTTAAGCAACTTGCACACTTTACCGCTGCTCCCACTCTGAATGAAACCCTCCGGCTGATCCATATAGACGCACTCTTCTAAATTTCCATTTAGAAAAGCCGTCTTTACGTCCATCTGCCAGATCTCAAAATCGTGGAAGGCAGCAATGGCAAGAAGGATCCGAATGGATTTGAGCATAGCCACTGGAGAAAAGGTTTCATCATAGTCCAAACCAGGTCTTTGACGAAAACCCTTTGCAACAAGTCTAGCTTTATAGGTTTCAACCTGCCCATCTACACCAATCTTCTTTCTGAAGATCCATTTGCAGCCTACGGGTTTTACCCCTTCTGGAGCAATGTCCAAAGTCCAAACTTTGTTGGTGTACATGGACTCCATCTCGGTCCGCATTGCATCCAGCCATTTTACTGAGTCACCGCTCTGAATGGCTTGCTGGAAGCTAGTACGCTCATCATTTTCAATGACGCAATCCTCTCGATCCCCGTCTATGAGAAAACCGTAGTGTCTCTCGGGCGGATGAGACTGCCTACTACTCCTGCGGAGTGGCGCTGGGTGTCCGGTTCTCCTGAAACTTCTGGTTCTACCAAGCTTTCAGTAATAGCTTGTGGTTCTGGAATTTCTTCCAGTTCTATTGCGCTCCCACTTATCTGATTTTCTAAAAACTCAGTTTCCAAGAAGCGGACATGACGAGAAACAAAGACCTTTTTCTCCTCTGTGTAATAGAAAACATACCCCTTGGAGTTCTTTGGGTATCCCACAAACTTACACTGTACTGAGCGTGCCTCGAGCTTGTCCGCATGTTGCTTTTTGACAAAAGCCGGACATCCCCAAGTCTTAAAGTGTTTAAGACAGGGTTTCTTCCCACTCCACATCTGATATGGTGTGGTAGGAACTGACTTAGTAGGAACTTGGTTCAAAAGATATGCAGCTGTTTCTAGTGCATAACCCCAGAAAGATCGCGGTAACTCATCCTTACTCATCATGGAACGAACCATATCCAATAGAGTTCGATTCCGCCTTTCCGATACACCGTTGTGCTGTGGTGTGTATGGAGAAGTAAGCTGAGAGAGAAATCCATTCTCTTTTAAGTAGCCAAGAAACTCGGCACTCAAGTATTCACCACCTTGATCAGATCTCAGTGTCTTGATACTCTTGCCTGTTTGTTTTTCAACTTCATTCTTGTATTCCCGAAATTTCTCAAAGGCCTCGGATTTATGCTTCATCAGGAAGACATGTCCATACCTAGAGAAATCATCCGTAAAAGTAATGAAGTATGAATAATCACTTCGCACATGTGTAGACATTAGACCACACACGTCACTGTGTATGAGTCCCAAGAACTCGCTTGCTCTTACTCCGTGTCCAGTGAACGGAGTCTTTGTCATCTTTCCCATGAGACAAGATTCACAAGTAGCATAAGACTGATACTCGAACGGATTCAAGTATCCCTCTTTATGTAAGTTTGTCAACCGTGTCTCATTAATGTGACCCAGTCTACAATGCCATAAGAAAGCCTAATTTGTTTCCGGAGACTTTCTTTTAAGTGTGTTCTGGGTACTGAAAACCTGAGCTTGATTCAATACGTATATTCTGTTTTCTAATGTACCTGAGCCAATCAGAACTTGATTTAGGTGGATGTGGACCACATCGCTTACAAAAGTAAAATCATATCCTTCCTTAGAAAGTAAGGGTACAGATATGATATTACAAGCCATACTAGGTACATACAAACAGTTACGCAGAATCAATATCTGCCTACTTGTCAATCCAAGGTGATATTCCCCTACGGATTTAGCGCCCACGCTCATTCCGTTAGCAACCCTGAGAGTGATATCACCTACCCTGATAACTCTATGGTTTCTCAAAGCCTGTAATGAATTACAGATGTGAGATCCTGATCTGGTATCTAGTACCCAGGAAGTTGAGTTAATTGACATACAGTTTTCTATTACAAACACACCTGAATCCGAAGCCACAACATGCTTTGAATCCTGGCTACTGGCTTTCACAGCCCTGCAATCCTTCTACCATTGTCCTTTTCCATAACAATAGGAACGTCCTTCCTTCACTATATCTAGTCCCAAAACTTTTGACCTACTCTTTCCTTTTTCTTCCCTGGTTTCCTTCAGGGTATAAGTAGAGGGTAGAGACTGTAGAATCAAGTCAGTAATTGACCCGTTCTTCAACGTGGTCTTCATGTCCATGAGCTCATCAAAATAGCTAGTCTCTGTAAGGACGTTGCCCCCTACAGATGACCCGACAGCCAACCTCGCTTGAAGCAATTCGTTCGAGGTCTCATATCTTGCGATACGAGATTGCTCTCCATATAAATCTTTGTTATGGAGGAACATAGAAACTAAGTCCATCTTCTCATGCTGCCTCTGGTATGCACCATCAACTGAGGCCAACACGAGGCACTTGGCATTCGCACAGTCTTTTTCCGATGTCTTACGGATATCAATATCCGTGACAGGGGAAACTGGTCCTGAGACGGCAGGGGTTTGATTAGTTAAGAGGTGTCCCAGCTTGTCATGGGTAATGGACATCTGGACAGACCTTTTCCAGTCATAATAGTCAGATTCAGTCATTTTTGTAGCGTCTTGAAAAGTCGTTTTGGTGTTTTCCTGAAAATTGGTGAAAATTCGGTATTTTTCCGAAAACCGTCTTTCTTGTTATTTTGCAGTTTAGGGCTAATTATACCTAAAATGGATAGGTAATTGCTTGTTTTTAGTAGCTAATGAGTTAATTATGAAATTCTGGTCGTTTAAAAATTTTCCCTAATTTTTCAATTTTTTTAATATTATTTTAAGCCGGTAAGAAAATACATTAAATTAGCGATAAATACAAATTTTTCCGGGCTAATTTTAATCTTTAAAATTATGATAATTAAAATCTAGTGGTAACATAAATTTTTAGTATTTTATTTTGATTTTTAACTAATTTTTAGTATAGAAAGCGAAATTATTGAATTTTAAGCTAAAACTTGTAATTTTTGACTTGTAGGGGGTCTTTTTGCATAAAACTTCTTTTGTAAAACCCCTCTCTCTCTTCCCTCAGCCCTAGGACAGCCCCACCTTGATCAGGTCCAGAAATTTCTGGCCTCATTTTGGTTTTCTTTCATGTGTTGATTTGGGTTGTTTATGAATTTATTTTAAAAATAGTTTGATGAAGTATGGTGCATTGACTTTTGGGAGAGTTGACTCATGACTTTTCCAACACACCCACACCCTCCCCTTACCTCCCTCTGGCCGAAACCTGCACTTCCTCCTCTTCATCTCTTTTCTTTTCATTTTCTTCAAATTTCTTCAAAAAAACACATCAAAATCCACAATTTTATTCAAAAATCCAAACAAAATCCTTATGCTATCATTTATCCTTAGCCATTCTTGCTTGAATCTTGGAGCTAGGAAGCCATCCTTAGAGGCAAATCACATGCTTGATCCATAGATCTTGAGGTATAATTTCCATCATCTTAATTATATGGTTTTAGTGTTAAAAGTTTAGCTAATTTCTAATCTAGTTTATAAAAGAGTAGTTTGTTTTAAACTAGGGTTTGTTAGCACACCATTATGTGGTTAATTAAATTTATTTTGCTTGCTAGTTCCTACACAACCAAATCAAAGAAGTTACCTTGTTTATGTGGTTTTCAAATTATGCTAATTTAGTTAATTTTAAGAGTTTGATTTTGGTTGTAAATTGTTGTTTTAGGAAATTCAAGAGAGGGTTTATGTATGGAAAATGGGTTGTGATGCCTGATAAATGAGTTGAATTAGGGTTTAGAAACCATTATTTAGTTGATTAAATCTAATTTGTTATCTAGTTGTTTTGCTAACCTAATCTAGAAGGTTAACTTGCTAATTGAGTTATAAATTAGTGTTAATTTAAGGTTTTCATATATAGTTTGGATTAAGAATTGCTAGGTTATATAATTCAAGTAATGGTTGTTTATGGAAAATAGGTTTTGAATCTTTGCTAATGTGTTGTAATTATAGTGTTTGTAGATTGCTTGTTGTGTGGTTGGATATTGTGTTGGATTGTGATAACCGTATCGCTAATTTTCGATTTTTGCACCAAAATTGCTAGTTTGTGCTTACTAGGTTTTTATTAAAATTATTTGGTGAATTATTTGTGACACCTTGGGGATGTTTTTAGCATCTCCTATGACGTTTAGGATGCGTGAGTGCGGATTTTTGAGTAGTCGGGTTTTAGTTTTGCCGGGCGACCAAATCGGCGTTTTTTTTGGCGGTTTTTGCGATTTTCGCGTGTGTTCCGCGCACTTTGTGCACGTTGTACCTAGCTAGCGAACATTAGTAGTTTCGTTGGGGTTTTGCGTCGTTCTTGATATGTAACCTTATGTTTGGTATTGATGTAAATTCCAGGTTCGGTCGCGGAGACGTCAGACGCGGCGCGAAAGGGGAAAGCGGTGATTGGACACAGCTAGCCAGGGATTCCGGTGAGTAGATGTAACATCTACGGGGGACTATCGTTGGATGGCGCAAGCCGCCCGATAGTTTTAGTAACTTACAAGATTCTTAGTGATGTTAGTAATTAGGGGTGAAATACTTATTGATTATTTGCTGCATCCATGCATTATATTGACATACCTATACGAAACCATTTTATAGGACACCTGCACCATTGCCAGGGTTTTTATATGCAGCACGAGCACTATTCATGCTTACACACACACCCTGGTAATTGCCATGCCACCACACTAGATAACCTTTAAATTGAAACCTTTTACTAATTGATACTTAAACTTGTGCTATTGCCTTTAATTCCTTAAAAATGAAACCGTAGGATTGCTATTCATGTGCATGTACTTCATCATATTAATTGTTCATGCTTAATCTATTAATCACACATCGCAACTTGATTATTGATACCATATGCATTCATTATCATTGATATATGCACTTATGAGGATTTCTTGAGATTTTATGATATTTCTGGATTTCGGGGGAAAGCCGCAAAATTTCTAAACTTATTATATTTTTAAAATATGTAAATTGCGGTTTTCTAGTGATGTAAGTGTCGTCCACCATGAGTTTGCTGTGGTTTTGGAAATCCGTGTCGAGGAGTGGAGGAACCGTCACGGGTACATGGTGGGCCCGGTAAGGTACCCCGGGGCAAGAGGAATGTGGTGTTGACGTTGAGCCTGGCAGGGGACGGATTACCTACCAGTGACTGTTTGGGACGGCGGATATCCAGAGGATACCGACCGTGGCCGCTAGATCATGAGATATTGATATTTGAGATGGGTCAGCCGGACGGCTGAGGCCAGAGACACTATGACATGGATTTATGAGATTTGAGACAGCTTTTAGGTGTCGTTGCTGGACACCGGTTCTCGTCGATTCCTTGAGTATTATGCTGGCATTCTAAAAGAGTTTCAAAAACAAAAAGAGATAAAATGTTTCTTATAGATACCTATTGAGACCTCAGATATTCATGTTGCATACATATTCGTACACTGATGTTGTATACACACCTGCTAGTGCATCCATTCATACCTGTATTTTAGATGCTAGGATGCTTGTGTGCATGCATACGATAGCCTTTGTAGATGTTATTTATTACTCACGAGTTGGCAACTCACCCCCGTTGTGCCACAGCCTTTTGCAGGTCCGCTCTGTTAGTACAGTAGCGGCGGGCGCACTTGTTCTTTTGCTCTTTTGCCTGGACTCGAGGTTTTGCTCCTAGGTGGGTTATATCATTATTTTTGTACCACCTTGTATATTCTTTGTATCTAGTACACTCCATCTACTGTATCTACTAGCATGATTGTATATTGACCTAGAGATGAGACTGTGAGATTTCTGTATTTTGGGGTCGAGCTCACTTGAGTCGACATGCTGTTTTTTTCTTATGCTTCATTTGATTATTTTGCTTGTTGTTGCTTTATATTGCGTGGGATTTGTGACCGCCTTGTGGCGAAGAGCTAGCTCCCGCTTGGGGATGCCCTATTTTGGTGGATTCATATATATTTTGTTGTACCCATTTTGGGGGCCAGTATTTACAAAGGAGACTCTGCCGAAATTTTCGGAAAAATTGGTATTGTTTTTAAAAAGGGTTTTACATGACTTATTTGATAAACTCGCTTTCAATTGATTGGGTTTTCTTCACTCTTTTGCTTAATTGGTTTTGTTTTCTGGGCTTTGGCTTACTTATTTTACGGACGTCTTTAGACGTTTCGTAAACTTAAGTGCCAGTCACGTTCCGTACCCTGCGGGTCGTGACAAATTTATTATCTAGATGTAACCTATGTCTAGTCACTTGGTCGCTGCAATTAAGAAAGAGAGAAGAAAACACTCAGCATGATACTCTTACAAGTTTAGATTGGTTTATAGTTTATCTAAACAGGATGGCTCCCACTGTTTCTCGAATCCTTCCTCAAACCATAAAAGAAGAATTAGTCGGGATCAATCTCACCGTACAATACTTGCTTAACCGTTCAGCCAGGCCAGTGTCGGTACTTCGAGGGAGGTTTTACGACGCTTTCCCGAAGTTCCTTAATTAAATAACCTCTTTTCCCTGTGGGCACAGCCCTGTTAACACCTTTCTAGACACCTACTTGGTTTATAGCATTGATCGTTAAGTGAAAAGTTTCCCGAGGAGTAGCGGATACTCACAGTAGGATCGGGATCCAAATATCATTGTGAGATAATGCTGAAGGAATCCTACCAACATTATCAAACTCCAAATGGTATGCAGCACTAGCAAGTTTCAATTTCCTTAGAAACTCCCGATGTGGATTTTTGCCCCATGCTCTTATGACCTTGACTAAGGCCAACAAATCATAAGTCACATGTCAAGTTCTACCCGTCATTGTCCAGGTTGATTTGAACCCACCCGTATATACCCTTGACTATGGCTAACAAAGTAATACGACTGTCCCAAACCAACGCATCTATCTTTGCAACATATGAATACCCAGCAGCTACCAATCACTATGCCTTGACTAAGGCCAACAAACATAGCTTGACTACTATTGGATATTCATATGAAACGACGGAGGGCTACGAATAGTTTTGGCGAAACCGTGAACGTAGTGAACTTGATATAATCGAAGGAACCTTGATAGCTTTTAAAAGGAGTGGTTTAAGCTCCGCGTTTTTAAAAGTTTTTCTGTTTTGAAAAAACCGAGTGGTTTTGAAATTGTTCCAACGATTCAACTTTGGTTTGTTTTCTTTGCATTAATTAATGCGTCCCAACAATTAATCCTACCATTGCAGAGAACAACGAAAATATGGCATACGCTTATGCCATCCGCATTCGCCACGGGGCCCCGTTATCACCCGTTAGGTTACTTAACTAATGACAGAGCGGGGGCTGGACTAGCGCGGATGCAAAACATAAGCAACGCCTACTAGATATCATATATAGATATATACATTCGTCAGATGCAATGATAGCCATTCCAGATCACATATGAACACATTGGATATGCTAGGAATCCGCGTTTCGTTCGAGCCTGCAACGAAAGACGGATTACACGGTCGCGATGAATAGCCAAACCCCATCCTAGACCCCTACGGGTGCGGCAAACTACCTGCCAAGTACCCGAAGTGAAGCAACCTCCCTCAACAATGTGAGTAGGCCACTCGGCACTTCAAATTACCCGGTAGTTTGTCCACCCCACCTTGGGTCTATCCTAGGAGCAAAAACAGTAAAAGAAATAATATACAATGGCGGCTACAACCTCAACCCGGATGTGCGGTCATAAAAATAATATTATATCAATTTACAAATTTTACATTGAATGAAAAATGAAAACTCTCATCTCACATCCCCCGCTATTCATCACGACAATCCAACAAGATCATATACACAAACCAACATTATAAATCTCAGATATGCACAATCCCCACTATTCGACGTATAGCGATTAGTGAACGTTCAGTACATATATTAAATCACAGAAGATCCGATTAGCAAAAGTACTTAGAATTTCGATCGATAACTTGATTTGAAACTACCCCAAGCACAACACAGTACTCAGCAAAATCTGGGCAGAAACAAACTATCTTAAAAATCACAAAACCAACACAGAGAACCCCAGAAGAAATTTGGTGCGCAGCAGAGTTGACTCGGCCGCGGATCCACGGCGGATCGCTTGGATCGGCCGCGGATCCGCGGTCTTCTGAGCGACTCAGGCGCCCAAATTTCAACAGTTTTCTCTAAAAAGCCAGCACGCATTTTTAAGGTCCGTGGAAAAATTTTTGGGCCAGTTTTTAAAATTGACAGAAAAGTGCAATTTTTGACGTGTTTTGCGATTTTTTTCGGCGATCAAATTTCTAACACTTTGCTAACAAGTTAGTAATGGTTTAGCGAGGCTCTGATACCACTGTAAGTCCACGTTACCCATCCCGGTGCTTACGGGGAGGCGGAATAGGTAAAAATCAAAATTTTAACACAAGGTAACATGGAATAAAACTTGAGGATCTTTGCCAAACCATTGCTAACAAACTACAAGAGATTCTATCTACTATGCAAGGAGATTATACCTCATGCTACTAGTCCTTCGGGTCTTCTCCGCTACCCTCCTTGTCTCCGTAGGCTCCATGGGTTGATCCGGATCTTGGTCACATCCGCGGCCTCCTTGAGTCGAAGACGATCCACCTGAGAGTCTGTAATCCGAGCTCCACCTCAAGCCGAGGTAACTAGGGCAACAAGTTTTCTATTCTTGAAGTCCTAGGTGGTGTAGAAGATGATAGTGGATTTGTTTGTCTATTTTGTTTCTATTTTTCTCAACACTTGAGAGCTATAGAAAAATCAAGAGAGGAAGAAGAAGGAGGAACCATGGGAGCTCATCCTTGAAGAGAGAGAATGAGTAAGAGATAATGATCCATAAACATAATAATTACTAATCTCTTATCATGATAAAGTTGATGGCTACATTGATTTGACCATTATCATCTCAAATCAAACCCAAAACCAAAAGCAAAAGAAGGATCCAGTGCTCTCAAGAAAAGTCCAAGTCAACAATGGTCAACTAGGTCAAATGGTCAAGTATGGTCAAATGGTCAAAGCAATTAGCCATAACACAATTATCATTAAAAAGATTAGTAAATATCTTCCTCACCTCATAATGGTTTTGACCGAACCAACGGTCAAAACCCTAATGAGGCACCTCCTTCTTCTTCGCTCCTCACAACCGTGCATATGCACCCGCATCCGCATTCCGTAGAATGCGAATGCAAAGAAGACAAAACTAATCCATCCATACAATACTAGGATCCGGCTTAAACCAAAGCCCACTAGTATTGTCTGCCCGAACAGCATATGTGCACAAGTGCACGTAAGTGATCGTAGCCCTGCCGTAAAACCATACGGCCTCTACACCTTTTGCCCAGTGCAGGGAAACTCTCTGTGTGGGACTCTAAAGACTCGACACTATGCTGGCAGTGGGTTTAACCACAGACCGCAAGCGACACTAGCTGTATGTAACGGTCCCCAGATAGATGTCGATAAGAAGGCCGATGAGGTAAACCCATCCGAATTCCTACTGAGCCTGAATGTGACAATCTCCGTACAGTCCGGTCTGTTCGTCTAAGAGTATCGCATGTCGGGCCTGAATGGGGCCAGTATTTACAAAGGAAACTCTGCCGAAATTTTCAGAAAAGACTTGAGATTTTAAAAATGCATATCCGGCTTATGTTATTAAAACCACTTACTTTTAAATAAGTTTTCTTCACTTCTATTTAAAATGGTTTAGATTTCTGGGGATTTTTGGCTTACTTGAATTAGATGGGGTCTTATAGACTTCATATGATTCAAGTGCCAGTCACGTGCCATTTCCGGGTCGTGACACCTGGTCGAACGATTGGCGAACATGTACGGTGTAATTAATCCCGGCTAATCTTACATTTTACGGTTTGAAGGAAGATTTGATAAAAACTGTGGGAGCCATCCTGATTAGATAAGATAATAACCAATCTAATCTTGCAAAGAGCGCATGCTAATTCTTTTCCTTCTCTCTCTCTCTCTCTTTCCAGGTAGCGACCAATGACACGCCTTAATCAAGATAATAATATGGATGTATTGACCGAACCTACATATTATACTGGGCTAGATTCCGCTCTATCTTATGACTGTCATAAGTCTGAGCAAGGAATATTCCCTTATGACTGTCATAGAGGAATATCAGGATTCCCACGCCACCCATACGAAGAATAAGCATATTGATTCATCATCTTCGGGTGCGTTCGTAACCGAGAACTGTTTCTTAGTTTGCTCTACGTCCTGAGTATTGGATACCAGATTAGGATCCCACGTATATAATTTGTTACATGGGCTAAAGAAAGGTAGAGAACTGGGAAAAAGTGATAAATGTCTAACAGTAGGGAATTGTGCAATTGTTGCAGCCAAAGCAGTTAGAGAATATCACCTAGTGTTTCCAACAGGTAATACATTGATTCTGAACGACTGTTACTACGTACGAAAGATGATGTGCAACATTATATCGGTTTCTTTGCTAACTAAAGAAAGATATAATCTCACATTAGAGGATAATGTTATGAACATTTTCCAAAATCAGGTGTTAATTGGGTTTGGAACGTTGTGTAACGGTATATACGTTCTAAATCAAAGTACAGTTCTGAACATACAGAACACACACAAGAGGAAAAGTTCAGAAATGAACGAAGCCTACTTGTGGCATTGTAGACTAGGTTATATCAATGCGACAAGACTAGCTAAATTACATAAAGATGGATATTTGAATCCGTTCGAATTTATATCTTATGAAACTTGCAAGACATGTCTCAAAGGTAAAATGACCAAAACTCCGTTTACGGGACATGGAGAAATAGCTACTGAACTCTTGGGACTGTTACATAGTGATGTATGCGGTCCTATGTCTACTCATGCCAGGAATGGTTTCTCGTACTTTATTACATTCACCGATGATCTCTCAAGATTCGGACATGTGTTCTTGTTGAAACACAAGTCTGAAGCTTTTGAGAAATTCAAGAAATATAATTGCGAAGTAGAGAACCAAATGGGTAAAAGTATTAAAATCCATCGATCTGATCAGGAAGGAGAATACTTAAGAACAGAGTTCCTGGATTCGCTCTCAGCTTACTCCCCGTATACACCACAGCACAATAGAGTATCGGAGCGGAGGAATCGCACCTTATTAGATACGGTGTGCTCTATGATGAGTACTACTGAGTTACCTAATTCTTTTTGGGGTTATACGCTTGAGACAGCCGCATACCTATTGAATCAAGTTCCATCAAAATCTATGCCTAAAACACCATATGAGATATGGAGTAGAAAGAGACCGTATCTTAAACGAGTTAAGATATGCGGTTGTCCGACCTATGTTAAAAAACAAAATCTGGACAAGGTCAGTTCTATGTAAGTTTTTTGGATATCCAAAGAATTCGCATGGATATCTCTTCTACCATTCTGAGGAACAAAAAGTGTTTGTTTCTCAACATGCCACCATTTTAGAAAAATAATTTCTTGTAAAAGAAATTAGTGGTAATGATGTAGAACTGGAAGAAGTTTCAGCTACACAAACTATAACAGACAATTTGGTGGAACCGGAGGATTCGATAGTCCCCAACGAACCCCAGCCACTCCGCAGATCTAGTAGGGTTCCTCATCCACATGAGAGATACTACGGTTTTCTAGTAGACGGTGGGAGCGAGAATCGCATCATGGAAGATGATGACCCAACTGTAGGGTGTTTTTCGTCACCCTATTGAGATGGGAATATGCGCGCGCTTGTCAGGTGTATTACAGATTTCCCCTGCCTAAGGTAGACGAGGGTTTATTGATTGTTGGAATCCGAATCTTCGGCAGCCGCGGACTAAGCTGCCATTAATTACCCCTCGCCTTTGGAGCGAGAGAACTTCCGATTGATGGGTCAAACTGGTCATGCGAACTCGATATGCAGTGCGCGTGTATTGTGTTTTGGATATATCGGGGGCCCTGTAGAGTTTTACGGGGGTCTTTCTACCCGGATAGCGGGCTGGGGTCAAGGGGGCTAGCAGCCCTCTTACAGGATGCGGGGCAACGCCCCGTTAGAAAATTTTCCTACCCGGGGACGTGTTTCTTGTGTGGAGTGCATGGAAAATGAGGGGTGAGGACCGTCTTAAAGACGCGTGCATGGCATGTGGACGTTGGGCACCCACAGGTCACATGCCTGGCGCGTGGGCAGGCGCCTGGCGCCCACTGGTCATGTGTCTTGCGCGTAGGCGGTGGGCGCCCGCGGGTCACGTGCGCAGCACGTGCCCGCTGTTCTCCAGCTGGTCACGTATGGAGCACGCGATCACTGGACTCCAGCGGGTCACGTGAGCTGCACGCGACTGCTGGGCGCTGAGCGCTCGTGGGTCGCGTGAGGTGCATGTAGGCGCTTAGCGCCTGCAGGTCACGTGATGCGCATGTGGCCGCTGGGCACCTGTGGGCCACGTGCGTTGCACACGACTGGAAACACCAACGGAAAAGGGGCTTAGCCCCTAGGTTAGGAGTTGAATTCCCAAGGGGTTTATGTATAAATTTGGAGTTAAACTCCTAAAAAGGGGTTTGATTTATGGAGTTAAACTCCAACAGATCTTGAATGGAGTTAAACTCCTAGAAATCTTTGGATCTTCTTTTGAGTCTCGGATCCTCCTGGAATAGGATTTTTGGAGATCTTCTTTTGAGTCTCGGATCCTCCTGGAATAGGATTTTTGGAGATGGGTATCTTTCTTCTTCCTCTCTGTTGGCTGGATCTTGAACCAAAAGGGGGGTGAGATTCAAAATCTCCCCTTTAGAGATCTGATGGGAGATCCGAGCTCCCCTTTATGGGGTTTATGGTGAAAAACTATTTCTTTTTGAAAAAGGAAGAGTTAAACTCTTGATTTAATTCAAAAAAAGAAAGAAGGTTTAGAACCTTGAGGAAGGAGAAGGAGGCACAGACCCTAATTTTTGGGGAGAATGAATTGTTCTTTTTTATTTCATTATCATGTTGCCTTTTATAGGCCTACAAATTTACATATAGCCCCTTTGGCTTTACAAAATGGCATCTTGCCCATCCCATGCATCATGTGCTCATTTGTTTTGCACATGAGCTATGGGTTTTACAAAAATTTGTCTTTATGCCTATTTTTCTTACATTCATGCATAAAAAATTATATCAAAATTATTTATTACATGATTTCATTTTGGCATGGGGGAGGCCGGCCGCGGGGCTCGACTTGGGCATGGACCTACTTGACCTGGGCTTGGGCCCACCGGCTTGGGGTTGACTTTGACATTGACTTGGTCAACCGGGGTGTAATTTTTGAACCCAACAGCAACTAGTTTCGAGCAAGTCATCACAAGTGGAGACTCTGTGAAATGGCTGGATGCTATGCGATCTGAGATGGAATCCATGTACACCAACAAAGTATGGACTTTAGAAGTTTCTCCTGAAGGGGTAAAACCCATCGGGAGAAAGTGGATCTTTAAGAAGAAAATTGGTGTAGATGGAAAAGTTGAGACTTTCAAAGCTAAACTTGTAGCAAAAGGTTTTCGTGAACGACCTGGTGTCGATTATGATGAAACCTTTTCTCCTGTCGCTATGCTTAAGTCCATCAGGGTCCTACTTGCCATTGCTGCATACCATGACTACAAAATCTGGCAGATGGATGTCAAGACCGCTTTTCTAAATGGTGATTTAGAAGAGAGCGTGTACATGACACTGCAGGGTTCCTAGGCACTCTAGTGAGGTCTCCAAAGCCATCAACCATGGCAATTTCAAAAATTATGGTGCCTACAAACCCTAAACAACATATCGTATACTATAAGTCTAGGCGAACAAGAACTAGTTAACAGTTAACTAATGAGAATACGGAAATACAACCTTTGTAGATCCGGTCCTCCACCTCCACGGCTCCGCAACGAGGTCGTCTCCGCTGTCCAAATCAAATCCGGGCTCTAGAGTTGGCTTCGTCGGAGAATGGGCAAGCTAGGTCGTCGATGTCCATGCCGAAGATGATCTACGTCGAAGCATCGATGAATCAAGCTCCACCTTCACCAAACCGTGAAAAGTTGTGAAGGAAACACACTCTACTACTTGGCAAGAGGTAGAGGATGAAGAAATAGGAAGTGGGTAGACTTTAGAATTAGATTTCTCACTCATTTCCAACAATCACCATTGATGGACCTTGCTTTTCTTCACTTGAAGAATGAAGAAGAAGAAGAAAGATTATGATAAGTTAATAGAATAAGAAAAGAAAATGAATTCTTATCATAATTCTAACTAGAGTTAAGTGTAGAGAATGAATCATGGTTAGTGGGAATGGTTAGGGTTAAGGATGAGATAAGGATGGTTGACTTGAACAAAGCTTCATAAAGCTTCAACTAAAGAACAAAAGAAGCCACCATTCTTTTTCTCATTTTCTTTTATTCATTTATCAAAAATAAATGGATAACAAAATAAGATAAATGAATAACGAATAAGAAACCCTAACCATTTCATTAACCAAGGTTTAATCTTTACACTTGAACCCTAGCAAGACAAGTATCATCAAACATGATGCAATCAAGTGCACAAAAGTATATCGCATATACAATGCGCACATCCGAGTGAGAAAATCCATCTAAAGTGAACCGATACTAGTTAATGCAAAGTAATATATCAAATATATAATTATACATTAAATCATTAAATCAATACTTGATTCAATGATCCGGTCATGCGCACATAACCGACTGGTATCTAATATATCGGCTTATCGAATCAACGCTTGAATCGATAACTAGGTTATATCGCATACAACCATTCGATATATTCATCGCGAGAATAGAATACGGTATCACATACACGCATTATTCTCGGTCCCGCACATATCTCATATGCGCTCCTATTTCGTTTCGCTTGAGCCAGGAAACCTCTGTGTAGGACTCTAAAGACTCGTCAATACGCCGGCAGCAGGCGATGATCATATCAAACACCCACAAGCCGCAAGCGGTCTGCTAAACGTAACGGCCACCCGGGTATTGAGCGATCTGAAGATCGACGAGCAAGCCCGCTCACACTCCAGTGAATCCGACCAGTAACACTACCGTACAGTCCGGTCTGATCGTCTGATATGTCGCATATCTCGCCTAGGGGTGGTGAACGTCAGACCCCAATAGCTCAATAAGTCGTGTCGATATGAGGTCTATAACCGTTCGAGAAACTACTGGTAACACTTACCAGTAAATCTCAGCAACCCTGGCCAGGGATTTCCTGTTATAGCCAATCGAACACAGCGCAACATCAACCCCCATATACCGGGAGAGACGAATCCCCTTCTATCGCTCATTGCCTCCATGTGACTCGGGACTGTACCCAAAAACCACCGTTTTGCACGCCCTCTTGGACGTGGTAAGATGGAAATCAAAGCACAGTGGGAACCACACAAGACTCTATGACGATCTCGGGTCAACAAACTACTCTGTACCAGTATCACTAGAGAACTGCCATCTGACGTGAGGTATAATACCATCTGGAAGTTCTCGGCGAGTCCGTCCAGTGTACCCAGTCTATACTGAGCACCCGTATATCATCTCTGATGTCAAACACCAATGGATATGGGATCATCCATCGCCCATCTGTATGGGTCGAGAAGGTATACGCTAGTCTACTCTGGTATATCGATGCCCCGTCTCGATACACCCTCGACTAGGGACTTTGAAGGATGTACTTATGGACTACCATGTCCCCACTAGTATGATCCGCATCATAGTCCAGGTAGTCAAGTACAGATCCTAAGGGCTTTACCAACATGTAACAGAGAGACAATCAGCATACACGTTAAGGTAAATATCAACCAGATAGCATACTATCATGTCGAGCGAGAAAGTCCTCCCTATATACGTCCCAGCATCCACTACAATATACATCCTATGTATAGTAATGGCCTCTAGGGCATACATATAACTAACAATCTCCCACTTGCACTAGGGCCATCTGTAGCAGTGGTTGTAGTATCTCATACTCAACCATCCCATAAAAGTCTCTCTCTGGGAACAGGCCTTTGTGAGTGGATCCGCTGTGTTGTCCTCAGAGTCTACTCTCCTAACCTCAATCTCCCTGGAGATCAACCATCTCCATGATCAAGAGATACTGCCTTAGAATATGTCTGGATCACTGATGGGACGGACGTTCCTTGGCATAAGCCACAACTCCATTGTCTCATAATGGTAGGAACATAGTTCATCTCATGAACCAATATACACCCAAACAGCCTCTTTGGTAGCATCTTAAGTAGCGATGTATCCAGCCTTTATCGTCTAGTATGTCACGGTATCTAGCTTGGAACTCTTCCAACATACCGTCCCTTTACTGAGGGTATAGACAATGCCTGTGACTGACATTCAGTCGTCCTTATCACCCTGGAACACTTCCAGTAATTCTCCCCAGGATCGGTTGATACCGTCTCACTACAACTAGTGAGAGTCCTAACATCCAATTAGATCTATCTCATAGATCCAAAATCCAGGATTTAGTAGGTATCACTTTGATCCTATATGGAGAATTTTGGTGATAAACGGAGATTGATCGAGCGTAGCATAAGAAACTCCTTTCTTATCAAGAGTATGTCATCCATGTACTCTACGAGGATCGTCACCATACTCCCTACTACCTTCTTGTTTATACAAGGTTCATCTACCATTTTGATGATGTCAACTTTTTTGACTAATTCATCAAAACAGATGTTCCAACTCCGCGATGCCTGCTTTATCCTATAAAGCATCTTGCACACGTTTCCGCTGCTCCCACTGTCTACGAAGCCCTCTGGCTGTGTACTTATAGACGCTCTCTAAATCATCATTTAGAAAAGCAGTCAAGACACCCAACAAGATATCGCAGTCATGGTATGTAGCCGTGACAAGTAGGATCTGGATGGACTTAAGCATAGCTACTTAGAAAAGGTTTCATCATGATCCACACCTGGTCAATGATGCAAACCTTTAACAAGTCTAGCTTTGAAAGTCTCAACTTTTCCATGTACACCAAGTAATCTTCTCAAGATATACTTGCTCCCGATGGGGATTTAACCCTTCAGATATAGCAACCAAAGTCCATACTTTGTTGGTGTATAAGGGTTCCATCTCAGATCGATAAACATCCAGCCATTCTTACAGAGTCTCACTCCTGATGGCCAGCTCGAAGCTAGTTGGGTCATCATCTCATGATGCAATCCTCGCTCCCACTGTCATAGAGAAACTGAAGTATCTCTCAGGTGGGTGAGGAACCCTACTAGATCGGCGGAGAGGCTGAGGTTCGTTGGTATCTACTGAATACTTTGGTTCTATCAAATCATCAGCTGTAATTTGTATAGCTGGAACCTTTCCAGTTCTACATTACAGTCCTTGCCTCGAGCTTGTCCGGATTTTGTTTTTAGACATAGGCCGGGCAACCCCACATCTTAACTAACTTAAGATATGGGCTCTTCCCTTTCCATATCACATATGAAGTGGTAGGCAACTGATTTGATTCGAACCCTATTCAATAGGTATGCAGCTTCTCAAGCGCATATCTCCCTAAAAGGAAAAAGGTAACTCAGTATTACTCATCATAGAGCACACCATATCATATAGGGTGTATTTGCTCCACCCCGATATACCATCGTGCTATGGTGTATACAGAGGAGTAATGCTGAGAGAGAATCTCATTCTCCTTTAGAATAGTCCAGTATTTCCGTGCTCAAGTATTCTCCTCCTTGATCTCATCATAGGATATAATACTTATACCCGTATTGGTTCTCTACTTCTAACTTATATTCTGTGAATATCTCAAAAGGTTCGGACTTGTGTTTCAACAGGAACATATGTCTGAATCTCGAGAGATTATCAGAGAATGTAATGAAGTACAAAGAACCGGTCTTGGCATGTGTAGACAGGGGACCTTACATACATCAACATGTATCATCCCAAGAGTTCAGTAACTCTTTCTCTGTTTCCAGTAAACGGAGCTATGGTCATCTTATCTTTGTGACATGACTGGCGAGTTTCACAAGATGTAAATTCAAACTGATTTAAATATGCATCTTTATGTAACTCTAGCTAGTCGGGTCACATTGATCTGACCTAGTCTACAATGCCTCAAGAAGAATTCGTTCATTTCTGAACTCTTCCTCTTGTGTGTGTTCCTTATACTAAGAACTGTAGTTTGATTTAGAACATCAACGCTTTTAGATAACGTGCCTGATACGATCAACTTTTGATATAGGAAATGTTCAAAACATTATCCATCAATACAAAATTTTATCGTTTCTTTACTAATAAAGAGACTGATATGATTTTGTATAACAGGTTCGGTATCTAATAACATTCGTTCAGAATCAATGTATTGGTAATACAGGGTGACAGTGACCGACAGACCTGGATGCAACTCTTGCCCCATTTTCTGCCTCATGAAACTTATCACCCGTTCTCAATTCTCTACCTTTCTGTAGCCCTATATAACAGATTACATATCTGGGATCCTGATCTGGTATCACATACCCAGGACGTAGAGGATACTGAGAAACAGTTCTGTATAATGAACACACCCGAAGATGATGCATCATATGCACTCTCTTCGTTTGGGCGGCACGGGAATTCTGGTATTCCCCAATTTCCTGCTCTGTCTTATAACAATTATAAGTAGGAGCGGGACCAACGTTCCCCAGCTCAGTATAACAAGCGGGTTCGGTCAATAATCCGTATTATTATCTTGATTAAGGCGTGATATGGTCGCTACCAGGAGAGAGAGAGAAGAAAACACTCAGTGTGCGCTCTGTCAAGAATAGATTGGTTTTTATTTTATCTAATCAGGATGGCTCCCACTGCTTTTTATCAAATCTTCCTTCAAACCCTAAAAGGAAAGACTAGCCGGGATTAATTACACACTACAAGTTCGCCAATCTTTCAGCCAGGCCAGTGTCGGTACTTTGAGGGAGGTCCCCCGTGCTTTCGCACGAACCTAATTAATGTAAACCTCGTTTTCCCAGAGGCGTAACCCCGTTGACACCTTTCTAGACACCTACTTGATCGGCTAATTGTAATGTATAAAACTCTCCCAGGAGTAACACTTACTCGCAGCGGGTATCGGGATCCAACTATCTTATAGAAGGTATGCAATCTCATTGCAAATTTCAACACTTGAAATTCCCGATAATGTTTTGCCCCTAACGTGCTATGACCTTGACGAAAGCCAACAAACCATAGCCCGCTAGTCAAGTTCAACCCATACATTTCATGATCGAATTAAACCCACCCGCACGACCCTTGACGAAAGCCAACAAAGCCGCACGACTACCCTAATCCAATCGCATCGTATGCTAGCAGATAAGCAGCATATAGCTACCGCACACTGCACCTTGACGAAAGCCAACAAATGCAGCACGAATACTATATACAACTTATCTGAAATGACGGAGGGCTACGACAGGTTTTTCTGAAAACCTATTGCGTAATGAACTTGATATCGTTGTAGGATCGAATGAATTTTGAAATGGAGTGCTTTTGAGGCTTTTCTAGTTTTGCTAAAGGAGTCACTCCCGGTGAAGGGATCGTCGGTCCTTTCCTCGTCGAATGAGGTGCGGGATATATCATATATATCACTGTGCAAAGCAAAAACACTTAAAAGCAATCAAAAGACAAACCGAGTGTGTAGCA
The DNA here is from genome assembly GCA_030015575.1 of Agapanthus africanus. Taxonomy (NCBI): domain Eukaryota; kingdom Viridiplantae; phylum Streptophyta; class Magnoliopsida; order Asparagales; family Amaryllidaceae; genus Agapanthus; species Agapanthus africanus. Next base: position 523,984,419 of record CM057337.1, read on the forward strand.
TCTGCCAGTTATTGCTAAAGGAGTCACTCCCGGTGAAGGGATCTCGGTCCTTTCCTCATCGAATAAGGTGCAGGATATATCTCATATACCGCTATGCAAAGCAAGAACTGTAGCTACCTGTTTTATTTTGAAATTCGATTCTACAACATCTTAGATTTCTTTTAATTTCATTAATCACATTAATGAAGTCCCATCATTTAAGTACCTAAACATCACAGATAGATATGACGTACACTTATGCCATCCGCATTCGCCTCGATGTCCCCTCGTGCACCGTTAGGTTAGGTAACAAACGACAGAGCGGGGCAGGGCTAGCGCGGGTGTAAAACATAAGTAACGTCTATATAATATATCATATATACTATATACTATATCCATCACAGAAACATCACATGATCTCATCACAGATATCGCAGCAGAAGAAATATATGAAATATTGGATATACTAGGACGTCCGTGTTTTCAATACGAGCCAGTATAAAACACGGATTCCACGGTCGTGATGAATAGCCAAACCCACACCCCTAGACCCCTACGAGAGCGACAAGCAACCCTGCCAATTCTAGAGTTAGGAGACCCGGACTCGACTCCTCGAGTTGGTCTCCCACTGGACTCCAGAACCCGGTTACTTGTGCCCTCCTCCTTGGGTCTATCCTAGTGCGGAAAAGTAAATAATATACAACAGGTGACAACTCCCGCAACCTGGAAGCGCCCCAAATAAAAGAATATTACATACAAGTTTTTAAATGAATGAAAATGAAAAACACTCATCTCACATAAAAACCCCCGGCTATTCAAACACGACGATCCAATATAACATATCCAGCAACACATAACATCACATGTCATCAACGTAAGTAAATATGTCCATCCCAATTGTCGTTGACATATAGCAACGAAACCGGCGATATCACATATTACACTTACGGTCACAGAAAAGAAAGTGTAAAACTACAACAGTTGGAATCCACAATCTGCATAGACATCGCATGCCTAATCAAATGAATACCTTAGACATCACATGCCTAACAATTATAAACCCCGCATTTTAGTCTCAAAATCGAAAACTCTTTTCAATATCAAGTCGGGCAATTCAACAAGATTCCCGACATCCTGATCGAATGCTCGTCGCAAACTTCAGTAGACGGCTGCACCCCTGATACCGTCGACGAAGTGCACCAAGGCGGAACACCGCTACCGCGAGCACCCGGAGGGATGCTTTCGGCGACGGGGTTCTCCTACAGTCACTTGGTCGGGGCTATGGAGTGAGGCTGTCTATTAAGTTTACCCGGCGAGTATCCGCGTACGCTACGTGATTGCGACGGACTTTTGATCACATCAAAATTCCGTGGCAACCGATCAAGTGAGACTAAACTGCTATGTTTATAACATTCATTCAGTTATCACATAACTATTTGTGAATTCCAATTATTGTATCCCATTCCAGATAAACAGAAAATGTTAAACTTTTCGATCGAACAATCGAACACCCAAGTTTTCCCGAAACAGATCAACACATGAAACAAGTCTAACAACATTCCGTTCGTGCCTCAGTACCAACGATCCAGCCGTAGAAGGGTCAAGCCAACGCCTCACATGTGGCACGCCGTACTGCCCCAAACCCGAAGGTTCAAAGGGCAGTTCAAGACGGTCACATAATCGAGTTAAGGTTTGTGTCTTCTAGAGGGACCATCGCGTTACTTGCACTACTTAGAACGTCGTTAAACTACGGAAAAATCCAACACTTGGAAATTTCCCGACAGGGGAAAAGTTGGGTATTTATATCCGGTCGAACTTTTTAATATATTCTAAAATTTATCCGGAAAGCCACACAGACAAAATTTGATACCCCGATCGAAATACCGAATCCCCAAATCAACTCAGAAAAAATCAACTCTTGAAAAAATATTAAAAATACCCAGGAATACCAACACAGAACAATATGAATTACTGTAGAAATTAGGATGCCAGAAACAACAAAATGGCCGCGCTTGCGCCGCACGAGCCAAGCTCGTGCCGCGGAAGCGCGGCGCACTGTTCGAATTAGGCATCCGAATTTTACAATCTTTCTTAGAATTGCCTGCTTATTTTTCTGAATATTTTTAATGTTGAAAAATCCCAGATTTTAAAAATTGTACAGAGAGCAAATTTGAATCGGGGTTTCGGGTTCGTTCGGACTTCAATTTCCGTCTGGACTTCGCCTAAGGCTCTAGCTAGGCTCTGATACCACTGCAGGGTTCCTAGGCACTCTAGTGAGGTCTCCAAAGCCATCAACCATGGCAATTTCAAAAATTATGGTGCCTACAAACCCTAAACAACAGATCGTATACTAGAAGTCTAGGCGAACAAGAACTAGTTAACAGTTAACTAATGAGAATACGGAAATACAACCTTTGTAGATCCGGTCCTCCACCTCCACGGCTCCGCAACGAGGTCGTCTCCGCTGTCCAAATCAAATCCGGGCTCTAGAGTCGGCTTCGTCGGAGAATGGGCAAGCTAGGTCGTCGATGTCCATGCCGAAGATGATCTACGTCGAAGCATCGATGAATCAAGCTCCACCTTCACCAAACCGTGAAAAGTTGTGAAGGAAACACACTCTACTACTTGGCAAGAGGTAGAGGATGAAGAAATAGGAAGTGGGTAGACTTTAGAATTGGATTTCTCACTCATTTCCAACAATCACCATTGATGGACCTTGCTTTTCTTCACTTGAAGAATGAAGAAGAAGAAGAAAGATTATGATAAGTTAATAGAATAAGAAAAGAAAATGAATTCTTATCATAATTCTAACTAGAGTTAAGTGTAGAGAATGAATCATGGTTAGTGGGAATGGTTAGGGTTAAGGATGAGATAAGGATGGTTGACTTGAACAAAGCTTCATGAAGCTTCAACTAAAGAACAAAAGAAGCCACCATTCTTTTTCTCATTTTCTTTTATTCATTTATCAAAAATAAATGGATAACAAAATAAGATAAATGAATAACAAATAAGAAACCCTAACCATTTCATTAACCAAGGTTTAATCTTTACACTTGAACCCTAGCAAGACAAGTATCATCAAACATGATGCAATCAAGTGCACAAAAGTATATCGCATATACAATGCGCACATCCGAGTGAGAAAATCCGTCTAAAGTGAACCGATACTAGTTAATGCAAAGTAATATATCAAATATATAATTATACATTAAATCATTAAATCAACACTTGATTCAATGATCCGGTCATGCGCACATAACCGACTGGTATCTAATATATCGGCTTATCGAATCAACGCTTGAATCGATAACTAGGTTATATCGCATACAACCATTCGATATATTCATCGCGAGAATAGAATACGGTATCACATACACGCATTATTCTCGGTCCCGCACATATCTCATATGCGCTCCTATTTCGTTTCGCTTGAGCCAGGAAACCTCTGTGTAGGACTCTAAAGACTCGTCAATACGCCGGCAGCAGGCGATGATCATATCAAACACCCACAAGCCGCAAGCGGTCTGCTAAACGTAACGGCCACCCGGGTATTGAGCGATCTGAAGATCGACGAGCAAGCCCGCTCACACTCCAGTGAATCCGACCAGTAACACTACCGTACAGTCCGGTCTGATCGTCTGATATGTCGCATATCTCGCCTAGGGGTGGTGAACGTTAGACCCCAATAGCTCAATAAGTCGTGTCGATATGAGGTCTATAACCGTTCGAGAAACTACTGGTAACACTTACCAGTAAATCTCAGCAACCCTGGCCAGGGATTTCCTGTTATAGCCAATCGAACACAGCGCAACATCAACCCCCATATACCGGGAGAGACGAATCCCCTTCTATCGCTCATTGCCTCCATGTGACTCGGGACTGTACCCAAAAACCACCGTTTTGCACGCCCTCTTGGACGTGGTAAGATGGAAATCAAAGCACAGTGGGAACCACACAAGACTCTATGATGATCTCGGGTCAACAGACTACTCTGTACCAGTGTCACCAGAGAACTGCCATCTGACGTGAGGTATAATACCATCTGGGAGTTCTCGGCGAGTCCGTCCAGTGTACCCAGTCTATACTGAGCACCCGTATATCATCTCTGATGTCAAACACCAATGGATATGGGATCATCCATCGCCCATCTGTATGGGTCGAGAAGGTATACGCTAGTCTACTCTGGTATATCGATGCCCCGTCTCGATACACCCTCGACTAGGGACTTTGAAGGATGTACTTATGGACTACCATGTCCCCACTAGTATGATCCGCATCATAGTCCAGGTAGTCAAGTACAGATCCTAAGGGCTTTACCAACATGTAACAGAGAGACAATCAGCATACACGTTAAGGTAAATATCAACCAGATAGCATACTGTCATGTCGAGCGAGAAAGTCCTCCCTATATACGTCCCAGCATCCACTACAATATACATCCTATGTATAGTAATGGCCTCTAGGGCATACATATAACTAACAGACACAGCCAGAGGGCTTCGTTGAAAGTGGGAGCAGTGGAAAGGCGTGCAAGCTTCTTAAATCCATCTACGGATTAAAGAAGACATCGTGGAGCTGGAATATCTGTTTTGATGAAGCTATCAAAGAGTTTGACTTCATTAAAAATGTAGATGAACCATGTATATTCAAGAAGGTAGTAGAGAGTAAGGTTATTTTTCTCGTATTGTACGTGGATGACATACTCTTGATAGGAAACACTGGTCCTATGCTACACTCGGTCAAGCTCTTCTTATCACATAAGTTCTCCATGAAAGATCTAGGTGATGCCTCCTACATCCTGGGGATTAAGATCTATAGTGATAGATCTAAAAGGATGTTGGGATTGTCCCAATCCAGGTATATAGACACCATACTAAAGAGGTTTAGTATGGAAGATTCTAAGCGTGGTAATTTACCCGCTTTCTCAGGAATCACTCTCTTCAAAGAGATGTCTCCCCAGACTGATTTGGAGAAGGCTTGCATGCAAGGGATACCCTATACTTCGGCTGTCGGGTCAATCATGTATGCGATGTTATGTATCAGACCGGATGTAGCTTACTAACTAGGTATAGTGAGTAGGTATCAATCAGATCTTGAGGAAAACCACTGGACAGCTGTGAAGAACATTCTTAAGTACTTGAGAAGGACTAAAGAAATGTTCTTGGTGTATGGTAACGGTAAACTCCAGGTGGAGTCCTTTACCAATTCAACCTTCCAGAGTGATAAGGACGACAGTAAGTCAGGCTCGGGTTTTGTCTTTACTCTCAACGGAGAGGCGGTGTGTTGGAAGAGTTCTAAGAAAGACACCGTAGCAGACTCGACGATGGAGGCTGAATACATCGCTGCCAACGATGCTGTCAAAGAAGTTGTCTGGATAAAGAAGTTCATAGCTGAACTTGGTGTAGTTCCTTCTATTGAGCATCCAATACCTGTGTATTGTGATAACAATGGAGCTGTGGGTTTAGCCAAGGAACCCCAGTCCCATCAGAGATCCATGCATATTCTTAGGCGGTATCACCTGATCAGGGAGATAGTAGATCGTCGGGAGATCGAGATGTGGAGAGTTGACACAAAGGACAACATAGTGGTCCACTCGCAAAGGCCCTCCCCCAGACGCAGATTGAGAACTTTTTGGGATGTTGGGTATGAGATACTACAACACATGGCCTTAGTGCAAGTGGGAGATTATTAGGAATATGTATGCCCTAAAGGCCATTATTGTACATTGATGTATATTATAGTGGATGCTTGGATACACACACACACACACAGTACTTTCTTGCTCGACATGATAGTATGCTATCTGGTTATTCTTTATCTTAACATGTTGACTGGTATTCTTATACTGTCTTTCTCTCACATGTTGATAAAGCCCTTAGGATATGTACTTGATTACCAGGACTATGATGCCGATCATACTAGTGGGGCCAGGGTAGTCCACAAGTACATCCTTTAACAGTTCCTAGTCGAGGGGATATTGAGACAGGGCATCGATATTCCAGAGTAGACTAGTGTGCACATTTCTTGAGCCTGTATGGGCGATGGTTGATCCCACAACCATTGGTGTGTGACATCAAAAATTGTACACAGGTGCTCATTAGAGAATGGGTACACCGAACAGGACTCGCCGAGAACTCCTAGTTGGTAGTATACCTATCGTCAGATAACAGTTCTCTGGTGACACTGGTATATGTTAGTCTGTAAACCCGAGATTGTCATAGAGTCTTGTGTGGCTCCCACTGTGCTTTGATTTTCTCCCTACCACGGCTCAAAGGAGTCGTGCAAACAGGTGGATTTTAGGTACAGTCCCGAGTCACATGGAGGCAATGAGCAATAGGAAGGGTTTCGTTTCTCTCGGTATTGGGGGTTGATGTTGCGCTATGCTCGATTGGCTATAACTGGAAGTCCCTGTCCAGGGCTGCTGATGAGATTTACTGGTAAGTGTTATCAGTAGTTTCTCGAACCGTTATGAGCCAGACATCGGCATGACTTATCACGTTACTGGGGTTTGACGATTCCACTCCTATACATGATATGCGACATATCAGATGAAGAGACGGACTTTACGGTAAGTGTTACTGATAGGCTTCATGGAGAGTATGGACAAGCTTGCTTGTTGATCTTCATATCGTTCAATACCTGGGTAGCCGTTACGTCTAGCTAGTACCGCTGACGGCTTGTGGGTCACTGATGTGATCATCACCTACTGCTGGCGTATTGACGAGTTTTTAGAGTCCCACACAGAAGTTTCCTGGTTCAAGTGAAACGAAGTAGGGAACATATGATGATATATGCGGAGGCCTTATTAAATACGGGTATGTGATACTGTATTGTAATATGGCAGTTATCTGATGTCGGTCAGGTTATATGTGATATAACCGAATTATCGAAATCAAGTGTTGATTTGATAATGCGATATATAGATAAATGATATTAGTCGGTTATATGTGATAAAACCGGATTATTAAAACAAGTGTTGATTTAATAATGTGATATATATTATATTTGATATAATTATATCTTAACTAATATTATTAGCTCACTTAATATTTTCATATATGTATTAATATATATGTTTGATATATATATGTGTGTATGTGCGTGTGTATGTGTATAAATATATATGAAGCATGTCATGAGTTTTTATTTTTGGAAAATAGAAAAAGAGGTGGAAAATAAGGAGGAATGGTGGGGCATGGGCTTTATTATTTGTTTGCTACTCTTGACTCACTATTCAACCTTGGTTGCAATTTTATAATGCAATTTACTCCATACTCGAATGAGTGAGGGTCAAGGGGGTAACCATATTCTCTTCATTCTTCACTTGTGTTATTTTTTTTGAGTTGCTCTCTGGCTTGCTCTCATCTGCTTCTTCCTCTTCTTCATGCCTCAAAACTCCAACCCCTCATATGTGATGTGAACCATGGAGTTTTGAACCAATTAGTGAGTAAACCAACACCCCTACTTCACCATCCTACACTTGATTAGCAATCAAGTGTAGTGTGTTGTCTTCACTAAAGATAGTTGTCAAGACCCAAAATTCGGATGTGACCGGCACTTAGATTGCATGACATCTAAAGATATCGACACAATCTAAGTAAGCCAAAAACCAAGATCAAAAACCCTTTTCGCGGAATTTAGAAAATTTTAGTTTTAAGTGAAAATCACGGATTTTAAGTATTTAAAATTTTGGCAGTATCTTCCCTTTTAATTAATAATAAAAGCAGTTATAAAGTGTTTAATTTAGTTGCATCCCTAGTTGGGAGCAAAACAACGCCAAACGGCAGAAATCAATACACAATAATAATATGACGCTTAAAGCGAAAAATTTCATGCATAAATAAAGAAAGCATAAGTTAACACAACTAAACGATCTCACCCAGTCGAATTTAAACATATACAAACATATTTCTTTCTAAGTCAGTATACAGGTCTGATGGGCAATTTCTAGATCCAATATACATATTCCAAAATAGGAGGTTACCACATAGGTAGCCCACATAGCAAAATAAGCGATATAAGCTGACGAGTAGATCCGCACTGCTGCTACGCGTCCATGCGACTCCTGCAAGGAACTATGGCACAACGGGGGTGAGTTGCCAACTCAGTGAATAAAACTAACATCTAATAGCTGATAATGTAAGTATGACAAACTAGAGCTAACAATCACAAGGATTAGTATAAGATATGATAACATTGGAAGCATAAATATGTACTACTAAATGTATAAATCAAAATAGAAATCTCATCAATTATTTCCAATAAGATTCATTCTTTTCCGTGCCTAACATCGACACAAATCTTCTGTTTTCATCAGGCATCGTTCCCCGAACAATCCTGTCAATCAATAACACCGGTCAGTATCATCTAGATATCTGCCGTGTTTCAAAACTATCTCCGGTATCAAGTATCCTTTCTAGGCTCCCCGCCTCACATGCGGCTATCCTGCCCCTCAGTCTCGACCGGGCCCCCCATGAATCTGACTGTATAGCTCCCCCACTCGGTTCGGAATAAAACCAAATCATAAAAACAATATCTCATGGTGGACATGTCACATCAATCATGAAGAATCACCGAACATACTATATCGCACATAAAACTCAAAACCAGAAATCCGCATAATCCAATGCATCTTTTATCATAATTAATAATACTTGAAATGAAGCATGATATATGTTCATAATAACATTGTTGCAATTTAACTACCATTATTGATGTTTAAGGTATGAAATGAATTATATGCGACATAATAAGTACTGAGTGTATATGTGACATGTCAATATTGACGAGATGTAGTGTAACATGTAGTTATATGCACGTGCAACATGACTCGTCGATAATTTATGCAGTGTTCTAGCAATGGTTAAACATGACAATATATATATATATATATATATGAATGCATATGGTGGAATTGCTAAATTCAATTTTTCATACACAAAGAAGCAATTATAACTACACTTAAATCTACGGGCGTATTATGCCATCCATACAAAATCCCCCGGTAAATGTTTAGTCTACTCATCGGAATACGTCAAATCTACTCAGGTATCATCAATCCCTTTCCTTTTCTTACGGCCTCTGAAGTTTCCGTATTCGAACCTAATATCAAAATTAACTTTCGTATAAGAAACGGCTAAGCTCCGATACGGCAAAAATGTGAAACTACAAGATTTACATACTAAATATGCTATGTGTGAATATTGTGAACTTCCTAGAACTTATATTAACCTGAACTAACCCTTCGCTGTTCGTATCAGTAAAACAGAATCGCAAACTCAAGATATCTGTATCGTATTAGAATTTTAACCCCAAAACAGATATTTGTTTCCAGATTTTATATACTGAAGAAATAATATAAACTAGCAATACCAGATATCCTAACACATATACAAAGAGCTACCGTAAAAATTTCTACACCCAACTCCCACACAAAACCGGCGAGCTCAGATTTTGGTGGAATGTCGCCGGCCGAAAATCCGAGGAAAGGGTTCATGTTCCTAGGGTTTATTCTAGGTCTAATTTACAATATTAAGGTACTGTTTGATCTTATTAATTATCATCTAAACTAAAGCAGATTAAAAAACAGAGCCTAATTCATCTAAATACAATATTTCCGATATCAACTTCTATAACAATTAGCACAGAACTAAAAATCTGCAGAGTTAAGGATTATACCTATAGAAAGATCACTGAAATGTTCCTTCAAAGATGCACAAGCACACAAGATCCTAACTTGAGGTTAGTGGTAGTGATCCTTAGCACTTAGTTTCTCTTCTCCTCTCTTTTTCTTTGGTGTGATCTAAGTTTTTCTTTATTTTCTAGTTTTTGCCAATTTATTTCTAGTTTGATCTCTCAACTAAAGCAATAGAAAGGATAAGAATAGGGGAGTGATGAGGTGTAGGAGGAGGTGTCACCTAGAGGGAGTGTGGTGTATCCATGCAAGTAGGAGGTGTAAGCATGAAAGGTTCATGTAAGGAGGAGGTGTATGCATGAAGTGTACATGCAAAGAGGAGGTGTACCATTATATTATGATATTCCAAGAGTTTAATTTAACCTTAACCATGTCCTAACCTTTTTACACATAAACCCTCACAAAATTTCCAAATTCCACAAATAATTAAACTTTTCACAAAACCCCTCATAATACTTATTATTATATAAAAAAAATATTTCTTTACTAATTTAACATACTACATATTAAAAGGTCTTTAATTACAATAAAATTTAATTTAACATTTTTAATTAAATTAATTAATTAATTATCTAAAATATTTCAAATTGTTACAATAGTTTAGTGAAGAGGTGGCTTAAGCTAGAGGGACTTCGGGTGGATCGTCTTCGGCGCGAAGATCACGAAGGAGGCTCATTCAAACTTGAAGAGGAGCCTAGTGGAGTCGCATGGCCTACAACTCGGAGCTTTAGAAGAGAAAGACATGGTCATCAAAGGTTGTATGCTCTTTCATTCTCTTTATTTTTATGATATTATCATAGGAAACCCTAATATTCTAGTTAAGATCTTAGTTAGTTTAGCTTAGCATTCGAAATTTTTTAAATTTGGCATGGTTGATGTTACTAAAACCTCATGATGGTGCTAGGGTAGACTTTCACCTTGTGATCGTGCAATAGTCTTTTACTTATAAAACACCTATTCAAACCATCATATCTCCGTTTACTCCTCTAACTCAAACTTTACAACTAATAACTTTATTTATTTATTTATTCATACTTATTTCGAAACTAGTCCTTTATCAATTACTAATAGTAGTAGTAAGCCAAGATTATTCTCTCACGGAGAATCACAAGGACTTTTAACTCGGAAAGAATACTTGCTTGGCGGGGGTGCTAGAAAGAGACATATCCAGACACATTTACCCCCTGACTAGTTCGTAAGTTTTTTTTTTTTTTATATTTATACTTTTAACCACCTTTCGGCATGAGCATCCAATGCTTTCCGAGGCACGAATTCCCAGCTACTTTGTAAAGAAAAAGCTTTTATTTATATTATATATTTTTTTTATTAGATGTATCATCTGACATAGAAAATTCACGGAGATGTTCAGGTCATCCTATAACCAAATACGTGTATGTGTAAATAAGGTGTGAATTCACTATGATCAAGTTAAAGATGGGTTATTTTTTAGACTTAATATCTATTAAAGATTTCAATACTTTCCCTTCATATTAACGTTAATTTAAAATTAGACTCAAAATTACTTATTTCAAATTAAACTAACTTAATCTCACGAAAATTCTTCCTTCATCTTTTCGCTTCTTTATCTCTTTTTCTCTCTTTTATTATTTCTTTTATTCTTTTAAAAAAAAGCAAAATAACCTTAAATAAAATAAAGAATCCTAAAAATAACCTAACTCCCCCCTCTACACCTAAGCTAGACATTGTCCTCAATATCATCTAGCTCTAGTATGTTAACCTTATTTTCTGATGGTGCTCAAAAGTGGTATTTTCTCAGATTACAACGCGTGGCAGATGACGTGTCCCATAGGCTACTGAGGAGGAATAAATGAGATGCATTAGAGGCATTCCTCGGGACCTCGTTTCCAAGGACATATCCAACCTTCCAGGAGACCTCTCTGAGTACTTCCATATTCACCTAGCGAACAGCCTCCATCTCGTCTCCAAGCCCTTAACGTGCCGAGGTTCCTCGACCTCCCGGCTCGTCTCCGATCCCCTGACATGCCAAGCCTCTTCGGCTCTCCTGATCAACCGAGAACGCAGAGCCCAAATGCCTCCGCAACGGCTCCGCGCATCTCTCCATAGCGAGATATCCGCCGCCCCACACTCCATGCCCCACGCAGGCTCGTCCCCCCATTAATGAGCACATCCCGCCATTCAAAGCGAGGATAACGCTGGGGCGTAACTGACGGCGGTGATCTCGCACCTGCTCGCTCCACGCGACCCCTATATAAACCCATCTCTCAAACGACCCAAGTAACTCGAATTATCACAATACGCCGCTACTCTGCTCCTATTCCTCGGCTCTAACTTGATTGTCGGAGGGTCCTACGGTGGTCGCCCACCCTGGGACTTTTTTGCAGGTAGCTCGGCATCCAACACCAACCCATTGAGATCCACACCCAACAACTCCAAAACCAAATCTCAGCTGTCTAAGATCACCATCGCTGGATCGACGAAGGACAACATCTGAAGGAGATTCGAAGCTCTATCAGTTGGCGCCGTCTGTGGGAAAGAAAGACCCCAAAACTCGAAAGCTCCATCAGTTGGCCTATCTGTAGCAGGTAAATTCCTGTCCAACAATGCTGTGGATCGAAAGTCCTCCTCACGAAACGACCGAGTAGCTTCCTGCTCAGTTCATCTGCAGCGGGTAGAAATCTGCCCAACAACGCTGTGGATCGAAAGCCCTCCTCACGAGGCGACCGAGTAGCTTCATGCTCGGTTCATCCGCAATGGGTAGCTTCTTGCCCAACAAAACGATGTGGATCAAAAGCCCTCATCGCGAGGCGACCGAACAGCCTCCTATTCGGTTCATCCACTATGGGCAACTTCCTGCCCTACAAAGAGATGGATCCAAAGCCCACATCATGATGCTGCCTAGCAATTTCCTGCTGGCCCATCTGTAGCGGGTAGATCCCTATCCAACAACGCTGTGGATCGAAAGCCCTCCTCACGAGGCGACCGAGTAGCTTCCTGCTCGGTTCATCCTGTAAGTCTACGGTAGCGCCCCGGCCGTCTGTCCGAGGCCAAAATGCTGAAACGAAAACTTTTTCTTAACTAGAAACCGGTGCTATCGTATGCTTAAAACCCGGATTGAACCATTAACCTACAACTAGCTACTAAAGAAAGGGTTGGAAAGCTATACCGATCGATCCGTGTCCTTCGGTCTTTGGCCACCATCCCAAGTTCCTCGCGGCATCTCCGGTCTCGATCTCCTCGTCGGAAAGGGCACCACATTTTCGAGTCTTTTTACGGGCTCCCGCTTCATCCGAAGCAACTTGGGCACGAAGTGTGCTAGCCGACGTGTCCAAGGTGTTGTAGAGAATGTTTGTGATACTTTGTCTCTTGCATCCATTGTATAGATGGAGGTTGAAGGTGTTGCCATTAATGGAAATGGTGAGCTAGAGAAGAAAGAGGAAGAAGAAGAAGTTTCCTCTCTCTCTTCTTTCGTTGTTGCAATGATAATATGAGAGAGAGTTAGAGATTAAGAAGGAATAATACAAGAGCAAACTACAACCATATGGTTGCCTTTTTCTCTCTCCTTATCATTTCAACTCACAAATCAAACACTAATGTGACATTAGCACAATAAAAGAGACCATGAGTCACTAAAATGTCCATGTCACATTTAATGCATCTCATGATGAATTCTAGCTCATTATTTCCATATACAAATATTAATCCAAATGTTTGCAATAATAAAAAGATACGTCAACATCTAAAGTAAACTCGTGACGGATCACAAGGATACCCCTCACCTGTATATACATACCTGCATCCGCATTCCGACTGAATGCGAATGCGATGAGACTAAAGTAATCCAACAAATCTAATACTAGGATCCGGCTTAAACCAAAGCCCACTAGTATGATCCGCCCGATCATGATCCGTGCAGTACTGCACGTATATGATCGGACCCTGCCATATATTATACGGCCTCTACAACGTTTCGCCCGAAACTTGAAAACTGTCTGTGGGGGACTCTAAAGACTCGTCAATACTTTGGCTGTGGATTTAACCACTAGCACGTTAGATGTACTAGTTGTACGTAATGGGCTACCAGGTATTGACCAAAAGGGAGGTCGACGAGCGAACTCATCCTGACACCCTACTGAGCCTGTCAGTGACAATATCCGTACAGTCCGGTCCGTTCGTCTATGAGTATCGCATGGCTGGCCTAGGGGGTTGGTAAAAGTCAGACCCCCAAAAGCGGTACAAGTCGTGTCGGAGTGTAGCCCAAAACACCCTGAGATACTACTGGAATACCTACCATTAAATCTCCTGCCTTGGCCAAGGACTTCGTGTAATGGCTCTCCTAGACACAGCGTGATCTCATCCCCAATACCGGGAGAGACGAAACCCCTGCCGATCCGCTCACTGCCTCCATGTTGCTCGGGACTGTACCTAACTAAAACCTGTTTGCATGACTCTTTTGAGCCGTGGTAGGGTAGTAATCAAAGCACAGTGGGAACTCACACGAGACAAATGACGATCTCAGGTCGATGAACTAACCTGTACACATGTCACCAGGGAACTGCTATCTGACGTCAGGTATAATACCAACTAGTATGCTCCCGGCGAGTCCTGTCCGGTGTACTCATAACCCAATGAGCACTTGCATATATTTTAGGTGAACCAACTGACACCAATGGCTTGTGAGACCAGCCACCGCCCCTCGTCGGGGTCTCGACTGTATACACTAGTCTACTAATGGAGTATCGATGCCCTGTCTCGAAACTCCCACGACTAGGGACCTTTTAAGGATGTGCTTATAGACCCCGGCTCCCACGTATATGATCTCCCTCATACTGCTGGCAGTCAAGCAAGAATCCTAGGGGCTCTATCAACGTGTAATAGTGACCTGTAAGGTCACCTGAAGCAGTACACGATCATAAAGGTAAACAAGATAGCATACTATCATCTTGAGTAAGACTGTCCTACCGGTATAGGTCCTCCCTCAACCATTGCAATCACGTGCCTGTGGTCCAATAATTGACTCTGAGGGCACTATCTCCAACAATCTCCCACTTGCACTCAAGGCTAATTATTGCGATGTCGCATACTCACAGCCCGTGTGATACCGAACACCCAACTCCTCTACTAATCAGTCTCACAAAACCCGTTTGCGAAACTATTGCGTTTGAGGAATAGCCTCAGTGAGTGGATCCGCCCTGATGTTTCTTTCTATGTCTCTCTTTATCTCAAGTTCGCGGAGAAACCCATCTCCCAAAATGAGCAATACCTGTCTTAGAATATGTCTAGATATCTGATGGGACCTAGCTCATAAATGAACTCCAAATCCAAACTTCTTAGACTGTATCGTCAACCGATCTTAATCAGTATCCTGCGCCACACTTCCCTCAGTATCCGCTTGGACCACCTGTCCAAAATACTGCCCCTTGTCAGAGGGAAAACTACAACTCTGACAGTCACTCTGTCATCCAGGTCACCTTGGTAGCCTGGAATGATAACCGTCCCCCGAAAGAGGCTGTCGTTATCATATCCCTAAAACATCCACTTATGTTCTAAAACTGCTTCCGAACGTTTCTCCAGGATAGGATTAATATCAACTTATTGCATCTAGTGCAAAAACAACGTCTGGTGTGGTACTTGACATCTCATGATTGACTCAATTGCCTAATCAAGTGATCTGCCAGTCATGCACATCCCTCTCCCCTTTAATCTGTAAGACAGCTTTAGAGAGGGTGACCCCATCACCTGCAGGTACACTACCGTGCCAGGAGTCGTCCATTCTAAAACACCTTTAGATTGGTGTCTAAGTACCCAGATTAGGACACTTCCCAAATCTAGTAACCAGAATATCTGATATAATATCCAAGTCCTATGTGCAGAAAGCACTGTATGACAACCAAAGTATAACCGACCGTAGTATAGGAATTTCACATCCCACTCTGTGTATGTCATCCAAATACTAGGACATCACACCCTATTACCTTCTTAACAGATCCACCCCTTATTCTGATGAAGTCAAACCTATGACTTTGCATATCAGAAATAGATGATCTATCTCCGCTATATCTGCTTTAGTCTATAAATAGACATAAGCCACTTGTCCACTATGCTTCCGCTGCTCCCACTGACTACGACAACCCTCTGGCAGAATAATATACACGTACACTTCTAAAGCCAGTTCAGAAAGACGCTATACTCATCCTCCTGCCGGGTCTTAAAATCTGGAACAACATTAGTGTCAAGTCTGAGTAAACAAGAACCTCCTTGTCACCGTCTTTGAGCATACCGAAGTACCTCTCGAGTGCCTGAGGTTACCCACCATATCTGCGGAGTGGCCAATGGAATGTCAAACCAGATTGAATCTTTAGGTTCTTATCAAATTTTCAGTAATCGTTTGCGGTTCTGGAATCACTTCCAGTTCTACCATACTCCCACTACTGTTTTCTGAAAAAATCCATTTTTATTAAAACTGTGGCGAGTCAAGAACAATATCACTATTGATCTTCTAGATGGTAGAAAGTCAACCCTCGTCATAGCCCGGGTCAACCCACAAACAGCCATTACAGAAACGTGCCTTGAGTTATCCAGAGTCTGGTTTTAAGCATAAGCCGGATAACTCCCCGTACCTTAACAATGTTAAGATATGAACTATTCTATATCCAATATAGAAACAGAGGCACTGATTTAATTGGAACCAGATTCAAATCATGCAGCTGTCTCCAGTGCATGTCAACTAAATGGAGAGAGGCCGATCAGCATTACTCAACTTAGGAGTACTTCCAATTATGAGTAACCTGAAAGAGAAGAAAGTTCTCATAATCATTACTATCATCTGAATACCATACACAAGTATCTACATCTTCGATCACCTTGAAGAATCCTGATACTTGCAACACCTGGTTCTCTACTTTATTCTTATACCTATAACTTCTCAAAAACTTAGACCATGCATTTCTTCGAAACACATGTCTAAGAACTAGAGAAGTCACAAGTAAACAGAATATAGTACGAGTACCAACCCCTCTGTCCTCATAGACACTGGACAACATACAATACTCTGTATAAGTCTCCTGAGTCTAATAACTCATTCCCCGTGTGTCGTAGGTTGAAAACTGTACTTATGGTTAAAAAGAATTACACCGCTGTTTAATGCTCCTTACCTAACCATCCACTGATATAGGTAAATATCATAGACATAATTTCAAAATTTTATATCTCACTTTATAAAAATAAACGTACAGATATATCAATTTGAAATTGGTGCATAACAACGGATATTCAAAACCAAATATTTGCCATCCGGCAAACAACCCAGGTGATTTCCTCAAATATCACCAATTACAATGAATCCCGATATAATGAGGATGATCACCCAATTTCCAATAACTTACTCCCACTCATCATCTGTAAAACTATACAGATGTGAGAATCAAACCTGGTAAATACATACCCTGGAGCAAGGGCTAATTAGGAAATCAGTTTTCTTTTAACAGTACACAGTGAAATTGAAACATGTAAATCTTTCGAAGGGGTATCCGGGTATTCTTAGCAATGCCTCTACCATTATCAGATTCACTACTGTAATCGTATATTTCTTTGCCATCTCTCCAAATCCCTTTATATGTATTTAGTCATTACCTTCTGTACACCCCTTTAAGCCAAATGGTTTTCTTCCTCCCTACCGTTCGGCACCAGCCTATGCTTTGGAAGAAGACTATCCAATAAGCATAATGGGTGTACTCTCCAAATCCTAGGAGTACTCGTAATCTGAGAGAAGGTGAAGATAAAAGACAACTGAATAAACCTTATTTCTATTTCTCCTGAACCAGAATCCATCCCCGAACTGAAACTAGTTCCTTCGAGTTCGTATATAACCATATGATGGAGTATCCAAATAACTGTGGATCTTCGTAGTGATACGGAGTGTCCTGGAGAAATACAAAGGTGAAGTAGGAGTGGCGATGAAATACTTGGTTTGGTCGTGAATAGCAGTTGCAGTTTACTTTGCCCTCTTACTAATCACTTTATTTGTCTTAACTTATTACCTTCTGTACACCATCGTTAGGCTAATTGGTTTTCTTCATTCCCTACCATTCGGCACCTGCCTATGGTTTGGAAGAAGACTATCCAATTAGCGTAATAGGTGTACGGTCCTAATCCAAGGAGAACTCGTAACCTGAGAGAAGGTAAAAGGAAAAGACAACTGAATAGTCCTATTTGTTTTCTCCAGAACCGGAAACCATCCTCGAATCTGGAACAAGTTCCTTCGAGTTCGTATATAACCATACGATGGTTTTATCTAATGGAAGTGGACGTTCGTAGTAATACAGGGTGTTCTGGAGAAAAAGGGTAAGAGTAGGAGTGGCAATGAGGCATGCAATTCTGACAATCCAAAAGCCAGTGTTTTAAGAAGGTTCGGTTAACTTGGTCACTAAGTCATAGTCAAGGGTCGGGCCATGGTCGCTGCCAAAGAGAGAGAGAAAAGAAACACTCTGCGTGCACTCTAACCTAGATCAGAATGGTTGTCAATTTATCTAATCAGGAAACCTCCCACTGTAACCTCAAATTCTCCTCCAAACCTGAAAGAAGAATTAGTCGGGATCACCCGAGGAGTAAACCAACTCATCAGTGGGAATCGGGATCTTACTATCATCGCATGATAATGTGATGAAATCCACTCACATTATCACACTCCAGAAGGTATGCGCATATCTGGCAAGTTTCGGTTTCTTTAGAAACTCCCGATGTGATTTTTACCCCATGCTCTTATGACCTTGACTTTGGCCAACAAATCATAAGTCATATGTCAAGTTCTACCCGTCATTATCAAGGTTAATTTGAACCCACCCGTACCTACCCTTGACTTTGGCCAACAAAGCAATACGACTGTCCCAAACCAACGCATCTAGCTATGCAACAGAAAAGTAACAAATAGCTACCATACACTATGCCTTGACTTTGGCCAACAAACATAGCATGAATACTAAGTGCTACCCGTCTGAGATGACGGAGGGCTACGAATGGTTTTTGGCGAAAAACCTTTAACGTAATGAACTTGATATCGTTGAAGGAACCGGATAGCTTTTTATAAAAGTATAGTGACGAAAACCTTTGCTAAAGAGGTCACTCCCGGTGAAGGGATCTCGACTCTTTCCCCGTAGAATGAGGTGCAGGATATTCCAACTGAATACCACGATACAAAGCAAAAAGGCAATCGGCTATAGTGAAGTTATTACCCTGACGTAAACTTCTGTCCAAAGGGTCACTCCCGGTGAAGGGAAATCGGCCCTTGCCTCGTCGACTGAGGTGCTGAATATTCATAACCGAATATCACTGTGCAAAACAAAAGAGAACGTCCTTGCAATAACAGCTTTTTTTTTGAAAAATGTTCCAACAACATCAGAATAGGTTTGTTTAGCTTGCATTGATCCGAATCAATGCAGTCCCATCAATTAATCACAATGCAAAAGAACGAAAATATGATGTACGTATATGCCATCCGCATTCGCCACTGGGTCCCGTCATCACCCGTTAGGTTACTTAACTAACGACAGAGCGGGGACTGGACTAGCGCGGGTGTAAAACATATACAACATCTACTAGTATATATATCAATATATAATATTCGCTCAAGGCGTGATAAATTGCAACATCACAGAAATGTAATAAGCATCACAGAACAATACAGATAATCTGGGATCCCCGGGTTTCACAGAGCCGCTACTGAAACCCGACGTTTCCCTGGTCGTGTGGATTGCCTTTGCAATGAAATCCTAAACCCCTACGGGCGCGGCAAGTTACCCGCCAAAACATGAAGCGAGGCAGCCCCCTTCAACAACATGAATGGCCCACCCAGCACTTCACGGAATCCGGTAACTTGAGCACCCCTCCTTGGGTCAACCTGCACCCCCTACGAGTGCGGGGAATAGCCTGCCAATTCTAGAGTGAGGCCCCCTCCGTCTCAAAGCCATGAGATGCGGGCCCGTTGCCCTCTAGAACCCGGCTATCCGTGCACCCCACCGCGGGGTAATCCTAGTACAGAAAGTAAAATATATACAACGGGTACATCGACTTCAGCCCGGTCGTGCCCCAAAAGAATAATATACAAACAGGCAGTGACGGCAGTCCACATGTCGGACGCTCGCCCCGCAATATCAAATGTACAAATACAACCAAACTGTACTACCATTGCATCCAAGCTATCCACCACTACAAATCCGCAACATCACAGCACAACACAGAACATCAACGTGAATGTCACGTTCGCAAATCCATCTAAAAGAACTATAGCAATAAGACAAGATTTACCGATCAAATGACATTCACGGTCGCAGATATAATATAAATACTGTGAACTAACATGTTTAAAATTTTCGATCGACAAAATTTCCCGAAGTGGGCCCCAAGTACTATTCCAAGTACTCAAAATAATCTGGGCCAAAACAAAAATTACCAGAAACCCCAATTCCAATAGAGAGAGAACTGTAGGAAAAATGGAGCAATTTAGCTACTGTACGGCGGCGGAACCGCGGCCTAAGTGGGGGTACGGCCGCGGTTCCGCGGCTCTACAGTAAGCGCATGCAACAAATTTTCTTCAGTGTTCAAACAAAAGCCTGCCTGAATTTCTACAACACACCAAATAATTTTTTGACAACAAAAAAAAAATCGACAGAAACTCAGAGTTTGGAAATGCAATTTTTGGAAATTTCGTCCGATCGAAATTCTAAACACGCTAGATCAAGCTAGTAAAGGTTAATGGCGTGGCTCTGATACCATGTAAGTCTACGGTAGCACCCCGTCCGTATGTCCGAGGCCAAAATGCGGAAACCAAAACTTTTTCTTAACTAGAAACCGGCGCTATCGTAGGCTTAAAACCCGGATAGAACCATTAACCTACAACTAGCTACTAGAGAAAGGGTTGGAAAGCTATACCGATAGATCCGTGTCCTTCGGTCTTTGGCCACCATCCCAAGCTCCTCGCGGCATCTTCGGTCTCGATCTCCTTGTCGGAAAGGGTACCACATCTTCGAGTCTTTTTATGGGCTCCCGCTTCATCCGAAGCAACTCGGACACGAAGTGTGCTAGCCGACGTGTCCAAAGTGTTGTAGAGAATGTTTGTAATCACTTTGTCTCTTGCATCCATTGTATGGATGGAGGTTGAAGGTGTTTCCATTAATGGAAATGGTGAGCTAGAGAAGAAAGAGGAAGAAGAAGAAGTTTCCTCTCTCTTTTCTTTTGTTGTTGCAATGATAATATGAGAGAGAGTTAGAGATCAAGAAGGAATAATACAAGAGCAAACTACAACCATATGGTTGCCTTTTTCTCTCTCCTTATCATTTCAACTCACAAATCAAACACTAATATGACATTAGCACAATAAAAGAGACCATGAGTCACTAAAATGTCCATGTCACATTTAATGCATCTCATGATGAATTCTAGCTCATTATTTCCATATACAAACATTAATCCAAATGTTTGCAACAATAAAAAGATACGTCAACATCTAAAGTAAACTCGTGACGGATCACAAGGATACCCCTCACCTGTATATACATACCTGCATCTGCATTCCGACTGAATGCGAATGCGATGAGACTAAAGTAATCCAACAAATCTAATACTAGGATCCGGCTTAAACCAAAGCCTACTAATATAATCCGCCCGATCATGATCCGTGCAGTACTGTACGTATATGATCGGACCCTGCCATATATCATACGGCCTCTACAACGTTTCACCCGAAACATGAAAACTGTCTGTGGGGGGCTCTAAAGACTCATCAATACTTTGGCTGTGGATTTAACCACTAGCACGTCAGAGGTACTAGCTGTACGTAATGGGCTACCAGGTATTGACCAAAAGGGAGGTCGACGAGCGAACTCATCCTGACACCCTACTGAGCCTGTCAGTGACAATATCCGTACAGTCCGGTCCGTTCGTCTATGAGTATCGCATGGCGAGCCTAGGGGGTTGGTAAAAGTCAGACCCCCAAAAGCGGTACAAGTCGTGTCGGAGTGTAGCCCAGAACACCCTGAGATACTACTGGAATACCTACCAGTAAATCTCCTTTCTTGGCCAAGGACTTCGTGTAATGGCTCTCCTAGACACAGCGCGATCTCACCCCCAATACCGGGAGAGGCGAAACCCCTGCCGATCCGCTCACTGCCTCCATGTGGCTCGGGACTGTACCCAACTAAAACCTGTTTGCACGACTCCTTTGAGCCGTGGTAGGGTAGTAATCAAAGCACATTGGGAACTCACACGAGACAAATGACGATCTCAGGTCGATGAACTAACCTGTACACATGTCACCAGGGAACTGCTATCTGACGTTAGGTATAATACCAACTAGCATGCTCCCAGTGAGTCCTGTCCAGTGTACTCATAACCCAATGAGCACCTGTATACATCTTAGGTGAACCAACTGACACCAATGGCTTGTGAGACCAGCCACCGCCCCTCGTCGGGGTCTCGACTGTATACACTAGTCTACTAATGGAGTATCGATGCCCAGTCTCGAAACTCTAATGACTAGGGACCTTTTAAGGATGTGCTTATAGACCCCAGCTCCCACGTATATGATCGACATCATACTGCTGGCCGTCAAGCAAGAATCCTATGGGCTCTATCAACGTGCAATAGTGACCTGTAAGGTCACCTAAAGCGGTACATGATGATAATGATAAACCAGATAGCATACTATCATCTTGAGTAAGACTGTCCTACCGGTATAGGTCCTCCCTCAATCATTGCAATCACGTGCCTGTGATCCAATAATTGACTCTGAGGGCACTATATCCAACACATCTACTATGGACAGCTTCCTGCCCTACAAAGAGATGGATCCAAAGCCCTCATTATGAGGCCGCTGAGCAGATTC
This sequence comes from Agapanthus africanus, assembly GCA_030015575.1. Taxonomy (NCBI): domain Eukaryota; kingdom Viridiplantae; phylum Streptophyta; class Magnoliopsida; order Asparagales; family Amaryllidaceae; genus Agapanthus; species Agapanthus africanus. The sequence goes on from CM057337.1 coordinate 524,006,948, forward strand.
CTGCTCGGCCCATCCACAGTGGATAGCTCCGTACCCAATAGCACGGTGGACCCAAAAGCCCTCATCACGAGGCCGCTGGAAATCTTCCTGCTCGGTCTCAGTGGTGGATCCTTGAGCCTCACATTAAACCAGCTGGCAAGCCTCTACCCGCAGCATGTACCCGAGGAAGGCAAACTCCTAACATGGCACAAGTAAAAAAAGCTCGAGTTCGGTCGATAGCCGGCCCGAACAGATGAAGCAACGTATCCATTATGGCTCCGCCCTTTCAGTGATCCACTGACGTCATCAGGGATACGTGAAAAAATTAAGACACCACGTGGGCCCAAAGATCGAAACGACGCAACTGCCAAACGCCATTTCGTTCCCAGGCGATCTCCATCATGATTCTCGGCGCCAAATTGAGCAGAAGAAAAACCGAGTAGGCCACTCTCGATCCGACCCATGAATAGGTCGGAACGAGAGTGGGGGGTTAATGATGGTGCTCAAAAGTGGTATTTTCTCAGATCACAACGCGTGGCAGATGACGTGTCCCATAGGCTACTGAGGAGGAATAATTGAGATGCATCAGAGGCGTTCCTCGGGACCTCGTCACCAAGGACGTATCCGACCTTCTAGGAGACCCTCCTGAGTACTTCCATATTTACCTAGCGAACAGCCTCTATCTCGTCTCTGAGCCATTGACGTGCCGAGCTTCCTCGGCCTCCCGGATCGTCTCCGAGGCCCTGACATGCCGAGCCTCCTCGGCTCTCCCGATCAGCCGAGAATGCGGAGCTAAAGCGCCTCTGCAATGGCTCCGCGCATCTCTTCATAGTGAGATATCCGCCGCCCCACGCTTCGCGTCCTACACAGGCTTGTCCCCCATTAATGAGCGCATCCCGCCATTTAAGGTGAGGATAACGCTGGGGCGTAACTGACGGCGGTGATCTCGCACCTGCTCACTCCACGCGACCCCTATATAAACCCCTCTCTCAGACGACTTAGGTAACTCGAATTATCTCAATACGCCGCTACTCTGCTCCTATTTCTCGGCTCTAACTTGATCGTCGGAGGGTCCTACGGTGGTCGCCCACCCCGGGACTTCTTTGCAGGTAGCTCAGTGTCCAACACCAACCCATTGAGATTCATACCCAACAACTCCAAAATTAAATCTCAGCCGTCCAAGATCTCCATCGCTAGATCGACGGAGGAAAGCATATGAAGGAGATTCGAAGCTCCATCAGTTTCCAAAAGTGATGAGCCTAGAAAATATGCCTGTGAAGTGCTCTAGCTTATTAAGCTCCAAATCTCAAGTTTTACCTTTTCCTACACCTATAATGGGAGGTATAGGAAGAGTTTTTGGGACCCAAACCTTCATGGTTTTATAGGGGTTAGACTTAGAGACCCATTTCAAATTTGCAAGCAGAGAGAAATTTCGTTTCTAATCACAAACATATGCAAAATGGTAATTTGCACCACAATAATGACAAGTGTGATTAGGTGCATGCATGGGACTCAAACTATCAACATGCATATAACGTGTATGATGAGCATTCTTTTGAAGAGTTTGTTTTGTATAGAGAAATGCATGTGAATGAACATTTGATTTTGCATGAACAGATTTATGAGCATTTTTTTTAGAAGAGAGTTGAACTAATTTAGAAAAAGATTTTTAAGATTTGAAAACTTCATAGTAACATCTTTTCTATTTAAAAATTTCATTCCCCTACTGGATGGAGAAATAACTTTTACTTTTCCTTTTGAATAATATTTATCAAGAAAAACCGTCAAATCATGATTTTTCTTTTTAAGAGAAAAATTTTCATTTGTTAAAATCTCTTGAGATTGAATAGAGAATTTCAAGGAATCAAATTCACTCTTACAAGTTGATCTCAAGCTTTTATGTTCATTTCTCAAAAAAGTACAAGACAAGACCAAGTTTTCGTTTTCATTTTTCAAAGTTTCAAAAATTTTCGACTGATTTTCAAACTTCAACAGAAACTCATTCTTCGCTTGTTCTCTTTCTTGTTTCAAAGCACCCAATGTTTTGGAAAAACTCAAGTTTTGAATGCAACTCATTTTTTTTTCATTTTTCAATTTATCAATCGAAATATCATGAGAGAAAGAAAGTACATTAATTTTAGCTAACAATTCATCATTTGTGTGTTTCAAAAATTAATTTCTAGAAATCAATTCTGTGTTTTCCAATTTTAAATACGAGTTTTGTTTTTCAAGAAACTCATTTCTAAAAATCAATTCGTTTTTTTCAATTTCATGTTTTCCATTTAAAGTAGCAACAGAATCTGATATATTGAGTTTTTCAATCAGATCATTACTTATACCAATTAAAATCTCACACTTTGAAAATAAATCATTTTTCTCTTATTCGAGAATGTTATTCCTATATGCAAGGGCATTATATGAAAGTTGGTCATGAGTAAGATTATGATTATCAAAAAATGTCGTGCTCACACTATCACGATCAAAAGAAATCTCACATGGTTTGGTAGAAATTGATGGTATATCATTGTTTGAAAAATGTTAAAATACACCTATCGTTTATACATAATTTTTTTCTATGATGTGTTCTCCATAACTTTGTTCCAATGCACACCAGATATCATAAACTGACTCGTAATAAGAAACACTCATATGAATTTCACAATTTAAAACACTCTGTAAAATATCTACAACTTTTTAGTTCAAGAAAATCAATTTTCGTTCACTCATATTCCATGTCGTTTTTTCTTCCAATATTTCTAAGAAAGGCGTGTTCATATTCAATGATTTTCTAAAATTTTTTATCAAGTGAGTCTAGAAATTCTTTTATTTTATTTTCCATCCCAAAAAATCATTCCCGTCAAAATGCGGAGGACAAAAAACAGAATCCATTTTCAAAAATATAAATCCTAACTAAGTGCATACAACCAGATAAAATCAAATAATTATAAACAAATCTATTCACCGTTGGTTTAGATTGTGAGAAATATAAATATAAAAAATTTTAAAAAATTTATTTAGCAGCAGCGCAAAGAAATCCTGCAGAATAAATAATAGAATCGAATTTGAGATTTGAGAAGAGAGAGAGAAAGAAAGTGCAAACCAGAAGAATGAAGATGAGAAGCCTCAAAACCGTTGCGTTTTTGCGGTCTCCACTGCAGCACTGACAACGTTTTGGCGATTGTCTTGAGGCTTTTACTTCCCAATTTTGTATGGAACGTTGCTGTTTAGTTGTTCTCTCCTCTGGTTTCTCCTGAAAAATGTTTTACTTTGCAGATTTTTCCACACCTGCAACTCAATTAACGGAAGGATAAAAAATAATAAGGAGAGTTTCTTTCTTCAAATAACTCGAAAAATAGTATGAAAACTAAAACTAAACTACCGTTGTTCTCGGCATCGGTGTCAAAAACTTGTGATAAATTTTAATTACCGCAAGCTCATGGATTGTTTTAGTATGCGTTTACGGGTCGATCCACAGGATAACATGTAATCCATAATTTTTTTCACTATTCAATTAAGTTATAAGAGGGTTTTTTATTTAAGACAAAAAATTTGAAAATCTAATTTTTAATTTAATTTAAGAAAAGACTTTTATGAGAAAAGTGTTGTGTTTAGGTTGAATCCGCTATATCTAACATGTGCAAGTGAATGCATAGATCTATTTCTTTTTATTTTTATTTTAAATCTAACTAATAAATAATTATAACAAGAATATTAATAAGCATAGATTAAATTGCAAACAATATTAACCTATCAAAAATCTTCCTTTCATAATTACTAAAAGTCGCGGTTTTTGATATTATAGATCCTATTTTATTGATATTAAACTTACGGTACCTAAGTATAAATTAAAAATAATATTCTATAATCTATCAAAATCCCTACAAGAGTTTAAGAAGAGCACAATAGAAATTTACTTCTATAGATTCTATCCTAATGGCCTTAATCTTATAATTAATCAAGCATGGATCATGAACCAAAATTCAATAACCTATCAAACTCCAAGAATTTAAGAAAAATAGAGTACATATCTATTTAATTAAGTACATAAAGAAATACCCTAAGAATCATATTGCCATGCTAAATCTAGGTTCATCTTCCTAAACACAATATAGAAATTTCTTACTCATAATAATGAAAGAAAATATGCATAAAATAAAAGAAAACATAATAATTAATCAAAGAAAATTGTTAAACTAAATAAAACTTACTAAAACAGATCCAAAATCTAAATTGCTCTCCACACAACATCCAAAATAAAAACTAGGATTTTAAATAGAGAATAAAAATGGCGAGTCTTTTTACGCTCTGTAAAAATAATATTTATACACCTATAATAGAAAACCTAACCCTAAAACAAATCGAAACCGCACGTGAAAAATCAACGACGAGTCTTGAAGTTTGGCCGTGATTTAGCGGTCTCGACCATTGTATTGGCCGCGTTTTATGGTGATATTTCGTCTTTTTGTGCTTCAATTTTGTTTGTGATCTGATTTAATCTTGTTAGTTTTTCTTGCATAATATCTTGATTATCTTGCCATCTCTCTGTAGTTGCATTGATCCTCCATCAGTTACCATATTAGGTGTTAGTTATATATATACCCTAGAGGCCATTATTGTACATATGATGTATATTATAGTGGATGCTTCGATATACATAGGGAGGACTTCCTTGCTCGACATGATAGTATGCTATCTGGTTATTCTTTATCTTAACATGTACACTGATTATCTCTCTGTTACATGTTGATAAAGCCTTTAGGATATTTACTTGACTACCTAGATTATGATGCGGATCATACTAGTGGGACAAAGGTAGTCCGTGAGTACATCCTTTAATGTCCCTAGTCGTGGGTGTATCGAGACGGGGCATCGATATACCAGAGTAGACTAGCATATACCTTCTCGACCCATATAGATGGACGATGGATGATCCCATATCCATTGGTGTTTGACATCAGAGATGATATACGGGTTCTCAGTGGAGACTGGGTACACTGGACGAACTCGCCGAGAACTCCTAGATGGTATTATACCTCACGTCAGATGGCAGTTCTCTGGTGACACAGGTACAGGTTAGTCTGTCGATCCAAGATCGTCATAGAGTCTTGTGTGATTCCCACTGTGCTTTGATTTCCACCTTACCACGTTCAAGAGAACGTGCAAAACGGTGGTTTTTGGGTACAGTCCCGAATCACATGGAGGCAATGAGCGATAGGAGGGGATTTCGTCTCTCCCGGTATTGGGGGTTGATGTTGCACTGTGCTCAATTGGCCATAACAGTAAGTCCCTGGCCAGGGCTGTTTGTGAGATTTACTGGTAAGTGTTATCAGTAGTTTCTCGACCCGTTATGAACCTCACATCGGCATGACTTATCAAGCTATTGGGGTCTGACGTTTACCTCCCCCAGGCGAGATATGCGACATATCAGACAAAGAGACCGGACTGTACGGTAGTGTTACTGATTAGATTCGCAGGAGTATGAGCAGGCCTGCTTGTTGATCTTCTGATCGCTCAATACCCGGATGGCCGTTATGTTTAGCAGACCGCTTGCGGCTTGTGGGTGTTTGATATGATCATCACCTACTGCCGGTGTATTGACGAGTCTTTCAAGTCCTACACAGAAGTTTCCTGGTTCATGCGAAATGAAGTAGGAGCACATATGTGATATGTGTGGGACCTAGATTAATGCGCGTATGTTATACCGCATTCTATTCTCGCGATATGTGATATCGATCGGTTATATGTGATATAGCCGGGTTATCGGATCAAGTGTTGATTCGATAAGATGTTATATTTGATATTAGTCGGTTGTATGTGATACAGACGAATTTTTAAATCAAGTGTTGATTTGATAATTTAATGTATAATTATATATTTGATATATTAACTTACATTAACTAATATTTGCTTACTAAACATTTCTTTTTTCTCACTAGTGTACATTTAATATATATGTGATATATATTAATGCACAACTATTATGTCATACTTGATGCCACATGTGACATGGGTGTATGAGACTCACACCATGCTTAATATAATGTAAGGTTTTTATTTATTTAAAGTAAACCAAATTAGTGGAAACTAATCACATTGTTGAAGCTTGTGGAACCATTGACTAAGTCCACTAATTTTGTTTTACTTGTAGATATTTATTAACCTAACCATTATTAGTTAGTCATGGTTTATTCTCTATATAGGTTAGTGTATGACAATAACGCACCTATGGTTGCTATTCTCACTACATGAGTTCATGCTCTCATCTTCTTCTTCATGAGAAAAAGCTTGCTAGATTTTTTCTAAGTGAGAAAATATTGTGAGAAAATTAAATCTAAAGTGAGCCTATTTCCTACTTCATCATCCTCTACTATTAGCCATTTAGTTTAGGGTGTTTGCTTCACTAATTTATAATTAGTGAAGAGGTAGCATGAGCTTGAGTCTCCTCGATGAAGATCATCTTCGGTCTGGAAGATTTCGAGCAAGTTTGTTCATTTCTTCATGTGAACCCTTACTAGAGTTCGGGAGTTCACTACTTGGAGCGAATAGACTACTACACGGAGCTTTAGAAGTGAAGGACCAGTCTACAAAGGTTTTATTCCTCATTCACTTAGATGTTAAAATGTTAACATTACTAGTTTGTTTAAATCTCTAGTTAAGATTCTAGGGTTAGGGTTCTTTAGAACGGCAAAATTTTTAAAACGGCATGGACGATGCCTCCCGAAACCTTGCTGCCGTGCTAGCGAACTTAACAGTGGTATCAAAGCCAAGTTAGAGAATTAGACGATATTTGTTAGATTACAAAACCGAAACTGCTCCGAAACATGAAACACTAAATCTGGTTTTTGTCGATTTTTTAAAGGTGTCAAAAAAATTTTTAAACAAGTGCAGAATGTTATATGAGAGATAACATGAACAACATCAAAATTTGGAGCATTTTTAGCTCAAAGTGGCCGGCCACATCATGCTAAAAACCGGTGTGCTCGGGTCAATTTTGGAATTCTGCCTTCAAATTTTCATGGTGTTCAAGTCTCTGGGTTTTGGGGTTTCAGGTGTTGCTAGTTTTTGCTAAAATTGTATGTGATGTTAATTTTCTGTATAGACAACTCGGACTGTTTCGTATTCGTAATTCTAATCTTTGTTTCGGGTATATTAGATGGTGATAAAAAGTTCAAACGGATATCAATAACCCAATTTTTCCCTCGCTGGAAATTATCCAAGTGTTGGATTTTTCCAAGTTTAAAACTTTCAGAAAATCATGCCAGCGATTCTGTGGACCCTCTAGAAGAACGAAACCCTAACTCGATTCTATGACCGTCAGAACCGCCACCAAACCCTAGAGTTTGTGGTAGTTCAGCGGTGCCACAGGTGAGGCATTGGTTGACCCTTCTACGGCTGGTTCATAGGAGCTGTGGCATGTTCTGGGGACTTTTTAAACTCCGCTCTAGTGTTGGGCTCTTTGGGAAATTTTGGGTGTTTGTTTATTCGATCGGAAAGCTTAACATTGTCTAGTTATCTGAGATTGTGATACAATAATTGGAATCTATTTTGCTGCGTGCAGGTTTAACATTTCAGTCTCGGGTGGAATCGGGAATCTTGTTGAATTACCCGACTCCTTTTGAAAAGTGTTTTCATAGATGATACCTAAATGTAATATTTGCATTGTTAGGCATGAAATCCAGAATATGTGATATTCCAGGTTTATGATGTCTAAAGGCAGTGACGATTCCAATTGTTGTAGTTTTTCACTTTTTTTTCTGCGACCGTAAGTGTAATATGTGGTGTATCGCCGGTTTCGTTGCTATATGTCAACGACAATTGGGATATGCATATTTACTTACGTTGATGACATGTGATGTTATGTGTTGCTGTGATATGTTATATTGAATCATCGTGTTTTGAATAGCCGGGTTTTTTTTATGTGAGATGAGAGTTTTTCATTTTCGTTCATGTAAAAGCTTGTATGTAATATTCTTTTATTGGGGCACTTCCGGGTTGAGGATGATATCACCATTGATGTATATTATTTACTTTTCCGCATTAGGATATACCCAAGGAGGGGAGCACAAGTAACCGGGTTCTAGAGTCCAGTGGGAGGCCATCTCGAGGAGTCGAGTACGGGTCTCCTAACTCTAGAATTGGTAGGATTGCTTGCCGCTCTCGTAGGGGTCTAGGGATGTGGGATTGGCTATTCATCGCGACCGTGGAATCCGTATTTTATACAGGCTTAATATAAAACCCGGAAATCCTAGTACATCCAATATTTCATATGTTGATTTCTGCTGCGATATTCTGTGATGTGATCACTGTAACATTTTGAAATATTTTAGATAATTAATTATTTTATTTATTTAATTAAAACATTTATTTTTATTGTGGTTGTAATAAAAAAGTCTTTTAAAATGTGGTAGAATAGATTTGTAAAGAAATAGTTTGTTTTTATAATAATAAGTATTTTGGGGGGTTTGTGAAAAGTTTAATTAATTGTGGAATTTGGAATTTTGTGGGGGGTTATGTGTAAGAGGGTAAAGGCCATGGTTAAGACTAAGTTGAACCTCACACACACCACAACTCAAGTAAACCTAGTAACCCCACCTCCTACTTGCATGAAATGCACACCCCTTATTCTTGGTGACACCTCCTCCTTTTACCCTCAACTCTTTTTCCTTATCTTACACCATTGTTCAGTTCATAAAAATCAAAGCAAAAATCAGGAGTTTAAAGAAAAGGGAAGAGAAAGAAAACAAGAAAGAGTTAAGAGAATAGCTAAGTGCTAAGATTTCACCATCACTCTCAAGCTAGGATCCTTGAGTTTGTGTTTCTTAGAGGGAGTGTTCCAGTAATCTTGCTGTAAGTATAATCCTTGAACCATGTAGGATTTTAGTTCAGTAACTGGTTAATTTTAGAAATCGAATATCGGTAAAATCGTATTTTAGGCAAAATTTAGCTCTGTGTTAATCTGGTATAGTTTAGATGATAACTAAAGTAATCAAACATCATCTTATAAACTGGACCTAGAATAAACCATAAGAAGACGAACCCCAGTGATCGAATTTTGGCCGGCCACACGAAGGAAATTTCCGATCTCGCCGTATTTCTAGTGGAGTTGGATATTGTGGTTTTTAGGGTAGTTCTATATAGATATATAAGTATGTTTGGTATTGTTTACATGTTTTAGTTTAGCAGTATAGGAAATCTGGAATCTAATATCAGTTTTGGAGTTAAAATCCTATATACGACATGGATATATCGTATCATAAGTTCTATTTTTACCGTTACAACCAGAATAAGGTTAGCCCAGATTAACTTAAGTTCAGTAACTCACGATATCATCACATAGCATGTTTAGTTGTGCAGTATCATAAACTAGGTTTTTGTGTTATCTAGTTTACTGTAAATGAATCTAGAACTGATAAGTGTAATCACTAGAAAAACTAGAAAGACCAGAAGTATAAAGAGCTAACTAATAGACAACACTCGAAACCAGAGCCCCAAACTCCTTATTTGATCTGGCGAGACCAACCCTAAATCCGGCGACGCCGGCCCCATGATGTCTTTTTGTGTTGGTTTTTCTTTTGTGGCCTATTTTGAGTAAAATTTGGTCTGTAGTATTGTTTGGGTTGTCTAAATATTTACACAGTAAAATCTGGGAACGCTTTAGAAATGGTTTTATCAAATTTCAGATATTTACGATATGGAGTTTTCGTATTTGGGTGTTGCAGCTGAACCGTTAACGTTTATACGTTAATGACAGGATTATATTGTCGTTTTTTTTTGGGTTAAGTATGTTGTAGGTTCTAACCTATGGGTGTTTAGCTTGTTGCTTTAGTTTTCGATATGATATTTACATCAATACGATTTAAATACGAATATAGGTATGATTCAAGGATTCCGAGACGGATTTGGCGATATAGCAGCGTGGATTCAGCAAGCTTTTAAGTTGGTGAGTAGATTTACATCTACGGGGGAAGTCGGGTGGATGGCGTATAGCACCCCTGCAACATTATAAATAGGATAGTAGGATATATAATTAATGTTAGTAGTTGTTTAAGATAATGATTTCATTTAGTATATATTCATGTGCATATAAATTATTCATGATTGGCGGATGGGCATAAGGGATTAGGCTACACTTGAGAGAATTGAGAATATTGTGATGATGCGGATACGGTACGAGGAACCATACTATACTTGTGATATGAGACTAGTATGCCGAATAACGGCAAGGTTTTTCCTTTTGACTCATAGTAATAGATGATATGCCATTTTAGGATGTAATACTTGTGTGAGCTATATTCTTTTAAAAACTAGGATTCGTTTATCTCTAAAATAAAATACTAGGATGCGTGCCAGTTTCCAAAACGAATATCTATTTTAAATCTAGGGCAGCTTCCTTATTTCAAACTTAACATTTCGTTCATTTCTAAAGATAATGGTATAGCTCATAGCGAGTGATTACAATAGTTACGCTTAGATTACTTTACACGTTTGCATTATATTATCAATATTATACGTTTTTGTGTTACACACACTCTGATAGAACACTGCACAACTACCAATGAGTATTATGCTGCACCAATACGTATACCTATATGACACCACACCTCATCGGTACTGCCATGTCACTGTAGAACCATTATGATATATTGCATATGTAGATATCGATATGAGTAGCCTATTACACTTTTAGAACACTTACACAAATACTAATGATTGCCATGCGGCACGAGCACAAACGCGTATGTGACACTACACATCATTAGTATTTCCATGACACAGTAGAATTGAGATCATTATGCCTATGTGATATAATTACATAGTCTTTCCTTATTCATGTTGTACTATAAATGCTGTATTTGATTCTTATGGATTTTCTGGATATTTTACTCATGATGATATATATCGGTGGTATGGGACACTGTTATATATGTACATATATAATATATCATCAATATAATCTATGCAAGTATTCTTATTCCTTATATGATATTTTGATATGATGAGTTAAACGTCCACCATGAGTTTTGTGTTTTCTGATTTTGATTCCGAACCGAGTTGGGGGTCATACGTTTACGGATTTACAAGTTATCCAGACTGAGTCGGGGGACATACAGTTGGATACATGGTGGACCCGGTCGGGGCCGAGGGGCAGGATAGCCATATTATAGGCGAGGAGCCTAACGAGGATACTCGATACCGGAGATAGAGATGAGCACGACAGATATCCAGGGGATACTGACCGGGGTTCAATTGGGCACGGCGGATATCCAGGGGATATTGATCGTAGCCAGGATATCAGGTGGCGATCATCTGTTGAGGTGGTGTCGACGGTATCTGTATTTACGTGTCGATGATGGACACGAGGGATTTCTGGGTTTTTGGGTGTCGATACTGGACATCCATAGATATATATTGATATGCGGTTATCATAAGATATACAGTAGATTATGGTTACTGTAGCCGACCAGGACTGATCCGGGGGACAGTACCTGTATATATTTGCACGGACATTCATATACATAAACAGGATTTCAAACTCGAGCTATAGCCTCATTATTTTGACGTGTCTGAGATGACACTGAACTCTTTTAAACTGTAAACTTCTTAACACTATTTATTAAAATAGCAGGACGTATATCCTAAATAAGATACCTATTATATTTCATACTATCACGTCTACTTTATGCCGTGATATATCTATTCCACGGCTATTTTAAAGAAGAGGTTTATATATACATATTTTTGGCTACATTGGGCTTATACCTAGATATAGGTTATCTGCATTGATATGTATTACTTGGGATTGCATGATAGATACTGTTGCATTATGATACATATGCATATCATATAGCATGTTGTACAGATTATGATAGTACTATATATATGACCTAGGTATAGTCGTGCATTTCGATTTCTATCTTTAAATGTACTTTTATTCACTGAGTTAGAAACTCATCCCCGCTGTGCCACAGTTTCCTGCAGGTTTCACCGCTTGAATTATCAGCGGTTTGGGCACACTTTCTTTTCGGTGAATGATTGGTAAGTGGGTTATTATTATTGTATCATACTCACTCTTGATTTCTCATATATTCTTGTATCTAGTGGAAACTCTATCAACTTAGAAATGTTATATTGTGGACTTCGAAGCGAGACTTAGAAATTGTGAGATCGCACTCTTTAGAGTCGACTTCTGAGATAGAATGTTTGGCTGTTCCATCTTTTGGACGTGAAAACTAGCTCCCGTTGGGATACTATTTTATTATTGTAGTGTGTCATGACCCGAAATGGCACGTGACTGGCACTTGAATCATATGAAGTCTATAGGAACACATCTAATCCAAGTAAGCCAAAAGCCCAGAAATCTAAATCCATTTTAAAGAAAATGTTTTATTAAAATAAGCCGAATTACCCATTTTTAAAACATCAAGTCTTTTTTGAAAATTTCGGCAGAGTTTCCTTTGTAAATACTGGCCCCAAAAGGGTACAACATGAATAATATATACATCAACGATAAAAGGCATCCCCAAGCGGGAGCTAGCTCTTCGTCAATCGACGGTCATAACCACGCAAGCAATATAATATACAACGCCGAAGGGCGAGGATCAAAACTAAAAGGAAACTCAAATCAACATGAAAACCCATAAAATACAACGTGCAACTCTAAGGTCAAAATAATAATACAACTGGTCTCTAGTCTGAAATAAATATATATGTCTGGTTGATGGAGTTTACTAGATACAACTGAAAATAAATGTACAATGGAGGTCACGATGTGAGTGAACCCACCTACCAAAGCAATCACCCGAAAAAGGAGCAGTGTGCCAGAAAGCCGCAACGAACCTGTACGGCAAAACCTGCAAGAAACTGTGGCACAACAGGGGTGATTTGTCAACTCGTGAGTAGAAAAACATCTTCAAGTAGAAATCGAATAAACGACTCCTAGGTCAACTATATCATAAAGGTAATACCATGATATCTAGGGTGACCGGGTCATCATATGTGCCAACAATGTAATCAATACCTATATGTAAGCGGATATAATCCAACAATATAATCAAGGTATATATGCATGTGGATCTCGTCCACCTATATGATCAATGTATGTATACATGTGGATCCCGTCCACTTGTCAATCAATGACACAACAACATCATGCATGTAAATATCATAAAAGCATATGAATGAAAATATGTGGATATAATCAACATGTGTCCCTCGCGACACTACAAATCATGGAACCTGAGTGTCCAGCATCGACACTCGAAACATCATGAAACCCGTGCCCAGCATCGGCACGTAAATCCTCATATATCTCGGGCTCCGTCAGTCCGGATCGGCCCATATCATCTCTCGACTCCAGTCGGTATCCTCCGGATAGCCGCCAGGTCCAACCAATCACCGGTAGGTACTAGCCACCCTGCCAGGCTCATCATCTACTCCACGAAAAACATTTCTTTCCCCGGGGAACCATACCGGGTCCACTATGAACCCGCAAACGGATCATTCGCCTCCTCGAATCGGGTTTCACATATCACACATCTCAGAACCGAGAAAACTCATGGTGGACGCACTGAAATATCATATCAAGAGAAACCGGGTTTTTAAAACAATGCATACTTTCTTTTGAAATAACCACGGTTCTCAAATCCAGAAATCTCACGAAAACAGCATACCTCAATGCGTATAATCGTAAAGCATGATGTATGCGACATATAAAAGAAATGTAAGCATATCAGTATATCATGCAACATGGAATCAGTAATATGCACATGTCGAGGGAAAGCCGCCTTTTTAAATGAATCCAGTTTTTAAAATATATCTTGCGGTTCCCAATTCCTCCCGAGTCAAATGCAACTTCGTATAAGGTGCATATGTAACTACAGCAAGTAAACCATGCAAGGAGTCATATCATGATGCAGCAATTCTACTGTGTAGTGACATGGAAATTATCGATGATGAAGTATGTGAGACGGCAAATCTGTGTAAGTGTAATATACACATCATTGATAATGGTGCAGGTATACCAGCACGGGTATAAGCAATGCGAGAAGACTGACATGAATGCGGCATAAGGTAAATTATCAGCTAAAAGCTATAAGGTATACGTATTTAACATGGCCAAGTCTGTGAATCTATCAATCGGCATCCAAGCTCACAACATCACGTACGGTATAATCCATCGTACGGAATCCTCTAGTCAAGGGTAAGGATCAATCGTCATAAAACTCATCACGTACGGAAAATCATCGTACGGCGTCACCAAACCATCGGGGATCCTATCATCCTATATGACAATGAGGGGTATGGACCTAACGTCTCGTACGACATATCACACATGTTTCATAACATTTATATATCTCTATATACCTACATCTCAGGTCGCATCCATAACAATCTCATATTGAGGGACCGGCAAAGGTATCAATCATTTCAATCAACTCGCATCCGTATACCAACATATCCATCAAGTCATCATATCACATCGTATATTCTTTTCATCGCAATTATGTCTCACATCAAGTCCATTTTATATATACATTATACCCTACACATCAATTTTCATGTAACTCAAAAACTCATACTATTCTAGTATAACTACAATTCTATAAGTCATGATTCACGTTCATTTTTCATGTCCTTATAGTTTTCATCTCATATCTTCATATGTATATATATTCAATCCTTCATCTTTAACTATCTTTTAACCATAACCCTAATTTCCTAATCTAGGTATCCTTACTCATATTCTATATATATAAATCGGTTTCCATCAAGTTTGCGAGGGTGCTATACGCCATCCACCCGACTTCCCCCGTAGATATAGATCTACTCACCTGATCTTCTCTTGCCGATGCCGACGTCGCCACACGCTTGCTTGTCGTCTCGATGTCCTCGTGGGGGTACCTACACATCATAACGTATCGTGCCGCATTAAAATCCAATCCGCAATCGAAACGACACACGAAACTCACATATGTCAAAACCTATGGTTTGCTCTCGCAAATCAACCAAATAACACTCGATTTCGACATACAAACGTCAAGTGATAGAAGTAAAACACAAATACCAAAACTTGAATTCATAAACACAAAAGAATTCAAAGCAGCAACCCACCAAATGGTCCCAGATTTTGTTTAATGTGAAAACAAGGTAAGCAAACAATACTGGGGTGATATATAGGGTGTATATGAGCAACTGAAGGAACCGGGGCACCAAACTCTACAGAGTGGCCGGCCACACCCAGGAAAAATCCGGCCTGCTCGGTTTTTGAGGGGAGTTGGGGTCTCGTACTTCTACAGTGGGTTATTAGTGGTCCAACTGGGTCTCTAGAGTTGTTTATTTTTCCAGTAAAATTCCCAGGTTATACAAGATTTTCCTGCACCCTCAATTACCTCACAAACCGACATGGAAAGTTTCTGTTTTAGGGTTTTCAGGTTTGTTTCAGTATGGTCTGGGTTTCTAACATCATAGGGGGGTTTAGGGTCACCACTAAGGCTTATTAGCACTAACACAACTCAAAATCCCACATAAGCTCTTCTAGGAAATTTCAATGTTCACTAAACCGCACCAAATCACTTCTAAACATACATATGTGTTAAAGTGAAAGAAAAACTAAACTAAGTGTGAAGGAGTTACCTCATTAGGAACACCATAGAATCCCCTAGAGCTCAAAATCAAATTTTTCTTTGCCCAAAATGCTTGTGAGGAGCTTGTGCATGTTTTTTATGAAATGGGGAATGGAGTTTTGAGTTGGTTTTGGGGGTGTTTGAGAGGTTGAAGAGGGGGAGGGAGTGAGGGCAGCAACTATTGAGAGAAGAGGGGAGGAGAAAGATGAAAAGAAATGGAGAGGGAAGAGAATGGCCATGGTCAATTGACCCCCTCACCTTTCTCTCTAATGCCCATGCTTAATTCTCTAATATTTCCCTTTTCTTTTGTTTTCTTTCCTTTAGTTTTCTTTTCTCTTAAAATTAAAACCATGCAAGATAAAGAGAAAGAACCATGAAAGAAATGTAACAAGTCTGAAAAATGACACGGTGCATGTCATGTGCACAAATCTGGCTTAATACGCGATTAGCGGTATTTAATCGCGATTAGCATTAAAATAGTGTATAATTAACCATAAAATTTCATAATTTGCTTAATTCATTTAAAACATCCTCATTTCAGTAATTTCTACAATTTTCCAAATTTTCCCCAATTTATCGGTATTTAATTATACCGCCATATTAAATTATTCATAAAAATTATTATTAAATTGTAAAAAAAAATTGCCAAAAATAATATTTTATTTTTCTGAAATGTTACAATCTTCCCTCCTTAAAGAAATTCGGTCCCCGAATTTAAATTTAAAAAAACATCAAATACTAAAACATTTCAGTAAAAAGGTCAAGTCGTCGGAGCTCTGAAATCATCAATACGTAAATCACATCGTAGCGCAATGCATGCGCATGAATAATGAGCAGGTAACTCCAAATCGAAGCTTCGTCAAGCATCCCGCAATCATCGGGTTCATGGCGAAGTCGCCATTGTCAAAGCCCAAAACGAAAATCAACATGATATACATTAAAACTATAACACGTACATAGTACGCGTCGGTGTAAATTCGTCAAAACATCTGAAAGAAATGCATGCCAAACCCTTTTCAAATCGCTGTGCGATGTGTGTATCACTGCACAGTGGCGGACGTCCATTGTGAGAAAATAACTCTCTATATATATATATACTTGTTTAACATACACGTCCCGCCGTTTTGAAAATAATTTAGAAGGGTTTCCTTTATAAATTGTTTCGTGTCATCCCGGACACGTAGGTAAATACTTGGACTATAACTCCTTTTTGGAAATCCCATCGATAATTATCAATGCATGCAAAAATATATTCAGGTACCATCCTCGGACTAGTCCTGTTCGGCTACTATGTACCACAGTGCTCATCATGAAAATAAGGTGCTCAAGAGCGAAATCGGCCTCGAAAGACGTATCCAACAATCAGGTGCGTCTGGTGTGCACGAAAATCAAATCCGAATACAATTGCTACGAATGTGCACAAAATCAAACTAAATGCAATGGGTGTGCACGTAAGCATCTGTCTAGTGCAACGAGTGTGCACGACAACAAAGTCAAGTGCATCTAGAGTGCACGAAAATCTCAATCCAGTGCAACTAACATGCACGAACGAAAATCCCAATCGAGTGCATCCGGTGTGCACAAAATCAAATCTCATATCATGCGCCCAACATGCACGAAAATACAAATCAGGTGAACCCATCATGCACGAATGAAATCGAAATCAAGTGCATCCCACATGCACAAATAAAATCTAAGTCAAGTGCATCCGCGCATAAAACACAAAACTGGCAAAACAAATGCTCAAGACATAAATCGGGTGCAACCAATGTACGGAGTATAAATCTAGTGTAACTAATGCACGATATACCCATCCGGTGCAACAAACGTATGAAATGCAAATCTAGTGCAACAAGGCACGAAATACGATTCTGGTGCAACAGATGAACAAAACACAAATCCGGTGCATCCAGTGCACGAAATACCAATCTAATGCAACCAGTGCATGAAAACTCATCAATAACTCAATATGTATAAAAAGCAACACCGAGTGTACCAATGTGTATAAAATTATAAACGTGTGCAACTGCATGCACAAAACACATATAAATGCCCTGCAACCACATATAAGCTATACCGAATGCAAAAATTAAATCAAGTGCGTACCACACGCACAAAATCAAATCAACTGTATGAAATCCACGAAATCATAAACACGTGCCACCAAGGCACAAAATTGTCATCAAGTGCAGTAAATACGCACAAATCGCAAATCAACACAACGGTGTATAAAATATATATCAAGTGCAATAACTATGCACAAAATGTAAATACCCAATAGGTGCAACCAAGGTGCACGAAAACAAATATCATGAAACTCAGTCATCAGAACTCAATTCCAAGCGATATAGGCATGATACTCGAATCACAAATCCAAATCGCAATAAATGATATTGAGGTACACCTCCTACAATGTCGAAAAATGTGTCGGTGCGCCCAAAACTGGTAGAGCAAGAACATCCGCTTGCCTCCTGCTCACGGTCTGGCATCTTCTGTCTCTGGGTCCTCACTTTTTCTGTAGGTTACCAATCTCGTAATCTATCGGCTCGTCGGCCCGGTCCGATGTGCTAACGGAAATGATTCCGCTCTGGCACTCCTATGATCTTTCGGCCAATTATCACGACCACCCATAAGGAAGCACGTCACTGGCGTCGGCCTCTGGCCCTCTGAATACACGTGACACATCTGATCCTCGGTGCAAATCTCATCACAGCAGTGTTCTGGAAGGAACCTGCTCTGGGTCACTTCCAATCTCGCCTATGCCGAACCATACGGAGGCTGGTACTCTTGTATAATCTTTTCTCGTCTTTTGGACATCTGCATTCTCAGCACAGCAATTCCTCGGGAACTGGTCGTGTCTCACGCCTCTGTATACGTATCAGACCTCAACCTCAACGAGGAGTAACAACAACTCATCAGCATCTCGCACGATCCTCTGGTCCCACTCGTCTGTATCATCGTTCACTTCGACGTCACGTCGCGCTATCTGCGTACTGCAAATGTTCTCAGCTACAGTCGATCCAAAGTCTCTCACACAGACTCGAAATCACGAACTCAGTATCTTCATCACTCTATAGAAGATCTATAGCCAAACACGTCCTCGGGAACTCATCCCAACCCTCGGAGGTATACTCCATACTCGTCCGTTCTCGATCAACTCACAACTCATCTGGGTGAGGTCCTCTATCTGAAGCTGGTCAGCTTACTGGTCTCCTATCACAGGATATCCGGACGACGTTAAACTTTTCGATCGAGTCATCAAAGTCCCATAATTTTCCGAAATCTCAACACCTGAGCACAGTCTAATAATATCTGGTACATACCACAGTACCTCTGGACCAGCCGTAGAAGGGCAAACCCAAGCCTCACTGATGGCACCGCTAAACTGCCACAAACCCTAAGGTTCAAAAGTGGTTCCATGGTCATCATGTCGAGTTAGGGTTTCATTCTTCTAGAGGGTCCACAGAATTACTTGCATGTTCCTCTGAATACCTTAAAGTTGGAAAAATGGGTTTCTGACATTCGTTCAAACCTTTTTAACTCTGCCAAGACGACATGTGAACACCCTTTCGTCCGCATGCTAAACAATACTTCAATCCTCAAGGATAGAAGATACATCCACGGTCGTCTCTGGATCGGTCTGCTCTAGATCTGTGTAAGACTCTCCATATTGAAAATCTTCAACTCAACTAGGCCTGCGTCGGCGCATCAATCTGACGAATCACCTTCGTCTCTCAACTCGGGATAGGCTAGCTATCATCTGCCGTATCTCTGCCTGAAAGCTCCAGCAATCTCAGCTCGTAAAGTCTGGAGGAGACATCCTATCAATCTCAGCATCAGCTGGGTCACTGTCTACACGGTAGACGACATCACGATCTCGGAGGTATGCTGTACATCAACAGTCCTCTCACAACAGGCAGCTCTAATAATGGCCCGATCATCCGGTGTAAAACCAAACACTCGCCTCTACAAGAGGTCACAGCACAACACTACATCGAGACGTTCCCATGTCACCAGAAAACACAATGGTCACCCTCGTACCAGACGAGCTCTCCCTGACCGCAACACTAGCAGCAGCTTAATCTACGCTCAAACAAGGTGACAGGGACCTCAATCGTGTATCGATAAAAACAGATCAAGGGCATGAAAGGAACGACAGACCCAGAATGGATACATGATCATAAGAAGAAACATCATCAATGAGAGTATGACCATGGAAACAAATAGAATCAAGGATCTCAAATGGATGTATAATCATGGGTACGAAGATAATCACAGATCTCAAAATATGTATATCCTAAGGTTTCTTAAGTGGAGTATCGTATCGTAAATATGCCGCGGAACATACGTATGGTACGTCACTCTACCCAAACTACCTACTCCATCAATCAGGGTCAACCTATGAAACGAAAGTTCGGGTCTAATACTCCCCGTTCAAATCTAAGTTCCGTAAGGTCAAGCCTAGGTTCCGAAATACATACCCGCCCTAAAATCAGCATAGTCAAACATAGACTCGAACCAAAGTTAAACCTAGCGTTCTGATACCAACTTTGTCACGACCTGAAATGGCACGTGACTGGCACTTGAATCATATGAAGTCTATAGGACCACATTTAATCCAAGTAAGCCAAAAGCCCAGAAATCTAAAACCATTTTAAAGAAAATGTTTTATTAAAATAAGTCGAATTACCTATTTTTAAAACATCAAGTATTTTCTGAAAATTTCGGCAGAGTTTTCTTTGTAAATACTGGCCCCAAAAGGGCACAACATGAATAATATATAAATCAAAGATAAAAGGCATCCCTAAGCGGGAGGTAGCTCTTCGTCAATCGACGGTCACAACCAAGCAAGCAATATAATAAACAACGCCGAAGGGCGAGGATCAAAACTCAAAAGGAAACTCAAATCAACATGAAAACCCATAAAATACAATGCGCGACTTTAAGATCGAAATAATAATACAACTGGTCTCTAGTCTGAAATAAATATACATGTCTGGTTGATGGAGTTGAGTGGATCCGCTTTGATGTTTCTTTCTATGTCTCTCTAAATCTCAAGTTCACGGAGAAAGCCATCTCCTGAAATGAGCAATACCTGTCTTAGAATGTGTCTGGATGTCTGATGGGACCTAGCTCATAAATGAACTCCAAATCCAAACTTCTTAGACTGTATCGTCAACTGAACTTAATCAGTATCCTGCGTCATGCCTCCCTCAGTATCCCCTTGGACCACCTGTCCAAAATACTGCCCCTCGTTAGAAGGAAAACTATAACTCTGACAACCTCTCTGTCATCCAGGTCACCTTGGAAGCCTGGAATGATAACTGTCTCCCGAATGAGGCTGTTGTTATCATATCCCTAGAACATCCACTTATGTTCTAAAACTGCTTCCGATTGTTTCTCCAGGATTGGATTAATATCAACTTATTGCATCTAGTGCAAAAAACAACCTCTGGTGTGGTACTTGACATCTCATGATTGACTCAATTGCCTAAGCAAGTGATCTGCCAATCATGCACATCCCTCTCCCCTTTAGTCTGTAAGACACCTTTAGAGAGGGTGACTCCATCACCTGCAGGTACACTACCGTGCCAGGAGTCGTCCATCCTAAAACACCTATAGAATGCTGTCTAAGTACCCAGATTGGGAGACTACCAAAATCTAGATCTAAGACCATAGATCTAGTAATCAGAATGTCTGATATAATATCCATATCCTTTGTGGAGAAACCACTGTGTGACAACCAAAGTATAACCGACCGTAGTATAGGAATTTCACTTCCTACTTTGTGTATGTCATCCAAATACCAGGACATCACACCCTACTACCTTCTTAACAGATCCATCCCCTATTCTGATGAAGTCAAACCTATGACTGTCATATCAGAAATAGATTATCTATCTCCGCTATATCTGCTTTAGTCTATAAATAGACATAAGCCACTTGTCCACCAATGCTTCCGCTGCTCCCACTGACTACGACAACCCTTTGGCAGAGTCATATACACGTGCATTTCTAAAGACAGTTTAGAACGACGCTATACTCATCCTTCTTCCAGGTCTCACAGTCTGGAACAACAGTAATGGCAAGTCTGGGTAAACAAGAACCTCCCTGTCACCGTCCTTGAGGCTACCGGAGTACCTCTCGGGTGCCTGAGGTTACCCACCATATCTGCGGGGTGGCCAATGGAATGTCAAACCAGATTGAATCTTTAGGTTCTTATCAAATCTTCAGTAATTGTTTGCGGTTCTGGAATCACTTCCAGTTCTACCATACTCCCACTACTGTTTTTTGAAAAAATACATTTTTATTAAAACTGTGGCGAGTCTAGAGCAATATCACTATTGATCTTCCAGATGGTAGAAAGTTAACCCTCGTCATAGCCTGGGTCAACCCACAAACCGCCATTACAGAAACGCGCCTTGAGTTATCCAGAGTCTGGTTTTAAGCATAAGCCGGACAACTCCCCGTACCTTAACATCGTTAAGATACCAACTGTTCTATATCCAATATAGAAACAGAGGCACTGATTTAATTGAACCAGATTCAAATCATGCAGCTATCTCCAGTGCATGTCAACTAAATGGAAGGAGGCCGATCAGCGTTACTCAACTTAGGAACGCTTCCAGTTATGAGTAACCTGAAAGAGAAGCAAGTTCTCTTAATCATTACTATTAACTGAATACCACACACAAGTATCTACATCTTCGGTCACCTTGAAGAATCCTGATACTTGCAACACCTGGTTCTCTACTTTATTCATATACCTATAACTTCTCAAAACTCGGACCTTGTGTTTCTACGAAACACTTGTCTAAGAACCAGAGAAGTCATAAGTAAACCGAATATAGTACGAAGACCAACCCCTCTATCCTAATGGATACTGGACAATATACAATACTCTGTATAAGTCCCTTGAGTCTAATAACTCATTCCCTGTGTGTCGTAGGTTGAAAACTGTACTTATGGTTATGAAGAATTACACCGCTGTTTAATGCTCCTTACCTAATCATCCACTGATATAGGTAAATATCATGGACATAATTTCAAAAAGGTATATCTCACTCTATAAAAATAGACGTACAGATATATCAATTTGAAATTGGTGCATAACAGCGGATATTCAAAACCAAATATTTGTCGTCCGGCAAACAACCCAGGTGACTTCCTCAAATATCACCGATTACAACGAATCCCGATATAATGAGGATGATCACCTAATTCCCAATAACTTACTCCCACTCATCATCTATAAAACCATACAGATGTGAGAATCAAACCTGGTAAATATATACCCTGGAGCAAGTGTTTAATTGGGAAATCAGTTTTCCATTAACAGTACACAGTGAAAAAGAAACATTGAAATATTTCGATGGGGTATCCGGGTATTCCTAGTAATGCCTCTTCCATTATCCACAATCACAACTGTAACCGTATATTTCTTTGCCATCTCTCCAAATCCCTTCATATGTCTTTAGTCATTACCTTCTGTACACCCTCTTAGGCTAAATGGTTTTCTTCCTTCCCTACCGTTCGGCACCAGCCTATGGTTTGGAAGAAGACTATCCAATAAGCGTAATGGGTGTACTGTCCCAATCCTAGGGGCACTCGCAATGCAAGAGAAGGTGAAGATAAAAGACACCTGAATAAACCTTATTCCTATTTCTCCTGAACCAGAATCCATCCCCGAACTTGAACAAGTTCCTTTCGAGTTCGTATATATCCATACGATGGAGTATCCAATAAACTGTGGATCTTCGTAGTGATACGGAGTGCCCTAGAGAAATACAAAGGTGAAGTGGGAGTGGTAATGAAATACTTGGTTTGGTCGTGAATAGCAGTCGCAATTTATTTTGCCCTCCTTCTAATCCCTTTCTTTATCTTTACGTAATACCTTCTGTACACCATCGTTAGGCTAATTGGTTTTCTCCATTCCCTACCGGTCGGCACCTACCTATGGTTTGGAAAAAGACTATCCAATTTACGTAATAGGTGTACTATCCCCTAATCTAAGGGGTACTCACAACCTGAGAGAAGGTAAAAGGAAAAGACAACTGAATAGTCTTATTCGTTTTCTCCAGAACCGGAAACCGTCCTCGAATAAATTCCTTCGAGTTCGTATATAACCATACGATGATTTTATCCAATGGAAGTGGACGTTCGTAGTTATACGGGGTGTCCTGGAGAAAAGGGTAAAAGTAGGAGTGGCCATGAGGTTTGCAACTCAGACAATCCAAAAGCCAGTCTTATAAGAAGGTTCGGTCAACTTGATCACTGAGTCATAGTCTAGGGTCGGGTCAATGGTCGCTGCCAAAGAGAGAGAGAAAAGAAACACTCAGCGTGCACTCTAACCTAGATCAGAATGGTTACCAATTTATTTAATCAGGAAACCTTCCACTGTAACGTCAAATTCTCCTCCAAACCTGAAAGAAGAATTAGTCGGGATCACCCGAGGAGTAAACCAACTCATCAGTGGGAATCGGGATCCAACTATCATCGCATGATAACGTGACGGAATCCGCTCACGTTATCACACTCCAGAAGGTATGCGCATATCTGGCAAGTTTCAGTTTCTTTAGAAACTCCCGATGTGATTTTTGCCCCATGCTCTTATGACCTTGACGAAGGCCAACATATCATAAGTCACATGTCAAGTTCTGCCCGTCATTATCCAGGTTAATTTGAACCCACCCGTACATACCCTTGACGAAGGCCAAAATAGTAGTACGACTGTCCCAAACCAACGCATCTATCTATGCTGCAGAAAAGTAACAAATAGCTACCATACACTATACCTTGACGAAGGCCAACATACATAGCATGAATACTAAGTGCTACCTTTCTGAAATGACGGAGGGTTACGAATAGTTTTTGGCGAAAAACCATTAACGTAATGAACTTGATATCGTTGAAGGAACTGGATAGCTTTTATAAAAATATAGTGGCGAAAACCTTTGCTAAAGAGGTCACTCCCGGTGAAGGGATCTCGACCCTTTCCCCGTAGAATGAGGTGCAGGATATTCCAACTGAATACCATGATGCAAAGAAAAAGTAATCGACTATAGTGAAGTTATGGCCCTGACGCAAACTTCTGTCCAAGGGGTCACTCCCGGTGAAGGGATCTCGGCCCTTGCCTCGTCGACTGAGGTGCTGGATATTCATAACCGAATACCACTGTGCAAAACAAAAGAGAACGCCCTTGCAACAATGTGAATAGGGTTGTTTAGCTTGCATTGATCCGAATCAACGCAGTCCCATCAATTGATCACACCAATAAAGAACGAAAATAATGATGTACGTATATGCCATCCGCATTCGCCACTGGGTCCCGTCATTACCCGTTAGGTTACTTAACTAACGACAGAGCGGGGACTGGACTAGCGTGGATGCAAAACGTATACAACATCTACTAGTATATATATCAATATATAATATTCGCTCAAGGCGTGATAAAATGCAACATCACAGAAATGTAATAAGCATCACAGAACAATACAGATATCTGGGATCGCCGAGTTTCATAGAGCCGCTACTGAAACCCGACGTTCCCCTGGTCGTATGGATAGCCTGTGCAATGAAATCCTAGACCCCTACGGGCACGGCAAGTTATCCGCCAAAACCTGAAGCGGGGCAGCCCCTTTCAACAACGTGAATGGACCACCCAGCACTTCACGGAATCCGGTAACTTGGGCACCCCTCCTGGGTCAACCTGTACCCCCTATGAGTGCGGCGAATTGCCCGCCAATTCTAGAGTCAAGCCCCCTCCGTCTCAACGCCATGAGATGCAGGCCCGTTGCCCTCTAGAATCCGGCTATCCGTGCACCCCACCGCGGGGTAATCCTAGTACAGAAAGTAAAATATACATACAACGGGTACATCGACCTCACCCCGGTCGTTCCCCAAAAGAATAATATACAAACAGGCAGTGACGGCAGTCCACATGTCGGACGCTCGCCCCGCAATATCAAATGTACATATAAAACGAAACTGTACTACCATTGCATCCAAGCTATCCCCCACGACCAATCCGCAACATCACAGCACAACACAGAACATCAACGTGAATGTCACGTTCGCAAATCCGTCTAAAAGGGCTATAGCAGTTAGACAGGATTTACCGATCAAATGACATTCACGGTCGCAGATATAATGTAAATACTGTGAACTAACATGTTTAAAATTTTCGATCGATCAAATTTACCGAAGTGGGCCCCAAGCACTACTGTAGCACTCAAAGAAAATCTGGGCCCAAAAATAATATACCAAAAACCCCATTTTCAAGTCAGAAGCTCTCTGTAAAATTTTGGTGCACTGAACAGTAAAAGTGGCGACGGAACCGCGGCCCAAGCATGGGTTTGGCCATGGTTCTGCGGTGGAGTAGTGAGTTCACGCCACCAAATTTTCACAGAATGCTTAGAATTCCCTGCACGTGTTTCTGCAATGTACTGAAAAAAATTTCGAGCCAAAAATATTTCGACAGAAACTGATGCCTTTGAAAATGCGGTTTTTGAAAATCCGATCGATCGAACTTGTAAACAAGTTATAGCAAGCTAGACTTTTGAACCGGTGTAAGTGCACGGCGGCGCCCCGGCCATCAATCCGAGGCCAAAATGCGAAAACAATACTTTTACAAAACTTTTGAACCGGCACCACCGCGCAGCACGGCGGCGCCCCGGCCGTCAATCCGAGGCCAAAATGCGGAAACAATACTTTTACAAAACTTTTGAACCGGCACCACCGCGCACAAAAATCCCGGATCGGGCCATTAATCTAATCCTAGCTAACAAGAGAAGAGGTAGAGAGATATACCGAGCGATCCGTGTCCTTCGGTCTTCTCGTCATCGACCCGATCTCCCCGCGGAATCTCCGGTCTTCATCTCCTCGTCGGAAGGGCACCACATCGCCAGGTTCTTTTACGGGCTCCCACCTCTGGACCGAGGCAACTCGGGCACGAAGTTGGTGAGCCGACGTGCCCAAGAATTGCTGTAGAATAGTGTGGAACTCTATTGTCTCTTGGGGTTACTAGAAGTTGCCTTTTTGGTGGAGGAAATGAACTGTCAACTTTTGTGGTGGCTTTTGGGAATTTTTGTAGTAAGCAAATGAGAACCAATCCCTCACATAAAAATTCCCTCACCTCCCCAAGAAGTGGCCGGCCTCATCCAAGAATAAGTGAGAATGGGAGTGAGAGAAAAGTCAAGGGGGGAGGAAGCTATCATCCAAAGGAGAGAGAAAAATGATGATGGTGAAATATAATGATCACAACAAAACCCTCACTCCAAATCAACCCCATCATCAACAACCATGATTACTCCAAAAGTCAAGCAATCATGGACTAAAGAAGTCAAATGAAGGTACAATCATCATGAAGCAACAATATGCAAAGACCACCCTCCACAAATGCCAATTTGCACTTTTGCAAAAAAGCCCTCCTCCACCAATTTTCAGCCAATGAAAGATACAAAGAAAAATGGCCGAAACGGAAATCAAACTGGCAACTTCAGAAAACTGATCCCGTAATAAATTACAGGAAAACCCCGCGACTGTATATACATACCCACATTTGTATTCCGACCGAATACAAATGCAATGAGACAAAATCTACACTGTACAATACTAGGATTCGGCTTAAACCAAAGCCCGCTAGTATTATCCGTCCGATCATGATCCGTGCAATACCGCACGTATCTGATCGAACCCTGCCATATCTCCATACGGCCTCTACAGCGTTTCGCCCGAAACTTGAGAAACTGTCTATGGGGGACTCTAAAGACTCGTCAACACTTTGGCTGTGGATTTAACCACTAGCACGTCAGAGGTATTAGCCATACGTAACGGGATACCAGGTATTGACCAAAAGGGACGTCGATGAGCGAACTCATCATGACACCCTACTGAGCCTGTCAGTGATAATATCCGTACAGTCCGGTCCGTTCGTCTATGAGCATCGCATGGCGGGCCTAGGAGGTTGGTAAAAGTCAGACCACCAATAGCGGTACAAGTCGTGTCGGAGTGTAGCCCAGAACACCCTGAGATACTACTGGAATACCTACCAGTAAATCTCCTGCCTTGGCCAAGGACTTCGTGTAATGGCTCTCCTAGACACAGCGCGACCTCACCCCCAATACCGGGAGAGACGAACCCCTGCAGATCCGCTCACTGCCTCCATGTGGCTCAGGACTGTACCCAACTAAAACCTGTTTGCACGTCTCCTTTGAGCATGGTAGGGTAGTTATCAAAGTACAGTGGGAACTCACACGAGACAAATGACGATCTCAGGTCGATGAACTAACCTGTACATATGTCACCAGGTAACTGCTATCCGACGTCAGGTATAAGACCAACTAGCATGTTCCTGGCGAGTCCTGTCCGGTGTACTCATAACCCAATGAGCACCTGTATACATCTTAGGTGAACTAACTGACACCAGTGGCTTGTGAGACCGGCCACCGCCCCTCGTCGGGGTCTCGACTGTATACACTAGTCTACTCCGGAGTATCGATGCCCTGTCTCGAAACTCCCACGACTAGTGACCTTTTAAGGATGTGCTTATAGACCCCAGCTCCCACGTATATGATCGCCCTCATACTGCTGGCAGTCAAGCAAGAATCCTAGGGGCACTATCAACGTGTAATAGTGACCTGTAAGGTCACCTGAAGCAGTACACGATGATAAAGGTAAACCAGATAGCAAACTATCATCTTGAGTAAGACTGTCCTACCGGTATAGGTCCTCCCTCAATCATTGCAATCACATGCCTGTGATCCAATAATTGACTCTGAGGGCACTATCTCCAATAGGTAATACCATATCTTTGGTGACCGGGTCATCATATGTGCCAACAATGTAATCAATACCTATATGTATGCAGATATAATACAACAAAATAATCAAGGTATATATGCATGTGGATCTCGTCCACCCATATGATCAATGTATGTATGCATGTGGATCCCGTCCACGTGTCAACCAAAGACACAACAACATCATGCATGTAAATATCATAAAAGCGTATACATGAAAATATGAGGATATAATCAACGTGTGTCCCTCGCGACACTACAAATCATGGAACCTGAGTGTCCTGCATCGACACTCGAAATATCATGAAACCCGTGCCCAGCATCAGCACGTAAATCCTCATATCTTTCGGGCTCCGTCAGTCCGGATCGGCCCATATCATCTCTCGACTCCGGTCGGTATCCTCCGGATAGCCGCCAGGTCCAACCAATCACCGGTAGGTACTCGCCACCCTGCCAGGCTCATCGTCTACTCCACAAAAAACATTTCTTGCCCCGGGAAACCATACCGGGTCCACCATGAACCCGCAAATGGATCATCCGCCTCCTCGAATCGAGTTTCACATATCACACGTCTCAGAACCGAGAAAACGCATGGTGGACGCTGATTTGATCTCAAAAACTATCTATTAACCGCAATCAAGAACGGCGTCGCATGAAGCTAGCCGGTGAGTACGGGTCGGTCCACAGGGATTTTGTGAATCTCCTAGTCACGCTTACGAGTTAATTCCGATGGGTGTTCGGATTAATTATTAAATCTAAAAACCTAATTAACCTAGGGTAATTATCTAGATCTACTCTTGCTAGGGTTAGGTTTAGGGATGGTTTGGAAATGTAATTAAATCTCACCGCTTTCAATACCCGAATGAAGATCTATGAGGATTTATGGTAATTATCAATAAAGTGGATTAGATCCGTTCGGGAAGGTGTTCCTTCCTCTAGGTTCTTGTCCTTCCTTTAGAGATCCTTACCCTAACCTCCATGGAAAACACGCGCAACCGGTCCTTTACACTACGGTGTCATCGTTACCTCGAGGGGTAAGATGCCGTAGGGCGCGGTATGTGCGTATATGCATGGAGTCCTATTGTAAATATTTGGTGGGTAAGAAAGGGATGAGAGATCTCATCTCTCAAAATCCTTCCTCAAAGCTAAACCCTAAACAAGTTCCTAGGGCATGAAAATAAATCTACCTAGGGCAAGGAATTGAAATCTACACTAGGGCAAGAAATTAAATTACTTATAGATGGATCCCTCCAATCATCCATGCAGGTTTGTCAGATCTGAATTTCTGAATGGAAAAGAAGCACGGATGCTCTACAAAAGATTTCTAAATTTTATTCATTAAAGGGAGGCATAAAGTTTACAATCTTTAGAGTTATATTTATAGGAAATAGAAACCCTAGGTTACATCTTGAACCGCATGTCTAATTTTACAAAAATAGCCCTATGTTGACTAGTCAACGCCGCCACAAGTTTTAGTAAAAAAAATCAGCTCCTGATTGCGCAATACGGCCGCGGAACCGCGGCCGCAGCCAGGGTTTGGCCGCGGTTCCGCGGCCAACTTGAAGACTTGGGATCTGTAATTTCTGGTGCTGGCTTCTGGTGACTTTGTATTCCTGTTTCTATATGTTCTTTTCCATTTGGGCTTCTAGGTTGGTTCCATATTTCCAGTGAACAATCTGCCATGGATTTTTAACCGTTCGCTTTGTAATTTTGGACCTTGCGTTGCCTTGTACATTGTGAACTTTATCTTTGATGTAGGCTTGATCAAGAGTCTTCTATTTGTTGGTCAAAATCCACTTTTTCATCGTCTTTATATCATTTTCACTGTTTTCTGTCTAAGAACCTTTAACCTGTAACATGTAGCAGACATGCGTCAAAAGCACCTGTTTATTTATAAAAAGAATAAGAATGGGGAATATAATAATACAATATTATGGTATGAACAAATACCCCCAAACTTATCTTTTGCTCGTCCTCGAGCAAACTTATTTTTTTATTCACTATAAAAAACCTAACCGCACTTTCGCAGGGAAACGCGATTTCACTGAGCTCGTGCAACAAGCCGTTAAACCTCTAGGTGTCCCTAGTAGGAGGAGTGTTGTCTCCTGAGGGTTTTCAGCGGATTACACCCACAAAATCCTATCAATTCGGCCCATTGACTTTTGTTCTCCAATTAGGTTTTCTAACAAGGAATTCTATTATCGTCGACTTGTAAATTATCCACCCTTATTCTTCACACTTCCTCATCATCTAACTTAAGATTATATATGTTATGCAGACTTACTTAGCTTTCGGCATTTCTTAAGTTTTCCTTCCAGGGTTCCATCTCCACTTAGGAATTTTTATCAATTCTACTCAAGTTACAAGTTCTATTCTTCACTCCTTTCTCTCATCTAAATCCCAATCACATACCCCTACGTGTGTGTATAAATCACCCCTACACTTGGAAATTCAAATCAAGCAATCATACCCTTGTCTGTTGTCCAAAGTACTAATCAGTAGGTGAATTTTTAATTGAATTTTGCTTATACATCCTTCATGCGACCGTTAATACTTCTTGAGGTACCAACGACCGATTACAAGATGCGTTAGCACTTTGAAGCGTACTTCCTAGTTTTGCAACACCCAAGGCTTTAGCAGTGACTCCCAAACCAGTTGGTCTAAGGCACTAGGTGATGAAGCACCCTCGCTAAATATTTTTCTATTTTTGCAGCCTTAAGTAATCACAAAAACCAGTGTCCATTTTTTTTTTCTTTATTCACTTTATTTTTTTCATTTATTTTCATTGTACTAAGGACTTTTAGACAAGAGCATTTCAAGGTCTCTTCTACTATTCCAAGTTTCAAGGTGCGTGATTGTGCAAATTGTAGGGTATACGTTTTCAGAATCTAGACTTAAGTTAGGAACTATTTTTCAAACTCATACTCTAATAAAAATATCAATACTCTTCCCTTGTTTCAACTTAGCCCAAGAAGTGAACTCAAAATTCGCCTATTTCTAAATAAACTACAAAGGCATATACTTTCTACCGTTAAACTTTAAGAAAGGTTATTTTTAGGGTTTTTAATTTACTAAGTCTAAGATCTAGTTGTTCCTAGGCAGTTAACCCATTCATCAAACTCAAGTCAATTAGGCCAAAATTGAATACATTAATTTTTATAATTTTTCAAATTTTTCAAATTTTTATGGGTTTTCAAATAAGTATGCAAATGAAAAAATATGTACAAATGAATGCGAAGGAAGAAGACGTACCGAGTATACCCCCAAACTTGAACTTGACAGTGTCCTCACTGTAATGCTAAACCAAGAGGGTCAAATTGCCGTTACTCCCCTGTTTATTTATTTATAAATTTTTTTCCATTTTTTAATGTTTTGAATTTTTTTTTTATAAAAAGAAAACAAAAAATATATATATATATATATATATATATATGTATATATATACAAAGGTCCCCCCCAAACTTAAGCTTGGCCTTACACAAGCCAAAGGTTAGCACCAACCATTCAAAAATCTTATCGTGGTAATGATCTAGTTGGTGAAAGAATGGGGTGTAGAGGAAAGAAATGAGAAACATGCGAGACCGTGTGGAAAGAAGAATGGTAGAATATGGTCTCGGTGGGGGAGAAGAATGGCGGAAAGAAGAAAGAAAGATCGCACGATCTTGAGGGTGTAAATCGAGTGCATAAATTAGCGCAATACGTGATGACCGATATGTTATAAGCGATTGCGCTAACCTATCAACCCGTCGAGAAATGGGGTCAAATCCCTTAAGATTCGCAAGAAAACATGGGTACGCCGAACTTGGTATAGGAGATGAAAGCGTAACGGTCATTTGTTCGGTCGGAACAAGGGGAAAGACGAAAGGGAGTGAATTAGGGATAGTATCTTTCTCACCGTAGTAAACTGTTTCGAACTTGAAAGATTCCATTAATGGTTCGAAACTACTATAATCAACCGAGTCTGATGGCTCATCTGAAAATGTAAAGGACTCAAACTCGGGCGGTGAGTCATCAACATCATCCGAAAAAGTGAAACACTCGTAAGTGTTATCATCTGTGAGAACAGTATCGGATTCAAAGGAAAATCTTTCAAGCTCACAGTCTTCAAGCGGGGTCGGAACGATGGGAAGGAGGGAGGGTGATATAACAGTCAAAGGTTCAGGAGGATGAATTGGAAAATCAGACACATCAAACAAAAATGATTCAACCTCAATATTATCCTCAAGACTCTTCTCGATACTATCCTCAATATTCAACTCATCCATGCCATTATCATCAAAATCTAGACGCATATGAGATTCGGGAGAAACATTTAATAACTCAGGATGATGATTTGAACATAAAATTTTAAGCAAATCGACATGTTCATCATCCGAAATATTCCCGGCGTCTATATCCTCAATCAAGTGAAAATCAATTTCTTTAGACACCTCATCAAAAGCATGGATATCTATCGATTTAGGTTCTAGATGGGAGGTGTAAAGATCGAAAGGATTAGGTGTGGTTTCACTCGAAAGGGGTTCCTCACAATCTGGCAAATCAAACACTACAAAATCACACAACTCGTTTTTATTTTCAACTGGTGAATCATTTGGAACAATCGATGGAAAACCGGAGTTGTGGGCTTCAATTGGGTAAGGGTAGGTTTGATTTGAAAATCCTCTCTCATTCTCACTCTGTCCAACCGCCTCCTTATACATTAAAAAATTTTGAGCTAGCGGGAAACTAGCTACCGGTTTGGTAGGTTGCATAAGGGCGGCTAAAGACGCTTCCACATTCTTAGTCATTTTATTCGTTGCTGCAATGTACGCTTCCAACGACTCTTCCAAACTAGACTTAGGCGGTGAGGGGGTTTCGGTAAAAGATTCAAAATGGCGTGGATATGCAAAACTCCCAACAGGCTGTGTAGAAACGGTGTCTAGTGAAGGTGGGAAGGTTGGGTATGACTGGTAGGAAGTGGGTGGTTGGGCAGGGGTAGGATCAACATATGGATAAAAAGGTGAATAGTCGTGTTGATCCCTAGAACTAGACGAGTGGAGAGGGGTGAAAGATCGACTGCGAGATTGAGCAATATGCTCAGCAATGGACATCGGCCTAGGAGTGACAGAAGGACTTGAAGAAGTGGTATCAACATATGTAGGTGGTAAAGGTTGACTCGGTTGACACGAAGTAGGTTGAAAAGTCAAACTATTTCTCCTAGACGCCTCTATGTGATCTTTCAGAGATTTTTTAGGCATGGAGGGATCGTTTTTAAATTGACCAAACAAATTAACATATGACGCAAAATTAGGTTCGGGATACCAAAGTTCAGCTAATGATTTATTTTGTGGGGTACCCATGTTAGAAGAAGAAAGGTGACAAGAAGGAAGGTTGGATGGTGCAAGGATTTATTTGGGGCTAAAAAAAAATTTTGCAAGTTCTATAAAATATTTACCCTTTTTATTTTCATTTTTCATTGATTTTTTCTTTCTCTTTATTTGGAAAAAATTTGTTGCAAAAAGATTTTTAGAGAAAAGATATACAACAGCAAAATATTTTATAGAAAAGATATGCAACAGCAAAATATTACTTGCAATCTATTTAGTTCAAGCGGGGCCCAAAAAAAATCCTGACAAAATTGTTATATGGAAGGCAATATATTTTATAGCTCACAGAATCTTGCAGGAATTTCCAGAAAATATATTTCAAAAATTACAGAAGAGGAACAGAGAAACTTACAGAAAAATTTTCATAAGAAGATGCCACTAGATCGCCGCCCTTCCGCGGCAATAGAGCACTAACACCGCGGTTCCGCGGTCCTCTGGACAGAACGGATCCCCAATATTTTTTGTAAGCTCTGATTCGACTAGATGGCCGCGGTTCCGCGGCCTAAGGTTGGTTTTGGCCGCGGAATCGCGGCGAGATGGTGGATTTAGATCTGCAGAAAATTTTCAATGTTCTGTTATTTAATTTCCCTTCTGTTTTGATACCCCGTTTTCCGTTTTGCTTTCTGGAAATTTCCAGATCCGAATTTGTATATCCTGCAAAAATTCAAACAACAAAGTATCCCCTTCCAAAAATAACAGATTCATATATATTTTTATATTTTTTTGGATTTTTTAGATTTTTATGATTTTTTAAATTTTATGATTAACCCGAAATTGCGAAAAGGAAAGTTCTACGCTATCCCCGGCAACGGCGCCATTTGATTTGATTTCAAAAACTATCTATTAACCGCAATCAAGAACGGCGTCGCATGAAGCTAGCCGGTGAGTACGGGTCGGTCCACAGGGATTTTGTGAATCTCCTAGTCGCGCTTACGAGTTAATTCCGAAGGGTGTTCGGATTAATTATTAAATCTAAAAACCTAATTAACCTAGGGCAATTATCTAGATCTACTCTTGCTAGGGTTAGGTTTAGGGATGGTTTGGAAATGTAATTAAATCTCACCGCTTTCAATACCCGAATGAAGATCTATGAGGAGTTATGGTAATTATCAATAAAGTGGATTAGATCCGTTCGGGAAGGTGTTCCTTCCTCTAGGTTCTTGTCCTTCCTTTAGATATCCTTACCCTAACCTCCATGGAAAACACGCGTAACCGGTCTTTTACACTACGGTGTCATCGTTACCTCGAGGGGTAAGATGCCGTAGGGTGCGGTATGTGTGTGTATGCATGGAGTCCTATTGTAAATATTTGGTGGGTAAGAAAGGGATGAGAGATCTCATCTCTCAAAATCCTTCCTCAAAGCTAAACCCTAAACAAGTTCCTAGGGCATGAAAATAAATCTACCTAGGGCAAGGAATTAAAATCTACACTAGGGCAAGAAATTAAATTACTTAGAGATGGATCCCTCCAATCATCCATGCAGGTTTGTCAGATCTGAATTTCTGAATGGAAAAGAAGCACCGATGCTCTCCAAAAGATTTCTAAATTTTATTCATTAAAGGGAGGCATAAAGTTTACAATCTTTAGAGTTCTATTTATAGGAAATAGAAACCCTAGGTTACATCTTGAACCGCATGTCTAATTTTACAAAAATAGCCCTATGTTGACTAGTCAACGCCGCCACAAGTTTTAGTAAAAAAAATCAGCTCCTGATTGCGCAATACGACCGCGGAACCGCGGCCGCAGCCAGGGTTTGGCCGCGGTTCCGCGGCCAACTTGAAGACTTGGGATCTGTAATTTCTGGTGCTGGCTTCTGGTGACTTTGTATTCCTGTTTCTATATGTTCTTTTCCATTTGGGCTTCTAGGTTGGTTCCATATTTCCAGTGAACAATCTGCCATGGATTTTTAACTGTTCGCTTTGTAATTTTGGACCTTGCGTTGCCTTGTACATTGTGAACTTTATCTTTGATGTAGGCTTGATTAAGAGTCTTCTATTTGTTGGTCAAAATCCACTTTTTCATCGTCTTTATATCATTTTCACTGTTTTCTGTCTAAGAACCTTTAACCTGTAACATGTAGCAGACATGCGTCAAAAGCACCTGTTTATTTATAAAAAGAATAAGAATGGAGAATATAATAATACAATATTATGGTATGAACAGACGCATTGAAATATCATATTAAGAGAAACCGGGTTTTTAAAACAATACATACATTCTTTTGAAATAACCACGGTTCTCAAATCCAGAAATCTCATGAAAACAGCATATCTCAATGCGTATAATTGTAAAGCATGATGTATGCGACATATAAAAGAAATGTAAGCATATCAGTATATCATGCAACATGGAATCAGTAATATGCACATGTCGAGGGAAAGTCGCCTTTTTAAATGAATCCAGTTTTTAAAATATATCTTGCGGTTCCCAATTTCTCCCAAGTCAAATGCAACATCGTATAAGGTGCATATGTAATTACAGCATGTAAACTATGCAAGGAGCCATATCATGATGCAGCAATTCTACTGTGTAGTGACATGGAAATTATCGATGATGAAGTGTGTGAGCCGGAAAATCTGTGTAAGTGTAACATACGCATCATCGATAATGGTGCAGGTGTACTATCACAGGTATAAGCTATGCGATGAGAATGACATGAATGCGGCATAAGGTAAATTATCAGCTAAAAGCTATAAGGTATACGTATCTAACGTGGCCGAGTCTGTGAATCTATCAATCGGCATCCAGCCTCACAACATCATGTACGGTATAATCCATCGTACGACATCCTCTAGTCAAGGGTAAGGATCAATCATCATAAAACTCATCACGTATGGAAAATCATCGTACGGCGTCACCAAACCATGATGGATCCTATCATCCTATATGACAATGAGGGGTATGGACCTAATGTCTCGTACGACATAGCATACATGATTCACAATATTTATATATCTCTATATACCTACATCCCAGATCGCATCCATAACAATCTCATATCGAGGGACCGGCAAAGGTATCAATCATTTCAATCGACTCGTATCCGTATACCAACATATCCATCAAATCATCATATCACATCGTATATTCTTTTCATCGCAATTATGTCTCACATCAAGTCCATTTTATATATATACATTCTACCCTACACATCAATTTTCATGTTACTCAAAAACCCATACTATTCTAGTATAACTACAATTCTATAAGTCGTGATTCACGTTCATTTTTCATGTCCTTATAGTTTTCATCTCATATCTTCATATGTATATATATTCAATCCTTCATCTTTAACTATCATTTAACCATAACCCTAGTTTCCTAATCTAGGTTTCCTTACACATATTCTATATATATAAATCGGTTTCCATCAAGTTTGCGGGGGTGCTATACGCCATCCACCCGACTTCCCCCGTAGATACAGATCTACTCACCTAATCTTCACTTGCCGATGTCGACGTCGCCACGTGCTTGCTTGTCGTCTCGAAGTCCTCGTGGGGGTACCTACACATCATAATGTATCGTGCCGCATTAAAATCCAATCCGCAATTGAAACGACACACGAAACTCATATAGGTCAAAACCTATGGTTTGCTCTCGCAAATCAACCAAATAACACTCGATGACGTATAAACGTCAAGTGATCAAAGTAAAACACAAATACCAAAACTTGAATTCATAAACACAAAAGAATTCAAAGCAGCAACCCACCAAAATGGTCCCAGATTTTCTTTAAGGTGAAAACAAGGTAAGCAAACAATACTGGGGTGATATATAGGGTGTATATGAGCTACTGAAGGAACCGGGGCACCAAACTCTACAGAGTGGCCAGCCACCCACAGGCAAAATCCGGCCTGCTCGGTTTTTGAGGGGAGTTGGGGTCTCGTACTTCTACAGTGGGTGCTTAGTAGTCCAATTAGGTCTTTAGAGTTGTTTATTTTTCCAGTAAAATTCCCAGGTTATACCAGATTTCCCTGCACCCTCAATTACCTCACAAACCGATATGGAAAGTTTGTTTTAGGGTCACCACTAAGGCTTATTAGCACTAACACAACTCAAAATCCCACATAACCACTTCTAGGAAATTTCAATGTTCACTAAACCGCACCAAATCACTTCTAAACATACATATGTGTTAAAGTGAAAGAAAAACTATACTAAGTGTGAAGGAGTTACCTCATTAGGAACACCATAAAATCCCCTAGAGCTCAAAATCAAATTTTTCTTTGCCCAAAATGCTTGTGAGGAGCTTGTGCATGTTTTTTGTGAAATGGGGAATGGAGTTTTGAGTTGATTTTGGGGGTGTTTGAGAGGTTGAAGAGGGGGAGGGTGTGAGGGCAGCAGCTATTAAGAAAAGAAGGGAGGAGAAAGATGAAAAGAAATGGAGAGGGAAGAGAATGGCCATGGTCAATTGACCCCCTCACCTTTCTCTCTCATGCCCATGCTTAATTCTTTAATATTTCCTTTTTCTTTTCTTTTGTTTTCTTTAGTTTTCTTTTCTCTTCTCTTTTCTCTTAAAATTAAAACCATGCAAGATAAAGAGAAAGAACCATGAAAGAAATGTAACAAGTGTGAAAAATGACACGGTGCATGTCATGTGCACAAATCTGGTTTAATGCGTGATTAGCGATATTTAATCACAATTAGCATTAAAATAGTGTATAATTAATCATAAAATTTCATAATTTGCTTAATTCATTTAAAACATCATCATTTCAGTAATTTGTACAATTTTCCAAATTTTCCCCAATTTATCGGTATTTAATTATACCGCCATATTAATTTATTCATAAAAATTATTATTAAATTGTAAAAAAAATTCCCAAAAATAATATTTTATTTTTCTGAAATGTTACATAGTGTATCGGGTTTTTATATAAAATTTTCAAAGGAGGTGCTGTCAGATTTTCAAAACGTCATAGATGCTTTTCAAATATACTTAGTTAAATTTAAATGTTATTTAAACTGCTTCCATCTGATGACCATTTTAAACTCACCTCCAATATTTTCAAAAAGGTTTAGATTCCGGGTTTCGGCTTACTTGAACCGCGTCGACGTCTTTAGATATCACGTGATTTAAGTGCCGGTCACGTGCCACATTTGGGTCGTGACAAAGTTGGTATCAGAGCGTTTGGTTTAACCTTTGTTCGAGTCTAGGTTTGACTATATGGAGTCTGGGCATACATTTTGTTACCTAGACTTTACCTTATAGGATTTAGACATGACTTTGGAGGTCTTATACCCGAACTTTCGTCTTATAGGATGACCTTTGTTGATGGAGTAGCTACTAAGTAGAGTGACGTGCCGTACATATGTTCCGCGGCATATTTACGATTCGATATTCCGCCTAAGTTACCTTAGGGTTTATATCTTGAGATCTTCCTTCTATTCTTCCGTTGATCTGCCTTCTGTTAGACTACGGTAGCGCCCCGGCCGTCTTTCCGAGGCCAAAATACGGAAACAAAAACTTTTCTTTAACTAGAAACCGGCGCTACCACGGACTACAAACCCGGATCGGACCATTAACCTACTACTAGCAAACTAGAGAAAGGGTAGAGAGCTATACCGAGCGATCCGTATCCTTCGGTCTTCGGCCACCATCCCGATCTCCCCGCGGCATCTCCGATCTCCGGTCTCCTCGTCGAAAAGGGCATCACATCACCGAGTCTTTTTACGGGCTCCCACCTCTGGAACGAGGCAACTCGGACATGAAGTTGGCAAGCCGACGTGTCCAAGATTACTGTAGACTGAGTGTAGAACGCTTTGTCTCAAGGGGTTAATGAAGTTGACATTTTGATGTGGAGGAAAAATGAGCAAGAGGAATGAGCTTGAGGATTTTTCTTTTCAATGAAAATGAACCAAAAATCCTCACACCAAAAAGTGAATCTCATCACCACCCAATAGTGGCCGGCCATGATCTAAAATGAGAGGAGGAAGTGAGTAATAATGCAAGAAAGAGAAAAGGGGGATCATGAGGAATAATGATCACAACAATGTCAAATCAAAAACCCATCTCATCTCTAAAAGCAATTAATGATGCAAATGGAGTCAACCTCAATCTAGAACCATCATGAAGCAACCACTTACAAAAAACACCCTCTACTTTGCTAATTTGCACATTTGCAAATAACCCCCTCCACACCAATTTTCAGCCAAAGAAAGATAGAAAGGAAAATGGACGAAATGAAATTCAAACAGGCAACTTCAAAAAAACGATCCCGTAATAAATTACAGGAAAACCCCACGACTGTATATACATACCCGCATTTATATTCCGACCGAATACAAATGCAATGAGACAAAATCTACACTGTATAATACTAGGATCCGGTTTAAACCAAAGCCCTCAAGTATTATCCGTCCGAACCATAACGCGTGCACAAGTGCACGCGTACGTTCGAACCCTGCCATAAATCCATACGGCCTCTACAGCGTTTCGCCCGAAACTTGAGAAACTGTCAGTGGGGGACTCTAAAGACTCGTCAATACTTTGGCTGTGGATTTAACCACTTGCACGTCAGAGGTAATAGCCATACGTAACGAGCTACCAGGTATTGACCAAAGTACAGTGGGAACTCACACGAGACAAATGACGATCTCAGGTCGATGAACTAACATGTACACATGTCACCAGGGAACTGCTATCTGACGTCTGGTATAATACCAACTAGCATGTTCCCAGCAAGTCCAGTCCGGTGTACTCATAACCCAATGAGCATATACATCTTAGGTGAACCAACTGACACCAGTGGCTTGTGAGACCGGCCACCGCCCCTCGTCGGGGTCTCGACTGTATACACTAGTCTACTCTGGAGTATCGATGCCCAGTCTCGAAAACTCCCACGACTAGGGACCTTTTAAGGATGTGCTTATAGACCCCAGCTCCCACGTATATGATCGCCATCATACTGCTGGCCGTCAAGCAAGAATCCTAAGGGCTCTATCAACGCGCAATAGTGACCTGTAAGGTCACCTG
Source organism: Agapanthus africanus (assembly GCA_030015575.1). NCBI lineage: Eukaryota > Viridiplantae > Streptophyta > Magnoliopsida > Asparagales > Amaryllidaceae > Agapanthus > Agapanthus africanus. The sequence goes on from CM057337.1 coordinate 524,047,692, forward strand.
AAGCAGTACACGATGATAAAGGTAAACCAGATAGCATAATATCATCTTGAGTAAGACTGTCCTACCGGCATAGTTCCTCCCTCAATCATCGCAATCACGTGCCTGTGATCCAATAATTGACTCTGAGGGCACTATATCCAACAATCTCCCACTTGCACTCAAGGCTAATTATTGCGATGTCGCATTCTCACAGCCCGTGTGATACCGAACACCCAACTCCTCTACTAAACAGTCTCACAAAACCCGTTTGCGAAACTATTGTGTTCGAGGAATAGCCTCAGTGAGTGGATCCGCCCTGATGTTTCTTTCTATGTCTCTCTTTATCTCAAGTTCGCGGAGAAAGCCATCTCCCGAAATGAGCAATACCTGTCTTAGAATATGTTTGGATGTCTAATGGGACCTAGTTCATAAATGAACTCCAAATCCAAACTTCTTAGACTGTATCGTCAACTGAACTTAATCAGTATCCAGCGTAATGCCTTCCTAAGTGTCCGCTTGGATCACCTGTCCAAAACACTGCCCCTCGTCAGAGGGAAAATTATAACTCTGACAGTCACTCTGTCATCCAGGTCACCTTAGAAGCCTGGAATGATAACTGTCTCCCGAAGGAGGATGTCGTTATTATTTCCCCAGAACATCAACTTATGTTCTAAAACTGCTTCCGAATGCTTCTCCAGGATTGGATCAATATCAACTTATTGCATCTAGTGCAAAAACATCTGGTGTGGTACTTGACATCTCATGATTGACTCAATTGCCTAAGCAAGTGATCTGCCAATCATGCACATCCCTCTCCCCTTTAGTCTGTAAGACACCTTTAGAGAGGGTGACTCCATCACCTGTAGGTACACCACCATGCCAGGAGTCGACCATCCTAAAACACCTTTAGAATGCTGTCTAAGTACCCAGATTGGGAAACTATCCAAATCAAGATCTAAAACCATAGATCTAGTAACCAGAATGTCTGATATTATTTCTATATCCTATGTGGAGAAACCACTGTGTGACAACAAAAGTATAACCGATCGTAGTATAGGAATTTCACTTCCTACTCTGTGTATGTCATCTAAATATCAGGACATTACACCCTACTACCTTCTTAACAGATCCATCCCCTATTCTGATGAAGTCAAACCTATGACTGTCACATCAGAAATAAATGATCTATCTCCGCTATATCTGCTTTAGTCTATAAATAGACACAAGCAACTTGTCCACTATGCTTCCGCTGCTCCCACTGACTACGACAACCCTCTGGCAGAATAATATACACGTACACTTCTAAAGCTAGTTTAGAACGACGTTATACCCATCCTCCTGCCGGGTCTCACAGTCTGGAACAACAGCAATAACAAGTCTGGGTAAACAAGAACCTCCCTGTCACCGTCTTTGAGCATACCGAAGTACCTCTCGAGTGCCTGAGGTTACCCACCATGTCTGCGGAGTGGCTAATGGAATGTCAAACCAGATTGAATCTTTAGGTTCTTATAAAATTTTCAGTAATCGTTTGCGGTTCTGGAATCACTTCCAGTTCTACCATACTCGCATTACTGTTTTCTGGAAAAATCCAATTTTGTTAAAACTGTGGCGAGTCTAGAACAATATCACTATTGATCTTCCAGATGGTAGAAAGTCAACCCTCGTCATAGCCCGGGTCAACCCACAAACAGCCATTACAGAAAACGTGCCTTGAGTTATCCAGAGTCTGCTTTTAAGCATAAGCCGGACAACTCCCCGTACCTTAACATAGTTAAGATATGAACTATTCTATATCCAATATAGAAATAGAGGCACTGATTTAATTTGAACCAGATTCAAATCATGTAGCTGTCTCTAATGCATGTCAACTAAATGGAAGGAGGCCGATCAGCGTTACTCAACTTAGGAATGCATCCAGATATGAGTAACCTGAAAGAGAAACAAGTTTCTCAAAACCATTACTATCAACTGAATACCATACACAAGTATCTACATCTTCGTTCACCTTGAAGAATACCGATACTTGCAATACCTGGTTCTCTACTTTATTCATATACCTATAACTTCTCAAAATTCGGACCTTGCGTTTCTACGAAACATTTATCTAAAAACTAGAGAAGTCATAAGTAAACTGAATATAGTACGAGGACCAACCCTTCTGTCCTAATGGACACCGGACAATATACAATACTCTGTATAAGTCCCTTGGGACTAATAACTCATTCCCTGTGTGTCGTAGGATGAAAACTGTACTTATGGTTAAGAAGAATTACACCGCTGTTTAATACTCCTTACCTAACCATCCACTGATATAGGTAAATGTCATGGACATAATTTCAAAAGGTATATCTCACTCTCTAAAAATAGACGTACAGATATATCAATTTGAAATTGGTGCATAACAGCGGATATTCAAAACTATATATTTGCCGTCCGGCAAACAACCCAGGTGACTTCCTCAAATATCACCAATTACAACGAATCCCGATATAATGAGGATGATCACCCAATTCCCAATGACTTACTCCCACTCATCATCTGTAAAACCATACAGATGTGAGAATCAAACCTGGTAAATACATACCCTGGAGTAAGGACTAATTGGGAAATCAGTTTTCTTTCAACAATACAGTGAAACTGAAACATGAAATGTTTCGTAGGGGTATCCGGGTATTCCTAGTAATGCCTCTTCCATTATCCAGATTCACAACTGTAACCGTATATTTCCTTGCCATCTCTCCAAATCCCTTTATTTGTCTTTAGTCATTACCTTCTGTACACCCTCCCATCCCTACCATTCGGCACCAGCCTATGGTGTTGGAGATAGTGCCCTCAGAGTCAATTATTGGATAACAGGCACGTGATTGCAATGATTGAGGGAGGACCTGTCCCAGTAGGACAGTCTTACTCGTGATGATAGTATGCTATCTGGTTTACCTTTATCACCGTGTACTGCTTTAGGTGACCTGACAGGTCACTATTACACGTTGATAGAGCCCCTAGGATTCTTGCTTGACCACCAACAGTATGAGGGCGATCATATAAGTGGGAGCTGGAGGTCTATAAGCACATCCTTAAAAGGTCCCTAGTTGTGGGAGATTCGAGACAGGGCATCGTTTCTCCAGAGTAGACTAGTGTATACAGTCGAGACCCCGACGAGGGGCAGTGGCCGGTCTCACAAGCCATTGGTGTCAGTTAGATCACCTAAGATGTATACAGGTGCTCATTGGGTTATGAGTACACCGGACATGACTCGCCGGGAACATGCTAGTTGGTCTTATACCTGACGTCAGATAGCAGTTCCCTGGTGACATGTGTACAGGTTAGTTCATCGACCTGAGGATCGTCATTTGTCTCGTGTGAGTTCCCACTGTACTTTGATTACTACCCTACCACGCTCAAAGGAGACGTGCAAACAGGTTTTAGTTGGGTACAGTCCCGAGCCACATGGAGGTAGTGAGCGTATCTTCAGGGGTTCGTCTCTCCCGGTATTGGGGGTGAGGTCGTGCTGTGTCTAGGAGAGCCATTACACGAAGCCCTCGGCCGAGGCAGGAGATTTACTGGTAGGTATTCCAGTAGTATCTCAGGGTGTTCTGGGCTACGCTCCGACACGACTTGTACCGCTTTTGGGGGTCTGACTTTTACCAACCCCCTAAGCCCGCCATGCGATGCTCATAGACGAACGGACCGGACTGTACGGATATTGTCACTGACAGGCTCAGTAGGGTGTCAGGCTGTGTTCGCTCACAGACGTCCCTTTTGGTCAATACCTGGTAGCCCGTTACGTATTGGCTTATACCTCTGACGTGCTAGTGGTTAAATCCACAACCAAGGTGTTGACGAGTCTTTAGAGTCCCCCACATTCAGTTACTCAAGCTTTCGGGCGAAAAGCTGTAGAGACTGTATGGAGATATGGCAGGGTTTGATCAGATACGTGCGGTATTGCACGGATCAGGATCGGACGGATAATACTAGCCAGCTTTGGTTTAAGCCGGATCCTAGTATAGTACAGTGTAGATTTTGTCTCATTGCATTTGTATTTCGGTCGGAATACAAATGCGGGTGTGTATGCACAGTATCGGGGTTTTCCTGTAATTTATTACGGGACCAGTTTTCTGGAGTTGCCAGTTTGCTTTCCGCTTCGGCCATATTTCTTTGTATCGTTCATTGGCCGAAGATTGGTGGAGGAGGGCTTATTTGCATTTGTGCAAATAAGCTTTTGTGGAGGGGGTCTTTGCATATTATTGTATCATGATACTTGCACCATCATTTGACCTCTTTTGACCATGATGGCTTAACTTATGTTTTCATGATGGTAGTGGTGGAGTGTTGGCCTTTGATTGTCATCATGCTTGTTGATGATGAAGTGTGATGATTGTTGTTTGAGTGTTGGACTTTCCTAGTGATCATTTTCTTTGCATGATTACCTTTTCTCTCTCTCCCTTGGATGATTGGGTGGCCTCTCTCATTCTTTTGATACACACTCTATTCTCTCCTCTCCCACCATGCCATGGCCGGCCAAGAAAGGCTAGGGGCTGTCCATTTTTATTGGTGTGGGGTTTTTGTTCATTTGATGTTCCAAAAATCCCCAAGTTCCTCTACATAGTTCATGTATCATCCCTCCACCAAAATGGCACCTCCATGAACCCCAAAATGAGACACAAGTTCTACACCACATTCTACAGCAAACCTTGGGCACGTCGACTAGCCAGCTTCGTGCCCGAGTTGCCTCGGTATTGAGGTGGGAGCCCGTAAAAGATGTAGGCGATGTGGTGCACTTCCGGCGACGAGGTGGAGACAGGACATTCCGCGGGAGATCGGGACGACGACGAGAAGACCGGAGGACTCGGATCAGTCGGTATATCTCTCTTCCCCATCTTGTAGTTAGCTAGGACTAGTTAATGGTTCGATCCGGGTGTTTAGTGCGCGGTGGTGCCGGTTTGCTAGTTTGCAAAATTAAAGTTTTTTGCTTCCGCATTTGGCCTCGGGATGGAGGCCGGGGCGCCGCCGTGCACTTACAGTGGTATCAGAGCCTCGCCATTAACATAGTCTAGCTTTATTTAATGTGTTTACATTTCCGATCGACCAAAATTCCAAAATCCCGCGTTTTCACATACATCAGTTTTCTGTTGAATTTTTTCTTGCTCGAAAATTTTTTCAGGTTGTAGAAAAGTGATGTACTGGAAATTCTAAGAACACTGTAGAAATTCGATACAGTGACTCCACAGTGGGAGCGCGGAACCGCGGCCAAACACCGCTTTGGGCCGCGGTTCCGCCGCACTATGTTGAGATCACTGCATTAAATTTCTGCAGTTGCTCTCTGGGTTGTTTTTAGGGTTTTTGGAATATTATATTTGGGCCCAGAATTTCTTGATGTGCTACAGTAGTACTTGGGGCCCACTTGTTAAAATTTGATCGATCGGATATTTAAAACACATTATTTCACAGTATTTACATTATATCTGCGACCGTGAATATCACTTGATCGGTAAATCCTGTCTAACTGCTATAGCCAGGTTAGACGGATTTGCGAACGTGACTTTCACGTTGATATTCTGTGTTTTGCTGTGATGTTGCGGATCGGTCGTGGGGGAAAGCCTGGTTGCAATGCAAGTACAGTTTTTGTTGTATCATGTACATTTGATATTGCGGGGCGAGCGTCCGACATGTGGACTGACGTCACTGCCTGTTTGTATTATTATTTTGGGGCACGACCAGGTTGCGGTCGATGTACCCGTTGTATGTATATTTTACTTTCTGTACTAGGATTGCCCCGCGGAGGGGTGCACGGATAGCCGGGTTCTAGAGGGCAACAAGCCCGCATCTCATGGCATTGAGACGGAGGGGGCTTCACTCTAGAATTGGCGGGCTATTCGCCGCACTCGTAGGGGGTACAGGTTGACCCAGGAGGGGTGCCCAAGTTACCGGATTCCGTGAAGTGCTGGGTGGTCCATTCACGTTGCTGAAGAGGGCTGCCTCGCTTCAGGTTTTGGCGGGTAACTTGCCGCGCCCGTAGGGGTCTAGGATTTCATTGCACAGGCTATCCACACGACCAGGGGAACGTCGGGTTTCAGTGGCTCTGTGAAACCCGGGGATCCCAGATATCTGTATTGTTCTGTGATGCTGTACATTTCTGTGATGTTGCATTTTTTATCACGCCTTGAGCGAATATAATATATTGGTATATATATTAGTAGATGTTGTATATGTTTTGCATCCGCACTAGTCCAGTCCCCGCTCTGTCGTTAGTTAGCTAACCTAACGGGTAATGACGGGACCCAGTGGCGAATGCGGATGGCATATACGTACGTCAGTATATTTTCGTTCTTTGTGGTGTGATCAATTTATGGGACTGCGTTGATTCGGATCAATGCAAGTTAAAAACAAACCTAATCTGATGTTGTTGGAACTTTTTCAAAAAGCTGTTATTGCAAGGAAATTCACTTTTGTTTTGCATTGTGGTATTCAGTTGGAATATCCTGCTCCTCAGTCGACGAGGCAAGGGCCGAGATCCCTTCACCGGGAGTGACCCCTTGGACAAAAGTTTGCGTCAGGGCAATAACTTCACTATAGCCGATTACTTTTGCTTTGCACCGTGGTATTCAGTTGGAATATCCTGCACCTCATTCTATGGGGAAAGAGCCGAGATCCCTTCACCGGGAGAGACCTCTTTAGCAATGGTTTTCGTCACTATATTTTTAAAAGCTATCCGTTCCTTCAACGATATCAAGTTCATTACGTTAAAGGTTTTCGCCAGAAACCATTCGTAGCCCTCCGTCGTTTCATATGGATAGTCAATAGTATTCAAGCTGTGTTTGTTGGCCATAGTCAAGGCACAGTGTTTGGTAGCTATTGGGTGTTCATATGCTGCATAGATAGATGCGTTGGTTTGGGACAGTCGTATAGCCTTGTTGGCCCTAGTCAAGGGCTTGTACGGGTGGGTTCAAATCAACCTGGACAATGACGGGTAGAACTTGACATGTGACTTATGATTTGTTGGCCTTAGTCAAGGTCATAAGAGCATGGGGTAAAAATCACATCGGGAGTTTCAAAAGAACTGAAACTTGCCAGATATGCGCATACCTTCTGGAGTGTGATACCGTGAGCGGATTCCGTCACGTTATCATGCGGTGATAGTTGGATCCCGATTCCCACTGATGAGTTAGTTTACTCCTCGGGTGACCCCGACTAATTCTTCTTTCAGGTTTGGAGGAGATTTTGACGGTACAGTGGGAGGTTTCCAGATTAGATAAATTGGTAACCATTCTGATCTAGGTTAGAGTGCACGCTGAGTGTTTCTTTTCTCTCTCTCTTTGGCAGCGACCATTGACCCGACCCTAAGACTATGACTCAGAGACCAAAATTGACCGAACCTTCTTAAACACTGGCTTTTGGATTGTCAGAGTTGCAGACCTCATTGCCACTCCTACTTTTACCCTTTTCTCCAGGACACCCCGTATTACTACGAACGTCCATTTCCATTGGACAAAACCATCGTATGGTTATATACGAACTCGAAGGAATTCGAGGATGGTTTCAGGTTCTGGAGGAAACGGATAGGACTATTCAGTTGTCTTTTCCTTTTACCTTCTCTCAGGTTGTGAGCACCCCTTAGATTAGGGGATAGTACACCTATTACGCAAATTGGATGGTCTTCTTCCAAACCATAGGCAGGTGCCGACCGGTAGGGAATGAAGAAAACCAATTTTCCTAACGATGGTGTATAGAAGGTATTATGTAAAGACAAAGAAAGGGATTAGAAGGAGGGCAAAGTAAATTGCGACTCTTATTCACAACCAAACCAAGTATTTCATTACCACTCCCACTTCACCTTTGTATTTCTCCAGGACACTCCGTATCACTACGAAGATCCACAGATTATTGGATACTCCATCGTATGGTTATATACGAACTCGAAAGGAACTTGTTCCAGTTCGGGGATGGATTCTGGTTCAGGAGAAATAGGAATAAGGTTTATTCGGTTGTCTTTTATCTTTACCTTCTCTCGCATTGCGAGTGCTCCTAGGATTGGGACAGTACACCCATTATGCTTATTGGATAGTTTTCTTCCAAACCATAGGCTGGTGCCGAACGGTAGGGAAGGAAGAAAACCATTTGGCCTAAGAGGTGTGCAGAAGGTAATGATTAAAGACATATAAAGGGATTTGGAGAGGTGGCAAAGAATTATACGGTTGCAGTCGTGAATCTGGAAGAGGCATTACTAGGAATACCGGGATACCCCATCGAAACATTTCAATGTTTCAGTGCCACTGTGTACTGTTAAAAGAAAACTGATTTCCCAATTAGTCCTTACTCCAGGGTATGTATTTACCAGGTACGATTCTCACATCTGTATGGTTTTACAGATGATGAGTGGGAGTATGTTATTGGGAATTGGGTGATCATCCTCATTATATCGGGATTCGTTATAATCGGTGATATTTGAGGAAATCACCTGGACTGTTTGCCGGTCGGCAAATATTTGGTTTTGAATATCCGCTGTCGTGCACCAATTTCAAATTGATATATCTGTACGTCTATTTTCATAGAGTGAGATATACCTTTTTGAAATTATGTCTATGACATTTACCTATATCAGTTGATGGTTAGGTAAGGAGCATTAAACAGCGGTGTAATTCTTCTTAACCATAAGTACAGTTTTCAACCTACGACACACAGGGAGTGAGTTATTAGACTCAAGGGACTTATACAGAGTATTGTATGTTGTCCAGGGTCCATCAGGACAGAGGGGTTGGTCCTCATACTATATTCGGTTTACTTATGACTTCTCTGGTGTTTAGACAGGTGTTTCGTGGAAACACAAGGTCCGAATTTGGAGAAGTTATAGGTATTTGAATAGAGTAGAGAACCAGGTGTAGCAAGTATCGGGATTCTTCAAAGTGATCAAAGATGTAGATGCTTGTCAATGGTATTCAGTTGATAGTAGTGATTAAGAGAACTTGCTTCTCTTTCAGGTTACTCATAATTGGAAGCATTCCTAAGTTGAGTAACGCTGATCGTCCTCCTTCCATTTAGTCAACATGCACTGGAGATAGCTGCATGATTTGAATCTGGTTCATTTAAGATCAGTGCCTCTGGTTCTATATTGGATATAGAATAGTTCATATCTTAACGTTGTTAAGGTACGGGAAGTTGTCCGGGTTATACTTAAAACCAGACTCTGGATAACTCAGGGCACGTATCTGTAATGGTTGTTTGTGGGTTGACCCAGGCTATGACGAGGGTTGAATTTCTATCATCTGGGAGATCAATAGCGATATTGTTCTAGACTCGCCACAGTTTTAAATAAAATGGATTTTTTCAGAAAACAGTAGTGGGAGTATGGTAGAACTGGAAGTGATTCCAGAACCGCAAACGATTACTGAAGATTTGATAGGAACCTAAAGATTCAATCTGGTTTGACATTCCATTGGCCACTCCGTAGATAAGGTGGGTAACTTCAGGCACCCGAGAGGTACTCCGGTAGCCTCAAGGACGGTGACAGGGAAGTTCTTGTTTACCCACACTTGCCATTGCTGTTGTTCCAGACTGTGAGACCCGGCAGGAGGATGAGTATAGCGTCGTTCTAAACTTGCTTTAGAAGTGTACGTTTATATGACTCTGCCAGAGGGTTGTCGTAGTCAGTGGGAGCAGCGGAAGCATTGGTGGACAAGTGGCTTATGTCTATTTATAGACTAAAGCAGATGTAGCGGAGATAGATCATCAATTTCTGATGTGACAGTCATAGGTTTGACTTCATCAGAATAGGGGATGGATCTGTTAAGAAGATAGTAGGGTGTGATGTCCTGGTATTTGGATGACATACACAAAGTAGGAAGTGATATTCCTATACTACGATCGGTTATACTTTGGTCGTCACACAGTGGTTTCTCCACATAGGACTTGGACATTATATCAGACATACTGGTTACTAGATCTATGGTTTTAGATCTAGATTTGGGTGGTTTCCCAATTAAGGGTACTTAGACCATTCTAAGAGTATTTAAAATGGACGACTCCTGGCATGGTAGTGTACCTGCAGGTGATGGAGTCACCCTCTCTAAAGGTGTCTTACAGACTAAAGGGGAGAGGGATGTGCATGATTGGTAGATCACTTGCTTAGGCAATTGAGTCAATCATGAGATGTCAAGTACCACACCAGATGTTGCTCTTGCACTAGATGCAATAAGTTGACATTGATCCAATCCGGGAGAAACAGTCGGAAGCAGTTTTAGAACATAAGTGGATGTTCTAGGGATATGATAACGACAGCCTCATTCGGGAGACAGTTATCCTTCCAGGCTTCCAAGGTGACCTGGACGACAAGGAGGTCGTCAGAGTTATTGTTTTCCTTCTGACGAGGGGCAGTATTTTGGACAGGTGGTCCAAGGCAATACTGAGGGAGGCATGGCGCAGGATACTGATTAAGTTCAGTTGACGATACAGTCTAAGAAGTTTGGATTTGGAGTTCATTTATGAGCTATGTCCCATCAGACATCCAGACACATTCTAAGACAGGTATTGCTCTTTTCGGGAGATGGTTTTCTCCGCGAACTTGAGATATAGAGAGACATAGAAAGAAACATCAAAGAGGATCCACTCACTGAGGCTATTCCTCGAACGCAATAGTTTCCCAAACAGGCTTTGTGAGACTGACTAGTAGAGGAGTTGGGTGTTCGGTATCACACAGGCTGTGAGTATGTGACATCGCAATAATTAGCCCTGAGTGCAAGTGGGAGATTGTTGGAGATAGTGCCCTCAGAGTCAATTATTGGATCACAGGCACGTGATTGCAATGATTGAGGGAGGACCTGTCCCAGTAGGACAGTCTTTCTCGTGATGATAGTATGCTATCTGGTTTACCTTTATCACCGTGTACTGCTTTAGGTGACCTGACAGGTCACTATTACACGTTGATAGAGCCCCTAGGATTCTTGCTTGACCACCAGCAGTATGAGGGCGATCATATAAGTGGGAGCTGGAGGTCTATAAGCACATCCTTAAAAGGTCCCTAGTCGTGGGAGATTCGAGACAGGGCATCGTTTCTCCAGAGTAGACTAGTGTATACAGTCGAGACCCCGACGAGGGGCGGTGGCCGGTCTCACAAGCCATTGGTGTCAGTTAGATCACCTAAGATGTATACAGGTGCTCATTGGGTTATGAGTACACCGGACAGGACTCGCCGGGAACATGCTAGTTGGTCTTGTACCTGACGTCAGATAGCAGTTCCCTGGTGACATGTGTACAGGTTAGTTCATCGACCTGAGGATCGTCATTTGTCTCGTGTGAGTTCCCACTGTACTTTGATTACTACCCTACCACGCTCAAAGGAGACGTGCAAACAGGTTTTAGTTGGGTACAGTCCCGAGCCACATGGAGCTAGTGAGCGTATCTTCAGGGGTTCGTCTCTCCCGGTATTGGGGGTGAGGTCGCGCTGTGTCTAGGAGAGCCATTACACGAAGCTCTCGGCCGAGGCAGGAGATTTACTGGTAGGTATTCCAGTAGTATCTCAGGGTGTTCTGGGCTACGCTCCGACACGACTTGTACCGCTTTTGGGGGTCTGACTTTTACCAACCCCCTAGGCCCACCATGCGATGCTCATAGACGAACGGACCGGACTGTACGGATATTGTCACTGACAGGCTCAGTAGGGTGTCAGGCTGTGTTCGCTCACAGACGTCCCTTTTGGTCATTACCTGGTAGCCCGTTACGTATTGGCTTATACCTCTGACGTGCTAGTGGTTAAATCCACAACCAAGGTGTTGACGAGTCTTTAGAGTCCCCCACATTCAGTTACTCAAGCTTTCGGGCGAAAAGCTGTAGAGGCCGTATGGAGATATGGCAGGGTTCGATCAGATACGTGCGGTATTGCACGGATCAGGATCGGACGGATAATACTAGCCGGCTTTGGTTTAAGCCGGATCCTAGTATAGTACAGTGTAGATTTTGTCTCATTGCATTTGTATTTCGGTCGGAATACAAATGCGGGTGTGTATGCACAGTATCGGGGTTTTCCTGTAATTTATTACGGGACCAGTTTTCTGGAGTTGCCAGTTTGCTTTCCGCTTCGGCCATATTTCTTTGTATCGTTCATTGGCCGAAGATTGGTGGAGGAGGGCTTATTTGCATTTGTGCAAATAAGCTTTTGTGGAGGGGGTCTTTGCATATTATTGTATCATGATACTTGCACCATCATTTGACCTCTTTTGACCATGATGGCTTGACTTATGTTTTCATGATGGTAGTGGTGGAGTGTTGGCCTTTGATTGTCATCATGCTTGTTGATGATGAAGTGTGATGATTATTGTTTGAGTGTTGGACTTTCCTAGTGATCATTTTCTTTGCATGATTACCTTTTCTCTCTCTCCCTTGGATGATTGGGTGGCCTCTCTCATTCTTTTGATACACACTCCATTCTCTCCTCTCCCACCATGCCATGGCCGGCCAAAAAAGGCTAGGGGCTGTCCATTTTTATTGGTGTGGGGTTTTTGTTCATTTGATGTTCCAAAAATCCCCAAGTTCCTCTACATAGTTCATGTATCATCCCTCCACCAAAATGGCACCTCCATGAACCCCAAAATGGGACACAAGTTCTACACCACATTCTACAGCAAACCTTGGGCACGTCGACTAGCAAGCTTCGTGCCCGAGTTGCCTCGGTATTGAGGTGGGAGCCCGTAAAAGATGTAGGCGATTTGGTGCACTTCCGGCGACGAGGTGGAGACAGGACATTCCGCGGGAGATCGGGACGACGACGAGAAGACCGGAGGACTCGGATCAGTCGGTATATCTCTCTTCCCCATCTTGTAGTTAGCTAGGACTAGTTAATGGTTCGATCCGGGTGTTTAGTGCGCGGTGGTGCCGGTTTGCTAGTTTGCAAAATTAAAGTTTTTCGCTTCCGCATTTGGCCTCGGGATGGAGGCCGGGGCGCCGCCATGCACTTACATATGGTTTGGAAGAAGACTATCCAATAACCATAATGGGTGTACTGTCCTAATCCTAGGAGCACTCGCAATGCGAGAGAAGATGAAGATAAAAGACAACCGAATAAACCTTATTCCTATTTCTCCTGAACCAGAATCCATCCCCGAACTGGAACAAGTCCCTTCGAATTCGTATATAACCATACGATGGAGTATCCAAATAACTGTGGATCTTCATAGTGATACGGAGTGTCCTGGATAAACACAAAGGTGAAGTGGGAATGGTAATGAAATACTTGGTTTGGTCGTGAATAGCAGTCGCAATTTACTTTGCCCTCTTTCTAATCCCTTTATTTGTCTTAACTTAATACCTTCTGTACACCATCGTTAGGCTAGTTGGTTTTCTTCATTCCCTACCGTTCGGCACCAGCCTAAGCTTTGGAAGAAGATTATCCAATAAGCGTAACAGGTGTACTATCCCCTAATCCAAGGAGCACTCGCAACCTGAGAGAAGGTAAAAGGAAAAGACAACTGAATAGTCCTATTCGTTTTCTCCAGAACCGGAAACCATCCTCGAATCTGGAAAAAGTTCCTTCGAGTTCGTATATAACCATACGATGGTTTTATCCAATGGAAGTGGACGTTCGTAGTAATACGGGGTGTCCTGGAGAAAAGGGTAAGAGTAGGAGTGGCAATGAGGTATGCAACTCTGACAATCCAAAAGCCAGTGTTATAAGAAGGTTCGGTTAACTTGGTCACTGAGTCATAGTCAAGGGTCGGGTCATGTGTTGGATATAGTGCCCTTAGAGTCAATTATTGGATCACACGCCTGTGATTGCAATGATTGAGGGAGGACCTATACCGTTAGAACAGTCTTACTCAAGATGATAGTATGCTATCTGGTTTATCTTTATCATCGTGTACTGCTTTAGGTGGCCCTACAAGTCACTTTTGCACATTGATAGAGCCCTTAGTATTCTTGCTTGACGGCCAGCAGTATGATGGCGATTATATACGTGGGAGCTGGGGTCTATAAGCACATCCTTAAAAGGTCCCTAGTCGTGGGAGTTTTCGAGACAGAGCATCAATACTCCAGAGTAGACTAGTGTATACAGTCGAGACCCCGACGAGGGGCGGTGGCCGGTCTCACAAGCCACTGGTGTCAGTTGGTTCACCTAAGATGTATACAGGTGCTCATTGGGTTATGAGTACACCGGACAGGACTCACCGGGAACATGCTAGTTGGTCTTATACCTGACGTGAGATAGCAGTTCCCTGGTGACATGTGTACAGGTTAGTTCATCGACCTGAGATCGTCATTTGTCTCGTGTGAGTTCCCACTGTACTTTGATTACTACCCTACCATGGCTCAATGGAGTCGTGCAAACAGGTTTTAGTTGGGTACAGTCCCGAGCTACATGGAGGCACTGAGCGGATCTGCAGGGGTTCGTCTCTCCCAGTATTGAGGGTGAGGTCGCGTTGTGTCTAGGAGAGCCATTACACAAAGCCCTCGGCCGAGGCAGGAGATTTACTGGTAGGTATTCCAGTAGTATCTCAGGGTGTTCTGGGCTACACTCCGACACGACTTGTACCGCTTTTGGGGGTCTGACTTTTACCAACCCCCTAGGCCCGCCATGCGATGGTCATAGACGAACGGACCAGACTGTACGGATATTGTCACTGACATGCATAGTAGGGTGTCAGGGTGAGTTCGCTCACAGACGTCTCTTTTGGTCAATAGCTGGTAGCCCGTCACGTATGGCTAATACCTCTGACGTGCTAGTGGTTAAATCCACGGCCAAAGTATTGACGAGTCTTTAGAGTCCCCCACAGACAGTTACTCAAGTTTCGGGCGAAACGCTGTAGAGGCCGTATGGAGATATGGCAGGGTTCGATCGTATACGTGCGGTATTGCACGGATCATGATCGGACGGATAATACTAGCGGGCTTTGGTTTAAGCCGGATCCTAGTATTGTACAGTGTAGATTTTGTCTCATTGCATTTGTATTCGGTCGGAATACAAATCCGGGTATGTATATACAGTCGCGGGGTTTTCCTGTAATTTATTACGGGATCAGTTTTTTGAAGTTGCCAATTTGCATTCCGTTTCGGCCAGTTTTCTTTGTTCCTTTACGGCCGGATTTTTCTGATGGAGGGGTATTTGCAAGTGTGCAAATTAGATATGTGGAGGGGGTTTCTTATAAATGAGGGATTATGATAATCTAGCATCTTTTTGATTCCATTCTTTTCTTCACATGGTTTGCATTAAATGTGATGGATTATGAAAGGATTTTGGATTGGATATTGATGTAATTATTTTTCCTTGTTATCACCCATTTTCTTATGCTCACCCACACACTCACTTGTGCTCACCTCCCTTGCTTTTTCCCTCCTCTAATTTGTTATGGCCAGCCACATTCATATGAGAGGGGGAGAGGTTCATTTTTGGAGTGGAAAAATTATCATATCATATTATGCTTGCTACAAAATCCCAAGCTCATTTTCCATTGTTGTTTCTTCCATCAAAAGGCAACTTCACAACCCCATGAGACAAACATTACTACACTTAGCCTACAGCATCCTTGGGCACGTCGACTCGCCAACTTCGTGCTCGAGTTGCCTCGGTCTAGAGGTGGGAGCCCGTAAAAGAACCCGGCGATGTGGTGCCCGTTCCGACGAGGAGATGAAGACCGGAGATTCCGCGAGGAGATCGAAGTGGAGGCCGAAGACCGAAGGACACGGATCACTCGGTATAGTATTCTACCCTTTCTCTTGTTAGCTAGGTATAGGTTAATAGTTCGATCCGGGTTTTAGGATGCGGTAGTGCTTGTTTAAAGTTAAGAAAATTTTTCGTTTCCGCATTTTGGCCTCGGATAGACGGCCGGGGCGCTACCGTAGTCCTACATGGTATCAGAGCCACGCCATTAACCTAGTCTAGCTTGCTCTAACATGTTTACAAGTTCGATCGATCGGGTTTTCCAAAAACCGCATTTTCATGCATCAGTTTTCTGTCGATTTTTTCCAGTGCTCTAAAAATTATTTGGTACATTATAAAAATACGAGCAGGGTTTTTTAAGCATTCTGTGAAAATTTGGTCTCATGAAGTTACTGTTCCACCGCGGAACCACGGCCAAACCCATGCTTTGGCCGCGGTTCCGCCGCCACTTTACCTCTTCTGTGCACCAAATTTTTCCAGTGGGCTTCTGACATGGAAATAGGGTTTTTGGTATATACTGTTTGGGCCCAGATTTTCTTTGAGTGCTATAGTTGTGCTTAGGGCCCACTTCGGGAAATTTAGTCGATCGAAAATTTTAAACATGTTAATTCACAGTATTTACATTATATCTGCGACCGTGAATGTCATTTGATCAGTAAATCCTGTCTAACTGCTATAGCCCTTTTAGACGGATTTGCGAACGAGACATTCACGTTGATGTTCTGTGTTTTTCTATGATGTTGCGGATTGGTGGGGGGGGATAGCCTGGATGCAATGGTAGTACAGTTTGGTTTTATTATATGTACATTTGATATTGCAGGGCGAGCGTTCAACATGTGGACTGCCGTCACTGCCTGTTTGTATATTATTCTTCTGGGGCACGACCGGGCTGAGGTCGATGTACCCGTTGTATGTGTATTTTTACTTTCTGTACTAGGATTATCCCGCGGAGGGGTGCACGGATAGCCGGGTTCTAGAGGGCAACGGGCCCGCATCTCATGGCATTGAGACGGAGGGGGCTTCACTCTAGAATTGGCGGGCTATTCGCCACACTCGTAGGGGGTACAGGTTGACCCAAGGAGGGGTGCTCAAGTTACCGGATTCCGTGAAGTGCTGGGTGGTCCATTCACGTTGATGAAGGGGGCTGCCTCGCTTCAGGTTTTGGCGGGTAACTTGCCGCGCCCGTAGGGGTCTAGGATTTCATTGCACAGGCTATCCACACGACCAGGGGAATGTCGGGTTTCGGTAGCGGCTCTATGAAACCCGGGGATCCTAGATATCTGTATTGTTCTGTGATGCTTATTACATTTCTGTGATGTTGCATTTTATCACGCCTTGAGCGAATATTATATATTGATATATATACTAGTAGATGTTGTATATGTTTTGCATCCGCGCTAGTCCAGTCCCCGCTCTGTCGTTAGTTAAGTAACCTAACGGTGATGACGGGACCCAGTGGCGAATGCGGATGGCATATACGTACATCATTATTTTTGTTCTATATTGGTGTGATCAATTGATGGGACTGCGTTGACTCAGATCAATGCAAGCTAACCAAACCTATTCTGATGTTGTTGGAACATATTTTAAAAAGCTGTTATTGCAAGGATGTTTTCTTTTGTTTTGCATAGTGATATTCGGTTATGAATATCCAGCACCTCAGTCGACGAGGCAAGGGCCGAGATCCCTTCACCGGGAGTGACCCCTTGGACAGAAGTTTGCGTCAGGGCAATAACTTCACTATAGCCGATTACTTTTTGCTTTGCATCGTGGTATTCAGTTGGAATATCCTGCACCTCATTCTACGGGGAAAGAGCCGAGATCTCTTCACCGGGAGTGACCTCTTTAGCAAAGGATTTTCGTCACTATATTTTTACAAAAACTATGCAGTTCCTTCAACGATATCAAGTTCATTACGCTAAAAGTTTTTCGCCAAAAACCAGACGTAGCCCTTCGTCATTTCTTACAAGTATTACTTAGTATTCGTGATGCGTTTGTTGACTGTGTCAAGGCGTAGTGTACGGTAGCTAAGTAGTGTTCGTTTGTGGCATATTAATGGGATTGGTTAAGACAGTCGTGCGGCCTTGTTGACTGTGTCAAGGGCTCGTACGGGTGGGTTTAATGCAATCCAGGATAATGACGGGTTGAACTTGACTAGGACTCTTTGATCTGTTGACTGTGTCAAGGTTACTTGGGTCCTAGGGGTAAAAAATTACATCGGGAGTTTCTAAAGAAACTGAAACTTGCCAGACATACGCATACCTTCTGGAGTGTGATAACATGAGTGGATTCCGTCACGTTATCATGCGATGATAGTTGGATCCCGATTCCCACTGATGAGTTGGTTTACTCCTCGGGTGATCCCGACTAATTCTTCATTCAGGTTTGGA
The DNA here is from genome assembly GCA_030015575.1 of Agapanthus africanus. NCBI lineage: Eukaryota > Viridiplantae > Streptophyta > Magnoliopsida > Asparagales > Amaryllidaceae > Agapanthus > Agapanthus africanus. Next base: position 524,065,701 of record CM057337.1, read on the forward strand.
GGAGAATTTGAGGTTACAGTGGGAGGTTTCCTGATTAGATAAATTGGTAACCATTCTGATCTAGGTTAGAGTGCACGCTGAGTATTTCTTTTCTCTCTCTCTCTTTGGCTGCGACCATGACCCGACCCTAAGACTATGACTCAGTGACCAAATTTAACCGAACCTTCTTAAACACTGGCTTTTGGATTGTCAGAGTTGCATACCTCATTGCCACTCCTACTTTTACCCTTTTCTCCAGAACACCATGTATTACTACGAACGTCCACTTCCATTGGATAAAACCATCGTATGGTTATATACGAACTCGAAGGAATTTATTCGATGATGGTTTCCGGTTCTAGAGAAAATGAATAGGACTATTCAGTTGTCTTTTCCTTTTACCTTCTCTCAGGTTGTGAGTGCTCCTTGGATTAGGGGATAGTACACCCGTTACGCCTATTAGATAGTCTTCTTCCAAACCTTAGGCTAGTGCCGAACGGTAGGGAATGAAGAAAGCCGATTAGCCTAAGTGTGGTGTACAGAAGGTATTAAGTTAAGACAAATAAAGGGACTAGAAGGAGGGCAAAGTAAACTGCGACTGCTATTCATGACCAAACCAAGTATTTCATTATCACTCCCACTTCACCTTTGTATTTCTCCAGAACACTCCGTATCACTATGAAGATCCACAGTTATTTGGATACTCCATCGTATGGTTATATACGAACTCGAAAGGAACTTGTTCCAGTTCGGGGATGGATTCTGGTTCAGGAGAAATAAGAATAAGGTTTATTCAGTTGTCTTTTATCTTTACCTTCTCTCGCGTTGCGAGTGCTCCTAGGATTAGGACAGTACACCTATTACGCTTATTGGATAGTCTTCTTCCAAACCATAGGCTGGTGCCGAACGGTATAGAAGGAAGAAAACCATTTAGCCTAACGATGGTGCGCAGAAGGTAGCGACTAAAGACAAATAAAGGGATTTGGAGAGATGGCAAAGAAATATATGGTTATAGTCATGAATCTGGATATTGAAAGAGGATTACTAGGAATACCCGGATACCCCTTCGAAACATTTACATATTTCAGTTTCACTGTGTACTGTTAAAGGAAAACTGATTTCCCAATTATACACTTGCTCCAGGGTATGTATTTACCGGGTATGATTCTCACATCTTTATGGATTTTCAGATGACGAGTGGGAGTAAGTTATTGGGAATTGGGTGATCATCCTCATTATATCGGGATTCGTAGCAATTGGTGATATTTGAGGAAGTCACCCGGCTTGTTTTCCGGATGGCAAATGTTTGGTATTGAATATCCGTTGTTATGCACCAATTTCAAATTGATATATCTGTACGTCTATTTTTATAGAGTGAGATATACCTTTTTGAAATTATGTCCATGACATTTACCAATATCAGTGGATGGTTAGGTAAGGAGTATTGAACAGCGGTGTAATTCTTCTTAACCATAAGTACAGTTTTCAACCTACGACACACAAGGATTGAGTTATTAGACTCAGGGGACTTATACAGAGTATTGTATGTTGTCCAGTGTCCATGAGGACAGAGGGGTTGGTCCTCGTACTATATTCTGTTTACTTATGACTTCTCTAGTCCTTAGACAAGTGTTTCGTAGAAACACAAGGTCTAAGTTTTGAGAAGTTATAGGTATATGAATAAAGTAGAGAACCAGGTATTGCAAGTATCGGAATTCTTCAAGCTGATCGAAGATGTAGATACTTATGAATGGTATTCAGTTGATTGTAATGATTAAGAGAACTTGCTTCTCTTTCAGGTTACTCATAATTGGAAGCACTCCTAAGTTGAGTAATGCTGATCGGCCTCTCTCCATTTAGTTGACATGCACTAGAGACAGCTGCATGATTTGAATCTGGTTCCAATTAAATCAGTGCCTCTGTTTCTGTATTGGATATAGAACGGTTCATATCTTAACGATGTTAAGGTATGGGGAGTTGTCCGGCTTATGCTTAAAACCAGACTCTGGATAACTCAAGGCACGTTTCTGTAATGGCTGTTTGTGGGTTGACCCGGGCTATGACGAGGGTTGACTTTCTACCATCTGGAAGATCAATAGTGATATTGTTCTTGACTCGCCACAGTTTTGATAAAAATGGATTTTTTTTTCAGAAAACAGTAGTGGGAGTATGGTAGAACTGGAAGTGATTCCAGATCCGCAAACAATTACTGAAAATTTGATAAGAACCTAAAAATTCAATCTGGTTTGACATTCCAATGGCCACTCCGCAGATATGGTGGGTAACCTCAAGCACCCGAGAGGTATTTCGATAGCCTCAAGGACGGTGACAGGGAGGTTCTTGTTTACCCAGACTTGCCATTGCTGTTGTTCCAAACTGTGAGACCCGGCAGGAGGATGGGTATAGCGTCGTTCTGAACTGGCTTTAGAAGTGCACATGTATATGACTCTGCCAGAGGGTTGTCGTAGTCAGTGGGAGCAGCGGAAGTATAGTGGACAGGTGGCTTATGTCTATTTATAGGCTAAAGCAAATATAGCGGAGATAGATTATCTATTTCTGATGTGACAGTCATAGGTTTGACTTCATCAGAATAGGGGATGGATCTGTTAAGAAGGTAGTAGGGTGTGATGTCCTGGTATTAGGATGACATACACAGAGTAGGAAGTGAAATTCCTATACTACGATCGGTTGTACTTTGGTTGTCACACAGTGGTTTCTCCATATAGGATATGGATTTTATATCAGACATTCTGGTTACTGGATCTATGATTTTAGATCTAGATTTGGTTAGTTTCCCAATCTGGGTACTTAGACAGCATTCTACAGGTGTTTTGGAATGGACGACTTCTGGCACGGTGGAGTCACCCTCTTTAAAGGTGTCTTACAGACTAAAGAAGAGAAGGATATACATGATTGGCAGATCACTTGCTTAGACAATTGAGTTGATCATCAGATGTCAAGTACCACACCAGATGTTGTTTTTGCATTAGATGCAATATGTTGATATTAATCTAGTCCTGGAGAAACGATCAGAAGCAGTTTTAGAACATAAGTGGATGTTCTAGGGATTTGATAACGACAGCCTCCTTTTGGAGACGGTTATCATTCCAGGCTTCCAAGGTGACCTGGATGCAGAGTGACTGTCAGAGTTATAGTTTTCCCTCTGACGAGGGACAGTATTTTGGACAGGTGGTCTAAGCGGATACTGAGGGAGGTATTGCGCAGGACACTGATTGGTTTCAGTTGTCGATACAGTCTAAGAAGTTTGGATTTGGAGTTCATTTATGAGCTAGGTCCCATCAGATATCCAGACATATTCTAAGACAGGTATTGCTCATTTCGGGAGATGGTTTTCTCCGCGAACTTGAGATAAAGAGAGACATAGAAGGAAACATCTGAGCGGATCCACTCACTAAGGCTATTCCTCGAACGCATTAGTTTCGCAAGCGAGTTTTTTGAGACTGACTAGTAGAAGAGTTGGGTGTTCGATATCACACAGGCTGTGAGTATACGACATCGCAATAATTAGCCTTGAGTGCAAGTTGGAGATTGTTGGATATAGTGCCCTCAGAGTCAATTATTAGATCACACGGCTGTGATTGCAATGATTGAGGGAGGACCTATACCGTTAGAACAGTCTTACTCAAGATGATAGTATGCTATCTGGTTTATCTTTATCATCGTGTACTGCTTTAGGTGACCCTATAAGTCACTATTACACATTGATAGAGCCCTTAGAATTCTTGCTTGACGGCCAGCAGTATGATGGCGATCATATACATGGGAGCTAGGGTCTATAAGCACATCCTTAAAAGGTCCCTAGTCGTGGGAGTTTTCGAGACAGGGCATCGATACTCCAGAGTAGACTAGTGTATGCAGTCGAGACCCCGACGAGGGGCGGTGGACGGCCTCACAAGCCACTGGTGTCAGTTGGTTCACCAAAGATGTATACAGGTGCTCATTGGGTTATGAGTACACCGGACAAGACTCGCCGGGAACATGCTAGTTGGTCTTATACCTGACGTCAGATAGCAGTTCCCTGGTGACATGTGTACAGGTTAGTTCATCGACCTGAGATCGTCATTTTTCTCGTGTGAGTTCCCACTGTACTTTGATTACTACCCTACCACGGCTCAAAGGAGTCGTGCAAACAGGTTTTAGTTGGGTACAGTCCCGAGCCACATGGAGGCAAAGAGCGGATCTGTAGGGGTTCGTCTCTCCCAGTATTGGGGGTGAGGTCGCGCTGTGTCTAGGAGAGCCATTACACAAAGCCCTCAGCCGAGGCAGGAGATTTGCTTGTAGGTATTCCAGTAGTATCTCAGGGTGTTCTGGGCTACACTCCGACACGACTTGTACTGCTTTTGGGGGTCTGACTTTTACCAACCCCCTAGGCCAGCCATGCGATGCTCATAGACGAACGGACCGGACTGTACGGATATTGTCACTGACAGGCTCAGTAGGTTGTCAGGGTGAGTTCGCTCACAGACGTCCCTTTTGGTCAATAGCTGGTAGCCCGTCACGTATGGCTAATACCTCTGACGTGCTAGTGGTTAAATCCACGGCCAAAGTATTGACGAGTCTTTAGAGTCCCCCACAGACAGTTACTCAAGTTTCGGGCGAAACGCTGTAGAGGCCGTATGGAGATATGGCCGGGTTCGATCATATACGTACGGTATTGCACGGATCATGATCGGACGGATAATACTAGCGGGCTTTGGTTTAAGCTGGATCCTAGTATTGTACAGTGTAGATTTTGTCTCATTGTATTTGTATTCGGTCGGAATACAAATGCGGGTATGTATATACAGTCGCGGGGTTTTCCTGTAATTTATTACGGGATCAGTTTTTTTAAGTTGCCAGTTTGCATTCTGTTTCGTCCAGTTTTTCTTTGTTCCTTCACGGCCGGATTTTTCCGATGGAGGGGGTTATTTGCAAGTGTGCAAATTAGATATGTGGAGGGGGTTTCTTGTAAATGAGGGATTATGATAATCTAGCATCTTTTTGATTCCATTCTTTTCTTCACATGGTTTGCATTAAATGTGATGGATTATGAAAGGATTTTGGATTGGATATTGATGTGATTATTTTTCCTTGTTATCACCCATTTTCTTATGCTCACCCACACACTCTCTTATGCTCACCTCCCTTGCTTTTTCCCTCCTCCAATTTGTTATGGCCGGCCATATTCATATGAGAGGGGGAAAGGTTCATTTTTGGAGTGGAAAAATTATCATATCATATTATGCTTGCTACAAAATCCCAAGCTCATTTTCCATTGTTGTTTCCTCCATCAAAAGGCAACTTCATAACCCCATGAGACAAACATTACTCCACTTAGCCTACAGCATCCTTGGGCACGTCGACTCCCCAACTTCGTGCTCGAGTTGCCTCGGTCCAGAGGTGGGAGCCCGTAAAAGAACTCGGCGATGTGGTGCCCGTTCCGATGAGGAGATGAAGACCGAAGATTCCGCGAGGAGATCGGAATGGAGGCCGAAGACCGAAGGACACGGATCGCTCGGTATAGTATTCTACCCTTTCTCTTGTTAGCTAGGTATAGGTTAATGGTTCGATCCGGGTTTTTAGGATACGGTAGTGCCGGTTTAAAGTTAAGAAAATTTTTCGTTTCCGCATTTTGGCCTCAGATAGACGGTCGTGGCGCTACCGTAGTCCTACATCATGGTCGCTGCCAAAGAGAGAGAAAAAAGAAACACTCAGCATGCACTCTAACCTAGATCAGAATGGTTACCAATTTATCTAATCAGGAAACCTCCTACTGTAACTTCAAATTCTCCTCCAAACCAGAAAGTAGAATTAGTCGGGATCACCCGAGGAGTAAACCAACTCATCAGTGGGAATCGGGATCCAACTATCATCGCATGATAACGTGACGGAATCCACTCACGTTATCACACTCCAGAAGGTATGCGCATGTCTGGCAAGTTTTAGTTTCTTTAGAAACTCCCGATGTGAATTTTTTTTTACCCCTAGGACCCAAGTGACCTTGACACAGTCAACAAATCAAAGAGTCCTAGTCAAGTTCAACCCGTCATTATCCTGGATTGCATTAAACCCATCCGTACAAGCCCTTGACATAGTCAACAAGGCCGCACGACTGTCCTAACCAATCCCATTAATATGCCACAAACGAACACTACTTAGCTACCGTACACTACACCTTGACACAGTCAACAAACGCAGCATGAATACTAAGTAATACTTGTAAGAAATGACAGAGGGCTACGTCTAGTTTTTGGCGAAAAACTTTTAACGTAATGAACTTGATATCGTTGAAGGAACTACATAGCTTTTTATAAAAATATAGTGGCGAAAACCTTTGCTAAAGAGGTCACTCCCGGTGAAGGAATCTCGGCTCTTTCCCCGTAGATTGAGGTGCAGGATATTCCAACTGAATACCACGATGCAAAGCAACAAGTAATCGACTATAGTGAAGTTATTACCCTAACGCAAAACTTCTGTCCAAGGGGTTACTCCCAGTGAAGGGATCTCGGCCCTTGCCTCGTTGACTGAGGTGCTGGATATTCATAACCGAATACCACTGTGCAAAACAAAAGAGAACGTCCTTCCAATAACAGCTTTTTGAAAAATGTTCCAACAACATCAGAATAGGTTTGTTTAGCTTGCATTGATCCGAATCAACGCAGTCCCATCAATTGATCACACCAATAAAGAACGAAAATATGATGTACGTATATGCCATCCGCATTCGCCACTGGGTCCCGTCATCACCCGTTAAGTTACTTAACTAACGACAGAGCGGGGACTGGACAAGCGCGGATGCAAAACATATACAACATCTGCTAGTATATATACCAAAATATAATAATCGCTCAAGGCGTGATAAAATGCAACATCACAGAAATGTAATAAGCATCACAGAACAATACAGATATCTGGGATCCCCAGGTTTCATAGAGCCGCTACTGAAACCCGACGTTCCCCTGGTCGTGTGGATAGCCTGTGCAATGAAATCCTAGACCCCTACAGGCGCGGTAAGTTACCCGCCAAAACCTGAAGCGAGGCAGCCCCCTTCAACAACGTGAATGGACCACCCAGCACTTCACGGAATCCGGTAACTTGTGCACCCTACCTTGGGTCAACCTGTACCCCCTACGAGTGCGGCGAATAGCCCGCCAATTCTAGAGTGAAGCCTCCTCCGTCTCAACGCCATGAGATGCGGGCCCGTTGCCCTCTAGAACCCGGCTATCCGTACACCCCACCGTGGAGTAATCCTAGTACAGAAAGTAAAATATACAACAGGTACATCGACCTCATCCCGGTCGTGCCCTAAAAGAATAATATACAAATAGCCAGTGACGGCAGTCCACATGTCGGACGCTTGCCCCGCAATATCAAATGTACATATACAACCAAACTGTACTAACATTGCATTCAGGCTATCCACCACGACAAATCCGCAACATCACAGCACAACACAGAACATCAACGTGAATGTCACGTTCGCAAATCCGTCTAAAAGGGCTATAGCAATTAGACAGGATTTATCGATCAAATGACATTCACGGTCGCAGATATAATGTAAATACTGTGAACTGACATGTTTAAAATTTTCGATCGACTCAAATTTCCGAAGTGGGCCCCAAGCACAACTGTAGTACTCAAAATAAATCTGGGCCCAAACAGAATATACCAAAAACCCCAATTCCAACACAGAGAACACTGTACAAAATTTTGTGGATTGTTGACAAGGAATGGCGGCGGAACCGCGGCCAATGCATGGGTTTGGCCGCGGTTCCGCTGCGGAACAGTGACAACAAGAAACCAAATTTTCACAGATCTCTTAGAATCGCCAGCACATATTTCTGCAACACTCCAAAAAAAATTTTGACAACTAAAAAATTTCGATAGAAACTTTAGTCCAATCGAAGTTCTAAACACGCTAGAGAAAGCTAGTAAAGGTTAATGGCCTGGCTCAGATACCATGTTAGACTACGGTAGCGTCCCGGCCGTCTTTCCGAGGCCAAAATGCGGAAACAAAAACTTTTCTTTAACTAGAAACCGGCGCTACCGCGGACTACAAACCCGGATCGGACCATTAACCTACTACTAGCAAACTAGAGAAAGGGTAGAGAGCTATACCGAGCGATCCGTATCCTTCGGTCTTCGGCCACCATCCCGATCTCCCCGCGGCATCTCCGATCTCCGGTCTCCTCGTTGAAAAGGGCACCACATCACCGAGTCTTTTTACGGGCTCCCACCTCTAAACCGAGACAACTCGGACACGAAGTTGGAAAGCCGACGTGTCCAAGATTGTTGTAGACTGAGTGTAGAACGCTTTGTCTCAAGGGGTTAATGAAGTTGTCATTTTGATGTGGAGGAAAAATGAGCAAGAGGAATGAGCTTGAGGATTTTTCTTTTCAATGAAAATGAACCAAAAATCCTCACACCAAAAAATGAATCTCATCACCACCCAATAGTGGCCGGCCATGATCTAAAATGAGAGGAGGAAGTGAGTAATAATGCAAGAAAGAGAAAAGGGTGATCATGAGGAATAATGATCATAACAATGTCAAATCCAAAACTCATCTCATCTCAAAAAGCAAGTAATGATGCAAATGTAGTCAACCTCAATCTAGAACCATCATGGAGCAACCACTTACAAAAAACACCCTCCACTTTGCTAATTTGCACATTTGCAAATAACCCCCTCCACACCAATTTTCAGCCAAAGAAAGATACAAAGGAAAATGGCCGAAACGAAATGCAAACAGGCAACTTCAAAAAAACGATCCCGTAATAAATTACAGGAAAACCCCGCGACTGTATATACATACCCGCATTTGTATTCCGACCGAATACAAATGCAATGAGACAAAATCTACACTGTATAATACTAGGATCCGGCTTAAACCAAAGCCCTCTAGTATTATCCATCCGAACCATAACACGTGCACAAGTGCACGCGTACGTTCGAACCCTGCCATAAATCCATACGGCCTCTACAGCGTTTTGCCCGAAACTTGAGAAACTGTCTGTGGGGGACTCTAAAGACTCGTCAATACTTTGGCTGTGGATTTAACCACTAGCATGTCAGAGGTATTAGCCATACGTAACGGGCTACCAGGTATTGACCAAAAGGAACGTCGATGAGCGAACTCATCCTGACACCTTACTGAGCCTGTCAGTGATAATATCCGTACAGTCCGGTCCGTTCGTCTATGAGCATCGCATAGCGGGCCTAGGGGGTTGGTAAAATTCAGACCCGTAAAAGCTGTACAAGTCGTGTCGGAGTGTAGCCCAGAACACCCTGAGATACTACTGGAATATCTACCAGTAAATATCCTGCCTCGGCCGAGGGCTTTTTGTAATGGCTCTCCTAGACACAGCGCGATCTCACCCCCAATACCGGGAAAGACAAAACCCCTGCCGATCCGCTCACTGCCTTCATGTGGCTCGGGACTGTACCCAACTAAAACCTGTTTGCACGACTCCTTTGAGCCGTAGTAGGGTAGTAATCAAAGTACAGTGGGAACTCACACGAGACAAATGACGATCTCAGGTCGATGAACCAACCTGTACACATGTCACCAGGGAACTGCTATCTGACGTCTGGTATAATACCAACTAGCATGTTCCCGGCGAGTCCAGTCCGGTGTACTCATAACCCAATGAGCACCTATATACATCTTAGGTGAACCAACTGACACCAGTGGCTTGTGAGATCGGCCATCGCCCCTCGTCGGGGTCTCGACTGTATACACTAGTCTACTCTGGAGTATCGATGCCCAGTCTCAAAAACTCCCACGACTAGGGACCTTTTAAGGATGTGCTTATAGACCCCAGCTCCCACGTATATGATCGCCATCATACTGCTGGCCGTCAAGCAAGAATCCTAAGGGCTCTATCAACGCGCAATAGTGACCTATAAGGTCACCTAAAGCAGTACACGATAATAAAGGTAAACCAGATAGCATACTATCATTTTGAGTAAGACTGTCCTACCGGCATAGGTCCTCCCTCAATCATCGCAATCACGTGCCTGTGATCCAATAATTGACTCTGAGGGCACTATATCCAACACCTTCGTCATTACATATTGATTGTTTCTGTCATCATGTTTATGAGGGCCGAGAGGGTTGCAAATAGAGATACGGTCAGAGCAGACAGGTTGTAATGACCCCAAATTCTTTATACATTTGTATTATCCCTCTTCAATAATATACCGTATTTATTTGTACTTGGTATTTTCCTTTTTCTATTAAATTTATTATTATTTTATTCATCAATCTATTATGTATTTTTTTTCTAGGCACAAATTCTTTTTCTTATATTTAAGTTTTTAACTTCTCATTCTTATTTTTCATTTCATAAATATTTAACCCAAATCCATTATTCTTATTCTCTACAGCCCATCTAAAAAGCCTATTTTCTTTTTAAGCAACATCATATATTTAATTCTAATTAAATATGTGCATGAACAACCTTATAGCTCATTGGTTAAGCCCTTGCATTGTTATTCCATAAGTCGCATGTTCAAATCCTCATTCTTGCAATTATTTTTTATCATTTTTTATTCTTCTCATAACATACAAATGAGACCTTTCATTTCCAAAATGAATGGTGGCCTTTCATTTCTCTTTTAATTCTCATGTTAAATGCATATATTATTATTCACCATTACACCATCTTTATTTGTCCTCCTCTATCTTTTCCTTCCTCACATTTTTTATCTCTCACTTCTCCCTCTTCACCTAGAGTCCAAGAAGAAGAACATGAAGAAGTCTTCAAGAAGGTCTCGCTACTAACGCGAGGCTATCGGCGGATAGACAAGCCCGGTGACAATACCGGCTTGTGCATGTAAGTCCCTTCTCTCTTTCCCTCCCTCCATCTCTTTCTTTTTCTCTTTATATTTCTCTTGTTTTATATTGCCATGAAAAACTTCCATTGACATATCATAGTTCCTAAATAATTATTAAATGGATACATATATAAATAATGAACACACAAACATACACACATATATAGTTTGTAAAGGCTTTTTCATTACCCTCCTCAATTCACATGTTAAGATTTCATAATAACCAATTAGGATTGCATATTTGTTGTTTTATTTTAAATCACTTTATTTAAAGTTTGTAAAAAAAATGAAGTTACGAATAAATACCATGGTTTTCTCATTTCTCACATATGACATATCAATACCTTTAGTTTTAAATTAATTTTTAATTCTGAAAATTTCAGGAAATTTACATATGATAAAATATATTATTTTGTTCACACTATAAATATTTTAGATCGAATCACTTAACGGTTTATGAATTATATCGTTTTTATTCACTGTTCGTAAAATAGAAAACTGCAGTTATTGGTCAACTTATAGGACACATAACTTAGTATACCGATATCGAAATTGAGCAAACTCAGGTGTTTTAGATATCTACATCGAATAATATATATTGTATTAGTTTTAAGTTTTTACTGAAAACCAATGTAAGATAAAGAAAACTTCGTTACAATATTAAGTGACGGATCTGGACAGAATCTGTCCTGATTCGCACACTGTTTTTAAATTTGGCATAACTCAAACTCCCGATGTCCGTTCGTGACAAAATTTAGATGTGTAGATGGAAAATTGATAGAACTATAATTTTCTGTATACTTTATTACTTAGAAATTCATGAAACACCCCGATATAGGCTTTGCAATATAACATATAGTTGCTGTCCAGAAATCTGAATTTCTGTTTTAAACGCTGATATTAAAATGATCATAACTAGAGCTTCAGAAATCCAAATCATGTGAATCTTGGTGTTTTCGATAATTTCATCGAAATACCTACAATTTTCTATCAATTTTCATAACCTTAAAACCGATAGAAATTAACTCAAACTGCGTTTTAAAAATATATGACGGTGCCGAATAGATTCTGATCTGTTTTACGTGACGATACGAAAACATATATATCTCTCAAACCGGTAGTCGTATTTAGGTGAAACTGGAACTCACGCATGCAAAACATTTAGAGCCATATTTCTGTTTTTATTCCGCATTCGTTCAACTTGATTAATTAGTCGTACAAAATATTTCTTTACAGCATTGTTTATGGTAGTTACTCGAATAATATACTTGACTCATTTCATGCTATTCGAACATGTATACATATTTATCTTGATCATTAAATTGTTGTATGTACATAAAGACGATAATTAAATACTTGAGTTGTATTTTGAAAACTATACAAAAGTACTTTTTACATAAAACCCTCTCAAGTTTTATAAATTACAATAAGGCCCCTAACAAATATAGAACTTCAAATTATCTTTCTTTTAGTCTGACTCGGGTTAGAGTCTGACTATTTCTGACTTGAATATGATTCAAGTCAATCTATATTCTTTATATTTCAACTCAAGATGAATACATGAATCCCTGAATCCAGTTAACAATCTATATAACTTGACTGAACCGAACCATGGATATTCTTTTTACATGTTTCCTAGTATTCCATTTACATGACTCTACGGTTATAACCGTTTCCTGATATCATGGTTTCGGTCAGTCAGTTAATCAATCTAACAATCAATACAATTTTACAAGATAACAATACAAACAAGACATCGCGGGGTTTAAGGGGTAGATTGGTACGGAAGGTGTTAAAGGTGGCACGAGGTGGTCAGATTAATACACCTAACCTGAATCCTATTGCTGTTGTACCGTGGCATAACGGTTCCTTGTACTACACATGCCCTAGTCTCTGGCAAGTGAGACTCCCCTCGTATACACTGGCATTCTTCTGTACCAAGCTACAAATAACAGCATTAACATAACATTACAACAATAGTTTACACTTTAAAAATGTATCTTCTTATAATGTCTTCTCTACTTCCCTCTTACCTTTGGGACTTACCGAGCGATCTGTTCGCGGACGACATTCTGTTCTCTCTTCTTTGAATGTCTTCAGGTGACTTGGACCCGGCATGAAGTAGAGCCAACAGAAGAAGACTTGGAGCAATTTGCCGAAGACCCAGCAGTATAATTTCATTGTACACTTTCTTTTCAGTACTTTCCTTTTTCTGTTATGCCACTGTTTAGGCATCTTTATTTCAGTTGTATTTTCCTTTCTATGTATTGTACAAAGAATGTTATTAAATAAAAGTTGCTGTTCTTTTATACTCTTGTCTCTTGTGTATTACTTTATATTGCTTAGTTACGCTTAGCGTATGTACTTCTGCGTACATACGTAGCGGGCCTCGCCGCGTCCACTTCGCCGTACACTGGGATGCGGGGCGTGACACAGGTCGGGGACAAGGACTGACCAAGGTGACTTTCCAGTGATATAGAGACACGTCGTTTATTTATATTGGATCGAGTTCTAATATTGACGCAAGTTTGTTTGGGATCCACACCAGATGGTGGAGTCATTGCTAGAGATCAGTCGGACTTGAGACGTGATGTTTTCTCCTCTTCGAAGATCATGGTGTCGCGTACTGTTCAGACAGCGGTACCAATCACTGCTGAAGTTATCGAGATGTTGCTTCCAGAGTTCATGGAGCTAAAGGTTGACGATGTTTACAAGTGTAGATGGGTCAGAAGGGTTCATAGCCGTTCAGAGGTGGGATGGTTAGGACTTTTAATCCGTTATGGCATTCCGATACGAGATCGGTGAAATTGATATACTTCTACAGATGGATATTTCTTAGACCAGATGCAAGTCGTTCAAGAAGTAGATTGTACAGTAAGTTTTCCTCCGAAAAATTGGGACGAGTCTTCGAAGGTGAGACTAGCTAGATTCTTCTACAGAGTATCAGAGATGACGGATTCGTGTTTCTGAGTTTGTAAGACTCCGAGTTTGGTCATAACCAAGTATGGCTTGCAATTCGCGTGACTAGGTAGATACGCTCCTTAAGTGATTGATATAGGGAATTTATAGGACAGGAGATTGGTACGAAGTTTCAGTGGACAATTATTCTACACTGTGGATATTAAAGATTTGATGACGCGTACGACTACACTTTCAGGAGCAAATAAAAAAGGAATGACAAAGGTTATTAAAGGGAAATAGGTTAAGAAATGAGTGCTAGTTCCAAGCAGGATGGATAAATGATTTTAGAAGGAGACTTGATGGATTTTCTCCCAGGAGTTTATAATAAATAAGATTGGACTAGGATTAGTTGTTAGCACATAAGCTGAGGACAGAGATTTTCGTTATCAACCTGTTGCGTTACAAGAGACTGCACTACTGATCAAGAAGGTGTGATGGGATGTATCAGCAATAAGACGAATGGTGTCGTTGCTTCTCACCAGACAATCGCATACAAAATCCATGGTATTAGAGATCTGCAAGAAGAACCAGAATTCAGAGACAAGGGATGTTAGAACGTGGCAGACGGCAAGTAGTAATCCTTGCTATGCCAATTCCGGTGGTATAAACACCTTCCGACATTGAGGAGAATATGCTTTGAGTTCGATTTACGTTTTTTAAAATCTAAAACGTTCATTTTCAAATGTTGGAGAAAGGACAACTCGACGTCCGTGATTTTGATATATGTATTTTGAGGATTTGAGGATCAATTTATGTTTTGGGCACATCAAGTGCACTTGATGAGATTTTCGTGCACATCAGATGCACATGGTTAAGAGATTTATATATATATATATATACCCTAGGTATACTTGATATGATTTCATGCACACCAGTTGCACGTTTTGATTTTGTGCACTCCGATACACTTGAGATTTATTTTGTGCACCCTGATGCACTTGAATTTGATTTTCGTGCACTCAGATGCACTTGATACTACTTTTTTACACTTTTCTTCCATGCACAGTGGATGCAGTGGATATCGTTTCGTGCATGCCTGTTGTGTAAGTCTATGGTAGCATCCCGGCCGTCTTTCAGACGCCAAACTCGGAACAAAAAACTTTTTATAACTGGCGATATCGCATACTATAACCCGGATCTGCCATTAACGCTAAACTAACAAACTACAAAGTGGGTAGAAAGGTTATACCGAACGATCCGAGTCCTTCGGTCTTTAACCATCATCCCACGCTCCGTTGCGGCAGCTCCGATCTCCTGGCTCCTCGTCGAGGTGGCACCACATCTACGGATCTTTAAACGGGCTCCCGCCTCTGAACCGAGGCAACTCGGACATGAAGTTTGCTAGCCGACATGTCCAAGATTGATGTAGAGAATGAGTATAACACTTTGTCTCGCTTCATCCAAAGCCATGGATGAACGGTTAATGAAGTTGCCTTTTTAATCAAGAGATGATAAATGAACATATGAAATTTCCATGAAGCAAATTCCATAATCTTTTTCCCAACAACCATATTGCCTCCATCATAATGGCCGGCCAATATAAAGAGGTGGGGTGAGTGTAGGAGCAAAAGGGAAGGTGACCATAAGCAATAATGTAATGAATGAGTCATATAACACCTTGCATAAACCATTTAATGCAATGAGTGAGTCATTAACCTAGTCATCAACCATTAATGCAAACAAATGAGTCATGTAACCTAGTCACCATCTAGAAGCTTCCACACTCATGACTCACCCTCATGAAGAAAAGATAAATCCGCATTAAACCGAATGTTGAAGATGGGTGATAGAAAACTGGCAACTTCGAAAAGCAATCCCAAAACGAATTTCAGGATAACCCCGTAACAGTATAAACATACCCGCATTTGTATTACGACCGAATACAAATGCAACTGAGACAAAGATATTATATCTACAAAGTATAATACATGGATCCGGCTTAAACCAAAGCCCACCAGTATTATCTGCCCGAAATATGACACGTGCGCAAACGCACGTACATTTTCCGAACCCTGCCATAAAACCATACGGCCTCTACAACGTTTCGTCCGAACTTGGGAAACTATCTGTGGGGGACTCTAATGACTCATCAGTACCCTGGCAGTGGGTTTAACCACAAGCACATCAGCGGCACTAGAAGTGCGTAACGACTGCTCAGGTACTGACCTCAAGGGAAGCCGATGAGCGAACTCATCCTGGAACCCTACTGAGCCTAACAGTGACAATATACATACAGTCCGGTCCGTTCGTCTATGAGTATCGCATATCGGGCCCAGGGGGCTGGTAACGTCAGACCCCTAATAGCGGTATAAGTTGTGTCGGAGTGTAGCCCAGAAAACCCTGAGATACTACTGGAGTACCTACCAGAAAATCTCCTGCATCGGCCGAGGGCTTTGTGTAATGGCTCTCCTAGACACAGCGTGATCTCACCCCCAATACCGGGAGAGACGAATCCCCTGCCGATCCGCTCACTTGCCTCCATGTGGCTCGGGACTGTACCCAAAAAATACCTGTTTGCACGACTCCTTTGAGCCATGGTAGGGAAGAGATCAAAGCACAGTGGGAACTCACACGAGAAAAATGACAACCTCAGGTCGATGAACTAACCTGTACACATGTCACCAGGAAACTGCTATCTAACGCTAGGTATAAATACCAACTAGCAGGTTCCCGGCGAGTCCTGTCCGGTGTACTCATAACCCAATGAGCACCTGTATACATCTTAGGTGATCCAACTGACACCAGTGGCTTGTGAGACCGGCCACCGCCTCTCGTCGGGGTCTCGACTGTATACACTAATCTACTCCGGAGTATCGATGCCCTGTCTCGAAACTCCCACGACTAGGGACCACTATTAAGGATGTGCTTATAGACTATCCAACTCTCACGTATATGATCGCCATCATACTGTTGGTAGTCAAGCAAGATCCTAAGGGCTCTATCAACGTGTAACAGTGATCAGTCACCTGAACCTGTACACGACTGATAAAGGCAAACCAGATAGCATACTATCATCTCGAGTAAGACTGTCCTACCGGTATAGGTCCTCCTCAATCATTGCAATCACGTACCTGCGATCCAATAATTGACTTTGAGGGCATTATAACCAACAATCTCCCACTTGCACTTAAGGCTAATTATTGCGATGTCGCATACTCACAGCCCGTGTGATACCGAACATCCAACTCCTCTACTAATCAGTTTCACAAAGCCCGTTTGTAAAACTGTTGTGTTCGAGAAATAGCCTCAATGAGTGGATCCGCCCCGATGTTTCTTTCTATGTCTCTCTTAATCTCAAGTTCGCGGAGAAAGCCATCTCCCGAATTGAGTAATACCTGTCTTAGAGTATGTCTGGATATTTGATGGGACCTAGTTCATAAATGAACTCCAAATCCAAACTTCTTAGACTGTATCGTCAACTGAACCTAATCAGTATCCTGCACCATGCCTCCCACAGTATCCTCTTGGACCACCTGTCCATAATACTGTCCCTCGTCAGAGGGAAAACTATAACTCTGACAATCACTCTGTCATCCATGTCACTTTTGAAGCCTGGAATGATAACCGTCTCCCGAAGGAGGCTGCCGTCATCAAATACGTAGAACATTCACTTATGTTCTAAAACTGCTTCCTTATGTTTCTCCAGAATTGGATTAATATAAACTTATCGCATCTAGTGCAAAAACAACATCTGGTGTGGTACTTGACATCTCACGATTGACTCAATTGCCTAAGCAAGTGATCTGCCAATCATGCACATCCCTCTCCCCTTTAGTCTGTAAGACACCTTTAGAGAGGGTGACCCCATCACCTGCAGATACACCACCATGCCAGGAGTCATCTATTCTAAAAACTATTAGAATACTGTCAAAGTACCCACATTGGGAAACTACCCAAATCTAGATCTAAAACCATAGATCCAGAAACCAGAATGTCAGATATTATATCCATATCCTTTGTGGAGAAACAACTGTGATGACCACAGTACAACCGATCGTAGTATAGGTATTTTACTTCCTATTCTGTGTATGTCATCCAAATACCAGGACATCACACCCTACTACCTTCTCAACAGATCCATCCCCTATTCAGATGAAGTCAAAGACATGACTGTCACATTAAAATTAGATGATCTATCTCCGCAATATCTGCTCAAGTCTATAAATAGACATAAGCTACTTGCCCACTATGCTTCCGCTGCTCCCACTGACCACAACAACCCTCTGGCAGAATAATATATACGTGCACTTCTAAAGAAAGTTTAGAACGACGCTATACTTAACCTCCTGCCGGGTCTCATAGTCTGGAACAACAGTAGTGTCAAGTCTGGGTAAACAAAAACCTCCCTGTCACCGTCCTTGAGGCTACCGGAGTACCTCTCGGGTGTCTGAGGTTACCCACCATATCTGCGGAGTGGCTAATGGAATGTCAAACCTGACTGGATCTTTTAGGTCCTATTAAATTTTCCGTAATCGTTTGCGGTTCTGGAATCACTTCCAGTTCTACCATACTCCCACTACTGTTTTCTGAAAAAATCCATTTTACTAAAACTGTGGCGAGTCAAGAACAATATCACTATTGATCTTCCAGATGGTAGAAAATCAACCCTCGACGTAGCCTGGGTCAACCCGCAAACAGCCATTACAGAAACGTGCCCTGAGTTGTCCAGAGTCTGGTTTTAAGCATAAGCCGGACAACTCCCCGTACCTTAACATCGTTAAGATATGAACCATTCTATATCCAATATAGAAACTTTGGCACTTATTTAATTGGAACCAGATTCAAATCATGCAGCTGTCTCCAGTGCATATCAACTTGATGGAGAGAGGCCAATCAGCATTACTCAACTTAGGAATACATCCAATTATGAGTGATCTGAAAGAGAAACAAGTTTCTCAAAACCATTACTATCATCTGAAAACCAATCACAATAATCTACATCTTCGATCTCTTTGAAGAACCCCGATAGTTGCGACAACTGGTTCTCTACTTTATTCTTATACCCAAAACTTCTCAAAACTTAGACCTTGTATTTCTACGAAACACTTGTCTAACAACTAGAGAAGTCATAAGTAAATAGAACATAGTACGAGGACCAACCCCTTTGTCCTGATGGACACTGGAAAGCATACAATACTCTGTATGAGTCCCCTGAGTCGAATAACTCAAAACCTGTGCATCGAAGGTTGAAAACTGTATTTATGGTAAAGAACTACTCCGCTGTTCAATGCTCCTTACCCAATCGTCAACTGATATAGGTAAATGTCATCGACATAATATCAAAAAGTTATATCTCACTTTATAAAAATAAACGTACAGATATATCATTTTGAAATTGGTGTACAACAACGGATACTCAAAACCAAATACATGTCGTCTGGCAAAAACCCAGGCGACTTCCTCAAATATCACCAATTACAACGAATTCCAATATAATGAGGATGATCACCTAATTCCCAATAACTTGCTCCCACTCATCATCTGTAAAACCATACAGATGTGAGAATCATACCTGGTAAATACATACCCTGGAGTAAGTATCTAATCGGGAAAGCAGTTTTCTTTTAATAATGCACTGAAACATAAAAATGTTTCATAGGGGTATCCTGGTATTCCTAGTAATGCCTCTTCCATAATCCAATTCATGACTATAACCGTATATTTTATTGTCATCTCTCCAAATCCCTTTATTTTTCTTTAGTCGTTACCTTCTGTACACCATCGTTAGGCTAAATGGTTTTCTTCCTTCCCTACCGTTCGGCACCAGCCTATGGTTTGGAAGAAGACAATCCAGTAAGCGTAATAGGTGTACCCTCCTAAACCAAGGAGTACTCGCAACTTGAGAGAAGGTGATGATAAAAGACAACTGAATAATACCTTATTCTTTTTCTCCCAAACTGGGGAAAAAAGCAAAGGTGAAATAGGAGTGGCGATGAAGTACGCGGTTTGGTCATGAATGATAGCAGTCGCAATTTACTTTGCCCTCTTTCTAATCCCTTTATTTTGTCTTTACATATTACCTTCTGTACACCCTACTTAGGCTAATTGGTTTTCTTCATTCCTTACCTATCGGCACCTGCCTATGATTTGGAAGAAGACTATCCAATAAGCGTAATAGGTGTACTCTCCTAAACCAAGGAGCCCTCGCAACCTGAGAGAAGGTGATGATAATAGACAACCGAATAAACCAATTCAATTTCTCCTGAACCTAGATCCATCCTCAAAGAAGTACCTTCGAGTTCGTATATAACCATACGATGGATCTATCCAATGGAAGTGGATGTCCGTAGTAATACGGGGTGTTCTGAGAAATGCAAAGGGTAAAAGAAGGAGTGGCAATGACTTATGCAACTCAGACAATCCAAAAGCCAGTATTTTAAGAAGGTTCGGTCAACTTGGTCACTGATTCATACTCTAAGGTCGGTCAATGGTCGCTGCCAAAGAGAGAGAGAAAAGAAACACTCTGCGTGCACTCTAGCCTAGATCAGAATGGTTATCACTTTATCTAATCAGGAAACCTCCCACTGTACTGTCAAATTCTCCTCCAAACCTAAAAGAAGAATCAATCGGGATCACCCGAAGAGTAAACCAACTCATCAGTGGGAATCGGGATCCAACTCTCATCGCATGATAACGTGACGGAATCCACTCACGTTATCACACTCCAGAAGGTATGCGCATGCCTGGCAAATTTCAGTTTCTTTAGAAACTCCCGATGTGATTTTTGCCACATGCTCTTATGATCGTGACTAAGGGCCAACCCATCATAAGTCGCATGTCAAGTTCTTCCCATCATTATCTTGTTAATTTGAACCCACCCGTACTCGCCCTTGACTAAGGGTCAACAAGGCTGTACGACTGTCCCAAACCAACGCGTCTATCTAAGCAACATGTGAACACCCCAGCAGCTACCAATCACTATGTCCTGGCTAAGGGCCAGACCAACATAGCTTGAATACTACTGACCATTCATATGAAATGACGGAGGGCTACGGCTGGTTTTTGGCGAAAAACCTTTAACATAATGAACTTGATCTCGTTGAAGGAACCTGATAGCTTTTTATAAAAATATAGTGGCGAAAACCTTCGCTAAAGAGGTCACTCCCGGTGAAGGGAACTCGGCTCTTTCCTCGTGGAATGAGGTGCAGGATATTTCAACTGAATACCGCGATGCAAAGCAACTTGTAATCGACTATAGTGAAGTTATTACCCTGACACAAACTTCTGCCCAAAGGGTCATTCCTGGTGAAGGGATATCAGCCCTTGCCTCGTCGAATGAGGTGCAGGATATTCCAACCGAATACCACTGTGCAAAACAAAAGGAAACGTCTTTGTAATAACACTTTTTAAAATTGTTCCAACAACATCCAAACAGGTTTGTTTTCCTTTGCATTGATCAAAATCAACACAGTCCCATCAATTAATCACACTAGAAAAGAACGAAAATAAAATGTATGTATATGCCATCTGCATTCGTCACTGGGTCCCGTCATTACCCCTTAGGTTACTTAACTAACGACAGAGCAGGGATTGGACTAGCGCGGGTGCAAAACATATACAACATCTACTAGTATATATACCAATATACAATAATCGCTCCAGACGTGATAATATGCAACATTACAGAAAAGTAATAAGCATCACAGAACAATACAGATAATCTGGGATCCCCGAGTTTCTCAGAGCCGCTGCTGAAACCCGACGTTCCCCTGGTCGTGTGGATAGCCTGTGCAATGAAACCTAGACCCCTATGGGTGCGGCAAGTTACCCGCCAAAATCTGAAGCGAAGCAGCCCCTACAGCATAGTGAATGGACCACCCTGCACTTCACGGAATCCGGCAACTTGAGCATCCCTGCTTGGGTCAACCTGTACCCCCTACGAGTGCGGCGAATAGTCTGCCAATTCTAGAGTGAGGCCCCTCTGCCTCTCAAAGCCATGAGATGCGGACCCATTGCCCTCCAGAACCCGGCTATCCGTGCACTCCATCGTAGGGTAAACCTAGTACAGAAATGAAAAATATGTACAACGGGTACATCGACCTCAGCCCGGTCGTGCCCCAAAAAGAATATTATACAAACAGGCAGTGACGGCAGTCCACATGTTGGACGCTCGCCCCGCAATATCAAATGTACAAATAAATCCAAACTGCACAACCATTGCACACTGCTATCCACCACGACAAATCCGCAACATCACAGCACAACACAGAGCATCAACGCGAATGTCACGTTCGCAAACCCGTCTAAAAGAACTATAGCAATTAGACGCGATTTACCGCTTGAATGACATTCACGGTCGAAGATATAATGTAAGTACTGTAAACTAAAAAGTTTAAAATTTCGATCGACAAAACTTCCCGAAGTGGTCCCCACGTACATCTGCTGTACAGTAACAAAATCTGGGCCCAAAAGAAATATTCCAGAAACCACAATTTCCCATGAAGAAGCCCGAGAAGAAAATTGGCCCACTGAAGCACCAAGACGGCCGCGGTTCCGCGGTCAAAGCTAGGCATTGGCGACGGTTCCGCGGCCGTACGGTCGATTCAGGGGATCAAAATACTTCAGTGTTCTTAAAAAAGCCTGCTCGATTTTCTGAGATGCTCAAAATGATTTTTAGGCCTGGTTTTAAAATCGACAGAAACTTTACATTGAAAATTGCAGTTTTCGAAATTCCGTTCGATCGATATTTTAAACGCGTTAGAACAAGTTAGTAAAGCTTAATGGCGTGGCTCTGATACCATGTAAGTCTACGGTAGCGCCCCGGCCGTCTTTCAGATGCCAAATGCGGAACAAAAAACTTTTTATAACTGGCGCTATCGCATACTATAACCCAGATCTGCCATTAACGCTAAACTAACAAACTACAAAGTGGGTAGAAAGGTTATACCGAACGATCCGAGTCCTTCGGTCTTTAACCATCATCCCACGCTCCGTTGCGGCTGCTCCGATCTCCTGGCTCCTCGTCGAGGTGGCACCACATCTACGGATCTTTAAACGGGCACCCGCCTCTGAACTGAGGCAACTCGGACATGAAGTTTGCTAGCCGACAAGTCCAAGATTGATGTAGAGAATGAGTAGAACACTTTATCTCGCTTCATCCAAAGCCATGGATGAACGGTTAATGAAGTTGCCTTTTTAATCAAGAGTTGATAAATGAACATATGAAATTTCCATGAAGAAAATTCCATAATCTTTTTCCCAACAACCATATTGCCTCCATCATAATGGCCGGCCAATATAAAGAGGTTGGGTGAGTGTAGGAGCAAAAGGGAAGGTGACCATAAGCAATAATGTAATGAATGAGTCATATAACACCTTGCATAAACCATTTAATGCAATGAGTGAGTCATTAACCTAGTCATCAACCATTAATGCAAACTAATGAGTGATGTAACCTAGTCACCATCTAAAAGCTTCCACACTCATGAATCACCCTCATGACTCACCTTCATGAAGAAAAGATAAATCCGCATTAAACCGAATGTTTAAGACGGGTGATATAAAACTGGAAACTTCGAAAAGCGATCCCGAAACGAATTTCAGGATAACCCCATAACAGTATAAACATACCCGCATTTGTATTACGACCGAATACAAATGCAACTGAGAAAAAGATATTATATCTATAAAGTATAATACATGGATCCGACTTAAACCAAAGCTCGCCGGTATTATCTTCCCGAAATATAACACGTGCGCAAACGCACGTGCATTTTTCGAACCCTGCCATAAAACCATACGGCCTCTACAACGTTTCACCCGAACTTGGGAAACTATCTGTGGGGGACTCTAATGACTAATCAGTACCCTGGCAGTGGGTTTAACCACAAGCACGTCAGCGGCACTAGCAGTGCGTAACGGCTTGTAAATCCACGGTAGCGCCCCGGCCGTCTAACAGACGCCAAAATACGGAACAAAACTTTTACGACTGGCGCTATCGCGTACTTTATCCCGGATCGTCCATTAAAGCTAAACTAACAAATTGTAAAGAGGGTGGAATTGTTATACCGAACGATCCGAGTCCTTCGGTCTTCAACCATCATCCTACGCTATATTGCAGTTGATCCTAACTCGCTCGATCTCCGGTCTCGTCGTCCAGGTGGCACTACGTCGACGGATCTTTAAACGGGCTCCCGCCTCTGAACCGAGGCAACTCGGTCGTCAAGTTTGTCAAAAGAGACGACCAAGATGAAGTAAAGAATGAGTAGAACACTTTGTCTCGTTACGTCCAAGGCTATGGACGAACGGTTAAAAGAAGTTGCCATTTGGAATCGGGTGAATGGAAATTGAACTATATGAAATTTCTATACACTAAAGTATCATAATCTTTTGCAAATGAATCAATCAACCTTGCCACAAGAGGGGGCCGGCCACAATTATAGAAGGAGGGGGTGAGTGTAGGAGTTTCAAGTGGTGACCATAAGCTTTGAACTTATCACAACCATTTATGATAAAGGATGACACACTAAAAGTAATAAATGCAAACCAATCATAATTAACCTAGTCACCTTGTCATTAAATGCACCATTAATGACCAAATAACTCACCAAGCCACATCACCACTTATAGAAGCTTCTAGAAGCATGACTCACCTCAAGAAGAAAAGATAAATCCGTATTTAACCGAATGTCAAATACGGCTGATAGAAAACTGGAAACTGGCAACCTCCAAAAATCATCCCGAAACGAATTTCAGGATAACCCCTTATCAGTATAAACATACCCGCATTTGTATTACGACCGAATACAAATGCAACTGAGACAAAGATATTATATCTACATAGTATAATACTCGGATCCAGCTTAAACCAAAGCCCACCAGTATTATCTGCCCGAAATATGACACGTGCGTAAATGCAGGTACATTTTCCGAACCCTGCCATAAAACCATACGGCCTCTACAACGTTTCGCCCGAACTTGGGAAAGTGTCTGTGGGGGACTCTAATAACTCATCAATATACTGGCACTGGGTATAACCACTAGCACGTCAGAGGTACAAGCTGTACGTAACGGTTTGCCTATATATTGATTGGAAGGGAAGCTGACGAGCGAACTCATCTATAAACCCTACTGAGCCTGACAGAGAAAATATTCATACAGTCCGGTCCGTTCGTCTATGAGTATCGCATATAGGGCCTAGGGGGCTGGTCAACGTCAGACCCCCAATAGCTGTATAAGTCGTGTCAGAGAGCAGCCCAGAACACCCTGAGATACCACTGGTATACCTACCAGTATATCTCGATTACCCTGGCCAGGGATTTCGTGTAATGGCTCTCCTAAACACAGCGCGATCTCACCCCCAATACCGGGAGAGACGAATCCCTGACGATCCGCTCACTGCCTCCATGTGGCTCGGGATTGTACCCAAAATATACCTGTTTGCACGACTCCTTTGAGCGTGGTAGGGTATAAATCAAAGCACAGTGGGAACTCACACGAGACAAATGACGATCTCAGGTCGACAAACTAACCTGTACACATGTCACTAGGGAACTGCTATCTGACGATATGTATTATACCAACTAGCATGTTCCCGACGAGTCCTGTCCGGTGTACTCATATCCCAATGAGCACCTGTATACATCTTAGGTGATCCAACTGACACCAGTGGCTTGTGAGACCGGCCACCGCCCCTCGTCGGGGTCTCGAATGTATACACTAGTCTACTCTGGAGTATCGATACCCTGTCTCGAAACTCCTACGACTAGGGACTCTTTAAGGATGTTCTTATAGACCCCAGCTCCCACATATATGATCGCCATCATACTGCTGGTAGTCAAGCAAGAATCCTATGGGCTCTATCAACATCTACATGATGATAAAGACAAACCAGATAGCATACTATCATCTCGAGTAAGACTGTTCTATCGGTATAGGTCCTCCCTCAATCATTGCAATCACGTACCTGCGATCCAATAATTGACTTAGAGGGCACTATATCCAACAATCTCCCACTTGAACTTAAGGCTAATTATTGCAATGTCGTATACTCACAGCTCGTGTGATACCGAACATCCAACTCCTCTACTAATCAGTTTCACAAAGCTCGTTTGTAAAACTATTGTGTTCGAGAAATAGCCTCAGTGAGTGGATCCGCCCTGATGTTTCTTTCTATGTCTCTCTTATAATCAAGTTCGCGGAGAAAACCATCTCCCGAATCGAGTAATACCTGTCTTAGAATATGTATGGATATCTGATAGGACCTAGTTCATAAATGAACTCCAA
Organism: Agapanthus africanus; assembly: GCA_030015575.1. Classification (NCBI taxonomy): domain Eukaryota; kingdom Viridiplantae; phylum Streptophyta; class Magnoliopsida; order Asparagales; family Amaryllidaceae; genus Agapanthus; species Agapanthus africanus. Next base: position 524,091,703 of record CM057337.1, read on the forward strand.
ATCCAAACTTCTTAGACGGTATCGATAACTGAAACTAATCAGTGTCCAGCACTATGCCTCCCACAGTATCCTCTTGGACCACTTGTCCATACTACTGTCCCTCGTCTGAGGGAAAATTATAACTCAGACAAACACCATGTCATCCAGGTCACCTGTGAAGCCTGGAATAATAACCGTCTCCCGAAAGAGGCTGACGTCATCAAATCCGTAGAACATGTACTTATGTTCTATAACTGCTTCCGTATGTTTCTTCACGATTGGATTAATATAAACTTATCGCATCTAGTGCAAAAACGACATCTGGTGTGGTACTTGACATCTCATGATTGACTCAATTGCCCAAGAAAGTGATGTGTCAATCATGTACGCCCCTCTCCTCTTTAGTCTGTAAGACACCTTTAGAGATGGTGACTCCATCACCTGCAGGTACTCCACCATGCCAGGAGTCAACTATTCTAAAATACTATTAGAATACTGTCTAAGTACCACATTGGGAAACTACCCAAATCTAGATCTAAAACCATAGATCTAGTAATCAGAATGTCAGATATTATATCCATATCCTTTATGGAGAAACAACTGTGTGATGACCACAGTACAACCAATCGTAGTATAGGAATTTTACTTACTACTCTGTGTATGTCATCCAAATACCAAGACATCACCCCCTACTACCTTCTCTACAAATCCATCCCCTATTCTGATGAAGTCAAACCTATGACTGTCACATCAAAATTAGATGATCTATCTCCGCTATAATTGCTCAAGTCTATAAATAAACATAAGCTACTTGCCCACTATGCTTCCGCTGCTCCCACTGACTACGACAACCCTCTGGCAGAATAATATATACGTACACTTCTAAAACTAGTTTAGAACGACGCTATACATATCCTCCTGCCGGGTCTTATAGTCTGGAACAACAGTAGTGTCAAGTCTGGGTAAACAAGAACCTCCCTGTCACCGTCCTTGAGGCTACCGGAGTACCTCTCGGGTGTCTGAGGTTACCTACCATATCTACGGAGTGGCTATTGGAATGTAAAACCTGATTGAATATATAGGTCCTATTAAATATTCCATAATCGTTTGCGGTTCTGGAATCACTTCCAGTTCTACCATACTCCTACTACTGTTTTCTGAAAAAATCCATTTTACTAAAACTGTGGCGAGTCTAGAACAATATCACTATTGATCTTCCAGATGGTAGAAAATCAACCCTCGTCAAAGCTAGGGTCAACCCACAAACTGCCATTACAGAAACGTGCCTTGAGTTATCCAGTGTCTGGTTTTAAGCATAAGCTGGACAACTCCCCTTACCTTAACATCGTTAAGATAAGAAGCATTCTATATCCAATATAGAAACTTTGGCACTTATTTAATTGGAACCAGATTCCAATCATGCAGCTGTCTCCAGTGCATATCATCTTAATGGAGAGAGGCTAATCAACATTAGTCAACTTAGGAATCCATCCATTTATGAGTAACCTAAAAGAGAAACAAGTTTCTCAAAACTATTACTATCAAATGAATACCAATCACAAGTATCTACATCTTTGATTTTTTTGAAGAATCCCGATACTTGCGACACCTGGTTCTCTACTTTATTCTTATACCCGCAACTTCTCAATACTTAGATATTTTATTTCTACGAAACACTTGTCTAAAAACTAGAGAAGTTACAAGTAAACAGAATATAGTACGAGGACCAACCCCTTTGTCCTGATGGACACTGGACAACATACAATACTCTGTATAAGTCCGCTGAGTTGAATAACTCAAAACTTGTGCATCGTAGGTTGAAAACTGTGCCCAGGCGATTTCCTCAAATATCACCAATTACAAAGAATTCCGATATAATGAGGATGATCACCTAATTCCCAATAACTTGCTCCCACTTAACATCTGTAAAACTATACAGATGTGAGAATCATACCTGGTAAATACATACCCTGGAGTAAGTATTTTAATTGGGAAATCAGTTTTCTATTAACAATGCACAGTAAATATGAAACATAAATATGTTTCGTAGGGGTATCCTGGTATTCCTAGTAATGCCTCTTCCATAATCCAAATCATGACTTTAACCGTATAATTCCCTGCCACCTTTCCATTTCCTTTTATTTGTCTTAAGTCGTTACCTTCTGTACACCATCATTAGGCTAAATGGTTTTCTTCCTTCCCTACCGTTCGGCACCAGCCTATGGTTTGGAAGAAGACTATCCAGTAAGCATAATAGGTGTACTCTCCTAATCCTAGGAGTACTCGCAACTTGAGAGAAGGTGATGATAAAAGACAACTGAATAAACCTTATTCCTATTTCTCCTGAACCAGAATCCATCCTCGAAAAAATATCCTTCGGGTTCGTATATAACCATACGATGGATTTATCCAATGGAATTGGATGTTCGTAGTGATACGGGTTGTTCTGGAGAAATTAAAGTTGAAGTAGGAGTGGCGATGAAGTACGCGGTTTGGTCGTGAATGTGAATAGTCGTAATTTACTTTGCCCTCTTTCTAATTCCTTTATTTGTCTTTACATATTACCTTCTACACACCCTACTTAGGTTAATTGGTTTTCTTCATTCCCTACCTTTCGGCACCTGCCTATAGTTTGGAAGAAGACTATCCAATAAGCGTAATAGGTGTGCTCTCCTAAACCAAGGAGCCCTCGCAACCTGAGAGAAGGTGATAATAAAAGACAACTGAATAAATCAATTCTATTTCTCCTGAACCTGGATCCATCCTCGAAGAAGTCCCTTCGAGTTCGTATATAACCATACGATGGATCTATCCAATAGAAGTGGATATCCGTAGTAATACGGGTTGTTCTGAGAAATACAAAGGGTAAAAGAAAGAGCGGCAATGACTTATGCAACTATAGGCAATCCAAAAGCCAGTATATTAAGAAGGTTCGGTCAACTTTGGTCACTGAGTTATAATCTAGGGTCGGTCAAAGGTCGTTGCCAAAGAGAGAGAGAAAAGAAACACTCTGCGTGCACTCTAATCTAGATCAGAATGGTCATCATTTTATCTAATTAGGAAACCTCCCACTGTAATCTCAAATTCTCCTCCAAACCTGAAAGAAGAATTAGTCGGGATCACCCGAAGAGTAAACCAACTCATCAGTGGGAATCAGGATCCAACTATCATCGCATGATAACTTGATGGAAGCCACTCAAGTTAACACACTCCAGAAGGTATGCGCAAGTCTGGCAAGTTTCCTGTATGTTTGAAACTCCCGATATAATTTTTATCCCATGCACTTATGACCTTGACGTAGGCCAACAAATCATAAGCCACATGTCAAGTTCTACCCGTCGTTGTCCTGATTAATTTAGGTCATCGTACATGCCCTTGACGTAGGCCAACAAGGCTGTACGTCTGTCCTAAACTAATGCATCTATCTGTGCAACAAATAAATACCCAGCAGCTACCAAACACTACGCCTTGACGTAGGCCAACAAACATAGCTTGAATACTACTGACCATCCATAAGAAACGACGGAGGATTACGGCTGGTTTTTGGCGAAAAACCTTTAACGTAATGAACTTGATCTCGTTGAAGGAATCTGATAGAATTTTATAAAAAATATAGTAGCGAAAACCTTTTGCTAAAGAAGTCACTCCCGGTGAAGGGATCTCGGCTCTTTCCTCGTAGAATGAGGTGCAGGATATTCCAACTGAATACCGCGATGCAAAGCAACTTGTAATCGATTATATAGAAGTTATTACCCTGATGCAAACTTCTGCCCAAGGGGTCACTCCCGGTGAAGGGATCTCGGCCCTTGCCTCGTCGAATGAGGTGCAGGATATTTTAACTGAATATCACTATGCAAAACAAAAGGAAAAGTCTTTGTAATAACTTCTTCTTTTAAAATTTGTTCCAACAACATCAAATATAGGTTTGTTTTATCCTTGCATTAATAAGAATCAATGCAGTCCCATCAATCAATCACACCAGAAAAGAACGAAAATAAAATATACGTATATGCCATCCGCATTCGTCACTGGGTCCCGTCATCACCCGTTAGGTTACTTAACTAACGACAGAGCGGGGGCTGGACTAGCGCGGGTGTAAAACATATACAACATCTAATAGTATATATACTAATATACAATAATCGCTCCAGGCATGATAATATGAAACATTACAGAAAAGTAATAAGCATCACAGAACAATACAGATAATCTGGGATCCCCGGGTTTCACAGAGCCGCTGCTGAAACCTGACGTTCCCCTGGTCGTGTGGATAGCCTGTGCAATGAAACCTAGACCCCTACGGGTGCGGCAAGTTACCCGCCAAAACCTGAAGTGAGGTAGTCCCCACAATCATAGTGAATGGAACACCCGATACTTCACGGAATCCGGTAAATCGAGCACCCCTCCTTGGGTCAACCTGTACCCCCTACGAGTGCGGCGAATAGTCTGCCAATTTTAGAGTGAGGTCCCTTTGCCTCTCAAAGCCATGAGATATGGACCCGTTGCCCTCCAGAACCCGGCTATCCGTGCACTCCATCGCGGGATAAACCCAGTACAGAAATGAAAATATGTACAACGGGTACATCGACCTCAACCCGGTCGTGCCCCAAAAGAATATTATACAACAGGCAGTGACGGCAGTCCACATGTTGGACGCTCGCCCCGCAATATCAAATGTACAAATAAATCCAAACTGCACTATCATTGCACCCTGCTATCCACCACGACAAATCCGCAACATCACAGCACAACACAAAACATCAACGCGAATGTCACGTTCGCAAACCCGTCTAAAAGAACTATAGCAATCAGACGCGGTTTACCGATCAAATGACATTCCCGGTCGGAGATATAAATTAAGTACTGTAAACTAACAAATTTAAAATTTCGATCGACAATTTCCCGAAGTGGGCCCCACAAACATCTGGTGTACAGTAACAAAATCTGGGCCCAAACAAATATTACCAAAAACCACAATTTCCTGTAAATAAGCCCCTGTACAATTTTGGAGCACTGTTCCCACTAAACGGCCGCGGAAGCACGGTCAAACCCTAGGTTTGACCGCGGTTCCGCGGTCGTTCTATGGGATCACGTGACCAATTTTGTACGGATTGCATAAAAAAGCCTGCTTATTTTTCTGTGACATGCAAAATAATTTTTAGAACAGTTTAAAAATCAACAGAAACCTTTTGTACAGAAAAATGTAATTTTGGAAATTCCGTTCGATCGATCTATTAAACGTGTTATTACAAGTTAGTATAGCTTAATGGTGAGGCTCTGATACCACTGTAAGTCCACGGTAGCGCCCCGGGCGTCTAACAGACGCCAAAATGCGGAACAAAACTTTTACGACTGGCGCTATCGCGTACTTTATCCCGGATCGTCCATTAAAGCTAAACTAACAAATTGTAAAGAGGGTAGAATTGTTATACCGAACGATCCGAGTCCTTCGGTCTTCAACCATCATCCCACGCTATGTTGCAGTTGATCCTAACTCGCTCGATCTCCGGTCTCGTCGTCCAGGTGGCACCATGTCGACGGATCTTTAAACGGGCTCCCGTCTCTGAACCGAGGCAACTCGGTCGTCAAGTTTGCCAAAAGAGACGACCAAGATGAAGTAGAGAATGAGTAGAATACTTTGTCTCGTTACGTCCAAGGCTATGGACGAACGGTTAAAAGAAGTTGCCATTTGGAATCGGGTGAATGGAAATTGAACTATATGAAATTTCTATACACTAAAGTATCATAATCTTTTGCAAATGAATCAATCATCCTTGCCACAAGAGGGGGCCGGCCACAATTATAGAAGGAGGGGGTGAGTGTAGGAGTTTCAAGTGGTGACCATAAGCTTTGAACTTATCACAACCATTTATGATAAAGGATGACACACTAAAAGTAATAAATGCAAACCAATCATAATTAACCTAGTCACCTTGTCATTAAATGCACCATTAATGACCAAATGACTCACCAAGCCACATCACCACTTCTAGAAGCTTCTAGAAGCACGACTCACCTCAAGGAGAAAAGATAAATCCGTATTTAACCGAATGTCAAATACGGCTGATAGAAAACTGGAAACTGGCAACCTCCAAAAATCATCCCGAAACGAATTTCAGGATAACCCCGTATCGGTATAAACATACCCGCATTTGTATTACGACCGAATACAAATGCAACTGAGACAAAGATATTATATCTACACAGTATAATACTCGGATCCGGCTTAAACCAAAGCCCACCAGTATTATCTGCCCGACATATGGCACGTGCGTAAACGCACGTGCATTTTCCGAACCCTGCCATAAAACCATACGGCCTCTACAACGTTTCGCCCGAACTTGGAAAAGTGTATGTGGGGGACTCTAATAACTCATCAATATACTGGCACTGGGTATAACCACTAGCACGTCAGAGGTACAAGCTGTACGTAACGGTTTGCCTATATATTGATTGGAAGGGAAGCTGACGAGCGAACTCATCTATAAACCCTACTGAGCCTGACAGTGACAATATTCATACAGTCCGGTCCGTTCGTTTATGAGTATCGCATATAGGGCCTAGGGGGCTGGTCAACGTCAGACCCCCAATAGCTGTATAAGTCGTGTCAGAGAGCAGCCTAGAACACCCTGAGATACTACTGGTATACCTACCAGTATATCTCGATTACCCTGGCCAGGGATTTCGTGTAATGGCTCTCCTAAACACAGCGCGATCTCATCCCCAATACCGGGAGAGACGAATCCCTGACGATCCGCTCACTGCCTCCATGTGGCTCGGGACTGTACCCAAAATATACCTGTTTGCATGACTCCTTTAAGCATGGTAGGGTATAAATCAAAGCACAGTGGGAACTCATACGAGACAAATGACGATCTCAGGTCGACAAACTAGCTTGTACACATGTCACTAGGGAACTGCTATCTGACGATAAGTATAATACCAACTAACATGATCCCGGCGAGTCCTGTCCAGTGTACTCATATCCCAATGAGCACCTGTATACATCTTTGGTGATCCAACTGACACCAGTGGCTTGTGAGACCGGCCACCGCCCCTCGTCGGGGCCTCGAATGTTTACACTAGTCTACTCTGGAGTATCGATGCCCTGTCTCGAAACTCCTACGACTAGGGACTCTTTAAGGATGTGCTTATAGACCCCAGCTCCCTCATATATGATCGCCATCATACTGCTGGTAGTCAAGAAAGAATCCTATGGGCTCTATCAACATCTACATGATGATAAAGACAAACCAGATAGCATACTATCATCTCGAGTAAGACTGTTCTATGGTATAGGTCCTCCCTCAATCATTGCAATCACGTACCTGCGATCCAATAATTGACTTAGAGGGCACTATATCCAACACGGCTGCCCATGTACTGACCTCAAGGGAAGCCGATGAGCGAACTCATCCTGGAACCCTACTGAGCCTAACAGTGACAATATACATACAGTCCGGTCCGTTCGTCTATGAGTATCGCATATCGGGCCTAGGGGGCTGGTAACGTCAGACTCCCAAAAGCGGTATAAGTCGTGTCGGAGTGTAGCCCAGAACATCCTGAGATACTACTGGAGTACCTACCAGTAAATCTCCTGCCTCGGCCGAGGGCTTTGTGTAATAGCTCTCCTAGACACAGCGCGATCTTACCCCCAATACCGGGAGAGACGAATCCCCTGCCGATCCGCTCACTTGCCTCCATGTGGCTCGGGACTGTACCCAAAAAATACCTGTTTGCACGACTCCTTTGAGCCGTGGTAGGGTAGAAATCAAAGCACTGTGGGAACTCACACGAGACAAATGACGGCCTCAGGTCGATGAACTAACCTGTACACATGTCACCAGGGAACTGCTATCTGACGCTAGGTATAAATACCAACTAGCAGGTTCCCGGCGAGTCCTGTCCGGTGTACTCATAACCCAATGAGCACCTGTATACATCTTAGGTGATCCAACTGACACCAGTGGCTTGTGAGACCGGCCACCGCCCCTCGTCGGGGTCTCGACTGTATACACTAGTCTACTCCGGAGTATCGATGCAATGTATCGAAACTCCCACGACTAGGGACCACTATTAAGGATGTGCTTATAGACTACCCAACTCTCACGTATATGATCGCCATCATATTGTTGGTAGTCAAGCAAAATCCTAAGGGCTCTATCAACGTGTAACAGTGATCAGTCACCTGAACCTGTACACGACTGATAAAGGCAAACCAGATAGCATACTATCATCTCGAATAAGACTGTCCTACCGGTATAGGTCCTCCTCAATCATTGCAATCACGTACCTGCGATCCAATAATTGACTTTGAGGGCACTATAACCAACATTTTGCACTTAATGCAGTTTTGTTTTCATTCACACCATTATGTATGGTTTGAGGTTTCACGTAAACCCATTAGGGTAGATTTTGTTTTCGTGCTTTGCACTTAATAGGATATGTGATAGAGTTGATTTCTATATTTTCGCTTGGTCGTGTGCACTGATATTGCACTGCAATTATGGCATTGATTGTGTGCTGAGGATACACAACGATTTTCATATTTGGAAAAAATTTTGTCATACCTGGAGTAGTTCTCATAGCAACCGCTAGAGTTACAGTTATGAGAGATTATATCTTTTGAATTTTCACGCACACGGTTGCGTTGTGATGCGTTCTAGGTCGTATGGGACTTTGGAGTCTTGTTATATCAAGCAAACTTCATGTTTTAAAATTTGACCCCGGGAAATTGTTTTGAAATAAGTTGATTGGGTTAAAAAAAATGTTTTACGAAAGAGATTTAATTTAAATTCGGGGACCGAATTTTCTTAAGGGGGGAATATTGTAACATTTTGAAATATTTTAGATAATTAATTATTTTATTTATTTAATTAAAACATTTATTTTTATTGTGGTTGTAATAAAAAAAGTCTTTTAAAATGTGGTAGAATAGATTTGTAAAGAAATAATTTGTTTTTATAATAATAAGTATTTGGGGGGGTTTGTGAAAAATTTAATTAATTGTGGAATTTGGAATTTTGTGGGGGGTTATGTGTAAGAGGGTAAAGGCCATGGTTAAAACTAAGTTGAACCTCACTCACACCACAACTCAAGTAAACCTAGTAGCCCCACCTCCTACTTGCATGAAATGCACACCCCTTATGCTTGGTGACACCTCTTCCTTTTACCTTCACTCTTTTTCCTTATCTTACACCATTGTTCAATTCATAAAAATCAAAGTAAAAATCAGAAGTTTAAAGAAAAGGGAAGAGAAAGAAAACAAGAAAGAGTGAAGAGAAGAGCTAAATGCTAGGATCCTTGAGTTTGTGTTTCTTGGAGGGAGTGTTCCAGTAATCTTGCTGTAGGTATAATCCTTGAACCCTGTAGGATTTTAGTTCAGTAACTGGTTTATTTTAGAAATCGAATATCGATAATATCGTATTTTAGGCAAAATTTAGCTCTGTGTTAATCTGCTATAGTTTAGATGATAACTAAAGTAATCAAACATCATTTTATAAACTGGACCTAGAATAAACCATAAGAAGACGAACCCCAGTGATCGGATTTTGGCCGGCGACACAAAGGAAATTTCCGATCTCGCCGGATTTCTGGTGGAGTTGGATATTGTGGTTTTTAGGGTAGTTCTTGTAAGTCTATGTCGCTCACCCCGCAAGCTAGCGGGGAGGCGGAACATGAAAAAATCAAAATTTTCTTACAAAGGCAACATAGACTAAGCTAAAGGATCTTTGCCGAACCATTACTAACAAACTACAAGAAGTTCTATCTACCTCATGCCACTAGTCCTTCGGGTCTTCTCCGCTATCCTCCTCGTCTCCGTAGGCTCCATGGGTCGGTCCGGATCGTGGCTTCTTTAACGGCCTCCTTGAGTCGAAGATGATCTATCCGAGAGTCCATAGTCCGAGCTCCACCTCAAGAACCGAGGTAACTAGGGCAACAAGTATGCTACTCTGATGTCCTAGGTGATGTAGAATATAATGGTGGATTTGTTTGTCTATTTGAACCCCAACTTGCTCAACACATGAGACCTTTTGGGAATTCTAGTGAGGAGAAAGAAGAAAAAACCATAGGAGCTCTCTTTTGATGAGAGAGATAGCAAACGAGATAATCATGTTGGATATATGTATGCCCTAGAGGCCATTATATGATAGTGTATGTACTGATGTGTGTGTGTGTGTGTATTCAGAGGACAGTCTTGCTCGACATGATAGTATGCAATCTGATTACTCTTTATCATATGTTCACTTGATCATGCTTTTTACTCATTTGATACATGTTGATAAAGCCCTTAGGATAATGGCTTGACTACTGCGATTATGATGTGGATCATACTAGTGGGACACCTGTAGTTTATAAGCATATACTTGAAATGTTCCTAGTCGTAGGTATATCGAGACAGGACATCAATATTCCAGAGTAGACTAGCGTATACCATTCTTATTCCATATGATGGGCGACGGATGATCCCATATCCATCTGGTGTGGTGACACCAAAGATTGTATACGGGTGCTCAGTGAGACTGGGTACACTAAACGGACTCACCGAGAACTCCTATGTGGTATTATATCATACGTCGGATAGCAGTTCTCAGGTGACACTGGTACAGGTTAGTCTGTAGACCCGAGATCGCGATAGAGTCTTGTGTGTCCTCCCACTGTACTTTGATCTCCACCCTACTACGGCTCTACTGAGTCATACAAACAGGTGCATTTTAGGTACAGTCCCGAGGCACATGGAGGCAATGAGTGATAGGAGGGGTTTCGTCTCTCCCGGTATTGGGGGTTGATATTGCGCTGTGCACGATTGGCTATAACAGGAAGTCCCTGGCCAGGGCTGCTGAGATATTACTGATAAGTGTTATAAGTAGTTTCTCGATCTGTTGTAGACCATATACCGGCATGACTTATTGAGTTATTGGGGTCGACGATTCCATCCCTAGACTCGATATGCAGCATATCTGACGAAGAGATCGGACTGTACGGTAAGTGTTTCCAGTTGGCTCGATGGAGTTTTGACAGGTTCGCTTGTTTTTCTTCTGATCGCTCAATACCCGGGTGGCCGTTACGTTTAGCTGACCGCTTGCGGCTTGTAGGTGTTTGATGTGATCATCACCTGCTTCCGGCGTATTGACGAGTCTTAGAGTCCCACACAGAAGTTTCCTAGCTCAGGCAAAACGATGTGGTATGCATATGAGATATGCGCGGGAGCTCGATTAAATGCGTGTATGAGATACCGTATATTAATCGGGCGTTTACTATTGGTCGGGTCGTATGTGATATGACCGGTTTATTAAATCAAATGTTGATTTAATAATGACTTTTAGCTCACTTTTATTAAACCTTTTCTTTATGGATGTATGCATATATGTATATACATACACATGATGATGTGTATGCACACATACATACATACAAGTGTATCATGGTTGATGATACATGGATGATGGCAATGCAAGACTCACATGGTTCAAATTAATATGTGGATTTTTATTTTGAGATAAAAGGAAAAGGAAATTAACTAATGACTCATTATTTCCATATGACTCATAGTTTCCACACTCTTCTTGGGTTGACCTTTGACTAACCCTTGGTTAATTTCCTTTGTTCTTTTAACTCATCACAAAATATCTAGATATTTCTTTCAACCATGGTTGGATGTGAGAGTGTCTCACATATATATATCCTTTTGTTTTTATTTTAAAACATAACAATTGTCATTATCTTAAAAAAGCTTTGCCATCTTCATCTTCCTCCTTCTTCAAGCTCTCTTGAGTTTCTTTGAGTGTGAGGAAAAGAAAAAGAAAGGGTTTTTAAGTGAGATAACAAACCACACAATCATTCTATACTAGTTTAGCCTATTAGTTTAGAGTGTTTGCATCACTTCCTCATTGATCAAGTGAAGCAAGGAGCTTTGCGCAAAGGGACTTCGGGTGGATCGTCGTGGACTCAGAAGTGTTCAAGTGAGCCGTTCCAAACTCTAGGAGGTACAAGGAGTCACTCAAGGAGGTCTACAAAGGTTGTAGTCTCTCCACTTAGTGATAGAATAACTTTTGTATGTGATACTATTAGTTGTTACCCTATATTTCTAGTTCGATTCCTAGTTAAGTTTGCTTAGCACCTCTTAAAATTTAAATTGTGGCATGTGTGATACTTCCAAACCCTATATGGGGTGATAAGGAAACCCTACAATGGTATCAGAGCCAAGCTAGAGCTTTAGAGTAATCTAGACGACGTTAAAAACCTCGAACTAACGAAATACGACGCCCGGAGGGTACTCTCTGGAAATTTTTCAAAAAAGAGGATTTTTTCACATTAAAAATTCTCAGAAAATCGTGCAGGGTATTTTATGGGCCCACAAGAAGAACGAAACCTTAAATCGACTATACGACCACGGAACCGCGGCCAAAATGGTCATTTTGCGGTGGTTCCGCGGTGCCGTTGGTGAGGCTTGGACTGTGCCTTCTTGTGCTGGCCCGTATGTACTTGTAGCAGTCTCTGGTAAATTTTAAAACTGCTCAAGTGTTGAGCTTACTGAGAAGTCTTTGGGTGATTAATCGTTCGATCGAATGTTTTAACTGCGCCTAGTTTATGAGAATGTGATACAATAATTGGAATCTACAAATTTGTTTGTTGCGTGTAAATCTAGCATTTCGGTCTCGGGTGTAATCGGAAATCTTGTTGAATTATCCGACTTATTTTGAAAAGGTGTTTTCATGGGGTGAGACCTAAATGCGAACTTTACATTGTTAGGCATGAAATCTTGGATATGTGATATTCCGGATTTGTGTTGTCTAAGGGCAGTTACTGTTGGGTCCCGGCAGCGCCCCGGCGGTCGAAACGCGGCCAAAATACGGAACAAAAATTTTCTAAACCGGCGCTACCACGACCCGATTTCCGGATCGACCTTAAACCCTAAACTAGCAAACTAAATAAGAGTTAGAATCGTTATACCGAGTTGATCCGTGTCCTTCGGTCTTCATTCCAAGCTCCTAGCGGTTCCATGATGATGTTTGGTTGCCGGTCTTCCTCCATCTCCGATGATCCACCCGAGGGAAACGGCGCAAGCTCTAGCTCGACGAACGAGACAATCGACGCTCCATAGTTGCTAACGATAGAGAGTCGAGGTGTAGTAGTGTGTCACCATCTTTTTCTCTCAACATATGAGCTCAATGTGAAACTCAAGAAAGATGAAGGAGTGAGGAAACATTGGCATGAGCTAAGGAATTTGGCTAAGTGTTTTTGGTGGCATGAGAGAGTGAGAGAGAGAAAGTGTGAAATGTTAATTCCAAAAAACCAATGAAAATGAGCACCCCCATCATAAGTGCTCCCCCATTTCTCATGCCCACAAAAATCATTTTTCTTTTTACAAAGTCAAATTACAATAAACAAATCAAACCATACCCAAATTCCATGTTCATGCCATGCTTGAAGTCGCATCACCTTTACCACCTCATTAATAAAAAAACAAATGAATTTCCATAAATGGAAAATCATATAAATGAGGTGGCATCATCTTCTAGAAGCTATTCCGTACAAAATACGGAATACTTCCTGGAACATGTACCGAAATACATATACACGTATTCGTACCAAAATACGAATAGCCGAGAGAGAAAACGAATAGTGAACAATAATACTAGAATACGTATATACAAATACGTATATAAATTATTAAATCAAAACCAGATTTAATAAACTGGCTTAATCCTAAGCCGCTAGTATTATCAACCGTCCGATTAAAGTCTGCGCAGCACATGCACATATTTAATCAGACATCTATATGTATCAACATACCCCATGTATACCATATCGCCTGAACCATGAAAACCCTCTGTGTGGGACTCTAAAGACTCGTCAATACGCTGGCAGTGGGTTTAACCACAAGCACATCAGCGGCACTAGCTATACGTAACGGCTACCCAGGTATTGAGCGAAAAGGAGGCCGACGAGCAAACTCATCCTGAACCCCTACTGAGCCTGTCGGTGACAATATCTGTACAGTCCGGTCTGTTCGTCTAAGAGCATCGCATATCGAGTCTAGGGGGGTAGATAAAGTCAGACCCCTAACAACGCGATATTTAGTGTCGGCATGTAACGCATCACCTCCTTAGAAACTATCGATCCTGGATCGGTAATTCTCGTCTACCATGGCCATGGATTTGTGGTGATGGCCACCCGTACACAATGCGACATCAACCCCCAATACCGGGAGAGACGAATCCCCGACGATCCGATCACTGCCTCCATGTGGCTCGGGACTGTACCCAACTAAAACCTGTTTGCACGACTCCTTTGAGCCATGGTAGGGTAGTAATCAAAGCACAGTGGGAACTCACACGAGACAAATGACGACCTCAGGTCGACAGACTAACCTGTACACATGTCACCTGGGAACTGCTATCTGACAATAGGTATAATACCAACTAGCAGGTTCCCGACGAGTCCGTCCAGTGTACTCATAACCCAATGAGCACCTGTATACTATCTTAGGTGAACAAACTAACACCAATGGCTTGTGAGACCTGGCCACCGCCCCTCGTCGGGGTCTCGATCAGTATACACTAGTCTACACTGGAGTATCGATGCCCGGTCTCGACACTCCTACGACTAGGGACATTTAAGGATGTGCTTATAGACCCCAGCTCCCACATATATGATCGCCATCATAATGCTGGCAGTCAAGCAAGAATCCTATGGGCTCCATCAACATGTACATGATGATAAAGGCAAACCAGATAGCATACTATCATCTTGAGTAAGACTGTTTTATCGGTATAGGTCCTCACTCAATCATCATAATCACAAGTCCACGGCTATGATAATTGCCTTGAGGGCACTATAGCCAACAATCTTCTACTTGCACTTAAGGCCAATTATTGCGATGTCGCATACTCACAGCCCGTGTGATACCGAACACCCAACTTCTCTACTAATCAGTTTCGCAAAGCCCGTTTGCGAAAATGATTGCGTTCGAGAAATAGTCTCAGTGAGTGGATCCGCTCCAATGTTTCTTTCTGTATCTCTCCATATCTCAACTTCGCGGAGAAGACTATCTCCCGAAATGAGCAATACTTGTCTTAGAATTTTTCTGGATATCTGATGGGACCCAGTTCAAAAATGAACTCTAAATCCAGCAAACAACTTAGACTGTATCGTCCACTGAATTTAATCAGTATCCTGCGCCTTGCCTTTCCTCAGTATCCGCCTGGACCACCTGTCCAACATACTGTCCCTCAAAGGAGGGAAAAACTGTAACTCTGACAGTTACTCTGTCATCCAGGTCACCTTGGAAGCCTGAAATGATTACCGTCTCCAGAAGGAGGCTGTCGTTACCATATCCCAAGAACATTTACTTATGTTCATAAACCGCTTCCCAATGTTTCTCCAGGATTGGATTAATATATCTGCTTATTGCATATAGTGCAAAACCAATATCTGGTGTGGTACTTGACATTTCATGATTAGCTCAATTGCCTAAGCAAGTGATATGCTAATCATGCAGGTCCCTCTCCCCTTTAGTCTGTAAGACACCTTTAGAGAGGTTGACTCCATCACCTGCAGGTACACCACCATGCCAGGAATCGTCCATATAATGTCAAAGTACCCAGATTAGGATACTTCTCAAATCTAGATCTAAAACCATAGATCTAGTAACCAGAAAACCTGATATTATATCCATATCCTATGTGGAGAAACAACTTTGTGACAACCACAGCATAACCGATCGTAGTATAGGAATATCTCTTCCTATTAAGTGCATGTCATCCCGAATCCTCGGACATCACACCCTACTACCTTCTTACCAGATCCATCTCCTATTCTGATGAAATCAAAACCTATGACTGTCACATCAAAAATAGATGATATATTTCCGCTATACCTGCTTTAGTCTATAAATAGACATAAGCTACTTGCCCACTATGCTTCCGTTGCTCCCACTGATTACAACAACCCTCTGGCAGAGTCATATATACGTGCACTTCCAAAGCTAGTTTAGAACGACGCTATACTCATCCTTCTGCCGGGTCTTATAGTCTAGAGCAGCAGCAATGGCAAGTCTGGGTAAACAAGAACCTCCCTGTCACCGTCTCTGAGAAGACCAAATTACCTCTCGGGTGCTTGAGGTTACCCACCAAATCTGCGGAGTGGCTAATGGAATGTCGAAACTAATTAAATACTTAGATTCTATTAAATCTTCAGTGATCGTTTGTTGTTCTGGAACCATTTCCAGTTCTACCATACTCCCACTTTTGTTTTTCTGAAAAAATCCATTTTACTAAAACTGTGGTGAGTTAAGAACAATATAAATATTGATCTTCCTGATGGTAGAAAGTTAACCCTCGTCAAAGCCCGGGATAACCCACAAACTGCCATTACTGAAACGTGCCTTGAGTTTATCCGGATTCTGGTTTTAAGCATCAGCCGGACAACTCCCTATACCTTAACATCGTCAAGATATAAATTGATTCTATACATATCTAATATAGAAACAAAAGCACTAATTTAATTGGAACCAGATTCAAAATCTTGCAGCTGTCTCCAGTGTATATCAACCAAATGGAAAGGGGACTATCAACATTACTCATCTAGGAGTGTATCCATATATGAGTAACCCGAAAGAGAAGCAAGTTCTCAAGACCATTACTTTTAACTGAATACCAAACACAAGTATCTACATCTTTGACTTCCTCGAAGAATCCTGATACTTACAACAAATGGTCCTCTACTTTATTCTTAAACCTATAACTTCTGAATATCTGGACCTTGCATTTCAACGAAATACATGTCCAGAACTGGAGAAGTTATAAGTGAACAGAATATAGTACGAGTACTAACCCCTTTGTCCTAATGGACACTGGACAACATACAATACTTTGTATAAGTCCCCTGAGTTCAATAACTCAAACCCTGTGCGTCGTAGGTTGAAAAACTATAGTATGGTTAAGAAGAATTACACCGCTGTCGAATGCACCTTACCTAATCACCAACTGATATAGGTAAATGTCACAGACATAATATCAAAAAGTTATATCTCACTTTATAAAATAAAGGTACAGATATATCAGTTTGAAATTGGTGCATAACGACGGATATTCAAAACCAAATATTTGCCATCCGGCAAAATCCAGATGATTTCCTCAAATATCACCAATTACAACGAATTCCGATATAATGAGGATCTAATCACCCAATTCCCAATATCTTACTCCCACTCACCATCTGCAATAACATACAGATGTGAGAAACTGATTTGGTAAATACATACCCTGGAGTTAGATTCTTATTGGGAAAACAGTCTTCAATTAACATCGCACAGTAAAACTGAAACATAAAAATGTTTCAAAGGGGTAACTGGTATTCCTAGTAACGCCTCTTCCATTATCCTGAATTATGACAGTAACCATATACTTACCTGCCCTCACTACAATCCCTTAATTATGTCTTTACTTATTACCTTCTGTACACCTCCTTTACGCTAATTGGTTTTCTTCATTCCCTACCCTTCGGCACCAGCCTAAGGTTTGGAAGAAGACTATCCAATAAGCGTAATAGGTGTACTCTCCTAATCCTAGGAGCCCTCGCAACCTGAGAGAAGGTAAAGAGAAAAGACATCTGAATAATCCTATTCTTTTTCTCCTGAACCAGAATCCATCCTCGAATCAGATCCTTCGAGTTCGTATATAACCATACGATGGATTTATCCAATGGAAGTGGATATCCGTAGTGATACGGAGTGTCCTAGAGAAATGCAAAGTGGATGTAGGATTGGCAGGGCTATACCTGGTTTCGTCGTGAATGATGGTGATCATAATTTTCTTTGCCATTATTCTAATCCGTTTATATGTCTTTACTTATTACCTTCTGTACACCACAGTTAAGCTTGTTGGTTTTCTTCCTTCCCTACCGCTCGGCACCTACCTATGGTCTGGAGGAAGACTATCCAATAAGCTCAATAGGTGTACCCTCTCCTAATCCCAGGAGGCCTCACAACCTGAAAGAAGGTAAAGAGAAAAGACAACCGAATAATCTTATTCAATCTCTCCAGAACCAGAATCCATCCTCGAATCAGATCCTTCGAGTTCGTATATAACCATACGATGGATTTATCCAATGGAAGTGAACGTTCGTAGTGATACGGGGTGTTCTGGAGAAATGCAAAGGTGATATAGAAGTAGCAACAGTATATGCGACACCGTGACATTCCAAAAGCCAATGTGTTTAAAGAAGGTTCGGTCAACTTGGTTTCATGAGTTTTAGTCAAAAGTCAGGTCAAAGTCGCAGCCACAGAGAGAGAGAGAGAAGAAACACTCAGCGTGCACTCTAACCTAGATCAGAATGGTTGATCACTTTATCTAATCTGGATGGCTCCCACTGTATCCTCGAATTCTCCTCCAAACCTGAAAGGAGAATTAGTCGGAATCACCCGAGGAGTAATCCTACTCATCAGTGGGAATCGGGATCCAACTATCATCGCATGATAACTTGATGGAAGCCACTCAAGTCACCACACTCCAGAAGGTATGCGCAAGCCTGGCAAGATTCCTGTATGTTTGAAACTCCCGATATGTGTTTTTACCCCTAGGACCCAAGTGACCATGACACAGTCAACAAGTCAAAGAGTCCTAGTCAAGTTCAACCCATCATTATCCAGGATTGCATTAAACCCACCCGTACGAGCCCTTGACACAGTCAACAAGGCCGCACGACTGTCCTAACCAATCGCATTAATATACCACAAACAAGCACTACTTAGCTACCGCACACTACGCCTTGACACAGTCAACAAACGCAGCACGAATACTAAGCAATACTTGTAAGAAATGATGGAGAGTTACAGCAGGTTTTTGGCGAAAAACCTTTAACGTAATGAACTTGATATCGTTGAAGGAATCCAAGTGGTTTTATAAATATATAGTGGTGAAAACTTTTGCTAAAGAGGTCACTCCCAGTGAAGAGATCTCGGCTCTTTCCCCGTCGAATGGGATGCAGGATATCCCAAACTGAATACCACGATGCAAAGCAAAAATAATCGACTATAGTAAAATTATTACGTTGACGCAAACTTTTACCCAAGGGGTCACTCCCGATGAAGGGATCTCGGCCCTTGCCTCGTCGAATGAGGTGCTGGATATTCATAACCGAATACCACTGTGCAAAGCAAAAGAGAACTTCTGTAATGTCAGTTTTTAAAATCTTAGTTCCAACAACATCATATATAGGTTTGTTTTATCCTTGCATTGATAAGAATCTATGCAGTCCCATCAATTAATCACACCAGAAAAGAACGAAAATAAAATGTACGTATATACCATCCGCATTCGCCACTGGGTCCCGTCATCACCCGTTAAGTTACTTAACTAACGACAGAGCAGGAACTGGGCTAGCGCGGGTGCAAAACATATACAACATCTACTAGTATATATAAATATATATATAACATTCGTCCCAGGCATGATATAAAGCAACATCACAGAAACATCACAGAAGCAACACAGAATGGTGGATAATCTGGAGCCCCGAGTTTCACTTGAGCTGCAAGTGAGACCCGACGTTCCCTGTCGGGTGGATAGCCTGTGCAATGAAAACCTAGACCCCTACGAGCGCGGCAAGTTACCCGCCAAAACCAGAAGTGAGGCAGCCCCCTTCAGCAACGTGAATGGACCACCTAGAACTTCACGGAATCCGGTAACTTGAGCACCCCTCCTGGGTCAACCTATACCCCCTACGAATGCGGCGAATAGCCCGCCAATCCTAGAGTAAGGTCCCCTCCGTCTGAATGCTTTGAGATGCGGACCAGTTGCCCTCTAGAACCCAGCTATTCGTGCACTCCACCTCGGGGTAATCCTAGTACAGAAAATAAAATAATATACAAGGGTGACATCGACCTCAGCCCGGTCGTGCCCCAAAAGAATAATATACAAACTGGCAGTGACGACAGTCTACATGTCGGACGCTCGCCCCGCAATATCAAATGTACAAATGAAACAAAACTGTACTATCATTGCACCATTGCTATCCACCAAGACGATCCAACCAACATCACAGCACATCACAGAACATCAACGTGAATGTCACGTTCGCAAATCCGTCTAAAAGACATATAGCAATTAGACGAGTTTACCGATCAAATGACATTCACGGTCGCAGAATATAATGTATGTACTGTCAAACGCATGCTTAAAATATCGATTGACTAAGTTCCAAATTGGCCCCAATAGCAAAACAACACTTCAATGAAACCTGGGCCAAAACAGAATATCACAAAAATCACATTTCCAAGTAAATGGGCTACAGAAAAAATTTGGTCGCCCGTTGCCACTAAACCGACGCGGACCCGCCGCCCATAGGGGCTTATTGCGGCGGATCCGCGGCTCTTTTGTGGAATCACGAGCCCAAATTTTTCTAGTACCCTTAAAATCTCCTGCACAGATTTTTAAGATACAATAAATAATTTTTTGAACACTTTAGAAAATCGGCAGAAAACAGAAAAATGGAATCGTGTTTTTCGAAATTTCCGTCGATCGATCTTTCAAGCACGTTTAAACAAGCTAGCAAGGGGTTTAAAGGGTGGCTCTGATACCATTGTTGGGTCCCGGCAGCGCCCCGGCCGTCGAAACGCGGCCAAAATGCGGAACAAAAATTTTCTAAACCGGCGGTACCGCGACCCGATTTCCAGATCGACCTTAAACCCTAAACTAGCAAACTAAATAAGAGTTAGAATCGTTATACCGAGTTGATCCGTGTCCTTCGGTTTTCATTCCAAGCTCCTAGCGGTTCCATGATGATGTTTGGTTGCCGGTCTTCCTCCATCTCCGATGATCCATCCGAGAGAAACGGCGCAAGCTCTAGCTCGACGAACGAGACAACCGACGCTCCATAGTTGCTAACGATGGAGAGTCGAGGTGTAGTAGTGTGTCCCTATCTTTTTCTCTCAACATATGAGCTCAATGTGAAACTCAAGAAAGATGAAGGAGTGAGGAAACATTGGCATGAGCTAAGGAATTTGGCTAAGTGTTTTTTGTGGCATGAGAGAGTGAGAGAGAGCAAGTGTGAAATGTTAATTCCAAAAAACCAATGAAAATGAGCACCCCCATCATAAGTGGCCGCCCCCCCCCCTCATTTCTCATGCCCACAAAAATCATTTTTCTTTTTACAAAGCCAAATTACAATAAACAAATCAAACCATACCCAAATTCCATGTTCATGCCATGCTTGAAGTCGCATCACCTTTTCCACCTCATTAATAAAAAACAAATGAATTTCCATAAATGGAAAATCATATAAATGAGGTGGCATCATCTTCTAGAAGCTATTCCGTACAAAATACGGAATACTTCCTGGTACATGTACCGAAATACATATACACGTATTCGTACCAAAATACGAATAGCCGAGAGAGAAAACGAATAGTGAACAATAATACTAGAATACGTATATACAAATACGTATATAAATTATTAAATCAAAACCTGATTTAATAAACTGGCTTAATCCTAAGCCGCTAGTATTATCAACCGTCCGATTAAAGTCTGCGCAGCACATGCACATATTTAATCAGACACTTGTATGTATCAACATACCCCATGTACACCATATCGCCTGAACCGTGAAAACCCTCTGTGTGTAAAGACTTGTCAATACGCTTGCAGTGGGTTTAACCACAAGCATGTCAGCTGCACTAGCTGTACGTAACGGCTAACCAGGTATTGAGCGAAAGGGAGGCCGACGAGCAAACTCATCCTGAACCTCTACTGAGCCTGTCAGTGACAATATCCGAACAGTCCGGTCTGTTCGTCTAAGAGCATCGCATATCGAGTCTAGGGGGGTGGATAATGTCAGACCCCTAACAACGCGATATTTAGTGTCGGCATGTAACCCATCACCTCCTGAGAAACTACAGATCCTGGATCGGTAATCCTCGTCTACCATGGCCATGGATTTGTGGTGATGGCCACCCGTACACAATGCGACATGAACCCCCAATACCTGGAGAGACGAATCCCCGACGATCCGATCACTGCCTCCATGTGGCTCGGGACTGTACCCAACTAAAACCTGTTTGCACGACTCCTTTGAGCCGTGGTAGGGTAGTAATCAAAGCACAGTAGGAACTCACACGAGATAAATGACGATCTCAGGTCGACAGACTAACCTGTACACATGTCACCTGGGAACTGCTATCTGACAATAGGTATAATACCAACTAGCAGGTTCCCGACGAGTCCGTCCAGTGTATTCATAACCCAATGAGCACCTGTATACTATCTTAGGTGAACAAACTAACACCAATGGCTTGTGAGACC
Organism: Agapanthus africanus; assembly: GCA_030015575.1. Taxonomy (NCBI): domain Eukaryota; kingdom Viridiplantae; phylum Streptophyta; class Magnoliopsida; order Asparagales; family Amaryllidaceae; genus Agapanthus; species Agapanthus africanus. The sequence continues at coordinate 524,113,989 of CM057337.1, forward strand.
TGGCCACCGCCCCTCGTCGGGGTCTCGATCAGTATACACTAGTCTACACTGGAGTATCGATGTCCGGTCTCGACACTCCTACGACTAGGGACATTTAAGGATGTGCTTATAGACCCCAGCTCCCACATATATGATCGCCATCATAATGCTGGCAGTCAAGCAAGAATTCTATGGGCTCTATCAACATGTACATGATGATAAAGGCAAACCAGATAGCATACTATCATCTTGAGTAAGACTGTTTTATCGGTATAGGTCCTCACTCAATCATCATAATCACAAGTCCACGGCTATGATAATTGCCTTGAGGGCACTATAGCCAACAGTTACGATTCCAATTGTTGTAGTTTTTCATTTTATTTCTCTGTGACCGTAAGTGTAGTATGTGGGGTATCGCCGGTTTCGTTGCTATACATCAACGACAATCAGGTTACGCATACTTACTTACGTTGATGATATGTGATATTATGTGTTGCTAAGATATGATGTGCTGGATTGTCGTGATTGAATAGCCGGGGGTTTTATGTGAGATGAGAGTTTTCTTTTCATTCATGTAAAATTTAATTGTATGTAATATTCTTTTATTTGGGGCACTTCCGGGTTGAGGATGATGTCACCAGTGTTGCATATTATTTACTTTTCTGCATTAGGATAGACCCAAGGAGGGGAGCACAAGTGACCGGGTTCTAGGGTTCAGTAAGAGGCCATCTCGAGGAGTCGAGACCGGGTCTCCTAAACTCCAGAATTGGTAGGGTCACTTGCCGCTCTCGTAAGGGTCTAGGGGTGTGGGCTTGGCTATTCATCGCGACCGTGGAATCCGTATTTTCTATTGATGGCTAAATACAAAATACGAACCTTCTAGATATCCTATATTATATGTGCTTCTGCTGCTTATATTCTGTGATGTGATCATTTAATATATCTGAGACGAATGGAATATTATATATATGATATATAATAGACGTTTCTTATGTTCTGCACTCGCGCTAGCCCCGTCCCGGTATGCCGTTAGTTAAGTAACCTAACGGTGCATAACGGGACACCGTGACGAATACGAATGGCATAAGCGTATGTTATATTTTTTCATTTCTTTCTGTGATGGCTTTAGGACTTAAATGATGGGACTACATTAATGAGATTAATGTAAAGAAATGAACCTAAAAAGATGTTGTAGAATCGGATTTGAAACACACTCGGCCTTTTATGAAAAAGCAAGTTTTCAAAGTGCGGAACTTAAGCCACTCCTTTTAAACCCATTGGATTCTATAACGATATAAAGTTCAAAGCGTTAAATGTTTTCTTAAAAACTATCCGCAGCCCTCCATCATTTTACGAAGTGGAGTACTTAGTATTCGTGCTGCGTATTTTGACTTTAGTTAAGGCGCGGTGTACGGTAGCTAAGTGATGTCTTCCTACACTGCATATGATGCAGATTAGTTAGGACATTCATAAGATTATGTTGACTTTAGTTAAGGGTCATGTGGGTGGGTCTAGTTAATCACGAAATGACGGGAAGAACTTGACTAGTACTTATGATATGTTGACCATAGTTAAGATCATGAGTGCTAGGGGTAAAAACAATATCGGGAATTTCAAGAGTTGAAATTTGCAATGAGATTGCATACCTTCTATATGATAGTAGGATCCCAATCCTACTGTGAGCAAGAGTTGCTCCCGGGAGAGTTTTGCACTTTACAATTAGCTAACCCATTAGGTGTCTAGAAAGGTGTCAAACGGGGCTACGCCTCTGGGAAAACGAGGTTTATTCTAATTAGGTCCGTGCGAAAGCACGAGGAACCTCCCTCAAAGTACCAGCACTGGCCTGGCTGAACGGTTAGCAAAGTTGTAGAATGTAATTAATCCCGGCTAGTTTTATTTTCAAAAGGTTTTAAAGAAAATTTGATAAAAACTGTGGGAGACATCGATTAGAAAAGATAATAACCAATCTGATCTTTGCAAGAGCTTTCGCTGAGTGTATTCTTTTCTCTCTCTTAATGGCAGATACCAATGACAGGACTCAAGCTTCTACTAGATAAAAATAAACTGAATGGGACCAATTATAAAGGCTGGCTGAGGAATCTCAACATTGTCTTGACTTTTGATAAGGTATCATATGTCCTCACGGCTCCAACCCCGCCCATCCCAGGTCCTAAACCTTCAGTTGCGGATAAAGAAATCCGCAAGACATGGGACGCTGACTGTGCCACAGCCAAATACCTCGCGCTTGCATCGATGGATAACACACTTCAGAAGCAACACGAGAATATGGACGTCCAAGCCATATTCCTCCATACAAAAGAGTTGTATGGAGAGCAATCTCGCGTATTACGATACGAAGCATCCAGAAAGCTGTTTCAGATGCGAATGGCCCCAGGCACACCAGTAGGAGACCATGTTCTGAAGATGATAGCTCTCATAGAAGAGCTTGAGGACCTTGGGTGGACAATGGACAATGAGCAATATACGGATATTATTCTGCAGTCTCTCCCCTCCACCTTTGCTCAATTTATAGTTAACTTCAACATGCACAACATGAGGAAGGAACTACCTTAACTCCTTAATATGTTAAAGAGTGCAGAGAGCACGCTGAAGTCAGTGAAGACTCTCGTTTTGAGTGTTGGGCCATCTTCCTCCTCTCGCCCGAAAGCTAAGGACAAGGGAAAGATGAAGAAGAAACCCACCAAACCTAAGGGTGGAGTCAAAAAGGTTAAGGGGAAAGACAAGTCCAGGGCTGGAGAATCGGGGAAAGGAGAATGTTTCCACTGCAAGAAGACGGGACACTGGAAGCGGAACTGTACTGAGTATCTTGAGCTCAAGAAAAAAAAGCATGGTGATGCTTTAGCTTCAGGTGTGTTCGTAATTGAAAACTGTTTTTCTATTAACTCTGCTTCCTGGGTATTAGATACCGGTTCGGGTTCTCATATTTTCAATTCTGTGCAGACGTTGAGAAATAGCAGAGTTTTGAAGACAGGTGATTATACTCTCCGGGTTAGAAATGGTTCCAATGTAAATGCAGTTTCAGTGGGAGAGTATCACCAAGGGTTGCCGTCGGGTTGTATATTGGTTTTGAACCCATGTTATTTTGTGCCAAGTATGCTATGTAATATTATATCCATTTCTTTGTTAGACAATGAAGGATATCATTTTGCTGTGCAACACAATGTTATGAACATTAGACTTAATCAAGCGTTGATTGGTTGTGGTACACTTAATAACGGGATATACGTCCTTAATCAACACACGGTTTTCAACATTCAACACACAAGTAAAAGAAAATTTTCAGATATAAATGAAGCTTTTCTTTGGCATTGTAGACTTGGTCATATTAATGAAACAAGACTAAACAAGCTTCATAAAGATGGATATTTAAATTCTTTTGAGTATAAATCTTATGCAACTTGCCAGTCTTGTATCAAAGGTAAAATGACCAAAACTCCGTTTACTGGACACGGAGAAAAAGCTACTAAGCTCCTAGGCCTCATACTAATGATGTATGTGGGCCAATGTCTACACATGCAAGAGGCGGTTTCTCTTACTTCATAACTTTTACTGATGATTTCTCAAGATTCGGTCATGTGTTTTTGATAAAACATAAGTCTGAAGCTTTCGAGAAATTCAAGGAGTACAAACTTGAAGTAGAAAACCAAACAGGAATGAGAATCAAGATACTTCGATCAGATCGAGGTGGAGAGTACTTAAGTACGGAGTTCTTGGACTTCCTAAAAGAGAATAGGATTCTCTCTCAGCTCACTCCCCCTTACACACCATAGCACAACGGTGTGTCAGAGCGGCGGAATCGTACCCTATTAGATATGGTACGATCCATGATGAGTGATTCTGAGTTACCCCTCTCCTTTGGGGGCATGCATTGGAAACTGCAGCTTTTCTGTTAAACAAAGTTCCAACCAAGACCGTGTCTACCACTCCATATGAGATATGGCATGGGAAGAGACCATCTCTTAAACGAGTTAAGATTTGGGGTTGTCCGGCTTTTGTCAAAAAGCAGAATTCAGACAAACTCGAGACACGATCGGTCAAATGTATATTTGTGGGATATCCAAAACATTCGTTTGGGTATCTTTTCTACCACAAGGAGGAACAAAAGGTGTTTGTTTCTCAGTATGCCACATTTTTAGAAAATGAGATTTTTCCAAATGATGCTGATGGCAATATGGTAGATCTAGAAGAGGTTCTAGAGACACAAGTTACAAATGACGACTTGGCTGAACCTGATATTGCAACAGAATCTAATGAACCTCGGCCACTCCGTAGATCTGGTAGGACTTCTCGCCCACCAGAGAGATACTACGGTTTTCTCATTAATGGTGATAGAGAAGATTGCATCATGGATGATGATGACCTGCCAGATTTCAGCAAGTTATCACGAGTGGTGACTCTGTGAAGTGGCTGGAAGCCATGAGATCCGAAATGGAGTCCATGTACACCAACAAAGTATGGACTTTGGAGAATGTACCCTCCGGGATAAAACCTGTAGGCTGCAAATGGATCTTTAAAAGAAAGATCGGTGTAGACGGACAGGTAGAGACCTATAAGGCAAGGTTGGTAGCGAAAGGCTTTCGTCAAAGACCAGGTTTGGACTATGACGAGACTTTCTCTCCGGTAGCCATGCTTAAATCCATTCGGATCCTACTTGCTATTGCTGCTCACTACGACTATGAAATCTGGCAGATGGACGTTAAAACTGCATTTCTAAATGGTGATTTAAATGAATGCATTTATATGGATCAGCCAGAAGGATTCATTGAGAGTGGGAGCAGCGGGAAAGCATGTAAATTGCTTAAATGCATTTATGGATTAAAGCAGGCATCACGGAGTTGGAACATCTGTTTTGATGATGTTATCAAAGAGTTTGATTTCATCAAAAATCCAGATGAACCTTGTGTTTATAAGAAGACTGTAGGGAGAACTGTCGCATTCCTCGTATTGTACGTAGATGACATTCTTCTGATAGGAAATGACATTCCTATGCTACAGTTGGTCAAATCATTCTTATCACAAAGGTTCTCCATGAAGGACCTGGGTGATGCCACGTACATATTGGGCATACGGATCTATAGAGATAGATCCAAATGGTTATTGGGATTCTCCCAAACCAAGTACATCAAAACCATCCTAAAGAGGTTTAGTATGGAAGAATCCAAGCGGGGTGCCTTACCCGCTTGCCACGGAGTCACTCTCTCCAAGGACGATTGCCCAAAGTCTGATGAAGAGAGAGCTCGCATGAGCATTATTCCCTATGCTTCGGCAGTAGGATCGATAATGTATGCGATGTTGTGTACACACCCTGATGTAGCTTATGCACTTAGTGTAGTAAGCAGGTATCAGTCAAACCCAGGGGAGAATCATTGGATTGCTGTGAAGAACATTCTTAAGTACTTGCGAAGGACTAAAGAATTGTTCTTGGTGTATGGTAACGGGGATCTCTAAATGGAGGCTTTTACCGATTCGAGCTTCCAGAGTAACAAGGATGACAGCAAGTCTATCTCAGGGTTTGCATTTACCCTCAATGGAGGGACGGTAAGTTGGAAGAGTTCCAAACAGGATACCGTTGCAGACTCAACTATGGAAGCTGAGTACATTGCTGCAAATGATGCTGCCAAGGAAGCCGTCTGGATGAGGAAGTTCATCTCGGAAGTAGGAGTAGTTCCAACCATTATTGATCCAATACCTTTGTATTGTGACAATAATGGGGCTATGGCGTTGGCCAAAGAGCCCATGTCCCATCAGAAGTCCAGACACATCCTGAGGCGATATCATGTGATCCGGGGGATAGTTGATCACCACGAGATCGAGATTAAGAGAGTAGATACAAAGGACAACACTGCGGATCCCTTCATTAAGGCCCTCCCTCAGCCGCGGCATGAGCGACTTTTTGAGATGTTGGGTATGAGATACGCCAATAATTGGCCTTAGTGTAAGTGGGAGATTGTTGGATATATGTATGCCTTAGAGGCCATTATATGATAGTGTATGTACTGATATGTATATATATATATATATATATATATATATACATATATATATATTAGTTATATGTATGCCCTATAGGCCATTACTGTACATTGGATGTATATTGTAGTGGATGCTGGGACATATATAGGTAGGACTTTCTTGCTCGACATGATAGTACGCTATCTGGTTGCTCTTTATCTTAACATGTATACTTTCTGTCTCTCTGTTACATGCTGATAAAGCCCTTAGGATGTGTACTCGACTCCCAGGACTATGATATAGATCATACTAGTGGGGCCTGGGTAGTCAATGAGTACATCCTTCAATGTTCCTAGTCGTGGGAATATCGAGACGGGGCATCGATATTCCAGAGTAGACTAGCGTATATCTTCTCGACCCATGTGATGGGCAATAGATGATCCTATATCCATTGGTGTTTGACATCAGAGATGGTATGCGGGTGCTCAGTGGAGACTGGGTACACTGAACGGACTCGCCGAGAACTCCCAGATGGTATTATACCTCACGTCAGATGGCAGTTCTCTGGTGACACTGGTACAGCTTAGTCTGTTGACCCGAGATCATCATAGAGTCTTGTGTGTCTCCCACTGTGCTTTGATCTCCACCCTACCACGGCTCTACTGAGTCATGCAAACAGGTGGTTTTTGGGTACAGTCCCGATTCACATGGAGGCAATGAGCGATAGGAGGGGATTAGTCTCTCCCGGTATTGGGGGTTGATGTTGCGCTATGCTCGACTGGCCATAACTGGAAATCCCTGGCCAGGGTTGCAGTGATATACTGGTAAGATTTATCAGTAGTTTCACGATTGTTATGGACCTTACATCGGCATGACTTATCAAGCTACTGGGGTCTGAGGTTTACCACCCCTAGGCAAGATATGCGACATATCAGACGAACAGACCGGACTGTACGGTAAGTGTTGCAGGTTGGATTCACAGGAGTGTGAGCGGGCTTGCTCGTTGATCTTCTGATCGCTCAATACCCGGGTGGCCGTTACGTTTAGCAGACCGCTTGCGGCTTGTGGGTGTTTGATATGATCATCACCTGCTGCCGGCGTATTGACGAGTCTTTAGAGTCCTACACAGAGGTTTCCTGGCTCAAGCGAAACGAAATAGGAGCACATATGAGATATGTGCGGGACCGAGAATAATACCAGTATGTGATACTGTATTCTATTCTCGCGATTTGTATCATTGGACGGTTATATAAGATATAGCCGGGTTACCGAATCAAGTGTCGATTCGATACATTGATACACTTAATATTAGTCGGTTATATGCAGTATGACCGGATCATTAAATCAAGTGTTGATTTAATGATTTAATGTATAATTATATATTTGATATATTACTTTACATTAACTAGTATTTGTTCACTTAAGATTGATTTTCTCACTTGATGTGCACAAGTAGTATATGTGATACATTTTTGTGCACTTGATTGTATCATGTTTGATGATACATGCAAACTTGGGTGTGTGCTATACACCATGTTTAGTTAATGGTTAGGGTTTCATTTGCCTTATTTATTTATTTCATTTATTTATTTTTGGCAAGAAACAAAAACAAAATGGTGGTGGCTTTTCTCATTTTGGCTTGAAGCTTCAGGAAGCTTCATAGCATCTTTGACAAAGTCTAAGCCATTTTGTTTTATTCTTAACCCAACCATTAGCCTAAACCCTAGTTTAGTCTCTACACTAGTTACACTCACCCATGGTTGCTAATTGATAAGGATCACTTGATTTTCTATTATTCATAATTCATTTTCTTTTCTTCTTCTTCATCTTCTTCAAGAGGTGAAGAAAGCTTACTAGAAAATTACAAGTGATGAATCCAAGTGAGAAATCCAAATCCAAAGTGAACCCACTTCCTATTTCTTCATCCTCTACCACTTGCCATGTTGTATAGGGTGTTTTCTTCACAAGTTTCATGACTTAGTGAAGATGGAGCTTGAGTTTGAGTTGCCTCGACGTAGATCATCTTCGGCATCGAAGTCAACGACCTAGCCCGATCATTTCTCCGAAGAAACCATCGCTAGAGTCCAGGATCCGGTTGATCGCAGCGGAGGGACGTCATCACGGAGCTAAAGAGGTGGAGGACCGGATCTACAAAGGTTGTAGTCACTTTCACTTGTAGTTAAGTTGTTAACTTGCTTGTTGTTTTCGCCTTACCTCTAGTAACGATCTAGTTTAGGGTTTTTCGGCACATGGAATTTTTGAATTGGACATGGTTGATCAGTTGTAGAACCTCATGAGTGTGCCTAGGAACCCTACAGTAGTATCAGAGCCTAGCTAGAGCCTTAGGCGATGAGTAGACGAAGTTAGAAACCCGATCGAACCCCGAAACCCTAAAAATAACCCTTCTCTGTACATTTTTCAAAACAGTGGATTTTTCCAAATTAAAAATATCCAAAAAATACAGCAGGGTTTTCTAAAAGTTACTGTGAAACACGTGCACCCAACTCGACTAAAGAGCCGCGGAACCGAGGCCCCACCATGGTATGTGCGGCGGTTCTCGCGGCCATATAGGAGCATCTTATCACGTGCTTTGCACAGTAATACCCGTATGCAATGCCTGTGTTTTCTGGGAATTTTTTAAGTTTACTCAAGAGTTGAGTTTTCTGGGTTGTATTGGGAGTTCTTAGATTCGATCGGATTGTCTAATTTTATCTATGTGTTTTTCCGGGTATTTTAGAGCATGTTAAAAAGTTCGACCGGATATAAATACCCTATTTTTCCCTGCCGGGAAATTTCCAAATGTTAGATTTTTTTGTGGTTTAAGAACGTTCTGAGTAGTGCAAGTAACGCGATGGACCCTCTAGAAGACAACAAAGCTTAACTCGATTATGTGACCGTCTTGAACTGCCCTTTGAACCTTAGGGTTTGGGGCAGTACGGCGTGCCACATGTGAGGCGTTGGCTTGACCCTTCTACGGCTGGACCGTTAGTACTGTGGCATGAAGTGAATGTTCTTAAACTTATTTCATGTGTTGAGCTGTTTCGGGAAAACTTGGGTGTTTGAATGTTCGATCGGAAAGTTTAACATTTTCTATTTATCTGGAATGTGATACAATATTTGGAATCCACAAGTAGTTATGAGATAACTGAATGAATGTTATAAACATAGCACTTTAGTCTCACTTGAACGGTTGCCACGGAATTTTGATGTGATCAAAAGTCCGTCGCAATCATGTTGCGTACGCGGATACTCGCCGGATAAATTTAATAGACAGCTACACCCCTTAGCCCCGACCAAGTGACTGTAGGAGAACCCCGTCGCCGAAAGCATCCGTTCGGGTGCTCGCGGTAGCAGTGTTCCGCCTTGGTGCACTTCGTCGACGGCATCGGGGGTGCGGCCGTCTACTAAAGTTTGCGACGAACATTCGTTCTGGATATCGGGAATCTTGTTGAATTGCCCGACTTCATATTGAAAAGTGTTTTCGATAATAAGACTAAAATGCGGGGTTTATAATTGTTAGGCATGCGATGTCTAAAGAGGTTGCGGATTCCGACTGTTGTAGTTTTACAGTTTCTTTTCTGTGACCGTAAGTGTAATATGTGATATCGCCGGTTTCGTTGCTATATGTCAACGACAATTGGGATGGGCATATTTACTTACGTTGATGACATGTGATGTTATGTGTTGCTGGATATGTTATATTGGATCGTTGTGATTGAATAGCCAGGGGTTTTTATGTGAGATGAGTGTTTTTCATTTTCATTCATGTAAAAACTTGTATGTAATATTCTTTTATTGGGGCATTTCCAGGTTGCGGAAGATGTCACCTTTGTATATTATTTACTTTTCCGCATTAGGATAGACCCAAGGAGGGGAGCATAAGTAACCGGGTTCTAGGGTCCAGTGGAAGACCATCTCGAGGAGTCGAGTCCGGGTCTCCTAATCCTAGAATTGGTAGAGTTGCTTGCCGCTCTCGTAGGGGTCTAGAGGGTGTGGGATTGGCTATTCATCATGACCGTGGAATCCGTGTTTTATACAGGCTCAAAATAAAACACGGACGTCCTAGTATATCCAATATTTCATATGATATTTTCTGCTGCGTTATCTGTGATGTGATCATGTGATTTGTTCAGATAGATATTATATATAGTATATATGATATATTATATAGACGTTGCTTATGTTTTACACCCGCGCTAGCCCTGCCTCGCTCTGGCGTTAGTTACCTAACCTAACGGTGCAGACGGGACATCGAGGCGAATGCGGATGGCATAAGCGTACGTTATATTTATCTGTGATGTTTAGGTGGACTTAAATGATGGGACATTCATTAATGAGATTAATGAAAGAAAATAAACCTAAAAGATGTTGTGGAATCGAATTTCAAAAATAAAACAGGTAGCTACAGTTCTTGCTTTGCACAGCGGTATATATGATATATCCTGTACCTTATTCGATGAGGAAAGGGCCGACGATCCCTTCACCGGGAGTGACCCCTTTAGCAATAACTGGCAGATGCTACAACCATCGGTTTGTCTTTTGATTGCTTCTATAGTTTCTGCTTTGCATCGCGGTATATATGATATATCCTGCACCTTATTCGATGAGGAAAGGGCCGACGATCCCTTCACCGGGAGTGACCCCTTTAGCAATAACTGGCAGATGCTACAACCCTCGGTTTGTCTTTTGATTGCTTCTATAGTTTCTGCTTTGCACAGCGGTATATATGATATATCATGCACCTTATTCGATGAGGAAAGGGCCGACGATCCCTTCACCGGGAGTGACCCCTTTAGCAAAACTAGAAAAGCCTCAAAAACACTCCATTTAAAACCTATTTGATTCCGCAACAAGATCAAGTTCAAAGCGTTAAAGGTTTTCTTAAAAACCATCCGCAACCCTCCGTCATTTTAGGAAGTAGAGTACTTAGTATTCGTGCTGTGTTTGTTGACCATAGTCAAGGCATAGTGTACGGTAGCTAAGTGATGTCTTCCTACACCGCATATGATGCGATTAGTTAGGACAGTCGCGTGACTTTGTTGACCTTAGTTAAGGGTCATGTGTGTGGGTCTAATTAATCACGAAATGACGGGTAGAACTTGACTAGTACTTATGATTTGTTGACCATAGTTAAGGTCATAAGTGCTAGGGGTAAAAACCACTATCGGGAGTTTCAAGTGTTGAAATTTGCAATGAGATTGCATACGTTCTATATGATAGTTGGATCCCGATACCCACTGCGAGTAATTGTTACTCCTGGGAGAGTTTTGCACTTTACAATTAGGCGATCAAGTAGGTGTCTAGAAAGGTGTCAACGGGGTTACGCCTATGGGAAAATGAGGTTTACTTTAATTAGGTCCGTGCGAAAGCACGGGGAACCTCCCTCAAAGTACCGACACTGGCCTGGCTGAAAGATTGGCGAACTTGTAGAGTGTAATTAATCCCGGCTAGTCTTTCCTTTTAGGGTTTGAAGGAAGATTTGATAAAAAAAGTGGGAGCCATCCTGATTAGATAAAATAAATAACCAATCTAATCTTGCAAGAGCGCATGCAGAGTGTTTTCTTTTCTCTCTCTCCAGATAGAGACCATATCACGCCTTAATCAAGATAATAATATGGATGTATTGACCGAACCCGCTTGTTATACTGAGCTGGGAAACGTTGGTCCCACTCCAACTTATAAATGTTATAAGACAGAGCAGGAAATAGGGGAATACCAGGATTCCCATGCCGCCCAAACGAAGAAAGTGCATGAGATGCATCTTCTTCGGGTGTGTTCGTTATAAAGAACTATTTCTCAGTATTCTCTGCATCCTGGGTATTTGATACCGGATCAGGATCCCAGATATGTAATCAGTTACATGGGCTACAGAAAGGTAGAGAACTGAGAACGGGTGATAAGTCTCATGAGACAGAAAACGGGGCAAGTGTTGCAGCCAAGTCTGTTGGTCACTGTCACCCTGTATTCCAAATACATTGATTCTGAACGAATGTTCTTAGATACCGAACCTGATATACAAAATAATATCAGTCTCTTTATTAGTAAAGAAATGATAAAATTTTGTACTGTTGGATAATATTTTGAACATTTCCTATATCAAAAGTTGATCGGTTCAGGCACGTTATCTAAAAGTATTGATGTTCTAAATCAAACTACAGTTCTTAGTGTACAGAACACACACAAGAGGAAGAGTTCAGAAATGAACGGATCCTTCTTAAGGTATTGTAGACTAGGTCATATCAATGCGACCCGACTAGCTGAAGTTACATATAAATGCATATTTAAATCTGTTTGAATTTACATCTTGTGAAAACTTGCCGGTCATGTCACAAAGATAAGATGACTACAGCTCTGTTTATTGGAAGCAGAGAAAGAGTTAGTGAACTCTTGGGATGATACATGTTGATGTATGTAGGTCCCCTGTCTACACATGCCAAGACCGGTTCTTTGTATTTCATTACATTCTCTGATAATCTCTCAAGATTCAGACATATGTTCCTGTTGAAACACAAGTCCGAACCTTTTGAGATATTCACCGAATATAAGATAGAAGTAGAGAACCAAAACGGGTATAAGTATTATGTCCTTTGATGTCATCAAGGAGGAGAATACTTAAGCACGGAATTCTTGGACTTTTCTAAAGGAGAATGAGATTCTCTCTCAGCATTACTCCTCCGTATACACCACAGTACGTCGGTGTATCGGGGCGGAGCAATCACACCCTATATGATAAGGTGTGCTCTATGATGAGTACTACTGAGTTACCTATTTCCTTTTGGGAGTTATGCACTTGAGAAGCTGCATACCTATTGAATAGGGTTCAAATCAAATCAGTTGCCTACCACTTCATATGTAATATGGAAAGGGAAGAGCCCATATCTTAAGTTAGTTAAGATTTAGGGTTGTCCGGCCTATGTCTAAAAGCAAAATCCGGACAAGATCGAGGCAAGATCTGTTATGTAGAACTGGAAATGTTTCAGCTATACAAACTGCAGCTGATGATTTGGTAGAACCAAAGGGTTCAATAGTTTCCAACGAACCTCAGCCTCTCCGCCGATCTAGTAGGGTTCCTCACCCACCTGAGAGATACTTTGGTTTCTCTATGACAGTGGGAGCAAGGATTGCATCATGAGATGATGACCCAACTAGTTTCGAGCTGGCCATCAGGAGTTTGACTCTGTAAGAATGGCTGGATGCTTAGCAATCTGAGATGGAATCCTTATACACCAACAAAGTATGGACTTTGGATGCATTATCTGAAGGGTTAAAATCCCATCAGGAGCAAGTATATCTTGAGAAGATTACTTGGTGTAGATGGAAAAGTTGAGGCTTTCAAAGCTAGACTTGTTAAAGGTTTTCGTCATCGACCAGGCGTGGATAATGATGAAACCTTTTCCAGTGGCTATGCTTAAGTCCATCCGAATCCTACTTGCCATTGCTACATACCATGACTACGATAACTGGTGGTTGGGTGTCATGACTGCTCTTCTAAATATTGATTTAGAAGAGAACGTCTATAAGTACACAACCAGAGGGCTTCGTAAACAGTGGGTGCAACGGAAACGTGTGCAAGTTGCTTTATAGATTAAAGCAAGCATCGCGGAGTTGGAACGTCTGTTTTGATGTGGTAGTCAAAGAGTTTGTCTTCATCAAAATGGTAGACGAACCTTGTATATACAAAAAGGTAGTAGAGAGTAAGGTGGTGATCCTCGTAGAGTACGTGGATAACATACTCTTGATAGGAAAAGAGTTTCCTATACTACGCACAGTCAATCTCCTCTTATCACAAGAATTCTCCATATAGGATCAAAATGATACCTCCTAAATCCTGAGTTTTGATCTATGAGATAGATCTAATTGGATGTTAGGATTCTCACTAGTTGTAGTGAGATGGTATCAATCGATCTTAGGGAGAATCACTGGAAGGGTTCCAGGGTGATAAGGACGACTGAATGTCAGTCACAGGCATTGTCTTTACCCTCAGTGGAGGGACGGTATGTTGGAAGAGTTCCAAGCTAGATACCGTGGCAGACTAGACGATAAAGGCTGGTAACATCGCTATTAAAGATACTACCAAAGAGGCAGTTTGGGTGCATATTGGTTCATGAGATGAACTAGGTTCCTACCATTGTGTGACAATGGAAGTGTGGCTTTGGCCCAGGAACCCTAGTCCCATCAATGACCCAGACATATTCTGAGGCAGCATCACCTGATCATAGAGATAGTTGTGTTGGAGATTGTGCCCTCAGAGTCAATTATTGGATCACAGGCACGTGATTGCAATGATTGAGGGAGGACCTGTCCCAGTAGGACAGTCTTACTCGAGATGATAGTATGCTATCTGGTTTACCTTTATCATCGTGTACCGCTTTAGGTGACCTGACATGTCGCTATTACACGTTGATAGAGCCTCTAGGATTCTTGCTTGACCACCAGCAGTATGAGGGCGATCATATACGTGGGAGATGGTAGTCTATAAGCACATCCTTAAAAGGTCCCTAGTCATGGGAGTTTCGAGACAGGGCATCGATACTCCAGAGTAGACTAGTGTATACAGTCGAGACCCCGACGAGGGGCGGTGGCCTGTCTCACAAGCCATTGGTGTCAGTTGGATCACCTAAGATGTATACAGGTGCTCATTGGGTTATGAGTACACCGGACAGGACTCGCCGGGAACATGCTAGTTGGTCTTATGCCTGACGTCAGATAGCAGTTCCCTGGTGACATGTGTACAGGTTAGTTCATCGACCTGAGGATCGTCATTTGTCTCGTGTGAGTTCCCACTGTACTTTGATTACTACCCTACCACGCTCAAAGGAGACGTGCAAACAGATTTTAGTTGGGTACAGTCCCGAGCCACATGGAGGCAGTGAGCGGATCTTCGGGGGTTCGTCTCTCCCGGTATTGGGGGTGAGGTCGCGCTGTGTCTAGGAGAGCCATTACACAAAGCCCTCGGCCGAAGCAGGAGATTTACTGGTAGGTATTCCAGTAGTATCTCAGGGTGTTCTGGGCTACACTCCGACACGACTTGTACCGCTTTTGGGGGTCTGACTTTTACCAACCCCCAAGGCCCGCCATGCGATGCTCATAGACGAACGGACCGGACTGTACGGATATTGTCACTGACAGGCTCAGTAGGGTGTCAGGATGAGTTCGCTCATCGACGTCCTTTTTGGTCAATACCTAGTAGCCCGTTACGTATTGGCTTATACCTCTGAAGTGCTAGTGGTTAAATCCACAACCAAGGTGTTGACGAGTCTTTAGAGTCCCCCACATTCAGTTGCTCAAGTTTTCGGGCGAAACACTGTAGAGGCCATATGGAGATATGGAAGGGTTCGATCAGATACGTGCCGTATTGCACGGATCAGGATCGGATGGATAATACTAGCCGGCTTTGGTTTAAGCCGGATCCTAGTATAGTACAGTGTAGATTTTGTGTCATCGCATTTGTATTTCGGTCGGAATACAAATGCGGGTGTGTATACACAGTATCGGGGTTTTCCTATAATTTATTACGGGACCAATTTTCTGGAGTTGCCAGTTTGCTTTCCGTTTCGACCAATTTCCTTTGTATCGTTCATTGGCCGAAGATTGGTGGAAGAGGGCTTATTTGCATTTGTGCAAATAAGCAATTTGGAAGGGTGTTCTTTGCATTTTCTTGTATCATGATGGTCTCATGATGGAGGACCATTCCTTGACTTTCTTGAGTTCATGATTGCTTGACTTTGTGAGCAATCATGGTTGTTGATGATGGTAGTTTGAGTGTTGGAGTTTCTTTGTGATCATTTCTTCATATGATGACTTTTTTCTCTCTTGCATTATTATTGTGGTTCCATCATCCATACACTCTCTCTCATTCTCTCCTCCCCATTAGCATGGCCGGCCAAAGAGGAGAGAAGGGGCTGTCCCAAAATTTTGGGTGGGGTTTTTGGTTCATTTGTATTGCACAAAATCCATTTAGCTCCATCTCCAAAAACTCGATTCCTCCACCATCTCAAAAGGCAACTCCATACAAACCCAAAAATGAGACATGGTTCTACACGTATTCTACAGCAAACCTTGGGCACGTCGACTCGCCAGCTTCGTGCCCGAGTTGCCTCGGTATACAGGCGGGAGCCCGTAAAAGAAGCAGGCGACGTGGTGCCCTTCCGGCGAGGAGGTGGAGACAGGACATTCCGCGGCAGATCGGGACGACGGCGAGAAGACCGGAGGACACGGATCGCTCGGTATATCTCTCTTCCCCATCTAGTAGTTTGCTAGGACTAGTTGATGATATGATCCGAGTTATAGTGCGCGGTGGTGCCAGTTTGAAAAATTAAAGTTAACCATCGCTTCCGCATTTGGCCTCGGGATGGAGGCCGAGGCGCCGCCGTGCACTTAGATTGGTATCAGAGCCTCACCATTAACATAGTGTAGCTTTTTCTAACGTGTTTACATTTCCGATCGAACAAAAATCCCAAAACCCGCGTTTTCATGCATATCGGTTTCTGTCGAAATTTTTTTGTCTCGAAAAATTTTTCAGGGTGTTGCAGAATGATGTGCAGGGAATCCTAAGAACACTGTAGAATTTTGGTCACCTGATCCTTCCGTACGACCGCGGAACCGCGGCCATAACCCCTCTTTGGCCGCGGTTCCACCGCAGGAATTTGGATTCACGTCACCAATTTTTTGCAGTGGGCTTGTGGGCTGAAAATAGGGGTTTTGGTATACTTTGTTTAGGCCCAGAATCTCTATGAGTCACTTGGTAAATTTTGATCGATCGGATATTTTAAACACATTAGTTCACAGTATTTACATTATATCTGCGACCGTGAATGTCACTTGATCGGTAAATCCTGTCTAACTGCTATAGCCCGGTTAGACGGATTTGCGAACGTGACTTTCACGTTGATGTTCTGTGTATTGCTGTGATGTTGCGGATTGGTCGTGGGGGATAGCCTGGATGCAATGCTAGTACAGTTTTTGTTGTATTATGTACATTTGATATTGCGGGGCGAGCGTCCGACATGTGGACTGCCGTCACTGCCTGTTTGTATTATTATTTTAGGGCACGACCAGGTTGCGGTCGATGTACCCGTTGTATGTATATTTTACTTTCTGTACTAGGATCACCCCGCGGATGGGTGCACGGATAGCCGGGTTCTAGAGGGCAACAAGCCCGCATCTCATGGCATTGAGACGGAGGGGGCTTCACTCTAGAATTGGCGGGCTATTCGCCGCACTCGTAGGGGGTACAGGTTGACCCAGGAGGGGTGCCCAAGTTACCGGATTCCGTGAAGTGCTGGGTAGTCCATTCACGTTGCTGAAGGGGGCTGCCTCGCTTCAGGTTTTGGCGGGTAACTTGCCGCGTCCGTAGGGGTCTAGGATTTCATTGCACAGGCTATCCACACGACCAGGGGAACGTCGGGTTTCAGTAATGGCTCTGTGAAACCCGGGGATCCCAGATATCTGTATTGTTCTGTGATGCTGTACATTTCTGTGATGTTGCATTTTATCACGCCTTGAGCGAAATATAATATATTGGTATATATATTAGTAGATGTTGTATATGTTTTGCATCCGCGCTAGTCCAGTCCCCGCTCTGTCGTTAGTTAGCTAACCTATCGGGTAATGACGGGACCCAGTGGCGAATGCGGATGGCATATACGTACGTCATATTATTTTCGTTCTTTGTGGTGTGATCAATTGATAGGACTGCGTTGATTCAGATCAATGCAAGTTAAAAACAAACCTATTCTGATGTTGTTGGAACTTTTTCAAAAAGGCTGTTATTGCAAGGACGTTCACTTCTGTTTTGCATCGTGGTATTCGGTTGGAATATCCTGCTCCTCAGTCGACGAGGCAAGGGCCGAGATCCCTTCACCGGGAGTGACCCCTTGGACAAAAAGTTTGCGTTAGGGCAATAACTTCACTATAGCCGATTACTTTTGCTTTGCACCGTGGTATTCAGTTGGAATATCCTGCACCTCATTCTACGGGGAAAGAGCCGAGATCCCTTCACCGGGAGTGACCTCTTTAGCAATGGTTTTCGTCACTATATTTTAAAAGCTATCCGTTCCTTCAACGATATCAAGTTCATTACGTTAAAGGTTTTGCCAGAAACCATTCGTAGCCCTCCGTCATTTCAGTTAAATATTCGGTAGTATTCAAGCTATGTATTTTGACCTCATGCCAAGGCATAGTGATTGGTAGCTGCCGGGTATTTATCTGTTGCATAGATAGATGCGTTGGTTTGGGACAGTCGTACTACTATTTTGGCCTACGTCAAGGGTATGTACGGGTGGGTTCAAATTAACCTGGACAATGACGGGTAGAACTTGACATGTGACTTATGATATTTTGACCTCACGCCAAGGTCATAAGAGCATGGGGCAAAAATCACATAGGGAGTTTCAAAAGAACTGAAACTTGCCAGATATGCGCATACCTTCTGGAGTGTGATGACGTGAGCGGATTCCGTCATGTTATCATGCGATGATAGTTGGATCCCGATTCCCGCTGATGAGTTGGTTTACTCCTCGGGTGATCCCGACTAATTCTTCTTTCAGGTTTGGAGGAGAATTTGAGATGACAGTGGGAGGTTTCCAGATTAGATAAATTGGTAACCATTCTGATCTAGGTTAGAGTGCACGCTGAGTGTTTCTTTTCTCTCTCTCTTTGGCAGCGACCATTGACCTGACCCTAAGACTATGACTCAGTGACTAAGTTGACCGAACCTTCTTAACACTGGCTTTTGGATTGTCAGAGTTGCAGACCTTATTGCCACTCCTACTTTTACCCTTTTTTCTCCAGGACACCCCGTATTACTACGAACGTCCACTTCCATTGGACAAAACCATCGTATGGTTAGATACGAACTCGAAAAGATTTTATTCGAGGATGGTTTCCGGTTCTGTAGAAAACGAATAGGACTATTCAGTTGTCTTTTCTTTCTACCTTCTCTCAGGTTGCGAGTACCCCTTAGATTAGGGGATAGTACACATATTACGCAAATTGGATAGTCTTCTTCCAAACCATAGGCAGGTGCCGACCGGTAGGGAATGAAGAAAACCAATTAGCCTAACAATGGTGTACAGAAGGTATTAAGTTAAGACAAAGAAAGGGATTAGTAAGAGGGCAAAGTAAATTGCGACTGCTATTCACGACCATACCAAGTATTTCTTCGCCAATCCTAAATCACCTTTGTAGTTCTCCAGGACACTCCGTGTCACTACGAAGATCCACAGTTTATTGGATACTCCATCGTATGGTTATATACGAACTCGAAAGGAACTTGTTCCAGTTCGGGGATGGATTCTGGTTCAGGAGAAATAGGAATAAGGTTTATTCGGTTGTCTTTTATCTTCACCTTCTCTCGCTTTGCTAGTGCTCCTAGGATTAGGACAGTACACCCATTATGCTTATTGGATAGTCTTCTTCCAAACCATAGGCTGGTGCCAAACGGTAGGGAAGGAAGAAAACCATTTGGCCTAAGGGGTGTGCAGAAGGTAATGACTAAAGACATATAAAGGGATTTGGAGAGGTGGCAAAGAATTATACGGTTACAGTCGTGAATCTGGAAGAGGCATTACTAGGAATACCGGGATACCCCATCGAAACATTTCAATGTTTCAGTTTCACTGTGTACTGTTAATGGAAAACTGATTTCCTAATTAGTCCTTACTCCAGGGTATGTATTTACCAGGTATGATTCTCACATCTGTATGGTTTTACAGATGATGAGTGGGAGTAAGTTATTGGGAATTAGGTGATCATCCTCATTATATCGGGATTCGTTGTAATCGGTGATATTTGAGGAAATCACCTGCGCTGTTTGCCGGTCGGCAAATATTTGGTTTTGAATATCCACTGTTGTGCACCAATGTCAAATTGATATATCTGTACATCTATTTTCATAGAGTGAGACATATCTTTTTGAAATTATGTCTGTGACATTTACTTATATCAGTGGATGGTTAGGTAAGGAGCATTAAACAGCGGTGTTATTCTTCTTAACCATAAGTACAGTTTTCAACCTACGACGCACAGTGAATGAGTTATCAGACTCAAGGGACTTATACAGAGTATTGTATGTTGTCCAGGGTCCATCAGGACAGAGGGGTTGGTCCTCATACTATATTCGGTTTACTTATGACTTCTCTAGTTTTTAGACAGGTGTTTCGTGGAAGCACAGGGTCCGAATTTTGAGAAGTTATAGGTATTTGAATAAAGTAGAGAACCAGGTATTGCAAGTATCGGGATTCTTCAAAGTGATCGAAGATGTAGATACTTGTGTATGGTATTCAGTTGATAGTAATGGTTAAGAGAACTTGCTTCTCTTTCAGGTTACTCATAATTGGAAGCATTCCTAAGTTGAGTGACGCTAATCGGCCTCTTTCCATTTTAGTTGACATGCACTGGGGACAGCTGCATGATTTGAATCTGGTTCAATTAAATCAGTGCCTCTGGTCCTATATGGGATATAGAACAGTTCGTATCTTAACGATGTTAAGGTACGGGGAGTTGTCCGGCTTATGATTAAAACCAGACACTGGACAACTCAAGGCACATTTCTGTAATGGCTGTTTGTGGGTTGACCCAGGCTATGAAGAGGGTTGACTTTCTACCATCTGGTAGAACAATAGCGATATTGTTCTAGACTCGCCACAATTTTAAACAAAAATGGATTTTTTCAGAAAACAGTAGTGGGAGTATGGTAGAACTGGAAGTGATTCCAGAACCGCAAACGATTACTGAAGATTTGAAAGGAACCTAAAGATTCAATCTGGTTTGACATTCCATTGGCCACTCCGCAGATATGGTGGGTAACCTCAGGCACCCGAGAGGTACTCCGGTAGCCTCAAGGACGGTGACAGGGAGGTTCTGGTTTACCCAGACTTGCCATTGCTGTTGTTCCAGACTGTGAGACCCGGCGGGAGGATGAGTATAGCGTCGTTCTAAACTAGCTTTAGAAGTGTACGTGTATATGACTCTGCCAGAGGGTTGTCGTAGTCAGTGGGAGCAACGGAAGCATTGGCAGACAGGTGGCTTATGTCTATTTATAGACTAAAGCAAATATAGCGGAGATAGATCATCTATTTCTGACATGACAGTCATAGGTTTGACTTCATCAGAATAGGGGATAGATCTGTTAAGAAGGTAGCAGGGTGTGATGTCTTGGTATTTGATGACATACACAGAGTAGGAAGTGATATTCCTATGCTACGATCGGTTATACTTTGGTCGTCACACAGTGGTTTTCTCCACACAGGACTTGGACATTATATCAGACATACTGGTTACTAGATCCATGGTTTTAGATCTAGATTTGGGTGGTTTCCCAATTAAGGGTACTTAGACAGCATTCTAAGAGTATTTAGAATGGACGACTCCTGGCACGGTAGTGTACCTGCAGGTGATGGAGTCACCCTCTCTAAAGGTGTCTTACAGACTAAAGGGGAGAGGGATGTGCATGATTGGCAGATCACTTGCTTAGGCAATTGAGTCAATCATGAGATGTCAAGTACCACACCAGATGTTGTTCTTGCAGTAGATGCAATAAGTTGATATTAATCCAATCCTGGAGAAACAGTAGGAAGCAGTTTTAGAACGTAAGTGGATGTTCTAGGGATATGATAACGACAGCCTCATTCGGGAGACAGTTATCATTCCAGGCTTCCAAGGTGACTTGGACGAAAAGGAGGTTGTCAGAGTTATAGTTTTTCCTTCTGACGAGAGACAGTATTTTGGACAGGTGGTCCAAGGAAATACTGAGGGAGGCATGGCGCAGGATACTGATTAAGTTCAGTTGACGATACAGTCTAAGAACTTTGGATTTGGAGTTCATTTATGAGCTAGGTCCCATCAGATATCCAGACATATTCTAAGACAGGTATTGCTCATTTCGGGAGATAGGTTTCTCCGCGAACTTGAGATTATAGAGAGACATAGAAAGAAACTTCTAGGCGGATCCACTCACTGAGGCTATTCCTCAAACGCAATAGTTTCGCAAGCGAGCTTTGTGAGACTGACTAGTAGAGGAGTTGGGTATTCGATATCACACAGGCTGTGAGTATGCGACATCGCAATAATTAGCCTTGAGTGCAAGTGGGAGATTGTTGGAGATTGTGCCCTCAGAGTCAATTATTGGATCACAGGCACGTGATTGCAATGATTGAGGGAGGACCTGTCCCAGTAGGACAGTCTTACTCGAGATGATAGTATGCTATCTGGTTTATCTTTATCATCGTGTACTGCTTTAGGTGACCTGACATGTCGCTATTACATGTTGATAGAGCCCCTAGGATTCTTGCTTGACCACCAGCAGTATGAGGGCGATCATATACGTGGGAGCTGGTAGTCTATAAGCACATCCTTAAAAGGTCCCTAGTCGTGGGAGTTTCGAGACAGGGCATCGATACTCCAGAGTAGACTAGTGTATACAGTCGAGACCCCGACGAGGGGCGGTGGCCGGTCTCACAAGCCATTGGTGTCAGTTGGATCACCTAAGATGTATACAGGTGCTCATTGGGTTATGAGTACACCGGACAGGACTCGTCGGGAACATGCTATTTGGTCTTATGCCTGACATCAGATAGCAGTTCCCTGGGGACATGTGTACAGGTTAGTTCATCGACCTGAGGATCGTCATTTTTCTCGTGTGCGTTCCTACTGTACTTTGATTACTACCCTACCACGCTCAAAGGAGATGTGCAAACAGGTTTTAGTTGGGTACAGTCCCGAGCCACATGGAGGCAGTGAGCGGATCTTCGAGGGTTCGTCTCTCCCGGTATTGGGGGTGAGGTCGCGCTGTGTCTAGGAGAGCCATTACACAAAGCCCTCGGCCGAGGCAGGAGATTTTCTGGTAGGTATTCCAGTAGTATCTCAGGGTGTTCTGGGCTACGCTCCGACACGACTTGTACCGCTTTTGGGGGTCTGACTTTTACCAACCCCCTAGGCCCGCCATGCGATGCTCATAGACGAACGGACCGGACTGTACGGAAATTGTCACTTACAGGCTCAGTAGGGTGTCAGGATGAGTTCGCTCATCGACGTCCCTTTTGGTCAGTACCTGGTAGCCCTTTACGTATTGGCTTATATTTCTGACGTGCTAGTGGTTAAATCCACAACCAAGGTGTTGACGAGTCTTTAGAGTCCCCCACATTCAGTTGCTCAAGTTTTCGGGCGAAACACTGTAGAGGCCGTATGGAGATATGGCAGGGTTCGATCAGATACGTGCCGTATTGCACGGATCAGGATCGGACGGATAATACTAGCCGGCTTTGGTTTAAGCCGGATCCTAGTATAGTACAGTGTAGATTTTGTCTCATTGCATTTGTATTTCGGTCAGAATACAAATGCGGGTGTGTATACACAGTATCGGGGTTTTCCTGTAATTTATTACAGGACCAGTTTTCTGGAGTTGCCAGTTTGCTTTCCGTTTCGACCAATTTCCTTTGTATCGTTCATTGGCCGAAGATTGGTGGAAGAGGGCTTATTTGCATTTGTGCAAATAAGCAATTTGGAAGGGTGTTCTTTGCATTTTCTTGTATCATGATGGTCTCATGATGGAGGACCATTCCTTGACTTTCTTGAGTTCATGATTGCTTGACTTTGTGAGCAATCATGGTTGTTGATGATGGTAGTTTGAGTGCTGTAGTTTCTTTGTGATCATTTCTTCATATGATGACTTTTTTCTCTCTTGCATTATTATTGTGGTTCCATCATCCATACACTCTCTCTCATTCTCTCCTCCCCATTAGCATGGCCGGCCAAAGAGGAGAGAAGGGGCTGTCCCAAAATTTTGGGTGGGGTTTTTGGTTCATTTGTATTGCACAAAATCCATTTAGCTCCATCTCCAAAAACTCGATTCCTCCACCATCTCAAAAGGCAACTCCATACAAACCCCAAAATGAGACATGGTTCTACACGTATTCTACAGCAAACCTTGGGCACGTCGACTCGCCAGCTTCATGCCCGAGTTGCCTCGGTATACAGGCGGGAGCCCGTAAAAGAAGCAGGCGACGTGGTGCCCTTCCGGCGAGGAGGTGGAGACAGGACATTCCGCGGCAGATCGGGACGACAGCGAGAAGACCGGAGGACACGGATCGCTCGGTATATCTCTCTTCCCCATCTAGTAGTTTGCTAGGACTAGTTGATGGTACGATCCGGGTTATAGTGCGCGGTGGTGCCGGTTAGAAAAATTAAAGTTAACCATCGCTTCCGCATTTGGCCTCGGGATGGAGGCCGGGGCGCCGCCGTGCACTTACAAGTTGATCTCCAGGGTGATCGAGGTTAGGAGAGTAGACTCAGAGGACAACACGGCGGATCCACTCACAAATGCCTTTTCCAAGAGAGAGACTTATATGGGATGGTTGAGTATTAGATACTGCAACCACTGCTACAGATGGCCCTAGTGCAAGTGGGAGATTGTTAGTTATATGTATGCCCTAGAGGCCATTACTGTACATTGGATGTCTATTGTAGTGGATGCTGGGACATATATAGGTAGGGCTTTCTTGCTCGACATGATAGTACGCTTTCTGGTTGCTCTTTATCTTAACATGTATACTTTCTGTCTCTCTGTTACATGCTGATAAAGCCCTTAGGATGTGTACTCGACTCCCAGAACTATGATGTAGATCATACTAGTGGGGCCTGGGTAGTCAATGAGTACATCCTTCAATGTTCCTAGTCGTGGGAATATCGAGACGGGGCATCGATATTCCAGAGTAGACTAGCGTATATCTTCTCGACCTATGTGATGGGCGATGGATGATCCCATATCCATTGGTGTTTGACATCAGAGATGGTATGCGGGTGCTCAGTGGAGACTGGGTACACTGAACGGACTCGCCAAGAACTCCCAGATGGTATTATACCTCACGTCAGATGGCAGTTCTCTGGTGACACTGGTAAAGCTTAGTCTGTTGACCCGAGATCGTCATAGAGTCTTGTGTGTCTCCCACTGTGCTTTGATCTCCACCCTACCACGGCTCTACTGAGTCGTGCAAACAGATGGTTTTTGGGTACAATCCCGATTCACATGGAGGCAATGAGCGATAGGAGGGATTCGTCTCTCCCGGTATTGGGGGTTGATGTTGCGCTATGCTCGACTGGCTATAACTGGAAATCCCTGGCCAGGGTTGCAGTGATATACTGGTAAGAGTTATCAGTAGTTTCACGATTCTTATGGACCTTACATCGACATGACTTATCAAGCTACTGGGGTCTGACGTTTACCACCCCTAGGAAAGATATGCGACATATCAGACGAACATAGAGGACTGTACGGTAAGTGTTGCTGGTTGGATTCACAGGAGTGTGAGCGGGGTTGCTCGTTGATCTTCTGATCGCTCAATACCCGGGTGGCCGTTACGTTTAGCAGACCGCTTGCGGCTTGTGGGTGTTTGATATGATCATCACCTGCTGCCGGCGTATTGATGAGTCTTTAGAGTCCTACACAGAGGTTTCCTGGCTCAAGCGAAACGAAATAGGAGCGCATATGAGATATGTGCGGGACCGAGAATAATACCAGTATGTGATACTGTATTCTATTCTCGCGATTTGTATCATTGGACGGTTATATAAGATATAGCCGGGTTACCGAATCAAGTGTCGATTCGATACATTGATACACTTAATATTAGTCGGTTATATGCAGTATGACCGGATCATTAAATCAAGTGTTGATTTAATGATTTAATGTATAATTATATATTTGATATATTACTTTACATTAACTAGTATTTGTTCACTTAAGATTGATTTTCTCACTTGATGTGCACAAGTAGTATATGTGATACATTTTTGTGCACTTGATTGTATCATGTTTGATGATACATGCAAACTTGGGTGTGTGCTATACACCATGTTTAGTTAATGGTTAGGGTTTCATTTGCATTATTTATTTATTTCATTTATTTATTTTTGGCAAGAAACAAAAACAAAATGGTGGTGGCTTTTCTCATTTTGGCTTGAAGCTTCATGAAGCTTCATAGCATCTTTGACAAAGTCTAAGCCATTTTGTTTTATTCTTTACCCAACCATTAGCCTAAACCCTAGTTTAGTCTCTACACTAGTTACACTCACCCATGGTTGCTAATTGATAAGGATCACTTGATTTTCTATTATTCATAATTCATTTTCTTTTCTTCTTCTTCATCTTCTTCAAAAGGTGAAGAAAGCTTACTAGAAAATTACAAGTGATGAATCCAAGTGAGAAATCCAAATCCAAAGTGAACCCACTTCCTATTTCTTCAACCTCTACCACTTGCCATGTTGTATAGGGTGTTTTCTTCACAAGTTTCATGACTTAGTGAAGATGGAGCTTGAGTTTGAGTTGCCTCGACGTAGATCATCTTCGGCATCGAAGTCAACGACCTAGCCCGATCATTTCTTCGACGAAACCATCGCTAGAGTCCAGGATCTGGTTGATCGCAGCGGAGGGACGTCGTCACGGAGCTAAAGAGGTGGAGGACCGGATCTACAAAGGTTGTAGTCACTTTCACTTGTAGTTAAGTTGTTAACTTGCTTGTTGTTTTCGCCTTACCTCTAGTAACGATCTAGTTTAGGGTTTCTCGGCACATGGAATTTTTGAATTGGACATGGTTGATCGGTTGTAGAACCTCATGTGTGTGCCTAGGAACCCTACAATATATATATATATATATATATATATATATATATATATATTCAGAGGACAGTCTTGCTCGACATGATAGTATGCTATCTGATTGCTCTTTATCATATGTTCACTTGATCATGCTTTTACTCATTTGATACATGTTGATAAAGCCCTTAGGATAATGGCTTGACTACTGGGATTATGATATGGATCATACTAGTGGGACACCTGTAATTTATAAGCATATCCTTGAAATGTTCCTAATCGTAGGTATATGAAGACAGGGCATCGATATTCCAGAGTAGACTAGCGTATACCATTCTTGTTCCATATGATGGGCGATGGATGATCCTATATCCATCTGGTGTGGTGACACCAAAGATTGTATACGGGTGCTCAATGAGACTGGGTACACTGAACAGACTCACCGAGAACTCCTATGTGGTATTATATCATACGTCGGATAGCAGTTCTCAGGTGACACTGGTACAGGTTAGTCTGTAGACCCGAGATCGCCATAGAGTCTTGTGTGTCCTCCCACTGTACTTTTATCTCCACCCTACTACGGCTCTACTGAGTCGTACAAACGGGTGGATTTTGGGTACAGTCCCGAGGCACATGGAGGAAATGAGTGATAGGAGGGGTTTCGCCTCTCCCGGTATTTGGGGTTGATGTTGCGTTGTACACGATTGACTATAATAGGAAGTCCCTAGCCAGGGCTGCTGAGATATTACTGATAAGTGTTATCAGTAGTTTCTCGATATGTTGTAGACCATATACCGGCATGACTTATTGAGTTATTGGGGTCGAAGATTCCATCCCTAGACTCGATATGCAGCATATCTGACGAAGAGATCGAACTGTACGGTAAGTGTTGCCAGTTGGCTCGATGGAATTTTGACAGGTTCGCTTGTTTTTCTTCTGATCGCTCAATACCCGGGTGGCCGTTACGTTTAGCTGACCGCTTATGGCTTGTAGGTGTTTGATGTGATCATCACCTGCTGCCGGCGTATTGACGAGTCTTAGAGTCCCACACAGAAGTTTTCTAGCTCAGGCAAAACGATGTGGTGTGCATATGAGATATGCACGGGAGCTCGATTAAATGCGTGTATGAGATACCGTATATTAATCGGGCGTTTACTATTGGTCGGGTCGTATGTGATATGACCGGTTTATTAAATCAAATGTTGATTTAATAATGACTTTTAGCTCACTTTTATTAAACCTTTTCTTTATGGATGTATGCATATATGTATATACGTACACATGATGATGTGTATGCACACATACATACATACAAGTGTATCATGGTTGATGATACATGGATGATGGCAATGCAAGACTCACATGGTTCAAATTAATATGTGGATTTTTATTTTGAGATAAAAGGAAAAGGAAATTAACTAATGACTCATTATTTCCATATGACTCATAGTTTCCACACTCTTCTTGAGTTGACCTTTGACTAACCCTAGGTTAATTTCCTTTGTTCTTTTAACTCATCACAAAATATCTAGATATTTCTTTCAACCATGGTTGGATGTGAGAGTGTCACACACACACACACACACACACACACACACACACACACACATATATATCCTTTTGTTTTTATTTTAAAACATAACAATTGTCATTATCTTAAAAAAGCTTTGCCATATTCATCTTCCTCCTTCTTCAAGCTCTCTTGAGTTTCTTTGAGTGTGAGGAAAAGAAAAAGAAAGGGTTTTTAAGTGGGATAACGAACCACACAATCATTCTATACTAGTTTAGCCTATTAGTTTAGAGTGTTTGCATCACTTCCTCATTGATCAAGTGAAGCAAGGAGCTTTGGGCAAAGGGACTTCAAGTGGATCGTCGTGGACTCGGAAGTGTTCAAGCGAGCCATTCCAAACTCTAGGAGATCCAAGGAGTCACTCAAGGAGGTCTACAAAGGTTGTAGTCTCTCCACTTAGTGATAGAATAACTTTTGTATGTGATACTATTAGTTGTTACCCTAAATTTCTAGTTCGATTCCTAGTTAAGTTTGCTTAGCACCTCTTAAAATTTAAATTGTGGTATGTGTGATGCTTCCAAACCCTATATGAGGTGATAAGGAAACCCTACAAATCATCCATAAGAAAAATAATTACCAATCTTTTATCGTGATAAATTGTGATGGCAACCCTTGATTTGACCATTATCATGTCAAGATAAATCCAAAGCCAAAGAAGTATCCAGTGCTCACAAAAATATCTAAGTCAACAATGGCCAACTAGATCAAATGGTCAACATGGTCAAATGGTCAAACCAATTAGGCATAACACAATTATCATTAAAAAGATTAGTAAACATTTTCCTCCACCTTATAATGGTTTTGACTAAGTCAATGGTCAAAAACCATAATGAGGCACCTCCTTCTTCGCTCCTCACATCCGTGCATACACACCCGCATCCGCATTCCGTAGAATACGAATACTAGAAGACAAAACTGATCCATCTATACAATACTAGGATCCGGCTTAAACCAAAGCCCACTGGTATTGTCCGACCGAACATCATACACGCACAAGTGCACGTAAATGATCGAAGCCCTGCCGTAAAACCATACGGCCTCTACACCTTTTGCCCAGTGCAAGGAAACTCTCTGTGTGGGACTCTAAAGACTCGACACTACGCTGGCAGTGGGTTTAACCACAGGCCACAAGCGGTACTAGCTGTACGTAACGGTCCCCAGGTAGATGTCGATAAGAAGGCCGATGAGGTAAACCCATCCGAACTCCTACTGAGCCTGAATGTGACAATCTCCGTACAGCCCGGTCTATTCATCTAAGAGTATCGCATGTCGTGCCTAGGGGCGGTAAACGTCAGACCCCTAATAGCGGTACAAGACTACTGGAAACACTACCAGTAAATCTCGCTTGCCCTGGCAAGGGACTTTGTGTAATGGCTCTCCTAGACATAGCGCAATATCAACCCCTAATACCGGGAGAGACTAATCCTGTCTAACCGCTACTGCCTCCAAGTGCTTCGGGACTGCACCCAACCACTACCTGTTTGCACGACTCCTTTGAGCCGTGGTAGGGTAGTAATCAAAATACAGTGGGAACACACTCGAGGCGAAGTAGCAGTGTAAAGTCGACAGACTAAGCTGTACTTCTGTCACCTGGGAACTGCTATCTGACGATAGGTATAATACCAACCAGCAGTTCCCGACGAATCCTGTCCGGTGTACTTGTAACCTAACGAGCACCTTCATACTATCTCCAGTACGACGTACTAATGGCTGTGGGACAGACCATCTCCCCTGCTGGGATGAGAAGCGTATACACTAGTCTACTCCGGAGTATCGATGCTCTGTCTCGATAATCCTATGACTAGGGACCTGTATAAGGATGTGCTTGTAGATTACCCAGCCCCCACTAGTGTGACTGCAATTACAACGCTGGTAATCAAGCAAAGATCCTAAGGGCTCTACTAATATGTAAAAGCAATATGCTAAAAGAAACACATGCACATATTAAAGTAGAAACAAACCAAGTAGAATACTACCATTTTGAGCAAGACTGTCTATACAACTGTGAATATCCCAAGCTTCCATTAAGTAATATACAAATAGTATGATACAGTAATGGCCTCTAGGTCATATACACTAACAATCTCCCACTTGCACTAGGGCCATGTACTGGCGTATCGAAGACCTATCATCTCGATGAGCCGCTCAAACTGAGTCTGGAGTATGGCCTTCGTGAGTGGATCTGCAGTGTTATTCTCCGAATCTACTCTCCCCACCTCGATCTCCCGGCGATCAACGATCTCCCTGATCAGGTGGTACCGCCTCAAAATGTGTCTGGACTTCTGATAGGACCTGGGTTCCTTCGCTAAAGCTATAGCGCCGTTGTTGTCGCAATACAGCAGTATTGAATCAACAATGGTAGGAACCACCTGAAGTTCTGCGAGGAACTTCTTCATCCAGACAGCCTCTTTTGAGGCATCGCAAGCAGCTATGTACTCCGCTTCCATCGTCGAGTCAGCAACGGTTTCCTGCTTGGAGATCTTCTAACAGACCGCCCCTCCATTGAAGGTAAAGACATAACCCGACATGGACTTGGAGTCATCCTTGTCACTCTGGAAGCTGGAGTCAGCAAAGGCCCCGATCTGGAGGTCATTTCCGCCATACACCAAGAACATCTCCTTAGTCCTTCTCAGGTACTTTAGAATGTTCTTTACTGCTATCCAGTGTTCCTCCCCTGAGTTCGACTGATACCGGCTTACAACGCTTAATGCGTATGCTACATCTGGTCTGGTACACAACATCGCATACATTATAGACCCTACCGCAGATGCGTAGGGTATAGATGACATGCGAGCCCTTTCCAAATCAATCTTGGGAGACATCTCTTTGGAGAGGGTGATTCCGTGACAAGCCGGTAGATTACTGCGCTTTGAATCTTCCATACTGAATCGTTTCAGTATGGTGTCGATGTATCTGGACTGTGAAAGTCCCAACATCCTCTTAGATCTATCACAATAGATCTGAATCCCCAGAATATAGGAGGCATCACCCAGGTCCTTCATGGAGAACCTCTATGACAAGAATCCTTTGACTGACTGTAGCATAGGAATATCATTTTCTATTAAGAGAATGTCATCCACGTACAAGACGAGGAATACCATAGTTCTCCCTACAATCTTACTGTAAATGCATGGTTCATCTGGATTTTTGACAAAGTCGAATTCTTTGACAGTATCATCAAAGCAGATGTTCCAACTCCGCGATGCCTGCTTTAGTCTATAAATGGACTTAAGCAACTTGCACACTTTACCGCTGCTCCCACTCTGAATGAAACCCTCCGGCTGATCCATATAGACGCACTCTTCTAAATTTCCATTTAGAAAAGCCGTCTTTACGTCCATCTGCCAGATCTCAAAATCGTGGAAGGCAGCAATGGCAAGAAGGATCCGAATAGATTTGAGCATAGCCACTGGAGAAAAGGTTCCGTCATAGTCCAAACAGGTCTTTGACGAAAACCCTTTGCAACAAGTCTAGCTTTATAGGTTTCAACCTGCCCATCTACACCAATCTTCTTTCTGAAGATCCATTTGCAGCCTACGGGTTTTACCCCTTCTGGAGCAATGTCCAAGGTCCAAACTTTGTTGGTGTACATGGACTCCATTTCGGTCCGCATTGCATCCAGCCATTTTACTTAGTCACCGCTCTGAATGGCTTGCTGGAAGTTAGTAGGCTCATCATTTTCAATGATGCAATCCTCTCGATCCCCGTCTATGAGAAAACCGTAGTATCTCTCGGGCGGATGAGACTGCCTACTACTCCTGCAGATTGGCGTTGGGATGTCCGGTTCTTCTGAAACTTCTGGTTCTACCAAGCTTTCAGTAATAGTTTGTGGTTCTGGAATTTCTTCCAGTTCTATTGCGCTCCTACTTATCTGATTTTCTAAAAATTCAGTTTCCAAGAAGCGGGCATGACGAGAAACAAAGACCTTTTGCTCCTCTGTGTAATAGAAAACATACCCCTTGGAGTTCTTTGGGTATCCCACAAACTTACACTATACTGAGCGTGCCTCGAGCTGGTCCGCATGCTGCTTTTTAATAAAAGCTGGGCATCCCCATGCCTTAAAGTATTTAAGACAGGGTTTCTTCCCACTCCACATCTGATATGGTGTGGTAGGCACTGACTTAGTAGGAACCTGGTTCAAAAGATATGCAGTTGATTCTAGTGCATAACCCCAGAAGGATCGCGGTAACTCAGCTCTACTCATCATGGAACGAACGATATCCAATAGGGTTCGATTCCGCCTTTCCGATACACCATTGTGTTGTGGTGTGTACGGAGGAGTAAGCTGAGAGAGAATTCCATTCTCTTTTAAGTAGCCCAGGAACTCGGCACTTAAGTATTCACCACCTCGATCAGATCTCAGAGCATTGATACTTTTGCCTGTTTGCTTTTCCACTTCATTCTTGTATTCCTGGAATTTCTCAAAGGCCTCGGATTTATGCTTCATCAAGAAGACATGTCTATGCCTGGAGAAATCATCCGTAAAAGTAATGAAATGGGAAAAACCACCTCGCGCATATGTAGACATTGGACTACACACATCACTGTGTATGAGTTCCAAGGGCGCGCTCGCTCTTACTCCGTGTCCAGTGAATGGAGCCTTTGTCATCTTTCCCATGAAACAAGATTGACAAGTAGCATAAGATTGATATTCGAACGGATTCAAATATCCTTCTCTATGTAACTTCATCAATCGTGTTTCATTGATGTGACCCAGTCTACAATGTCATAAGAAAGCCTGATTTGTTTCCGGAGACCTTCTTTTAAGTGTGTTCTGGACACTGAAAACCTGAGCTTGATTAAGTACGTATATACCGTTTTCTAATGTACCTGACCCAATCAGAACTTGATTTAGGTGGATGTGGACCACATCGCTTACAAATGTAAAATCATATCCTTCCTTAAAAAGTAAGGATACAGATATGATATTACAAGCTAGATTAGGCACATACAAACAGTTATGTAGAATCAATATCTGCCCACTTGTCAATCCAAGGTGATATTCCCCTACGGATTCAGCGTCCACGCTCATTCCGTTAGCAACCCTGAGAGTCATATCACCTAACCTGATAACTCTACGGTTTCTCAAAGCCTATAATGAATTATAGATATGAGATCCTGATCCGGTATCTAATATCCAGGAAGTAGAGTTAATTGACATACAATTTTCTATTACAAACGCACCCGAAGCCGAAGACACAACATTCTTCAAATCCTGGCTACTGGCTTTGCAAGACATGCAATCCCTCTGCTAATGTCATTTCCCGTACAATAGGGACGTCCCTCCTTCCCTATATCTAGTCCCGAAACTTTTGCCCTTCCCTTTCCTTCTACCTTCCTGGTTTCCTTCAGGGTGCAAGTAGAGGGTAGGGACTATAGAAACAAGTCAACATATGACCTATTTCCCAACGTAGTCTTCAGGTCCGTGAGCTGATCAATACAGCTAGTCACTGCAAGGACGTTGTCCCCTACAGATGACTCGACAGCCAACCTCGCTTGAAGCAATTCCTTCGAGCTCTCATATCTTATGATACGAGATTGCTCTCCATATAAATCATTGTTATGGAGAAAGATGGAAGCTAAGTCCATCTTCTTGTGCTGCCTATGGCTTGCACCATCAACTGAGGCCAACACGAGGCACTTGGCATTCGCACAATCCCTTTCCGATGTCTTATGGATATCAATATCCATGACGGTAGAAACTGGACCTGAGACGGCAGGGGTTTTATTAGTGAAGAGGTGTCCCGGCTTGTCACGGGTAATGGACATCAGGACAGACCTTTATCAGTCATTACAGTTAGATTCAGTCATTTTATTATCTAGATGTAACCTATGTCTAGTCACTTGGTCGCTGCAATTAAGAGAGAGAGAAGAAAACACATAGCATGATGCTCTTGCAAGTTTAGATTGGTTTTTAATTTATCTAAACAGGATGGCTCCCACTGTTTCTCGAATCCTTTCTCAAACCATAATAGAAGAATTAGTCAGGATTAATCTCACCGTACAATACTTGCTTAATCGTTCAGCCAGGCTAGTGTCGGTACTTCGAGGGAGGTTTTACGACGCTTTCGCGAAGTTCCTTAATTAAATAACCTCTTTTCCATGGAGGCGTAGCCCCGCTAACACTGTTCTAGACACCTACTTGGTTTATAGCATTGATCGTTAAGTGAAGAAATCTCCCGAGGAGTAGCGAATACTCACAGTAGGATCGGGATCCAAATATCATTGTGTGATAATGCTGAAGGAATCCTACCAACATCATCAAACTCCAAATGGTATGCAGCACTAGCAAGTTTCAATTTCCTTAGAAACTCCCGATGTGGATTTTTTTCCCCATGCTCTTATGACCTTGATTAAGGCCAACAAATCATAAGTCACGTGTCAAGTTCTACCCGTCATTGTCCAGGTTAATTTGAACCCATCCGTATATACCTTTGACTAAGGCCAACAAAGCAATACGACTGTCCCAAACCAACGCATCTATCTATGCAACATATGAATACCCAGCAGCTACCAATCACTTTGCCTTGACTAAGGCCAACAAACATAGCTTGAATACTATTGAATATTCATATGAAATGACGGAGGGCTACGAATGGTTTTGGCGAAACCGTGAACGTAGTGAACTTGATATAATCGAAGAAACCTGATAGCTTTTAAAAGGAGTGGTTTAAGCTCCGCATTTTAAAAGTTTTGCTGTTTTGAAAAAACCGAGTGGTTTTGAAATTGTTCCAACGATTCAGCTTTTGTTTGTTTTCTTTGCATTAATATAATGCGTCCATCAATTAATCCTACCATTACAGAAAACAATGAAAATATAACGTACGCTTATGCTATCCGCATTCGCCACGGGGCCCCATCATCACCCGTTCGATTACTTAACTAACGACAGAGCGGGGGCTGAACTAGAGCGGATGCAAAACATAAGCAACGCCTACTAGATATCATATATAGATATATACATTCATCAGACGCAATGATAGTCATTCCAGATCTCAGATGAACGCATTGGATATACTAGGAATCCGCGCTTCGTTCGAGCCTGTAACGAAAGACGGATTACACGGTCGTGATGAATAGCCAAACCCCACCCTAGACCCCTACGGGTGCGGCAAACTACCCGCCAAATACCCGAAGTGAAGCAACCTCTCTCAACAAAGTGAGTAGGCCACTTGACACTTCAATGCATCCGGTAGTTTGTGCACCCCACCTTGGGTCTATCCTAGGAGCAGAAAATAGTAAAAGAAATAATATACAATGGAAGCTATAAATTCAATCCGGATGTGCGACCATAAAATAATATTATATCAATTTACAATTTACATTGAATGAAAAATGAAAAACCCTCATCTCACATCCCCAACTATTCATCCACAACAATCCAACAAGTTCATATACACAATCCAACATTACAGATCACAGATATGTACAACCCCCACTAATCGACATATAGCGATTAGTAGACGTTCAATACATATATCATTTCACAGAAGATCCGATTAGCTAAAGTACTTAGAATTTCAATCAATTACCATATTTGAATCTACCCCATGTGCAACACGGTACACAAAAGATTCTGGGTGGAAACAAAGTATTAGAAAAATCACAAAACACCAAGCTGGACAGTATGCAGGAAAAACGAGTTGACTCGGCGTCGACTCGGCCGCGGATCCGTGGCGAAACCCTTGGTTTCGCCGCGCTTCCTCGGCGGTCTGACCGATTCACGATCTCGTTTTTCTTGGGTGTCCCTAAAAATGCCTGCACGTATTTTTAAGGTCCGTGGAAAAAATTTTGGACCAGTTTTTCAAATCGGCAGAAAA
Source organism: Agapanthus africanus (assembly GCA_030015575.1). NCBI lineage: Eukaryota > Viridiplantae > Streptophyta > Magnoliopsida > Asparagales > Amaryllidaceae > Agapanthus > Agapanthus africanus. The sequence continues at coordinate 524,149,921 of CM057337.1, forward strand.
GTTGTAACATTTCAGAAAATATAAAATATTATTTTTAGAATTTAATATTAAAATAATATTTTTCCCGAAAACTGCCCGATTTGCGAAATTGGGGTTTTCAAAAAAGGGTATAAATATATACCAATATTTGTGAAATAAATGAAAATTTAAAATGATTTATTCATTTAAAAATATATTTAACGGATTTGGCAATTTTAAAATTTATCATACGCAGTTTTGATAAAAACCCGATTAGTGCACTACTAATCGCGATTAAGCCAAATCTGTGTTTCTACAGTTTTCATGGTTAGTGCACCATGACATGTTTCATTTGGTTACATGTTATTTCATTTGTGGTGTTATATGGGCGTATGTTTTTTTGGTGAGAAAAAGAAAAGGGAAAAGAAAAGTCAAAGGGGGGACAAAATGATTAGGTTAGGTGGGCTTTTGGGAGAGAGAGAGTGTGTGATTAGTGAGAGAGAGGGAGGGGGCCGCTGCCTCATTTCAATCCCTCACCATTTTTAATTCCCTCTTCATCTCCTCAACCCCACAACCCTCCTCAAAGAACCCTAGATCTATCTCCAAACAATCCCCAAAACCCTACACTCCCTTCACAAAAATTAATCCTCATCTCTTCCTCTACACGTTGAACCGAGCAAAGTGGGATTTTGACGGCTTTGGGAAGTTAGTGCTGCCTAGAGGGGACTTTAAGAGGTATAATTTCTTCCCTTTAAATTAGTTTTGTGAGATATCGTGTTTTGGATATCGTTTTGTGATGTTGTTGACCTGCTGTGACCCCGAGCATTTACTGGGAAAACAAACAGTAAGATAGTGTTATACCTGTAACCCTAAGTAACTGCCTGAAGAACGAGACCCTTCCCACCGGTTTTGGCCGGCGGCTAGTGAAGAAAATCCGGCGACCTCGGGTGGGTAGAGGAGTTAGGGTTTGGGTTCTGTAGGGTAGCTACCTGAAAGTGTTTAAGGGTGTTTGGTCCTACTAGATTTTTATGTAATGGATCTAGGTGAAATCTGGGAGCGGTTAGGAGTGTTTACATGACATGGTGACACGATTCCCGACCTGAGCCATAGAACTGAACCCGATGCACGAACATAGGATTTGTTCCACATTGGTTTTGTGACTTTTAGAGTGCCTACTGTGAATCTGGGATGACCTGGAGAATATCTGAGACAACAAAACAATACCAGAGACCAATTTTAGACCAGTGGAGACCACCATGACAAGATGAGACCCAACTGAGTATGGGGGGCCGGTCTCGCCGGAAATTATAGGGTTGGGCCGGCCACTTGGCTGTCTGGGGTGTTGTGGTTGGTTCAGTAGCTCAATTACACATTATACATCACCCTATACTTGTTTGCTTGGCTTTATTTGACCTGAGTCAAAATCTGGGAACACTTGTGTATGATTTAGGATATGTTTTCCGTATTTGAAATGATGAGTTTTGATATTTGGATTCGTTTTTGGTTGTCGCATGTTTGTACATCGACAACAAGGGTTGTTGGTTGATTTTGTACGCATATGCTATAGGTTCTAACCTACAAGCAATGCGCGCGCCATTTTGGATTTTAGAACTTGATTTTAATATCGTTACGATATGTGTCGTTATTGTAGGTACCTTCGCATGGATTCCGAGGCGACGGAGCGTTGCGTCATCGACTTCGGCGAGCGAGGACTACGGTAAGTAGATCTATATCTACCGGGGAAGTCGGGTGGACGGCGTATAGCACCCCCGCAAAGTTTTGGTGGAAACCGATTATAGAATATGGTTAAGGAAACCTAGATTAGGAAACTAGGGTTAAAATGAGATAGCTATGAACTATATTAGGGACTAGAGGATAGTTAGAAGTGATATGATACTACTATCATAGGATAACATTTAGCGATATTGCCGTTTAGGGTACTGTAGGACTAGATAGTCGATGTAGATGCGTCATCCGAACCATACTTTTTTTCTAAACCGAAGAATCGTATGTATCTTTTAAATATATACCTTGAGAGATGTTATGGATTTTCAAAGGATATCTTTTTCTTAAAAACACCGTAACCCCTATTTTGAAAACTACGATTCACTTTAAAAATCTGATTGTATGGTTCGGGTGTGGTTGTTAGATTAGATACTTATACTTAGTAGAGATAGAATGTTTATGTAAAATTCGATTTGATATAAATGCGATGAAGGAATATGAGACGGATATGATGATATGATAATATGATGATCTGATGATAGGTGGGTATATGGATACGAGTAGATCGAGATGACTTATACCCTGCCGGTCCCCTGATATGAGATTATTGCGGATGTGACCTGGGACATAGGTGTATAGGGATATATGTATAAAGAATGTTGTGAATCATGGATGATAGGCCGTGCGTGATATTAGGACGTACCCTCATTTGTCGTATAAGATGATAGGATCCATTTAGCTTAATGTCGTCGTGTGTGATGAGTTTGACTTGATTATTGATCCATACCCTTGACTAGAGGTTGTCGTACGATGGATTATACCGTACGAAATGTTGTTAGGCTGGATGCCGATTGATAGACTCACCGACTCAATCTTGTTAGACATGTATACCTGATAGCTGCTAGCTGACGATTTACCTTGATGCATTCATGATATTTTTATCGCATTGCATATACCTGTTATAGTACACCTGCACCATTATCAATGGTGCGTATGTTACACGCACACAGACTGTAGGCTCACACACTTCATCATCGATAATTGCCATGTCACTACACAGTAGGATTGCTGCATCATAATATGACTCTTCACATAACCTGCTCGCATATACACTTGTACATCCATATTGGTGCGCATATACACTTGTACATCGATATTGGTGCACATATATTGATATATTCACATTGGTGCACACATACATTGATATATTCATATTGGTGCACATATACATTGATATATTCACATTGCGCACATACATTGATATATTCATACTTGCGCACATACACATTATATATTCATATTGGTGCACATATACATTGATATATCCACATTGCGCACATATACATTGATATATTCACATTGCGCACATATACATTGATATATTCATACTTGCGCACATACACATTGTATATTCACATTGGTGCACACATACATTGATATATTCACATTGGTGCACATATACATTGATATATTCATACTTGCGCACATACACATTGTATATTCACATTGGTGCACACATACATTGATATATTCATATTGGTGCACATATACATTGATATATTCATACTTGCGTACATACACATTGTATATTCACATTGGTGCACACATACATTGATATATTCACATTGGTGCACATATACATTGATATATTCATACTTGCGCATATACGTATTGTGCCTACATAGATAACTAGTTTTATTAGAAAATTGGGAACCGCAAGGTATATTTTAAAAACTGGAATCATTTAAAAGAGCGGTTTCCCTTAATATGTCATATCACTGTTCCATGTTGCATGATATATTGATATGCTTACATTTCTGTTAAATGTCACATACACCATGCTCTATGATTTTTACGAATTGAGATATGTTGTTTTCATGAGATTTCTGGATTTGAGAACCGTGGCTATTTCAAAAGAAAGCATGTATTGTTTTAAAAACCCGGTTTCTCTTGATATGATATTTCAGTGCGTCCACCATGTGTTTTTCTCGGTTCTGAGAGCGACATGTGAAACCCGATTCGAGGAGCGGTAGGCACCGTCTGCGGGTACATAGTGGACCCAGTGACGTATCCCGGGGCAAGAAGACTCGTATATGTTGGACGGTAAGCCCGGCAGAGGAGCACTACCTACCGGTGATAGTATTTAGACTCGGCGGTTATCCGGAGAATACCGACCGGAGCAGCGAGATGGATATGAGGGCCCACCAGGGTGTGCGGCGCCTAAGGGCCGATCTGAGGAAGATCGCCGGAGATATATAAGGATTTACGTGTCGATGCTAGACACGGTTTTCATGATGTTTTCGAGTGTCGATGCTAGGCACTCAGGTTCCATGATTTTGATGTGTCGTGAGGAACACCGTTGATATATATATATATATATATATATATATATATATATATGTGTGTGTGTGTATGTATGTATGTATATATATATATATAGCATCATACTTTCATGCACACTCTCTTACGATATTTACATGCATGATGCTGTTGCGTCAGTGGTTGACGCGTGGACTAGATCCACATACATACATACATACATTGATCCTACTATTGGAGATTATACACATGCTTATAGACATTGATTTATGGGTTGACGAGATCCACATATCAGCATACCTTGATTATGGTTGGACGAGATCCATATACATGCATTGATTATTACTGTTGGATGTTATCCGCATGCATATAGGTTTTGACTACCTTGTTAGCACATATACAGACCCGGTCACCCTAGATATCATAGTATTACCTTTATGATATAGTTGACCTAGGAGTCGTTGTTTATTCGATTTCTACCTGTAGATATTTTTCTACTCACGAGTTGGCAACTCACCCCCGTTGTGCCACGGTTTTTGCAGGTTGACCGCTTGGATCAGTAGCGGCTTCGCTGGCACACAGTTGCATTCGGGTGTTTTGCATTGGTAGGTGGGACATTTGTATCATTCCCACTCTTGCATCTACATTTCTTATTGTATCTAATTAACTTCATCAATCAAAATTAGTAAATTGTATAAGTAATGAGACTTAGTGAGATTGTGGTTGCGAGACTTAGAGCGAGGGGTTGTTCGCTACTTGTGGTTTGATATCTTGCTTATTTACATATCTTTTTGTGGTGAACTTCACCGTTGGGCGTCGTATACTTATTCTATTTGTCTTGTGTGGTTGTGATCCGCCGTTTGGCGAAGAGATAACTCCCACTTAGGGATGCCATTATTCTTATTATATATTTGTGGTTTTGGATCAAAATATACAAAGGAGGTGCTGCCAAAATTTTTAATAGACGAAATATGTTTTCAAACCAGTAAATTTCACTTGCATCATTCATGTTCCTTTTCTATGCATTAAGAAAACTTGATTTCATATACCTTTATTTCAAAACCTCACCTCCTTTATTTTTCTAAAAGGTTTAGATTTCTGGGTTTCAGCTTACTTGAATTCTGTTACGCCTTTAGACGTTGCGTGATTCAAGTGCTGGTCACGAGCTACTATTTCGGGTCGTGACAAAGTTGGTATCAGAGCTGCTAGGTTCAACCTTGTTCGAGTCTATGTTTGACTATGCGGAGTCTAGGGCAGGTATTTATTTCGGAACCTAGGCTTGACCTTACGGAACTTAGACTTGAACGGAGGGTATTAGACCCGAACTTTCTTTTCATAGGCTGACCCTGATTGATGGAGTAGGTAGCTTGAGTAGAGTGACGTACCCTACGTATGTTCCGCGGCATATTTACGATACGATACTCCACTTAAGAAACCTTAGGATGTACATATTTTTGTGACCAGTGATTCTCTCCGTATCCATGATTATACATCCATTGGATATCCTCGATTCTATTAGTTCCATGATCATACTTTCATTGATACTGTTCCTTCTTATGATCATGTATCCATTCTGGATCTGTCGTTTCCTCTCATGCCGTTGATCTGCTTTCTTCGACACTCGATTGAGGTTCCTGTCACCATAGTTTGAGCGCAGTTTGAGCTGCTGCTAGTGTTGCGGTCAGGGCTAGCTCATCTGGTACGAGGGCTGACCATTGTGTTTTCTGGTGACATGAGAACGTCTCGAGTTAGTATTTTATGTTGTGACCTCTTGTGGAGGCGAGTGCTTGGTTTTACACCGGATGATCGGGCCATTATTAGAGCTGCCAGTTGCGAGAGGACTGTTAATGTACAGCATACTTCAGAGATTCTGATGTCGCCTACTATGCAGACAGGTGACCCAGCTGTTGCTGAGATGATGGGATGTCGCTTCTAGAGCTTACGAGCTAAGATTGCTGGAGCTTCCAGGCAGAAATGCGACAGATGATAGCTAGTCTACCCCGAATTGAGAGACGAAGGTGATTCGTCAGATTGATGCGCCGACGCAGGCCCAGTTGAGTTGAAGATTTCTAGTGTGGAGAGAATCTTACTCAAATCTAGAGCAGACCGATCCAGAGATGACCGCCGATGTATCGTCTTTCTTGGAGGATTGAGGCATTGTTTATCAGGCGGGCGAAGAATATTCACATGTTGTATAGGCGAAGCTAAAAGGTTCGAACGAGTGCCAGGACACCATTTTCCCAAGTTTAAAGTGTTCGGAGGAACATGCAGGTAATTCTGTGGACCCTCTAGAAGAATGAAACCGTAACTCGACATGATGACCATGGAACCGCTTTGAACCTTAGGGTTTATGGCAGTTTAGCGGTGACATCAGTGAGGCTTGGGTTTGCCCTTCTACGGCTGGTCCAGAGATACTGTGGTATGTACCAGATATTTTAGACTGAGCTCAGGTGTTGATCCTTCGGGAAATTTTGGAACCTTGATAACTCGATCGAAAAGTTTGACGCCGCCTGGATACCATGTGATAAGGGATCAGCAAGCTGACCAACTTTGGATAGAGGACCTCATCCTGATGCGTTGTGAGTTGATCGAGGATGGACGAGTATTGAGTATTCCTCCGATGGTTGGGACGAGTTCCCGAGGACGTGTTCAGCTAGATATCTTCTACAGAGTATGCAATATCGAGTCCGTGTGAGAGACTTCGGATTGACCGTGGCCGAGAACTGTTGCAGTGCGCAGATGGCATGGTGTGACGACAAAGTGGACGACGATAAAGACGAGTGGAACCAGAAGTTCGTGCGAGACGCTGACGAGCTGTTATTACTCCCCGTCGAGATCAAAGACCTGATATGCTTACAGAGGCATTTGGATACGGCAAGTTTACGAGGAATTGTGTGTGGAACACGCAGATGTCCAGAAAATGAGAGAAGATTATGCAAGAGTACCAGCCTCCATACAGTTCGGCATAGGCAAGATCGGAAGAGCCCTTGAGCAGGATTCCTTCCAGGACACTGTTGCAGTGAGATTTGCACCCAGGATCAGATGTGTCGTGTGTATTCAGAGGACTAGATGCCGACGCCAGTAACGTGTTGTTTTACGAGTGGTCGTGATGATTGACCGAGAGATGACCAGAGAAGTGCTAGAGCGGAATCATTCCCGTTAGCACACCTGACAGGGCCGATGAGCCGATAGGTTGCGAGATTGGTGAATCTGCAGAGAAGATTAGGACCCAGAGATAGAGGACGCCAGGCCGTGAGTAGAAGGCGGGCGGATGTTCTTGCTTTACCAGTTTTAGGCGCACCGATTTATTCTTCGACATTGTAGGAGGTGTACCTAAATGTCATTTTTGCGATTTGCGTTTGTAATCCGAGTATCATGCTTATATCGCTTGGATTTGAGTTTGATGACGAGTTTCCTGATATTGATTTCGTGCACCATGGCTGCACCTACTAGGTATTTGCATATTGTGCATAGTTTTGCACCTGATATATATATTTTATACACCGTTGTGTTGACTTGCGATTTAAGCATGCTTATTGCGTTTGATGTCGATTTTATACCTGCGTAGCATGTGTTTATGGTTCGTGGATTTCATACAGTTGATTCAATTTTGTGCGTGTGGTACGCGCTCGATTTGATTTTTGCACTCGGTATGGCTTATTTGTGCTTGCAGTGCATTGATTTGTATTTTGTGCACGCAGTTGCACACGTTTACGATTTTATACACCTTGGGGTACTCAGTGCTGCTTTTTATGTGTTTGAGTTATTAATGTATATTTCATGCATTTGCTGCACCAGATTCGTATTTCACACATTGGTTGCACTAGATTTCATTTCTTGCATTTGTTGCACCGGATGGGTATCTATGCATTTGTCGCACTGGATGTATACTCCGTACCTTGGTTTCACCCGATTTATATCCTTGAGCATTCGTTTTACCAGAGTTATATTTTCGTGCGCATTGGCACTTGCCGTTCGTTTCCGTGCATGCTACTGCACTATATGCTTTTACGGACCCGGCGCGCTTTGGTTGGATTTTTGCGCATATTAGGCGCTCGAGTTTGGATTTTTGTGTGCATCGGATGCACTTGAGTGAGATTTCACTCGTGCATGTCGGATGCTCCCGATTTAGATTTCTTCCGTGCATATTGGATGCGATTTCATTCGTGCGGGACATATGCACTGATTTGGATTTTCGCGCAGGTTGGGTGCATGATATGAGATGCGATTATGTGCACACCGGATGCATTGGATTGAGATTTAAGTGCATTTTAGATACACTTAATATTGTTGTCGTGCACACCCGTTGCAGTGAACAGATATTTTTGTGCACACCCGTTGCACTTAGTTTTGCTTTGTGCGTATTGTGGCACCAGTAATTGGATTTGATTTCCATGCGCACCAGACGCATGCGATTATTGGATACGCCTTTTGAGGCTGATTTTGCTTTTGAGCACTTTGTTTCATGTTGGGCACTATAGTGTGTAGTAGCCAAACAGGACTGATCAGAGGACAGGACCTGAGTACTTTGCATGGATTAAAAGCTTACCAAGAGGTTTTCAAAGGAGCTATAGTCTCGCTATTTCCTACGTGTCCATGAGCGACGCGAACGTTTATAAAGGAAAACCTTTTAGGATATTTTCAAAACGACGGAACGTGTATTTAGCAAAATATATATGGACATATATCATTATTTTAAATTGGACGTCCGTCACATGTGCCGTGAGTTACGCATCACACGGGGATTTAGAAAGATTTTTGCATGAGTTTTATTTAGTTCTTGAATGTTTTCCACAGATGCGTACTATACACGTATTATAGTATTTGACTGGTGTATATTGGATTTCAGTAGTAGATTTCGAGATCTGTATCTCCATTGTAACTCCGAGGATAGGCGTGTGAATCCGATGATTTGCTTAACGCTTGACGGAGTTCGATTTTGAGTTTTATACTCGTTTTCATGCGCACTTGGTGCGTTGTGTTATTTCTGCGTTTTCCATGATTTCGGAGCCCCGTTGATTTGAGTGATTATTGAAATGTTTTAGATTTTGGAGGCTTAAATTTAAATTCGGAGACCGAATTTATTTAAGGGGGGAAGATTGTAACATTTCATAAAATATAAAATATTATTTTTAGAATTTAATATTAAAATAATATTTTTCCCGAAAACTGCCCGATTTGCGAAATTGGGGTTTTCGAAAAAGGGTATAAATATATACCAATATTTGTGAAATAAATGAAAATTTAAAATGATTTATTCATTTAAAAATATATTTAACGGATTTGGCAATTTTAAAATTTATCATACGCAGTTTTGATAAAAACCCGATTAGTGCACTACTAATCGCGATTAAGCTAAATCCGTGTTTCTACAGTTTTCATGGTTAGTGCACCATGACATGTTTCATTTGATTACATGTCATTTCATTCGTGGTGTTATATGGGTGTATGTATTTTTGGTGAGGAAAAAAAAAAGGAAAAAGAAACGTCAAAGGGGGGACAAAATGATTAGGTTAGGTGGGCTTTTGGGAGAGAGGGAGTGTATGATTAGTGAGAGAGAGGGAAGGGGCTGCTGCCTCATTTCAATCCCCCACCAATTTCAACTCGCTCTTCATCTCCTCAACCCCACAACCCTCCTCAAAGAACCCTAGATCTATCTCCAAACAATCCCCAAAACCCTACACTCCCTTCACAAAAATTAATCCCCATCTCTTCCTCTACATGTTGAACCGAGCAAAGTAGGATTTTGACGGGTTTAGGAAGTTAGTGCTGCCTAGAGGGGACTTTACGAGGTGTAATTTCTTCCCTTTAGATTAGTTTTGTGAGATATCGTGTTTTTGATGTCGTTTTGTGATGTTGCTGACCTGCTGTGACCCCGACCATTTACTGGGAAAACAAACAGTAAGATAGTGTTGTACCTGTAACCCTAAGTGACCACCTGAAGAACGAGACCCTTCCCACCGGTTTTGGCCGGCGGCTAATGAAGAAAATCGGGCGACCTCAGGTGGGTAGAGGAGTTAGGGTTTGGGTTCTGTAGGGTAGCTACCTGAAAGTGTTTAAGGGTGTTTGGTCCTACTAGATTTTTATGTAATGGATCTAGGTGAAATCTGGGAGCAGTTGGGAGTGTTTACATGACATGGTGACACGATTCCTGACCTGAGCCATAGACCTGAACCCGATGCATGAACTTAGGATTTGTTCCATATTGGTTTTGTGACTTTTAGAGTGCCTACTGTGAATCTGGGATGACCTGGAGAATATCTGAGACAACCAAACAATACCAGAGACCAATTTTAGACAAGAAGAGACCACCATGACAAGATGAGACCCAACTGAGTATGGGGGGCTGGTCTCACCGGAAATTATAGGGTTGTGGCCGATCACTTGGCTGTCTGGGGTGTTGGGGTTGGTTCAGTAGCTCAATTACACATTATACATCACCCTATACTTGTTTGCTTGGCTTTATTTGACCTGAGTCAAAATCTGGGAACACTTGTGTATGATTTAGGATATGTTTTCCGTATTTGAAATGATGAGTTTTGATATTTGGATTCGTTTTTGGTTGTCGCATGTTTGTACATCGACAACAAGGGTTGTTGGTTGATTTTGTACGCATATGCTATAGGTTCTAACCTACGAGCAATGCGCGCGCCATTTTGGATTTTAGAACTTGATTTTAATATCGTTATGATATGTGTCGTTATTGTAGGTACCTTCGCGTGGATTCCGAGGCGACGGAGTGTGGCGTCATCGACTTCGGCGAGCGAGGACTACGGTGAGTAGATCTATATCTATCGGGGAAGTCGGGTGGATGGCGTATAGCACCCCCGCAAAGTTTTAGTGGAAACCGATTATAGAATATGGTTAAGGAAACCTAGATTAGGAAACTAGGGTTAGAATGAGATAGCTATGAACTATATTAGGGGATTTTTCGATAAATCGTAGGACCCTTTTTTACTAGAGGATAGTTAGAAGTGATATGATACTACTATCATAGGATGACATTTAGCGATATTGCCGTTTAGGGTACTGTGGGACTAGATAGTCGATGTAGATGCGTCATCCGAACTATACTTTTTTTCTAAACCGAAAAATCGTATGTATCTTTTAAATATATACCTTGAGAGATTTTACGGATTTTCAAAGGATATCTTTTTCTTAAAAACACCGTAACCCCTATTTTGAAAACTGCGATTCACTTTAAAAATCTGATTGTATGGTTGGGGTGTGGTTGTTAGATTAGATACTTGTACTTTGTAGAGATAGAATGTTTATGTAAAATTCGATTTGATATAAATGCGATGAAGGAATATGAGACGGATATGATGATATAATAATATAATGATCTGATGATAGGTGGGTATACAGATGCGAGTCGATCGAGATGACATATACCCTGCCGGTCCCCTGATATGAGATTATTGCGGATGTGACCTGGGACATAGGTGTATAGGGATATATGTATAAAGAATGTTGTGAATCATGGATGATAGGCCGTGCGTGATATTAGGTCGTACCCTCATTTGTCGTATATAATGATTGGATCCCTTTAGCTTAATGCCGCCGTACGATGATTTTCCGTGCGTGATGAGTTTGACTTGATGATTGATCCATACCCTTGACTAGAGGTTGTCGTACGATGGATTATACCGTACGAAATGTTGTTAGGCTAGATGCCGATTGATAGATTCACCGACTCGATCTTGTTAGACATGTATACCTGATAGCTGCTAGCTAACGATTTACCTTGATGCATTCATGATATTATATCACATTGCATATACCTGTGATAGTACACCTACACTATTATCGATGGTGCGTATGTTACACGCGCACAGACTGTAGGCTCACACACTTCATCATCGATAATTGCCATGTCACTACACAGTAGGATTGCTGCATCATAATATGACTCTTCGCATAACCTGCTCGCATATACACTTGTACTTCCTTATTGGTGCACATATACATTGATATATTCATATTGGTACACACATACATTGATATATTCATATTGGTGCACATATACATTGATATATCACATTGCGCACATATACATTGATATATTCATACTTGCACACATGCACATTGTATATTCATATTGGTGCACATATACATTGATATATCCATATTGCACACATATACATTGATATATTCACATTGCGCACATATACATTGATATATTCACATTGCGCACATATACATTGATATATTCATACTTGCGCGCATACACATTATATATTCACATTGGTGCACACATACATTGATATATTCATATTGGTGCACATATACATTGATATATTCATACTGACGCACATACACATTGTATATTCACATTGGTGCACACATACATTGATATATTCACATTGGTGCCCATATACATTGATATATTCATACTTGCACACATACACATTGTATATTCACATTGGTGCACACATACATTGATATATTCACATTGGTGCACATATACATTGATATATTCATACTTGCGCATATACGTATTGTGCCTACATAGATAACTGGTTTTATTGGAAAATTGGGAACCGCAAGATATATTTTAAAAACTGGAATCATTTAAAAGAGCGGTTTTCCTTTAATATGTCATATCACTGTTCCATGTTGCATGATATATTGATATGCTAACATTTCTGTTATATGTCGCATACATCATGCTCTATGATTTTTACGCATTGAGATATGTTGTTTTTATGAGATTTCTGGATTTGAGAACCGTGGCTATTTCAAAAGAAAGGATGTATTGTTTTAAAAACCCAGTTTCTCTTGATATGATATTTCAGTGCGTCTACCATGTGTTTTCTCGGTTCTGAGAGCGACATGTGAAACCCGATTCGAGGAGCGGTAGGCACCGTCTGCGGGTACATGGTGGACCCGGTGAGGTATCCCGGGGCAAGAAGACTCGTATATGTTAGACGGTGTGCCCGACAGGGGAGCACTACCTACCGGTGATAGTATTTAGACTCGGCGGTTATCCGGAGGATACCGACCGGAGCAGCGAGATGGATATGAGGGCCCACCAGGGTGTGCGGCGCCTGAGGGCCGATCTGAGGAAGATCGCCGGAGATATATGAGGATTTACGTGTCGATGCTAGACACGGTTTTCATGATATTTTCGAGTGTCGATGCTAGGCACTCAGGTTCCATGATTTTGATGTGTTGTGAGAGACACCGTTGATATATATATATATTCTCATACTTTCATGCACACTCTTTTACGATATTTACATCCATGATGTTGTTGCATCAGTGGTTGACGCGTGGACTAGATCCACATACATACATACATTGATCCTACTATTGGAGATTATACACATGCTTATGGACATTGATTTTTGGGTGGACGAGATCCACATATCTGCATACCTTGATTATGGTTGGACGAGATCCATATACATGCATTGATTATTACTGTTGGATGTTATCCGCATGCATATAGGTTTTGACTACCTTGTTGGCACATATACAGACCCGATCACCCTAAATATCATAGTATTACCTTTTATGATATAGTTGACCTAGGAGTCGTTGTTTATTCGATTTCTATCTGTAGATATTTTTCTAACCACGAGTTGGCAACTCACCCCTGTTGTTCCACAGTTCTTGCAGGTTGACCGCTTGGATCAGTAGCGGCTTCGCTGGCACACAGTTGCATTCGGGTGTTTTGCATTGGTTGGTGGGACATTTGTATCATTCCCACTCTTGTATCTACATTTCTTATTGTATCTAGTTAACTCCATCAATCAAAATTAGTAAATTGTATAAGTAATGAGATTTAGTGAGATTGTGGTTGCGAGACTTAGAGCGAGGGGTTGTTCGCTACTTTTGGTTTGATATTTTGCTTATTTACTTATCTTTTTGTGGTGAACTTCGCCGTTGGGCGTCGTATACGTATTCTATTTGTCTTGCGTAGTTGTGATCCGCCGTTTGGCGAAGAGCTAGCTCCCGCTTGGGGATGCCATTATTCTTATTATGTATTTGTGGTTTTGGATCAAAATATACAAAGGAGGTGTTGCCAAAAATTTTAAAAGACGAAACATGTTTTCAAACAAGTAAATTTCACTTGCATCATTCATGTTCCTTTTCTATGCATTAAGAAAACTTGATTCCATATACCTTTATTTCAAAACCTCACCTCCTTTATTTTTCTAAAAGGTTTAGATTTCTGGATTTCAGTTTACTTGAATTCCATTACGCCTTTAGACGTTATGTGATTCAAGTGCTAGCCATGAGCTACTAGTTCGGGTCGTGACAAAAGTGCATTTTTAGTTCATGTTTTGCGATTCTTCCGGTGATCAAATTTCTAACACTTTGCTAACTTGTTAGTAATGGTTTAGCCTGTCTCTGATACCACTGTAAGTCTATGTCGCTCACCCCGTAAGCTAGCGGGGAGGCGGAACAGGAAAAAATCAAATTTTTCTTACAAAGGCAGTATAGACTAAGCTAAAGGATCTTTACCAAACCATTGCTAACAAACTACAAGAGGTTCTATCTACTATGCAAGGAGATTATATCTCATGCTACTATTCCTTCGGGCCTTCTCCGCTATCCTCCTCGTCTCCGTAGGCTCCATGGGTCGGTCCGGATCGTGGCTTCTTCAACGGCCTCCTTGAGTCGAAGATGATCCATCCGAGAGTCTATAGTCCGAGCTCCACCTCAAGAACCGAGGTAACTAGGGCAACAAGTATGCTACTCTTGATGTCCTAGGTGATGTAGAATATGATGGTGGATTTGTTTGTCTATTTGAACCCCAACTTGCTTAACACATGACCTTTTGGGAATTCTAGTGAGGAAGAAGAAGAAGAAACCATAGGAGCTCTCTTTTGATGAAAGAGAAAGCAAATGAGATAATCATCCATAAGAAAAATAATTACCAATCTTTTATCATGATAAATTGTGATGGCAACCCTTGATTTGACCATTATCATGTCAAGATAAATCCAAAACCAAAGAAGTATCTAGTGCTCACAAAAATATCTAAGTCAACAATGGTCAACTAGATCAAATGGTCAACATGGTCAAATGGTCAAACCAATTAGCCATAACACAATTATCATTAAAAAGATTAGTAAACATTTTCCTCCACCTCATAATGGTTTTGACTAAGTCAATGGTCAAAAACCCTAATGAGCCACCTCCTTCTTCGCTCCTCACATCCGTACATACACACCCGCATCCGCATTCCATAGAATACGAATACTAGAAGACAAAACTGATCCATCTATACAATACTAGGATCCGGCTTAAACCAAAGCCCACTAGTATTGTCCCCCCGAACATCATACGCGCACAAGTGCACGTAAGTGATCGAAGCCCTGCCGTAAAACCATACGGCCTCTACACCTTTTGCCCAGTGCAGGGAAACTCTCTGTGTGGGACTCTAAAGACTCGACACTATACTGGCAGTGGGTTTAATCATAGAACGCAAGCGGTACTAGCTGTACGTAACAGTCCCCGGATAGATGTCGATAAGAAGGCCGATGAGGTAAACCCATCCGAACTCCTACTGAGTCTGAATGTGACAATCTCCGTACAGTCCGGTCTGTTCGTCTAAGAGTATCGCATGTCGGGCCTAGGAGGCGGTAAACATCAGACCCCTAATAGCGGTACAAGTCGTGTCGGAGTGTAGCCCAGAATACCCTGAGAAACTACTGGAAACACTACCAGTAAATCTCGCTTGCCCTGGCCAAGGACTTTGTGTAATGGCTCTCCTAGACACAACGCGATATCAACCCCCAATACCGGAAGAGACGAATCTTGTCTAACCGTTACTGCCTCTAAGTGCTTCGGGACTGTACCCAACCACTACCTGTTTGAACGACTCTTTTGAGCCGTGGTGGGGTAGTAATCAAAGTACAGTGGGAACACACTCGAGGCGAAGTAGCAGTGTTAAGTCGACGGACTAAGCTGTACTCCTGTCACCTGGAAACTGCTATCTGACGATAGGTATAGTACAAACCAGCGGTTCCCGATGAGTCCTGTCCGGTGTACTCGTAACCTAACGAGCACCTGCATACTATCTCCAGTACGACGTACTAATAGCTGTGGTACAGACCATCTCCCCTGCTGGGATGAGAAGCGTATACACTAGTCTACTCCGGAGTATCGATAATCCTACGACTAGGGACCTATATAAGGATGTACCTGTAGATTACCCAGCCCCCACTAGTATGACTGCCATCACAACGCTGGTAATCAAGCAAAGATCCTAAGGGCTCTACTAATATGTATAAGCGATGTGCTAAAAGAAACACATGCACATAGTAAAGCTGAAATAAACCAAGTAGCATACTACCATTTTGAGCAAGACTGTCTATACAACTGTGAATATCCCAAGCTTCCATTAAGTAATATACAAACTAGTATGATACAATAATGGCCTCTAGGGCATATACACTAACGATTCTATATAGATATATAAGTATGTTTGGTATTGTTTATTTGTTTTAGTTTATCAGTATAGGAAATCTGGAAGCTAATATCAGTTTTGGAGTTAAAATCCTATATACAACATGGATATATCGTATCATAAGTTCTGTTTTTACCGTTACGACCAGAATAGGGTTAGCTCAGATTAACTTAAGTTCAGTAACTCACGATATCATCACATAGCATATTTAGTTGTGCAGTATCATAAACTAGGTTTTTGTGTTATCTAGTTCACTGTAAATGAATCTGAAACTAATAAGTATAATCACTAGAAAAACTAGCAAGACCAGAAGTATAATGAGCCAACTAAGAGACTACACTTGAAACCAGAGCCCCAAACTCCTTGTTTGATCCGGCGAGACCAACCCCAAATCCGGCGACGCCGGTTCCATGATGTCTTTTTGTGTTGGTTTTTCTTCTGTGGCCTATTTTGAGTAAAATTTGGTTTCTAGTATTGTTTGGGTTGTCTAAATATTTACACAGTAAAATCTAGGAACATTTTAGAAATGGTTTTATTAAATTTCAGATATTTACGATATGGTATTTGGATGTTGCAGCTAAACCGTTAACGTTTATACGTTAACGACAGGATTATATTGTCGTTTTTTTGGGGTTAAGTATGCTGTAGGTTCTAACCTACGGGTGTTTAGCTTGTTGCTTTGGTTTTCGATATAATATTTACATCAATGCGATTTAAATACGAATATAGGTACGATTCAAGGATTCCGAGACGGATTTGGCGATATAGCAGCGTGGAATCAGCAAGCCTTTAAGTTGGTGAGTAGATTTACATCTACGGGGGAAGTCGGGTGGATGGAGTATAGCACCCCCGCAACATTATAAATAGGATAATAGGATATATAATTAGTGTTAGTAGTTGTTTAAGATAAGGATTTCATTTAGTATATATTCATGTGCATATAACTTATTCATGATTGGCGGATGGGCATAAGGGATTAGGATGTACTTGAGAGAATTGAGAATATTGTGATGATGCGGATACGGTACGAGAAACCATACCGTACTTGTGATATGAGACTAGTATGCCAAATAACGGCAAGGTTTTTCCTTTTGACTCATAGTAATATATGATATGCCGTTTTAGGATGTAATACTTGTGTGGGCTATATTCTTTTAAAAAATACGATTCGTTTATCTCTAAAATAAAATACTAGGATGTGTGCCAGTTTCCAAAACGAATATATATTTTAAATTTAGGGCAGCTTTCTTATTTCAAACTTAACGTTTCGTTCATTTCTAAAGATAATGGTATAGCTCATAGCGAGTGATTACAATAGTTACGCTTAGATTACTTTACATGTTTGCATTATATTATCAATATTATACGTTTCTGCGTTACGCACACTCTAATAGAACACTGCACAACTACCAATGAGTATTATGCTATACCAACACGTATACCTATGTGACACTACACCTCATTGGTACTGCCATGTCACTGTAGAACCATTATGATATATTGCATATGTAGATATCGATATGAGTAGGCTATTACACTTTTAGAACACTTGCACAAATACTAATGATTACCATACGGCATGAGCACAGACGCGTATGTGACACTACACATCATTAGTATTGCCATGACACGGTAGAATTGAGATCATTATGCCTATGTGATATAATTACGTAGTCTTTCCTTATTCCTGTTGTACTATAGATATTGTATTTGATTCCTATGGATTTTCTGGATATTTTACTCCTGATGATATATATCGGTGGTCTGGGACACTGTTATATATGTATATATATAATATATCATCAATATAATCTATGCAAGTATTCTTATTCCTTACCTGATATTTTGATATGATGAGTTAAACGTCTACCATGAGTTTTGTGTTTTCTGATTTTGATTCCGAACCGAGTTGGGGGTCATACGGTTATGGATTTACAAGTTATCCAAACTGAGTCGGGGGCATACAGTTGGATACATGGTAGACCCGGTCGGGGCTGAGGGGCAGGATAGCCGCATTATAGGCGGGGAGCCTAACAAGGATACTCGATACCGGAGATAGAGATGAGCACAGCAGATATCCAGGGGATACTGACCGGGGTTCGATTGGGCACGGCGGATATCCAGGGGATACTGATCGTAGCCAGGATATCGGGTGGCGATCATCTGTTGAGGTGGTATCGACGGTATCTGTATTTACGTGTCGATGATGGACACGAGGGATTTCTGGGTTTTTAGGTGTCGATGCTGGACATCCATAGATATATATTGATATGTGGTTATCATGAGATATATAGTAGATTACGGTTACTATAGCCGACCAGGACTGATCCGGGGGACAATACCTGTATATATTTGCACGGACATTCATATACATAAACAGGATTTCAAACTCGAGCTATAGCCTCATTATTTTGACGTGTCTGAGATGACACTGAACTCTTTTAAACTGTAAACTTCTTAACACTATTTATTAAAATAGCAAGACGTATATCCTAAATGTCACGACCCGAAGGTACGGAACGTGACCGGCACTTACATTACGAAACGTCTAAAGGCGTAACGTAATCTAAGTAAGCCGAAGCCTAGAAATTTAAACCATTTAAAAGAAGAAGTGTAGGAAAACAAATTTAAAAGCAATATCAAATTTTCTCAAAAATTTCAACAGAGTCTCCTTTGTAAAAATTGGCCCCAAACGGGTACAAACAAGAAATATATACACAAGAAATAATAAACGGCATCCCCAAGCAGGAGCTAGCTCTTCGCCAATTGGCGGTCACAACCACGCAAGCAAAATAATTGTCACGACCCGAAAGTACGGAACGTGACCGGCACTTAGATTACGAAGCGTCTAGAGGCGCCACGTGACCTAAGTAAGCCGAAGCCCAGAAATCTAAACCATAAAAGAAGAAAAAGAAGAAAAGAAAATAAAACAAGTATAAAAACATCAGCAAATTTTACCAAAAATTTCGGCAGAGTCTCCTCTGCAAAACTGGTCCCCAAACGGGTACAACAAGTATAATATGAATAAACAATAAAAAGCATCCCCAAACGGGTGCTAGCTCAACGCCAACAGGCGGAGACAACCACAACAAACACAATAATATACAACGCCAAAGGGCGAGGCTCAAAACTCAAAAGAAAACCAACCACCAGATCAGAATAACACATGCGCGACTCTAAGGTCGAAATAAACAACTTGTCCAATAAACTTATCAAGTAATACAAATATGGTTGATGGAGCTTTCTAGATACAAATGAAATAATAAAAATACAACGGCGGTTCAGATACAAATGAACCAACCTACCGTGCAAATCACCCGAAATGAAATGATGTGCCAGCAACTACCAAGGGAGACCTGTACATCGCACCTGAAAAGAATTTGGCACAACGGGGGTGAGTTGCCAACTCGTGAGTAGAAGACATCTACGAAAAGAAATCGAATGCACGACGCTATCCTAGGTCATAAGAATACACTACTATATCTTAAACATCTAGTAATAGCAGGGTAATACTACGTGTAAGTGCAGATAATCCGTGTTCGTGTCAGTGCTTAATATAATACTATGTCATATGAAATGAGATGCATGCACCATGAATGTAAAGTAACAAATCCTGAAATCCAGATATACATGCATAAGAACTTTTTATCTATTATCATAGTAAAGTGTGTATAAGCATCTGAAATCTCAACAATGAAATCCATAGAAATCCGTGTCAAGCATCGACACAACACATGTAATCTCAAGTCTCAATATGTCGGGCTCCGTCAGTCCGGATCGGCCCATATCATCAAATCTCACGACAACGGTCGGTATCCTCCGGATATCCGCCGCGCCAGACATCACCGGTAGGTAGCCTTCCCCTGCCAGGCTCATCGTCTACAACTCGATCTTCTTGCCCCGGGGTACCATACCGGGCCCACCATGTACCCGAGACGGTTCATCCACTCCTCGAATCGGGTCTCGAAATCCATCAGAAAACATGAAATACTCATGGTGGACGACACATACATCACGAGAAAACCGCATCTTATTTTAAAAAGAGAAGAGGAGAGAGAGAGAGAGAGAAGTTTTTTTTTTATATATATTCTTGCGGTTTTCCCCAAAAATCCAGAAAATCTCACAGAAATCCAAATCTCAAAATCATGAGTAGTATATGATAAATGTCGGCATATGCTCATAATACTGTGCGATAACATGAAAATATGAATGCAGGAATGTCTAAGTTATGAACATCATGTCTATACTAACATCAGAGAGTAATCACAATATTATATCGGTTTAGTTGTTAACTGATTCTATCAACAAAATATAATATGATCTAAAGTGTACGTGACATAGCAATTACCGATGATGATGTGTGTGAGCCGGCAGATAAGTGTGCGTGGAATATGCGCATCATCGGTAATGGTGCCGGTGTCCTAACAGGTAACGGTTATACTGATTATAGCAACAAATAAAAGACATGCACCATGATGATTATAGTATGAATGTAAATGCAGGTGTGCATTATCCACTCCTCTGCGAGATACGAGTACAACTACCACTGTGTGAGTCGAACCTAAACCAGTATCCATCTAACATCCTAAGGAACTAAACCTAAGAGACTAGTCAGTAGGAAACTAGAATCTACCTAAGGTCTGAATCATTATCTCCAATAGTCGGCGATTCCGCCTCAATAGCATCACGTACGTAGTACGGCTTCCTCGAATCAAGAGTGCGGATCAATCACCAAATCTAAGCCTCGTACGGTAAGATCCCTCGTACGGCATCCCAATATCGGGGTACGGTCAAGTATCTCCTGGGTGTCCCCTCATTCGTATAATGTCATATGTATCTTATTGTGATTAAGTTATACGTATATGATATCGACATCAGGTCACACCAATATAATGTCGTAATCAAGTTATACATATATCATATAGTGATCAGTCACAAGTTACAGTCCGGGTACTATTCTAGTGTCCCATGTACATCAATATCACCACCACTCCTTATAACTTATATAATCATGATCATTATCTCATTCTCTAATGATCCGCTAACACTCAATACGACTGTATAGTCAAGAATCACGGCATCAAGCCAGTTATATCTCGGATATCATATCACATCAATGAATCACCTATACGTGTTGTACATATATGTATATACCTATACCTAGTTCTATATATATACACATACACGTACCCCATATCGAGTTTCAGTGTGTGCGTGGGTGTGTTCCTATCTGAGACCTACGAACCTCTTCCAAGGTACTCGTCCTCTGATATGGCTTTCCTAAATCGGTTTAGTCCAGCCTAGGGTCAATACTAGGGTCCTACTAGGGTCACGTCTGGTTTCCTAATGTCAATAGGTACTAATCCTATTCTACGTTGCGGGGGTGCTAAACGCCATCCACCCGACTTCCCCCCGTAGATATGCATCTACTCACCTGGTCCGTGTCTGCCGAAGACGGTGTCGCCATCCTTCTCTTCATCGCCCGCAGTCCACGTGAGGGGTACCTAAACGCAAGCATATAAGAGCATCGTAAACTAGAATCATGTACAAAACTCGAAATGATGCAAGGAACAAGCATATGTTAAAACCTATGTCCCGTCCACGCAACAGATCCAAAACCCACTCGATATCGGTGTACAAACTCCGATAGATCGAGATAAAGATCAACAAACAACTTGTAGTTTAGAAAACTCGCTACTTATAATATAAAGTATGATTTAATTCATCGAAACACTGAAATCCATCAAATCACCCGATTTCGTAAAACCCGAATATGCCAATTTACCGTTTTTCATCAAAGCTTGACATCTAAATGAAACCAATGGTCATAAAACTCATTAATTAACATAACTAGACTATACAACCCCTTACTATATTTTTATTACACTATTTTGTATTAGTTTCAAATTTCAAGTTTGCCACCATTAGCAATTTTCAACATCTTTCAACCAAAATTCCACAATTCCATAACAATACTTGATTTTGCATGAATTAACTTTTCAAACTACAATTTATAATGATGGTAATATAATGAAACCATAAATTAGATTTTAAATCTCATTAATTTAAGAATTTCCAAATTCTAGTTAGTAAAAATAGCATTTTACTTACAATTTATCAATTATCAATAATACTAGTAACTAAACTAAGTTTTGCCATTCCTTTAACATGTCAATATCCTCATTTAAACAACAATCTATTGTTACAAACATTCATTGGAATTTATCTCACCAATATATAAAATATATAGAAATCTAGTTTGCTAAAAATGGTTTAATTTAAGAAATTTGGATCACAATTTGCAATATATCAACTATGCATGATTTTCCATTTGTAAAAGTGCTAATCTAGTTATTATAAACCTAATGATATAATAAAACCCCAACTTAATTTTACAAACCCTCACTTGAATTTTTAAAAGTAGTAAATAGAATTAACATATTAAATCTAATTAAGCTTAATGAAACATCTAATAAAAATAAAACAAAAGAAGAAAATTTATACCTCCAAAATTAGGAAATCCAACATGAAAATGAGCCTCCAAATGCATGCTTCCCATCTCCAAAATCCAAGTAAAAATGAGAAAAGAATAAAGGGTAGAGAATAAATAGGATTTTGTGCACTTTTTATTGAATTTTGGTGGATTTTTAATGATTTTGTGTAATAAAATGAGGTGGGAATTTGGGGGGGCTGCCATGGGGATCATGGCCGGCCACATGAGGAAGAGAGGGAGAAAAAGAAAGAGGGAAGAATTGTGTAGAAGGTTCACACATAATGATGTATACATATGTCTTTTCATGATTTATAAATTTTCTTTTCATTTCTTCACTATAGCAACTAAAGAAAAGTCTAGAAAATTGGAAAAGTTTGCAAATAAATTTTGCATGATACATACTAAATTCTAATATGCCATGGTTCATTTTTACAAATTAAAACCATTCAAATTTGTAATTTACACTAATTTAGTGTAAAATAAAGCTTATGTTAATATTTAAAATAATTAATTTAGGAAAAATATTTAATTAAACTAAAATTTTATAAGTGGCTAAATAAACACCATTTACTAGTAATTACATAATTTAAATAGGTATTTTTGAATTTATAATGAAAAACAATTGCGGTTTGATTTTACGAAAAAATACATTTTGCTTTACCGAAAATCAAAATTTCACTTAAACAATTTTATTCATTTAATTATTTATTTAATTATTTTTAAAACGTTACAATAATATACAACGCCAAAGGGCGAGGATCAAAACTCAAAGAAAACCATCAAAACCACCAGAAAACCATAATAATACAAGCGCGACTCTAAGGTCGAAAGGATAAACAACTGGTCTTCTATATCTATCAAGTAATACAAGTCTGGTTGATCGAGCTTACTAGATACAACTGAAATAAATAAAAGTGTTGGAGATAGTGCCCTCAGAGTCAATTATTGGATCACAGGCACGTGATTGCAATGATTGAGGGAGGACCTGTCCCGGTAGGACAGTCTTACTCGAGATGATAATATGCTATCTGGTTTATCTTTATCATCGTGTACTGCTTTAGGTGACCTTACGAGTCACTATTACTCGTTGATAGAGCCCCTAGGATTCTTGCTTACTACCAGCAGTATGAGGGCGATCATATAGGTGAGAGCTGGGGTCTATAAGCACATCCTTAAAAGGTCCTTAGTCGTAGGAGTTTCGAGACAGGGTATCGATACTCCGGAGTAGACTAGTGTATACAGTCGAGACCCCGACGAGGGGCGGTGGCCGGTCTCACAAGCCACTGGTGTCAGTTGGTTCACCTAAGATGTATACAGGTGCTCATTGGGTTATGAGTACACTGGACAGGACTCGCCGGGAGCCTGCTAATTGGTATTATACCTGACGTCAGATAGCAGTTCCCTGGTGACATGTGTACAGGTTAGTTCATCGACTTGAGATTGTCATTTATCTCGTGTGAGTTCCCACTGTGCTTTGATTACTACCCTACCACGGCTCAAAGGAGTCGTGCAAACAGGTTTTAGTTGGGTACAGTCCCGAGCCACTTGGAGGCAGTGAGCGGATCTGCAGGGGTTCGTCTCTCCCGGTATTAGGGGTGAGGTCGCACTGTGTCTAGGAGAGCCAGAACATGAAAAGTCCTTGGCCAAGGCAGGAGATTTGCTGGTAGGTATTCCAGTAGTATCTCAGGGTGTTCTAGGCTACACTCCGACACGACTTGTACCGCTATTGGGGGTCTGACTTTTACCAACCCCCTAGGCCCGCCATGCGATGCTCATAGACGAACGGACCGGACTGTACGGATATTGTCACTGACAGGCTCAGTAGGGTGTCAGGATGAGTTCGCTCATCGACGTCCCTTTTGGTCAATAGCTGGTGGCCCGTCACGTATGGCTGATACCTCTGACGTGCTAGTGGTTAAATCCACAGCCATAGTATTGACGAGTCTTTAGAGTCCACCACACTCAGTTACTCAGGTTTCGGGCGAAACGCTGTAGAGGCCGTATGGAGATATGGCAGGGTTCGATCAGATACGTGCGGTATTGCACGGATCGTGATCGGACGGATTTTACTAGCCGGCTTTGGTTTCAGCCGGATCCTAGTATTAGATAGTGTAGTTTTGTCTCTTTGCATTTATGTTCAGTGGGAATACAAATGCGGGCATGTATATGCAGTAGCGGGGTTTTCCTGTAATTTATTACGGGATCAGTTTTCTGAAGTTGCCAGTTTGCATTCCGTTCCGGCCGGTTTTCCTTTGTTCCTTCGCAGCCGGACTTTATCATTGGAGGGTGTTATTTGCAGTTTGCAAATAACATTTTATGGAGGGATTTTCTTGCATATGTGTGGCTTCATGATTGTTTATTCATCATGAGATTCTTTTCTTGTCCATTCTTTGCTTTCATGTGATGGTTTTGTGATTTGATGAGATGAGAAGTGGGTGTGACTTTATTCTTGCATTATCTTTTCTTTTCTCCATGGATTATTTGATTCCATTATCTCCACCATGGAAAAAGGGGGCCGGCCACACTAAGGGGAAGAGAGAGGTTCATTTCATGTGTGGCATTTTCTCATCTCTTTTTCTTTGCAAAAATTGTGAGCACCATATTCCTCCATAGTTCTTTCTCTCATTACCTCCATCAATGGCAACCTCATAAAACCTCAATGAGACAATGGCTACTACACTATTCTAAAGCAAATCTAGGACGCGTCGACTAGCCAACTTCGCGCCCGAGTTGCCTCGGTGCAGAGGTGGGAGCCCGTAAAAGTTTTTGGCTACGTGGTGCCCTTTCCGACGAGGACGTGGCGGACGGAGATTCCGCAGGAGATCGGAGTGGAGACGAAGACCGGAGGACACGGATCGCTTGGTATACTTCTCTACTCTTATTTTAGTTTGCTAGTTGCTAGGTTAATGGCCCGATCCGGGATAAAAGTGCGCGGTGGTGCCGGTTTGCTAGTTTGCAAAGTTTTTGTTTCCGCGTTTCCAGCGTCGGATCGACGGCCGGGGCGCCGCCGCGGACTTACATTAATATCAGAGCAACGCAATTAACCATGCCTAGCTTGCTCTAGTATGTTTAGAACTCGATCGAACAAAAATCCCCAAAAACCGCATTTTCCATTGCTTCATGTTTCTGTCGAAATTTTTTCAGCTCTAAAAATTTTTCAGGTTGTTGCAGAAACATGTGCAGAGAATTCTAAGAACACTGAAAAAATTTGGTGACCTGATTCGTCTATACGGCCGCGGAACCGCGGCCAAAACCCCACTTTGGCCGCGGTTCCGCCACAGTAATATAGCTTCGTTGCACCATTTTTTCCAGTGGGTCCTAGTCTGAGAAATGGGGGTTTTGGAACATTCTTTTTGGGTCCAGATTTTCTGTAAGTGCTACAGTACTGCTTGGGGCCCACTTCAATAAATTTGATCGATCGGATATTTTAAACATGCTAGTTCACAGTATTTACATTATATCTGCGACCGTGAATGTCACTTGATCGGTAAATCCTGTCTAATTGCTATAGCCCTTTTAGACGGATTTGCGAACGTGACATTCACGTTGATATTCTGTGTTGTGCTGTGATGTTGCGGATCGGTCGTGGGGGATAGCCTGGATGCAATGGTAGTACAGTTTTGTTTTATATGTACATTTGATATTGCGGGGCGAGCATCCAACATGTGGACTGCCGTCACTGCCTGTTTGTATTATTCTTTTGGGGCACGACCAGGTTGCGGTCGATGTACCCGTTGTATGTATATTTTACTTTCTGTACTAGGATTACACCGCGGAGGGGTGCACGGATAGCCGGGTTCTAGAGGGCAACGAGCCCGCATCTCATGGCGTTGAGACGGAGGGGGCTTTACTCTAGAATTGGCGGGCTGTTCGCCGCACACGTAGGGGGTACAGGTTGGCCCAAGGAGGGGTGCCCAAGTTACCGGATTCCGTGAAGTGCTGGGTGGTCCATTCACGTTGCTGAAGGGGGCTGCCTCGCTTCAGGTTTTGGCGGGTAACTTGCCGCGCCCGTAGGGGTCTAGGATTTTCATTGCACAGGCTATCCACACGACCAGGGGAACGTCGGGTTTCAGTAGCGGCTCTATGAAACCCGGGGATCCCAGATATCTGTATTGTTCTGTGATGCTGTACATTTCTGTGATGTTGCATTTTATCATGCCTTGAGCGAAAATTATATATTATATATATACTAGTAGATGTTGTATATGTTTTGCATCCGCGCTAGTCCAGTCCCCGCTCTGTCGTTAGTTAGCTAACCTAACGGGTGATGACGGGACCCAGTGGCGAATGCGGATGGCATATACGTACGTCATTATTTTCGTTCTTTGTGGTGTGATCAATTGATGGGACTGCGTTGATTCGGATCAATACAAGATAAACAAACCTATTTGATGTTGTTGGAACACTTTTCAAAAAGCTGTTATTACAAGGGCGTTCTCTTTTGTTTTGCATAGTGGTATTCAGTTGGAATATCCTGCTCCTCAGTCGACGAGGCAAGGGCCGAGATCCCTTCACCGGGAGTGACCCCTTGGACAAAAGTTTACGTCAGGGCAATAACTTCACTATAGCCGATTACTTTTGCTTTGCATCGTGGTATTCAGTTGGAATATCCTGCACCTCATTCCACGGGGAAAGAGCTGAGATCCCTTCACCGGGAGTGACCTCTTTAGCAAAGGTTTTCGTTACTATATTTTTCTAAAAAGCTATCCGTTCCTTCAACGATATCAAGTTCATTACGTTAAAGGTTTTCGCCAGAAACCATTCGTAGCCCTCCGTCATTTCAGAACGGTAGCACTTAGTATTCATGCTATGTATATTGGCCTTCGTCAAGGCATAGTGTATGGTAGCTATTTATTACTTTTCTGCAGCATAGATAGATACGTTGGTTTGGGACAGTCGTACTACTATTTTGGCCTTCGTCAAGGGTATGTACGGGTGGGTTCAAATTAACCTGGATAATGACGGGTAGAACTTGACATGTGACTTATGATATGTTGGCCTTCGTCAAGGTCATAAGAGCATGGGGCAAAAATCCACATCGGGAGTTTCAAAAGAACTGAAACTTGCCAGATATGCGCATACCTTCTGGAGTGTGATAGCATGAGCGGATTCCGTCACATTATCATGCGATGAGAGTTGGATCCCGATTCCCACTGATGAGTTGGTTTACTCCTCGGGTGATCCTGGCTAATTCTTCTTTCAGATTTGGGGAAGAATTTGATGTTACAGTGGGAGGTTTCCAGATTAGATAAAGTGATAACCATTCTGATCTAGGTTAGAGTGCACGCTGAGTGTTTCTTTTCTCTCTCTCTTTGGCAGCGACCTTTGACCCGACCCTAGACTATGACTCAGTGACCAAGTTGACCGAACCTTCTTAACACTGGCTTTTGGATTGTCAGAGTTGCAAACCTCATTGCCACTCCTACTTTTACCCTTTTCTCCGGGACACCCCGTATTACTACGAACGTCCACTTCCATTGGACAAAACCATCATATGGTTATATACGAACTCGAAGGAATTCGAGGATGGTTTCTGGTTCTGGAGAAAACAAATAGGTTCATTCGATTGTCTTTTATCTTCACCTTCTCTCGCATTGCGAGTGCTCCTAGGATTAGGACAGTACACCCATTATGCTTATCGGATAGTCTTCTTCCAAACCAAAGGCTGGTGCCGAACGGTAGGGAATGAAGAAAACCAATTAGCTTAAACGGTGTACAGAAGGTATTAAGTTAAGACAAAGAAAGGGATTAGTAAGAGGGCAAAGTAAATTGCGACTGCTATTCACGACCAAACCAAGTATTTTTTCGCCAATCCTAAATCACCTTTGTATTTCTCCAGGACACTCCGTATCACTACGAAGATCCTAAGTTTATTAGATAATCCATCGTATGGTTATATACGAACTCGAAAGGAACTTGTTCCAGTTCGGGGATGGATCCTGGTTCAGGAGAAATAGGAATAAGGTTCAGTCGGTTGTCTTTTATCTTCACCTTCTCTCGCATTGCGAGTGCTCCTAGGATTAGGACAGTACACCCATTATGCTTATTGGATAGTCTTCTTCCAAACCATAGGCCGGTGCCGAACGGTAGGGAAGGAAGAAAACCATTTGGCCTAAGGGGTGTGCAGAAGGTAATGACTAAAGACATATAAAGGGATTTAGAGAGGTGGCAAAGAATTATACGGTTACAGTCGTGAATCTGGAAGAGGCATTATAAGGAATACCGGGATACCCCATCGAAACATTTCAATGTTTCAGTTTCACTGTGTACTGTTAAAAGAAAACTGATTTCCCAATTAGACACTTGCTCCAGGGTATGTATTTACCAGGTATGATTCTCACATCTGTATGGTTTTACAGATGATGAGTGGGAGTAAGTTATTGGAAATTAGGTGATCATCCTCATTATATCGGGATTCGTTGTAATTGGTGATATTTGAGGAAGTCACCTGTGTTTTTTGCCGGACGGCAAATATTTGGTTTTGAATATCCGTTGTTATGCACCAATTTCAAATTGATATATCTGTACGTCTATTTTTATAGAGTGAGATATACCTTTTAAAATTATGTCTATGACATTTACCTATATCAGTGGATGGTTAGGTAAGGAGCATTGAACAGCGGTGTAATTCTTCTTAACCATAAGTACAGTTTTCAACCTACAACACACAGTGAATGAGTTATTAGACTCAGCGGACTTATACAAAGTATTGTATGTTGTCCAGTGTCCATTAGGACAGAGGGGTAGGTACTCGTACTATATTCTGTTTACTTGTGACTTCTCTAGTTCTTAGTCAGGTGTTTCGTAGAAACGCAGGGTCCAAGTTTTGAGAAGTTGTAGGTATAAGAGTAAAGTAGAGAACCAGGTGTTGCAAATATCAGGATTCTTCAAGGTGATCGAAGATGTAGATACTTGTGAATGGATTCAGTTGATAGTAATGATTAAGAGAACTAGCTTCTCTTTCAGGTTACTCATAATTGGAAGTACTCCTAAGTTGAGTAACACTGATCAGCCTCCTTCCATTTAGTTGACATGCACTGGAGACAGCTGCATGATTTGAATCTGGTTCAATTAAATCAGTGCCTCTATTTCTGTATTGGATATAGAACAGTTCATATCTTAACGATGTTAAGGTACGGGGAGTTTTCCGGCTTATGCTTAAAACCAGACTCTGGATAACTCAAGGCACGTTTCTGTAATGGCTATTTGTGGGTTGACCCGGGCTATGACGAGGGTTGACTTTCTAGCATCTGGAAGATCAATAGTGATATTGTTCTAGACTTGCCACAGTTTTAACAAAAATGGATTTTTTCAGAAAATAGTAGTGGGAGTATGGTAGAACTGGAAGTGATTCCAGAACCGCAAAAGATTACTGAAGATTTGATAAGAACCTAAAGATTCAATCTGGTTTGACATTCCATTAGCCACTCCGCAGATATGGTGGGTAACCTCAGGCACCCGAGAGGTACTTCGGTATGCTCAAGAACGGTCGCAGGGAGGTTCTTGTTTACCCAGACTTGCCATTGCTGTTGTTCCAGACTGTGAGACCCGGCAGGAGGATGAGTATAGCGTCGTTCTGAACTAGCTTTAGAAGTGTACGTCTATATGACTCTGCCAGAGGGTTATCGTAGTCAGTGGGAGCAGCGGAAGCATTGGTGGACAGGAGGCTTATGTCTATTTATAGACTAAAGCAGATATAGCGGAGATAGATCATCTATTTCTGATGTGACAGTCATAGGTTTGACTTCATCAGAATAGGGGATGGATCTGTTAAGAAGGTAGTAGGGTGTGATGTCCTGGTATTGGATGACATACACAGAGTAGGAAGTGATATTCCTATACTGCGATCGGTTATACGTTGGTCATCACACAGTGGTTTCTCCACATAGGACTTGGATATTATATCAGACATTCTGGTCACTAGATCTATGGTTTTAGATCTAGATTTGGGTGGTTTCCCAATCTGGGTACTTAGACAGCATTCTATGAGTATTTAGAATGGACGACTCCTGGCACGGTAGTATACCTGCAGGTGATGGAGTCACCCTCTCTAAAGGTGTCTTACAGACTAAAGGGGAGAGGGATGTGCATGATTGGCAGATCACTTGCTTAGGCAATTGAGTCAATCATGAGATGTCAAGTACCACGCCAGATGTTGTTCTTGCAGTAGATGCAATAAGTTGATATTAATCCAATCCTGGAGAAACAGTCGGAAGCAGCTTTAGAACATAAGTGGATGTTCTAGGGATATGATAACGACAGCCTCATTCGGGAGACCGTTATCATTCCAGGCTTCCAAGGTGACCTGGACGGCAGAGTGGCCATCAGAGTTTTAGTTTTCCCTCTGACGAGGGGCAGTATTTTGGACAGGTGGTCCAAAGGGATACTGAGGGAAGGCATGGCGCAGGATACTGATTAAGTTCGGTTGACGATACAGTCTAAGAAGTTTGGATTTGGAGTTCATTTATGAGCTAGGTCCCATCAGATATCCAGACATATTCTAAGACAGGTATTGCTCATTTCGGGAGATGGTTTTCTCCGCGAACTTGAGATAAAGAGAGACATAGAAAGAAACATCAGAGCGGATCCACTCACTGAGGCAATTCCTCGAACGCAATAGTCTCGCAAACGAGCTTTGTGAGACTGACTAGTAGAGGAGTTGGGTGTTCGGTATCACACGGACTGTGAGTATGCGACATCGCAATAATTAGCCTTGAGTGCAAGTGGAAGATTGTTGGAGATAGTGCCCTCAGAGTCAATTATTGGATCACAGACACGTGATTGCAATGATTGAGGGAGGACCTGTCCCGGTAGGACAGTCTTAATCGAGATGATAGTATGCTATCCGGTTTATCTTTATCATCGTGTACTGCTTTAGGTGACCTTACGAGTCACTATTACTCGTTGATAGAGCCCCTAGGATTCTTGCTTGACTACCAGCAGTATGAGAGCGATCATATACGTGAGAGCTGGGGTCTATAAGCACATCCTTAAAAGGTCCCTAGTCGTGGGAGTTTCGAGATAGGGCATCGATACTCCGGAGTAGACTAGTGTATACAGTCGAGACCCCGACGAGGGGCGGTGGCCGGTCTCACAAGCCACTGGTGTCAGTTGGTTCACCTAAGATGTATACAGGTGCTCATTGGGTTATGAGTACACCGGACAGGACTCGCCGGGAGCCTGCTAGTTGGTATTATACCTGACGTCAGATAGCAGTTCCCTGGTGACATGTGTACAGGTTGGTTCATCGACCTGAGATCGTCATTTATCTCGTGTGAGTTCCCACTGTGCTTTGATTACTACCCTACCACGGCTCAAAGGAGTCGTGCAAACAGCTTTTAGTTGGGTACAGTCCCGAGCCACTTGGAGGCAGTGAGCGGATCTGCAGGGGTTCGTCTCTCCCGGTATTGGGGGTGAGGTCGCGCTGTGTCTAGGAGAGCCAGAACATGAAAAGTCCTTGGCCAAGGCAGGAGATTTGCTGGTAGGTATTCCAGTAGTATCTCAGGGTGTTCTGGGCTACACTCCGACACGACTTGTACCGCTATTGGGGGTCTGACTTTTACCAACCCCCTAGGCCCGCCATGCGATGCTTATAGAAGAACGGACCGGACTGTACGGATATTGTCACTGACAGACTCAGTAGGGTGTCAGGATGAGTTCGCTCATCGACGTCCCTTTTGGTCAATAGCTGGTGGCCCGTCACGAATGGCTGATACCTCTGACGTGCTAGTGGTTAAATCCACAGCCATAGTATTGACGAGTCTTTAGAGTCCACCACACTCAGTTACTCAGGTTTCGGGCGAAACGCTGTAGAGGCCGTATGGAGATATGACAGGGTTCGATCAGATACGTGCGGTATTGCACGGATCGTGATCGGACGGATTTTACTAGCCGGCTTTGGTTAAGCCAGATCCTAGTATTAGATGGTGTAGTTTTGTCTCTTTTCATTTATGTTCAGTGGGAATACAAATGCGGGCATGTATATGCAGTAGCGGGGTTTTCCTGTAATTTATTACGGGATCAGTTTTCTGAAGTTGCCAGTTTGCATTCCGTTCCGGCCGGTTTTCCTTTGTTCCTTCGCGGCCGGACTTTATCATTGGAGGGTGTTATTTGCAGTTTGCAAATAACATTTTGTGGAGGGGTTTTCTTGCATATGTGTGGCTTCATGATTGTTTATTCATCATGAGATTCTTTTCTTGTCCATTCTTTGCTTTCATGTGATGGTTTTGTGATTTGATGAGATGAGAAGTGGGTGTGACTTTATTCTTGCATTATCTTTTCTTTTCTCCATGGATTATTTGATTCCATTATCTCCACCATGGAAAAAGGGGGCCGGCCACACTAAGGGGAAGAGAGAGGTGTTGGAGATAGTGCCCTCGGAGTCAATTATTGGATCACAGGCACGTGATTACAATGATTGAGGGAGGACCTATCCCAGTAGGACAGTCTTACTCAAGATGATAGTATGCTATCTGGTTTATCTTTATCATCGTGTACTGCTTTAGGTGACCTTACAAGTCGCTATTACACGTTGATAGAGCCCCTAGGATTCTTGCTTGACTACCAGCAGTATGAGGGCGATCATATACGTGAGAGCTGGAGTCTATAAGCACATCCTTAAAAGGTCCCTAGTCGTGGGAGTTTCGAGACTGGGCATCGATACTCCATTAGTAGACTAGTGTATACAGTCGAGACCCCGACGAGGGGCGGTGGCCGGTCTCACAAGCCATTGGTGTCAGTTGGTTCACCTAAGATGTATACAGGTGCTCATTAGGTTATGAGTACACCGGACAGGACTCGCCGGGAACCTGCTAGTTGGGATTATACCAGACGTCAGATAGCAGTTCCCTGGTGACATGTGTACAGGTTAGTTCATCGACCTGAGATCGTCATTTGTCTCGTGTGAGTTCCCACTGTGCTTTGATTACTACCCTACCACGGCTCAAAGGAGTCGTGCAAACATGTTTTAGTTGGGTACAGTCCCGAGCCACATGGAGGCAGTGAGCGGATCTGCAGGGGTTCGTCTCTCCCGGTATTGGGGGTGAGGTCGCGCTGTGTCTAGGAGAGCCATTACACAAAGCCCTCGGCCGAGGCAGGAGATTTACTGGTAGGTATTCCAGTAGGATCTCAGGGTGTTCTGGGCTACACTCCGACACGACTTGTACCGCTTTTGGGGGTCTGACTTTTACCAATCCCCTAGGCCCGCCATGCGATGCTCATAGACGAACGGACCGGACTGTACGGATATTGTCACTGACAGGCTCAGTAGGGTGTCAGGCTGAGTTCGCTCACAGACGTTCCTTTTGGTCAATACCTGGTAGCCCGTTACGTATTGGCTTATATCTCTGACGTGCTAGTGGTTAAATCCACAACCAAGGTGTTGACGAGTCTTTAGAGTCCCCCACACTCAGTTACTCAAGTTTCGGGCGAAACGCTGTAGAGGCCGTATGGAGATATGGCAGGGTTCGATCAGATACATGCGGTATTGCACGGATCGTGATCGGACGGTTTTTACTAGCCGGCTTTGGCTTAAGCCGGATCCTAGTATTAGATAGTGTATATTTTGTCTCTTTGCATTTGTGTTCAGTGGGAATACAAATGCGGGCATGTATATGCAGTAATGGGGTTTTCCTGTAATTTATTACGGGACCAGTTTTCTGGAGTTGCCAGTTTGCATTCCGTTCCGGCCGGTTTTCCTTTGTTCTTTCCCGGCCGGACTTTCCCGATGGAGGGGGTTATTTGCAAGTTTGCAAATAACTCTTTGTGGAGGTGTTATTTGTGAAATGGGAGAATATGAAAGCATCTTTTGATACCATTCTTTTCTATCATCATTTCTTGCATTTTGTGATTAGAAATGAGATTAGAGTTGATTAGAGTTTGATATGACATTGTCATCATGCCTTTTGGATGTGGTCACCCTCCACCTTTTACTACACTCACCTCCCTCTTGTATTATGTTTTCACTCCACCACCATTTCTCACATGAGGGGGCCGGCCACAAAATGAGGGAGAAAGAAATGAGAGGTTCATTTTTTGTGTAGCATTTGATCATCTCATTTCCTTGCTAAAAATTGAAAGCACCAATTTTCCTTAACCTCTTCCTCCATCCTTCACGGCAACTAAACCCCAAAGAGACATAGACTCTACACTAGCCTACAGCAAATCTTGGACGCGTCGGCTAGCCAACTTCGTGCCCGAGTTGCCTCGGTATAGAGGCGGGAGCCCGTAAAAGATGCAGGCGATGTGGTGCCCTTCCGGCGAGGAGGTGACGACCGGAGATTCCGCGGGAGATCGGGACGACGACGAGAAGACCGGAGGACTCGGATCAGTCGGTATATCTCTTTTCCCCATCTTGTAGTTAGCTAGGACTAGTTAATGGTTCGATCCGGGTTTATTGTCCGCGGTAGCGCCAGTTTAAAAGTTAAGAAAAATTTTGATTCCGCATTTTGGCCTCGAGTAGAAGGCCGGGGCGCTGCCGTGGCGCAACATGGTATCAGAGCCACGCCATTAACCTAGTCTAGCTTGCTCTAGTATGTTTTAAGACCCGATCGAACAAAAATCCCAAAAACCGTATTTCGTGTGCATCAGGTTTCTGTCGAAATTTTTTGGACTCTAAAAATTTTTCAGGTTGTTGCAGAATGATGTACATGGTATTCTAAGATCACTGAAAAAATTTGGTAACATGATCCTTCAAAACGACCGCGGAACCGCGGCCATAACCCCACTTTGGCCGCGGTTCCGCCGCAGTATTTAGGCTTCATTTCACCAATTTTTTCCAGTGTGCTTCTGACATGGAATTATGGGTTTTGGGACATTCTTTTTGGGCCCAGATTTTCTGAGAGTGCTACAGTAGTGCTTGGGGCCCACTTGGGTATATTTGTTCGATCGGATATTTTAAACATGCTAGTTCACAGTATTTACATTATATCTGCGACCGTGAATGTCATTTGATCGGTAAATCCAGTCTATCTGCTATAGCCCGGTTAGACGGATTTGCGAACGTGACATTCACGTTGATGTTCTGTGTTTATGCTGTGATGTTGCGGATCGGTCGTGTGGATAGCCTGGTTGCAGTGGTAGTACAGTTTTGTTTCATATGTACATTTGATATTGCGGGGCGAGCGTTCGACATATGGACTGCCGTCACTACCTGTTTGTATTATTCTTTTGGGGCACGACCAGGTTGCGGTCGATGTACCCGTTGTATGTATATTTTACTTTCTGTACTAGGATTGCCCCGCGGAGGGGTGCACGGATAGCCGGGTTCTAGAGGGCAACGGGCCCGCATCTCATGGCATTAAGACGGAGGGGGCTTCACTCTAGAATTGGCGGGCTATTCGCCGCACTCGTAGGGGGTATAGGTTTGACCCAGGAGGGGTGCCCAAGTTACCGGATTCCGTGAAGTGCTGGGTGGTCCATTCACGTTGCTGAAGGGGGCTGCCTCGCTTCAGGTTTTGGCGGGTAACTTGCCGCGCCCGTAGGGGTCTAGGATTACATTGCACAGGCTATCCACACGACCAGGGGAACGTCGGGTTTCAGCAGCGGCTCTGTGAAACCCGGGGCTTCCAGATATCTGTATTATTCTGTGATGCTGGTTACATTTCTGTGATGTTGCTTTTTATCACGCCTTGAGCGAAAATTATATATTATATATATACTAGTAGATGTTGTATATGTTTTGCATCCGCGCTAGTCCAGTCCCCGCTCTGTCGTTAGTTAAGTAACCTAACGGGTGATGACGGGACCCAGTGGCGAATACGGATGGCATACACGTACATCATTATTTTCGTTCTTTTGTGGTGTGATCAATTGATGGGACTGCGTTGATTCGGATCAATGCAAGATAAACAAACCTATTCTGATGTTGTTGGAACATTTTTTCAAAAATCTGTTATTGCAAGGGCGTTCTCTTTTGTTTTGCATCGTGGTATTCAGTTGGAATATCCTGCTCCTCAGTCGACGAGGCAAGGGCCGAGATCCCTTCACCGGGAGTGACCCCTTGGACAGAAGTTTGCGTCAGGGCAATAACTTCACTATAGTCGTTTACTTTTGCTTTGCATCGTGGTATTCAGTTGGAATATCCTACACCTCATTCTACGGGGAAAGAGCCGAGATCCCTTCACCGGGAGTGACCTCTTTAGCAAAGGTTTTCGTCACTATATTTTTATAAAAGGTTATCCGGTTCCTTCAGCGATATCAAGTTCATTACGTTAAAGGTTTTTCGCCAAAAACCAGCCATAGCCCTCCGTCATTTCAGATTAGTATTGCTTAGTATTCGCGCTACGTTTGTCGTTGCTATTCGCCGAGGCATAGTGTGCAGTAGCTCTGTAATGCTTTCTGTCGCATGGATATATGGATTGGTTAGGACAGTCGTATGACTTTGTTGATTATTCGTCAAGGGTCGTGCGGGTGGGTTTAACGCAATCAAGATAATGACGGGTTGAACTTGACTAGGACCTTTTGATTTGTTGATTATTCGTCAAGGTCACTTGGGTCCTAGGGGTAAAAACCTACATCGGGAGTTTCTAAAGAAACTGAAACTTGCCAGGCATGCGCATACCTTCTGGAGTGTGGTGACTTGAGTGGATTCCGTCAAGATATCATGCGATGATAGTTGGATCCCGATTCCCACTGATGAGTTGGTTTACTCCTCGGGTGATCCCGACTAATTCTTCTTTTAGGTTTGGAGAAGAATTTGAGGTTACAGTGGGAGGTTTCCAGATTAGATAAAGTGATAACCATTCTGATCTAGGTTAGAGTGCACGCTGAGTGTTTCTTTTCTCTCTCTCTTTGGCAGCAACCATTGACCCGACC
Source organism: Agapanthus africanus (assembly GCA_030015575.1). NCBI lineage: Eukaryota > Viridiplantae > Streptophyta > Magnoliopsida > Asparagales > Amaryllidaceae > Agapanthus > Agapanthus africanus. The sequence goes on from CM057337.1 coordinate 524,187,654, forward strand.
CTTGACTATGACTCAGTGACCAAGTTAACCGAACCTTCTTAAGACTGGCTTTTGGATTGTCAGAGTTGCAAACCTCATTGCCACTCCTACTTTTACCCTTTTCTCCAGGACACCCCGTATTACTACGAACGTCCACTTCCATTGGACAAAACCATCGTATGGTCATATACGAACTCGAAGGAATTTATTCGAGGATGGTTTCCGGTTCTGGAGAAATCGAATAGGACTATTCAATTGTCTTTTCCTTTTACCTTCTCTCAGGTTGCGAGTACTCCTTGGTTTAGGAGATAGTACACCTATTACGCAAATTGGATAGTCTTCTTCCAAACCTTAGGCTGGTGCCGAACAGTGGGGAATGAAGAAAACCAATTAGCCTAAACGGTGTACAGAAGGTATTAAGTTAAGACAAATAAAAGGATTAGTAGGAAAGCAAAGTAAATTGCGACTGATATTCACGACCAAACCAAGTATTTCTTCGCCAATCCTAAATCACCTTTGTATTTCTCCAGGACACTCCGTATCACTACGAAGATCCCAAGTTTATTGGATAATCCATCGTATAGTTATATACGAACTCGAAAGGAACTTGTTCCAGTTCGGGGATGGATCCTGGTTCAGGAGAAATAGGAATAAGGTTCATTCGGTTGTCTTTTATCTTCACCTTCTCTCGCATTGCGAGTGTTCCTAGGATTAGGACAGTACACCCATTATGCTTATTGGATAGTCTTCTTCCAAACCATAGGCTGGTGCCGAATGGTAGGGAAGGAAGAAAACCATTTGGCCTAAAAGGGTGTGCAGAAGGTAATGACTAAAGACATATAAAGGGATTTGGAGAAGTGGCAAAGAATTATACGGTTACAGTTGTGAATCTGGATAATGGAAGAGGCATTACTAGGAATACCAGGATACCCCATCGAAACATTTTAATGTTTCAGTTTCACTGTGTACTGTTAAAAGAAAACTGTTTTCCTAATTAGACACTTGCTCCAGGGTATGTATTTATCAGGTTTGATTCTCACATCTGTATGGTTTTACAGATGATGAGTAGGAGTAAGTTATTGGGAATTAGGTGATTGTCCTCATTATATCGGAATTCGTTGTAATTGGTGATATTTGAGGAAATCGCCTGGGCTGTTTGCCGGTCGGCAAATATTTGGTTTTGAATATCCGTTGTTATGCACCAATTTCAAATTGATATATCTGTACGTCTATTTTTATAGAGTGAGATATACCTTTTGAAATTATGTCTATGACATTTACCTATATCAGTGGATGGTTAGGTAAGGAGCATTGAACAGTGGTGTAATTCTTCATAACCATAGTACAGTTTTTTAACCGACGACACACGGTGAATGAGTTGTTAGACTCAGGGACTTATACAGAGTATTGTATATTGTCCAGTGTCCATTAGGACAGAGGGGTTGGTCCTCGTACTATATTCTGTTTACTTTTAACTTCTCTAGTTCTTAGACATGTGTTTCATAGAAATACAGGGTCTGAGTTTTGAGGAGTTATTGGTATAAGAATTGAGTAGAGAACCAGGTATTGCAAGTATCGGGATTCTTCAAGGTGATCGAAGATGTAGATACTTGCGTATGGTATTCAGTTGATAGTAATGAGAACTTGCTTCTCTTTCAGGTTACTCATAATTGGAAGCATTCCTAAGTTGAGTAACGCTGATCGGCCTCCTTCCATTTAGTTGACATGCACTGGAGACAGCTGCATGATTTGAATCTGGTTCAATTAAATCAGTGCCTCTGTTTCTATATTGGATATAGAACAGTTCATATCTTGATATTGTTAAGGTACGGGGAGTTGTCCGGCTTATGCTTAAAACCAGACTCCGGATAACTCAAGGCACGTTTCTGTAATGGCTGTTTGTGGGTTGACCCAGGCTATGACGAGGGTTGACTTTCTACCATCTGGAAGATCAATAGTGATATTGTTCTTGACTCGCCACATTTTAAAAAGAAATGGATTTTTTCAGAAAAACAGTAGTGGGAGTATGGTAGAACTGGAAGTGATTCCAGAACCGCAAACGATTTCTGAAGATTTGATAAGAACCTAAAGATTCAACCTGGTTCGACATTCCATTAGCCACTCCGCAGATATGGTGGGTAACCTCAGGCACCCGAGAGGTACTTCGGTATGCTCAAGGACGGTGGCAGGGAGGTTCTTGTTTACCCAGACTTGTCATTGCTGTTGTTCCAGACTGTGAGACCCGGCAGGAGGATGAGTATAGCATCATTCTAAACTGGCTTTAGAAGTGTACGTCTATATGACTCTGCCAGAGGGTTGTCGTAGTCAGTGGGAGCAACGGAAGCATAGTGGGCAAGAGGCTTATGTCTATTTATAGACTTAAGCAGATATAGCAGAGATAGATCATCTATTTCTGATGTGACAGTCATAGGTTTGACTTCATCAGAATAGGGGATGGATCTGTTAAGAAGGTAGTAGGGTGTGATGTCCTGGTATTTGGATGACATACACAGAGTAGGAAGTGATATTCCTATACTACGATCGGTTATTCTTTGGTTGTCACACAGTGGTTTCTCCACAAAGGACTTGGATATTATATCAGACATTCTGGTTACTGGATCTATGGTTTTAGATCTAGATTTGGGTGGTTTCCCAATCTGGGTACTTAGACAGCATTCTATAAGTATTTAGAATAGACGACTCCTGGCACGGTAGTGTACCTGCAGGTGATGGAGTCACCCTCTCTAAAGGTGTCTTACGGACTAAAGGGGAGAGGGATGCGCATGATTGGCAGATCACTTGCTTAGGCAGTTGAGTCAATCATGAGATGTCAAGTACCACACCAGATGTTGTTTTTGCACTAGATGCAATAAGTTGACATTGATCCAATCCTGGAGAAACAGTCGGAAGCAGCTTTAGAACATAAGTGAATGTTCTAGGGATTTGATAACGGCTGCCTCCTTTAGGAGACGATTATCATTCCAGGCTTCCAAGGTGACATGGATGGCAGAGTGGCTGTCAGAGTTATAGTTTTCCCTCTGACGAGGGGCAGTATTTTGGACAGATGGTCCAGGTGGATACTGAGGGAAAGTCATGGCGCAGGATACTGATTAAGTTCAGTTGACGATACAGTCTAAGAAGTTTGGATTTGGAGTTCATTTATGAACTAGGTCCCATCAGATATCCAGACACATTCTAAGACAGGTATTGCTCATTTCGGGAGATGGCTTTCTCCGCGAACTTGAGATAAAGAGAGATATAGAAAGAAACACCACAGCGGATCCACTCACTGAGGTTATTCCTCGAACGCAATAGTTTCGCAAACGAGCTTTGTGAGACTGACCAGTAGAGGAGTTGGGTGTTTGGTATCACACGGGCTGTGAGTATGCGACATTGCAATAATTAGCCTTGAGTGCAAGTGGGAGATTGTTGGAGATAGTGCCCTCAGAGTCAATTATTGGATCACAGGCACGTGATTGCAATGATTGAGGGAGGACCTATCCCAGTAGGACAGTCTTACTCAAGATGATAGTATGCTATCTGGTTTATCTTTATCATCGTGTACTGCTTTAGGTGACCTTACAAGTCGCTATTACACGTTGATAGAGCCCCTAGGATTCTTGCTTGACTACCAGCAGTATGAGGGCGATCATATACGTGAAAGCTGGAGTCTATAAGCACATCCTTAAAAGGTCCCTAGTCGTGGGAGTTTCGAGACTGGGCATCGATACTCCATTAGTAGACTAGTGTATACAGTCGAGACCCCGACGAGGGGCGGTGGCCGGTCTCACAAGCCATTGGTGTCAGTTGGTTCACCTAAGATGTATACAGGTGCTCATTGGGTTATGAGTACACCGGACAGGACTCGCCGGGAACCTGCTAGTTGGGATTATACCAGACGTCAGATAGCAGTTCCCTGGTGACATGTGTACAGGTTAGTTCATCGACCTGAGATCGTCATTTGTCTCGTGTGAGTTCCCACTGTGCTTTGATTACTACCCTACCACGGCTTAAAGGAGTCGTGCAAACAGGTTATAGTTGGGTACAGTCCCGAGCCACATGGAGGCAGTGAGCGGATCTGCAAGGGTTCGTCTCTCCCGGTATTGGGGGTGAGGTCGCGCTGTGTCTAGGAGAGCCATTACACAAAGCCCTCAGCCGAGGCAGGAGATTTACTGGTAGGTATTCCAGTAGGATCTCAGGGTGTTCTGGGCTACACTCCGACACGACTTGTACCGCTTTTGGGGGTCTGACTTTTACCAATCCCCTAGGCCCGCCATGCGATGCTCATAGACGAACGGACCGGACTGTATGGATATTGTCACTGACAGGCTCAGTAGGGTGTCAGGCTGAGTTCGCTCACAGACGTTCCTTTTGGTCAATACCTGGTAGCCCGTTACGTATTGGCTTATACCTCTGACGTGCTAGTGGTTAAATCCACAACCAAGGTGTTGACGAGTCTTTAGAGTCCCCCACACTCAGTTACTCAAGTTTCGGGCGAAACGCTGTAGAGGCCGTATGGAGATATGGCAGGGTTCGATCAGATACATGCGGTATTGCACGGATCGTGATCGGACGGTTTTTACTAGCCGGCTTTGGCTTAAGCCGGATCCTAGTATTAGATAGTGTATATTTTGTCTCTTTGCATTTGTGTTCAGTGGGAATACAAATGCGGGCATGTATATGCAGTAATGGGGTTTTCCTGTAATTTATTACGGGACCAGTTTTCTGGAGTTGCCAGTTTGCATTCCGTTCCGGCCGGTTTTCCTTTGTTCTTTCCCGGCCGGACTTTCCCGATGGAGGGGGTTATTTGCAAGTTTGCAAATAACTCTTTGTGGAGGTGTTATTTGTGAAATGGGAGAATATGAAAGCATCTTTTGATACCATTCTTTTCTATCATCATTTCTTGCATTTTGTGATTAGAAATGAGATTAGAGTTGATTAGAGTTTGATATGACATTGTCATCATGCCTTTTGGATGTGGTCACTGTTAGTGTATATGCCCTAGAGGCCATTACTGTATCATACTAGTATGTATATTACTTGATGGAAGCTTGGGATATTCACAGTTGTACAGAAAATCTTGCTCAATTTAGTAGTATGCTACTTGGTTTGTCTCTGCTTTAATGTGTACATGTGTGTTTATTTTTTATATATCACCTATACGCATTAGTAGAGCCCTTAGGATCTTTGCTTGATTACCGGCGTTGTGATGGCGATCACACTCGTGGGGGCTGGGTAATCTACAAGCACATCCTTATACACGTCCCTAGTCGTGGGAGTACCGAGATAGGGCATCGATACTCCAGAGTAGGCTAGCGTATGCGCTTCTCATCCCAGCACGGGAGACGGTCTGTCCCACAGCCGTCAGTACGTCGTACTTGAGATAGTATGCGGGTGCTCGTTAGGTTACGAGTACACTGGACAGGACTCGTCGGGAACTGATGGTTGGTATTATACCTATCGTCAGTTATCAGTTCCCAGGTGACATGAGTACAGCTTAGTCCGCTGACTTGACACTGTCACTTCGCCTCGAGTGTGTTCCCACTGTTCTTTGATTGCTACCCTACCACGGCTCTACTGAGTCGTGCAAACAGGTAGTAGTTGGGAGCAGTCCCGAAGCACTTGGAGGCAGTGACGGTTAGACAGGATTCGTCTCTCCCGGTATTGGGGGTTGACATCGCGCTGTGTCTAGGAGAGCCATTACACGAGTAGTCCTTGGCCAGGGCAAGCGAGATATACTGGTAGGTTTCCAGTGTTATCTCAGGGTGTTCTGGGCTTCACTCCGGCACGACTTGTACCGCTATTAGGGGACTGACGTTTACCGCCCCCCTAGGCCCGCCATGCGATGTATCAGACGAACAGACCGGACTGTACGGAGACTGTCACATACAGGCTCAGTAGGAGTGCAGATGGGGTTCACCTCGTCAGTCTTCTTATCGACATCTACCTGGGGACCGTTACGTACAGCTAGTGCCGCTTGCGGTCTGTGGTTAAACCCACTGCCAGCGTAGTGTCGAGTCTTTAGAGTCCCACACAGAGAGCTATTCGCCTTTAGGCTAAATGAGTAGAGGTCGCATGGTTTGCGACAGGGTTCGTTCACATTCGCGCACTTGTGCACGTTTGCTGTCCGGACAGTTTATACTAGCGGGCTTTGGTTTAAGCCGAATCCTAGTATATGATTTGAGATTGGTTTTTCTCATTGTGTTCGTGTTCCTCGGATCACGAATGCGGGTGCGTATGCACAGTTGCTTGAGATTGAGGGAGAGGACCTTGATTAGGGTTAATGGCTATTGTCATTTTATTAACCCTATTGCTTTTGTGTGTATTATTGTTAATTGATAATTAGCTTAATTATTGTGCATGGTTGTTGTTGTTGACCTATTGACTTCATTGACTTGTTGACCATGGTTGACACTTTGACCATCATCATTTGTTTTGGAAGATGCTCTTTGATCTTTGCAAAATTGAAATGATAATGGTCATTTCATGATTTACCATGACAATTTTCAAGCTAATTATACAATTAAAATTATACACACATATTAGTGAGAAAGGCTCACAAATATTTCATTCTATCATATCTTTTCTCTCTCTTGTTCATCCTCTCCCTCAAGCTCTCTCCCTCTCATGTGTTGAGAAACAAAAGGCTTGAGAAAAACCTTCACTTGATCTTCTCTACTCTCTTCTAGGGTTCAAGTCTTAGCATTTCTTGCACTCTAGTTACTCCTAGCTTGGAGTTGAAGCCAAAGGTCGAGGCTTTCGGGTGGATCCTTCTTTGACGGGAGAAGACAAGCAAGGTGACCTTTTTCTACCATTCCTAGGAGCAAGGAGAGAAGGACTAAAGACCAAAGGTATAACCTTTCCATCACTTAGCTACTTTGTAGTTAGGGTTAGCAAGTTTATGTTTAGCAAAGATCCTCACAAGCTTGGTCCATGTTGCCTAAGTCCATAAAAATCCAATTAATTATTATGTTTTCCGCCTCCCCGTAAGCACCGGGGTGGGCAACACGGACCTAACAGTGGTATCAGAGCCTAACTAAACATAAACTAGCTTGGTAGTAAAGTGTATCGAAGTTCGAAACGGAAAAATCGATAAAACCAAGTTATAAAAACCTGAGTTTCTGTTAAAAATTTTTCTGGTCAAAACAAAATTTGTTATATCCCAAAAATCATCTCAGGCTTTTTAGAAGAAAACCACCAAAAACGATGCAGCAACTCAACCAAAGCGCCGCCCTTCCGCGGCAAGAGCAAGCTCTTGCCGCGGAACCGCGGCCAACTTTGTGAGTTACTGCATCGATTTTGGTGCAGTATGTTTCTTACATGGTTTTAGGATTTTTCAGATATATTATATGTGCCCAGATTTTCCAGAATAGAAATTTGTTTTTGGGGGCCTATAAATCCGTATTTTTCCGAACTTCAATATACTTTGACTATGTTGGTTATATCTGTGATGTTCTTATGTATTAAACGTCGGCTAATCGCTATATGACGATTAGTCGGGGTTATACATATCTGTGATCTGTGATTGTTGTTGATGGTTTGTGTATATGAACTCGTTGGATTGTCGCGGATGAATAGCCGGGGTGGATGTGAGATGAGAGTTTCTTTTTCTTTCATTCATGTAATAAAATTGTAAATTGATGTAATATTATTTGTTTGGCCGCACAACCGGGTCGGGGTTGTAGCCGTCATTGTATAATTCTTTTTACTGTTTTTGCTCCTAGGATAGACCCATGGAGGGGTGCACAAACTACCGGGTAGCTCGAAGTGCCGAGTGGCCTACTCATGGCATTGAGGGAGGTTGCTTCGCTTCGGGTACTTGGCGGGTAGTTTGCCGCACCCGTAGGGGTCTTGGGTGGGGTTTTGGCTATTCATCGCGACCGTGTAATCCGTTTTTCGTTGCAGGCTCGAAAGAATTGCGGGTTCCTAGTATATCCAAAGTGTTCATCTGTGATCTGGATTGGCTATCATTGCTATATTGCTATATATAATAACTATTTAGGCGTTGCTTATGTTTTACAGCCGCGCTAGCCCAGCCCCCGCTCTGTCGTTAGTTAAGTAACCTAACGGGTGATGACGGGGCCCCGTGGCGAATGCGAATGGCATAAGCGTACGTCATATTTTGGTTGTTTTCTGCAATGGTAGGATTTAAATGATGGGACGCATTAAAAGAACTAATGCAAGAAAATAAACCTAAAAGACGTTGTTGGAACAAGTTTTTCAAAAAGCTGTTATTACAAGGACGTTCATCTTTTTGTTTTGCATCGCGGTATTCGGTTATGAATGCCCAGCACCTCAGTCGACGAGGCAAGGGCCGAGATCCCTTCACCGGGAGTGACCCCTTGGACAAAACTTTGCGTCAGGGTAATAACTTCATCATAGTCGATTATTCTTGCTTTGCATCGAGGTATTCATCTTACGAATGCCCAGCACCTCACTCGACGAGGAAAGAGCCGAGATCCCTTCACAGGGAGTGACCTCTTTAGCAAAAGTTTTCGCCACTATGTTTTTCAAAAGGATGTATCACGTTCCTTCAACGATATCAAGTTCATTACGTTAACGGGTTTTTCGCCAAAAACCCAGCCGTAGCCCTCCGTCGTTTCTTATAAGTTATACTTAGTATTCGTGCTGCGTTTGTTGACTGTGTCAAGGCGCAGTGAACGGTAGCTAAGTGTAGCTTATTTGCTGGATACAATGTGATTGGTTAGGACATTTGTAGAACCTTGTTGACTGTGTCAAGGGTTATGCAGGTGGGTTTAATGCAATCAAGATAATGACGGGATGAACTTGACTAGGACCTTTTGATTTGTTGACTGTGTCAAGATCACTTGGGTCCTAGGGGCAAAAACCACATCGGGAGTTTCAAAAGAACTGAAACTTGCAGATTTAGCATACCTTCTGGAGTGTGGTGACTAGAGTGGATTCCATCTAGGTTATCACACAATGACAGTTGGATCCCGATCCCACTGATGAGTTGGTCTACTCTCGGGAGATTATTTCACTTAACGATCAATGCTATAAACCTAGTAGGTGTCTAGAAAGGTGTTAGCGGGGTTACGCCCCCAGGGAAAAGAGGTTATTTAATTAAGGAACTTCGCGAAAGCGTTGGAAACCTCCCTCGAAGTACCAACACTAGCCTGGCTGAAAGGTTAAGCAAGTATTGTGACGTGAATTATAACCCGGCTAGTTCTTCTTTTAAAAAGGTTTTAAGAAGAATTTGAGGAAACAGTGGGAGACATCCTGGTTAGATAAATTAATAAACCAATCTAATCTTGCAAGAGCATACGCTGAGTGTTTCTTTTCTCTCTCTCCAGGCAGCAACCTTTTCACGCCCTAATCAAGATAATAAAATGTATCGCTTGACCGATCCGAATTCTTATTCGGGACTGGGGAAAGTTGGTTCAGCTCTAACTTGTGACAACAGTCATGAGTATGAAAATGGGAAAGAGGAAAGTATGGATTTCCAGGATACCCAGTTGAAGAAGAAGCATGGTTTTGCATCTACTTCAGGTGTTCTTGTAATTGAGAACTGTTTTACGGTCAGCCCTACCTCCTGGGTACTTGATACCGGATCAGGATCTCATATCTGTAATTTATTGCAGGGACTGAGAAAAAGTAGGAAAGTTGCACCGGGTGATATGTCGCTCAGAGTAGCGAACGGAGCACAAGTTAATGCGGCAGCCGTCGGTGAATATCACCTAGTATTGCCTAATGGCAAGACTATGATTTTGAACGATTGCTACTATGTACCCTCCATGGTTTGCAACATCATATCAGTTTCTTTACTCGATAAAGATGGATATGACTTTGTTCTTGAAAAGAATATCATGAACATTTACCTTCATAAGGTACTGGTTGCAGAGGGTACACTGTGTAATGGTATCTACGTTCTAAATCAGAATACAGTTCTCAATATACAAAACACACGCAAGAGGAAGAATTCAGATACGAATGAATCCTACTTGTGGCATTGTAGGCTTGGTCATATCGGAGAGAAAAGACTGAGTAAGTTGCATAAAGATGGACTCTTGAATACGTTCGAGTTTTCATCTTATGAAACTTGTCAGTCTTGTCTCAAAGGGAAGATGACCAAATCTCCGTTCACCGGACATGGAGAAAGAGCAAGAGAGCTCTTGGGACTCATACACAGTGATGTGTGTGGTCCGATGTCTATACATGCAAGGGGTGGGTTCTCGTACTTCATCACATTCACTGACGATCTCTCTAGGTTCGGATATGTGTATCTGATGAAACACAAATCTGAAGCTTTTGAGAAATTCAAGGAATTCAGAAAGGAAGTAGAGAACCAGATTGGCAAAAGTATCAAGATCCTCCGGTCTGATAGAGGAGGGGAGTACTTAAGCACGGAATTCCTAGATTACTTAAAAGAGAATGGTATTCTCTCTCAGCTTACTCCTCCTTATACACCACAGCACAACGGTGTATCGGAGCGGAGGAATCGTACCCTACTGGATATGGTTCGCTCCATGATGAGTAGTGCTGAGTTACCTCTTTCATTCTGGGGATATGCACTTCAAACTGCAGCACATCTATTGAATCAAGTTCCATCCAAATCCGTGCCTAAAACTCCGTATGAAATATGGAGTGGTAAAAGTTTGTATCTTAAACGTATTAAGATTTGGGGTTGCCCGGCTTATGTCAAAAAGCAGAACCCAGACAAACTTGAGGCACGGGCAGTTTTGTGTAAGTTTGTGGGATACCCAAAAGATTCAAGTGGGTATCTATTCTACCATGCAGAGGAACAGAAGATAATTGTTTCAAGAAATGCCACATTTTTAGAAAAAGAATTTCTTGTTAAAAACATTAGTGGCAGCACGGTAGAACTGGATGAAATTCCAGAAACACAAGCTTTAACAGAAAATTTGGAGGAACCGCTAGATTCAATAACCCCAAACGAACCTCAGCCACTCCGCAGATCTGGTAGGATTTCTCATCCACCCGAGAGATACTACGGTTTTCTCATAGACGGGGATCGAGAGGATTGCATCTTGGAAGAAGATGACCCTACCAGTTTCAGGCAGGCCATTATCAGTAGGGACTCTGATAAGTGGCAGGAAGCAATGCAATCCGAAATGGAGTCCATGTACGCCAATAAAGTGTGGACCTTGGATATTGCTCCAACTGGGGTAAAACCCGTTGGATGCAAATGGATCTACAAAAGAAAACTTGGTGTAGATGGGCAGGTGGAAACCTATAAAGCTAGGCTCGTTGCAAAAGGTTTCCGTCAAAGACCTGGTTTGGACTATGACGAAACTTTTTCTCCGGTGGCTATGCTCAAATCCATTCGGATCCTACTTGCCATTGCTGCCTTCCATGACTATGAGATCTGGCAGATGGATGTTAAAACGGCTTTCCTAAACGGTTGTTTGGAAGAGTGCGTTTATATGGATCAACCAGAAGGTTTCGTAGACAGTGGGAGCAGCGGAAAGGTGTGCAAGTTGCTTAAATCCATTTATGGATTAAAGCAGGCATCGCGGAGCTGGAACATCTGTTTTGATGAGGCAATCAAGGAATTTGATTTCATCAAGAACGAAGATGAACCCTGTGTTTATAAGAAGATTGTAGGACGAACTGTCGTATTCCTAGTCTTGTACGTGGACGACATTCTTCTGATAGGAAATGACATTCCTATGCTACAATCGGTCAAGCTGTTTTTGTCACAAAGGTTCTCCATGAAGGACCTGGGTGATGCCTCGTACATTCTGGGGATCAAGATCTATAGAGATAGATCCAAGAAACTATTGGGACTTTCGCAGTCCAGGTACATAGAGACCGTACTAAAGAGATTTAGTATGGAGGATTCCAAGCGCGGTAACATACCCGCATTGCACGGAATTACCCTCTCCAAGAAGATGTCTCCTAAGACTGACGAGGAGAGGGTTCGCATGAGCACTATACCCTACGCTTCGGCGGTAGGATCTATAATGTATGCGATGCTATGTACAAGACCAGATGTAGCTTACGCGTTGAGCACGGTAAGCCGGTATCAGTCGGACCCAGGGGAGGACCACTGGACAGCAGTGAAGAACATTCTCAAGTACCTGAGGAGGACTAAGGAGATGTTCCTGGTTTACGGTAATGGAGACCTTAGGGTCGAGTCCTTTACCGATTCAAGCTTCCAGAGTGACAAAGATGACAGCAAGTCCATCTCGGGTTTTGTGTTTACCCTCAACGGAGGGGCGGTATGTTGGAGGAGTTCCAAGCAGGATACCGTCGCAGACTCGACGATGGAGGCTGAATACATTGCTGCAAGCGATGCCGCAAAAGAGGCGGTCTGGATTAAGAAGTTCATTAGTGAACTTCAGGCGGTTCCGTCCATTGTTGACCCAATACTTTTGTATTGCGATAACAATGGGGCTATAGCTTTAGCGAAGGAACCAAGGTCCCATCAGAAATCCAGGCACATCTTAAGGCGGTATCACCTGATCAGGGAGATCATTGATCGACAGGAGATCGAGGTGCGGAGAGTGGACACAAAGGACAACACTGCGGACCCATTCACGAAGGCTCTACCCCAGACTCAGTTCGAGCGGCTGATCGAGATGATAGGTCTTCGATACGCCAGTACATGGCCTTAGTGCAAGTGGGAGATTGTTAGTGTATATGCCCTAGAGGCCATTACTGTATCATACTAGTATGTATATTACTTGATGGAAGCTTGGGATATTCACAGTTGTACAGACAATCTTGCTCAATTTAGTAGTATGCTACTTGGTTTGTCTCTGCTTTAATGTGTACATGTGTGTTTATTTTTTATATATCACCTATACGCATTAGTAGAGCCCTTAGGATCTTTGCTTGATTACCGGCGTTGTGATGGCGATCACACTCGTGGGGGCTGGGTAATCTACAAGCACATCCTTATACACGTCCCTAGTCGTGGGAGTACCGAGATAGGGCATCGATACTCCAGAGTAGGCTAGCGTATGCGCTTCTCATCCCAGCACGGGAGACGGTCTGTCCCACAGCCGTCAGTACGTCGTACTTGAGATAGTATGCGGGTGCTCGTTAGGTTACGAGTACACTGGACAGGACTCGTCGGGAACTGATGGTTGGTATTATACCTATCGTCAGTTATCAGTTCCCAGGTGACATGAGTACAGCTTAGTCCGCTGACTTGACACTGTCACTTCGCCTCGAGTGTGTTCCCACTGTTCTTTGATTGCTACCCTACCACGGCTCTACTGAGTCGTGCAAACAGGTAGTAGTTGGGAGCAGTCCCGAAGCACTTGGAGGCAGTGACGGTTAGACAGGATTCGTCTCTCCCGGTATTGGGGGTTGACATCGCGCTGTGTCTAGGAGAGCCATTACACGAGTAGTCCCTGGCCAGGGCAAGCGAGATATACTGGTAGGTTTCCAGTGTTATCTCAGGGTATTCTGGGCTTCACTCCGGCACGACTTGTACCGCTATTAGGGGACTGACGTTTACCGCCCCCCTAGGCCCGCCATGCGATGTATCAGACGAACAGACCGGACTGTACGGAGACTGTCACATACAGGCTCAGTAGGAGTGCAGATGGGGTTCACCTCGTCAGTCTTCTTATCGACATCTACCTGGGGACCGTTACGTACAGCTAGTGCCGCTTGCGGTCTGTGGTTAAACCCACTGCCAGCGTAGTGTCGAGTCTTTAGAGTCCCACACAGAGAGCTATTCGCCTTTAGGCTAAATGAGTAGAGGTCGCATGGTTTGCGACAGGGTTCGTTCACATTCGCGCACTTGTGCACGTTTGCTGTCCGGACAGTTTATACTAGCGGGCTTTGGTTTAAGCCGGATCCTAGTATATGATTTGAGATTGGTTTTTCTCATTGTGTTCGTGTTCCTCGGATCACGGATGCGGGTGCGTATGCACAGTTGCTTGAGATTGAGGGAGAGGACCTTGATTAGGGTTAATGGCTATTGTCATTTTATTAACCCTATTGCTTTTGTGTGTATTATTGTTAATTGATAATTAGCTTAATTATTGTGCATGGTTGTTGTTGTTGACCTATTGACTTCATTGACTTGTTGACCATGGTTGACACTTTGACCATCATCATTTGTTTTGGAAGATGCTCTTTGATCTTTGCAAAATTGAAATGATAATGGTCATTTCATGATTTACCATGACAATTTTCAAGCTAATTATACAATTAAAATTATACACACATATTAGTGAGAAAGGCTCACAAATATTTCATTCTATCATATCTTTTCTCTCTCTTGTTCATCCTCTCCCTCAAGCTCTCTCCCTCTCATGTGTTGAGAAACAAAAGGCTTGAGAAAAACCTTCACTTGATCTTCTCTACTCTCTTCTAGGGTTCAAGTCTTAGCATTTCTTGCACTCTAGTTACTCCTAGCTTAGAGTTGAAGCCAAAGGTCGAGGCTTTCGGGTGGATCCTTCTTTGACGGGAGAAGACAAGCAAGGTGACCTTTTTCTACCATTCCTAGGAGCAAGGAGAGAAGGACTAAAGACCAAAGGTATAACCTTTCCATCACTTAGCTACTTTGTAGTTAGGGTTAGCAAGTTTATGTTTAGCAAAGATCCTCACAAGCTTGGTCCATGTTGCCTAAGTCCATAAAAATCCAATTAATTATTATGTTTTCCGCCTCCCCGTAAGCACCGGGGTGGGCAACACGGACCTAACAGTCACCCTCCACCTTTTACTACACTCACCTCCCTCTTGTATTATGTTTTCACTCCACCACCATTTCTCACATGAGGGGGCCGGCCACAAAATGAGGGAGAAAGAAATGAGAGGTTCATTTTTTGTGTAGCATTTGATCATCTCATTTCCTTGCGAAAAATTGGAAGCACCAATTTTCCTTAACCTCTTCCTCCATCCTTCACGGCAACTAAACCCCAAAGAGACATAGACTCTACACTAGCCTACAGCAAATCTTGGACGCGTCGGCTAGCCAACTTCGTGCCCGAGTTGCCTCGGTATAAAGGCGGGAGCCCGTAAAAGATGCAGGCGATGTGGTGCCCTTCCGGCGAGGAGGTGACGACCGGAGATTCCGCGGGAGATCGGGACGACGACGAGAAGACCGGAGGACTCGGATCAGTCGGTATATCTCTTTTCCCCATCTTGTAGTTAGCTAGGACTAGTTAATGGTTCGATTCGGGTTTATTGTCCGCGGTAGCGCCAGTTTAAAAGTTAAGAAAAATTTTGATTCCGCATTTTGGCCTCGAGTAGAAGGCCGGGGCGCTGCCGTGGCGCAACAAGAGGTTCATTTCATGCGTGGCATTTTCTCATCTCTTTTTCTTTGCAAAAATTGTGAGCACCATATTCCTCCATAGTTCTTTCTCTCATTACCTCCATCAATGGCAACCTCATAAAACCTCAAAGAGACAATGGCTACTACACTATTCTACAGCAAATCTTGGACGCGTCGACTAGCCAACTTCGCGCCCGAGTTGCCTCGGTCCAGAGGTGGGAGCCCGTAAAAGTTTTCGGCTACGTGGTGCCCTTTCCGACGAGGACGTGACGGACGAAGATTCCGCAGGAGATCGGAGTGGAGACGAAGACCGGAGGACACGGATCGCTTGGTATACTTCTCTACTCTTATTTTAGTTTGCTAGTTGCTAGGTTAATGGCCCGATCCGGGATAAAAGTGCGCGGTGGTGCCGGTTTGCTAGTTTGCAAAGTTTTTGTTTCCGCGTTTCCGGAGTCGGATCGACGGCCGGGGCGCTGCCGCGGACTTACAAAAAGTACAACGACGGTCACGATACAAGTGAACCAACCTACCAAGAAATCACCCTGAATAAAGTGGTATGCCAACAAGCCGCCAAGGAAACCTGTACATCTGAACCTGAAAGAAAATTTGGCACAACGGGGGTGAGTTGCCAACTCGTGAGTAGAAGACATCTGTGAGTAGAAATCGCATGCACGACGATCTCCTAGGCCATAATAATATGCATATATAACACTAGACATCTAGTAGTGATAGGGTAACAATATATGCATAAGTGCAATACTCAGTGCGCGTGTCAGTGTCACTAAACAGTAATAAATCATATATCTGATGTATGAATGCATCATGAATGAGGAAATCCACCACGAAATCTGAAAAATATGATATAAAAAAATCATCAGTAAAACTTGTATAATAAAACTAAAACATCATCAGTGAAATCGAGAGAAAGCCCGTGTCAAGTATCGACACAATATCTCAATATCTCAAAGTCTCTACGTCTCAATATCTCGGGCTCCGTCAGTCCGGATAGGCCCATGTCATCAAATCTCACGACAACGGTCTGTATCCTCCGGATATCCGCCGCACCATACATCACCGGTAGGTAGTCTTCCGCTGGTAGGATCATCGTCTACAACTCGAGCTTCTTGCCACGGGGTACCTTACCGGGCCCACCATGTACCCGAGACGGTTCATCCACTCCTCGAATCAGGTCTCGAAATCCAACAGAAAACATGAAATCTCATAGTGGACGACACATACATCACGAGAAAACTGCAACTTGAATTTTTAAAAATGATGATACTAAGTTTTTATTAAATTCTTACGATTTTCCCCCAAAATCCAGAAATCTCATAGAAATCCAAAATCCTAAAATCATGAGTAAGTAAATAATGAGTATTGGCATAAGCCCCACAATACTGCATGATAATATGAATATGTGAATGCATGAAGTGTCTAAGTAATAAATGCAATGTCTAAACTAGCACATGAGAGTAATCACACAATATTATATTGGGCTAGCATTTAGCTAATTATATCAATAAAAAGATAATATGTTTTAAAGTGTACGTGATATGGCAATTACCGATGATGATGTATGTGAGCCGGCAATTAAGTGTACGTAGAACATGCGCATCATTGATAATGGTGCTGGTATCCTAACAGGCAGAGTTTCATATTAGCTAAACAAACATATGTATGAACATGCAATGCGATGAATACAATATGAATATAACGGTGAATGTGTAGTAAACGCACAACTAGAGAATACATACTAATTACGAGTCATACAGTTTGTTGTTTGAAAAAGCACGAATCGTGGTTTTTAGAAAATTAGGGGCTACGGGGTTTTTTAAGAAAAGATATGTCCTTTGAAAAATCCACAGTATTCCTCAGGCTGTCTTTAAAAATGCGCACGATTCGTTAGTTTTGAAAATAAGTATGACTCGAGCCTAAACTAATATCTACCTAACCAGCTAAGGGACTAACTAAAGAAACTAGTCGAAAGGTAAGAAAAATCCTCCTAAAGTCTGAGTCGATGTCTCTAGTAGTCAGCGATCCAGCCTCAATAGCGTCACGTATGTAGTACGACTTCCTCGAGTCAAGAGTGCGGATCATTCATCACATCTATACCTCGTACTGTAAAATCTATCGTACAGCATCCCAAAATCGGGGTACGGGTCAACTATCACACACACACACACACACACACACACACACACACACACACACACATATATATATATATATATCATCGTTCGTATCGTATTATCATTAAACAATATCATGATTAAGAGTGCTGTACTATAATCACATACATTCTAATATCATCAAACATATATCATCGTCTGTGTAAATATACATCGTCAAATAATCCACCAAAATATCATGTCATATATCATATCATGATTAAGTTACATATTATGATCTGGGTTTTATTCTAGAGTCTCGTTCATTTCAATATCACCTACACATATTATCGTTTATATATATTTCTTTTTCCATTACCCAACGATCCGCTAATATCATAACACATTTCATATCATATCTCGATCATATATCCAATATCTCATGGCATCATGCCCGATCATATCGACTCATCCCAAAGCATCATATAATATCCTCATATAACATGTATATGTTGTGTGTGTGTACACACACACACACACACATACATATACACCATGTCAAGTTTGTATGCGTGTGTGTGTGTCTACATCAAACCTACGAATTCCTTCCAAGGCAATCATTCTCTGGTTAAGTTTTTCTAAATCAGTCTAATCCAACTTAAAGTGTTCAATAGTACCCTACTCGCCAAGAATCTAAGGTCACGTCCGACTTCCTAATAATAGTACATAATATCCTTATTCTATGTTTGCGAGGGTGCTATACGCCATCCACCCGATTTCCCCCGTAAATATACATCTACTCACCTGGTCCTCGCTTGCCAAAGTAGATGCCGCCATCCTTTTCTTCATCGTCCGAAGTCCGCATGAGGGGTACCTATACGCAAACATATATAATATCGTAAACCGAAATCGCGGACATAACCAAAACGGCGCACGAAACGCGCATTGGTTAAAACCTATGACCCGCTCATGCAAAATAACCAAATAACTCTCGATATCGGCGTACAAACTCCGATTGATCGAGAAAAATCCAAACACACCAATCGTGGTTTCACAAATCACTAATTATAATATGAAATAGATTGTAACTCATCAAAATCTCAAAATAAATCAAATCGATTTATTTCCAAAAACCTAGAAAGCACTTAATTATCATTTTAATTCGAAACTTGATGTTTTAACAAAACTAATGGCCATAATATTCACTAAATATCATAACTAAGTCATACAAACCATCACCATAATTTAATCTCATCAATTTTTATTAAACCCAAAATTCTAGTTTGCAATATTAACCTATTTTAACAATTTCAAAGTAAAAATGCACAAAACAGCCACTAAGCTTGGTTTTACATGATCTAAAGTATTAAACTATAATTCATAATGTTAATAATGTCATGAAACCCTAATTATATTTTAATCTCAATCATTTAATCAATTTCCAAAAACCTAGTTTGCAAAATTAGCATAATTAGCAAAATTTTAAAGTAACAATTAGCAAACTAGTAACTAGATTAGGTTTGCATTCCATTAATATGTTAAACTACTCATTAAAACCCTAATTTGATTTAAAAACCTTTTCTTGAATTTTGAATCATAAAATTAAAACCATAATTAGACTTCTAATTAAGCTAGACTAAAGTAATTTAGCAATAATTTGAACATGGTTTAGGATTATACCTCCAAGTTGAGATCCAAACATGCAAACTTGTCTCCAAAATGATCTCTTTGCTCCAAGAATTCAAGCAAGATTGATCAAAGAATAATGGGTAGGATTTAAATTAGGAATTTGTGGGATTTTTCATGGATTTTTTTGATGAATTTTTGGATGATTTTTGAAAGGAAATGAGCTTGGGAAAAATTGGGGTTGCCACCATGAAGGGTTCGGCCATGGCATGGAGGAAAAGAAAGAGAGAGAAAATGAGTGTAGAAACATGTAGAAACCTCTCAAATAAATCACCTCTTTTAAGTCTTTTCAATAATTATTAAATTTTATTTATTTTCTTTATTCAATTTATCCTAGAAAAGTCTAGAACCATGTAAAAGTTTGAGAAGGAATTTTCCATGTTACACACTTGATTCTAAAATGTTATGGTTCACTTTTGTAAAATTAACCCATTCCAATTTGTATTTACCACTAATTAAATGTATAATTAAAACTTATGTTAATATTTGAATTTAATTAATTTAGGAAAAATATTTAAGTAAACTAACAATTTACAAGTCACCAATTAAACACCAAATACTAGTAATTACATAGTTAAAATAGGCGTATTTAAGTCTATAATAAAAAATAATTGTACTTGAGTTTCACGGAAAATACGATTTATTTTACCGATTATCAGGAAATTCACCTAAACGATTTTATTTATTTAACTATTTATTTATTTATTTTTAAAATGTTACAGTCTTCCCCCTTAAAGAAATTCGGTCTCCGAATTTAAATTAAAACTCCCCCAAATACTAAAACATTTAGCAAAATACTCAAATCGTCGGGGCTCCGAAATCATCAATACATAAAACACATTTTAGCGCCATGCATGCGCATGAAAAACAAATACATAACTAAAAATCAAACTCCGTCAAGCATAACTCAATTATCGAAGTTATGGTGAAAATACAATGTCAAAGTCCAATACGAAAACCAACATGATATACATTAAAACTATAACTTGCACATATAGTACGCATCGTAGTACAATCATCCAAACATTTGAATAAAGAAGCATGCAAAAACCCTTTTTTTAAATCGTCGTGCGATGCGCGTGTCACGGCATAAGTAGCGGACGTTCATTTTAAAAAAATAGCTATACATATATATCTTTTATTTAACATACACGTCCCGCCTTTTGAAAATAATTTAGAAGGGTTTCCTTTGAAAAATATTTCGTGTCATCTCAGACACATAAGAAAATATTGAGACTATAGCTCTATTTTGGAAATCTCTTCGGTAACTATCAATGCATGCAAAAACACCTTTGGTACTGTTCTCAGAACAGTCATGCTCGGTTACTAAACCCAATAGTAAATATCATAAAAACGTACTGCTCAAATGAAACCGATCTCAAATACAGTATAAAAAGTACCACGTGCGTTCGGTGCGCACGAAAATCGAAACCAAATACAGATGCCACAAATATGCACAGAAACAAACTGAGTGCAACGGGTGTGCACCAAAACATCTGTCAAGTGCAACGGGCGTGCACGACAACAATATCAGGTGCATCTAATCTGCACAAAACCCCGATTTAGTGCATCTGGTGTGCACAAAATCGCATCAAGTGCGCCAAATGTGCGCAAGAATCTCAACCAAGTGCACACGGTGCACAGAAACATATATCGAATATCCAAAATCGAAATCACCGGTATACGACATACACTGAATCAAAATAAAGTATACCGCGATAAATAAACTTACAACCACATGCATCAGTGTGCACAAAACCAAATAAAAGTACGAAAAATGCATGAAAACTATACTGAAAGCAGAAATCCAAAATCATGTGCAACCCATATACACTAAATCAAATCAGTATCTCAAAATGTATAAAATCAAAATCATGTGCATTGGGTATGCACAAAACAAACATTAATACATCTGATACATGAAACACGAATCGAGTGAAAAGAATGAGTACATAAGGAAAACCAATCATAAAACGAAATCCTCAAAATACCAAAATCCAAACAACAGAAATGTGATATTCAAATCACCAGATCGCAAATCGTAACACCGACGTCGATGTGCTCCTCTTTCCTCTGGTGTCCACTAATTCGAACTCGTCTCTTCATAGCCGTATGAACTATGCTACAAACGGATATATTCATATCTAGAGTCTCCCAAGTAATGTGTTCCATCACAAGATATCCGGACTACGTTAAACTTTTCGATCGATTCATCAAAATCCCATAATTCCCGAGAGCTCAACACTTAAGTATAGTTTAAAAATATTCAGTACATGCCACAGCACCTGCGAACCAGCTGTAGAAGGGAAAACCCCAGCCTCACTAATGGCACCGCGTAACTGCCGTAAACCCTAAGGTTCAAAGGCGTTCTCATGATCATTATGTCGAGTTAGGGTTTCATTCTTCTAGAGGGTCCATAGAATTACCTGCATGTTCTTCCGAATACCTTAAACTTGGAAAAATGGGTTTCTGAAAATCGTTCGAACCTTTTAATTTCGCCTAGACGACATGTGAATGCCCTTCGTCCGCACGCTAAACACTGCCTCGATCCTCGAGAATAGACGATACTCTAACGGTCATCGCATTCGAGCCGCAGCTCCCTCTGCCTGTGCGACCGTAGTAACAGAAACCACCATTCGATATCGACGAAGATAGATCAAAGGAATGAATAGAATATGCTGCAAGGAAATGTACATCCTAAGGCTCTTTAAGCGGAGTAACGTATCGTAAGTATGCCGCGGAACATACCCACGGTACGTCACTCTACTTTAGTCACCTACTCCATCAACCAAGGGTCATCCTACACGTAGAAGGTAAAACCTAACGCTCTGATACCAATTTTGTCACGACCCGAAGGTACGGAACGTGACCGGCACTTACATTACGAAACGTCTAAAGGCGTAACGTAATCTAAGTAAGCCGAAGCCCAGAAATCTAAACCATTTAAAAGAAGAAGTGTAAGAAAACAAATTTAAAAGCAATATCAAATTTTCTCAAAAATTTCGGCAGAGTCTCCTTTGTAAAAACTGGCCCCAAACGGGCACAAACAAGAAATATATACACAAGCAATAATAAACGGCATCCCCAAGCGGGAGCTAGCTCTTCGCCAATTGGCGGTCACAACCACGCAAGCAAAATAATATACAACGCCAAAGGGCGAGGATCAAAACTCAAAGAAAACCATCAAAACCACCAGAAAACCATAATAATACAAGCGCGACTCTAAGGTCGAAAGAATAAACAACTGGTCTTCTAAATCTATCAAGTAATACAAGTCTGGTTGATGGAGCTTACTAGATACAACTGAAATAAATAAAATTACAACGACGGTCACGATACAAGTGAACCAACCTACCAAGCAATCACCCTGAATGAAGTGGTGTGCCAACAAGCCGCCAAGGAAACCTGTACATCTGAACCTGAAAGAAAATTTGGCACAACGGGGGTGAGTTGCCAACTCGTGAGTAGAAGACATCTGTGAGTAGAAATCGCATGCACGACGATCTCCTTGGCCATAATAATATGCATATATAACACTAGATATCTAGTAGTGATAGGGTAACAATCTATGCATGAGTGCAATACTCAGTGCGCGTGTCAATGTCACTAAATAGTAATAAATCATATATCAGATGTTTGAATGCATCATGAATGAGGAAATCCACCACGAAATCTGAAAAATCTGATATAAAGAAATCATCAGTAAAACTTGTATAATAAAACTGAAACATCATCAGTGAAATCGACAGAAAACCCGTGTCAAGCATCGACACAATATCTCAATATCTCAAAATCTCAATGTCTCAATATCTCGGGCTCCGTTAGTCCGGATCGTCCCATATCATCAAATCTCATGACAACGGTCGGTATCCTCCGGATATCCGCCGCGCCATACATCACCGGTAGGTAGTCTTCCCCTGCCAGGCTCATCGTCTACAACTCGAGCTTCTTGCCCCGGGGTACCTTACCGGGCCCACCATGTACCCGAGACTGTTCATCCACTCCTCGAATCGGGTATCGAAATCCAACAGAAAATATGAAATCTCATGGTGGACGACACATACATCACGAGAAAAGCGCAACTTGCATTTTTAAAAATGATGATACTAAGCTTTTATTAAATTCTTGCGGTTTTCCCTCAAAATCCAGAAATCTCATAGAAATCCAAAATCCCAAAATCATGAGTAAGTAAATAATGAGTATCAGCATAAGCCCCACAATACTGCATGATAATATGAATATGTGAATGCATGAAGTGTCTAAGTAATAAATGTAATGTCTAAACTAGCACATGAGAGTAATCACACAATATTATATTGGATTAGCATTTAGCTGATTATATCAATAAAAAGGTAATATGTTCTAAAGTGTACGTGACATGGCAATTACCGATGATGATGTGTGTGAGCCGGCAATTAAGTGTGCGTGGAACATGCGCATCATCGGGAATGGTGTTGGTGTCCTAACAGGCAGAGTTTCATATTAGCTAAAGAAACATATATATGAACATGCAATACGATGAATACAACATGAATATAACGGTGAATGTGTAGTAAACACACAACTAGAGAATACATACTAATTACGAGTCATACAGTTTGTTGTTTGAAAAAACACAAATCGTGGATTTTAGAAATTAGGGGCTACGGGGTTTTTTAAGAAAAGATATGTCCTTTGAAAAATACGTAGTATCTCTCAGGCCGTCTTTAAAAATACGCAAGATTCGTTAGTTTTGAAAATAAGTATGACTCGAGTCTAAACTAATATCTACCTAACCAGCTAAGGGACTAACTAAAGAAACTAGTCAAAAGGTAAGAAAAATCCTCCTAAAGTCTGAGTCGATATCTCAGCGATCAAGGCTCAACAGCGTCACGTACGTAGTACGACTTCCTCGAGTCAAGAGTGCGGATCAATCATCACATCTATGCCTCGTACGGTAAAATCTATCGTTCGGCATCCCAAAATCAGGGTACGGGTCAACTATCACATATATATACATCATCGTTCGTATAGTATCATCATCAAACAATATCATGATCAAGGGTACTATACTATAATTGCATACATTCTAATATCATCAAACATATATCATCGTCTGTGTAAATATACATCGTCAAATGATCCACTAAAATATCATGTCATATATCATATCGTGATTAAATCATATATTAAGATCTAGGTTTTATTCTAAAGTCTTGTTCATTTCAATGTCACCTACACATATTATCGTTTATATATATTTCTTTTTCCATTACCCAACAATCCGCTAATATCATAACACATTTCATATCATATCTCGATCATATATCCAATATCTCACGGTATCATGCCCGATCATATCGACTCATCCCCAAGCATCATATAATATCCTCATATCACATGTATATGTTGTGTGTGTGTGTGTATATACCTACACACATTCCTACACACACACACACACACATATACACCAAGTCAAGTTTGTGTGCGTGCGTGCGTGTGTGTCTACATAAAACCTACGAATTCCCTCTAAGGCAATCATCCTCTGGTTAAGTCTTTCTAAATCAGTCTAATCCAACTTAAAGTCTTCAATAGTACCCTACTCGTCAAGAATCTAAGGTCACGTCCGACTTCGTAATAATAGTACATAATATCCTTATTCTACGTTTGCGGGGGGTGTTATACGCTATCCACCCGATTTCCCCCATAGATATACATCTACTCATCTGGTCCTCGCATACCGAAGTCGATACCGCCATCCTCTTCTTCATTGTCCGAAGTCCACGTGAAGGATACCTATACGCAAACATATATAATATCGTAAACCGAAATCACGGACATAACCAAAATGGCGCACGGAACGGGCATACCTTAAAATCTATGACCCGCTCATGCAAAATAACCAAATAACCCTCGATATCAGCGTACAAACGCCGATTGATCGAGAATAACCCAAACACGCCGATCGTGGTTTCACAAATCACTAATGATAATATAAAATAGATTGTAACTCATCAAAACCTCAAAATAAATCAAATCGATTTATTTCCGAAAACCTAGAAAGTACTTAATTATCGTTTTAATTCAAAACTTGATATTTTAACAAAACTAATGGCCATAATATTCATTAAATATCATAACTAAATCATACAAACCATCATCATAATTTAATCTCATCAATTTTTATTAAACCCAAAATTCTAGTTTGCAATATTAACCAATTTTAACAATTTCAAAGTAAAAATGCACAAAACAACCACTAAGCTTGGTTTTGCATGATCTAAAGTATTAAACTACAATTTATAATGTTAATAATGTCATGAAACCCTAATTATATTTTAATCTCGATCATTTAATCAATTTCCAAAAACCTAGTTTGCAAAATTAGCATAATTAGCAAAAATTTAAAGTAACAATTAGCAAACTAGTAATTAGATTAGATTTGCATTCCATTAACATGTTAAACTACTCATTAAAACCCTAATTTGATTTAAAAACCCTTTCTTGAATTTTGAAGCATAAAACTAAAACCATAATTAGACTTTTAATTAAGTTAGACTAAAATAATTTAGCAACAATTTGAACATGGTTTAGAATTATACCTCCAACTTGAGATCCAAACATGCAAACTTGTCTCCAAAATGATCTCTTTGCTCCAAGGATTCAAGCAAGATTGATCAAAGAATAATGGATAGGATTTAAATTAGGAATTTGTGGGATTTTTCATGGATTTTTTGATGAATTTTTGGATGATTTTTGAAAGGAAATGAACTTGGAAAAAATTGGAGCTGCCACCATGAAGGGTTCGGCCATGGCATGGAGGAAAAGAAAGAGAGAGAAAATGAGTGTGGAAACATGTAGAAACCTCTCAAATAAATCACCTCTTTTAAGTCTTTTCAATAATTATTAAATTTTATTTATTTTCTTTATTCAATTTATCCTAAAAAAAAGTCTAGAACCATGGAAAAGTTTAAGAAGGAATTTTGCATGTTACACACTTGATTCTAAAATGTTATGGTTCACTTTTATAAAATTAACCCATTCCAATTTGTATTTACCACTAATTAAATGTATAATTAAAACTTATGTTAATATTTGAATTTAATTAATTTAGGAAAAATATTTAAGTAAACTAACAATTTACAAGTCACCAATTAAACACCAAATACTAGTAATTATATAGTTAAAATAGGCGTATTTAAGTCTATAATGAAAAATAATTGTACTTGAGTTTTACGGAAAATACGGTTTATTTTACCGATTATCAGAAAATTCACCTAAAGGATTTTATTTATTTAACTATTTATTTATTTATTTTTAAAATGTTACAGTCTTCCCCGCTTAAAAAAATTTGGTCCTCGAATTTAAATTAAAACTCCCCCAAATACTAAAATATTTAGCAAAACACTCAAATCGTCGGGGCTCCGAAATCATCAATACATAAAACACATTTTAGCGCCATGCATGCGCATGAAAAATAAATACATAACTAAAAATCAAACTCCATCAAGCATAACGCAATCATCGGAGTTACGGTGAAAATACAATGTTAAAGTTCAATACGAAAACTAACATGAAATACATTAAAACTATAACTTACACATATAGTATACATCGTAGTACAATCATCCAAACATCTCAATAAAGAAGCATGCAAAAACCCTTTTTTAAAATTATCGTGCGATGCGCGTGTCACAGCATAAGTAGC
The DNA here is from genome assembly GCA_030015575.1 of Agapanthus africanus. NCBI lineage: Eukaryota > Viridiplantae > Streptophyta > Magnoliopsida > Asparagales > Amaryllidaceae > Agapanthus > Agapanthus africanus. Next base: position 524,214,331 of record CM057337.1, read on the forward strand.
GGATGCTCATTTAAAAAAAAATAGCTATACATATATATCTTTTATTTAACATACGCGTCCCGCCTTTTGAAAATAATTTAGAAGGGTTTCCTTTGAAAAATATTTCGTGTCATCTCAGACACATAAGAAAATATTGAGACTATAGCTCTATTTTGGAAATCCTTTCGGTAACTATCAATGCATGCAAAAAAACCTTTGGTACTGTTCTCAGAAAATTCCTGCTCGGTTACTAAACCCAATAGTAAATATCATAAAAACGTACCGTTCAAATGAAACCGATCTAAAATACAGTATACAAAGTACCACGTGCGTTCGGTGCGCACGAAAATCGAAACCAAATACAGATGCCATGAATATGCACAGAAACAAACTGAGTGCAACGAGTGTGCACCAAAACATCTGTCAAGTGCAATGGGCGTGCACGACAACAATATCAGATGCATCTAATCTGCACAAAACACCGATTTAGTGCATCTGGTGTGCACAAAATCGCATCAAGTGCGCCAAATGTACGCAACAATCTCAACCAAGTGCACATGGTGCACGAAAACATATATCGAATATCCAAAATCGAAATTAGCGGTATACGACATACACTGAATCAAAATCAAGTACACCGCGATAGATAAACTTACAACCACATGCATCAGTGTGCACAAAACCAAATAAAAGTACGAAAAGTGCATGAAAACTATACTGAAAGCAGAAGTCCAAAATCATGTGCAACCCATATACACGAAATCAAATCAGTATCTCAAAATGTATAAAATCAAAATCTAGTGCAATGGGTATGCACAAAACGAACATTAATACATCTGATACATGGAACACGAATCTAGTTAAAAGAATGAGTACATAGGAAAACCAATCATAAAACGAAATCCTCAAAATACCAAAATCCAAACAACGGAAATGTGATATTCAAATCATCAGATCGCAAATCGTAACACCGATGTCGATGTGCTCCTCTTTCCTCTGGTGTCGACTGATTTGAACTCGTTTCTTCGTAGCTGTATGAACTGTGCTACAAACGGATATACTCATATCTAGAGTCTCCCAAGCAATGTATCCTATCACAAGATATCCGGACTACGTTAAACTTTTCGATCGATTCATCAAAGTCTCATAATTCCCAAGAGCTCAGCACTCAAGTACAGTTTAAAAATATACAGTACATGCCACAGCACCTGCGGACTAGCCGTAGAAGGGCAAATCCAAGCCTCACTAATGGCACCGCGGAACTTCCGTAAACCTTAAGGTTCAAAGGCGTTCTCATGATCATTATGTAGAGTTAGGGCTTCATTCTTCTAGAGGGTCCATAGAATTACCTGCATGTTATTCCGAATACCTTAAACTTGGAAAAATGGGTTTCTGACAATCGTTCGAACCTTTTAAATTCGCCTAGACGACATGTGAATACCCTTCGTCCGCACGCTAAACAGTGCCTCGATCCTCGAGAATAGATGATACCCTAACGGTCATCGCATTCGAGCCGCAGCTCTCTCTTCCTGTGCGACCGTGGTAACAGAAACCACTATCCGATATCGACGAAAATAGATCAAAGGAACGAATAGAATACACTGCAACGAAATGTACATCCTAAGGCTCCTTAAGCGGAGTAGCGTATCGTAAGTATGCCGCGGAACATACCCACGGTACGTCACTCTACTTTAGTCACCTACTCCATCAACCAAGGGTCATGCTACACGTAGAAGGTAAAATCTAACGCTCTGATACCAACTTTGTCACGACCCGAAGGTACGGAACGTAACCGGCACTTACATTACGAAACGTCTAAAGGCGTAACGTAATATAAGTAAGCCGAAGCCCAGAAATCTAAACCATTTAAAAGAAGAAGTGTAGGAAAACAAATTTAAAAGCAACATCAAATTTTCTCAAAAATTTCGGCAGAGTCTCCTTTGTAAAAACTGGCCCCAAACGGGTACAAACATGAAATATATACACAAGCAATAATAAACGACATCCCAAAGCAGGAGCTAGCTCTTCGCCAATTGGCGGTCACAACCACGCAAGCAAAATAATATACAACGCCAAAGGGCGAGGATCAAAACTTAAAGAAAACCATCAAAACCACCAGAAAACCATAATAATACAAATGCGACTCTAAGATCGAAAGAATAAACAACTGGTCTTCTAAATCTATCAAGTAATACAAGTCTGGTTGATGGAGCTTACTATATACAACTAAAATAAATAAAAGTATAACAGCGGTCACGATACAAGTGAACCAACATACCAAGAAATCACTCTGAATGAAGTGGTGTGCCAACAAGACGCCAAGGAAACCTGTACATCTGAACCTGAAAGAAAATTTGGCACAACGGGGGTAAGTTGCCAACTCATGAGTAGAAGACATCTGCGAGTAGAAATCGCATGCACGGTGATCTCCTAGGCCATAATAATATGCATATAACACTAGACATCTAGTAGTGATAGGGTAACAATCTATGCATAAATGCAGTACTCAGTGCGCGTGTCAGTGTCACTAAACAGTAATAAATCATATATCTGATTTATGAATGCATCATGAATGAGGAAATCCACCTTTGAAAAATCTGATATAAAGAAATCATCAGTAAAACTTGTATAATAAAACTGAAACATCATCAGTGAAATCGACAGAAAGCCCGTGTCAAGTATCGACACAATATCTCAATATCTCAAAGTCTCAATGTATCAATATCTCGGGCTCCGTCAGTCCGGATCGGCCCATATCATCAAATCTCACAACAGCGGTCGGTATCCTCCGGATATCCGCCGCACCATACATCACCGGTAGGTAGTCTTCCCCTGCCAGGCTTATCGTCTACAACTCGAGCTTCTTGCCCCGGGGTACTTACCGGGCCCACCATGTACCCGAGACGGTTCATCCACTCCTCGAATCGGGTCTCGAAATCCAACAGAAAATATGAAATCTCATAGTGGACGACACATACATCACGAGAAAACCGCAACTTGCATTTTTAAAAATGATGATTCTAAGCTTTTATTAAATTCTTGCGGTTTTCCCCCAAAATCTAGAAATCTCATAAAAATCCAAAATCCCAAAATCATGAGTAAGTAAATAATGAGTATCGGCATAAGCCCAATAATACTGCATGATAATATGAATATGTGAATGCATGAAGTGTCTAAGTAAAAAATGCAATGTCTAAACTAGCACATGAGAGTAATCACACAATATTATATTGGACTAGCATTTAGCTAATTATATCAATAAAAAGATAATATGTTCTAAAGTGTACGTGACATGGCAATTACTGATGATGATGTGTGTGAGCCGGCAATTAAGTGTACGTGGAACATGCGCATCATCGATAATGGTGCTGGTGTCCTAACAGGCAGAGTTTCATATTAGCTAAAAAATCATATGTACGAACATGCAATGTGATGAATATAACGGTGAATGTATAGTAAACGCACAACTAGAGAATACATACTAATTACGAGTCATACAGTTTGTTGATTGAAAAAACACGAATCGTGGTTTTTAGAAAATTAGGGGCTACGGGGTTTTTTAAGAAAAGATATGTCCTTTGAAAAATCCATAGTATCCCTCAGGCTATCTTTAAAAATACGCATGATTCGTTAGTTTTGAAAATAAGTATGACTCGACCCTAAACTAATATCTACCTAACCAGCTAAGGGACTAACTAAAGAAACTAGTCGACAGGTAAGAAGAATCCTCCTAAAATCTGAGTCCATATCTCTAATAGTCGGCGATCCAGTCTCAATAGCGTCACGTACGTAGTACGACTTCCTCGAGTAAAGAGTGCGGATCAATCATCACATCTATGCCTCGTATGGTAAAATCTATCGTACGGCATCCCAAAATCGGGGTATGGGTCAACTATCACACATATATATATATATCATCGTTCGTATAGTATCATCATCAAACAATATCATGATCAAGGGTACTGTACTATAATCGCATACATTCTAATATCATCAAACATATATCATCGTCTTTGTAAATATGCATCGTTAAATGATCCACTAAAATATCATGTCATATATCATATCGTGATTAAGTCACATATTACGATCTGGGTTTTATTCTAGAGTATCGTTCATTTCAATGTCACCTACACATATTATCGTTTATATATATATATATTTCTTTTTCCATTACCCAACGATCCGCTAATATCATAACACATTTCATATCATATCTCGATCATATATCCAATATCTCACGGCATCATGCCCGATCATATCGACTCATCCCTAAGAATCATATAATATCCTCATATCACATGTATGTGTGTGTGTGTATACCTACACACATTCCTACACACACACACACACACACCAAGTCAAGTTTGTGTGTGTGCGTGTGCGTGTGTCTACATGAAACCTACGAATTCCCTCCAAGGCAATCATCCTCTGCTTAAGTCTTTCTAAATCAGTCTACTCCAACTTAAAGTCTTCAATAGTACACTACTCGCCAAGAATCTAAGGTCGCGTCCGACTACCTAATAATAGTACATAATATCCTTATTCTACGTTTGCGCCGGGGGGGGTGCTATATGCCATCCACCCAATTTCCCCGTAGATATACATCTACTCATTTGGTCATCGCTTGCCGAAGTCGATGCCGCCATCATCTTCCTAATCGTCCGAAGTCAACGTGAGGGGTACCTATACGCAAACATATATAATATCGTAAACCGAAATCGAGGACATAACCAAAACGGTGCACGGAACGCGCATAGGTTATAACCTATGACCCGCTCATGCAAAATAACCAAATAACCCTCGACATCGGCGTACAAACGCCGATTGATCGAGAAAAACCCAAACACACCAATCGTGGTTTCAAAAATCACTAATTATTTTATGAAATAGATTGTAATTCATCAAAATCTCAAAATAAATCAAATCGATTTATTTCTGAAAACCTAGAAAGCACTTAATTATCGTTTTAATTCGAAACTTGATGTTTTAACAAAACTAATGGCCATAATATTCACTAAATATTATAACTAAATCATACAAACCATCACCATAATTTAATCTCATCAATTTTTATTAAACCCAAAATTCTAGTTTGCAATATTAACCAATTTTAACAATTTCAAAGTAAAAATGCACAAAACAGCCACTAAGTTTGGTTTTGCATGATCTAAAGTATTAAACTACAATTTATAATGTTAATAATATCATGAAACCCTAATTATATTTTAATCTCAATCATTTAATTAATTTCCAAAAACCTAGTTTGCAAAATTAGCATAATTAGCAAAATTTTAAAGCAACAATTAGCAAACTAGTAACTAGATTAGGTTTGCATTCCATTAACATGTTAAATTACTCATTAAAACCCTAATTTAATTTAAAAACCCTTTCTTGAATTTTGAATCATAAAATTAAAACCATAATTAGACTTCTAATTAAACCAGACTAAAGTAATTTAGCAACAATTTGAACATGACTTAGGATTATACCTCCAACTTGAGATCCAAATATGCAAACTTGTCTCCAAGATGATCTCTTTGCTCCAAGGATTCAAGTAAGATTGATCAAAGAATAATGGGTAGGATTTAAATTGGGAATTTGTGGGATTTTTCATGGATTTTTTTAATGAATTTTTGGATGATTTTTGAAAGGAAATGAGCTTGGGAAAAATTGGGGCTGCCACCATGAAGGGTTCGGCCATGACATGGAGGAAAAGAAAGAGAGAGAAAATGAGTGTAGAAACATGTAGAAACCTCTCAAATAAATCACCACTTTAAAGTCTTTTCAATAATTATTAAATTTTATTTATTTTCTTTATTCAATTTATCCTAGAAAAGTCTAGAACCACGGAAAAGTTTGAGAAGGAATTTTGAATGTTACACACTTGATTCTAAAATGTTATGGTTCACTTTTGTAAAATTAACTCATTCCAATTTGTATTTACCACTAATTAAATGTATAATTAAAACTTATGTTAATATTTGAATTTAATTAATTTAGGAAAAATATTTAAGTAAACTAACAATTTACAAGTCACCAATTAAACACCAAATACTAGTAATTATATTGTTAAAATAGGCGTATTTAAGTTTATAAGGAAAAATAATTGTACTTGAGTTTTACGGAAAATACGGTTTATTTTACCGATTATCAGGAAATTCAACTAAAGGATTTTATTTATTTAACTATTTATTTATTTATTTTTAAAATGTTACACGAAATAAGATACCTATTATATTTCATACTATCACGTCTGCTTTATGCCGTGATATATCTATTCCACGGCTATTTTAAAAAAGAGATTTATATATATATATATATATATATATATATATATATATATATTCGGCTACATTGGGCTTATACCTAGATATTGGTTATCTGCATGATATGTATTACTTGGGATTGCATAATAGATACTGTTGCATTATGATACATATAATTATCATATAGTATATTGTACATATTATGATAGTACTATATATATGACGTAGGTATAGTCGTGCATTTCAATTTCTACCTTTAGATGTACTTTTATTCACTGAGTTGGCAACTCATCTCCGTTGTGCCACAGTTTTTTGCAGGTTTCACCGCTTGGATTATCAGTGGCTTGGGCACCCTTTCTTTTCGGTGATTGATTCGTAAGTGTGTTATTATTATTGTATCATACTCACTCTTGATTTCTCATATATTCTTGTATCTAGTGGAAACTCCATCAACATAGAAATGGTATATTGTGGACTTAGAAACGAGACTTAGAAATTGTGAGATCGCACTCTTTAGAGTCGACTTCTGAGATAGATTGTTTGGTTGTTCCATCTTTTTGACGTGAAAGCTAGCTCCCTTTGGGATGCTATTTTATTGTTGTAGCGTATCGGGTTTTTATATAAAATTTTCAAAGGAGGTGCTGTCAGATTTTCAAAACGTCATAGATGCTTTTCAAACATACTTAGTTAAATTTAAATGTTATTTAAACTGATTCCATCTGATGACTATTTTAAACTCACCTCCAATATTTTCAAAAGGGTTTAGATTCCGGGTTTCGGCTTACTTGAACCGCGTCGACGTTTTTAGATATCACGTGATTTAAGTGTCGGTCATGTGCCACATTTGGGTCGTGACAATCACTTTCTATAATGAGATAGATACTGTATATAGTATATGTGATATATTGTATAAACGTTGCTTATGTTTTACACCCGTGCTAGCCCTTCCCCGCTCTGCCGTTAGTTACATAACCTAACGGTGCATGACGGGACTTCGAGACGAATGCGGATGGCATAAACGTACGTTGTATTTATCTGTGATGTTTAGGTAACTTAAATGATAGGATTTCATTAATGAGATTAATGAAAGAAAATAAACCTAAAGATATTGTGGAATCGAATTTTCAAAAATTGGTAGCTCTAGTTCTTGCTTTGCATAGCGGTATTCCTTTTAGAATATCTTGCACCTTATTCGATAAGAAAAGAGCCGAGATCTCTTCACCGGGAGTGACCTCTTTAGCAATAACTGGCAGATGCTACAACCATCGGTTTCGTCTTTTGAATGCTTTTCTAGTTCTTGCTTTGCATAGTGATATTGTGAATATCCTGCACCTCATTTGACAAGGAAAGAGCCGAGATCCCTTCACCGAGAGTGACTTCTTTAGTGAAATTAGTAAAAGCCTAAAAAACACTCCATTTTAAATCATTTGATTCTACAACGATATCAAGTTCATTACGCAAAAGGATTTCTTAAAAACCTGTCGTAGCTCTCCGTCATTTCAGATAAGTAATTCATAATATTTGTGCTACGGTTTTTGGCTTTCGTCAAGGCGTAGTGTGCGGTAGCTATTTATGCTTATCTGCAAAACCATATGATGCGATTGAGTTAGGGTAGTCGTGCGACTTTGTTGGCTTTCGTCAAGGGTCGTGCGGGTGGGTTTAATTCAATCATGAAATGTACGAGTTGAACTTGACTAGCAGCCTATGGTTTGTTGGCTTTCGTCAAGGTCATAGGATGCTAGGGGCAAAATATTATCGGGAATTTCAAGTGTTGAAATTTGCAATGAGATTGCATACCTTCTATGAGATAGTTGGATCCCGATACCCACTGTGAGTAAGAGTTACTCATGTGAGAGTTTTACACATTGCAATTAGCCGATCAAGTAGCTGTCTAGAAAGGTGTCAACGGGGTTACGCCCCTGGGAAAATAAGGTTTATTTTAATTAGGTTCGTGCGAAGGCACGGGGAACCTCCCTCAAAGTACCGGCACTGACCTGGCTGAAAGATTGGCGAACTTATAGTGTGTAATTAATCCCGGCTAGTCTTTCCTTTTAGGGTTTGAAGGAAGATTTGATAAAAACAGTGGGAGCCATCCTGATTAGATAAAATAATAACCAATCTAATCTTGCAAGAGCATACGCTGAATGTTTTCTTCTCTCTCTCTAGGTAGTGACAATATCACGCCTTAATCAAGATAATAATATGGATGTATTGACCGAACCTGCTTGTTATACTGAGCTGGGGAACGTTGGTCCCGCTCCAACTTATAATTGTTATAAGACCAAGCAAGAAATAAGGGATTACCAGGATTCTCGTACCGCCCAAACGAAGAAAGTGCATGATGATACATTTTCTTCGGGTGTGTTCATTACAGAGAACTGTTTCTCAGTGTTCTCTACGTCTTAGGTATGAAATACCGGATCAGGATCCCACATATGTAATCTGTTACATGGGCTACAGATAGGTAGAGAACTGAGAATAGGTGATAAAATTTCAAGAGTTGGAAATGGTGCAATTGTTGCAGCCAAAGTTGTTGGCGGTTATCACCCTGTATTACCAAATACATTGATTCTGAACGAATGTTATTAGATACCGAACCTGATATACAACATTATATCAGTCTCTTTATTTAGTAAAAAAGGATATAATTTTGTATTGTTGGATAATGTTTTGAACATTCCTATATCAAAAGTTGATCGGTTTAGGCACGTTATCTAATGATATATACGTTCTAAATCAAACTACAGTTCTTAACGTACAGAACACACACAAGAGGAACAGTTCAGAAATGAACGAATCCTTCTTGAGGCATTGTAGACTATGTCATATCAATGCGACCCGACTTGCTAAGTTACATTAAAATGCATATTTAAATCAGTTTGAAATTACATCTTGTGAAACTTACCAGTCATGTCTCAAAGATAAAATGACCATAGCTCCGTTTACTGGAAACAGAGAAAGAGTTAGTAGACTCTTGAGATTGATACATGATGATGTATATAGATCCCCTGTCTACACATGCCCGGACTTCGTTATATTCACTGATGATCTCTCAAGATTTGGACATATGTTCCTTTTGAAACACAAGTCTGAAGATTTTGATAAATTCATAGAATATAAATCAGAAGTAGAGAACAAAAACGGGTATAAGTATTATGTCCTTTGATATGATCAGATAGGAGAATACTTGAGCATGAAATTCCTGGACTATTCAAAAGGAGAATGAGATTCTCTCTCAGCATTACTCCTCCGTATACACCACAGTACGTCGGTGTATCGGGATGGAGCTATCGCACCCTATTAGATATGGTACACTCTATGATAAGTGCTACTGAGTTGCCTATTTGCTTTTGGGTTATGCACTTGAGAAGATGCATATCTATTGAATTGGGTTCCAACCAAATCAGTGCCCACCACTCCATATGTGATATGGTATGGGAAGAGCCCATCTCTTAAGTAAGTTAAGATTTGGGATTGTCCGGCCTATGTCTAAAAGCAAAATTCAGACAAGCTCGGGACAAGGTCAGTTCTGTGGAAATTTGTTGAATATCCCAAGCATTCGCAAGGGAATATCTTCTACTACACCGAAGAACAAAAGGTGTTTTATTTCTCGGCATGCCACCTTTTTAGAAAAAGAATTTATTTTGGAAACAAATTTGTGGTCATGAGGTAGAACTAGAAGGAGTTCCAGCTATACAAACTACAGTTGATGATTTGGTAGAACCAGAGGATTCAATAGCTCCCGACGAACCTCAGCTTCTCCACCGATCTGGTAGGGTTCCTCATCCACCTGAGAGATACTTCGGTTTTCTCAATGACAGTGGGAGCGAGAATTGCATCATGAGATGATGACCCAACTAGTTTCGAGCAGGCCATCAAGAGTGGGGACTCCGTAAGAATGGCTGGATGCTAAGCGATCTGAGATGGAATCTATGTATACCAACAAAGTATGGACTTTGGTTGCTATATCTGAAGGGTTAATGTAAGTCTACGGTAGCGCCCCGGCCGTCTGTCCGAGGCCAAAATACGGAAACGAAAACTTTTTCTTAACTAGAAACCGGCGCTATCGTATACTTTAAATCCGGATCGAACCATTAACCTACAACTAGCAACTAGAGAAAGGGTTAGAAAAGCTATACCGATAGATCCGTGTCCTTCGGTCTTTGGCCACCATCCCAAGCTCCTCGCGGTATCTCCGATCTCGATCGCCTCATCGGAAAGGGCACCACATTTTCGAGTCTTTTTACGGGCTCCCGCTTCATCCGAAGCAACTCGGATACGAAGTTCGCTAGCCGACGTGTCCAAGGCGAAGTAGAGAATGTGTGTCATCATTTTGCCTCTTGAGGATTTAGTGGATGCCATTAGTGAGGAGATAATGAGCTCAAGAAAGAAAGAAGAGGAAGAAGAAGAAGTTTTTCCTTTCTTTTCTTTTTGTGTTCTTGTGATAAAATGAGAGAGAGTGTTAGAATCAAAAAATGCAAAACCAAACTATCATATGGCAGCCCTCTTTCTCTCTTCCTCTCATTTGAACACTCAAATCCATAAAAAATGTAACACATGCACAAAGAAAGAGACCATGAGTCATCACTTGTGCATGTGTCACAATTAATGCTCTTAATCATGATTTTGTGCTCATTATTTCCACATGCAAATATTAATCCAAATGTTTGCAACAATAAAATGAGAATGACATCTACTAAAGTAAACTCGTGACGGATCACAAGAGTACCCCTTACCTGTATATACATACCTGCATCCGCATTCCGACCGAATGCGAATGCGATGAGACTAAAGTAATCCAACAAATCTAATACTAGGATCCGGCTTAAACCAAAGCCCACTAGTATGATCCGCCCGATCATGATCCGTGCACTACTGCACGTATATGATCGGACCCTGCCATATACCATACGACCTCTACAACGTTTCGCCCGAAACTTAAGAAACTGTCTGTGGGGGACTCTAAAGACTCGTCAATAGTTTGGCTGTGGATTTAACCACTAGCACGTCAGTGGTACTAGCTGTACGTAACGGGCTACCGGGTATTGACCAAAAGGGAGGTCGATGAGCGAACTCATCCTGACACCCTACTGAGCCTGTCAGTGACAATATCCGTACAGTCCGGTCCGTTCGTCTATGAGCATTGCATGGCGGGCCTAGGGGTTGGTAAAAGTCAGACCCCCAAAAGCGGTACAAGTCATGTCGGAGTATAGCCCAGAACACCCTGAGATACTACTGGAATACCTACCAGTAAATCTCCTGCCTTGGCCAAGGACTTCGTGTAATGGCTCTCCTAGACATAGCGCGATCTCACCCCCAATACCGGGAGAGACGAAACCCCTGCCGATCCGCTCACTGCCTCCATGTGGCTCGGGACTGTATCCAACTAAAACCTGTTTGCACGACTCTTTTGAGCCGTGGTAGGGTAGTAATCAAAGCACAGTGGGAACTCACACGAGACAAATGACGATCTCAGGTCGATGAACTAATCTGTACACATGTCACCAGGGAACTGCTATCTGACGTCAGGTATAATACCAACTAGCATGTTCCCGGCGAGTCCTGTCCGGTGTACTCATAACCCAATGAGTACCTGTATACATCTTAGCTGAACCAACTGACACCAATGGCTTGTGAGACCAGCCACCGCCCCTCGTCGGGGTCTCGACTGTATACACTAGTCTACTAATGGAGTATCGATGCCCAGTCTCGAAACTCCCACGACTAGGGACCACTTTAAGGATGTGCTTATAGATTACCCAACTCTCACGTATATGATCGCCATCATACTGTTGGTAGTCAAGCAAGAATCCTAAGGGCTCTATCAATATGTAATAGCGACCTGTAAGGTCGCCTAAAACAGTACACGATGATAAAGACAAACCATGATAGCATACTATTCTCTATCAACGTGTAATAGTGAACTAAAATGTCACCTAAAGCATGTACACGATGATAAAGACAAACCAGATAATACACAAAGCTCTCGAGTAAGACTGTCCTACCGGTATAGGTCCTCCCTCAATCATTGCAATCACGTGCCTGCGATCCAATTATTGACTTTGAGGGCACTATATCCAACAGTTAAATCCCCATCAGGAGTATATCTTGAGAAGATGACTTGGTGTAGATGGAAGTTGAGACTTTCAAAACTAGACATGTTGTAAGAGGTTCTCATCATCGACCGGGTGTGGTTTATGATGAAACCTTTTCTAATGGCTATGCTTAAGTCCATCCGGGTCCTACTTGCCATTTGCTATATACTATGACTACGATATCTGGCGGTTGGGTGTCATGACTGCTTTTCTAATAGTGATTTAGAAGAGAACGTCTATAAGTACACAGCCAGAGGGCTTTGTAGACAGTGGGAGCAGCGGAAACGTGTACAAGTTGCTTTATGAGTTAAAGCAGGTATCGTGGAGTTGGAACATCTATTTTGATGTGGTAGTCAAAGCGTTTAACTTCATCAAAAGGGTAGATGAACCTTGTATATACAAAATGGTAGTAGAGAGTATAGTGGTCTTTCTTGTATCGTACGTGGATTACATACCCTTGATAGGGAAGGTGTTTCCTATGCTACACTTGGTCAATCTTCTCTTATCACAAGGATTCTCCAAGTAGGATCAAAGTAATACCACCTAAATCCTGGGTTTATGATCTATGAGATAGATCTAAGTGGATATTAGGATTCTCACTAGGTGTAGTGAGATAGTATCAATCGATCCTGGGGAGAATTACTGGATAGCTTACAGGGTGGTAAGGTCGACTGAATATCAGTCACAGGCATTGTCTTTACCCTCAGTGGAGGGACGGTATGTTAGAAGAGTTCCAAGTTAGATATCGTGGCAAACTAGAAGATAAAGGCTGGATACATCTCTACCAAAGATGCTACCAAAGAGGCAGTCTGGGTATATATTAGTTCATGAGATGAACTTCGTTCCTACCATTGTGTGGCAATGGAGTTGTGACTTGTGGCTAGGAACCCCCGTCCTATCAATGACCCAGACATATTCTAAGGCAGTATCACCTGATCATGGAGATGGTTAATCTCCAGAGAGATCGAGGTTAGGAGAGTAGACTCAGAGGACAACACGGCGGATCTACTCATAAAGACCTTTTCCCAAGAGAGACTTTTATGGGATGGTTGAGTATGAGATACTACAACCACTGCTGATTGTTGGGTATTGGATACTACACCATATGGCCCTAGTGCAAGTGGGAGATTGTTAGTTATATGTATGCCCTAGAGGTCATTATTGTACATGTGATGTATATTATAGTGGATGCTTCGACATATATAGGGAGGACTTTCTTACTCGACATGATAGTATGCTATCTGGTTACTCTTTATCTTAACATGTACACTGATTGCCTCTCTGTTACATGTTGATAAAGCCCTTAGGATGTTTACTTGACTACCTAGATTATAATGCGGATCATACTAGTGGGACAAAGGTAGTCCGTGAGTACATCCTTTAATGTCCTTAGTCGTGGGTGTATCGAGACGGGGTATCGATAAACCAGAGTAGACTTGCGTATACTTTCTCGACCCATATAGATGGGCGATGGATGATCCCATATCCATTGGTGTTTGACATCAGAGATGATATACGGGTGCTCAGTGGAGACTGGGTACACTGGACGGACTCGTCGAGAACTCTTAGATGGTATTATACCTCACGTCAGATGGCAGTTCTCTGGTGACACAGGTACAGGTTAGTCTGTCGATCCGAGATCATCATAGAGTGTTGTGTGATTCCCACCGTGCTTTGATTTCCACCTTACCACGTTCAAGAGAACGTGCAAAAGGGTGGTTTTTGGGTACAGTCCCGAGTCACATGGAGGCAATGAGCGATAGGAGAGGATTTCGTCTCTCCCGGTATTGGGAGTTAATGTTGCGCTGTGCTCGATTGTCCATAATAGTAAGTCCCTGGCCAGGGCTATTTCTGAGATTTACTGGTAAGTGTTATCAGTAGTTTCTCGACCCGTTATGAGCCTCACATCAGCATGACTTATCTAGCTATCGGGGTCTGACGTTTACCACCGCTAGGCGAGATATACGACATATCAGATGAAGAGACCGGACTGTGCGGTAGTGTTACTGATTGGATTCGCAAGAGTATGAGCAGGCTTGCTTGTTGATCTTCTGATCGCTCAATACCCGGGTGGCCGTTACATTTAGCAGACCGCTTGTGGCTTATGGATGTTTGATATGATCATCATCTATTGCCGGCGTATTGACGAGTCTTTAGAGTCCTACACAGAGATTTCCTGGTTCATGCGAAATGAAGTAGGAGCACATATGTGATATCTGTGGGACCGAGATTAATGCGCGTATGTGATACCGCATTATATTCTCGCGATATGTGATATCGATCTTTTATATGTGATATAGCCGGGTTATCGGATCAAGTGTTGATTCGATAAGATATTACATTTGATATTAGTCGGTTGTATGTGATACAGCCGGATTATTAAATTAAGTGTTGATTTGATAATTTAATGTATAATTATATATTTGATATATTAACTTACATTAACTAATATTTGCTCACTAAACATTTCTTTTTTCTCACCAGTGTACATTTAGTATATATGTGATATATATTAATACACAACTATTGTGTCATGCTTGATGCCACATATGACATGGGTGTATGAGACTCACACCATGTTTAATATAATGTAAGGTTTTTATTTATGTAAAGTAAACCAAATTAGTGGAAATTAGTCACTTGGTTGAAGCTTGTAGAAACTTGTGGAACCATTGACCAAGTCCACTAATTTTGTTTTACTTGTAGATATTTATTAACCTAACCATTATTAGTTAACCATGGTTTATTCTCTACATGGGTTAGTGTATGACACCCACTCATCTATGGTTGCTATTCTCACTACATGAGTTCATTCTCTCATCTTCTTCTTCATGAGAAAAAGCTTGCTAGCTTTTTTCTAAGTGAGAAAATATTGTGAGAAAATTAAATCTAAAGTGAGCCCATTTACTACTTCATCATTCTCTACTGATAGCCATTTAGTTTAGAGTGTTTGCTTCACTAATCTACAATTAGTGAAGAGGTAACATGAGCTTGAGTCTCCTCGACGTAGATCATTTTCGGCCTCGAAAACTTCGAGCAAGTTTGTTTATTTCTTCATGTGAACCTTTACTAGAGTTCGGGAGTTCACTACTTGGAGCGAAGGGACTACTACACGGAGCTTTAGAAGTGAAGGACCGGTCTACAAAGGTTGTATTCCTTATTCACTTAGATGTTAAGATGCTAACATTGCTAGTTTGTTTAAATCTCTAGTTAAGATTCTAAGATTAGAGTTCTTTAGAACGGCAAAATTTTTAAAACGGCATGGACGATACCTCCCGAAACCTTGCTGCCGTGTTAGGGAACCTAACATTAGGCTGCTATTATTTGCTGATCTTAATTTGATTTGACTGAATTTAAACCTGCAAAATATTTCAAAACAAATGTTTAGTAGCATTTATTTTATTTAGGAGAATATTTAGACCAATTAACTCACCAATATTTCATTTATTATCTAAGATACATATAAATGTATTTTTGACAGATAAATCTCTAAATATTCTTAAATTATAATTAATGGTATTTATTAATTAACAAAAGATAGGAAAAAACTAGAAAAAATTGTACAATAAATATGCTGATCACGCAGTCTCAGCTTCGGCCATTTGATTCGCTTGTTAGATTTGCAGTTTGGTAGTGTCTTTCTGCTGATTGCATGGCCATGATTGTGACCCATTGGTTTTATCGAAAATCATTTCAAGGATTGGTTGAGGCTTCTTTACCATTCTTGACTAAATTGTGATGATTGATGAATATGCAAAATTGAGTTTTAATTTTGAATTGCATAACCTGTTACGTTCTGATCTCAGATTCTGAATTTAATGCAAGTCATGTCGTAGAGTTTGAGTTTGGATTGGATTGAATCATGTTTTGTATTTGCTATTGGCTTGTGATGTTACCAACAATGCCGATCCCTATGCACCGATAAAATTCAATGGTTCATAACATGCGAGCCCGTCGTGATCATATGATGTGATCATATGATATGACGAGTGGTTGGTTTTTATCAATGTTCATACCATTGCACTAATTTTAACAGAGGATCCAAATTATGCCATTGATTTTATGTATGTTGAAACGTAAAATTACCGTCTCTTCTTTTCATCAAATATTTGGTACGAACTTGCTCTGCTCATGATTAAGGGTGCTAATGGGACCGAGCTTGCTCGGGTTTAGTTCGGCAAGAGCCCGTCGATAATAAGCGAACCGGATTTGAGATAGAATATTTGGCTCGTCCACTTTATGAGCTGAACCCGAGCTAACCCTGCTCGTTCATGTATAATTCGAGTCCGGCTTGTTTATGTATCATATTTATTTTATAAATTCTAAAATGATATTCGTTTTCCAAATAGGTAAATCGTAAATCCAGGTATCATATATTCGAATATATCATTCTAATTTGCAAATATCCAGTTTTCAAGATCTAATTTTTTTTTTAATAGCACTCTTACGTATCAATGATATTTTGGTAATATTGTTTTATAAGTCTGCATTGATAAAGGTCTTCGGAAAAACTTGTTTTTTTGTTTATGAGCTCGGCTTGGTTTGAATCGAGACATTAAAAAACCGAACTCAACCTGAGATTAATGAGCCGAATCGAACTTAAGCGGACCAAGCTTATCTCGAAACTAATTTGAGTTAACCCTAGCTCCTATAAATTCGGCTCACTTATACATGAGAAAACGGGGACACCAATTAAATTAAGTTGTTGTGAAAGAATGTTTATAGTGTGCCACACGTGTTATGTTGGAAAAGATTCCGCTTTTTGCTCATAATGCATAGGCCGTTCCTCCTAGTCTAGTATAGGTTGGGTGCAAAAGGATCCTAGCTAGGCCACTGTTATTAATCATACGTACCATAACAACGACCAGCCACATGTGTCGAATTTGATTTGCTAAAATAATTAGATGCCTCTGTATAGCTTTTGTACATGAATCATGAGGTGTTCAGCTATAGACCTATAGACCTATGCTTGCTACTTCTTTGTCATTAGTCATTATATATATGCTACCTTTGCAACACATAAAATGTTGCATCTAGCTTTATATTCTGTACCAACCGGGCTTAGCTCAGTCAGTACCAATCCTCTTTCCGATGTCAAAGATCGCAAGTTCAATCCCCGGAAGGGTTGATTTCATAATAATAATAATAATAATAATAATGCATATTGTTGCGTTTGAGATTGAATGTATGACGGTTGTCATATAAGTTGATCTGCATTCTCTAAATTTATATTTACCAGACAATAATTGTCATTGACCGATAGGAAATTGTGTTTTCAATTGTCGCAAAATGAAGATGAGGTTACATCTTCATTTCAAATATCAAATATAAATTCTATAGAAACCTTATCTTTTACCTTTTTTTTTTATGGAGGATTATATTAAGATCATCATATTTGAAAGGCGATTAATTAATGTGAAAAAAACAAACAAATTAAGTAGATTAAGAAATGAGATGAGAGTGTTTTGATCTTCTGGTTATATAAATCAACAAATAAATGAATGAATGAATTAGATTGGGTAGGGTGACTAGTTGGCAACATATATCCAAAAGAAATAAAAACAAAATCAAGTGATTAAAAAAGAAAGAAAGAAAGAAAGAAAGAAAGATCCCAGTTTAAAGCTAGAGAACAAAACCCAGCCCCAACCCCCAGCGTCACCCTCCTAGCCCTGTGGGCCCCACATCCAACCATCAATGATATCAACGCGGGAAAGAGAGGAAAAGGACAGAAGAAGAGAAACATGATGATAACGAGGAGAGGAGCTACACAGTGAATATATATGTATATATCTTGGCTCAAAGTGGCTGAGGAGAGGGGACCAGGGCCACCCCACCCCCGCCCCCACGTCAGCTCCGGCGACGGCCAAACCCACCACCACCACCCTTGTTTAATTTGGCCTCTTCCTTCTCTCTCTCTCTCTCTCTCTCTCTCTCTCTCTCTCTCTCAACTATAAATATCCAATATAATTATATATCCATCTGATCTCTCTCCCCTCTCTATATATAATATACACATCTGTTACAATATCAAGAATCAAGATCATCAAGAATATGACCAGTTATTTGAGCATGGTGGAGGCTAAACTGCCTCCAGGGTTCCGATTTCATCCGAGGGACCACGAGCTCGTATGCGACTATCTCATCCCTATCAAACTCAATAGTATCTCTACCGATGGAGGAGGATCGTTTCCGATGTTGATCGATATCGACCTCAACCACTGCGAACCCTGGGACCTCCCTGGTATATATGTTCAATTTTATATTAAGTTATATATATATATATATATATATATATATATATATATATATATATATATATATATTCATCTTTAATTTGTTTTGTTCTTTATTTATTTATTTTTTTTGTTTTAGATTTTTTTTCCAGTTTTATTTTATATATGGTTCGTATATTTTGAATATCATGAGATTTATCATCAATCCCTCCCCTTCCTCTTTTCTCTTTTGACTTTCTGGTATTAATTAGAATGTTTGAATGGAATTATTATATCTTTTGTTCTCTTTAATTAAATATAATTAATTAATCACAAAATTGTATAATTGGTGAAAGAAAAGTTAAAAGCAATCATTCTATTAAGTGAGAAAGAAAATGATCTGTGTAAGTTAATACAAAAGCTCGGAATATATAATTAATAGGTTTGTGTTATTGTTGTGTATAAAATTGGATGGGTTACTTAACTCACGATGGAGATGTATAATCCCATCTTATGCATAAATAGTTCAGCTTGTTTACCGAGAAGTGATAATGCATATTCAACCAATTGGGTATAGCTCATACGCTAAAATTATCGTCTCCAAACTAAAAGGTCAAAATCGGTTCGGGATCACACGTATCCAAAAGAAAAAGATTATAATACATTTATATTCAAATTGTATTTTAGTATATATCCTATATGGACTTTAAAATTAGGTATTGAATTCTTTTGATTCCCCCATCGATTAATTAATTTTCCAACTTTATTATTATTAATATTAATTTTGAAGGAAAAGAATATTTTTGGAAGAAACTTTTGTTAATACCATTGTCTTTTCAATCTAAAAAATTATTATTAGCATAGCTTGACCTTCAATTTCCCCACCAAACTTCTAAATAAAATAAAATAAAATTCCCAAGAGCTTTTTCATCCATAAAACTAGTTAAAAAATTTGTCATCCGATCTGATTGTAATAAATTTTATCAGATGTTTTATGAAACCTTATGAATTAATACTATCAATTTATCTCATGCATGCCAATGGGGAAGGTTGGGATGATGGCATGATAATGATCTAAAATGGAAACATTACAAAACCAAAGTAATTAAACAAGATATTACTGTGTAGATAAGAAATTTCTACAAGCTTATTGTATTGCCATAGATATAAACAGCATCCGTTATATATTTTTTTTCTAATTTTTCAAGTGAAGTCAAATAAGTGCATGCCTGCTCAACCTTCTCTTCCCCATAACCGAAAATATTCTTGTCCCCAAAGTTTCATTCAACTTTCCATTTTGTCTTTTCAACATCCCCCTCACGTCCTATTCAATTCCTCTCTATTTTGTTTTCACTACTGCTTTTAACATATACATCACATCTCGATCATCTTGCCCATTTTAAATTTTCTTACCTATTTTTAAAATTAAAAAGAAAAAGAAATAAAAATCCACAATTCCCCTTTTGATTTAAATGTAAGTGTTGCAGTATATATTTTGTAACAGTCAAAAGTCAACTATTCATTTTCTTCAACAATGGATTGACACTTGGATCTCCCTATCTTTTCGAATTTGCACGCATACACATACACAAACAAATGATTTTGATTTCTTTTATAATTAATATGGAGATCGTAAATTTTTTGCGACTATTTGATTTAAAAGAAAGTATATATATATTTTTGTCTAGGTATAAACATAGAGAACAAATTAAGAAGTATCCTTCCGTACCTATGTCATCTTAAAAGATTATCTTAATCATTAACTAATAAATTTTAAAAAGGAAAGGAAAGAAAATAATTTTAGACTTATTGGGTAATATTAATTAATGATTATTTTTTAAGGCAACATCTAATTGGTCCTTATAAATGATGTAATTATGGGTTAGGGGACCGATATGGACATGCAAAGCCACCACACATCGACACAAAGGCTAGGGTTTCTCAATCATATGGGTGTGGGTTAGTTAGACAATGACGTTAACAAATTCTCAAAAAAAAAATCGGGATACTTTCTTCCCACCAACAACTCTTCACCAATCTTATCTCATTGTGATGGTCCCTCTCATCCACCTTTTCTATGTATCAACTTCTTCTATTATCAATGTTTTCATGTTCATCGTACTAATTAAAACACCGAGTTTTCATATTGCAGAACAAATTCTTACCGCATAAGCTATTTCTACCGTTATAATTTTCAATTAAGACCAATACTATATTAGGGGGGAAAAATTATATGATTCGAGTTCGGATCCTTGATGGTATTTTAGTTAAACTCATGTTTAGCTAAGATTTATCATTAACATTATACAGAATCTCCATGGACAGATGCAGCATGTGTGGGGAACAAAGAGTGGTACTTTTTCAACTTAAGAGACCGAAAATATGCAACGGGACAACGAACAAATAGAGCAACAATGTCAGGATATTGGAAGGCCACAGGCAAGGATCGACAGGTGGTTCGAAATGGGGCATTGGTTGGGATGAGGAAAACCCTAGTGTTCTATCAAGGAAGGGCTCCAAAAGGGAAGAAGACTGATTGGGTTATGCATGAATTCCGATCTGAAAGCCGCGGCGGGGATCCTCCGCTGAGACACTCGGGCAAGGTGAGTGTTAAATATTACATCCAATTAGAATTAATAATGTAATGATAAATCATAGAAGACAAACAATCCAAACAAAAGTTCCAAGCATCAACGGTCAAAGGCTTATTTTTTGCAACAAATATCTCGTACAACAAATGTTACATTTTTTATTGCATCTTTACAAACACATTCGTTTGCTATATTTTTTACAAATCCAGTGGCTGTTGTAAACATCATGTTATATATAATTTATGCTTAATATATATAAGCAAAATTAAATTTGTAGCATGTTTGATTGCGTACATTTTAGATGACGTAGATACATGACAAGCAATTAAGTATAGCGGATACACGTATCTATTTTAAAGGTTTACCGAAATACTTGATCCGATTGGTTGGATCGTTCTCACCCACATCACGTAGAAGATCTGAATTTTAGCGCCTCCAAGCAATGGCCGGAGGGAAACCACATTTTAGTAGAAAGCGAGAACCTCTCTCTTAATCATCCCGCAAGCTAACTCAATACAGAAGAGGGTGAAGAAGGAGTCGATAGCTCTCTAGTTTTTCTCTCTAGAAAAACTCTCTATGTATTAAGAACCATATCTTTCTCTCATATGTCTCATATGAAACCCTCCCTCTATATATGAATATTTAGGACATCCACTCATATAAGCGGATATTAGGCCGGATCGAGTCCAATGGCTAACATACGATCCCGCTTGCACATTCGAGTGGGTACCGTCCATAGCTCCCTGAGCTAGTTCCCTGAACCTTGATTCCTTAAATCAATTGTCTTCCTGAGAGTCTTCTCCTTCTCTTCTTTATTCCTACTTATACATAACATGTTGGGGCGGCATGGACCGTTAAGAACTTGCAAGCGGATAGCCTTACAGCCAGATCCGTTAGGACCGACACAAGGATCTTCTTAAGAGAATACAACATAAAACAAAATATGTTAGTCTTGCGAAATCACATACCCCAGATCAGACAAGTCTGCTCAAGTACCTTCGATCCGTCTAAGAAGCGTACTCGAACACCTGGTTATACTTCTCGATTCAACGCACTCTTAAACTTCACCACCATGACGTCAATAGGAGTTGGCCTTGCGATGCAATCAGGAGACATTCCAATAGATTTTCCTCTGGCTCTGAATAGTTAGGACTGCTATTCACCCACCTTCCTAAAACTACCCCGTATGTGCTGTATATTGTCATCGCAGTAAGAAACAACAGCCAAAATAGCAGACGCTCATAACATGCCTACCTAGATAGCCCAGTGTTGCTAAGGGTATAGACTGCCTGTCCTTTCGTGAAGGAGGTCGTTAGAAGGGCTTACATAGTGAGTGAGGGAGATGGAATCCTGTTGGATATGTATGCCATAGAGGCCATTATTGTATATGTATACATGTGGATGTTAGGAATATGTATGTACAGGACAATCTTACTCGGTTATATAGTATATTATTTGAGTTGTCTTTATCAGGATATGTGTATTTGTTTCTTATGATACTTTATGTTGCTTGCACATATTGATAAAAACTCGATACAGTGGTATACTATTATGGTTTGACTTTATCTTAACATGTGCATATGTTATATATGTCGACCACATATTGATAAAACCCGTAGGATCTTGCTTGACTACCAGCGTTATGATGGCGATCATACTTGTGGGAGCTGTGTAGTCTATACGCACATCCTTAAAAGTCCCAAGTCGCAGGAGTATCGAGATCGGACATCGATACTCTAGAGTAGACTTGCGTATACGTTTCTAGACCCCGACGAGGGGCGGTGGTTAGTCCCACAACCATTGGTGTGACCACATAAGATTATATACGGGTGCTCACTGGGGGTGAGTATACTGGACAGACTCACAGAGAACCTCTAGATGGTATTATATCTATCGTCAGATAGTGGTTCTCTTGTGACATGTGTACAGATTAGTATTTGGACCTGAAATCGTCATTTGTCTCGTGTGAGTTCCCACTGTGCTTTGATCACTACCCTACCACGGCTCTACTGGGTCGTGCAAACAGGTTTTTGTTGGGTACAGTCCGGAGCCACATAGAGGCAGTGAGTGATTGTCAGGGATTCGTCTTTCCAGGTATTAGGAGTCGATATCACACTGTGTTCGATTGGTCAGGACCATAAGACCTTGGCCAAGGCAGTTGGGATTTACTGATAGGTTGATCAGTAGTTTCCCGAATTGGTCCTGAGCCGCATCAACACGAATTATCAGGTTATTAGGGTGTGACGTTTACCACCTCTTAGACTCGGTATGCGATACTCTTAGATGAAGAGATCGGACTGTACGGAGATTGTCATGCAGTTGGGATCCGGATGAGTTTCCTCGTCGGCTTTCCTTTTCGACAGGTACCCGGATAGCCGTTACGTACAGCTAGTGCCGCTGACGTGCTTGTGCTTATGGATTTATCCAGTAATTCACTGCCGGCGTACTGTCGACTCTTTATAGTCCCACACAGAGGGTTTCTCTGCTTCGGGTGAAATGATGTAGAGACTGTTGGGTTACGGCAGTGCCCCGGCCATCAATCCGTGACCAAATACAGAACAAAAATTTATAAAACTTGGCGCTACCACAACCAATTACCCGGATCTACCTATAAGCCCTAGATAACAAAATATGCAAAGGAGTTAAAATGATTATACCGAATAGATCCGTGTCCTTCGGTCTTCAACCATCATCCCAAGCCCCTAGGGGCTTCCTTGATCAAGCTTGATCTCCGGTCTCCCTCCATCGAAGATGATCCACCCGAGAGTCTATGCAACGAGCTCCAACCTCATATCCGAGGCAACTAGGGCACCTAGATCGCTATTCTAGATACCGTAGATAAAGCAGAGAGTGATGAAGGATTAATTTGTCTCAAGACACCCAAGAATTCTCAACTCATGAGAGGGTTTGGATGGAGCTAGAGGAAGAAGAAGATGCCATGAGAATGAGGTGTCGAGAGCAACTGAAGAAAGAGAAAAAGAAATGAATAATGGCTTTTTTTTTGTTATTGTGTGTTGTGAGAGTTTATTAGAAATAATGGAGCCATCACAATAAATACGCCAAGTCTCTAAAATATCTAGAGCCAACAAAAATATCTCAAGTCAATATAATCTCACAACAAACAAAATCCTGATCATGCTAAAATAGTAACCATGGGTCACTAATTAGCCATGCCACCAAAAATGCAATAAACATCTCATCCTACACCTCAATAACCTTTTAATCCAAAAAAGTCTAAACCATGATGAGGTGTAATCTTCTAAAAGTAATCTTGTAATAAATTACAAGAATACCCCTCAACCGTATATACATACCAGCATCCGTATTCCGAAGAATACGAATATAATGAGACAAAAATAATCCAACAATATAATACTAGGATCCGGCTTAAACCAAAGTCCACTAGTATTATCCGTCCGAACATGATCCGTGCACAAGTACACATATGTGATCGAACCCTACCGTAAAACCATACGGCCTCTACATCATTTCGCCCGAAGCAGGGAAACGCTCTGTGTGGGACTCTAAAGATTCGTCAATAGGCTGGCAGTGGGTTTAACCACAAGCACGTCATCGACACTAGCTGTATGTAACGGCTACCGAAATATTGAGTGAAAGGGAGGCCGACGAGCAAACTCATCCTGAAACCCCTACTGAGCCTGATAGTGACAATATCCGTACAGTCCGGTTCGTTCGCCTATGAGTATCGCATATCGAGTCTAGGGGGTGGATAAAGTCAGACTCCTAATAACGGGACATTTAGTGTCGGTATGAAAGCTATCACCACCTGAGAAACTACCGATCCTAGATCAGTAATTCTTGACTACCTTGGCAAAAGATTTCTGGTGATGGACACCCGTGCACACCGCGACATCAACCCCCAATACCGGGAGAGACGAATCTCCTGACGATCCGCTCACTGCCTCCATGTGGCTCGGTACTGTACCCAACTAAAACCTGTTTGCATGACTCCTTTGAGCCGTGGTAGGGTAGTAATCAAAGCACAGTGGGGACTCAAATGAGAAAAATGACGATCTCAGGTCGATAGACTAAGCTGTACACATGTCACCAGGGAACTGCTATCTGACAATAGATATAATACCAACTAGCAGGTTGCCGATGAGTTTGTCCGGTGTACTCATAACCCATTGAGCACCTGCATACATATTAGGTGAACCAACTAACATCAATGGCTTGTAAGACCGGCCACGGCCCCTCGTCCGGGTCTCGATCAGTATACACTAGTCTACTCTTGGAGTATCGATGCCCAGTCTCGAAACTCCCACGACTAGGGACATTTTAAGGATGTGTTTATAGACCACCCGACTCTCACGTATATGATCGCCATCATACTGCTGGTAGTCAAGCATGAATCCTATGGGCTCTATCAACATGTAATAGTGATCTGTAGTGTCACCTTAAGTATGTATACGATGATAAAGACAAACCAGATAGCATACTATTATCTCGAGTAAGACCGTTCTACCGGTATAGGTCCTCCCTCAATCATTACAATCACGTGCATGTGATCCAATAATTGACTTGCCGACACTATAGCCAACAGAGGCCGTATGGTTTTACGGTAGGGGTTCGATCGCATACGTGTACTTGTGCACGTATGATGTTCGGGCGGATAATACCAGCGGGCTTTGGTTTAAGCCGGATCCTAATATCATATTGTTGGATTAATTTTGTCTCTTTATATTCGTATTTTTCGGAATACGGATACGGGTATGTACATACGGTGAGGGGTATTCTTGTAAATGTGCAAGATGCTTCTAGAAAAAGACATCTCATTATTTGTTTTAACCATTTAGCTAAATGGTTAATGAGGTGGAGGGATGGGGTGTTCATTTGTGATAAATGAAGTATGACTGCTTGGCGACTCATGCCATGACTCATTGTTTACTATTGGAGTATGCTTGATATTTTGAGTAGATATTTTTGTGTTTGCATTATTATACACAGCACTTAGCCATTCTTCATTCTATTATGCTCATCACGAACACTCTCATCTCTTCCAAGCTTTCTTCTTCTACCTCAAACTCTAAATGTCTCATGTGTTGAGAAATCTAGGGTATCTTGAGACTAATTAATCCATTACCACTCTCTACATCCTCTAGGCTACTTAGATTAGCATACTAAATAATCTAGTTATCCTGGTTTAAAAGTAGGAGCTCAAAGTAGACACTCTCGGATGGATCATCTTTGATGCGAGGAGACGGACAATCAAGCTTGATCATAGAGACCACTAAGAGCACACTAAAGGAGAGGAGTGAAGACCCGAAAGACTTGAGTCTCTTGGTATAAACTTCTTTCATAATAAATAGCTTCTCTAGTTATGCTAGTTAGGTTTATGGTAGATCTGGTTTAGGGTTATTCTAGCGCCAATTTTGAATCGTTGTAAAATTTTTGTTTCGCAATCAGCCTCGGTTGATGGCCACAGAGTTAGTGTAACCCAACAAATCCATCCCTCAACTTCCTTATGTGCATGATCCAAGCACACGTCGTATGGCAATGTGCTATGATATAAAATTCTCTCCCTGAGAGTGTATGCCATTAAGGTTACACTGTACGGACCCAAGTCCAATCACACTGTGATTGACTTTCCCAGCCATATCGCCCTGCGATATGCCTGAGATCTCCCGATAAGCTCACACCACGTGCGACGAGTCAGATCCCTAGTCCAGCTATATGTAAACAGGTAAAAGTGGCCATGCGATAACCACTTCGGTCGCTCGGTTTACAGCATATGGCAACCTCATCCTGATCCAGTCAGGGTGACTCTATTAAGTGCTTCCACTATCGCCATACCCAGTATCCAATATCACAGTCACTGTTTCAAGCAGATGACGTCTAGCACTTAGTCTCACCTTCGTATACTTCCCGAGCATAATGGGGATCTCTCGTGTAAGGAAGAGTTCTTATATGCTAACGTATCCTTATTAAATCCGTGCCCTACATATATCGTGTACCACGTACACTTTGTGTACCCTGTACACTTGTATTTCATGCCTGAAATAGTCAAACAAAATTTAGAAATATCCATCCTAGATAATAAAGAAAGATATACACCATCAATCCTAAAATATGCATATGTGAAGTCGCCGCCCATAATAATAATGTTATATATAAGAGTAAGGTCTATCAAACTATTTGAAATGCAATATGTCACCTAAGACGAAGCCTAAACGCATATAACGTTACTCAGTTATTTCCTTTGTCATCAGATCTCTGATCGTCTGATCTGAAGGAAAAACCCTATAGTTTAGACCACTTTCTCATACCACTTACTTCTTGATGAAGTGTCGTTAAATCTGTAAGCGCTTCAACTTTCCATATATATGTGATTGTTTGAGTATGCTATCGTTGAACTGATGTCACGATAAAAAGAAACCTTATTTTCCCTGCATGCGAAATCACGTGCAAGCTTCCGAGGAATCACTTCAGTCTAGCAGCCCTTTTGGCGCTACTGAGGTAGCCGCATATTCCATCTCCATGGTGAAAAAGCTACACTTTAACAAGTACTCATATAAATTTCACCAAAGTACTCTTTACTATCACTTACTTTCACTAAAGTACCTTAAAGTTCTTTTATTACAATAAGCTCCTATAAACATTGGTCTTTTTCTTGTCATTGAAAATAGGAGGATTGGGTCCTATGCAAAGTGTTCTGCAAGAGCAGATCAGGAACGGGAATGACCACAGCCAAAATGCCAACAACGAGAATGGAGACATCTTACGACGACACGGGCTCTTCTCTTCTGCCTCCCCTGCTCTCCTCTGAGTCCGCCTTCCTCGCCTTCGACCAAGCTCATTTCACACAACCACCCCCTTGTATAAACATACCATCTGCCACTACTACTTCAGCACTTCAGCAAGTGCCCTGCTTCTCCAATATCTACCCTCAAAATATAAACCACTACAATACAATAATGAATCCTATATCAATGGACATAATGACCAAGAACTTGCCCAAAGAATTGGCCTCTTCTTACCTTAAGCTGCAGAAGGCTAATAATTACAAGTGGAATCATTGTGAAGCAAGATCAGAGAGTTACTTGACTGAATCTGCTCTCTCCTCTATTTGGTACCCTTTTCAAAAATAATTAATTAAGTAAACCAAGTTCTTTGTATATATATTCATATGCTAGAGTGTCATTCTAAATATATGGTTTGTGTGTGTGTATAAAGAGTTTGAAGTTGAGATGTATATAATTCTCTGTATTGTATTGGTTTGCATTGGACTGTTATGCAAGGATTATTTCCAGAGAATAAATATATAGAGATATTATAAACATATTCCTTGTGATTTAATTTCTCATAGAGCTGGTAGTATATCCAGTAGCATTGGTGTATATTTATTGGTTAAGAGTACTTTAGATTGACTAATGTCGAATTTCATAACTACTTCAAATTAAATTGAAGAGATTCTCGATCTTTTCTTGTCAAGATTTTATTTCCTCCATCCCGGAGAAAGGAAAAAAGTTCCAATTGTTGGAGTTAAAATTTTAACTCCCAAAAATATGCAGAAAATTGTGCAAGGTATTTATGAAGTGAAGTGTCTGTCGATTTTTCAAAAGTTGAAATTTGTGAAGTGTTTGTCGATTTTGAATCGTTGTAAAATTTTTGTAGCTCCCGGAATTTGTGAAGTGTCTGTCGATTTTTCAAAAGTTAAAATTTTGGAGATTAAAAATATGCAGAAAATTGTGCAGGATATTTATTGGAGGCACAAGAAATTTGAAGCCATAATACTGTCAAAGAGTCGCGGAACCGTGGCTGAACCCCTTGTTTGGCCGTGGTTCAGCCGCAACTTTGGGGTATTTTGGTCTCCTACTTCTTGTGCTGCTCCAGTATCTTATTTGTCACTTTCTGGATATTTTTTTATTGAGACTCAAGTTATTGAGATCTCTGAGATTTGTTAGTGTTTGTTAAATCGATCGAAATGTTTAACGTCGTATTGATTTTGATAATATATGATACAATTTTTAGAATCCAAAATAATTGGTTTTGTGAAAACTAGTTAGTATTTTGTAAATCTAGCATTGTAGTCTCTTTTGATCGATTTCCACGAAGTTTCGATTCGGGTCGACACGATCCGTCGCAATCGTGTATCGTACGCGAATACTCGCCGAATAACTTTACTAGGCAGCCACGTCCCATAGCCTCGACCAAGTGACTGTAGGAGAACCCCGTTGCTAAAAGTATCCACTCGGGTGCTCACGGTCACGAGGTTCCGCCTTAGTGCACATCGTCGACAGTATCGGGGGTGCGGCCATTTACTAAAGTTCCCGACGAGCATTCAATCAAGTAGTCGGGAATCTTATTGGATTACCCGATTAAGTTATTGAAAAGTGTTTTCGATATGAGACTAAAATGCAAGGTTTATAGGTTAGGCATGAAATTCGGAATATGAGATATTCCGGGTTTATGATTTCTAAGGAAATACGGATTCTAATTATTGTAGTTTTTCATTTCTTTTCTGCGACCGTAAGTGTTATGTGTGGGGTATCCCAAATCTCGTTGCTATATGTCAACGGAATTTGGGATACGTATATTTACTTACGTTGATGACATGTGATGTTATGTGTTACTAATATGTTATATTGGATCGTCGTGAATGAATAGCTTGGGGTTTTATGTAAGATGAGAGTTTTTCAATTTTCATTCATATAAAATTTGTATGTAATATTCTTTTATTGAGACCCTTCCGGGTTGAGGATGATGTCACCATTGATATATATTATTTACTTTTTCGCATTAAGATAGATCCAAGGTGGGGAGCACAAGTAACCGGGTTCTGGAGTCCAGTGGGAGACCATCTCGAGGAGTCGAGACCGGGTCTCCTAACTTTAGAATTGGCAGGGTTGCTTGCCGCTCTCGTAGGGGTCTAGGGATGTGGGTTTGGCTATTCATCACGACCGTGGAATCCGTATTTTTCATTACTGGCTGAATTTAAAACACGGACCTCCTAGAATATCCAATATTTCATATATTTTATTTCTGCTGCTTGGTTCTGTGATGTGATCATATTACTGCGTGAGACGAATGCTATATATATATATATATATATATATATATATATATAATAAACGTTGCTTATATTTTGCACCCGCGCTAGTCCAGCCCCCGCTATGTCGTTAGTTAAGTAATCTAATGGTGCATGACAGGGTCCCGTGGCGAATGTGGATGGTATAAGCATACGTTCTATTTCGTTTCTTTTTCTGTAATGTTTAGGAAATATTAAATGATGGGACTTTATTAATGAGATTAATGAAAAGTAAAGAAACCTAAAGATGTTGTAGAATCAAAAGTTTTTAAAAAGGTAGCTCTAGTTCTTGCTTTGCATAGTGGTATTTCTTGATGAATATCCAGCACCTCATTCGATGAGGAAAGAGCCGAGATCTCTTCACCGGGAGTGGCCTCTTTAGCAAAACTAGCAAATGCTACAACCCACTCGGTTTTGTTTTAATAGCTTCTCTAGTTCTTGTTTTGCATAGTGGTATTCCTTTATGAATATCCAGCACCTCATTCGATGAGGAAAGAGCCAAGATCGCTTCACCGGGAGTGACCTCTTTAGTGAAACTAACAAAAGCTACAAAAACACTCCTTTTCAAATCACTAGATTCTACAACGATATCAAGCTCATTACGCTAAAGGTTTTCTTAAAAACAAACGTAGCCATCCGTCATTTTAGATAAGTGCTATTTAGTATTCGTGCTGTATTTGTTGACCTTGTCAAGGCGTAGTGTGCGGTAGGTGATTAGTGCTTCTCTCCCGCATGTGATGCGATTGGATTAGGATAGTCGTGCGGCCTTGTTGACCTTGTCAAGGGTCGTGCGGGTGGGTTTAATTCAATCAAGAAATGAATGGGTTGAACTTGACTTACGGCTTATGGTTTGTTGACCTTATCAAGGTCATAAATCGCATGGGGTAAAAACAATATTGAGAATTTTAAGTGTTGGAATTTGCAATGAGAATGCATACCTTCTATATGATAGTTGGATCCCGATACCCACTATGAGTAAGAGTTACTCCTGAGAGAGTTTTCCACTTTACAATTAGCTGATCAAGTAGGTGTCTAAGAAAGGTGTTAACGGGGTTATGCCCATTTGGAAACGAGGTTATTTAATTATTTCTGTGCGAAAGCATGGAGAGACTCCCTCGGAGTACCAATACCTGCCTGGCCGAACGATTGGCGAACTTGTAGGGTGTAATTAATCCCGGCTAATCTTACCTTTTACGGTTTGAATGATGATTTGATAAAAACAGTGGGAGCCATCCTGATTAGATAAGATAATAATCAATCTAATCTTACAAAGAGCGCATGCTAATGCGTTTCCTTCTCTCTCTCTCCAGGTAGCGACCAATGACACATCTTAATCAAGATAATAATATGGATGTATTGACCGAACTCACTTATTATATTGGGCTAGGTTCCGCTCTATCTTATGACAGTCATAAGTCTGAGCAAGGAATAGGGGAATACCCGGATTCCCACGCCACCCAAATGAAGAATAAGCATGTTGATGTATCGTCTTTGGGTGTGTTCGTAAACGAAAACTGTTTCTCAGTTTGCTCTACGTCCCGGGTATTAAATACCGGATCAGGATCACACATATGTAATTTATTGCATAGGCTGAAGAGAGGTAGAGAACCGGAAAAGGGTGATAAGTCTCTAACAGTAGGGAATGGAGCAATTGTTGCAGCCAAAGTATTTGGCGAATATCACATAGTGTTACCAATTTGTAACATATTGATTCTGAACGACTGTTACTACATGCCAAATATGATATGCAAAATTATATCAGCTTTTTTGCTAACTAAAGAAGGATATAATTTCATATTAGAGGATAATGCTATGGACATTTTTCTAAATCAAGTGTTGATTGGGTTTTATACGTTATGTAATGGTATATACGTTCTAAATCAAACGACAGTTCTAAACGTAAAGAACACACACAAGAGAAAGAGTTCAGAAATGAATGAAGCCTACTTATGGCATTGTAGACTAGGTCATATCAATGCGACAAGACTAGCTAAGTTACATAAAGATAGATATTTGAATCTGTTCGAATTTACATCTTATGAAACTTGTGAGTCATGTCTCAAAGGTAAAATGACCAAAACTCTGTTTACTAGACACGGAGAAAGAGCTACTGAACTCTTGGGACTGATACATAGTGATGTATGACGTCCTATGTCTATGCATGCCAGGAATGATTCCTCGTACTTTATTACATTCACCGATGATCTCTCAAGATACGAACATGTGTTCCTGATGAAATACAAATCTGAATCTTTTGAAAAATTCAAGGAATATAAGTGCGAAGTGGAGAACCAAACAGGTAAAAATATTAAAATCCTTCGATCTTATCGGGGAGGAGAATACTTGAGCATGGAATTCCGTGATTATTTAAAAGAGAATGGGATTCTCTCTCAGCTTACTCCTCCGTATACACCACAGCACAACGGGGTATCGGAGCGGAGGAATCACACCCTATTAGATATGGTGCGCTCTATGATGAGCACTGCTGAGTTACCTATTTCTTTTTGGGGTTATGCGCTTGAGACAGCCGCTTACCTATTGAATCAAGTTCCATCAAAATCTGTGCCTAAAACACCATATGAGATATAGAGTGGAAAGAGACCATATCTTAAACGAGTTAAGATATGGGGTTGTCCGGCCTATGTCGAAAAGCAAAATCCGGACAATCTCGAGGCAATGTCAGTTCTATGTAACCTGGTAGGATATCCAAAGAATTCGCATAGACATCTCTTCTACCATTGTGAGGAACAAAAGGTGTTTGTTGCTCAACATGCCACCTTTTTGGAAAAGGAATTTCTTGTAAAAAAAATTAGTGGTAATGAGGTAGAACTGGAAGAAGTTCCAGCTATATAAACCGTAACTGACAATTTGATGAAACCAAAGGATTCAATAGTCCCCAACGAACCCCAACCACTCCGCAGATCTAGTAAGGTTTCTCATCCACCTGAGATATACTACGGTTTTCTCATTGACGGTGGGAGCGAGGATTGCATCATGGAAGATGATGACCCAACTAGTTTCAAGCAGGCCATCACAAATGGGGACTCTGTGAAATGGCTGGATGCTATGCGATCCGAGGTGGAATCCATGTAAACCAACAAAGTATGGGCTTTGGAAGTTGCTTCTGAAGGGGTAAAACCCATCGGGTGCAAGTGGATTTTTAAGAAAAAAATTGGTGTAGATGGAAAAGTTGAGACTTTCAAAGCTAGACTTGTTGCAAAAGGTCTCCGTCAACGACCAGGTGTCGATTATGATGAAACTTTTTCTCCAGTGGCTATGGTTAAGTCTATCAGGATCTTACTTGCCATTGCTGTATACCATGACTATGAAATCTGGCAGATGGATGTCAAGACAGCTTTTCTAAATGGTGATTTAGAAGAGAGTATGTACATGACTCAGCCAGAGGGCTTCGTAGACAGTAGGAGCAGCGGAAGCGTGTGCAAGCTGCTTAAATCAATCTACGGATTAAAACAGGCATCGCGGAGCTGGAACATTTGTTTCGATGAAGCTGTCAAAGAGTTTGACTTTATCAGAAACGTAGATGAACCTTGTATATACAAGAAGGTTGTAGAGAGTAAGGTTGTCTTTCTCGTATTGTTCGTGGATGACATACTCTTGATAGGAAACGATGTTCCTATGCTACACTCGGTCAAGCTCTTCTTATCACACAAGTTCTCCATGAAAGATCTCAGTGATGCCTCCTACATCCTGGGGATTAAGATTTATAGAGATAGATCTAAAAGGATGTTGGGATTGTCCCAATCCAGGTACATAGACACCATACTAAAAAGGTTTAGTATGGAAGATTCTAAGTGTGGTAATTTACCCTCTTGCTCAGGAATCACTCTCTCCAAAGAGATGTCTACCAAGACTGATTTGGAGAGGGATCACATGCAAGGAATACCCTATGCTTCGATAGTCGGGTCAATCATGTATGCGATGTTGTGTACCAGACCAGATGTAGCTTACTCGTTAGGTGTAGTGAGAAGGTATCAATCAGATCCTGGGGAAAACCACTTGACATCTGTGAAGAACATTCTTAAGTTCTTGAGAAGGACTAAAGAAATGTTCTTGGTGTATGGTAACGGTGAACTCCAGGTGGAGTCCTTTACCGATTCGAGCTTCCAGAGCGATAAGGACGATAGTAAGTCGGTCTCGGGTTTTATCTTTACCCTCAATGGAGGGGCGGTATTTTGGAAGAGTTCCAAGAAAGATACCGTAGCAGACTCGACGATGGAGGCTGAATACATCGCTGCCAACGATGCTACCAAAGAGGCTACCAAAGAGGCTATCTGGATGAAGAAGTTCATAGATGCACTTAGTGTGGTTCCATCCATTGAGTATCCAATACATGTGTATTGTGATAACAATGGAGCTGTGGCTTTGGCTATGAAACCCGGTCCCATTAGAGATCCAGACATATTCTTAGGCGGTATCACCTGATCCGGGAGATAGTTGATCGCCGGGAGATCGAGGTCAGGAGAGAAGACACGAAGGACAACGTAGCGGATCCACTCACGAAGGCCCCCGCAGACGCAATTCGAGAGACTATTTAGGATGTTGGGTATGAGATAATACAACAACTGGCCTTAGTGCAAGTGGGAGATTGTGAGGGATATGTATGCCCTAGAGGTCATTATTGTACATTGATGTATATTATAGTGTATGCTTGGACATATATATAGAGGACTTTCTTGCTCGGCATGATAGTATGCTATCTGGTTACTCTTTATCTTAACATGTACACTTAGTATTTTTATACAGTCTCTCAGATACATATTGATAAAGCCCTTAGGGTGTAGGCTTGACTACCAGGATTATGATGCGGATCATACTACTGGGACCTGGGTAGTCCACAAGCACATCCTTTAATTGTTCCTAGTCGAGGGTATATCGAAATACCAGAGTAGACTAGTTTGTAGATTTCTTGACCCTGTATGGGAGCGATGGTTGATCTCATATCTATTGGTGTTTGACATCAAAGATTGTACACATATGCTCATTAGAGAATGGGTACACCGAACAGGACTCGCCGATAACTCTTAGTTGTTATTATACCTATCGTCAGATAGTAGATCTCTGGTGACACTGGTACAGGTTAGTCTGTAGACCCAAGATCGTCATAGAGTCTTGTGTGGCTCTCACTGTGCTTTGATTTCCTCCCTACCACGGCTCAAAGGAGTCATGCAAACAGGTGGATTTTGGGTATAGTCCTGAGTAACATGGAGGCAATGAGCGATATGAGGGGTGTCGTCTCTCCCGGTATTGGGAGTTGATGTTGCGCTTTGCTCGATTGGCTATAACAGTAAGTCCCTGGCCAGGGCTGTTGATGAGATTTACTGATAAGTGTTATCGGTAGTTTCTCGAACTGTTATGAGCCATACATCGACATGACTTATCAAGTTACTGGGATCTGACGTTACCACCCCTAGACTCGATATGCGACATATCAGACGAAGAGACCGGACTGTACGGTAAGTGTTACTTATATAATTCATGAGATTTTGGACAAGCTTGCTTGTTGATCTTCTAATCGCTCAATACCTTGGTAGCTGTTACGTCCAGCTAGTACCGCTAACGGCTTGTGGGTGAATGATGTGATCATCACCTACTGCTAGCGTATTGACGAGTCTTTTGTTGGCTATAGTGCCCTCATGTCAATTATTGGATCGCAGGCACGTGATTGTAATGATTGAGAGATGACATATACCGGTAGGACAGTCTTACTTGAGATGATAGTATGTTATCCGGTTTGTCTTTATCATCGTGTACATGCTTTAGGTGACATTACAGATCACTATTACATATTGATAGAGCCCATAGGATTCTTGCTTGACTACCAGTAGTATGATGGCGATCATATACGTGAGAGTTGGGTGGTCTATAAGAACATCCTTAAAGTGTCCTTAGTTGTGGGAGTTTCGAGACTGGGCATCGATACTTCGAGAGTAGACTAGTGTATACGGATCGAGACCCCGACGAGGGGCGGTGGCCGGTCTCACAAGCCATTGGTGTTAGTTGGTTCACCTAAGATGTATATAGGTGCTCATTGGATTATGAGTACACCGGACGGACTCGCCGGGAACATGCTAGTTGGTATTATATCTATTGTCAGATAGCAGTTCCCAGGTGACATATGTACAGGTTAGTCTATCGACCTGAGATCGTCATTTTTCTCGTGTGAGTTCCCACAGTGCTTTGATTACTACCCTACCACGGCTCAAAGGAGTCGTGTAAACAGGTTTTAGTTGGGTACAGTCCCGAGCCACATGGAGGCAGTGAGCGGATCGTCAGGGGATTCGTCTCTCCCGGTATTGGGAGTTGATGTCGCGGTGTGCATGGGTGGCTATCACCAGAAATCTTTGGCCAAGGTAGTCGAGAATTACTGATCTAGGATCGGTAGTTTCTCAGGTGGTGACGGGCTTCATATTGATGCTAAATATCGCATTATTAGGGTTCTGACTTTATCCACCTCCTAGACCCGATATGCGATACTCATAGACGAACGGACCGGACTTTACGGATATTGTCACTGTCAGGCTCAGTAGGGTTTCAGGATGAGTTCGCTCGTCGTCCTCCCTTTCGCTCAATACCTGGGCAGCCGTTACGTATAGCTAGTGCCACTGACGTGCTTGTGGTTAAACCCATTGCCAGCGTATTGACGAGTCTTTAGAGTCCCACACAGAGGGTTTCTCTGGTTCAGGCGAAACGTTGTAGAGGCCGTATAGTTTTATGTCAGGGTTCGATCATATACGTGCACTTGTGTATGGATCATGATCGGACGGATAATACTAGTGGGCTTTGGTTTAAGCCGGATCCTAGTATTGTATTGTTGGATTATTTTCGTCTCGTTGTATTCGTATTCAGTCGGAATACGGAAGCGGGTATGTATGTACAGATGAGGGGTATTCTTGTAATCCGTTATAAGTTTACTTTAGTGTTGCCATTTTCTTTTTCATTAAACATTTTAGTTAATGTTTATTATGTGTTAAATGTGAAGGGTCCCGGCAGCGCCCCGGCCGTCGAAACGCGGCCAAAATGTGGAGAAAAATTTACGAAACCGGCGCTACCGTTACCCGATTTCCGGATCGACCTTAAACCCTATACTAGCGAGCTAACTAAGAGTTAGGAAGGTTATACCGAGATGATCCAAGTCCTTTGGTCTTCATTCCAAGATCCTAGCGATCTTTTGATGATGTTTGGTTGCCGGTCTTCCTCTATCTCTGATGATCCACCCGAGGGAAACGGCGCAAGCTCCAGCATCGTCGAACGAGACAACCGATGCTCCAAAGTCGCTAGCGATGGAGAGTAGGGGTG
This sequence comes from Agapanthus africanus, assembly GCA_030015575.1. NCBI lineage: Eukaryota > Viridiplantae > Streptophyta > Magnoliopsida > Asparagales > Amaryllidaceae > Agapanthus > Agapanthus africanus. The sequence continues at coordinate 524,251,843 of CM057337.1, forward strand.
TAGTAGTGTGTCACTATGATTTTCTCTCAACCATGTGCTCCATGGAGCAACTCAAGAAGAAGATGAAAGAGGTGATGAGGATTTTTGGCATGAGCAAAAATGGTTAAGGATTTTTGTGAGCATGAGAGAGTGGGGAATGCCAGTGTAATCATCCAAATGAAATAATCTCCATCCTCCCCATGAAGTGGCCGCCCCCCTTCTCATTCCCACACAAAATTTCACATTTCTTTTTCCAATTAAAACAATAAACAAATCACAACCATACTTTAAACCATGCTTTGACTCATGCCCATTCCTTGTCACCTTTTCCAACCTCCACCTCAATATTAAACAAAATGAATTTCCGTAAATGGAAAATCAAATAATGAGGTGGCAAAGCTTCTAGAAGCTATTCCGTATAAAATACGGAATACTTCTCGGCACATGTATCGAAATACATATACGCGTATTCGTACAAAAATACGAATAGCCAAGAGAGAAAATACATAGCGAACAATAATACTAGAATACATATATATAAATACATATGTAAATTATTAAATCAAAACCTGATTTAATAAACTGGCTTAATCCTAAGCCGCTAGTATTATCAACCGTCCAATTAAAGTCTGCGCAGCAAGTGCACATATTTAATCGGACATCTGTATGTATCAACATACCTCATGTATACCATATCGCCTGAACCGTGAAAACCCTCTGTGTGGGACTCTAAAGACTCGTCAATACGCTGGCAGTGGGTTTAACCACAAGTACGTCAGCGGCACTAGCTGTACGTAACGGCTACCCAGGTATTGAGCGAAAGGGAGGCCGACGAGCAAACTCATCCTGAACCCCTACTGAGCCTGTCAGTGACAATATCCATACAGTCCGGTCTGTTCGTCTAAGAGTATCGCATATCGAGTCTAGGGGGTGGATAAAGTCAGACCCCCAACAACGCGATATTTAGTGTCGGTATGAAACCCATCACCACATGAGAAACTATCAATCCTGGATCGATAATTCTCGTCCACCATGGCCACGGATTTATGGTGATGGTCATCCGTACACAACGCGATATCAACCCCCAATACCGGGAGAGACGAATCCCCGACGATCCGATCACTGCCTCCATATGGCTCGGGACTGTACCCAACTAAAACCTGTTTGCACGACTCCTTTGAGCCGTGGTAGGGTAGTAATCAAAGCACAGCGGGAACTCACACGAGACAAATGACGATCTCAGGTCGACAGACTAACCTGTACACATGTCACCTGGGAACTGCTATCTGACAATAGGTATAATACCAACTAGCAGGTTCCTGGCGAGTCCGTCCAGTGTACTCATAACCCAATAAGCACCTGTATACTATCTTAGGTGAACAAACTAACACCAATGGCTTGTGAGACCTGGCCACCGCCCCTCGTCGGGGTCTCGATCAGTATACACTAGTCTACACTGGAGTATCGATGCCCGGTCTCGATATTCCTACGACTAGGGACATTTAAGGATGTGCTTATAGACCCCAGCTCCCACATATGTGATCGCCATCACAATGCTGGCAGTCAAGCAAGAATCCTACGGGCTCTATCAACATGTATATGATGATAAAGACAAACCAGATAGCATACTATCATCTTGAGTAAGACTGTTTTATCGGTATAGGTCCTCACTCAATCATCATAATCACAAGTCCACGACTATGATAATTGCCTTGAGGGCACTATAGCCAACAATATCCCACTTGCACTTAAGGCCAATTATTGCGATGTCGCATACTCACAGCCCGTGTGATACTGAACACCCAACTTCTCTACTAATCAGTTTCGCAAAGTCTGTTTGCGAAAATGATTGCGTTCGAGAAATAGCCTCAGTGAGTGGATCCGCTCCAATGTTTCTTTCTGTATCTCTCTTAATCTCAACTTCGCGGAGAAAACTATCTCCCGAAATGAGCAATACTTGTCTTAAAATTTGTCTAGATATCTGATAGGACCCAGTTCACAAATGAACTACAAATCCAGCAAACTACTTAGACTGTATAGTCTACTGAATTTAATCAGTATTCTGCGCCATGCCTTTCCTCAGTATCCACTTGGACCACCTGTCCAACATACTGTCCCTCAAAGGAGGGAAAACTAAAACTCTGACAGTCACTCTGTCATCCGGGTCACCTTTGAAGCCTGAAATGATAACCGTCTCCCAAAGGAGGCTGCCGGAATCATTCCCTAGAACATTCACTTATGTTCAATAACTGCTTCCTAATGTTTCTCCAGGATTTGATTAATATATCTACATATTGCATCTAGTGCAAACGCAATATCTGGTGTGGTACTTGACATTTCATGATTAACTCAATTGCCTAAGCAAGTGATATGCTAATCATGCAGTTCCCTCTCCCCTTTAGTCTATAAGACACCTTCAGAGAGGGTGACTCCATCACCTGCAGGTACACCACCATGCCAAGAGTCGTCCATTCTAAAATATCTTTAGAATAATGTTAAATTACCCAAATTAGGACACTTCCCAAATCTAGATCTAAAACCATAGATCTAGTAACCAGAAAACCTGATATTATATCCACATCCTCTGCGGAGAAACAACTTTGTGACAACCTCAGTATAACTGATCGTAGTATAGGAATATCTCTTCCTATCAAGTGCATGTCATCCAAAATACCTGGACATCACTCTCTACCACCTTCTTAACAGATTCATCTCCCATTCTGATGAGGTCATAGACCTATAACTGTCACATCAAAAATAGATGATCTATTTCCGCTATACCTGTTTTAGTCTATAAATAGACATAAGCTACTTGCCCACTATGCTTCCGCTGCTCCCACTGACTACAACAACCATCTGGCATTGTCATATACACGTGCACTTCTAAAGCTAGTTTAGAACGACGCAATACTCATCCTCCTGCCAGGTCTTATAGTCTAGAACAACAGCAATGGCAAGTCTGGATAAACAAGAACCTCCCTGTCACCGTCTCTGAGAAGTCCGAAGTACCTCTCGGGTGCCTGAGGTTACCCACCAAAAACTGCAGAGTGGCTAATGGAACGTCGAAACTAATTGAATCGTTAGGTTCTATTAAATCATCAGTGATCGTTTGTGGTTCTGGAATCACTTCCAGTTCTACCATACTCCCACTATTGTTTTTCTGAAAAAATCCATTTTATTAAAACTGTGGCGAGTCAAGAACAATATAAATATTGATCTTCCTGATGGTAGAAAGTTAACCCTCGTCAAAGCCCGGGATAACCCACAAACAACCATTACTGAAACGTGCCTTGAATTTATCCGGATTCTGGTTTTAAGCATCAGCCGGACAACTCCCTATATCTTAACATCGTTAAGACATAAATTGATTCTATATAAATCTAATATAGAAACAAAAGCACTAACTTAATTGGAACCAGATTCAAAATCATGCAGCTGTCTCCAGTGCATATCAACCGAATGGGAAAAGGACAATCAGCATTACTCATCTAGGAGTGCATCCATATATGAGTAACCTGAAACAGAAGCAAGTTCTCAAAACCATCACTATCAACGGAATACCAAACACAAGTATCTACATCTTCGACTTCCTTGAAGAATCCTGATACTTACAACAAATGGTTCTCTACTTTATTCTTATACTTATAACTTCTGGATATCTGGACCTTGCATTTCAACGAAATACATGTCCAGAACTGGAGAAATCATAAGTAAACAGAATATAGTACGAGTACCAACCCCTTTGTCCTAATGGATACTGGAAAACATACAATACTTTGTATAAGTCCCTTGAGTTCAATAACTCAAACCTTGTGCGTTGTAGGTTGAAAAACTGTACTATGGTTAAGAAGAATTACACCGCTGTTGAATGCACCTTACCTAATCACCAACTGATATAGGTAAATGTCATAGACACAATATCAAAAAAAGTTATATCTCACTTTATAAAATAAATGTACAGATATATCAGTTTGAAATTGGTGCATAACAACGGATATTCAAAACCAAATATTTGCCATCCGGCAAAATCCAGATGATTTCCTCAAATATCACCAATTACAACGAATTCCGATATAATGAGGATCTAATCACCAAATTCCTAATATCTTACTCCCACTCACCATCCGTAATAATATACAGATGTGAGAAACTGATCTGGTAAATACATACGCTGGAGTTAGATTCCAATTGGGAAAACAGTTTTCAATTAACATTCCACAGTGAAACCGAAACATGAAAATGTTTTAAAAGGGTTAACTGGTATTCCTAGTAACGCCTCTTCCATTATCCTGAATCATGACAGTAACCATATAGTTACCTGTCCTCACTGCAATCCCTTTATTATGTCTTTACTTATTACCTTCAGTACACCTCTTTTACGCTAATTGGTTTTCTTCATTCCCTACCTTTCGGCACCAGCCTAAGGTTTGGAAGAAGACTATCCAATAAGCGTAATAGGTATACTCTCCTGATCCTAGGTGCCCTCGCAACCTGAGAGAAGGTAAAGGGAAAAGACATATGAATAATCCTATTCCTTTTCTCCTGAACCAGAATCCATCCTCGAAAAAGTTCCTTCGAGTTCGTATGTAACTATACGATGGATTTATCCAATGGAAGTGGATATTCGTAGTGATACGAGGTGTTCTAGAGAAATGTAAAGTGAATGTAGGAGTGGCAGGGGTATACACGGTCTTTGTCGTGAATGATGTTGGTCGCAATTTCCTTTGCCATTATTCTAATTCCTTTATATGTCTTTACTTATTACCTTCTGTACACCAAACTTAAGCTTAATTAGTTTTCTTTCTTCCCTACTGTTCGGCACCTGCCTATGGTTTGGAAGAAGACTATCCAATAAGCTCAATAGATGTACCCTCTCCTAATCCTAGGAGCCCTCACAACCTGAGAGAAGGTAAAGAGAAAAGACAACCGAATAATCCTATTCAATCTCTCCAGAACCAGAATCCATCCTCGAAACAGATCCTTCGAGTTCGTATATAACCATACGATGGATTTATCCAATGGAAGTGGATGTTCGTAGTAATACGGGATGTTCTGGAGAAATGAAAAGGTGATATAGAAGTGGCAATGATGTATACGACACCGTGACATTCCAAAAGCCAAAGTGTTTTAAGAAGGTTCGTCAATTTGGTTTCATGAGTTTTAGTCAAAGGTCGGGTCATAGTCGCAGCCAGAGAGAGAGAGATAGAGAGAGAAGAAACACTCACCGTGCACTCTAACCTAGATCAGAATGGTTAATCATTTTATCTAATCTGGATGGCTCCCACTGTTTCCTTGAATTCTCCTCCAAACCTAAAAGGAGAATTAGTCGGAATCACCCGAGGAGTAATCCTACTCATCAGTAGGAATCGGGATCCAACTAGCATCGCATGATAACTTGATGGAAGCCACTCAAGTCACCACACTCCAAAAGGTATGCGCAAGCCTGGCAAGTTTCCTGTATGTTTGAAACTCCCGATGTGATTTTTACCCCTAACGACTTCATGGCCTTGATAGAGACCAACGTGCCATAAATCGCTAGTCAAGTTCAACCCGTCATTATCCAAGATTGATCTAAACCCACCAGCACAAGCCCTTGATAGAGACCAACGTGACTATGCGTCTGTCCTAGATAATCGCATATCCATGCTACAGACATGTTCACGCAGCTACTGTACACTATGCCTTGATAGAGACCAACGTACATAGCACGAATACTACGAGATACCTATCTGAAATGACGGAGGGCTACGACTGGTTTTTGGCGAAAACCTTTAACGTAATGAACTTGATATCGTTGAAGGAATCCAAGTGGTTTTATAAATATATAGTGGCGAAAACTTTTGCTAAAGAGGTCACTCCCGGTGAAGGGATCTCGGCTCTTTCCCCGTCGAATGGGGTGAAATTGAATACCACGATGCACAACAAAAATAATCGACTATAGTGAAGTTATTACGTTGACGCAAACTTTTACTCAAGGGGTCACTCCCGATGAAAGGATCTCGGCCCTTGCCTCGTCGAATGAGGTGCAGGATATTCCAAATGAATACCACGATGCAAAACAAAAGAGAACGTCTGTAATGTCATTTTTTAAAAACTTGGTTCCAACAACATCATAGAGAGGTTTGTTTTATCCTTGCATTGATAAGAATCAATGCAATCCCATCAATTAATCACACCAGAAAAGAACGAAAAAAAAATGTACGTATATGCCATCCGCATTCGCCACTGGGTCCCGTCATCACCCGTTAGGTTACTTAACTAACGACAGAGCGGGGACTGGGCTAGTGCGGGTGCAAAACATATACCACATCTACTATTATATATATATAAATATATAACAATCGTCCCAGGCATAATATAAAGCAACATCACAGAAACATCACAGAAGCAATACAGAATGGTGGATAATCTGGAGCCCCGAGTTTCACTTGAGCCGCAAATGAGACACGCCGTTCCCTGTCGTGTGGATAGCCTGTGCAATGAAACCTAGACCCCTACGAGCGCGGCAAGTTACCCGCCAAAACCAGAAGTGAGGCAGCCCCCTTCAGCAACGTGAATGGACCACCCAGCACTTCACGGAATCCGGTAACTTGAGCACCCCTCCTGGGTCACCTATACCCCCAACGAGTGCGGCGAATAGCCCTCCAATTCTAGAGTAAAGTCCCCTCCGTCCCAACGCCATGAGATGCGGACCAGTTGCCCTCTAGAATCTGGCTATTCGTGCACCCCACCGCGGGGTAATCCTAGTACAGAAAAGAAAATAATATACAAGGGTGACATCGACCTCAGCCCGGTCGTGCCCCAAAAGAATAATATACAAACTGGCAGTGACGGTAGTCCACATGTCGGATGCTCGCTTCGCAATATCAAATATACAAATGAAATAAACTGTACTAACATTGCACCATAGCTATCCACCACGACGATCCAACCAACATCACAGCACAACACAGAACATCAAAGTGAATGTCACGTTCGCAAACCCGTCTAAAAGACATGTAGCAGTTAGACGGGTTTACCGATCAAATGACATTCACGGTCGCAGAATATAATGTATGTACTGTCAAACGCACGCTTAAAATATCGATCGACTAAGTTCTAAATTGGCCACAATAGCAAAACAATACTTCACTGAAACCTGGGCCAAAACAGAATATATCAAAAATCACAATTCCAAGTCAGAGAGCTACAGTGAAAATTTGAAGACCCGTAGCCACGGAACCGCCGCTAATGGGGGGTAAGTGCGGCGGTTCCGCGGCGCTTCAGAGGCTTCAGGAGATGAAATCTTTTCTGTACCCTAATAAACGCCTGCACGGATTTTTAAGCTACTACAAATAATTTTTTGAACACTTTTAAAAATCGGCAGAGAACAAACAATTGGAATCGTGTTTTTGGTAAAATCCGTCAATCGATCTTTTAAACACGACTAAAAAAGCTAGTAAGGGGTTTAAAGGGTGGCTCTGATACCATGAAGGGTCCCGGCAGCGCCCCGGCCGTCGAAACGGGGCCAAAATGCGGAACAAAAATTTACGAAACCGGCGCTACCGTTACCCGATTTCCGGATCGACCTTAAACCCTATACTAGTGAGCTAACTAAGAGTTAGGAAGGTTATACCGAGATGATCCAAGTCCTTCGGTCTTCATTCCAAGCTCCTAGCGATCCTTTGATGATGTTTGGTTGCCGGTCTTCCTCCATCTCCGATGATCCACCCGAGGGAAACGGCGCAAGCTCCAGCCTCGTCGAACGAGACAACCGACGCTCCAAAGTCGCTAGCGATGGAGAGTAGGGGTATAGTTGTGTGTCACTATGATTTTCTCTCAACCATGTGCTCCATGGAGCAACTCAAGAAGAAGATGAAAGAGGTGATGAGGATTTTTGGCATGAGCAAAAATGGTTAAGGGTTTTTGTGAGCATTAGAGAGTGGGGAATGCTAGTGTAATCATCCAAATGAAATAATCCCCATCCTCCCCATGAAGTGGCCGGCCCCCCTTCTCATTCCCACACAAAATTTCACATTTCTTTTTCCAATTAAAACAATAAACAAATCACAACCATACTTTAAACCATGCTTTGACTCATGCCCATTCCTTGTCACCTTTTCCAACCTCCACCTCATTATTAAACAAAATGAATTTCCATAAATGGAAAATCAAATAATGAGGTGGCAAAGCTTCTAGAAGCTATTCCGTATAAAATACGGAATACTTCTCGGTACATGTATCGAAATACATATACGCGTATTCGTACAAAAATACGAATAGCCAAGAGAGAAAATAAATAGTGAACAATAATACTAGAATACATATATATAAATACATATGTAAATTATTAAATCAAAACCCGATTTAATAAACTGGCTTAATCCTAAGCCGCTAGTATTATCAACCGTCCAATTAAAGTCTGCGCAATAAGTGCACATAATTAATCGGACATCTGTATGTATCAACATACATCATGTACACCATATCGCCTGAACCGTGAAAACCCTCTGTGTTGGACTCTAAAGACTCGTCAATACGCTGGCAGTGGGTTTAACCACAAGCACGTCAGTGACACTAGCTGTACGTAACGGCTACCCAGGTATTGAGCGAAAGGGAGGCGGACGAGCAAATTCATCCTGAACCCCTACTGAGTCTGTCAGTGACAATATCCGTACAGTCCGGTCTGTTCGTCTAAGAGTATCGCATATCGAGTCTAGGGGGTGGATAAAGTCAGACCCCCAACAACGCGATATTTAGTGTCGGTATGAAACCCATCACCACCTGAGAAACTATCGATCCTGGATCGATAATTCTCGTCCACCGTGGCCATGGATTTATGGTGATGGTCATCCGTACACAACGTGATATCAATCCCCAATACCGGGAGAGACGAATCCCCGACGATCCGATCACTGCCTCCATGTGGCTCGGGACTGTACCCAACTAAAACCTGTTTGCACGACTCCTTTGAGCCGTAGTAGGGTAGTAATCAAAGCACAGTGGGAACTCACACGAGACAAATGACGATCTCAGGTCGACAGACTAACCTGTACACATGTCACCTGGGAACTGCTATCTGACAATAGGTATAATACCAACTAGCAGGTTCCCGGCGAGTCCGTCCAGTGTACTCATAACCCAATGAGCACCTGTATACTATCTTAGGTGAACAAACTAACACCAATGGCTTGTGAGACCTGGCCACCGCCCCTCGTCGGGGTCTCGATCAGTATACACTAGTCTACACTAGAGTATCGATGCCCGGTCTCGATACTCCTACGACTAGGGACATTTAAGGATGTGCTTATAGACCCCAGCTCCCACATATGTGATCGCCATCACAATGCTGGCAGTCAAACAATAATCCTACGGGCTCTATCAACTTGTATATGATGATAAAGACAAACCAGATAGCATACTATCATCTTGAGTAAGACTGTTTTATCGGTATAGGTCCTCACTCAATCATCATAATCACAAGTCCGCGACTATGATAATTGCCTTGAGGGCACTATAGCCAACAAAATGTGTGAAGTTAAGTTTTGGTTTGTGAGTGTGAGCTTTGGTTTTGTGCATTGATGGTGCATGTGCTCACTTGTGACTCATGGTATAGGGTCTTATGTGCATTGATGGTTCTTGTGATGGTGGCAGATATTTTGTGCTAGGGTTTTTCTTCACTTGCTCAAAACAATCACAATACAACACTCACAACTCACTCAAAGAAAAGAACAGAGACAATTTCTTCACTGGTTTTTCTTTAGCAAAACTTGAGATCACACATTCCTTCTCCAATGGCAACTTCTTCACCTCCACCCATACCCTCTCATGTGTTGAGAATCATTGGGTGTATTGAGACAAAATATTCACACACTATCTTTACTTCACCTTGGATATCTAGGCTAGCAAACTGGATGCCCGAGTTGCTTCGGTTTTGAAGCGGGAGCCTTTATTACTAATCTTCGACGTGGATTGTCTTCGACGAGGGAGACCGGAGACCGAACTTCATCTGGGCAGCTGCGAGGAGCTTGGGCAGAGGTTGAAGACCGAAGTACACGGATCGATCGGTATAACCTCTCTAAACTCTTTACAGTTATCTAGTATAGGGTTAATGGTACGATCCGTCGTTTAGGGTTCCGTTAGCGCCAGGTTTTAAAAGTTTTTGTTCCGCGTTTGGCCATGAATTGATGGCCGGGGCGCTGGCATAGCCTTACATCTTTAGAGTCCCACACAGAAGTTTCCTGGTTCAAGCGAAACGAAGTAGGGCGCATATGTTGATATGTGCGGGAGCCTGATTAAATACGAGTATGTGATACCATATTCTAATCTGGCTGTCATTTGTTATTGGTAAGGTTATATGTGATATAGCCGGATTATTGAATCAAGTGTTGATTTGATAATGTGATATACAGATAGATGATATTGGTCGGTTATATGTGATATAACCGGATTATTAAATCAAGTGTTGATTTAATAATTTGATATATATTATATTTGATATAATTATATATTAACTAATATTATTAGCTCACTAATCATTCTTCATAATATATATATATATATATATATATATATTAAAATGAAGCATGGCATGGATTTTCTATTTTTAGAAAATAGAAAACGAAAAGAAAAATGGGGAGACTTTTGAGAGCATGGGCAAGGTATAGGTTTTTATATTTTTTTATTCATTTGTTTGCACTATTGAAGTATGGTGCATTATTTGTATTGCATTTTATTCCATGCTTCAATAATGTGTGAGCTTGGGGTTGCCTTTCTACACTCATTCTTTAGTTGAGCTTTTTTTTTTGCCTTAGCCATTTTCTTGAGCTCTTGCTCTCTAGCCCTCTCCATTTTTCCTCACCTCACCTCCAAGCTCAATCCCTCATATAAGTTGTGAACCCTTAAACTTATGAGAACCCTAGTGAGCAAACTACATCCCTACTTCACCATGCTAGTTTGAATTAGCAATTTAAACTAGTGTGTTTTCTTCAATAAAGAGTTTAGTGAAGAGGTAGCTTGGACTAGTAGACTTTGGGTGAATCTTCTTCGGCACGAAGATCACGAATGGAGTTTGTACCATCTTCAAGTGGAGCCTAGTGGATTCGTGCAGACTACAACCCGGAGCATTTGAAGAGAAGGACACGATCTACAAAAGTTGTAGTTTCGTTCCCTTAGTATAGTTTTTATGATATCATGTTTAATGCCTGAATATTTTAGTTAGATCTTGGTAAGTGTACATTAGCATCTCTAAAATTTGAAAATTTCATGTGTGATGCCCGTTTTAACTCTACTGTAGTGCTAGTAAACACTTTCAATGGCCGACCCAACACACAATATCGGGAGAGACGTATCCATGACGATTGTTCACTGCTTCCATGTGGCTCGGGACTGTACCCAACTAAAATCTGTTTGCATGACTCCTTTGAGCCATGGTAGGGTAGTAATCCGTGTTAGAATTCTTCCATTTTTGTCGCCGAAAAACCGTCGACAAAAACAGTTTTCAAAAGTCGATGTTGTGAAGCCCGTAAAAATCATTTTTTGCTAATTCCGCCCGTTTCCAAACACACATATACATCATAAAGCTTGTAAAGTAATTACGACATTAGAATTCCGCACGCAAACAGTTTTCAAAACTATCGATGTTGAAACTTTAGTCCACTGAATTTTCAAGTCTCGGAAAATTGATTAAGTTTGCTAATTGCGTACTGTAGAGTCTTTAGAGTCCCATAAGCACGTCAGCGGTACTAGCTGCACGTAACGGCTACCCAGGTATATGTCGATAAGAAGGCCGACGAGCAAGCTCATCCAAACTCCTACTGAGCCTGTCTGTGGCAATCTCCGTACAGTCCGATCTGTTCGTCTAAGAGTGTCGCATATCGGTCCTAGGGGGAGGCAAGCGTCAGATCCTTAATAATGCAATAAGTCATGTCGGAGTGCGGCCAAAAACACCCTGAGAAACTACTGGAATCTCTACCAGCAAATCTCGCTTGCCCTTGCCAGGGACAGCGCGGCATCAACCCCCAATACCGGGAGAGAAGAATTCTCTCTAACTGCCACTGCTTCCAAGCGCTTCGAGACTGCACCCAACTACTACCTGTTGGACGACTCAGCAGAGCCGTGGTAGGGTAGTAATATAAGAATAGTGGGAACACACTTGAGGCGAAATAGCAGTATCAAGTCGACGGACTAAGCTGTACTCATGTCACTTGGGAACTGCTACCTGACGATAGTTATATTACCAACCAGCAGTTCCCTACGAGTCCGTCCAGTGTAACTCATAACCCAATGAGCACCTGCATAATATCTCCAGTACGACGTACTGATGGCCGTGGGACAAACCATCTCCCATGCTGGGATAAGAATCGTATACACTAGTCTACTCCGGAGTATCGATGTCTTGTCTCGATAATCCTATGACTAGGGACCTGTATAAAGATGTGCTTATAGACTACCCAGCCCCCACTAGTGTGACTGCCATCACAACGCTGGTAGTCAAGCAAAGATCCTAAGGGCTCTATCAATATATATTAGCGATACATTAAAATAAACATATACACATATTAAGATAGATACAAACCAAGTAGCATACTACTATATCAAGGAAGACTGTCATAAATCCGTGTATATATCCCAAGCTTCCAAAATGTAATATACAAACTAGTACTATACAAAATTGGCCTCTAAGGCATATCACACTAACAATTGGGAACTCACACGAGAGAAATGAAAATCCCAGGACAAAGGCCTAATCTATACTTATGCCGCAAGAGAAATTCCATTTGGAAATAGGTATAATACCATCTAGAAGTTCTCGGCGAGTCCGTCTGGTGTACTTGTTGGATATATATGCCCTAGAGGCCATTATTGTACATTATATTGGACATCAGGGACATATGTATGCATAAAATAATCTTGCTCAAAATGATAGTGTACTATCTGGTTTTGACTTTATCTTAACGTGTATACATTTATTTCTTACTCTTAATTATACATATTGATAAAGCCCTTAGTATCTTTTCTTGACTACAAGGACTATGATGTCGATCATACTAGTGGGCCCTAGGTAGTCGATAAGAACATTCTTAAAAGTTACTAGTCATAGGGGTATCGAGACAGGGTATCGATATTCTAGAGTAGACTAGTGTATACGTTTCTCGACCCAGTACAGGGCGATGGTTGATCCCATAACTATTGGTGTTTGACACCAAAGATTGTATGCAGGTACTCATTAGAGACTGAGTATATCGAACGGACTCGCCGAGATCTCCTAGATGGTACTATACCTATCGTCAGATAGCAGTTCTCAAGTGACACATGTACATGTGAGTCTGTAGACCCGAGATCGTCATAGTGTCTTATGTGGTGCCTACTATACTTAGATTACTGCCCTACCACAGCCTTAAAGGGCTGTGCAAATAGGTAATGGTTGGGTACAGTCCCGGATCATGTGGAGGAAATGAGCGATCGGAAGGGATTCGTCTCTCCTGGTATGGGGAGTTGATGTTGCGCAGTGTAAGATTAGCTGTAACCATAAGTCCCTGGTTAGGGCAAGCGAGTTTTACTGATAAGCGTTATCAATAGTTTCTCATATGGTTATGGGCTTTATACTTGCATGATTCATCGGGTTAGTGGGAGTCTGACGAATACCACCTCCCAGACCCGATATGCGACATTATCAGATGAAGAGACCAGACTGTACGGTAAGTGTCATCGATAGGGTACCGGCAAGTTTTCTTGTCGATCTTTCCTTCGTTCAATACCTGGGTAGCTGTTACGTATAGCTAGTACCGATGATGTGCTTGTAAGTTGAGCATGTGATCCGACAACTCACTGCCAGCATGTTGACGGGTTTTTACAGTCCCATACAGATGTTTTGTCCACTCGAGAGAAATAATGTAGCGCGTGCATGGGATGCGTGTAGGGTCCATTTAGACATTCGTTTTTGTTCGGACGGGTTATGATAGTAGCCGGTTTTTGACTAAACCGAGTCGTTGAATTAATTATTAATTTAATGACAAGTTTAATTATATGTTATTATTTGATAATACATGTAATTAACCTAATATCATAAATTACTCTCTCTCTCTCTCTATTTTAATGTTCCATATGATGCGAACACTTTCTTTTTATTATGGCTAATATCTTTTTTTAACCATGGTAAATTATTTTTCCTTTTTATCTATTATGTTTTTCTCATTTGTGCATTCCAAAGGGTGATGTGTAACCATTTCACACACGCAAGGACATGTGTTAGCATGAAAGAAGAGAGGTGGCATGGCTTAGGTCATGAGATCTTGGTGAGTGTGACCATAACCTAACTCATCTCTCTCCCTCTTCAATCTAAGCCAACTCTTGAAAGAAAAAGAAAAAGGTAGAGAAGAAAAATAGAGAGAAAAAAGTAAAAACCCTTCATCATCAAGAACTACATCACACTTCTCTTTACTACTTAGCACCTAGTAAGAGAGAAGGAGTAGCCTGAGCCGCCATTCATCGTCATGGATCATCTTCGACGGAAAGGGCGGACAACGACTTCAACCGGTGAACTCTAGGAGAACCAACTAGGAGATCAAATCAAACGAGCAACCTTCCTACTCAAATTGGAGCGTTGAAGAAGAAGTATCAAAGGTTGTATGTCTATCTCTTAGCTCATAGTCCTTTTTAGTTCTTGCAAGTTATAGTTTTAGGATGATCACTACGGAAGCATGTCATACTTGCTAGAAAATTTTGATTTTACCATTCCGCATCATGTTTTTACTCTGGCCACATGCATGACATCCTTACATGGTATCAGAGCTTACCCTAAAACTATAACTTACTTTTCTCGACGTTTTGGTTTCGAATCACCGAGTTTAGTCTGTTTTTCAAGTTTCCATTAATTGATCTCTGTTCAAAATTTTAAATTGCTTTAATAATTTTTTAAAGAATACCAGAGGGGTATGCAGGGACCACGGAGCATCCACCAGAAGGACGGGGGCCCAAAGACCAAGAAAAACCACCGGTAGCGCGTAACCGGCGGTTTTCCTTGCTCTGTTGGCCGTCGGTCTTCTTGTGTTGCTCTGTATTTTTTGAAACTAGTAAACTGGTTTGTTTATTTTTCCCCAGGTTGTGTATTTTGAAATCAGGGGTTGTTTTGGTTTTACAGATAAACATGATGATCGAAATCAAAATATCGTAGTTGTTCCGCATTGTGTTAGAACGTTTTTAAATGTCATCTAACTGCTATAGATCAGTTAGAGGGGTTTACGTGTTCAACAAATCGCGTTGTTATTGTTGTTGTGATGGTGAGATGGATTTTCATGTGAATAGCCGGTTATGTGATGTTTTATATGTAATTCATTCAAGTGTAAATTTGTAATATTCTTTTATTAGGGCACTTTCGGGAGTGAGGTAGTTGCCACTGAATGATGTATATTTGTATTTACTTTTCTGCATCAAGGAGCGACCCACCGAGGGGTGCACAATTTACCGGATTCTAGAATTCAGTATGTGACCATCTCAAGGAGTTGAGATCCGGGTCACCCAATTCTAGGATTGGCGCGTATATTGCCACACTCGTAGGGGTCTAGGATAGATGTGGTTGTAGCTATTCATACGAATGTGGAATTCCGTATTTCGGTTGATGGCTTGATCGAAAGCGTTATTTCCTAGTATATCCGTCTTTCCATTACTTGTGATGTATCTGTAATGCTAATATTTGAGACGAATGCTATATTTATATATGATATAAATAAACGCTATTTATGTTTTGCATCCGCACTAGCCCTGCCTCCGCTCTGTCGTTAGTTAAGTAACCTAACGGTGCATGACGGGGCCCCGTGGCGAATGCAGATGGCATAAATGTGCGTTCTATTTGAAAGTCTACCATAGCACCGCTATGAGCTCTAAACCGACATCAAGCATGCAATTTTCAAAAAATTAGGGTGCTAAGCTAGACTATCCTAGAATCTAACGAGATGATTAGGGTTAACTATGATTATATCACAAAACCTAGCTAAGATATGGAGGCTACAACCTTTATAGACCGTGTCCTTCTCTTCTCAAGCTCCGTGTAGTAGTCCATGCGACTCCACTAGGCTCCACTTGAAGTTGGATTGAGCTTCCTTGGCGATCTTCGTGCCGAAGTTGATCCATCCGAAACTCCGCTAATCCAAGCTACCTCTTCACTAAACTCTTTAGTGAAGGAAACACACTACACTTAATTGCTAATCAAATGTAGGATGGTGAAGTAAGGGTTTTGTTTGCTCACTAGGGTTCTCACAAGCTCAAGGTTTCACAACTCATGTGAGATATTGAGCTTGGAGGAGGCGGGGAAGAAGATGGAGAGAGTTAGAGAGGAGAACTCATCATATGAGCTCAAGTGAAGAAAAAATGGCTACGGCAAAAATGAACCAACCCCTAAAAATGGCTCTACACTTGCTCACTTATTGAAGCATGGATAAATTTCCAATAAATTTATTCAACCATACTTCAATAGTGTTGCAAGACCATTATATAAATAATAAAAGCTATGACTTGCCCATCCCTCAAAATTCTCCTCTTTTCCACCTCACATTTTCTATTTTCTAAAAATAAAAAATCAACCATGCTTCATATAATATATATATATATATATATATATATATAAAGATAAGAAAATAATTAGTGAGAAATAATATTAGCTAATATATAATTATATCAAATATAAATATATATCATATTATTAAATCAACACTTGATTTAATAATCCGGTTATATCACATATAACCGACTAATATCATTTATCTGTATATCACATTATCAAATCAACACTTGATTCAGTAATACGATTATATCACATATAACTTAACCGATAACAAATAACCGTCAGATTACAATATGGTATCTCATACTCGTATTTAATCAGGTTCCCGCACATATCAGTATATGTGCCCTACTTCGTTTTGCCTGAACTAGGAAACTTCTGTGTTGGAATCTAAAGACTCGTCAATATGCCAGAAGTAGATAATGATCACATCAATTACCCACAAGCCGTCAGCGGTACTAGCTGGACGTAACGGCTACCCAGGTATTGAGCGATTAGAAGATCAACAAGCAAGCTTGTCCAAACTCCCATGAAGCCTATAAGTAACACTTACCGTATAGTCTGGTCTCTTCGTCTGATATGTCACATATCGAGTCTGGGGGTGCAATCGTCAGACCCCAATAACTTGATAAGTCATGCCGATGTGTGGCCTATAACGGTACGAGAAACTACTGATAACTCTTACCAGTAAATCTCATCAACATCCCTGGCCAGGGACTTCCTGTTATAGCCAATTGAACACAACGCAATATCAACTCCCTATATCGGGAGAGACGAAACCTCTCCTATCGCTCATTGCCTCTATGTGACTCAGGACTGTACCCAAAATCCACCTGTTTGCATGACTCTTTTGAGCCATGGCAGGGAGGAAATCAAAGCACAGTAGGAACCACACAAGACTCTATGACGATCTCGGGTCTACAGACTAACCTGTACCAGTGTCACAGAGAACTGCTATCTGGCGTTAGGTATAGTACCATCTAGGAGTTCTCGGCGAGTTCTGTTCGGTGTACCCATTCTCTAATGAGCACCTGTGTAAATCTTTGATGTCAAATACCAATGGATATGGGATTAACCATCTCCCCATACAGGATCAAGAAACGTACACACTAGTCTACTCTGGAATATTGATGCCCTGTCTCGATATTCCCTCGACTAGGAACAATTGAAGGATGTGCTTGTGGACTACCCAAGTCGCAGTAGTATGATCTACATCATAGTCCTGGTAGTTAAGCAAACATCCTAACGGCTTTATCAACATGTATCAAAGAGACAGTATAATAATACAAGTGAACATGTTAAGATAAAGGCAATAAGATAGCATACTATCATGTCGAGTAAGAAAGTCCTCTATATATATGTCCAAGCATCCACTATATCATACAATAATGGCCTCTAGGGCATACATATTCCTAACAATCTCCCACTTGTATTAAGGACAGTTGTTATAGTATCTCATACCCAACATCCCAAAAAGTCTCTCAAATTACATCTGGGGGAGGGCCTTCGTGAGAGGATCCGCTGTGTTATCCTTTGTGTCAACTTTCCTGATCTCGATCTCCCGGCGATCTACTATCTCCATGATCAGGCGATACCGCCTAAGAATATATCTGGATCATTGATGGGACTGGGGTTCATTGGCTAAAGCCACCGCTCCATTGTTATCACAATACACAGGTATTGGATGCTCAATGGATGGAACCACACCAAGTTCAGCTATGAACTTCTTTATCCAGACAACCTCTTTGGCAGGATCGTTGGCTGCGATGTATTCAGCCTCCATCGTCGAGTCTGCTACGCTATCTTGCTTGGAACTCTTCCAACATACCGCCCCTTCATTATGGGTGAAGACAAAACCTGAGACCGACTTACTGTCGTCCTTATCACTCTGAAAGCTCGAATCGGTAAAGGGCTCCACCTGGAGTTCACCGTTAGCATACACTAAGAACATTTCTTTAGTCCTTCTCAAGTACTGTAACACCTTAGAATGCGATTAATGTTAATTAAGCGATAATGCGGATTTTTATTAAAAAGTTTACCAAAATAGTTTTCAAATATTTTATAAAAATTAATTAATATTTTATTAATATTTATTTTGGGCTTGCACACACATGTGCATGCTAACCTAGGGTTAATTAGGGTTAACCATGCTTAAGTAGCCATGACACCTAACCCCATTCCATTATGTTGTAATATGTATTTATTTAAATTATTTAGTTTTAAATAATGTTTGAATTTGGTTGACTTGAGAGAGAGAGAGAGGGGGTTGACAATTTGAATGATGAGCATGGGGCAAGCATGTCTTGCATTTAATGAGGAGAGAGAAGGGAGCATGGCTCACTCTAAACTCACACCTTCATTTCCCTCACCCCTCACTCATACACTCCCTCACTCTCACTCACATTCTCTCATTCACACTCTCATTCTCAATTATTTCTTCATCTCATTCCCTCAAATTGAAACCCTAACCTAAATTCTCACAAAACCAAACCAAATCACTACTAAACTTCATCTAAACCCTTCACAAGCCTAGCTAAAGCCACTAAGATCACACGAAGCATGAAAAGCTAGGGTTTTTGAGCAAGTGTGGATAGGTAACGATCCCTAATTGTTAATTAGGTGTTTATTTTGTTATGTTGCTTAATAATTGCCGTTTAGAACACTAAAGATGTAGTTTTGAGCACATATCGTATTTTTAGTGCTATTTTAGTGTCACTGTAACCTGCTATCACCACGGATGTTCACTGTAAAATCTAGCAATTTAGTAGTGTTGTATTAGAGGCCCTGAGTGTTCACCTGAAACCCGAACCCAATCCCACCTGTTTTTGCCGGCGACACTTGGGGAAATTCCGACGAGCTCAGTTTTTATGGGGACTGTGGAGTTGGGATTTTTAGGATAGCTGTCTGTAGGTGTTTGGGGGTGTCTAGTACTGCTTGATTTTTAGGTTTTGACAGTAGGTAAAATCTGGGAGTACTTAGCTAAATTTAGGAGTTTCGGAAAAGTGCGATACGATTGATTCGACATAGTTTAAGTGTTTCGGGTAGCTTGCAGAGGATTTGTTTTGATGATGTCGCTACACACGTTAGCCGCTAAGCGAACCCTTTTGTTAGCAAAGCTAGCAAAAGCCTAAAAAACACTCCTTTTCAAAATTATTAGATTCTACAACGATTTCAAGTTCATTATGCTCATGGTTTTCTTAAAAACCTACGTAGCCCTCCGTCATTTCAGATAAATACTATTTTAGTATTCGTGCTACGGTAGTTTGGCCTCCGTCAAGGCATAGTGTACGGTAGCTAATTAGTACTTATCTGCAGCATGAGATGCGATTAGATTAGGACAGTCGTACGACGTTGTTTGGCCTTCGTCAAGGGTCATGCGGGTGGGTCTAATTCAATCAAGAAATGAACGGGTTGAACTTGACTAGCGGCCTATGGATAGTTTGGCCTCCGTTAAGGTCGTAGGACGCTAGGGTTAAAAACATTATCGGGAATTTCAAGTGTTGAAATTTGCAATGAGGTTGCATACTTTCTATATGATAGTTGGATCCCGATACCCGCTGCGAGTAAAAGTTACTCCTGGAAGAGTTTTGCACTTTACAATTAGCTAATCGAGTAGGTGTCTAGAAAGGTGTCAACGGGGTTTTTCCTATAGGGAAACGAGGTTTATTTTAATTAGGTCCGTGCGAAAGAACGGGGAACCTCCCTATGAGTACCGATACCTGCCCGGCCGAATGATTGGCAAATCTGTAGGGTGTAATTAATCCCGGCTAATCTTACCTTTTAGGGTTTGAAGGAAGATTTGATAAAAACAGTGGGAGCCATCCTGATTAGATAAAATAACCAATCTAATCTTGCAAAGAGCGCATGCAAAGTGATTATCCTTCTCTCTCACATGGTAGCGACCAATAAAATGCCTTAATCAAGATAATAATATGGATGTATTGACCGAACCTAATTATTATACTGTCCTAGGTTCCGCTCTACCTTATGATTGTCATAAGTCTGAGCAAGGAATATGGGAATATTCGGATTCCCACGCCACCCAAACGAAGAATAAGTATGTTGATGCATTGTCTTCAGGTGTGTTCGTAACCAAGAACTGTTTCTCAGTTACCTCTACGTCCTGGGTATTGGATACCGGATCAGGACCCCACACATGTAATTTGTTACATGGGCTATAGACAGGTGGAGAACTGGGAAAGGGTGATATGTTTCTAGTAGTAGAGAATGGTGCAATTGTTGCAGCCAAAGCAGTAGGCAGATATCACCTGGTGTTACGAACAGGTAATACATTGATTCTTAGCGACTGTTATTTTGTACCAATAATATTGTGAATATTTTCCTAAATCAAGTGTTGATTGGGTAAGGTACGTTGTATAACAGTGTACACGTTTTGAATCAAACTACAGTTCTAAACATACAGAACACACACAAGAGGAACAGTTCAGAAATGAACGAAGTCTTCTTGTGGCATTGTAGACTGGGTCATATCGATGAAACAAGACTAGCTAAAGTTCCATAAGGATGCATATTTGAATCCGTTCGAATTTACATCTTATGAAACTTGCCAGTCATGTCTCAAAGACTAAGGTGACCAAATCTCTGTTTACTAGAAACGGAGAAAGAGCTACTGAACTCTTGGACAGATACATGATGATGTATGCGGTCCTATGTCCACATATGCCAGGGATGGTTCCGCGTACTTTATTACATTCACCGATGTTCTCTCAAGATACGGACATGAGTTCTTGTTGAAATACAAAACTGAATGTTTTGAGAATTTCAAGGAATATAAGTACGAAGTTGAGAACCAGATGGGTAAAGATATTCAAATCCTTCGATATGATCGGGGAGAAGAATACTGGAGCACGGAATTCCAAAACTATTTAAAAGAGAATGAGATTCTCTCTCAGCTTACTCCTCCGTATACACCAAAGCATAACGGTATATTGGGGTGGAGGTGTCACGACCCGAAATGGCACATGACTGGCACTTGAATCATATGAAGTCTATATGACCCCATCTAATTCAAGTAAGCCAAAATCCCATAAATCTAAACCATTTAAAAGAAGAAAGTGAAGGAAAACTTGTTTAAAAGTTTGCGTATAAATCACTTTGAAAGTCGTAGTAAACATTTTTAAAATATCAAGTCTTTTCCGAAAATTTCGGCAGAGTCTCCTTTATAAATACTGATCCCAAAGGGTACAACATGAATAATATACATAAATGATAAAAGGCATCCCCAAGCGGGAGCTAGCTCTTCGCCAATTGGCGGTCGCAACCACACAAGCAATATAATATACAACGCCGAAGGGCGAGGATCAAAACTCAAAAGGAAAACCAATAACATCAAGAAAACCATAATAATAAAAGCGCGACTCTAACGTCGAAAGAATATATACTGGTCTTCTAAGTCTATAAATTAATACAAGTCTGGTTGATGAAGTTACTAGATACAATTGAATATAATAAAAATACAACGGTGGTCATGATGCAAGTGAACCCACCTACCAAAGCAATCACCCAGAAGGAAGCAGTGTGCCAGCAAAGCCACCAAGAAAACCTGTACGACAAAACCTGCAATAAACTGTGGCACAACGGGGTGAGTTGCCAACTCGTGAGTAGAAAACATCACCGAGAATAAATCACATGTATGACTCTATCCTAGATCATACAATAATATCCATATAATATATAACCAGAAACATCTGATAATGGCCAGGGTAAACATCTATACATAAGTGAAATACCAAGTGCTCGTGTCAGTACCTCAGGTAACAACATATCATATATGATGTATGAATGCATGAAAACGGAATGCAACAGAATGAGAAAACTGTTTTCATATCTCAGTGAGATTTCTATATAAAAAATCGAAGTATGATCAACGAAATCAATAGAGAATCAATGTCAAGTATCGACACAAAAATATCTCGATATCTCAATATCTCGAGCTCCGGCTATCCGGACTGGCCCATATCATCAAATCTTAATACCTCGGGCTCCGGCTATCCGGACTGGCCCATATCATCAAATCACAAGACTACGTCGGTGCCCTCCTGTTATCCTCCGCGTCACAATAACCGGTCGGTAGTGCTCCTCAGCCGAGCTCAACGCCATCATCTGTGACTATTTTTCCCCGGGGTACCGCACCGGGTCTATTATGCACCCGCAGACGGTTCCTCCTCCTCCCCGAATCGGGTGTATGATATCGCTCAAGAGCCGAGAAAACTTATGGTGGACATATCTCACATCATAACATGAGAAAACCGCAATTTGTATCTTTTGAAAATGATAATGAGTTTATAAAATTCTTGCGGTTTCTCCAAATCCATAAATCTCATGGAAAATCCGAATCCCATAATCATAAGTCAGTAAACAGTGAATACCATAATATTACATGACAATTAATATATGAATGCATCGGATATCAAACAAAGAATGCAATAATTAAACTAGCATATAAAAGCAAGCGCACTAGTACTATGTCGAAACTATCAGCTAGCAAATTATACTAATGAAATAGTGTTTTCTAATGTGTACGTGACATGGAAATCACCGATGATGATGTGTGTGAGCCGGCAAGAAGGTGTACGTGGAGCATACGCATCATCGGTAATGGTGCTGGTGTCCTGACAGCATGATTTTATAATAACTAATGAAAACACAAATAAGCATGCAATACGATGCGAATAGAAAGAATATACGGAAAATGAATTGTAAACGCAATAATAAAGAATGTACAATATATATATATATATATATATATATATGAGTCATACAGTTTTGGCATTTGAAATAACACGAATCCTGGTGTTTAGAAAATAGGGGCTACGGTGTTTTTAAGAAAATATACGTCCTCTGAAATATCCGTAGTATCACTTGGCCTGTCTTTAAAATACTCACGATTCGTTAGTTTTGAAAATAGGTATGACTCGAGCCCAGTCTAACATCTACGAAGTAATCTA
Organism: Agapanthus africanus; assembly: GCA_030015575.1. Taxonomy (NCBI): domain Eukaryota; kingdom Viridiplantae; phylum Streptophyta; class Magnoliopsida; order Asparagales; family Amaryllidaceae; genus Agapanthus; species Agapanthus africanus. The sequence continues at coordinate 524,275,330 of CM057337.1, forward strand.
CAGGACTAAACTAACAGACCGGTCGAAAGGGTAAGGAAAACCACCTAAGTCTGAGTCGATATATATATATATATATATATATATATATATATATATATATATATATATAATAGTCGGTGATCCCGCCTCAATAGTGTCACGTACGATACAATATATAATATGACATCCTCGAGTCAAGAGTGCGAATCTATCATCATAATTATATCTCGTACGGTAAATCCATCGTACAGCATCCCAAATCTGGGTACGGGTCGAATATCATATTTATCTCATTATTCATCCGGTATCCTTATCATAATATCCTGAATTAGGGGTACTGATTTAAAGTCTAGTATATTCTGATACCATCAATATATATATATATATATATATATATATATATATATATGCGTATGTATGAAAACACATCGCCTAAAGATCCGCTATAATATCATGTCGTATCTCATAATACGAACCAAGTCACATCACCGATCTCATGGCATCATGCCCAATCACATCGACTCATCTCCAAGTACTATATACTATCCTCATCATCCATGTATATGTATATATATATATATATATGTGTGTGTGTGTGTGTGTGTGTGTGTGTGTATACACACACACACACACACATATATATATACATACACATACTCACACACACGCACACACACACATATATGCCCATATACGCACAAGTAAAAAAAATGTATGCGCGTATGTGTGCGTGTGTGCAAATCTTTACTCTAGGGTTTCGCGACTAAGAAGCTAAACTAAGTTACTTCTAATTACACAAAAACTAACCCATGAATATCTAAAACCTATCTTGATAATCATGAGTCTCACAACACACACACACACACACACACACACACACACATATATATATATATACGTATTCGTATACTACACTACGAAACTGCGGGGGTGCTATACGCCATCCACCCGACTTCCCCCGTAGATATATATCTACTCACCTGATCCTTGCTTACCGAAGTCGATGTCGCCATGCTCTTGCTTGTCGTCCCGAAGCTCACGCGGAGGTACCTACATATCATAACATATCGTGCCGCATTAAAATCCAATTCAAAACTAAAGCGACACATGAATCGTACATAGGTTAAAACCTATGGCCTACGCATGCAAGAAAGGCCCAACAAATCCTCGATGTTGATGTACAAACGTCTGACCATCGAGTTAAAACCTAGATACCAAAACTTAAGCTAAAACAAAGTCGCAAAACCAAGCAGCAACTCAACAAAACACCTCCAGATTTTACCTAAGGTTGAATTAGCCAATTTTGCACATGTGGAGGGTCTAGTTTACTGTAGATAAAGCCATGGACCAAACACGAATCCCAACACCCCTACCCTGGCCGCAATTTGCGGCTAGAAGGAATAAATTTGCGGCCATGGATGGGAGTTAGGGTCTCGGGGCTCTAGGGTAGCTTCCAAATCACCTGCACACCTCACTGTAAATGCTAAATATTTTTCAGGGTTCCCGGGTCATAGCAGATCTCCAATAACGCCTCACAAATACCACAACTTCCGATATCGGCCAAGTTCAAGTTCATAATTTGGGGTTTGGTCTCAGGTTTTGTCCTGAATTCTAACACTAGAGGGGTTTGTAGTCACTAACACACTCACATGCATCATCACAAGTCAAGAATTCCACAAAATCTCATCTAGGAATTTTCAAACCTCACTAAACTACACTTTAACACTTCTAAACTATAATGGATGCTAAAGGAAATGAAATACTATGCTAAGTGTGAAGGAATTACCTCATTTGGCAACTCAAGAAATTTCTTGAGTTCGCCCAAGTGCTAAAAATCCTAGATTTCTTTGTGCAAAATACTTGTAGTGAGCTTGTGCACATTTTTAGTGAAGGGAAGATGATGTTTTGATGTGGGATTGAGGGTGTTTGTGAGGGTTTATAGGAGGTAGGAGAAGAGGGCAACCATGGAGATGAGGAGAAGGGACAATGATGAAGAGGAATGGAGGAAGAAAAATGGGAGCTTTGGTCAATTGACCCCTCACCTCTCTCTCTTTTCTCTCTCTTGCCCATACTCTATTCTTTCTTCTTTTCCCTTTTCTTTTCTATTTTCCCTTTTCTTTTCTTCTCTTCTCATTTAAAACAAAGCCATGTATGAAAAAAAAATAAGGAAAAAGCCATGGTAGAAAATGTAACAAATGTGTAATATGACATGGTCCATGTCACAAGCACAAAGCACCATCAATGTGTGATTAGATACTAATCGTGTATAGTAATACTTACTTATATACAAATCATTGTATACTACACTGCAAAATTCCCAATTTTCATAAATTCATTTAAAATCAATAATTGATATAAAATTCCAAATATTTCTCAATTTATCGGTATTTAATTATACCGTATCATAAAAATATTCATAATATTTATTATTTTAATTATATCAAATCCCAAAATAATATTTTATTTTTCTGAAATGTTACAATCTTCCCCACTTAAATAAATTCGGTCCCCGAATTTAAATTTAAACCCCTCAAATACTAAAACATTTTAGTAAAAAGATCAAGTCGTCGGGGCTCCGAAATCATAAATACATAAAATACATCATAGCACAATGCATGCGCATGAAAAACGAGTATATAAACCAAAATCAAAACTTCGTCCAGCATCCCGCAATCATCGAAGTTATGGTGTAGACACTAATGTCAAAGCCCAATACGAAAACCAACATGATATACATCAAACTATACATGTACGCATCGTTAAAACATCTGAAAGAAATGCATGCCAAACTCTTTTCCAATCACTGTGCAATGCGCGTATCACGGCACATGTGGCGGAAGTCTATTGTAAGAAAATAACTATATATATACACCCTTTGTTTAACATACACGTCCCACCGTTTTGAAAAATAATTTAGAAGGGTTTCCTTTGTTAAATGTCTCGTGTCATCTCGGACATGTAGGTAAATACTGAGACTATAGCTCCTTTTTGGAAATCCCTTCGATAACTATCAATGCATGCAAAATATGTTCAGGTACTGTCCTCGGACTAGTCCTGCTCAGTCACTATACCAAATAGTAATTATCATAAAACATACTGCTCCAAAAAAAATCAATCCCAAAATGTATTTAAGGATGCTACGTGCGTCTGGTGCGTATGGAAATCGAAATCCATGAATGTTCCATACATGTGCACAGAAACAAAATCTAAGTGTAATGGGTGTGCACGAAAATACCTGTCAAGGGCAACGAGTGTGCCTGACAACAATATCAGGTGCATCTGATATATACGAAAAATCTCGATTTAGTGCATCTGGTGTGCACAAAAAACGCATCATATGTGCCAATTATGCGCAAGAACCCAAATCAAGTGCACAAGGTATACGAAAACAATATCGAATATCATAATCGAAATCGACGGTATACAACAAATCTCAATCCAAATCAGGTATACCGTGGTATATAATCTCACAACCATGCGCATCAGCATGCACAAAATCGAATCAAAGTACTAAAAGTGCATGAAAACTATGCCGAAAGCACAAGTCAAATCACATGCATACCATAGGCATGAAATCCAAATCAACATCTCGAATGACATCAAATCGAAGTCAAGTGCGACTGTGGTGCACAAAATCTCAATCATGCAAATAAATCACCCAAATTACCGAAATCAAAGATGACGGAAACAGTCCTGCTCTGGCACATCTTCTAAAGATTTCTGGCCAACTATCATGGTCACTCATAACATGTCTCGTCGAAGATGCCGAACTCTGGCCTACTTGGTGTGCGTAGTACGACTGATCCTGGGTCTAAGTCTTCTCATTTAATATTTCCAGAAAGACCTTGTCGGGGTCTCTCCAATTCTCGTTTCTGCTGAACAGCCCAGAAGTCATCACCCTTTATTAAATCTGTTTCTTGTTCCGGAACGGCTGCATCCTCATCGCGACTCCTTCTGAAAGATATATCCAATACAACGCCTCTGCATGCGTATCACATCTCTGAAGTCAACCGAGTGGAACGTCATCTCGTCAAAAGCTCTTACGAACCTCTTACTCTACTTTTCTCTAATGTCGACTGATTCGGACTCGTCTCTTCATGGCTGAATGGACTGCGCTCTAACGGCTATACTCATATCTGGAGTCTCCCAAGTAATGTATCCCATCACATGATATCCGAATGACGTCGATCTTTTCGATCGATTCATCAAAACCCCATAATCCCCCGAGAGCTCAACTCTTGAGTATCGTTTAATAATATCTAGTACATACCACAGTACCTATGGACCAACCGTAGAAGGGCAAGCCCAAGCCTCATTAATGGTACCGCGAAACTGCCGCAAACCCTAAGGTTCAAAAGCGTTCCCATGGTCATTATATCGAGTTAGGGTTTCATTCTTCTAGAGGGTCCACGGAATTACTTGCATGTTTTTCCGGATACCTTAAACTTAGAAAAAATGGGTTTATGACATTCGATTGTTTTCTATCGACTCTCAACGTACTTGCGTGAAGTCTTCTCTAGCTGGAATCAATCAATCTGATGACCTCGCATCGGGATAGGCAACGAACCACATGTCCTAGTCATCCATCCATGGGTGACTAGCGATCTTCTATCATATCTCTAAGTGAAAACTCGTGCTGCAATAGCTTCAAACATCTGGGGCGATATCTTATCAGCCGCAGCAACAACTGGATCATTCGTCCGCACGCTAAACAATGCCTCAATCATCAAGAATAAACGGTGCATTGACGGTCATCACATTCTGGCTGGCCTCTAGCGGTAGCCCGATCCTCTGGTGCTGATTCGCACTTTCGAGAAATTTTAGTAAAATCAATCCATCAAACGCTCATGGCGCGAAAAAACATAATAAAACGACACATTTATGCAATCTTGTGTCGCCGGAATTATGCCTTGGTCAGTCCCTGTCTAAGACGAGCTCATGCTGACCGCAACTCTAGCCGCAGCTCTCTCTGCCTGTGCAACCGTGGTAACAAAACTATAAACTGAAATCGATGAGGATAGATCATAGGAATGAATATAATACTGTGCAAAGAAATATACATCCTAAGGCTTCTTAAGCGGAGTAGCGTATCGTAAGTATGCCGCGGAATATACACACGGTACGTCACTCTACTTAAGTCACCAACTCCATCAACCAAGGTCAACCTACGCGACGAAAGTTTGGGTCTAATACCCCCTCGACCAAGTCTAAGTTCCGTAAGGTCAAGCCTAGGTTCCGAATATATATAAATGCCCTAGACTCCGCATAGTCAAATATAGACTCGAACCAAGGTTAAACCCAGCTCTCTGATACCAACTTTGTCACGACCCGAAATGGTACGTGACTGGCACTTGAATCATATGAAGTCTATAGGACCCCATCTAATTCAAGTAAGCCAAAATCCCAGAAATCTAAACCATTTAAAAGAAGAAAGTGAAGGAAAACTTGTTTAAAAGTTTGCGTATAAATCACTTTGAAAGTCGTAGTAAACATTTTTAAAATATCAAGTCTTTTCCGAAAATTTTGTCATAGTCTCCTTTGTAAATACTGACCCCAAACGGGTACAACATAAATAATATACATAAATGATAAAAGTCATCCCCAAGCGGGAGCTATCTCTTCGCCAATTGGCGGTCACAACCACACAAGCAATATAATATACAACGCCAAAGGGCGAGGATCAAAACTCAAAAGGAAAACCAATAACATCAAGAAAACCATAATAATACAAGTGCGACTCTAAGGTTGAAAGAATATACACTGGTCTTCTAAGTCTATAAATTAATACAAGTCTGGTTGATGGAGTTACTAGATACAACTGAATATAATAAAAATACAATGGTGGTCACGATACAAGTGAACCCACTTACCAAGGAAATCACCCGGAAGGAAACAGTGTGCCAGCAAAGCCGCCAAGGAAACCTGTACGGAAAAACCTGTAAGAAACCGTGGTACAACGGGGGTGAATTGCCAACTTGTGAGTAGAAAACATCACCGAGAAGAAATCGCATGTATGACTCTATCCTAGGTCATACAATAATATCCATATAATATATAACCTGAAACATCTGATAATGGTCAGGGTAAACATCTATACATAAGTGTAATACCAAGTGCTCGTGTCAGTGCCTCAGGTAACAACATATCATATATGATTTATGAAAGCATGAAAACAGAATGCAACTGAATGAGAAAATTGTTTTCATATCTCATTGAGATTTTTGTATAATAAATTGAAGTATCATCAATGAAATCAACAGAGAATCACTGTCAAGCATCGACACAAAAATATCTCGATATCTCAATATTTCGGGCTCCAGCTATCTGGACTGGCCCATATTATCAAATCTCAGTACCTTGAGCTTCGGCTATCCGGACTGGCCCATATCATCAAATCTCAAGACTACATTGGTATCCTCCGGATATCCTCCGCATCACAATAACCGGTCGGTAGTGCTCCCCTGCCGGGCTCAACACCATCATCTGCGACCATCTTGCTCCGGGTACCGCACCGGGTCCACCATGCACCCGCAGACGGTTCCTCCTCCTCCTCGAATCGGGTGTATGATATCGCTCAAGAGCCGAGAAAACTCATGGTGGACATATCTCACATCATAACATGAGAAAACCATAATTTCTATCTTTTGAAAATGATAATGAGTTTATAAAATCCTTGCGGTTTCTCCAAATCCATAAATCTCATGGAAAATCTGAATCCCATAATCACAAGTCAGTAAACAGTGAATACCATAATATTGCATGACAATGAATATATGAATGCATCGGATATCAAACAAAGAATGCAATAATTAAACTAGCATATAAAAGCAAGCGCACTAGTACTATGTCGAAACTATTAGCTAGCAAATTATACTGATGAAATAGTGTTTTCTAATGTGTACGTGACATGGCAATTACCGATGATGATGTGTGTGAGCCGGAAAGCAGGTGTACGTGGAGCATACACATCATCGGTAATGGTGCTGGTGTCATGACAGCATGATTTTATAATAACTAATGAAAACACAAATAAGCATGCAATGCAATGCAAATAGCAAGAATATACGGAAAATGAATTGTAAACGCAATAATAAAGAATATACAATATATATATATATAATATATGTATATACATACATATATATATATATATATGAGTAATACAGTTTTGGCATTTGAAATAACACGAATCCTGGTGTTTAGAAAATAGGGGCTACGGTGTTTTTAAGAAAAGATACGTCCTTTGAAATATCCGTAGTATCTCTTGGCCTGTCATTAAAATACTCACGATTCGTTAGTTTTGGAAATAAGTATGACTCGAGCCCAGTCTAACTTCTACGAAGTAAACAACAGGACTAAACTAACAGACTAGTCGAAAGGGTAAGAAAAACCACCTAAGTCTGAGTCGATATATATATATATATATATCAAATAGTCGGTGATCCCGCCTCAATAGTGTCACGTACGATACAATATATAATATGACATCCTCGAGTCAAGAATGCAGATCTATCATCATAATTATATCTCGTACGGTAAATCCATCGTACGGCATCCCAAATCTGGGTACGGGTCGAATATCACATTTATCTCATTATTCATCTGGTATCCTTATCATAATATCCTGAATTAGGGGTACTGATTTAAAGTCTAGTATATTCCGATACCATCAATATATATATATATATATATGTATGTATGTATATATGAAAACACATCGCCTAAAGATCCGCTATAATATCATGCCGTATCTCATAATACGAACCAAGTCACATCACCGATCTCGTGGTATTATGCTTAATCATATCGACTCATCTCCAAGTACCATATACTATACTCATCATCCATGTATACATATACATACATACATACATATATATATATATATATACATATATATATATATATATATATATATATAGATACTCACATACATACATACATACATATATACATATATATATATATATATATATATATGTCACGACCCGAAAGAGCACGTGACTGGCCCTTGAATTATATGAAGTCTATAGGACTCCATCTGATCCAAGTAAGCCAAAAGCCCAGAAATCTAAAACCATTTTAACGATAAATAAATAATAAGCAATATACTATACAATGCCGAATGGCGAGGATCAAAATTTAAAAGAAACCCAGATAAGCATGAAAACTGTAACACTACTAAGCGCGACTCTAAGGTCGAAATAATACATCACTAGTGTCTGAGTCTGAAACAATATACAAGTTTTTGGTTGATGGAATTTCTAGATACAATGAATAATACAAGTACAAAGGCGGTTCTGATACAAAGAACCCACCTACCAAGCAAATCACCCGCAAAGGAAAACAGTGTGCCAGAAGTGCCGCTATGGAAGCTGTACGGAAAGCCCTGCAAGAACTGTGGCACAACGGGGGTGAGTTGCCAACTCGTGAATAGAAAATATCTACAAGCAGAAATCGAATGCAAGACATAATCCTAAGTCAATACAATCAGTATATAATATAACCCTCAAGAGTAAGTCTGAAGCATGAAAATGTGGCAGTATAACATCTAATCATGTAGGTAGTGCCAAGTACTCGTGCCAGTGCCTCAGATAATAACAGGTCATAATGTAAGGTATGTCTGCATGAAGTAAACATGATGAAGTATCAAATGGATATCAATACACATATATTAGCGTCCCATTCCACTAATATTGGTGTAAGGGTATATATAACAGCGCCCTCGTACTCTGTTATATATACAAATGAAGTATGATCAATGTAGTCAAGGTCTGTATGTAATCAATATCTGTATAAACGTGGAACCCGTCCATCCGTCACCCAATGACAATAAACGTGGAACCCGTGGAACCCGTCCACCCGTCACCCAATGACAATAAACGTGGAACCCGTCCACCCGTCCCCCAATGACAATAAACGTCATGCATGCAAATATGAGGATATAATCAAAATCATGGAAATCGTCATGAAACCCGTGCCTAGCATCGACACGTAAATCCTCATCTATCGGGCTCCATCAGTCCGGATCAGCCCACGGGCTATGTCTGCGGAATCGGCCCTCGGCCCCGGCAGTACGCCCATATCCATCTATCGATTCTGGTCAGTATCCTCTGGATAACCGCCAGGTCCAACCAATCACCGGTAGGTAGTAGTCCCTCTGCCAGGCTCACCGTCTACTACACAGCGAAACCGTTCTCGCCCCGGGGTACCATACCGGGTCTACTATGTACCCGTAATCGGCCTCATCCAACTCCTCGATTCGGGTTCACATATATCACTCTAGCACCGAGAAAACACATGGTGGACGCACCGAAATATCATATCAAGGGAAACCGGGTTTTTAAATAATTAACTATTCTCTTTTGAAATGTCCACGGTTCCCCAAATCCAGAATTAACATGGAAACAAAATATCTCAATGCGTAATCTAAGCAAGTATGAAGATATCAATGTATGTGTGCACTGGAATGAATATACAGTGTGCATGTGCGCAGGTATGAAGATATCACTATATGTGTACAAGTGTGGGTATGTGACATATAAATGAAATGCAAGTATAACAGTATATCATGCAACATGAAATTAATAATATGCACATACAAGGTCATATCCTGATGCAACAATGCTACTGTGTAGTGACATGGCAATTATCGATGAAGAAGTGTGTGAGCCGGCAAGCAAGTGTACGTGGAACATACGCATCATCGATAATGGTGCTAGTGTCCTATCAACATGATAGTAATATAGCAGTAAACATATGCAAAGCAATGTGAATAGCAGGAATATGCGGAAATTGAATAATCAACGTAACAGTAAAGAATCTACACCCATATGTATATGTCATGCAGTTATACCATTTGAAATAAGAATGACTCGGGTCTAGTTTAACATCTATTATGCAAACTGCAGATCTAAGTATCAAGTCAATCGGGAGGGGTATGGAAACCACCTAAATCTGAGTCGATATACAAATATATATATATACAATAGTCGGTGATCTCGCCTCAATAGTATCACGTACGATACGGTATATCATTTAACATCCTCGAGTCATGAGTGCGGATCTAACATCAATAGAAAGCTCGTACGGTAAATCGTCGTACGGCATCCCAATAGCTGGGTACGGGTCAGTATCACACTCCTCTCATCAAATATTAGGTATCATTATCATCATATCACATAATCTGGGGTACAGATCTAAGTCTAGTACAAATCAATACCATCTATATAAGTATGAAAGCGGGGGTAAAACACATGCCCAACGGCCCCCTAAGATCACATGTCGTATCGTAAGTAAGAATCACATCACATCACCGATCTCACGGCACAATGCCCAAAATCATCGACTCATCTCCAATGTCATCCAATATCCTCATCAACACTGTGTAAAAATAGTGAATATGCAAGGGTGCGCGTGTGGTGTAAACCTATTCTAGGGTTTGTGACTATGAACTATACTAGTTTACTTCTAACCCTAATCTATCTATAATACACCTAATACCATATCCATGACACACTATAACTATCAAGCATAATATATAGTATACCAACTACGGACTGCGGGGGTGCTATATGCCATCCACCCGACTTCTCCCAGTAGATATAATGTACTCACCTTGCGTCTTCATTTGTCGACGTCTCCACGCGCTTTACTTGTCGTCCCGAAGTCTTCATGGGGTACCTACACATCAAAGTATCGTATATGCGTATTAAAACCAAATCAAAGCTAACATGGCACACGAAACCCAAAACGATACGATAAGGGGCCTATAGGTTAGAACCTATGGGTACGCCTTCAAAACCATCAACAAATCCTCGATATCGTCGTATAAACGCCAATTAGTCGAGGTAAAACACAATACACAATTTCAGAACTATAAATACGGAATACGGAAACACGAATCCAAACCAGCAACTAAGGAAATAGGCTCCAGATTTCACCCTAGGTCAAACTAGACAAATCTACACATACCAGGGGCCTAATCTACTGATGAGGGAACACCAAAACTAAGACAAACCAAAATGGGGTAGGTCTGGCCGCAAATTGCGGCCAATTGGAATAAATCTGCGGCCGGGTTGATGAGTTAGGGGTTGGGGTCTTGGTGGTAGCTTCCTGGGTGCTTGCACATGTCACCGTCCAATCAATTTTAATTTATGATGTCTCGGGTGATAGCAGATTCAATATACCCTTCACAGATTCCACAAATTCTCCGATATCGGTTTCTAAATCCGTATTTCGGGTTTCAACTCTCAGGTTAGGGTCTCAATTCATGCACTAGGGTGTTGGTGTAGCCTCTACTGAACTCAATTTCACATCACAACCCATAATTTCCTCAAAGCCTAACTAGGTTTTCCCTAACTCCACATTATCAAACAATATCGGTTCAATCTAAACATGGGGGTATAAGTAATGCTAAAACTAAGCTAATAGTCCAGAAAATACCTCATTTGGCAACTCAAGAAAATTCTTGAGTTGCCCCTAGTGGCAAAAATCCTTGCTTCCTTGGTCCAATGTGTAGATCTTGAGCTTGTGCACACTTTTAATGAAATGAGAGTGGGGTTTTAGAGTTGTTTTAGAGGTGATTTGAGGAGTTGAAGAGGGGAGGGAGGTGAGGAGTAGGAGCAGCAGCAGCAACAAGAGGGAGAGGGAGAAAAATGAGTGAAGGTTGAAGAGGAAATGGCTAAGTCTTTAGTCAAAGAAGCCCATACCCCTCTCTCTCTCACCAACTACTAAATTCTTTAATATAAACCCCTTTTCCATTTCTTTTCTTTTCTCTAAATTACTTCTCACTCAAATAGTAAACCCAAATGAGAAACCATGGTAGAAATGCACAAGTGTAAGAAGAATGATATGTGCATGTTTTGCACAAATTGCTAAAAAAACCGATTAGCGATTATTAATCGCGATTAGCACCAATTCAGCATATAACTAATCAATTAAACTTAGAAATGGCATAATTCTCTAATTTACCCTATTTTATAATTTTCCAAAATTTTCCCCCATTTATTTGTATTTAATTATACCGAATTATTAAAATATTCAATAAAATAATATTAAATTATAAATTTCCCAAAAAATAATATTTTTATTATTTCGAAATGTTACAATATACCCATATATACACAAGTAAAACAAATGTATGCGCGTATGTGTGCGTGTGTGCAAATCTTAACTTTAGGGTTTCGCGACTAAGAAGCTAAACTAAATTACTTCTAATTACACTAAAACTAACCCATGAACATCTAAAACCTATCTTGATAATCATGAGTCTCACAACACACACACACACACACACACACATACACACACGTATTCATATACTACACTACGAAACTGCGGGGGTGCTATACGCCATCCACCCGACTTCCCCCGTAGATATATATCTATTCACCTGATCCTTGCTTGCAGAAGTCAATGTCGTCACGCTCTTCCTTGTCGTCCCGAAGTTCACACGGAGGTACCTACATATCATAACATATCGTGCCGCATTAAAATCCAATTCAAAACCAAAACGACACACGAATCGTACATAGGTTAAAACCTATGGTCTACGCATGCAAGAAAGGCCCAACAAATCCTCGATGTCGATGTACAAACGTCAAACCATCGAGTTAAAACCCAGATACCAAAACTCAAGCTAAAACGAAGTCGCAAAACCAAGCAGCAACTCAAGAAAACACCTCCAGATTTTACCCTACGTTGAATTAGCCAATTTTGCATATGTGGAGGGTATAGTTTACTGAAGATAAAGCCATAGACCAAACACAAATCCCAACACCCCTACCCTGGCCGCAATTTGCGGCCAGAAGGAATAAATTTGCGGCCATGGATGGGAGTTAGGGCCTCGGGGCTCTAGGGTAGCTTCCAAATCACCTGCACACCTCACTGTAAATGCTAAATATTTTTCAGGGTTCCCGGGTCTTAGCAGATCTCCAATAACGCCTCACAAATACCACAACTTCTGATATCGGCCAAGTTCAAGTTCACAATTTGGGGTTTGGTCTAAGGTTTTCACCTGAATTCTAACAATAGAGGGGTTTGTAGTCACTAACACACTCACATGCATCATCACAAGTCAAGAATTCCACAAAACCTAATCTAGGAATTTTCAAAACTCACTAAACTACACTTTAACACTTCTAAACTATAATGGATGCTGAAGGAAATGAAATCTTATGCTAAGTGTGAAGGAATTATCTCATTTGGCAACTCAAGAAATTTCTTGAGTTGCCCCAAGTACTCAAAATCCTAGCTTTCTTTGTCCAAAATGCTTTTTGTAACATTTCAGAAAAATATAAAATATTATTTTTAGAATTTAATATTAAAATAATATATTTCTCGAAAATTGCCCGATTTGCGAAATTGGGGTTTTCGAAAAAGGGTATAAATATATACCAATATTTGTGAAATAATTGAAGATTAAAATGATTTATGCATTTAAAAATATATTTAAAAGGATTTGGCATTTTTAAAATCAATTATATGCAGTTTAAATAAAAAACCCGATTAGTACACTGCTAATCGCGATTAGGCCAAATCCGTGTTTCTACAGTTTTCCATGGCTAGTGCACCATGTCATGTTGCATTTTGGTTACATGTTTTATTGTGTTGTGTTGGGGTATTATATCGTTTGGGTTTTAAAAAGAAAAGAAAAAGGGAAAAAGGTGGCATGATGACTTGGGGAGAGAGAGAGAGTGAGACATGAGTGTGGGGGTGAGAATAAGAGAGGAAAAAAGAGAGAGGCTACCTCATTTCATTTCCCCCCCATCATTTTCTTCTCCTTCTTCTTCCTCACTTCCCTCCACCTTCAACCCTAGATCCATATCAAAATACCCCTCAAAACATTATACCCCATTCACAAAAAATGACCACCTCCCCACCCTCATCGCTTTGGACCAAGCAAAGTGGGATTTCGATGACCTTGGGCATCTAGGGTTTTTCTTGAGTTGCCCAATTGAGGTATAATTCCTTCCTTTTAGTTTAGTTTGTTGTTTTCTAGCATCCTAATTTAGTTTAGAGTTAAACTTGTTATATTAGTGATGTATGGAAATCTAAAGAGAAGGCTTGGGTAATTGTGTGGAATTGAGGATGCGTAGTGGCTGTTAACAAGACTTGAGAGGTGTTTTTACTAGCCTAGACCCCGATTAGAAACCAATACATGGATTTAGAATTTCTCGACATCGGAATTGTGACAATTTGTGATGGTTTTTAGAGATCTGGGATGACCCGAGACCTTTATAAAATAAGTTCCCATGATCACGAGACGAGCAGGCAACCTGGAAGCATCACCTGAAACATGAGCCCCAAACATGAATTCCTGGCCGTAGATTTATTACGTTTGCCCTCAATTTGCGGCCAAGTGGTGGGTGATTTGTGTGATTTTTGGCCAGTAGTCTTGTTTTCTGGTATCTAGAGCAACCCTATATGCAAAATCCCTTAGTTTGTCCTATAGTGAAATCTGGGAAGGGTTTTCCTATGTTGCTGTTTTCGTATTTTTCCGTATTTTGAATGATAAGTTTTGATATTTGGATTTGTATTTGGTTGTTGGATATTTGTACATCAACGACTAGGGATAATTGATTGGTTTTGCATGCGTGGGCTATAGGTTCTAACCTATAGGCGATCCGTGTGCCGTTTTGGTTTTCGGATTCGATTTTAATAGCGATTGCGATTGTGTATTATTGTAGGTACCTTCGCGTGGATTCCGAGGTGACGGAGCATGGCGTCATCGACTTCGGCAAGCAAGGATCAAGGTGAGTAGATAAATATATACGGGGGAAGTCGGGTGGATGGCGTATAGCACCCCCGCAAATTTTGATGGAAACCGATACATATATTGTGTATGGTTAAGGTAACCGTGTTAGAAACTTATAAATAGGGTAAGAATTACTAGGAGACAAGATATACCATGACTTAAAGTTATAGCTTAGGGTTTAAGTGACAAGATATGATCGAATATATATATCGAGATGTGAGATGAAAGCTTTAAGGATAAAATTCTTGACATGATATGATTAATGGAATAGTTAGAACTGATATGATATGATTAATACGTGATGACGAGATTTGAGGATGATGTTCGATGATATTGCTGTATTGGATACTATAGGACTAGATAACCGACGTAAGTGTGTCACCCGAACCACACCTATTAAACATATCCCAACTAAAGAATCGTATGCATCTCTTAAACATATACCTTGAGGGACGTTATGGATTTTCAAACGATATCTTTGTTAGTTGTATGTATGCCCTAGAGGCCAGTATTGTACAGATGATGTATATTATATTGGATGCTTGGACATATATAGAGATGACTTTCTTGCTCGATATGATAGTATGCTATCTGGTTGGTCTTTATCTTAACATGTATACTTATCTCTTTATACTGTCTTAGAGTTACATGTTGGTAAAGCCCTTAGGATGTGTACTTGACTACCTGGACTATGATGCGGATCATACTAGTGGGGACATGGTAGTCCATAAGTACATCCTTCAAGGTCCCTAGTCGTGGGTATATCGAGACAGGGCATCGATATACCAGTGTAGACTAGCGTATACGCTTCTCGACCCATGAGATGGGCGATGGATGATCCCATATCCATTGGTGTTTGACATCAGAGATCGTATACGGGTGCTCAGTGGAGACTGGGTACACTGGACGGACTCGCCGAGAACTCCCAGATGGTATTATACCTCACGTCAGATGGCAGTTCTCAGCTGACACTTGTGCAGGTTAGTCTGTAGACCCGAGATCGTCATAGAGTCTTGTGTGATTCCCACTGTGCTTTGATTTCCACCTTACTACGTCCATGAGGGCGTGCAAAACGGTGGTTTTTGGGTACAGTCCCGAGTCACATGGAGGCAATGAGCGATAGGAGGGGTTTCGTCTCTCCCGGTATTGGGGGTTGATGTTGCGCTGTGCTCGATTGGCCGTAACAGGGAAGTCCCTGGCCAGGGCTGATTGGAGATTTACTGGTAAGTGTTACCAGTAGTTTCTCGACCCGTTATGAGCCTCACATCGGCACGAATTATCAGTTATTGGGGTCTGACGTTTACCACCCCTAGACTTGATATGCGACATATCAGACGAGGAGACCGGACTGCACGGTAGTGTTGCCGGTTGGCTCGACGGGAGTTGTAGAAGGTTCGCTTGTTCTCTTCTGATCGTTCAATACCCGGGTGGCCGTTACGTTTAGCTGACTGCTTGCGGCTTGGGGGTGCTTGATATGATCATCACCCACTGCCGGCGTATTGACGAGTCTTAGAGTCCCACAAAGGAGTTACCTAGTCTAGGCGAAACGTTGTGGTGCGCGTATGCGATATGCGCATGTACCCGATTAAAATGCGCGTATAGGATACCGTATATTGATCGGGTGGCTTGCTTTTGGTGGGGTCATATGTGATATGGACGGATTGATAAATCAAGTGTTGATTTATCATTTAACCATTAGTTTTCTCACTTAAAATCTTTTCTTGTACATGATGGATGTATGCTTGCATGTATGCTTTCTTTCTTTTAGTTTCATGCACATATGGATGTGCATACATACATACATCATCTATCATGGTTGATTACACATGGAAAATGTTGGCAATATAAGACTCACACCATGGATTAAATATATGGATAATTATTTAATTTGTGTTAAAAACAAAATGGAAAAAGAAAGGATAATTCATGGCTAGTTTCTACATCCTTCTTAAACCTAACCATGCTCACCTACTCCTAACCATGAGTTAACCTTCTCTATGTGTTTTAAACTCAAGTTAAATAATATCTTTATCATCTAACCATGGTTTGAGATGAGGATAAAAAATATATATAGATATATTTTCTTTTTCTACATAAGAGTTATTTTTTTCACTCTTGTTAAAAAAGTATAGCCATCATCTTCTTCCTCCTTCTTCACTTGCTCTCTAGACTTTTGTAGTGAGCAAATTAGATAACAAGATTGGATTTTGAAGTGAGAATAAGAACCATAATATCATTCTACACAAGTTTAGCCCACTTGTTTAGAGTGTTATCTTCATTTCTACTTTTGAAAAGTGAAGTTGCAAGCTTGGACTAGGAGCTTCGGATGGATCGTCGTGGACACTAGGAGACTTCAAGCGAACCCTCCTCCAACCCTCAAGTGGCCAAGGAGTCTAGCGTAGGGAGCTACAAAGGCTATACTCTCAAAACCCTAGCATTTCTTTCATGTGATGATGTGTAGTTTTTTGAAACCATAATTTTTCTAGGATCGATCCTTTGTATGTTAACTTAGCACCCTAAAAATTCAATCTTTGGTACATATGTTGCTTCCAAACCCTTCATGAGGTGCTAGGTAAACCTTTCATTGGTATCAGAGCCGACCTAGAACATTAGGCGACACTTTAGCGAAGTTAAAACTCCGATCGAACCGAAAAATTACGGATTTTTGTGCTCTCTGGACATTTTTTCAAAACTGTTGTTTTTCAGAATTAAAAATATGTAAAAATTACAGCAGGTAAATATAAGAATTATTGTAAAATTCGATGCAGTGAACAGTCTTTCTTGCCGCGGAAACGCGGCCTAAGCTTGCTTGGGCCGCGGTTCAGCTGCCGTACACATCAATCACTGCATGAATTTTATACAGTAATGCGTGTTTCTGCTTGTATAATTTTTAGGGTATTTTTAATCTGAATTGTGTGCTGTTTGTTCTGGAGATGGTTTTGGACTCGTCGATTCGATCGGAATTTTCATTTCGTGACTTTTCCGGATAAATTAGAATGTATTGAAGTGTTTGAATGAGTATCATTTGCTCACTTTTCACGGGGTTTAAAATCTTTCGGAAATACATGCAAGTTTGTTTGTGGTGGACCCTCTAGAAGACAACAAACCTTAACTCGATTATGTGACCGTCTTGAACTGCTTTTTGAACCTTAGGGTTTGGGGCAGTACGGCGTGCCACATGTGAGGCGTTGGCTTGACCCTTCTACGGCTGGACCGCTACCACTGTGTCACACTCCGGGTTTTTGAACTCCGCTCAAGTGTTGAGCTTTAGCGAATCTTGGGTATTTGATCGTTCGTTCGAAAACTTTAATACCGTCTATTTATCTGGAATGTGATGCAATATCTGGAATTCATATAGTTGGACATGAAATACGAAGTATGTGATATTTCGCATTTACGATGTCTAAAGAGAATGTGGATTCCAAATATTGCAGTTTTACACTTTTTTTTCTGTGACCGTAAGTGTAGTATGTCGATATCGCCGGTTTCGTTGCTATACATCAACGACAATTGGGGTACGCATACTTACTTACGTTGATGATATATGATATTATGTGTTGCTGAGATATGATGTGCAGGATTGTCGCAATTGAATAGCCGGGGGGTTTTATGTGAGATAAGAGTTTTATATTTTCATTCATGTAAATTCAAATGTAATGTAATATTCTTTTATTTGGGGCACTTCCGGGTTGAGGTCGATGCCACCAGTATTGTATATTATTTACTTTTCCGCAGTAGGATGGACCTAAGGAGGGGAGCACAGGTGACCGGGTTCTGGGGTTCAGTGGGAGGCCATCTCGAGGAGTCGAGACCGGGTCTCCTAAAGTCCAGAATTGGTAGGGTCGCTTGCCGCTCTCGTAGGGGTCCAGGGTATGGGCTTGGCTATTCATCGCGACTGTGGAATCCGTATTTTCTATTGTTGGCTAAATACTAAATACGGACGTCCTAGTATATCTAACATTATATCTATGTTTCTGCTGCGATATCTGTGATGTGATCATTAGATATGTTCTGTGATGGATACAGTATATAGCATATATGATATATTATATAGGCGTTACTTATGTTTTACACCCGCACTAGCCCTGCCCTGCTCTGCCGTTAGTTACCTAACCTAACGGTGCATGAGGGGACATCGAGTCGAATGCGGATGGCATAAGTGTACGTCGTATTTATCTGTGATGTTTAGGTGACTTAAATGATGGGACTTCATTAATGTGATTAATGAAAGAAAAGAAACCTAAAAGATGTTGTAGAATCAAATTTTCAAATAAAAGGGTAGCTACAGTCTTGCTTTGCATAGCGGTATATATGATATACCCTGCACCTAATTCGATGGGGAAAGAGCCAAGATCCCTTCACCGGGAGTGACCTCTTTAGCAAAACTGGCAGATGCTACAACACTCGGTTTGACTTTTGACTGCTTTTGGAGTTTTTCTTTGCACAGTGATATATATGATATGTCCTGCACCTTATTCGATGAGGAAAGAGCCGAGATCCCTTCACCGGGAATGACCTCTTTAGCAAAACTAATGAAAGCCTCAAAATCACTCCATTTCAAAACATCACTTGATTCTACAACGATATCAAGTTCATTACGCAATAGGTTTTCAGAAAAACCTGTCGTAGCCCTCCGTCATTTCAGATAAGAACTGTTTAGTATTCGTGCTGCGTTTGTTGGCCTTTGTCAAGGCGTAGTGTGCGCTAGCTGAATAGTGCTTATCTGCTTATGCATATGATGCAGATTGTTTCAGGGTAGTCGTACGACCTTGTTGGCCTTTGTCAAGGGTCGTGCGGGTGGGTTTGATTCAATCAAGAAATGACGGGTTGAACTTGACTAGCATCCTATGATTTGTTGGCCTTTGTCAAGGTCATGGGGGTTAGGGTCAAAATATTATCGGGAATTTCAAGTGTTGAAATTTGCAATGAGATTGCATACCTTTTATGAGATAGTTGGATCCCGATACCCACTGCGAGTAATTGTTACTCCCGGGAGAGTTTTACACAGGACAATTAGCCGATCAAGTAGGTGTCTAGAAAGGTGTCAACGGGGTTACGCCTCTGGGAAAACGAGGTTTACTTTAATTAGGTCTGTGCGAAAGCACGGGGAACCTCCCTCAAAGTCCCGACACTGGCCTGGCTGAAAGATCGGCGAAGTTGTAGGGTGTAATTAATCCCGGCTAGTCTTTCCTTTAAGGGTTTGAAGGAAGATTTGATAAAAACAGTGGGAGCCATCCTAATTAGATAAGATAATAACCAATCTGATCTTGCAAGAGCATACGCTAAAGTGTTTTCTTCTCTCTCTCTCCAGGTAGCGACCATGTCATGCCTTAATCAAGATAATAATATGGATGTATTGACCGAACCCGCAAGTTATACTGTGCTGGGGAACGTCGGTTCCGTTCTTTCTTATAAGAGTTATAAGACTGAACAGGACATAGGGGAATACCAGGATTCCCATGCCACCCGAATGAAGAAAGTACATGATGATGCATTTTCTTCGGGTGTGTTTGTTACAGAGAACTGTTTCTCCATTTGCCCTACGTCCTGGGTATTAGATACCGGGTCAGGATCCCATATATGTAATCAGTTACATGGGCTTAGGAAAGGTAGAGAACTTGGAGAAGGTGATAAAGACATAAGAGTTGGAAATGGTGCAATTGTTGCAGCTAAGACCGTCGGGGAATATCACCTTGCATTACCAACTGGTAATACATTGATTCTGAACGAATGCTATTACATGCCGAACCTGATATGCAACATTATATCGGTTTCTTTGTTGAGTAAAGAGGGTTATAATTTTTATTACAGGATGTTGTTATGAATATTTTCCGTAACCAAAAGTTGGTTGGATCAGGCACGTTGTGCAATGGCATTTATGTTCTAAATCAATCAACAGTTCTGAGTATAACAAACACACGCAAGAGGAAGAGTTCAGAACTGAACGAATCCTTCTTGTGGCATTGTAGACCGGGTCACATCAATGCGACACGACTAGCTAAGTTGCATAAGGATGGATATTTGAATCCGTTTGAATTTTCATCTTATGACACTTGCCAGTCATGTCTCAAAGGCAAGATGACCAAAACTCCGTTTACGGGACACGGAGAAAGAGTTACCGAACTCTTGGGACTGATACATAGTAATGTAAGCGGTCCCATGTCTACACATGCCAGGGATGGTTATTCGTACTTCATTACATTCACTGACGATCTCTCTAGATTCGGATATGTGTTCCTGATGAAACACAAATCAGAAGCTTTTGAGAAATTTAGAGAATATAAACTAGAAGTCGAGAACCAAACCGGGAAAAGTATTAAAATCCTTCGATCTGATCGAGGAGGTGAATACTTGAGCAATGAATTCCTGGACCTCCTAAAAGAGAATGGGATTCTCTCTCAGCTAACTCCTCCATATACACCACAGCACAACGGTGTATCAGAACGGAGGAACCGCACCCTATTAGATATGGTGCGCTCTATGATGAGCACAGCCGAGTTACCTATTTCCTTCTGGGGATATGCACTGGAAACAGCAGCATACCTATTGAATCAAGTTCCAACTAAATCTGTACCTACCACACCATATGAGAAATGGATTGGGAAGAGACCATGTCTTAAACGAGTTAAGATATGGGGTTGTCCGGCCTATGTCAAGAGGCAAAATCCGGACAAACTCGAGGCACGGTCAGTTCTATGCAAGTTTGTGGGATATCCCAAACATTCACATGGATATCTTTTCTACTATGCTGAGGAACAAAAAGTGTTTGTTTCTCGACATGCCACCTTTTTAGAAAAGGAATTTCTTGCTAAAGAAATTAGTGGCAACAAGGTAGAACTGGAAGAAATTCCGGCTACACAAACTCAAACTGAAGATTTAGTGGAACCAGAGGATTTGGTAATTCCTAATGAACCCCAGCCACTCCGCCGATCTAGTAGGGCTCCTCGCCCATCTGAGAGATACTATGGCTTTCTCATGGATGGTGGGAGCGAGGATTGCATCATGGAGGATGATGACCCAACTAGCTTCGAGCAGGCCATCACGAGTGGGGACTTAGTGAAATGGCTGGATGCAATGCGGTCCGAGATGGAATCCATGTACACCAACAAAGTATGGACTTTGGAAGTTGCTCCTGAAGGGGTAAAACCCATTGGGAGCAAGTGGATCTTTAAGAAAAAACTTGGTGTAGATGGGAAAGTGGAGACTTTCAAAGCTAGACTTATAGCAAAGGGTTTTAGTCAAAGACCAGGTGTGGACTATGACGAGACCTTTTCTCCAGTAGCTATGGTTAAATCCATCCGGATCATGCTTGCCATCGCTGCATATCATGATTACGAAATCTGGCAAATGGATGTTAAGACCGCCTTTCTAAACGGTGATTTAGAAGAGTGCGTGTACATGACTCAGCCAGAGGGCTTCGTAGATAGTGGGAGCAGCGGGAAGGTGTGCAAGCTGCTTAAATCCATTTATGGATTAAAGCAAGCGTCGTGGAGTTGGAACATCTGCTTTGACGTCGTTATCAAAGAGTTTGATTTCTTCAAAAACGTAGATGAACCTTGTATTTACAAGAAGGTAGCAGAGAGTAAGGTTTTCTTCCTCGTATTGTACGTGGACGACATACTCTTGATAGGAAATGACATTCCTATGCTGCAATCGGTCAAGCTCTTCTTATCACAAAGATTCTCAATGAAAGATCTTGGTGATGCCTCCTGCATATTGGGAATTAGGATCTATAGAGATAGATCCAAACGGATATTGGGATTGTCTCAATCCAGGTACATTGACACCATACTAAAAAGGTTTAGTATGGAAGAATCCAAGCGTGGGAACTTACCCACAATCTCTGGAGTCACTCTCTCCAAAGAGATGTCTCCCAAGACTGATTTGGAGAGAGCTCACATGCATGGGATATCCTATGCTTCGGCTGTAGGCTCTATCATGTACGCGATGCTATGTACCAGACCCGATATAGCATACTCACTAAGTGTAGTGAGCAGGTATCAAGCTGATCCTGGAGAGAGTCACTGGACAGCTGTGAAGAGCATTCTCAAGTACTTACGAAAGACTAAAGAGATGCTCTTGGTGTATGGTAACGGAGAACTCCAAGTGGAGTCCTTTACCGATTCAAGCTTCCAGAGTGATAAGGACGACTCTAAGTCCCAGTCGGGTTTTGTCTTTACCCTTTACGGAGGGGCGGTTAGCTGGAAGAGTTCCAAGCAGGAAACCGTGGCAGACTCGACGATGGAGGCTGAATACATCGCTGCCAACGATGCTGCCAAAGAGGCTGTCTAGATCAAGAAGTTCATTACTGAACTTGGAGTGGTTCCATCCATTGAGAATCCAATACCTTTGTATTGCGATAACAATGGAGCGGTGGCTTTGGCCAAGGAACCCAGGTCCCATCAGCGATCCAGGCATATTCTGAAGCGGTATCACCTGATCCGGGAGATTGTTGATCGCCGGGAGATCGAGGTCAGGAGGGTTGACACGAAGAATAACACAGCGGATCCACTCACGAAGGCCATTCCCCAGACACAGTTTGAGAGACTCTTCGGGATACTCGGTATGCGATACTACAGCAGCTGGCCCTAGTGCAAGTGGGAGATTGTTAGTTGTATGTATGCCCTAGAGGCCAGTATTGTACAGATGATGTATATTATATTGGATGCTTGGACATATATAGAGATGACTTTCTTGCTCGATATGATAGTATGCTATCTGGTTGCTTTTTATCTTAACATGTATACTTGTCTCTTTATACTGTCTTAGAGTTACATATTGGTAAAGCCCTTAGGATGTGTACTTGACTACCTGGACTATGATGCGGATCATACTAGTGGGGACATGGTAGTCCATAAGTACATCCTTCAAGGTCCCTAGTCGTGGGTATATCGAGACAGGGCATCGATATACCAGTGTAGACTAGCGTATACGCTTCTCAACCCATGAGATGGGCGATGGATGATCCCATATCCATTGGTGTTTGACATCAGAGATCATATACGGGTGCTCAGTGGAGACTGGGTACACTGGACGGACTCGCCGAGAACTCCCAGATGGTATTATACCTCATGTCAGATGGCAGTTCTCAGGTGACACTTGTGCAGGTTAGTCTGTAGACCCGAGATCGTCATAGAGTCTTGTGTGATTCCCACTGTGCTTTGATTTCCACCTTACCACGTCCATGAGGGCGTGCAAAACGGTGGTTTTTGGGTACAGTCCCGAGTCACATGGAGGCAATGAGCGATAGGAGGGGTTTCGTCTCTCCCGGTATTGGGGGTTGATGTTGCGCTGTGCTCGATTGGCCGTAACAGGGAAGTCCCTGGCCAGGGCTGATTGGAGATTTACTGGTAAGTGTTACCAGTAGTTTCTCGACCCGTTATGAGCCTCACATCGGCATGACTTATCAGTTATTGGGGTCTGACGTTTACCATCCCTAGACTTGATATGCGACATATCAGACGAGGAGACCGGACTGCACGGTAGTGTTGCCGGTTGGCTCGACGGGAGTTATAGCAGGTTCGCTTGTTCTCTTCTGATCGTTCAATACCCGGGTGGCCGTTACGTTTAGCTGAACGCTTGCGGTTTGGGGGTGCTTGATATGATCATCACCCACTGCCGGCGTATTGACGAGTTTTAGAGTCCCATAAAGGAGTTACCTAGTCCAGGCGAAACGTTGTGGTGCGCGTATGCGATATGCGCATGGACCCGATTAAAATGCTCGTATAGGATACCGTATATTGATCGGGCGGCTTGCTTTTGGTGGGGTCATATGTGATATGGCCGGATTGATAAATCAAGTGTTGATTTATCATTTAACCATTAGTTTTCTCACTTAAAATCTTTTCTTGTACATGATGGATGTATGCATGCATGTATGCTTTCTTTCTTTTAGTTTCATGCACATATGGATGTGCATACATACATACATACATACATCATCTATCATGGTTGATTACACATGGAAAATGGTGGCAATATAAGACTCACACCATGGATTAAATATATGGATAATTATTTAATTTGTGTTAAAAACAAAATGGAAAAAGAAAGGATAATTCATGGCTAGTTTCTACATCCTTCTTAAACCTAACCATGCTCACCTTCTTCTAACCATGAGTTAACCTTCTCTATGTGTTTTAAACTCAAGTTAAATAATATCTTTATCATCTAACCATGGTTTGAGATGAGGATAAAAAAAAATATATAGATATATTTTCTTTTTCTACATAAGAGTTATCTTTTTCACTCTTGTTAAAAAAGTATAGCCATCATCTTCTTCCTCCTTCTTCACTTGCTCTCTAGACTTTTGTAGTGAGCAAATTAGATAACAAGATTGGATTTTAAAGTGAGAATAAGAACCACAACATCGTTCTACACAAGTTTAGCCCACTTATTTAGAGTGTTATTTTCATTTCTCCTTTTGAAAAGTGAAGTTGCAAGCTTGGACTAGGAGCTTCGGGTGGATCGTCGTGGATACTAGGAGACTTCAAGCGAACCCTCCTCCAACCCTCAAGTGGCCAAGGAGTCTAGCGTAGTGAGCTACAAAGGTTGTACTCTCAAAACCCTAGCATTTCTTTCATGTGATGATGTGTAGTTTTTTGAAACCCTAATTTTTCTAGGATCGATCCTTTGTATGTTAACTTAGCATCCTAAAAATTCAATCTTTGGTACATGTGATGCTTCCAAACCCTTCATGAGGTGCTAGTTAAACCTTTCAATCTTTTCCTTAAAAACACCGTAACCCCTACTTTCAAAACTACGATTCGCCTCTTTTAAAAACTGATCGTATGGTTCGTGTGTGGATGTTAGATTAGATATGTATGCTTATAGCAAAGGTAGAATGTATATAAGATGACTTAATGGGATGAAAAGAATATACGATGTGATATGATGACTTGATGATATGTCGGTATACGGATGCGAGTCGATTGAGATGATTGATACCTTGCCGGTCCTCTGATATGAGTTTGTTATGGAATTGACCTGGAACATAGGTATATAGATATATATAGAATGTCATGAATAATGAGTGATATGCCGTACGAGACGTTAGGTCCGTACACCTCATTGTCATAAAGGATGATAGGATCCCCGATTTTTTAATGCCGTCGTACGATGGATTACCGTACGTGACGAGTTTTATAATGACTGATCCATACCCTTGACTTGATGAATCCGTACGATGGATTATACCGTACGTGATATTGTGAGGCTGGATGCCGATTGATTGATTCACCGACTCGGTCATGTTAGATACGTATACCTGTCAGCATTCGCATACGATTTACTTATGCTACGATCATGTCACTCTCATTGCATTACATATACCTGTGCTAGTAAACCTGCACCATTATCGATGATGCGTATGCTACACTTACACAGATTGGCCGGCTCACACACTTCATCATCGATAATTTCCATGTCACTATACAGTAGGACTGCTGCATCATGATGTGACTCCTTGCATAATGTACTTGCTATAGTTATATATGCACCTTTATACGATGTTGCATTTGACTTTGGATAAATTGGGAACCGCATGATATATTTTAAAACTGGATTCATTTAAAAGAGCGGTTTTCCCTTGATATGTGCATATTACTGTTCCATGCTGCATGATATACGGATATGCTTACATTCTGTTATATGTCGCATACATCATGCTTTAAAATTATACGCATTGAGATATGCTATTTTCATGAGATTTCTGGATTTGAGAACCGTGGTTATTTCAAAAGAAAGTATGTATTGTTTTAAAAACCCGGTTTCTCTTGATATGATATTTCAGTGCATCCACCATGCGTTTTCTCAGTTCTGAGACGTGTGATATGTGAAACCCGATTCGAGGTGTTGGATGATCCGTTTGCGGTTTCATGGTGGACCCGGTACGGTACCCCGGGGCGAGAAATCGTGGGGATGACGATGAGCCTGGCAGAGGGACTACTACCTACCGGTGATTGGTTGGACCTGGCGGTTATCCGGAGGATACCGACCGGAGTCGAGAGATGGATAGGGGCTGACCCGTTCTGCCGGAGGCCGCGGGCCGATCCCGCAGACGGAGCCCGAGGACCAATCCGGACTGACGGAGCCCAAGATCTGAGGATTTACGTGTCGATGCTGGACATGGGTTTCATGATGTCTCGAGTGTCGATGCTGGGCACTCAGGTTCCATGATTTTGATGTGTCGCGAGGGGCACACATTGATTTATATCCTCATACTTCCATGCATATGCTCTTATGATATTTACATGCATGATGTTTTTGTGTCATTGGTTGACATGTGGATGGGATCCACATGCATATATACATTGATGATATGATTGGACGAGATCTACAAGCATGCATACATTGATTATATTGTTGGATGATATCCATATGCTGATAGGCGTTTATTTATAGTGTTGGCACATATACAGACCAGGTCATCCTAAATATCATAGTATTACCTTTATGATATAGTTGACCTAGGAGTCGTTGTTTATTCAATTTCTATCTGTAGATGTTTTTCTATTCACGAGTGGGCAACTCACCCCCGTTGTGCCACAGTTCTTGCAGATTGACCGCATGGATCAGTAGCGGCATCGCTGGCACACAGCTGTATTCGGGTGTTTTGCTCTGGTAGGTGGTACATGTTGGATCGTACCCCTCTTGTATTTATTGTTCATATTGTATCTAGTCAACTCCATCAATCAAAAAGTAATTGTATAAATAATAAGACTTAGTGAGACTAGTTTTTGCGAGACTTAGAGCGAAGGGTTTTCCGCTACTTGTGGTTTTGATGTATTGCTTATTTCTTTATCTTTTGTGGTGAACTTCGCCGTTGGGCGTCGTATACTTATATTTATACTTTGCATGGTTGTGGATCCACCGATTGGTGAAGAGCTAGCTCCCGCTTGGGGATGCCTTTCTTATTATCATGTATTGCGGTTTTGGATAAAAAAAAATACAAAGGAGGTGCTGCCCAAATTTTTAAAAGACGAAACATGTTTTCAAACCGGTAAATTTCACTTGCATTATTCATGTTCCTTTTCTATGCATGTAAGAAAACTTGATCTCACTATACCTTTATTTCAAAACTTCACCTCTTTTATTTTCATTAAAAAGGTTTAGATTTCTGGATTTCAGCTTACTTGAATTACGTTACGCCTTTAGACATTGCGTGATTTAAGTGCTGGTCACGAGCTAATATTTCGGGTCGTGAAAAAGTTGGTATCAGAGCGCTAGGTTTAACCTTGGTTCGAGTCTATGTTTGACTATGCGGAGTCTAGGGCGGGTATGTATTTCGGAACCTAGGCTTGACCTTACGGAACTTAGACTTGAACGGGAGGGGGGGTATAAGACCCAAAATTTCGTTTCATAGGTTGACCCTTATTGATGGCGCAGGTAGCTTGGGTAGAGTGACGTACTGTACGTATATTCTGTGGCATATTTACGATATGATACTCCACTTAAGAAACTTTAGGATGTACATATTTGAGACTTATGATTCATTTCGTTCTCTTGATCATACATCCATTTGAGATCCTTGATTCGATTCGTTTCCATGATCATACTCTTATTGATTTCGTTCCTCCTTATGATCATGTATCCATTCTGGATCTGTTGATTCCTTTCATTCCGTTGAGCTACCTTCATCGATACACGATTGAGGTTCCTGTCACCATGGTTTGAGCGCAGATTGAGCTGCTGCTAGTGTTGCGGTCAGGGCGAGCTCGTCATGGACGAGGACTGACCATTGTGTTTTCTGGTGACATGGAAACGTCTCGATGTAGTGTTTGTGTTGTGACCTCTTATTGAGGCGAGTGTTTGGTTTTATTCCGGATGATCGGGCCATTGTTAGAGCTGCCAGTTGCGAGAGGACTGTTGATATACAGCCTACCTCAGAGATTGTGATGTTGTCTACCGTGTGGACAGATGACCCAGCTGTTGCTGAGATTGATAGGATGTCGCCTCCAGACTTTACGAGCTGAGATCGCTGGAGCTTCTAGGCAGAGATGCGACAGGTGATAGCTAGTCTATCCCGAGTTTAGAGACGAATGTGATTCGTCAGATTGATGTGCCGACGCAGGCCCAGTTGAGTTGAAGATTTCCGGGGTGGAGAGTCTTACTCAGATCTAGAGTAGACCGATCCAGAGATGACCGTTGATGTATCGTCTTTCCTGGAGGATTGATGCATTGTTTAGCATGCGGACGAAGGGTATTCCCATGTGGTCTAGGCGAAGTTAAAAAGTTTGAACGAATTTCAGAAACCCATTTTTCCAAGTCTAAGTATTCGAAGGAACATGCAAGTAATTTTGTGGACCCTTTAGAAGAATGAAACCCTAACTCGACATAATGACCATTGAACCGCTTCTGAACCTTAGGGTTTGCAGCAGTTCAGCGGTGCCATCAGTGAGGCTTGGGTTTGCCCTTCTACGGTTGGTCCATAGGTACTGTGGCATGTACTGGATATTATTAGACTGTGCTCAGGTGTTGAGCTTTCGGGGAATTATGGGACTTTGATGAATCGATGGAAAAATTTGACGTCATCCGGATATCATGTGATAAGAGATCAGCAAGTTGACCAGCTTCAGATAGAGGACCTCACCCAGATGCCTTATGAGTTGATCGAGAACGGACGAGTATTGAGTATTCCTCTGATGGTTGGGACGAGCTCCCGAGGACACGTCGGCTAGAGATCTTCTACAGAGTGATGAAGATACCGAGTTCGTGATTTCGAGTTCGTGTGTTAGACTCCGGATTGATTGTAGCCGAGAACATTTGCAGTACGCAGATAGCACGACATGGCATCGAAGTGGATGATGATACAGATGAGTGGAGTCAGAGGTTCATGCGAGATGCCGACGAGCTATTGCTACTCCCCGTCGAGATTAGAGATCTGATATACATACAGAGGCGTTGGGATACGGCCAGTTCCTGAGGAAATGTGTGCGGAAAACGCAGATGTCCAGAAAAAGGAGAAAGGATTATGCAAGAGTACCAGCCTCCGTATAGTTCGGCATAGGCGAGATCGGAAGAGACCCTGAGCAGCTTCCTTCCAGAACACTGCTGCGATGAGATTTGCACCGAGGATCAGTTGTGTCACGAGTATTCAGAGGACCAGGGGCCAACGCCAGTAACGTGCTGCTTTACGAGTGGTCATGATAATTGTCCGAGAGATGACCAGAGAAGTGCCAGAGCGGTATCGTTTCCGTTAGCACACCTGACCGGGCCGATGAGCCGATGGATTGCGAGATTGGTAATCCAAAGAGAAAAATGAAGACCAGAGACAGAGGACGCCAGACCGTGAGCAGGAGGCAAGCGGATATTCTTGCTCTGCCAGTTGTGGGCGCACCGATATTTTTCGACATTATAGGAGGTGTACCTCAATGTCATTTGTTGTGATTTGTGTTTGTGATCCGAGTATCACGCCTATATCACTTGGATTTGAGTTTTGATGATTGAGTTTCATGATATTGTTTTCGTGCACCATGGCTGCACCTACTGGGTATTTATATTTTTGTGCATGGTTATTGCACTTGATATATATTTTATACACCGTTGTGTTGATTTGCGATTTGTGCATATCTATTGCACTTGATGTCGATTTTGTACCTTCGTAGCATGTGTTTATGATTTCGTGGATTTCATACAGATGATCTGATTTTTGTGCATGTAGTACGCACTCGATTTGATTTTTGCACTCGGTATAGCTCACATGTGCTTGCAGTGCATTGATACGGTATTTTGTGCACATGGTTGCATACGTTTTTGATTTTAAAACACCTTGGTACACTCGGTGTTTTTTACGCATTTGAGTTATTGATGCGTTTCCGTGCACTTGTTGCACCCGATTTGTATTTTGTGCAATTGTTGCACTAGGTTTTTACGCCGTGCATTTGTTGCACTGTATTGGTATTTCGTGCACTGGATGCACTGGATCCGTATTTTGTGCACAGGATGCACTGTATTTGTGTTTCGTGCACTAGATGCACTGGATTTGGATTTCGTGCACTAGATGCACCGGATTTGTGTTTCGTGCATTTGTTGCACTAGATTTTTCATTTCGTGCATTTGTTGCACTAGATTTTTCATTTCGTGCATTGGTTGCACTAGATTTATACTCCGTACATTGGTTGCACCGATTTTTGTCTTTGAGCATTCATTTTACCAGAGTTATGTTTTTGTGCGCGTTGCACTTGACGTTCGTTTTTCGTGCGCTTTACCACACCGGGCATTTATATGGACTTGACACGCTTTGGTTGGATTTTTGCTCATATTAGGCGCTTGATATTGGATTTTGTGTGCATCGGATGCACTTGAGGGAGATTTCATTCGTGCATGTTGGATGCACTTGACTTAGATTTTATTCATGCATGTGGGATGCACTTGATTTAGATTTCATTCGTGCATGACGGATGCACTTGATTTGTATTTTCGCACGTGTTGGACGCATGATATGAGATGTGATTTTTTGTACACTGGATGCACTTGATTTGGATTTTCATTCATGCATGTTAGTTGCACTGGGTTGAGATTCTTGTGCACAATTGATGCACTAGATGTTGTTGTCGTGCACACCCGTTGCACTGGACAGAAGCTTTCGTGCACACCCGTTGCACTTAGTTTTTCTTTTTTGCATATTGTGCCACTTGTATTTGGATTTGATTTCCATGCACACCAGACGCACGCGATTGTTGAATACGCTTTTTGAGGCTGATTTTGCTCTTGAGCACCTTGTTTTCGTGAGGGGCACTATATTACGTAGTAGCCGAACAGGACTGATTTGAGAACAGTATCTGAGTACTTTGCATGCATTAAAAAGTTTAAGAAGAGGTTTTCGAAAAGGAGATATAGTCTTGCTATTTTCCTACGTGTCTGTGAGCGACGCGAACATTTACAAAGGAAAACCTTTGGGATATTTCAAAAAAGGGCGGAACGTATATTTTAACAAAACATATATGAACGTATATTATTACTTTACAAATGAGCGTCCGTCACTTATGCCGTGAGTTACGCGTCACACGGCAATTCAGAAAAGATTCTACATGTATTTTAATCAGTTTTTGGAGATTTTCAAGGATGCGTACTATATAAATACTATAGTATTTGTCTAGTGTATATTGGATTTCAGCATTGGATTTCGAGATCTGTTTCTCCATTGTAACTCTGATGATATGCATGCAAATCCGATGATTTGCGTGGCGCTTGATGGAGTTCGATTTTGAGTTTTGTACTCGTTTTTATGCGCACTTGACGCGCTGTGTTATTTTTGCGTCTTCCGTGATTTCGGAGCCCCGTAGATTTGAGCTGTCTATTGAAATGTTTTAGATTTTGGGTGTTTAAATTTAAATTCGGGGACCGAATTTATTTAAGGGGGGAAGATTGTAACATTTCAGAAAAATATAAAATATTATTTTTAGAATTTAATATTAAAATAATATATTTCCCGAAAACTGCCCGATTTGCGATATTGGGGTTTTCGAAAAAGGGTATAAATATATACCAATATTTGTGAAATAATTGAAGATTAAAATGATTTATGCATTTAAAAATATATTTAAAAGTATTTGGAATTTTTAAATCAATTATATGCAGTTTAAATAAAAAACCCGATTAGTACACTGCTAATAGTGATTAGGCCAAATCCGTGTTTCTACAGTTTTCCATGGCTAGTGCACCATGTTATGTTGCATTTTGGTTACATGTTTTATTGTGTTGTGTTGGGGTATTATATGGTTAGGGTTTTAAAAAGAAAAGAAAAAGGGAAAAAGGTGGAATGATGACTTGGAGGGAGAGAGAGTGAGACATGAGTATGGGGGTGAGAATAAGAGATGAAGAGAGAGAGAGAGAGAGGGGCTGCCTCATTTCATTTCCCTCCCATCATTTTCTTCTACTTCTTCTTCCTCACTTCCCTCCACCTTCAACCCTAGATCCATATCAAAATACTCCATAAAACCCTATACCCCTTTCACAAAAAATGATCACCTCCTCACCCTCATCGCTTTGGACCAAGCAAAGTGGGATTTTGACGACCTTGGGCATCTAGTGTTTTTCTTGAGTTGCCCAATTGAGGTATAATTCCTTCCTTTTAGTTTAGTTTGTTGTTTCCTAGCATCCTAGTTTAGTTTAGAGTTAAACTTGTTATATTAGTGATGTGTTGAAATCTAAAGAGAAGGTTTGGGTAATTGTGTGGAATTGAGGATGTGTAGCGGCTGTTAACAAGACTTGAGAGGTGTTTTTACTGGCCTTGACCTGGATTAGAAACCAATGCATGGATTTAGAACTTCCCGACATCGGAATTGTGACAATTTGTGATGGTTTTTAGAGATCTGGGATGACTCGAGACCTTTATAAAATAAGTTCCCATGATCACGAGACGAGCAGGCAACCTTGAAGCATCACCTGAAACTTGAGCCCCAAACATGAATTCCTGGCCGCAGATTTATTACGTTTGGCTACAATTTGCGGTCAAGTGGTGGGTGATTTGTGTGATTTTGGCCAGTAGTCTTGTTTTTTGGTATCTAGAGCAACCCTATATGCAAAATCCCTTAGTTTGTCCTATAGTGAAATCTGGGATGGGTTTTCCTATGTTGCTGTTTTCGTATTTTTCCGTATTTTGAATGATAAGTTTTGATATTTGGATTTGTATCTGGTTGTTGGATGTTTGTACATCAACGACTAGGGATAATTGGTTGGTTTTGCATGCGTGGGCTATAGGTTCTAACCTATAGGCGATTCGTGTGCCGTTTTGGTTTTCCGGATTTGATTTTAATAGCGATTGCGATTGTGTATTATTGTAGGTACATTTGCGTGGATTCCGAGGCTACGGAGCATGGCGTCATCGACTTCGGCAAGTAAGGATCAAGGTGAGTAGATCTATATCTACGGGGAAAGTCGGGTAGATGGCGTATAGCACCCCCACAAACTTTGATGGAAATCGATACATATATAGAGTATGGTTAAGGTAACCGTGTTAGAAACTTATAAATAGGGTAAGAATTAGTAGGAGACAAGATATACCATGACTTAAACTTATAGCTCAGGGTTTAAGTTGTTAGTTATATGTATGCCCTAGAGGCCATTACTGTACATTGGATGTATATTGTAGTGGATGCTGGGACATATATAGGTAGGACTTTCTTGCTCGACATGATAGTACGCTATTGGTTGATCTTTATCTTAACATGTATACTTTCTGTCTCTCTGTTACATGTTGATAAAGCCCTTAGGATGTGTACTCGACTTCCAGGACTATGATGTAGATCATACTAATGGGGCCTGGATAGTCCATGAGTACATCCTTTAATGTCCCTGGTCGAGGGAATATCGAGACGGGGCATCGATATTCCAGAGTAGACTAGCGTATATCTTCTCGACCCATGCGATGGGCGATGGATGATCCCATATCCATTGGTGTTTGACATCGGAGATGGTATGCGGGTGCTCAGTGGAGACTGGGTACACTGAACGGACTCGCCGAGAACTCCCAGATGGTATTATACCTCACGTCAGATGGCAGTTCTCTGGTGACACTGGTACAGCTTAGTCTGTTGACCCGAGATCGTCATAGAGTCTTGTGTGTCTCCCACTGTGCTTTGATTTCCACCCTACCACGGCTCTACTGAGTCGTGAAAACAGGTGGTTTTTGGGTACAGTCCCGATTCACATAGAGGCAATGAGCGATAGGAGGGGATTCGTCTCTCCCGGTATTGGGGGTTGATGTTGCGCTATGCACGACTGGCCATACCAGGAAATCCCTGGCCAGGGTTGCAGTGATATACTGGTAAGAGTTATCAGTAGTTTTACGATAGTTATGGACCTCACGTCGGCATGACTTATCGAGCTATTGGGGTCTGACGTTTACCACCCCTAGGCGAGATATGCGACATATCAGACGAACAGACCGGACTGTATGGTAAGTGTTACTGGTTGGATTCACAGGAGTGTGAGCGGGCTTACTCGTCGATCTTCTGATCGCTCAATACCCGGGTGGCCGTTACGTTTAGCAGACCGCTTGCGGCTTGTGGGTGTTTGATATGATCATCATCTGCTGCCGGCGTATTGACGAGTCTTTAAAGTCCTACACAGAGGTTTCCTGGCTCAAGCGAAACGAAATAGGAGCGCATATGAGATATGTGCGGGACCGAGAATAATGCGTGTATGTGATACCGTATTTCATTCTCGCGATGAATGTGTCGAATGGTTGTATGCGATATAACCTAGTTATCGAATCAAGGATTGATTCGATAAGCCGATACATTGGATACTAGCCGGTTACATGCGACATGACCAGATCATTGAATCAAGTGTTGATTTAATGATTTAATGTATAATTATATATTTGATATATTACTTTGCATTAACTAGTATTGGTTCACTTTAAATGGATTTACTCACTTAAAATGCACAAGTTGTATATGAGATATACTTTTGTGCACAAGATTGTATCATGTTTGATGATACATGCAAGCTTGGGTTTGTGTAAAGAATTGACCATGGTTATATGAATGGTTAGGGTTTTATTTTATTTACTTATTCTTTTATCTATTTATTGATTTATTTATTTATTTCTTTTTGGCAAAAGAAAAGAAAATGGTGGCTTGATTTGTTTGTAGTTGAAGCTTTATGAAAGTTTGACTAAGTGACCATTTTGTCTTCATGCTTAACCCTAACCCTTCAAACTAACCTTAGTCAATTCTCTACACCTAACTAAGGTTAATGATATGATAAGTATCATTTTATTTTATATTTTTAACAACTTATCATATTCTTTTTCTTGATCTTGTTCTTCTTCAACAAAAGGAAAAAGCTTGCAACCATTAATGGCAACTTGCCAAAATGAGTGAGAAATCCAATTCTAAAGTGAACCCACTTCCTATTTCTTCATCCTCTACCTCTTGCCAAGTAGTATAGGGTGTTTTCTTCACAAGTTTCATGACTTGGTGAAGTGGGAGCTTGATCTAGTGATGCCTCGACGTAGATCATCTTCGGCATCGAAGCCGACGACCAAGCCCGCCCATTTCTTCGATGAAGCCGATGCTAGAGTCCGGAATCCGATTTGGACAGCGGAGGGACATCATCGCGGAGCTTAGGAAGTGGTGGACCGGATCTACAAAGGTTGTAGCCCCTTTCCTCTTAGATAAATTCTTTTATTTGCATTGCATCGCCTTGTTTTCTAGTTAACGAT
The DNA here is from genome assembly GCA_030015575.1 of Agapanthus africanus. Classification (NCBI taxonomy): domain Eukaryota; kingdom Viridiplantae; phylum Streptophyta; class Magnoliopsida; order Asparagales; family Amaryllidaceae; genus Agapanthus; species Agapanthus africanus. Next base: position 524,311,239 of record CM057337.1, read on the forward strand.
CCGTATTAGGGTTTGTAGTCACAAGGAAAAATTTGAATTAGCCATGTTTGATGCCTTGTGAGACTTCATTAGTGTGCCTAGGAACCCTACATAAGTGACAAGATATGATCGGATATATATATCGAGATATGAGATGAAAGCTTTAAGGATAAAATTCTTGACATGATATGATTAATGGAATAGTTAGAAGTGATATGATATGATTAATACGTGATGACGAGATTTGAGGATGATGTTCGATGATATTGCTGTATTGGATACTATAGAATTAGATAGCCGACGTAAGTGTGTCACCCGAACCATACCTAATTCCAAACTGAAGAATCATATGCATCTCTTAAACATATACCTTGAGGGACGTTACGGATTTTCAAACGATATCTTTTCGTTAAAAACACCGTAACCCCTACTTTCAAAACTACGATTTGCCTCGTTTAAAAACTGATCGTATGGTTCGTGTGTGGATGTTAGATTAGATATGTATGCTTATAACAAAGGTAGAATGTATATAAGATGACTTAATGGGATGAAAAGAATATACGATGTGATGTGATGACTTGATGATATGTTGGTATACGGATGCGAGTCGATCGAGATGATTGATACCTTACCGGTCCCCTGATATGAGTTTGTTATGGATGTGACCTGGGACATAGGTATATAGATATATATAGAATGTCGTGAATCATGAGTGATATGCCGTACGAGACGTTAGGTCCGTACCCCTCATTGTCATATAGGATGATAGGATCCTCGATTTTTTAATGCCGCCGTACGATGGATTACCGTACGTGACGAATTTTATGATGACTGATCCATACCCTTGACTAGAGGAATGCGTACGATGGATTATACCGTACTTGATGTTGTGAGGCTGGATGCCGATTAATTGATTCACCGACTCGGTCATGTTAGATACGTATACCTGTCAGCATTCGCATACGATTTACTTATGCTACGTTCATATCACTCCCATTGCATTACATATACCTGTGCTTGTACACCCGCACCATTATCGATGATGCGTTTGCTACACTTACACAGATTGGCCGGCTCACACACTTCATCATCGATAATTGCCATGTCACTACACAGTAGGACTGCTGCATCATGATGTGACTCCTTGCATAATTTACTTGCTATAGTTACATATGCACCTTTATACGATGTTGCATTTGACTTTGGATAAATTAGGAACCGCATGATATATTTTAAAACTGGATTCATTTAAAAGAGCGGTTTTCCCTTGATATGTGCATATTACTGTTCCATAATGCATGATATATGGATATGCTTACATTCTGTTATTTGTCGCATACATCATGCTTTACCATTATACGTATTGAGATATGCTGTTTTCATGAAATTTCTGGATTTGAGAACCATGGTTATTTCAAAAGAAAGTATGTATTGTTTAAAAACCCGGTTTCTCTTGATATGATATTTCAGTGCGTCCACCATGCGTTTTCTCAGTTCTGAGATGCGTGATATGTGAAACTCGATTCGAGGAGTTGGATGATCCGTTTGCGGGTTCATGGTGGACCCGGTACGGTGCCCCGGGGCGAGAAGATCGTGGGGATGACGATGAGCCTGGCAGAGGGACTACTATCTACCGGTGATTGGTTGGACCTGGCGGTTATCCGGAGGATACCGACCGGAGTCGAGAGATGGATAAGGGCCGACCCATTCTGCCGGAGCCCGCGGGCCGATCCCGCACACGGAGCCCGAGGGCCGATCCGGACTGACGGAGCCCGAGATCTGAGGATTTACGTGTCGATGCTGGACATGGGTTTCATGATGTTTCGAGTGTCGATGCTGGGCACATAAATTCCATGATTTTGATGTGTCGCGAGCAGCATACGTTGATTTATATTCTTATACTTCCATGCATATGCTCTTATGATATTTACATGCATGATGTTGTTGTGTCATTGGTTGACACGTGGATGGGATCCACATGCATACATACATTGATGATATGGTTGGATGAGATCCACACGCATGCATACATTGATTATGTTGTTGGATGATATCCATATGCTTATAGGCGTTTATTTATAGTGTTGGCACATATACAGACCTGGTCACCCTATATATCATAGTATTACCTTTATGATATAGTTGATTTAGGAGTCGTTGTTTATTCGATTTCTATTTGTAGATGTTTTTCTATTAACGAGTTGGCAACTCACCCCCGTTTGTGCCACAGTTCTTGCAAGTTGACCGCATGGATCAGTAGCGGCATCGCTGGCACACAGCTGCATTCGGGTGTTTTGCTCTGATAGGTGGTACATGTTGGATCATACCCCTCTTGTATTTATTGTTCATATTGTATCTAGTCAACTCCATCAATCAAACTATTATTTGTATAAGTAATGAGACTTAGTGAGACTAGTGGTTGCGAGACTTAGAGAGGGGTTTTCCGCTACTTGTGGTTTTGATGTCTTGCTTACTTCTTTATCTTTTGTGGTGAACTTCGCCGTTGGGCGTCGTATACTTATATTTATGTTTTGCGTGGTTGTGGATCCGCCGATTGGCGAAGAGCTAGCTCCCACTTGGGGATGCCTTTTATATTATCATGTATTGTGGTTTTGGATAAAAAAATACCAAGAAGGTGCTGCCCAAATTTTTAAAAGATGAAACATGTTCTCAAACTGGTAAATTTCACTTGCATTATTCATGTTCCTTTTCTATGCATGTAAGAAAACTTGATCTCACTATACCTTTATTTCAAAACTTCACCTCTTTTATTTTCATTAAGAAGGTTTAGATTTCTGGATTTCAGCTTACTTGAATTACGTCACGCCTTTAGACGTTGCGTGATTTAAGTGCTGGTCACGAGCTAATATTTCGGGTCGTGACACTTGTTGTGAGCTTGAGCACATTTTTAGTGAAGGGAAGATGATGTTTTGATGTGGGATTGTGGGTGTTTGTGAGGGTTTAGAGGAGGTGGGAGAAAAGGGCAACCATGGAGATGAGGAGAAGAGAAAATGATGAAGAGGAATGGAGGAAGTCAAATGGGAGCTTTGGTCAATTGACCCCTCACCTCTCTCTCTTTTCTCTCTCTTGCCCATACTCTATTCTTTATTCTTTTCCCTTTTCTTTTCTATTTTCCTTTTTCTTTTCTTCTTTTCTCTTCTCATTTAAAACAAAGCCATGCATGAAAAAAAATAAGGAAAAAGCCATGGTAGAAAATGTAACAAATGTGTAATATGACATGGTGCATGTCACAAGCACAAAGCACCATCAATGTGTGATTAGATACTAATCGTGTTTAGTAATACTTACTTATATACAAATCATTGTATACTACACTGCAAAATTCCCAATTTTCATAAATTCATTTAAAATCAATAATTGATATAAAATTCCAAATATTTCCCAATTTATCGGTGTTTAATTATACCGTATCATAAAAATATTCATAATATTTATTATTTTAATTATATCAATTCCCAAAATAATATTTTATTTTTCTGAAATGTTACAATCTTCCCCTCTTAAATAAATTCGGTCCTCGAATTTAAATTTAAACCCTTCAAATACTAAAACATTTCAGTAAAAAGATCAAGTCGTCGGGGCTCCGAAATTATAAATACATAAAACACATCGTAGCGCAATGCATACGCATGAAAAATGAGTATATAAACCAAAATCAAAACCCCGTCAAGCATCCCGCAATCATCGGAGTTATAGTGTAGACACCAATGTCAAAGCCTAATACGAAAACCAACATGATATACATCAAACTATACATGTACGCATCGTTAAAACTTCTGAAAGAAATGCATGCCGAACTCTTTTCCAATCATTGTGCAATGCGCGTATCACGGCACATGTGGCGGACTTCTATTGTAAGAAAATAACTATATATATATACATCCTTTGTTTAACATACACGTCCTGCCGTTTTGAAAAATAATTTAGAAGGGTTTCCTTTGTCAAATGTCTCGTGTCATCTCGGACATGTTGGTAAATAATGAGACTATAGCTCCTTTTTGGAAATCCCTTCGATAACTGTCAATGCATGCAAAATATGTTCAGGTACTGTTCTCGAACTAGTCCTGCTCAGTCACTATACCAAATAGTAATTATCTTAAAACATACTGCTCAAAAAAAAATCAATTCCAAAATGTATATAAGGATGCCATGTGCGTCTGGTGCGCACGGAAATCGAAATCCATGAATGTGTACAAAACAAAATCTAAGTGCAACGGGTGTGTACGAAAACACCTGTCAAGGGCAACGAGTGTGCCTGATAACAATATCAGGTGCATCTAATATGTACGAAAAATCGCATCATACGCGCCAAGTATGCACAGGAACCCAAATCAAGTGCACAAGGTATACGAAAACAATATCCAATATCACAATCGAAATCGACGGTATATAACAAACTTCAATCCAAATCAGGTATATCGTAGTATATAATCTCACAACCATGTGCATCAGCGTACACAAAATCGAATCGACGTACTAAAAGTGCATGAAAACTATGCCGAAATCACAAGTCAAATCACATGCATACCATAGGCATGAAATTCAAATCAACATCTCGAATGACATCAAATCGAAGTCAAGTGCAACTGTGGTGCACAAAATCTCAATCATGCAAATAAATCGCCCAAATTACCGAAATCAAAGATGACGGAAATAGTCCCGCTTTGGCACATCTTCTAAAGATCTCTGGCCAACTATCATGGTCACTCATAACATGTCACATCGACGATGCCGAACTCTGGCCTACTGGGTGTGTATAGTATGACTGATCTTGGGTCCAAGTCTTCTCATTTAATATTTCCAGAAAGACCTTGTCGGGGTCTCTCCAATTCTCGTTTCTGCTGAACTGCCCGGAAGTCATCACCCTTTACTAAATCTGTTTCTTGTTCCGTAACGACTGCATCCTCATCGCGATTCCTTCTGGAAGATATATCCATATACAACGCCTCTGCATGCGTATCACATCTCTGATGTCAACTGAGTGGAACGCTATCTCGTCGAAAACTCTTACGAACCTCTTACTCCACTTTTCTCTAATATCGATTGATTCGGACTCATCTCTTCATGGCTGTATGGACTGCGCTCTAATGGCTATACTCATATCTGGAGTCTCCCAAGCAATGTATCCTATCACATGATATCTGAACGATGTAGAACTTTTCGATCGATTCATCAAAACCCCATAATTCCCCGAGAGCTCAACTCTTGAGTACAGTTTAATAATATCCAGTACATACCACAGTACCTATGGACCAACCGTAGAAGGGAAAACCCAAGCCTCATTAATGGTACCGCGGAACTTGTTATGACCCACCCCCAAACACAGATGGTATTGTCCGCTCTGGCCGAAACCGCACGGTTTTGTCCTTTTGAATGTACCCGGGGCTACTTCCCAATAGGTCACCCATCCTAAAATTTCCCTGGCTTAAGCACGCTTAACTACGGAATTTTTCAAACTCCGGATTACCGATTCATCCAAAAGGCGCCTCTGAGTTATAAGAGTGGTATCATTCCATTTATAGTTCAGATCGTGCCCCATTTCGGAATGGAATTCGATACTCCCCATTGTTCTGGTGGGTCTCCGTGTGCATCCGTATCGGTTACATCCCCACCTTGATACTGGTAACACCTCACTTCTCACGGGGTAGGTGGTATTCAGCCCCAACTCCACTTGGGGTATTACATTCCCCCCACTTAGAACAATGGTTCGTCCTCGAACCACGGACCTACTTTTGAGGGACCGGCTCTAAGACCATATTTGTTAGGACCCACCCCCAAACACAGATGGTATTGTCCGCTCTGGCCGAAACCGCACGGTTTTGTCCTTTTTAATGAACTCGGGGCTACTTCCCAGTAGGTCACCCATCCTAAAATTTCTCTGGCTCAAGCACGCTTAACTACGGAGTTTTTCAAACTCCGGAGTTCCGATTCATCCAAAAGGCGCATTCCGCGGCGCGAAATCATTCCATTTATAATTCAGATCGTGCCCCATTTCGGAATGTAATTCGATACTCCCCATTGTTCTGGTGGGTCCCCGTGTGCATCCGTATCGGTTACATCCCCACCTCGATACCGGATAACACCTAACTTCCCACGGGGTAGGTGGTATTCAGCCCCAACTCCACTTTGTCACGACCCGAAATTTGGCACGTGACAGTACTTAAACCACGTAACGTCTACAGGCGTAACACAATTCAAGTAAGCCGAAAACCCAGCAATCTAAACCATCAAAAGTAGTAAGTGATAAGAACATTGACTTTCTTTAAAATTTGGCAGCACCTCCTTTGTAAAAATGAACCCCAAAAAGGGTACAAACAAAAGATATAAGTAAAGCATCCCCAAACGGGAGAAAATCCATGCCCAAAGGCGGAAACAACCACTAAAACAGATATACGACACCGTAGCGAAGAAAATGGACGATATAAAGTGACAACAGCATAAAAGACATCCAAAGTCACAAAATAAAATACAATATCGTCCTCACATCTCGTCTCTAAATCAATACATGAAAGTGGTAGATGGAGAGTACTAGATACAATAGATATACAATGAGCATTATCGAATAACCATAAAACCTACCTATAGCAAAACTGCTCACAATCAGCCGTAGCGGTATCCGCTGCAAAAGATGATACGAGAAGAAGAAGCCCTACCGCAACCACTCTGAGGGACAACCTGCAAAATACTGTGGCACAATAGGGTGAGTTTCCAACTCGTGAATAGTAAATAACATATGCAGATAATCGCAGGTATGTACGTACTGCGATAATCTATCACATGCAAGCTGATAGCAATAACGGCAATATGTATATGCAACAGTCATGAAAGGTACTTTATCAGGTACCACTAATACATGACGCAATGCATATCAAATAAATGCTGAGTATGGGATAAAAAATATCCTGTAAGTCTCATAGAATTCGAGTGTCCAACATCGACACCCGAAAACATCATGAAAACTAGTGTCCAACATCAACACGTAAATACTCATCTGTCAGGCGCCGTCACCAGGACCGGCCCTCATATCCACGTATCATACGTCTCACGGAACCTAAGTGTCCAACTCCGACACTCGCAATCCACGTATCCATACGTCTCACGGAACCTAAGTGTCCAGCTCCGACACTCGCAATCCACGAAATCTAAGTGTCCAACTCCGACACTCGCAATCCCGATACGTCTCACGGAACTTAAGTGTCCAGCTCCGACACTCGCAATCCACGTATCATATTGGTTTTCTAACACAAGCCTCAGAACCGAGAAATCTCAGGGTGGATGCATCGAAATATCAAGTAAAGAATAAGAATACATGCATAGATCATTATAATGATATATTATATATATATACATATATAACAGCGTCCCATACCACTGATATATATATATATACATATATAACAGCGTCCCATACCACTGCTATATATCATCAGGAGTAAAACATCCAGAAAACATCATATGAAATCCATATCTCAATGCGTAAATCCATGAAATATAATATATGCAGCATAAGGCAGTAATATGAGCATATAAAGGAAAAAACACTATTTAAATGCAATAAGTTATTAAATATATCATGCGGTTCCTAATTTCTCCAAAATCCAACGCAACATCATATATGGGTGAACATGTAGCTATAGCAAGGTATATGTGTGTACATGTAAGTATGTATGCAAAATGTACATGTCGCTATATCTCATATGTATATATACCTGTCAATAACGATACAATACCCTACAGGTATATGAGTAGCTATAGCAAGATATGTGTCTATACCTGTCAATAATGATACAATACCCTATAGGTATATGTGTAAGCATGTAGGTATAGCAAGGCATATGTGTAAGCATGTAGGTATATGTGTATGCTATCTTTCTTATACACAATAAAAATAAGGATCAAGTCTCAATGTCCCTAACCAATACAATATCACGTATGTATAGGTGTTAGCTATATCTCATATGCACAATGGAAATAAGGATCAAGTCTCAATATTCCTAACCAATACAATATCACGTATGTATAGGTATTGTGCATGTCATGGCAATTACCGACGGTGTGGGTGTAGCATACAATTAGTGCTCGTGTAACATGAACTGTCAATAATAGTGTTGTGTCTCATTAATACTCTGTCCATATGCAATAGGGAATGAGATATGCAACAACGGTACACATGCACAATCAATGTCCATATACTTGTAAGTAATAATAATGTCATTTAATCGAGCCCAGACGCATAACGCCATGCGGGCGATTCCCCTGTAGATATTAAATCTACTCACCGATGACCTCGAGCTAAGTAAATCCGACCACCTGCTTCTCTTTCTTCGCAGCGTCCGAAGTCCTCGCTTGCGATCCTAAATTTCACAAACACAACACATAAGGTTAAATATCCTGCGCCGACACAAAACCAACGAAACGCAAGGATAACGTCCACAAGATGTACACACTGTGCACTCCGTGCACAAAACGCGTACGATATCGGCACAACCTCTGCTGGGAACGCAAAACGACACAACCACCAAGCCTAGACCCTGATCATACCGATCGCGCATTCACAACACAATTTATATCGTGGAAGATAATATATATCACATCACAATGTCAAAAGAAACCCACGCCTAATTTTACCGAAAACCTAGTATGCAACTTTTAATCATTTTAGCTCAAATCTAGAAGTTTAACCAAAACTAGTAGCCACAATCATCACATAATAGCTTGATTAAACCACACAAATCTTTACTACAATATTAATCTCACCCATATAAGATTTAGTAAAAGTTAGTTTGCACTTAAGCTTAATTAGACAGTTTGGAACATAACACATAACAACCTCACAACTTGGTTAAGTTTTCCTTGTCTAAACAACTCACTTAACCATTACAAATAAACAAAACCCTAACTTGATCTTCAAAACCTCTTCTTGAAATTCTAAACATGCTAATTAAAGCTTTTTTAAACATCTAATAAGTTAATTTAATGTATTTAAATAACAACTAAAGTTTAGGGTTAGGATTTTATACCTCCACTTGATTCACAAACTTGCAACAAGATCATCAAAATAGCCTCCAAAATGCTAACTTTCATGAAAATCCAAGCTAGACTTAGGCTAAAGAATAATGGGTATGGATTGGTATTTGAGTTTGTGGGATTATTTAATGATTTTTGATAATTTATTTGAGCTTGAAGAAATGAAAATGGAGTGAGGAAATGAAATGGGCAGCCGGGGGGGGGGGGAGGGGGGAGGAGGTCGGCCAATAGAAGGAATGAGTGGAATGTTATGGAAAAATCTAGAATAAAACACCATTAAAGCTTAATAATACACCTCCTCATGCCACCTCTTAATTCATTTCATTAAAAGTTTTCTTTAATTCTACTAAACCTTCAAAATATCTAGATATTTTTCCAAGATATTTTGGAAAAGTCAAAGATGCTTAATCCTATGATTAAGTTAGCATGGATTCACATTAGCATAATTAACCCAATCAAAATAGTAATTACCACTAATTAAGTGCATAATTAAAAGCTTATAATAATATTTTAATTAAGGAAAAAATATTAAAGTGAACTAAAAATTTCAAGTGACTAACTAAATACCGCAACTAGGAATTTCCTAGTTAAATTAGGTGCAGTTAAGTCAATACTGAAAAATGATCACTTCTAGGTTTTTACGTAAAACACAGTTTATTTTACCTATTAACGGAAAATTCGCATAAACGATTTCTAAAACGTTACAATCTTCCCCCTTAAAAAAATTCGGTCCCCGGATTTAAAATTTTATCTACTCGTACCTTCGAAGAGATGAGGGAATATACTCCGCATCTCGTTCGCAGCCTCCCAAGTGATATCCTCACTAGACGGCTACGCCAAAAACCTTCACAGATGGCAAGACTTTTGACCGAAGTTTCTCCACCTGTCGATCCACTATAACTATCGACTGCTGGTGAACGAAAGATCGCGTTCTAAATGAATGGTCCGGTGCTAAATCATGTGAGAAGGGTCATGAAGGTAATTGCGAAGAATCAACACAAGGAATACATGGTGAACAACCGAAAATCTGGGTGGAAGTGCCAAACGATAGGCAATGGTACTGACTCATTCAAGGATCTCGAAAGGACCTACAATTCTGGGACAAAGTTTCCCAAAACTCAACACGCCATTCATCGGAAGAATCCGTAGGAATACATGATCTCCCACTATGAACTCAAGTCTGCGACAACGACGGTCGGCATAAGACTTCTGTCTGCTCTGGGCTGCTTTCATCCTGTCCTGAATCAACTGGATCATCTCCGAAGTCTCTTGACTAGCTGGGGTCCGAAAATCCTGCTCTCGCAGAGTCGGTAAAACAGACTGGCGATCGACACAACCTACCATACAAAGCCTAAAAGGTTGCCATCTGAATCGTCTCCTGATAACAGTTATTGTAGGAGAATTCTATCAATGGCAAGTGACGATCCCAACTGCCAACAAACTTAAGCACGCACACACGAAGTATATCCTCCAGAGTCTATATAGTCCGCTCTCACTAACCATCGGTCTATGGATAGGAAGCGGTGCTAAAGCTCAAACAGTACCCAAGGCTTCCTGAAGCTTCTGCCAAAGACAGCTAGCGAACTGGGTGCCTCTATTAGATACAACGCATGAAGGAAACTCCGTGCAAACGCACAAACTTACCAAAGAACAACTGAGCAATCTGTGCATACTGAGCATAACCGGACAACAATCACCCGAATGGAGTCACACCCTGTCTAGACCTGGGTAGACACCATGATGAAATTCATGGAGATCTGCTCCCATTCCCACTCCGGAATGGTTAATAGTTGCAACTCTCCTGCCGGTCTCAAATGCTCAACCTTAGCTCGCTGACAAGTCAAGCACTTCAAAACGAAATCTGAAACATCACTCTTCATCCCTGCCCACCCGTAACTATCTCTCAGGTCACGTTACATCTTGGTGGAACTTGGATGAACACTGAAAGCTGACTGATGTGCCTGCTCTAGGACCTCGCGTCTCTACCCATCAGTATCAGGTATACACCAACGAGTCCCGAAACGTAGCATACCCTGGTCATAAATCAGTACTTCGAATCTCTGCCCTGTCGAACAAGCTCAAGAGTTCCAGACAAATGGGCATCGGCGGGCTGTGCCTTACGAAAACGATTAAGTAGAAGTGGACAGGCGCAGACGTGAGCAATTTGCCCCCCAGTGGAGTGAACTTAACTGTACTCAGCTGTCGCACAAGAACTGCAAATCTGCAGAAGACTGTCTCTGAACTGTGCTCATCTAGGCCAAGCTAACCCCCGGGCCTACGACTCAAAGCATCAGCTACCACAATCGCCTTGCACCGGGCAATAAAGGATCTTACAATCATAATCCTTCACAAGCTCCATCCAACGGCGCTGTCTCAAACTCAGATCCCGCTGCAGGAAGATTAAGCTCTGGTGGTCTGTGAAAATCTGACACGACTCTCCGTACAAGTAGTGTCTCCAAATCTTCAGTGCAAGACCACCGCGGCCATCTCAAGATCATGAGTGGGATAATTCTGCTCGTGCTCCTCCAACTGCCGGAAAGCATAAGCGATAACTCTATCACGCTTCATCAAAGCACAATCGAGCCCCACTCGCGAAACATCACAATTAACGACAAAGTCGCCCGATCCAGAAAGCAAAGATAGAACTGGTGCAGTCGTCAATCGAGTCTTCAACTGTTGAAAACTCAGCTCGCATGCCTGAGTCTAAGAAAAGGAACTTCTTTCCTGGTCAGTCCAGTCAACGGTGCAGCGATACACAAGAAATCCTGCACGAAATGGCGGTAAAAACCGGCTAAGCCCAAAAGCTGCGGAGCTCTGTCACTGATGCAGGTCTGGGCCAAATACCGTCTCCCGTAACTACATGACCTAGGAAGTCAACACTATCAAGCCTGAAGGAACACTTCGAGAATTTAGAAAACAGATGGTGCTCTCTCAATATCTGCAAGGAAATCCTCAAGTGTTGCTCATATTCCTCTTGACTCTTGGAATAGACCAGAATGTCATCAATAACACAACAATAAACTGGTCAAGGAACGGCTTGAAAAAATCTGGTTCATCACATCCATGAATGCTGCTAGGGCATTGGTGAGTCCAACGACATCACCAAAAACTCATAATGCCCATAGCGCGTACAAAAAGCAGTCTTCGGAATGTCATCACTCCGAACCCGCAACTAATGATGACCTGATACCAAACAAACTTAGAAAAATGTCCCGCACCCTGGAGCTGATCAAACAAATCGTTAATGCAAGGTAAAGGATACCTAATCCACACCGTAACTCGATTCAATTGACGATCTGTAGGGTTCCTAGGCACTCTAATGAAGACTCACAAGGCATCAACCAAGCCAATTTCAAATTTTACGGGTGCCGAGAAACCCTAATACGGATCGTTGACTAGAAGTTTAGGCGAAAAACGAATCTAGTTAACATTTTAACTAAAGGAGAGAGGCTACAACCTTTGTAGATCCGGTTCTCCACTTCCTTAGCTCCACGTAGGCGTCCTCTCGCTGTCCATCTCGAATCATGGACTCAATCGTCGGCTTCATCGGAGATATGGGCGGACTAAGTCGTCGGCTTCGTGCCGAAGAAGATCTACGTCGAGGCATCAAAAGTTCAAGCTCCAACTTCACCAAGTTGTGAAACTTGTGAAGAAAACACCCTATACTATTTGGCAAGAGGTAGAGGGTGAAGAAATAGGAGGTGGGTTCACTTTAGAATTGGACTTCTCTCACTTTTGCTCAAGTTACCATTAATGGACTTAAGCTTTTTCTTGAAGAAGAAGATGATGAAGAAGATAGAATATGATAAGTCTTTATTGAAAAATGAAAAGATAATGAATACTTATCATATACTAACTAAGGTAGAGTGTAGAGAATAGACCATGGTTACTTGGAAGGGTTAGGGTTAAGCATGAAGACAAGAATGGTTACAAAGTCAAAGCTTCATGAAGCTTCAACTAGAAACAAAGAAAGCCACCATTCTCATCAAAATCCTTTCCAAATAAATAAATAAATAAATAAATAAATGAATAAGCAAAACCCTAATCATCACATTAACCATGGTTTAATTATATACACTTAACCAAATAAGCATGTATCATCAAACATGATACAATCATGTGCACAAAAGTATATCACATATACAACTTGCACATCAAGTGAGAAAATCCATTTAAAGTGAACCAATACTAGTTAATGCAAAGTAATATATCAAATATATAATTATACATTAAATCATTAAATCAACACTTGATTCAATAATCCGGTCATGTCGCACATAACCGACTAGTATCCAATGTATCGACTTATCGAATCAATCTTTGATTCGATAACTAGGTTATATCACATACAACCAATCGAAACATTCATCGCGAGAATGAAATGCGGTATCACATACACGCATCATTCTCGGTCCCGCACATATCTCATATGCGCCCCTATTTCGTTTCGCTTGAGCCAGGAAACCTCTGTGTAGGATTCTAAAGACTCGTCAATACGCCGGTAGCAGATGATGATCATATCAAGCACCCACAAGCCACAAGCGGTCTGCTAAACGTAACGGCCATCCGGGTATTGAGCGATCAGAAGATCGACGAGCTAGCCCGCTCACACTCCTGTGAATCCAACCAGTAACACTTACCGTACAGTCCGGTCTGTTCGTCTGATATGTCGCATATCAAGTCTAGGGGTGGTAAACGTCAGACCCCAATAACCGATAAGTCGTGCCGATGTGAGGCTCATAACGAGTCGAGAAACTACTGGTAACACTTACCAGCAAATCTCTGATCAGCCCTGGCCAGGGACTTCCCTGTTACGGCCAATCGAGCACAGCGCAACATCAACCCCCAATACCGGGAGAGACGAAACCCCTCCTATCGCTCATTGCCTCCATGTGACTCGGGACTGTACCCAAAGACCACCGTTTTGCACGCCCTCATGGACGTGGTAAGGTGGAGATCAAAGCACAGTGGGAATCACACAAGACTCTATGACGATCTCGGGTCTACAGACTAACCTGTACAAGTGTCACCTGAGAACTGCCATCTGACGTGAGGTATAAAACCATCTGGGAGTTCTCGGCGAGTCCGTCCAGTGTACCCAGTCTCCACTGAGCACCCGTACACCATTTCTGATGTCAAACACCAATGGATATGGGATCATCCATCGCCCATCTCATGGGTCGAGAAGCGTATACGCTAGTCTACACTGGTATATCGATGCCCCGTCTCGATACACCCACGACTAGGGACCTTGAAGGATGTACTTATGGACTACCATGTTCCCACTAGTATGATCTGCATCATAGTCCAGGTAGTCAAGTACACATCCTAAGGGCTTTATCAACATGTAACTATAAGACAGTATAAATAGACAAGTGTACATGTTAAGATAAAGAGCAACCAGATAGCATACTATCATATCGAGCAAGAAAGTCATCTCTATATATGTCCAAGCATCCAATATAATATACATCATCTGTACAATACTGGCCTCTAGGGCATACATACAACTAACAATCTCCCACTTGCACTAGGGCCAGCTGCTGTAGTATCGCATACCGAGCATCCCGAAGAGTCTCTCAAACTATATCTGGGGAATGGCCTTCGTGAGTGGATCCGCTGTGTTGTTCTTCGTGTCAACCCTCCTGACCTCGATCTCCCGGCGATCAACTATCTCCCGGACAGGTGATACCGCCTCAGATATGCCTGGATCGCTGATGGGACCTGGGTTCCTTGGCCAAATCCACCGCTCCATTGTTATCGCAATACAAAGGTATTGGTTGCTCAATGGATGGAACCACACCAAGTTTAGTAATGAACTTCTTGATCCAGACAGCCTCTTTAGCAGCATCGTTGGCAGCGATGTATTCAGCCTCCATCGTCGAGTCTGCCACGGTTTCCTGCTTGGAACTCTTCCAGCTAACCGCCCCTCCGTAAAGGGTAAAGACAAATCCCGACTGCGACTTAGAGTCGTCCTTATCACTCTGGAAGCTCGAATCGGTAAAGGACTCCACTTGGAGTTCTCCGTTACCATACACCAAGAGCATCTCTTTAGTCCTTCGCAAGTACTTGAGAATGCTCTTCACAGCTGTCCAGTGACTCTCTCCAGGATCAGCTTGATACCTGCTCACTACACTTAGTGAGTATGCTACATCGGGTCTAGTACATAGCATCGCATACATGATAGAGCCTACAACCGAAGCATAGGGTATCCCTTGCATGCGAGCTCTCTCCAAATCAGTCTTGGGAGACATCTCTTTGGAGAGAGTGACTCCAGAGATCGTGGGTAAATTCCCACGCTTGGATTCTTCCATACTAAACCTCTTTAGTATGGTGTCAATGTACCTGGATTGGGACAATCCCAATATTCGTTTGGATCTATCTCTATAGATCCTAATTCTCAATATGCAGGAGGCATCACCAAGATCTTTCATTGAGAATCTTTGTGATAAGAAGAGCTTGACCGATTGCAGCATAGGAATATCATTTCCTATCAAGAGTATGTCGTCCACGTACAATACGAGGAAGACTACCTTACTCTCTGCCACCTTCTTGTAGATACAAGGTTCATCTGGGTTTTTGACGAAATCAAACTCTTTGATAATGACGTCAAAGCAGATGTTCCAACTCCGCGATGCTTGCTTTAATCCATAAATGGATTTAAGCAGCTTGCACACCTTCCCGCTGCTCCCACTGTCTACGAAGCCCTCTGGCTGAGTCATGTACACGCTCTCTTCTAAATCACCATTTAGAAAGGCGGTCTTAACATCCATTTGCCAAATTTCGTAATCATGATATGCAGCGATGGCAAGCATGATCTGGATGGATTTAAGCATAGCCACTGGAGAAAAGGTTTCGTCATAGTCCACACCTGGTCTTTGACGAAAACCCTTTGCAACAAGTCTAGCTTTGAAAGTCTCCACTTTCCCATCTACACCAAGTTTCTTCTTGAAGATCCACTTGCTCCCAATGGGTTTTACCCCTTCAGGAGCAACATCCAAAGTCCATACTTTGTTGGTATACATGGATTCCATCTCGGACCGCATTGCATCCAGCCATTTCACTGAGTCCCTACTCGTGATGGCCTGCTCGAAGCTAGTTGGGTCATCATCCTCCATGATGCAATCCTCGCTCCCACCATCCATGAGAAAACCGTAGTATCTCTCAGGTTGGCGAGGAACCTTACTAGATCGGCGGAGAGGCTGGGGTTCTTCGGGTACTACTGAATCCTCTGGTTCCACTAAATCTTCAGTTTGAGTTTGTGTAGCCGGAATTTCTTCCAGTTCTACCTTATCGCCACTAATTTCTTTTGCAAGAAATTCCTTTTCCAAAAAGGTGGCATGTCGAGAAACAAACACTTTTTGTTCCTCTGCATGGTAGAAAAGATATCCATGTGAATGTTTGGGATATCCCACAAACTTGCATAGAACTGACCGTGCCTCGAGTTTGTCCGGATTTTGCCTTTTGACATAGGCCGGGCAACCCCATATCTTAACTCGTTTAAGACATGGTCTCTTCCCACTCCATATCTCATATGGTGTGGTAGGTACAGATTTAGTTGGAACTTGATTCAATATGTATGCTGCTGTTTCCAGCGCATTTCCCCAGAAGGAAATAGGTAACTCAGCTGTGCTCATCATAGAGCGCACCATATCTAATAGGGTGCGGTTCCTCCGTTCTGATACACCGTTGTGCTGTGGTGTATATGGAGGAGTCAGCTGAGAGAGAATCCCATTCTCTTTTAGGAAGTCCAGGAATTCATTGCTTAAGTATTCACCTCCTCGATCAGATCGTAGGATTTTAATACTTTTTCCGGTTTGGTTCTCAACTTCTTGCTTATATTCTCTAAATTTCTCAAAAGCTTCTGATTTGTGTTTCATCAGGAACACATACCCGAACCTAGAGAGATCGTCAGTGAATGTAATGAAGTATGAAGAACCATCCCTGGCATGTGTAGACATAGGACCGCATACATCACTATGTATCAGTCCTAAGAGTTTAGTAACTCTTTCTCCGTGTCCCGTAAACGGAGTTTTGGTCATCTTGCCTTTGAGACATGACTGGCAAGTGTCATAAGATGAAAATTCAAACGGATTCAAATATCCATCCTTATGTAACTTAGCCAGTCGTGTCGCATTGATATGACCCAGTCTACAGTACCACAAGAAGGATTCGTTCAGTTCTGAACTCTTCCTCTTGTGTGTGTTTGTTATGCTCAGAACTGTTGATTGATTTAGAACATAAATGCCATTGCACAACGTGCCTGATCCAACCAACTTTTGGTTACGGAGAATGTTCATAACATTATCCTGTAATACAAAATTATATCCCTCTTTACTCAACAAAGAAACCGATATAATGTTGCATATCAGGTTCGGCATGTAATAGCATTCGTTCAGAACCAATGTATTACCAGTTGGTAATACAAGGTGATATTCTCCGATAGTCTTAGCTGCAACAATTGCACCATTTCCAACTCTAATGTCTTTATCACCTTCTCCAAGCTCTCTACCTTTCCTAAGCCCATGTAACTGATTACATATATGGGATCCTGACCCGGTATCTAATACCCAGGACGTAGAGCAAATGGAGAAACAGTTCTCTGTAACGAACACACCCGAAGAAAATGCATCAACATGAACTTTCTTCAATCGGGTGGCATGGGAATCCTGGTATTCCCCTATATCCTGTTCAGTCCTATAACTCTTATAGGAAAGAACGGAACCAACGTTCCCCAGCACAGTATAACATGCGGGTTCGGTCAATACATCCATATTATTATCTTTATTAGGGCATGAAATGGTCGCTACCTGGAGAGAGAGAGAAGAAAACACTTTAGCGTATGCTCATGCAAGATCAGATTGGTTATTATCTTATCTAATCAGGATGGCTCCCACTGGTTTTTATCAAATCTTCCTTCAAACCCTAAAAGGAAAGACTAACCGGGATTAATTACACAAGTTCGCCAATCTTTCAGCCAGGCCAGTGTCGGTACTTTGAGGGAGGTCCCCCGTGCTTTCGCACGAACCTAATTAATGTAAACCTCGTTTTCCCAGAGGCGTAACCCCATTGACACCTTTCTAGACACCTACTTGATCAGCTAATTGCAATGTGTAAAACTCTCCCAGGAGTAACTCTTACTCACAGTGGGTATCGGGATCCAACTATCTCATAGAAGGTATGCAATCTCATTGCAAATTTCAACACTTGAAATTCCCAATAATATTTTGCCCCTAGCGTCCTATGACCTTGACAAAGGCCAACAAATCATGGGATGCTAGTCAAGTTCAACCCATCATTTCTTGATTGAATCAAACCCACCCGCACGACCCTTGACAAAGGCCAACAAGGTCGTACGACTACCCTGAAACAATCTGCATCACATGCACAAGCAGATAAGCACTATTCAGCTACTGCACACTACGCCTTGACAAAGGCCAACAAACGCAGCACGAATACTAAACAGTTCTTATCTGAAATGATGGAGGGCTACGACAGGTTTTTCTGAAAACCTATTGCGTAATGAACTTGATATCATTGTAGAATCGAATGAAGTTTTGAAATGGAGTGATTTTGAGGCTTTTTCTAGTTTTGCTAAAGGGGTCACTCCCGGTGAAGGGATCGTCGGCCCTTTCCTTGTCGAATGAGGTGCGGGATATATCATATATATCGCTGTGCAAAGCATAAACTATAGAAGCAATCAAAAGTCAAACCGAGTGTGTAGCATCTGCCAGTTATTGCTAAAGGAGTCACTCCCGGTGAAGGGATCTCGGTCCTTTCCTCATCGAATAAGGTGCAGGGTATATCATATATACCGCTATGCAAAGCAAAACTGTTGCTACCCTTTTTATTTAAAATTTGATTCTACAACATCTTAGGTTTCTTTTCTTTCATTAATCACATTAATGAAGTCCCATCATTTAAGTCACCTAAACATCACAGATAAATACGACGTACACTTATGCCATCCGCATTCGCCTGGATGTCCCC
This sequence comes from Agapanthus africanus, assembly GCA_030015575.1. Taxonomy (NCBI): domain Eukaryota; kingdom Viridiplantae; phylum Streptophyta; class Magnoliopsida; order Asparagales; family Amaryllidaceae; genus Agapanthus; species Agapanthus africanus. The sequence continues at coordinate 524,330,256 of CM057337.1, forward strand.
TCGTGCACCGTTAGGTTAGGTAACTAACGGCAGAGCAGGGCAGGGCTAGTGCGGGTGCAAAACATAATAAACGTCTATATAATATATCATATATACTATATACTGTATCTATCACAGAACATCACATGATCACATCACAGAAATCGCAGCAGAAAATATCATATGAAATATTGGATACACTAGGACGTCCGTGTTTTCAATACGAGCCAGTATAAAACACGGATTCCACGGTCGTGATGAATAGCCAATCCCATACCTCTAGACCCCTACGAGAGCGGCAAGCAACCCTACCAATTCTAGGGTTAGGAGACCCGGACTCGACTCCTCGAGATGGTCTCCCACTGGACCCTAGAACCCGGTTACTTGTGCTCCCCTCCTTGGGTCTATCCTAATGCGGAAAAGTAAATAATATACAAACGGTGACATCTTCCGCAACCTGGAAGTGCCCCAATAAAAGAATAATACATACAAGTTTTTACATGAAGGAAAATGAAAAACACTCATCTCACATAAAAACCCCCGGCTATTCAAACACGACGATCCAATATAACATATCCAGCAACACATAACATCACATGTCATCAGCGTAAGTAAATATGCGCATCCCAATTGTCGTTGACATATAGCAACGAAACCGGCGATATCACATATTACACTTACGGTCACAGAAAAGAAAGTGTAAAACTACAACAGTTGGAATCCGCAACCTCTTTAGACATCGCATGCCTAATTAAATGAAATATTTAGACATCACATGCCTAACAATTATAAACCCCGCATTTTAGTCCCATTATCGAAAACTCTTTTCAATATCAAATGAGACTAAACCGCTAGATTTATAACATTAATTCAGTTATCTCATAACTGTTTGTGAATTCCAATTATTGTATCCCATTCCGGATAAATAGAAAACATTAAACTTTCCGATCGAACATTCGAACACCCAAGTTTTCCCGACACCGATCAACACATGAAATAAGTTCAAAGACATTCACTTCATGCCTCAGTACCAACGGTCCAGCCGTAGAAGGGTCAAGCCAACGCCTCACATGTGGCACGCCGTACTGCCCCAAACCCGAAGGTTCAAAGGGCAGTTCAAGACGGTCACATAATCGAGTTAAGGTTTGTTGTCTTCTAGAGGGACCATCGCGTTACTTGCACTACTCAGGACGTCCTTAAACCACAGAAAAATCCAACACTTGGAAATTTTCCGGCAGGGGAAAAGTTGGGTATTTATATCCGGTCGAACTTTTTAACATATTCAAAAATTATCCAGAAAACCACGCAGACAAAATTTGATAATCCGATCGAATCTTTGATTCCCAATACAACCCCAGAATACTCATCTGTAGAGTCACAATAAAAATACCCAGAAAATATAGCATTAAATTATATGAGTTACTGTGCAGAAATCATCAGACAAGGGGACAGTACGGCCGCGGAACCGCCGTACATGCCTAGCTTGTGCCGAGGTTCAGCGGTGGAAAAATCGATTTAGGCCCTCGTATTTCACAGTAATTCAAATAAGACCCTGCTTATTTTTCTGCATATTTTTAATTGACAAAAATCCAAATTTTCAGAAAATTTCCAGAGAGCATTTTGGATTTTAGGGTTTCGGTTCGATCGGGTTTCAAACGTCGTCTACACTTCGCCTAAGGCTCTAGCTAGGCTTTGATACCACTGTAGGGTTCCTAGGAACTCTAATGAAGACTCACAAGGCATCAACCATGCCAATTTCAAATTTTACGGGTGCCGAGAAACCCTAATACGGATCGTTGACTAGAAGTTTAGGCGAAAAACGAATCTAGTTAACATTTTAACTAAAGGAGAGAGGCTACAACCTTTGTAGATCCGGTTCTCCACTTCCTTAGCTCCACGTTGGCGTCCTCTCGCTGTCCATCTCGGATCATGGACTCAATCGTCGGCTTCATCGGAGATATGGGCGGACTAGGTCGTCGGCTTCGTGCCGAAGAAGATCTACGTCGAGGCATCACAAGTTCAAGCTCCAACGTCACCAAGTTGTGAAACTTGTGAAGAAAACACCCTATACTACTTGGCAAGAGATAGAGGGTGAAGAAATAGGAGGTGGGTTCACTTTATAATTGGACTTCTCTCACTTTTGCTGAAGTTACCTTTAATGGACTTAAGCTTTTTCTTGAAGAAGAAGATGATGAAGAAGATAGAATATGATAAGTCTTTATTGAAAAATGAAAAGATAATGAATACTTATCATATACTAACTAAGGTAGAGTGTAGAGAATAGACCATGGTTACTTGGAAGGGTTAGGGTTAAGCATGAAGACAAGAATGGTTACAAAGTCAAAGCTTCATGAAGCTTCAACTAGAAACAAAGAAAGCCACCATTCTCATCAAAATCCTTTCCAAATAAATAAATAAATAAATAAATGAATAAGCAAAACCCTAATCATCACATTAACCATGGTTTAATTCTATACACTTAACCAAATAAGCATGTATCATCAAACATGATACAATCATGTGCACAAAAGTATATCACATATACAACTTGCACATCAAGTGAGAAAATCCATTTAAAGTGAACCAATACTAGTTAATGCAAAGTAATATATCAAATATATAATTATACATTAAATCATTAAATCAACACTTGATTCAATGATCCGGTCATGTTGCACATAACCGACTAGTATCCAATGTATCGACTTATAGAATCAATCTTTGATTCGATAACTAGGTTATATCACATACAACCAATCGAAACATTCATCGCGAGAAAGAAATGCGGTATCACATACACGCATCATTCTCGGTCCCGCACATATCTCATATGCGCCCCTATTTCGTTTCGCTTGAGCCAGGAAACCTCTGTGTAGGACTCTAAAGACCCGTCAATACGCCGGTAGCAGATGATGATCATATCAAGCACCCACAAGCCGCAAGCGGTCTGCTAAACGTAACGTCCATCCGGGTATTGAGCGATCAGAAGATCGACGAGCTAGCCCGCTCACACTCCTGTGAATCCAACCAGTAACACTTACCGTACAGTCCGGTCTGTTCGTCTGATATGTCGCATATCAAGTCTAGGGGTGGTAAACGTCAGACCCCAATAACCGATAAGTCGTGCCGATGTGAGGCTCATAACGGGTCGAGAAACTACTGGTAACACTTACCAGCAAATCTCTGATCAGCCCTGGCCAGGGACTTCCCTGTTACGGCCAATCGAGCACAGCGCAACATCAACCCCCAATACCGGGAGAGACGAAACCCATCCTATCGCTCATTGCCTCCATGTGACTCGGGACTGTACCCAAAGACCACCGTTTTGCATGCCCTCATGGACGTGGTAAGGTGGAGATCAAAGCACAGTGGGAATCACACAAGACTCTATGACGATCTCGGGTCTACAGACTAACCTGTACAAGTGTCACCTGAGAACTGCCATCTGACGTGAGGTATAATACCATCTGGGAGTTCTCGGCGAGTCCGTCCAGTGTACCCAGTCTCCACTGAGCACCCGTACACCATCTCTGATGTCAAACACCAATGGATATGGGATCATCCATCGCCCATCTCATGGGTCGAGAAGCGTATACGCTAGTCTACACTGGTATATCGATGCCCCGTCTCGATACACCCACGACTAGGGACCTTGAAGGATGTACTTATGGACTACCATGTTCCCACTAGTATGATCTGCATCATAGTCCAGGTAGTCAAGTACACATCCTAAGGGCTTTATCAACATGTAACTATAAGACAGTATAAAGAGACAAGTGTACATGTTAAGATAAAGAGCAACCAGATAGCATACTATCATATCGAGCAAGAAAGTCATCTCTATATATGTCCAAGCATCCAATATAATATACATCATCTGTACAATACTGGCCTCTAGGGCATACATACAACTAACACGATCAATCAATGCACAACCTCAAACTGCCGTCCTTTTTCTTGACGAACAGAATAGGAGCTCCCCAAAGTGAAACACTTGGACGTACAAGTCCCCCTATATAGCAACTCTGCAGCTTATCCTTAAGCTCCATAAGCTCTGCCGACTCATCTGGAACAACGTTGGAAAACTCTCGCACGATAGGAACCCGGTCCAACGAATCCACTGTGGCTCCAGTATCACTAATGAAAGCCAAGAATCCTCGACATCTTCTCCTAAAAAACTGACTATCGAAAAAGGATGAAATCAAGCTGTGAGGGGCTGCACCACTGTCCCCCTGCACAACAAGAACTGACTCGTCGAGAAAACAAAACCTGACTGTATCTCGCGGCAGTCCACAGACGCATAGTACGTAACTAACCAGTCCGTGCCTAGGAGAACGTCAAAGTCCAACATCTCTAGAAGGATCAAATCGACGGACGAATCTCTATCTTCTATCTGATTGGCACATGACCGAAACACGTGTCGCGCAACAAAAGAATCGCTAACAGGAGTAAATACAACAAACGACTGATCTAGCAAACACAACTCTCGGCCCAACCTCAGCACGAAGTGTGTAAAACAAACGAGTGCATAGATCCCGAATTAACAAAACATGTGCATCAACAGAACATACAAATTAAGAATACCTGAACACTCTGCATTGGACGCCTGCGCGTCTTGATGAGTCGAAACAAAAGCTCGGGCTTGTCCTCTAGGTGCAACAGGCTGTCCTTCTCCTCTACCATCCTGTTCTCTCTGAACGAACCCTCCGTGACCACGACCTCTCTGAACATAAGTCTGACGCGGTGTGACAATTGGCATAAGGGGCAACGCTCTCTGAGGTGAAGTTGGTAAGGTTGTAACGTTTTAGAAATCGTTATGTGAATTTTTCCGTTTTAGGGTAAAATAGTCGGTATTTTCCGTTTTAACCCGATTGTGATCAAACGTCCGTATAAACTTGCCGGCACCTAGTTTAGCTAAAATAAAACTAGTGCACGAGTTTTGGGGGTATACGGGAAGTTTTGGTTCAAATAGAATTTTTCCCTAATAAAATATTATTTTAAGTAGTAAATTATACACTTAAATTGTGGTAATTACTTCTAATGAGAATCATTGGAAATCATCACTAGAATTATTTTGAAAGCTTCTCTTCAAATATCTAGATTTTTTTAGTGCAAAAGGATAAAAATTTAAAAAGAAAAGAAAAGTAAGAAAGGTGGGAAATAGCATTTATTGAAGCATTTAATGATTTTTAGCTAGAAACTTCTCCATTTTATTTACACAAACACCCCCGTTCACCCCTTTGGCCGAGCCTCTCCCAATTTCTGCCCTTATAATTTTCCTTGCTCATTTCTTCTTCTTTTTCTCTCCCAAATTCTTCAAAATTCCAAAAATAAATCCATAATACCCTAAATAAAAAATTTAACCATCAATTTCCTTCACTAAGCTGGCTTGGATCTTCAACAAAGCATGGTTTTTGGAGGCTAAGATGATGGATCAAGTTGTTATTTTGTGTTCTTGTTATGGTATAATTTCTTACCTTAATCCTTAATTAATTGTTTAAATCTTAAACTAGCAATTTAAGTTAGCTAATTATATGATTAATATAGCTTTTAACTCATGATAAATTCATTACTCATAATGTCACGACCCGAAATTGGCACGTGACGGCCCTAATACTACGCAACGCCTAAAGACGTAACGCAGTAAAAGAAAGCCAAAACCCAGAAATCTAAACTAAGAAAATACGAAAAAGATAATAAAAGTATTTGAAACATTTGAAATCGCAATCCAAATTCTTTAAAAGTCCTACTTTCTTTCTTTAAAATTTTGGCAACACCCCCTTTTGTAAAAACTAGCCCAAAATGAATACAACATAAATATACGACGCCGTAGCGAAGAAATAAAGACAATAGAGAGAAAGCTGTATATTAAAGACAACGAATCCACAAATAATATACAATATCGTCCTCACCAAGTCTCTAAGTCAACAATATACTAGTAGATGGAGAGTACAAGATACAACGAATGTACAATACAAAATTCAACCACCAAAACCCACCTAAGCAAAATAGTATACTGTGAGCCGATGCGGTATCTGTAGCAAAAGATGATAGCTGAATAGCCTGCCTCGACTACTCTGGGGAACAACCTGCAACACCGGTGGCACAACGGGGGTGAGTTGCCAACTCGTGAATAGATAACAAATGCAGGTAATCGCAGGAATGTACGTACAGTATGAATCTAAGATATGCGATTACAGTAATAACATGTCATGTGAATGCAGAATAATGGAAGTACACTAGCAGGTACAATCAATATGTGAAGCAATAGTAACATGACAGTAATATGCAATAACCATGCAATAGGGATATGAGAATGCAAATATGCAGCAATCATAAAGGGTACACTAACAGGTACTCCTAATACATGGAACAGTGCATAAGTGAAAATGTATGATGTATGGAGTGAAATATGTCATCCCACCGAATACTGTCATCGTGGTAGGATCACAATCCATCAAGACACTCAAATCCCAATTCCTCAAATCAGCCCCCACGTTGGGCTCTCACATCATATAAGTCTCACGTCTCCTCAATGTATAATATCGAGTAATCTCCTATATCCCGAATGTACAAATCAGTAATCCCATATGTATGTCCAATCTCAATGAATCACCTGATATCCCAAGTCAAAATCTAGCATCATATATATATATATATATATATATATATATATATATATATATATATGCAGAAATAAATATGATGGGGTCAATACACATATATTAGCATCTCATTCCACTAATATTGGTGTAAGGGTATATATAACAACGGCTAAATCCCCTGTAATATATACAAAGGTGTTTAAAGGAAATATCATGAAAACAATGTGCCAAGCATCGACACAGAAATCCTGATAGGTACGTATCATACGCTATCCCGAAAGCACGAGTGCCTATCTCTGACCCTCGCCTTTCGACGTATGCATACGTGCATGACTCCCAACGGTATCTCCATGATCCCCGCCGAGTCATTAGTACTGTCACCGGTAGGTGCTCGCTCGCCTCCAGGCTCAATCGGAAAAGTCCATCGATCATCTTGCCGAGGGGAACCATACCGGGCCCCACCATGTACCCTCATACGGCAACCACACCTCGTATGGAGTATATAATCAGAACCGATAAATCTCATGGTGGCTGCGCAAATATCATATCAAGAAAACCGGGTTTTTCAATGTATGCATAATTTCATGAACTCCCGCGGTTCCCAAATCCAGAAAACATCATGTAAAATCCCAATAAACAATGCGCAAATCCAGGAATAAATATATGCGATATATCTGAAATGCGAGTATATAGATGAGAATGTGTAGCTGAAACCATAAGTATGCAAAATCAATAAGGTACAGCTAAGTAACATCAGTAAAGGTAAATATGTGACTGTAACTGAATATGTGTGTAACATACAGGTGTAGCAATATATAGGTATCTACCTATCAGAACTGATGAAGTATACCCCCTCCGGGTATGAGTGGAAAATGTGAGTAAGGTATATCGGTAACTAAATGTCAAAACGTGATAAGTAATGTGAGTCGATGTCGTAAAGTCCCTAACTAAGCAATATAATGTCTATAATGGTTTGTGTGTGATATGGCAATTATCGACGGTGTGTGTGTAGCATACAATCCGTGCTCGTGCAACATGAACCATCAATAATATGTGTAGTGTCCTACGGCTGCTAGTCACAGTACAACTATATCAAGGAAATAAGGTAAAGGCGCAATTCTAACAATGACGTAGAATGTGCGACAAGTAATATAATTCTAGCCCAGACGCATAACGCCATGCGGGCGATTCCCCTGTAGATGTTAAATCTACCCATCTACGCTCCACGCTAGGTGAATCCTACCACCTGTCTCCCTCTGTAGCCGTGTCCGTAGTCCCTGCCTACAAACCTGAAAATAAGACAAGGAAATCATATATAAGCCAAATATTCCGCAAAACGCGATATCGAACCCAAACGAGAAACTCGCGTCGAGAACTAAACGCACGTGTGCACGATACGCTAAAACGTGTGTATACGCGTCTAAAACTACCGCGACACTCCGCGACACGCTGGATCGCAGAATCCACTCACGTATCGCGCGTATCGCGCAAACACAACGGACATGAAAAACGGTATTTGATCCCAGATTTTCCTACAGGTCAAATATCACAAAACTATACATGCCAAAATACTAGATAGCACAGCAGAGTACCCTACCAAAACCGCAAGACCCCATCCCTCTACTTGGCCGCAAATTGCGGCCAAACCTAATAAATCTGCGGCCTGGGTAAGGAATTAGGGGCTCGTGTTCAGGTGGTGGTATCTATACCTAGTGAGCATGTCCCAGTTTTCTTAATTTTGTCCTGAAGGCCCCGGGTCAAAAGCAGATCATAGAATGTCACAATGTCGCCTAAAAACACCAATTTGCACCAAAAGCAAAACCCTATGGTATTTTAGTGAAACCTGGGGTTAAACCCAGTTAATGTGACCTTAATAACACTAAAATAAGTAGGGTTTACCAACACAATCATCAATTTGCCATAACATCTCACAAATCACCATAATTAGCACTAAACTAACTTTAATCGCAAACCAATGCTAAACTACACACAAGCTAAGCAAAAGAGAGATGGGTTCAGAAAATATACCCTATAGGATCTTAAGAAGCAGGAGAAGAAGTGTATGGGGGAGGAAGAGCTGCTGTAGGTTGCTGGGTCTGCTGCTGCTACAGCTGCTGCTGCTGCTGTCTGCTGCTACTGCTGCCCTTGTTGCTGCTGCTGCATTTCTGGTGCTGCTGCTGCTGGTCTTCTGCTGCTGCTCCTCTGTTGTTGCTATAGGTGAGTGTGTGTGTGTGTGAGAGAGAATGAGAGTGAGAGAATGGGAGCAACACTAACCCCTCCCTTCTCTTTCTCTTGCCTCATTAATGAGGCATGGTTCACACCATGCTCCCCATGCCCTCTCTCTCACACAAAGTCAACATTCAACCCAAAATAAAACCCTTTTAAATTCATTTTTCATTTTCTTTTTAAAAGAACAACCATACACTATTAAACCCAAAACACTTAATATAAATTATTAAACTAGATTAAGGCAAGTGGATTAATCCACCATGATTGCTAATCATGGTTTAACCCCACCTTAACACCCTAGTATCATGCACATGTGTGTGCAAGCCTAGAAAAATTCTAATAAAATATTAATTAAATAGGATAAAATAATTAAAACCCAATTTGGTAAACTTTTTATTAAAAACCAAACATTAAAATATAATTAGCCACAAAACACATTCTAAGGTGTTACACATAATTTTTAAGAAATTCAAGTTAGGGTTAAAAGCTTGATGAAGTGTTTAATGTTAATTTAAGTTAAGAAATCTTAAGCTAGTAGAATATGATAATTGTTGTTAATTAATACTTTGTCTAATTAAAAGTTTAGTATACTAGGTTTTTACTAAAACTTAATTAAGCAATTTTAAAAATATGGAAGTGGTTTGGATAACTTAGTTAAGCTATTGTAAGATATTTCAAATCGCTAGATTTGTGTTAGCTTGAAACTAGTGCGAAATATTGCGATAAGTTATTTGCTAGGTTTCGGTATATTTTCGATGTGGGTTCAATTGGTTGTTGAAACGTTATATCTATTATATTCCTCGTATTTGTTTGTGTTGGGTTTGCGCGATCAGGACGATCGGAGTCTAGACTTTTTGTTTCGTAGTTTAGCGACCCTAGTTAGGGTTTCTGCCGATTTCATGCGTGTTTAGTGCGCTAGGTGCACAGTGTAATTTTCTGTGCGTTATCCTTGCGTTTCGTTGTCTTTATGTCGATGTAGGATATTTGGCTTATGTGATGTGTTTGTGAAATTTTAGGATCGCAAGCGGGGACTTCGGGCGCTGCGAACAAGGGGAAGCAGGTGGTCGGATTTTCATAGCTCGAGACCATCACGTGAGTAGATTTAACATCTATGGGGAAATCGCTCGTATGGCGTTATGCGTTGGGGCTGATATGATATAATAGCTGCGTGTTATTGCATATTAGTTGATTTCATATGAACGTTATTGCATAGTATTATCTGTTGTACCTTGACTTGTACCTTTGGATATAACACATTACTGACGGTTCATGTTGCACGAGCACTAATTTTTATGCTACACCCACACCGTCGGTAATTGCCATGACACGCACAAACTACCTACATACATGATATGGTAGTGGATAAGAATAGTTGAGGTAGTGACTCTTATTCCATTATGCATATGAAATACTGTGTACACATACATACGTGATATTGCATTGGGCAGGGATAGTTGAGGTAGTGACCCTTATTCCATTTCACGTATACCATGTTACAGCTACATGTACATCATGCATACATACTGACATGTACACCCACATATTTTTGCTATAGTTGCATATACCCTAAGTGGTATTGTTTTGGACATGTGATATTGAGACGTTGATTATTGCACTTATGAAATGCATTATACATACTTGCTTACATGTAGATACTTAAACCTTGCTACAATTACATGTACACCTCATATGATGCTGCACTTGATTTCGGAGGATTGGGAATCGCATGATATATTTTAAAGATGGATTCATTTTAAAGAGCGGTTTCCCCTTTATCTGCTCATATTGCCGTTTTATGTTGCATATATCAGTTTTCATGGATTTTTCGCATTGAGATATGGATTTCATGTGATTTATGGATTTGAGAACCGCATGGGAATTTTCAAGAAACTATGTATTGTTTGAAAACCCGGTATCTATTGATATGATATTTTGATGCGTCCACCATGAGATTTCTCGGTTCTGAGATTTGTGATATATACCCGATGCAAGGAGTGTAGTGGGCCGTGTTCGGGTACATGGTAGAGCCCGGTACGGTTCCCCTCGGCAAGATGATCGCAGATGATAGGCGATGAGCCTGGAAGGCAGGCAAGTACCTACCGGTGATTTTATTTGGACTCGGAGGTTATCGTAGGGATACCGACTGGAGTGATGTACGACATATCGTCAGGGCCAGTCGTGGTGACAGCGCCTGAGTTATGAGGATTTACGTGTCGATGCTAGACACGAGTTTCGTGATGTTTCGAGTGTCGGTGTTTGACACTCCGGTTTTCCATGATTTCTATGTATCGTCGGTGGACATATGGGGTTGATATCCTCATACTTATATATATATATATACATACAGGTATATGTTTTCATGATGTTTTGGGTGTCGATGTTTGACACTCAGGTTCCATGAGACATACAGAATGTGAGGGCCGATCTGAGGATGAGGAGCCTGAGGATGATGGGATTTGATGTGTCAGTGAGGGACACTGGGGGTTTTCCATGCTGATGATTTTTGCATGAGGTTTTATATTATAACATCCCACACTCAGGATTATGTTTATATGCATTGCTTTATGTAGTTATAGTACCCAGATGATGCACCTTTACATGATTGTTGCATATCTATATTGCCATACTTATGCTATCAGATTACATGTGCTAGATTTATCGCTGTTCGTGCATACTTGCGATTACAGTATGATGTTATTTTCTATTCACGAGTTGGCAACTCACCTCCGTTGTGCCACAGTGTTTTGCAGGACTTACCCTCTGAGTAGTCGCGGCAGGGCGTCTTATCATCTCTACTTTTGCGGATACCGCTACGGTTGGCTGTGAGGCCTTTGCTTTTAGGTGGGTTTGCGGTTATCCGTTTGTACATTGTATATCTTTTTGTTGGATCTAGTATTCTCCATCTACCACTTCTTGTATTTGACTTAGAGACGAGTTGGGAGGATTCTGTGTTGTATTATTATTTTGGTGACTTTGGGTGCCGTGCTCGTGGGAGCCGATTTTGTCGAAAAGTTTTACTTCTTTCTGCAGTTTTCTTTTATATTTCTTCGCTTCGGCGTCGTATATATGCTTGTGATGGTTGTCTCATCCGTTGGGCATGATTTTCTCCCATTTGGGATGCTTTATATATTATCTATGTTGTACCCGTTTTCTGGGCTAGTTTTTACAAAGGAGGTGCTGCCGAAATTTTCAAGAAAAAAAACTAAAGTTAAAGATTTTTACTTGAGATTTTCCGAACGTTTTAAACTCTGTTTTTCTCCACTTATCCCCTTTTTTGGGTGGTTTAGATTTCTGGGTTTCGGCTTACTTAAATTACGTACGCCTGTAGACGTTACGTGGTTTAAGGGCTGATCACATGCCTAAATTTGGGTTGTGACAAAGTTGGTATCAGAGCGCTTGGTTTTACCTTTCGGAGTGTAGGATGACCTTGGTATGATGGAGTAGGTAGCTTAAGCTGAGTAAGTGTGTATGTTCCGCGGTATACTTACGACGCGGTACTCCGCCTAAGTGATCTTAGGACTTGTTGATTAGAAATTTTTTCCGTGATTTTATACATCCTTGCGATTCGATTTCTGTATCCTTATCGAATCTTGTTTCAATTTCCAGCCTATATGCCGCCGAAGACTACGAGGGAATAGAGAGCGGCCGTGAGGGCCGAGGTCAAAGTCGACTCGTCTGAGGCGAGGACTGACCAGGGCGGTATGCCTGTTGTACCAGAGCACATTGCTTTGTTTGGGGCTGGTATGCAGGACCTGCGCCAGATGATGGGGACTTTAGAAGAGGCCATTCGAGCGCAGGGGCAGGCAGTTGTTCCACCCGTTGCAGGGACCACGATGGTACCTACAGTTCCAGCAGTCGCAGTTACAGCTCCTAAGGTTATTACCGTGTCACTGACCGAGTTCATGAGGCTGAGGCCTCCGGTGTTCACTAGCACAGATGCTACTGAGGATCCGCTGTCGTTTATCGACCGGATGGCCAGGATTTGTCGTTCGCTCCGATGCTCCAACGAGAGATGGGTGGAGTTCACGAGCTTCCATCTGGAGGGTCTGGCCCAGAAGTGGTGTGAGTCCTTGGAGAGGGGCAGAGCCGCGGGTCTTGCTCCTATGACCTGGGATGAGTTTGTGACTGTGTTCCTCGTCCGTTTTCTTCCACCGAGCGTCATAGATGCGCGAACATGCCGATTTGAGTCGTTACGCCAGACTCCGGGGATGACGGTGTCTGAGTATGATGTATTATTTATCGAGCTGTCTGTGTATGCTCCGTACTAAGTGGCGACTGAGGAGATGAGGGTGAAGAGGTTTGTTCGAGGCCTGCTTACCCAGTTGTTCCTAGCCATCAGCATTCAGCATTGCGACACGTATGCGGCAGTTGTGGATGCAGCCCTATTGATGGAGGAGCGTCTATTCTAGTCATCGGTTGTTCCGGAACCGAAGAGGGCTCGTACTGGTATAGCATCCCGGAGGCAGAGGTTTAGATCCTGAGACAGAGTTCGTTTAGACACAGGGAGTAGCAGAGACGTGGGACGTGGCCAGTTGTTCAGCACTTTTTCCAAGTAGGGTCAGCCGTCGACACGTGGGTGTTTTGGATGTGGCAGTTTACAGCACCTCGTGAGAGATTGTACCGTGATACGTCAGAGACGGCCAGCCGTACCCCAGGTTACCTTACCACCTTCTCCGCCTGAGAGAGCGTTGCCTCTTATGCCTGTTGTTGCGCCGCGTTAGACTCCTGCTCAGAGAGGTCGTGGTCGTTGTAGTTTTGTGCCGAGAGGATGAGGTGGCCGAGGCAGAGGGCAGCCAGTTGCCGGTAGAGGGCAGGCTCGGGTGTTTGCCTTGACTCATCAGGACGCGCAGGCGTCTATTGCCGTGGTTTCAGGTACCCTTTCTGTATGTTCTTATGATGCACATGTTCTTTTCGATCCAGGATCTACGCATTCGTATGTTTCTACGCACTTCGTGCCGAGGTTAGGCCAAGAGTCGTGTTTGCTTGATCAGCCGCTTGTCGTGACTACTCCTGTTGGCAGTCGTTTGTTGTGCGACACGTATTCCGGTCATGTGCTGTCCGTATTGGTGACAGCGATCTGTCCGTCAACTTGATCCTTCTTGAGATGTTGGACTTCGACGTTCTACTGGACATGGACTGGTTAGCTACTTGCTACGCGTCCGTGGACTTCCGCGAGAAGACAGTTAGGTTTTGTTTTCCCGGTGAGTCAGTGTTTGTTGTGCAGAGGACCGTGGTGCCGCCCCTCACAGTTTGATTTCCGTCCTTTGCGCTAGTCGGCTTTTGAGGAGAGGTTGTCGGGGATTCTTGGCTTTCATTCATGATACTGGAGCCACAGTGGAGTCGTTGGACCAGGTTCCTACCGTGCGAGAGTTTCCCGACGTTTTTCTAGATGAGTTACCTGGGATGCCGCCAGAGCGCGATATTGAGTTCTGCATTGATATGATTCCTAGCACGGGGCCTATTTCTATACCTCCTTATCGGATGGCTCTGGCAGATCTTAGAGAGCTTAAAGATCAATTGCAAGAATTGCTTGATAGGGGACTTGTGCGTCTGAGTGTTTTGCCGTGGGGAGCTCCTGTTCTGTTCGTCAAGAAGAAGGACAACAGTTTGAGGCTGTATGTGGATTATCGTCAATTGAACAGAGTTACGGTGCGGAATAGGTATCCTTTACCTCGCATTGACGATTTATTTGATCAGCTCCAGGGTGCGAAACATTTTTCTAAGATTGATTTGCGTTCGGGTTATCATCAGTTGCGGGTTCGGAATGATGACATTCCGAAGATTGCTTTTCGTACGCGCTATGGGCATTATGAGTTTTTGGTGATGTCGTTCGGACTCACCAATGCGCCAGCAGCGTTCATGGATCTGATGAACCAGATTTTCAGGCCATTCCTCGACCAGTTTATTATTGTGTTTATTGATGACATACTGGTCTACTCTAGGAGTCGTGAGGAGCATGAGCAGCCGTCGAGGATTGCTTTGCAGATTTTGAGAGAGCACTAGCTGTATGCTAAATTCTCAAAGTGCGCATTTTCGCTTAATAGAGCTGACTTCCTGGGTCATGTGGTGAATGGTGATGGTATTCTTGTGGACCCGAGGAAGATCGAGACTGTACAGCTTTGGCCCAGACCTGTATCGGTGACTGAGGTCCGCAGCTTTTTGGGCTTAGCTGGTTAATATCGCCGTTTTGTGCAGGATTTCTCGAGTATCGCTACACAGCCGACTGGACTGACCCGGAAGGGAGTTCCTTTTCTTTGGACTGATGCGTGCGAGCAGAGTTTTCAGCAGTTGAAGAATCGGTTGACGACAGCACCAGTTCTATCTTTGCCTTCTGGATCGGGCGGCTATGTTGTTTACTGTGAAGCTTCTCAAGTGGGGCTCGGTTTTGTATTGATGCAGTATGATAGAGCGATTGCTTATGCTTCTAGGCAGCTGAAGAAGCACGAGCAGAATTACCCTACTCACGATCTTAAGATGGCCGCGGTGGTCTTTGCGTTGAAGATTTGGAGACACTACTTGTATGGGGAGTCGTGTCAGATCTTCACGGATCACAAGAGCTTGAAGTACATCTTCCAGCAGTGGGATCTGAATCTGTGACAACGCCGTTGGATGGAGCTTGTGAAGGATTATGATTGTGAGATCCTTTATCACCCGGGCAAGGAGAATGTGGTAGCTGATGCTTTGAGTCGTAGGCCCGGGGGTAGTTTGTCCCAGTTGAGCGCAGTTCAGCGACAGTCTTCTGCAGATTGGCAGCTCTTGTGTGATGGTAGACTGCAGTTCGAGTTCACTTCCGCTGGGGGACAGCTTGCTTATGTCTGTGCCCGTCCACTACTACTTGATCGTATCCGTGAGGCGTAGCCCAGTGATACTCGTTTGTCTGAGATTCTTGAGCTTGTTCGGCAGGGTACAGTTTCGGAGTTCATGATTGATGACCAGGGTGTGCTATGATGCGGGACTCACTTATGTGTACCAGATGCTGATGGGTTGAGACGCGAGATCCTAGAACAGGCACATCAGTCGGCCTTTAGCATCCATCCAGGTTCCACCAAGATGTATCGTGACTTGAGAGACTTTTACTGGTGGGAAGGGATGAAGCGCGATATTTCGGACTTCGTTTCGAGGTGCCTAACTTGTCAACAAGTCAAGGCTGAACATCAGAGACCGGCTGGAGAGTTGCAGCCTTTACCCATTCCGGAGTGGAAATAGGAGCATATTTCCATGGACTTCATTGTGGGTCTACCCAGGACCAGTAGAGGGTATGACTCCATTTGGGTGATTGTTGACCGGTTGACGAAAGCGGCTCACTTCCTTCCAGTGAAGACCACATTCGGTTATGCTCAGTATGCTCAGTTGTACATAGATGAGATTGTGCGTTTGCATGGTGTTCCTACATGCATAGTATCCAACAGAGGCACCCAGTTTACTAGCCGTCTTTGGCAGAAGCTTCAGGAAGCTTTGGGTACCCGGTTGTGTTTTAGTACCGCTTTTCATCCACAAACCGATGGTCAGGCAGAGCGGACTATACAGACTGTGGAGGATATGCTTCGTGCGTGTGTGCTTGATTTTGGTGGTAGTTGGGATCGTCACTTGCCGTTGATTGAGTTCTCCTATAACAACAGTTTTCAGGAGACTATTCAGATGCCACCTTTTGAGGCTTTATTTGGTAGAAAGTGTTGATCGCCAGTCTGTTAGACCAAACTCAGCGAGAGTAGGGTTTTGGGACCCCATCTAGTTCAGGAGACTACGGAGATGATCCAGCTGTTTTAGGATAGGATGAGAGCTGCCCAGTGCAGGCAGAAGTCTTATGTCGACCGTCGTCGTCGCAGACTTGAGTTCGCAGTAGGGGATCATGTATTCCTGAGGATTTCTCCGATGAAGGGCATTATGCGATTTGGGAGGAAAGGGAAGCACAGTCCCAGATTTGTAGGTCCTTTCGAGATCCTTGAGCGAGTGGGTTCTGCTGCTTATCGTTTGGCGCTCCCGCCCAGTTTTCCCGATGTTCATCCCATTTTCCATGTGTTGATACTTCGTAGATACCTTCATGATCCGTCTCACATGATTCATCACCAGACCGTTCAGCTTGAGTGCGATCTTTCGTTCACCGAGCAGCCGGTAGTTATTTTGGATCGACAGGTGACGAAACTTCGGTCAAAGGTCTTGCCATTGGTGAAGGTTCTTTGGCGTAGCCCTACTAGTGAGGAGATCACTTGGGATGCCGAGAGCGAGATGCGGAAGAAATTCCCTCATCTCTTCGAAGGTACGCGTAGTAAAATTTTAATTCGGGGGCCGAATTTCTATAAGGGGGAGATTGTAACGTTTTAGAAATCGTTATGCGAAATTTCCGTTTTAGGGTAAAATAGTCAGTATTTTCCGTTTTAACCCGATTGTGATCAAACGTCTGTATAAACTTGCCGGCACCTAGTTTAGCTAAAATAAACCTAGTGCGCGAACTTTAGGGATATATAGGAAGTTTTGGTTCAAATAGAATTTTTCTCTAATAAAATATTATTTTAAGTGGTAAATTATACACTTAAATTATTACTTCTAATGAGAATCATTGTAAATCATCACTAGAATTATTTTGGAAGCTTCTCTTCAAATATCTAGATTTTTTTTAGTGCAAAAGGATAAAAATTTAAAAAGAAAAGAAAAGAAAGAAATGTGGCAAATAGCATTTATTGAAGCATTTAATAATTTTTAGCTAGAAAACTTCTCCATTTTATTTACACAAACACCCCCTTCACCCCTTTGGTCGAGCCTCTCCCCATTTCTGCCCTCATAATTTTCCTTGCTCATTTCTTCTTCTTTTGCTCTCCAAAATTCTTCAAAATTCCAAAAATAAATCCACAATACCTTAAATAAAAAATTTAACCATCAATTTCCTTTACTAAGCTGGCTTGGATCTTCAACAAAGCATGGTTTTTGGAGGCTATGATGATGGATCAAGTTGTTATTTTGTGTTCTTGTTAAGATATAATTTCTTACCTTAATCCTTAATTAATTGTTTAAAATGTAAACTAGCTATTTAAGTTAGCTAATTATATGATTAATATAGCTTTTAACTAATGATAAATTCATTACTCATAATTTTTAAGAAATTCAAGTTAGGGTTAAAAGCTTGGTGAAGTGTTTAATGTTAATTGAAGTTAAGAAAACTTAAGCTAGTAGAATATGATAATTGTTTTTAATTAATACTTTGTTTAATTAAAAGTTTAGCTTTCTAGGTTTTTACTAAAACTGAATTAAGCAAGTTCAGAAATATGGAAGTGGTTTGGATAGCTTAGTTAAGCTATTGTAAGTTGTTTGAAATCACTAGATTTGTGTTAGCTTGAAACTAGTGCGAAATATTGCGATAAGTTGTTTGCTTGGTTTCGGTGTATTTTCGATGTGGGTTCAATTGGTCGTTGAAAGGTTATATCTATTATATTCCCCGTATTTGTTTGTGTTGGGTTTGCACGATCGGGACGATCGGAGTCTAGACTTGGTGTTTCGTAGTTTAGCGACCCTGTTGGATATAGTGCCCTCAAATATCGCAGGTACGTGATTGCAATGATTGCGGAGGACCCATACCGGTAGGACAGTCTTACTCGAGATGATAGTATGCTATCTGGTTTACCTTTATCAGTCGTGTACAGGTTCAGGTGACTGATCACATGTTACACGTTGATAGAGCCCTTAGGATCTTGCTTGACTACCAACAGTATGAGGGCGATCATATACGTGAGAGTTGGGTAGTCCATAAGCACATCCTTAATAGTGGTCCCTAGTCGTGGGAGTTTCGAGACAGGGCATCGATACTCCATAGTAGACTAGTGTATACAGTCGAGACCCTGACGAGGGGCGGTGGCCGGTCTCATAAGCCACTGGTGTGAGTTGGATCACCTAAGATGTATACAGGTGCTCATTGGGTTATGAGTACACCGAACAGGACTCGCCGGGAACCTGCTAGTTGGTATTATACATATCGTCAGATAGCAGTTCCCTGGTGACTTGTGTACAGGTTAGTTCATCGACCTGAGGTCGTCATTTGTCTCGTGTGAGTTCCCACTGTGCTTTGATTTCTACCCTACCACGGCTCAAAGGAGTCGTGCAAACAGGTAGTTTTTGGGTACAGTCCCGAGCCACATGGAGGCACGTGAGCGGATCGGCAGGGGATTCGTCTCTCCCGGTATTGGGGGTGGAGATCGCGTTGTGTGTAGGAAAGCCGTTACACCAAGTACTTGACCAAGGCAGGTGAGAATTACTGGTAGGTACTCCGGTAGTTTCTCAGGGTGTTCAGGGCTTGTCTCCGACACGACTTATACCGCTATTGGGGGTCTGACGTTACTAGCCCCCTAGGCCGGATATACGATACTCATAGACAAACGGACCGGACTGTATATACATTGTCACTGTTAGGCTCAGTTTCCGGATGAGTTCGCTCATCGGCCTCCCTTGAGGTCAGTACATGGGCAGCCGTTACGCACAGCTAGTGCCGCTGACGGCTTGTGGTTAAACCCACTGCCAGGGTACTGTCGAGTCATTAGAGTCCCCCATAGATAGTTTTCCAAGTTCGGGCGAAACGTTGTAGAGGCCGTATGGTTTTATGGCAGGGTTCGGAAAATGCACGTGCGTTTACGCACGTGTCATATTTCGGGCTGATAATACTGGTGGGTTTTGGTTTAAGCCGGATCTGAGTATTATACTGTGTAGATATAATATCTTTGTCTCAGTTGCATTTGTATTCGGTCGTAATACAAATGCGGGTATGTTTATACTGTTACGGGGTTGTCCTGAAATTCGTTTCGGGATCGCTTTTGGAAGTTGCCAGTTTCCTGTTTTCTATCGGCCGTATTAAACATTCGGTTTAATACGGATTTATCTTTTCTTGAGGGTGAGTCATGAGTATGGAAGCTTCTAGTTTGGTGACTAGGATTAGTGAGTCACTCTTTTGCATTAATGGTTGATGACTAGGATTAGTGAGTCACCATTATGCATTTAATGTTTTTTGCAAGGTGGAATTTGCATTAATGTGTTTTTGTAAAGCTTAAGATATTTTCTTCATGATAAGCTTTGCTTGTGGTCACCTTCCTTGCTCCTACACTCACCCCCTCCTTGATAAAGTGGCTGGCCCCTCTTTAGAATTAGAGATTGATTCATTTGAAAAAGGATGATAGTTTTAGTGTATGAAAATTTCATAGCTCATTTTCATTACCCGATTCAAATGGCAACTTCATTAACCGTTCGTCCATGGCTTTGGACGAAGAGAGACAAAGTGTTCTACTCATTCTCTACATCAATCTTGGTCATCTCTTTTAGCAAACATGATGACCGAGTTGCCTCGGGTCAGAGGCGGGAGCCCGTTTAAAGATCCGATGACGTGGTGCCACCTGGACGAGGAGATCAGAGATCGACGAGATCGGAGCAGCCGCAACGGAGCGTGGGATGATGGTTAAAGAACGAAGGACTCGGATCGTTCGGTATAACCTTTCTACCCTCTTTACAGTTTGTTAGTTTAGCGTTAATGGCAGATCCAGGTTATAGTATGCGATAGCGCCAGTTATAAAAGTTTTTGTTCCGCATTTGGCATCAAATTGACGGCCGGGGCGCTACCGTAGACTTACAGACCCTAGTTAGGGTTTTTGCCGATATCGTGCGCGTTTAGTGCGCTAGGTGCGCAGTGTAATTTTCTGGGCGTTATCCTTGCGTTTCGTTGTCTTTATGTCGATGTAGGATATTTATCTTATGTGATATGTTTGTGAAATTTTAGGATCGCAAGAGGGGACTTCGGGAGCTGCGAACAAGGGGAAGCAGGTGGTCGGATTTTCATAGCTCGAGACCATCACGTGAGTAGATTTAACATCTACGGGGAAATCACCCGTATGGCGTTATGCGTCGGGGCTGATATGATATAATAGCTGCATGTTATTGCATATTAGTTGATTTCATATGAACATCATTGCATTGTATTATTTATTGTACCTTGAGTTGTACCTTTGGATGTAACACATTACTGACGGTTCGTGTTGCACGAGCACTAATTTGTATGCTACACCCACACCGTCAGTAATTACCATGACACGCACAAACCACCTACATACATGATATGGTAGTGGATAGGGATAGTTGAGGCAGTGACTCTTATTCTATTGTGCATATGAAATACTGTGGTCACATACATACGTGATATTGTATTGGGCAGGGATAGTTGAGATAGTGACCCTTATTCCATTTC
This sequence comes from Agapanthus africanus, assembly GCA_030015575.1. Classification (NCBI taxonomy): domain Eukaryota; kingdom Viridiplantae; phylum Streptophyta; class Magnoliopsida; order Asparagales; family Amaryllidaceae; genus Agapanthus; species Agapanthus africanus. The sequence goes on from CM057337.1 coordinate 524,351,283, forward strand.
ACGTATACCTTGTTACAATTACATGTACATCATGCATACTGTCACGACCCGAAGTTCAGCCCATGACCGGCACTTAACCACGTAACGTCTACAGGCGTAACGCGACTAAGTAAGCCGAAACCCAGAAATCAAAACCATTAAAAGTAGTGAGTGTTAAAACATTTGGTGAAAACATTTGTTAAAACATTTAGAAAACCTTGAGTAATTTAGTAAAAATCTTTCAAGTTAAAGTTGTTTTCTTAAAAATTTCGGCAGCATTTCCTTTGTAAAAACTAGCCCCGAAATCATGTACAAGACAAGATATAAGTAAAAGAAATGACATACAATAAGAATAAAACATCCCCAAACGGGAGCAATCACGTCCAACGGCGGAAACAATCACCACAAGAATAATATACGACGCCGTAGCGAAGAAATGAGCAATAAAAATGAAAAACATCATAAAAGATAAAGCTGCATAAATAAAGTCGGGCTCACACGAGCTCGACACCAGAGTACAAAATAATATACATCGTCCTCACAACTGGTCTCTAAGTCAATACATGAATAGTAGATGGAGAGTACTAGATACAATAGTGTGTACAACTGGAAAGTAAACGGATACCGCAAAAACCCACCTATCAGCAAAATGGTCTCACGCACCAACTGCAGTGGTATCCGTAGCAAAAGATGCAAGAAAGTAGCCCTGCCTCAACTACTCTGAGGGGCAACCTGCAACACTGTGGCACAACGGGGGTGAGTTGCCAACTCGTGAATAGTAGATAACATATAAAGGTAATCGCGAGTATGCACGTACTGCGATACTCTAACATATGCCAACAGATAACATCTATATGCGATGAGCTGCGTATGCAATAATCATGCATAACAAGTGTAAGCTGATAACATCTATATATGATGAGCAGGGTATGCAATAATCATACATAACAAGTGTAAGCTGATAACATCTATATATGATGAGCAGGGTATGCAATAATCATGCCAAAGTACTCTATCAGGTACTACGACTACAGGATGAAATGCATAACAATGAATGCTGAGCAGGGGATAAAATATCATGTACACGGAATATCAACGTGGAAAAAAAACCGGTGTCCATCAAATACACCCAAATCCCAGTAAAACTCAGGCACCGTCACTCTAATCGGCCCTCAAATCCTGTACATCTCATGGAATCGTGAGTGCCCAGCATCGGCACTCGAAAATATCATGAAATCATCGTGTCCAGCATCGACACGTAAATCCTCAAGTATCGGGCTCCGTCAGTCCGGATCGTCCTACGGGCTCCGTCTGTGGAATCGGCCCTCGGCCCCGGCAGTACGGGTCGTCCCGTATCCATCTATCGACTCTGGTCAGTATCCTCCGGATAACCGCCAGGTCCAACCAATCACCGGTAGGTAGTAGTCGCTCTGCCAGGCTCATCGTCTACCGCACAGCGATCCGTTCTCGCCCCGGGGTACCATACCGGGTCCACCATGTACCCGCAATCGACCTCATCCAGCTCCTCGATTCGGGTTCACATGTCACATGTCTCAGCACCGAGAAAACGCATGGTGGACGCACTGAAATATCATATCAAGAGAAACCGGGTTTTTAAAACAGTGGATATTTTCTTAAAATAATACCACGGTTCTTAAATCTAGAAATCACATGAATCCAAAACTCAATGCGTAAATTCATGCAATGTGTCATATGACACTAAGAGTAAAATGGGAAAACCGCTCTTTTAAAAGGATCCAGTTTTGAAAATATCTCATGCGGTCCCTATTTGCTAGAATTCAAGTCAATATCATCCATGTATGTAACATATGTATATAGGTATGGATGTGCAAATGGATATATACGCAAACATGAGTGTAGCAACGTATATGTGCACTAATATGGATACACAACGTGTGCGTGCACAGGTATAGATATGTCAAGGTATGTGTGCACCAATAGGGATTTACAATGTGTGTGTGCACAAGTATAGATATATTAAGGTATGTGTGCACCAACATGGATTTAGAATGTGCATGTGTGCAATGTGCGGTAGAAATATGTCTAATCATCAATGATGCGGTATCAAAATGATGTATGGCACTGATCGCACGCCAAAAGCGTGTTGGATATTTATGAGTTCTAAAGTTTAACCGCGATCAGGACGGTGTCGCTTTGCAGCTAGCCGCGACGAGCACGGGTCGATCCACAGGGAGACGGAGCGTTTTATGTTCTTGTTCTTACGAGTTAACGCGCGTGGCGATTTGTTTGTTATCTAACCTATGTGTTATATTCAAGTATAAGGCTTGTTAGGAAACGATAGGATAGTGTAAGTTAATGGATTCCGTATTCAAGTACTTTGAGCCGAACTTAACCAATGAAGCTAGAACAATTGGCAACAACGTGGATTAGGGGACTTAAGCAAGGTATTCATGGAATCCGGCTTATTGACCCTTGTCCGTCCGTTCTTGTCTCTTGCTTTCGCCTCCGGCCAAACCGAATGCAACCGGTCACGGTTAGGAATCACCTTTACCTTGGTAGGGTAGGGTGCCTAACGGATCGTTTGCGTAAGATTTGGGCGGAGTTTCAAATGGGAAAAGACGGGAAAAGGAAATGAGGAGCGAAATGTTAACTTACAAAATCTTTCTCTTTTCCTAACAACAATATTCACACCATTCACAAAACAAACCAAAAAGAGATAACAAAAGAGAAGAACAAAGAAAAGAAAAGACTACAAACAAGTAATTAAATGACATGGTAATAAATTGCAAGTAATAAAAGATAAGAATGAAAATGCATGTAAGTAAAAGAGCGAGTAAGAAAGACTAAGAACCATAGAACCCAACACAAGACATGGGTTCAATAACTAAATCTTAAACTTGCAAGCTCAATGAAGAGCTTGCAAGATGAAGAAGAGGTAAAGAACTCATGGTGAATGAAGGCACAGAAAGAGATCTTTATTAATCTTTAAGAACGATACAACCCTTGAGATCAATAACAAACCCTAAAACCTTCAAGCTCAATGAAGAGGTTGAAGGATCAAGAGAAGGTTAAGAACTCAAGGGGACTACGCTATTTACAAGAACAAAATGAAAACAAAAGAGGTTTGGTGAAAAGGATGAAACAATGTGAGCACAATCCAAGACCCTTTCTCCTTTGCCCCTGAAAGGTTCCTAGGCACCCTATAGTGGTCTCACAAGGCATCGAACATGCCAATTTAAAATTTTTGATGCCGAGAAACCCTAGACTACGGATCTTAAACTAGATGTTTAGGCGAAACGGAAAACTAGTTAACTATTTAACTAAAGTTGAGATGCTACAACCTTTGTAGATCCGGATTTCCGCCTCCTTAGCTCCACGTGGTCATGTCCTCGCTGTCCATCATGAATCCTCGACTCGATCATCGGGTTCATCGGGAAAACAAGCGGAATAGGTCGTCGGCTTTGTGTCAAAGACGATCTATGTCGAGGTTGCACAAACTCAAGCTCCGACTTCACAAACTTGTGAAACTTATGAAGTAAACACCCAAAACAACTTGGCAAGAGGTAGAGGGTGAAGAAATAGGAGGTGGGTTCACTTTAGAATTGGATTTATCTCACTAGATCTCAAGTTGCCATTGTTGTAGCAAGCTTGAAGAAGAAGAAGAAGATGAGCTAGTTATGATAAGTTATGATAAAAAGAAAATAGAAAATCAAATACTTATCATAACTAAACTAGGGTTAAGTGTAGAGAATAAACCATGGTCACTTTAGAGGGTTAGGGTTAAGCATGAAGATAAGGATGGTTAGCAAAGTCAAAGCTTCATGAAGCTTCAACTTAAAACAAAAAGAGCCACCATTCTCATCAAAATCCATTTCAAATAAATAAACAAACAAATAAATAAATAAATGAATATGCAAAACCCTAATTATCAAATTAACCATGGATTAATTCTATACACTTAACATAATGATCAAGTATCATCAAACATGATACAAAAAAGTGCACGAAAGCATATCACATATACAATGTGCATCAAGTGAGAAAAATCCGTTTAAAGTGAACCAATACTAGTTAATGTAAAGTAATATATCAAATATATAATTATACATTAAATCATTAAATCAACACTTGATTCAATGATCCGGTCATGTCGCATATAACCGACTAGTATTCAATGCATCGATTTATCGAATCAATGATTCGATAACTAGGTCATATCGAATATAACCATTCGAAACATATATCGCGAGAATGAAATGCGGTATCACATACACGCATTATTCTCGGTCCTGCACATATCTCATATGCGCTCCTATTTCGTTTCGCTTGAGCCAGGAAACCTCTGTGTAGGACTCTAAAGACTCGTCAATACGCCGGTAGCAGATGATCATATCAAGCACCCACAAGCCGCAAGCGGTCTGCCAAACGTAACGGCCACCCAGGTATTGAGCGATCAGAAGATCGACGAGCTAGCCCGCTCACACTCCTGCGAATCCGACCAGTAACACTTACCATACAGTCCGGTCTCTTCGTCTGATATGTCGCATATCAAGTCTAGGGGTGGTAAACGTCAGACCCCAATAACCCGATAAGTCGTGCTGATGTGAGGCTCGTAACGGGTCGAGAAACTACTGGTAACACTTACCAGCAAATCTCTGATCAGCCCTGGCCAGGGACTTCCCTGTTACGGCCAATCGAGCACTGCGCAACATCAACCCCCAATACCGGGAGAGACGAAACCCCTCCTATCGCTCATTGCCTCCATGTGACTCGGGACTGTACCCAAAGACCACCGTTTTGCATGCCCTCATGGACGTGGTAAGGTGGAGATCAAAGCACAGTGGGAATCACACAAGACTCCATGACGATCTCGGGTCTACAGACTAACCTGTACAAGTGTCACCTGAGAACTGCCATCTGACGTGAGGTATAATACCATCTGGGAGTTCTCGGCGAGTCCGTCCAGTGTACTCAGTCTCCACTGAGCACCCGTATACCATCTCTGATGTCAAACACCAATGGATATGGGATCATCCATCGCCCATCACATGGGTCGAGAAGCGTATACGCTAGTCTACTCTGGTATATCGATGCCCCGTCTCGATACACCCACGACTAGGGACCTTGAAGGATGTACTTATGGACTACCATGTCCCCACTAGCATGATCTGCATCATAGTCCAGGTAGTCAAGTACAAATCCTAAGGGCTTTACCAACATGTAACTATAAGACAGTGTAAAGAGACTAGTGTACATGTTAAGATAAATAGCAACCAGATAGCATACTATCATGTCGAGCAAGAAAGTCATCTCTATATATGTCCAAGCATCCAATATAATATACATAATCTGTACAATACTGGCCTCTAGGGCATACATACAACTAACAATCTCCCACTTGCACTAGGGCCAGCTGCTGTAGTATCTCATACCGAGCATCCCGAAGAGTCTCTCAAACTGTATCTGGGGAATGGCCTTCGTGAGTGGATCTGCCGTGTTGTTATTCGTGTCAACCCTCCTGACCTCGATCTCCCGGCGATCAACTATCTCCCGTATCAGGTGATACCGCATCAGAATATGCCTGGACCGCTGATGGGACCTGGGTTCCTTGGCCAAAGCCACCGCTCCATTGTTATCGCAATACAAAGGTATTGGACGCTCAATGGATGGAACCACTCCAAGTTCAGTAATGAACTTCTTGATCCAGACAGCTTCTTTAGCAGCATCGTTGGCAGCGATGTATTCAGCCTCCATCGTCGAGTCTGCTACGGTTTCCTGCTTGGAACTCTTCCAGCTAACCGCCCCTCCGTAAAGGGTAAAGACAAAACCCGAATGCGACTTAGAGTCGTCCTTATCACTCTGGAAGCTCGAATCGGTAAAGGACTCCACTTGGAGTTCTCCGTTACCATACACCAAGAACATATCTCTAGTCCTTCGCAAGTACTTGAGAATGCTCTTCACAGCTGTCCAGTGACTCTCTCCAGGATCAGCTTGATACCTGCTCACTACACTTAGTGAGTATGCTACATCGGGTCTGGTACATAGCATCGCATACATGATAGAGCCTACTGCCGAAGCATAGGGTATCCCTTGCATGCGAGCTCTCTCCAAATCAGTCTTGGGAGACATCTCTTTGGAGAGAGTGACTCCAGAGATCGTGGGCATGTTCCCACGCTTGGACTCTTCCATACTAAACCTTTTTAGTATGGTGTCAATGTACCTGGATTGGGACAATCCCAAAATCCGTTTGGATCTATCTCTATAGATCCTGATTCCCAATATGCAGGAGGCATCACCAAGATCTTTCATTGAGAATCTTTGTGATAAGAAGAGCTTGACCGATTGCGGCATAGGAATATCATTTCCTATCAAGAGTATGTCGTCCACGTACAATACGAGGAAGACAACCTTACTCTCTGCCACCTTCTTGTAGATACAAGGTTCATCTGGATTTTTGACGAAATCAAACTCTTTGATAACGACGTCAAAGCAGATGTTCCAACTCCGCGATGCTTGCTTTAATCCATAAATGGATTTAAGCAGCTTGCACACCTTCCCGCTGCTCCCACTGTCTACGAAGCCCTCTGGCTGAGTCATGTACACGCACTCTTCTAAATCACCATTTAGAAAGGCGGTCTTAACATCCATTTGCCAGATTTCGTAGTCATGAAAGGCAGCAATGGCAAGCATGATTCGGATGGATTTAAACATAGCCACTGGAGAAAAGGTCTCGTCATAGTCCACACCTGGTCTTTGACGAAAACCCTTTGCTACAAGTCTAGCTTTGAAAGTCTCCACTTTCCCATCTACACCAAGTTTCTTCTTGAAGATCCACTTGCTCCCAATGGGTTTTACCCCTTCAGGAGCAACTTCCAAAGTCCATACTTTGTTGGTGTACATGGATTCCATCTCGGACCGCATAGCATCCAGCCATTTCACTGAGTCCCTACTCGTGATGGCCTGCTCGAAGCTAGTTGGGTCATCATCCTCCATGATGCAATCCTCGCTCCCACCGTCCATGAGAAAACCGTAGTATCTCTCAGGTTGGCGAGGAACCCTACTAGATCGGCGGAGAGGCTGAGGTTCATTGGGAGCTACTGAATCTTCTGGTTCCACTAAATCTTCAGTTACTGTTTGTGTATCTGGAACCTCTTCCAGCTCTACCACTTTGCCACTAATTTCTTTTTCAAGAAATTCCGTTTCTAAAAAGGTGGCATATTGAGAAACAAACACTTTTTGTTCTTCAGCATGGTAGAATAAATATCCTTGGGAATTCTTAGGATATCCCACAAACTTGCAAAGAACTGACCGTGCCTCGAGTTTGTCTGGATTTTGTCTTTTGACATAGGCCGGACAACCCCATATTTTAACTCGTTTAAAATATGGTCTCTTCCCACTCCATATCTCATATGGTGTGGTAGGTACAGATTTAGATGGAACTTGATTCAATAGGTATGCTGCTGTCTCCAGCGCATGACCCCAGAAGGAAATAGGTAACTCAGCTGTACTCATCATAGAGCGCACCATATCTAATAGGGTGCGGTTCCTCCGCTCCGATACACCGTTGTGCTGTGGTGTATATGGAGGAGTCAGCTGAGAGAGAATCCCATTCTCTTTTAGGAAGTCCAGGAATTCATTGCTCAAGTATTCACCTCCTCGATCAGATCGAATGATTTTAATACTTCTTCCGGTTTGGTTCTCGACTTCTTGTTTATATTCTCGAAATTTCTCAAAAGCTTCTGATTTGTGTTTCATTAGGAACACATATCCGAATCTAGAAAGATCGTCAGTGAATGTAATGAAGTACGAAGAACCATCCCTGGCATGTGTAGACATGGGACCACATACATCACTATGTATCAGTCCTAAGAGTTCGGTAACTCTTTCTCCGTGTCCCGTAAACGGAGTCTTGGTCATCTTGCCTTTGAGACATGACTGACAAGTGTCATAAGATGAAAATTCAAACGGATTTAAATATCCATCTTTATGCAACTTAGCTAGTCGTGTCACATTGATGTGACCCAGTCTACAATGCCACAAGAAGGATTCGTTCAGTTCTGAACTTTTCCTCTTGTGTGTGTTTGTTATGCTCAGAACTGTTGATTGATTTAGAACATAAATGCCATTGCATAACGTGCCTGATCCAACCAACCTTTGGTTATGGAAAATGTTCATAACATTGTCCTGTAATACAAAATTATATCCTTCTTTGCTTAATAAAGAAACCGATATAATGTTGCATATCAGGTTCGGCATGTAATAGCATTCGTTCAGAACCAATGTATTACCAATTGGTAATACAAGGTGATATTCTCCGACAGTCTTAGCTGCAACAATTGCACCATTTCCAACTCTAATGTCTTTATCACCTTCTCCAAGTTCTCTACCTTTCCTAAGCCCATGTAACTGATTACATATATGGGATCCTGACCCGGTATCCAATACCCAGGACGTAGAGCAAATGGAGAAACAGTTCTCAGTAACGAATACACCCGAAGAAAATGCATCATCATGTACTTTCTTCATTCGGGTGGCATGGGAATCCTGGTATTCCCCTATATCCTGTTCATTCCTATAACTCTTATAAGAATGAACGGAACCAACGTTCCCCAGCACAGTATAACATGCGGGTTCGGTCAATACATCCATATTATTATCTTTATTAAGGCATGAAATGGTCGCTACCTGGAGAGAGAGAGAAGAAAACACTTTAGCGTATGCTCGTGCAAGATCAGATTGGTTATTATCTTATCTAATCAGGATGGCTCCCACTGCTTTTTATCAAATCTTCCTCCAAACCCTAAAAGGAAAGACTAGCCGGGATTAATTACACACTACAAGTTCGCCAATCTTTCAGCCAGGCCAGTGTCGGTACTTTGAGGGAGGTCCCCCGTGCTTTCGCACGAACCTAATTACTGTAAACCTCATTTTCCCAGAGGCGTAACCTCGTTAACACCTTTCTAGACACCTACTTGATCGGCTAATTGTAATGTATAAAACTCTCCCAGGAGTAACTCTTACTCGCAGTGGGTATCGGGATCCAACTATCTCATAGAAGGTATGCAATCTCATTGCAAATTTCAACACTTGAAATTCCCAATAATCTTTTGCCCCTAGCAGCTATATGACCTTAACATAGTCAACAAATCATAAGTGCTAGTCAAGTTCAACCCGTCATTTCCCGATTGAATTAAACCCACCCGCACGACCCTTAACATAGTCAACAAAGTCGCACGACTACCCTAATCCAATCGCATCATATGCTTATACAGATAAGCACTAATTAGCTACCGCACACTACGCCTTAACATAGTCAACAAACGTAGCACGAATACTAACTAGTACTTATCTGAAATGACGGAGGGCTACGACAGGTTTTTCTGAAAACCTATTGCGTAATGAACTTGATATCGTTGTAGAATCAAATGAAGTTTTAAAATGGAGTGATTTTGAGGCTTTTCTGGTTTTGCTAAAGGAGTCACTCCCGGTGAAGGGATCTCGGTCCTTTCCTCGTCGAATGAGGCGCGGGATATATCATATATATCGCTGTGCAAAGCAAAAACCCAAAAGCAGTCAAAAGCAAACCGAGTCTGTAGCATCTGCCAGTTATTGCTAAAGGAGTCACTCCCGGTGAAGGGATCTCGGTCCTTTCCTCATCGAATAAGGTGCAGGGTATATCATATATACCGCTAAGCAAAGCAAGAACTATAGCTACCTGTTATATTTTAAAATCTGATTCTACAACATCTTAGGTTTCTTATCTTTCATTAATCACATTAATGAAGTCCCATCATTTAAATACCTAAACATCACAGATAGATATGACGTACACTTATGCCATCCGCATTCGCCTCGATGTCCCCTCGTGCACCGTTAGGTTAGGTAACTAACGACAGAGCAGGGCAGGGCTAGCGCGGGTGTAAAACATAAGTAACGTCTATATAATATATCATATATACTATATACTATATCCATCACAGAGTCACAACACAGATATCGCAGCAGAATAAACATATGAAATATTGGATATACTAGGACGTCCGTGTTTTCAATACGAGCCAGTATAAAACACGGATTCCACGGTCGTGATGAATAGCTAATCCCACACCCCTAGACACCTACGAGAGCGGCAAGCAACCCTGCCAATTCTAGGGTTAGGAGACCCGGACTCGACTCCTCGAGTTGGTCTCCCACTGGACCCCAGAACCCGGTTACTTGTGCTCCCCTCCTTGGGTCTATCCTAATGCGGAAAAGTAAATAATATACAAAGGGTGACAGCTTCCGCTACCTGGAAGTGCCCCAAATAAAAGAATATTACATACAAGTTTTTACATGAATGAAAATGAAAAACACTCATCTCACATAAAAACCCCCGGCTATTCAAACACGACGATCCAATATAACATATCCAGCAACACATAACATCACATGTCATCAACGTAAGTAAGTATGCATACCCCAATTGTCGTTGATGTATAGCAACGAAACCGGCGATATGAACATACTACACTTACGGTCACAGAAAAGAAAGTGTAAAACTACAACAATTGGAATCCGCAATCTCTTTAGACATCGCATGCCTAACAGATATAAATCCCGCATTTTAGTCTCATTATCGAAAACTCTTTTCGATATCATATGGGACTAAATTGCTAGATTTATAACATTCATTCAGTTATCTCATAACTACTTGTGAATTCCAATTATTGTATCACATTCCAGATAAACAGAAAATGTTAAACTTTATGATCGAACAATCGAACACCCAAGTTTTCCCAATACAGATCAACACATGAAATAAGTCTAACAACATTCAGTTCGTACCTCAGTACCAACGGTCCAGCCGTAGAAGGGTCAAGCCAACGCCTCACATGTGGCACGCCGTACTGCCCCAAACCCGAAAGTTCAAAGGGCAGTTCAAGACGGTCACATAATCGAGTTAAGGTTTGTTGTCTTCTAGAGGGACCATCGAGTTACTTGCACTACTTAGAACGTCGTTAAACAACGGAAAAATCCAACACTTGGAAATTTCCCGACAGGGGAAAAATTGGGTATTTATATCCGGTCGAACTTTTTAACATATTCTAAAATTTATCCGGAAAGCCAAATAGACAAAATTTGATACCCCGATCGAAACACCGAATCCCCAAAACAATTGCAGAAAATTCAACTCTTGAATCAATATTAAAAATTCCCAGAAAACTCAGCAGAATTTATCAGGAGTTACTGTGCAAACAAAGTGGGCTGACGTCACCAATTGGCCGCTGATCAGCCGCAGAAGCCATGCTTCTGCCGCTGATCCGCCGCTAAAAACACTGTTCACCAGAAACTTTTTGCACCGTAATTCTTATTTTTTCCTGCTGAATTTTTTAGCAATTTTTAATTTGGAAAAATCCACTGTTTTCAAAAAAGTACAGAGAGCATATTTTGGGTTTCGGTTTTGGGTCGTTCGGACTTCAAATTCCGTCTACGCTTCGCCTAAGGCTCTAGCTAGGCTCTGATACCAGTGAAAGGTTCCTAGGCACCCTATAGTGGTCTCACAAGGCATCGAACATGCCAATTTAAAATTTTTGATGCCGAGAAACCCTAGACTACGGATCTTAAACTAGATGTTTAGGCGAAACGGAAAACTAGTTAACTATTTAACTAAAGTTGAGATGCTACAACCTTTGTAGATCCGGATTTCCGCCTCCTTAGCTCCACGTGGTCATGTCCTCACTGTCCATCATGAATCCTCGACTCGATCATCGGGTTCATCGGGAAATAAAGCGGAATAGGTCGTCGGCTTTGTGTCAAAGACGATCTATGTCGAGGTTGCACAAACTCAAGCTCCGACTTCACAAACTTGTGAAACTTATGAAGTAAACATCCAAAACAACTTGGCAAGAGGTAGAGGGTGAAGAAATAGGAGGTGGGTTCACTTTAGAATTGGATTTATCTCACTAGATCTCAAGTTGCCATTGTTGTAGCAAGCTTGAAGAAGAAGAAGAAGATGAGCTAGTTATGATAAGTTATGATAAAAAGAAAATAGAAAATCAAATACTTATCATAACTAAACTAGGGTTAAGTGTAGAGAATAAACCATGGTCACTTTAGAGGGTTAGGGTTAAGCATGAAGATAAGGATGGTTAGCAAAGTCAAAGCTTCATGAAGCTTCAACTTAAAACAAAAAGAGCCACCATTCTCATCAAAATCCATTTCAAATAAATAAATAAACAAATAAATAAATAAATGAATATGCAAAACCCTAATTATCAAATTAACCATGGATTAATTCTATACACTTAACATAATGATCAAGTATCATCAAACATGATACAAAAAAGTGCACGAAAGCATATCACATATACAATGTGCATCAAGTGAGAAAAATCCGTTTAAAGTGAACCAATACTAGTTAATGTAAAGTAATATATCAAATATATAATTATACATTAAATCATTAAATCAACACTTGATTCAATGATCCGGTCATGTCGCATATAACCGACTAGTATTCAATGCATCGATTTATCGAATCAATGATTCGATAACTAGGTCATATCGAATATAACCATTCGAAACATATATCGCGAGAATGAAATGCGGTATCACATACACGCATTATTCTCGGTCCTGCACATATCTTATATGCGCTCCTATTTCGTTTCGCTTGAGCCAGGAAACCTCTGTGTAGGACTCTAAAGACTCGTCAATACGCCGGTAGCAGATGATGATCATATCAAGCACCCACAAGCCGCAAGCGGTCTGCCAAACGTAACGGCCACCCAGGTATTGAGCGATCAGAAGATCGACGAGCTAGCCCGCTCACACTCCTGCGAATCCGACCAGTAACACTTACCATACAGTCCGGTCTCTTCGTCTGATATGTCGCATATCAAGTCTAGGGGTGGTAAACGTCAGACCCCAATAACCCGATAAGTCGTGCTGATGTGAGGCTCGTAACGGGTCGAGAAACTACTGGTAACACTTACCAGCAAATCTCTGATCAGCCCTGGCCAGGGACTTCCCTGTTACGGCCAATCGAGCACTGCGCAACATCAACCCCCAATACCGGGAGAGACGAAACCCCTCCTATCGCTCATTGCCTCCATGTGACTCGGGACTGTACCCAAAGACCACCGTTTTGCACGCCCTCATGGACGTGGTAAGGTGGAGATCAAAGCACAGTGGGAATCACACAAGACTCCATGACGATCTCGGGTCTACAGACTAACCTGTACAAGTGTCACCTGAGAACTGCCATCTGACGTGAGGTATAATACCATCTGGGAGTTCTCGGCGAGTCCGTCCAGTGTACTCAGTCTCCACTGAGCACCCGTATACCATCTCTGATGTCAAACACCAATGGATATGGGATCATCCATCGCCCATCACATGGGTCGAGAAGCGTATACGCTAGTCTACTCTGGTATATCGATGCCCCGTCTCGATACACCCACGACTAGGGACCTTGAAGGATGTACTTATGGACTACCATGTCCCCACTAGCATGATCTGCATCATAGTCCAGGTAGTCAAGTACAAATCCTAAGGGCTTTACCAACATGTAACTATAAGACAGTGTAAAGAGACTAGTGTACATGTTAAGATAAATAGCAACCAGATAGCATACTATCATGTCGAGCAAGAAAGTCATCTCTATATATGTCCAAGCATCCAATATAATATACATAATCTGTACAATACTGGCCTCTAGGGCATACATACAACTAACAGCCCCATGGTCTGTATTTATAGGCTCCAAAGAATGGAGGGAAATTCGAATTTTTAAATCAACACAAAATCTTTAGCATTGAATGCTCTTTACTTCATGTCCATTTGTGACTTGATTCATGGCTGCCCCCATTATGGTCCATGTTGATTTGTCTAGTTGATTTTGGTTTGCACTTATTATTGGAGGGAAATTTGAATTTTTAAATCAACTCATAATCTTTAGCATTAAATGCACATTACTTCATGTCTATTTGTGCCTTGATTCTTGTCTTCCCCATCATGGTCTATGCTGATTTGTCTATTTGAATTTGATTTGCACTCAGTTTTGGAAGGAAATTTGAATCTTTAAATCACACACATAATCTTCACCATTAAATGCTCATTACTCCATTCCCACATGTGGCTTGATTCATGGCTGCCCCATTATGGCTCATGCTGATTTGTTTGATTCGTTTTGATTTGAACACATGCTTTTTAGTCTTGAATGCATATAAAATCATCTCCTTGAATGCATATAAAATCATATCCACATGTGCCTAAAAGTCTTGTGTACACACTTGTTGTGTTGGACCATTTAGATAGAAAAATGTGTACACAAACTTGTTGCAAAAAGGGACTCCTGAAGTATCGGTCGGATTACGGTTCTGGTTGCAGTGTCGGCTCTCAATTGATAAATCCGTGCTTTTAAATGTATTTTCAGTATTTTTTCACGGATACCTATAATCTGTATTACTGAGCAGACAGTGGTTAATAGTACCGATAAATACAACAAATAGATAATGAATGGGCGGTATTAAAATGCAGTTTTCTGATATGAACAAATACCCCCAAACTTATCTTTTGCTCGTCCCGAGCAAAACCATTTATTCACAAAAGAAAATCCTAACCGCACTTTCGCAGGGAACGCGATTGCACCGAGCGTGTGCAACAAGCCGCTAAACCTCTAGGTGTCCTTAGTAGGAGGAGTGTTGTCTCCTGAGGGTATTCAGCGGATACTACCGACAAAATCCCGTCAAGCTAGTTTTGCGATATAACTATAATTCAAATCCTAAGGTTTTGTTTAAAAGATAACAATTCTATTATCCTAAATTTAGAACTATCGAACCTTTATTTTTCACACCTCGCTTCTCTTTTAACTTAAGATTTTATATGTCTTTACGTGTAGTGCAAATAGTGTCGTTAAGTTTCAAAAGGATCGATTAAAATCATCATGTCACAAAATAAAGCCCAGATAAAAATTTAGAAAGGATCACATAAGTTTTATAAAGAGTTAAGTATTTCTCAAGTTTCGTTTTCCAGTAAGGGTTCAATTTTCGAATTTCTATCTTCCTTAACAGGAAACTAGGTCTTATTTTTCACTCCACCTTTTTCTTGTTTTCATATCATACACACCTCTGTGAATGTGCAATAGTCTTTATCATAGAATAAAACCTTCATATCTCCGCTAGAAATACTTTTTTATAAATACCTGTCTTTTGTCAAGATTATTCTCACACAAAGAACCGTTAGGAATTTTAACTCGGAGAGAACACTTGCTTGACTTTGTTTTAATCTGGACTTTCTAGGCTTCTTAGCGAGCTTTGAGCCAATGCTCCCAAACCAGTTGGTTATAGGGCATTAGGTGTAGAGACACCCCAGCGGACTTAATTACTCAAGTTACCTAGGCCCTAAAACAAAAGACCACTTTTAGCGTGAAAATCATGATGATTTTATACGAACGGAGATATAATTGGTTGTTCAATTAATTTTTTGGATAAAAGACGTGTTTAGTGGGTTAGGTGTGTAATCACTCCAATCAAGATTCAGATGGGTTATTCTTCAGAATTAGTTCTTATCAAGGCATCAATAGTATCCCTTCATATCCACCTCTCTTTATAAACTAGTCTTGATATTACCTATTTCAGAACAAACCTATTTGATCCTCAGAAAATAGTTTATCAATTTAAAAGTTTTCAGACATAATAGACTTGTCATCTAATTTTCAAAACTCATGACACGTGTAGTGTGATGTAAAGACGTATATTAGCTATAGTTAACTTCAAAGGAGAGTTATCTTTCAGGTTTTCAAAATCAAAAAATAGGATTTAGTTGTTCCTATCATGTTAAACAAAACCGTCGAAATATTGAATCTAAGTTCTCTACTAGCTAACTTGACGACAAATTTTTTATGTTTTTAGAAAATTTTCTGATTTTTATGGGTTTTAAAATAAGTATGCAAATGCAAAATATACAAATGAATGCGAAGGAAGAAAGCTTACCGAGCACACCCCCAAACTTAAACTTGACAGTGCCCTCACTGTCAGGCTACACCAAGAGGGTCAAAATTGTCGGTGCCTCCCCAAAATCAAATTTTATACAAAAATAAAAACAAAAAATATGTACACCAAAAGGTTCCCCCCCAAACTTAAGTAAAACAGTGTTTCCACTGTTAAGCGTTGAAGTTCAGGATTAGGAGGGAAAGAGAACAGTATCAAGCTATACAAGGCCTTACAAAGGCCAAAAGTGAGCACCAACCATTCAAAAATTTTATCATGATAATATGCGGGTTGGTGAAAGAAGATGAAGAGAAAAGAAATGGAGAATACGCGAGACCGTATGGAGATAGAAGCGGGATACGGTCTCGGTATATGAGAGGAAGAATGGTGAAAGGGAAAAAGAAATGGTGTACGAACTTGAGGGTGAAAATGGAGTGAATAAATTTGCACAATATGTAATGACCGATGTGTAAAAAGTGATTGTGCTAATCTATCGACCCGTCGAGAGATTGGGTCAAATCCCTCAAGATTCGTCAGAAAACATGGGTACGCCGAACTCGGTAAACCGGACATAGGAAATGAAAGTGATACAGTTTCGTGCAAGGTCGGAACGATGGAAGGGACAAAGGGGAGTGATTTAGGGATAGTTTTATTCTCACCCAAGTAAACTGTCTCGAACTCGAAAGATTCCATCAATGGTTTGAATTGACTGTGAGCAACCGAGTTTGATGGTTCAACTAACTCATCTGAGAATTCGAAGGACTCAAACTCGGGTGGTGAGCCTTCAACATCGTCCGAAAAAGTGAAACACTTGTAATCGTTATCGGCTGTGAGAAGAGTGTCAGATTCAAGGAGGAATGCACTAGTGGCGTCAAATGTGCTGTGATTGAACAGAAATTTTTCAAACTCACAGTCCTCCTGCATGATCTTTTTCGTGGTCGGAACGATGGAAAGGATGGAGGGTGATTTAGGAAGTATAACAGTTAAAGGTTCAGGAGGATGAATTGGAAAATCCAACATATCAAAAAAAAATGGTTCATCCTCAATACTCTCCTCAATACTTTCCTCATAATTCTCCTCAAAAATTATTTCATCCATGCAAATCTCATCAAAATCAAGACGCATATGAAGTCCGGGAGAAATATTTAATGACTCGTGATGATGAATTGGAGAGAAAATTTCAGTCAAATCTACGGGTTCATCATCCAAAATACTCCCTGCGTCAATATCCTCAATCAAGTCAAAATTAATATTCTCAGACTCCTCATCAAAAGCATGGATTTCAATCGATTCTGGTTCTAAGTTGGAAGTGTAGAGGTCAAAAGGTTTAGGATTGGTTTTACATGGAATAGACCCTTCACAATCTGGTAAATCAAACACTACAAAATCACACAACTCATTAAACGTTCTATCTTTAATCGGTAAATCTTTTGGGACACTAGATAGAGATTCAAAACTGGAGTTGTGTGATTCAATTTGCAATGAGCATGTTTGATTAGGAAGGGTGTACAGTTCACTTTCACTACTCAAATTCTCATCCTGTCCTACCGCCTCATCATACATTGTAAAATGTGGAGCTAGTTGAAAACTAGCTACCGGGTCACTAGGTTGTATGAGGGCGGCCATGGACGCATTCAAATCCATCATCTGTTGGCATGACATTACCCTAAAGTCTTCCAACAACTGGTCTAGACTAGACATAGGTTGTGAAGCGGTTTCAGTAAAAGATTCAAAGTTATTTTGATACTGGAAACTCCCAAATGACGGTTCAGAAGCAATGTCCAGGGAAGGTGTACAAGTCGGGTAGGACTGATAGGAATTGAAAGGCTGGACATGGGTAGGATCAACATACAAATAAGAAGGTGAATGGAATTGTTGATCCAAAGAATTTGTAGTGGTGAAAGGAGCGAAAGATCGGTTACAAGTTGTTCAATATGTTCAGCGATGGACAAAGGACGAATTGCGAAAGGGGTATCAACATAAGAGAGTGGGGGAGGTTGAAAAGGTTGATACAAAGTAGATTGCGGAGTGCAAGTGTTTGTCCTAGACGCATCTATGCGATCTTTCAATGAAATTTTGGGCATGGCGGGGTCGTTCGAAATTCGACCAAAGCAAGAACCGTGGGAAGTTATGTCTGGTTGTGGGTACCAAAGTTCGGCAAGAGTTTTTCGAGGTGGGGTACCCATGATATGAAGAGAGAAGAAGAATAAGAGAAACGGAGGGGAAAAGAATGTGTTTTTTTTTAAAAGTTAGTTATTAACAAAAGAATGAAATATACACACAAAAAGAATCTGGACCAAAAACAATCATGACACAAAAATACTACACACCTAATCATTCTAGGGTTCACCTAGGTCAACTAGACCTGCTCAAGAACTTGGTTGTCGAGGTAAAACTGTGTCGAGAAACAGGCTCAAGATATACGGATTACGAGGCCAGGTAAGTGCAAAGATAAGGGGAGGTTTTCCGACGCTTTTGCGAAGGTCCTTAATTAAATAACTCTTTCTCTTTTGGCGGTTTCGCCGTGAACACTTTTCTAGACACCCCGTAAACAATATACCGTTAAGCGGTATTCTAAACACAGTTAACCTCTCCTAGTGAGCGCGAAGTCCTTAAAATCTTAATGTCTAATTTCTTTTAAAATTTGTGTGGGTTAACGTTATGCTCAAGTTCGTGATTTGTGGGCCACGGAAAAGGTGATGAAATCCTTTACCGTATGTTGTGGGGTTCGCTTGCCCTTAAATCCGTATTAATGTATGCAATGAGCAATTCAATGAAAAAATTTATTCAAAGAATTAAACAATCGTTTTTTAGTTTAAGCTCGGCACTGCAACAAATACGGGTTAGTCAATTTTTTTTTTTGGCGTTTGCTAGCGAACTTGCAAAGAATCCTGCAAAGATATTATATTGGAAGCGTCGGGTTTGAGAAGAAGGTGTTAGTAAAGTATGTACCGTTAAGTTGTGGGTTATGAAACCCCCGTTGAATTAAATCTGGTAAGCTTGAAAAGTTCGCTTGCGCGGGTCAAACTACCCGGATCTTTGGCACTGTTCTTCGTAACCACCTTGATTTTGAATGTGCACTTTGCTCCCCACGCCAGCTGTTCGCAAATCCGCAAAATCTGAAATGTCGGAAAAAATGGATATTAGTGCGGAAAAACGATACGAATGCCCAAATACCTGCACACTAAAAATTATAAAAAACAAACAATAAAAATGGGACAAAAACAGAACACTGAAACACAGAGAAAAATATTGGAGCCAAAGGGGAAGCTCTGGCCGGCGACGGCGGATTTGGAGGGCGTGTCGCCGGTTCTCTTGTGGGAAATGGGCTTCAATTTTTTTGTTGTCTCAATGTTCTATTAGTGACTCACTGGTATTGTTTATCTTTTCTGTTTCGTTACAGAGTGCAAGCAGGTACGAAATCCAGAGAACAAAATGAGTTAGCAAAGTTAATTTTTTGTTTGGTTTTGAAATTTTGAATTTTTTTAGTTTGTTTTAGAAAATAGGGTTAGATGGATATTAACAAGATTAACCCGAAATAACAAAAACAAAAACGTTACCGTCTCCCCGGCAACGGCGCTATTTGATCGCACGCCAAAAATGTGTCGGATATTTAAGAGTTCTAAAGTTTAACCGCGATCAGGACGGTGTCGCTTTGCAGCTAGCCGCGATGAGCACGGGTCGATCCACAGGGAGACGGAGCGTTTTATGTTCTTGTTCTTACGAGTTAACCGGCGTTGCGGATTTGTTTGTTATCTAACCTATGTGTTATATTCAAGTATAAGGCTTGTTAGGAAACGATAGGATAGTGTAAGTTAATGGATTCCGTATTCAAGTACTTTGAGTCGAACTTAACCAATGAAGCTAGAACAATTGGCAACAACGTGGATTAGGGGACTTACGCACGGTATTCATGGAATCCGGCTTATTGACCCTTGTCCGTCCGTTCTTGTCTCTTGCTTTCGCCTCCGGCCAAACCGAATGCAACCGGTCATGGTTAGAAATCACCTTTACCTTGGTAGGGTAGGGTGCCTAACGGAGCGTTTGCGTAAGATTTGGGCGAAGTTTCAAATGGGAAAAGACGGGAAAAGGAAATGAGGAGCGAAATGTTAACTTACAAAATCTTTCTCTTTTCCTAACAACAATATTCACACCATTCACAAAACAAACCAAAAAGAGATAACAAAAGAGAAGAACAAAGAAAAGAAAAGACTACAAACAAGTAATTAAATGACATGGTAATAAATTGCAAGTAATAAAAGACAAGAATGAAAATGCATGTAAGTAAAAGAGCGAGTAAGAAAGACTAAGAACCATAGAACCCAAAACAAGACATGGGTTCAATAACCAAATCTTAAACTTGCAAGCTCAATGAAGAGCTTGCAAGATCAAGAAGAGGTAAAGAACTCATGGTGAATGAAGGCACAAAAAGAGATTTTTATTAATCTTTAAGAACGATACAACCCTTGAGATCAATAACCAACCCTTAAACCTTCAAGCTCAATGAAGAGGTTGAAAGATCAAGAGAAGGTTAAGAACTCAAGGGGACTACGCTATTTACAAGAACAAAATGAAAACAAAAGAGGTTTGGTGAAAAGAATGAAACAATGTAAGCACAATCCAAGACCCTTTCTCCTTTGCCCCATGGTCTGTATTTATAGGCTCCAAAGAATGGAGGGAAATTCGAATTTTTAAATCAACACAAAATCTTTAGCATTGAATGCTCTTTACTTCATGTCCATTTGTGACTTGATTCATAGCTGCCCCTATTATGGTCCATGTTGATTTGTCTAGTTGATTTTGGTTTGCACTTATTATTGGAGGGAAATTTGAATTTTTAAATCAACACAAAATCTTTAGCATTAAATGCACATTACTTCATGTCTATTTGTGCCTTGATTCTTGTCTTCCCCATCATGGTCCATGCTGATTTGTCTATTTGAATTTGATTTGCACTCAGTTTTGGAAGGAAATTTGAATCTTTAAATCACACACATAATCTTCACCATTAAATGCTCATTACTCCATTTCCACATGTGGCTTGATTCATGGCTGTCCCATTATGGCTCATGCTGATTTGTTTGATTCGTTTTGATTTGAACACATGCTTTCTAGTCTTGAATGCATATAAAATCATCTCCTTGAATGCATATAAAATCATATCCACATGTGCCTAAAAGTCTTGTGTACACACTTGTTGTGTTGGACCATTTAGATAGAAAAATGTGTACACAAACTTTTTTCAAAAAGGGACTCCTGAAGTATCGGTCGGATTGCGGTTCTGGTTGCAGTGTCGGCTCTCAATTGATATATCCGTGCTATTAAATGTATTTTCAGTATTTTGTCACGGATACCTGTAATCTGTATTACTGAGCAGACAGTGGTTAATAGTACTGATAAATACAACAAATAGATAATGAATGGGCGGTATTAAAATGCAGTTTTCTGATATGAACAGGTTCGTAGCAATCCTATAGTGCGAGTGTCATGGAAATTACTAACGGTGTGAGTGTAACATACAAATAGTAGTCGTGCAGCTTGAACCGTTAGTGACAGTGCGGTGTTTTATAACTACCATTTCTATATGCAACAAAAGAGGGCTGTGATACAATAATACATATGCACGAACAATATACATATAAGTCTGTATGCAACTACAATATCCTACCACGCCCTGACGCTTAACGCCATACGGGCGATTTCCCCGTAGATGTTAAATCTACTCACCTGGTCTCATGCTAAGTGTAGCCGACTATCTGCTTTCCCTTCTTTACGGCGTCCGACGTACCCGCCTGTGAACCTAGAATTTACACAAAGAATACATATAAGCTAAAATCCTGCAAAAACGCGATATTAAAACCAAACGAGAAACTCGCGTCGTGAACCAAACGCGTGTGTATACGTAACGTGTGTGCATACGCCAAAACCCAACGCGACACACTGTGGCACACAGCGACATGCTGTGACACACAGCAAACCAACTCGACTCGTATCGTACGTGTCGCGCAAGTCCCGCTACGCAAAATATAGGTAAACGGTCCCAGATTTAATCTGGAGCAAAAACAAGAAAATAAAACAAGACCAAATCCATCACAATACCTACAGACAGCTACCTGCAAAAATTCAACAAGGTCCCAAACAATTGGGCCCGCGGCTATGGGTGTGGTATCGGCCAAAAACCGGTGGAATGGGTCCAGGTTTCTACACTGTGATCCTAGCACAATTCATAGCCTAGAGTATATGTTTGCTTGCTAAAATTACTACCCTAGAAACAGCAGATTCCATGTATCATATGGTTTTGTTTAAAAACGTTTTAAAACACTAAGTTTGCAACAATAGGGTGCACAAGTGATATAAGGTGAAATTACTAGACTTAAGTGATACCACCAGCACAAATTAGAGCTAATCTAACTATAATCACCCTGAATCATCCTATTTTTCAATTAAACTATAATCTTAGCAATAAAACTCACTAAAACACTAAACTTAGCTAAACAAACCCAGATTTCAACTTGCAAACAAACAAGGAAAATAAATAATACCAAACACAGAAAAATCCCCACAGACACCCCCTACACAAAGCACCTACACCCAAAACAACAGGGGGCTGGCGACGCCGGAAATAGGGGGTAGGTCACCGGATTTTTAGGAAGGGTAAGGGCTCGGATTCCTACAGACTACACAAAAAAACTTGCACACTAAACTGTATGTGTTTGCTAAGCTAGAAAATGATCACAAATGCAGCAGATCACATATATCCTACATTATTCTCTAAAACCGTATTTTAAACTTTCAAGTTTTAGACTTTAAGGTGATTTAGCTAAATCTAGTGATGCTACTAGGTTTAAACAGCAATACTAACACTCGATCAAGTTAGTTAAACATAAAGTTCTCAACTTGGCTTAAACCTTACTTAAACCACAAACTAGCACCAAAATCCATATTAATCACTAATCGAAACTAAATAGACTACCCCCGATCATTAATCACAAACTCGGAAAGTATGCCCTGTCCAATCTGTGCCATGATCTCTGAACAACGGTCATCTCTGTACTGTGCCTCATGTATACGGTCAAGCAACCGTGGGCGTGCACGAACATGCGCAAGCTGTCCCCCGATAGGAGTGAACTCGAACTGCACTCGGCTGTCGCATAAAATCTGCCAATCTGCCGACGGCTGCCTCTGCACTGCGCTCAAACAAGATAGACTACCCCCGGGCCTCCTACTCAAGGCATCCGCCACTACATTCGCCTTGCTTGGGTGATACAAGATCTCGCAATCATAGTCCTTTACTAGTTCCATCCAATGGCGCTGTCTAAGATTCAGGTCTCGCTGCTAAAATATATACTTTAAGCTCTTGCGATCAGTGAATATCTGGCACGACTCACCGTATAGGTAATGTCGCCAGATCTTGAGTGCAAAGACCACTGCAGCCATCTCCAAATCATGAGTGAGGTAGTTTTGTTCGTGTTTCTTCAGCTGCTGAGAAGCATGCGCGATCACCCTATCTTGCTGCATCAATACGCACCCTAGCCCCACTCGAGAAGCGTCACAATAGACCATAAATCCGCCCGATCCTGAAGGCAATGATAACACCGGCGCTGTAGTCAAACGAGTTCGCAACTGCTGAAAGCTATGCTCGCACTCCTCCGTCCAATTGAAAGGAACTCCCTTCCGGGTCAATCCGGTCAATGGTGCAGCAATACGGGAGAAGTCCTGTACAAATCGCCTGTAGTAGCCGGCCAGTCCTAGAAAGCTGCGGATCTCCGTAACTGATGCGGGGCTGGGCCAACGCTGAATGGCCTCGATCTTCTTTGGGTCCACACATATACCATCTCGTGTAATCACGTGACCCAAGAAGTCTACGCTGTCAAGCCAGAATGCACACTTGGAGAATTTTGCGAATAGTTGGTGCTCCTTCAAAGTCTGCAATGTGATCCGCAGGTGCTGCTCGTGCTCCTCTCGGCTCTGGGAATACACCAAAATATCGTCAATGAATACGATGATGAACAAATCAAGATACGGCCTGAAAATATGGTTCATCAAGTCCATAAACGCTACTGGGGCATTGGTGAGTCCGAACGACATCACCAAAAACTCATAATGGCCGTAACGTGTGCGGAAAGCTGTCCTCGGAATATCCTCCTGTCGAACCCGCAGCTGATGGTAGCCTGATCGCAAGTCGATCCTCGAAAAATTTCCTGCACCCTGAAGCTGGTCGAACAAGTCGTCAATGCATGGCAAATGATATCTATTCCGTACGGTAACCCTGTTCAGCTGGAGGTAGTCGATACACAAACGCAAACTGCCATCCTTCTTCTTGACAAACAGGACTGGAGCACCCCAAGGAGACACACTGGATCGAATAAGTCCCTTATCCAGCAAATCTTGCAACTGACCTTTCAACTCTCTAAGCTCCGCCGGGGCCATCCGATAAGGCGGTATGGAAATAGGCCCCATGCCAGGAATCAAGTCAATGCAGAAAACAATATCGCGCTCAGGCGGTAGCCCAGGAAGCTCGTCAGGGAAAACATCAGGGAACTCACGAACAATCGGAACCTGGTCCAACGGAACCTCTGTAGCTTTAGTATCGCAAACATAGGCTAGAAATCCCTGACATCCCTTCCTCAAAAGCTGTCCAGTGCGATGACAAGAAATCAAACTGTGAGGGGCGGCACCACGGCCCCCCTGCACAACAAAAGCCGACTCGCCGGAAAAACAAAATCTAATTGTCTTCTCGCGGCAGTCTACAGATGCATAGTACGTGGCTAACCAATCCATGCCCAAAAGAACGTCGAAGTCCAACATCTCAAGAAGGATCAAGTCGATAGGCAACTCTCTCGCCAATACGGACAACATACGATCGGAACACGTGTCTAGCAATAAACGACTCGCCCACGGGAGTGGTCACAACAAGTGGCTGATCAAGCAAACCAGACTCTCTACCCAAACTCGGCACGAAGTGTGTGGAAACGTATGAGTGCGTGGATCCCGGATTAAACAACATGTGTGCGTCAACAGAACATACTGAAAGGGTACCTAAGACCACTGCATTGGACGCCTGCACGTCCTGATGCGTCAAAGCGAAAACCCGTGTCTGTCCTCTACCTGCGACTGGTGGTCCCCTACTAGCAATTGGCTGTACTCTGCCGGCAGCTGGTTGTCCTCTGCCTCGGCCACCTTGTCCTCTATGAGGAAACCCTCCGCGACCACGACCTCTCTGTTCATGAGTCTGACACGGAGCAACAGTAGGTACAATAGGCAACGCCCTCTGGGGTGGAGAAGGTGGAAGTGTGGCATGTGGTACGGCAGTCTCGCCCTCACGTGGCTCTGGGCAATCTCGAACACGATGATAAGTACTCCCGCATCGGAAACATCTAGATGGTGTCGGATGACCTTCCTGTGGATAAGAGTTGAACAATCGGCCTCGCCCCAAGTCTCTGCCACCTGCAACGTGTCTGTCGCGGCGCCTAAATGGTCGTATTTGTGCTGGTGCACCAGTATGAACTCTCTTCGGCTCTGGAACTACCGAAGTCTTAGTAAGGCGCTCCTTGATTAATAAGGCTGCGTCTACAGCTGCTGCATAAGTCTCGCAATGCTGTGTGCTGATCGCAAGGAACAGTGGGATAAGCAAGCCTCGAACAAATCTCTTGACTCGCATCTCCTCAGTAGCCACTAAATACGGCGCATAAACAGATAACTCGGTGAACAGTACGTCGTACTCTGACACTGTCATCTCCGGAGTCTGACGTAATGATTCGAACCTGCGTGCTCTAGAATCTCTGACACTCTGTGGAAGGAAGCGGGCAAGGAACACCGTCACAAACTCGGTCCAGGTCATTGGAGGAAGACCTTCCGCTCTGCCCTTCTCGACCGACTCGCACCATTTTTGCGCAAGACCTTCTAGGCGAAAGCTCGCAAACTCTACCCATCTCGCATCTGAGCATCGGAGTGAACGATATATCCGGGCCATCCCATCGATAAAAGACTGTGGGTCCTCGGCTGCATCGGTGCCTGTGAAGACCGGAGGCTTCAGCCTCATAAATTCCGATAGTGATACCGTAATAATCTCTGTAGCTGCATGGGCAACTGCCTGTACTGTAGGTACCATCGTGGTCCTCGTAACGGGTGGAACTACCTCTGGTCGCTGTGCTCGAAGCGTCTCAACTAAAGACCCTATCATCTGGCGCATCTCCTGCATACCGGCCCCTAACATGGCGATCTGATCTGCCGAAGGAGGAACAGTCTGCTCTGGTACAACTAGTGTACTGCCCGGGTCAGTCCTCATCTCAGACGAGTCAACTCTCATCTCGGCTCTCGCGGCCGCTCTCTGCGTCCTCGTAGTCTTTGGCGGCATAATGGCTAAAAAGAAAGTAGGATTCGATAAGGATACGGAAATCGAATCGCAAGAATGTATATAATCATGAAGGAATTTCAATCAATAAGTCCTAAGGTCACTTAGGCGGGGTACCGTGTCGTGAGTATGCCGCGGAATATACACACGCTACGCCACTCTGCTTCATCTACCAACTCCATCATACCAGGATCATCCTACACTCCGAAAGGTAAAACCTACGCTCTGATACCAACTTTGTCACGACCCGAAGTTCAGCCCATGACCGGCACTTAACAACGTAACGTCTACAGGCGTAACGCGACTAAGTAAGCCGAAACCCAGAAATCAAAACCATTAAAAGTAGTGAGTGTTAAAACATTTGATGAAAACATTTGTTAAAACATTTAGAAAACCTTGAGTAATTTAGTAAAAATCTTTCAAGTTAAAGTTGTTTTCTTAAAAATTTTGGCAGCATTTCTTTTGTAAAAACTAGCCCTGAAATCGGGTACAAGACAAGATATAAGTAAAAGAAATGACATACAATAAGAATAAAGCATCCCCAAACGGGAGCAATCACGCCCAACGGCGGAAACAATCACCACAAGAATAATATACGACGCCGTAGAGAAGAAATGAGCAATAAAAATGAAAAACATCATAAAAAATAAAGCTGCATAAATAAAGTCGGCTCACACGAGCTCGACACCAGAGTAGAAAATAATATACACCGTCCTCACAACTGGTCACTAAGTCAATACATGAATAGTAGATGGAGAGTACTAGATACAATAGTGTGTACAACTGGAAAGTAAACGGATACCGCAAAAACCCACCTATCAGCAAAAGGGGCTCACGTACTAACTGCAGTGGTATCCGTAGCAAAAGATGCAAGAAAGTAGCCCTGCCGCAACTACTCTGAGGGGCAACCTACAACACTATGGCAGAACGGGTGAGTTGCCAACTCGTGAATAGTAGATAACATATAAAGGTAATCACGAGTATGCACGTACTGCGATACTCTAACATATGCCAACAGATAACATCTATATGCGATGAGCAGGGTATGCAATAATCATGCATAACAAGTGTAAGCTTATAACATCTATATATGATGAGCAGGGTATGCAATAATCATGCATAACAAGTGTAAGCTGATAACATCTATATATGATGAGCAGGGTATGCAATAATCATGCATAACAAGTGTAAGCTGATAACATCTATATATGATGAGCAGGGTATGCAATAATCATGCCAAAGTACTCTATCAGGTACTACGACTATAGGATGAGATCATAACAATGAATGCTGAGCAGGGGATAAAAATCATGTACACGGAATATCAACATGGAAAAATAACCGGTGTCCATCAAATACACCCAAATCCCAGTAAAACTCAGGCGCCGTCACTCTAATCGGCCCTCAAATACTGTACATCTCATGGAATCATGAGTGCCCAGCGTTGGCACTCGAAAATATCATGAAATCATCGTCCAGCATCGACACGCAAATCCTCAAGTATCGGGCTCTGTCAGTCCGGATTGGCCCACGGGCTCCATCTGCGGAATCGGCCCTTGGCCGCGGCAGTATGGGTCGTCCCGTATCCATCTATCGACTCTGGTTAGTATCCTCCGGATAACCGCCAGGTTCAACCAATCACCGAAAGGTAGTAGTCCTTTTGCCAGGCTCACCGTCTACTGCACAGCGATCCATTCTCGCCTCGGGGTACCATACCGGGTCCACCATGTACCCGCAATCGGCCTCATCCAGCTTCTCGATTCGGGTTCACATGTCATACGTCTCAGCACCGAGAAAACGCATGGTGGACGCACTGAAATATCATATCAAGAGAAACTGGGTTTTTAAAACAGTGCATATTTTCTTAAAATAATACCACGGTTCTCAAATCCAGAAATCACATGAATCCAAAACTCAATGCGTAAATCCTTGCAATGTGTCGTATGATACTAAGATTAAAAAGGGAAAACCGCTCTTTTAAAAGGATCCAGTTTTGAAAATATCTCATGCGGTCCCTATTTGCTAGAAATCAAGTCAATATCATCCATGTATGTAACATATGTATGTATATAGGTATGGATGTGCAAATGGATATATACGCAAACATGAGTGTAGCAATGTATATGTGCACTAATATGGATACACAACGTGTGCGTGCACAAGTATAGATATGTCAAGGTATGTGTGCACCAATAGGGATTTACAATGTGTGTGTGCACAAGTATAGATATATTAAGGTATGTGTGCACCAACATGGATATACAATATGCTTGTGCGCAATGTGAGGCAGAAACATGTCTAATCATCAATGATGCGGTATCAAAATGATGTATGGTTCGTAGCAATCCTATAGTGCGAGTGTCATGGCAATTACTAACGGTGTGAGTGTAACATACAAATAGTGCTCGTGCAGCTTGAACCGTTAGTGACAGTGCGGTGTTTTATAACTACCATTTCTATATGCAACAAAAGAGGGGTATGATACAATAATACATATGCACGAACAATATACATATAAGTCTGTATGCGACTACAATATCCTACCACGCCCTGACGCTTAACGCCATACGGGCGATTTCCCCGTAGATGTTAAATCTACTCATCTGGTCTTGTGCTAAGTGTAGCCGACTATCTGCTTTCCCTTCTTTGAGGCGTCCGACGTACCCGCCTGCGAACCTAGAATTTACACAATGAATACATATAAGCTAAAATCCCGCAAAAACGCGATATTAAAACCAAACGAGAAACTCGCGTCGCGAACCAAACGCGTGTGTATACGTAACATGTGTGCATACGCCAAAACCCAACGCGACACGCTGTAGCACACAACGACACGCTGTGACACACAGCAAACCAACTCGACTCGTATCGTACGTGTCACGCAAGTCCCGCTATGCAAAATATAGGTAAACGGTCCCAGATCTAATCTGGAGCAAAAATAAGAAAATAAAACATGACCAAACCCTTCACAATACCTACAGACAACTACCTGCAAAAATTCAACAAGGTCCCAAACAATCGGGCCGGCGGCTATGGGTGTGGTATCGGCCAAAAACCGGTAGAATGAGTCCATGTTTCTACACTATAATCCTAGCACAATTCATAGCCTAGTGTATATGTTTGCTTGCTTAAATTACTACCCTAGAAACAGCAGATTCCATGAATCATAAGGTTTTGTTTAAAAACGTTTTAAAACACTAAGTTTGCAACAATAGGGTGCACAAGTAATATAAGGTGAAATTACTAGACTTAAGTGATACCACCAGCACAAATTAGAGCTAATCTAACTATAATCACCCTGAATCAACCTATTTTTCTATTAAACTATAAGCTTATCAATAAAACTCACTAAAAACACTAAACTTAGCTAAACAAACCCATATTTCAACTTACAAACAAACAAGGAAAATAAATAATACCAAACATAGAAAAATCCCTGTAGACACCCCCTACACAAAGCACCTACACCCAAAACAACAGGGGGCCGGCGACGCCGGAAATAGGGGGTAGGTCGCCTGATTTTTGGGAAGGGTAAGGGCTCAGAATCCTACAGACTACACAAAAAACCTGCACACTAAACTGTATGTGTTTGCTAAGCTAGAAAATGATCACAAATGCAGCAGATCTCATATATCGTACATTATTCTCTAAAACCGTATTTTAAACTTTCAAGTTTTAGACTTTAAGGTGATTTAGCTAAATCTAGTGATGCTACTAGGTTTAAACAGCAATACTAACACTTGATCAAGTTAGTTAAACCATAAAGTTCTCAACTTGGCTTAAACCTTACTTAAACCACAAACTAGCACCAAAATCCATATTAAACACTAATCGAAGCTAAATAACACATAAGTCTAGCAACAAGGAAGTTGGGCTAAGAATTATACCTCACTTGACCCTAGGTGCAAGGAGAAGGAGGAGAAGAAGAGGAGAGGGAGCTGTTGCTGCTGCTGGGGTGCTGCTGTGTGCTGCTGCTGCCCCTTGCTGCTGCTGTTGGTGTTGCTGTTGCTGCTTGTGTTGCTGCTGCTGGGGCTTCTGCTACTTCTGTTGCTGAAGTGTGTGTGTCTGTGAGTGAGAGAGAGAAGTGTGAATGTGTTAACAAAAGAAAAAAAAAGAATGAGAGCCTAAGCTAGTCAACCCCCCCTCTCTCTCCTCATTAAATGTGAGCATGGCTCAAGCCATCATGCCCTCTCTCTCCCCCTTACCTACTCAAGTCAACACCTAAACTAATCATTTAAAAAAAAACAAAACAAATACCCTTAATTAAAATCAATTAGCTTAATAAAAATAGTTTAGTCCACCATGGTTGTTAAACATGGTTTAACCCTAATTTAACCCTAGTTTACATGCACAAGTGTGTGCAAGCGTAATAAATTCTAATAAAATATTCATTAATCTTGATAAAATATTTAAAATTCGTTTTGGTAAAATTTTTGCTAAAAGCCATACAATAAAGTATAATTAGCCACTAATCACATTCTAAGGTGTTACACATACATACTGACATGTACACCCACATATTTTTGCTATAGTTGCATATCCCCTAAGTGGTATTGTTTTGGACATGTGATATTGAGACGTTGATTATTGCGCTTATGAAATGCATCATGCATTCTTGCTTACATGTAGATACTTAAACCTTGCTACAATTACATGTACACCACATATGATGCTGCACTTGATTTCGTTGGATTGGGAACCACATGATATATTTTAAAGCTGGATTCATTTTAAAGAGCGGTTTTCCCTTTATATGCTCATATTGCTGTTTTATGTTGCATATATCAGTTTTCATGGATTTTTCGCATTGAGATATGGATTTCATGTGATTTATGGACTTGAGAATCGTTGGGGTATTTTCAAGAAACTGTGTATTGTTTGAAAACCCGGTTTCTATTGATATGATATTTTGATGCGTCCACCATAAGATTTCTCGGTTTTGAGATTTGTGATATATACCCGATGCGAGGAGTCAAGTGGGCCATGTGCGGGTACATGGTGGAGCCCGGTACGGTTCCTCTCGGCAAGATGATCGCAGAAGATAAGCGATGAGCCTGGAAGGCGGGCAAGTACCTACCAGTGATTTTATTTGGACTCGGCGGTTATCGTGGGGATACCGACCGGAGTGATGTACGACATATCGTCAGGTCCATTTGTGGTGACAACGCCTGAGTTATGAGAATTTACGTGTCGATGCTAGACACGGGTTTCATGATATTTCGAGTGTCGGTGTTTGACACTAAGGTTTTCCTTGAATTCTATGTATCGTCGGTGGACATACGGGGTTGATATCCTCATACTTATATATGTATACATACAGGTATATGTTTTCATGATGTTTTGGGTGTCGATGTTTGACACTCTGGTTCCATGAGACTTACAGAATATGAGGGCCGATCTGAGGATGAGGTGCCTGAGGATGATGAGATTTGATGTGTCAGTGAGGGACACTGGGGTTTTTTCCATGCTGATGATTTTTGCATGAGGTTTTATATTATATCATCCCACACTTAGGATTATGTTTATATGCATTGCTTTATGTAGTTATAGTACCCTGCTGATGTACCTTTACATGATTGTTGTATATCTATATTGCCATACTTATGCTATCAGATTACATATGCTAGATTTATCGTTGTTCGTGCATACTTGCGATTACAGTATGATGTTATTTTATATTCACAAGTTGGCAACTCACCCCCGTTGTGCCACAGTGTTTTGCAGGACTTACCCTCTAAGTAGTCGCGGCAGGGCGTCTTATCATCTCTACTTTTGCGGATACCGCTACGTTTGGCTGTGAAGGCTTTGCTTTTAGGTGGGTTTGCGGTTATCCGTTTGTACATTGTATATATTTTTGTTGGATCTAGTATTCTCCATCTACCACTTATTGTATTTGACTTAGAGACGAGTTGGGAGGATTCGGTGTTGTATTATTATTTTGGTGACTTTGGGTGCCGTGCTCGTGCCAGCCGGTTTTGTTGAAAAGTTTTACTTCTTTCTGCAGTTTTCTTTTATATTTCTTCGCTTCGGCGTCGTATATATGCTTGTGGTGGTTGTCTCCGCCGTTAGGCATGATTTGCTTCCGTTCGGGATACTTTATATATTATCTATGTTGTACCCATTTTCGGGGCTAGTTTTTACAAAGGAGGTGCTGCCGAAATTTTCAAGAAAGAAAACTAAAGTTAAAGATTTTTACTTGAGATTTTACGAATGTTTTAAACTATGTTTTTCTCCACTTATCCATTTTTTTGGGCGGTTTAGATTTCTGGGTTTTGGCTTACTTTAATTACGTACGCCTGTAGACGTTACGTGGTTTAAGGGCCGGTCACGTGCCTAAATTTGGGTCATGACAAAGTTGGTAATAGAGCGCCAGGTTTTACCTTTCGGAGTGTAGGATGACCTTGATATGATGGAGTAGGTAGCTTAAGCAGAGTAACGTAACATGTGTATGTTCCACGGAATACTTACGACGCGGTACTCCGCCTAAGTGACCTAAGGACTTATTGATTGGAAATTTTTTCCGTGATTTTATACATCCTTGTGATTCGATTTCTGTATCCTTATCGAATCTTGTTTCAATTTCCAGCCTATATGCCGCCGAAGACTACGAGGGCACAGAGAGTGGCCGTGAGGGCCGAGGTCAGAGTCGACTCGTCTGAGGCAAGGACTGACCAGGGCGGTACGCCTGTTGTACAGGAGCCCATTGCTATGTTTGGGCCTGGTATGCAGTACCTGCGCCAGATGATGGGGACTTTAGTAAAGGTCATTCGAGCGCAGGGGCAGGCAGTTATTCTACCCGTTGCATGGACCATGATGGTACCTACAGTTCTGGCAGTCGCAGTTACAGCTCCGGAGGTTATTACCGTGTCACTGACCGAGTTCATGAGGCTGAGGCCTCCGGTGTTCACTGGCACAGATGGTACTGAGGATCCCCAGTCATTTATCGACCGGATGGCCAGGATTTGTCGTTCGCTCCGATGCTCCGACGAGGGATGGGTGGAGTTCGTGAGCTTCCGTCTGGAGGGTCTGGCCCAGAAGTGGTATGAGTCCTTGGAGAGGGGCAGAGCCGCGGGTCTTGCTCCTATGACCTGGGCTGAGTTTGTGACTGTGTTTCTCGCCCGTTTTCTTCCACCGAGCGTCATAGATGCACGAGCGCACTGATTTGAGTCATTATGCCAGACTCCGGGGATGACGGTGTCTGAGTATGATGTACTGTTTACCGAGCTGTCTGTGTATGCTCCGTACTAAGTGGCGACTGAGGAGATGAGGGTGAATAGGTTTGTTCGAGGCCTGCTTACCCAGTTGTTCCTAGCCATCAGTATTCAGCATTGCGACACGTATACGGCAGCTGTAGATGCAACCCTATTGGTGGAGGAGCGTCTATCTGAGTCATCGGTTATTCCGGAACTGAAGAGGGCTTGTACTGGTATAGCAGCCCGGAGGCAGAGGTTTAGATCCCAAGACAGAGTTCGATCAGACACTGGGAGTAGCAGAGACGTGGGGCGTGGCCAGTTGTTCAGCACTTTTTCCCAGGAGGGTCAGCCGTCGACACGTGGGTGTTTTGTTTGTGGCAGTTTACAGCACCTCGTGATGGATTATACTGTGATACGTCAGAGAGGGCCAGCCGTACCCCAGGTTACCTTACCACCTTCTCCGCCTCAGAGAGAGTTGCCTCTTATGTCTGTTGTTGCGCCGCGTCAGACTCCTGCTCAGAGAGGTCTTGGTCATGGTAGTTTTGTGCCGAGAGGATGGGGTGGCTGAGGCAGAGAGCAGCCAGATGCCGGTAGAGGGCAGGCTCGGGTGTTTTCCTTAACTCATCAGGATGCGCAGGCGTCCAATGCCGTGGTTTCAGGTACCCTTTCTGTATGTTCTTATGATGCACATGTTCTTTTCGATCCGGGATCTACGCATTCGTATGTTTCTATGCACTTCGTGCCGAGGTTAGGCCGAGAGTCGTGTTTGCTAGATTAGCCGCTTGTCGTGACTACTCCTGTTGGTGAGTCGTTTGTTGCGCGACACGTGTTCCGGTCATGTGCTGTCCGTATTGGTGACAGAGATCTGTCCGTCGACTTGATCCTTCTTGAGATGTTGGACTTCGACGTTCTGCTGGGCATAGACTAGTTAGCTACTTGCTACGCGTACATGGACTGCCATGAGAAGACAGTTAGGTTTTGCTTTCCCGGCGAGTCAGTGTTTGTTGTGCAGGGGACCGTGGTGCCGCCTCACAGTTTGATTTCTGTCCTTTGCGCTAGTCGGCTTTTGAGGAGAGGTTGTCGGGGATTCTTGGCTTTCATTCATGATACTGGAGCCATAGTGGAGTCGTTGGACCAGGTTCCTATGGTGCGAGAGTTTCCCGACGTTTTTCCAGACGTGTTACCTGGGATGCCGCCAGAGCGCGATATTGAGTTCTGCATTGATCTGATTCCTGGCATGGAGTCTATTTATATACCGCCTTATCAGATGGCTCCGACAGAGCTTAGAGTGCTTAAAGATCAATTGCAAGAATTTCTTGATAGGGGACTTGTACATCCGAGTGTTACGCCGTAGGGAGCTCCTGTTCTGTTCGTCAAGAAGAAGGACGGCAGTTTGAGGCTGTGTATGGTTATCGTCAATTGAACCGAGTTACGGTGCTAAATAGGTATCCTTTACCTCGCATTGATGATTAATTTAATCAGCTCCAGGGTGCAAAACATTTTTCGAAGATTGATTTGCGTTCGGGTTATTATCAGTTGCGGGTTCGGAATGATGACATTCCGAAGACTGCTTTTTGTACGCGCTATGGGCATTATGAGTTTTTGGTGATGTCGTTCGGACTCACTAATGCGCCAGCAGCGTTCATGGACCCGATGAACCGGATTTTCAGGCCGTTCCTCGACCAGTTTATTATTGTGTTTATTGATGACATACTGGTCTACTCTAGGAGTCGTGAAGAGCATGAGCAGCACTTGAGGATTGCTTTGCAGATTTTGAGAGAGCACCAGCTGTATGCTAAATTCTCAAAGTGCACATTTTGGCTTGATAGAGTTGACTTCCTGGGTTATGTGGTGACTGGTGATGGTATTCTTGTGGACCCGAGGAAGATCGAGGCTGTACAGCTTTAGCCCAGACCTGTATCGGTTACTGAGGTCCGCAGCTTTTTGGGCTTACCTGGTTATTCTCGCCGTTTTGTGTAGGATTTCTCGAGTATCGCTGCACCGCTGATTGGACTGACCCGGAAGAGAGTTCCTTTTCTTTGACTGATGCGTGCGAGCCGAGTTTTCAGCAGTTGAAGACTCGGTTGACGACAGCACCAGTTCTATCTTTGCCTTCTGGATCAGGCGGCTATGTTGTTTACTGTGAAGCTTCTCGAGTGGGGCTCGGTTGTGTATTAATGCAGCATGATAGAGTGATTGCTTATGCGTCTAGGTAGCTGAAGAAGCACGAGCAGAATTACCCCACTCACGATCTTGAGATGGCCGCGGTGGTCTTTGCGTTGAAGATTTGGAGACACTACTTGTACGGGGAGTCGTGTCAGATCTTCACGGATCATAAGAGATTGAAGTACATCTTCCAGCTGCGGGATCTGAATCTGCGACAACGCCGTTGGAGGAGCTTGTGAAGGATTATGATTGTGAGATCCTTTATCACCCGGGCAAGGCGTATGTGGTAGCTGATGCTTTGAGTCGTAGGCCCGGGGGTAGCTTGTCCCAGTTGAGCGCAGTTCAGCGACAGTCTTCTGCATATTGGCAGCTCTTGTGTGATGGTAGAGTGCAGTTCGAGTTCATTTCCGCCGGGGGACAGCTTGCTCATGTCCGTGCCTGTCTACTACTACTTGATCTTATCCGTGAAGCGCAGCCCAGTGATGCCCGTTTGTCTGAGATTCTTGAGCTTGTTCGGCAGGGAACAGTTTCAGAGTTCATGATTGATGACCAGGGTGTGCTACGATTCTGGACTCGCTTATGTGTACCAGATGCTGATGGGTTGAGACGCGAGATCCTAGAGGAGGCACATCAGTCGGCCTTTAGCGTTCATCCAGGTTCCACCAAGATGTACCGTGACTTGAGAGACTATTACTGGTGGGAAGGGATGAAGCGCGATATTTCGGACTTTGTTTCAAGGTGCCTGACTTGTCAGCAAGTCAAGGCTGAGCATCAGAGACCGGTTGGAGAGTTGCAGCCTTTACCCGTTCCGGAGTGGAAATGGGAGAAGATTTCCATGGACTTCATTGTGGGTCTACCTAGGACCAGTAGAGGGTATGACTCCATTTGGGTGATTGTTGACTGGTTGACGAAAGCGGCTCACTTCCTTCTAGTGAAGACCACTTTCGATTATGCTCAGTATGCTCAGTTGTACATAGATGAGATTGTGTATTTGCACGGTGTTCCCACATGCATAGTATCCGACAGAGGCACCCAGTTTACTGTAAGTCGATGTACAACACCACAGTACTTGTGGGGAGGCGGAAATTTTAAAAACGAACTTGTTTAAAGTATAAACATCGACTAACCGCTTGAATCGAAGCTAAACGATAACTAACAACAAACATAGAAGTTCTATACTACTATGTTTAGGGATTATACCTATCGAATCGTGTCCTTCGTCTTTGCGAACTCCACCTCCTCCCCGGCCTTCTCGAAGTAGTAGACGATCCACCCGAGAGCTTTACTCCAAGCTTAGCCTCTAAACTTAAGGCAACTAAACTTCTTTAAGTGCTAATCAAAGAAGCTAGGTGAAATAGAGTGAGGGTTATGGTTTAATAAGTCTAACTAATCCTTGTACTCAACACATGAGAGGGGAGGATTAGGGTTTGAAGAGGGAGAGCTTGAGGAGAGAGAAGGTGAACATAATAATGAAGTTAGAATAATGAGTTATGATAATATATATCAAGCATTTCTTTTAATCAAGAAAAGAAAATTAATCAATTTAACAACCATGCTTGATAATATCTAGTGATGATTCATCTTCATGAGTCATTAAGCATTTATGATGCATTAATGACATGGATGAATCATCCATATGACTCACTAATCACATTCATTGTATATGCCACCTAAACCTCCTTAGTCACCACCTTCTAGAAGCTTCTCGCGCAATTACGAGAACGCCCCTCCTTTCCGCAAAAATACGGAAAAACTTTAGACTGTATAAATCCAATAACCGGATACCAGTAACTGGCTTAAACCAAAGCCGACTGGTAAAAACTGTCCGAAATTCGTACGTGCGTAAACACACGTATGCGTCCGAACCCTTGTCGTAAAACCATACGACCTCTATATCGTTTCGCCTGGAGTAGGAAAACTCTCTGTGTGGGACTCTAGTGACTCGACTACTACGCTGGCAGTAGGTTTAACCACAGACCGCAAGCGGCACTAGCTGTACGTAACGGTCCCCAGGTAGATGTCGATAAGAAGGCCGATGAGGAAACCCATCCGAACTCCTACTGAGTCTGATGTGACAATCTCCGTACAGTCCGGTCCGTTCGTCTAAGACTATCGCATATCGGGCCTGGGGGGGTGGCAAGCGTCAGTCCCCTAATAGCGGTATAAGTCGTGTCGGAGCGAAGCCCATTACACCCTGAGAAACTACTGGAACCTACCAGCAAATCTCGCTTGCCCTGGCCAGGGACTTTGCGTAATGGCTCTCTGACACAGTGCGATATCAACCCCCAATACCGGGAGAGACGAATCCTGTCTAACCGCCACTGCCTCCAAGTGCTCGGGACTGCACCCAACTGCTACCTGTTTGCACGATTCCTTTGAGCCGTGGTAGGGTAGCAATCTAAGAACAGTGGGACACACTCGAGGCGAAGTAGCAGTGTCAAGTCTGCGGACTATGCTGTACTCATGTCACCTGGGAACTGTTCACTGACGACTGGTATAAAACCATCCAACAGTTCCCTGTGAGTCCTGTCCGGTGTACCCGTAACCCAACGAGCACCTGCATACTATCTCCAGTACGACGTACTGACGGCTGTGGGACAGACCATCTCCCCAACTAGGATGAGAAGCGTACATACTAGTCTACTCCGGAGTATCGATGCCCTGTCTCGATAATCCAACGACTAGGGACCTGAATAAGGATGTGCTTGTAGACTACCCAGCCCCCACTAGTGTGACTGCCATCACAACGCTGGTAGTCAAGCAAGATCCTAAGAGCTCTATCAATACGTATACTCACATATTAAGATAGAAAAACCAAGTAGCATACTACCATGTTTAGCAAGACTGTTATATACATGTGAATATCCCAAGCTTCCATTAAGTAATATACAAACTAGTATGATACAATAATGGCCCCTAGGGCATATACACTAACAATTACTAGCCGTCTTTGGCAGAAGCTTCAGGAAGCTTTGGGTACCCGGTTGAGTTTTAGCACCGCTTTTCATCCACAGACCGATGGTCAGTCAGAGCGGACTATACAGACTCTGGAGGATATGCTTCGTGCGTATGTACTTTATTTTGGTGGTAGTTGGGATCGTCACTTGCCGTTGATTGAGTTCTCCTATAACAACAGTTTTCAGGAGACTATTCAGATGGCACATTTTGAGGCTTTATATGGTAGGAAGTGTCGATCGCCAGTCTGTTGGACCGAACTCAGCGAGAGTAGGGTTTTGGGACCCCAGCTAGTTCAAGAGACTACGGAGATGATCCAGCTGATTCAGGAGAGGATGAGAGCTGCCTAGTGCAGGCAGAAGTCTTATGCTGACAGTCGTCGTCGCAGACTTGAGTTCACAGTGGGGGATCATGTACTCCCGAGGATTTCTCCGATGAAGGGCGTTATGCGATTTGGGAGGAAAGGGAAGCTCAGTCCCAGATTTGTAGGTCCTTGTAAGTGCACGGCAGCGCCCCGGCCATTAGAACGAGGCCAAAATGCGGAATCAAAACTTTTCTTTAAACAAGAAACCGGCGCTACCGCGGACTATAAACCCTGATCGGGCTATTAACCTAATGCTAGAAAACAAGAGAATGGGGTAGAGAGCTATACCGAGCGATCCATGTCCTTTGGTCTTCGTCCTCTATCCCGATCTCCTCGCGGAACCTCCGGTCTTCATCTCCTCGTCGGAAAGGGCACCACATCGCCGGGTTCTTTTACGGGCTCCCACCTCTGGACCGAAACAATTCGGACACGAAGTTGGCGAGTCGACGTGTCCAAGAATGCTGTAGGCTATACGTAGATCACCATGTCTTTAAAGGGTTATGAATTAGCCATGTATTGGTGGAGGAATGAGATGAACTTTTTGAGATGGAGCTATAGGATTTTTGCAAGCAAAATGAGACCAATTCTCTCCACAAGATTTGGACAGCCCCACCCCATCTTGTGTGGCCGGCCATGAATAATAGAGGGGAGAGAATAAGAGAGGGAGTGAGCCAAAAATAATGCATGAAAGAGAAAAGGTTATCATGATGAATAATGATCACAACTAAGTCAAAAAGCCCATCACTCATCATATCTCAAAAGTCAAGCCATGATGAACAAAGAATCAAATGATGGTTCAACCATCATGAAGCTATCATAAAAAGTCTTCTCCATAATAAAATGCACAATTGCAAATAACCCCCTCCACACCAATTTTCAGCCAAAGAAGGAACAAAAGAAAAATGGCCGAAACGGAATGCAAACTAGAAACTTCAAAAAAGCGATCTCGTAATAAATTACAGGAAAACCCCGCGACTGTATATACATACCCGCACTTGTATTCGGACTGAATACAAATGCAATGAGACAAAATCTACACTGTACAATACTAGGATCCGGCTTAAACCAAAGCCCGCTAGTATTATCCGTCCGATCATGATCCGTGCAATACCGCACGTACATGATCGAACCCTCCCATATCTCCATACGGCCTCTACAGCGTTTCGCCCGAAACTTGAGAAACTGTCTGTGGGGGACTCTAAAGACTCGTCAATACTTTTTGCTGTGGATTTAACCACTAGCACGTCAGAGGTATTAGCCATACGTAACGGGCTACCAGCTATTGACCAAAAGGGACGTCGATGAGCGAACTCATCCTGACACCCTACTGAGCCTGTCAGTGACAATATCCGTACAGTCCGGTCCGTTCATCTATGAGCATCGCATGGCGGGCCTAAGGGGTTGGTGAAAGTCAGACCCCCAAAAGCGGTACAAGTCGTATCGGAGTGTAGCCCAGAACACCCTGAGATACTACTGGAATACCTACCAGTAAATCTCCTACCATGGCCAAGGACTTCGTGTAATGGCTCTCCTAGACACAGCGTGACCTCACCCCCAATACCGGGAGAGACGAACCCCTGCAGATCCGCTCACTGCCTCCATGTTGCTCGGGACTGTACCCAACTAAAACCTATTGCACGACTCCTTTGAGCCGTGGTAGGGTAGTAATCAAAGTACAGTGGGAACTCACACGAGACAAATGACGATCTCAGGTCGATGAACTAACCTGTACACATATCACCAGGGAACTGCTATCTGACGTCAGGTATAAGACCAACTAGCATGTTCCCGGCGAGTCCTGTCCGGTGTACTCATAACCCAATGAGCACCTGTATACATCTTAGGTGAACCAACTGACACCAGTGGCTTGTGAGACCGGCCACCATCCCTCGTCGGGGTCTCGACTGTATACACTAGTCTACTCTGGATTATTGATGCCCTGTCTCGAAACTCCCTCGACTAGGGACCTTTTAAGGATGTGCTTATAGA
Organism: Agapanthus africanus; assembly: GCA_030015575.1. Lineage (NCBI taxonomy): Eukaryota > Viridiplantae > Streptophyta > Magnoliopsida > Asparagales > Amaryllidaceae > Agapanthus > Agapanthus africanus. The sequence goes on from CM057337.1 coordinate 524,392,236, forward strand.
CCCCAGCTCCCACGTATATGATCGCCATCATACTGCCGGCAGTCAAGCAAGAATCCTAGGGGCTCTATCAACGTGTAATAGCGACCTGTAAGGTCATCTAAAGCTGTACACGATGATAAAGATAAACCAGATAGCATACTATCATCTTGAGTAAGACTGTTCTACCGGCATAGGTCCTCCCTCAATCATTGCAATCACGTGCCTGTGATCCAATAATTGACTCTGAGGGCACTATATCCAACAATCTCCCACTTGCACTCTAGGCTATTTATTGCGATGTCGCATACTCACAGCCCGTGTGATACCGAACACCCAACTCCTCTACTAGTCAGTCTCACAAAGCTCGTTTGCGAAACTATTGCGTTCGAGGAATAGCCTCTGTGAGTGGATCCGCCCTGATATTTCTTTCTATGTCTCTCTATATCTCAAGTTCGCGGAGAAACCCGTCTCCCGAAATGACCAATACCTGTCTCAGAATATGTCTGGATATCTGATGGGACCTAGCTCATAAATGAACTCCAAATCTAAACTTCTTAGACTGTATCGTCAACTGAACTTAATCAATATACCGCGTAATGCCTCCCTCAGTGTCCGTTTGGATCACCTGTCCAAAACACTGCCCCTCGTCTGAGGGAAAACTATAACTCTAATAGTCACTCTGTCATCCAGGTCACCTTGGAAGCCTGGAATGATAACTGTGTTAGGTTTGCTTAGCACCCTATAATGAGTTTTGAAGCATCATATGTGTCAAAGTTTGGATTTTGATGGTGCTAAACAAGCATGCAAAGGAATCGATCCTAGAAAATTAGGGTTATGAAACTTAAAGCGAACAAAACTAGGGTTTCGAGACTACAACCTTTGTAGCTCCCTTTCGCTGGACTCCTTGGTGTCTTGGGTGTTGGAAGAAGGTTCTCTTGAAGTCCTCTTACGTCCACGACGATCCACCCGGAGTTCGCCGTCCAAGCTCGCAACTTCGAGAATCGAAGAGAACACTCTAAACAAGTTGGCTAAACTTGTATAGAATGATTGTGGTTTAGAATCTCACTTCAAAAACCTTTCTTTATGTGTATATTACTCACTAGAAGAAACTAGAGAGCAAATATGAAGGAGGAAGAGGATGGTGGCAATATTTTAACAAGAGATGAAGAAAAATGATAACCCTTGTAAAGAAAAAAGAAATATATCATTATATATTTTATCTCTTCTCACTATGAACCATGGTTAAAATGATGGAGACATTATTTAACTTGAGTTTTAGAACACAAAGAGAAGGATAACTCAAGGTTAGAGGTAGGTGAGAATGGTTAGGTTAAAAGAAGAATGTAGAAGCTAGAAAGAATTATCCTTTTCTTTTCAATTTTGTTTTAAATATAAAATCAAATAATAATCCATCACTTAATCCATGGTGTGAGTCTTATATTGCCACCATTTCCATGTGTTAACAACCATGATAGATGGGTGTATGTATGTATGTATCTATGCACATCTATATGTGCATGAAACTAGAAAGAAAGAAGAAAATCATACATGCATGCATACATCCATCATATACTAGAAAGGTTTCAAGTGAGAAAAACTAATGGTTAGATGATAAATCAACACTTGATTTATCAATCCGGTCATATCTCATATGACCCCACCAAAAGCAGGCCGCCCGATCAATGTTCGGTATCATATACGCACATTTTAATCGGGTGCATGCGCATATCGCATACGCGCACCACAACGTTTCGCCTGGACTGGGTAACTCCTTTATGGGACTCTAAGACTCGTCAATACGCCGGCAGAGGGTGATGATCATATCAGGCACCCCCAAGCCGCAAGCGGTCAGCTAAACGTAACGGCCACCCGGGTATTGAACGATCAGAAGAAGACAAGCGAACCTGCTACAACCCCCGTCGAGCCAACCGGCAACGCTACCGTACAGTCCGGTCTCTTCGTCAGATATGCTGCATATTGAGCCTAGGGATGGTCACGTCGACCCTAATAACTCAATAAGTCGTGCCGGTGAATGGTCTATAACAGATCGAGAAACTACTGATAACGCTTATCAGCAAATCTCAGCAGCCCTGGCCAGGGACTTACTGATATAACCAGTCGGGCACAGTACAGCATCAACTCCCAATACCGGAAGAGATGAAACCCCTCCTATCGCTCATTGCCTTTGTATGTCTCGGGACTGTACCCAACGGCCACCTGTTTGCACGACTCAGTAGAGCCATGGTAGGGTGGCAATCAAAGTACAGTGGGAGAACACACAAGACTCCATGACGATCTCGGGTCTACAGACTAACCTGTACCAGTGTCACCTGAGAACTGCTATCCGACGATAAATATAATTCCATATAGGAGTTCTCGGTGAGTCCGTCCAGTGTACCCAGTCTGCACTGAGCACCCGTATATGATCTTGATGTCAAACATCGATGAATGTGGGAACATCCATCGCCCATCGTATGGGTCTATATCATATACGCTAGTCTACGCTGGTATATCAATGCCCCGTCTCGATATACCTACGACTATGGACTTTCCAGGATATGCTTATAGACTACAGATGTCCCACTAGTATGATCTCCATTATAATCAGAGTAGTCAAGCCGATATCCTCAGGGCTTTATCAGCATGTATGAATGAATAAAAGCATGATCAAATCATCATGTCAGATAAAGAAGAACCAGATAGCATACTATCATGTCGAGCAAGAATGCATACTGAATATATATATACATGTATAGATACATCCACTATCATATAATGGCCTCTAGGGCATACATATATCCAACAAACTGTCTCCCGAATGAGGCTGTCGTTATCATATCCCTAGAACATCCACTTATGTTCTAAAACTGCTTCCGAATGTTTCTCCAGGATTGGATCAATATTAACTTACTGCATCTTGTGCAAAAAACAACATCTGGTGTGGTACTTGACATCTCATGATTGACTCAATTGTCTAAGCAAGTGATCTGCCAATCATGCCCATCCCTCTCCCATTTAGTCTGTAAGACACCTTCAGAGAGGGTGACTCCATCACCTGCAGGTACACTACCGTGCCAGGAGTCGTCCATTCTAAAATACCTTTAGAATGCTGTCTTAGTACCCTGATTTGGACACTTCCCAAATCTAGATCTAAAACCATAGATCCAGTATCCAGAATGTCTGATATAATATCCAATTCCTATGTGGAGAAACCACTGTGTGACAACCAAAGTATAACCGACCGTAGTATAGGAATTTTACTTTCTACTCTGTGTATGTCATCCAAATACCAGGACATCACACCCTACTACCTTCTTAACAGATCCATCCCCTATTCTGATGAAGTCAAACCTATGACTGTCACATCAGAAATAGATGATCTATCTCCGCTATATCTGCTTTAGTCTATAAATAGACATAAGCCTCTTGTCCACTAGTGCTTCCGCTGCTCCCACTGACTACGACAACCCTCTGGCAGAATCATATACACGTGCACTTCTAAAGCTTGTTTAGAATGACGCTATACTCATCCTCCTGCTGGGTCTCATAGTCTGGAACAACAGCAATGGCAAGTCTGGGTAAATAAGAACCTCCCTGTCACCGTCTTTGAGCATACCAGAGTACCTCTCGGGTGCCTGAGGTTACCCACCTTATCTGCGGAGTGGCCAATGGAATGTCAAACCAGATTGAATCTTTAGGTTCTTATCAAATTTTCAGTAATCGTTTGCGGTTCTGGAATCACTTCCAGTTCTACCATACTCCCACTACTGTTTTCTGAAAAAATCCATTTTGTTAAAACTGTGGCGATTCTAGAACAATATCACTATTGATCTTCCAGATGGTAGAAAGTCAACCCTCGTCATAGCCTGGGTCAACCCACAAATAGCCATTACAGAAACGTGCCTTGATTTGTCCAGAGTCTGGTTTTAATCATAAGCCGGACAACTCCCCGTATCTTAACATCGTTAAGATATGAACCGTTCTATATCCAATATAGAAACAGAGGCACTGATTTTATTGGAACCAGATTCAAATCATGCAACTGTCTTCAGTGCATGTCAACTAAATGGAAGGAGGCCGATCAGCATTACTCAACTTAGGAGTGTTTCCAATTATGAGTAACCTGAAAGAGAAGCAAGTTCTCTTAATCATTACTATCAACTGAATACCATACACAAGTATCTACATCTTCGATCACCTTGAAGAATCCCGATACTTACAATACCTGGTTCTCTACTTTACTCTTATACCTATAACTTCTCAAAACTTGGACCTTGTATTTCTACGAAACACATGTCTAAGAACTAGAGAAGTCACAAGTAAACAGAATATAGTACGAGGACCAACCCTCTGTCCTAATGGACACTGGACAATATACAATCCCCTGTATAAGTCCTCTGAGTCTAGTAACTCAATCACTGTGTGTCGTAGGTTGAAAACTGTACTTATGGTTAAGAAGAATTACACCGCTGTTTAATGCTCCTTACCTAACCATCCACTGATATAGGTAAATGTCATGGACATAATTTCAAAAAGGTATATCTCACTCTATAAAAATAGACGTACAGATATATCAATTTGAAATTGGTGCATAACAGCGGATATTCAAAACCAAATATTTGCCGTCCGGCAAACTACCCAGGCGATTTCCTCAAATATCACCAATTACTACGAATTGCGATATAATGAGGATGATCACCTAATTCCCAATAAGTTACTCCCACTCATCATCTGTAAAACCATACAGATGTGAGAATTATACCTGGTAAATACTTACCCTGGAGCAAATGTCTAACTGGGAAATCAGTTTTCTTTTAACAGTACACAGTGAAACTGAAACATGTAAATGTTTCGTAGGGGTATCTGGGTATTCTTAGTAATGCCTCTTCCATTATCCAGATTCACAACTGTAACCGTATATTTCTTTGCCATCTCTCCAAATCCCTTCATATGTCTTTAGTCGTTAACTTCTGCACACCATCGTTAGGCTAAATGGTTTTCTTCCTTCCCTACCGTTCGGCACCAGCCGATGGTCTGGAAGAAGACTATCCAATAAGCGTAATAGGTGTACTGTCCTAATCCTAGGAGCACTCGCAACGCGAAAGAAGGTAAAGATAAAATACACCCGAATAAACCTTATTCCTATTTCTCCTGAACCAGAATCCATCCCCGAACTGGAACAAGTTCCTTTCGAGTTCGTATATAACCATACGATGGAGTATCCAAATAACTGTGGATCTTCGTAGTGATACGGAGTGTCCTGGAGAAATACAAAGGTGAAGTGGGAGTGGTAATGAAATACTTGGTTTGGTCGTGAATAGCAGTCGCAATTTACTTTGCCCTCCTTTTAATCTCTTTATTTGTCTTAACTTAATACCTTCTGTACACCACACTTAGGCTAATCGGCTTTCTTCATTCCCTACCGTTCGGCACCAGCCTAAGGTTTGGAAGAAGACTATCCAATAGGCGTAACGGGTGTACTATCCCCTAATCCAAGGAGCACTCGCAACTTGAGAGAAGGTAAAAGGAAAAGACAATTGAATAGTCCTATTCGTTTTCTCCAGAACCGGAAACCATCCTCGAATGAATTCCTTCGAGTTCGTATATAACCATTCGATGGTTTTATCCAATGGAAGTGGACGTTCGTAGTAATACGGGGTGTCCTGGAGAAAAGGGTAAAAGTAGGAGTGGCAATGAGGTATGCAACTCAGACAATCCAAAACCAGTGTTTAAGAAGGTTCGGTTAATTTTGGTCACTGAGTCATAGTCTAGGGTCGGGTCATGGTCGCTGCCAAAGAGAGAGAGAAAAGAAACGCTCAGCGTGCACTCTAACCTAGATCAGAATGGTTATCACTTTATCTAATCAGGAAACCTCCCATTGTAACGTCAAATTCTCCTCCAAACCTGAAAGGAGAATTAGTCGGGATCACCCGAGGAGTAAACCAACTCATCAGTGGGAATCGGGATCCAACTATCATCACATGATAATGTGATGGAATCCACTCACGTTATCACACTCCAGAAGGTATGCGCATATCTGGCAAGTTTCAGTTTCTTTAGAAACTCCTGATGTGATTTTTACCCCATGATTTTATGACCTTGACGAAGGCCAACAAATCATAAGTCACATGTCAAGTTCTACCCATCATTATCCAGGTTGATTTGAACCCACCCGTACCTACCCTTGACTTTGGCCAACAAGGCAGTACGACTGTCCCAAACCAACGCATCTATCTATGCAGCAGAAAGGTAACAAGTAGGTACCATACACTATGCCTTGACGAAGGCCAACAAACATAGCATGAATACTACGTGCTACCCGTCTGAAATGACGGAGGGCTACGAATGGTTTTTGGCGAAAAACCTTTAACGTAATGAACTTGATATCGTTGAAGGAACCGGATAGCTTTTTATAAAAATATAGTGACGAAAACCTTTGCTAAAGAGGTCACTCCCGGTGAAGGGATCTCGGCTCTTTCCCCATAGAATGAGGTGCAGGATATTCCAACTGATTACCACGATGCAAAGCAAAAGGCAATCGGCTATAGCGAAGTTATTACCCTGACGCAAACTTCTGTCCAAGGGGTCACTCCCGGTGAAGGGATCTCGGCCCTTGCCTCGTCGACTGAGGTGCTGGATATTCATAACCGAATATCCCTGTGCAAAACAAAAGAGAACGTCCTTGCAGTAATAGCTTTTTGAAAAAATGTTCCAACAACATCAAAATAGGTTTGTTTAACTTGCATTGATCAGAATCAATGCAGTCCCATCAATTTATCACACAAATAAAGAACGAAAATAATGATGTACGTATATGCCATCCGCATTCGCCACTGGGTCCCGTCATCACCCGTTAGGTTACTTAACTAACGACAGAGCGGAGACTGGACTAGCGTGGATGCAAAACATATACAACATCTACTAGTATATATATCAATATATAATAATCGCTCAAGGCGTGATAAAATTCAACATCACAGAAATGTAATAAGCATCACAGAACAATACAGATATCTGGGATCCCCGGGTTTCATAGAGCCGCTACTGAAACCCGACGTTCCCCTGATCGTGTGGATAGCCTGTGCAATGAAATCCTAGACCCCTACGGACGCGGCAAGTTACACGCCAAAACCTGAAGCGAGGCAGCCCCCTTCAACAACGTGAATGGACCACCCAGCACTTCACGGAATCTGGTAACTTGAGCACCCCTCTTTGGGTCAACCTGTACCCCATACGAGTGCGGCGATTAGCCCGCCAATTCTAGAGTGAAGCCCCCTCCGTCTCAACGCCATGAGATGCGGGCCCGTTGCCCTTTAGAACCCGGCTACCCGTGCACCCCACCTTGGGGTAATCCTAGTACAGAAAGAAAAATATACAACAGGTACATCGACCTCAGCCCGGTCGTGCCCCAAAAGAATAATATACAAACAGGCAGTGACGGCAGTCCACACGTCGGACGCTCGCCCCGCAATATCAAATGTACATATACAACCAAACTGTACTACCATTGCATCCATGCTATCCACCACGGCAATCCGCAACATCACAGCACAACATAGAACATCAACGTGAATGTCATGTTCGCAAATCCGACTAAAAGGGCTATAGCAGTTAGACAGGATTTACCGATCAAATGACATTCACGGTCGCAGATATAATGTAAATACAGTGAACTAACATGTTTAAAATTTTCGATCGACTAAATTTCCCGAAGTGGGCCCTAAGCACTACTGTAGCACTCAAAATAAATTTGGGTCAAAAAATAATATACCAAAAAACCCAATTTCAAGTATAAAGATCACTGTAGAAAAATGGCATTGCGTTGACCCTTGACTGCGGCGGAACCGTAGCCGGAACATGGGTTTGGCCGCGGTTCCGCGGTCTTCCTGTAGCAACGCAGTACCAGATTTTTACAGAACACTTAAAAACACCTGCACAAATTTCTGCAACACTCAAAATTTTTTTTCGAGCACAAATAAAATCGACAGAAACTGATGCACTTGAAATCGCGGTTTTGGGATATTTGTTCGATCGAAGTTTTAAACACCCTAGAGCAAGCTAGATTAGGTTAATGGCGTGGCTCTCATACCAGTGTAAGTGCACGGCAGCGCCCCGGCCGTCAGAACGAGGCCAAAATGCGGAATCAAAACTTTTCTTTAAACAAGAAACCGGCGCTTCCGCGGACTATAAATCTGGATCGGGCCATTAACCTAATGCTAGCAAACAAGAGAATGGGGTAGAGATCTAAACCGAGCGATCCGTGCCCTTCGGTCTTCGGCCTCCATCCCGATCTCCTCGCAGAACCTCCGGTCTTCATCTCCTCGTCGGAAAGGGCACCACATCGCCGGGTTCTTTTACGGGCTCCCACCTCTGGACCGAGGCAACTCGGACACGAAGTTGGCGAGTCGACGTGTCCAAGAATGCTGTAGGATATACGTAGATCACCTTGTCTCTAAAGGGTTATGAAGCTGCCATGTATTGGTGGAGGAATGAGATGAACTTTTTGAGATGGAGCTATAGGATTTTTGCAAGAAAAATGAGACCAATTCTCTCCACAAAATTTGGACAGCCCCCACCCCATCTTGTGTGGCCGGCCATGAATAATAGAGGGGAGAGAATGAGAGAGGGAGTGAGCCAAAAATATTGCATGAAAGAGAAAAGGTTATCATGATGAATAATGATCACAACTAAGTCAAAAAGCCCATCACTCATCATATCTCAAAAGTCAAGCCATGATGAACAAAGAATCAAATGATGGTTGAACCATCATGAAGCTATCATAAAAAGTCTTCTCCATAATAAAATGCACAATTGTAAATAACCCCCTACACACCAATTTTCAGCAAAAGAAGGAACAAAAGAAAAATGGCCGAAACGGAATGCAAACTGGCAACTTCAAAAAACCGATCCCGTAATAAATTATAGGAAAACCCCGCGACTGTATATACATACCCGCATTTGTATTTCGACTGAATACAAATGCAATGAGAAAAAATCTACACTGTACAATATTAGGATCCGGCTTAAACCAAAGCCCGCTAGTATTATCCGTCCGATCATGATCCGTGCAATACCGCACGTACATGATCGAACCCTGCCATATCTCCATACGGCCTCTACAGTGTTTCGCTCGAAACTTGAGAAACTGTCTTTGGGGGACTCTAAAGACTCGTCAATACTTTTGGCTGTAGATTTAACCACTAGCACGTCAGAGGTATTTGCCATACGTAACGGGCTACCAGCTATTGACCAAAAGGGACGTCGATGAGCGAACTCATCCTGACACCCTACTGAGCCTGTCAGTGACAATATCCGTACAGTCCGGTCCGTTCGTCTATGAGCATCGCATGGCGGGCCTAGGGGGTTGGTGAAAGTCAGACCCCTAAAAGCGGTACAAGTCGTGTCGGAGTGTAGCCCAGAAAACCCTGAGATACTACTGGAATACTTACCAGTAAATCTCTTGCCTTGGCCAAGGAGTTCGTGTAATGGCTCTCCTAGACACAGCGCGACCTCACCCCTAATACCGGGAGAGACGAACCCCTGCAGATCTGCTCACAGCCTCCATGTGGCTCGGGACTGTACCTAACTAAAACCTGTTTGCACGACTCCTTTGAGCCGTGGTAGGGTAGTAATCAAAGTACAGTGGGAACTCACACGAGACAAATGACGATCTCAGGTCGATGAACTAACCTGTACACATGTCACCAGGGAACTGCTATCTGACGTCAGGTATAAGATCAACTAGCATGTTCCCGGCGAGTCCTGTCCGGTGTACTCATAACCCAATGAGCACCTGTATACATCTTAGGTGAACCAACTGACACCAGTGACTTATGAGACCGGCCACCGCCCCTCGTCGGGGTCTCGACTGTATACACTAGTCTACTCTAGAGTATCGATGCCCTGTCTCGAAACTCCCACGACTAGGGACCTTTTAAAGATGTGCTTATAGACCCCAACTCCCACGTATATGATCGCCATCATACTGCTGGCAGTCAAGAAAGAATCCTAGGGGCTCTATCAACGTGTAATAGCGACCTGTAAGGTCACCTAAAACAGTACACGATGATAAAGATAAAGCAGATAGCATACTATCATCTTGAGTAAGACTGTTCTACCGGCATAGGTCCTCCCTCAATCATTGCAATCACGTGCCTGTGATCCAATAATTGACTCTGAGGGCACTATATCCAACAGTCCTTTCAAGATCCTTGAGCGAGTGGGTTCTGTTGCTTATCGTTTGGCGCTCCCGCCTAGTTTTTCCGATGTTCATCCCGTTTTCCATGTGTCGATACTTCGTAGATACCTTCATGATCCGTCTCACATGATTCAGCACCAGACCCTTCATCTTGAGTGCAATCTTTCGTTCACCGAGAGGCCGGTAGTTATTTTGGATCGGTAGGTGAAGAAACTTCGGTCAAAGGTCTTGCCATTGGTGAAGGTTTTTTAGCGTAGCCCTACTAGTGAGGAGATCACTTGGGAGGCCGAGAGCGAGATGCGGAAGAAATTCCTTCATCTCTTTGAAGGTACGCGTAGTAAAATTTTAATTCGGGGACCGAATTTCTATAAGGGGGAGATTGTAACATTTTAGAAATTGTTATGCGAATTTTTCCGTTTAAGGGTAAAATAGTCGGTATTTTCCGTTTTAACCCGATTGTGATCAAACGTCTGTATAAACTTGCCGGCACTTAGTTTAGCTATAATAAACCTAGTGTGAGAGCTTTGGAGGTATATGGAAAGTTTTGGTTCAAATAGAATTTTTCCCTAATAAAATATTATTTTAAGTGGTAAATTATACACTTAAATTATTACTTCTAATGAGAATCATTGGAAATCATCACTGGAATTATTTTGGAAGCTTCTCTTCAAATATCTAGATTTTTTTAGTGCAAAAGGATAAAAATTTAAAAAGAACAGAAATGAAAGAAAGGTGGCAAATAGCATTTATTGAAGCATTTAATGATTTTTAGCTAGAAACTTCTCCATTTTATTTACACAAACACCCCCCTTCACCCCTTTGGCCGAGCCTCTCCCCATTTCCGCCCTCATAATTTTCCTTGCTCATTTCTTCTTCTTTTGCTCTCCAAAATTCTTCAAAATTCCAAAAATAAATCCACAATACCCTAAATAAAAAATTTAACCATCAATTTCCTTCACTAAGCTGGCTTGGATCTTCAACAAAGTATGGTTTTTGGAGGCTAAGATGATGGATCAAGTTGTTATTTTGTGTTCTTGTTAAGGTATAATTTCTTACCTTAATCCTTAATTAATTGTTTAAATCTTAAACTAGCTATTTAAGTTAGCTAATTATATGATTAATATAGCTTTTAACTCATGAAAAATTCATTACTCATAATTTTTAAGAAATTCAAGTTAGGGTTAAAAGCTTGGTGAAGTGTTTAATGTTAATAGAAGTTAAGAAAACTTAACCTAGTAGAATATGATAATTGTATTTAATTAATACTTTGTCTAATTAAAAGTTTAGCGTATTACGTTTTTCCTAAAACTTAATTAAGCAAGTTTAAAAATATGGAAGCGTTTTGGATAGCTTAGTTAAGTTATTATAAGATGTTTGAAATCGCTAGATTTGTGTTAGCTTGAAACTTGTGTGAAATATTGCGATAAGTTGTTTGCTAGGTTTCAGTGTATTTTCGATGTGGGTTCAATTGGTCGTTGCGAGGTTATATCTATTATATTCCTCGTATTTGTTTGTGTTGGGTTTGCGCGATCGGGACGATCGGAGTCTAGACTTGGTGTTTCGTAGTTTAGCGACCCTAGTTAGGGTTTTTGCCGATGTCGTGCACGTTTAGTGCGCTAGGTGCACAGTGTATTTTTCTGGGCGTTATCCTTGCGTTTCGTTGTCTTTACGTCGATGTAGGATATTTAGCTTATATGATGTGTTTGTGAAATTTTAGGATCGCAAGCGGGGAATTCGGGCGCTGCGAACAAGGGGAAGCAGGTTGTCGGATTTTCATAGCTCGAGACCATCACGTGAGTAGATTTAACATCTACGGGGAAATCGCCCGTATGGCGTTATGCATCGGGGCTGATATGATATGATAGCTGTTAGTGTATATGCCCTAGAGGCCATTACTTTATCACACTGGTTTGTATATTACTTAATGGAAGCTTGGGATATTCACCTTGTATATACAATCTTGCTCAAAAATGGTAGTATGCTACTTGGTTTGTTTCTACTTCAATGTGTACATGTGTTTATTTTATGATATCACCTATACGCATTAGTGGAGCCCTTAGGATCTTTGCTTGATTACCAGCGTTGTGATGGCAGTCACACTAGTGGGGCTGGGTAATCTATAAGCACATCCTTATACAGGTCCCTAGTCGCAGGACTATCGAGACAGGGCATCGATACTCCGTAGTAGACTAGCGCATGCGCTTCTCATCCCAGTGTGGGAGACGGTCTGTCCCACAGCCGTCAGTACGTCGTACTTGAGATAGTATGCGGGTGCTCGTTAGGTTACGAGTACACTGGACAGGACTCGTCGGGAACTGACAAGTTGGTATTATACCTATCGTCAGTTATCAGTTCCCAGGTGACATGAGTACAGCTTAGTCCGCTGACTTGACACTGGAACTTCACCTCGAGTGTGTTCCCACTGTATTTTGATTACTACCCTACCACGGCTCAAAGGAGTCGTGCAAACAGGTGGTAGTTGGGTGCAGTCCCGAAGCACTTGGAGGCAGTGACGGTTAGACAGGATTCGTCTCTCCCGGTATTGGGGGTTGACATCGCGCTGTGTCTAGGAGAGCCATTACACGAGTAGTCCCTGGCCAGGGCAAGCGAGTTATACTGGTAGGCTTCCAGTGTTATCTCAGGGTGTTTTGGGCTTCACTCCGACACGACTTGTACCGCTATTAGGGGACTGACGTTTACCGCCCCCTAGGCCCGACATGCGATGTATCAGACGAACAGACCGGACTGTATGGAGACTGTCACATTCAGACTCAGTAGGAGTTCAGATGGGGTTCACCTCGTCAGTCTTCTTATCGGCATCTACCTGGGGACCGTTACGCACAGCTAGTGCCGCTTGCGGTCTGTGGTTAAACCCACTGCCAGCGTAGTGTCGAGTCTTTAGAGTCCCACACAGAGGGCTATTCGCCTCTGGGAAAAACAGAGTAGAGGTCGCATGGTTTTGCGACAGGGTTCGTTCTCATCCGCGCACTTGTGCACGTTTGGAGTCCGGACAGATATTACTAGCAGGCTCTGGTTTGAGCCAGATACTGGTATATGTTTTGGGGTTGATTTTATCTCATAGTATTCATGTTTCTCGGAACAAGAATGCGGGTGTATATGCACAGTTGATTGAGGCGGAGGAAGAGGATTTTCATTAGGGTTTCGGAACGGGTGCGTATGCACAGTTGACAGTCGTCTTTTTCCAAACCCTAATGGTTTTATGATATATCAATTAATAATATTAATTAAATGAAATTGTGTCATGGTTGGGTTTGTTGACTTGTTGACCAAGGTTGACTAGTTGACCATAGTTGAAAGTTTGACCATCATCATTACATATCAAAGATGCTCTTTGATTCTAGAAAAATCCATTTAATGTGTGTAATGATAATGGTCATTCCAAACCATCCATCAACTATTTCATTTACATTATTATTATTATTTTGATAATTCATTTTCTCTTTTTGTTATGGTTGTAAAATAAAAAGCTCTCATTCTATCATAACTCTTCTCTCTCCTCTCTTCTTCTTCCTCCTCCTCTAGTTCAAGGAGCTCTCTTCTCATGTGTTGAGAATCCATCTCCTTGAGATAAAAACACCCCAAAGCCACTCTCTACTCACTCTAGGGTTAGAGGTTTAGCAAGCCAAAGATCCTAGTTCACTCAAAGTTCGAGAAAGAGCCCGAAGGTTGAACCCTCAGGTGGATCCATCTTTGACGGAAGAAGGCGACGAGGAAAGCACCATCAACCCCTACAAAGGTTTCAAGAAGAAGGAGTTCAAGTTAGGTATAATCTCTTTTCCGAGTAGCTAACTCTCTTTAGCTTTGTAGCTAGTTTAGTTTAGAAAAGATCCCGACTTTGTTAGTCCATGTTGCCCAATGCGCTAAAAATTTGTTTTTTATACCGTTTCCGCCTCCCCGCAAGAACCGGGGTTGGCAATGTGGACTTACAGTGGTATCATAGCCTAACTAAACTTAAACTAGCTTAGTAGTAAAGTGTATGGAAGTTCGATCGAAAAAATCGCAAAAACCGGAAAATCAAAACCCTAACTTTCTGTTGAAATTTTTTGTGCTCTAAAAATAAAAAGTTTTACTCCTAAAATCGGCTCAGGGTTTTGTGAAAACACCCACCAAAAACGGTCGCCTGATTCCCTCAAACCGCCGCGGTTCCGCGGCGATAGGTATGCATTTGCCGCGGAACCGCCGCCGTTTTGGCTCCTCTCGTGATCGGGTTTTGTGCAGTGTTCTTCTGGTAGGGTTTTGGGATTTTTCAGATGGTTTATTTGTGCCCAGGTTTTCCAGAAAAGAAATTTGTTTTTGGGGGCCTATAAATCCGTATTTTTTGATCGAACTTCACTATACTTTGCTAATCGGTTATATCTGTGATTTTTATATGTATTGAACGTCGGCTAATCTCTATATGTCGATTAGTCGGGGTTATACATATCTGTGATCTGTGTTTGATGATGGTTTGTATATATGAATGCGTTGGACTGTCGCGGGTGAATAGCCGGGGTGGATGTGAGATGAGTGTTTCTTTTTCTTTCATTCATTGTAAAATGTAAATTGATGTAATATTATGTAGGGTTCCTAGGCACACTATAGAGGTCTCACAAGGCATCAACCATGCCAATTTCAAATTTTATTGGTGCCGAGAAACCCTAATACGGATCGTTAACCAGAAATCTAGGCGAAAAACTAAACTAGTTAACAACTTAACTAAAGGAGAGAGGCTACAACCTTTGTAGATCCGGTTCTCCACTTCCTTAGCTCCACGTAGACGTCCTCTCGCTGTCCATCTCGAATCCTAGACTCAATCGTCGGCTTCATCGGAAAAACGAGCGGAATAGGTCGTCGGCTTCGTGCCGAAGATGATCTACGTCGAGGTTGCACAAGTTCAAGCTCCAACTTCACCAAGTTGAGAAAACTTGTGAAGAAAACACCCTATACTACTTGGCAAGAGGTAGAGGGTGAAGAAATAGGAGGTGGGTTCACTTTAGAATTGGATTTCTCTCACTTTTTCTCAAGTTGCCATGGATGAAGGCAAGGTTTTTCTTGAAGATGAAGATGAAGAAGAAGAAAGAAATATGATAAGTTCTCTTTAAAATGAAAAGAAAAAAAAACTTATCATAATGTGAACCATAGTTAAGTGTAGAGAATTGACTAAGGTTAGAAGAATGGTTAGGGTTTAGTGTGAAGACAAAATGGTCACAAAGTCAAAGCTTCATGAAGCTTCAACAATGTTCAAGAATGAAAGCAACCATTTTGTATTCTTATCCCATTCTTTTTCCAATAATGAATAAATAAAAGAATGGATAAATAAAAACCCTAATCACTTTCTTAACCTAGGTTTAATTCTATACACTTAACTAAATGAGCAAGCATCATCAAACATGATACAAAGATGTGCACAAAAATATATCACATATACAACATGTACATCAAGTGAGAAAATCCATTTAAAGTGAACCAATACTAGTTAATGCAAAGTAATATATCAAATATATAATTATACATTAAATCATTAAATCAACATTTGATTCAATGATCCGGTCATGTCGCACATAACCGACTAGAATCCAATGTATCGATTTATCGAATCAATGATTCGATAACTAGGTCATATCGAATATAACCAATCGAAACATATATCGCGAGAATGAAATGCGGTATCACATACACGCATTGTTCTCGGTCCTGCACATATCTCATATGCGCTCCTATTTCGTTTCGCTTGAGCCAGGAAACCTCTGTGTAGGACTCTAAAGACTCGTCAATATGCCGGTAGCAGATGATGATCATATCAAGCACCCATAAGCCGCAAGCGGTCTGCTAAACGTAACGGCCATCCGGGTATTGAGCGATCAGAAGATCGAC
Organism: Agapanthus africanus; assembly: GCA_030015575.1. Lineage (NCBI taxonomy): Eukaryota > Viridiplantae > Streptophyta > Magnoliopsida > Asparagales > Amaryllidaceae > Agapanthus > Agapanthus africanus. Next base: position 524,408,287 of record CM057337.1, read on the forward strand.
GAGCTAGCCCGCTCACACTCCTGTGAATCCAACCAGTAACACTTACCGTAGAGTCCGGTATGTTCGTCTGATATGTCGCATATCAAGTCTAGGGGTGGTAAACGTCAGACCCCAATAACCGATAAGTCGTGCCGATGTGAGGCTCATAACGGGTCGAGAAACTACTGGTAACACTTACCAGCAAATCTCTGATCAGCCCTGGCCAGGGACTTCCCTGTTACGGCCAATCGAGCACAGCGCAACATCAACTCCCAATACCGGGAGAGACGAAACCCCTCCTATCGCTCATTGCCTCCATGTGACTCGGGACTGTACCCAAAGACCACCGTTTTGCACGCCCTCATGGACTTGGTAATGTGGAGATCAAAGCACAGTGGGAATCACACAAGACTCTATGACGATCTTGGGTCTACAGACTAACCTGTACAAGTGTCACCTGAGAACTGCCATCTGACGTGAGGTATAATACCATCTGGGAGTTCTCGTCGAGTCCGTCCAGTGTACCCAGTCTCCACTGAGCACCCGTATACCATCTCTGATGTCAAACACCAATGGATATGGGATCATCCATCGCCCATCTCATGGGTCGAGAAGCGTATACGCTAGTCTACTCTGGTATATCGATGCCCCGTCTCGATACACCCACGACTAGGGACCTTGAAGGATGTACTTATGGACTACCATGTCCCCACTAGTATGATCTGCATCATAGTCCAGGTAGTCAAGTACACATCCTAAGGGCTTTATCAACATGTAACTATAAGACAGTTTAAAGAGACTAGTGTACATGTTAAGATAAAGAGCAACCAGATAGCATACTATCGTATCGAGCAAGAAAGTCATCTCTATATATGTCCAAGCATCCAATATAATATACATCATCTGTACAATACTGGCCTCTAGGGCATACATACAACTAACAATCTTCCACTTGCACTAGGGCCAGCTGCTGTAGTATCGCATACCGAGCATCCCGAAGAGTCTCTCAAACTGTATCTGGGGAATGGCCTTCGTGAGTGGATCCGCCGTGTTGTTCTTCGTGTCAACCCTCCTGACCTCGATCTCCCGGCGATCAACTATCTCCCGGATCAGGTGATACTGCCTCAGAATATGCCTGGATCGCTGATGGGACCTGGGTTCCTTGGCCAAAGCCACCGCTCCATTGTTATCGCAATACAAAGGTATTGGATTCTCAATGGATGGAACCACTCCAAGTTCAGTAATGAACTTCTTGATCCAAACAGCCTCTTTGGCAGCATCGTTGGCAGCGATGTATTCAGCCTCCATCGTCGAGTCTGCCACGGTTTCCTGCTTGGAACTCTTCCAGCTAACCGCCCCTCCGTAAAGGGTAAAGACAAAGCCCGACTGCGACTTAGAGTCGTCCTTATCACTCTGGAAGCTCGAATCGGTAAAGGACTCCACTTGGAGTTCTCCGTTACCATACACCAAGAGCATCTCTTTAGTCCTTCGCAAGTACTTGAGAATGCTCTTCACAGCTGTCCAGTGATTCTCTCCAGGATCAGCTTGATACCTGCTCACTATACTTATTGAGTATGCTACATCGGGTCTGGTACATAGCATCGCATACATGATAGAGCCTACAGCCGAAGCATAGGGTATCCCTTCCATGCGAGCTCTCTCCAAATCAGTCTTGGGAGACATCTCTTTGGAGAGAGTGACTCCAGAGATCGTGGGCAAATTCCCACGCTTGGATTTTTCCATACTAAACCTCTTTAGTATGGTGTCAATGTACCTGGATTGGGACAATCCTAAAATCCGTTTGGATCTATCTCTATAGATCCTAATTCCCAATATGCAGGAGGCATCACCAAGATCTTTCATTGAGAATCTTTGTGATAAGAAGAGCTTGACCGATTGTAGCATAGGAATATCATTTCCTATCAAGAGTATGTCGTCCACGTACAATACGAGGAAGACAACCTTACTCTCTGCCACCTTCTTGTAAATACAAGGTTCATCTGGGTTTTTGACGAAATCAAACTCTTTGATAACGACGTCAAAGCAGATGTTCCAACTCCGCGATGCTTGCTTTAATCCATAAATGGATTTAAGCAGCTTGCACACCTTCCCGCTGCTCCCACTGTCTACGAAGCCCTCTGGCTGAGTCATGTACACGCACTCTTCTAAATCACCATTTAGAAAGGCGGTCTTAACATCCATTTGCCAGATTTCGTAATCATGATATGCAGCGATGGCAAGCATGATCCGGATGGATTTAAGCATAGCCACTGGAGAAAAGGTTTCGTCATAGTCCACACCTGGTCTTTGACGAAAACCTTTTGCAACAAGTCTAGCTTTGAAAGTCTCCACTTTCCCATCTACACCAATTTTCTTCTTGAAGATCCACTTGCTCCCAATGGGTTTTACCCCTTCAGGAGCAACTTCCAAAGTCCATACTTTGTTGGTGTACATGGATTCCATCTCGGACCGCATTGCATCCAGCCATTTCACTGAGTCCCTACTCGTGATGGCCTGCTTGAAGCTAGTTGGGTCATCATCCTCCATGATGCAATCCTTGCTCCCTCCATCCATGAGAAAACCGTAGTAACTCTCAGGTTGGCGAGGAACCCTACTAGATCGGTGGAGAGGCTGGGGTTCGTCGGGTACTACTGAATCCTCTGGTTCTACCAAGTCTTCTGTTATAGTTTGTGCCGCTGGAACCTCTTCCAGTTCTACCTCAATGCCACTTGTCTGTTTCATAAGAAAACTCTTTTCTAAGAAAGTGGCATGTCGAGAAACAAACACCTTTTGTTCCTTGGGGTGGTAGAAGATATACCCTTGTGAATTTTTGGGATATCCTACAAACTTACATAAGACTGATCTTGCCTCGAGTTTGTCCGGATTTTGTCTTTTGACATAGGCTGGACAACCCCATATCTTAATATAATTAAGATGTGGTCTCTTCCCTTTCCATATCTCATATGGGGTGGTAGGCACTGATTTGGTAGGAACTCTATTCAATAGGTCCATGGCTGTCTCAAGCGCATATCCCCAGAAGGAAATAGGTAACTCAGCTGTACTCATCATTGAGCGCACCATATCTAATTGGGTGCGGTTTCTCCGTTCAGATACACCGTTGTGCTGTGGTGTATATGGAGGAGTCAGCTGAGAGAGAATCCCATTCTCTTTTAGGAAGTCCAGGAATTCATTGCTCAAGTATTCCCCTCCTCGATCAGATCGTAGGATTTTAATACTTTTTCCGGTTTGGTTTTCGACTTCTTGTTTATATTCTCTAAATTTCTCAAAAGCTTCTGATTTGTGTTTCATTAGGAACACATATCCGAATCTAGAGAGATCGTCAGTGAATGTAATGAAGTACGAAGAACCATCCCTGGCATGTGTAGACATGGGACCGCATACATCACTATATATTAGTCCTAAGAGTTCGGTAACTCTTTCTCCGTGTCCCGTAAACGGAGTTTTGGTCATCTTGCCTTTGAGACATGACTGGCAAGTGTCATAAGATGAAAATTCAAACGGATTTAAATATCCATCCTTATGCAACTTGGCTAGTCGTGTCGCATTGATGTGACCCAGTCTACAATGCCACAAGAAAGATTTGTTCAGTTCAGAACTCTTCCTTTTGTGTGTGTTTGTTATGCTCAGAACTGTTGATTGATTTAGAACATAAATGCCATTGCACAATGTGCCTGATCCAACCAACTTTTGGTTACGGAAAATGTTCATAACATTATCCTGTAATAAAAAATTATATCCCTCTTTACTCAATAAAGAAACCGATATAATGTTGCATATCAGGTTCGGCATGTAATAACATTCGTTCAGAACCAATGTATTACCAGGTGGTAACACAAGGTGATATTCCCCGACAGTCTTAGCTGCAACAATTGCACCATTTCCAACTCTTATGTCTTTATCACCTTCTCCAAATTCTCTACCTTTTCTAAGCCCATGTAACTGATTACATATATGGGATCCTGACCCGGTATCTAATACCCAGGACGTAGAGCAAATGAAGAAACAGTTCTCTGTAATGAACACACCCGAAGAAAATGCATCATCATGTACTTTCTTCATTCGGGTGGCATGGGAATCCTGGTATTCCCCTATATCCTGTTCATTCCTATAACTCTTATAGGAAAGAACGGAACCAACGTTCCCCAGCACAGTATAACATGCGGGTTCGGTCAATACATCCATATTATTATCTTTATTAGGGCATGAAATGGTCACTACCTGGAGAGAGAGAGAAGAAAACACTTTAGCGTATGCTCGTGCAAGATCAGATTGGTTATTATCTTATCTAATCAGGATGGCTCCCACTGCTTTTTATCAAATCTTCCTTCAAACCCTAAAAGGAAAGACTAGCCGGGATTAATTACACACTACAAGTTCGCCAATCTTTCAGCCAGACCAGTGTCGGTACTTTGAGGGAGGTCCCCCGTGCTTTCGCACGAACCTAATTACTGTAAACCTCGTTTTCCCAGAGGCGTAACCCCGTTGACACCTTTCTAGACACCTACTTGATCGGCTAATTGTAATGTGTAAAACTCTTCCAGGAGTAACTCTTACTCGCAGTGGGTATCGGGATCCAACTATCTCATAGAAGGTATGCAATCTCATTGCAAATTTCAACACTTGAAATTCCCGATAATATTTTGCCCCTAGCGTGCTATGACCTTGACGCATGCCAAACAACCCATAGTCCGCTAGTCAAGTTCAACCCGTACATTTCTTGATTGAATTAAACCCACCCGCACGACCCTTGACGCATGCCAAACAACGCCGTGCGAATACCCTAATCCAATCGCATCGTATGCTAGCAGATAAGCACTAGTTAGCTACCGTAAACTACGCCTTGACGCATGCCAAACAACCGCAGCACGAATACTAACTAGTACTTATCTGAAATGACGGAGGGCTACGACAGGTTTTTCTGAAAACCTATTGCGTAATGAACTTGATATCGTTGTAGAATCAAATGAAGTTTCTAAATGGAGTGATTTTGAGGCTTTTCTAGTTTTGCTAAAGGGGTCACTCCCGGTGAAGGGATCGTCGGCCCTTTCCTCGTCGAATGAGGTGCGGGATATATCTGTAAGTGCACGGCGGCGCCCCGGCCGTCAATCCGACGGCCAAATGCGGAAGCGGTGATAAACTTTAATTTTCTTGAACTGGCAAACCGCCGCGCACTAATACCCGGATCGAACCATTAATTAGTCCTAGCTATCTACAAGAAAGGGAATAGAGATATACCGACGATCCAAGTCCTCCGGTCTTCTCGTCATCGTCCCGATCACCTGCGGAATGTCCCGTCTCCTCCTCGTCGCCGGAAGTGCACCACATCGCCTACTTCTTTTACGGGCTCCTACCTCAATGCCGAGGCAACTCGGGCACGAAGCCGGCTACTCGACGTGCCCAAGATTCGCTGTAGAAAATAGTAGAACTAGTGTCTCACTTTGGGGTTTTGGATGTTGCCTTTTGGTGGAGGAATTGAACTTAACTCTTGAGATGGAGATGTGGGGATTTTTGAAGCAACAAGAGAACAAAAATTTCCCCACCCAAAAACTTGGCAGCCCTTCACTTGGCCGGCCCCTACTTGTGAATGGGGAGAGAGTGTGAGTGAGAAGAGATCCAAGGATGAATCAATCACAACCATAAGGCAAGGGAGAGAAAAAAGCTCATGATATCAAGAAATGATTGCAAGTAAATAACCTCACTCCAACTACCAAATCATCAACAACCATGATGGCAAAAAGTCAAGCCATGATCAACGAAAGAAAGTCAAGGTATGGTGCAATAATCATGATGTCACAAAGTGCAAAGACCTCCTCCACAAATACTTATTTGCAACAATGCAAATAAGCCCTCCTCCACCAATCTTCGGCCAATGAACGATACAAAGGAAATTGGCCGAAACGGAAAGCAAACTGGCAACTCCAGAAAACTGGTCCCGTAATAAATTACAGGAAAAACCCAATACTGTGCATACACACCCGCATTTGTATTTCGACTGAAATACAAATGCAATGAGACAAAGTCTACACTGTACTATACTAGGATCCGGCTTATACCAAAGCCGGCTAGTAATATCTGTTCGATCCTGATCCGTGCAATACCGCACGTATCTGATCGAACCCTGCCATATAACCATACGGCCTATAGTACGGACTGTCCGATCCTGATCCGTGCAATACCGTACGTATCTGATCGGACCTTGCCATATCTCCATACGGCCTCTACAACCTTTCGCCCGAAAGCTGAGTAACTGAATGTGGGGGACTCTAAAGACTCGTCAATACCTTGGTTGTGGATTTAACCACTAGCACGTCAGAGGTATAAGCCAATACGTAACGGGCTACCAGGTACTGACTAAAAGGGACGTCTGTGAGCGAACTCAACCTGACACCCTACTGAGCCTGTCAGTGACAATATCCGTACAGTCCGGTCCGTTCGTCTATGAGCATCGCATGGCGGGCCAAGGGGTTGGTAAAAGTCAGACCCCCAAAAGCGGTACAAGTCGTGTCGGAGTGTAGCCCAGAACACCCTGAGATACTACTGGAATACCTACTAGTAAATCTCCTTGCCTCGGCAGAGGGCTTCGTGTAATGGCTCTCCTAGACACAGCACGACCTCACCCCCAATACCGGGAGAGACGAACCCCTGAAGATACGCTCACTGCCTCCATGTGGCTCGGGACTGTACCCAACTAAAACCTGTTTGCACGACTCCTTTGAGCCGTGGTAGGGTAGTAATCAAAGTACAGTGGGAACTCACACGAGACAAATGACGATCCCCAGGTCGATGAACTAACCTGCACACATGTCACCAGGGAACTGCCATCTGACGTCTGGTATATGACCAACTAGCATGTTCCCGGCGAGTCCTGTCCGGTGTACTCATAACCCAATGAGCACCTGTATACATCTTAGGTGATCCAACTGACACCAGTGGCTTGTGAGACCGGCCACCGCCCCTCGTCGGGGTCTCGACTGTATACACTAGTCTACTATGGAGAATCGATGCCCTGTCTCGAAACTCTCACGACTAGGGACCTTTTAAGGATATGCTTATAGACCCCCAGCTCCCACTTATATGATCGCCCTCATACTGCTGGTGGTCAAGCAAGAATCCTAGGGGCTCTATCAACGTGTAATAGCGACGTGTCAGGTCACTTAAAGCAGTACACGATGATAAAGGTAAACCAGATAGCATACTATCATCTCGAGTAAGACTGTCCTACCGGGATAGGTCCTCCATCAATCATTGCAATCACGTACCTGTGACCTAATAATTGACTCTGAGGGCACTATCTCCAACAATCTCCCACTTGCACTCAAGGCTAATTATTGCGATGTCGCATACTCACAGCCCGTGTGATACCGAACACCCAACTCCTCTACTAGTCAGTCTCACAAAGCTCGCTTGCGAAACTATTGCGTTCGAGGAATAGCCTCAGTGAGTGGATCCGCTTTGTTGTTTCTTTCTATGTCTCTCTATATCTCAAGTTCGCGGAGAAACCCATCTCCCGAAATGAGCAATACCTGTCTTAGGATGTGTCTGGATGTCTGATGGGACATAGCTCATAAATGAACTCCAAATCCAAACTTCTTAGACTGTATCGTCAACTGAACTTAATCATTATCCTGCGCCATGCCTCCCTCAGTATTGCCTTGGACTACCTGTCCAAAATACTGCCCCTCGTCAGAAGGAAAACTATAACTCTGACAACCTCCTTGTCGTCCATGTCACCTTGGAAGCCTGGAATGATAACTGTCTCCCGAATGAGGCTGTCGTTATCATATCCCTAGAACATCCACTTATGTTCTAAAACTGCTTCCGACTGTTTCTCCAAGATTGGATTAATGTCAACTTATTGCATCTAGTGCAAGAACAACATCTGGTGTGGTACTTGACATCTCATGATTGACTCAATTGCCTAAGCAAGTGATCTGTCAATCATGCACATCCCTCTCCCCTTTAGTCTGTAAGACACCTTTAGAGAGGGTGACTCCATTACCTGCAGGTACACTACCGTGCCAGGAGTCGTCCATCCTAAACACCCTTAGAATGCTGTCTAAGTACCCAGATTGGGAAGCCACCCAAATCTAGATCTAAAACCATAGATCTAGTAACCAGTATGTCTGATATAAAATCCATTTCCTTTGTGGAGAAACCACTGTGTGACGACCAAAGTATAACCGATCGTAGTATAGGAATATCACTTCCTACTCTGTGTATGTCATCCAAATACCAGGACATCACACCCTACTACCTTCTCAACAGATCCATCCCCTATTCTGATGAAGTCAAACCTATGACTGTCACGTCAGAAATAGATGATCTATCTCCGCTATATCTGCTTTAGTCTATAAATAGACATAAGCTACCTGTCCACCAATGCTTCCGCTGCTCCCACTGACTACGACAACCCTCTGGCAGAGTCATATAGACGTACACTTCTAAAACTAGTTTAGAACGACGCTATACTCATCCTCCCGCCGGGTCTCGCAGCCTGGAACAACAGCAATGGTAATTGTGGGTAAACAAGAACTTCCCTGTCACCGTCCTTGAGGTTACCGTAGTACCTCTCGAGTGCCTGAAGTTACCCACCGCATCTGCGGAGTGGCCAATGGAATGTCAATCCAGATTGAATCTTTAGGTTCCTTATCAAATCTTCAGTAATCGTTTGTGGTTCTGGAATCACTTCCAGTTCTACCATACTCCCACTACTGTTTTCTGAAAAAATCCATTTTTATTAAAACTGTGGCGAGTCTAGAACAATATTGCTATTGTTCATCCAGATGGTAGAAAATCAACCCGCGTCATAGCCTGGGTCAACCCACAAACAGCCATTACAGAAACGTGCCTTGAGTTGTCCAGTGTCTGGTTTTAAGCATAAGCCGGACAACTCCCCGTACCTTAACATCGTTAAGATACGAACTGTTCTATATCCCATATAGGACCAGAGGCACTGATTTAACTAAACCAGATCCAAATAATGCAGCTGTCTCCAGTGCATGTCAACTAAATGGAAGGAGGCCGATCAGCGTTACTCAACTTAGGAATGCTTCCAATTATGAGTAACCTGAAAGAGAAGCAAGATCTCTTAATCATTACTATCAACTGAATACCATTCACAAGTATCTACATCTTCGATCTCTTTGAAGAATCCCGATACTTGCTACACCTGGTTCTCTACTCTATTCAAATACCTATAACTTCTCAAAATTCGGACCTTGTGTTTCCGCGAAACACTTGTCTAAAAACTAGAGAAGTCATAAGTAAACCGAATATAGTACGAGGACCAACCCCTCTGTCCTGATGGACCCTGGACAACATACAATACTCTGTATAAGTCCCTTGAGTCTGAAAACTCATTCACTGTGTGTCGTAGGTTGAAAACTGTACTTATGGTCAAGAAGAATTACACCGCTGTTTAATGCTCCTTACCTAACCATCCACTGATATAGGTAAATGTCGTAGACATAATTCCAAAAAGGTATATCTCACTCTATGAAAATAGACGTACAGATACATCAATTTGAAATTGGTGCATAACAGCGGATATTCAAAACCAAATATTTGCCGACCGGCAAACAGCCCAGGTGATTTCCTCAAATATCACCGATTACAACGAATCCCGATATAATGAGGATGATCACCCAATTCCCAATAACTTACTCCCACTCATCATCTGTAAAACCATACAGATGTGAGAATCATACCTGGTAAATACATACCCTGGAGCAAGTGTTTAATCGGGAAATCAGTTTTCCTTTAACAGTACACAGTGAGACTGAAACATCGAAATGTTTTGATGGGGTATCCTGGTATTCCTAGTAATGCCTCTTCCAGATTCACGACTGTAACCGTATAATTCTTTGCCACCTCTCCAAATCCCTTCATATGTCTTTAGTCATTACCTTCTGCACACCCCTTTAGGCCAAATGGTTTTCTTCCTTCCCTACCGTTCGGCACCAACCTATGGTTTGGAAGAAGACTATCCAATAAGCATAATGGGTGTACTGTCCCAATCCTAGGAACACTCGCAATGCGAGAGGAGGTGAGGATAAAAGACAACTGAATAAACCTCATTCCTATTTCTCCTGAACCAGAATCCATCCCCGAACTGGAACAAGTTCCTTTCGAGTTCGTATATAACCATACGATGGAGTATCCAAATAAACTGTGGATCTTCGTAGTGATACGGAGTGTCCTGGAGAAATACAAAGGTGATTTTAGGATTGGCGAAGGAATACTTGGTTTGGTCGTGAATATCTGTTGCAATTTACTTTGCCCTCTTACTAATCCCTTGCTTTGTCTGAACTTAATACCTTCTGTACACCATCGTTAGGCTAATTGGTTTTCTTCATTCCCTACCGGTCGGCACCAGCCTAAGGTTTGGAAGAAGACTATCCAATTTGCGTAATAGGTGTACTATCTCCTAAACCAAGGAGTACTCGCAACCTGAGAGAAGGTAAAAGGAAAAGACAACTGAATAATCCTATCCGTTTTCTCCAGAACCGGAAACCATCCTCGAATAAATCCCTTCGAGTTCGTATCTAACCATACGATGGTTTTGTCCAATGGAAGTGGACATTCGTAGTAAAACGGGGTGTCCTGGGGAAAAGGGTAAAAGTAGGAGTGGCAATGAGGTTCGCAACTCTGACAATCCAAAAGCTGGTGTTAAGAAGGTTCGGTCAACTTGGTCACTGAGTCATAGTCTTAGGGTCGGGTCAATGGTCGCTGCCAAAGAGAGAGAGAAAAGAAACACTCAGCGTGCACTCTAACCTAGATCAGAATGGTTACCAATTTATCTAATCTGGAAACCTCCCACTGTACCTCAAATTCTCCTCCAAACCTAAAAGAAGAATTAGTCGGGGTCACCCGAGGAGTAAACTAACTCATCAGTGGGAATCGGGATCCAACTATCATCGCATGATAACGTGATGGAATCCGCTCACGCTACCACACTCCAGAAGGTATGCGCATATCTGGCAAGTTTCAGTTCTTTTGAAACTCCCGATGTGATTTCTGCCCCATGCACTTATGACCTTGACTTTGGCCAACATATCATAAGTCACATGTCAAGTTCTACCCGTCATTCTCCAGGTTAATTTGAATCCACCCGTACCTACCCTTGACTTTGGCCAAAATGGCAGTACGACTGTCCCAAACCAACGCATCTATCTATGCTGCATATGAATACCCAATAGCTACCAATCACTGTGCCTTGACTTTGGCCAACATACACAGCTTGAATACTATTGACCACCCATATGAAATGACGGAGGGCTACGAATGGTTTCTGGCGAAAACCTTTAACGTAAAGAACTTGATATCGTCGAAGGAACGGATAGCTTTTTAGAAATATAGTGACGACAACCTTCGCTAAAGAGGTCACTCCCGGTGAAGGGATCTCGGCTCTTTCCCCGTAGAATGAGGTGCAGGATATTCCAACTGAATACCATGGTGCAAAGCAAAAGTAATCGGCTATAGTGAAGTCATTGCCCTGACGCAAACCTTTTGTCCAAGGGGTCACTCCCGGTGAAGGGATCTCGGCCCTTGCCTCGTCGACTGAGGAGCAGGATATTCCAAATGAATACCGCGATGCAAAACAAAAGTGAACGTCCTTGCAATAACAGCTTTTTGAAAAGTGTTCCAACAACATCAGATTAGGTTTGTTTTTAACTTGCATTGATCCGAATCAACGCAGTCCCATCAATTGATCACACCACAAAGAACGAAAATATACTGATGTACGTATATGCCATCCGCATTCGCCACTGGGTCCCGTCATTACCCGTTAGGTTAGCTAACTAACGACAGAGCGGGGACTGGACTAGCGCGGATGCAAAACATATACAACATCTACTAATATATATACCAATATATTATATTCGCTCAAGGCGTGAATAAAATGCAACATCACAGAAATGTACAGCATCACAGAAACAATACAGATATCTGGGATCCCCGGGTTTCACAGAGCCACTACTGAAACCCGACGTTCCCCTGGTCGTGTGGATAGCCTGTGCAATGAGAACCTAGACCCCTACGGGCGCGGCAAGTCACCCGCCAAAACCTGAAGCGAGGCAGCCCCCTTCAGCTCCGTGAATGGACCACCCAGCACTTCACGGAATCCGGTAACCTGGGCACCCCTCCTGGGTCAACCTATACCCCATACGAGTGCGGCGAATAGCCCGCCAATCCTAGAGCGAAGCCCCCTCCGTCCCAATGCCATGAGATGCGGGCTTGTTGCCCTCTAGAACCCGGCTATCCGTGCACCCCTCCGTGGGGTAAGCCTAGTACAGAAAGTAAAATATACATACACCGGGTACATCGACCGCAACCAGGTCGTGCCCCAAAATAATAATACAAACAGGCAGTGACGGCAGTCCACATGTCGGACGCTCACCCCGCAATATCAAATGTACATAATACAACAGAACTGTACTAGCATTGCATCCAGGCTATCCCCCACGACCGATCCGCAACATCACAGCAAAAATAGAACATCAACGTGAAAGTCACGTTCGCAAATCCGTCTAACCGGGCTATAGCAGTTAGACCGGATTTACCGATCAAGTGACATTCACGGTCGCAGATATAATGTAAATACTGTGAAATAATGTGTTTAAAATATCCGATCGATCAAAAAAATAACAAGTGGGCCCCAAAGGAATACTGTAGCACTCACAGAAATAATTGGCCCAATTTTAAAATTCCAAAACCCCTATTTTAAGCCCACAAAGCAACTGAAGAAGTTCGATACAGTAAGGACACTATTGCGCGGCGGAACCGCGGCCCAAGGGGGTAATTGCCACGGTTCTGCGCTCTGGTCGTCGAATTACTTCGTCGAATTTCTACAGTGGGCTTGTTACCTCCAGTACATCAATGTTTTACAACCTGAAAAATTTTCCGAGACCAAAAATTTTCAACAGAAACTGATGCGAAGGCTATACGGGTTTTGGAACATTCGATCGATCGAAACTGAAAAACACATTACACCAAGCTAGACTAAGTTAATGGCGAGTCTCTGATACCACTGTAAGTGCACGGCGGCGCCCCGGCCGTCAATCCGACGGCCAAATGCGGAAGCGGTGATAAACTTTAATTTTCTTGAACTGGCAAACCGCCGCGCACTAATACCCGGATCGAACCATTAATTAGTCCTAGCTATCTACAAGAAAGGGAATAGAGATATACCGACGATCCAAGTCCTCCGGTCTTCTCGTCATCGTCCCGATCACCTGCGGAATGTCCCGTCTCCTCTTCGTCGCCGGAAGTGCACCACATCGCCTACTTCTTTTACGGGCTCCCACCTCAATGCCGAGGCAACTCGGGCACGAAGCCGGCTACTCGACGTGCCCAAGATTCACTGTAGAAAATAGTAGAACTAGTGTCTCACTTTGGGGTTTTGGATGTTGCCTTTTGGTGGAGGAATTGAACTTAACTCTTGAGATGGAGATGTGGGGATTTTTGAAGCAACAAGAGAACAAAAATTTCCCCACCCAAAAACTTGGCAGCCCTTCACTTGGCCGGCCCCTACTTGTGAATGGGGAGAGAGTGTGAGTGAGAAGAGATCCAAGGATGAATCAATCACAACCATAAGGCAAGGGAGAGAAAAAAGCTCATGATATCAAGAAATGATTGCAAGTAAATAACCTCACTCCAACTACCAAATCATCAACAACCATGATGGCAAAAAGTCAAGCCATGATCAACTAAAGAAAGTCAAGGTATGGTGCAATAATCATGATGTCACAAAGTGCAAAGACCCCCTCCACAAATACTTATTTGCAACAATGCAAATAAGCCCTCCTCCACCAATCTTCGGCCAATGAACGATACAAAGGAAATTGGCCGAAACGGAAAGCAAACTTGCAACTCCAGAAAACTGGTCCCGTAATAAATTACAGGAAAAACCCAATACTGTGCATACACACCCGCATTTGTATTTCGACTGAAATACAAATGCAATGAGACAAAGTCTACACTGCACTATACTAGGATCCGGCTTATACCAAAGCCGGCTAGTAATATCTGTTCGATCCTGATCCGTGCAATACCGCACGTATCTGATCGAACCCTGCCATATAACCATACGGCCTATAGTACAGACTGTCCGATCCTGATCCGTGCAATACCGCACGTATCTGATCGGACCTTGCCATATCTCCATACGGCCTCTACAACCTTTCGCCCGAAAGCTGAGTAACTGAATGTGGGGGACTCTAAAGACTCGTCAACACCTTGGTTATGGATTTAACCACTAGCACGTCAGAGGTATAAGCCAATACGTAACGGGCTACCAGGTACTGACTAAAAGGGACGTCTGTGAGCGAACTCAGCCTGACACCCTACTGAGCCTGTCAGTGACAATATCCGTACAGTCCGGTCCGTTCGTCTATGAGCATCGCATGGCGGGCCTAGGGGGTTGGTAAAAGTCAGACCCCCAAAAGCGGTACAAGTCGTGTCGGAGTGTAGCCCAGAACACCCTGAGATACTACTGGAATACCTACCAGTAAATCTCCTTGCCTTGGCCGAGGGCTTCGTGTAATGGCTCTCCTAGACACAGCACGACCTCACCCCCAATACCGGGAGAGACGAACCCCTGAAGATACGCTCACTGCCTCCATGTGGCTCGGGACTGTACCCAACTAAAACCTGTTTGCACGACTCCTTTGAGCCGTGGTAGGGTAGTAATCAAAGTACAGTGGGAACTCACACGAGACAAATGATGATCCCCAGGTCGATGAACTAACCTGCACACATGTCACCAGGGAACTGCCATCTGACGTCTGGTATATGACCAACTAGCAAGTTCCAGGCGAGTCCTGTCCGGTGTACTCATAACCCAATGAGCACCTGTATACATCTTAGGTGATCCAACTGACACCAGTGGCTTGTGAGACCGGCCACCGCCCCTCGTCGGGGTCTCGACTGTATACACTAGTCTACTATGGAGAATCGATGCCCTGTCTCGAAACTCTCACGACTAGGGACCTTTTAAGGATATGCTTATAGACCCCCAGCTCCCACTTATATGATCGCCCTCATACTGCTGGTGGTCAAGCAAGAATCCTAGGGGCTCTATCAACGTATAATAGCGACGTGTCAGGTCACTTAAAGCAGTACACGATGATAAAGGTAAACCAGATAGCATACTATCATCTCGAGTAAGACTGTCCTACCGGGATAGGTCCTCCATCAATCATTGCAATCACGTACCTGTGACCTAATAATTGACTCTGAGGGCACTATCTCCAACAATATCATATATATCACTGTGCAAAGAAGAAACTATAGAAGCAATCAAAAACAAACCGAGTGTGTAGCATCTGCCAGTTATTGCTAATGGAGTCACTCCCGGTGAAGGGATCTCGGTCCTTTCCTCATCGAATAAGGTGCAGGGTATATCATATATACCGCTATGCAAAGCAAGAACTGTAGCTACCTGTTTTATTTTAAAATCTGATTCTACAACATCATTTGGTTTCTTTTATTTCATTAATCACATTAATGAAGTCCCATCATTTAAATACCTAAACATCACAGATAAATACGACGTACACTTATGCGATCCGCATTCGCCTCGATGTCCCCTCGTGCACCGTTAGGTTAGGTGACTAACGACAGAGCAGGGCAGGGCTAGCGCGGGTGTAAAACATAAGTAACGTCTATATAATATATCATATATACTATATAAAGTATCTATCATAGAACATCACATGATCACATCACAGATATCGCAGCAGAAGAAACATATGAAACATTGGATATACTAGGACGTCCGTGTTTTCAATACGAGCCAGTATAAAACATGGATTCCACGGTCGTGATGAATAGACAATCCCACACCCTTAGACCCCTACGAGAGCGGCAAGCAACCCTGCCAATTCTTAGGTTAGGAGACCCGGACTCGACTCCTCGAGTTGGTCTCCCATTGGACCCCAGAACCCGGTTATTTGTGCTCCCCTCCTTGGGTCTATCCTAATGCGGAAAAGTAAATAATATACAAAAGGTGACAACTTCCGCTACCTGGAAGTGTCCCAAATAAAAGAATATTACATACAAGTTTTTACATGAATGAAAATGAAAAACACTCATCTCACATAAAAACCCCCGGCTATTCAAACACGATGATCCAATATAACATATCCAGCAACACATAACATCACATGTCATCAACGTAAGTATGTATGCATACCCCAATTGTCGTTGACGTATAGCAACGAAACCGGCGATATGAACATACTACACTTACGGTCACAGAAAAGAAAGTGTAAAACTACAACAGTTGGAATCCGCAACCTCTTTAGACATCACATGCCTAATCAAATAAAATACTTAGACATCACATGCCTAACAGTTATAAACCCCGCATTTTAGTCTCATTATCGAAAACTCTTTTCAATATCAAGTGAAACTAAACCGCTAGATTTATAACATTCATTCAGTTATCTCATAATTGTTTGTGAATTCCAATTATTGTATCACATTCCAGATAAACAGAAAATGTTAAACTTTCCGATCGAACAGTCGAATACCCAAGTTTTCCCGATACAGCTCAACACATGAAATAATTCTAACAACATTCAGTTCGTGCCTCAGTACCAACGGTCCAGCCGTAGAAGGGTCAAGCCAACGCCTCACATGTGGCACGCCGTACTGCCCCAAACCCGAAGGTTCAAAGGGCAGTTCAAGACGGTCACATAATCGAGTTAAGGTTTGTTGTCTTCTAGAGGGTCCATCGCGTTACTTGCACTACTTAGAACGTCGTTAAATTACGAAAAAATCCAACACTTGGAAATTTCCCGACAGGGGAAAAGTTGGGTATTTATATCCGGTCGAACTTTTTAACAAATTCTAAAAATTATCCGGAAAGCCACAAAGACAAAATCTGATACTCCGATCGAAACACCGAATCCCCAAAACAACCCCAGAAAATTCAACTCTGGGATAAATAATAAAAATACCCATAAAACTCAGCTTCTGAAATAATTAATTACTGCGCAAAATAGGAGTGATGACGTCATCATCCCGCCGCGGAACCACCGCCTAAGGAGTCTTATGCCGCGGTTCCGCCGCGTGTTGAACTGTTCATGACTTAAATTTTGTGCCGTAATTCTTAGAATTTCTTGCTGAGTTTTCTGCATATTTTTAATTTGGAAAAAACCCAGTTTTTAAAAAATGTACAGAGAGCCGTTTTCGGGTTAGGGTTTTGGTTCGATCAGACTTCAAACATCGTCTGGACTTCGCCTAAGGCTCTAGCTAGGCTCTGATACCACTGTAGGGTTCCTAGGCACACTATAGAGGTCTCACAAGGCATCAACCATGCCAATTTCAAATTTTATTGGTGCCGAGAAACCCTAATACGGATCGTTAACTAGAAATCTAGGCGAAAAACTAAACTAGTTAACAACTTAACTAAAGGAGAGAGGCTACAACCTTTGTAGATCCGGTTCTCCACTTCCTTAGCTCCACGTAGACGTCCTCTCTCTGTCCATCTCGAATCCTAGACTCAATCGTCGGCTTCATCGGAAAAACGAGCGGAATAGGTCGTCGGCTTCGTGCCGAAGATGATCTACGTCGAGGTTGCACAAGTTCAAGCTCCAACTTCACCAAGTTGAGAAAACTTGTGAAGAAAACACCCTATACTACTTGGCAAGAGGTAGAGGGTGAAGAAATAGGAGGTGGGTTCACTTTAGAATTGGATTTCTCTCACTTTTGCTCAAGTTGCCATGGATGAAGGCAAGGTTTTTCTTGAAGATGAAGATGAAGAAGAAGAAAGAAATATGATAAGTTCTCTTTAAAATGAAAAGAAAAAAAAACTTATCATAATGTGAACCATAGTTAAGTGTAGAGAATTGACTAAGGTTAGAAGAATGGTTAGGGTTTAGTGTGAAGACAAAATGGTCACAAAGTCAAAGCTTCATGAAGCTTCAACAATGTTCAAGAATGAAAGCAACCATTTTGTATTCTTATCCCATTATTTTTCCAATAATGAATAAATAAAAGAATGGATAAATAAAAACCCTAATCACTTTCTTAACCTAGGTTTAATTCTATACACTTAACTAAATGAGCAAGCATCATCAAACATGATACAAAGATGTGCACAAAAATATATCACATATACAACATGTACATCAAGTGAGAAAATCCATTTAAAGTGAACCAATACTAGTTAATGCAAAGTAATATATCAAATATATAATTATACATTAAATCATTAAATCAACATTTGATTCAATGATCCGGTCATGTCGCATATAACCGACTAGAATCCAATGTATCGATTTATCGAATCAATGATTCGATAACTAGGTCATATCGAATATAACCAATCGAAACATATATCGTGAGAATGAAATGCGGTATCACATACACGCATTGTTCTCGGTCCTGCACATATCTCATATGCGCTCCTATTTCGTTTCGCTTGAGCCAGGAAACCTCTGTGTAGGACTCTAAAGACTCGTCAATACGCCGGTAGCAGATGATGATCATATCAAGCACCCACAAGCCGCAAGCGGTCTGCTAAACGTAACGGCCATCCGGGTATTGAGCGATCAGAAGATCGATGAGCTAGCCCGCTCACACTCCTGTGAATCCAACCAGTAACACTTACCGTAGAGTCCGGTCTGTTCGTCTGATATGTCGCATATCAAGTCTAGGGGTGGTAAACATCAGACCCCAATAACCGATAAGTCGTGCCGATGTGAGGCTCATAACGGGTCGAGAAACTACTGGTAACACTTACCAGCAAATCTCTGATCAGCCCTGGCCAGGGACTTCCCTGTTACGGCCAATCGAGCACAGCGCAACATCAACTCCCAATACCGGGAGAGACGAAACCCCTCCTATCGCTCATTGCCTCCATGTGACTCGGGACTGTACCCAAAGACCACCGTTTTGCACGCCCTCATGGACGTGGTAAGGTGGAGATCAAACCACAGTGGGAATCACACAAGACTCTATGACGATCTCGGGTCTACAGACTAACCTGTACAAGTGTCACCTGAGAACTGCCATCTGACGTGAGGTATAATACCATCTGGGAGTTCTCGTCGTGTCCGTCCAGTGTACCCAGTCTCCACTGAGCACCCGTATACCATCTCTGATGTCAAACACCAATGGATATGGGATCATCCATCGCCCATCTCATGGGTCGAGAAGCGTATACGCTAGTCTACTCTGGTATATCGATGCCCCGTCTCGATACACCCACGACTAAGGACCTTGAAGGATATACTTATGGACTACCATGTCCCCACTAGTATGATCTGCATCATAGTCCAGGTAGTCAAGTACACATCCTAAGGGCTTTATCAACATGTAACTATAAGACAGTTTAAAGAGACTAGTGTACATGTTAAGATAAAGAGCAACCAGATAGCATACTATCGTATCGAGCAAGAAAGTCATCTCTATATATGTCCAAGCATCCAATATAATATACATCATCTGTACAATACTGGCCTCTAGGGCATACATACAACTAACATATTATTATTTGTATGGCCGCACAACCGGGTCGGGGTTGTAGCCGTCATTGTATAATTCTTTTTACGGTTTTTGCTCCTAGGATAGACCCATGGAGGGGTGCATAAACTACCGGGTATCTCGAAGTGCCGAGTGGCCTACTCACGGCGTTGAGGGAGGTTGCTCCACTTCGGGTACTTGGCGGGTAGTTTGCCGCACCCGTAGGGGTCTTGGGTGGGGTATTGGCTATTCACCGCGACCGTGTAATCCGCTTTTCATTGCAGGCTCGAAAGGATTGCGGATTCCTAGTATATCCAATGTATTCATCTGTGATCTGTAATGTCTATCATTGCTATATATTTATAACTATTTAGGCGTTGCTTATGTTTTACAGCCGCGCTAGCCCAGCCCCCGCTCTGTCGTTAGTTAAGTAACCTAACGGGTGATGACGGGCCCCGTGGCGAATGCGAATGGCATAAGCGTACGTCATATTTTGGTTGTTTTCTGCAATGGTAGGATTAAATGATGGGTCGCATTAAAAGAACTAATGCAAGAATATCACGCATTAAAAGAACTAATGCAAGATAATAAACCAAGCAAAAGTCGTTGGAACACTTTCGAAAAACCACTCGGTTCTTTTCAAAACTAACTTTTAAATGCGGAGCTTGAGCCACTCCTTTTAAAAGCTATCTCGTTCCATCGATCATATCAAGTTCACTACGTTCACGGTTTAGCCAAAACCATTCGTAGCCCTCCGTCGTTTCACATGAATAGTCAATAGTATTCAAGATGTGTTTGTTGGCCAAAGTCAAGGCATAGTGATTGGTAGCTATTGGGTATTCATGTGCAGCATAGATAGATGCGTTGATTTGGAACAGTCGTACTGCCTTGTTGGCCAAAGTCAAGGGTAGGTACGGGTGGATTCAAATTAACCTGGAGAACGACGGGTAGAACTTGACATGTGACTTATGATTTGTTGGCCAAAGTCAAGGTCATAAGAGAATGGGGCAAAAAATCCACATCGGGAGTTTCATAAGTACTGAAACTTGCTAGATTTGCATACCATTTGGAGTGTGATGATTATGGTAGGATTCCTTCATTTTTTTCACGCGATGATATTTGGATCCCGATCCTACTGTGAGTATATGCTACTCCTCGGGAAATTTCTCACTAAACGATCAATGCTATAAACCTAGTAGGTGTCTAGAAAGGTGTTAGCGGGGCTACGCCCCCAGGGAAAAGAGGTTCTTAAATTAAGGAACTTCGCGAAAGCGTTGGAAAACCTCCCTCGAAGTACCGACACTGGCCTGGCTGAACGGTTAAGCAAGTATTGTGCGGTGGGATTGATCCCGACTAATTCTTCCTTTATGGTTTGAGGAGGGATTCGAGAGACAGTGGGAGCCATCCTGTTTAGACAAATTAAAAACCATTCTAAACTTGCAAGAGCATCGTGCTGAGTGTTTCTTCTCTCTCTCCTAATTGCAGCGACCAATCGACATGACTGGACTTAAGTTACTTCTAGATAAAAACATACTGACAGGGCCAAACTATAAAGATTGGCTCAGGAATGTCAAAATGGCAATCACTTACGACAAGCTGGGGTATCTTCTTACCACCAAAGCTCCCCCCGTCCTAGGTCCCACCTCCAGCGTCGCGGATAAGGAAATCCGTAAGACTTGGGAGATTGATTGCGCGAAGGCCAAGTGCCTCGTGCTTGCCTCTATGGATAACGAACATCAGAGGAGGCACGAGAATATGGACCTGGAATCCATATTTCTCCATACAAAAGAACTGTATGGAGAGCAGTCCCGTATCGCAAGATACGAAGTGTCGAAGAAGTTATTTTCGGCAAAATTGGCCGTCGGATCATCGGTAGCGGAACACGTGCTTAAGATGATTGGCTACATTGAGGAGCTCGCAGAACTTGGGACCACGTTGGAGAGTGAGCTCTATACGGACTTGATTCTCCAGTCCCTTCCTTCCACTTACACCCAGTTTAAACTGAACTTCAACTTACAAGAAAAAGAAGTTGAACTTTCAGAACTCCTCAACATGCTGAGGAGCGCAGAGGGCACCCTACAGAAAGTTAGGGAAACACCCACTTTGTTTGTAGGAGGATCTTCTTCTTCTAGGTCCAAGGCGAAAGCCAAGGGAAGGAAGAAGAAAGCCCCCGCCAAACCAAGGGGCGGTGTTAGTAAAGTGGATACGAAGGGAAAGGAAAAGGCAACAAAGTTAGCGGGGAAGCTTGTGGGTAAAGAAGAATGCTTCTATTGTCATAAGAGTGGACACTGAAAGAAAGATTGCAGGGCTTGGAAAGCCAGGACACAGGAACTAAAGCAGGTTGCGACTTCAGCTTCAGGTGTGTATGTTATTGAAAACTATCTTTCGATAAACTCTACTTCCTGGGTATTGGATACCGGATCAGGATCTCATATCTGTAATTCTTTGCAGGCGTTGAGAAACCGTAGGGTTTTGAAGGCAGGTGACATGACCCTCAGAGTTGCGAACGGAGCTAGCATGGATGGTAAAGCCGTGGGGGACTATCACCTGGGAATGTCAGATGGACATGTTTTGGTTCTGCGTAATTGTTTTTTTGTACCCAACGCAACTTGTAATATCATTTCTGTATCTTTGGTTTCTAAAGAAGGTTATGAATTTGCGTTTGTAAGTAATGTTGTAAACATTCACCTTAATCAAGTTCTGATTGGGTCAGGTACACTGAGTAATGGTATATACGTATTAAACCAACCACAGATTTTCAATGTCCAGAATACACACAAAAGAAAGTCTCCAGATATCAATCAGACTTTTGTTGGAGATAGTGCCCTCAGAGTCAATTATTGGGTCACAGGCACGTGATTGTAATGATTGAGGGAGGACCTATCCCGATAGGACAATCTTACTCGAGATGATAGTATGCTATCTGGTTTACCTTTATCATCGTGTACTGTTTTAGGTGACCTGACAGGTCACTATTACACGTTGATAGAGCCCCTAGGATTCTTGCTTGACCACCAGCAGTATGAGGGCGATCATATAAGTGGGAGCTGGGGGTCTATAAGCATATCCTTAAAAGGTCCCTAGTCGTGCGAGTTTCGAGACAGGACATCGATACTCCAGAGTAGACTAGTGTATACAGTCGAGACCCCGACGAGGGGCGGTGGCCGGTCTCACAAGCCATTGGTGTCAGTTGGATCACCTAAGATGTATACAGGTGCTCATTGGGTTATGAGTACACCGGACAGGACTCGCCGGGAACATGCTAGTTGGTCATATACCAGACGTCAGATGGCAGTTCCCTGGTGACATGTGTACAGGTTAGTTCATCGACCTGGGGATCGTCATTTGTCTTGTGTGAGTTCCCACTGTACTTTGATTACTACCCTACCACGGCTCAAAGGAGTCGTGCAAACAGGTTTTAGTTGGGTACAGTCCCGAGCCACATGGAGGCAGTGAGCGTATCTTCAGGGGTTCGTCTCTCCCGGTATTGGGGGTGAGGTCGTGCTGTGTCTAGGAGAGCCATTACACGAAGCCCTCGGCCGAGGCAAGGAGATTTACTGGTAGGTATTCCAGTAGTATCTCAGGGTGTTCTGGGCTACACTCCGACACGACTTGTACCGCTTTTGGGGGTCTGACTTTTACCAACCCCCTAGGCCCGCCACGCGATGCTCATAGACGAACGGACCGGACTGTACGGATATTGTCACTGACAGGCTCAGTAGGGTTGTCAGGCTGAGTTCGCTCACAGACGTCCCTTTTAGTCAATACCTGGTAGCCCGTTACGTATTGGCTTATACCTCTGACGTGCTAGTGGTTAAATCCACAACCAAGGTGTTGACGAGTCTTTAGAGTCCCCCACATTCAGTTACTCAGCTTTCGGGCGAAAAGTTGTAGAGGCCGTATGGAGATATGGCGAGGTCCGATCAGATACGTGCGGTATTGCACGGATCAGGATCGGACAGTTTGTACTATAGGCCGTATGGATATATGGCAGGGTTCGATCAGATACGTGCGGTATTGCACGGATCAGGATCGAACGGATATTACTAGCCGGTTTTGGTATAAGCCGGATCCTAGTATAGTACATTGTAGATTTTGTCTCATTGCATTTGTATTTCGGTCGGAATACAGATGCGGGTGTGTATGCACAGTATCGGGGTTATCCTGTAATTTATTACGGGACCAGTTTTCTGGAGTTGCCAGTTTGCTTTTCGTTTCGGCCGATTTCCTTTGTATCGTTCATTGGCCGAAGATTGGTGGAGGAGGGCTTATTTGCATTGTTGCAAATAAGTGTTTGTGGAGGGGGTCTTTGCATATATTTGTATCATGATGGTTTCATGATGGAGCCCATCCTTTGACTCTTTCTTTTCCATCATGGCTTGACTTTATAAACAATCATGGTTGTTGATGATTGTTGGTTGAGTATTGGTTTTGGGAGTGATCATTGTTTCTCATCATCACTTGCTTTTCAACCACCTCTTTGTTTTGACTCTCTCTCTCTTGTATGAGATGAGTATGGCTCCCATTATTTTGAGGATCTCTCCCACTCTCTCATTGCTCTCTCCACCATGAAATGGCCGGCCTCTTGGGTGGGGGGGCTGTCCCAAATTTTGAGTGGGGGTTTTTGGTTCATTTCATGTTCCAAAATCCCCAAAGTTCCTCCACATAGTTCTTGTATCTTCCCTCCACCAAAAAAGGCAATTCCTACAACCCCAAATGAGACTTCTTCACTACACATTCTACAGCGAATCTTGGGCACGTCGACTAGCCAGCTTCGTGCCCGAGTTGCCTCGGCATTGAGGTGGGAGCCCGTAAAAGAAGTAGGCGATGTGGTGCACTTCCGGCGACGAGGTGGAGACCGGAGCTTCCACAGGAGATCGGGACGACGACGAGAAGACCGGAGGACTTGGATCAGTCGGTATATCTCTCTTCCCCATCTTGCAGTTAGCTAGGACTAGTTAATGGTTCGATCCGGGGTTTAGTGCGCGGCGGTTTGCCAGTTCAAGTAAAATTTAAAGTTTATCACCGCTTCCGCATTTGGCCGTCGGATTGACGGCCGGGGCGCCGCCATGCACTTACAGTGGTATCAGAGCCTCGCCATTAACTTAGTCTCGCTTTGTGTAATGTGTTTTGCATTTCCGATCGACCAAAATTCCAAAATCTACATTTTCACTAGCATCAGTTTCTGTTGAAAATTTTTGGTCTCGAAATTTTTTTCAGGTTGTAAAATATTGATGTACTGGAAAATCTAAGAGCTTTGTAAAAATTCGATGAAGTGACTCCACTATGGGAGCGCGGAACCGCCGCAAAAACCCCAATCTCGCCGCGGTTCCGCCGCACTACTTTGGATTCGCTGCACCAATTTTTTACAGAGGCTTTCTGGGGTGAAAATAGGGGTTTTGGAATATTAATATTGGGCCCAGAATTTCTTGATCTGCTACAGTAATGCTTGGGGGCCCACTTGTTAAAATCTGATCGATCGGAATATTTTAAACACATTATTTCACAGTATTTACATTATATCTGCGACCGTGAATGTCACTTGATCGGTAAATCCTGTCTAACTGCTATAGCCCGGTTAGACGGATTTGCGAACGTGACTTTCACGTTGATGTTCTGTTTTTGCTGTGATGTTGCGGATCGGTCGTGGGGGATAGCCTGGATGCAATGCTAGTACAGTTTTTGTTGTATTATGTACATTTGATATTGCGGGGCGAGCGTCCGACATGTGGACTGCCATCACTGCCTGTTTGTATTATTCTTTTAGGGCACGACCAGGTTGCGGTCGATGTACCCCTTGTATGTATATTTTACTTTCTGTACTAGGATTACCCCGCGGAGGGGTGCACGGATAGCCGGGTTCTAGAGGGCAACAAGCCCGCATCTCATGGCATTGAGACGGAGGGGGCTTCACTCTAGGATTGGCAGGCTATTCGCCGCACTCGTAGGGGGTACAGGTTGACCCAGGAGGGGTGCCCAAGTTACCGGATTCCGTGAAGTGCTGGGTGGTCCATTCACGTTGCTGAAGGGGGCTGCCTCACTTCAGGTCTTGGCGGGTAACTTGCCGCGCCCGTAGGGGTCTAGGATTTCATTGCACAGGCTATCCACACGACCAGGGGAACGTCGGGTTTCAGCGGCTCTGTGAAACCCGGGGATCCCAGATATCTGTATTGTTCTGTGATGCTGTATATTTCTATGGTGTTGCATTTTTATCACGCTTTGAGCGAAATATAATATATTGGTATATATATTAGTAGATGTTGTATATGTTTTGCATCCGCGCTAGTCCAGTCCCCGCTCTGTCGTTAGTTAGCTAACCTAACGGGTAATGACGGGACCCAGTGGCGAATGCGGATGGCATATACGTACGTCATATTATTTTCGTTCTTTGTGGTGTGATCAAATGATGGGACTGCGTTGATTCGGATCAATGCAAGTTAAAAACAAACCTAATCTGATGTTGTTGGAACACTTTTCAAAAAGCTGTTATTGCAAGGACGTTCTCTTTTGTTTTGCATCGTGATATTCAGTTGGAATATCCTGCTCCTCAGTCGACGAGGCAAGGGCCGAGATCCCTTCACCGGGAGTGACCCCTTGGACAAAAGTTTGCGTCAGGGCAATAACTTCACTATAGCCGATTACTTTTGCTTTGCACCGTGGTATTCAGTTGGAATATCCTGCACCTCATTCTACGGGGAAAGAGCCGAGATCCCTTCACCGGGAGTGACCTCTTTAGCAAAGGTTTTCGTCACTATATTTTTTAAAAGCTATCAGTTCCTTCAACGATATCAAGTTCATTACGTTAAAGGTTTTCGCCTGAAACTATTCGTAGCCCTCCGTCGTTTCAGATGGGTAGCACGTAGTATTCATGCTATGTATGTTGGCCTTCGTCAAGGCGTAGTGTATGGTAGCTGCTTGTTACCTTTCTGCTGCATAGATAGATGCGTTGGTTTGGGAAAGTCGTACTACTATTTTGGCCTTCGTCAAGGGTATGTACGGGTGGGTTCAAATTAACCTAGACAATGACGGGTAGAACTTGACATGTGACTTATGATATGTTGGCCTTCGTCAAGGTCATAAGAGCATGGGGCAAAAATCAGCATCGGGAGTTTCAAAAGAACTGAAACTTGCCAGATATGCGCATACCTTCTGGAGTGTGATAGCATGAGCGGATTCCGTCACGTTATCATGCGATGATAGTTGGATCCCGATTCCCACTGATGAGTTGGTATACTCCTCGGGTGATCCTGACTAATTCTTTTTTCAGGTTTGGAGGAGAATTTGAGGTACAGTGGGAGGTTTCCAGATTAGATAAATTGGTAACCATTCTGATCTAGGCTAGAGTGCACGCTGAGTGTTTCTTTTCTCTCTCTCTTTGGCAGCGACCGTTGACCCGACCCTAAGACTATGACTCAGTGACCAAAATTGACCGAACCTTCTTAAACACTGGCTTTTGGATTGTCAGAGTTGCAAACCTCATTGCCACTCCTACTTTTACCCTTTTCTCCAGGACACCCCGTATTACTACGAACGTCCACTTCCATTGGACAAAACCATCGTATGGTTAGATACGAACTCGAAGGAATTTATTCGAGGATGGTTTCAGGTTCTGGAGGAAACGGATAGGATTATTCAGTTGTCTTTTCCTTTTACCTTCTCTCAAGTTGTGAGTACTCCTTGGTTTAGGAGATAGTACACCTATTACGCAAATTGGATAGTCTTCTTCCAAACCATAGGCAGGTGCCGACCGGTAGGGAATGAAGAAAACCAATTAGCATAACGATGGTGTACAGAAGGTATTAAGTTAAGACAAAGAAAGGGACTGGTAGGAGGGCAAAGTAAATTGCGACTGATATTCACGACCAAACCAAGTATTCCTTCACCAATCCTAAATCACCTTTGTATTTCTCCAGGACACTCCGTATCACTACGAAGATCCACAGTTTATTTGGATACTCCATCGTATGGTTATATACGAACTCGAAGGGAACTTGTTCCAGTTCGGGGATGGATTCTGGTTCAGGAGAAATAGGAATAAGGTTTATTCGGTTGTCTTTTATCCTCGCCTTATCTCGCATTGCGAGTGCTCCTAGGATTAGGACAGTACACCCATTATGTTCATTGGATAGTCTTCTTCCAAACCATAGGCTGGTGCCGAACGGTAGGGAAGGAAGAAAACCATTTGGCCTAAAGGGGTGTGCAGAAGGTAAAGACTAAAGACATATGAAGGGATTTGGAGAGGTGGCAAAGAATTATACGGTTACAGTCGTGAATCTGGAAGAGGAATTACTAAGAATACCAGATACCCCATCGAAACATTTCAATGTTTCAGTTTCACTGTGTACTGTTAAAGGATAACTGATTTCCCGATTAGATACTTACTCCAGGGTATGTATTTACCAGGTATGATTCTCACATCTGTATGGTTTTACAGATGATGAGTGGGAGTAAGTTATTGGGAATTGGGTGATCATCCTCATTATATCGGGATTCGTTGTAATCGGTGATATTTGAGGAAGTCGCCTGGGTTGTTTGCCGGGCGGCAAATATTTGGTTTTGAATATCCGCTGTTATGCACCAATTTCAAATTGATATATCTGTACGTCTATTTTTATAGAGTGAGACATACCTTTCTGAAATTATGTCGATGACATTTACCTATATCAGTGGATGATTAGGTAAGGAGCATTAAACAGCGGTGTAAGTCTTCTTAACCATAAGTACAGTTTTCAACCTACAACACGCAGTGAATGAGTTATCAGACTCAAGGGACTTATACAGAGTATTGTATGTTGTCCAGGGTCCATCAGGACAGAGGGGTTGGTCCTCGTACTATATTCGGTTTACTTATGACTTCTCTAGTTTTTAGACAGGTGTTTCATGGAAACACAGGGTCCGAATTTTGAGAAGTTATAGGTATTTGGATAGAGTAGAGAACCAGGTGTAGCAAGTATCGGGATTCTTCAAAGAGATCGAAGATGTAGATACTTGTGTATGGTATTCAGTTGATAGTAATGATAAAGAGAAATTGCTTCTCTTTCAGGTTACTCATAATTGGAAGCATTCCTAAGTTGATTAACGCTGATCGGCCTCCTTTCATTTTAGTTGACATGCACTGGAGACAGCTGCATGATTTGAATCTGGTTCAATTAAATCAGTGCCTCTGGTTCTATATTGGATATAGAACAGTTCATATCTTAACGATGTTAAGGTACGAGGAGTTGTCCGGTTTATGATTAAAACCAGACACTGGACAACTCAAGGCACGTTTCTGTAATGGCTGTTTATGGGTTGACCCAGGCTATGACGAGGGTTGACTTTCTACCATCTGGATGAACAATAGCGATATTGTTCTAGACTCGCCACAGTTTTATTAAAAATGGATTTTTTCAGAAAACAGTAGTGGGAGTATGGTAGAACTGGAAGTGATTCCAGAACCACAAACGATTACTGAAGATTTGACAGGAGCCTAAAGATTCAATCTGGATTGACATTCCATTGGCCACTCCGCAGATAAGGTGGGTAACTTCAGGCACCCGAGAGGTACTGCGTTAGCCTCAAGGACGGTGACAGGGAAGTTCTTGTTTACCCACACTTGCCATTGCTGTTGTTCCAGACTGTGAGACCCGGCGGGAGGATGAGTGTAGCGTCGTTCTAAACTAGTTTTAGAAGTGTACGTCTATATGACTCTGCCAGAGGGTTGTCGTAGTCAGTGGGAGCAGCGGAAGCATTGGTGGACAGGTGGCTTATGTCTATTTATAGACTAAAGCACGTATAGCGGAGATAGATCATCAATTTCTGATGTTACAGTCATAGGTTTGACTTCATCAGAATAGGGGATGGATCTGTTAAGAAGGTAGTAGGGTGTAATGTCGTGGTATTTGGATGACATACACAGAATAGGAAGTGATACTCCTATACTACGATCGGTTATACTTTGGTCGTCACACAGTGGTTTCTCCACAAAGGACTTGGATTTTATATCAGACATACTGGCTACTAGATCTATGGTTTTAGATCTAGATTTAGGTAGTTTCCCAATCTGGGTACTTAGACAGTATTCTAAGAGTATTTAGAATGGACGACTCCTGGCACGGTAGTGTACCTGCAGGTGATGGAGTCACCCTCTCTAAAGGTGTCTTACAGACTAAAGGGGAGAGGGATGTGCATGATTGGCATATCACTTGCTCAGGCAATTGAGTCAATCATGTGATGTCAAGTATCACACCAGATGTTGTTCTTGCACTAGATGAAATAAGTTGACATTGATCCAATCCTGGAGAAACAGTCGGAAGCAGTTTTAGAACATAAGTGGATGTTCTAAGGGATATGGTAACGACAGCCTCATTCGGGAGACAGTTATCATTCCAGGCTTCCAAGGTGACTTAGACGACAGGGAGGTTGTCAGAGTTATAGTTTTCCTTCTGACGAGGGGCAGTATTTTGGACAGGTAGTCCAAGGCAATACTGAGGGAGGCATGGCGCAGGATACTGATTAAGTTCAGTTGACGATACAGTCTAAGAAGTTTGGATTTGGAGTTCATTTATGAGCAAAGTCCCATCAGACATCCAGACATATTCTAAGACAGGTATTGCTCATTTCAGGAGATGGCTTTCTCCGCGAACATGAGATATAGAGAGACATAGAAAGAAACATCAAGGCGGATCCACTCACTGAGGCTATTCCTCGAACGCAATAGTTTCGCAAACTGGCTTTGTGAGACTGACTGGTAGAGGAGTTGGGTGTTCGGTATCACACAGGCTGTGAGTATGCGACATCGCAATAATTAGCCTTGAGTGCAAGTGGGAGATTGTTGGAGATAGTGCCCTCAGAGTCAATTATTGGGTCACAGGCACGTGATTGTAATGATTGAGGGAGGACCTATCCCGATAGGACAATCTTACTCGAGATGATAGTATGCTATCTGGTTTACCTTTATCATCGTGTACTGTTTTAGGTGACCTGACAGGTCACTATTACACGTTGATAGAGCCCCTAGGATTCTTGCTTGACCACCAGCAGTATGAGGGCGATCATATAAGTGGGAGCTGGGGGTCTATAAGCATATCCTTAAAAGGTCCCTAGTCGTGCGAGTTTCGAGACAGGGCATCGATACTCCAGAGTAGACTAGTGTATACAGTCGAGACCCCGACGAGGGGCGGTGGCCGGTCTCACAAGCCATTGGTGTCAGTTGGATCACCTAAGATGTATACAGGTGCTCATTGGGTTATGAGTACACCGGACAGGACTCGCCGGGAACATGCTAGTTGGTCATATACCAGACGTCAGATGGCAGTTCCCTGGTGACATGTGTACAGGTTAGTTCATCGACCTGGGGATCGTCATTTGTCTTGTGTGAGTTCCCACTGTACTTTGATTACTACCCTACCACGGCTTAAAGGAGTCGTGCAAACAGGTTTTAGTTGGGTACAGTCCCGAGCCACATGGAGGCAGTGAGCGTATCTTCAGGGGTTCGTCTCTCCCGGTATTGGGGGTGAGGTCGTGCTGTGTCTAGGAGAGCCATTACACGAAGCCCTCGGCCGAGGCAAGGAGATTTACTGGTAGGTATTCCAGTAGTATCTCAGGGTGTTCTGGGCTACACTCCGACACGACTTGTACCGCTTTTGGGGGTCTGACTTTTACCAACCCCCTAGGCCCGCCATGCGATGCTCATAGACGAACGGACCGGACTGTACGGATATTGTCACTGACAGGCTCAGTAGGGTTGTCAGGCTGAGTTCGCTCACAGACGTCCCTTTTAGTCAATACCTGGTAGCCCGTTACGTATTGGCTTATACCTCTGACGTGCTAGTGGTTAAATCCACAACCAAGGTGTTGACGAGTCTTTAGATTCCCCCACATTCAGTTACTCAGCTTTCGGGCGAAAAGTTGTAGAGGCCGTATGGAGATATGGCGAGGTCCGATCAGATACGTGCGGTATTGCACGGATCAGGATCGGACAGTTTGTACTATAGGCCGTATGGATATATGGCAGGGTTTGATCAGATACGTGCGGTATTGCACGGATCAGGATCGAACGGATATTACTAGCCGGTTTTGGTATAAGCCGGATCCTAGTATAGTACAGTGTAGATTTTGTCTCATTGCATTTGTATTTCGGTCGGAATACAGATGCGGGTGTGTATGCACAGTATCGGGGTTTTCCTGTAATTTATTACGGGACCAGTTTTCTGGAGTTGCCAGTTTGCTTTTCGTTTCGGCCGATTTTCTTTGTATCGTTCATTGGCCGAAGATTGGTGGAGGAGGGCTTATTTGCATTGTTGCAAATAAGTGTTTGTGGAGGGGGTCTTTGCATATATTTGTATCATGATGGTTTCATGATGGAGCCCCATCCTTTGACTCTTTCTTTTCCATCATGGCTTGACTTTATAAACAATCATGGTTGTTGATGATTGTTGGTTGAGTATTGGTTTTGGGAGTGATCATTGTTTCTCATCATCACTTGCTTTTCAACCACCTCTTTGTTTGACTCTCTCTCTCTTGTATGAGATGAGTATGGCTCCCATTATTTTGAGGATCTCTCCCACTCTCTCATTGCTCTCTCCACCATGAAATGGCCGGCCTCTTGGGGGGGGGGCTGTCCCAAATTTTGAGTGGGGTTTTTTGGTTCATTTCATGTTCCAAAATCCCCAAAGTTCCTCCACATAGTTCTTGTATCTTCCCTCCACCAAAAAAGGCAATTCCTACAACCCCAAATGAGACTTCTTCGCTACACATTCTACAGCGAATCTTGGACACGTCGACTAGCCAGCTTCGTGCCCGAGTTGCCTCGGCATTGAGGTGGGAGCCCGTAAAAGAAGTAGGCGATGTGGTGCACTTCCGGCGACGAGGTGGAGACCGGAGCTTCCACAGGAGATCGGGACGACGACGAGAAGACCGGAGGACTTGGATCAGTCGGTATATCTCTCTTCCCCATCTTGCAGTTAGCTAGGACTAGTTAATGGTTCGATCCGGGGTTTAGTGCGCGGCGGTTTGCCAGTTCAAGTAAAATTTAAAGTTTATCACCGCTTCCGCATTTGGCTGTCGGATTGACGGCCGGGGCGCCGCCATGCACTTACAACTTTCTTATGGCATTGTAGACTGGGTCACATCAATGAGAGAAGGTTGACTAAGTTACATACGGAAGGATATTTGGATCCGTTCGAATATCAATCGTATGCCACTTGTCAATCCTGTCTCAAAGGAAAGATGACAAAGACTCCGTTCACTAGACACGGAGTAAGAGCAAGCGAGCTCTTGGGACTCGTACACAGCGACGTGTGCGGTTCAATGTCTACACTTGCGCGAAGCGGTTATTCTTACTTCATTACTTTTACGGATGACTTTTCAAGGTACGGTGATGTCTTCTTAATGAAACATAAGTCCGAAGCTTTTGAAAAGTTCCAGGAATATAAGAATGAAGTAGAAAAACAAACCGGCAAAAGTATTAAGATTCTAAGATCGGATCGAGGTGGAGAATACTTAAGTGCCGAGTTCCTGAATTACTTAAAAGAGAATGGAATTCTCTCTCAGCTTACTCCTCCATACACTCCGCAACATAACGGTGTATCGGAGAGACGGAACCGGACCCTATTGGATATGGTACGGTCCATGATGAGTAATGCTGAGTTACCGCGATCATTCTGGGGGTATGCGCTAGAATCAGCTGCATACCTTTTGAACCGAGTTCCCACTAAGACTGTGCCTACCACACCATATGAGATATGGTGTGGAAAGAGGCCCCATCTTAATCACATTAAGACATGGGGATGTCCAGCTTTTGTTAAAAAGCAGCATGCGGACAAACTCGAGGCACGCTCAGTACAGTATAAGTTCGTGGGATATCCAAAGAACTCCAAGGGATATTACTTCTACTGCGAAGAGGAACAAAAGGTTTTTGTTTCTCGTCATGCCTACTTCTTGGAAACCGAGTTTTTGGAAAACCAGATAAGTGGGAGCACAGTAGAACTGGAAGAAATTCCAGAACCACGAGCTATTACTGAAAGCTTAGAGGAACCAGAGGGTTCAAAAGAACAGGACATTCCTACGCCGCTCCGCAGGAGTAGTAGGCAGTCTCATCCGCCCGAGAGATACTACGGTTTTCTCATAGACGGGGATAGAGAGGATTGCATCATAGATTATGATGAGCCTACTAGCTTCCAGCAGGCCGTTCAGAGCGTTGACTCGGTAAAATGGCTGGATGCAATGCGGACCGAAATGGAGTCCATGTACACCAACAAAGTATGGACGTTGGACATTGCTCCAGACGGGGTAAAACCCGTAGGATGCAAGTGGATCTTCAAAAGGAAGATTGGTGTAGATGGACAGGTTGAGACCTATAAAGCTAGACTTGTTGCAAAGGGTTTTCGTCAAAGACCTGGTTTGGACTATGACGAAACCTTTTCTCCAGTGGCTATGCTGAAATCCATTCGGATCCTTCTTGCCATTGCTGCCTTCCACGATTATGAGATTTGGCAGATGGACGTAAAAACCGCTTTTCTAAATGGAAATTTAGAGGAGTGTGTCTATATGGACCAGCCAGAGGGTTTCATTCAGAGTGGGAGCAGCGGAAAGGTCTGCAAGCTGCTTAAGTCCATCTATGGACTAAAGCAGGCATCGCGGAGTTGGAACATCTGTTTTGATGAGACGGTCAAGGAATTTGGCTTTATCAAAAATCCAGATGAACCATGCATCTATAGTAGATTTGTAGCGAGAACTGTAGTATTCCTCGTTTTATACGTGGATGACATTCTCTTAATAGGAAATGACATTCCTATGCTACAATCTGTCAAGGGGTTCTTGTCGCACAGGTTCTCCATGAAAGACCTGGGTGATGCCTCATACATCCTGGGGATCCGGATCCATCGTGACAGATCCAAGAGGATATTAGGACTTTCACAGTCCAGGTACATCGACACCATACTGAAAAGATTCAGTATGGAAGATTCCAAGCGCGGTAACCTACCGGCTTGTCACGGGATCACCCTCTCTAAAGAGATGTATCCCAAGACTGATTTGGAGAGGGATCGCATGTCTATTATACCCTACGCTTCTGCGGTAGGCTCTATAATGTATGCGATGTTGTGTACCAGACCGGATGTAGCTTATGCACTGAGTGTGGTAAGCCGGTATCAGTCAAACCCAGGGGAGAAACACTGGATAGCAGTAAAGAACATTCTCAAGTACCTGAGAAGGACTAAGGAGATGTTCTTGGTGTATGGCGGAAAATACCTCCAGATCGAGGCCTTTGCTGACTCCAGCTTCCAGAGTGACAAGGATGATTCCAAATCCATGTCGGGTTTTGTCTTTACCCTCAATGGAGGGGCGGTGTGTTGGAAGAGTTCCAAACAGGAAACCGTTGCAGACTCGACGATGGAAGCGGAATACATCGCTGCATCTGATGCCGCAAAAGAAGCTGTCTGGATGAGGAAGTTCTTGAAAGAACTTCAGGTGGTTCCATCCATTGTTGACCCAATACCTCTGTATTGCGACAACAACGGGACTATAGCTTTAGCAAAGGAACCCAGGTCCCATCAGAGATCCAGACACATCTTGAGGTGGTATCACCTGATCAGGGAGATCGTGGATCGCCAGGAGATCGAGGTTCGGAGGGTTGCTTCAGAAGAAAACACTGCAGATCCATTCACCAAGGCCTTACCCCAGACTCAGTTCGAGCAGCTGATCGAGATGATAGGTCTTCGATACGCCAGTACATGGCCTTAGTGCAAGTGGGAGATTGTTAGTGTATATGCCTTAGAGGCCATTACTGTA
The DNA here is from genome assembly GCA_030015575.1 of Agapanthus africanus. NCBI lineage: Eukaryota > Viridiplantae > Streptophyta > Magnoliopsida > Asparagales > Amaryllidaceae > Agapanthus > Agapanthus africanus. The sequence continues at coordinate 524,443,531 of CM057337.1, forward strand.
TCATACTGGTTTGTATATTACTTAATGGAAGCTTGGGATATTCACCTTGTATATACAATCTTGCTCAAAATGGTAGTATGCTACTTGGTTTGTTTCTACTTCAATGTGTACATGTGTTTATTTTATGATATCACCTATACGCATTAGTGGAGCCCTTAGGATCTTTGCTTGATTACCAGCGTTGTGATGGCAGTCACACTAGTGGGGCTGGGTAATCTATAAGCACATCCTTATACAGGTCCCTAGTCGCAGGACTATCGAGACAGGGCATCGATACTCCGGAGTAGACTAGCGCATGCGCTTCTCATCCCAGTGTGGGAGACGGTCTGTCCCACAGCCGTCAGTACGTCGTACTTAAGATAGTATGCGGGTGCTCGTTAGGTTACGAGTACACTGGACAGGACTCGCCGGGAACTGACAAGTTGGTATTATACCTATCGTCAGTTATCAGTTCCCAGGTGACATGAGTACAGCTTAGTCCGTTGACTTGACACTGGAACTTCGCCTCGAGTGTGTTCCCACTGTATTTTGATTACTACCCTACCACGGCTCAAAGGAGTCGTGCAAACAGGTGGTAGTTGGGTGCAGTCCCGAAGCACTTGGAGGCAGTGACGGTTAGACAGAATTCGTCTCTCCCGGTATTGGGGGTTGACATCGCGCTGTGTCTAGGAGAGCCATTACACGAGTAGTCCCTGGCCAGGGCAAGCGAGTTATACTGGTAGGCTTCCAGTGTTATCTCAGGGTGTTTTGGGCTTCACTCCGACACGACTTGTACCGCTATTAGGGGACTAACGTTTACCACCCCTAGGCCCGACATGCGATGTATCAGACGAACAGACCGGACTGTACGGAGACTGTCACATTCAGACTCAGTAGGAGTTCAGATAGGGTTCACCTCGTCAGTCTTCTTATCGGCATCTACCTGGGGACCGTTACGCACAGCTAGTGCCGCTTGCGGTCTGTGGTTAAACCCACTGCCAGCGTAGTGTCGAGTCTTTAGAGTCCCACACAGAGGGCTATTCGCCTCTGGGCAAAACAGAGTAGAGGTAGCATGGTTTTGCGACAGGGTTCGTTCTCATCCGCGCACTTGTGCACGTTTGGAGTCCGGACAGATATTACTAGCAGGCTCTAGTTTGGGCCAGATACTGGTATATGTTTTGGGGTTGATTTTATCTCATAGTATTCATGTTCCTCGGAACAAGAATGCGGGTGTGTATGCACGGTTGATTGAGGCGGAGGAAGAGGATTTTCATTAGAGTTTCGGAACGGATGCGTATGCACAGTTGACAGTCGTCTTTTTCCAAACCCTAATGGTTTTATGATATATCAATTAATAATATTAATTAAATGAAATTGTGTCATGGTTGGGTTTGTTGACTTGTTGACCAAGGTTGATTAGTTGACCATAGTTGAAAGTTTGACCATCATCATTACATATCAAAGATGCTCTTTGATTCTAGCAAAATCCATTTAATGTGTGTAATGATAATGGTCATTCCAAACCATCCATCAACTATTTCATTTACATTATTATTATTATTTTGATAATTCATTTTCTCTTTTTGTTATGGTTGTAAAATAAAAAGCTCTCATTCTATCATAACTCTTCTCTCTCCTCTCTTCTTCTTCCTCCTCCTCTAGTTCAAGGAGCTCCCTTCTCATGTGTTGAGAATCCATCTCCTTGAGATAAAAACACCCCAAAGCCACTCTCAACTCACTCTGGGGTTAGAGGTTTAGCAAGCCAAAGATCCTAGTTCACTCAAAGTTCGAGAAAGAGCCTGAAGGTTGAACCCTCAGGTGGATCCATCTTTGACGGAAGAAGGCGACGAGGAAAGCACCATCAACCCCTACAAAGGTTTCAAGAAGAAGGAGTTCAAGTTAGGTATAACCTCTTTTCCGAGTAGCTAACTCTCTTTAGCTTTGTAGCTAGTTGAGTTTAGAAAAGATCCCGACTTTGTTAGTCCATGTTTCCCAATGCGCTAAAAATTTGTTTTTTTATACCGTTTCCGCCTCCCCGCAAGAACCGGGGTTGGCAACGTGGACTTACAATAGCTGCATCTTATTGCATATTATTTGATTTCATATGAACGTCATTACATAGTATTATCTGTTGTACCTTGACTTGTACCATTGGATATAACACATTACTGACGGTTCATGTTGCACGAGCACTAATTTGTATGCTACACCCACACCGTCAGTAATTGCCATGACACGCACAAACCACTTATATACATGATATGGTAGTGGAAAGGGATAGTTGAGGTAGTGACTCTTATTCTATTGTGCATATGAAATACTGTGGTCACATACATACGTGATATTGCATTGGGCAGGGATAGTTGAGGTAGTGACCCTTATTCCATTTCATGTATACCTTATTACAGCTACATGTACATCATGCATACATATTGACATGTACACCCACATATTTTTGCTATAGTTGCATATACCCTAAGTGGTATTGTTTTGGACATGTGATATTGAGACGTTGATTATTGCGCTTATGAAATGCATCATACATACTTGCTTACATGTACATACTTAAACCTTGCTACAATTACATGTACACCTTATATGATACTGCACTTGATTTCGGAGGATTGGGAACCGCATGATATATTTTAAAGCTGGATTTATTTTAAAGAGCGGTTTCCTCTTTATATGCTCATATTGCCGTTTTATGTTGCATATATCAGTTTTCATGGATTTTCGCATTGAGATATTGATTTCATGTGATTTATGGATTTGAGAACCGTGGGGGGTATTTTCAAGAAACTATGTATTTTTTGAAAACCCGGTTTCTCTTGATATGATATTTTGATGCGTCCACCATGAGATTTCTCGGTTATGAGATTTGTGATATATACCCGATGCGAGGAGTGTAGTGGGCCATGTGCGGGTACATGGTGGAGCCCGGTACGGTTCACCTCAGCAAGATGATCGCAGATGATAGGCGATGAGCCTGGAAGGAAGGCATCTACCTACCGGTGATTTTATTTGGACTCGGCGGTTATCGTGGGTATATCGACCGGAGTGATGTACGACATATCGTCAGGGCCAGTCGTGGTGACAGCGCCTGAGTTATGAGGATTTACGTGTCGATGCTAGACACGGGTTTCATGATGTTTCGAGTGTCGGTGTTTGACACTCAGGTTTTCCATGATTTCTACGTATCGTCGGTGGACATACGGGGTTGATATCCTCATACTTAGATATATATACATACAGGTATATGTTTTCATGATGTTTTGGGTGTCGATCTTTGACACTCAGGTTCCATGAGACTTACAGAATGTGAGGGCCGATCTGAGGATGCGGTGCCTGATGATGATGGGATTTGATGTGTCAGTGAGGGACACTGGGGGTTTTCCAAGCTGATAATTTTTGCATGAGGTTTTATATTATATCATCCCACACTCAGGATTATGTTTATATGCTTTGCTTCATGTAGTTATAGTACCCCGCTGATGTACTTTTACATGATTTTTGCATATCTATATTGCCATACTTATGCTATCAGATTACATGTGCTAGATTTATAGCTGTTCGTGCATACTTGCGATTACAGTATGATGTTATTTTCTATTCATGAGTTGGCAACTCACCCCCGTTATGCCACAGTGTTTTGCAGGACTTACCCTCTGATTAGTCGCGGCAGGGCGTCTTATCATCTCTACTTTGGCGGATACCGCTACGGTTGGCTGTGAGGCCTTTGCTTTTAGGTGGGTTTGCGGTTATCCGTTTGTACATTGTATATCTTTTTGTTGGATCTAGTATTCTCCATCTACCACTTCTTGTATTTGACTTAGAGACGAGTTGGGAGGATTCGATGTTGTATTATTATTTTGGTGACTTTGGGTGCCGTGCTCGTGGGAGCCGGCTTTGTTGAAAAGTTTTACTTCTTTATGCAGTTTTCTTTTATATTTCTTCGCTTCGGCGTCGTATATATGCTTTTGGTGGTTGTCTCCGCCGTTGGGCATGATTTGCTTCCGTTTGAGACGCTTTATATATTATCTATGTTGTACCCGTTTTCGGGGCTAGTTTTTACAAAGGAGGTGCTGCCGAAATTTTCAAGAAAGAAAACTAAAGTTAAAGATTTTTACTTGAGATTTTCCGAATATTTTAAACTATGTTTTTCTCCACCTATCCATTTCTTTGGGTGGTTTAAATTTCTGGGTTTCGGCTTACTTGAATTACGTACGCCTGTAGACGTTACTTGGTTTAAGGGCCGGTCACGTGCCTAAATTTGGGTCTTGACAAAGGTAAAATGTGGAACCGCTGCCTCCCTCTGGCGTATCTCAAGGCAAACTCTGATGCGGTGATGGGGACTTCCACATCAAAACATCCGGGCGACGACTGCTGACCTTGTGGGTATAAACTATATGTCTGGCCCCGTCTCACGCTCCGTCTACCTGCACGGCCCATAGCGAATCCACCACGGCCTCTGCCAAACTGTCTCTATGCCGATAAATCAGTACGAACCATCTTCGGTTCTGGAATGACTGAAGTCTCAGAAAGACGCTCCTCAACTAGTAGGGCTGCGTCCACTGCGGCTGCATATGTGTCCCAATGCTGGGCGCCGATAATAACGAACAACTGGGTGGTCAAGCCTCGAACAAATCTCTCGACCCGCATCTACTCCGTGTCCGCTAAATATGGAGCATACACCGATAACTGGGTAAACTGAACATCGTACTCTGCCACCGTCATGCCTGGAGTCTGGCGTAGCGACTCGAAACTGCGCGCTCGAGCATCCCTGACGCTCTATGCTCGACTGGCCTCAACCAACGATCCCATCATCTCATGCAAATCCTGCATATCTGTCTCTAGCCAAGTGATACGAACTATCGAAGGCGGATCAATCTGCTCCTGTACAGAGAGCGTACCGTCCGGGTCAGTCCTCGTCCCAAACGAGTCAACTCTGACCTCGACTCTCGCTGCCTCTCTCTGAGCCCTCAAAGTCTTCGGCGGCATAATGGATAGAAGTGGAACAGGATTCGATAAGAACACGGAAATCAAATCACAAGGATGTATATAATCATGGAAGGAATTTCAAGCAATAAGTACTAAGGTCACTTAGGTGTAGTACCATGTCATAAGTATGCCGCGGACATACACACGCTATGTCACTCTTCTTAAGCTACCTACTCTATCATACTAAGTTCAACCTACACTCCGAAAGGTAAAACCTAACGCTCTGATACCAACTTGGTCATGACCCGAAATTTGGCACGTGACGGCACTTAAACCACGTAACGTCTACAGGCGTAACACAAATCAAGTAAGCCGAAAACCTAACAATCTAAACCATCAAAAGTAGTAAGCGATAAGAACATTGTCAAAACTTTTGGAATCTCAAATAAAAATCTTTGAAGTCCAAGTTTACTTTCTTTCAAATTTGGCAGCACCTCCTTTGTAAAAACTAGCCCCAAAAAGGGTACAAACAAAAGATATAAGTAAAGCATCCCCAAACGGGAGCAAATCCATTCCCAAAGGAGGAAACAACCACAAAAATAGATATACGATGCCGTAGCGAAGAAAATGGACGATATAAAGTGACAACAGCATAAAAGACATCCAAAGTCAAAAAATAAAATACAATATCGTCCTCACATCTCGTCTCTAAGTCAATACATGAAAGTGGTTGATGGAGAGTACTAAATGTAGGGTTAGTATAACACCTTGTAAAGGTTTTGGCAAGCATCAATCATGCTACATTAAAATTTTTGGGGTGCTAAACAAACCCTAACCAAGATCTTAAGTAGAGACTTAGGGTTAAACATGCATGTAAACAACTTTACATCTAAGAGTTAGGGATTACAACCTTTGTAGTTCGTTCCTTCACTTCATAAGCTCTGTGTTGAGGCCCCTTCGCCGCGATCATCAAGTACTCGGACTCTAGAGAGGCTCCATGAAGAGAAAGATGCAAACTTGCTTTCAATCTTCAACAACTAAGATGATCTACCTTGAAGAATCTCAAACCAAAGCTATTACTTCACAAATCAAGTATTAGTAACGCAAACACCCTAATCTAAGTGGCTATAATAGATGAGGATGATGAAGTAGGAATTTAGCTCTCTTTTGTTTTCTTTATCTCACAAAAATCCATCATAAAGCTAAAAGCTAGAAAGCTTTTCAAAGAGGAAGAAGAAGAAGAAATCTATTTGTGATGAATAATGAAATCTTGTTGCGGTTACAAATCCAACCATGGGTTAAGAATGAAGGCTTAACCCTTATAGAGAATAAACTAGGGTAAAGGGTTTTGGGTTGGGTTAAGAAATATCTTCACAAAATATCTTAGCTAAAAACAAAAGAAAGCTTCATGAAGCTTCATGAAAAAGCTAACCCAAATCAAAACCCTAACTTGTTAAAACTCCACAAAACATGTTGCATTTGTAACCCTAACATGTTACAATATTATATATCACATATATAATATATAATGTAACAAAATAAAATAATACAATTAACTTATATCGCATATACATCAATGTATTATCCATGTGAGAAAAAGAACCTTTAAGTGAGTTTATATTAGTTAATGTAATATAATATATCAAATATATAATTATACATTAAATTATCGAATCAACACTTGATCCGATAATCCGGCTATTTCATAAATAACCGACTAATATAATCTGTATCAGTTCATCGAATCAACACTAGATCCGATGACCCGGCTATATCACATATACCCGGTCGATATCACATATCGTGAGAATCTAATACGGTATCACATACACGTATTATTCTCGGTCCCGCACATATCACATATGTGCTCCTATTCCGTTTTGCCTGAGCCAGGAAACCTCTGTGTAGGACTCTAAAGAATCGTCAATACGCCGACACTAGGTGATGATCATATAAAAACACCTACAAGCTGCAAGCGGTCAGCTAAACGTAACAGCCACCCGTGTATTGAGCAATTGGAAGATCAACAAGCAAGCCTGTACATTCTCCTGCGAATCCAATCAGTAACACTACCGTACAGTCCGGTCTCTTCGTCTGATATGTCGCATATCATAGTTTAAGGGTGGTAAACGTCAGACCCCAGTAACTGATAAGTCATGTCGATATGAGGTCCATAACAGTTTGAGAAACTACTGATAACTCTTACCAGTAAATCTCAGCAACTCTGGCCAGGGATTTCCAGTTATAGCCAATCGAACCCAGCGCAACATCAACCCCCAATACCAGGAGAGACGAAATCCCTCCTATCGCTCATTGCCTCCATGTGATTCGGGACTGTACCCAAAAACCACCATTTTGCATGATCTCTTGACCGTGGTATGGTGGAAATCAAAGCACAGTGGGAATCACACAAAACTCTATGACGATCTCGGGTTTACAGAATAACCTGTACCAGTGTTACCAGAGAACTGCTATCCGACGATAGGTATAATACCATCTAGGGGTTCTCGACGAGTCCGTCTAGTGTACCCAGTCTCCACTGAGCACCCGTATACCTTCTCTGATGTCAAATACCAATGGATATGGGATCATCCATCGCCCATCATATGGGTCAAGATGCGCATACGTTAGTCTACTCTGGAGTATCGATGCCCTGTCTCGATACTCCCACGACTAGGAACATTTGAAGGATGTACTTATCGACTACCCAGTCCCTACTAGTATGATCTACATCATAGTCATGGTAGTCAAGTACTCATCCTAAGGGCTTTATCAGCATGTGATCACAAAACAGTATTTGTTTACATGTTAAGATAAAGTGCAACCAGATAGCATACTATCATGTCGAGAAAGAAAGTCCTTCCTATATATGTCCAAGCATCCACTATAATATACATCGCATGTACAGTAACTGGTCCTCTTGTCTGTGTTTTATATACTTTGAACTGTGGTTTGATTCAGAACTTCTATGCTATTATATAACGTGCCTGATAGAATCAACTCTTGATTCAGGAAAATATTCACAGCATTATCTTCCAATATAGAATTATATCCTTCTTTAACTCAGTAAAGAACATGATGTAATGTTGTATATCAGGTTCGGTATGTAATAACATTTGTTCGGAATCAATGTATTAATACATGGTGATATCTGCCAACTGATTTGGCTGCAGCAATTGCACCATTCTCTAACACTTAGAGACATATCACCCATTCTCAATTCTCTACTTTTCTGTAGCCTATGTAACATATTACATATGCAGGATCCTGATCCGATATCATATACCTAGGACTTAGAGGATACTGTAAATCAGTTCTCGGTAATAAGGACACCCGAAGAATATGCATCAACATGTACTTTCTTCAAATTGGGCGGCATGGGAATCCGGACATTCCCCTATTTCCTGTTCAGTCTTATAACAATTATTAGAAAGAACGGAACCAACGTTCCCTAGCACAGTATAATAAGCAGGTTCGGTCAATGCATCCATATTATTATCTTGATTAAGGCGTGACATAGTCGCAACCAGGAGAGAGGGAGAGAGAGAAGAAAACACTCCACGTGCGCTTTTTGCAAGATTAGATTGGTTATCAATTTATCTAATCAGGATGGCTCCCACTGTTTTAGTCAAATCTTCCTTCAAACCCTAAAAGGTAAGATTAGCCGGGAATAATTACACCCTACAAGTTCGCTAATCTTTCAGCCAGGCCAGTGTCAGTACTTTGAGGGAGGTTCCCCGTGCTTTTGCACGGACCTAACTAAAATAAACCTCGTTTTCCCCAGGGGCGTAACCCCATTAACACCTTTCTAGACACCTACTTGATCGGCTAATTGTAATTTGTAAAACTCTCCCAGGAGTAACTCTTACTCGCAGTGGGTATCGGGATCCAACTATCTCATAGAAGGTATGCAATCTCATTGCAAATTTCAACACTTGAAATTCCCGATAATACTTTTTACCCCTAGTTCCTATGACCTTGGCTATGGTCAACATATCATAAGCACTAGTCAAGTTATATCCGTCATTTCGTGGTTAATTAGACCCACCCACATGACCCTCGGCTATGGTCGACATAATCATGTGACTGTCCTAACTAATCGCATCATATGCCGTATAGAAAAAAATCACTTAGCTACTGTACACTACGTCTCGGCTATGGTCGACATATGCAGCATGAATACTAAGTACTCTATTTCCTAAAATGATGGAGGGCTCGCGGGTTTTTAAGAAAACCATGGGCGTAATGAACTTGATATCGTTGTAAAATCAAGTGAATTTTAAAAGGAGCGTTTTTTAGGCTTTTCTAGTTTCGCTAAAGAGGTCACTCCCGGTGAAGAGATCTCGGCTCTTTCCTTATCGAATAAGGTGCAGGATATTTCATAAATACCACTATGCAAAGCAAAAACTATAGAAGCAATCAAAAGACAAACCGTGTTTGTAGCATCTGCTAGTTTCACTAAAGAGGTCACTCCCGGTGAAGGGATCTCGGCTCTTTCCTTATCGAATAAGGTGCTGGATATTCTACAAGAAATACCGCTATGCAAAGCAAGAACTAGAGCTACCAGTTTTTAAACATGTTTCTACAACATCTTTAGGTTTCATTTTCTTTCATTAATCTCATTAATGAAGTCCCATTTATTTATGCTTCCCAAGCATCACAGAAGAAACGAAATCAACAATATATAATATATATCTCATATATATAATATAAACATTCGTCTCAGGCAGTAATATGATCTCATCACAGAACATTGTAGCAGAAGAACATATATGAAATATTGGATATACTAGGATTTCCGTGTTTTATATCAAGCCAGTATAAAACACGGATTCCATGGTCGCGATGAATAGCCAAACCCACATCCCTAGACCCCTACGAGAGCGGCAAGTAACCCTGCCAATTCTAGGGTTAGGAGACCCGGTTTCAACTCCTTGAGATGGTCTCCCACTGTACCCTAAAACCCGATTACTTGTGCTTCCCGCCTTGGGTCTATCCTAATGCTGAAAAGTAAATAATATACAATGGTGATATCATCCTCATCACGGAAGTGCCCCAATAAAAGAATATTACATACAATGAATTTTACATGAATGAAAATGAAAAACTCTCATCTCACATAAAACCCCCGGCTATTCAAAACACGACGATCCAATATAACATATCACAGCAACACATAACATCACATATCACCAACGTACGTAAATATGCGTATCCCAGTTGTCGTTGACATATAGCACCGAAACCGGCGATACACCACATATTACACTTACGGTCACAGAAAAGAAGGTGTAAAACTACAACATATGGAATCCACAATCACGTTAGATATCTTAAATCCGAAATATCATATACATCGCATTTCATGCCTAACTATATGAATTCCATATATTCTATCACATTCCAGATAAATAGACAATGTTAAATTTTTCGATCGAATAAACAAACACCCAGGATTTCCCAAATAGCTCAACACTTGAGTGGAGTTAAAGAATATGTCACAGCCGCTGTAATACCCGGTTTCCTTTTATACGCCAATGTCCGTATTTATATAAATTATCACTTACAAGTTTGTTAGTTTATATTTAAAATTATTTTAGTTAGTGTAAAAACCCTATTACCTATCCATTTTACATTTTTCCCAGATTCTTTTATTTGCTATTTCCAGACCGGCCCCTCCTCCCTAATTTCACTATCCTTATTTATTTCTAAACCCAAGCCCATCCTCATCATTTCCCTTACTTTCCTTCAGCCCATTTTTCTTTATAAATAAACTTACTTCTTTTCCAGCGAACCCCGGCCCAACGAAAAATCCCTCAGCCATTCATTCTTTTTCCATTAGCTTAATCTCCATTTCTTGTAACCAAATTATTTTTCCTCAATTCTCTCCCCGGCCCACTCATTTTTTAATCCATTTTTCCCTTTTAAAATCCTCCGGCCCATTTCCTCGGCCCACTTCCTCAAAATTTTTCCCCCAATAAAATTCTTTCTCCCCCACCCGTTTCCCCCAACGAACCCGACCCGCTTAGCTCTTTCTCCCCCAACGGCTATTTCCTTCATTCCCGCGCGCGCGATCCGCTCCCTCCGCCATCGCCCCCGCTCTCGCGACGTTACACCCACGACGCGCGCGTTTTTCCCCCGCGACCCGCTCCCTCAATGGCACACTCCTCTCTTCCCCTCTCATCCTCGTCTCCACTCCTCCTTTTTCTCTGCTGAGCACGAGCGCTCGAGGAACCGACAACACCTCCTCGAGTCCCTGCCGATGACGAGGACGACCACCTTAACCATCAACGTCGTCATCCCTCTCACCATCCTCTTCCTCACACCCTCATCTCTTCTCTGCCATTTCAAACTAATCCCTCATATCTCTCTCCCTCACAAAACTTACCGAGCACCATTTTCTTCCCTCACTTCGCCGCCGGCGAAGACCCTCGACAACCCTCGGCAACCCTCGCTCACTCCTCCTCCACCAACACAACTCCTCTACGACTCCACCTTCGTCGACCCGAGCCCCTGCCGAGCACCCCAGCACACCAACCCATTGCACCCGAGCCGACCACCACCTTGCACCCTCGACGACGGCGACCTCTCCACCCCATTGCCGACCACCCTACGACTCCTCGTCATCAGCATCAACATCCACACACCCCCTACACCCACACCTGAGCACCACCATTGCTCCCTCTCTCCAAAACCACACAAAACCCATTTTTCTTTACAAACACTCACTGCGGCCATTGCCGGAGCGACGCCGTCGACCATCGTCGACCCCAGTACACTCGCAGAGGATCATCAAGCACACCTCAACCTCCAGTAACCGTGCAACGACTCCGGACAACTCCGACGCAAAATCCGCATCTAGATCCAAGCTCGCGCAAATCCGTTTCACGGCGTACATCACGCGTTCGTGACGCCGCTGCTACCGTGCGACCCCGAGGTGTTCCCAGGCAAGTATTTTTACTTGCTTACATGCTATTTACTTAAGTTACAATCGCTAAGTACATAGATTATAAAGTTACAGGTTTAAACCAATTATGTGCCATACCTGCTCGACGCGTGTTCCCAAAGAAAATATTTTTCTAAATTGACGGAACTGGATTACTTACATTGGCCCTTGCTGTGATGAATACCTTGTGCAAGTTTCGCTAGAAAATATGACCGTTAACGACTAAACCAACTACCCCAAGTTTAACCGTAAAACTGGAATTTTCTTGTACCTGAAAACTATTAAAATCACCATAAATTTTACACATACTGGAATGATGCACTCGAGGGCTCAAATCGAAGCCAACTCGATGAACTATAACTCTATACTAGTTTCCAGATATTCCTGTACTCAAACTGTGATGATATTTGGATTGGAGTGCGACTCTGGACTGCAGTCCAGAGCGACTCCAATTGTTGGTTGCTGTTCCGTATTGGGTACCACAAGATTTCCATGACTCGTAGGTTGTGGAACTCCACTGTTTATTATAGGTGAACCTGTTAGCTAGATAACACAAGTGGTTTCATCCTGTTTCGTTATTGTTTGTTATTTATTCGGTAATTTAAAAGATCGGGACGCATAACAGTCCTAACAGAACCAGAACTGACGTATTGGTATTGAACAGTGTACATCTCCTAACGTACACACGCGATTGAGACTCTGTCTGTTGCGTTGAAAACCTTACATGAAAACCCTAGATTTCATCCAACAGTAGCGTCGCTAAAATCTGATCCCCACTGGGATTAAAATGCGTTACGAAACGGACTTCTGATTCTGAAACCGGATTTCCAGCCGCGAGCGCTTAAAATGAAATGGTTATAATTAATGATCCTGGAACCCGATTGGCATGAAACTAAATTCGATGGATGGACAACTGAACATACTAATTATTACCTGTTTATCGTTTCGCTAAACCCGATTGGCATGAAACTAAATTCGATGGATGGACAACTGAACATACTAATTATTACCTGTTTATCGTTTCGCTAAACTATACACGTACGTTTCATGATAAATCGTGCAAGTGATAGAATACTATTTTATGACACCTTAATCATGCTTCATATACTGTTTACGTATCATATCATACCCATATCATTGCAGTGATAACCTAGTGATATCGTGCATTTACCCAGTGTTAGATTTTAGTGATGATTGTGGCAAGTACGTCAGTGTTCGTGTATCCGTGAATAAGTGAAAGTGATACGTACTTGTACACAATCAGTGACCCTATTATTTTATTGCATTGTCGACATCTGTGGGATGCGTGTACGTGTGACTATAAGTGGTATGGGACACTTATGGAAGCGCTTGCATGGGTGTCATAGATAAGGCATCAGACACTGTCATTTATCTTAGGTATTAGTCGGGACGTGCTTGATGGAGGTCCTGCCTCCAATTCTCGCGCAGACTTGTCACGGATCGATTAGTATTTAGGGTTATGGTTAGCGTTTGATGTAAACCACGGGGTGTGGGGTAGTTTGAGTGTGAGTTCAACAGAATCTCGGGAGTCCCATGCCGGCTTATATATTTAGGAAGATATATGGAGATTTACAGGGTATGTGATTATCACCGTGATATACATGTTGGGCCCGTGGTCCCTTGCCCTTGGGTCCTACCCTTGGGTGGAGGACACTCGCGAGTGGTTGATTCTCACACTTTGACTGACGATAGGTTTAGTGACCTGTACAGAGAGACTTAGAGACTGATAGGGATGATGGCATCGATATACATACATAATGTGTGGACATACGTGGCATATCATTCTACTGCTTTTACCGTTCCGCTGCATTGATTACTGCATGTACATATCCATACTGCCATTGATCTACTGTTATATATATACCCATGATCACTGTTAGAATTGTTACATGATTTATATATATCATATTGCTTGTGTCGCTCTGACGACCTGAGTATGCATGCTCAGTGTGAGGAGAAGATTAGCCTGGACCAGGATTAGACGCACATCACGGACACCTTGTTTAGCTATCCAGAGTTACATCTGTTGTTTCCCATCGGGTCAGTTCATTTTACTGTTTTGTTCCAGTTACTGCATTTCTCATTACTTGCGCATTATTTACTGTTTACCATGAAAAACTAGAAGCCGAAGTGTGACTACGGCAGGACATTTCCTTGACCGTAGGAGCATGGCTGGCCTTGTCTACCCCTCGTATTCCGTATTCTGGGAAGCTGTCACGACTCGAGAATTCGACTCGTGACCGGCACTTAACCACGCAACGTCTACAGGCGTAACGCGGCTAAGTAAGCCGAACCCAGAAATCAAAACCAATAAATATAGAGTGATTTTAAAACATTTTGTAAAAACAATCGTACATGTCGGAAAAACTTCCATTTATTTAGTAGAAATCCCCTTTTTTTTTAAGTTCAAAAGTTATAAGTTTTATAATTTTGGTAACAAGTTTTATAATTTTGGTAACATTTCCTTTTTTAAAACATTTGCCCTGCCAGTCGGGTAGAAACAAGGTGTAACAGAAATGACGAGTAAAATAAATGAAGCATCACAATAAGATATACGACGCCGTAGCGAAGAATACACAGTAAAGCAAGGACAATATCATAAAAGATGAGACTGCAAAAGTAAAGTCGGTTCACATGCGAGCTCGACACCAGAATATAAAATCATACATATCGTCCTCACAACTGTCTCCAAGTCAATACAGAAAAGTAGATGGAGAGTACTATATACATCAATATACAACTGAAAGATAACAGATACCGTACAAAACCCACCTATCAGCAAAAGGCTATCTCTGCTCAAAAAGGGTATCTGTGCCAAAAGATGCGGTAACAGCCAGCTGTGACTACTCCCAAGGGCAACCTGCAAATACTGTGGCACAACGGGGGTGAGTTGCCAACTCGTGAATAGAGATAACATATAAAGGTAATCGCAAGCATGCACGTACAGCGCTACTCTAACCAATGCCAGCAGATGATATCAATGCGGGTAAGCAGTATGCATAATAATAATGCAAGTCCTCTATCAGGTGATATAACTACAGGATGAGATGTGATAATAAATGCTGAGCATGGGAATATAGTATCTACATGAAGTATCAAGGTGGACTACATATGTATGTATGCACCACAAATCCCAACATCCCAAACGCCGGCACTCCATCGGCCCTCATATCCTGTATATCCCTGAAAATCCCGAGTGCCCAACATCGGCACCCAAATATCATAAATACTCGTGTCTAGCATCGACACGCAAAACATCCTGTATCGGGCATCCGTCATTCCGGGTCGGCCCTCTCTCAAAGTATATATCGGGAATCCGTCAGTCCGGGTCATCCCTCTCACAATACATCGGGCATCCGTCATTCCGGGTCAGCCCTATATCAATCCATCGGGCATCCGTCAGTCCGGGTCAGCCCTCTCTCAGTACCTGCCTCTAGCACCGAGAAAACACGGGGCGGCGCCCCCAAATATCATATCAAGGGAACCGGGTTTTTAAATGATTACTTATTTGAAAAGGGCCACGGTTCCCAAATCCAGAAATCACATGAAATCCCAACCAATAATACAAGTAATTGTGATGTGATATGTGCATCAAATATGTATATCTAGTCATGTCACAGAAAAATGAGCTACAATGCAACGATCCAATGTGATATAGGTATCAAGTATGAAATTCAAGTCATGTCATATATAGATGAGCTATAACAATACATAACAGTATGATCATGGCAGTTCTATCAGTTCTAAGCAATGTTTATATATATAGCAGGGAATGCAATATGTGATGACAATCCATGGTATGGTGTATGCAATATATAACAATAAGGTCCTATCAGCCCTGACGCATAACGCCATGCGGGCGATATCCCCGTAGATGTGAAATCTACTCACCGAAATCCCGCGCTAAGCGTATCCAACAACTTGCTTGCCCTTCTTCGCAGCGTCCGTCTCACTGGCCTGCGAACCTAGAATCACATAACATATATCACACATAAGCTCATTTCACAAAAACGCGACATTACGGTCCAACTAGACTCTCGTGTCGCAAACCAATCGCGCGTGTGCGCGATACGCTAAAACGTGCGATCACGCGCCAAGAAACTACCCCGACACGCCGCGATACGCAGAACCAAAACCTACTCACGTATCACGCGTGTCGCGAAGGTTTAGAAAACGGCAAAATAGGTATTTGGTCCCAGATTTTCCTACAGAACTAAACTTACAAAAATATATATACCAAAACACTACACACAATAGCAGAAACCCACTGGACCAAACCCTAACCCAAACCCTACCCATCTGGCCGCAATTGGCGGCCAGAAAGGGAAATTTGGCGGCCTACTGTAGCTGTATGGGGGTCGGGTTTCACCTGTGGTATCAGCACTACTCCACTATACTACAGTCTTCTCAATTTCATTTATATCACCTCGGGTCAAAAGCAGATCCAGAAAAGCTCAACTTTGCACAAATACGACATTTTGCATCGAATAGTGAAACTGATGGTATTTTAGTGTAATAGGGGTTGGACTAGGTTACAATGGCCTCACTAACTTAATAACAAGCTACTGAAACCAAATCACACCACACTAGCACAAGATTTCCACAAAACACCTCATATCACACTAAAACGCACTAAAATCCATTAACCGATGCAAAACTACACTTAACAAGGCAAACTAGGGAAGCAAGATAGGAAGTATACCTCACTCTCGACCCTAGGGAGCTGCAGGAAGAAGAAGAAGTGAAGGGAAGAGGCTGCACTAGGTGATGGGGCTGCTGCAGCTCACTGCTGCTGATGCTACTGCTCTCTGCTGCTGATGCTGCCTCTTGCTGCTGCTGCTGTTCTCATGCTGCTGCTGCTGGGGTTTTCTTCAGTTGCTTGCTTCTGCTGCTGGTGCTGGGATGAGGTAAGTGTGTGGGTGTGTGTGAGTGTGAGAGTTTGAGAGAAAATACAAGGAAAATGAGAGGCTACAATCATCACACAAAAGTCACCCCCTCTCTCTCTCACTTCATTTAATGCAAGCATGGCCTAAAGCCATGATGCACTCTCTCTCTCTCTCACAAGTCAATACTTAATCAAAAATTCAAATTAAAGCAACTTTTAACTAACTAATTAAACTCACTTATAACCCAAAAGACTTAATCCTATAATTAACCCACCATGGTTAATAATTATGGTATTTACTAATTTAAAAACCCTAGTTTACATGCACATGTTTGTGCAAGCCTAATAAAATTTTGGAAAAATATTTATTAAACTAGGAAAAATATTTAAAACACAATTTGGTAAACTTTTTATTAAAAACCATTATTTAAATATAATTATTCACTAACCCTTATCCTAAGGTGTTACAATCTCTCCCCCTTAAAGAAATTCGTCCCCGAATTTCAAAAATCTAACTACGGTTACCTTCAAAAAGATGGGGATACGTCTTCATCATCTCGCTTTCGGTCTCCCAAGTGACCTCCTCACGGTTCTGACCACGCCAAAGTACCTTAACTGATGGAATGTCCTTCGATCTCTATTTCTTCACTTGCCGATCCAAGATCATCACCGGCTGCTCTGCATAGGAAAGGTCACGCTCAAGTTGGATCGTCGGATGCTGAATCGCATGCGAAGGATCATGTAGATATCTGCGGAGCATCGAGACATGGAATACGGGGTGCACATCTGGAAAGCTGGGCGGAAGGGCTAAACGGTAGGCTACTGCACCAACACGCTCGAGGATCTCGAAGGGGCCCACATACCTGGGACTGAGCTTCCCCTTCTTCCCAAACCTCATCACACCTTTCATTGGGGAGACCCTCAAGAAAACATGATCACCAACAGAAAACTCAAGTCTGCGTCGTCGATGGTCTGCATAAGCTCTCTGCCTACTCTGCGCTGCTCTCATCCTATCGCGAATCAACTGGATCTTCGCGGTCGTCTCCTCAACGATCTGTGGCCCTAAGATATTGCCCTCACTGAGCTCTGTCCAACAAGTGGGCGACCTGCATCTCCTCCCATAAAGAGCCTCAAATGGTGCCATCTGAATGGTCTCCTGGTAGTTGTTATTGTAGGAAAACTCTACTAAGGGCAAATGATGATCCCAGCTACCTCCGAAATCTAATACACAAGCTCTGAGCATGTCCTCGAGAGTCTGGATGGTCCGCTCTGACTGTCCGTCGGTCTGCGGATGAAAAGCTGTGCTGAAACTCAAGCGAGTGCCCAAAGCCTCCTGGAGCCTCTGCCATAGTCTACTAGTAAACTGGATGCCTCTGTCGGACACAATGCACGTCGGGACTCCGTGTAGTCGCACTATCTCGTCAATGTAGATCTGGGCATACTGAGTAAATCCGAAAGTCGTCTTCACCGGTAGGAAGTGAGCCGCTTTCGTCAAACGATCCACGATCACCCAGATGTAGTCATACCCTCGACTAGTCCTGGGTAGACCTACCACGAAATCCATCGAAATCTGCTCCCACTTCCACTCCGGAATGGGTAGCGGCTGTAGCTCTCCCGCGGGCCTCTGGTGCTCAGCCTTGACTTGCTGACAAGTCAGGCATCTCGACACAAAATTTGCAATGTCCCTCTTCATTCCGTCCCATCAATAAACATCTCTCATATCATGATACATCTTGGTGGAACCGGGATGGACGCTGTACACCGATCGATGTGCCTCCTCAAGAATCGCGCGCCTCAGTCCCTCAGCATCTGGTACGCACAGTCTAACTCCAAACCGTAGTATCCCGTGATCATCGATCACGAACTCGGAAAATCTGCCCTGTCCAATCTGTGCCATGATCTCTGAACATCGGTCATCACTGAGCTGTGCCTCACGTATACGATCGATCAACTGTGGCCGTGCACGGACATGAGCTATCTGTCCTCCAATCGGCGTGAACTCGAACTGTACTCGACTGTCGCATAATATCTGCCAATCTGCGGATGACTGCTCTTGTACTGCGCTTAAACAAGATAGGCTACTCCCGGGCCTCCTGCTCAAAGCATCCGCCACCACATTTGCCTTGCCCGGGTGATATAAGATTTCGCAGTCATAATCCTTCACTAACTCCATCCATCGACGCTGTCGAAGGTTCAGATCCCGCTGCTGGAATATGTATTTCAAACTCTTGTGATCCGTGAATATCTGGCACGACTCGCCGTATAGATAATGTCGCCAGATCTTAAGTGCGAAGACCACTGCAGCCATCTCCAAATCATGAGTGGGGTAGTTTTGTTCGTGTCTCTTCAATTGTCGCGAAGCATACGCGATCACCCTGTCGTGCTGCATCAAAACGCACCCTAGCCCCACTCGAGAGGCATCACAAAAGACCATAAATCCGCCCGATCCGGAAGGTAAAGATAACACCGGTGCCGTCGTTAGCCGAGTCCGCAGCTGCTGAAAACTGTGCTCGCACTCCTCTGTCCATTCGAAGGGAACTCCCTTCCGGGTCAACCCGGTCAACGGTGTAGCAATACGGGAAAAGTCCTGCACAAATCGCCTGTAGTAACCGGCCAACCCCAAAAAGCTGCGAATCTCTGTCACCGATGTGGGTCTGGGCCAACGCTGAACGGCCTCGATCTTCCTCGGGTCTACACAGATACCGCCTCGTGAAATCACGTGACCCAAGAAGTCTACGCTGTCCAGCCAAAAAGCACACTTGGAAAATTTCGCATAAAGCTGGTGCTCCCTCAAGGTCTGCAATGTAATCCTCAGGTGCTGCTCGTGCTCGTCACTACTCCGGGAATACACCAAGATATCGTCAATGAAGACTATAATGAACAAATCCAAGTAAGGCCGGAAAATACGGTTCATCAAGTCCATGAAGGCTGCTGGCGCATTGGTGAGTCCGAACGACATCACCAAAAACTCGTAATGGCCGTAGCGCGTACGGAAGGCTGTCCGGGGAATGTCCTCCTGTCGAACCCGCAGCTGATGATAGCCCGATCGTAAATCGATCCTCGAAAAGTACCCTGCCCCCTGAAGCTGATCGAACAAATCGTCGATACGCGGCAAAGGATACCTGTTCCGCACTGTCACCCTGTTCAGCTGGCGGTAGTCGATACAAAGACGCAAACTGCCGTCCTTCTTCTTGACGAATAGGACTGGAGCACCCCAAGGAGAAACACTGGGTCGAATAAGTCCCTTGTCCAGCAAATCTTGCAACTGGCCCTTCAACTCTCGAAGTTCCGCCGGGGCCATCCGATAAGGCGGTATGGAAATAGGCCCCGAGCCGGGAACCAAATCAATACAGAAAGAAATGTCGCGCTCGGGCGGCAACCCAGGAAGCTCGTCAGGGAACACATCAGGAAACTCGCTAACAACCGGAACCTGGTCTAATGGAACCTGTATAGCGCGAGCATCGCAAACATAGGCGAGAATTCCCTGACATCCCTTCCTCAAAAGCTGTCCAGCGCGAAAAGAAGAAATCACACTGTGAGGGGCGGCACTAAGGTCCCCCAACACAACAAAAACCGACTCACCGGGAAAGCAGAATCTAACTGTCTTCTCACGGCAGTCCACAGAAGCATAGCACGTGGCTAACCAATCCATACCCAAAAGAACGTCGAAGTCCAACATCTCCAGAAGGATCAAGTCGACAGGCAACTCTCTCTCGCCAATACAGACGGTACAGGATCGGAACACGTGCCTAGCAACAAACGACTCTCCCACAGGAGTAGTCACCACAAGCGGCTGATCAAGCAAGCCGGACTCTCTACCCAAACTCGGCACAAAGTGCGTGGATACGTACGAGTGTGTGGATCCGGGATCGAACAATACATGTGCATCAACTGAACATACAGGGAGGATACCTGAAACCACTGCATTGGACGCCTGCGCGTCCTGATGCGTCAAAGCAAAAACCCTCGCCTGTCCGCCACCTGTGACTGGCTGCCCTCTGCCTCGGTCACCTCGCCCTCTCTGAGCAACTCCTCCACGCCCACGACCTCGCTGGGTATGAGTCTGGCGCGGAGCAACGGTAGGTACGATAGGCAACGCCCTCTGGGGTGGTGAAGGTGGTAATGTGACATGCGGTGCTGTCGCCTCCCTCCGGGGTGTCTCTGGACAATCCCGTACACGATGGTAAGAACTCCCACAGCGAAAACATCCCGACGATGACCGCTGACCGTCCTGGGAATAGGAACTGAATAACCGGCCCCGCCCTGAATCTCTGCTGCCTGCAATACGTCTATCACGGCGCCGAAAAGGCTGTCTCTGTGCTGATGTATCCGCACGAACTCTCTTCGGCTCTGGAACTACCGAAGTCTCAGCAAGGTGCTCCTCGACCACTAGGGCTGCGTCTATAGCTGCTGTATAGGTCTCGTAGTGCTGTGCGCTGATCGCGAGGAACAGTGGTGTAAGCAAGCCTCGAACAAATCTCCTGACTCGCAACTCCTCGGTAGCCACTAAATATGGGGCATAGACTGCCAACTCTGTAAACAGCACGTCATACTCTGCAACTGTCATCCCTGGCGTCTGGCGCAAGGACTCAAATCTGCGTGCTCGGGCATCCCTAACACTCTGGGGAAGGAAACGGGCTAGAAATATGGTCACGAACTCCGTCCAGGTCATAGGAGGAAGACCTGCTGCTCTGCCCTTCTCAACGGAATCACACCACTTCTGCGCAAGACCTTCCAGGCGAAAGCTCGCGAACTCGACCCATCTCGCATCTGCGCATCTGAGGGAACGGCATATCCTGGCCATCCTGTCTATGAAAGACTGTGGGTCCTCGGCTGTATCAGTGCCTGTGAATACCGGAGGCTTCAGCCTCATGAACTCTGATAGCGATACTGTAATCACCTCCGTGGCTGCAGGGGCAACTGGCTGTGCGGTAGGTACCATCGCGGTCTCTGGAACAGGTGGAGCTACCTCTGGTCGCTGCGCTCGAAGCGTCTCAACTAGCGATCCTATCATCTGGCGCATCTCCTGCATGCTAGATCCCACCGTCTGGCGCATCTCCTGCATACCAGCCCCTAGCGTGGCGATCTGCTCTGTCACGGCAGGAACAGCCTGCTCGGGTACAACCGGCGTACTGCCCGGATCAGTCCGTGTCTCGGACGAGTCAACTCGAATCTCGGCCCTCGCGGCCGCTCTCTGTGCCCTCGTAGTCTTAGGCGGCATAATGGCTGAAAGAAAATTTAGATTCGATAAGAACACGGAAATCGAATCGCAAGAATATAAGGAGGGATCAAATCAATAAGTCCTAAGGTCGCGTAGGCGGAGTACCGTGTCGTGAGTATGCCGCGGAACATACGCACGCTACGCTACCCTGCTGCAGCTACCTACTCCATCATACCAGGGTCATCCTACACTCTGAAGGTAAAACCTACGCTCTGATACCAACTTTGTCACGACCCGAGAATTCGACTCGTGACCGGCACTTAACCACGCAACGTCTACAGGCGTAACGTGGCTAAGTAAGCCGAACCCAGAAATCAAAACCAATAAATATAGAGTGATTTTAAAACATTTTGTAAGATCAATCGTACATGTCGGAAAAACTTCCATTTATTTAGTAGAAATCCCCTTTTTTTTTTAAGTTCAAAAGTTATAAGTTTTATAATTTTGGTAACAAGTTTTATAATTTTGGTAACATTTCCTTTTTTAAAACATTTGCCCTGCCAGTCGGGTAGAAACAAGGTGTAACAGAAATGACGAGTAAAATAAATGAAGCATCACAATAAGATATACGACGCCGTAGCGAAGAATACACAGTAAAGCAAGGACAATATCATAAAAGATGAGACTGCAAAAGTAAAGTCGGCTCACATGCGAGCTCGACACCAGAATATAAAATCATACATATCGTCCTCACAACTGTCTCTAAGTCAATACAGAAAAGTAGATGGAGAGTACTAGATACATCAATATACAACTGAAAGATAACAGATACCGTACAAAACCCACCTATCAGCAAAAGGCTATCTCTGCTCAAAAAGGGTATCTGTGCCAAAAGATGCGGTAACAGCCAGCCGTGACTACTCCCAAGGGCAACCTGCAAATACTGTGGCACAACGGGGGTGAGTTGCCAACTCGTGAATAGAGATAACATATAAAGGTAATCGCAAGCATGCACGTACAGCGCTACTCTAACCAATGCCAGCAGATGATATCAATGCGGGTAAGCAGTATGCATAATAATAATGCAAGTCCTCTATCAGGTGATATAACTACAGGATGAGATGTGATAATAAATGCTGAGCATGGGAATATAGTATCTACATGAAGTATCAAGGTGGACTACATATGTATGTATGCACCACAAATCCCAACATCCCAAACGCCGGTACTCCATCGGCCCTCATATCCTGTATATCCCTGAAAATCTCGAGTGCCCAACATCGGCATCCAAATATCATAAATACTCGTGTCTAGCATCGACACGCAAAACATCCTGTATCGGGCATCCGTCATTCCGGGTCGGCCCTCTCTCAAAGTATATATCGGGAATCCGTCAGTCCGGGTCATCCCTCTCACAATACATCGGGCATCCGTCATTCCGGGTCAGCCCTATATCAATCCATCGGGCATCCGTCAGTCCGGGTCAGCCCTCTCTCAGTACCTGCCTCTAGCACCGAGAAAACACGGGGCGGCGCCCCCAAATATCATATCAAGGGAACCGGGTTTTTAAATGATTACTTATTTGAAAAGGGCCACGGTTCCCAAATCCAGAAATCACATGAAATCCCAACCAATAATACAAGTAATTGTGATGTGATATGTGCATCAAATATGTATATCTAGTCATGTCACAGAAAAATGAGCTACAATGCAACGATCCAATGTGATATAGGTATCAAGTATGAAATTGAAGTCATGTCATATATAGATGAGCTACAACAATACATAACAGTATGATCATGGCAGTTCTATCAGTTCTAAGCAATGTTTATATATATAGCAGGGAATGCAATATGTGATGACAATCCATGGTATGGTGTATGCAATATATAACAATAAGGTCCTATCAGCCCTGACGCATAACGCCATGCGGGCGATATCCCCGTAGATGTGAAATCTACTCACCGAAATCCCGCGCTAAGCGTATCCAATAACTTGCTTGCCCTTCTTCGCAGCGTCCGTCTCACTGGCCTGCGAACCTAGAATCACATAACATATATCACACATAAGCTCATTTCACAAAAACGCGACATTACGGTCCAACTAGACTCTCATGTCGCAAACCAATCGCGCGTGTGCGCGATACGCTAAAACGTGCGATCACGCGCCAAGAAACTACCCCGACACGCCGCGATACGCAGAACCCAAACCTACTCACGTATCACACGTGTCGCGAAGGTTTAGAAAACGGCAAAATAGGTATTTGGTCCCAGATTTTCCTACAGAACTAAACTTACAAAAATATATATACCAAAACACTACACACAATAGCAGAAACCCACTGGACCAAACCCTAACCCAAACCCTACCCATCTGGCCGCAATTGGCGGCCAGAAAGGGAAATTTGGCGGCCTACTGTAGCTGTATGGGGGTCGGGTTTCACCTGTGGTATCAGCACTACTCTACTATACTACAGTCTTCTCAATTTCATTTATATCACCTCGGGTCAAAAGCATATCCAGAAAAGCTCAACTTTGCACAAATACGACATTTTGCATCGAATAGTGAAACTGATGGTATTTTAGTGTAATAGGGGTTGGACTAGGTTACAATGGCCTCACTAACTTAATAACAAGCTACTGAAACCAAATCACACCACACTAGCACAAGATTTCCACAAAACACCTCATATCACACTAAAACGCACTAAAATCCATTAACCGATGCAAAACTACACTTAACAAGGCAAACTAGGGAAGCAAGATAGGAAGTGTACCTCACTCTCGACCCTAGGGAGCTGCAGGAAGAAGAAGAAGTGAAGGGAAGAGGCTGCACTGGGTGATGGGGCTGCTGCAGCTCACTGCTGCTGATGCTACTGCTCTCTGCTGCTGATGCTGCCTCTTGCTGCTGCTGCTGTTCTCATGCTGCTGCTGCTGGGGTTTTCTTCAGTTGCTTGCTTCTGCTGCTGGTGCTGGGCTGAGGTAAGTGTGTGGGTGTGTGTGAGTATGAGAGTTTGAGAGAAAATACAAGGAAAATGAGAGGCTACAATCATCACACAAAAGTCACCCCCCTCTCTCTCTCACTTCATTTAATGCAAGCATGGCCTAAAGCCATGATGCACTCTCTCTCTCTCTCACAAGTCAACACTTAATCAAAAATTCAAATTAAAGCAACTTTTAACTAACTAATTAAACTCACTTATAACCCAAAAGACTTAATCCTATAATTAACCCACCATGGTTAATAATTATGGTATTTACTAATTTAAAAACCCTAGTTTACATGCACATGTTTGTGCAAGCCTAATAAAATTTTGGAAAAATATTTATTAAACTAGGAAAAATATTTAAAACACAATTTGGTAAACTTTTTATTAAAAACCATTATTTAAATATAATTATTCACTAACCCTTATCCTAAGGTGTTACAGAAGCGGGGCATGACATGGTTTAGTTGGTATTAGAGACAGGTTTTGCTTCGATTAGGATTGCAGTTTTCCGTGTAGAGCTTGACAATCTATGACATCCCTCAGTCTAGATTGTAAACTTGATATCCTTGATCCATATTCACATCGTGTTTTCAGTTATCCATTCACTAGGGTTTCAAGCAACTTGGCAAAGTTTCGTAGTTGTAATTGTGAACTACATCACGAGTACACTACCATACTCTGTTTAAGTGACTTGGAGTTGTATGGTTGGTTCTCCACTTATAATAAATTCAGCACCTCTGATATTTTTGAATCTTTGTCTTATCGATATTATATTTTGATTCGTATATCTTGTGACTTATATCATCCTCAAAATCATTGTTTCAGGATCATGTCTTTCAACGACTCTTCCTCTATCTCCACTCCCCAGAATCAGACTGTTGAGATCCTGAGTGTACTGCAAGGTTTAAAGGAAGCTCAGGAGCGAACAAACGACTTATTAGCTGAAGGGCTGAGAAGGCAGGTGAGTCAGACCC
Source organism: Agapanthus africanus (assembly GCA_030015575.1). Taxonomy (NCBI): domain Eukaryota; kingdom Viridiplantae; phylum Streptophyta; class Magnoliopsida; order Asparagales; family Amaryllidaceae; genus Agapanthus; species Agapanthus africanus. The sequence continues at coordinate 524,469,424 of CM057337.1, forward strand.
CAGCGGGAGTTTCCTATCATAAAGGGATTCCCGTTAGACGAGAAAAGGAGAAGAAGATGAAGCGTCAATTTGTTTCCCCGCGACAGAAGCAGCAGAAAACCCCATGTTGTGGGTATTATAAGAGACCAGGACATCTTCAGAGGGATTGTCGCCGCGCCCAAGGGAAATGTCTGATATGCGGGTCCAACAAACATCTCATCAACGGCTGCCCAGAAAGGAAAGAACTACAAGGAGGAGACTCGTCCACTCTCCACACTTCTGACAAGTGATGATTATCGCGTAGTTCGAACTTTGATGATAAGGCGGACCTAACGCAAGATTCAACTCACGCGACGAGAATGCAACGTTATAGTAGTCTAAGAAGAATTTTTCATGTTATCTACTTTCAGTAATAATGTTGTCATCTTTTTATGAATATTTCCTTCCGTTTGAAATCCTGTATCCGCTGAACTTTTGATTAAAAGCAATAAAACTTAAATCATAATATATGTATCATTCTCTTGTTTCTCCTTATTTATATTATTCATTATCACAGCGTTTCTATCCTAATTTTTTAGTTTCTGCCACCGCATATTTTCTTATACTTCGTACACTGAGCTATTCTCTTGATGTATTTCACTGTCTAATCGTGACTCTTTCTTTCTAGGGCATGGCCCACCCTGGAGCAGCGCTGCATCTAGATGAGGATGCACAGTCATGCGTTTCATTAGACCGCACGCTGACGAGTTCTGACGATGAGATCAACGGTCCCCAGGTCAACTTCGGAAACAACGATTCAGAGGACGAAGGAGTAGCCGCCCCAGAGTTTGACATGATAGGCGATTCCGACGAAGAGGAAGAAGACCCTGAAGAAAACCCGATAGAAGAAGATTCCGAGGAAGAACCGATAGAAGAAAATCCAGAGGAGGAAGACCCCATAGAAGAGAACCCAGAAGGAGAGGAACACATGGAATCGGACCTCGATGAAGAAGCTCCACCCGAGGAAGAAGGACCGGAGGATCAAAACCCTGCTGTGGAAGAACTTCCAATGGCGATGCCCGCGAGGCGATATGGGAATGGATGCCCCTATCTGAGCGCGCGAGCCTACCGCAACCTGCTGAATCTCCACAACCGTGACTGACGGAATTTCTTTTTGATGTTTTCTTCCTGGCCAAATAGAACTGCGTGTAGTTTAGGGCCACTTTCGTCTTTGAGAATGCCTTGTTCCAATTTTTTCTTGAATGAAATAAATCTTCTGAGTTTGTAAACCTTTTGATTATTGGTTCGCTTGACGCTCGATTATTGCCCATATCCATTTATTTTTCTGCTAAGATCCCTGGCTGCTCACCCTTACTCATTGTATAGTTTTCACCCTCGTTTCGATTATAAAGAACCGCACCCTGATCCTTGGAATGAGCCACCATTCATCCGTCGTCTGTGCCTCGGTTGAGATCCTTCTGGGAGGAGAAGTTCATATTGGAATCCTCGAGTTAGCTAACCCCTTCAAATTCTTGATTCATATGATGTACTGAACGTTATCCTCCCCATACTGTTTCCCTTGTAGTCCTTTGTGGTTCACCCTTACATCCTGTGCTGACCCGATCCCAATCTCCTTGACTTTCAGCCTAAAGCCGCCATACTCCAACCTTGAATGATCCACACTCCCTTATAATCCTTACCCTAGCTAGACCTGTACCTTTTATATGTTTTCCTATTACCCTATATGTACCTTTTGGGACTTTATTATTCAAAATTTGGTTTCAGTATTTTGTATTTGTCGAAGAGTGCGTGTTATTAACTAATTAGTTTTATATATTGTAAGCACACTACTATTACCCTCATTTTTCAGTAGCGCAACTTTACACCGCGCATACTCTTGGTCCATGTTTCTTAATTTCACTATACCAGTTTTCTAAAATATTTTAAACCTATTTTATCGATACCTTATCCTAAAATGTTTTAACCTACCGACTAATTTTCACTACTTTATTGTCGTTACTTTATTTTTGGGTTTGTGCCTATGATTACTATTATAAATGGTTGAATCTTACACTTATTTTTCTGCTTATTTTTGATAAATTTAGATGTGCACATATTTGGGTTTCGACTTTTATCGAGCACACTTTGATTATTATTCGTTATTGTTACCTATATTCTCGTATATTTGTACTTGCCCTTATAGTTTTCCTGCATTATACCTTGTAGGCCTATCTTTTGTATGCGGTTCTTATATATATGTATGTACCTTCAAAACTTTGTCTACCCGTTTTTAAGTAAATCAGCACGTATTAGTGTTCGATATGATAATTCTTCGCTTATTATTTATAGCAAGCTGTCTCTTTTAAATTTCGAGGACGAAATTTTTGTAAGGGTGGTATGATGTAATACCCGGTTTCCTTTTATACGCCAATGTCCGTATTTATATAAATTATCACTTACAAGTTTGTTAGTTTATATTTAAAATTATTTTAGTTAGTGTAAAAACCCTATTACCTATCCATTTTACATTTTTCCCAGATTCTTTACTTTGCTATTTCCAGACCGGCCCCTCCTCCCTAATTTCACTATCCTTATTTATTTCCAAACCCAAGCCCATCCTCATCATTTCCCTTACTTTCCTTCAACCCATTTTTCTTTATAAATAAACTTACTTCTTTTCCAGCGAACCCCGGCCCAACGAAAAATCCCTCAGCCATTCATTCTTTTTCCATAAGCTTAATCTCCATTTCTTGTAACCAAATTATTTTTCCTCAATTCTCTCCCCGGCCCACTCATTTTTTAATCCATTTTTCCCTTTTAAAATCCTCCGGCCCACTTCCTCAAAATTTTTCCCCTAATAAAATTCTTTCTCCCCCACCCGTTTCCCCCAACGAACCCGACCCGCTTAGCTCTTTCTCCCCCAACGGCTATTTCTTTTATTCCCGCGCGCGCGATCCGCTCCCTCCGCCGTCGCCCCCGCTCTCGCGACGTTACACCCACGACGCGCGCGTTTTTCCGCCGCGACCCGCTCCCTCAATGGCTCACTCCTCTCTTCCCCTCTCATCCTCGTCTCCACTCCTCCTTTTTCTCTGCTGAGCACGAGCGCTCTAGGAACCGACAACACCTCCTCGAGTCCCAGCCGACGACGAGGACGACCACCTTAACCATCAACGTCGTCATCCCTCTCACCATCCTCTTCCTCACACCCTCATCTCTTCTCTGCCATTTCAAACTAATCCCTCATATCTCTCTCCCTCACAAAACTTACCGAGCACCATTTTCTTCCCTCACTTCGCCGCCGGCGACGACCCTTGACAACCCTCGGCAACCCTCGCTAACGCCTCCTCCACCAACACAACTCCTCTACGACTCCACCTTCGTCGACCCGAGCCCCTGCTGAGCACCCCTGCACACCAACCCATTGCACCCGAGACGACCACCATCTTGCACCCTCGACGACGACGACCTCTCCACCCCATTGCCGACCACCCTATGACTCCTCGTCATCAGCATCAACATCCACACACCCCCTACACCCACACCTGAGCACCACCATTGCTCCCTCTCTCCAAAACCACACAAAACCCATTTTTCTTTACAAACACTCACTGCGGCCATTGCCGGAGCGACGCCGTCGACCGTCGTCGACCCTAGTACACTCGCAGAGGATCATCAAGCACCCTTCAACCTCCAGTAACCGTGCAACGACTCCGGACAACTCCGACGCAAAATCCGCATCTCGATCCAAGCTCGCGCAAATCCGTTTCACGGCGTACATCACGCGTTCGTGACGCCGCTGCTACCGTGCGACCCCGAGGTGTTCCCAGGCAAGTATTTTTACTTGCTTACATGCTATTTACTTAAGTTACAATCGCAAAGTATATAGATTATAAAGTTACAGGTTTAAACCAATTATGTGCCATACCAGCTCGACGCGTGTTCCCAAAGAAAATATTTTTCTAAATTGACGGAACTGGATTACTTACATTGGCCCTTGCTGTGATGAATACCTAGTGCAAGTTTCGCTAGAAAATATGACCGTTAACGACTAAAACAACTACCCCAAGTTTAACCGTAAAACTGTAATTTTCTTGTACCTGAAAACTATTAAAATCACCATAAATTTTATACATACTGGAACGATGCACTCGAGGGCTCAAATCGAAACCAACTCGATGAACTATAACCCTATACTAGTTTCCAGATATTCCTGTACTCAAACTATGATGATATATGGATTGGAGTGCGACTCTGGACTGCAGTCCAGAGCGACTCCAATTGTTGGTTGCCGTTCCGTATTGGGTACCACAAGATTTCCATGACTCATAGGTTGCGGAACTCCGCTGTTTATTGTAGTTGAATCTGTTAGCTAGATAACACAAGTGGTTTCATCCTGTTTCGTTATTTTTTGTTATTTATTCGGTAATTTAAAAGATCGGGACGCATAACAGTCCTAACAGAACCAGAACTGACGTATTGGTATTGAACAATGTACATCTCCTAACGTACACACGCGATTGAGACTTTGTCTGTTGCGTTGAAAACCTTACATTAAAACCCTAGATTTCATCCAACAGTAGCGTCGCTAAAATCTGATCCCCACTGGGATTAAAATGCGTTGCGAAACGGACTTCTGATTCTGAAACCGGATTTCCAGCCGCGAGCGCTTAAAATGAAATGGTTATAATTAATGATCCTGTAACCCGATTGGCATGAAACTAAATTCGATGGATGGACAACTGAACATACTAATTATTACTTGTTTATCGTTTCGCTAAACTATACACGTACGTTTCATGATAAATCGTGCAAGTGATAGAATACTATTTTATGACACCTTAATCATGCTTCATATACTGTTTACGTATCATATCATACCCATATCATTGCAGTGATATCCTAGTGATATCGTGCATTTACCCAGTGTTAGATTTTAGTGATGATTGTGGCAAGTACGTCAGTATTCGTGTATCCGAGAATAAGTGAAAGTGATACGTACTTGTACACAATCAGTGACCCTATTATTTTATTGCATTGTCGACGTCTGTGGGATGCGTGTACGTGTGACTATAAGTGGTATGGGACACTTATGGAAGCGCTTGCATGGGTGTCATAGATAAGGCATCAGACACTGTCATTTATCTTAGGTATTAGTCGGGACGTGCTTGATGGAGGTCCTGCCTCCAATTCTCACGCAGACTTGTCACGGATCGATTAGTATTTAGGGTTATGGTTAGCGTTTGATGTAGACCACGGGGTGTGGGGTAGTTTGAGTGTGAGTTCAACAGAATCTCGGGAGTCCCATGTCGGCTTATATATTTAGGGAGATATATGGAGATTTACAGGGTATGTGATTATCACCGTGATATACATGTTGGGCCCGTGGTCCCTTGCCCTTGGGTCCTACCCTTGGGTGGAGGACACTCGCGAGTGGTTGATTCTCACACTTTGACTGACGATAGGTTTAGTGACCTATACAGTGAGACTTAGAGACTGATAGGGATGATGGCATCGATATACATACATAATGTGTGGACATACGTGGCATATCATTCTACTGCTTTTACCGTTCCGCTGCATTGATTACTGCATGTACATATCCATACTGCCACTGATCTACTGTTATATATATACCCATGATCACTGTTAGAATTGTTACATGATTTTATATATATCATATTGCTTGTGTCGCTCTGACGGCCTGAGTATGCATGCTCAGTGTGAGGAGAAGATTAGCCTGGACCAGGACTATACGCACATCACGGACACCTTGTTTAGCTATCCAGAGTTACATCTGTTGTTTCCCATCGGGTCAGTTCATTTTATTGTTTTGTTCCAGTTACTGCATTTCTCATTACCTGCGCATTATTTACTGTTTACCATGAAAAACTAGAAGCCGAAGTGTGACTACGGCAGGACATTTCCTTGACCGTAGGAGCATGGCTGGCCTTGTCTACCCCTCGTATTCCGTATTCTGGGAAGCGGGGCGTGACAGCCGCTATGAACCAGCCGTAGAAGGGTCAAACCAACGCCTCACATGTGGCAATGCTAAACTACCACAAACCATATGATTCAGTGGCGGTTTTGATAGTCACATAATCGAGTTAAGATTACATTCTTCTAGAGGGTCCACAAATTCGCTTGCATGATTTTCTGAAAGTTTTAAACTCAGGAAAAATCCAACACTTGAAAGTTTTCCGACAGGGGAAAAAGTGTGTTATTGATATCCGTTCGAACTTTTTAACACGTTCTAAATTACCCGAAAAAACTTAAACGAAGTTAAACTTTCTGATCGAATCAACGAGTTCCCAATATTTCCCAGAAATCTCCACACTTGAGTGGAATTAAAAATTCTTAGAAGCATGAAAAAGTACCCAAGAATAAAGCCCTGAAGTATTAGCCCCTAACTCCTAAAGTTGGCTGTGGAACCGCCGCCAAACGCATGGTTTGGCCGCAGTTCCGCGGTCACTTGAATGAGTTATGGCTTCGTACTTCAGAGTAATCCTTAAAATTCCCTGCATGATTTTCTGAGTATTTTTAATATGAAAAATTTCAACTTTTCAAAAAATTTCCAGAAAGTGGGATTTTTCGGGGTTTCGGAGTTCGATCGGACTTTAAACTTCGTCTAGACAACGCCTAATGCTCTAGCTTGGCTCTGATACCACTGTAGGGTTAGCATAGCACCTTGTGAAGGTTTTGGCAAGTATCAATCATGCTACTTTAAAATTTTTGGGGTGCTAATCAAACGCTAACCAAGATCTTAACTAGAGACTTAGGGTTAAACATGCTTGTAAACAACTTTACATCTAAGAGTTAGGGATTACAACCTTTGTAGTCCATTCCTTCACTTCATAAGCTCCGTGTTGAGATCCCTTCGCTGCGATCATCATGTACTCAGACTCTAGAGAGGCTCCATGAAGAGAAAGCTGCAAGTTTGCTTCCAATCTTCAACAACTAAGATGATCTACCTTGAAGAATCTCAAACCCAAGCTATTGCTTCACTAATCAAGTATTAGAAAAGAAAACACCCTAATCTAAGTGGCTAGAATAGATGAGGATGATGAAGTAGGAATTTATCTCTCTTTTGTTTTCTTTATCTCACAAAAATCCATCACAAAGTCAAAAGCTAGAAAGCTTTTCAAAGAGGAAGAAGAAGAAGAAATCTATTTGTGATGAATAATGAAATCTTGTTATGGTTACAAATCCAACTATGGGTTAAGAATGAAGGCTTAACCCTTGTAGAGAATTAACTAGGGTAAAGGGTTTTGGGTTGGGCTAAGAAATATCTTCACAAAATATCTTAGCTAAAAACAAAAGAAAGCTTCATGAAGCTTCATGAAAAAGCTAACCCAAATCAAAACCCTAACTTGTTTAAACTCCACAAAACATGTTGCATTTGTAAGCCTAACATGTTACAATATTATATATCACATATATAATATATAATGTAACAAAATAAAATAATACAATTAACATATATCGCATATACATAAATTTATTATCCATGTGAGAAAAAGAACCTTTAAGTTAGCTTATATTAGTTAATGTAATATAATATATCAAATATCTAATTATACATTAAATTATCGAATCAACACTTGATCCGATAATCCGGCTATTTCACAAATAACCGACTAATATAGTCTGTATCAGTTCATCGAATCAACACTTGATCCGATGACCCGGCTATATCACATATACCCGGCCGATATCACATATCACGAGAATCTAATACGGTATATCACATACATGTATTATTCTCGGTCCCGCACATATCACATATGTGCTCCTACTCCGTTTTGCCTGAGCCAGGAAACCTCTGTGTGGACTCTAAAGAATCGTCAATACGCCGGCCGTAGGTGATGATCATATCAAAACACCCACAAGCTATAAGCGGTCAGCTAAACGTAACAGCCACCCATGTATTGAGCAATCAGAAGATCAACAAGCAAGCCTGTACATTCTCCTGCGAATCCAATCAGTAACACTACCGTACAGTCCGGTCTCTTTGTCTGATATGTCGCATATCACAGTCTAGGGGTGGTAAACGTCAGACCCCAGTAACCGATAAGTCGTGTCGATATGAGGTCCATAACATTTCGAGAAACTTCTGATAACTCTTACCCGTAAATCTCAGCAACCCTGGCCAGGGATTTCCAGTTATAGCCAATCGAATACAGCGCAACATCAACCCCCAATACCGGGAGAGACAAAACCCCTCCTATCGCTCATTGCCTCCATGTGATTCGGGACTGTACCCAAAAGCCACCGTTTTGCATGATCTCTTGACCGTGGTATGGCTGAAATCAAAGCACAGTGGGAATCACACAAGACTCTATGACGATCTTGGGTCTACAGACTAACCTGTACCAGTGTCACCAGAGAACTGCTATCCGACGATAGGTATAATACCTTCTAAGACTTCTCGGCGAGTCCGTCCAGTGAATCCAGTCTCCACTGAGCACCCGCATTCTCTGATGTCAAACACCAATGGATATGGGATCATCCATCACCCATCATATGGGTCAAGAAGCGCATATGCTAGTCTACTCTGGAGTATCGATGCCCTGTCTCGATACTCCCACGACTAGGAACATTTGAAGGATGTACTTATCGACTACCCAGTCCCTACTAGTATGATCTACATCATAGTCATGGTAGTCAAGTACTCATCCTAAGGGCTTTATCAGCATGTGATCACAAAACAGTATTTGTTTACATGTTAAAATAAAGTGCAACCAGATAGCATACTATCATGTCGAGCAAGAAAGTCCTTCCTATATATGTCCAAGCATCCACTACAATATACATCGCATGTACAGTAATGGCCTCTAGTGCATACATATAACTAACACAAGATACAATAGATATACAATGAGCATCATCAGACAACCACAAAACCCACCTATAGCAAAAATGCTCACAGTCAGCTGTAGCGGTATCCGCTGCAAAAGATGATACGATAAGAAGAAGCCCTACCGCATCCACTCTGAGGGACAACCTGCAAAACACTATGGCACAGCGGGGGTGAGTTGCTATCTCGTGAATAGTAAATAATATATGCAGGTAATCGCAGGTATTCGCGTACTGCGATAATCTATCACATGCAAGCTGATAGCAATAATGGCAATATGTATATGCAACAGTCATGAATGGTACTCTATCAGGTACCACTAATGCATGAAGCAATGCATATCAAATAAAGGCTGAGTATGGGATAAAAAATATCATGTAAGTCTCATAGAACCTGAGTGTCCAACATGGACACCTGAAAACATCATGAAAACTAGTGTCCAGCATCGACACGTAAATACTAATCTGTCAGGCGCCGTCACCAGGACCGGCCCTCATATCCACGTATCATACGTCTCACGGAACCTAAGTTTCCAACTCCGACACTCGCAATCCACGTATCCATACATCTCATGGAACCTAAGTGTCCAGCTCCGACACTCGCAATCCACGGAACCTAAGTGTCTAACTCCGACACTCGCAATCCCGATACGTCTCACGGAACCTAAGTGTCCAGCTCCGACACTCGCAATCCACATATCATATAGGTTTTCTAACACAAGTCTCAGAACCGAGAAATCTCAGGGTGGATGCATCGAAATATCTAGTAAAGAATATGAATACTTGCATAGATCATTATGATGATATATTATATATATACATATATAACAGCGTCCCATACCACTGACACACACACACACACACAAATATAACAACGTCTCATACCACTGATATATCATCAGGAGTAAAACATTCAGAAAACATCATTTGAAATCCATTTCTCATTGCGTAAATCCATGAAATATAATATATGCAACATAAGGCAGTAATATGAGCATATAAAGGAAAAACCGCTATTTAAATGCAACAAGTTATTAAATATATCATGCGGTTCCTAATTTCTCCAAAATCCAACGCAACATCATATATGGGTGAACATGTAGCTATAGCAAGGTATATGTGTGTACATGTAAGTATATACGAAAGTTGTACATGTACCTATATCTCATATGTGTATATACCTGTCAATAATGATACAATACCCAATAGGTATATGTGTAGCTATAGCAAGATATGTGTCTATACTTGTCAATAATGATACAATAACCTATAGGTATATGTGTAAGCATGTAGGTATAGTAAGGCATATGTGTAAGCATGTAGGTATATGTGTATGCTATCTTTTTTATACACAATGAAAAATAAGGATCAAGTCTCAATGTCCCTAACCAATACAATATCACGTATGTATAGGTGTTAGCTATATCTCATATGCACAATGGAAATAAGGTTCAATTCTCAATGTCCTTAACCAATACAATATCACATATGTATAGGTATTGTGCGTGTCATGGCAATTACCGACGGTGTGGGTGTAGCCTATAATTAGTGCTCGTGTAACATGAACCGTCAATAATAGTGTTGTGTCTCTTTAATACTATGTCCATATGCAATAGAAAATGAGATATGCAACAATGGTACACATTCACAATCAATGTCCATATACTTGTAACTAATAATCATGTCATTTAATCTAGCCCAGACGCATAACGCCATGCGGGCGATTCCCCTGTAGATATTAAATCTACTCACCAATGACCTCAAGCTAAGTAAATCCGACCACCTGCTTCTCTTTCTTCGCAGCGTCCAAAGTCCCCGCTTGCGATCCTAAATTTCACAAACACAACACATAAGGTTAAATATTCTGCGTCGATACAAAACCAACGAAACGCAAGGATAACGTCCACAAGATGTACACACTATGCACTCAGTGCACAAAATGCGTACGATATCGGCACAACTACAGTTAGGAACACAAAATGACACAACCGCCAAGCCTAGACCCTGATCGAACCGATCGCGCATTCACAACACAATTTATATCGTGGAAGATAATATATATCACATCACAACGTCAAAAGAAACCCACGCCTAATTTTACCGAAAACCTAGTAAGCATCTTTTAATCATTTTAGCTCAAATCTAGAAGTTTAATCAAAACTAGTAGCCACAATCATCACATAATAGCTTGATTAAACCACACAAAATTTTACTACAATATTAATCTCACCCATATAAGATTTAGTAAAAGTTAGTTTGCACTTAAGCTTAATTAGACAATTTGGAACATAACACATAACAATCTCACAACTAGGTTAAGTTTTTCTTGTCTAAAAAACTCACTTAACCATTACAAATAAACAAAACCCTAACTTGATCTTCAAAAACCTCTTTTTGAAATTCTAAACATACTAATTAAAGCTTTATTTAAACATCTAATAAACTAATTTAATGTATTTAAACAACAACTAAAGTTTAGGGTTATGATTTTATACCTCCACTTGATTCACAAAGTTGCAACAAGATCATCAAAATAGCTGCCAAAATGCTAACTTTCATGAAGATCCAAGCTAGAGTTAGGCTAAAGGATAATGGTTATGGATTTGTATTTGAGTTTGTGGGATTAATTGATGATTTTTGATGATTTATTTGAGCTTGAAGAAGTGAAAATGGAGTGAGAAAATGAAATGGGCAGCCGGGGGGGGGGTCGGCCAACACAAGGAAATAGTGGAATGTTGTGGAAAAATCTAGAATAAAACACCATTAAAGCTTAATAATACACCTCCTCATGCCACCTCTTAATTCATTTCATTAAAAGTTTTCTTTAATTCCACTAAACCTTCAAAATATCTAGATATTTTTCCAAGATATTTTGGAAAAGTCAAAGATACTTAATCTTATGATTAAGTTAGCATGGATTCACATTAGCATAATTAACCCAATTCAAATAGTAATTACCACTAATTAAGTGCATAATTAAAAGCTTATAATAATATTTTAATTAAGGAAAAAATATTAAAGTGAACTAAAATTTTCAAGTGACTAACTAAATACCGTAACTAGCAATTTCCTAGTTAAACTAGGTGCAGTTAAGTCAATACTGAAAAATGATCATTTCTAGGTTTTTACGGAAAACACAGTTTATTTTACCTATTAACGGAAAATCCGCATAAACGATTTCTAAAACGTTACAGAACTGCCGCAAACCCTAAGGTTCAAAAGCGTTCCCATGGTCATTATATCGAGTTAGGGTTTCATCCTTCTAGAGGGTTCACGGAATTACTTGCATGTTTTTCCGAATACCTTAAACTTGGAAAAATGGGTTTCTGACATTCGATCGTTTTCTATCGACTCTCAACGTACTTGCGTGATGTCTTCTTTAGCTGGAATCAATCAATCTGATGACCTCGCTTCGGGGTAGGCAACGAACCACATGTCCTAGTCATCCATCCATGTGTGACTAGCGATCTTCTATCATATCTCTAAGTAAAAACTCGTGCTGCAATAGCTTCAAACATATGGGGTGATATCTTTTCAGCCACAACAACAACTGGATCATTCGTCCACACGCTAAACAATGCCTCAATCATCAAGAATAAACGGTGCATTGACGGTCATCACATTCTGGCTGGCCTATAGCGGTAGCTCGATCCTATGGTGCTGATATGCACTTTCGAGAAATTTTAGTAAAATCAATCCATCAAACGCTTATGGCGTGAAAAAATATAATAAAACGACACATCTATGCAATCTTATGTCGCCGGAATTACGCCCTGGTCAGTCCCCATCCAAGACGAGCTCATGCTGACCGCAACTTTAGCCGCAGCTCTCTCTGCCTGTGCAACCGTGGTAACAAAACCATAAACTGATATCGATGAGGATAGATCATAGGAATGAATATAATACTGTGCAAAGAAATGTACATACTAAGGCTTCTTAAGCTGAGTAGCGTATCGTAAGTATGCCGCTGAACATACACACGGTACGTCACTCTACTTAAGTCACATACTTCATCAGCCAAGGTCAACCTACGCGACGAAAGTTTGGGTCTAATACCCCCTCGACCAAGTCTAAGTTCTGTAAGGTCAAGTTTAGGTTCCGAATATATATAAATGCCCTAGACTCCGCATAGTCAAACATAGACTCGAACCAAGGTTAAACCCAACGCTCTGATACCAACTTTGTCACGACCCGAAATGGCACGTGATTGGAACTTGAATCATATGAAGTCTATAGGACCCCATCTAATCCAAGTAAGCCAAAATCCCAGAAATCTAGACCATTTAAAAGAAGAAAGTGAAGGAAAAGTTGTTTAAAAGTTTGCGTATAAATCACTTCGAAAGTTGTAGTAAACATTTTTAAAATATCAAGTCTTTTCCGAAAATTTCGGCAGAGTCTCCTTTGTAAATATTGACCCCAAACGGGTACAACATGAATAATATACATAAATGATAAAAGGCATCCCTAAGCGGGAGCTAACTCTTCGCCAATTGGCGGTCACAACCACACAAGCAATATAATATACAACGCCGAAGGGCGAGGATCAAAACTCAAAAGGAAAACCAATAACATCAAGAAAACCATAATAATACAAGCACGACTCTAAGGTTGAAAGAATATAAACTGGTCTTCTAAGTCTATAAATTAATACAAGTCTGGTTTATGGAGTTACTAGATACAATTGAATATAATAAAAATACAACGGTGGTCACGATGCAAGTGAACCCACGTATCAAGGCAATCACCCGGAAGTAAGCAGCGTGCCAGCAAAACCGCCAAGGAAACCTGTACGGCAAAACCTGCAAGAAACTGTGGCACAACGGGGAGAGTTGCCAACGCGTGACTAGAAAACATCACCGAGAAGAAATCGCATGTATGACTCTATCCTAGGTCATACAATAATATCCATATAATATATAACCTGAAACATCTGATAATGGCCAGGGTAAACATCTATACATAAGTGTAATACCAAGTGCTCGTGTCAGTGCCTCAGATAACAACATATCATATATGATGTATGAATGCATGAAAACAGAATGCAACTGAATGAGAAAACTGTTTCCATATCTCAGTGAGAATTCTGTATAAAAAATTGAAGTATCATCAATGAAATCAATAGAGAATCAGTGTCAAGAATCGACACAAAAATATCTCGATATCTCAATATCTCGGGCTCCGGCTATCCGGACTGGCCCATATCATCAAATCTCAAGACTACGTCGGTATCCTCCGCGTCATAATAACCGGTCGGTAGTGCTTCCCTGCCGGGCCCAACGCCATCATCTGCGACCATCTTGCCCTGGGGTACCGCACCGGGTCCACTATGCACTCGCAGACGGTTCCTCCTCCTCCTCGAATCGGGTGTATGATATCGCTCAGTAGCCTAGAAAACTCATGGTGAACATATCTCGCATCATAACATGAGAAAACCATAATTTCTATCTTTTGAAAATGATAATGAGTTTATAAAATCCTTGCGGTTTCTCCAAATCCATAAATCTCATAGAAAATCTGAATCCCATAATCACAATTCAGTAAACAGTGAATACCATAATATTGCATGACAATGAATATATGAATGCATCGGATATCAAACAAAGAATGCATTAATTAAACTAGTTTATAAAAGCAAGCGCACTACTACTATGTCGAAACTATCAGCTAGCAAATTATACTAATAAAATAGTGTTTTCTAATGTGTACGTGACATGGCAATTACCGATGATGATGTGTGTGAGACGGAAAGCAGGCGTACGTGGAGCATACGCATCATCGGTAATGGTGATGGTGTCCTGACAACATGATTTTATAATAAGTAATGAAAACACAAATAAGCATGCAATGCGATGCGAATAGCAAGAATTTACGGAAAATGAATTGTAAGTGCAATAATAAAGAATGTACAATATATATATATATATATATATATATATATGAGTCATACAGTTTTGGTATTTGAAATAACACGAATCGTGGTGTTTAGAAAAAAGGGGCTACGGTGTTTTTAAGAAAAGGTACGTCCTTTGAAATATCCGTAGTATCCCTTGGCCTGTCTTTAAAATACTCACGATTCGTTAGTTTTGGAAATAAGTATGACTCGAGCCCAGTCTAACATCTACGAAGTAAACTACATGACTAAACTAACAGACTAGTCGAAAGGGTAAGGAAAACCACCTAAGTCTGAGTCGATATATATATATATATATCTAATAGTTGGTGATCTCGCCTCAATAGTGTTACGTACGATATAATATATAATATGACATCCTCGAGTCAAGAGTGTGGATCTATCATCATAATTATATCTCGTATGGTAAATCTATCGTACGGCATCCCAAATTTGGGTACGGGTCGAATATCACATTTATCTCATTATTCATCTGGTATCCTTATCATCATATCCTGAATTAGGGGTACTGATATAAAGTCTAGTACATTCCGATATCATCAACATATATATATATATATATATATGCGTATGTATGAAAACATATCGCCTAAAGATCCGCTATAATATCATGCCGTATCTCATAATACGAACCAAGTCACATCACCGATCTCGTGGCATCATGCCCAATCACATCGACTCATCTCCAAGTACCATATACTATCCTCATCATCCATGTATATGTATACACACACACACATATACCCCCATATACGCACAAGTAAAACAAATGTATGCGCGTGTGTGCAAATCTTAACTCTAGGGTTTCGCGACTAAGAAGCTAAACTAAGTTACTTCTAATTATACTAAAACTAACCCATGAACACCTAAAACCTATCTTGATAATCATGAGTCTCACAATACACATAATTATATATATATATATACATATATATATATATATATACACGTATTCGTATACTACAATACGAAACTGCGGGGGTGCTATACGCCATCCACCCGACTTCCCCCGTAGATATATATCTACTCACCTGATCCTTGCTTGCCGAATTCGATGTCACCACGCTCTTGCTTGTCATCCCGAAGTTCACGCGGAGGTACCTACATATCATAACATATCGTGCCGCATTAAAATCCAATTCAAAACCAAAACGACACACGAATCGTACATAAGTTAAAACCTATGGCGTACGCATGCAAGAAAGGCCCAACAAATCCTCGATGTTGATATACAAACATCAAACCATCGAGTTAAAACCCAGATACCAAAACTCATGCTAAAACGAAGTCGCAATACCAAGCAGCAACTCAAGAAAACACCTCCAGATTTTACCCTAGGTTGAATTAGCCAATTTTGCACATGTGGAGGGTCTAGTTTACTGAAGATAAAGCTATGGACCAAACACGAATCCCAAAACCCCTACCCTGGCCGCAATTTGCAGCCAGAAGGAATAAATTTGCGGCCATGGATAGGAGTTAGGGTCTCGGGGCTCTACGGTAGCTTCCAAATCACCTGCACACCTCACTGTAAACGCTAAATATTTTCCCCCCGAAATTTTTGACAACACGATTCAGGGTTCCTGGGTCATAGCAGATCTCCAATAACGCCTCACAAATACCACAACTTCCGATATCGGCCAAGTTCAAGTTCACAGTTTGGGGTTTGGTCTTAGGTTTTGTCCTGAATTCTAACACTAGAGGGGTTTGTAGTCACTAACACACTCACATGCATCATCACAAGTCAAGAATTCCATAAAACCTCATCTTCGAATTTTCAAACCTCACTAAAATACACTTTAACACTTCTAAACTATAATGGATGCTAAAGGAAATGAAATACTATGCTACGTGCGAAGGAATTACCTCATTTGGCAACTCAAGAAATTTCTTGAGTTGCTCCAAGTGCTCAAAATCCTAGCTTACTTTGTCCAAAATGCTTGTAGTGAGCTTGCGCACATTTTTAGTGAAGGGAAGATGATATTTTGATGTGGGATTGAGAGTGTTTGTGAGGGTTTAGAGGAGGTGGGAGAAGAGGGCAGCCATGGAGATGAGGAGAAGGGAAAATGATGAAGAGGAATAGAGGAAGACAAATGGGAGCTTTGGTCAATTGACCTCTCACCTCTCTCTCTTGCCCATACTCTATTCTTTATTCTTTTCCCTTTTCTTTTCTATTTTCCTTTTTCTTTTCTTCTCTTCTCATTTAAAACAAAGCCATGAAGTTTTAAAGTGTATTTTAGTGAGGTTTGAAAATGCCAAGATGAGGTTTTATGGAATTCTTGACTTGTGATGATGCATGTGAGTGTGTTAGTGACTACAAACCCCTCTAGTGTTAGAATTCAGGACAAAACCTAAGACCAAACCCCAAACTGTGAGAAGAGGGCAGCCATGAAAAAATAAGGAAAAATCCATGGTAGAAAATGTAACAAATGTGTAATATGACATGGTGCATGTCACAAGCACAAAGCACCATCAATGTGTGATTAGATACTAATCGTGTTTAGTAATACTTACTTATACACAAATCATGGTATACTACACTGCAAAATTCCTAATTTTCATAAATTCATTTAAAATCAATAATTGATATAAATTTCCAAATATTTCCTAATTTATCGGTATTTAATTATACCGTATCATAAAAATATTCATAATATTTATTATTTTAATTATATCAATTCCCAAAATAATTTTTTATTTTTCTGAAATGTTACAGGAGGAATCACACCATATGAGATTTGGTGTGCTCTATGATGAGTACTGCTGAGTTGCCTATTTCCTTTCAGGGAAATGCACTTGAGAAGATGCGTATCTATTGAATAAAGTTCCGATCAAATCCGTTGCCTACCACTCCATATAAGATATAGAATGGGAAGTGACCATCTCTTAAACGAGTTAAGATATGGGGTTGTCCGTCCTATGTTGAAAAGCAAAATCCGGACAAGCTCGAGGTATGGTCAGTTCTGTGCAAGTTTGTAGGATATCCGAAACATTCATAAGGGTATATCTTCTACCATACCGAGAAACAAAAGGTGTTTTATTTCTCAACATGCCGCCTTTTTAGAAAAAGAATTTCTTGTGGAAGAAATTAGTGGCAATGAGGTAGAACTGGAAGAAGTTCCAGCAAAGCAAATAATAACTGACGATTTGTTGGAACTGGAGGATTTAATAGTCCCTGAAGAATCGAAGCCACTTCGCAGATCTAGTTCGGTTCCTCATCCACCTGAGAGATACTACGGTTTTCTCGTAGATGGTGGGAGCGGGGATTGCATCATGGAGATGATGACCCAACTAGTTTCGAGCAGGCCATCACAAGTGAAGACTATGTGAAATGGCTGGATAATATGTGATCTGAGATGGAATCCATGTACACCAACAAAGTATTGACTTTGGTAGTTGCTCCGGAAGGGGTAAAACCATCAGGAGCAAGAGGATCTTTGAGAAAGATAATTTGGTGTAGATGGAAAAGTTGAGACTTTCAAAGCTATGATTAGGTCCATCAGGATCCCACTTGCCATTGCTGCATATCATGGCTACGAAATCTGGCAGACTGCACGTCAAAACCGCTTTTCTAAATGGTGATTTAGAAGAGAGCTTGTATATGACACTTGTAAGTGCATGGCAGCGCCCCGGCCGTCAATCTGAGGCCGAAATGCGGAAACGAAATTTTTACTAAACTTGTAAACCGGCGCTAACGCGTACTAAAACCCGGATTGGGCCATTAACCTAATGCTAGCAAACTAGATGATGGGTAGAATGCTATACCGAGCGATCCATGTCCTTCGGTCTTCAGCCTCCATCCCGATCTCCTCGCGGAATCTCCGGTCTTCTCCTCCTCGTCGGAAAGGGAACCACACTGCCGGGTTCTTTTACGGGCTCCCACCTCTGGACCGAGGCAACTCGGACACGAAGTTGGCAAGCCGACGTGTCCAAGAATGCTGTAGTCTAAGTGTAGATTAGTTTGTCTCAATGGGGTAATTGAAGTTGCCATGTGGAGGAGAAAAATAACTTTGGAGTGTGGTGAGGAATTTTGTAGCAAGACAAAAATGAGATGAATGATTTTCCCTTAACAAATGAAATCCTTTCTCACTCTCAAGAAGTGGTCGGCCAAAAAAAAATGGAGGAGGGAAAATAATACCAAGGGGGGTGAGCACAAGAGGAGTGTGGTAACCATAAGAAAAATGTGATGATAACAACGTAATTATGTCACACCAATTTCTCATCCAAATCCTATCTCATTAATGCAAACCAAGTGATGCAAAAGGAATCTCATGATGCTATAACTATCATGATGCCTCCATTTCACAAATGACCCCCTCCACATTACTAATTTGCACATTTGCAAATTAGCCCCTCCATCAGAAAAATTCGGCCATGAAGGAACAAAGGAAAACTGGCCGAAATGGAATGCAAACTGGCAACTTCAAAAAACTGATCCCGTAATAAATTACAGGAAAACCCCGCGACTGTATATACATACCCGCATTTGTATTCCTACCGAATACAAATGCAACGAGACAAAATCTACACTGTACAATACTAGGACCCGGCTTAAACCAAAGCCCGCTAGTATTATCCGTCCGATCATGATCCGTGCAATACCGCACGTATATGATCGAACCCTGCCATAAATCCATACGGCCTCTACAGCGTTTCGCTCGAAACTTGAGAAACTGTCTGTGGGGGACTCTAAAGACTCGTCAATACTTTGGCTGTGGATTTAAACACTAGCACGTCAGAGGTATTAGCCATACGTAACGGGCTACCAGGTATTGACCAAAAGGGACGTCTGTGAGCGAACTCATCCTGACACTCTACTGAGCCTGTCAGTGACAAAATCCGTACAGTCCGGTCCGTTCGTCTATGAGCATCGCATGGCGGTCCCAGGGGTTAGTTAAAGCCAGACCCCCAAAAGCGGTACATGTCGTGTCGGAGTGTAGTCCAGAACACCCTGAGATACTACTGGAATACCTACCAGTAAATCTCCTGCCTTGGCCAAGGACTTCGTGTAATGGCTCTCCTAGACACAGCGCGACCTCACCCCCAATACCGGGAGAGACGAACCCCTGCAGATCCGCTCACTGCCTCCATGTGGCTCGGGACTGTACCCAACTAAAACCTGTTTGCACGAATCCTTTGAGCCGTGGTAGGGTAATAATCAAAGTACAGTGGGAACTCACACGAGACAAATGACGATCTCAGGTCGATGAAATAACCTGTACACATGTCACCAGGGAACTGCTATCTGACGCTAGGTATAATACCAACTAGCATGTTCCCGGCCAGCCCTGTCCAATGTACTCATAACCCAATGAGCGCCTGTATACATCTTAGGTGAACAAACTGACACCAGTGGCTTGTGAGACCGGCTACCGCCCCTCGTCGGGGTCTCGACTGTATACACTAGTCTACTCTGGAGTAACGATGCCCTGTCTCGAAACTCCCACGACTAGGGACCTTTTAAGGATGTGCTTATAGACCCCAGCTCCCACATATATGATCTCCATCATACTGCTGGCCGTCAAGCAAGAATCCTAAGGTCTCTATCAACGTGCAATAGTGATCCGTAATGTCACCTAAAGCAGTACACGATGATAAAGATAAACCAGATAGCATACTATCATCTTGAGTAAGACTGTCCTATCGGCAAAGGTCCCCCCTCAATTATTGCAATCACGTGCCTGCGATCCAATAATTGACTCTGAGGGCACTATCTCCAACATTCTCCCACTTGCACTCAAGGCTAATTATTGAGATGTCGCATACTCACAGCCCGTGTGATATCGAACACCCAACTCCTCTACTAATCAGTCTCACAAAGCCCATTTGCGAAACTATTGCATTCGAGGAATAGCCTCAGTGAGTTGATCCGCCCTGATGTTTCTTTCTATGTCTCTCTTTATCTCAAGTTCGCGGAGAAAGCCATCTCCCGAAATGAGCAATACCTGTCTTAGAATATGTCTGGATATCTGATGGGACCTAGTTCTTAAATGAACTCCAAATCCAAACTTCTTAGACTGTATCGCCAACTGAACTTAATCAGTATCCTGCGCCATGCCTCCCTCAGTATCCGCCTGGACCACCTGTCCAAAATACTGCCCCTCGTAAGAGGGAAAACTATAACTCTGACAGTCACTCTGTCATCCATGTCACCTTGGAAGCCTGGAATGATAACTGTCTCCTAAAAGAGGCTGTCGTTATCATATCTCTAGAACATCCACTTATGTTCTAAAACTGCTTCCGAATGTTTCTCCAGGATTGGATCAATATCAACTTATTGCATCTACTGCAAGAACAACATCTGGTGTGGTACTTGACATCTCATGATTGACTCAATTGCCTAAGCAAGTGATCAGCCAATCATGCACATCCCTCTCCCCTTTAGTATGTAAGACACCTTTAGGGAGGGTGACTCCATTACCTTCAGGTATACTACCATGCCAGGAGTCGTCCATTCTAAAACACCTTTAGAATGCTGTCTAAGTACCCAGATTGGGAAACTACCCAAATCTAGATCTAAAACTATAGATCTAGTAACCAGAATATCTGATATAATATCCAAGTCCTATGTGGAGAAACCACTGTGTGACAACCAAAGTATAACCGACCGTAATATAGGAATTTCACTTCCTACTCTGTGTATGTCATCCAAATACCAGGACATCACACCCTACTACCTTCTTAACAGATCCATCCCCTATTCTGATGAAGTCAAACCTATGACTGTCACATCAGAAATAGATGATCTATCTCCGCTATATCTGCTTTAGTCCATAGACATAAGCTATTTGTCCACTATGCTTCCGATGCTCCCACAGACTACGACAACCCTCTGGCAGAATAATATACACGTACACTTCTAAAGCTTGTTTAGAACGACGCTATACTCATCCTCCTGCCGGGTATCACAGTATGGAACAACAGCAATGGAAAGTCTGGGTAAACAAGAACCTCCCTGTCACCGTCCTTGAGGCTACCGGAGTACCTCTCGGGTGCCTGAGGTTACCCACCATATCTGCGGAGTGGCCAATGAAATGTCAAACCAGATTGAATCTTTAGGTTCTTATCAAATTTTCAGTAATCGTTTGCGGTTCTGGAATCACTTCCAGTTCTACTATACTCCCACTACTGTTTTATGAAAAAATCCATTTTGTTAAAACTGTGGTGAGTCTAGAACAATATCACTATTAATCTTCCAAATGGTAGAAAATCAACCCTCGTCATTGCCCTGGTCAACCCACAAACAGCCATTACAGAAACGTGCATTGAGTTATCCAGAGTCTGGTTTTAAGCATAAGCCAGAAAACTCCCTGTACCTTAACATCGTTAAGATATGAACTGTTCTATATCCAATACAGAAACAGAGGCACTAATTTAATTGAACCAGATTCAAATCATGCAGCTGTCTCCAGTGCATGTCATCTAAATGGAGAGAGGCTGGTCAGCATTACTCAACTTAGGAGTGCTTCCAATTATGAGTAACCTGAAAGAGAAGAAAGTTCTCTTAATCATTATTATCAACTGAACACCATACACAAGTATATACATCTTCGATCACCTTGAAGAATCCCGATACTTGCAATACCTGGTTCTCTACTTTACTCTTATACCTATAACTTCTCAAAACTTGGACCTTGTATTTCTACGAAACACATGTCTAAGAACTAGAGAAGTCATAAGTAAACAGAATATAGTACGAGGACCAACCCCTCTGTCCTAATGGACACTGGACAATATACAATCCCCTGTATAAGTCCTCTGAGTCTAGTAACTCAATCATTGTGTGTCGTAGGTTGAAAACTGTACTTATGGTTTAGAAGAATTACACCGCTGTTTAATGCTCCTTACCTAACCATCCACTGATATAGGTAAATGTTATCGACATAATTTCAAAGAGGTGTATCTCACTCTATAAAAATAAACGTACAGATATATAAATTTGAAATTGGTACATAACAACGGATATTCAAAACCAAATATTTGCCGTCTGGCAAACAACCTAGGTGGTTTCCTCAAATATCACCAATTACAACGAATTCCGATATAATGAGGACAATCACCTAATTCCCAATAACTTACTCCCGCTCATCATCTGTAAAACCATACAGATGTGAGAATCATACCTGGTAAATACATACCCTGGAGCAAGGGCTAATTGGGAAATCAGTTTTCTTTTAACAATACACAGTGAAACATGAAATGTTTCATAGGGGTATCCTGGTATTCCTAGTAATGCCTCTTCCATTATCCAGATTCACAACTGTAATCGTATATTTCTTTGCCATCTCTCCAAATCCCTTTATATGTCTTTAGTCATTACTTTCTGTACACCCCTTTAGGCCAAATGGTTTTCTTCCTTCCCTACCGTTCGGCACCAGCCTATGGTTTGGAAGAAGACTATCCAATAAGCATAATGGGTGTACTGTCCTAATCCTAGGAGCACTCGCAATGCGATGGAAGGTGAAGATAAAAGACAACCGAATAATCCTTATTCCTATTTCTCCTGAACCAGAATCCATCCCCGAACAGGAACAAGTTCCTTTCGAGTTCGTATATAACTATACGATGGAGTATCCAATAAACTGTGGATCTTCATAGTGATACGGAGTGTTCTGGAGAAATACAAAGGTGAAGTGGGAGTGGTAATGAAATACTTGGTTTGGTCGTGAATAGCAGTCGCAATTTACTTTGCCCTCTTACTAATCCCTTTATTTGTCTTAACTTAATACCTTCTGAACACCACACTTAGGCTAATCGGCTTTCTTCATTCTCTATCGTTCGGCACCAGCCTAAGGTTTGGAAGAAGACTATCCAATAGGCGTAACGGGTGTACTATCCCCTAATCCAAGGAGTACTCGCAACCTGAGAGAAGGTAAAAGGAAAAGACAACTGAATAGTCCTATTCATTTTCTCCAGAACTGGAAACCATCCTTGAATAAATTCCTTCGAGTTCGTATATAACCATACGATGGTTTTATCCAATGGAAGTGGACATTCGTAGTAATACGGGGTGTCCTGGAGATAAGGGTAAAAGTAGGAGTGGCAATGAGGTATGCAACTCAGACAATCCAAAAGCCAGTGTTTAAGAAGGTTCGGTTAATTTTGGTCACTGAGTCATAGTCAAGGGTCGGGCCATGGTCGCTGCTAAAGAGAGAGAGAAAAGAAACACTCAGTGTGCACTCTAACCTAGATCAGAATGGTTATCACTTTATCTAATCGGGAAACCTCCCACTGTAACATCAAATTCTCCTCCAAACCTGAAAGAAGAATTAGTCGGGATCACCCGAGGAGTAAACTAACTCATCAGTGGGAATCGGGTTCCAACTATCATCGCATGATAATGTGATGGAATCCACTCACGTTATCACACTCCAGAAGGTATGCGCATATCTGGCAAGTTTCAGTTTCTTTAGAAACTCCCGATGTGATTTTTACCCCATGCTCTTATGACCTTGACTTTGGCCAACAAATCATAAGTCACTTGTCAAGTTCTACCCGTCATTTTCCAGGTTGATTTGAACCCACCCGTACCTACTCTTGACTTTGGCCAACAAGGCAGTACGACTGTCCCAAACCAACGCATCTATCTATGCTGCAGAAGAGTAACAAATAGCTACCATACAATATGCCTTGACTTTGGCCAACAAACATAGCATGAATACTACGTGCTACCTGTCTAAAATGACGGAGGGCTACGAATGGTTTTTGGCAAAAAACCTTTAACGTAATGAATTTGATATCGCTGAAGGAACCGGATAGCTTTTTATAAAAATATAGCGACGAAAACCTTTGCTAAAGAGGTCACTCCCAGTGAAGGGATCTCGGCTCTTTCCCCGTAGAATGAGGTGCAGGATATTCCATCTGAATACCACGATGGAAAGAAAAAGTAATCGACTATAGTGAAGTTATTACCCTGATGCAAACTTCTGTCCAAGGGGTCACTCCCGGTGAAGGGATCTCGGCCCTTGCCTCGTCGACTGAGGTGCTGGATATTCATAACCGAATACCACTATGCAAAACAAAAGTGAACATCTTTGCAATAACAGCTTTTTGAAAAATGTTCCAACAACATCAGAATAGGTTTGTTTAGCTTGCATTGATCCGAATCAATGCAGTCCCATCAATTGATCACACCAATAAAGAACGAAAATAATGATGTACGTATATTCCATCCGCATTCGCCACTGGGTCCCGTCATCACCCGTTAGGTTATTTAACTAACGACAGAGCGGGGACTGGACTAGCGCGGATGCAAAACATATACAACATCTACTAGTATATATATCAATATATAATATTCGCCCAAGGCGTGATTAAATGCAACATCACAGAAATGTAATAAGCATCACAGAACAATGCAGATATCTGGGATCCCCGGGTTTCACAGAGCCGCTACTGAAACCCGACATTCCCCTGGTCGTGTGGATAGCCTGTGCAACAAAAACCTAGACCCCTACGGGCAAGGCAAGTTACCCGCCAAAACCTGAAGCGTGGCAGCCCCCTTCAGCAACGTGAATGGACCACCCAGCACTTCACGGAATCCGGTAACTTGGGCACCCCTCCTGGGTCAACCTATACCCCCTACGAGTGCGGAGAATAGCCCGCCAATTCTAGAGTGAAGCCCCCTTTATCTCAACGCCATGAGATGCGGGCCCATTGCGCTCTAGAACCCGGCTACCCATGCACCCCTCCGCGGGGTAATCCTAGTACAGAAAGTAAAATATACAATGGGTACATCGACCTCAGCCCGGTCGTGCCCCAAAAGAATAATATACAAACAGGCAGTTACGACAGTCCACATTTCGAACGCTCGCCTCGCAATATCAAATGTACATATACAACCAAACAGTACTACCATTGCATCCAGGCTATCCACCACGACAAATCCGCAACATCATAGCACAACACAGAACATCAACGTGAATGTCACGTTCGCAAATCCGTCTAAAAGGGCTATAGCAGTTAGACAGGATTTACCGATCAAATGACATTCACGGTCGCAGATATATTGTAAATACTGTGAACTAACATGTTTAAAATTTTCGATCGACTGAATTTTCCGAAGTGGGCCCCAAGCACAACTGTAGCACTCAAAATAAATCTGGGCCCAAACAGAATATACCAAGAACCCCATTTCCAACTCAAGAACAAATCTGGAAATTTTGGTGCACTGTTGCTACAGTACGGCCGCGGATCCGCCGCCAAAACGTGGTTTTGGCCGCGGATCCGCCGCGATACAGTAAAAACAGTGAACCAAAATTTCACAGAATTCTTAAAAAACCCTGCACGATTTTTTCCAATATACCAAATAATTTTTAGAGCACAGGAAAAATTCGACAGATAGTGCGACATGGAAATGCGGTTTTTGGAAAATCCGTTCGATCGAACTTGTAAACACATTAGAGCAAGCTACACAAGGTTAATGGCGTGGCTCTGATACCAGTGTAAGTGCACGGCAGCGCCCCGGCCGTCAATCCGAGGCCAAAATGCGGAAACAAAATTTTTACTAAACTTGTAAACTGGCGCTACCGCGTACTAAAACCCGGATCGAGCTATTAACCTAATGCTAGCAAACTAGAAGATGGGTAGAATGCTATACCGAGTGATCCGTGTCCTTCGGTGTTCGGTCTCCATCCTGATCTCCTCGCGGAATCTCCGGTCCTCTCCTTCTCGTCGGAAAGGGCACCACACTACCGGGTTCTTTTACGGGCTCCTACCTCTGGACCGAGGCAACTCGTACACGAAGTTGGCAAGCCGACGTGTCCAAGAATGCTGTAGTCTAAGTGTAGATTAGTTTGTCTCAATGGGGTAATTGAAGTTGCCATGTGGAGGAGAAAAAGAACTTTGGAGAGAGGTGAGGAATTTTGTAGCAAGCCAAAAATGAGATGAATGATTTTCCCTTACCAAATGAAATCCCTTCTCACTCTCAAGAAGTGGCCGGCCAAAAAAAATGGAGGAGGGAAAATAATACCAAGGGGGGTGAGCACAAGAGGAGTGTGGTAACCATAAGAAAAATGTGATGATAACAAGGTAATTATGTCACACCAATTTCTCATCCAAATCCTATCTCATTAATGCAAACCAAGTGATGCAAAAGGAATCTCATGATGCTATAACCATCATGATGCCTCCATTTCACAAATGACCCCCTTCACATTACTAATTTGCACATTTGCAAATTAGCCCCTCCACCAGAAAAATTCGGCCATGAAGGAACAAATGAAAACTGGCCGAAATGGAATGCAAACTGGCAACTTCGAAAAAATGATCCCGTAATAAATTACAGGAAAACCCCGCGACTGTATATACATACCCTCATTTGTATTCCGACCGAATACAAATGCAACGAGACAAAATCTACACTGTACAATACTAGGATCCGGCTTAAACTAAAGCCCGCTAGTATTATCCGTCCGATCATGATCAGTGCAATACCGCACGTATATGATCGAACCCTGCCATAAATCCATACGGCCTTTACAGCGTTTCGCCCGAAACTTGAGAAACTATCTGTGGGGGACTCTAAAGACTCGTCAACATTTTGGCTGTGGATTTAACCACTAGCACGTCAGAGGTATTAGCCATACGTAACGGGCTACCAGGTATTGACCAAAAGGGACGTCTGTGAGCGAACACATACTGACACCCTACTGAGCCTGTCAGTGACAAAATCCGTACAGTCCGGTCCGTTCGTCTATGAGCATCGCATGGCGGGCCTAGGGGTTGGTTAAAGTCAGACCCCCAAAAGCGGTACAAGTCGTGTCGGAGTGTAGTCCAGAACACCCTGAGATACTACTGGAATACCTACCAGTAAATCTCCTGCCTTGGCCAAGGACTTTGTGCAATGGCTCTCCTAGACACAGCGCGACCTCACCCCCAATACCGGGAGAGACGAACCCCTGCAGATCCGCTCACTGCCTCTATGTGGCTCGGGACTGTACCCAACTAAAACCTGTTTGCACGACACCTTTGAGCCGTGGTAGGGTAGTAATCAAAGCACAGTGGGAACTCACACATGACAAATGACGATCTCAGGTCGATGAACTAACCTGTACACATGTCACCAGGGAACTGCTATCTGACGCTAGGTATAATACTAACTAGCACGTTCCCGGCGAGTCCTGTCCGGTGTACTCATAACCTAATGAGCACCTGTATACATCTTAGGTGAACCAACTGACACCAGTGGCTTGTGAGACCGGCCACCGCCCCTCGTCGGGGTCTCGACTGTATATACTAGTCTACTCTGGAGTATCGATGCCCTGTCTCGAAACTCCCATGACTAGGCACCTTTTAAGGATGTGCTTATAGACCCCCATCTCCCACGTATATGATCGCCATCATACTGCTAGCCGTCAAGCAAGAATCCTAAGGGCTCTATCAACGTGCAATAGTGATCGGCAATGTCTCCTAAAGCAGTACACGATGATAAAGATAAACCAGATAGCATACTATCATCTTGAGTAAGACTGTCCTATCGGCAAAGGTCCTCCCTCAATCAATGCAATCACGTGCCTGTGATCCAATAATTGACTCTGAGGGCACTATCTCCAACAACACTGCCAGAGGGCTTCGTAGACAGTGGGAGCAGCGGAAGCTTGTGCAAGTTGCTTAAATCCATCTATGGGTTAAAGCAGGTATCGTGAGATGGAACATCTGTTTTAATGAAGCTGTCAAAGAGTTTGACTTCATCAAAAAGATAGATGAACCATGTATAAATAAGAAGGTTGTAGAGAGTATGGTTGTGTCATGACCCGCAGAGTACGGAACGTGACCGGCACTTAAATTACGAAACGTCTCAAGGCGTCCGTAAAATAAGTAAGCCGAAGCCCAGAAATCAAAACCCAATTAAGAATTAGAGTGAGGGAAAACCATTTTTATTTTAACCACTTTGCTTCATTAAGCCATATCAAGTCTCCTTTTGAAAAACAACTTCCTTTTCCCAAATTTCCGGCAAAATCTTCTTGTAATAAAAAGTTCCCCAACGGGTACAAATAGGAATACAAGTGAATAACATGAATAAGGCATCCCCAAGCGGGAGCTAGCTCTTCGCCTCAAGGCGGTCACAAATCCTACGCAATGTAAATGCAATGTGCATAAGTAAGCATGAAAGCACAGGTAAAAAATAATATGTCGACTCAAGTGAGCTCGACCCCAAGCATAACATAAAATCCCTAAGTCTCACAACCTCGTCTCTAAGTCAATATACAGTAATCCAAATAAAACTGGTACAGCTGAAATAATAGCAGATGGAGTACTCTAGATACAATGAATATATATAAGGTGGTACAAAATGATAGCAACTCACCTAAGAGCAAACGCTTCGAGTCCAGGCAAAAAGAGCAAAAGAGGCAAAAGTGTCCGCCGCTGCAGTGCTGACAGAACGGACCTGCAGAAAAGCTGTGGCACAACGGAGGTGAGTTTCCAGCTCGTGAGTAATAAATAACATCTACAAAGGCTATCGCATGCATGCACACAAGTATCCTGGTATCTCTAAAACAGGTATGGCTATATGTACTAGCAGGTATGTATGCATCGTCAGTGTACTAACAAGTATGTATGTCACATGGATGTACTAACAATATGTATGCTATATGAGTCAACTCAAGATCTCAACATGTAAGTACAAGAACTATTCTTTCTTTGTTTTGGAAACTCCTTTCAAATATCAGCATAATATCCATGAAATCAACAAAATCTGTGTCCAGCAACGACACCTCTAAACTGTCTCAACCTCATATATCCATGTCAAGTATCTCTGGCCTCAGCCGTCCGGCTGATCCATGTCAATATCTATATCTCAATCTAGCGGCCACGGTCGGTATCCTCTGGATATCCGCCGTGCCAAATGAAGTCACCGGTAGATAATCCGTCCCCTGCCAGGCTCAACGCCATCTCCTGCGATCTTCTTGCCCCGGGGTACCTTACCGGGCCCACCATATACCCGAGACGGTTCATCCACCTCCTCAAAACGGGTCTCGAAATTCACAGCAAACTCATGGTGGACGACACTTTACATCACTAGAAAACCGCAACTTTTATATTTTAAAAGATTATAAGTTTGAAATCTTGCGGCTTCCCCCGAAATCCAGAAATATCATAAATCTCATGAAATCAACATGGGTGCATATGTCACTGGTAATGAATGCATATGGTATCAATTTGCAATGTATGATTTATACTAGGCATGAGCAATTGATATAATGATATTTATGCATGGGAATAGCAATTCTTATGATTTCATTTTAAAGATTTATTTTAATAGCACAGGTCTAAGCAATTAACATGTTTCCGATTAATAGTTATCTAGTGTTGTGACATGGCAATTACCAGGGTGTGTGTGTACACATGAATAGTGCTCGTGCTGCATAATAAAAACTTGGTAATGGTGCATGTGTCCTACAAAACGAGTTTGCGTATATGGGTACAACATATAGATCCTAACTGCAGCAAATATCATGCAAGTATTATTATTCTAATGTCACAAGTAAATGTTAAAGTTTACTAAATCTATCGGGCGACTTGCGCCATCCAAACGATCGTCCCCCGTAGATGTTAAATCTACTTACCCGTGATCCCGTGCTAGGTGTGTCCGACATCCTGCTTCCCTTTCTCCGCTGCGCTCGAAGTTTCCGCCGGCGAACCTAGAATTTACAAAAATCACCATATAAGGAAAAATCCTGCAAAACACGATATATCGATAAAAAGGATACGCGTGCGTGAAACTAAACGCGCATGCACACGACACGTCGCGACGCGTGCAAACCCACCAGAACCTATTCCGACGCGCTGTGTCGCGGAGCGCGCCACAGAACCACGCGTATCACGCGCGTGTCGTACAGGCTTTAAAACACCGAAAACACATTTATAGCTCCAGATTTTGCCTCTGGGCCCAACTTAAAAAGTTACAGATACCAACAGACTAAGCTACCCAACAGAGCCCCACACCCAAAATCCCAACACCCCATCCCCCGTTCTGGCCGCAAATTGCGGCCAGATCGATTAAATCGGGGGCCAGAAAGGGGAAAGGGCCCCCCGTGTTTTGTGTGTGTGTTTCTGCTAATCTCACCATACTACAGTTTTCCCAGTTTTATCCTGAAGGTCTCGGGTCAACAGCAGATCTAACAGAGGCTAAAAAGTTGCTAAAACCGCTAAATTACGCCAAGTCGGATAAATCGGGTATTTGTGTGAAATCTGGGACCAAACTTGGTTGATCTAGTCTCAACAGCACCCTATAAGGCTACTCTAACCATCACAACCATTACTTTGCCAAAATTTCCCCTAAATTACCCAAAACTACCATTAAAACATGTAATAAACACTAAACTAGGCTAGATAACCATAACTTTAGCAATTAGGAGTTGGGTTAAGGGGTTATACCTCTAGAGACCCTAGATGAAGGAGAAGAGAAGAAGTAGGAGGTTGTGTGCTGCTGCTACAGCTCCTGGTGCTGCAAACTTGGGCTGAAAATGAGCTGATCTATAACTTGCTGTAACTTTGCAGAAGCTGCTGCTGCTGTTTGCTTTCTCTTGGTGTTGTGTAGTATTTTTTTTTGTTGCTGTGGTAGCAGCAGCAGCAGCAAGAGTGGTAGAATAGTTGTGGGAAGGGTTGTGTGTTGGTGGGGGAAGGGTTATGTAGGAAGTTGGGGCTGTTTGTAGCAGCTGTTGTTGCCGATTCAGGATGTTTTGGTGGCTGAAATGATGATATTTGGGCTGATGTGAGTGTGTGAGTGAGAGAAAGATGTGAGGGAGTGAAAGATAATGTGAGGAGACATGCAAAAAGATTTGAGGGGATGGATGGTGACCCAACCTAGGAGCCACCATTCTCTCTATCTCATTTAATGTTTACAAGACACCAATCAAATCCCTTCTCAAGTCAACCCTAATCCCTAATCACCCTTAATTAAACTAATTAGCTCATAAACAACTCAATTATCTTTACCAAGGGCCTAACCCACCATGGTTGGCTAAACATGGTTAACCCACCATGCACACCCAAACTTGGTAACCCTAGGCTTAACCCTAGTTAACGTGCACAAGTGTGTGCGGTCGAGATAAAATTCTACCAAAATAACCATAAAACCAGATAAATTACTAGAAACCCATTTTGGTAAACTTTTTACCAAAACCCCCACATTAACACACAATTACCACTAACCCTAAACTCAGGTGTTACAGGTTGTCTTCATCGTATTGTACGCGGATGACATACTCTTGATAGGAAAGGGTGTTCTTATGCTACACTCGGTCAAGCACCCCTTATCACACATGTTCTCTATTAAAGATCTAACTGATGTCTCCTACATCCTGGGGATATAGATCTATAGAGATAGATCTAAATGGATTTGGGATTGTTCCAATCCAGGTACATAGACACCATGCTAAAGGAGTTTAGTATGGATGATTCTAAGCGTAGTAATGTACCCGCTTGTTCAGGAATCACTCTCTCCAAAGAGATGTCTCTCGAGACTGATTTGTAGAGGGTTCGCATATAAGGGATACCCTATGCTTTGGAAGACGGGTCAATCATGTATGCGATGTTATGTATCAGACCAAATGTAGCTTACTCACTAGGTGTAGTGAATAAGTATCGAAAAGATCTTTGGAAAAACCACTGGACAGCTGAAGAACATTCTTAAGTGCTTGAGAAGGACTAAAGAGATGTTCTTGGTGTATGGTAACGGAGAACTCCAGATGGAGTCCTCTACCGATTCGAGCTTCCAGAATGATAAGGATGACTGAAAGTCAGTCTCGGGTTTTATCTTCACCCTCAGTGGAGGGAAGGTATGTTGGAAGGGTTCCAAGCTATATACCGTAGCAGACTCGTTGATAGAGGCTAATTACATCGCTACCAACGATGCTACCAAAGAGGTTGTTTGGATGAAAAAGTTCATATGATGAACTTGGTTCCTACCATTGGGCATCCAATACCTGATTATTATGATGACAATGGAGTTGAGGCTTTGGCCTAGAAACCCCGGTCCTGTCAGCGATCCATACATATTCTCAGACAATATCACCTGATCAGGGATATAGTTGATCTCCGGGAGATCGAGGTCAGGAGAGTTGACACAGAGGATAACACAGCGGATCCACTCACCGAGGCCATCCCCCAGATGCTATTTGAGAGACTTTTGGGACGTTGGGTATGAGATACTACAACAACTGGCCTTAGTGCAAGTGTAACACCTTAGAATGCGGTTGGTGTTAATTAAGCGATAATGCGGGTTTTCAGTAAAACGTTAACCAAAATAGTTTTCACATATTTTATAAAAATTAATTAATATTTTATTATTATTTGTTTAAGCTTGCACACACTTGTGCATGTTAACTTGGGGGTTATGGAGGTGTTAACCATGCTTAAGTAGCCATGGCACCCTAAACAAATTTTAAGCCATGTTAAACCACTCCACTTAATTTTTAGTAAGGGTTTATTCTTTTGACTTGGGGGCGAGAGAGAGAGAGAGGGTTGACAAATCAAGGATGATGAGGCATGGGGCAAGCATGTGAGCAATTAATAAGGAGAGAGGAGGGGCATGGTTCATTCCTAACCTCACACCCTCATTTTCCCTCATCACTCTCACACTCTTATTTTCCCTCATCACTCACACTCTCTCATTTCTTTATCTCCTTCTCATTTCCCTTCCCCAACTGAAACCTTAACCTTTTCATCTCAATCCCAAGCCTAATCTTCACTAAACCTCACTAAAACCCTCACAAAGTCAAGTTAAGTCTCTAGAGATGACTTGGAGCTTGGAAAGCTAGGGTTTTTGAGCAAGTTTGGTATGGTAGTGATCTTTAACTGTTAACTAGGCTTTTAAGATGTTGTGTTGCTTATTAGTTGCTGTTTAGGACACTAAAGTTATAGTTTCTATGAAAATATCATATTTTGGTAAAGTGTTGTGTCTCGGGTGAATCTGCTATCGAACCAGGTTTTTGTTTGAGAAGTTGCCATCACAGAGACCTAGTTTAGAGGCCTAGAACCCACCATAAAAACCTGAATCCATTACCTTTGAAATTGGCCGCAATTTAATTGCTTTTGGCCACAATTTGCGGCCAGACTGGTGAGTGATGGTTCGTGTCTTGGTCGTGGGGTCTCTTGGGTTGTTTGTAGTCTCGTGGAACTTGCAACTTTCACTAATTGTTTGAGTAGCAAAATCTGGGACCACTTAGCTAGTTTTTAGTGATTCGGCAAAGTGCAATACGATTAATCCGACGCAGTTTAACTGTTTCTGGTAGCTTTCAATCATGGATTTATTTTGATGATGCCGTTACGCGTTTAGCAGCTAAGCGAACCCTTTTATAGCTTGAGGGAACCGATTCGTTAATTGGTGTTGTGTTCGTTTATTATTGGGTAGTTTGCTAAATCCACGCGTTATTGTGTTGTGTGATAATAGGATCGCAGGCGGGGACTTCGGACGCTGCAAGGAGGGGAAAACAAGTGGTTGGATTTACCTAGCTCAAGATCGTCAGTGAGTAGATTTAAAATCTACGGGGGAATCGCCCGTATGGCGTTAAGCGTCGAGGGATAGATTCGGTATTGTAACCACATGTTTATATACATATGCGTTGATTGTGCATGAGCATCATTTGCATACCATTACTTGTTGTACATTGACTTAGTACCTATTGGACACTGCACTATTACTGACGGTTCATGTTGCATGAGCACTGAATTGTATGCCACACACACACCGTGGGTAATTACCATGATACGCACAACATATACATATATGTGGTACTGCATTCGTTATTGACATTGAGGCTGTTGTTCTTGTACCACTTTACTATAGGAATATCTATTGTACCGCCTTCATTATTTTCAATAGTTAGACGTTGGTTCTTGTTCTATTGCGCATAGAATTGCATCATGCATACATACATGCATACATAGCTACATATACACCTTTATATGATGTTGCATTTGACTTCGGGAAATTTGGTAACCGCATGATATCTTTAAAAATTTGATTCATTTAAAAGAGCGGTTTTCCCTTGATATGGTCATATTACTGTTCTATGTTGTATACATCGTATTTCATGGATTTACGTATTGAGATACCGATTTCATATGATTTATGGATTTGAGAACCGTGGTTATATTTCAAAGAAAGCATGTATTGTTTTGAAAACCCGGTTTTTCTTGATATGATATTTCGATGCATCCACCATGAGTTTTCTCGTTCTGAGATTGGTTTCCGAAACCCGATTCGAGGAGATTGATCCATTTGCGGGTTCATGGTGAACCCGATATGGTGCCCCGGGACAAGAAAGGTATGTTGTACAGTAGACGATGAGCCTGGCAGAGGGACTACTACTTACCGGTGATAGTTTGGCCCCAGCGGTTATTCGGAGGATATGGACCGGAGTCGTGAGATGGATATGGGCTGATCCGGACTGATGGAGCCCGTGGGCCGATCCGAACTGACGGAGCCCGAGTTATATGGATTTACGTGTCGATGATGGACACGGATTTTCATGATTTTTTGAGTGTCGATATTGGACACTCAGGTTCTCTGAGATTTACGGATATGAGGGCCGATCAGAGTGACGGCGTCTGAGGTATTGGGATTTGGGGTGTCGTTGATGGACACCGGGTTTTTCCACGATGATGATTCATTGATGATGATTATGTTTTATCCCTTACTCAGGATTATTTGATATGCATTGTTTCATGTAGTTGTAGTACCTTGATAGTGTACCTTGATCATGATTGTTGCATATCCATATTGCCATAATTAGGCTATCAGATTGCATGTGATAGATTATCGCTGTTCGTGCATACTTGTGATTATCTGTATGATATTATTTACTATTCATGAGTTGGAAACTCACCCCCGTTGTGCCACAGTGTTTTGTAGGCTTGACCCTCAGAGTAGTCGCGGCAGGGCTCCCTATTGTATCTATTTCTGCGGATACCGCTACGGTTGGCTGTGAGGCCTTTTTGGTGTAGGTGGGTTTGTGGTTATCCGAACACATCTATTGTATATCTCATTGTATCTAGTACTCTCCATCTACCACTTTCATGTATTTACTTAGAGACGAGTTTGTGAGGATCGATATTGTATATTATGTGACTCTGGGTGTCGTGGTCGTGTGAGCCGGTCTTTCTTATGTTGCTTTATCTCTTTTATGTTGTCTTCATTTTTATTGTCCATTTCTTCGCTACGGCGTCGTATATATGCTTGTAACGTTTTGAAAATCGTTTCGGTGAAATTTCGAAAAATCGGTAAAATAAGGGGGTTTTCTGTAAAAAGTCAAAATACAAATATCTTATTATAAAAATTAAATATACATATTCTAGCTATGTAATTGCTATTATTTGGTGTTTATTGAGCCGCTGGTGAAATTTCAAATTTTCTGAAAAAAATATTATTTTATTATTATTTTAAGCCGTCACTAATACATTTAATTAGGGAAAATTACAAATCGGAATGAGTTGAAACAAATTTTGTGCATCATAAAACATTAAATAAAATTTTATCATGTGGTTTTTGGAACGAAATCATTTGCCAAAACGGTTTAGAAATTATAGAAGAAAAAAGGCTTTTTTTAGCGTAAATGGATGTTTGGGATATTGTATTTATCATTTTTCATCACCCCACACCCGTACCCACACCCACACACCCCCACTTACTCCTCCCCATGGCTGAATTCAGCACCCACCATAATTTTTCCCCACTTGATTTCAAAGGAAAAGAAATGAAAGAAAAGAAAAGAAAATAGGTGAATTAGGTGGACTTTTGACCTTACCTTGACCTTGACTTTCCTCCCTTGCATTTTCTCTACCTCCCTCTCTCTCCTCACTCCCATTTCTGGCCTCCCAACAGCAGCAGCCCCCCCTCAAATTCCACTCTTTCTTCATCAAAAAAATCCACAAATCACTTCAAAATCCATGCAAATTCAAATCTAAATCCAAATCCGACTCCTACCCATTTTAGCTTAGCCCGTATAGCATGTATCCTTGTGAAAAGAGAGTATTTTGGAGGTCCATGGATGCTTGTGGATCTTCATATGTTTTTGGGTATAATTCTAAACTTTTTGTTGCTTAATTTGTTACTAATTTCTTAAGCTAATTTACTTAAGTGTTAATTTGGTTATGTGAGTTTAATTGCAAGTTTTGGAATTCAAGTTGTGAATTTGATTGCAAGTTAGGGTTTTATAAAATTGGTGTATGGTTGTGTGTTATATTTAGGCTTTGTTGTCATGATAATACAAGGTTAGTAGCTAGTGTGAATGGTTAGTTTTAAAATTGTGTTAATTTGCTAAATTGCTTACTAGGTTTTTGAAATTTGTTAAATTCTTGGGATTAAAAATGTGTTTAGGGTTTTCATGACTTCATTAACTTTATTAAGTGTGGTTTAATGCTTTAGATCATGCAAATCTAAGCTAGATTGTAGTTTGTACATTTTTGCTTTGAAATTGTTAAAAAGGGTATTTTTGTAAACTAGAATATTAGGATTTTTGGAATTTAATGAGATTAAATTCCGGAAATTGTTTATACGACTTATTTAAGATATTTAATAAATATATTGGCCGCTACATTCATTTAAACATCGTGTTTTGTACAAAAACGGCGAATTGTGCTTGCTAGATTTTCGGAAAAATGACTTTTTAAGTGAAATTGGCGTTTTTGTGAGTTTTAACCTAGTTTATATTAAAATTAGTGTTCGTGAATGTGCAAATGAGTGTGATTGGATTTTTCTCGATGGTTTGACGTTTGTACATCGACATCGAGGGTTGGTTTTACTATTCTTGCATGCGTAGGCGATAGGTTTGGATCTATGCGTGATATGCGTGCCGATTTGATTTTCGTATGCCGTTTCGATCTCGAATTTAGTTTTAATACGATATGGTGCGTTATGATATGTAGGTACCCCCATGTGGACTTCGAGACGACAAACAGGCGCATGGCGACGTCGGCACCGGCTAGCGAGGACCAGGTGAGTAGATTTATATCTACGGGGAGAAGTCGGGTGGATGGCGTATAGCACCCCCGCAGTCCGTGGTGGTGTATACGGATGCGTATACACACCAACAATTATTATATGTTATTTGGGATTAATAACGATGCTTAGGATGGATATTGGTGTGTTGGATTATTTTAGCGTTGCGAACCCTAGGGTAGTGTTGCACTACACATACACACACACATACACACATACATACTTGCATACATTCCTATTGATATGTGCTCATGGGATTCTTTATAGCTATGTGTTCACATGGGTATGGGACTATGTGTTCACATACGGATTGAGGATGATAGTACTTGGGATTTATGATGAGTCGATGAGATTTGATTTGAGGCCGTGAGATCGGTGATATAGCAGGGTTCGTATTTGAGATACGACATGACGTTGTAGCGGGTCCTTGACGTAATGTTTCACACACGTCCATGCATACGTAGGCGGTATCAATATGGTACTAGACGTAGATCAGTACCCCGATCTTGATATTTGATAAAGAGGATACCAGGTGAATAGTATGATGAATGTGATATTGACCCGTACCCAGATTGGGATGCCGTACGACGGATTTACGTACGAGCTATATTGATGATTGATCCGCACTCTTGACTTGGGATGCCTGATTATAGATATGGTATCGGATATGATATTATTGAGGCGAGACCACCGACTATACATATACAGGTATGTATATGTATCGACTCAGATGATAGGCGGTTTCCTTACCTGTAGTTCAGCTTGTTAGTTCAGCCGTATAGTTTAGTGTAGTTGTTAGATTAGATTAGACTTCTTACCTATTTCAAAAACTAACGAATCGTGGGTATTTTAAAAGACAGCCCAAGGGATCCTACGGATATTTCAAAAGACGTATCTTTTCATAAAAACACCGTAGCCCCTATTTTCAAAAACCCCATGATTCGTGTTATTTCAAAAGGCACCATTTGTAGGACTTATATTAGATTAATACTGATTAGTTATCGTTGTGTCTAGTATTCTGCTCCCGCACATTATTGCTGTTCGCTCTGCCCCGCATACTTATTTTGCTGCATACTCCATTATTGATATCATGCTGTTAGGACACCAGCACCATTACCGATGATGCGTTTGTACCACATACACTTACTTGCCGTCTCACACACATCTTCATCGGTAATTGCCATGTCACGTACACTTAGAAAATACTATTGCTTGACTTAGGTTGTTAGTTAGTAGTTGATACGATATTAGTGTACCTGCCTTATATGCCAGTTTAGACATTGTAGTTATTACTTATCACTTCATGCATACTGTTATTCCATTGTTCATGCCTAGTTATTAATCACACATTGCAACTTGGTTATTGATACCATATACATTCATTATCATTGACATATGCACTTGTGATGATTTCTTGAGATTTATGATATTTCTGGATTTCGGGGGAAAGCCGCAAAATTTCTAAACTTATTATATTTTTAAAATATGTAAATTGCGGTTTTCTAGTGATGTAAGTGTCGTCCACCATGAGTTTGCTGTGGTTTTCGAGATCCGTGTCGAGGAGTGGAGGAACCGTCACGGGTACATGGTGGGCCCGGTATGGTACCCCGGGGCAAGAGGAATGTGGTGTTGACGTTGAGCCTGGCTGGGGAGCACTACCTACCGGTGATATTATCCGACGCGTCGGATATCCGGAGGATACCGTCGTGGTCTTGAGATGGATGGTAGGGGCCGGTCTGGACTGACGGCGCCCTAGATATTGAGATTGAGACATTGATATTTCGAGACAGTGAGATTTATGTTTTGTGTCGATGCTAGACACTGTTGATACTGATTTCATTATGATACCTCAGTTTAAAAACCAGAAGGAAATCTCACTAATTTATGAAAACAGTTTCTTCATTTACATGTATTCTGTTTTCATGCATTCATACCTCATTCATATGATATATTGCTACCTGAGGCACTGACACGGGCACATGAGATTACACTCGGTTAGATATTACCCTAGCCATTGTTATAGGCTGCATGTTATACATATTTTTGAGGATATATTATGATCATTGACCTAGGATTGCGTTATTTATGCGATTTCTGTGCGTAGATGTTTTTCTATTCACGAGTTGGCAACTCACCCCCGTTGTGCCCCAGTTTCTTGCAGGTTGCCGTACAGGTTCATTACGGCTTTGCGGGCATAGTTTCATTCGGGTGATTTGCTAGTAGGTGGGTTTACTTGTATCATACCCCCATTATTTATCTTGTATATCATTATTCTGTTGTATCTAGAATTCCATCAACCAAACATGTATTTATTGAGATAGAGACCAGTGTTGGTTATTCTTTCGACCTTAGAGTCGCTCGTTATTTTTCTGGTGGTTTTGAGTTTCCTTTTGAGTTTTGATCCTCGCCGTTGGCGTTGTATATTATATTGCTTGTGTGGTTGTGACCGTCGATTGACGAAGAGCTAGCTCCCGCTTGGGGATGCCTTTTTCTTAATTTCGTATACTATTCATGTTGTATCCCGTTTAGGGGCCAGCATTTACAAAAGAGACTCTGCCAAAATTTTCAGTAAATTTTTGATGTTTTAAAAACCGCATAATTCGGCTTATGCTATTGAAATTACTTGCTTTAAGTTGTTTTTCCTGCACTCTACTATTTTCTTGGTTTGGATTTCTGGGTTTTCGGTTTACTTAGATTACGTACGCCTCGAGACGTTCATAGTTTAAGTGCCGGTCATGTTCCGTACTTTCGGGTCGTGACAAAGTTGGTATCAGAGCGTTAGGTTTTACCTTCGGAGCGTAGGATGACCCTTGGTTGATGGAATAGGTGACTAAAGTAGAGTGACGTACCGTTGGTATGTTCCGCGGCATATTTACGACACGCCACTCCACTTAAGGAGCCTTAGGATGTACATTTCCTTGTTCAGTATTATATTCCTTCCTGATCTAGCCTCATCGGTACCAGTTTGGTTTTACTACTACGGTTACGGGCAGGGAGAGCTACGGCTAGAGTTGCGGTCAGCACAAGCTCGTCACGAACGAGGACTGACCAGGGCGAAATTCCGGCGACACGATTGCAGAGATGTGTCTTCTTACTGTGTTTCCGCGCCACGAGCGTTTGGCGGATCGCCCTTATGAGGTTACTTTGAGGTGCTGGTCGACACTAGAGAATTGAGCCGATGATGGAGGCCAGCCAGATTTTGATGACAGTTGGTGTGTTGCTTACTCCTGATGATTGAGGCACTGTTCAGCATGCAGACGAGCGAGCCAGTTGCTGCTGTGAGCGACGAGATATCGCCCCATATGTTGGAGCTATTGCGGGGCGAGTTGTACGAATAGATGATAGAAGGTCGCTAGTCACCCGATGATGAATGACTAGGACAGGTGGTTCGTTCGCCTACCCCGATGCGAGGTCATCAGATAGATTGATTCCAGCTAGAGACGACTTCACGCAGAGACGTGAGGGTCGACAGAGACGATCGAATGTCGGAAAACCAATTATTCCAAGTTTAAAGTATTCAGAAAGACATGCAGGAAATTCTATGGTCCCTCTAGAAGAATGAAATCCTAACTCGACATAATGACCGTGTGAAAGCCTTTGAACCTTCGGGTTTGCGGCAGTTCCACGGCGCCATTAGTGAGGCTTGGGTTTGCCCTTTTACGGCTGGACCACCGATGCTGTGGTATATATATTCGATACTATTAAACTGTGCCCAAGATGTTGAGCTCTTGGGGGATTATGAGGTTTCGACGAATCGATCGAATGGTTCGACTTCAATCGGATGCTAGGTGGTGAGATGCATTCTTGGGAGACTCCAAATACGAGGATAGCCGTTGGAGCTCAGTCCATGCAGCCACGACGAGACGAGTCCGAAGCGGTCGACATTAGAGAAAATGGAGTAAGGGGTTCGTATAAGATCCAGATATGATGACTTTCCCCTCCGCCGACATCAGAGATGCGATGCGCATGCCGAGGCAGAGTACTGGATATACCTTCCAGAAGGAGTCGCGATGAGTATGCAGTCGTTCCAGAGCAAGATGCAGATATAGGAAAGGACGATGACTTCCGGACAGTTGGCAGAGACGAGACATGGAATAGACCGTGAGCAGGATTCCTTCCAGGACACTGCTGCAATGATACTTGCACCCAGGATCAGATGTGTCACGTACATTCAGAGAGCCAGAGGCCGACGCCAGTGATATGCTGTCTTACGAGTGGTCGCGATATTGACCAAGAGATGACCAGAGAAGTGACAGAACAGAATCGTCCCCGTTAGCACACCTGACAGGGCCGATGAGCCGATGGACCGAAAGATTGGTAATTCACAGTGAAGACCTTGACCCAGGAGTGGTCATGGTTACGCACACCAGCAGGACAGAGTTCATGATCATCGACGAGACGTCCCACTAGTGACCACGACAGTTGGCCGAGATTCTTAGAGGATGCACTTGAGCGGTACTATTCCGCCATTATTGATTACGATGTTTTGGGTGATTTATTCGTATGATTTGATTTTGATGATTGAGGATTTACGACCTTTGCACAGTGTTGCACTTGATATCGTTTTCGTGCTTTAGTTTCACATGTTTGTGATATTACGGTTTTAAACAGTTGAGTTGGTTTTGTGCGTATGCATGCACACGATTTCGTTCCTGCACTCGGTATAGTTTATATATGCTTGCAGTGCAGTGATACGCCTTATGTGCACTTAGATGCACTGGACTTCGATTTCGATTATGATACTCGATATTTGTTTTGTGCACCTTGTGCACTTGATTGATTTTGCGCACGTTCGGCGCTTGATATTGGATTTCATGATTTCGTGCGCGATGGATGCACCTGATTTGGATTTTCACGCATGTTGAGCGCATGTCTTGAGATGCGATTTTGGTGCACACCAGATGCACTAAATTGAGATTTTTCGTGCATGTCAGATGCACCTGATTTTGCTGTCAGGCACACATGTTGCCTACGACAGATGTTTCGTGCACACCCGATGCACTTAGATGTTGTTTCTGTGCGCATGTATGGCACATTCATGGATTTTGATTTCCGTGCGCACCAGACGCACGTAGCATTCATGTGCATATTTTGGGGATTGATTTCGTATAGAGCAGTACGTTTTTATGATATTGCTATGTGTTTTCGTACTGAGCAGGACTAGTCAGAGGACAGTACCTGAATATATTTTGCATGCATTGATAGTTATTGAAGGGATTTCCAAAAAGCGAGCTATAGCCTCAGTATTTACCTACGTGTCTGATATGACACGAAATGTTTAAAACAAGAAGACCCTTCTAAATTGTTTCCAAAACGGCGGAACGTACATTTCAAACAAAGGTATATATGTATATAGTTATTTTCTCATGATAGACGTCCGCCACTGTGCAGTGTTATACGCGTTGCACAGCGACTTAAAGAGATTTGGCATGCATTTCCTTCAGATACTTACAGATATAGATTCGATATTTAAATGTATAGTTTCGAGTTATATCATATTGGTTTTGATTTGGATTTGGCATTGATGTCTTCTCCATGACTCCGATGATTGCGGGATGCTTGACGGAGTTTTGATTTGAGTTATATACTCATTTTTCAAGCGCATGCGCTGCGCTACGATTTGTCTTATGTATTTACAATTTCGGAGCCCCGACGACTTGATGGTTTTTCTTAAATGTTTTAGTATTTGGGGGAGTTTGAATTTAAATTCGGGGACCGAATTTCTTTAAGGGGGGAAGATTGTAACGTTTTGAAAATCGTTTCGGTGAAATTTCGAAAAATCGGTAAAATAAGGGGGTTTTCTGTAAAAAGTCAAAATACAAATATCTTATTATAAAAATTAAATATACATATTCTAGCTATGTAATTGCTATTATTTGGTGTTTATTGAGCCGCTGGTGAAATTTCAAATTTTCTGAAAAAAATATTATTTTATTATTATTTTAAGCCGTCACTAATACATTTAATTAGGGAAAATTACAAATCGGAATGAGTTGAAACAAATTTTGTGCATCATAAAACATTAAATAAAATTTTATCATGTGGTTTTTGGAACGAAATCATTTGCCAAAACGGTTTAGAAATTATTGAAGAAAAAAGGCTTTTTTTAGCGTAAATGGATGTTTGGGGTATTGTATTTATCATTTTTCATCACCCCACACCCGTACCCACACCCACACACCCCCACTTACTCCTCCCCATGGCTGAATTCAGCACCCACCATAATTTTTCCCCACTTTATTTCAAAGGAAAAGAAATGAAAGAAAAGAAAAGAAAATGGGTGAATTAGGTGGACTTTTGACCTTACCTTTACCTTGACTTTCCTCCCTTGCATTTTCTCTACCTCCCTCTCTCTCCTCACTCCCATTTCTGGCCTCCTAACAGCAGCAGCCCCCCCCTCAAATCCCACTCTTTCTTCATCAAAAAAATCCACAAATCACTTCAAAATCCATGCAAATTCAAATCTAAATCCAAATCCGACTCCTACCCATTTTAGCTTAGCCCGTATAGCATGTATCCTTGTGAAAAGAGAGTATTTTGGAGGGCCATGGATGCTTGTGG
This sequence comes from Agapanthus africanus, assembly GCA_030015575.1. Lineage (NCBI taxonomy): Eukaryota > Viridiplantae > Streptophyta > Magnoliopsida > Asparagales > Amaryllidaceae > Agapanthus > Agapanthus africanus. Next base: position 524,513,649 of record CM057337.1, read on the forward strand.
ATCTTCATATGTTTTTGGGTATAATTCTAAACTTTTTGTTGCTTAATTTGTTACTAATTTCTTAAGCTAATTTACTTAAGTGTTAATTTGGTTATGTGAGTTTAATTGCAAGTTTTGGAATTCATGTTGTGAATTTGATTGCAAGTTAGGGTTTTATAAAATTGGTGTATGGTTGTGTGTTATATTTAGGCTTTGTTGTCATGATAATACAAGATTAGTAGCTAGTGTGAATGGTTAGTTTTAAAATTGTGTTAATTTGCTAAATTGCTTACTAGGTTTTTGAAATTTGTTAAATTCTTGGGATTAAAAATGTGTTTAGGGTTTTCATGACTTCATTAACTTTATTAAGTGTGGTTTAATGCTTTAGATCATGCAAATCTAAGCTAGATTGTAGTTTGTACATTTTTGCTTTGAAATTGTTAAAAAGGGTATTTTTGTAAACTAGAATATTAGGATTTTTGGAATTTAATGAGATTAAATTCCGGAAATTGTTTATACGACTTATTTAAGATATTTAATAAATATATTGGCCGCTACATTCATTTAAACATCGTGTTTTGTACAAAAACGGCGAATTGTGCTTGCTAGATTTTCGGAAAAATGACTTTTTAAGTGAAATTGGCGTTTTTGTGAGTTTTAACCTAGTTTATATTAAAATTAGTGTTCGTGAATGTGCAAATGAGTGTGATTGGATTTTTCTCGATGGTTTGACGTTTGTACATCGACATCGAGGGTTGGTTTTACTATTCTTGCATGCGTAGGCGATAGGTTTGGGGCTATGCGTGATACGCGTGCCGATTTGATTTTCGTATGCCGTTTCGATCTCGAATTTAGTTTTAATGCGATATGGTGCGTTATGATATGTAGGTACCCCCATGTGGACTTCGAGACGACAAACAGGTGCGTGGCGACGTCGGCACCGGCTAGCGAGGACCAGGTGAGTAGATTTATATCTACGGGGAGAAGTCGGGTGGATGGCGTATAGCACCCCCGCAGTCCGTGGTGGTGTATACGGATGCGTATACACACCAATAATTATTATATGTTATTTGGGATTAATAACGATGCTTAGGATGGATATTGGTGTGTTGGATTATTTTAGCGTTGCGAACCCTAGGGTAGTGTTGCACTACACATACACACACACATACACACATACATACTTGCATACATTCCTATTGATATGTGCTCATGGGATTCTTTATAGCTATGTGTTCACATGGGTATGGGACTATGTGTTCACATACGGATTGAGGATGATAGTACTTGGGATTTATGATGAGTCGATGAGATTTGATTTGAGGCCGTGAGATCGGTGATATAGCAGGGTTCGTATTTGAGATACGACATGACGTTGTAGCGGGTCCTTGACGTAATGTTTCACACACGTCCATGCATACGTAGGCGGTATCAATATGGTACTAGACGTAGATCAGTACCCCGATCTTGATATTTGATAAAGAGGATACCAGGTGAATAGTATGATGAATGTGATATTGACCCGTACCCAGATTGGGATGCCGTACGACGGATTTACGTACGAGCTATATTGATGATTGATCCGCACTCTTGACTTGGGATGCCTGATTATAGATATGGTATCGGATATGATATTATTGAGGCGAGACCACCGACTATACATATACAGGTATGTATATGTATCGACTCAGATGATAGGCGGTTTCCTTACCTGTAGTTCAGCTTGTTAGTTCAGCCGTATAGTTTAGTGTAGTTGTTAGATTAGATTAGACTTCTTACCTATTTCAAAAACTAACGAATCGTGGGTATTTTAAAAGACAGCCCAAGGGATCCTACGGATATTTCAAAAGACGTATCTTTTCATAAAAACACCGTAGCCCCTATTTTCAAAAACCCCATGATTCGTGTTATTTCAAAAGGCACCATTTGTAGGACTTATATTAGATTAATACTGATTAGTTATCGTTGTGTCTAGTATTCTGCTCCCGCACATTATTGCTGTTCGCTCTGCCCCGCATACTTATTTTGCTGCATACTCCATTATTGATATCATGCTGTTAGGACACCAGCACCATTACCGATGATGCGTTTGTACCACATACACTTACTTGCCGTCTCACACACATCTTCATCGGTAATTGCCATGTCACGTACACTTAGAAAATGCTATTGCTTGACTTAGGTTGTTAGTTAGTAGTTGATACGATATTAGTGTACCTGCCTTATATGCCAGTTTAGACATTGTAGTTATTACTTATCACTTCATGCATACTGTTATTCCATTGTTCATGCCTAGTTATTAATCACACATTGCAACTTGGTTATTGATACCATATACATTCATTATCATTGACATATGCACTTGTGATGATTTCTTGAGATTTATGATATTTCTGGATTTCGGGGGAAAGCCGCAAAATTTCTAAACTTATTATATTTTTAAAATATGTAAATTGCGGTTTTCTAGTGATGTAAGTGTCGTCCACCATGAGTTTGCTGTGGTTTTCGAGATCCGTGTCGAGGAGTGGAGGAACCGTCACGGGTACATGGTGGGCCCGGTATGGTACCCCGGGGCAAGAGGAATGTGGTGTTGACGTTGAGCCTGGCTGGGGAGCACTACCTACCGGTGATATTATCCGACGCGTCGGATATCCGGAGGATACCGTCGTGGTCTTGAGATGGATGGTAGGGGCCGGTCTGGACTGACGGCGCCCTAGATATTGAGATTGAGACATTGATATTTCGAGACAGTGAGATTTATGTTTTGTGTCGATGCTAGACACTGTTGATACTGATTTCATTATGATACCTCAGTTTAAAAACCAGAAGGAAATCTCACTAATTTATGAAAACAGTTTCTTCATTTACATGTATTCTGTTTTCATGCATTCATACCTCATTCATATGATATATTGCTACCTGAGGCACTGACACGGGCACATGAGATTACACTCGGTTAGATATTACCCTAGCCATTGTTATAGGCTGCATGTTATACATATTTTTGAGGATATATTATGATCATTGACCTAGGATTGCGTTATTTATGCGATTTCTGTGCGTAGATGTTTTTCTATTCACGAGTTGGCAACTCACCCCCGTTGTGCCCCAGTTTCTTGCAGGTTGCCGTACAGGTTCATTACGGCTTTGCGGGCATAGTTTCATTCGGGTGATTTGCTAGTAGGTGGGTTTACTTGTATCATACCCCCATTATTTATCTTGTATATCATTATTCTGTTGTATCTAGAATTCCATCAACCAAACATGTATTTATTGAGATAGAGACCAGTGTTGGTTATTCTTTCGACCTTAGAGTCGCTCGTTATTTTTCTGGTGGTTTTGAGTTTCCTTTTGAGTTTTGATCCTCGCCGTTGGCGTTGTATATTATATTGCTTGTGTGGTTGTGACCGTCGATTGACGAAGAGCTAGCTCTCGCTTGGGGATGCCTTTTTCTTAATTTCGTATACTATTCATGTTGTATCCCGTTTGGGGGCCAGCATTTACAAAGGAGACTCTGCCGAAATTTTCAGTAAATTTTTGATGTTTTAAAAACCGCATAATTCGGCTTATGCTATTGAAATTACTTGCTTTAAGTTGTTTTTCCTGCACTCTGCTATTTTCTTGGTTTGGATTTCTGGGTTTTCGGTTTACTTAGATTACGTACGCCTCGAGACGTTCGTAGTTTAAGTGCCGGTCATGTTCCGTACTTTCGGGTCGTGACAATGCTTGTGGTGATTGTTTTCCGCCTTTGGGCGTGATTTGCTCCCGTTTGGGAATGCTTTATTTATATCCTGTGTTTGTACCTGTTTCAGGGCTAGTTTTACAAAGGTGGTGCTGCCAAAATTTTTAAGAAAATAAACTTAAGTTTTAAGATTTTTACTTGAGATTTCCAAATGTTTTAACAATGGTTTTTTTCACTTACTTCTTTTTATGGTTTAGATTTGTGGGTTTTTGGCTTACTTAAATTACGTTACGCCTGTTGACGTCATGTGGTTTAAGTGCCGGTCACGTTCCTAAATTGGGTCGTCACAATGTTGGTATCAGAGTGCTAGGTTTTACCTTTCTAAGTGTAGGATGACCTATAATGATGGAGTAGTTAGCTTAAGCAGAGTGATGTAGCGTGTGTATGTTCCGCGGCATACCTAAGACACGATACTCTGCCTTAGTGACCTAGGACATATTGCTTGTAATTCCTTCCTTGATTCCCATGTATCCTTATGATTCAATTTCTATGTTCTTATCGAATCCTGTTTTCATTTCCAGTCATTATGCCGCCGAAGACTACGAGGCTGCAGAGAGCTGCCGCTAGAGCCAATGACAGAGAAGGGTCATCAGAGACAAGGACTGACCAGGGCGGTACGCCTACTCTATAGGAGCAGATTGATCCACCTTCGCTCGATCGTATTACTAGGCTAGAGGCCGGTATGCAGGATTTGCGATAGATGATGGGGTCGTTGGTTGAGACCAGTCGAGCGCAAAGGTAAGAGGTTGTCCTACCTGTTACGGGGACCGTGATGGTGCCTACTAATTAGGCAGTCGTACCTACAGCTACAGAGGTTATCATCGTATCATTATCTGAGTTCATAAGGCTGAAGCCTCCAGTTTTCACTGGCACCGAAACAGCTGAGGATCCGCACGTTTATTGATCGGATGGCCAGGATCTGTCGTTCGCTGAGATGCTCCGATACGAGATGGGTAGAGTTCGCTAGTTTTCGTCTGGAGGATCTTGCCCAGACTTGGTGTGAGTCTTTGGAGAGAGGCCGAGTAGAAGGTCTTCCTTCTATGACCTGGGTCGAGTTCGTGATGGTATTTTTAGCTCGTTTCCTTCTGCAGAGCATCAAGGATGCTCGAGCTCACAGTTTTGAGTCGTTACACCAGACTCCGGGTTTGACGGTGGCAGAGTATGATGTTCAGTTTACCCAACTATCTGTTTATGCTCCATATTTGGTGGACACTGAGGAGATGCGGATCAAGAGATTTGTGCGAGGCCTGATTACCCAGTTGTTCCTTGCTATCGGCGCCCAGTAGTTTGACACATATGCAGCCGCAGTGGACGCAACCCTACTGGTTGAGGAGCTTCTTTCCGAGACTTCGGTCGTTCCGAAACCGAAGAGGATTCGTATTGGTGTATCAGCCCGGAGATAGATGTATAGACACTGCGACAGATTCCGTTCAGGTCGTGGGGGTAGTAGAGGCTTGGGACGATGCTAGTTATTTAGCTCTTATCCGCAGGATGGTCAGCAGTCGTCGTCTGGATGTTTCCGGTGCGGGAGTTTATATCATCGCGTCAGAGATTGTACTGAGGCACGTGAGGACGAGGCAACCGCACCACATGTTACCTTACCACCTTCTCCACCTCAGAGAGCGTTGCCTCTTACGCCTGTTGTTGCTCCATGTTAGACTTATGCTCAGAGAGGTCGTGGTCGCAGATGTTTTGTTCAGAGGGGACGGGGTGGCAGTGGCGGAGGACAGCCGGTCGCCGGTAGAGGGCAGGCTCGAGTATTTTCTTTGACTCATCAGGACACACAGGCGTCCAATGCAGTAGTTTCAGGTACCCTTTCAGTATGTTCTTTCGATGCACATGTTTTGTTTGATTCGGGATCTATGCACTCGTATGTTTCTACACACTTCGTGTCGAGGTTGGGCCGAGAGTCATGTTTGCTAGATCAGCCGCTTGTCGTGACTACTCCTGTTGGCGTGTCTTTTATTGCGCGACACGTGTTTCGGTCGTGTGCCTTTCGTATTGGGGATAAAGATTCGTCCGTCGACTTGATCCTTCTTGAGATATTGGACTTCGACGTTCTCCTAGGCATGGACTTGTTAACTACATGCTATGCGTTTATGGACTGCCATGAGAAGACAGTCAGGTTTTGTTTTCCGGACGAGTCGGTTCTTGTTGTATAGGGGAACCATGGTGCCGCCCCTCACAATTTGATTCTACCCTTTGCGCTAGTCGGCTCTTGAGGAGAGGATGTCGGGGATTCTTAGCTTTTATTCGTAATACCGGAGCCACGGTAGATTTGTTGGAACGAGTTCCTATTTTGAGAGAGTTTCTCGACATATTTCCCAATGAGTTACCTGGATTGCCTCAAGAGCGTGAGATTGAGTTTTGCATTGATTTGATCCCCGACACGGGGCTTATTTCTATACTTCCTTACTGGATGGCCCCGGCGGAGCTTAAGGAGCTTAAGGATCAGCTGCAAGAGTTGCTTGATAGGGGACTTGTGCGTCCGAGTGTTTCGCTTTGGGGATCTCCTGTTCTGTTCGTCAAGAAGAAGGACGGCAGTTTGAGGTTGTGCATTGATTATTGTCAATTGAACCGCGTTACGGTGCCAAATAGGTATCCATTACCTCGCATTGACGATTTGTTTGATCGGCTTCAGGGTGCGGGACATTTTTCTAAGATTGATTTGAGATCGGGTTATCATCAGTTGCGGGACATTCCGAAGACTGCTTTTCGTACGCGCTACGGGCATTATGAGTTTTTGGTGATATCATTCAGACTCACCAATGCCCCAGCAGCATTCATGGATTTGATGAACCAGATTTTCAGGCCGTTCCTCAACGGGTTCATTATTGTGTTTATTGATGACATTCTGGTTTATTCCAGGAGTCGAGAGGAGCATGAGCAGCACTTGAGAATTGCTTTGCAGACATTGAGAGAGCACCAGCTGTTTGCTAAATTCTCGAAGTGTGTCTTCTGGGTTGATAGTGTTGACTTGCTGGGTCATGTGGTTACGGGAGATGGTATTCGTGTGGACCCGAGGAAGATCGAGGCCGTACAGCTTTGGCCCAGACCTGTGTCAGTACAGAGGTCTGCAGCTTTTTGGACTTAGCCGGTTATTATCGCCGTTTCATGCAGGAGTTCTCGAGTATCGCTGCACCGCTAACCGGACTGACCAGGAAGGGAGTTCCTTTTCTTTGGACTGAGGCATGCGAGCAGAGTTTTCAGCAGTTGAAGACTCAGTTGACGATAGCACCGGTTTTATCTCTGCCTTCTGAATCGGGCGGCTACATCGTTTACTGTGATGCTTCTTGAGTGGGGCTCGATTGTGTATTGATGCAGCATGATAGAGTTATCGGTTATGCATCCCGACAGCTGAAAAAGCACGAGCAGAATTATCCCACTCATGATCTTGAGATGGCTGCGGTGGTCTTTACGCTTAAGATTTGGAGACACTAATTGTACGGGAAGTCATGTCAAATTTTCATAGACCACCAGAGCTTAAAGTACATCTTCCTGCAGTGGGATCTGAATTGGAGACAGCGCCGTTGGATGGAGTTCATGAAAGATTATGATTGTGAGATCCTTTCTCGGGCAAGGCGAATGTGGTAGCTGATGCTTTGAGTCGTAGGCCCGGGGGTAACTTGTCTCAGTTAGCGCAGTTCAGAGATAGTTTTCTGCAAATTGGCAGATCTTGTGCGACAGTAGAATACAATTTGAGTTCACTTCCACCGGGGGACAGCTTGCTCATGTCCGCGCCCGTCCACTTCTACTTGATCGTATTCATGAGGCACAGCCTGACGATGTCCGTTTGTTTGAGATTTTTGAGTGTGTTCGGCAGGGTAGAGATGCGGAGTTCATGATTGATGAACAGGGTGTGCTACGTTTTGGAACTCGTTTGTGTGTACCTGATATCGATAGGTTAAGACGCGAGATTGTAGAGCAGGCACATTAGTCAGCTTATAGTGTTCACCCAGGTTCCACCAAGATGTATCGTGACTTGAGAGATATCTACTGGTGGGCAGGGATGAAGTGTGATGTTTCGGATTTCGTTTTGAGGTGCCTGACTTGTCAGCATGTCAAGGCTGAGCATCTGAGACCGGTAGGAGAGTTGCAGCCTTTACCCGTTCCGGAGTGGAAATGAGAACAGATCTCCTTGGATTTCGTTGTTGGTCTAACCAGGTCCAGTCGAGGGTATGACTCCATTTGTTTGATTGCTAACTGGTTGACGAAAGCGGCTCACTTCCTTCCAGTGAAGACCACTTTTGGTTATGCTCAGTATGCTCAGTTGTACATTAATGAGATTGTGCGTTTGCACAACGTTCCCACATGCATCGTATCTGACAGGGGCACCCAGATCACTAGCCGTCTTTGGCAGAAGATTCAGGAAGCTTTGGGTACCCGATTGAGTTTTAGCACCGCTTTCCATCCGCAGACCGATGGTTAGTCGGAGCGGACAATACAAACTCTGGAGGATATGCTTCGTTCGTGCGTGCTTGATTTTGGTGGCAGTTGGGATCGTCCCTTGTCGTTGATAGAGTTTTCCTACAATAACAGTTATCTAGATACGATTCATATGGCATCTTTTGATGCTTTGTATGATAGAAAGTGTCGATCTCCTGTCTGTTGGAACGAACTCAGCGAGAGCAGGATATTGGGACCCCAGCTAGTTCAAGAGACTACCGAAAAGATCCAGTTGATTCAGGATAGGATGAGAGCAGCCCAGTGCAGACAGAAGTTTTATGCCGACCGTCATCGTCGTAGGCTCGAGTTCACAGTGGGCGATCATGTATTCCTACGGATTTCTCCGATGAAGGGCATGATGAGATTTGGGAAGAAAGGTAAGCTTAGTCCCAGATTTATGGGTCCTTTTGAGATCCTTGAGTGAGTTGGTACCGTTGCCTATCGTTCGGCGCTTCCGCCCAGTTTTCCGGATGTTCACTCTGTGTTCCAAATATCGATGCTTCACAAGTACCTTCATGACCCTTCTCACATGATTCAACACCAGTCCGTTCAGCTGGAGCGCGATCTTTCGTTCACCGAGTTGCCGGTAGTTATATTGGATCTGCAGGTGAAGAAATTTCGGTCAAAGGTCTTGCCATCTGTGAAGGTTCTTTGGCGTGGCCCGAATAGCGAACAGGTCACATGGGAAGCCGAGAGAGAGATGCCGAAGAAATTCCCTCATCTCTTTGAAGGTACGTATAATAATATTTTTAAATTCGGGAACCGAATTTCTTTAAGGGGGAAGATTGTAACACTTTAGAATGCGGTTAGTGTTAATTAAGCGATAATGCAGGTTTTTAGTAAAAAGTTAACTAAAATAGTTTTCATATATTTTATAAAAATTAATTAATATTTTATTATGATTTGTTTAAGCTTGCACACACTTTTGCATGTTAACTTGGGGGTTATGGAGGTGTTAACCATGCTTAAGTAGTCATGGCACCCTAAACAAATTTTAAGCCATGTTAACCCATTCCACTTAATTTTTAGTAAGGGTTTATTCTTTTGTCTTGAGAGAGAGGGGGGGGGGTTGACAAATGAAGGAAGATCATGCATAGGGCAAGTATGGGAGCAATTAATAAGGAGAGAGGAGGGGCATGGTTCATCCCTAACCTCACACCCTTATTTTCCTTCATCACTCTCACACTCTCATTTTCCCTCTTCACTCACACTCTCTCATTTCTATTTCTTGTTCTCCTTCTCATTTCCCTTTCCCAACTGAAACCTTAACCGTTTCATCTCAATCCCAAACCTAATCTTCACTAAAACCCTCACAAAGTCAAGTTAAGCTTCTAGAGATGACTTGGAGCTTGGAAAGCTAGGGTTTTGAGCAAGTTTGGTAAGGTAGCGATCTCTAACTGTTAACTAGGCTTTTAAGATGTTGTGTTGCTTATTAGTTGCTGTTTAAGACACTAAAGTTATAGTTTTTGTGCAAATATCGTATTTTGGTAAATTTTTGTGTCTCGAGTGAATCTGCAATCGAACCAGGTTTTTGTTAGTGTGATATGCCCTAGAGGCCATTATTGTATAGTACTAGTTTGTATATTACATTTTGGAAGCTTGGGATATATACACGGATTTATGACAGTCTTGCTCGATATAGTAGTATACTACTTGGTTTGTATCTATCTTAATATGTGTGTATGTTTCTTTTTACGTATCGCTAATACATATTGATAGAGCCCTTAGGATCTTTGTTTGACTCCCAGCGTTGTGATGGCAGTCACACTAGTGGGGGCTGGGTAGTCTATAAGCACATCCTTATACAGGTCCCAAGTCGCAGGATTATTGAGACAGGGCATCGATACTCCGGAGTAGACTAGTGTATACGCTTTTCATCCCAGCAGGGGAGATGGTATATCCTACAGCCATCAGTACGTCATACTGGAGATAGTATGCAGGTGCTCATTGGGTTATGAGTTATACTGGATAGACTCGTAGGGAACCGATGGCTGGTAATATACCTATCTTCAGGTGGCAGTTCCCAGATAACATGAGTACAGCTTAGTCCATCGACTTGACACTGCTACTTTTCCTCAAGTGTGTTCCCACTCTTCTTAGATTACTACCCTACCACGGCTCTGTGGAGTCGTGCAAACAGGTAGTAGTTGGGTGCAGTCCTGAAGCGCTTGGAGGCAGTGGCGGTTAGATAGGATTCTTCTCTCCCGGTATTGGAGGTTGATGTCGCGCTGTGTTCGGAGAGCCATTACGCAAAGTCCCTGGCCAGGGCAAGCGAGATTTGTTGGTAGGGATTTGTAACACTTTAGAAATGCGGTTAGTGTTACTTAAGCGTTAATGCGGGGTTTTAGGGAAAAGTTTACCAAATCGGTTTCCTCACATTTTATAACAATTAATTAATATTTTTTTATTATTTGTTATGGCTGGCGCACACACACGTGCACGTAATTATGAGGGTTAGTTAGAGTTAAATTGTTAAGTGGCCATGACACCTTAAGTAATCCATATCATGATCTAACCTTGCCTTAACCTTAAGCCTAGAATTTTGGTGTTAGAAATATCTAGTTTGGATGAGAGAGAGGTGGCAAGTGAGTTATGAGCATTAATTGTGGGCATTAATGAGGTGAGGGGGGAGAGTGAGTGTAAGCTAGATATTCACCCTACACTTACCGTGTTCATTATTTTCTCTCTCACTTTCTCTAACTCTCCATTATTTCTCATTCCCTAACCCCAAACTGAAACCTCACTAGCCCAACACTAAATCCTTGCAAAACTTCACAAAAATTCCATTTTTGCACTTCAAAATCCTTGATTTAGCCACTATGATGCCTTGGAGCTTGGAAAGATTGGATTTTTGAGCAAGAGTGGCTAGGTAATGACCTCTAACTGATAATTAGGTCTTTATCTTGTTGTGTTGCCTCAAGGTTATGGTTTAGAACACTAAAGGTTTAGTTTCGTGTAAAAATCGTATTTTTAGTGTCAACTTGGACTTTCTGTGATCTGCTGTAGAACCAGGTTTTTGTTGGAAAAGTTCCCATCACAGTGACATTGTGTTATGACATTGAACCCACCACAAAAAGACGAGACCATTCCCAAATTATGAGGCTGCAGATTTATTAGTTCTGGCCGCAATTTGCGGCCAGAGTAGGGGCTTAGGGGTTGATTTTTGGACGAGGGATCTCTGGGGTTGTGTGTAGTCTCGTGGGATGTGCAACTTTCACTAATTGTTGGTATATCAAAATCCGGGATCACTTTGCTATATTCTAGTGTTTTGTGTATGCGTGATACATTATTCGACACGGTTCGTGATCTTGTGTAGCTGTTGCACGTGGGCTGGTTTGGGTGTGTCGCCACACACGTTAGCCGTTAGACAGACACTTATGAGTTGGATTGGAGTTGGTGCGTTGGTCAAACGTAGTGGGTACGTGATATTGATCAATTTCTGAGATTTGCACATGTTATGTTTTGTGTTAGTAGGATAGCAGGCGGGGACTTCGAGCGCTGCGACGAAAGGGAAGCAGGTGATTGGATCGACCTAGCTTGTGATTGTTGGTGAGTAGATTTAACATCTACGGGGAAATCGCCCGTATGGCGTTAAGCATCAGGGCTAGATATGATATGAGATTAGCCGCATGTTTATATGCACATATAGAGATGGTGCATGAACTTTATTGCATATAGTTATTTGTTGTGCCTGAACCTTTATCTATTGTACACTGCACTATTATTGACAGTCCATGTTGCACGAGCACCAATTGTATGCTACACACACACTGTCGGTAATTGCCATGATACGCACAACACAAATATTCATATGAGATACCTTGCTATTGGTTAGCGACATAGAGGCATTTATTCTTGTGCAATGGCGCATATGACATATACCATACCCGTACACCTACATGCTTACATATATGCCTTGCTATACCTACATGCTTACATATATACCTTGCTATAGTTATATGTTCAGCTTTATATGACATATATATCGATGGTATGGGACGCTGTTATATATGTATATAAGATTCGGATAATTGGGAACTACGTGATATATTTAATCACTTGATGCATTTAAATAGAGGATTTTTCCCGTGATATGCTCATATTGTTGTTCTATGTTGCATATGTTATATTACACGGATTTACGCATTTGAGATATGTTTTCATGCGATTTGGGGATTTTAAGTGTCGATGTTGGGCACTTATATTCTGAGAGATATATGGATATTGGAAACCGATACGTGGAATACAAGTGTCGAGGTTGGACACTTGGGTTTCGAGGAACGTATGGATATCAGAGAACCGAAACGTGGATCACACGTGTCGATATTAGGCACTTAGGATTCGAGGAACGTATGGATATGAGTATTTATGTGTCGATGCCGGGCACTAGTTTTCATGATATTTCGGGTGTCGATGTTTGACACTCAGGTTGCATGAGATATGAGGGCCGATCTAAGGGCCGATATGAGGGCCGATATGAGGATTTTGGGATTTGGGGTGTTGTTGATTTACACCGGGTTTTCCATGCTTATGATTTGTGTATGAGAATAATGTTTATCCCGCACTCAGTATTTAGTTGATATGCATTTGATTCATGCAGATATAGTACCCTGGTGGTGTACCTTGATCATGATAGTTACATCTTCATATTGCCATACTTATGCTACCAGCTTACATGTGATTGTTTATTGCTGTTAGTGCATACTTGCAATTACAGTATGTTGTTTTTTACTATTCACGAGTTGGCGACTTACCCCCCTTTTTTCCGCAGGGTCTTTCAGGTATGATCTTCAGAGTGGTCGCAGCAGGGCGCCTTATTATCTCTACTTTTGCGGATACCGCTATGGTTGGCTGTGAGGCCATTTGCTAATGTGGGTTGCAGTTATCCGATGATGTACATTGTGTATTTCTTGTATCTAGTACTCTCCATCTGCCACCTTCATGTATTGACTTAGAGACGAGTTGTGAGGATCGATATTGTATATTCTTATTACTCTGGTCGTCGTGCTCTTGTGAGCCGGCCTTTTATATATGTGGTTTATCTTTTCTTCGCTACAGCATCGTATATCTGTTGTGGTGGTTGTTTCCGCCGTTGGGCAAGATTTTCTCCCGTTTGTTGATGCCTTACTTTTATTTTATGTTTGAACCCGTTACGGGGTTAGTTTTTACAAAGGAGGTGCTGCCGAAATTTTTATGAAAAACAAACTTAAGTTTAAAGTTTTGCATCGAGTTTTTAAATTTGTTCTATCTTTTCCTACTAGTAATGGTTTAGATTGCTGGGTTTTCGGCTTACTTGAATTGCGTTATGCCTGATGACCTTTCGTAGTCTAAGTGCCGGTCATGTGCCCAAATTGGGTCGTGACAAAGTTGGTATCAGAGCGCTAGGTTTTACCTTTCGAAGTGTAGCATGACCTTGGTATGATGGAGTAGGTAGCTTAAGCGGAGTAACTTAGCGTGTGTATGTTCCGCGGCATACTTACGACACGGTACTCCGCCTAAGTGACCTTAGGATTTATTGCTTGAAATTCCTTCCGTGTTTACATATCCTTTTGATCCGATTTCTGTGTTCTCATCGAATCCTGTTTCCATTTCCAGCCTTTATGCCGCCGAAGACTACGAGGGCGCAGAGAGCGGCCGCGAAGGCCGAGGTCAGAGTTGACTCGTCTGATACGAGGACTGACCAGGGCGGTACGCCCGTTGTGCTGGAGCAGATTGTTCCACCTTCGACAGACCATATGGCTATGCCAGGGGCTGGTATGCAAGATTTGCGCCAGATGATGGGGTCTTTAGTTAAGGCCATTCGAGTGCAGGGGCAGGCGGTTGTTCCACCCGCTACAGGGACTGTGTTGGTGCCTACTGTTTAGGCGGTTGTACCCGCAGCTACGGAGGTGATCACCGTATCGTTATCGGAGTTCATGAGGTTGAGGCCTCCGATTTTCACTGGTACCGATGCAGCCGAGGATCCGCAGTCATTTATCGACCGCATGTCCAGGATATGTCATTCGCTTAGATGCTCCGACGCGAGATGGGTGGAGTTCGCGAGTTTTCGTCTGGAGGGTCTGGCCCAGAAGTGGTGTGAATCCTTAGAGAAGGGCAGAGCCGCAGGTCTTCCCTCTATGACTTGGGCTGAATTCGTGACAGTGTTTCTTTTGCGTTTTCTTCCGCTGAGCGCCAGGGATGCTCGAGCGTGCAGATTCGAGTCATTACACCAGACTCAGGGTATGACGGTGGACGAGTATGATGTGCTGTTTATCGAGCTGTCTGTGTATGCTCCGTATTTGGTAGCTATGGAGGAGATGCGGGTTAAGAGGTTTGTGTGAGTCCTGCTTACCCATTTGTTTCTCGCTATCAGCATTCAGCATTGCGACACCTATGCAGCGGCGGTAGACGCAGCCCTGTTGGTTGAGGGGCGTCTTTCTAAGACGTCGGTTTCTCCGGAATCGAAGAGGGTTCGTACTGATGATTCAGCAGGGAGGTGGGCGTTTAGACATCGTGACAGTTCCCGTTCAGATTCTAGGGGTAGTGGAGGTTCGGGACGAGGTCAGCTTTTTACCTCTTATCCTCACGAGAGGCAGCAGTTTGCATCTGGATGTTACCGGTGCAGGAGTTTGGGTCATCGGATTCGAGATTGTGCTGAGCCACGTGAGAGCGAGGCAGCTGTACCATATGTTACATTACCATCTTCTCCACCTCAGAGGGCGTTGCCCCTTATGCCTGTTGTGGCTCCACGTCAGACTCATGTGCAGAGAGGTCGGGGTCGCGGTGGTTTTGTACCGAGAGGGCGGGGTGGTAGAGGCGGAGGTCAGCCAGTCGCCGGTAGACAGCAGGCTCGGGTGTTTGCCTTGGCTCATCAGGACGCGCAGGCATCCAATGCAGTGGTTTCAGGTACTCTTTTTGTATGTTCTTTTGAGGCTCATGTTTTGTTTGATCCGGGATCTACGCCTTCGTATGTTTCTACACACTTTATGCCAAGTTTGGGCCGAGAGTCGTGTTTGCTAGATTAGTCGATTGTTATGATTACTCCTGTTAGTGATTCGTTCGTCGCGCGTTATGTATTTCGGTCGTGTCCCGTTCAGATTGGAGATAGAGAGTCGTCCGTCGATTTGATCCTTCTAGATATGTTAGAGTTCAACGTTCTCCTTGGCATAGACTGGTTAGCAGCTTGTTATGCGTCTGTGGACTGCCGTGAGAAGACTGTACATTTTAGTTTACCGGGCGAGTCTGTTTGGGTTGTGCAGGGGGACCGTAGTGCCGCTTCTCAGAGTTTGATTTCTGCTTTTTGCGCTAGTCGGCTTTTGAGGAGGGGATGTCGGGGATTCATAGCTTTCATTTATGATACTAGAGCCATAATAGAGTCGTTGAACCGGGTTCCTATCGTTCGAGAGTTTCGACGTTTTTCCCGATGAGTTACCTGGTTTGCCGCCAGAGCGCGATATTGAGTTTTGCGTTGATCTGATTCCTGGCACGGGGCTTATTTCTATACCGCCTTACCGGATGGCTCCGGCGGAGCTTAGAGAGCTTAAAGATCAATTGCAAGAGTTGCTTGATAAGGGACTTGTGCGTCCGAGTGTTTCGCCGTGGGATCTCCTGTGCTGTTCGTCAAGAAGAAGGACGACAGTTTGAGGTTGTGTATCAATTATCGTCAATTGATCCGAGTTACGGTGCGGAACAGGTATCCTTTACCTCGCATTGACGATTTTTTTGATCAGCTCCCGGGTGTGAAACATTTTTCTAAGATTGATTTGCGTTCGGGTTATCATCAGTTTCGGGTTCGGAATGATGACATTCCGAAGACTACTTTTCGTACACACTACATACATTACGAGTTTCTGGTGATGTCGTTCGGACTCACCAATGCCCCAGCTGCGTTCATGGATCTGATGAACCGGACTTTCAGGCCGTTCCTCGACCAGTTCATTATTGTGTTTATTGATGACATTCTGGTCTACTTGTAAGTGCATGGTGGCGCCCCGGCCGTCAATCCGATGGCCAAATACGGAAGCGGTGATAAACTTTAATTTTTCTTGAACTGGCAAACCGCCGCGCGCTAATACCCGGATCGAACCATTAACTAGTCCTAGCTAACTACAAGATAGGGAATAGAGATATACCGACTGATCCAAGTCCTCCGGTCTTCTCGTCGTCGTCCCGATCTCCTGCGGAATGTCCTGTCTCCACCTCGTCGCCGGAAATGCACCACATCGCCTACTTCTTTTACGGGCTCCCACCTCAATGCCGAGACAACTCGGGCACGAAGCTGGCTAGTCGACGTGCCCAAGGTTTGCTGTAGAATGTATAGTAGAACTAGTGTCTCATTTGGGGTTCATGGAGGTGCCATTTTGGTGGAGGAAATGAGGTATGAACTTTTGTGGAGGAACTTGGGGATTTTTCTAGCATGAAGAGAGCAAAAATCCACACTACAAAAATGGGCAACCCCTCCTCCATGCTTGGCCGGCCATCACTAGAGGAGGAGGAGAGAGAGGGGTGTGTGAGAGTGGAGTGTATCAAAAATGGGAGCCACACAATAATACAAGTGAGAGAGAGGAAAAATGTGATCATGAAAGAACATGATTACCAAGAAACACCAACACTCAACAACCATATCATGCAAAGAAATGATCACCAAAAGAGAACCTCACTCCACCACAACCATCATGAAAACCATGTCATATGAAAGTCAAGCCATGATGGAGAAGTCAAGAAGTCAAGGTCAAGGAATGGTGCAACCATCATGACACAAGAATATGCAAAGACCTCCTCCACAAATGCTTATTTGCAACAATGCAAATAAGCCCTCCTCCAACAATCTTCAGCCAATGAAGGATACAAAGGAAATCGGCCGAAACGGAAAGCAAACTGGCAACTCCAGAAAACTGGTCCCGTAATAAATTACAGGAAAACCCCGATACTGTGCATACACACCCGCATTTGTATTTCGACCGAAATACAAATGCAATGAGACAAAATCTACACTGTACTATACTAGGATCCGGCTTAAACCAAAGCCGGCTAGTAATATCTGTCCGATCCTGATCCGTGCAATACCGCACGTATCTGATCGAACCCTGCCATATATCCATACGGCCTATAGTACAAACTGTCCGATCCTGATCCGTGCAATACCGCACGTATCTGATCGGACCTTGCCATATCTCCATACGGCCTCTACAACCTTTCGCCCGAAAGCTGAGTAACTGAATGTGGGGGACTCTAAAGACTCGTCAACACCTTGGTTGTGGAATTAACCACTAGCACGTCAGAGGTATAAGCCAATACGTTACGGGCTACCAGGTATTGACTAAAAGGGACGTCTGTGAGCGAACTCAGCCAGACAACCCTACTGAGCCTGTCAGTGACAATATCCGTACAGTCCGGTCCGTTCGTCTATGAGCATCGCATGGCGGGCCTAGGGGGTTGGTAAAAGTCAGACCCCCAAAAGCGGTACAAGTCGTGTCGGAGTGTAGCCCAGAACACCCTGAGATACTACTGGAATACCTACCAGTAAATCTCCTTGCCTCGGCCGAGGGCTTTGTGTAATGGCTCTCCTAGACACAGCGCGTCCTCACCCCCAATACCGGGAGAGACGAACCCCTGAAGATACGCTCACTGCCTCCATGTGGCTCGGGACTGTACCCAACTAAAACCTGTTTGCACGTCTCCTTTGAGCGTGGTAGGGTAGTAATCAAAGTACAGTGGGAACTCACACGAGACAAATGACGATCCCCAGGTCGATGAACTAACCTGTACACATGTCACCTGGGAACTGCTATCTGACGTCTGGTATATGACCAACTAGCATGTTCCCGGCGAGTCCTGTCCGGTGTACTCATAACCCAATGAGCACCTGTATACATCTTAGGTGATCCAACTGACATAGTGGCTTGTGAGACCGGCCACCGCCCCTCGTCGGGGTCTCGACTGTATACACTAGTCTACTCTGGAGTATCGATGCCCTGTCTCGAAACTCGCACGACTAGGGACCTTTTAAGGATATGCTTATAGACCCCCAGCTCCCACTTTTATGATCGCCCTCATACTGCTGGTGGTCAAGCAAGAATCCTAGAGGCTCTATCAACGTGTAATAGAGACTTGTTAGGTCACCTAAAACAGTACACGATGATAAAGGTAAACCAGATAGCATACTATCATCTCGAGTAAGACTGTCCTATCGGGATAGGTCCTCCCTCAATCATTGCAATCACGTGCTTGTGATCTAATAATTGACTCTGAGGGCACTATCTCCAATAATCTCCCACTTGCACTCAAGGCTAATTATTGCGATGTCGCATACTCACAGCCCGTGTGATACCGAACACCCAACTCCTCTACTTGTCAGTCTCACAGAACTCGTTTGCGAAACTATTGCGTTCGAGGAATAGCCTCAGTGTGTGGATCCGCCTTGATGTTCCTTTCTATGTCTCTCTATATCTCAAGTTCGCGGAGAAAGCCATCTCCCGAAATGAGCAATACCTGTCTTAGAATGTGTCTGGATGTCTGATGGGACCTAGCTCATAAATGAACTCCAAATCCAAACTTCTTAGACTGTATCGTCAACTGAACTTAATCAGTATCCTGCGCCATGCCTCCCTCAGTATTGCCTTGGACCACCTGTCCAAAATACTGCCCCTCGTCAGAAGGAAAACTATAACTCTGACAACCTCCCTGTCGTCCATGTCACCTTGGAAGCCCGGAATGATAATTGTCTCTCGAAAGAGGCTGTCGTTATCATATCCCTAGAACATTCACTTATGTTCTAAAACTGCTTCCGACTGTTTCTCCAGGATTGGATCAATGTCAACTTATTGCATCTAGTGCAAGAACAACATCTGGCGTGGTACTTGACATCTCATGATTGACTCAATTGCCTAAGCAAGTGATCTGTCAATCATGCACATCCCTCTCCCCTTTAGTCTGTAAGACAGCTTTAGAGAGGGTGACTCCATCACCTGCAGGTACACTACCGTGCCAGGAGTCGTCCATTCTAAATACTCATAGAATGCTGTCTAAGTACCCAGATTGGGAAACTACCCAAATCTAGATCTAATACCATAGATCTAGTAACCAGTATGTCTGATATAATGTCCAAGTCCTGTGTGGAGAAACTACTGTGTGACGACCAAAGTATAACCGATCGTAGTATGTATGTCATCCAATTACCATGACATCACACCCTACTACCTTCTCAACAGATCCATCCTCTATTCTGATGAAGTCAAACCTATGACTGTCATGTCAGAAATAGATGATCTATTTCCGCTATGTCTGCTTTAGTCTATAAATAGACATAAGCCACATGTCCACCAATGCTTCCGCTGCTCCCACTGACTACGACAACCCTCTGGCAGAGTCATATAGACGTACACTTCTAAAGCTAGTTTAGAACGACGCTATACTTGTCCTCCTGCCAGGTCTCACGGTCTGGAACAACAGCAATGGCAAGTTTGGGTAAACAAGAACTTCCCTGTCACCGTCCTTGAGGCTACCGGAGTACCTCTCGGGTGCCTGAAGTTACCCACCTTATCTGTGGAGTGGCCAATGGAATGTCAAACCAGATTGAATCTTTAGGTTCCTCATCAAATCTTCAGTAATCGTTTGTGGTTCTGGAATCACTTCCAGTTCTACCATACTCCCACTACTGTTTTCTGAAAAAATCCATTTTTATTAAAACTGTGGCGAGTCTAGAACAATATCGCTATTGTTCATCCAGATGGTAGAAAGTCAACCCTCGTCATAGCCTGGGTCAACCCACAAACAGCCATTACAGAAACGTGCCTTGAGTTGTCCAGTGTCTGGTTTTAATCATAAACCGGACAACTCCCCGTACCTTAACATCGTTAAGATATGAACTGTTCTATATCCAATATAGAACCAGAGGCACTGATTTAATTGAACCAGATTCAAATCATGCAGCTGTCCCCAGTGCATGTCAACTAAATGGAAGGAGGCCGATCAGCGTTACTCAACTTAGGAATACTTCCAATTATGAGTAACCTGAAAGAGAAGCAATTTCTCTTAATCACTACTATCAACTGAATACCATATACAAGTATCTACACCTTCGATCACTTTGAAAAATCCCGATACTTGCTACACCTGGTTCTCTACTTTATTCAAATACCTATAACTTCTCAAAATTCGGACCCTGTGTTTCCACGAAACACCTGTCTAAAAACTAGAGAAGTCATAAGTAAACCGAATATAGTGCGAGGACCAACCTCTCTGTCCTGATGGACCCTGGACAACATACAATACTCTGTATAAGTCCCTCGAGTCTGATAACTCATTCACTGTGTGTCGTAGTTTGAAAACTGTACTTATGGTTAAGAAGAATTACACCGCTGTTTAATGCTCCTTACCTAACCATCCACTGATATAGGTAAATGTCGTAGACATAATTTCAAAAAAGTATATCTCACTCTATGAAAATAGACGTACAGATATATCAATTTGAAATTGGTGCATAAAAGCGGATATTCAAAACCAAATATTTGCCGACCGGCAAACAGCCCAGGTGATTTCCTCAAATATCACCGATTACAACGAATCCCGATATAATGAGGATGATCACCCAATTCCCAATAACTTACTCCCACTCATCATCTGTAAAACTATACAGATATGAGAATCAAACCTGGTAAATACATACCCTGGAGTAAGTATCTAATCGGGAAATCAGTTTTCTTTTAACATTACATAGTGAAACTGAAACATTGAAATGTCTCGATGGGGTATTCCGGTATTCCTAGTAATGCCTCTTCCATTATCCAGATTCACAACTGTAACCGTGTAATTCTTTGCCACCTCTCCAAATCCCTTCATATGTCTTTAGTCATTACCTTCTGCACACCCCTTTAGGCCAAATGGTTTTCTTCCTTCTCTACCATTCGGCACCAGCCTATGGTTTGGAAGAAGACTATCCAATAAGTATAATGGGTGTACTGTCCTAATCCTAGGAGCACTCGCAATGCGAGAGAAGGTGAAGATAAAAGACAACCGAATAAACCTTATTCCTATTTCTCCTGAACCAGAATCCATCCCCGAACTGGAACAAGTTCCTTTCGAGTTCGTATATAACCATACGATGGAGTATCCAATAAACTGTGGATCTTCGTAGTGATACGGAGTGTCCTGGAGAAATACAAAGGTGATGTGGGAGTGGTAACGAAAAACTTGGTATGGTCGTGAATATCAGTCGCAATTTACTTTGCCCTCTTACTAATCCTTTGCTTTGTCTTAACTTAATACCTTCTGCACACCATCGTTATGCTAATTGGTTTTCTTCATTCCCTACCGGTCGGCACCAGCCTATGGTTTGGAAGAAGACTATCCAATTTGCGTAATAGGTGTACTATCCCCTAATCTAGGGGTACTCACAACCTGAGAGAAGGTAAAAGGAAAAGACAACTGAATAGTCCTATCCGTTTCCTCCAGAACCTGAAACCATCCTCGAATTCCTTCGAGTTCGTATATAACCATACGATGGTTTTGTCCAATGGAAATGGACGTTCGTAGTAATACGGGGTGTCCTGGAGAAAAGGGTAAAAGTAGGAGTGGCAATGAGGTTTGCAACTCTGACAATCCAAAAGCCAGTGTTTAAGAAGGTTCGGTCAATTTTGGTCTCTGAGTCATAGTCTTAGGGTCGGGTCAATGGTCGCTGCCAAAGAGAGAGAGAAAAGAAACACTCAGCGTGCACTCTAACCTAGATCAGAATGGTTACCAATTTATCTAATCTGGAAACCTCCCACTGTACCGTCAAATTCTCCTCCAAACCTGAAAGAAGAATTAGTCGGGGTCACCCGAGGAGTAAACTAACTCATCAGTGGGAATCGGGATCCAACTATCATCACATGATAACGTGACGGAATCCGCTCACGCTACCACACTCCAGAAGGTATGCGCATATCTGGAAAGTTTCAGTTCTTTTGAAACCCCCGATGTGATTTCTGCCCTATGCTCTTATGACCTTGACTTTGGCCAACAAATCATAAGTCACATATCAAGTTCTACCCGTCATTCTCCAGGTTGATTCGAATCCACCCGCACAAGCCCTTGACTTTGGCCAACAAGGCTATACGACTGTTCCAAACCAACGCATCTATCTATGCTGCATATGAATAACCAACAGCTACCAAACACTGTGCCTTGACTTTGGCCAACAAACACAGCTTGAATACTATTGACTATCCATATGAAACGACGGAGGGCTACGAATGGTTTCTGGTGAAAACCTTTAACGTAATGAACTTGATATCGTTGAAGGAACGGATAGCTTTTTAAAAAATATAGTGACGAAAACCGTTGCTAAAGAGGTCACTCCCGGTGAAGGGATCTCGGCTCTTTCCCCGTAGAATGAGGTGCAGGATATTCCAACTGAATACCACGGTGCAAAGCAAAAGTAATCGGCTATAGTGAAGTCATTGCCCTGACGCAAACTTTTTGTCCAAGGGGTCACTCCCGGTGAAGGGATCTCGGCCCTTGCCTCGTCGACTGAGGAGCAGGATATTCCAACTGAATACCACGATGCAAAACAAAAGTGAACGTCCTTGCAATAACAGCCTTTTGAAAAGTGTTCCAACAACATCAGATTAGGTTTGTTTTAACTTGCATTGATCCGAATCAACGCAGTCCCATCAATTGATCACACCACAAAGAACGAAAATATACTGATGTACGTATATGCCATCCGCATTCGCCACTGGGACCCGTCATTACCCGTTAGGTTAGCTAACTAACGACAGAGCGGGGACTGGACTAGCGCGGATGCAAAACATATACAACATCTACTAATATATATACCAATATATTATATTTCGCTCAAGGCGTGATAAAAATGCAACATCACAGAAATGTACAGCATCACAGAAACAATACAGATATCTGGGATCCCCGGGTTTCACAGAGCCACTACTGAAACCCGACGTTCCCCTGGTCGTGTGGATAGCCTGTGCAATGAGAACCTAGACCCCTACGGGCGCGGCAAGTCACCCGCCAAAACCTGAAGCGAGGCAGCCCCCTTCAGCGCCGTGAATGGACCACCCAGCACTTCACGGAATCCGGTAACTTGGGCACCCCTCCTGGGTCAACCTGTACCCCCTACGAGTGCGGCGAATAGCCCGCCAATCCTAAAGTGATGCCCCCTCCGTCTCAATGCCATGAGATGCGGGCTCGTTGCCCTCTAGAACCCGGCTATCCGTGCACCCCTACGCGGGGTAATCCTAGTACAGAAAGTAAAATATACATACAACGGGTACATCGACCGCAACCTGGCCGTGCCCCAAAATAATAATACAAACAGGCAGTGACGGCAGTCCACATGTCGGACGCTCGCCCCGCAATATCAAATGTACATAATACAACCACAACTGTACTAGCATTGCATCCAGGCTATCCCCCACGACCGATCCGCAATATCACAGCAAAAACAGAACATCAACGTGAAAGTCACGTTCGCAAATCCGTCTAACCGGGCTATAGCAGTTAGACCGGATTTACCGATCGAGTGACATTCACGGTCGCAGATATAATGTAAATACTGTGAAATAATGTGTTTAAAATATCCGATCGATCAAATTTTAACAAGTGGGCCCCCAAGCATTACTGTAGCAGATCAGGAAATTCTGGGCCCAATATTAAAATTCCAAAAAACCCTAAATTCCACTCAGGAGGCAACTGCAGAAATTTGACACAGTGATCACTGAAATGCGCGGCGGAACCGCGGCGAGAAGGGGGTGTTTGCGGCGCTTCCGCGCTCCCACAGTGGAGTCACTTCATCGAATTTTTACACAGCTCATAGATTTTCCAGTACATCAATGTTTTACAACCTGAAAAAATTTTCGAGACCAAAAATTTTCAACAGAAACTGATGCTAGTGAAAATGTAGATTTTGGAATTTTGGTCGATCGGAAATGCAAAACACATTATACCAAGCTAGACTAAGTTAATGGCAAGTCTCTGATACCACTGTAAGTGCATGGCGGCGCCCCGGCCATCAATCCGACGGCCAAATGCGGAAGCGGTGATAAATTTTAATTTTTCTTGAACTGGCAAACCGCCGCGCACTAATACCCGGATCGAACCATTAACTAGTCCTAGCTAACTACAAGATAGGGAATAGAGATATACCGACTGATCCAAGTCCTCCGGTCTTCTCGTCGTCGTCCCGATCTCCTGCGGAATGTCCTGTCTCCACCTCGTCGCCGGAAATGCACCACATCGCCTACTTCTTTTACGGGCTCCCACCTCAATGCCGAGGCAACTCGGGCACGAAGCTGGCTAGTCGACGTGCCCAAGGTTTGCTGTAGAATGTATAGTAGAACTAGTGTCTCATTTAGGGTTCATGGAGGTGCCATTTTGGTGGAGGAAATGAGGTATGAACTTTTGTGGAGGAACTTGGGGATTTTTCTAGCATCAAGAGAGCAAAAATCCCTACTACAAAAATGGGCAACCCCTCCTCCATGCTTGGCCAGCCATCACTAGAGGAGGAGGAGAGAGAGGGGTGTGTGAGAGTGGAGTGTATCAAAAATGGGAGCCACACAATAATACAAGTGAGAGAGAGGAAAAATGTGATCATGAAAGAACATGATTACCAAGAAACACCAACACTCAACAACCATATCATGCAAAGAAATGATCACCAAAAGAGAACCTCACTCCACCACAACCATCATGAAAACCATGTCATATGAAAGTCAAGCCATGAGGGAGAAGTCAAGAAGTCAAGGTCAAGGAATGGTGCAACCATCATGACACAAGAATATGCAAAGACCCCCTCCACAAATGCTTATTTGCAACAATGCAAATAAGCCATCCTCCACCAATCTTCGGCCAATGAAGGATACAAAGGAAATCGGCCGAAACGGAAAGCAAACTGGCAACTACAGAAAACTGGTCCCGTAATAAATTACAGGAAAACCCCGATACTGTGCATACATGTAAGTGCACGGCGGCGCCCCGGCCGTCAATCCGACGGCCAAATGCAGAAGCGGTGATAAACTTTAATTTTACTTGAACTGGCAAACCGCCGCGCACTAATACCCGAATCGAACCATTAATTAGTCCTAGCTATCTACAAGAAAGGGAAGAGATATACCGACGATCCAAGTCCTCCGGTCTTCTCGTCGTCGTCCCAATTGAAAGGTTCCTAGGCACCCTAGTGGGTTCTCACAAGGCATCGAACATGCCAAATTAAAATTTTTAGTGCCGAGAAACCCTAGACTACGGATCTTTAACTAGATGTTTAGGCGAAATAGAAAGCTAGTTAACAGTTAACTACTATGATACGGATATACAACCTTTGTAGATCCGGATTTCCACCTCCACGGCTCCGCAACGTCATGTCCTCGCTGTCCATCATGAATCCTCGACTCGATCATCGGCTTCATCGGGAAAGCAAGCGGAATAGCTCGTCGGCTTTGTGTCAAAGACGATCTACGTCGAGGTTGCACAAACTCAAGCTCCGACTTCACAAACTTGTGAAACTTGTGAAGTAAACACCCAAAACAACTTGGCAAGAGGTAGAGGGTGAAGAAATAGGAGGTGGGTTCACTTTGGATTTGGATTTAACTCACTAAAGCTCAAGTTGCCATTGGAGTAGCAAGCTTGAAGAAGAAGAAGAAGATGAGCTCTAGAAAAAAAATTATGATAAGTGTTGTTCTCAAAATAAATTTAAAAACAAATACTTATCATAACTTGAACTAGGGTTAAGTGTAGAGAATTAACCATGGTCACTAGGATGGGTTAGGGTTAAGCATGAAGATAAGGATGGTTGCTAAAGTCAAAGCTTCATGAAGCTTCAACAAATGACAAAGAAAGCCACCATTCTCATCTAATTCTTTTCCAAATAAATAAATAAATAAATAAATGATTATGCAAAACCCTAATTATCAAATTAACCATGGATTAATTCTATACACTTAACATAAAGATCAAGTATCATCAAACATGATACGGAAAAGCGCACGAAAGTATATCACATATACAATGTGCAATCCAAGTGAGAAAAATCCGTTTAAAGTGAACCAATACTAGTTAATGCAAAGTAATATATCAAATATATAATTATACATTAAATCATTAAATCAACACTTGATTCAATGATCCGGTCATGTCGCACATAACCGACTAGTATTCAATGCATCGATTTATCGAATCAATGATTCGATAACTAGGTCATATCGAATATAACCATTCGAAACATATGTCGCGAGAATGAAATGCGGTATCACATACACGCATCATTCTCGGTCCTGCACATATCTCATATGCGCTCCTATTTCGTTTCGCTTGAGCCAGGAAACCTCTGTGTAGGACTCTAAAGACTCGTCAATACGCCGGTAGCAGGTGATGATCATATCAAACACCCACAAGCCGCAAGCGGTCTGCTAAACGTAACGGCCACCCGGGTATTGAGCGATCAGAAGATCGACGAGCTAGCCCGCTCACACTCCTGCGAATCCGACCAGTAACACTTACCATACAGTCAAGTCTCTTCGTCTGATACGTCGCATATCAAGTCTAGGGGTGGTATACGTCAGACCCCAATAACCCGATAAGTCGTGCCGATGTGAGGCTCGTAACGGGTCGAGAAACTACTGGTAACACTTACCAGCAAATCTCTGATCAGCCCTGGCCAGGGACTTCCCTGTTACGGCCAATCGAGCACTGCGCAACATCAACTCCCAATACCGGGAGAGACGAAACCCCTCCTATCGCTCATTGCCTCCATGTGACTCGGGACTGTACCCAAAGACCACCGTTTTGCACGCCCTCATGGACGTGGTAAGGTGGAGATCAAAGTACAGTAGGAACCACACAAGACTCTATGACGATCTCGGGTCTACAGACTAACCTGTACAAGTGTCACCTGAGAACTGCCATCTGACGTGAGGTATAATACCATCTGGGAGTTCTCGGCGAGTCCGTCCAGTGTACCCAGTCACCACTGAGCACCCGTACACCATCTCTGATGTCAAACACCAATGGATATGGGATCATCCATCGCCCATCACATGGGTCGAGAAGCGTATACGCTAGTCTACTCTGGTATAACGATGCCCCGTCTCGATACACCCACGACTAGGGACCTTGAAGGATGTACTTATGGACTACCATGTCCCCACTAGTATGATCTGCATCATAGTCCAGGTAGTCAAGTACAAATCCTAAGGGCTTTACCAACATGTAACTATAAGACAGTATAAAGAGACTAGTGTACATGTTAAGGTAAATATCAACCAGATAGCATACTATCATGTCGAGCAAGAAAGTCATCTCTATATATGTCCAAGCATCCAATATAATATACATAATCTGTACAATACTGGCCTCTAGGGCATACATACAACTAACAATCTCCCACTTGCACTAGGGCCAGCTGCTGTAGTATCTCATACCGAGCATCCCGAAGAGTCTCTCAAACTGTATCTGGGGAATGGCCTTCGTGAGTGGATCCGCCGTGTTGTTCTTCGTGTCAACTCTCCTGACCTCGATCTCCCGGCGATCAACTATCTCCCGGATCAGGTGATACCGCCTCAGAATATGCCTGGATCGCTGATGGGACCTGGGTTCCTTGGCCAAAGCCACCGCTCCATTGTTATCACAATACAAAGGTATTGGATACTCAATGGATGGAACCACTCCAAGTTCAGAAATGAACTTCTTGATCCAGACAGCTTCTTTAGCAGCATCGTTGGCAGCGATGTATTCAGCCTCCATCGTCGAGTCTGCCACGGTTTCCTGCTTGGAACTCTTCCAGCTAACCGCCCCTCCGTAAAGGGTAAAGACAAAGCCCGATTGCGACTTAGAGTCGTCCTTATCACTCTGGAAGCTGGAATCGGTAAAGGACTCCACTTGGAGTTCTCCGTTACCATACACCAAGAACATATCTCTAGTCCTTCGCAAGTACTTGAGAATGCTCTTCACAGCTGTCCAGTGACTCTCTCCAGGATCAGCTTGATACCTGCTCACTACACTTAGTGAGTATGCTACATCGGGTCTGGTACATAGCATCGCATACATGATAGAGCCTACTGCCGAAGCATAGGGTATCCCTTGCATGCGAGCTCTCTCCAAATCAGTCTTGGGAGACATCTCTTTGGAGAGAGTGACTCCAGAGATCGTGGGTAAGTTCCCACGCTTGGACTCTTCCATACTAAACCTCTTTAGTATGGTGTCAATGTACCTGGATTGGGACAATCCCAAAATCCGTTTGGATCTATCTCTATAGATCCTGATTCCCAATATGCAGGAGGCATCACCAAGATCTTTCATTGAGAATCTTTGTGATAAGAAGAGCTTGACCGATTGCAGCATAGGAATATCATTTCCTATCAAGAGTATGTCGTCCACGTACAATACGAGGAAGACAACCTTACTCTCTGCCACCTTCTTGTAAATACAAGGTTCATCTGGATTTTTGACGAAATCAAACTCTTTGATAACGACGTCAAAGCAGATGTTCCAACTCCGCGATGCTTGCTTTAATCCATAAATGGATTTAAGCAGCTTGCACACCTTCCCGCTGCTCCCACTGTCTACGAAGCCCTCTGGCTGAGTCATGTACACGCACTCTTCTAAATCACCATTTAGAAAGGCGGTCTTAACATCCATTTGCCAGATTTCGTAGTCATGAAAGGCAGCAATGGCAAGCATGATTCGGATGGATTTAAGCATAGCCACTGGAGAAAAGGTCTCGTCATAGTCCACACCTGGTCTTTGACGAAAACCTTTTGCTACGAGTCTAGCTTTGAAAGTCTCCACTTTTCCATCTACACCAAGTTTCTTCTTAAAGATCCACTTGCTCCCAATGGGTTTTACCCCTTCAGGAGCAACTTCCAAAGTCCATACTTTGTTGGTGTACATGGAATCCATCTCGGACCGCATAGCATCCAGCCATTTCACTGAGTCCCCACTAGTGATGGCCTGCTCGAAGCTAGTTGGGTCATCATCCTCCATGATGCAATCCTCACTGCCACCATCAATGAGAAAACCGTAGTATCTCTCAGGTTGGCGAGGAACCCTACTAGATCGGCGGAGAGGCTGGGGTTCATCGGGAACTACGGAATCCTCTGATTCAACCAAATCTTCTGTTGTAGTCTGTATTGCTGGAACCTCTTCCAGTTCTACCTCAATGCCACTTATCTGTTTCATAAGAAAACCTTTTTCTAAGAAAGTGGCATGTCGAGAAACAAACACCTTTTGTTCCTCGGGGTGGTAGAAGATATACCCTTGTGAATTTTTGGGATATCCTACAAACTTACATAAGACAGATCTTGCCTCGAGTTTGTCCGGATTTTGTCTTTTGACATAGGCTGGACAACCCCATATCTTAATATAATTAAGATGTGGTCTCTTCCCTTTCCATATCTCATATGGAGTGGTAGGCACTGATTTGGTAGGAACTCTATTCAATAGGTCCATGGCTGTCTCAAGCGCATGTCCCCAGAAGGAAATAGGTAACTCAGCTGTACTCATCATTGAGCGTACCATATCTAATAGGGTGCGGTTTCTCCGTTCAGATACACCGTTGTGCTGTGGTGTATAAGGAGGAGTCAGCTGAGAGAGAATCCCATTCTCTTTTAGGAAGTCCAGGAATTCATTGCTCAAGTATTCACCTCCCCGATCTGATCGAAGGATTTTAATACTTTTTCCGGTTTGGTTCTCGACTTCTTGTTTATATTCCCTAAATTTCTCAAAAGCTTCTGATTTGTGTTTCATCAGGAACACATACCCGAACCTAGAGAGATCGTCAGTGAATGTAATGAAGTATGAAGAACCATCCCTGGCATGTGTAGACATGGGACCGCGTACATCACTATGTATCAGTCCTAAAAGTTCGGTAACTCTTTCTCCGTGTCCCGTAAACGGAGTCTTGGTCATCTTGCCTTTGAGACATGACTGGCAAGTGTCATAGGATGAAAATTCAAACGGATTTAAATATCCATCTTTATGCAACTTAGCTAGTCGTGTCGCATTGATGTGACCCAGTCTACAATGCCACAAGAAGGATTCATTGAGTTCAGAACTCTTCCTCTTGTGTGTGTTTGTTATGCTCAGGACTGTTGATTGGTTTAGAACATAAATGCCATTGCACAACGTGCCTGATCCAACCAACTTTTGGTTATGGAAAATGTTCATAACATTGTCCTGTAATACAAAATTATATCCCTCTTTATTTAATAAAGAAACCGATATAATGTTGCATATCAGGTTCGGCATGTAATAGCATTCGTTCAGAACCAATGTATTACCAGTTGGTAATACAAGGTGATATTCCCCGACAGTCTTGGCTGCAACAATTGCACCATTTCCAACTCTAATGTCTTTATCACCTTCTCCAAGTTCTCTACCTTTCCTAAGCCCATGTAACTGATTACATATATGGGATCCTGACCCGGTATCCAATACCCAGGACGTAGAGCAAATGGAGAAACAGTTCTCAGTAACGAACATACCCGAAGAAAATGCATCATCATGTACTTTCTTCATTCGGGTGGCATGGGAATCCTGGTATTCCCCTATATCCTGTTCAGTCCTATAACTCTTATAGGAAAGAACGGAACCAACGTTCCCCAGCACAGTATAACATGCGGGTTCGGTCAATACATCCATATTATTATCTTGATTAAGGCATGAAATAGTCGCTACCTGGAGAGAGAGAGAAGAAAACACTTTAGCGTATGCTCGTGCAAGATCAGATTGGTTATTATCTTATCTAATCAGGATGGCTCCCACTGCTTTTTATCAAATCTTCCTCCAAACCCTAAAAGGAAAGACTAGCCGGGATTAATTACACACTACAAGTTCGCCAATCTTTCAGCCAGGCCAGTGTCGGTACTTTGAGGGAGGTCCCCCGTGCTTTCGCACGAACCTAATTACTGTAAACCTCGTTTTCCCAGAGGCGTAACCTCGTTAACACCTTTCTAGACACCTACTTGATCGGCTAATTGTAATGTGTAAAACTCTCCCAGGAGTAACTCTTACTCGCAGCGGGTATCGGGATCCAACTATCTCATAGAAGGTATGCAATCTCATTGCAAATTTCAACACTTGAAATTCCCGATAATATTTTGCCCCTAGCTCGCTATGACCTTGACGCATGCCAAACAACCCATAGTCTGCTAGTCAAGTTCAACCCGTCATTTCCTGATTGAATTAAACCCACCCGCACGACCCTTGACGCATGCCAAACAACGCCGTACGAATACCCTAATCCAATCGCATCATATGCTGACAGATAAGCACTAGTTAGCTACCGTACACTACGCCTTGACGCATGCCAAACAACCGCAGCACGAATACTAACTAATACTTATCTGAAATGACGGAGGGCTACGCAGGTTTTCATAAAACCACAAGCGTAATGAACTTGATATCGTTGTAGAATCAAATGAAGTTTTGAAATGGAGTGATTTTGAGGCTTTTCTTGTTTTGCTAAAGGAGTCACTCCCGGTGAAGGGATCTCGGTCCTTTCCTCGTCGAATGAGGTGCGGGATATATCATATATATCGCTGTGCAAAGCAAAAACGCAAAAGCAGTCAAAAGCAAACCGAGTGTGTAGCATCTGCCAGTTATTGCTAAAGGAGTCACTCCCGGTGAAGGGATCTCGGTCCTTTCCTCGTCGAATGAGGTGCGGGATATATCATATATATCGCTGTGCAAAGCAAGAACTGTAGCTACCTGTTTTATTTTAAAATTCGATTCTACAACATCTTAGGTTTCTTATCTTTCATTAATCACATTAATGAAGTCCCATCATTTAATACCTAAACATCACAGATAGATATGACGTACACTTATGCCATCCGCATTCGCCTCGATGTCCCCTCGTGCACCGTTAGGTTAGGTAACTAACGACAGAGCAGGGCAGGGCTAGCGCGGGTGTAAAACATAAGTAACGTCTATATAATATATCATATATACTATATACTATATCCATCACAGAATCACAACACAGATATCGCAGCAGAATAGACATATGAAATATTGGATATACTAGGACGTCCGTGTTTTCAATACGAGCCAGTATAAACACGGATTCCACGGTCGTGATGAATAGCCAATCCCACACCCCTAGACCCCTACGAGAGCGGCAAGCAACCCTGCCAATTCTAGGGTTAGGAGACCCGGACTCGACACCTCGAGTTGGTCTCCCACTGGACCCCAGAACCCGGTTACTTGTGCTCCCCTCCTTGGGTCTATCCTAGTGCAGAAAAGTAAATAATATACAAAGGGTGACAACTCCCGCATCCTGGAAGTGCCCCGAATATAAGAATATTACATACAAGTTTTTACATGAATGAAAATGAAAAACACTCATCTCACATAAAAAAAACCCGGCTATTCGAATACGACGATCCAATATAACATATCCAGCAACACATAACATCACATGTCATCAACGTAAGTAAGTATGCATACCCCAATTGTCGTTGACGTATAGCAACGAAACCGGCGATATGAACATACTACACTTACGGTCACTGAAAAGAAAGTGTAAAACTACAACAATTGGAATCCGCAATCTCTTTAGACATCACATGCCTAACAGTTATAAACCCCGCATTTTAGTCCCATCATCGAAAACTCTTTTCAATATTCAATGAAACTAAACCGCTAGATTTATAACATTCATCCAGTTATCTCATAACCTTGTGTGAATTCCAATTATTGTATCCAATTCCGGATAAATAGAATATATCAAACTTTCCGATCGAACATTCGAACACCCAAGTTTTCCCGACACCGCTCAACACATAAATAGGCTCAAAGACATTCACTTCATACCTCAGTACCGACGGTCCAGCCGTAGAAGGGTCAAGCCAACGCCTCACATGTGGCACGCCGTACTGCCCCAAACCCGAAGGTTCAAAGGGCAGTTCAAGACGGTCACATAATCGAGTTAAGGTTTGTGTCTTCTAGAGGGACCATCGCGTTACTTGCACTACTTGGAACGTCTTTTAACCACACAATAATCCAACACTTGGATATTTTGGCAAGGGAAAACCTGGGTATTCGTATCCGGTCGAACTCTTTAACATATTCTACAATTATCTGGAAAAACACTTAGACAAAGTTTGATATTCCGATCGAATTCATCGATTTCCAATTTTACTCCAGAGCACTCAACCTTTGAATAAATTTAAAAATATCCAGAAAACTCACCAGAATTTATCAGGTATTACTGTACAAAAAATTTTGGATGACGTCACCATTTGACCGCGGAAGGGCGGCAGAAATCATGCTTCTGCCGCGCTTCCGCGGTAGTATGAACAGTGGAGGGGATCGTTTTGCACAGTAATGCTTAGAATTCTATGGTGAATTTTTTAGACATTTTAAATATTGAAAAATCCCAGATTTATGAAAATGTCCAGAGAGCTCTAAAGTATTAGGGTTTCGTGTTCGTTCGGACGTCAAACTGCGTCGGGACTTCGCCTAAAGCTCTAGCTAGGCTCTGATACCAGTGAAAGGTTCCTAGGCACCCTAGTGGGTTCTCACAAGGCATCGAACATGCCAAATTAAAATTTTTAGTGCCGAGAAACCCTAGACTACGGATCTTTAACTAGATGTTTAGGCGAAATAGAAAGCTAGTTAACAGTTAACTACTATGATACGGATATACAACCTTTGTAGATCCGGATTTCCACCTCCACGGCTCCGCAACGTCATGTCCTCGCTGTCCATCATGAATCCTCGACTCGATCATCGGCTTCATCGGGAAAGCAAGCGGAATAGCTCGTCGGCTTTGTGTCAAAGACGATCTACGTCGAGGTTGCACAAACTCAAGCTCCGACTTCACAAACTTGTGAAACTTGTGAAGTAAACACCCAAAACAACTTGGCAAGAGGTAGAGGGTGAAGAAATAGGAGGTGGGTTCACTTTGGATTTGGATTTAACTCACTAAAGCTCAAGTTGCCATTGGAGTAGCAAGCTTGAAGAAGAAGAAGAAGATGAGCTCTAGAAAAAAAATTATGATAAGTGTTGTTCTCAAAATAAATTTAAAAACAAATACTTATCATAACTTGAACTAGGGTTAAGTGTAGAGAATTAACCATGGTCACTAGGATGGGTTAGGGTTAAGCATGAAGATAAGGATGGTTGCTAAAGTCAAAGCTTCATGAAGCTTCAACAAATGACAAAGAAAGCCACCATTCTCATCTAATTCTTTTCCAAATAAATAAATAAATAAATAAATGATTATGCAAAACCCTAATTATCAAATTAACCATGGATTAATTCTATACACTTAACATAAAGATCAAGTATCATCAAACATGATACGGAAAAGCGCACGAAAGTATATCACATATACAATGTGCAATCCAAGTGAGAAAAATCCGTTTAAAGTGAACCAATACTAGTTAATGCAAAGTAATATATCAAATATATAATTATACATTAAATCATTAAATCAACACTTGATTCAATGATCCGGTCATGTCGCACATAACCGACTAGTATTCAATGCATCGATTTATCGAATCAATGATTCGATAACTAGGTCATATCGAATATAACCATTCGAAACATATGTCGCGAGAATGAAATGCGGTATCACATACACGCATCATTCTCGGTCCTGCACATATCTCATATGCGCTCCTATTTCGTTTCGCTTGAGCCAGGAAACCTCTGTGTAGGACTCTAAAGACTCGTCAATACGCCGGTAGCAGGTGATGATCATATCAAACACCCACAAGCCGCAAGCGGTCTGCTAAACGTAACGGCCACCCGGGTATTGAGCGATCAGAAGATCGACGAGCTAGCCCGCTCACACTCCTGCGAATCCGACCAGTAACACTTACCATACAGTCAAGTCTCTTCGTCTGATACGTCGCATATCAAGTCTAGGGGTGGTATACGTCAGACCCCAATAACCCGATAAGTCGTGCCGATGTGAGGCTCGTAACGGGTCGAGAAACTACTGGTAACACTTACCAGCAAATCTCTGATCAGCCCTGGCCAGGGACTTCCCTGTTACGGCCAATCGAGCACTGCGCAACATCAACTCCCAATACCGGGAGAGACGAAACCCCTCCTATCGCTCATTGCCTCCATGTGACTCGGGACTGTACCCAAAGACCACCGTTTTGCACGCCCTCATGGACGTGGTAAGGTGGAGATCAAAGTACAGTGGGAACCACACAAGACTCTATGACGATCTCGGGTCTACAGACTAACCTGTACAAGTGTCACCTGAGAACTGCCATCTGACGTGAGGTATAATACCATCTGGGAGTTCTCGGCGAGTCCGTCCAGTGTACCCAGTCACCACTGAGCACCCGTACACCATCTCTGATGTCAAACACCAATGGATATGGGATCATCCATCGCCCATCACATGGGTCGAGAAGCGTATACGCTAGTCTACTCTGGTATAACGATGCCCCGTCTCGATACACCCACGACTAGGGACCTTGAAGGATGTACTTATGGACTACCATGTCCCCACTAGTATGATCTGCATCATAGTCCAGGTAGTCAAGTACAAATCCTAAGGGCTTTACCAACATGTAACTATAAGACAGTATAAAGAGACTAGTGTACATGTTAAGGTAAATATCAACCAGATAGCATACTATCATGTCGAGCAAGAAAGTCATCTCTATATATGTCCAAGCATCCAATATAATATACATAATCTGTACAATACTGGCCTCTGGGGCATACATACAACTAACACCAATCTCCTGCGAAATGTCCCGTCTCCTCCTCGTCGCCGGAAGTGCACCACATCGCCTACATCGTTTACGGGCTCCCACCTCAATGCCGAGGCAACTCGGGCACGAAGCCGGCTACTCGACGTGCCCAAGATTCGCTGTAGAATATAGTAGAACTAGTGTCTCACTTTGGGGTTTTGGATGTTGCCTTTTGGTGGAGGAATTGAACTTAACTCTTGAGATGGAGATGTGGGGATTTTTGAAGCAACAAGAGAACAAAAATTTCCCCACCCAAAAACTTGGCAGCCCTTCACTTGGCCGGCCCCTACTTGTGAATGGGGAGAGAGTGTGAGTGAGGAGAGATCCAAGGATGAATCAATCACAACCATAATGCAAGGGAGAGAGAAAAGCTCATGATATCAAGAAATGATTGCAAGTAAATAACCTCACTCCAACTACCAAATCATCAACAACCATGATGGCAAAAAGTCAAGCCATGATCAACTAAAGAAAGTCAAGGTATGGTGCAATAATCATGATGTCACAAAGTGCAAAGACCCCCTCCACAAATACTTATTTGCAACAATGTAAATAAGCCCTCCTCCACCAATCTTCGGCCAATGAACGGAACAATGGAAATTGGCCGAAACGGAAAGCAAACTGGCAACTCCAGAAAACTGGTCCCGTAATAAATTACAGGAAAACCCCGATACTGTGCATACACACCCGCATCTGTATTTCGACCGAAATACAAATGCAATGAGACAAAGTCTACACTGAACTATACTAGGATCCGGTTTAAACCAAAGCTGGCTAGTAATATCCGTTCGATCCTGATCCGTGCAATACCGCACGTATCTGATCGAACCCTGCCATATATCCATACGGCCTATAGTACAAACTGTCCGATCCTGATCCGTGCAATACCGCACGTATCTGATCGGACCCTGCCATATCTCCATACGGCCTCTACAACCTTTCGCCCGAAAGCTGAGTAACTGAATGTGGGGGACTCTAAAGACTCGTCAACACCTTGGTTGTGGATTTAACCACTAGCACGTTAGAGGTATAAGCCAATACATAACGGGCTACCAGGTATCGACCAAAAGGGACGTCTGTGAGCGAACTCAGCCTGACACCCTACTGAGCCTGTCAGTGACAATATCCGTACAGTCCGGTCCGTTCGTCTATGAGTATCGCATGGCGGGCCTAGGGGGTTGGTAAAAGTCAGACCCCCAAAAGCGGTACAAGTCGTGTCGGAGTGTAGCCCAGAACACCCTGAGATACTACTGGAATACCTACCAGTAAATCTCCTTGCCTCGGCCGAGGGCTTCGTGTAATGGCTCTCCTAGACACAGCACGACCTCACCCCCAATACCGGGAGAGACGAACTCCTGAAGATACGCTCACTGCCTCCATGTGGCTCGGGACTGTACCCAACTAAAACCTGTTTGCATGACTCCTTTGAGCCGTGGTAGGGTAGTAATCAAAGTACAGTGGGAACTCACACGAGACAAATGACGATCCCCAGGTCGATGAACTAACCTGCACACATGTCACCAGGGAACTGCCATCTGACGTCTGGTATATGACCAACTAGCATGTTCCCGGCGAGTCCTGTCCGGTGTACTCATAACCCAATGAGCACCTGTATACATCTTAGGTGATCCAACTGACACCAGTGGCTTGTGAGACCGGCCACCGCCCCTCGTCGGGGTCTCGACTGTATACACTAGTCTACTATGGAGAATCGATGCCCTGTCTCGAATCTCTCACGACTAGGGATCTTTTAAGGATATGCTTATAGACCCCCAGCTCCCACTTATATGATCGCCCTCATACTGCTGGTGGTCAAGCAAGAATCCTAGGGGCTCTATCAACGTGTAATAGCGACGTGTCAGGTCACTTAAAACAGTACACGATGATAAAGGTAAACCAGATAGCATATTATCATCTCGAGTAAGACTGTCCTACCGGGATAGGTCCTCCATCAATCATTGCAATCACGTACCTGTGACCTAATAATTGACTCTGAGGGCACTATCTCCAACAATCTCCCACTTGCACTCAAGGCTAATTATTGCGATGTCGCATACTCACAGCCCGTGTGATACCGAACACCCAACTCCTCTACTAGTCAGTCTCACAAAGCTCGTTTGCGAAACTATTGCGTTCGAGGAATAGCCTCAGTGAGTGGATCCGCTTTGTTGTATCTTTCTATGTCTCTCTATATCTCAAGTTCGCGGAGAAACCCATCTCCCGAAATGAGTAATACCTGTCTTAGAATATGTCTGGATGTCTGATGGGACTTAGCTCATAAATGAACACCAAATCCAAACTTCTTAGACTGTATCGTCAACTGAACTTAATCAGTATCCTGCGCCATGCCACCCTCAGTATTTCCTTGGATCACCTGTCCAAAATACTGCCCCTCGTCAGAAGGAAAAACTATAACTCTGACAACCTCCTTGTCGTCCATGTCACCTTGGAAGCCTGGAATGATAACTGTCTCCCGAATGAGGCTGTCGTTATCATATCCCTAGAATATCCACTTATGTTCTAAAACTGCTTCCGACTGTTTCTCCAGGTTTGGATCAATATCAACTTATTGCATCTGGTGCAAGAACAACATCTGGTGTGGTACTTGACATCTCATGATTGACTCAATTGCCTAAGCAAGTGATCTGTCAATCATGCACATCCCTCTCCCCTTTAGTCTATAAGACACCTTTAGAGAGGGTGACTCCATCTTCTGCAGGTACACTACCGTGCCAGGAGTCGTCCATTCTAAATACCCTTAGAATGCTGTCTAAGTACCCAGATTGGGAGACTACCCAAATCTAGATCTAAGACCATAGATCTAGTAACCATTATGTCTGATATAAAATCCATGTCCTTTGTGGAGAAACCACTGTGTGACGACCAAAGTATAACCGATCGTAGTATAGGAGTTTCTTTTCCTACTCTGTGTATGTCATCCAAATACCAGGATGTCACACCCTACTACCTTCTCAACAGATCCATCCCCTATTCTGATGAAGTCAAACCCATGACTGTCACATCAGAAATAGATGATCTATCTCCGCTATATGTGCTTTAGTCTATAAATAGACATAAGCTACCTGTCCACCAATGCTTCCGCTGCTCCCACTGACTACGACAACCCTCTGGCAGAGTCATATAGACGTCCACTTCTAAAACTAGTTTAGAACGACGCTATACTCATCCTCCCGCCGGGTCTCGCAGCCTGGAACAACAGCAATGGTAATTGTGGGTAAACAAGAACTTCCCTGTCACCGTCCTTAAGGCTACCGTAGTACCTCTCAGGTGCCTGAAGTTACCCACCTTATCTGCGGAGTGGCCAATGGAATGTCAATCCAGATTGAATCTTCAGGTTCCTTATCAAATCTTCAGTAATCGTTTGTGGTTCTGGAATCACTTCCAGTTCTACCATACTCCCACTACTGTTTTCTGAAAAAATCCATTTTTAATAAAACTGTGGCGAGTCTAGAACAATATTGCTATTGTTCATCCAGATGGTAGAAAGTCAACCCTCGTCATAGCCTGGGTCAACCCACAAACAGCCATTACAGAAACATGCCTTGAGTTGTCCAGAGTCTGGTTTTAATCACAAGCCGGACATCTCCCCGTACCTTAACATCGTTAAGATATGAACTGTTCTATATCCCATATAGGACCAGAGGCACTGATTTAATTGAACCAGATTCAAATCATGCAGCTGTCTCCAGAGCATGTCAACTAAATGGAAGGAGGCCTGATCAGCGTTACTCAACTTAGGAATGCTTCCAATTATGAGTAACCTGAAAAAGAAGCAAGTTCTCTTAATCACTACTATCAACTGAATACCATACACAAGTATCTACATCTTCGATCTCTTTGAAGAATCCCGATACTTGCTACACCTGGTTCTCTACTCTATTCAAATACCAATAACTTCTCAAAATTCGGACCCTGTGTTTCCACGAAACACCTGTCTAAAAACTAGAGAAGTCATAAGTAAACCGAATATAGTACGAGGACCAACCCCTCTGTCCTGATGGACCCTGGACATCATACAATACTCTGTACAAGTCCCTTGAGTCTGATAACTCACTCACTGTGTGTCGTAGGTTGAAAACTGTACTTATGGTTAAGAAGAATTACACCGCTGTTTAATGCTCCTTACCTAACCATCCACTGATATAGGTAAATGCCGTAGACATAATTTCAAAAAGGTATATCTCACTCTATGAAAATTGACGTACAGATATATCAATTTGAAATTGGTGCATAACTGCGGATATTCAAAACCAAATATTTGCCAACCGGCAAACTACCCAGGTGACTTCCTCAAATATCACTGATTACAACGAATCCCGATATAATGAGGATGATCACCCAATTCCCAATAACTTACTCCCACTCATCATCTGTAAAACCATACAGATGTGAGAATCATACCTGGTAAATACATACCCTGGAGCAAGTGTCTAATCGGGAAATCAGTTTTCCTTTAACATTACACAGTGAAACTGAAACATTGAAATGTTTCGATGGGGTATCCTGGTATTCCTAGTAATGCCTCTTCCAGATTCACGACTGTAACCGTATAATCCTTTGCCACCTCTCCAAATCCCTTCTTATGTCTTTAGTCTTTACCTTCTGCACACCCCTTAGGCCAAATGGTTTTCTTCCTTCCCTACCTTTTGGCACCAGCCTATGGTTTGGAAGAAGACTA
The DNA here is from genome assembly GCA_030015575.1 of Agapanthus africanus. Lineage (NCBI taxonomy): Eukaryota > Viridiplantae > Streptophyta > Magnoliopsida > Asparagales > Amaryllidaceae > Agapanthus > Agapanthus africanus. The sequence continues at coordinate 524,554,210 of CM057337.1, forward strand.
TCCAATAAGCATAATGGGTGTACTATCCCAATCCTAGGAACACTCGCAATGAGAGAGGGTGAAGATAAAAGACAACCGAATAAACCTTATTCCTATTTCTCCTGGACCAGAATCCATCCCCGAACTGGAACAAGTTCCTTTCGAGTTCGTATATAACCATACGATGGAGTATCCAATAAACTGTGGATCTTCGTAGTGATACGGAGTGTCCTGGAGAAATACAAAGGTGATTTTAGGATTGGCGAAGGAATACTTGGTTTGGTCGTGAATATCTGTTGCAATTTACTTTGCCCTCTTACTAATCCCTTGCTTTGTCTTAACTTAATACCTTCTGTACACCATCGTTAGGCTAATTGGTTTTCTTCATTCCCTACCGGTCGGCACCAGCCTAAGGTTTGGAAGAAGACTATCCAATTTGCGTAATAGGTGTACTATCTCCTAAACCAAGGAGTACTCGCAACCTGAGAGAAGGAAAAAGGAAAAGACAACTGAATAATCCTATCCGTTTTCTCCAGAACCTGAAACCATCCTCGAATAAATTCCTTCGAGTTCGTATCTAACCATACGATGGTTTTGTCCAATGGAAGTGGACGTTCGCAGTAATACGGGGTGTCCTGGAGAAAAGGGTAAAAGTAGGAGTGGCAATGAGGTTTGCAACTCTGACAATCCAAAAGTCAGTGTTTAAGAAGGTTCGGTCAACTTGGTCACTGAGTCATAGTCTTAGGGTCGGGTCAATGGTCGCTGCCAGAGAGAGAGAAAAGAAACACTCAGCGTGCACTCTAACCTAGATCAGAATGGTTACCAATTTATCTAATCTGGAATCCTCCCACTGTACCTCAAATTCTCCTCCAAACCTGAAAGAAGAATTAGTCGGGGTCACCCGAGGAGTAAACTAACTCATCAGTGGGAATCGGGATCCAACTATCATCGCATGATAACGTGACGGAATCCGCTCACGGTGTCACACTCCAGAAGGTATGCGCATATCTGGCAAGTTTCAGTTCTTTTGAAACTCCCGATGTGATTTCTGCCCCATGCTCTTATGACCTTGACTTTGGCCAACAAATCATAAGTCACATGTCAAGTTCTACCCGTCATTCTCCAGGTTAATTTGAATCCACCCGCACAAGCCCTTGACTTTGGCCAACAAGGCTATACGACTGTTCCAAACCAACGCATCTATCTATGCTGCATATGAATAACCAACAGCTACCAAACACTGTGCCTTGACTTTGGCCAACAAACACAGCTTGAATACTATTGACTACCCATATGAAACGACGGAGGGCTACGAATGGTTTCTGGCGAAAACCTTTAACGTAAAGAACTTGATATCGTCGAAGGAACGGATAGCTTTTTGAAAATATAGTGACGAAAACCGTTGCTAAAGAGGTCACTCCTGGTGAAGGGATCTCGTCTCTTTCCCCGTAGAATGGGGTGCAGGATATTCCAACTGAATACCACGGTGCAAAGCAAAAGTAATCGGCTATAGTGAAGTTATTGCCCTGACGCAAACTTCTGTCCAAGGGGTCACTCCCGGTGAAGGGATCTCGGCCCTTGCCTCGTCGACTGAGGAGCAGGATATTCCAACTGAATACCACTATGCAAAACAAAAGTGAACGTCCTTGCAATAACAGCTTTTTGAAAAAGTGTTCCAACAACATCAGATTAGGTTTGTTTTTAACTTGCATTGATCCGAATCAACGCAGTCCCATCAATTGATCACACCAAAAAGAACGAAAATATACTGATGTACGTATATGCCATCCGCATTCGCCACTGGGTCCCGTCATTACCCGTTAGGTTAGCTAACTAACGACAGAGCGGGGACTGGACTAGCGCGGATGCAAAACATATACAACATCTACTAATATATATACCAATATATTATATTCGCTCAAGGCGTGAATAAAATGCAACATCACAGAAATGTACAGCATCACAGAAACAATACAGATATCTGGGATCCTCGGGTTTCACAGAGCCACTACTGAAACCCGACGTTCCCCTGGTCGTGTGGATAGCCTGTGCAATGAAATCCTAGACCCCTACGGGCGCGGCAAGTTACCCGCCAAAACCTGAAGCGAGGCAGCCCCCTTCAGCTCCATGAATGGACCACCCAGCACTTCACGGAATCCGGTAACTTGGGCACCCCTCCTGGGTCAACCTGTACCCCCTACGAGTGCGGCGAATAGCCCGCCAATCCTAGAGTGAAGCCCCCTCCGTCCCAATGCCATGAGATGCTGGCTTGTTGCCCTCTAGAACCCGGCTATTCGTGCACCCCTCCGCGGGGCAAACCTAGTACAGAAAGTAAAATATACATACAACGGGTACATCGACCGCAAGCTGGCCGTGCCCCAAAATAATAATACAAACAGGCAGTGACGGCAGTCCACATGTCGGACGCTCGCCCCGCAATCAAATGTACATAATACAACCATAACTGTACTAGCATTGCATCCAGGCTATCCCCACGACCGATCCGCAACATCACAGCAAAAACAAAACATCAACGTGAAAGTCACGTTCGCAAATCCGTCTAACCGGGCTATAGCAGTTAGACCGGATTTACCGATCAAGTGACATTCACGGTCGCAGATATAATGTAAATACTGTGAAATAATGTGTTTAAAATATCCGATCAATCAAAATTATAATAAGTGGGCCCCAAGTACTACTGTAGCAGATCAGGAAATTCTGGGCCCAAAATTAATATTCCAAAACCCCAATTTTAACCCCAGAAAGCCTCTGTAAAAAGTTGGTGCAGTGAACCCAATAGAGTGCGGCGGAACCGCGGCCCAAGGGGGGGTTTGGCCGCGGTTCCGCGCTCCTACTGTAGATACACTTCATCGAATTTTCACAGATCTCTTATATTTTCCAGTACATCACTTTTCTGTAACCTGAAAAAATTTTCGACACCAGAAAATTTTAACAGAAAACTGATGCAAGAAAAAATGCGAATTTTGGAATTTTGGTCGATCGGAAATGCAAAACACATTAAACCAAGCTAGACTAAGTTAATGGCGAGGCTCTGATACCACTGTAAGTGCACGGCGGCGCCCCGGCCGTCAATCCGACGGCCAAATGCGGAAGCGGTGATAAACTTTAATTTTACTTGAACTGGCAAACCGCCGCGCACTAATACCCGAATCGAACCATTAATTAGTCCTAGCTATCTACAAGAAAGGGAAGAGATATACCGACGATCCAAGTCCTCCGGTCTTCTCGTCGTCGTCCCAATCTCCTGCGAAATGTCCCGTCTTCTCCTCGTCGCCGGAAGTGCACCACATCGCCTACATCGTTTACGGGCTCCCACCTCAATGCCGAGGCAACTCGGGCATGAAGCCGGCTACTCGACGTGCCCAAGATTCGCTGTAGAATATAGTAGAACTAGTGTCTCACTTTGGGGTTTTGGATGTTGCCTTTTGGTGGAGGAATTGAACTTAACTCTTGAGATGGAGATGTGGGGATTTTTGAAGCAACAAGAGAACAAAAATTTCCCCACCCAAAAACTTGGCAGCCCTTCACTTGGCCGGCCCCTACTTGTGAATGGGGAGAGAGTGTGAGTGAGGAGAGATCTAAGGATGAATCAATCACAACCATAATGCAAGGGAGAGAGAAAAGCTCATGATATCAAGAAATGATTGCAAGTAAATAACCTCACTCCAACTACCAAATCATCAACAACCAGGATGGCAAAAAGTCAAGCCATGATCAACTAAAGAAAGTCAAGGTATGGTGCAATAATCATGATGTCACAAAGTGCAAAGACCCCCTCCACAAATACTTATTTGCAACAATGCAAATAAACCCTCCTCCACCAATCTTCGGCCAATGAACGGAACAATGGAAATTGGCCGAAACGGAAAGCAAACTGGCAACTCCAGAAAACTGGTCCCGTAATAAATTACAGGAAAACACCGATACTGTGCATACACACCCGCATCTGTATTTCGACCGAAATACAAATGCAATGAGACAAAGTCTACACTGAACTATACTAGGATCCGGCTTAAACCAAAGCTGGCTAGTAATATCCGTTCGATCCTGATCCGTGCAATACCGCACGTATCTGATCGAACCCTGCCATATATCCATACGGCCTATAGTACAAACTGTCCGATCCTGATCCGTGCAATACCGCACGTATCTGATCGGACCCTGCCATATCTCCATACGGCCTCTACAACCTTTCGCCCGAAAGCTGAGTAACTGAATGTGGGGGACTCTAAAGACTCGTCAACACCTTGGTTGTGGATTTAACCACTAGCACGTTAGAGGTATAAGCCAATACATAACGGGCTACCAGGTATCGACCAAAAGGGACGTCTGTGAGCGAACTCAGCCTGACACCCTACTGAGCCTGTCAGTGACAATATCCGTACAGTCCGGTCCGTTCGTCTATGAGTATCGCATGGCGGGCCTAGGGGGTTGGTAAAAGTCAGACCCCCAAAAGCGGTACAAGTCGTGTCGGAGTGTAGCCCAGAACACCCTGAGATACTACTGGAATACCTACCAGTAAATCTCCTTGCCTCGGCCGAGGGCTTCGTGTAATGGCTCTCCTAGACACAGCACGACCTCACCCCCAATACCGGGAGAGACGAACCCCTGAAGATACGCTCACTGCCTCCATGTGGCTCGGGACTGTACCCAACTAAAACCTGTTTGCACGACTCCTTTGAGCCGTGGTAGGGTAGTAATCAAAGTACAGTGGGAACTCACACGAGACAAATGACGATCCCCAGGTCGATGAACTAACCTGCACACATGTCACCAGGGAACTGCCATCTGACGTCTGGTATATGACCAACTAGCATGTTCCCGGCGAGTCCTGTCCGGTGTACTCATAACCCAATGAGCACCTGTATACATCTTAGGTGATCCAACTGACACCAGTGGCTTGTGAGACCGGCCACCGCCCCTCGTCGGGGTCTCGACTGTATACACTAGTCTACTATGGAGAATCGATGCCCTGTCTCGAATCTCTCACGACTAGGGACCTTTTAAGGATATGCTTATAGACCCCCAGCTCCCACTTATATGATCGCCCTCATACTGCTGGTGGTCAAGCAAGAATCCTAGGGGCTCTATCAACGTGTAATCGCGACTTGTCAGGTCACCTAAGCCGTACACGATGATAAAGGTAAACCAGGTAGCATACTATCATCTCGAGTAAGACTGTCCTACCGGGATAGGTCCTCCATCAATCATTGCAATCACGTACCTGTGACCTAATAATTGACTCTGAGGGCACTATCTCCAACAATACACACCCGCATTTGTATTTCGACCGAAATACAAATGCAATTAGACAAAATCTACACTGTACTATACTAGGATCCGGCTTAAACCAAAGCCGGCTAGTAATATCTGTCCGATCCTGATCCGTGCAATACCGCACGTATCTGATCGAACCCTGCCATATATCCATACGGCCTATAGTACAAACTGTCCGATCCTGATCCGTGCAATACCGCACGTATCTGATCGGACCTTGCCATATCTCCATACGGCCTCTACAACCTTTCGCCCGAAAGATGAGTAACTGAATGTGGGGGACTCTAAAGACTCGTCAACACCTTGGTTGTGGATTTAACCACTAGCACGTCAGAGGTATAAGCCAATACGTAACGGGCTACCAGGTATTGACTAAAAGGGACGTCTGTGAGCGAACTCAACCAGACAACCCTACTGAGCCTGTCAGTGACAATATCCGTACAGTCCGGTCCGTTCGTCTATGAGCATCGCATGGCGGGCCTAGGGGCTTGGTAAAAGTCAGACCCCCAAAAGCGGTACAAGTCGTGTCGGAGTGTAGCCCAGAACACCCTGAGATACTACTGGAATACCTACCAGTAAATCTCCTTGCCTCGGCCGAGGGCTTTGTGTAATGGCTCTCCTAGATACAGCGCGACCTCACCCCCAATACCGGGAGAGCCGAACCCCTGAAGATACGCTCACTGCCTCCATGTGGCTCGGGACTGTACCCAACTAAAACCTGTTTGCACGTCTCCTTTGAGCGTGGTAGGGTAGTAATCAAAGTACAGTGGGAACTCACACGAGACAAATGACGATCCCCAGGTCGATGAACTAACCTGTACACATGTCACCTGGGAACTGCTATCTGACGTCTGGTATATGACCAACTAGCATGTTCCCGGTGAGTCCTGTCTGGTGTACTCATAACCCAATGAGCACCTGTATACATCTTAGGTGATCCAACTGACACCAGTGGCTTGTGAGACCGGCCACCGCCCCTCGTCGGGGTCTCGACTGTATACACTAGTCTACTCTGGAGTATCGATGCCCTGTCTCGAAACTCGCATGACTAGGGACCTTTTAAGGATATGCTTATAGACCCCCAGCTCCCACTTATATGATCGCCCTCATACTGCTGGTGGTCAAGCAAGAATCCTAGGGGCTCTATCAACGTGTAATAGTGTTGGAGGTAGTGCCCTCAGAGTCAATTATTGGATCACAGGTACGTGATTGCAATGATTGAGGGAGGACCTATCCCGGTAGGACAGTCTTACTCGAGATGATAGTATGCTATCTGGTTTACCTTTATCATCGTGTACTGCTTTAGGTGACATGACACGTCGCTATTACACGTTGATAGAGCCCCTAGGATTCTTGCTTGACCACCAGCAGTATGAGGGCGATCATATAAGTGGAAGCTGGGGGTCTACAAGCATATCCTTAAAAGGTCCCTAGTCGTGGGAGTTTCGAGACCGGGCATCGATACTCCATTAGTAGACTAGTGTATACAGTCGAGACCCCGATGAGGGGCGGTGGCCGGTCTCACAAGCCACTGGTGTCAGTTGGATCACCTAAGATGTATACAGGTGCTCATTGGGTTATGAGTACACCGGACAGGACTCGCCGGGAACATGCTAGTTGGTCATATACCAGACGTCAGATGGCAGTTCCCTGGTGACATGTGTGCAGGTTAGTTCATCGACCTGGGGATCGTCATTTGTCTCGTGTGAGTTCCCACTGTACTTTGATTACTACCCTACCACGGCTCAAAGGAGTCGTGCAAACAGGTTTTAGTTGGGTACAGTCCCGAGCCACATGGAGGCAGTGAGCGTATCTTCAGGGGTTCGTCTCTCCCGGTATTGGGGGTGAGGTCGTGCTGTGTCTAGGAGAGCCATTACACAAAGTCCTTGGCCAAGGCAAGGAGATTTACTGGTAGGTATTCCAGTAGTATCTCAGGGTGTTCTGGGCTACACTCCGACACGACTTGTACCGCTTTTGGGGGTCTGACTTTTACCAACCCCCTAGGCCCGCCATGCGATACTCATAGACGAACGGACCGGACTGCACGGATATTGTCACTGACAGGCTCAGTAGGGTGTCAGGATGAGTTCGCTCATCGACGTCCCTTTTAGTCAATTGCTGGTGGCCCGTTACGTATTGGCTTTTACCTCTGACGTGCTAGTGGTTAAATCCACAGCCATAGTATTGATGAGTCTTTAGAGTCCACCACACTTACAGTTACTCAAGCTTTCGGGCGAAACGCTGTAGAGGCCGTATAGAGATATGGCAGGGTTCGATCAGATACGTGCGGTATTGCACGGATCGTGATCGGACGGTTTTTACTAGCCGGCTTTGGCTTAAGCCGGATTCTAGTTTTAAATAGTGTAGTTTTTGTCTCTTTGCATTTGTATCCGGACGGAATACAGATGCGGGTGTGTATGCACAGTATCGGGGTTTTCCTGTAATTTATTACGGGACCAGTTTTCTGGAGTTGCCAGTTTGCATTCCGTTCCGGCCGGTTTTCCTTTGTTCTTTCCCGGCCGGACTTTTCCGATGGAGGGGGTTATTTGCAAGTTTGCAAATAACACTTTGTGGAGGGTTTTATTGCATAAGGATTTATTATGATAGCATTATTTCTTTTGCTCCATGCTTTTGCATTAAATGAGATTAGATGTGTAGGTATGGGTTTGTGTTTTTGTGTTGGAAATTGGGTTTTGTTTTTGGCCGGCCACTGTTCTGGTCATGGAGTGAGATTTCAATTTGGATGGATTAATTCTTTTCATGCATTTTTAGTGGGCCCTCTCTTAGTGTGCTGTGAATGTTTTTTAATAATAGCATGGTTTTAATTCAATGGAATTGATTCATGCACATTTCTTCAATTGATTTCCAGTGAGCTTAAAGTGTGGGTGCAGGGGGCTCTTTTTCTTACAGAGAAAGAGAGAGAGAGCTTGCTTCATTATTTATCCTGTGAGCTTTTTCCTCAGTTGGCCGAGCTCACACACATTCCCATTCTTGCATGCTAAATTTCTCCATCAAGCATCCATGAAATTCTAGTGTATAAATCCCTCCAAATTGGCAACCTCCTAAACCCCTAAGAGACAGCTATTCTACAGCAAATCTTGGACGCGTCGGCTAGCCAACTTCGCGCCCGAGTTGCCTCGGTATAGAGGCGGGAGCCCGTAAAAGATGCAGGCGACGTGGTGCCCTTCTGGCGAGGAGGCGACAACCGGAGTTTCCGCAGGAGATCGGGACGACGAGGAGAAGACCGGAGGACTCGGATCATTCGGTATATCTCTTCCCTTTCCTGTTAGTAGCTTAGACTTGTTAATGGTTACGATCCGGAGTTTAGTGCGCGGTGGTGCCGGTTTGCAAAGTCCGCAAAAATTAAAGTTTATCACCGCTTCCGCATTCCGGCGTCGGATTGACGGCCGGGACGCCGCCGTGCACTTACAAATAGCGACTTGTTAGGTCACCTAAAACAGTACACGATGATAAAGGTAAACCAGCTAGCATACTATCATCTCGAGTAAGACTGTCCTATCGGGATAGGTCCTCCCTCAATCATTGCAATCACGTGCTTGTGATCTAATAATTGACTCTGAGGGCACTATCTCCAACACTACTCTAGGAGTCGAGAGGAGCACGAACAGCACTTGAGGATTGCTTTGCACACATTAAGATAGCACCAACTGTATGCTAAATTCTCAAAGTGCGCATTTTGTCTTGATAGAGTCGACTTTCTGGGTCATGTGGTGACGGGATATGGTATTCTTATGGACCCGAGGAAGATCGAGGCTGTACAGCTTTGGCCCAGACCTGTATCCGTGACTGAGGTCCGCAGCTTTTTGGGCTTAGCTGGTTATTACTGTCGTTTTGTGCAGGATTTTCGAGTATCGCTGCACCGCTGGCCGGACTGACCCGGAAGGGGGTTCTTTTCCTTTGGACTGATGCGTGCGAGCAGAGTTTTCAGCAATTGAAGGCTCGGTTGACGACGGCACCAGTTCTATCATTGCCTTCTGGATCGGGTGGTTTTGTTGTTTACTGTGATGTGTCTCGAGTGGGGCTCGGTTTTGTACTGATGAAGCATGATAGAGTGATTGCATATGCTTTTAGGAAGCTGAAGAAGCACGAGCAGAATTACCCCATTCACGATCTTGAGATGGTTGCGGTAGTCTTCGCGCTGAAGATTTAGAGACACTACTTGTATGGGGAGTCGTGTCAGATTTTCACGGACTATAAGAGCTTGAATTACATCTTCCAGCAGCAGGATCTGAATCTAAGACAGCGCCGATGGATGGAGCTTGTGAAGGATTATGATTGTGAGATCCTTTATCACCTGGGCAAGGCGAATGTGGTAGCTGACGTTTTGAGTCGTAGGCCTGAGGGAAGCTTGTCCCAGTTGAGCGCAGTTCAGAGGCAATCTTCTGCAGATTGGCAGACCTTGTGTGATGGTAAAGTACAGTATGAGTTCACTTCCACTGGGGAACAACTTGCTCATCTCCGTGCCCGTCCACTTCTACTTGATTGTATCCATGAGGCGCAGCCCAGTGATGCCCGTTTGGTTGAGATTTTTGAGCTTGTTCGGCATGGTACAGATTCGGAGTTCTTGATTGATGACTAGGGTGTGCTACGTTGCAGGATTCGCTTGTGTGTACCAGATATTGGTGGGTTGAGACGCGAGATCCTAAAGCAGGCACATCAGTCAGCCTTTAGCGTTCATCCAGGTTCCACCAAGATGTACCGTGACTTAAGAGACTTTTACTAGTGGGAAGGGATGAAGCATAATGTTTCGGACTTCGTTTCGAGGTGCCTGACTTGTCAGCAAGTCAAGGCTGAGCATCAGAGACCGGCTGGAGAGTTGCAGCCTTTACCCGTTCATGAGTGGAAATGAGAGCAGATTTCCATGGACTTTATTTTGGGTCTACCTAGGACTGGTCGGGGGTATGACTCCATTTGGGTGATTGTTGATCGGTTGACGAAAGCGGCTCACTTCCTTCCAGTGAAGACCACTTTCGGCTATGCTCAGTATGCTCAGTTGTATATAGATGAGATTGTGCGTTTGCACGGCGTTCCCACATGCATTGTATCCGATAGAGCACCCAGTTTACTAACCGTCTTTGGCAGAAGCTTCAGGGAGCTTTGGGTACCCGGTTGAGTTTTAGCGCCGCTTTCTATCCGCAGACCGATGGTCAGTCAGAGCGGGCGATGTAGACTCTGGAAGATGTGCTTCGTGCGTGTGTGCTTGATTTTGGTGGCAGTTGGGATCGTCACTTGCCATTGATTGAGTTCTCCTACAATAACAGCTTTCAGGAGACTATTCAGATGAGACCTTTCGAGGTTTTGAATGGTAGGAAGTGTCGATCGCCAGTCTATAGGACCGAACTCAGTAAGAGTAGGGTTTTGGGACCCCATCTAGTTCAGGAGACTATGGAGAAGATCCAGGTGATTCAGAAAAGGATTAGAGCAGCCCATAGTAGAGAGAAGTCATATGCCAACCGTCGTCGTCGCAGACTTGAGTTTGCAGTGGGGGATCATGTATTCCTGCGGATTTCTCCGATGAAGGGCGTTATAAGATTTAGGAGAAAAGGGGAGCTTAGTCCCCGATTTGTAGGTCCCTTCGAGATCCTTGAGCGAGTTGGTACCGTTGCTTATCGTTTGGCGCTGCCGTCCAGTTTTCCATATGTTCACCCCGTGTTCCATGTGTTGATGCTTCGTAGATAGCATCATGACCCTTCTCACATGATTCAGCATGAGACCGTTCAGCTTGAGCACGATCTTTCATTTACCGAGTAGCCGGTAGTTATATTGGATCGACAGGTGAAGAAATTTCGGTCAAAGGTCTTGCCATCTATGAAGGTTCTTTTGTTAGTTATATGTATGCCCTAGAGGCCATTATTGTACATACGATGTATATTGTAGTGGATGCTTGGACATATATAGGGAGGACTTTCTTGCTCGACATGATAGTATGCTATCTGGTTACACTTTATCTTAACATGTACTCTTATTGTCTCTATGTTACATGTTGATAAAGCCCTTAGAATGAGTACTTGACTACCAGGACTATGATGCAGATCATACTAGTGAGGATAGTGTAGTTACCAAGTACATCCTTCAAATGTTCCTAGTCGTGGGAGTACCGAGACAGGGCATCGATACTCTAGAGAAGACTAGCGTATGCGCTTCTTGACCCATATGATGGGCGATGGATGATCCCATATCCATTGGTGTTTGACATCAGAGAAGGTATACGGGTGCTCAGTGGAGACTGGGTACACTGGACAGACTCGCCTAGAACTCCCAGATGGTATTATACCCACGTCAGATGGCAGTTCTCTGGTGACACTGGTACAGGTTAGTCTGTAGACCCGAGATCGTCATAGAGTCTTGTGTGATTCCCACCGTTCTTTGATTTCCATCATACCATGTCCAAGAGGGCGTGCAAAAAGGTGGCTTTTGGGTACAGTCCCGAATCACATGGAGGCAATGAGCGATAGGAGGGGATTCGTCTCTCCCGGTATAGGGAGTTGATGTTGCGCTGTGTTCGATTGGCTATAACTGGAAATCCCTGGCCAGGGTTGCTGAGATTTACTGGTAAGTGTTATCAGTAGTTTCTCGAACTATTATAGACCTCATATCGACACGACTTATCAAGCTACTGAGGTCTGACGTTTACCACCCCTAGGCGAGATATGCGACATATCAGACGAAGAGACCGGACTGTACGGAAGTGTTACTGATTGGATTCACAGGAGAATGTACAGGCTTGCTTGTTGATCTTCTGATCGCTCAATACCTGGGTGGCTGTTACGTTTTGCTGACCGCTTGCAGCTTGTGGGTGTTTGATATGATCATCACCTACTGCCGGCGTATTGACGATTCTTTAGAGTCCTACATAGAGGTTTCTTGGCTCAGGAAAAACGGAGTAGGAGCACATATATGATGTGCGGGACCGAGAACGATACGTGTATGTGATACCGTATTAGATTCTCACGATATGAGATATCGGCCGGGTATATGTGATATAGTCGGGTCATCGGATCAAGTGTTGATTCGATGAACTGATACAGATTATATTAGTCGGTTATTTGTGAAATAGCCGGATTATCGGATCAAGTGTTGATTCGATAATTTAATGTATAATTATATATTTGATATATTAAATTACATTAGCTAATATAATGTAACATTTCAAAAAAATAAAATATTATTTTTTGGGAATTTTTATAATTTAATATTATTTTATTGAATATTTTAATATTTTGGTATAATTAAATACAGAAAAATTTGGAAAAATTATGGAAAATTCTAAAATAGGTTATTTTATGGAATTATGCCATTTTAAAGTTTTTATTATCATTTATATGCTAATTTAGTTCTAATCGCGATTAAAAATCGCTATTCGGATTTTTAGCAATTTTGTGCAAAACATGCACATATCTTTTTCTACACTTGTGTTACATTTTTTCTTGCCATGGTTTTACTTTGGGGTTACTATTCTTGTGAGAAAGGAATTTGAAGTGAAAGAAAAGAAAAGAAAATGGAAAAGGAATAAAATATAAGGTATGGGTGAGAGAGAGAAAGGGGTTTTACTTTGACCAAGCCTTAGCATTTTCTCCCTCTCATTTCTCCCTCATCTCTTCCTCTCATTCTCAGCTGAAGCTTAGCCCTCTTCATCCTCCACCTTCGAGCCCTCAAATCATCTCAAAAACTACACTAAAAACCTACCCCCATTTCATTAAAAGTGTGCACAAGCTCAAGATCTACACATTGGACCAAGAAAGCAAGGATTTTGGCCACTAGGGGCAACTCAAGAAAATTCTTGAGTTTCCAAATGAGGTAATTACTGAACCATTAGCTTAATTTTAGCATTCCTTATACCCCATGTTTAGTTTAGAACCGATATTGTGTGTTTTGTGGATTTGAGGAAAACCTAGTTAGGGTTTGGGGAAATTTTGTGTTGTAATATGAAATTGAGCTCAGTAGAGGTTATATAAACACCTTAGTGCTAGTATGGAGACCCAAACCTAAGAGTTGAAACCCGAAATACAGATTTAGAAACCGATATCGGAAAAGTTATGAAATCTGTGAAGGTTATATTGAATCTGCTTTCACCCGAGACACCTGAAAATAAAATTGGATGGACAGTGACATGTGCAGGCACCCAGGAAGCTACCACCAAGACCCTAGCCCCTAACTCCATGATCCGGCCGTAGATATATTCCTATTGGCTGCAATTTGCTGCCAGACCAGCACCAAAATGTCTCGTTTTTGTTCCAGAGCTCCTACATGTATAGATTAGACCCCTGGCATGTATAGATTTGTCTAATTTGACCTAGGGTGAAATCTGGAGCCTATTTCCTTAGTTGCTGTTTTGGATCCGTGTATCCGTATTCCTTATTTTAATTCTGAATTTACGTATTGTGTTTACCTCGACTATTTGGCGTTTATACGACGATATCGAGGATTGACTTGTTGGTTTTGGAGGCGTACCCATAGGTTCTAACCTAGAGGCCCCTTAGCGTATCGTTTTGGTTTTCGTGTGTCGTTTTAGCTATGATTTGGTTTTAATACGCATATACGATACTTTGATGTATAGGTACCCCATGAAGACTTCGGGACGACAAGCAAGCGCGTGGCAACGTCCACAAATGAAGACGCAAGGTGAGTAGATTATATCTACGGGGGAAGTCGGGTGGATGGCGTATAGCACCCCCGCAGTCCATAGTTGATATACTATATATATATGATAGTTATAGTGTGTCGTGGATATTGTGTTAGGTGTATTATGGATAGTTAGGATTAGAAGCAACTAGTGTAGTTCATAGTCGCAAACCCTAGAATAGATTTACACCTACACGTACACCCTTGCATATTCATTATACTTGCACGGTGTTTGATGATATTGGATGACTTTGGAGATGAGTCGATGATTTGGGCTGCCGCGAGATCGGTGATTTGATATGATTCGTATTTGGGATACGACATGTGATCTCTAGCGGGCCTTTAGACATGTGTTTACACACGCGGTCATATTGATGGTATCAGTTGTACTAGACTTAGATTAGTACCCCAGATTATGTGATATGATGATGAGGATACCAAATAATTGATGAGCTGATTGTGATATTGACCCGTACCCTGCTATTGGGATGCCGTACGACGTTTTACCGTACGAGCTTTATATTGATGATAGATCCGCACTCATGACTCGAGGATGTCAGATGATATACTGTATCGTACGCGATACTACTGAGGCTGGATCACCGACTATTATATATATATATATATATATCGACTCAGATTTAGGTGGTTTCCATACCCCTCCTGATGGACTTGGCTTAGTAGATGTTAGACTAGACCCGAGTCATACATATTTCAAAACTAACGAATCAGGAATATCTTAAGGACAAGTAAAGGGATTCTACGGGTATTTTCAAAAGACGTATCTATTCTTAAAAACACCGTAACCCTTATTTTACCAAAACCCCGATTCGTTTTATTTCAAATGGCACCACTGCATGACATGTATATATTGGTGTAGATTCTTCACTGTTGCATTGATTATTCGATTCCGCATCGCATTGCATGTGTTTATTTCTATATTGCAATCATGTTGTTAGGACACCAGCACCATTATCGATGATGCATATGTTCCACGTACACTTGCTTGCCGGCTCACACACTTCATCATCGATAATTGCCATGCCACTACACAGTAGTATTATTGCATCAGGATATGACATTGTATGTGCATACTATTATTCTATGTCACATACATCATGCTTTCTGATTATACGCATTGAGATATTCGTTTTCATGATATTTCTGGTTTTGGTAACCGTGGATAATTTCAAAGGAGAGTATGTACTTATTTGAAAAACCCGGTTTCCTTGTATGATATTTGCGCAGCCACCATGAGATTTATCGGTTCTGATTATATACCCCATACGAGGAGTGTGTACCGTATGAGGGTACATGGTGGGGCCCGGTATGGTTCCCCTCGGTAAGATGATCGAAGGATTTTGCCGATTGAGCCTGGAGGTGGGCGAGTACCTACCGGTGATTGTATTTGAGCTCGGCGGATATTCGGGGGATACCGACCGGAGTTGAGAGATGGACATGGGCTGACCTGTGCTGCTGGGGCTGAGGGCCGATACCGCAGACGGAGCCCCATATGGAAGAGGATTTACGTGCCGATGTTAGGCACAGGTTTCATGATGTTTCCATGATTTTGATTATATCCTCACATTTACATGCATGATGCTTAGTGGGCTCACTTTAGATTTTATTTTCTCACTCATTTTCACCATTTACCAAAAACCTAGAAAGCTTTTGGGTTGAGATGAAGAAGAAGAAGAACTCAAGAAGAATATCAAGTGGTGAATTAACTTAATGATTTTTCAACCATGTGTGAGTTAGTGTCATATACTAACCATTGTAGGGACTAAACCATAGTTTTATCATATGGTTAGGTTTAAAATATCTTAAGTAAAACAAAATGAGTGGACTTTGGTCAATGGTCTACAAGCTTCATGAAGCTTTCAGGCCATGACAAAATCCATGTCATTTTGATTTACTTAAGACAAATAAAACCCTAAATTATAATAAGAATGGTGTAAGTCATACACACACCTAAGTTTGCATGTATCATCAAGCATGACACAAACATGTACACAAGTATATATCACATATATATACTTAATACATAATCAAGTGAGAAAAGCAATCTTAAGTAAGCTAATACTAGTCAATGTAAATTAATATATCAAATATATAATTATACATTAGATTATTAAATCAACACTTGATTTAATAATCTAGCTATATCATATATAACCGACTAATATCATGTGTATTAATTTATCGAATCAACTCTTGATTCCATAACCCGGCTATATCGCATATAACCGACCGATGATACAAATCGCGAGAATAGAATACGGTATCACATACGCGTATTAATCTCGGTGCCGCACATATCACATATGTGCTCCTACTCCATTTCGCTTGAGCCAGGAAACCTCTGTGTAGCACTCTAAAGACTCGTCAATACGCCGGCAGTAGGTGATGATCATATCAAACACCCACAAGCCGCAAGAGGTCTGCTAAACGTAACGGCCACCTGGGTATTGAGCAATCAGAAGATCAACAAGCAAATCTGCTCATACTACTGTGAATCTAATCAGTAACACTTATCATACAGTCTGGTCTGTTCATCTGATATGTCGCATATCTCTCCTAGGGGTGGTAAACGTCAGACCCCAATAGCTTGATAAGTTATGCTGACGTAAGGTCCATAACGTACGTGACACTATTAATAACACTTACCAGTAAATCACATCTACCCTAGCCGGGGATTTCAGTTATGACCAATCGAGCACAGCGCAACATCAACCCCCAATACCGGGAGAGACGGATCCCCTCCTATCGCTCATTTCCTCCATGTGACTCGGGACTGTACCCAAAAACCATCTGTTTGCATGACTCGGTAGATCCGTGGTAGGGTGGAAATCAAAGCACAGTGGGAGACACACAAGACTCTATGACGATCTTGGGTCGACAGACTAACCTGTACCAGTGTCACCAGAGAACTACTATCTGACGTGCGGTATAATACCATCTAGGAGTTCTCGACGAGTCCGTTCAGTGTACCCAGTCTCCACTGAGCACCCATATACCATCTCTGATGTCAAACACCAATGGATATGGGATCATCCATCGCCCATCACATGGGTCGAGAAGATATACGCTAGTCTACTCTGGATTATCGATGCCCTGTCTTGATATTCCCACGACTAGGAACATTGAAGGATGAGCTCATGGACTACCCAGGTCCCACTAGTATGATCTGCATCATAATCCTGGAAGTCAAGTATACATCCTAAGGCCTTTATCAACATGTAACAGAGAAACAGTAAGTATACATGTTAAGATAAATAGCAACCAGATAGTGTACTATCATGTCGAGCAAGAAAGTCCTCCATATATATGTCCCAGCATCCACTATAATATACATCTCATGTACAATAATAGCCTCTAGGGCATACATATAACTAACCATCTCCCACTTGCACTAAGGCCAGTTTTTGTAGTATAGCATACTCAACGTCCTATAAAACTCTCTCGTAGGAAAGGCCTCAGTGAGTAGATCCACCGTGTTAACCTCTGAGTCTACTCTCCTAAGCTCGATCTCTTGGAGATCAACCATCTCCATGATCAGGTGATACTGCCTTAGAATCTGTCTGGTTTACTGATGGGACCGGGGTTCCTAGGCCAAAAGCCACACCTCCATTATCACACAATGGTAGGAACCTAGTTCATCTCATGAACAAATATACACCCAAACTGCCTCTTTGGTAGTATCTTTGATAGCGATGTATCCAGCCTTTATCGTTTAGTTTGCCCCGGTATCTAGCTTGGAACTCTTCCAACATACCGTCTCTCTACTGAGGGTAAAGACAATTCCTGTGACTGACATTCATTCGTCCTTACCACCCTGGAAGCTATCCAGTGATTCTCCCCAGGATCGATTGATACCATCTCACTACACCTAGTGAGAGTCCTAACATCCATTTAGATCTATCTCATAGATCGAAAACCCAGGATTTAAGAGGTATCACCTTGATCCTATATAGAGAATCATAAGTGGAGATTGACCGAGTGTATCATAGAAAACACCTTTCCTATCAAGAGTATGTCATCTACGTGCAATATGAGAATGACCACCATACTCACTACTACTCTTTTGTATATACAAAGTTCATCTACCATTTTGATGAAGTCAAACGTTTTGACTATGACATCAAAACAGATGTTCCAACTCCGCGATGCATTCTTTAATGCATAAAACAACTTGCACATGTTTCCGCTTCTCCCATTCTCTACGAAGCCCTCTGGCTGTGTACTTATAGACTCTCTTTTCTAAATCAGTATTCAGAAAAGCAGTCATGACACCCAACCGCCAGATATCATAGTCATGGTATGTAGCAATGGAAAGTAGGATCCGGATGAACTTAAGCATAGCCACTGGAGAAAAGGTTTCATCATTATCCATGCCTGGTCGATGACGAAAACCTTTTGTAACAAGTCTAACTTTGAAAGTCTCAACCTTTCCATCTACACCAATTAATCTTCTCAAGATATACTTGCTCCTGATGGGGATTTAACCCTTCAGATATAGAAACCAAAGTCCATACATTGTTGCTGTATATAGATTCCATCTCAGATCGCTAAGCATCCAAACATCCTTACAGAGCCCCCGCTCTTGATGGCCTGCTCGAAGTTAGTTGGGTCATCATCTCCATGATGCAATCCTCGCTCCCACTGTCATCGAGAAACCGAAGTATCTCTCAGATGGATGAGGAACCCTACCAGATCGGCGGAGAGGCTGAAGTTCGTGGGGAACTATTGAATCCTACAGTTTTATCAAATCATCAGCTGTAGTTTGTATGGCTGGAACTTCTTCCAGTTCTACCTCATTACCACAAATTTCTTCACAAGAAATTCCTTTTCTAAAAATGTGGCATGTCGAGAAACAAAACACCTTTTGTTCCTCGGTGCGGTAAAAGATATTCCACTGCGAATGCTTGGAATATCCAACAAACTTCTACAGAACTGACCTTGCCTCGAGCTTGTCCGGATTTTGCTTTTAGACATAGGCCGGACAACCCCAAATCTTACTCAAGACATGGGCTCTTCCCATACCATATCGCATATGGAGTGGTAGGCACCTGATTTGGTTGGAACCCTATTCAATAGGTATGCAGGTTCTCAAGTGCATAACTCCCAAAAGGAAATAGGCAACTCAGTAGTACTCATCATAGAGCGCACCATATCAAATAGGGTGCAATTGCTCCTCCCGATACACCGTTGTGCTGTGGTGTATACGGAGGAGTAATGCTGAGAGAGAATCTCATTCTCCTTTAGAATAATCCAGGAATTCCGTGCTCAAGTATTCTCCTCTCTGATCACATCAAAGGACATAATACTTATACTCTTTTGGTTCTCTACTTCTGACTTATATTCTTTGAATTTCTCAAAAGCTTCAGACTTGTGTTTCAACAGGAACACATGTCCGAATCCTGAGAGATCATCAGTGAATATAACGAAGTATAAAGAGCCAGTCCTGGCATGTGCAGACATGGGACTACATACATAATCATGTATCAGTCCTAAGAGTTCACCAATCCTTTCTCTGTTTCATGTAAACGGAAATAAGGTCATCTTATCTTTGTGACATGACTGCCAAGTTTCATAAGATGTAAATTCAAACTGATTTAAATATGCATCTTAATGTAACCTGGCTAGTCGGGTCGCATTGATATGACCTAGTCTACAATACCTCAAGAAGGATTCGTTCATTTCTGAACACTTCCTCTTGTGTGTGTTTTGTACGTTAAGAACCGTGGTTTGATTTAGAACGTATATGTCATTAGATAACGTGCCTGAACCGATCAACACTTGATATAGGAAATAATCAAAATATTATCCAACAATACAAAATTATATCCTTCTTTAATAATAAAGAGACTGATATGATGTTGTAAATCAGGTTCGGTATCTAATAACATTCGTTCAGAATCAATGTATTTGGTAATACAAGGTGATATTTGCTAACTGATTTGGCTGCAACAATTGCACCAATCTCTATACTTAGAGACATATCACCCTATTCTCAGTTCTCTACCTTTCTGTAGCCCATGTAACAGATTACATTTGCGGTATCCTGATCCGGTATCAAATACCCAAGACGTAGAGTATACTGAGAAACAGTTCTCTGTAACGAACACACCCGAAGAAGATCCATCTAACATGAACTTTCTTCGTTTGGGCGGCGTGGGAATCCTGGTATTCCCCTATTTCAAGCTCGGTCTTATAACAATTATAAGTTGGAGCGGGACCAACGTTCCCCAGCTCAGTATAACAAGCGGGTTTGGTCAATACATCCATATTATTATCTTGAATAAGGCGTGACATGGTCGCTACCTGGAGAGAGAGAGAAGAAAATACTCTGCGTGCGCTCTTGCAAGATTAGATTGGTTATATATATTTTATCTAATCAGGATGGCTCCCACTGTTTTTATCAAATCTTCCTTCAAACCTTAAAAGGAATGACTAGCCGAGATTAATTACACCCTACAAGTTCGCTAATCTTTCAGCTAGACCAGTGCCGGTACTTTGAGGGAGGTTACCCGTGCATTCGCACGGACCTAATTAAAGTAAACCTCGTTTTCCCAGGGGCTAAACCCCGTTGACACCTTTCTAGACACCTACTTGATCAGCTAATTGTAAAGTGCAAAACTCTCCCAGGAGTAACAATTACTCGCAGTGGGTATCGGGATCCTACTATCTCATAGAAGGTATGCAATCTCATTGCAAATTTCAACACTTGAAATTCCCGATAATGGTTTTTACCCCTAGTGACTTATGACCTTAACTATGGTCAACAAATCATAAGCACTTGTCAAGTTCTAACCATCATTTAGTGATTAATTCGACCCACCCACATGACCCTTAACTATGGTCAACAAAGTCACATGACTGTCCTAACTAATCGCATCGTATGCTATGTAGGAAGACATCACTTAGCTACCGTACATTGTGCCTTAACTATAGTCAACAAACACAGCACGAATACTAAGTACTCTACTTCCTAAAATGACAGAGGGTTGCGGATGGTTTTTGTGAAAACCTTTAATGCTTTGAACTTGATCTCGTTGCAGAATCAAATAGTTTGAAATGGAGTGTTTTTTAGGCTTTTGCTAGTTTCGCTAAAGAGGTCACTCCCGGTGAAGGGATCTCGGCTCTTTCTTCGTCGAATGAGGTGCAGGATATTCTCAATACCACTATGCAAAGCAAGAACTAGAAAAGCAATCAAAATACAAAACCGAGGGTTGTAGCATCTGCTAGTTATTGCTAAAGAGGTCACTCTCGGTGAAAGGATCTCGGCTCTTTCCTCATCGAATAAGGTGTTGGATATTCTACAAGGAATACCGCTATGCAAAGAAACAACTAGAGCTACCTATTTTTGAAAATTCGATTCCATAACATCTTTAGGTTTATTTTCTTTCATTAATCTCATTAATGAATGCCCCATCATTTAAGTTACCTAAGCATCACAGATAAATACAACGTACGCTTTTGCCATCCGCATTCACCACGAAGTCCTGTCATGCATCGTTAGGTTAGGTAACTAACGGCAGGGCGGGGCAGGGCTAGCGCACGTGAAAACATAAGCATGTAAGTCGATGTACAACACCACACGACTTGCGGGGAGGCTGAAATATGAAAAATGATCTTGTTCTTTGCTTAAACATCGACTAACCGAAGAATCTTTGCTAAACTATAACTAACAAGAAACATAGAAGTTGTTAACTACTATGAGAAGTGATTATACCTAATGAACCGTGTCCTTCTCCTTTTTGTTATCCACCTCCTTCTCGGCCTCCTCCACGTAATAGATGATCCACCCGAGAGCTTTACTCCAAGCTTCACCTCTAACTTGAGGTAACTAGGTTTCTTAAAGTGCTAATCTAAGCAACCTAGGTGATATAGAGTTGGGTTATCGATTAATTAGTCTATTCTAATCCTTGGTCTCAACACATGAGTGGTAGGATTAGGGTTTGAAGAGAGAGTGAGCTTGAGGAGAGAGAAGGCGAGCATGAGAATGAGAAGAGATAATGATCTATCATGATATATATGAAGCATTATTATTTATCAAATAAATAAATAAATGATTTAACAACCATGCTTCATAAATACATATGAGTGATTCATCTACATGAGTCATTAACCATTTATGATGCATTAATGACAAGGATGAATCACACAAATGAGTCATTAATCTTATTTAATACTTATGTCACCTAAACCCCCAAGTCACCATCCTTCTAGAAGTTTCTCGCGAAATTACGAGAACGCCCCTCCTATCCGTGAAAACACGGAAAAACTTTAGACTGTATAAATCCAATAACCCGATACTAGAAACTGGCTTAAACCAAAACCGGCTAGTAAAAACTGTCCGAATGTCGTACGTGCGTAAACACACGTATGCGTCCGAACCCTTGTCGTAAAACCATACGACCTCTATATCGTTTCGCCTGGAGCAGGGAAACTCTCTGTGTGGGACTCTAAAGACTCGACTACTACGCTGGCAGTGAGTTTAACCACAAACCGCAAGCGGCACTAGCTGTACGTAAAGGTTCCCAGGTAGATGTCGATAAGAAGACCGATGAGGAAACCCATCCGAACTCCTACTGAGCCTAATATGACAATCTCCGTACAGTCCGGTCTGTTCGTCTAAGACTATCGTATATCGGGCCTAGGGGGGCGGCAAGCGTCAGTCCCCTAATAGCGGTATAAGTCGTGTCGGAGTGAAGCCCATTACACCCTGAGAAACTACTGGAACCTACCAGTAAATCTCGCTTGCCCTGGCCAGGGACTTTGCGTAATGGCTCTCTGACACAGCGCGATATCAACTCCCAATACCGGGAGAGACGAATCCTGTCTAACCGCCACTGCCTCCAAGTGCTCGGGACTGCACCCAACTGCTACCTGTTTGCACGACTCCTTTGAGCCGTGGTAGGGTAGCAATCTAAGAATAGTAGGACACACTCGAGGCGAAGTAGCAGTGTCAAGTCTGCGGACTATGCTGTACTCATGTCACCTGGGAACTGTTAACTGACGACTGGTATAAAACCAACCAATAGTTCCCTGCGAGTCCTGTCCGGTGTACCCGTAACCCAACGAGCACCTGTATACTATCTCCAGTACGACGTACTGACGGCTGTGGGATAGACCATCTCCCCAACTGGGATGTGAAGCGTACACACTAGTCTACTCCGGAGTATCGATGCCCTGTCTCGATAATCCTACGACTAGGGACCTGAAAAAGGATGTGCTTGTAGACTACCCAGCCCCCACTAGTGTGACTGCCATCACAACGCTGGTAGTCAAGCAAGATCTTAAGAGCTCTATCAATACGTATACTCACATATTAAGATAGAAAAACCAAGTAGCATACTACCATGTTTAGCAAGACTGTTATATACATGTGAATATCCCAAGCTTCCATTAAGTAATATACAAACTAGTATGATACAATAATGGCCCCTAGGGCATATACACTAACAATCTTCCACTTGCACTAGGGCCATGAACTGGCATATCGAAGACCGATGATCTCGAGTAGCCTCTCGACCTGAATCTGAGGTAGGGCCTTCGTGAATGGATCAGCAATGTTCTCTTCAGTAGCAACTCTCCGAACCTCGATCTCCCGACGATCAATGATCTCATTGATCAGGTGATACCGCCTTAAGATGTGTCTGAACTTCTGATGGGACCTTGGTTCCTTCGCTAAAGCTATAGCTCCGTTGTTGTCGCAATACAGAGGTATTGGATCAACTATGGTAGGAACCACCTGAAATTCTGTTAGGAATTTCTTCATCCAGACCGCTTCTTTTGCGGCATCGCAAGCAGCAATATACTCGGCTTCCATCGTCGAGTCAGCAACAGTGTCCTTCTTGGAACTCTTCCAGCACTCCGCCCCTCTATTGAGGGTAAAGACATAACCCGACATGGACTTGGAATCGTCCTTATCACTTTGGAAGCCGGAATCAGCAAAGGCCTCTAACTTGAGGTCTTTTCCACCGTAAACCAAGAACATCTCCTTAGTCCTTCTCAGGTACTTGAGAATGTTCTTTACTGCTATCCAGTGATTCTCCCCTGGGTCTGACTGATACCGGCTTACCACGCTGAGTGCGTAAGCTACATCTGGTCTGGTGCACAACATCGCATACATTATAAAGCCTACCGCAGAAGCGTACGGTATAATAGACATGCGATCCCTTTCCAAATCAGTCTTGGGAGACATCTTTTTGGATAGGGTGATTCCGTGACAAGCCGGTAGATTACCGCGCTTAGAATCTTCCATACTGAATCTTTTCAGTATAGTGTTGACATACCTGGACTGCGAAAGTCCCAACATCCTCTTGGATCTATCACGATAGATCCGGATCCCCAGAATGCAAGAGGCATCACCCAGGTCTTTTATGGAGAACCTGTGTGACAAGAATCCTTTGACAGATTGTAGCATAGGAATGTCATTTCCTATCAATAGAATGTCATCAATGTACAAGACGAGGAATATGACACTTCTGGCTACAACTTTACTATATATACATGGTTCATCTGGATTTTTGGTAAAGTCATATCCTTTGACCGTTTCATCATAACAGATGTTCCAACTCCGCGATGCCTGCTTTAGTCCATAAATGGACTTAACCAACTTGCATACTTTACCGCTGCTCCCACTCTGATTGAAACCTTCTGGCTGATCCATATAGACACACTCTTCTAAATTACCATTCAGAAAAGCCATTTTTACGTCCATCTGCCAGATTTCATAATCATGGAAGGCAGCAATAGCAAGAAGGACCCGAATGGATTTGAGCATAGCCACTGGAGAAAAAGTTTCGTCATAGTCCAAACCAGGTCTTTGACGAAAACCCTTTGCAACAAGTCTAGCCTTATAGGTTTCCACCTGTCCATCTACACCAATCTTTTTCTTGAAGATCCATTTGCATCCTATGGGTTTTACCCCATCCGGAGCAAAGTCCAAAGTCTATACTTTGTTGGTGTACATGGACTCCATTTCGTTCCGCATTGCATCTAGCCATCGTACCGAGTCACCGCTCTGAATGGTCTGCCGGAAACTAGTAGGTTCATCATCATCAATGATGTAATCCTCTCCATCCCCATCTATGAGAAAACCGTAGTATCTCTCAGGCGGATGAGACGGCCTACTACTCCTGCAGAGGGGTGCGGGAATGTCCTGTTCTTCTTGAACTACTGGTTCTACCAAACTTTCAGCAGTAGTTTGTGGTTCTGGAATTTCTTCCAGTTCTATTTCGCTCCCACTTATTTCCCTTTCTAAAAACTGATGTTATAGAAAATGGGCATTACGAGAAACAAAAACCTTTTGTTCCTCTGCGTAATAGAAATAATATCCCTTTGTAACGTTTTGAAAATCGTTTCGGTGAAATTTCGAAAAAAATCGGTAAAATAAGGGGGTTTTCTGTAAAAAGTCAAAATACAAATATCTTATTATAAAAATTAAATATACATATTCTAGCTATGTAATTGCTATTATTTGGTGTTTATTGAGCCGCTGGTGAAATTTCAAATTTTCTGAAAAAATATTATTTTATTATTATTTTAAGCCGTCACTAATACATTTAATTAAGGAAAATTACAAATTGGAATGAGTTGAAACAAATTTTGTGCATCATAAAACATTAAATAAAATTTTATCATGTGGTTTTTGGAACGAAATTATTTGCCAAAATGGTTTAGAAATTATTGAAGAAAAAAAGGCTTTTTTTAGCGTAAATGGATGTTTGGGGTATTGTATTTATCATTTTTCATCACCCCACACCCGTAAACACACCCAAACCCCCATTTCCCCATCATGATGGCTGAACCCTTGCTGCCCCACTCCCACTCTTTTCCCCACTTCAAAATGAAAAGAGAAGAAAACAAAAGAAAAGAAAAGAAAGAATAATATACATGCATAAGAATGGGCTTTTGACTTTATTTTTGACTTTCAAACCAACACCCACACTCTCTCACCTCTCCCCCCTCCTCTCTAGCCGACCACTACTGATTTGTTCAGCCCCTCCCCTCTCTTTCCCTCATTTCTTCTCTTCTCCAAAAAATCCTCAAGAAAAAAATTGTCAAAAATCAAGCAAAAATCCAAATCAAAATCCACCTCCTACCCATTTTTCCTTGGCTACCATTGCATGGATCTAGGGATTTAGAATTCAATTTGGAGGCTATGTTAGCATGCTAGATCTCAATCATGTTGAGGTATAAATCCTAAACCATAATGTAATTTTCGATTAATTACTTCAATGTAGTCTAATTAGGTGTTAAATTGTGGGTTTAATTGAATGTTTGGAAATTCAAGTGGGGATTTTGAATTGAAGCTAGGGTTTGAATTAAATTAGGTTCTTTATTATTAGCTTATGATTGTAATGAGGGGATTAACATGTAATTGAATGCAAAATCTAATTTGGTTACTAGTTGCTAATTTGTTAGTTTAAAAATGGTGATAATTATGCTAAATTGCTAACTAGGTTTTGGAAATTAAATAAAAATGTGGGATTAAAATATAGTTAGGATTTTTAGCACATCATTAAGGTTTCCATGAGTGGTTTAACCATTTAAAATATGCAAAACCAAGTTTAATTGTAAAATTGTGAATTTTACATTAAAAATGTTAAAATTGATATTTTTGCAAACTGGGATTTTGGAAATTATGCAAATTTAGGAGATTAAAAATATGATTAGGGTTTTTATCGTATTATTAAATTTATTGAGTGTAGTTTAATTCTTTAGAGCATGGAAATCCAACCTAAATTGTAGTTTGTGCATTTTTGGCTATGAAATTGTTAAAAAGGGTATTTTGTAAACTAGAATATTAGGGTTTTTTTGGAATTTAATGAGATTAAATTCCGGAAATTATTTCTATGACTTATTTAAGATATTTAATAAGTATATTGGCCGCTACATTCATTTAAACGTCATGTTTTGTACAAAAACGGCGAATTGTGCTTGCTAGATTTTCGGAAAAATGACTTTTTAAGTGAAATTGCGGTTTTTGTGAGTTTTAACCTAGTTTATATTAAAATTAGTGTTCGTGAATATGCAAATGAGTATGATTGGATTTTTCTCGATGGTTTGACGTTTGTACATCGACATCGAGGGTTGGTTTGACTATTCTTGCTTACGTAGGCGATAGGTTTGGACCTATGCGTGATACGCGTGCCGATTTGATTTTCGTATGCCGTTTCGATTTCGAATTTAGTTTTAATGCGATACGGTGCGTTATGATATGTAGGTACCCCATGTGGACTTCGAGGCGACAAGCAAGCGCGTGGCGGCGTCGGCACCGGCAAGCGAGGGCCAGGTGAGTAGATTTATATCTACGGGGAGAAGTCGGGTGGATGGCGTATAGCACCCCCGCAGTCCGTGGTGGTGTATACGGATGCGTATACACACCAACAATTATTATATGTTATTTGGGATTAATAACGATGCTTAGGATGGATATTGGTGTGTTGGATTAATTTAGCGTTGCGAACCCTAGGGTAGTGTTGCACTACACATACACACATACATACTTGCATACTTTCCTATTGATATATGCTCATGGGATTCTTTATAGTTATGTGTTCACATGGGTATGGGACTATGTGTTCACATACGGATTGAGGATGATACTTGGGATTGAGCTGAGTCGATGAGATTTGATTTGAGGCCGTGAGATCGGTGATATAGCAGGGTTCGTATCTTAGATACGACATGACGTTGTAGCGGGTCCTTGACGTAGTGTTTCACACACGTCCATGCATTCTTAGGCGGTATCAGTATTGTACTAGACGTAGATCAGTACCTCGATCATTATATTTGATAGAGAGGATACCAGGTGAATAGTATGATGAATGTGATAATGACCCGTACCCAGATTTGGGGATGCCGTACGACGGATTTACGTACGAGCTATATTTTGATGATTGATCCGCACTCTTGACTTGGGATGTCTGGTTATGGATATGATATTATTGAGGCGGGATCACCGACTGTATATATACAGGTATGTATATGTATCGACTCAGATGATAGGCGGTTTCCTTACCTGTAGTTCAGCTTGTTAGTTCAGCCATATAGTTTAGTGTAGTTGTTAGATTAGATTAGACTCCTACCTATTTCAAAACTAGCGGATCGTGGGTATTTTAAAAGACAGGTCAAGGGATCTACGGATATTTCAAAAGACGTATCCTTTCTTAAAAACCACCGTAGCCCTATTTTCAAAACCCCGCGGTTCGTGTTATTTCAAATGGCACCATTTGTAGGACTTATATTAGATTAATGCAGATTAGTTATAGTTGCGTCTAGTTTTTTGCTCCCGCTCATTTTGGTTGCTCGCTCCGCATCGCATATTTACATTGTTATTTCATATTGCATTGTTGACATTATGCTGTTAGGACACCAGCACCATTACCGATGATGCGTATGTACCACATACACTTACTTGCCGGCTCACACACATCTTCATCGGTAATTGACATGTCACGTACACCTTAGAAAATATTGTTGCTTAACTTAGCTTGATAGCCAGTAGTTTGACATAATATTAGTGTACATACCTTATATGCCAGCTTAGACATTGTAGTTATTACTTGTCGCTCCATGCATACTGTTATTCATTGTTATGCCGCATTCATGGATTCTCATGCATATATTCACTAATTTACGTGTTATTGAGATTTTGGATTCGGATTTCCATGAGATTTTCTGGATTTGGAGGAAAACCGCAAAAACATAAATAAACCTTTTCTCTCTTTTAAAATAAAAAGTGCGGTTTTCCCATGATGTATGAGTCGTCCACCATGAGTTTGCTGATGGATTTCGAGACCCGATTCGAGGAGACGGATGAACCGTTTCGGGTACATGGTGGACCCGGTAATGTACCCCGAGGCAAGAAGCGCGTGATGATGACGATGTGAGCCTGGCAGGGGAGCACTACTTACCGGTGATATTACCCGATGCGTCGGATATCCGGAGGATACCGTCGTGGTCTTGAGATGGATGGTAGGGGCCGGTCTGGACTGACGGCGCCCTAGATATTGTGATTGAGACTTGAGGTACATAGAATGTGACACAGAGATATCGAGGTATTTGGACACTTGTTTTGTGTCGATGCTGGGCACTGTTTTATGCTGATTTCATATATGGTACCTCATTTCTTTTAAAATACAGAAATCTCACTGATTTATGAAACCAGTTTTATTCAGTACATGCATTCTGTTTCATGCATTCATACATCATCCATATGATATATTGCTACCTGAGGCACTGACACGGGCATATGAGATTGCACTCGGGTTAGATATTTACCCCAGCCTTGTTATAGGCTACGTGTTATTCATATATTTGAGGATATATTATGATCATTGACTTAGGTTGCGTTGTTTATGCGATTTCTGTGCGTAGATATTTTTCTATTCACGAGTTGGCAACTCACCCCCGTTGTGCCCCAGTTTCTTGCAGGTTTGCCGTACAGGTTTCATTACGGCTTTGCGGGCTCAGTTTCATTCGGGTGACTTGCTAGTAGGTGGGTTTTTCTTGTATCGTACCCATCATATTACCTTGTATAATATTATTCCGTTGTATCTAGTAAATTCCATCAACCAAACATGTATTTATTGAGATAGAGACCAGTGTTGTTTATTCTTTCGACCTTAGAGTCGCTCGTTATATTTCTGGTGGTTTTGAGTTTCCTTTTGAGTTTTGATCCTCGCCGTGGGTGTTGTATATTATATTGCTTGTGTGGTTGTGACCGTCGATTGACGAAGAGCTAGCTCCCGCTTGGGGATGCCTTTTTCTTGATTTCGTATACTTTTCATGTTGTATCCCGTTTGGGGGCCAGTATTTACAAAGGAGACTCTGCCGAAATTTTCAGTAAATTTTTGATGTTTTAAAAACCGCATAATTCGGCTTATGCAATTGAAATTACTTGCTTTAAGTTGGTTTTTCCTGCACTCTACTACTTTTCTTGGTTTGGATTTCTGGGTTTTCGGTTTACTTAGATTACGTACGTCTCGAGACGTTCGTAGTTTAAGTGCCGGTCATGTTCCGTACTTCCGGGACGTGACACCCTTGGAGTTCTTTGGATATCCCACAAACTTACACTGTACTGATCGTGCCTCGAGCTTGTCCACATGCTGCTTTTTAACAAAAGCTGGACATCCCCATATCTTCAGATGCTGAAGATGGGGTTTCTTCCCACTCCACATCTGATATGGCGTGGTAGGCACAGTCTTGGTAGGAGCCCTGTTCAGAAGATATGCCGCTGATTCTAGCGCATAACCCCAGAAGGATCGCGGTAACTCAGCATTACTCATCATGGAACGTACCATATCCAATAGGGTTCGATTCCGTCTCTCCGATACACCGTTATGCTGTGGAGTGTATGGAGGAGTAAGCTGAGAGAGAATTCCTTTCTCTTTTGGGTAACCTAGGAACTCGACACTTAAGTATTCACCACCTCGATCAGATCTTAGTGTCTTGATACTTTTGCCGGTTTGGTTTTCTACTTCATTCTTATACTCCTGGAATTTCTCAAAAGCCTCGGATTTATATTTCACCAGATAAATGAATCCGTACCTTGAGCAATCATCCGTAAAAGTAATGAAATACGAAAAACCACCTCTTGCATGTGTAGACATTGGACCACATACATCGCTGTGTATGAGTCCTAAGAGCTCGCTCGCTCTTACTCCATGTCCAGTGAATGGAGTCTTTGTCATCTTTCCTTTGAGACATGATTCACAAGTGGCATAAGTTTGATATTCAAACGAGTCCAAATATCCTTCTCTTTGTAACTTAGTTAACCTTGTCTCGTTGATGTGACCTAGTCTACAATACCATAAGAAAACCTTATTCTCATCTTGAGACTTTCTTTTTAGTGTGTTCTGGACATTGAAAATCTGGAGTTGGTTTAAGACATATATACCGTTATCCAGTGTACCGGACCTAACCAAACTATGATTAAGGTGGATGTTAACAACATCGCTTACAAACGTGAAATCATAACCTTTATTTGATAACAAGGAACTGATATGATATTACACGTTAAACTAGGTACAAAAAAACAGTTATGTAAAACCAAAATATGTCCACTCGTCAATCCCAGGTGATAATCCCCGACGGACACAGCTCCCACGCTAGCTCCGTTAGCAACCTTTAGGGTCATATCACCATCCTTCAGCACTCTACGGTTTCTCAGTGCTTGCAATGAATTGCATATATGAGATCCTGATCCGGTATCCAATACCCAGGAAATAGAGTTGATTGACAGACAATTCTCAATTACAAACACACCTGAAGTCGAAGCCACAGCTTGCTTCGGTCCCTGGTTCTTGGCGTTCCACGCCTTGCAATCCTTCTTCCAGTGCCCTTTCCTGTGACAATGGAAGCACTCATCCTGGGCCACTACTGGCACCGCAATCTTTTGTAGGGTTCCTAGGCACACTAATGAGGTCTCACAAGTGATCAAACATGGCTAATTCAAAAATTTCCATGTGCCTACAAACCCTAATACGGATCGTTAACTAGATGTATAGGTGATGCGATGCAAATAAACGAATTTATAGCTAAAGGGAAGGGGCTACAACCTTTGTAGATCCGGTCCTCCATCTCCATGGCTCCGTGATGAAGTCCCCTCGCTGTCCAAATCGAATCCATGACTCTAGCATCGGCTTCATCGGAGAAATGGGCGGGCTAGGTCGTCGACTTCGATGCCGAAGATGATCTACGTCGAGGCAACTCAAGATCAAACTCCAACTTCACCAAGTCATGAAACTTGTGAAGAAAACACCCTATACTACTTGGCAAGTGGTAGAGGATGAAGAAATAGGAAGTGGGTTCACTTTAGAATTGGATTTCTCACTCATTTTAGCTAGTTGCCATTGATGGAGGCAAGCTTTCTTCATTGTTGAAGATGAAGAAGATCAAGAAAGAATATGATAGAATAAAAAGGATTATTTTCAAAAAGGAAAATCCAACTCATTCTTATCATAATCTAACCTTGGTTAAGTGTAGAGAATGAACTAGGGTTAGTTGAATGGTTAGGGTTAAAGGAAAGAAACAAAATGGTCAAGCTTTCAAACCTTCATGAAGTTTCAAAGAAAAGACAAAGTAAGCCACCATTTCATTTTCTTTCCAAATGAAGAATAAATAAATAAATAGTTAATAAAATCAAAACCCTAACCATTACATAACCATGGTTTAATCATACACTTAACCAAGTTAGCATGTATCATCAAACATGATACAATCATGTGCACAAAAGTATATCACATATACAACTGGTGTACTTCAAGTGAGAAAATCCATTTAAAGTGAACAAATACTAGTTAATGCAAAGTAATATATCAAATATACAATTATACATTAAATCATTAAATCAACACTTGATTCAATGATCCGGTCATGTCGCATATAACCGACTAGTATCCAATGTATCGACTTATCGAATCAATCCTTGATTCGATAACTAGGTTATATCGCATACAACCAATCGATACATTCATCGCGAGAATGGAATACGATATCACATACACGCATTATTCTCGGTCCCGCACATATCTCATATGCGCTCCTATTTCGTTTCGCTTGAGCCAGGAAACCTCTGTGTAGGACTCTAAAGACTCGTCAATACGCCGGCAGCAGATGATGATCATATCAAGCACCCACAAGCCGTAAGCGGTCTGCTAAACGTAACGGCCACCCGGGTATTGAGCGATCAGAAGATCGACG
This sequence comes from Agapanthus africanus, assembly GCA_030015575.1. Lineage (NCBI taxonomy): Eukaryota > Viridiplantae > Streptophyta > Magnoliopsida > Asparagales > Amaryllidaceae > Agapanthus > Agapanthus africanus. The sequence continues at coordinate 524,586,850 of CM057337.1, forward strand.
AGCAAGCCCGCTCACACTTCTGTGAATCCAACCAGTAACACTTACCATACAGTCCGGTCTGTTCGTCTGATATGTTGCATATCTCGCCTAGGGGTGGTAAACGTCAGACCCCAATAGCTCGATAAGTCATGCTGACGTGAGGTCCATAACATTCATGAAACTACTGATAACTCTTACCAGTATATCACAGCAACCCTGGCCAGGGATTTCCTGTTATGGCCAGTCGAGCATAGTGCAACATCAACCCCCAATACCGGGAGAGACGAATCCCCTCCTATCGCTCATTGCCTCCATGTGAATCGGGACTGTACCCAAAAACCACCTGTTTGCACGACTCAGTAGAGCCGTGGTAGGGTGGAAATCAAAGCAAAGTGGGAGACACACACGACTCTATGACGATCTCGGGTCAACAGACTAAGCTGTACCAGTGTCACCAAAGAACTGTCATCTGACGTGAAGTATAATACCATCTGGGAGTTCTCGACGAGTCCGTTCAGTGTACCCAGTCTCCACTGAGCACCCGCATACCATCTCTGATGTCAAACACCAATGGATATGGGATCATCCATCGCCCATCACATGGGTCGAGAAGATATACGCTAGTCTAATCTGGAATATCGATGCCCCGTCTCGATATTCCCACGACTAGGAACATTGAAGGATGTACTCATGGACTATCCAGGCCCCACTAGTATGATCTACATCATAGTCCTGGAAGTCGAGCACACATCCTAAGGGCTTTATCAACATGTAATCAGAGAGACAAAGAGTATACATGTTAAGATAAAGAGCAACCAGATAGCGTACTATCATGTCGAGCAAGAAAGTCCTACCTATATATGTCCCAGCATCCACTACAATATACATCCAATGTACAGTAATGGCCTCTAGGGCATACATATAACTAACAATCTCCCACTTGCACTAGGGCCATCTGTAGCAGTGGTTGCAGTATCACATACTCAACCATCCCCTAAAAAGTCTCTCTTTGGGAAAAGGCCTTCGTGAGTGGATCCGCCGTGTTGTCCTCTGAGTCTACTCTCCTGACCTCGATCACTCTGGAGATCAACTATCTCCATGATCAGGTGATGCTACCTCAGAATATGTTTGGGTCACTGATGGGATCGGGGTTCCTTGGCCAAAACCACACTTCCATTGTCATACAATGGTAGGAACCTAGTTCATCTTATGAACCAATATACACCCAAACTGCCTCTTTGGTATTATCTTTAATAGCGATGTTACCCGCCTTTATCATCTAGTTTGCCACGGTATCTAGCTTGGAACTCTTCCAACATACCGTCCCTTTACCGAGGGTGAAGACAATGCCTGTGACTGACATTCAGTCGTCTTTATCACCCTGGAACCCTTCCAGTGATTCTCCCCAGGATCGATTGATACCATCTCACTACATCTAGTGAGAATCCTAGCATCCAATTTCATCTATCTCATAGATGAAAGCTCAGGATTTATGAGGTATCACTTTGATCCTATTGGAGAATCCTTGTGATAAGCGGAGATTGATCGAGCGTAGCATAGGAAACTCTTTTCCTATCAAGAGTATGTCATCCACGTACTCTACGAGGATCACCACCATACTCCCTACTCACCTTTTTTTTTATACAAGGTTCATCTACCATTTTGATGATGTCAAACTCTTTGACTAACACATCAAAACAGACGTTCCAACTCCGCGATGCCTGCATTATCGGATAAAGCAACTTGCACATGTTTCCGCTGCTCCCACTGTTTACGAAGCCCTCTGGCTGTGTTCTTATAGACGTTCTCTTCTAAATCACTATTTAAAAAAGTAGTCATGGCACCCAACCACCAGATATCGTAGTCATGGTATGTAGCAATGGCAAGTAGGATCTGGATGGACTTAAGCATAGTCCCTGGAAAAGATTTCATCATTATCCACGCCTGGTCGATGACGAAAAACTTTAACAAGTCTAGCTTTGAAAGTCTCAACTTTTCCATCTACACCAAGTAATCTTCTCAAGATATACTTGCTCCTGATGGGGATTTAACCCTTCAGATATAGCAGCCAAAGTCCATACTTTGCTGGTGGACATGGATTCCATCTCAGATCGCTAAGCATCCAGCCATTCTTACAGAGTCCCTACTCTCGATGGCCTGCTCGAATCTAGTTGGGTCATCATCTCATGATGCAATCCTTGCTCCCACTGTCATCGAGAAACTGAGGTATCTCTCAGGCGGATGAGGAACCTTACCAGATCGGCGGAGAGTCTGAGGTTTGTCGGGAACTATTGAATCCTTTGGTTCTGTCAAATCATCAGCTGCAGTTTTGTATAGCTGGAACCTTTCCAGTTCTATAGAACTGTCCTTGCCTCGATCTTGTCCGGATTTTGCTTTTGACATAGGCCGGACAATCCCAAATCTTAACTCACTTAAGAGATAGGCTCTTCCCATACCATATCTTATATGGAGTGGCAGGCACTGATTTGATTCAAACCTAATTCAATAGGTATGCAGCTTCTCAAGTGCACAACCCTAAAAGGAAATAGGTAACTCAGTAGTACTCATCATAGAGCACACTATATCCAATATGGTGCGATTGCTCCACCCCGATACACCGTTGTGCTGTGGTGCATTCAGAGGAGTAATACTGAGAGAGAATCTCATCTTCTTTTAGAATATCCAAGAATTCCATGCACAAGTATTCTCCTCCATGATCTTATCATAGGACATAATACTTATACCTGTATTTTGTTTCTCTACTTCTAACTTATATTCTGTGAATATCTCAAAAGGTTCAGACTTGTGTTTCAACAGGAACATATGTCTGAATCTTGAGAGATCATCAGAGAATGTAATGAAGTAAAAAGAACCGGTCCTGGCATGTGTAGACAGGAGACCTTACATACATCATCATGTATCAGTCCCAAGAGTTCACTAACTCTTTCTCTGTTTCCAATAAACAGAGCTATGGTCATCTTATCTCTGTGATATGACTGGCAAGTTTCACAAGATGTAAATTCAAACTGATTTAAATATGCATCTAAAATGTAACTTCAGCCAGCCGGGTCGCATTGATATGACCCAGTCTACAATGCCTCAAGAATGATTCATTCATTTCTGAACTCTTCCTCTTGTGTGTGTTCTATATACTAGGAACTGTAGTTTGATTTAGAACGTCAATGCTTTTAGATAACGTGCCTGAACCGATCAACTTTTGATATAGGAAACGTTCAAAACATTATCCATCAATACAAAATTTTATCATTTATTTACTAATAAAGAGATAGATATGATTTTGTATATCAGGTTCGGTATCTAATAGCATTTATTCAGAATCAATGTATTGGTAATACAGGGTGACAATGACCAACAGACTTGGCTGCAACACTTGCCCCGTTTTCTGTCTCATGAAACTTATCACCCGTTCTCAGTTTTCTACCTTTTTGTAGCCCTATGTAACATGATTACATATCTGGGATCCTGATCCAGTATCAAATACCCAGGATGCAGAGGATACTGAAAAAACAGTTCTGTATAATGAACACACCCGAAGGAGATGCATCATATACACTTTCTTCGTTTGGGCGGCATAGGAATTCTGGTATTCCCCTAATTCCTGCTCGGTCTTATAACAATTATAAGTTGGAGCGGGACCAACGTTCCCCAGCACAGTATAACAAGCGGGTTCGGTCAATACATCCATATTATTTTCTTGATTAAGGCATGATATGGTCGCTACCTGGAGAGAGAGAGAAGAAAACACTCTGCGTGCGCTCTTGCAAGATTAGATTGGTTATATATTTTATCTAATCAGGATGGCTCCCACTGTTTTTATCAAATCTTCCTTCAAACCTTAAAAGGAAAGACTGGCCGGGATTAATTACACTCTATAAGTTCGCCAATCTTTCAGCCAGGCCAGTGTCGGTACTTTGAGGGAGGTTCCCCGTGCTTTCGCATGGACCTAATTACAGTAAACCTCGTTTTCCCAGAGGCATAACCCCGTTGACACCTTTCTAGACACCTACTTGATCGGCTAATTGTAAAGTGCAAAACTCTTCCAGGAGTAACAATTACTCGCAGTGGGTATCGGGATCCAACTATCACATAGAAGGTATGCAATCTCATTGCAAATTTCAACACTTGAAACTCCCGATAAAGATTTTTACCCCTAGTACTTATGACCTTAACTATGGTCAACAAATTATAAGCACTAGTCAAGTTCTACCCGTCATTTCGTGATTAATTAGACCCACCCACATGACCCTTAACTAAGGTCAACAAAGTCATGCGACTGTCCTAACTAATCGTATCATATGCGGTGTAGGAAGACATCACTTAGCTACCGTACACTGTGCCTTAACTAAGGTCAACAAACACAGCACGAATACTAAGTACTCTACTTCCTAAAATAACGGAGGGTTGCGAATAGTTTTTGTGAAAACCTTTAACGCTTTAAACTTGATCTCGTTGTGGAATCAAATGGTTTTTAAATGGAATGTTTTTTAGGCTTTTCTAGTTTTGCTAAAGGGGTCACTCCCGGTGAAGGGATCGTCGGCCCTTTCCTCGTCGAATGAGGTGCGGGATATATCACATATATCACTGTGCAAAGCGGAAACTATAGAAGCGATCAAAGGACAAACCGAGTGTGTAGCATCTGCCAGTTAATGCTAAAGGAGTCACTCCCGGTGAAGGGATCTCGGTCCTTTCCTCATCGAATAAGGTGCAGGATGTTCTATAATGAACACCGCGATGCAAAGCAAGAACTGTAGCTACCTGTTTTATTTTGAAATTCGATTCCACAACATCAATTAGGTTTATTTTCCTTCATTAATCTTATTAATGAATGTCCCATCATTTAAGTCCACCTAAACATCACAGATAAATATAACATACGCTTATGCCATCCGCATTCGCCTCGATGTTCCGTCTGCACCGTTAGGTTAGGTAACTAACGCCAGAACGAGACAGGGCTAGCGCGGGTGTAAAACATAAGCAACGTCTATATAATATATCATATATACTATATATAATATCTATCTGAACAAATCTCATGATCACATCACAGATAACGCAGCAGAAAATATCATATGAAATATTGGATATACTAGGACGTCCGTGTTTTCAATACGAGCCAGTATAAAACACGGATTCCACGGTCATAATGAATAGCCAATCCCACACCTCTAGACCCCTACGAGAGCGGCAAGCAACCCTACCAATTCTAGGGTTAGGAGACCCGGACTCGACTCCTCGAGTTGGTCTCCCACTGGACCCTAGAACCCGGTTACTTGTGCCCTCCTCTTCGGGTCTATCCTAGTGCAGAAAAGTAAATAATATACAAATGGTGACATCTTCCGCAACCTGGAAGTGCCCCAATAAAAGAATATTACATACAAGTTTTTACATGAATGAAAATGAAAAACACTCATCTCACATAAAAACCCCCCGCTATTCAAACACGACGATCCAATATAACATATCCAGCAACACATAACATCACATGTCATCAACGTAAGTAAACATGCGCATCCCAATTGTCGTTGACATATAGCAACGAAACCGGCGATATCACATATTACACTTACGGTCACAGAAAAGAAAGTGTAAAACTACAACAGTTGGAATCCGCAACCTCTTTAGACATCGCATACCTAATCAAATGAATTCCTTAGACATCGCATGCCTAACAATTATAAACCCCGCATTTTAGTCTCATTATCGAAAACTCTTTTCAATATCAAGTTGGGCAATTCAACAAGATTCCCGACATTTTGATCGAATGCTCGTCGCAAACTTTAGTAGGCGGCCGCACCCCTGACGCCGTCGACGAAGTGCACCAAGGCGGAACACCGCTGCCGCGAGCACCCGAAAGGATGCTTTCGGTGACGGGGTTCTCTTACAGTCACTTGGTCGGGGCTATGGGATGAGGCTGTCTATTAAGTTTACCCGGCGAGTATCCGTGTACGCTACGTGATTGCGACGGACTTTTGATCACATCAAAATTCCGTGGCAACCGATCAAGTGAGACTAAACTGCTATGTTTATAACATTCATTCAGTTATCTCATAACTACTTGTGAATTCCAAATATTGTATCACATTCCGGATAAATAGAAAATGTTAAACTTTCCGATCGAACAATCGAACACCCAAGTTTTCCCGATACAGCTCAACACATGAAATAAGTCTAAAAACATTCAGTTCGTGCCTCAGTACCAACGGTCCAGCCGTAGAAGGGTCAAGCCAACGCCTCACATGTGGCACGCCGTACTGCCCCAAACCCTAAGGTTCAAAGGGCAGTTAAAGACGGTCATATAATCGAGTTAAGGTTTGTTGTCTTCTAGAGGGACCATCGCATTTCTTGCACTACTTAGAACGCCATTAAACTATGGAAAAGTCCAACAATTGGAAATTTCCCGGCAGGGGAAAAAGTGGGTATTTATATCCGGTCGAACTTTTTAACATATTCTAAAATTATCCGGAAAAGCACACAGACAAAATTAGACAATTCGATCGAAACACCGAGTCCCCAATACAACCAAGAAAACTCAACTCTTGAGTAAGATTTAAAAATTCCCAAAAAATACAGCACCCAAATATAGAAATTACTGTGCCAAAAATAATGGGAGATGAGACCGTACGGCCGCGGAACCGCCGCACGAGCCATGCTCGTGCCGCGGAACCGCGGCGGTTTGATGGAATCCGCCTCTCGAATTTTACAGTAACTCCTAAATATTCCTGCTGAGTTTTCTGAATATTTTTAATTCACAAAATTCCACGAATTTCAAAAATGTACAGAGAGCATTTTGGAGTTAGGGTTTCGGTTCGATCGGACTTCTAACTCCGTGTACGCATCGCCTAAGGCTCTATCTAGGCTCTGATACCACTGTAGGGTTCCTAGGCACACTAATGAGGTCTCACAAGTGATCAAACATGGCTAATTCAAAAATTTCCATGTGCCTACAAACCCTAATACGGATCGTTAACTAGATGTATAGGTGATGCGATGCAAATAAACGAATTTATAGCTAAAGGGAAGGTGCTACAACCTTTGTAGATCCGGTCCTCCATCTCCACGGCTCCGTGATGAAGTCCCCTCGCTGTCCAAATTGAATCCATGACTCTAGCATCGGCTTCATCGGTGAAATGGGCGGGCTAGGTCGTCGACTTCGATGCCGAAGATGATCTACGTCGAGGCAACTCAAGATCAAACTCCAACTTCACCAAGTCATGAAACTTGTGAAGAAAACATCCTATACTACTTGGCAAGTGGTAGAGGATGAAGAAATAGGAAGTGGGTTCACTTTAGAATTGGATTTCTCACTCATTTTGGCTAGTTGCCATTGATGGAGGCAAGCTTTCTTCATTGTTGAAGATGAAGAAGATCAAGAAAGAATATGATAGAATAAAAAGGATTATTTTCAAAAAGGAAAATCCAACTCATTCTTATCATAATCTAACCTTGGTTAAGTGTAGAGAATGAACTAGGGTTAGTTGAATGGTTAGGGTTAAAGGAAAGAAACAAAATGGTCAAGCTTTCAAACCTTCATGAAGTTTCAAAGAAAAGACAAAGTAAGCCACCATTTCATTTTCTTTCCAAATGAAGAATAAATAAATAAATAGTTAATAAAATCAAAACCCTAACCATTACATAACCATGGTTTAATCATACACTTAACCAAGTTAGCATGTATCATCAAACATGATACAATCATGTGCACAAAAGTATATCACATATACAACTTGTGTACTTCAAGTGAGAAAATCCATTTAAAGTGAACAAATACTAGTTAATGCAAAGTAATATATCAAATATGTAATTATACATTAAATCATTAAATCAACACTTGATTCAATGATCCGGTCATGTCGCATATAACCGACTAGTATCCAATGTATCGACTTATCGAATCAATCCTTGATTCGATAACTAGGTTATATCGCATACAACCAATCGATACATTCATCACGAGAATGGAATACGATATCACATATACGCATTATTCTCGGTCCCGCACATATCTCATATGCGCTCCTATTTCGTTTCGCTTGAGCCAGGAAACCTCTGTGTAGGACTCTAAAGACTCGTCAATACGCCGGCAGCAGATGATGATCATATCAAGCACCCACAAGCCGCAAGAGGTCTGCTAAACGTAACGGCCACCCGGGTATTGAGCGATCAGAAGATCGACGAGCAAGCCCGCTCACACTCCTGTGAATCCAACCAGTAACACTTACCGTACAGTCCAGTCTGTTCGTCTGATATGTCGCATATCTCGCCTAGGGGTGGTAAACGTCAGACCCCAATAGCTCGATAAGTCATGCTGACGTGAGGTCCATAACATTCGTGAAACTACTGATAACTCTTACCAGTATATCACAGCAACCCTGTCCAGGGATTTCCTGTTATAGCCAGTCTAGCATAGCGCAACATCAACCCCCAATACCGGGAGAGACGAATCCCCTCCTATCGCTCATTGCCTCCATGTGAATCGGGACTGTACCCAAAAACCACCTGTTTGCACGACTCAGTAGAGCCGTGGTAGGGTGGAAATCAAAGCACAGTGGGAGACACACAAGACTCTATGACGATCTCGGGTCAACAGACTAAGCTGTACCAGTGTCACCAGAGAACTACCATCTGACGTGAAGTATAATACCATCTGGGAGTTCTCGGCAAGTCCGTTCAGTGTACCCAGTCTCCACTGAGCACCCGCATACCATCTCTGATGTCAAACACCAATGGATATGGGATCATCCATCGCCCATCACATGGGTCGAGAAGATATACGCTAGTCTACTCTGGAATATCGATGCCCTGTCTCGATATTCCCACGACTAGGAACATTAAAGGATGTACTCATGGACTATCCAGGCCCCACTAGTATGATCTACATCATAGTCCTGGAAGTCGAGCACACATCCTAAGGGCTTTATCAACATGTAATTAGAGAGACAAAGAGTATACATGTTAAGATAAAGAGCAACCAGATAGCGTACTATCATGTCGAGCAAGAAAGTCCTACCTATATATGTCCCAGCATCCACTACAATATACATCCAATGTACAGTAATGGCCTCTAGGGCATACATATAACTAACATCTATTTCTTTCCCTTCATTCCCACCTTACTAACACTTCCTCTAGGTTTGGTGGCGGCCTTCTTTTTCCTTCCTTTGGCCCTAGCCTTGGACCCGGAAGAAGAAGTACCGCTAACAAATATAGCGGGTGTTTCCCTTGCCTTCTGCAAGGTGCCCTCTGCACTTCTCAACATGTTAAGGAGTTCTGGAATTTCAACTTCTTTTCTTTGAATGTTGAAATTCAGAATAAACTGGGAGTAGGTGGAAGGAAGGGACTGGAGAATAAGGTCTGTATAGAGCTCATTATCCAAAGTCGTCCCAAGGTCTGCGAGCTCTTCTATATAGCCTATCATCTTTAGGACATGTTCTCCTACCGATGATCCGACGACCAACCTTGCTCGAAACAAGTTCTTTGAGGTCCCGTATCTTGCTATACGAAATTGCTCTCCATAAAGTTCCTTTGTATGGAGAAATATGGCATCTAGTTCCATATCCCCGTGCCTCCTCTGATGTTCATTATTCATCGAGGCAAGCACGATGCACTTGGCCTTCGCGCAATCATACTCCCAGGTTTTGCGGATTTCCTTATCCGCATTACTGGATTTGGGACCTGGGACTGCAGGTGCCTGAGCGGTGAGGACGTACCCCAATTTGTCATAGGTCAAAGCCATTTTGACATTCCGCAGCCAATCTTTATAGTTTGGCCATGTCAGTATATTTTTCTCTAAAAGTAACTTAAGTCCAGTCATTTTCAAGGTCGCTGCAATTAGGAGAGAGAGAAGAAAACACTTTAGCATGATGCTCTTGCAAGTTTAGAGTGGTTTTTAGTTTATCTAAACTGGATGGCTCCCACTGTTTCTCGAATCCCTCCTCAAACCAAAAAGGAAGAACTAGCCAGGACTATTCTCACCGTACAATACTTGCTTAACCGTTCAGCCAGGCCAGTGTCGATACTTCGAGGGAGGTTTTCCAACGCTTTCGGGAAGTTCCTTAATTAAATAACCTCTTTTCTCTGGGGGCGTAGCCCCGCTGACACCTTTCTCGGCACCTACTTGGTTTATAGCATTGATCGTTAAGTGACGAATCTCCTGATAAGTAGCATATACTCACAGTAGGATCGGGATCCAAATATCATCGTCTGATAATGCTGAAGTAATCCTACCAACATTCATTAAACTCCAAATGGTATGCATCTCTTTGCAAATTTCAGTTTCTTTAGAAATCCCCGATATAAATTTTTGCCCCATGCTCTTATGACCTTGGCTTTGGTCAAAATGTCATAAGTCACATGTCAAGTTCTACCCGTCATTATCTTGTCAATTTGAACCCATCCGTACATACCCCTGACTTTGGTCAAATGATAATACGATTGTCCTATACTAACTCATCTATCTATGCAACAAATGAATACCCAGCAGCTACCAAACACTATGTCTTGACTTTGGCCAAAATACATAGCTTGAATACTACTGAATACCCAATTGAAATGACGGAGGGCTACAAATGGTTTTGGCGAAACCGTGAACGTAGTGAACTTGATATAACCGAAGGAACCTGATAGCTTTTAAAAGGAGTGGTTAAAACTCCGCAATTAAAAAATATCTTCTGTTTTAAAAATAACCGAGTGGTTTCTTTTAAATTGTTCCAACGATTAAACTTTGGTTTATTTTCTTTGCATTAATAATAATGCGTCCCATCATTAACCTATCATTGCAGAAAACAATGAAAATACAACGTCCTCTTATGCCATCCGCATTCGCCTCTGGGTCCCGTCATCACCCGTTAGGTTACTTAACTAACGGCAGAGCGGGGGCTGGGCTAGCGCGGGTGTAAAACATAAGTGACGTCTAAATAGCTATCATATATAGATATTGTACATTCGTCAGACGCAATAATAGGCATTCCAGATCTCAGATGAACATTATTGGATATGCAAGCAATCCGCGTTTCTTTTGAGCCTGCAACGAAAGACGGATTACACAGTTGTGATGAATAGCCATTACCCCACCCTAGACCCCTACGGGTACGGCAAACTACCCGCCAAGTACCCGAAGTGAAGCGGTCTCCCTCAACAACGTGAGTAGGCCACTAAACACTTCAAAGTACCCGGTAGTTTGTGCACCCCACCTTGGGTCTGTCCTAGTAGCAAAAACAGTAAAATGAAATAATACAACGGTGGCTACAACCGCAACCTGGATGCGCCCCGCAAAATAATATTACAACATATTACAATTACATTGAATGAATTAAAATAATAACCCATCACAAAACCCGGGCTAATCATCACAACAATGCAATACAGTTCATAATCACAAACAGTTAAAATCCATTACAGAAATGTGCAACCCCCTGCCAACCGACATACTAGCAGTTAGGGGAGGTTTACGAACACATTATACAATCACAGATATAATCAAATTAGCAAACATCGTATAATTTCGATCGAGCAAACATATCAGATTCTACTCCCAAAACTTCTCTGTGCACCTGAGACTTGAGCAGAAAATAAACATTCCAGAAAATACAAAAATATCACAGAAGAGTTACTGGAGCAAACTGGGTTGAATCGGCTCGAACTCGGCAGCGGATCCGCGGCGAATCGGTGGGTTCGGCCGCGGTTCCGCGGCTGTATGGCCGATTCAGGAACCCATTTTTCTCCAGTGTTCTTATATTACTCTGTAGGTTATTCTGCAGCTCCTTGAAAAATTTTTAGAGCCTGTTTTAAATTCGACAGAAACTAAGTGATATCGATGTCTTTTTCGGTTCGTTTTGCGTTTGAAATTCATACGACTTTGCCAATGAGTTAATTATTATTTAGCGAGGCTCTGATACCACTGTAAGTCGATGTACAACACCCCACGACTTGCGGGGAGGCGGAAATATGAAAAACGATCTTGTTCTTTGCTTAAACATCGACTAACCGAAGAATCTTTGCTAAACTATAACTAACAAGAAACATAGAAGTTGTTAACTACTATGAGAAGTTATTATATCTAATGAACCGTGTCCTTCTCCTTTTTGTTATCCACCTCCTTCTCGGCCTCCTCCACATAATAGATGATCCACCCGAGAGCTTTACTCCAAGCTTCACCTCTAACTTGAGGTAACTAGGTTTCTTAAAGTGCTAATCTAAGCAACCTAGGTGATATAGAGTTGGGTTATGGATTAATTAGTCTATTCTAATCCTTGGTCTCAACACATGAGTGGTAGGATTAGGGTTTGAAGAGAGAGTGAGCTTGAGGAGAGAGAAGGCGAGCATGAGAATGAGAAGAGATAATGATCTATCATGATATATATGAAGCATTATTATTTATCAAATAAATAAATAAATGATTTAACAACCATGCTTCATAAATACATATGAGTGATTCATCTACATGAGTCATTAACCATTTATGATGCATTAATGACAAGGATGAATCACACAAATGAGTCACTAATCTCATTTAATGCTTATGCCACCTAAACCCCCAAGTCACCATCCTTCTAGAAGCTTCTCGCGAAATGACGAGAACGCCCCTCCTATCCGTGAAAACACGGAAAAACTTTAGACTGTATAAATCTAATAACCCGATACTAGAAACTGGCTTAAACCAAAGCCGGCTAGTAAAAACTGTCCGAATGTCGTACGTGCGTAAACACACGTATGCGTCCGAACCCTTGTCGTAAAACCATACGACCTCTATATCGTTTCTCCTGGATCAGGGAAACTCTCTGTGTGGGAATCTAAAGACTCAACTACTACGCTGGCAGTGGGTTTAACCACAGACCGCAAGCGGTACTAGCTGTACGTAACGGTCCCCATGTAGATGTCGATAAGAAGGCCGATGAGAAAACCCATCCGAACTCCTACTGAGCCTGATGTGACAATCTCCGTACAGTTCGGCTTATTCGTTTAAGACTATCGCATATCGGGCCTAGGGGGCGGCAAGCGTCAGTCCCCTAATAGCGGTATAAGTCGTGTCGGAGTGAAGCCCATTACACCCTGAGAAACTACTGGAACCTACCAGTAAATCTCGCTTGCCTTGGCCAGGGACTTTGCGTAATGGCTCTCTGACACAGCGCGATATCAACTCCCAATACCGGGAGAGACGAATCCTGTCTAACCGCCACTGCCTCCAAGTGCTCGGGACTGCACCCAACTGCTACCTGTTTGCACGACTCCTTTGAGCCGTGGTAGGGTAGCAATCTAAGAACAGTGGGACACACTCGAGGCGAAGTAGCAGTGTCAAGTCTGCGGACTATGCTGTACTCATGTCACCTGGGAACTGTTAACTGACGACTGGTATAAAACCAACCAATAGTTCCCTGCGAGTCCTGTCCGGTGTACCCGTAACCCAACGAGCACCTGTATACTATCTCCAGTACGACGTACGGACGGCTGTGGGACAGACCATCTCCCCAACTGGGATGCGAAGCGTACACACTAGTCTACTCCAGAGTATCGATGCCCTGTCTTGATAATCCTACGACTAGGGACCTGAAAAAGGATGTGCTTGTAGACTATCCAGCCCCGACTAGTGTGACTGCCATCACAACGCTGGTAGTCAAGCAAGATCCTAAGAGCTCTATCAATACGTATACTCACATATTAAGATAGAAAAACCAAGTAGCATATTACCATGTTTAGCAAGACTGTTATATACATGTGAATATCCCAAGCTTCCATTAACTAATATACAAACTAGTATGATACAATAATGGCCCTAGGGCATATACACTAACAAAGCAACGACTATAATATATCATATATATATTATAATGTATCCATCTCAGAATATAAAGTGATCATATCACAGAACATCAGCAGCAGAAGACAACATATGAAATATTGGATATACTAGGATTTCCGGGTTTTAATTTAAGCCTGTATAAAACACGGATTCCACTGTTGTGATGAATATCCAAACCCACATCAGTAGACCCCTACAAGAGCGGCAAGCAACCCTACTAATTCTAGAGTTAGGAGACCCGGACTCGACTCCTCAAGATGGCCCCTACTGGACTCTAGAACCCGGTTACTTGTGCTCCACTCCTTGGGTCTATCCTAATACGGAAAAGTAAATAATATACATCAACGGTGAAATCTTCTTCAACCCGGAAGTGCCCCAATAAAAGAACATTACATACAAGTTTTTACATGAATGAAAATGAAAAACTCTCATCTCACAAAAAAAAACCCGGCTATTCAAACACGACGATCCTATATAACATATCACAGCAACACATAACATCACATGTCATCAACGTAAGTAAATACGCGTATCCCAATTGTCATTGACGTATAGCAATGAAACCGGCGATACCCCATATATTACACTTACGGTAGTAGAAAAGAAAGTGAAAACTACAACAGTTGGAATCCGCAACCACCTTAGACATCATAAACCCGTAATATCTCATATTACGGATTTCATGCCTAACAATATGAATTCCTTAGATATCACATGCCTAACAATTATAAACCCCGCATTTTATTCTCGATATTGAAAACACTTTCCAATAACAAGTCGGGCAATTCAACAAAATTCCCGACATCCTTATCGAATGCTCGTCGGAAACTTTAGTAGACGGCCGCACCTCCCGATACCGACGACGAAGTGCACTTAGGCGGAACACTGCGGCACGAGCACCCATACGGATGCTTTTGGCAACGGAGTTCTCCTACAGTCACTTGGTCAGGGTTATGGGGCATGGCTATCTTGTAATGTTACCCGGCGAGTATCCGCATACACTTCGTGATTGCGACAGACTTTTGATCACATCAAAATACCGTGGCAACCGATCAAATGAGACTAAATTGCTAGATTTATAAAATTCAAATATTGTTGATTCCAAGTATTGTATCCCATCACAAATATCCGGATGACGTTAAACTTTTCGATCGATTCATCAAAGTCCCACAATTTCCTGACAGCTCAACACTTGAGCACGGTTTTAATTATACCCAGAATATGCCACAGTACCAATGCACCGGCCATAGAAGGGCAGACCTGTAACATTTCAGAAAAATAAAATATTATTTTTGGGAATTTTTATAATTAAATAATTAATATTATGAATATTTTAATAATGTGGTATAATTATATACCGATAAAGTGGAAAATGTTTGGAAAATTATAGGAATTACTGAAATGAGGATGTTTATTTGATTTAAGCAAATTATGAATTTTTATAATTAATTATATACAATTTTAATGCTAATCGCGATTAAATATCGCTAATCTTGTATTAAGCCGGATTTGTGCACATGACATGCACCATGTCATTTTTCACACTTGTTAAATTTTTCCTACCATGATTCTTTTGTGTATGGTTATTTGTTTTGGGGTTTTTAAAAGAAAAGGAAAGATAAAGAAGAACAAAATAAAAGAAAAAGGGAAATGATAATGAAATGGGTATGGGCATGAGAGAGAGAGAGAGAGGTGAGGGGTCAAACCTTGGTCATGGCTCTTGTTCCCTTCATTATTTTCTCTGCATCTTTTCCTCTCCCTCAACCATGGCAGCCCTCTTCAATCCCCCTCCTCTACCTCCACACAACTCCATGAAAAACTCATCAAAAGCCCATCCCCACTTCATTAAAAACATGCACAAGCTTCCTACAAGTACTTTGGACCAAGAAAAATCGGATTTTGGACACTTGGGGTAACTCAAAAAATTTCTTAAGTTGCCAAATGAGGTAATTCTTTCACCATTATCATTGTATTTGATTCATTTTAGCATCGATATTAGTTTAGAACCAATTTAGTGTTGTTCGTGAACTTTGAAAATTTCAAGCTAGGGTTTGAGGGATTCTTGAGTAGTAAAGTGAAATTGACGTTAGTAGAGGCCTTGCAACCCCTGTAGTGATTGTTTTATGGACTGAAACCATAGAATCAAACCCAAGACATAAACTTAGAAACCCCGATATCGGGAATTTGTTGAATTTGTGAGGAGAATTGGAGATCTGCTAACACCCGGAGCATCTGAAAATTATTTAGCAAACACAGTGAGGCAAGCAGGCAACCTAGATGATAACCCCAAGACCCGAGACCCTAACTCCTTCACATGGCCGCAATTTTATTCATTCTGGCCGCAAATTGCGGCCAGAGCAGGGAAGTATGGGTTAGTTCATGGTGCAGGGCTTTATCTCCAGTAAATTAGACCTTACACATATGCAAAATTAGCTAATTTCACATAGGGTAAAATCTGGTGCAAGTTTTCTAAGTTTCTGGTTATGTTTCGTGACTTTTATGATTTCAGATTTCAAAAATTGGGTTTTGGTATTCGAACCACGGATTCGATTGTTGGACGTTTGTACGTCAACGACGAGGGAATTTTAATAGTTTTCGTGTGCGTAGATCATAGGTTTTAACCTATGCGTGATTTGCGTGTCGTTTTGAATTGAATCAGATTTTAATGCTATACGATATGCTATGACATGTGGGTACCCCCACGCGGACGTCGGACGACGAAGAAGAGGATGGCGACATCGACTTCGGCAAGCGATGATCAAGCTGAGTAGATATATATCTACGGGGGAAGTCGGGTGGATGGCGTATAGCACCCCCGTAGTTCGTAGTATTGAACATGAATGCGTTATGTTATATATAGATATATACTTATATGGTATTATAAGATGTGTATACTTAGCTAGAATTGCTTTAGAAGATTTTGGTTGATAGTGTCGTAGTTAGTTTCTTAGTTGCGAACCTTAGAATAAGATTACACCCACCCACACACTCGCATACATTTTATTTTCTTGTGCGTATATAGGGATACACGCGCGTGCACACACACACACACATACACACACACACACACATGGGTATAGGACTATGTATATATATATATATACGCATACATATACATGGATTATGAGGATAGTACATGGTATTTGGAGATGAGATTGGGCATGATGCCATGGATCGGTGATGTGATTTGGTTCGTATATTGAGATACGACATGATATTATAGCGGGTCCTTAGGCGATGTGTTCATACACACGCATATATATATGTAGATGGTATCAATATTGTACTAGACTTAGATCAGTACCCCCAGTTCACGATATGTGATAATAAGGATACCAGATGAATAATTAGATAAATGTGATATTTGACCCGTACCCAGATTGGGATGCCGTACGATGGATTTACCGTACGAGTTATATATTGATGATAGATCCGCACTCTTGACTCGAGGATGTCATATTATACATTGTATAGTACGTGATACTATTGAGGCGAGATCACCGACTACTATATATATATATATATATATATATAGATTGACTCAGACTTACGTGGATTCTTACCCTTTTGACTAGTCTGTTAGTTTAGTCCTGTAGTTACTTAGTAGATGTTAGACTGAGCACGAGTCATACTTATTTCCAAAACTAACGAATCGTAAGTATTTTAAAGACAGGTCAAGGGATACTACGGATATTTTAGAGAATGTACTTTTTCATAAAAACACCGTAGCCCTATTTTCTAAACGCCACGATTCGTGCGATTTCAGATATCAAAAACTGTATGATTCGTATATAGGAATGTTTATTTCTTTATTGATACATTTACTATTCATTGCCATTTATTTTGATGTTCGCATTGCATTGCATGCTTATATGTATTTTCATTAATAATTACGAAACCATGCTGTCAGGACACCAGCACCATTACCGATGATGTGTATGCTCCACGTACACTTGCTTGCCGGCTCACATACAACATTATCGGTAATTGCCATGTCATGTACACTTTAGAGAATATTACTCTATTGATATCGTTTGCTAGATGATAGTTCCATTATGTTATTGTTTCATATGCTAGTTCATTATTGCATTCGTTGCTTGATATTTCATGCATATTGTATATTCATTGTAATGCAATATTATAAAGGCCAGTCCGGATTGCCGGAGCCCAGTATTCATTATTATAGACTTTTCAGTTTGGATTTCGGATTTTCCATGAGATTTCTGGATTTGGAGAAACTGCAAGATTTTATAACTCATTATCATTTTAACAGATTAAAGTGCAGTTTTCTCATATTATGATTTGAGATATGTCCACCATGAGTTTTCTCGGCTCTTGAGCGATATCATACACCCAATTCGAGAAGGAGGAGGAACCGTCTGTAGGTGCATGGTGAACCCGATGCGGTACCCCGGGGCGAAAAGGTCGCAGATGATGGCGTTGAGCCTGAGACAGGGGAGCAGTACTGATCGGTGATTTTATTGTGACACGCCGGATATCCGTAGGATACCGACGTGGTCTTTGGATTTATGATACAGGCCAGTCCGGATAGCCGGAGCCTGAGATATTGAGATTTATGATACATGCCAGTCTGGATAGCCGGAGACTGAGATATTGAGATTTGATGATACAGGCCAGTCTGGATAGCCGGAGCCTGAGATTTTGAGATATATTTTGTGTCGATGCTTGACACTGATTTCTGATGATTTCATTGATGATACGCAAAACTCATAAATACAGAAATCTCACTAAATTAAGAAAACCGTTTTCTCATACATGATGCATTCTGTTTTCATTATATTGCATTCATACCTCATGTTTATGATATGTTACTACCTGAGGCACTGACACGAGCACTTGGTATTATACATATGTATAGATGTTTACCCATGCCATATTTTGATGCTTCAGACTATATCATATTGAGGATATCACTGATCGTATGACCTAGGTTGAGTCATACATTCAATTTCTGCTCTGTGATGTTTACTACTCACGAGTTGGCAACTCACCCCTGTTGTGCTACAGTTCTTGCAGGTTTTGCCGTACAGCTTTCGTTGCGGCTTTGCTGGCACACTGCTTTCATTCTGGGTGATTTCTTTCATAGGTGGGTTCACTTGCATCGTGGTCACCATTGTATATTTATTTATTTCAGTTGTATCTAGTAAACTCCATCAACCAGACTTGTATATTTTATAACCTTAGAAGACCAGTTGTATATTCTTTCGACCTTAGAGTCGCGCGATGTATTATTATGGTTTTCTTGATGATTTTGAGTTTCCTTTTGAGTTTTGATCCTCGCCCTTGGCGTTGTATATTATATTGCTTGCGTGGTTGTGACCGTCAATTGACGAAGAGCTAGCTCCCGCTTGGGAATGCCTTTATTCATATTATGCATGTTGTATCCCTTTGGGGGCCAGTATTTACAAAGGAAACTCTGCCGAAATTTTCAGAAAAGACTTGAGATTTTAAAATGCACACTTCGGCTTATGTTATTAAAACCACTTTCTTTAAAACATGTTTTCTTCACTCTTTTCTTAAAATGGTTTTGATTTCTGGGTTTTCATGGCTTACTTGAATTAGATGGGGTCCTATAGACTTCATATGATTCAAGTGCCAGTCACGTGCCATTTCGGGTCGTGATAAAGTTGGTATCAGAGCGCTAGGTTAACCTTGGTTCGAGTCTATGTTTGACTATGCGGAGCCTAGGGCGTTTGTATATATACGGAATCTAGGCTTGACCTTACGGAACTTAGACTTAGTCGAGAGGGTATTAGACCCGAACTTTCGTCGCGTAGGTTGACCTTGGTTGATGGAGTTGGTGACTTAAGGAGAGTGATGTACCGTGTGTGTATTCCGCGGCATACTTACGATACGCTACTCCGCTTAAGAAGCCTTAGGATGTACATTGTTCCCCTCCGAATGGCGGCCAAGACTGAACGTCTCGCCTGAGATTCGGGGCAGATGCTAATAGGTGCTATCCGTCCACCTCTCTGAAGATGCCAAGTTGATTTATGGCACGATGTATCGAAGGTTTAAACGGATGCGACCGATGTAGCAGACTTCGTCAGATTCCCCCTCACTTGAGGGGTTTTTGATTGTGGGGACGCTCTTCCCTGCAGGCGCAAGCCCTTGCAGTTAATTACGCTACCGCATTGCGGTAACAACTTTCTCCTTCTCCATGTGGTCACTTCGTGTCGTGTGTGTTTGTTTTGTATTTAGTTGCCCGTGGATTGTATACGGAGACTGAGTTATGTCGTCGCCCGTAGGGCGTGGACTAGTCCAAATCCGTATTATCTTAGATTTGGGTTTGGGGGTTTGGGTTTAAGGATACGTTAGCCTCATTTGAGACTAAGGTCAACTTAAACGTTAGTTAAGGATACGTTAGTCTAGTTTTTAGACTAAGATCAACTTAACGGGATCGTTTAGATCCAACAAAAGAGCAATTAAGGGAGCCCTGTTGTTTAATTTAGTTACATTGCGGTCAATAGGTAGTTTAAGGACATTGTGGTCCCTTGCTAGTTTTAAGACGTTGCGGTCAAGGTTAAGGACATCATAGTCCGTGGATTTAAGGACTCCACAGTCTGACGTTAGTTTTAAGACATTACGGTCAAGGTTAAGGACGTCATAGTCCGTTGTTAGTTTTAAGACATCCCGGTCAAGGTTAAGGTCCTCATAGTCCATGAGTTTAAGGACCCCACAGTCCGTATCAATGTGTGGTCATCGGGACCCGTCACCTCTTTGAAGACGTTGAGGAATTACAACGCCAAGTAACAAAGGAGTGAAGAGATGTACCCTTAAACCAAGGCAGATTAAACGATATTTGCTCCAATTTGGAGTCAAGACCAATTAATTATGTTATGAGCCATTTTGCCCAGTTAAGTTTGAATTGAGGACTTATGGCCATTTTGGGCTAAGTCCAATCATGTTTAGAATATTGGCCCTCTGTTGGTCCATTGAAGGAGAGGCTTTGCCTCCAGAAACTTAGCCAATTGGGATGAAGCTAGTGTTAAACACTAAAGACCAACAGTGTTGAACACTGGGATTAGGATTAGCAAGTTAGTGTTTAACACTAAAAATAATCAGTGTTAGACACTGGCAAAGGGGCTTTCAAATTAGTGTTAAACACTAAAGCGAATCAGTGTTAAACACTAGGAATAGAGATTCCAATTTAGTGTTTATCACTATGACAAATCAGTATTAAACACTGGATACAGAGGTTTAAACACAAAGAAATTCAGTGTTAAACACTGTGAATAGGGTTAGTGTAGGGTTCCTAGGCACACTTGTGAAGGTTCATAAAGCATCAAACATGCCCGAATAAAATTTTACATGTGCCGAACAACCCAAAGACGGGATCTTTGCTAGATTATTAGGGTTTAGCATGCAAGATGACATCTTTAAAGCTAAGTGTGAGGGATTACAACCTTTGTAGTCCGCTCCTTCGCTTCACAAGCTCCGAGTAGAAGTCCCTTTGCCGCAATCCACGATCTCCCGGACTCAAGAGAGGCTCCACGACTCGAACGATCCATGCTAGCTTGAAGTGTCCCGCTTCTCTGATGATCTACGTCGAAGTTGCTATAACCCAAGCTTTCCCACTCTAAAGAGATGAACACCCTAATCTAATGGGCTAGATTAGATGAGGATGATGGAGTAGTATTTATGCTTTCTTTTTAATTCACTTTCTCACAAGAAATCATCACAAAAGAATTAACTAGTAAGCTTTCTCTTTTTGAACTCAAGAGAGAAGAAGATGATAATGAAAAAGATAATCCTTTTGTGATGAATAGAAGATAAATGTATATGATTGATTATAGAACCATTGTCAAGGATGATAGGATAAAACTTGTAGAGAATAAACTAGAGTTAGGGTTTGTTTAGGTTAAGGATAAGTATCAACCATAATATCTTAACCAAGACAAAATAGAATCCTTCTAGAATGAACTTGAAAGAGCTAACCCTAATCAAACCCTAATCCCCTTTTATCATCCTTAAACATGTTTTATAATAAATCATATCATGTCACAATAATATATAACACATATATATTATATATTTGCAACAAAAGAAAATAATACAATTAACATATATCGCATATATATCAATGTATTAATCCGGTGAGAAAATGAAATAATAAAGCGAGCCAATATTAGATAATGTAATACAATATATTATATATATCATTATATATTAAATCATCGAATCAACACTTGATCCAACGATCCGGCTATATCGAATATAACCGACTAATATATCATGTACCGATTCATCGAATCAACTCTGGATCCGATGTCCCAATTCATATCTAAATATCGCGAGAATATAATACGGTATCTCATATCGCATTATCCTCGGTCCTGCACATATCATATATGTGCCTCTACTCCGTTTTTCTTGAGCCAAGAAACCTCTGTGTAGGACTCTAAAGAATCGTCAATACGCCGGTAGCAGGTGATGATCATATCAAACACCCACAAGCTGCAAGCGGTCAGCTAAACGTAACAGCCACCCAAGTATTGAGCGATTATAAGATCAACAAGCTGTCCTGTCCGTTCTCCTGTGAATCCAATCAGTAACACTCCCGTACAGTCCGGTCTGTTCGTCTGATATGTCGCATATCAAGTCTAGGGGTGGTATACGTCAGACCCTAGTAACCGATAAGTCGTGTCGATGTGAGGCTCATAACAGGTCGAGAAACTACTAGTAACACTTACCAGTATATCTCTATATCAGTCCTGGCCAGGGACTTCCAGTTATAGCCAATCGAACACAGCACAACATCAACTCCCTATACCGGGAGTGACGAATCCCCTCCTATCGTTCATTGCCTCCATGTGATTCGGGACTGTACCCAAAAGCCACCGTTTTGCACGCCCTCTTGGACGTGGTAAGGTGGAAATCAAAGCACAGTGGGAATCACACAAGACTCTATGACGATTTCGGGTCTACAGACTGCCCTGTACCAGTGTCACCGGAGAACTGCCATCTGACGTGTGGTATATCACCATCTGGGAGTTCTCGGCGAGTCCGTCCAGTGTACCCAGTCTCCACTGAGCACCCGTACACCATCTCTGATGTCAAACACCGATGGATATGGGATCATCCATCGCCCATCATATGGGTCAAGATGCGTATACGCTAGTCTACTCTGGTGTATCGATGCCCTGTCTCGATATACCCTCGACTAAGAACATTTATAGGATGTACTCATCGACTACCGTGGCCCCACTAGTATGATCTCATCATAATCCCAGTAGTCGAGTACAGATCCTAAGGGCTTTATCAACTTGTGAGAGAAAAACAGTAAACCAATACAAGTCAACATGTTAAGATAAAGTGAAACCAAATAGCATACTATCATGACGAGCAAGAAAGTCCTCTCTGTATATATCCAAGCATCCATCATAATATACATCATATGTACAACAATGGCTTCTAGGGTATATACATAACTAACAGTTAGTGTTAAACACTAGGGCAAATCAGTGTTAAACACTGGGTACAGAGGATTCAATTTAGTGTTAAACACTAAGACAAGAGGGGTCACGTGGTGGCACGTGAGAGCGCCCTGCTTCTCTTTATTTCGTTCTGTCAAAAGTGTTGAATACTTTAGAGCATCACGTGCTGTCACGTGATGGGAATTTTGGGTGTTTATTTGTTAGAGGTCCAGCCAAGGGGTCACGTGGTAGCACGTGAGAGCGCCCTTAGAGCTGTTTCTTTTGCCTCTTTCTCAGAAGTCACGTGGGGCACGTGAGGCGTTGCCTCAAAACTCTTTTCTGTGGATTTTTGCAGGGGTCACGTGGTAACACGTGACTCTGGTTCTCTGCATGCATGGAGATCTTTTAAGTCTCTTCATTTTATTTTGAGAATTAAGTTCTCTGTAGGATTAAGAATTAAATTCTTAGGTAGGGTAAAACCCTAATTTCTTTTCTTAAGGGAATTATATTCCTGTGAGTTTGAGATAATTAAATTCTCAATTAGGGTTAAACCCTAGTTCTGTTAATTTTGAAGGAATTAAATTCCTATGATGTAGGGTTGAACCCTAACTTTATCCCAAAGGAATTAAATTCCCATAATTCTGTGAGAATTAAATTCTCAAAACTCAATTCCTCCTCTATGTTTTAGATCTGCATGGCAGGATCTCAACCGAATGAGAATTAAATTCTCAATTCATGGGGAGATGTGCACTTTGCAGATCCTCCACTAGAGAAAGAACTAAGTTCTTTTCTTTCATATAAGAGTTAAACTCTTTTGAGAATTAAATTCTCTTTTTAAGCCTCCCTTTTCTCACCTAGGGTTTTTCTTTGCAGAGAGTTAAGTTCTTCCTTCTGAATTCTCAAGATCCCAAGGCTCTATCTTTCTCCTTGTATTTTTTTCTCTCTCTCTCTCTCCGTGTCTCCTTTTTTTGTTCTTTGGGCTCCTATTTATAGGAGAAGGAAAAGAATCAATCAGTTTTAGTAAATCTTTTATTGAAAGATTTGATTTGTCTATTGAGAGATTTGATTTATCTTTATCATTCATCTGGGCCTTTGGATTATTAGGTGAATTTTATTCACCATTGGATTTTAAATCCAAAGATATCTCTTCGTTATTTCGGTTAGATTTAAGGGAGAGATCTTTCCAAGTCCAAGATTTTTCCATAAATCGGTGATATTTAATCACCTTTGGATTTTTAATCCAACGGTTCCAAATAATTCTTTTCCACTTTGGAAAGATTTGAAAGATCTTCCTTCGGATTTTAATTCTGTCATAGAAATAAGGCTTTTTAAAGCCGGTCACATGTGGCCACGTGACGTGACCCCTGGAATGGGTTTCCCTCTGTGCTCTGTTCTTTTCCGCTGTTTAGCCATCACGTGTCAACACGTGACTACTGGTCATGTGTGAACACGTGATGCTTTTCCTGGAGCTTTTTTCTTGATTTACTCAGGGCATGAATGTGCCTTGTGCCGCTGCTTTTAAATGTCACGTGTCAACACGTGACCGCTGGTCACGTGTTAGCACATGATGCATCCTCCGTAGGTTTTCCTGATTTTAAATCAGGAAACAAATGCCTCCACAGCGTTGTTCTCACGTGTCAGCACGTGAGTGCAACGCTGTCACTTTTGCGACCGTTGGATCCATCTAGGAAACCGGGGAGATGAAGCGTTTCCATCACATCCTATAAATGCCCATGTCCCTTTAGAAGAGCCTCCACTTTGCTCATCTTCCTCCTCTGAGAACTTCCTTCTTTTGAGAATTTAATTCTCTTTTCCAGAGCTTAGTTCTCTGCCTTAAGAAATTTTCAGAGTTTATCTCTGTTCACGAAAGACTCTTCCTTTCAGGTAATGATGTTGGACGATCGAAGAACCTTCATTAAAAACTTTTGGGATTTTAGATTCACATCAAGGGTTTCTCCCCTTTTAACACGAACCCATTTTTTCAAGTTCATCAACAAGAACAGAGACCCATCTAATTTTCAAACTGTAAACCTCTTAGGGTTCATCTGATCCTTTAGGGAGATGATGATGTCCATGGAATTTAATTCCATCCCGAGGAGCTCCGGCTCTTCGAACAAAAATTTCTGGGAATTTAATTCCCTTTTTCAAAAAGGAATTTAATTCCTCTGAAGAAGTAAGTTCTTCCCAGAGAATTTCATGGGTTTTCTTGCCCTGGGTTTGTCTTTCTGTAATCAATGAAGAAGAAGCTTGCAATGATGTCTTTTGTGGGAATTTAATTCCCTTGATCCTGTTTGATTTGTTGCAGAGTCCAAGGTGGATTTCTTTTAGGGGAGTGTTTAGGGTTATTTGAAGTCCCCTGTTTATTTAATGAGAATATTCCCTTTGTCTTATTATAATTGCTTGTCCTGATTATTAAAGAGCCGTCATCCTGATTTTGTGGGGCCCATGTGTTTTGTAGCCAATGGCCCCATAAAAGGAGCCTGCTGTCGCTTTCTTCAACTGTCTTCATATATATATATATATATATATATATATTTAACCTCATGTATATACATATATATATTGCTGGCTTCGCTTTTAACGGTTTTCCTTTACTTTGTTTCAGGTGTGATGGCTTCCGTTCCATGCTTTCCTATCACTCGCTCTGAGGCCGCTTTTCCTCAGTCACCATCTGATGAGGAAGCGATGGCGATGATCCGGGCTCACGACCCGAACTGCACTAATTTACTTCTATGGGGAACTTGGTAGAGCCATATCATCCGGGGTCGCCGGAGTTTCCTCTGCGAAGTGCCGACAGGTCCCACTTTCCCGTTTTGGCCGATGGACCCTCCGGGGACGGTTTTCGCTGTGGAGATGCCAAATTGGACTCCAACGGGACGGCTCGAGCCTTCGACGACTAGTATCTCGAACCATCTGATCCCAGCTATAGATATCCTGGGACGGCGTATTTGCCAGGGTGAGGCCCACCCATGGGGACAGATTTATAAGATAGGGCTCACTCCTCGACACCCCACGGGTTACCTCCTCTGGGCTTGCTATATCCTTGCTACTCATCGTGTGCGGCTGCAGAAGGTTGGGCTTTACCAGGCGATCTATGCGTCGCTCTTCCATTATCAATCCCCGCATGTTTGGTGGGTTAAGGCGTTCTTGAATCAATGGAATCTCCCCACCAACACTTTTCTTCTCGGGGACAAAGAGGTTTCGATCTCTTTGGGGGAATTTTATGAGATCTCGGGGCTGCCAATTTGAGGGACGCTTTATGAGGAGTTGCTGCCCTCCGATGAATACGTCTTTGAACCTGAGCCTGCGCCGCTTGACGGCTTGTCTTTCGAGAACGCCGTCCGTCCCAAACGTCCTAGCTTGATCAAGGTGCTAAGTATCTTTGATCGATTGTTCACTGAGTCGGAGGAGCAGGGCGTTACTTTCAAGAGTTTCATTGCCTGTTTCCTTCGCGAAGGTGTTCTGTCGAAGACAGCTCCGAAGTTTGCAAACATTAAAGACCCCTTTGGGTTTGGTCTGAAGAAGTTGCCGACTAATGAATCGGATCTACCGCAATACTACATCCCCATAATGTCTCCGATGTCTTTCGAATCCATCGCAGCCCCCGGTATGGATGAGGAGACATTCTTGATTGGGTTTATCAGTGTCTGGCTCAGCTGGTTTGTCAACCTTATGCATCGCCGCTTTATGAGAGCTTCGGTCATCTATCCGGCTCACCTTATAGCTGAGGGAACGCGGCTGGCCGTTAGCATCCCGGCATTAGTGCATCTTTATCACGGGCTGGGCGTTGCAGCTAATACTTCCACCCCTGACGTAGACGTGGTAAATTTTTCGCTTCACTATTTTACGTCATGCACGTCTTGGGTGCTTTCGCTATGCATCAAAGGCCTGCATTCTATGACGCCTACACCTTCCCGCGGCTCATGCGATTGGTGGATGCTTCTGCCGCTGACCCGACTCAGTTCGGAGCTATCCGAGCGCTGATTTCCCCTTATGCCACTGCCAGCGGGTTGGTATTTAATGATCGGGTCTTATCTTCTTCTGCGGGTTCAGCCCCGCCGCTTTGGGATCGGTCAATAGATAACGCTGTAAGTCCATGCTACCTCTCCCGGTACTTTCGGGCATGCGGAATTTGGTGAAAAACGATTTTCTAGAGGCGGTAACATGGACTCAAAATCGGATCTTTGTTAAACTACTAACTAACAACCTAACAAGAGTTTACCTACTCGGTTAGGGGGCTATACCATTCTTGAACTCCTTCATCTTCAACTCGTCCCGGAGTTCGGATCGGCCTCACCTCTTCGTCTCCTTGCGTCGAAGATGGATCCACCCGAAAGCTTCTACCTTTGGCTTGTTCTTCGGACTTTGAAGAAACTAGATCACTTGGCTTGCTAGGCCTTGTGAACTAGAATGAGTAGAGAAGAGTATGTTGGGATTTTGCTCTATGGTTCTTGCTTCTCAACACATGAGACAAGTGAAACATAGACTAAAGAGAGAGAGAGCAAGAGGAAGAGGGTGAGAGCAAGAGCATGAGAGCTCAAAACCAAGAGAGAGAAAGGTCAAGCAAGAATGAGCCTCTCTTTTGTCTTTCACCCTCTCATAATCCAAAAGCATCATTAGCCATAATGTCAATCAAGTATTATGTGATGGTTCATATCATGACAAAGGCAATATCATTTCCATGCACTCATTTTGCAAACTACAACAAGCAAGCAAAAGTCTTTGCATGAAAATGACAACCATTGTGATGATGATGGTCAACTAGTCCAACCTAGTCAACAAAGTCAACAAGTCAACAAAGTCAACCCTCCAACAACCATGTCACTATAATACTTAATTAATATTATTGCTAAATATATATATATATCATATTCTCATTAGGGTTGAGAAAAAAGTCAATAGTCAACAGTCAACCAGTCAACAACCCTAATGAGAATCCACTGCCTCTGTCTCTCCGTCAACTGTGCATACACACCCGCATCCTCGTTCCGAGGAACACGAATACACACTGGATAAAACCAATCCCAAAACGTACACTAGGATTTGGCTTAAACCAAAGCCCGCTAGTGTAAACTGTCCGGACACTGTACGTGCACAAGTGCACGGATGTGACCGAACTCTGTCGCAAAACCATGCGACCTCTACTCTTTTACCTAAAGGCGAATAGCTTTCTGTGTGGGACTCTAAAGACTCGACACTACGCTGGCAGTGGGTTAAACCACAGACCGCAAGCGGCACTAGCTGTGCGTAACGGTCCCCAGGTAGATGCCGACAAGAAGACTGACGAGGTGAAACCCATCTGAACTCCTACTGAGCCTGAATGTGACATTCTCCATACAGTCCGGTCTGTTGGTCTGATACATCGCATGGCGGGCCTAGGGGGTGGTAAACGTCAGTCCCCTAATAGCGGTACAAGTCGTGTCGGAGTGAAGCCCAAAACACCCTGAGATAACACTGGAAGCCTACCAGTATATCTCGTTTGCCCTGGCCAGGGACTACTCGTCTAATGGCTCTCCTAGACACAGCGCGATGTCAACGCCCAATACCGGGAGAGACGAATCCTGTCTAACCGTCACTGCCTCCAAGTGCTTCGGGACTGCACCCAACTACTACCTGTTTGCACGACTCCTTTGAGCCGTGGTAGGGTAGTAATCAAAGTACAGTGGGAACACACTCGAGGCGAAGTGACAGTGTCAAGTCAGCGGACTAAGCTGTACTCATGTCACCTGGGAACTGATAACTGACGATAGGTATAATACCAACCGGTCAGTTCCCGACGAGTCCTGTCCAGTGTACTCGTAACCTAACGAGCACACGCATACTATCTCCAGTACGACGTACTGATGGCTGTGGGACAGACCATCTCCCACACTGGGATGAGAAGCGCATGCGCCAGTCTACTCCGGAGTATCGATGCCCTGTCTCGATAGTCCTGCGACTAGGGACCTGCATAAGGATGTGCTTATAGATTACCCAGCCCCCACTAGTGTGACTGCCATCACAACGCTGGTAATCAAGCAAAGATCCTAAGGGCTCCACTAATGTGTATAGGTGATATACTAAAATAAACACATGTACACATTGAAGCAGAAACAAACCAAGTAGCATACTACTATTTTGAGCAAGATTGTCAATACAAGGTGAATATCCCAAGCTTCCATTAAGTAATATACATACTAGTATGATACAGTAATGGCTTCTAGGGCATATACACTAACAAACGCGCCCTCTTTGAAGCCTCGGAAGGCCGCGCGCCTATACGCAATCAGACCGGGTTACCTAGTATTTCGTCAGGATAGCGCGGCCCTTTTCATGCGATACAATCCGCATCGGTTTGCCCGGCAGTTTGGCTATGATAAGGGCGTCCCGTTCGAAGCTTTCATAGTCGCGCCGGTTCCTTCGCTTGAGGCCGTTCGAGATGCTGCCCATCACTTTGTGAGGCCGAACACTGGCTCCCAGTTCGTGATCCCCGATGGTGATTACATGCCCCGATGCGTAGGGTCGTTCACGGGCTGGTATCTCCATCGGGTCAACCCGATTATTATTGAGGAGAGAAGGGTACTTCTCGGTCACGGTGCCCCTACTCAGGTTCTGGCTACGGGAGCTATGCTGCGACCGCGTGCCCCGGTCCGCTTTCCTTTGAGGGATACCGGCACCGCGCTTATTCCGGGAGAGTCGGGGGTGGATCTTACCCCAACAGCTGGTATGCCCCCGGGTACCTGGTCGTGGGGTAGACGGGCTCCGGTAACAGTACCACCAGCCGAGGCAGCATCGCCTTCCGTGGCATCGACAATGGCAGTGTCATCCCCAGTTGCGGCACCGAGTGAGGGTGGCAGGGATGAGGTTGTTGAGGGTGTTGAGGGCGATGTGGGTCGTCGCCGTACTAAGGCTTCGCGGGGAAAGAAGCGGTCGTCCTCGGCGACCGGATCTGGGTCCAAGTGTCGAAGGAAGGTTGCTACTAACTTGCTCGACTCTTTAATAGAGTCTGAGCCCATTCTTGATGATGAACCGTTGGCCCTGCAGGAATCAGATGCTGGACTACTTTTCCCGAGTTCGGCCGCCGAGGAAGCAGCACAGTTGGCTGAGGCTATAAGGCGTTCCAAAGACGCGTCTCGGAACGCCAGGGTTCCGAAGAAGCCCTATCCTGCTGTAATCTTTTACGAAGACCCCTCGTGGATCCGGCGGCGGTTTATCGGCCCTTTAGAGGAATGAGGGGAAAGGGCCCTGAAGCAGGCTGCTTCAGAGAATGCAGCGGACGTGCTTTCTTTGTGGACCGGCGGCCACGAGTCTACCCTCGAACCCCGGCGAGCACGCCTTCTTGAGAAGGAGTATCGGCTTGAAGAAGCCATATTGCAGGCTTCCCTGCGCATTGGTATGTTTTTATTCTTCTTTGTAGCTTTTCATATTGTTTACGCCTATATGTATGTATGCTTATTCTTGTGTGAATTGCGTAGAATCTTCGACGATGGGGGAGGTCCCTACGGTCATGTTGAAGCTAAAGCCCGTTAACATCCCCGACGCAGCCTTACTCGATGTGGAGGGGGCTGATGAGGCTGTTCCTCTTGCAATAGAGCCTCCAGTGGCGGTTCTTGATCCCGAAGCGCTTGCTCCTTTGGGGGAGGCTCCTTTGGTGGTTGCCGCCCCAATGACTCTTCCTGAGGGTGGCCTAGAGGCTGGGAGAGAGGTAGTCGGGACTACCCTCCCTTTGTTGGAGCCCGATGTCACGGCGGAGGCCATTGAAGCTGCTATCCCCCCGGCTCAGAACGGGAGGAGTGTTGAAGGTAACCTTCTGATTTTAAATTAGCAACCTTTCCGTTGTCTGAACTCTTTTGTTTTCTCAGAATTACGCGGCCTGGCGGCCTCTATTGCCGATCTGTCTCCCCGGCAATCCTTTCAGCGTCTACTGGAGATGGCAGCTTCGCAGGCGATATCTCCTCAATGCATCGTCCTCTCATCCGGACAAGGTTAGCGTCGTCCATCATTTCTCATAGCATCGTTGTTATTTTGCGTATTGACATTGATGTTTTCTACAGTTTTGGAGGCCGATGACGCGGTTGAGGTCCTCGAAGGGCTAGGGGAACCTTTAGCTCCTACTTGCATGAGCGTAGGTGAGCGACATTTCAGTATAATCTGACTTGTTCCTTTGCTTAAGAGTTTCACTGACATTTTTCAAATCTGAACAGTCTTGCCAGCCCCCATAGCGTTGGAATCGCGTATCGCCATGCTGCCCGGTCCTTATGCTCTGCGAGCTTCAGAACGCTTGGCCCAATTGAGCCTTGTCTCCTTGTCATCTTTAATTGAGGAGCTTCGTACTGGCAGCGCAACCACAGCTGAAGCATTTGCCGCCGAAGCTAACGGTTCTCTTCCTTTCCTTGCCACTTATCATGGTGAAGAGGTGGTGCGAGTTTGGGTGGAGTTCTGTCGGCAAGTGGAGGATTGCTTGCACGCCCTAGAGTGTTCCCGCCTTTCCTCGGAGGTCATGGCTGCAAAGGCGGACTTGCGGGGGCTGATAAAGCGGTGTACGGCAAACATGGTATCATGCGAGAAGAGGCTCGGTCGCAAATTCTCAGAGAGGGAGTTGGCCTCTAAGGCGTTGAACGAGCTTCAAGCCAATAAAGCGTATGAACTCTGGTGAGTGCTTCGAGAGTCTATCAGAGAGGTGGTAGCTCTTGATAAGGCTGTCGTTTTCACCCGCGACAGGGTTGAGGCTCACAAGGTCACTGAGAAAGAGCTCGAAGGCCGGCTCGCCTCGTATCAGGCCCAGCAGGCTCAGGCCGAGGCCCGTCTTCTGACGATCCTGAATCATGAAGCCGTGGCTCAGCAAAAGAAGGATGAACTAGCAAAATTGCTAAATCGCCCGCCGGCTTGAAAAACTTGTAGCTTTTCCTTTCTTTTTGTACATACTCCTGAATGAGAGTATATTCTTTTTGCTTTTTCATGAATTGTACTTTGTATCCATTTTGGTCTATGAATAAAGACACATTTTCTTCTCAATGGCGT
The DNA here is from genome assembly GCA_030015575.1 of Agapanthus africanus. Lineage (NCBI taxonomy): Eukaryota > Viridiplantae > Streptophyta > Magnoliopsida > Asparagales > Amaryllidaceae > Agapanthus > Agapanthus africanus. The sequence goes on from CM057337.1 coordinate 524,619,082, forward strand.
GTCTCCTTTTTATTGAATGTGTTCTGCGGACAATTTATCTTGGTCTCTTTGCAGGGCAGCGATGGCTTAGGATTCAGGGTTAAGGTCTGCCTTCCAAGACTTTTTGAGCTTTATGAGCCGTGAGGGTCTCATAAAGAGTTTTTCTCCCTACAGGTCGAGAGGATCCCGTAAGTGTAAGTTCTTCTTAAAAATCGTGAGCATTCTTAAGCGGGTTTTCCCTTGAGAGTCATAAGGATCGCACAAGAGAGTTTTCTTCCTTACAGGTCGTGAGGACCCGCAAGTGCTGGGTGCGATCGCCCTTATCCGCGTTTCATGGGGTCAGGGGTTACTTTGGGATGTTTTTCAAGGTACCGTAGTTTAAAGACATCGCGGTCAAGGTTAAGGACCTCATAGTCCGTGGGTTTAAGGACTCCACAGTCCAATGTTAGTTTCAAGACATCACAGTCAAGGTTAAGGACATCATAGTCCGTGGGTTTAAGGACTCCACCGTCCGACGTTAGTTTTAGGACATCACGGTCAAGGTTAAGGACATCATAGTCCGTGGATTTAAGGACTCCACAGTCCGATGTTAGTTTTAAGACATCACGGTCAAGGTTAAGGACATCATAGTCCGTGGATTTAAGGACTCCACAGTCCGATGTTAGTTTTAAGACATCACGGTCAAGGTTAAGGACCTCATAGTCCGTGGATTTAAGGACTCCACAGTCCGATGTTTGGTTGCCGGGACCCGTCACCTCTTTGAAAACGTTGAGGAATTACAACGATAAATATCAAAGGAGTGAAGAGATGTACCCTTTAACCAAGGTAAAATCAGTCTAGAATCATCATGGTTGATCGTTCAGTTTTAAGACATTACGGTCGAGGTTAAGGACATCATAGTCCGTGGATTTTAAGGACTCCACAGTCCGGTGTTTGCTTTGGATGCTTCACACGGGTTCACTACCGTGCTTGGCGAGGACCAGGCTCCGCTCTGGGCGTTTTCCGCGGGGTCAAAGAGTGACATTATCCACGTTCCACGTAACCAGGAATTTTGCACTAGATGCTTCACACGGGTTCACTGCCGCATTCAGCGAGGACCAGGCTCCGCTCTGGATGCTTCGCACGGGTTCACTGCCGTGCTCTGCGAGGACCAGGATCTGCTCTGGACGTTTTCCACGGGGTCAAAGAGTGACATTATCCGCGTTCCACATAACCAGGAATTTTGCACTAGATGCTTCACATGGGTTCACTGCCGCGTTCGGCGAGGACTAGGCTCCACTCTGGATGCTTTACACGGGTTCACTGCCGTGCTCTGCGAGGACCAGGATCCGCTCTGGACGTTTTCCACGGGGTCAAAGAGTGACATTATCCGCGTTCCACGTGACCAGGAAATTTGCACTAGATGCATCACACGGGTTCATTGCCGCTTTCGGCGAGGACTCGGCTCCGCTCTGGATGCTTCACACGGGTTCACTGCTGTGCTCTGCGAGGACCAGGATCCGCTCTGGACGTTTTCCACGGGGTCAAAGAGTGACATTATCCGCGTTCCACGTGACCAGGAATTTTGCACTAGATGCTTCACACGGGTTCACTGCCGCGTTCGGCGAGGACTAGGCTCCGCTCTGGATGCTTTACACGGGTTCACTGCCGTGCTCTGCGAGGACCAGGATCCGCTCTGGACGTTTTCCACGGGGTCCAAGTGTGACATTGTCCGCGTTCTACGTGACCAGGAAATTTGCACTAGATGCTTCACACGGGTTCACTTCCGCGTTCGGCGAGGACTAGGCTCTGCTCTGGATGCTTCACACGGGTTCACTGCCGTGCTCTGCGAGGACCAGGATGCACTCTGGACGTTTTCCACGGGGTCAAAGGGTGACATTATCCGCGTTCCACGTGACCAGGAATTTTGCACTAGATGCTTCACACGGGTTCACTTCCGCTTTCGGTGAGGACTAGGCTCCGCTCTGGATGCTTCACACGGGTTCACTGCCGTGCTCTGCGAGGACCAGGATCCGCTCTGGATGTTTTCCACGGGGTCAAAGAGTGACATTATCCGCGTTCCACGTGACCAGGAATTTTGCACTAGATGCTTCACACGGGTTCACTGCCGCATTCGGCGAGGACTAGGCTCCGCTCTGGATGCTTCACACGGGTTCACTGCCGTGCTCTGCGAGGACCAGGATCCGGTCTGGACGTTTTCCACGGGGTCAAAGAGTGACATTATCCGCGTTCCACGTGACCAGGAATTTGTTGATTATATCCGCATTTCACGGAGTTGGGATTTGACTCTCGGTCATCTATATACCGTCGAGTCATGGAACTGGGAGTTGTCGCTGTTCCGCTTTGCTTGATGTTGTGTCTGCTGCAATGAGACGAATGTTGAGAGGATCTTTGTGGCCCGTCAAGATTTGGCTTCTTCTTATGATGAAACCTGGGGGAGAAGTATGATCCCTTCTTTGTTTGTGCCCTTGGATTGTATACAGGGATTGATGTAACATCATCTGTAGGGCAAGAATTTCATTTTTATTTTATTTCTTTTTCCACGATGCTCTATCATTTCAGCTTTTATATCGCGAAGGTCACGATTGCCCTATCATTTCGGCTATTTTTCGCGGTGCCCAATCATTTCGGCTATTTTTTTTACTCGCTGCTTTTTATTGCGAGTTGCCCAATCTTCTCAGTTATTTTTCATGCATACATTTTTACTTGCTGCTTTTTATTGCAAGTTGCCCCATCATTTCGGTTATTTCGTATGCACATGTGGCTTGCTGGCTTTTCGCTGCAAACTTGGATTTAGTCACCGATTCCGGCATCAGCATCGCTACGACTGGGATATTGCCAGGAGTGAATCATCATTTGCCTCTGTCGATATCGAGCAAAGGTGGTTTAGTAAACAGGGTTAAGGGTCCTGTCGACTAAGACTTTTGAGTTCATGAGCCGTAAGGGTCTCACAAAGGTATTTCTCCCTACAAGTCGTGAGGATCTTGTAGGTGTGTTTTCTCCTTAGGAATCGTGAGGGTTCCTAAGTGCGTGTTCCCGTGTAAGTCGTAAGGATCTAACAATAGGGTTTTCTCCTTATAAGTCGAGAGGACTTACAAGGGTTGTTCACCGTGCGAACATATCCCTAGTCACGGATGGGGCCTTGTTAGGGAAATGTTTATTCGTGCCCGTGGATTGTATACAAGGGTCAGTATTGAGCCACTTGTAGGGCAATATCGAAGGTTGTGGGGGAATTGCTTAAGCACAGGTTTAGGTCTCAGTAACCTAAGACTTTCAAATCTTATGAGCCGTGAGGGTCCCATAAGAGAGTTCTCCTTGCGAGTCGTGAGGATCTCGCAAGTGTAATTTCTCCTTAGGAGTCGTGAGGATTCCTAAGCGTATTACTCCCTTGTGAGTCGTAAGGATCCCACGCGGGTGGTTTCTCCCCACAAGGTTGAGAGGACCCTGTAAGTGTCTTTTAACGAGGTTGCGCCCTTTCGGGTTTTCACAAACACTCGCCGGTAGCCCTGCTGTTTTTACTCACGGAGCCCTTTCGGGTTTTCATCCGTGCCCATTTTGCTTATGGACATACCGTTTATTATTTATTTTTTTGTGATGTTTCAATCCACCGTAGTTTATCGACATCTCGGTCAACGGCTAGTTTTAGGACGTAGTGGTCTGTTGCTAGTTTAAGGACGTTTCGGTCCGTCGTTAGTTTAAAGACGTTTCGGTCTGTTATTAGTTTAAGGACGTTTCGGTCCGTGGCGAAGAAGGCCGGCTACTACTTATAGAGTTCGGGCTTTGGAAGATAGCGAGCGAACATAGTCGCCGTCATCCTTGACCCGTTAAGCATAGTATTTCTTCAGGAAGCGACCGTTTATTGGCCTGAAAGGTCTTTCACCGTGCATATCTATGAGTAGATACGCTCCACCCTGGTAGACCTTGTCTATGATGTACGGGCCATCATAGTTTGGCTCGAATTTTCCCCGCTTGGCGCGATTGGGGATCGTAAGCCTTTTGACCACTAGCACGAGTTCGCCTTGACGGAATGTCCTCGGCCGAGTTAATCTTTCATATGAGCACGTCATCTTTGCTTTATAAGCCTCCAGATTGTGTTGCGCTATGAGCCGTGTTTCGTCAAGGGCATCGAGCTCCTCAAGCCGAAGGTGAGCATTTTCTTCGTCCGTCAGCTCATAGTGGACGGCCACTCGTAGAGTGGGTAATTCTATCTCGAAGGGGAGTACTGCTTCTGTACCGAACACTAATGCGTATGGCGTAGTGTTCGTGGCCGTCTTGAACGTAGTTCGATACGCCCAGAGAGCTTCTTGCAGCCTCTCGTGCCAGTCCTTTTTGTTTCGGGACACCGTATTCTTCACGATCTTTATCATGATTTTGTTGAAAGCCTCAGCTAGACCGTTAGCTCGGGGATTATAGACTGAGGAATATCTCCAGTCTATGTTGAGTTGTTGCACGAAGCGACTAATCTTGTGGCTCCTGTAGGCTGGCCCGTTATCGGAGATGATCCGTCGCGGGGTTCCAAACCGATATATGACGTGCGTCTTGAAGAAATGGAGGATATTCTCCGTCTTCACTTCCCTCAACGGTACTGCTTCGGCCTATTTGGAGAAGTAATCAGTGGTCGCTAGGATGAAACGATGTCCCCTGGACGATGCTGGTTCGATAAGGACGACTATGTCAGTTCCCCACATCTCGAATGGCCAACTAGCCACCGTCGGATGTAGTGGATTTGGATGCTGATGGATGAAGTCCCCGTGGATCTGGCACGAGTGGCATTGCTTCGCATATTCGAGACAGTCCTGAATCATCATGGGCCAATAGTAGCCCATCCGTTTAATCTTCAACTTCATCTTCGGGCCCACTTGGTGAGAACCGCAGAGTCCGTCATGAACTTCCTGAACGACCCTTTTCGCTTCGTCAGGTCCTAGGCATCTCAACCATAGAGAATCAAACGACCTCTTGTACAGAGTATTATTGAAGAAGGCGAAGGATAGAGCTTGCTTCATGAGCTGATATCTTGAGGATGCGTCTTTAGGCGTTCGACGGCACTTGAAGTAGTCTATAAAGACTTCTCTCCAATCCTCGGCCTTTTCTCGGTCTTTTATTTGCAGGGTCGTCTGCTCAGTTGCTCCCTTTTCTTCGGATGTCTCCGTAGATATTTCTGCTGGGGCAAGCACCCGACGGCTTTGTACAATGATCTTCACGTCATCGAGGTTCTCGTCAGCTAGTTCTTTAGCGAGCTTGGCTAATACATCCGCTTTGCTATTTTCTGCAAGCGGTATGCTTTCCATGGTGTAGGAAGGTACTTGGGTCAGCTGTTGCTGTACCCTCTCGCGGTGCTTCACCAGTTCTGGTTTGCACGTTTGGTAGTCGCCATTTACTTGACTAACAGCTAGTTGGGAATCTCCGAATATGAGGAGGTTTTCAATTCCCATGTCAATGGCGATCTCCAGGCTTGCTATCAAAGCTTCATATTCAGCTTCATTGTTCGTCCTCGGCTCTGTCAAGGAGAAAGCAAAGCGCATTATCCCTCCTTGTGGGGTTATGAAGATGAGGCCTACCCCCGATTTTATTATAGGGGTGCTTTGTTTGCGCTTCCTCACGGAAGATGCTCCATCGAAATAAAGCTCCCATCTGGTATCACTTCCGTCAATCGCGTCAAACGCATGTTTGTCCGGCAACTCGCAATTCAGAGGAGAATCGGCAGGTACCGGATGCTCAGCGAGAAAGTTGGAGATGGCCTGGCCTTTTACTGCTTTAAGAGGCTGGTAAGTTATTGAAAACTCCATTAGAAGCAAGGCCTATTTAGCAAGTCTCCCTGTCAATATGGATTTCGACATTAAATATTTAAGGGGGTCCACCTTCGAAATAAGACGGACTTCATGCGCCAATGCATAGTGCCTGAGTTTTGTTATCGCGAAGATCAACGCCAGACAGTGTTTTTCGATAGGGAGTAGTTGCTTTCTACCCCCAGAAGAACTCGGCTTAAATAGTAGAGCGCTCTCTCCTTCCCTTGGTCGTTCTCTTGCGCCCATAATGCGCCTAAGAAACCTTCGAGGGCAGTCGTATAGAGAATGAGGGGCTTTCCCTTGACCGGAGCAGCCAGCACTGGCGGATTTTGCAAGTACTGCTTGATTTCGTCTAGCGCGCTTTGACATTTTTGATCCTAGACGAACGGGGTTCCCTTCTTCATCAGGTGACTGTAAGGGCGGCACTTGCCTGAGAGGTTGGCTATGAACCGTCGGATGTACGTGAGCTTTCCATGGAAAGACTGCAATTGTTTGAGAGTCCTTGGTGGTGGCATTTCATGATCACCTTGATCTTCGACGGATCTATCTCGATACCCCGGTGCCGGACAATGAATCCTAGGAATTTGCCTGAGGACACACCGAACGCGCATTTGAGGGGGTTCATCTTCAAGTTGTATTGCCGAAGGCGTTGAAATACAGTCTTCAAATGCCCTAAATGTTTCTCGTATGATTTGCTTTTAACCACGAGGTCGTCGATATAGCATTCGACGATCTCATGTATAAGGTCATCGAAGATCTTTGTCATGGCCCTTTGGTAGGTGGCACCGGCGTTCTTTAGACCGTAGGGCGTCACCTTGTAGCAGAATAATCCCAGAGGGTTCCAGAAAGCGGTGTGCTTTTGGTCTTCGGGGTGCATCTTTATCTGATTATACCCTGATGAGCCGTCCATAAAGGAGAAAACCTCGTGAGTGGACGTGTTATCGATCATCAGTTTGGTGACCGGCACTGGGAAATCGTCTTTCGGGCTGGCTTTATTGAGATCCCGGAAGTCTACGCAGATGCGCACTATCCCATTCTTCTTCATCACTAGGACGATGTTGGTGATCCAATCCGGGTATTGAACTTCCTGGATAAACCCAGAGTCGATCAGCTTCTTGACTTCGGCGTTGATGCTCATCTCAAGCTCGAGCCGCTTTCTCCTCGGCGCCTGTTTAACTGGCTTGATGTCCGGGGATATTGCCAATTTATGGACAGCTATTTCGGGATCTAGTCCTGGCATTTCGGAATAATTCCACGTGAAGCAATCTCTATACTGTATAAGCACGTCTTTTAGCGCAGCTACCTTTTCTTCAGATAGCGATTCGCTGACAAATGTCGGCCGCGTGTCGTTTGCAGTCCCCAGCTCAATTTTCTTGAGCTTATCTGCAGTGGTATGTATTCCATCTTCCAGCTCTTTCGGCGCCGGTGGAAATTCTGCAATCATCTCGTCATTATTGTTTTCGAAGCACCAGGGGAGGTCATCCATGTTCTCGGGCTCTTCTTTTGGTAGTGTTATCATATGACAAGTACAAGATCGCTTCCAAGACCGACGTGGATCTGGTTCTGCTCTCGTGGCTTTGGGTTCATGCTTCTGTGGCGGTGTTACCCTCCAGCAATCAGATAGAGCGAACTTGCCGAGCTGATACTGATCTTCGACCCAGTTCTTGAAGGTGAAGCATTCTTCGACAGGGTGTCCTATGGCTTGGTGATAAGAGCAATAACACGGATGAGAGACCTTATTAGCTTTCTCATGGTGCTTAGACTCCGGGAGTGTAATCATTCGATGTTTTAAAGCGAGATTAAGTATCTTCTTCGTCTTATCTTGAGGGAAAGAATACGCTCGACTCATCTTCTTCATGAGAGACAAATCCGGACCGCCCAATTCCCGATTACGTGACTCTTTGGTCCCGCACTGTCGTTGTCGAATGCCTTTTCCGCTCCTTGACTTATTTCTGCCTCTGCGTCGGGCCTTTTGCACGGCAGGTTGACAGGAAGGGGCATCTTTGTTTTTTGCAGCCTGTTGAAGAAGACGTTGCGTCCTGGCATTCTCATAGATGGCCATTTCGCGATTGTGGTCGTCCCGAGCTTTTTGACCCGCTTTCCTGATAAGCTTGTCTATTCTTTCTTCAAATGACGGACTCGGCATTTTGATTGCGAGATCTCGTTTCGACCCGGGGTCGATGCTTTCTAATAGGGCGTCCTCTTCTTCATCGAAGCTATATACGGCATAGCTAATGTGGACTAGTTCCCGTTTCTTGGATCTCACGTATCCAAGCCCAAGCGTTTCTATTCTCCCGTTGGGAAATTTGCGCTGAGTCCCAGGGACATCCCAAATCCTATTATAGAATCGAGCTTGTCGAATAGTCTGTTTTAAGGGTACCCTTGGCGCTTCAATAGCCTTTTTAGTCTGTTTGTACAATATCTGGGCACACGGATGGGTTGAAGCTTGTCAAGTATAGAATCCGCGCCATGCCAGATCTTTTTCTCCACTCTTGTTTCCGAGGATCGATAGAATAGGATCGCCTTTTCGTGTTTTCGCCTGGGAGGGACGTAAAATGTTCGCATCTCCTGCACGCTGTGAGCTTCAAGCGCGTCAAGATCTTTGTAGTGCTCTTATGGAATCATGGTAATTTGCAAACTCTGATCACCATCAGGGAATTCTCGTATTGACGGTCGATTGGAGAACACAATATTCACCTCATCTTCCGAGTTGCTTCCGAAGATCAACATGGGGGCGGACGGTCCCGAGTTGTTGCGTCGAGACGACCCAGCGTAAACTATCTCTTCTTCGTCTTCGGTATCACTCCCGAAAACAGGAATGGTAGCGGCGGCTTTGTTCTCTGGTTTGCAACACCTCTCTGTGTCCTCGAAATCTGGCAAAAAGTACTTTACATCCTCGTACTTGCGGACTTCATTCACGGAGAACGGGTTTAGCTCACCCGTTACGGTATACTCGAGACCATCCTTGAAATACTTCATACACTGATGTTGTGTAGAAGGGATGATGTTGTACTCATATAACCAAGGTCGGCCGAGCAGAGCATTGTAGCACGTCTTAGCGTCTATGACGTGAAACTTAATGTCCGTGACGAGTAGCCCAAAGCGTAGCGTCAATATCGCAGATCCAAGAGTTCGTGATGACTGGGAGTAAAAACCGGAGATGGTAATTTTATCACGAGCGAGGTGCTGAACGCTCATCCAGATTTCCTTCAACACCCGAACATTAAGAAGATTGACGGAGGATCCATTATCAACCAAGATTTTGCCTATCTTGATATCGTGGCAATATCCGGAGACGTATAGGGGACGGTTGTGGTCGCACGGCCCAAGGAGCAGGTCTTCGTCACCGAAAGTGATATCGGCCGTATGTACTTCTTCCAGTTCGTCCTTCATCCTTTCTTCGGCGAGGAAGGCTTGGAATTGTTCGGGCTCTTGTAGCGCCTTAATTAATGAATCTCTCGCTTCTTTTGATAATAGGAGGGCGTCGAGAATGCTGAGCTTAGAGGGTAGCTTCCTCAGGTGCGCCAGGATGTTGTAGTCCACCCTACTCCTCTTGGGCGGATCCGTGGCAGTCAGCTCTTTCATGACTTGGTCATCTAAAGCGATATCCTCAGCGACCTTTTCCTTTTCCTTATCTTTTCTAGTTGCGTGTCCGAGATTCTTTTCCGGGAGCATGCGATTGCACAGTTGAATGTTTTCGCAGGCCTCTGGTTCTTCCTCTTTACCTAAAACGGATTCTTTAAAGAAAGGGCCCAGAGCCATTTCCTCATCAGAGTCGCTCCCGAAGGTGAGAACCTGTTATCCTCCGGCGTTGACCATGTAACAGTTGCCGGTAGTTCTTTTGTTCCTGTTGGCTGTATCTTTCTGCTCCCGACGAGTTTTGCGTTTCATTTGCTTAAAATGTTGTCGGTGAGCAACATACCCCTGCCACCATATCTTAAAGGCGTCGCACTCCTCAATAAGGTGTGAAATCTTCCGATGATACAAGCAGTAATTAGGGTGTCTCTCTGCCTTATTGAGCGTGTTTTTTTCCGAGGGTGGTAGCTTCATTCCCATTAACATGGCTTTGGCAAACCTTTTCATCGTCTTGAATTTGTTTCTATCCGCATCGGTTGTCTTTTGACCTGACGGGAGTGCTTCGACTCTTTCGTTTAGACGCGTACGTTTGGCTCCTTCTGATGCGGCCATCTGACGCTCCCGATCGCCTTTATTTTTCAAACGAATCTCGTCTAGAAAGGCGTCGATCATTTCATCTGTCGGCCATACAAGTTCTGGCTCAGGCTGTGCCCCAAGTTTCTCAGTGCCAGGAGTTTTCTCATCGTCCGTAAACGAGTGGGAAATCACATGACAACTCGCCACATATCCCTCGGATTCTTCTGACGAGCTCTCTCCATTATCTTCCTCCTGAAAGACGTGGTTGAGGAACTCTTGGAGTGTGATGGGAGTCCGTGCCTTTTGATTGTACTCCTCAAGCGCGTCAATCTGTTTCTGCAAATCCGTGCGCTTGTCTCCAGACTTCACGGGCTTCTTGGACTTCTTCTTCTTTTTCTTCGAAGATTTTGACGGTTGGGTGTGAGTACTTGGGCCATCACCATTGATCTTTGTAGTTGGGCGCGGTCTCAACATCCCTTCGATGATTTGAGGTTCGAGTGGGTTCTTCCATTCGACCGCCGGGCGTGTGTGAAGATCACTCAGCATCCTTTTGGTTTTAGCTGATAGCACGACCTCCCACGGCGCTTCTTCAATAAAAGAACAGGTTGCCCCCGGTGTATCTGCCTTCTTAGGAGTATGCGGTTGTGGCGGGTTCACCTTCCACTTCTCGGACAGCGCAAACTTGCCCTGTAGGTATTGATTTTCAATCCATCCTTTGAAAACGAAGCAGTCCTTAATCGGATGGCTTACCGTTTGGTGGTAAGGGCAGTAGTTGGGGTTATTCACCTCATTGGGTTACCGCGGTTGCCTTGGGTTTGGCAAGTTGATAAGCCTGTTGCGTACCGCCAGCTCGAATAACCGTTTCGTCTTGTCCCGCGGAAACGAGTAGGGGCGCTTCATTTTCTCGTTATAATACCTCCTTCTTTCTTCCAGTTGATCCGCCGTCTTTGGGGCACTGGGTTGCTGCTGAGCGTTCGCGACGAAGGTTGCCTTCCCTTTACCCTTGTCATTCCGAGGTTCTGGCTTCGGGGGAGACGGTCTGTGACCCATCTGGTCCATCTGGGCCAACTTGTCGATCAAACCCTGGAACGTGGTCGGCTTAAAGAACATCATGAACTGGGAGATAGTTGCATGGGGATCTAGGGTACCCACAAACATGCCCACCGCGGGCGCTTCCTCAATGCGCTGTTCGCATTTCGACCACAAGTTTCGCCAGCGTATAGCGTACTGGACCCACGTCTCGCCTGGTTTCACCCTGGCATTAATCAACGCCGTTATCGGAGTGCGTTCGCTGGCGCTTGTGAAACGCTGGGTAAACAGCAGCTCCATCTCCGCAAATGTCTTAATAGAGTCATTTGGGAGCTCGGAGTACCACTCGAATGCTGTCTCCGATAGGCTACCAACGAACTGGCGAAGTAACAATTTATCATCACCGTCGGTATTGCCGCAAAGAGCCCAGAACTGGGCAACATGTTGGTGGGGATTGCTAGTCCCCTTATAGACATGGAATTTTGGTATTGTATAGCCCGGCGGGTACTTTATCTGATCGTACCAGCTCGGATATGGTCGCCCCGTTTTTACTACTTGATCGGCTGCCTCAGTCGCCTAATGAACCCAGATCTGCTGGGCTATATATTCGTCCAAGTCTGCCTTAGAGATTGTCTCCTCCTTGGCCGTTGAAAGAGCCGGTGGTGGATTCGACGTTTCTCCTCTATCATCTTCGAGGACGATCGGTGGGTCTTCAGCTGGAGGATCTTGCTGGATCATCATCCCTACCATGTCTTGGAATAAGTGGGCTATTTGTTTTATATTGGCTGCTTGTTCTGCAGCCTCTTTATCTTTCTTTTCCAATATCCTTCGGAGGAACTCAGCGTCGGTTTCTTGTTCTTGTCGTTGATCCGAGGATGCTCCGGGGTTCTCTTTTGGCCCAGTAAGCGCGGCCATTGCGATCATCATTTCCTGAAGCTTCTTCTGTTGCTCCTGAGCTTTAGTCACTGACCGTGTAAGCGGTCTATGACCTGTAGAGGCACGGCTATCTTCCGTCCCCGACGCCATGTATACCGTATGGACTACACTGCCCCCGGACTTAGTTCGTTTGGGCCTGTCGCCTTTGGCATTTGCTGCAGGCGTAGGGATTCTCTCCGGCCTCCTTTTCTTATGGGCCGTTGAAGTTGAGGGGGCCGTTGCAGCGGGCACCCTAGCGGTTGTCGTCCTTTGCTGTTTGTCCGGAAGGCTCTTTTCTTCTTGCACTTTTGTCCTTTTTTGCTGACGAGAGTGACCTTGGTCAATTACGGAGTCTTGAACCCTTCGCCAAACTTTATAAATTTTGGAGGATAGTCGTTGAGGGGGCTGCTCCAGCTTAGTTTCTGTAACTCTCTCTGCAGGTGGAGGAGATCTTTTTAGCGTAGCAGTTGGAGAGTTCTTACGCACCCTCCTAAGTGGTTCAAAGCTGTTCCCAGTTGGGACAGACGCGTTAGCTTCCACCATTGGAGCAGGCGGAGTTAGCCCTGAGGGGGAGTTGCCCCCAGCCTTCCTTACTCGTCGCCAGTGGCGACGTCAAGCATGATGAGCCGTTGGGACTGGCTCGGCGATAGGGACAGCTTCATCTTGCCCCCTGTCCGAGTGAGGTACTGCTGGTGTCAGCCTCTTAAAGACCGATGTTGTCCTTTGAGTGGTAATATTCAGTCTGTCAAAGACAGACCCTCGAGCAGGGGCAGGAGCCGGAATAGCCAGCCTTGAAAAGACCGACTCTTTAGCAGGAAAAGCCGCCTTAATGACTTCTGGAACAGGGGTGGGTGTCTTCCTCGGGACGGCCATTTCAGGGTTTCTGGGCTTCTCGGCGGGCCCATCAGAGTTCTGACCCAGCCTGGCAAAGACGGAGGCTGCTGGTTTGATATTGGATGACCCGTTGAAAGGGGCCGTTGCAGCGGTGAGCCGATCGAAAACCGACTTCTTGTTCGCTTCTGGTGCGGGCACCGGCATGGTGAAGCTTGCAGGTGGGATCATGGTCCCGAAAAACAGACCCGTGGTGGCCTGAGCTACCTGTTCCACTAGCATGGCGAGGATGGAGGCCGCTTGAGGCCCATAGGATACACCTCCAGGTGAGGCGGAGCGTCTGTTGCACTTGCATTTCAAGCAGCTCGAACAGTTGGATGCCATTGATGCCCAGGCAAATGTCCAAATCTTAGTAACATGAAACCCAAATGCAACCATTAACAAACCGCGATTCGTTCGCGAAGACGACACACGAAGTGTGGAGTGGAAAGAGGAAAAGGTCCCACCGGGCGTGCCAGAATCTGTTCCCCTCCGAATGGCGGCCAAGACTGAACGTCTCGCCTGAGATTGGGGGCAGATGCTAATAGGTGCTATCCGTCCACCTCTCCGAAGATGCCAAGTTGATTTATGGCACCATGTATCGAAAGTTTAAACGGATGCGACCGATGTAGCAGACTTCGTCAGATTCCCCCTCGCTTGAGGGGTTTTTGATTGTGGGGACGCTCTTTCCTGCAGGCGCAAGCCCCTGCAGTTAATTACGCTACCGCATCGCGGTAACAACTTTCTCCTTCTCCATGTGGTCACTTTGTGTCGTGTGTGTTTGTTTTGTATTTGGTTGCCCGTGGATTGTATCCGGAGACTGAGTTATGTCGTCGCCCGTAGGGCGTGGACTAGTCCAAATCCATATTATCTTAGATTTGGGTTTGGGGGTTTAGGTTTAAGGATACGTTAGCCTCATTTGAGACTAAGGTCAACTTAAACGTTAGTTAAGGATAGGTTAGTCTAGTTTTTAGACTAAGATCAACTTAACGGGATCGTTTAGATCCAACAAAAGAGCAATTAAGGGAGCCCTGTTGTTTAGTTTAGTGACATTGCGGTCAATAGGTAGTTTAAGGACATTGCGGTCCCTTACTAATTTTAAGACGTTGCGGTCAAGGTTAAGGACATCATAGTCCGTGGATTTAAGGACTCCACAGTCCGACGTTAGTTTTAAGACATCATGGTCAAGGTTAAGGACGTCATAGTCCGTTGTTAGTTTTAAGACATCCCGGTCAAGGTTAAGGACGTCATAGTCCGTTGTTAGTTTTAAGACATCCCGGTCAAGGTTAAGGACCTCATAGTCCATGAGTTTAAGGACCCCACAGTCCGTATCAATGTGTGGTCATCGGGACCCGTCACCTCTTTGAAGACGTTGAGGAATTACAACGCCAAGTATCAAAGGAGTGAATAGATGTACCCTTAAACCAAGGTAGATTAAACGATATTTGCTCCAATTTGGAGTCAAGACCAATTAATTATGTTATGAGCCATTTTGCCCAGTTAAATTTGAATTGAGGACTTATGGCCATTTTGGGCTAAGTCCAATCATGTTTAGAATATTGGCCCTCTGTTGGTCCATTGAAGGAGAGGCTTTGCCTCCAGAAACTTAGCCAATTGGGATGAAGCTAGTGTTAAACACTAAAGACCAACAGTGTTGAACACTGGGATTAAGATTAGCAAGTTAGTGTTTAACACTAAAAATAATCAGTGTTAGACACTGGCAAAGGGGCTTTCAAATTAGTGTTAAACACTAAAGCGAATCAGTGTTAAACACTAGGAATAGAGATTCCAATTTAGTGTTTATCACTAAGACAAATCAGTGTTAAACACTGGATACAGAGGTTTAAACACCAAGAAATTCAGTGTTAAACACTGTGAATAGGGTTAGTGTTAAACACTACGGCAAATCTGTGTTAAACACTTGGTACAGAGGTTTCAATTTAGTGTTAAACACTAAGACAAGAGGGGTCACGTGGTGGCACGTGAGAGCGCCCTGCTTCTCTTTATTTCGTTTTGTCAAAAGTATTGAATACTTTAGAGCATCACGTGCTGTCACGTGATGGGAATTTTGGGTGTTTATTTGTTAGAGCTTCAGCCAAGGGGTCACGTGGTAGCACGTGAGAGCGCCCTTAGAGCTGTTTCTTTTGCCTCTTTCTCAGAAGTCACGTGGGGCACGTGAGGCGTTGCCTCAAAACTCTTTTCTGTGGATTTTTGCAGGGGTCACGTGGTAACATGTGACTCTGGTTCTCTGCATGCATGGAGATCTTTTAAGTCTCTTCATTTTATTTTGAGAATTAAGTTCTCTGTAGGATTAAGAATTAAATTCTTAGGTAGGGTAAAACCCTAATTTCATTTCTTAAGGGAATTATATTCTTGTGAGTTTGAGATAATTAAATTCTCGATTAGGGTTAAACCCTAGTTCTGTTCATTTTGAAGGAATTAAATTCCTATGATGTAGGGTTAAACCCTAACTTTATCCTAAAGGAATTGAATTCCTATAATTCTGTGAGAATTAAATTCTCAAAACTCAATTCCTCCTCTATGTTTTAGATCTGCATGGCAGGATCTCAACCCAATGAGAATTAAATTCTCAATACATGGGGAGATGTGCACTTTGCAGATCCTCCACTAGAGAAAGAACTAAGTTCTTTTCTTTCATATAAGAGTTAACCCTTTTGAGAATTAAATTCCCTTTTTAAGCCTCCCCTTTCTCACCTAGGGTTTTTCTTTGCAGAGAGTTAAGTTCTTCCTTCTGAATTCTCAAGATCCCATGGCTCTATCTTTCTCCTTGTATTTCTCTCTCTCTCTCTCTCTCTCTCTGTGTCTCCTTTTTTTTGTTCTTTGGGCTCCTATTTATAGGAGAAGGAAAAGAATCAATCAGTTTTAGTAAATCTTTCATTGAAAGATTTGATTTGTCTATTGAGAGATTTGATTTATCTTTATCATTCATCTGGGCCTTTGGATTATTAGGTGAATTTTATTCACCATTGGATTTTAAATCCAAAGATATCTCTTCGTTATTTCGGTTAGATTTAAGGGAGAGATCTTTCCAAGTCCAAGATTTTTCCATAAATCGGTGATATTTAATCACCTTCGGATTTTTAATCCAACGGTTCCAAATAATTCTTTTCCACTTTGGAAAGATTTGAAAGCTCTTCCTTCGAATTTTAATTCTGTCATAGAAATAAGGCTTTTTAAAGCCGGTCACGTGTGGCCACGTGACCGTTGGTCACGTGACCCCTGGAATGGGTTTCCCTCTATGCTCTATTCTTTGCCGCTGTTTAGCCATCACGTGTCAACACGTGACTACTGGTCACGTGTGAACACGTGATGCTTTTCCTGGAGCTTTTTTCTTGATTTACTCAGGGCATGAATGTGCCTTGTGCCGCTGCTTTTAAATGTCACGTGTCAACACGTGACCGCTGGTCACGTGTTCGCACGTGATGCCTCCTCCGTAGGTTTTCCTGATTTTAAATCAGGAAACATACATTTCCTTGCACAGCATTATATTCATTCCTATGATCTATCCTCATCGATATTGGTTTATGATTTTGCTGCCACGATTACAGAGCCAGAGAGAGCTACGGCTAAAGTTACGGTCAGCATGAGCTCGTCAGGGACGAGGACTGACCATGGCATGATTCCAGGGACACACGATTGCATAGATGTATAGTCCTATTTTGTTTTCGCGCCATGAGCGTTTGATGGATCGCTTTTACGAGATTTCTCGGACGTGCAGATCAGCACCAGAGGATTGGGCCACTGCTAGAGGCCAGCCAGAATGTGATGACCGTCAATGCACCGATTATTTGATGATTGAGGCACTGTTCAGCATGCGGTCAAATGAGCCAGTTGTTGCTGCGAATGACGAGTTATCGCTCCAGACGTTTGGAGCTATTACCGCATGAGTTATACTTAGAGATATGATAGAAGATCGCTAGTCACCCAGGGAGGAATGACTAGGACATGTGATTCGTTGCCTACCCCGATGCGAGGTCATCAGATTGATTGATTCCAGCTAGAGACGACTTCACGCAGGTACGTTGGGAGTCGATAGAACACGATCGAATGTCAGAAACCCATTTTTCCAAGTTTAAAGTATTCGGAGAAACATTCAAGTAATTCCATGGACCCTCTAGAAGAATGAAACCCTAACTCGATATAATGACCATGAGAACGCTTTGAAACCTTAGGGTTTGTAGCAGTTCAGCGGTGCCATTAATGAGGCTTTGGTTTGCCCTTCTACGGCCGGTCCATAGGTACTGTGGCATGTACTCGATATTATTAAACTATACTCAAGATGTTGAGCACTTGGGGGATTATGGAACTTTGATGAATCGATGGGAAGGTTCGACGTCATTCGGATATCATGTGATGGGATACATTGCTTGGGAGACTCCAGATACGAGTATAGCCGTTGGAGCGCAGTCCATGCAGCCACGAAGAGACGAGTCCGAATCAGTCGACATTAGAGAAAAGTGGAGTAAGAGGTTCGTACGAGATCTTGATGAGATGACGTTCTACTCCGCTGACATCAGAGACGTGATACGCAGGCAGAGGCATTGTATATGAAAATATATTCCAGAAGAAGTCGTGATGAGTATGCAGCCATTCTGGAACAAGAAATAGATTTAGTAAGGTGATAACTTCCGGATAGTTCGGCAGAGACGAGATTTAGGAGTGACTTCGACAGAACCTTACTGGAATACAATACGAGAAGACTTGGACCTAGGATCAGTCATGTTATGCACACCCAGTAGGCCAGAGTTCGGCATCGTCGACGAGACATATTATGAGTGACCATGACAGTTAGCCAGAGATCTTTAAAAGATGTGCCAGAATGGGACTATTTCCGCTATCTTTGATTACGGTATTTTGGGTCATTTATTTGCATGATTGAGATTTTGTGCACCACAGTTGCACTTGACTTCGATTTGATATCATTCGAGATGTTGATTTTGATTTCATACCTATGGTATGTATGTGATTTGACTTATGCTTTCGGCATAGTTTTCATGCACTTTTAGTATTTTGATTCGATTTTGTGCACACTGATGCACATGGTTGTGAGATTATGTACCACGGTATACATGGTTTGGATTTGGATTAAGATATGTTGTATACCGTCGATTTCGATTGTGATACTCGATATTTGTTTTCGTGCACCTTGTGCACTTAATTTGGATTCTTGCGCATACTTGGGCGCTTGATGCGATTTTGGTGCACGCCAAATGCACTAAATCGAGATTCTTCGTGCATATCAGATACACCTGATATTGTTGTCAAGCACACACCGTTGACCTTGACAGGTGTTTTCGTGCACACCCATTACACTTATATTTTGTTTCTGTGCACATATAGGGCACATTTGTTGATTTTGATTCCCATGTGCACCAGACGCACGTGGCATTCATATACACATTTTGGGGATTGATTTCTTTTGGAGCGGTATGTTTTATGATATTTACTATTTGGTATAGTAGCTGAGCAGGACTAGTCCGAGGACGGTTCCTGAATATATTTTTGCATGCATTAGTAGTTATCGAAGGGATTTCCAAAAAAAATGAGCTATAGTCTCAGTATTTATCTACGTGTCCGAGATGACACGAGACATTTAACAAGGAAACCCTTTTAAATTATTTTCAAAAAGGTTAAACAAAGGGTATATATATATATATATATATATTCTTACAATAAACGTCCGCCACTGTGCCGTGATATGCGCATCGAACAGCGACTTGAAAAGGTTTGGCATGCATTTCTTCATATGTTTTGACTAATTTACCATGATGCTACATGTATAGTTTTAATGTATATCATATTGGTTTTCGTATTACATTTCGACATTGGTGTCTTCACCATTACTCCGATGATTGCGGGATGCTTGACAGAGTTTTGAGTTTGAGTTATATGCTCATTTTTCATGCGCATGCGTTGCGCTACGATATGTTTTATGTATTTATGATTTCGGGACCCCGACGACTTGATCTTTTACTGAAATGTTTTAGAAATATGGGGAGTTTAAAATTAAATTCGGGGACCGAATTTCTTTCAGGGGGGAAGACTGTAACATTTTAGAAAAATAAATTATTATTTTTGGGAATTTTTATAATTAAATAATCAATATTATTAATATTTTAATAATGCGGTATAATTAAATACCGATAAAGTGGAAAATAGTTGGAAAATTATAGGAATTACTGAAATGAGGATTTTTATTTGATTTAACAAAATTATGAATTTTTATAATTAATTATATACAATTTTAATGCTAATCGCAATTAAATATCGCTAATCTTGTATTAAACCGGATTTGTACACATGACATGCACCGTGTCATTTTTCACACTTGTTACATTTTTCCTACCATGATTCTTTTGTGTATGGTTATTTGTTTTGGGGTTTTTAAAAAAAAGGAAAGATAAAGGAGAACAAAAGAAAAGAAAAAGGGAAATGATAAAGAAATCGGTATGGGCATGAGAGAGAGAGGGGGGTGAGGGGTCAAACCTTGGTCATGGCTCTTGTTCCCTTCATTATTTTCTCTTCATCTTTTCCTCTCCCTCAACCATGGCAGCCCTCTTCAATCCCTTTCCTCTACCTCCACACAACTCCATGAAAAACTCATCAAAATTCCATCTCCACTTCATTAAAAATATGCACAAGCTTCCTACAAGCACTTTGGACCAAGAAAAATCGGATTTTGGGCACTTGGGGAAACTCAAGAAATTTCTTGAGTTGCCAAATGAGGTAATTCTTTTACCATTAGCATTGTATTTGGTTCATTTTATGTAACGCCTTAGATTTCGATTAGTGTTAGTTTATACGATAATGCGGGTTTTTGGTAAAAAAAGTTTACCAATATGGGTTCCTCACATTTTATAACATTTAACCAATAATTTATTATTATTTGTTATGGCTTGCACGCATGTGTGCACGTTAATGTGAGGGTTTGTTTGTGATAATCTAGATTAGTGACCGTGACAACTTAACCTAATCTTATCTTTTGCTTTAATGCATTCCTAATTCTTTGCTTTTCCTTAACCCTAATTCTAGATATTTTGGGTAAGATATTTACCTATGGTTTTGTTTGAGAGAAGAGGTGGCATGATGAGTAGTGTGAATGCATTAATAGTGATTTAATGCAAAGGGTACACTCACCTCACTCTCAACCTACACTCACCTCCCTCTCTCATTATCCTCACACTGTCTCATTTTCTCTATCTCTTTTCATTTTCTCTTCATCTCCCTCAACTCAAACTGAACACTTCACCAATTCTTCACAAAACCATCACAAAACCTCATCAAAACTCATAAAAATCACATCTTTTTCCTTGATCTGCCCCTTGGATTCCTTGGAGCTTGGGAAGCTAGGATCTTTGAGTTCTTTTGGTTAGGTAATAATATCTTTCTGTTAGTTAAGTGTTTATTGTGTAGCGTATCTTATTAGTTTCAGTTTAGATCGCGTTATGTATCGTTTCGTGCAAATATAGTATTTTTAGTGTAGTTTTGGAGCCTCGAATGATCTGCTATCAAGCTAGGTATTTATTACAAAAGTTCCCATCACAGTGACCTAGTGTAGTGACCTAGAACCTACCTTCAAAATACGAGCCCATTCCCTTCTTGGATGGCCGCAAATTTATTGCTTCTGGCCGCAAATTGCGGCCAGAGTGGGGTGGTTGGTGGTGAGTTTTGGTGTAGCGGTCTCTGGGGTTGTATGTGGTCTCATGGTATTTGCAACTTTTACAGAATGTTGGTATAACAAAATCTGGGATCTCTTGGTTGTTTTCTTGTGTTTCGTTTCATGCGTTACGTTATCCGATACGGTTCGTGTTCTGCGTTGCTGTTGCTTTGAGTTGGTTTCGTTGTGTCACTGTGCACGTTAGCCACAATACGAACACTTGAGATTAAGTTTTGTGTTGTCGCGTTGGTCAACGTAGTTTGTACGTGTTTTGGATCTATTGCTAATATACTTGCTTTGCTGTGTTATGTTTTAGGTTCGCAGGCGGGGACTTCGGATGCTGCGAAGAAGGGGAACAGGTGGTAGGCTTTACTTAGCCAAGAGCATTGGTGAGTAGATTTAACATCTACAGGAGAATCGCCCGCATGGCGTTATGCGTCCGGGCTAGAGATGACATGATACTGTCGCATATTCTATTGCATATATAGAGTTGTGCATACACCTTATTACTTAGTTATTTGTTGTGCTTGGACTTGTACCCTTATGACACTGCACTATTATTGACAGCTCATGTCGCACGAGCACTGATTGTATGCCACACCCACCGTCAATAATTGCCATGACACGCACAGCACACATACATATATGATATTGTTTGGTTAGGGACATTGTGACATTTATTTATATTTCTTATTGCATATGACATATAGCATACCTGTATACCTACATGCTTACCCATATGCCTTGACATGCTTACATGCTAGTTACTTATATACCTATATGATATTGTACCATTAGTGATAGGTATATACTCACATAATGACATAGCTACATGTATACCTTCCATACATACTTCACTTATACCTGGAGGATATATTACATCATTAATGATAGGTAGATACATATACCTTGCTATGCCTACATGTTTACACATATATCTGGTTATAGCTACATGTTCACCTTTATTTGATGTTATATTTGACTTGGAGAAATTAGGAACCGCATGATATATATATTTACTTGTTGCAGTTAAATAGCGGCTTTTCCTTTATATGCTCACATTACAGTTTTATGTTGCATATATTATATTCATGGATTTTCACATTGAGATATGGATTTTTCATGATGTTTTCTGGATTTGAGGACCGTGGTAGTTTCATGAAATTATGCATTATTTGAAAAACCCGGTTTCTCTTAATATGATATTTCAGCAACCACCATGAGATTTATTGGTTCTAATATATATACCCCATGCGAGAAGGTGTCGAGGGCCGTGTGAGGGTACATGGTGGGGCCCGGAGGTATCCCGGGGCAAGAAAGGGACTTCGATGTACCACGCCGATGAGCCTGACAGGGGAACCATACCTACCGGTGACAGTACCTATTACTCGGCGGTTATCGTGGGTATACCGACGGGAGTCATGTACGTATGGATACGTCGAAAGGCGAGGGTCGAAGCTGGGCACTCGGGCTTTCGGGATAGCGTATGATACGTACCTATCAGGAGGCCAGTCGTGGTGACAACACCTGATAGATCTGTATTTTTGTGTCGATGCTTGACACATTGGTTTCATGATATTTTTACTCCTAAGTATATATGACACTGTTATGGGACGCTGTTATATATATATATATATTAGTGGAATAGGACGCTAATATATCTGTATACATATCATTTCATATACATCATCATAATTATTCATGCAAATATACTTAGGATATATGAGATTGACTTGATACTGGATACAGGATACATGAGATTGACTTGATATTGTACATTCAGGATATATGAGATTGACTTGATATTGTACATTCAGGATATATGAGATTGACTTTATATTCTACATTCAGGATATATAAGATTTACATGATATGAGAGCCAATTTGGGGGCTGATTTGAGGAAATTGGGATTTGGATTATCTTGATGGACTTTGGTCCTACCACAAGATCAGGATTCCGTAGGAATGACATGTTTTCTCCCATACTCCGCATTTATTGTTTATGCACTGCTTCATGTATTATTAGTACCTGATAGAGTATCTTCCATGACTGTTACATTCACATACTATTATTTTATATGCATTGCTTCATGTATTAGTCGTACCTGCTAGAGTACCTTTCTTGACTGTTTCATATATACATTGTCATATCATTGCTTCATGTATTAGTAGTACCTGATAGAGTACCTTACATGATTGTTGCATACAGATTGTCATATTATTATTGCTTCATGTATTAGTTGTACCTGCTAGTGTACCTTTCATGACTGTTGCATTCATATGACCTTTTATTCCTATCAGCTTGCATATGTAAGATTCGCGCTGTACGTGCATACTTGCGATTACCTTTGTATGTTATTTACTATTCACGAGTTCGAAACTCACCCCCGTTGTGCCACAGTATTTTGCAGGTTGTTCTTCAGATTAGTCAGAGGCAGGGCTATTCTCATCTATCGTATCATCTTTTGCTGCGGATACCGCTTCGGCTCACAGTGTGCGGTTTTGCTTTAGGTTGGTTTTGTGGTTATCCGATCATGTTCATTGTATATTCATTGTATCCTGTACTCTCCATCTACCACTTTCTTGTATTGACTTAGAGACTTGATGTGAGGACGATATTGTATATTATTTTGTGACTTGGATGTCTTTTATGTAGTTTTACTTATATCGTCTTTTATTTCTTCGCTACGGCGTCGTATATTTGTTGTGGTGATTGTTTTCCTCCTTTGGGCGTGTTTTTACTCCCATTTGGGGATGCTTTACTTATATTTATGCTGTACCCATTTTTGGGGTTAGTTTTTAGAAAGGAGGTGCTGCCAAAATTTTAAAGGAAATAAAGTTGGGACTTTAAAGAATTTGGGTTGGGATTTCAAAGGTTATGAAATTGCTATTATCACTTTCTTACTTATTTTGATGGTTTAGATTGCTGGGTTTTCGGCATACTTAAATTGCGTTACGCCTGTAGACGTTGCGTAGTTTAAGGGCCGTCACGTACCAATTTCATGTCGTGACAAAGTTGGTATCAGAGCGCTAGGTTTTACCTTTCGGAGTGCAGGATGACCTTGGTATGATGGAGTAGGTAGCTTAAGCAGAGTAACGTAGTGTGTGTATGTCCGCGGCATCATTACGACATGGTACTCCGCTTAAAGTGACCTAAGTACTAATTGCTTGAAATTCCTTCCTTGATGATACATATCCGTGTGATTCGATTTCCGTGTTCTTATCGAATCCATTTCCGTTTATAGCCTTTGCCGTTGATGACTATGGGGACTTAGAGAGGTGCAGCGAGGGCCAAGATCAGAGTTGACTCGTGTGGGACGAGGGCTGACCAGGATGGTACGCTCATTGCACTGGAGCAGATAGATCCGCCTTCGACAGATCGTACCGCTGGGCTTGACGCTGAGATGCAGGACTTGTGCCAGACGATGAGGTCTTTGGTTGAGGCCAGTAGAGAGTAGCGACAGGAGGTTGCCACCCCTGTTACCCAGTTGTTCCTTACGATCAGCACACAGTATAGTGTTACATATACAGCACCAGTGGACGCGACCCTATTCAACGATGAGAGTCTTTCCGAGACTTTGGGAGTCCGAGGACAGAGGAGGGCTCGTACAGGTGTGTCAGCCCCAAGACAGAAGTTCAGTCGCCGTGATAGTTTTCGGGCACGTCGCGGGAGTAGCGGAGGCTTGGGACGAGGTCAGTCTTTTAGCACTCATCCCCAGGAGGGTCAGCAGTCATCGCGTGAATGTTTCTGGTGCGGGAGCGTTCATCACCTCATCAAGAATTGTTCCTTAGCACTGCGTCAGGGTCGTATTCTGAGAGGTCGTGGTTGTGGAGGTTTCGCTCACAGGGGACAGTTTGGCAGAGGAGGAGTTCAGCCAGTTGCGGGTAGGGGGCAGACACGAGAGTTTACTTCTACTCATCGGGACGCGCAAGCGGCCAATGCAGAGTTTTTAGGTATTCTTAATTCGTATGTTCTTTTGATGCACTTATTTGTTTTGCACACATTTTTTGCCGAGGTTGGGCCGAGAGTCGTGTTAGCTAGATCAGCCGTTTGCTTTGTTAATTTCTGTCAGCGATTCTTTTGTTGCGCGACACGTGTTTCGGTCGTGTGCCAATCAGATAGGAGATAGAGATTAGTCTGTCGTTTTGATCCTTCTAGAGATGTTGGATTTGACGTTTTCCTGGGCACGGACTGGTTAGCTACGTGCTAGGCGTCTGTGGACTGCCGTGAGGAAACATTCAGGTTTTGTTTTCCCGGTGAGTCAGTTCTTGTTGTGCAGGGGGACAGTGGTGCCGCCTCTCACAGCTTGAATTCAGCCATTTTCGCTAGTCAGCTTTTGGGGAGAGGATGTCGAGGATTCTTGGCTTTCATTCATGATACTGGAGCCACAGTAGGTTTGTTGGACCGGGTTACTATTGTGCGAGAGTTTTCCGAAATTGTTCCAGATGAGCCGGCGGAGCTTAGGGAGCTTAAGGATCAGCTGCAGAGTTGCTTGTGGGGGGGCTTGTGCGTCTAAGTGTTTCACTTTGGGGAGCTCTTATTCTGTTCGTCAGGGAGAAAGACGGCAGTTTGAGGTTGTGTATTGATTGATCGTCAATTGAACCGGCTTACGGTGCAGATAGGTATCCTTTACCTCGCATTGACGATTTCTTGATCGGCTCCAGTGTGCGAGACATTTTTCTAGGTTTGTTTGGGATCAGGTCATCATTGGTTACGGGTTCGGAGTGATGTCATTCCGAAGACTGCTTTTGTGCGCGCTACGGGCAATATGAGTTTTGGTGGTGCCGTTGGACTCACCAATGCCCTAGCAGCATTCGTGGATATGATGAACCAGATTTCTTCAGGCCGTTCCTCGACCAGTTTATTGTTGTGTCATTAATGACATTGGGAGAGCACCGGCTGTTTGCTAAATTCTCGGAGTGTTCCTTCAGGCTTGATTGTGTTGACTCCTAGGTCTTGTAGTTATGGGAGACGGTTTCGTATGGTCCGTAGGAAGATCGAGGCCATACAGGTTTGGCCCAGACTTGTGTACGGGACGGAGGCCCGCAGATTTTAGGACTCAGCAGGTTTTTACCGCCGTTTCGTGCAGGATTGCTAGTGTATCGCTGCTCCGTTGACTGAACTGACCGGAAAGGAGGTTCTTTTTCTTTGGACTGAGGAATGCGTGAGGAGTTTTCGGCAGTTGAAGACTCGGTTGACAACTGCACCAGTTCTTTCTTTGCCTTCTGGTTCGGGCGACTTTATTGTTTAACTGTGATGTTTCGCGAGTGGGGCTCGATTTTGTGTTGATGTAGCATTATAGAGTTATCACTTTTGCTTCCCGACAGTTAGAGGAAGTACGAGCAGGATATCCCACTCATGATCTGAGATGGCCGCGGTGGTCGTGCGTTGAAGATTTGGAGACACTACATGTGTGGAGAGTCGTGTCAGATTTTCACGGACCACCAGAACTTAATGTACATCTTCCTGCAGCGGGTTTTGATTCTTGAAACAGCGCCGTTGGATGAAGCTTGTGAAGGATTGTGTTTGTGAGATCCTTGTTACCCGTGGCAAGGCGATTGTGGTAGCTGATGCTCGAGTCGTAGGCCCGGGGTTAGCTTGTCCCAGTTGTGCGCTGTTTTGAGACAGTCTTCTACAGATTTACAGTTCTTGTGCGATCGTTGAGTACAGCTTAAGTTCGCCTCTACTGAGGGGAAAGCTTGCTCATGTCCGCGCCCGTCCATTTTTCCTTAATCGTTTTCGCGAGGCACAGCCCGCCGATACTCGTTTGTCAGAAATTCTTGAGCATACTCAGCTGGGTAAAGATTCGGAGTCCTTGAATTGTGACCAGGGTGTGCTACGTTTAGGGACGCGTTTGTGTTTACCTGATACTTTTGGGTAGAGACGCGAAATCCTAGAGCAGGCACATCATTCAGCTTTCTGTGTTCATTCAAGTTCCACCAATATGTGACGTGACTTATGAGATAGTCACGGGTGGGCAGGGATGAAGAATGAAGTTTCGGATTTCGTTTCAAGGTGTCTGTCTTGTTGTGAGCTAAGGTTGAGCATTTGAGACCGGCTGGAGAGTTGCAACCTTTAACCGTTCCAGAGTGGGAATGGGAGCAGATCTTCATGAATTTTGTTATGGTGTCTACCCAGGTCTAGACAGGGTGTGACTCTATTTGGGTGTTTGTTGTCCGGTTATGCTCAGTTTTCTCAGTTGTTCTTCGTTAAATTTGTGCGTTGCACGGAGTTCTTTCATGTGTTGTATCCAATAGAGGCACCCCGTTCCCTAGCCGTCGTTGGTAGAAGCTTCAGGAAGCCTTGGGTACTGGTTGAGCTTTAGCTCCGCTTTTCCATCCGCAGGATGATGGTTTTGTGAGAGCGGGCTATACAGACTCTGGAGGATATGCTTGTGCGTGCGTACTAATTGTTGTTGGCAGTTAGGATCGTCACTTGCCATTGTTAGAGTTCTCCTTCGATAGCAGTTATCAGGAGACATTCCAATTGGCAACCTTTGGGTTTTTTTTGGTAGGTCGTGTCGATCGCCAGTCTGTTTTTCTGAATCTGCATGAATAGGATTTTGGACCCCAGCTAGTCTAGAGACTTCGGAGATGATCCAGTTGGTTCAGGTCAGGATGAGAGTAGCCCAGTGCAGACAGAGGTCTTATGCCGACCGTGGTGGTCGCAGACTTGAGTTCGCAGTGGGAGATCATGTATTCCTAAGGATTTTTCCGATGAATGACATGTTGAGTTTTGCGAAGCTTATCCCAGGATTGTAGGTCCTTTTGAGATCCTCAAGCGAGTTAGTTCCGTTGCCTTTAATTAGGCACTTCGACCCAGATTATTGAGTATTCGCCCCGTATTCCATGTGTCGATACTTTGCAAATACCTTCATGACCTTTCTCACATGATTCAACGCCAGACCATTTATTTGGGACTCGATCTTTTCGTTCACCGGCAACCAATTGTGTTAGTGGTTCGGCAGGTGGAGAAACTTCGGTCAAGGGTCTTGCCATCTGTGGAGGGTTTTCTTGGGCGTAGCCGTATAGCGAGGAGATCAATTGGAAGGCTGCGAGCGAGATTTGGGAGTTTTGTACTCTTCTCTTTGAAGGTACGCTTAGTGAGAATTTTAAATTCGGGGATGAATTTTTATAGGGGGGAGATTGTAACGCCTTATATTTCGGTTAGTGTTACTTTAGACGATACTGCGGGTTTTTGGTAAAAAGTTTACCAATTTGGGTTCCTCATATTTTATAACATTTAATTAATAATTTATTATTATTTGTTATGGCTTGCACGCACGTGTGCACGTTAATGTGAGGGTTTGTTTGTGCTAATCTAGATTAGTGACCATGACAACTTAACCTAATCTTATCCTTTGCTTTAATCCATTCCTAATTCTTTGCTTTACCTTAACTCTAATCCTAGATATCTTGGGTGAGATATTTACCTAAGGTTTTGTTTGAGAGAAGAGGTGGCATGGTGAGTAGTATGAATGCATTAATGGTGATTTAATGCAAAGGGTACACGCACCTCACTCTCACCCAACACTCACCTCCCTCTCTCATTATCCTCACACTCTCTCATTTTCTCTATCACTTTTCATTTTCTCTTCATCTCCCTCAACTCAAATTGAACACTTCACCAATTCTTCACAAAACCATCACAAAACTTCATCAAAACTCACAAAAATCACATCTTTTTCCTTGATTTGCCTCTTGGATGCCTTGGAGCTTGGGAAGCTAGGATCTTTGAGATCATTTAGTTAGGTAATGATCTCTTTCTGTTAGTTAAGTTTTTATTGTGTAGAGTATCTTATTAGTTTCAGTTAGATCGCGTCATGTATCGTTTCGTGCAAATATCGTATTTTTAGTGTAGTTCTCGGATGATCTGCTATCAAACCAGGTATTAGTTGCAAAATTCTCCATCACAGCGACCTAGTGTAGTGACCTAGAACCTACCCTCAAAATACGAGCCCATTCCCTTCATGGATGGCCGCAAATTTATTGCTTCTGGCCGCAAATTGCGGCCAGAGGGGGTGGTTGGTTGTGAGTTTTGGTGTAGGGGTCTCTGGGGTTGTATGTGGTCTCATTGTACTTGCAACTTTTACAGATTGTTGGTATAACAAAATATGGGATCGCTTGCTTGTTTTCTTGTGTTTCGTTTCACACGTTACGTTATCCGATACGGTTCGTGTTCTGTGTTGCTATTGCTCTGAGTTGGTTTCGTTGTGTCGCTATGCACATTAGCCACAATACGAACACTTGAGAGTAAGTTTTGTGTTGTCGCGTCGGTCAACGTAGTTTGTACGTGTTTTGGGTCTATTGCTAATATACTTGCTTTGCTGTGTTTTGTTTTAGGTTCGCAGATGGGGACTTCGGACGCTGCGAAGAAGGGGAAATAAGTGGTAGGCTTTACTTAGCCAGGAGCGTTGGTGAGTAGATTTAACATTTACAGGGGTATCGCCCGCATAGCGTTATGCATCTGGGCTAGAGATGACATGATACTGTCGCATATTCTATTGCATATATAGAGTTGCGCATACACCTTATTGCTTAGTTACTTGTTGTGCTTGGACTTGTACCCTTAGGACACTGCACTATTATTAACAGCTCATGTTGCACAAGCACTGATTGTATACCACACACACCGTCAATAATTGCCATGACATGCACAACACACATACATATATGATATTGTTTGGTTAAGGACATTGAGACATTGATTCATATTCCTTTATGCCTATGACCTATAGCATACCTGTATACCTACATTCTTACACATATGTCTTGACATGCTTACATGCTAGTTACCTATATACCTATATGGTCTTGTACCATTAGTTATAGGTATATACTCACATAATGACATAACTACATGTATACCTTGCATACATACTTCACTTATACCTGGAGGGTATATTACATCATTACTGATAGGTAGATACATATACCTTGCTATACCTACATGTTTACACATATATCTAGTTATAGCTACATGTTCACCTTTATTTGATGTTATATTTGACTTGGAGAAATTAGGGACCGCATGATATATATATTTACTTGTTGCAGTTAAATAGCGACTTTTCCTTTATATGCTCACATTACAGTTTTATGTTGCATATATTATATTCATGGATTTTCGCATTGAGATATGGATTTTTCATCATGTTTTCTGGATTTGAGGACCGTGGTAGTTTCATGAAATTATGCATTATTTGCAAAACCCGGTTTCTCTTGATATGATATTTCAGCAGCCACCATGAGATTTATCGGTTCTGATATGTATACCCCATGCGAGGAGGAGTCGGGAGCCGTGTAAGGGTACATAGTGGGGCCCGAAGGTACCCCCGGGCAAGAAAGGGACTTCGATGTACCACACCGATGAGCCTGACAGGGGAACCATACCTACCAGTGACAGTACCTATGACTCGGCAGTTATCGTGGGGATACCGACGAGAGTCATGTACGTATGGATACGTTGAAAGGCGAGGGTCGAAACTGGGCACTCGGGTTTTCGGGATAGCCTATGATACGTACCTATCAGGGGGCCAGTCGTGGTGACAGCACCTGATAGATCAGTATTTTTGTGTCGATACTTGACACATTGGTTTCATGATATTTTTACTCCTAAGTATATATAACAGTGGAATGGGGCGCTGTTATATATATATATATATATATATATATATATATATATATATATATATATATTAGTGGAATGGGACGCTAATATATATGTATACATATCAATTCATATACGTCATCATAATTATTCATGCAAATATACTTAGGATATATAAGATTGACTTGATATTGTATATTCAGGATATATGAGATTGACTTGATATTGTGCATTCCGGATATATGAGATTGACATGATATGAGAGCCAATTTAGGGGCTGATTTGAGGAAATTGGGATTTGGACTGTCTTAATGGACTTTGGTCCTACCACGAGGTCAGGATTATGTGGGAATGACATGTTTAATCCCATATTCCGCATTTATTGTTTATGCACTGCTTCATGTATTAGTAGTACCTGATAGAGTATCTTCCATGACTGTTGCATTCACATACTATCATTTTATATGCATTGCTTCATGTATTAGTCGTACCTGCTAGAGTACCTTTCATGACTGTTGCATATATACATTGTCCTATCATTGCTTCATGTATTAGTAGTACCTGATAGAGTACCTTACATGATTGTTGCATACAGATTGTCATATTATTATTGCTTCATGTATTAGTCGTACCTGCTAGTGTACCTTTCATGACTGTTGCATTCATATGACCTTTTATTGCTATCAGCTTTCATATGTTAGATTCGCTCTGTACATGCATACTTCCTATTACCTGCGTATGTTATTTACTATTCACGAGTTGGCAACTCACCCCGTTGTGCCACAGTGTTTTGCAGGTCGTTCCTCAGAGTAGTCAGAGGCAGGGCTATTCTTATCTATCGTATCATCTTTTGCTGTGGGTACCGCTTCGGCTCACAGTGTGCAGTTTTGCTTTAGGTGGGTTTTGTGGTTATCCGTTCATGTTCATTGTATATTCGTTGTATCATGTACTCTCCATCTACCACTTTCATGTATTGATTTAGAGACTTAAAGTGAGGACGATATTGTATATTATTTTGTGTCTTGGATGTGTTTTGTGTAGTTTTACTTATATCGTCTTTTATTTCTTCGCTACGGCGTCGTATATCTGTTGTGGTGATTGTTTTTCGCCTTTGGGCGTGTTTTTGCTCCTGTTTGGGGATGCTTTACTTTTATTTATGTTGTACCTATTTTTGGGTCAGTTTTTACAAAGGAGGTGCTACCAAAATTTTAAAGGAAATAATGTTGGGACTTTAGAGAATTTGGGTTGAGATTTCAAAGGTTTTGAAAATGATATTATCACTTTCTTATTTCTTTTGATGGTTTAGATTTCTGGGTTTTCGGCTTACTTAAATTGCGTAACGCCTGTAGACGTTGCGTAGTTTAAGGGCCGTCACGTGCCAATTTTGGGTCGTGGCATTTTAGCATCTATATTAGTTTAGAACCGATTTAGTGTTGTTTAATGAACTTTGAAATTTTCAAATTAGGATTTGAGGGATTCTTGAGTAGTAAAGTGAAATTGAGATTAGTAGAGGCCTTGCAACCCCTGTAGTGATTGTTTCATAGACTGAAACCATAGAATCAAACCCAAGACATAAACATAGAAACCCCGATATCGGGAATTTGTTAAATTTGTGAGGAGAATTGGAGATCTGCTAACACCCGGAGCCTCTGAAAATTATTTAGAAAACACAGTGAGGCAAGCAGGTAACCTAGATGATAACCCCAAGACCCGAGACCCTAACTCCTCCACATGGCCGCAAATTTATTCATTCTGGCCGCAAATTGCGGCCAGAGCAGGGAAGTATGGGTTAGTTCATGGTGCAGGGCTTTATCTCCAATAAATTAGACCCTACACATATGCAAAATTAGCAAATTTCACATAGGGTAAAATCTGGAGCAAGTTTTCTAAGTTTCTGGTTATGTTTCGTGACTTTTATGATTTCAGATTTCAAAACTTGGGTTTTGGTATTCGAACCACGGATTCAATCGTTGGACGTTTGTACGTCAATGACGAGGGATTTTTGATAGTTTTCGTGTGCGTAGATCATAGGTTTTAACCTATGCGTGATTTGCGTGTCGTTTTGAATTGAATTAGATTTTAATGCGATACGATATGCTATGACATGTAGGTACCCCCACGTGGACGTCAGACGACGAAGAAGAGGATGGCGATATCGACTTCGGCAAGCGATGATCAAGGTGAGTAGATATATATCTACGGGGCAAGTCGGGTGGATGGCGTATAGCACCCTCGCAGTTCGTAGTATAGAACGCAAATGCATTATGTTATATATAGATATATACTTATATGGTATTATAAGATGCGTATACTTAGCTAGAATTGCATTAGAAGACTTTGGTTGATAGTGTCGTAGTTAGTTTCTTAGTTGCGAACCCTAGAATAAGGTTACACCCCCACACACACACTCGCACACATTTTATTTTCTTGTGCGTATATGGGGATATGTATATATACACACACACACATGGGTATGGGAATATGTATATATATACGTATACATATACATGGATTATGAGGATAGTACATGGTATTTGGAGATGAGTCGACGAGATTGGGCATGATGCCATGAGATCGGTGATGTGATTTGGTTTGTATATTGAGATACGACATGATATTATAGTGGGTCCTTAGGCGATGTGTTCATACACACGCATATATATATGTAGATGGTATCAGTATTGTACTAGATTTAGATCAGTACCCCCAGTTCACGATATGTGATGATAAGGATACCAGATGAATAATGAGATAAATGTGATATTTGATCCGTACCCAGATTGGGATGTCGTACGATGGATTTACCGTACGAGCTATATATTGATGATAGATCCGCACTCTTGACTCGAAGATGTCATATTATACATTGTATAGTACGTGATACTATTGAGACGAGATCACCGACTACTATATATATATATATATGTATATATGTAGATAGATCGACTCAGACTTAGGTGGATTTCCTTACCCTTTTGACTAGTCCGTTAGTTTAGTCCTGTAGTTACTTAGTAGATGTTAGACTGAGCACGAGTCATACTTATTTCCAAAACTAACGAATCGTGAGTATTTTAAAGATAGGCTAAGGGATACTACGGATATTTCAAAGAATGTACTTTTTCATAAAAACACCGTAGCCCTATTTTCTAAACGCCACGATTCGTGCGATTTCAGATATCAAAAATTGTATGACTCGTATATAGGAATGTTTATTTCTTTATTGCTACATTTACTATTCATTGCCATTTATTCTGCTGTTCGCATTGCATTGCATGGTTATATGTATTTTCGTTAATAATTATGAAACCATGCTGTCAGGACACCAGCACCATTACCGATGATGTGTATGCTCCACGTACACTTGCTTGCCGGCTCACACACATCATTATCGGTAATTGCCATGTCACGTACACTTTAGAGAATATTACTCTATTGATATCGTTTGCTAGCTGATAGTTCCAATATGTTATTGTTTCATATGCTAGTTCATTATTGCATTCGTTGCTTGATATTTCATGCGTATTGTATATTCATTGTCATGCAATATTATAAGGGCCAGTCCGGATTGCCGGAGCCCAGTATTCATTATTATTGACTTTTCAGTTTGGATTTCGGATTTTCTATGAGATTTCTGGATTTGGAGAAATAGCAAGATTTTATAACTCATTATCATTTTTAACAGATAAAAGTGCGGTTTTCTCATATTATGATTTGAGATATGTCCACCATGAGTTTTCTCGGCTCTTGAGCGATATCATACACCCGATTCGAGGAGGAGGAGCAACCGTCTGTGGGTGCATGGTGGACCCGGTGCGGTACCCCGGGCGAGAAGGTCTCAGATGATGGCGTTGAGCCTGAGACAGGGGAGCACTACTGACCGGTGATTTTATTGTGACACGGTGGATATCCGGAGGATACCGACGTGGTCTTGGGATTTATGATACAGGCCAGTCCGGATAGCCAGAGCCTGAGATATTGAGATTTATAATACAGGCCAGTCCGGCTAGCCGGAGCCTGAGATATTGAGATTTGATGATACAGGCCAGTCCGGATAGCCGTAGCCTGAGATTTTGAGATATATTTTGTGTCGATGCTTGACACTGATTTCTGATGATTTCATTGATGATACACAAAACTTATAAATACAGAAATCTCACTAAATTAAGAAAACAGTTTTCTCATACATGATGCATTCTGTTTTCATTATATTGCATTCATACCTCATGTTTATGATATGTTACTACCTGAGGCACTGACACGAGCACTTGGTATTATACATATGTATAGATGTTTACCCATGCTATATTTTGATGCTTCAGACTATATCATATTGAGGATATTACAGATCGTATGACCTAGGTTGAGTCATACATTCGATTTCTGCTCTGTGATGTTTTCTACTCACGAGTTGGCAACTCACCCCCGTTGTGCCACAGTTCTTACAGGTTTTGCCGTACAGGTTTCGTTGCGGCTTTTCTGGCACACTGCTTTCATTCCGGGGATTGCTTTGGTAAGGGGGTTCACTTGCATCATGACCACCATTGTATATTTATTTATTTCAATAGTATCTAGTAAACTCCATCAACCAGACTTGTATATTTTATAATCTTAGAAGACCAGTTGTATATTCTTTCGACCTTAGAGTCGCGTGTTGTATTATTATGGTTTTCTTGATGATTTTGAGTTTTCTTTTTAGTTTTGATCCTCGCTCTTGGCGTTGTATATTATATTGCTTGCGTGGTTGTGACCATCAATTGACGAAGAGCTAGCTCCCGCTTGGGGATGCCTTTATTCATATTATGCATGTTGTACCCCTTTTGGGGCCAGTATTTACAAAGGAAACTCTGCCGAAATTTTCAGAAAACACTTGAGATTTTAAAATGCACACTTCGGCTTATGTTATTAAAACCACTTGCTTTAAAACATGTTTTCTTCACTCCTTCCTTAAAATGGTTTCGATTTTAGGGTTTTCTTGGCTTACTTGAAGTAGATGGGGTCCTATAGACTTCATATGATTCAAGTGCCAGTCACGTGCTATTTCGGGTCATGATAAGACCCAAACCTCACTCATTTCGCCACGGAACTACGGCCAACCCTAGGGTATGACCGCGGTTCCGCTATCCAAAAAGTCGAGTTAGGGTTTCATTCTTCTAGAGGGTTCATAGAATTACTTGCATGTTTTTCTGAATACGTTAAACTTGGAAAAATAGGTTTTTGACATTCGATCGAACTTTTTAATTTCGCCTAGACAATATGTGAAAACCCAAATACAATGTTAAGCTACGAATACGAAACACTCCGAATAACTTATAGTGTAAGATTACATCTCATGCAAAATTAGCAAAAACAAACAACACCTGAAACACCAAAACCCGGTCTCTGGAACACCCTGCAAATTTCAAGCAAAACAAAAAAAAATTGGCCGGCCACCATACCCATGATCTCGGCCAAAAACCAAGCTTACCCCTTGAAATTTGCATGGTGCTCATGTTGCATCCCATAAAACACTCTGCACTTGTTTAAAATTTTTTTTGAGGTCAATAAAAAATCGACATAAACAAGTATTCGGTGTTTCAAGTTTCGGAGTAGTTTCGGTTTCGTAATCTAACAAACAACGTCTAATACTATAGCCCGGCTTTGATACCACTGTTGGGATTCCTTAGCACCCTACTGGGTTTTCACCGCAACTACCATGCCAAATTCAAAAATTCTAAGGTGCTAATCAATCCTAAGCTAGGATCAAGCTAGAGTAAATAGACAAACTATAACATGTAATCTACCGTTACAAGTAGTGAACAAGGAATACAAGCTTTGTAGACCGGTCCTTCACTTCTAAAGCTCCGTGTAGAAGTCCCTTCGCAGCGATCGAAGATCTTCCGAACTCTAGTATGGGTTCCCTTGAAGAAATGAACAAGCTTGCTCGAAGTCTTCGAGGCCGAAGATGATCTACATCGAGGAGACTCAAACCCAAGCTACCTCTTCACTAGGTCAAGAACTTTGTGGAGAGAACACCCTTTAATGCCCAAGCAAGTGTATAGGATGATGAAGTAGGAAGTGGGCTCACTTTAGATTTTATTTTCTCACTTATTTTCACCATTTACCAAAAACTTAAAAAGCTTTTGGGTTGAGATTAAGAAGAAGAAGAAGAACTCAAGAAGAAAATCAAGTGGTGAATTAACTTAATGATTTTTCAACCATGGGTGATTTAGTGTCATATACAAACTATTGTAGAGACTAAACCATGGTTTTATCATAATCGTTAGGTTTAAAATATTTTAAGTAAAACAAAATGAGTGGACTTAGTCAATGGTCTACAAGCTTCATGAAGCTTTCAAGCCATGACAAAATCCATGTCATTTTGATTTACTTAAAACAAATAAAACCCTAAATTATAATAAGCATGGTGTAAGTCATACACACACCCAAGTTTGCATGTATCATCAAGCATGACACAAACATGTACACAAGTATATATCACATATATACTTAATACATAATCAAGTGAGAAATGCAATCTTAAGTGAGCTAATACTAGTCAATGTAAACACTTGATTTAATAATCCAGATATATCATATATAACCGACTAATATCATGTGTATCAATTTATCGAATCAACTCTTGATTCGATAACCCGGCTATATCGCATATAACCGATCGATGATACAAATCGCGAGAATAGAATACGGTATCACATACGCGTATTAATCTCGGTCCCGCACATATCACATATGTGCTCCTACTCCGTTTCGCTTGAGCCAGGAAACCTCTATGTAGGACTCTAAAGACTCGTCAATACACCGGCAGTAGGTGATGATCATATCAAACACCCACAAGCCGCAAGAGACCTGCTAAACGTAACGGCCACCCGGGTATTGAGCGATCAGAAGATCAACAAGCAAACCTACTCATACTCCTGGGAATCCAATCAGTAACACTAACCGTACAGTACGGTCTGTTCGTCAGAAATGTCACATATCTCACCTATGGGTGGTAAACGTCAGAGACCCCAATAGCTTGATAAGTCATGCCGATGTAAGGTCCATAACGTGCTTGAAACTACTGATAACACTTACCAGTAAATCACATCTACCCTGGCCAGGGATTTCAGTTATGACCAATCGATCACAGCACAACATCAACTCCCAATACCGGGAGAGACGAATCCCCTCCTATCGCTCATTTCCTCCATGTGACCCAGGATAGTACCCAAAAACCACCTGTTTGCATAACTTGGTAGAGCCGTGGTAGGGTGGAAATCAAAGCACAGTGGGAGACACACTTGACTCTAAGGCGATCTCAGGTCGACAGACTAACCTGTACCAGTGTCACCAGAGAACTACTATCTGACGTGAGGTATAATACCATCTAGGAGTTCTCGACGAGTCCGTTCAGTGTACCCAGTCTCCACTGAGCACCCATATACCATCTCTGATGTCAAACACTAATGGATATGGGATCATCCATCGCCCATCACATGGGTCGAGAAGATATACGCTAGTCTATTCTGGAATATTGATGCCCCATCTCGATATTCCCACGGCTAGGAACATTGAAGGATGAACTCATGACTACCCAGGCCCCACTAGTATGATCTGCATCATAATCTTGGAAGTCGAGTACACATCCTAAGGGCTTTATCAACATGTAACAGAGAGACAATAAGTATACATGTTAAGATAAAGAGCAACCAGATAGCGTACTATCACGTCGAGCAAGAAAGTCCTCCCTATATATGTCCCAGCATCCACTATAATATACATCTCATGTACAATAATGGCCTCTAGGGCATACATACAACTAACATTAGTATCATATACTAACCTTTGTAGAGAGTTAACCATGGCTAAGTCTAATGGTTGGGTTTTTAAATATCTTAAGCAAAACAAATGTTGTGGACTAAGTCAATGGAAATCCAAGCTTCTCAAAACTTCTTGCCATGAAAAAAATGCCACCATTTTGATTTACCAAAATAAATAAAAACCCTTCATTATACATAGCATGGTGTAAGTCACACACACACCCAAGTTGCATGCATCATCGAGCATGACACAAAATCTTGTACACTAATATATATCATATATATACTATGTGCACAAATCAAGTGAGAAAATAAATCTTAAGTGAAACAATACTAGTTAATGTAAGTTAGAATATCAAATATATAATTATACATTAGATTATTAAATCAACACTTGACTTAATAATCTAGCTATATCACATATAACCGACTAATATCAAATGCAACAACTTATCGAATCAACATTTGATTAGATAACCAGGCTATATCACATATAACCGACCTGTGTCACAAATCGCGAGAATAGAATACGGTATCACATATCGTATTAATCTCGGCCCCGCACATATCGCATATGCGCTCCTACACCATTTCACTTGAGCCAGGAAACCTCTGTGTAGGACTTTAAAGACCCATCAATACACCGGCAGTAGGTGATGATCATATCAAACACCCATAAGACGTAAGCGATCTGCTAATCGTAACGGCCACCCGGGTATTGAGCGATCAGAAGATCAATAAGTAAGCCTGCTCATACTCCTACGAATCCAATCATTAACACTATTGTACAGTCCGGTCTCTTCGACTGATATGTCGCATATCTTGTCTAGGGGTTGATAACATCAGACCCCAGTAACTCGATAAGTTGTGCCGATATGAGGCTCATAACGGGTTGAGAAACTATTGATAACACTTACCAGTATATCTCTGAATCAGCCCTGGCCAGGGACTTCCTGTTATAGCCAATCGAGCACAGCAGAACATCAACCCCCAATACCGGGAGAGACGAAACCCCTCCTATCTCTCATTGCCTCCATGTGACTCGGGACTGTACCCAAAAGCCACCGTTTTGCACGTTCTCTTGAATGTGGTAAGGTGGAAATCAAAGCACAGTGGGAATCACACAAGACTCTATGATGATCTCGGGTCTACAGACTAACATGTACCAGTGTCACCAGAGAACTGCCATCTAACGTAAGGTATAATGCCATCTGGGAGTTCTCGGCGAGTCCGTCCAGTGTACCCATTCTCTACTGAGCACCCGTATACTATCTCTGATGTCAAACACCAATGGATATAGGATCATCCATCGCCTATCCATATGGGTCGAGAAGTTATACGCTAGTCTACTCTGGTATATCGATGCTCAGTCTCGATACACCCACGACTAGGAACATTTGAAGGATGTACTTACCGACTACTCTGTCCCCACTAGTATGATCTGCATCATAATCCTGGTAGTCAAGTACTCATCCTAAGGGCTTTACCGACATGTAATAGAGAGATAATAAGTGTACATGTTAAGATAAAGAGCAACCAGATAGCATACTATCAAGTCGTGCAAGAAAGTCCTCCCTATATATGTCCAAGCATCCACTACAATATACATCATATGTACAGTAATGACCTCCAAGGCATACATATCACTGACAATCTCCCACTTGCACTAGGGCCATCTGTTGTAGTATCCAATACCCAACAATCAGCAGTGGTTGTAGTATCTCATACACAACCATCCCATAAAAAGTCTCTTTTGGGAAAAAGGCCTTTGTGAGTGAATCCGCCGTGTTGTCCTCTGTGTCACTCTCCTAACCTGGATCTCCCTGGAGATCAACTATCTCCATGAACATATGATACTGCCTTAGAATATATCTGGATCACTGATGGGACGGGGGTTCCTAGGCCAAAGCCATAACTCCATTGTCACACAATGGTAGGAACGAAGTTCATCTCATGAACTTATATACACCCAGACTCTCTCTTTGGCAGTATCGTTGGTAGCGATGTATCCAACCTTTATCATCTAGTATGTCACGGTATCTAGCTTTGAACTCTTCCAACATACCGTCCCTCTATTGAGGGTAAGACAATGCATGTGACTGACATTCAGTCGACCTTATCACCCTGGAAGCTTTCCAGTGATTCTTCCCAGGATCGATTGATACCATCTCACTACAGCTAGTGAGAATCCTAATATCCACTTAGATCTTTCTCATAGATCCAAAACCCAGGATTTTTGTAACACCTTAGAATGCGATTGTGTTAATTTAGCGATAATGCGGGTTTTTAAGGAAAAGTTTACCAAATTGGTTTCCTCACATTTTATAACAATTAATTAATATTTTATTATTATTATTTTTGTCTTGCACACACTTATACATGTTAGTGTGGGGGTTAGTTAGAGTTATCTTGTTCAGTAGCCATGACACCTTAAACAATCCATGCCTTGATTGAACCTTGCACTTAGATATTTTGTTTGAGAGATAATTTCGATTTTGGAATGAGGGAGGTGGATTGGTGAGTCGTGAGGGCATTAATGCAAGCATTGATGAGGAGAGGGAGAGAGTAAGTGTAAGGCTAAAGCTCACCCTACACTCACCCTCTCATCATTATCTTCCCTCACTCTCTCATTCTTATCTCTTCTCAATTATTTCTTCATCTCCTCTAACCTCAAACTGAAATCTTCACTACTTCATCACAAAACCTTGCAAAACTTCATTAAACACCATGAAAACACTTCACAAGTCTTGATTTAGCCACTAAGTTGACTTGGAGCTTGGAAAGATTGGATTTTTGAGCAAGAGTGGCTAGGTAATGACCTCTAACTGATAATTAGGTGTTTATATTGTTATGTTGCCGTGTAGTTGTGGTTTAGAACACTAAAGGTAGAGTTTTTATGAACATATCGTATTTTGGTGAAGTGTTGTGTCTCGAGTGAATCTGCTGTTCAACCAGGTTATTGTTTTAGAAGTTGCCGTCACAAAGACCTAGTTTTGAGGTATAGAACCCACCATAAAAACCAGAGACCATTCCTTTCCATCGTGGCCGCAATTTTATTGCTTCAGGCCGTAAATTGTGGCCAGAATGGGGACTGGAGTCTTGATTCTTGGTCGTAGGGTTTCTGGGGTTGTATGTGGTCTCGTGGAACTTGCAACTTTCACTAATTGTTTGTGTATCAGAATCTGGGATCACTTTGCTATAATTTAGTGTTACGACTACGTGTGTTACGTTATCCGACACGGTTCATGTTCTTGTGTAGCTGCTGCACTTGGGTTGGATTTAGAGTGTCGCCACACACGTTAGCCACTAGACGGACACTTGAGAGTTGGATTGGAGTTGGTGCATCGGTCAAACGTAGTTTGTACTTGATATTGGTCGATTTCTAAGACTTGCACTTGTTATGCTTTGTGTTAATAGGATCGCAGGCGGGGGCTTCGAACGCTGCGAATAAAAAGGAAGCAGGTGATTGGATTTACCTAGCTCGAGATCATCGGTGAGTAGATTTAACATCTACGGGGAAATCGCCCGTATGGCATTAAGCGTCAGGGCTAGATATGATATGATATTAGCCGCATGTTTATATGCACATATAGAGATGGTGCATGAACTTCATTGCATATTATTACTTGTTGTTCCTGGACTTGTACCTATTGGACACTGCACTATTATTGATAGTTCATATTGCACGAGCACTAATTGTATGCTACACACACACTGTCAGTAATTGCCATGACACGCACGACACATATACATATGTGATATTGTATTGATTAGTGACATTGAGGCATTGGTTCTTGTGCGATTGCGCATATGAAATATAGTTTGCATGCATACCTACATGCTTACACATATACCTTACTATAGCTACATGTTCAGCTTTATATGATGTTGCGTTGGATTTTGGATAAATTGGGAACCACATGATATATTTAATAACTTGATGTATTTAAATAGCGGATTTTCCTTTGATATGCTCATATTACTTTTCTATGTTGCTTACATCATATTACATGGATTTACGCATTGAGATATGGATTTCATGTGATTTTCTGGATTTGAGAACCGTGGGGATATTTCAAGAAATGTGTATTGATTTGAAAACCTAGTTTCTCTTGATATGATATTTCAGTGCGTCCACCATGAGTTTCTCGATTCTGAGACTTATGTTAGAAACCCGATGCGAGGAGTGGATGTGGTCGTTTGCGGGTTCATGGTGGACCTGGTATGGTACCCCGGGGCAAGAAAGGTATGTCGATGGATTAGCCGATGAGCCTGGCAGGAGGACTACCACCTACCGGTGATAGTATTTGGACTCGGCGGATATCTGGAGGAT
The DNA here is from genome assembly GCA_030015575.1 of Agapanthus africanus. Classification (NCBI taxonomy): domain Eukaryota; kingdom Viridiplantae; phylum Streptophyta; class Magnoliopsida; order Asparagales; family Amaryllidaceae; genus Agapanthus; species Agapanthus africanus. Next base: position 524,661,233 of record CM057337.1, read on the forward strand.
ACCGACCGGAGTTATGAGATGGATATGGGTCGATTCGTACTGCCGGAGCCCGCGGGCCGATCCGGGCAGATGGAGCCTATGGTACGTAGATTTACGTGTCGATGCTGGACACGAGTATTTCATGATGTTTCGAGTGTCGATATTGGACACTCAGGTTCCATGAGATGTACGGATATGAGGGCCGGTCCGGGTGACGGCGCCTGAGGATTTTGGGATTTGGGGTGTCGTTGATGGACACCAGAGTTTTTCCATTCTGATGATTTATGCATGAGGTTTATTATTTATCCCACACTCAGGATTTATTTGATATGCATTTGATTCATGTAGATGTAGTACCCTGGTGGTGTACCTTGACCATGATTGTTGCATATCCATATTTCCATACTTATACTATCAGATTGCATGTGATAGATTTATCGCTGTTCGTGCATACTTGAGATTACAGTATAATGTTATTTACTATTCATGAGTTGGCAACTCACCTCCGTTGTGCCACAGTGTTTTGCAGGTCTGACCCTCAGAGTAGTCGCGGCAGGGCGCCTTATTATCTCTACTTTTGCGGATACCGCTACGGTTGGCTTTGAGGCCTTTTGCTATAGGTGGGTTGCGGTTATCCGATGATGTTCATTGTATATCTTTTGTATCTAGTACTCACCATCTACCACCTTCATGTATTGACTTAGAGACGAGTTGTGAGGATCAATGTTGTATATTCTTATGACTCTGGATGTCGTGCTCGTGTGAACCGGCTTTGGTCTATGTTGATTATCTCTTTTATGTTATTTCTTTGCTACGGTGTCGTATATCTGTTTGTGGTGGTTGTTTCCTCCTTTGGGCGAGATTTGCTCCCGTTTGGGGATGCTTTACTTATTTCTTATGTTTGTACCCGTTTCGGGGATAGCTTTTACAAAGGAGGTTCTGCCGAAATTTTTATGAAAACAAACTTAAGCTTTAAGTTTTGATTGAGATTTAAAAATGTTTCTATCTGTTTCTTCTTGTAATGGTTTAGATTGCTGGGTTTTCGACTTACTTAAATTGCGTTACGCCTGTTGACGTTACGTGGTCTATGTGCCGGTCATGTGCCTAACTTGGGTCGTGACAATTTAGGAGGTATCACCTTGATCGTATATGGAGAATTCTTGTGATAAGTGTAGATTGACCGAGTTTAGCATAGGAAATACCTTCCCTATCAAGAGTATGTCATCCACGTACAATACGAGGAAGAACACAATACTCTCTACTACCCTTTTGTACATACAAAGTTCATCTACCATTTTGATGAAGTCAAACACTTTGACTACCACATCAAAACAGATGTTCCAACTCTGCGATGCCTGCTTTAACCTGTAAAGCAGCTTGCATACGTTTCCGCTGCTCCTACAGTCTACGAAACCCTCTGGCTGTGTACGTATAGACGCTCTCTTCTAAATCACTATTTAGAAAATCAGTCATGACACCCAACCGCCAGATATCGTAGTCATGGTATGTAGCAATAGCAAGTAGGATCTGGATGGACTTAAGCATAGGCACTAGAAAAGGTTTCATCATAAACCACACCTAGTCGATGACGAAAACCTTTTACAACAAGTCTAGCAGTGAAAGTCTCAACTTTTCCATCTACACCAAGTAATCTTCTCAAGATATACTTGCTCCTGATGGGAATTTAACCATTAAGATATAGCAACCAAAGTCCATACTTTGTTGGTGTATATGAATTCCATCTCAGATCTCTTAGCATCCAACCATTCTTACAGAGTCGCCACTCTTGATGGCCTGCTCGAAACTAGTTGGGTCATTATCTCATGATGCAATCCACTCTCCTACTGTCATTGAGAAAACCGAAGTATCTCTCAGGCAGATGAGGAACCCTATCAGATCGGTGGAGAGGCTGAGATTCGTCGGGAACTATTGAATCCTCTGGTTCTACCAAATCATCAGCTGTACTTTGTATAGCCGGAACTCCTTCCAGTTCTAACTCATGATCACAAATTTGTTTCCAAAATAAATTCCTTTTCTAAAAAGGCGGTCATGCCTAGAAATAAAACACCTTTTGTTCCTCGGTGCGGTAGAAGATATTCCCTTGCGAATGCTTGGGATATCCAATAAACTTCCACAGTACTGACCTTGCCTCGAGCTTGTCCGGATTTTGCTTTTAGACATAGGCCGGACAACCCTAAATCTTAACTTGCTTAAGACATGGGCTCTTCCCATTCTATATCTCATATGGAGTGGTAGGCTCCCGATTTGGTTGGAACCCTATTCAATAGGTATGCAGCTTCTCAAGTGCATAACCCCCAATGGAAATAGGCAATTCAGTAATACTCATCATAGAGCGCACCATATCTAATAGGGTGTGATTGCTCCGCCCCGATATACCGTTATGCTGTGGTGTATACGGATGAGTAATGCTAAGAGAGAATCCCATTTTCCTTTAGAATAGTCCAGGAATTCCGTGCTCAAGTATTCTCCTCCCTGATCACATCAAAGGACATAATACTTATACCTGTTTTGGTTCTCTACTTCTCACATATATTCTTTGAATTTCTCAAAGGCTTCAGGCTTGTGTTTCAACAGGAACATATGTCCGAATTTTGAGAGATTATCAGTGAATGTAATGAAGTACAAAGAACCGGTCCTGGCATGTGTAGACAGGGGACTTACATACATCATCATGTATCAATCGCAAGAGTTCACTAACTCTTTCTCTGTTTCCAATAAACGGAGCTATGGTCATCATATCTTTGTGACATGACTGGCAAGTTTCACAAGATGTAAATTCAAATTGATTTAAATATATATATATATATATATATATATATATATATATATATATCTTAATGTAACTTAGCTAGTTGTGTCGTATTGATATGACCTAGTCTACATTGCCTTAAGAAGGATTCGTTCATTTCTGAACTCTTCCTCTTGTGTGTGTTCTGTACGTTAAGAACTGTAGTTTGATTTAGAACGTATATGCCATTAGATAATGTGCCTAATCCAATCAACTCTTGATATAGGAAATGTTCAAAACATTATCCAACAATACCAAATTATATCCTTCTATACATAATAAAGAAACTGATATGATGTTGTATATCAGGTTCGGTATCTAATAACATTCGTTCAGAATCAATGTATTTGGTAATACAGGGTGATAACTGCCAACACCTTGGCTGCAACACTTGCACCATTTCCAACTCTTGAAACTTATCACCCATTCCCAGTTCTCTACCTATCTGTAGCCCATGTAACAGATTACATATATGGGATCCCGATCATGTATCTCATACCCAGGACGTAGAGGATACTGAGAAACAGTTCTCGGTAATGAACATACCCGAAGAAGATGCATCAATATGCACTTTCTTCGTTTGGGAGGCACGGGAATCCTGGTATTCCCCTATTTCCTGCTCAGTCTTATACCAATTATAAGATGGAGCGGGACCAACTTTCCCCAGCTTAGAATAACAAACGGATTCGGTCAATACATCCATATTATTATCTTGATTAAGGCGTGATATGGTCGCTATCTGGAGAGAGAGAGAGAAGAAAACACTATGCGTATGCTCTTGCAAGATTTCATCGGTTATTATTTTATCTAATCAGGATGACTCCCACTGTTTCTATCAAATCTTCCTTCAAACCCTAAAAGGAAAGACTAAACGGGATTAATTACACCATACAAGTTCACCAATCTTTCAGCCAGGCCAGTGTCGCTACTTTGAGGGAGGTTCCCCATGCTTTCGCACGGACCTAATTAAAATAAAGCTCGTTTTCCCAGAGGCGTAACCCCGTTAATACCTTTCTAGACACCTACTTGATCGGCTAATTGTAATGTGTAAAACTCTCCCAGTAGTAACTCTTACTCGCAGTGGGTATCGGGATCCAACTATCTTATAGAAGGTATGCAATCTCATTGCAAATTTCAACACTTGAAATTCCCGATAATGTTTTGCCCCTAGCTACTTATGACCTTAACATGGTCAACAAATCATAAGCACTAACCAAGTTCAACCTGTCATTTCCTTATTGAATTAAACCCACCCGCATGACTCTTAACATGGTCAACAAATTTGTACGACTACCCTAATCCAATCGCATCTCATGCTTTAACAGATAAGCACTAATTAGCTACCGCACACTACGCCTTAACATGGTCAACAAACGTAGCACGAATACTAAGTAGTACTTATCTGAAATGACGGAGGGCTACATCAGGTTTTTATGAAAACCTTTTGCGTAATGAACTTGATAACGTTGTAGAACCGAGTGATTTTGAAAAGGAGTGTTTTTTAGGCTTTTACTAGTTTTGCTAAAGATGCCACTCCTGGTGAAAGGATCTCGGCTCTTTCCATATCGAATAAGGTGCAGGATATTTCATAAATACCACTATGCAAAGCAAAAACTATAGAAGCAATCAAAAGACAAACCGAGAGTTGTAGCATCTGCCAGTTATTGCTAAAGAGGTCACTCCCGGTGAAGGGTCTCGGCTCTTTCCTTATCGAATAAGGTGCTGGATATTCTACAAGGAATACCGCTATACAAAGCAAGAACTAGAGCTACCAGTTTTTAAAACAAGTTTCTACAATATCTTTTAGGTTTCTTTTATTTCATTAATCTCATTAATGAATGTCCCATCATTTAAGTTACCTAAGCATCACAGATAAATACAACGTACGCTTATTTCATCCGCATTCGCCTCGATGTCCCATCATGCACCGTTCGGTTAGGTAACTAACGATAGAGCGGGGCAGGGCTAGCACGGGTGTAAAACATAAGCAACGTCTATATAATATATCACATATACTATATACAGTATCTATCTTAACATATAAAGTGATCACAATACAGAATATCGCAGCAGAAAAATCAACATATTAAATATTGGATATACTAGGATTTTCGTGTTTTAGATTAAGCCTGTATAAAACACGGATTCCATGGTCATGATGAATAGCCAAACCCACATCCGTAGACCCCTGCGAGAGCGGCAAGCAACCCTACCAATTCTAGAATTAGGAGACCCAGTCTCGACTCCTCGAGATGGTCTCCCACTGGACCCTAGATCCCGGTTACTTGTGTTCCCCTCCTTGGGTCTATCCTAATGCGGAAAACTAAATAATATACATCAACAGAGACATCTTCCTCAACCCAGAAGTGCCCCAATAAAAGAATATTACATACAAGTTTTTACATGAATGAAAATGAAAAACTCTCATCTCACATAAAAACCTCCGGCTACTCAAACACGACGATCCAATATAGCATATCCCAGCAACACATAACATCATATGTCATCAACGTAAGTAAATATGCGTATCCCAATTGTCGTTGACGTATATCAACGAAACCGGCGATACACCACATATTACACTAACGGTCGTAGAAAAGCAAGTGAAAAACTACAACAGTTGGAATCCGAAACCACCTTAGACATCATAAACCCAAAATATCACATACTTTCGATTTCATGCCTAACCATCACATACTTTCGATTTCATGCCTAACCAAATGAATTCCTTAGACATCACATGCCTAACAATTATACACCCCGCATTTTAGTCTCGATATTGAAAACACTTTCCAATAACCTGTCGGGTAATTCAACAAGATTCCCGATAACATGATCGAATGCTCGTCGGAAACTTTAGCAGACGGCCGCACCCCCGATGCCATCGACGAAGTGCAGTAAGGCGAAACACCGCGGCCGCGAGCACCCGAACGGATGCTTTTGGTGACGGGGTTCTCCTACAGTCACTTGGTTGGGGCTATGGGGCGTGGCTATCTAGTGAGGCTACCCGGTGAGTATCCGCGTGCGCTACGTGATTGCGACGGACTTTTGATCACATCAAAATCCCGTGGCAACCGATCAAACGAGACTATTGCTAGATTTATAAAATTCAAATTAGTGTGGATTCTAAGTATTGTATCCCATCACATGATACCCGGAAGATATTATACTTTTCGATCGATAAATCAAAGTCCCATAATTCCACGAGAGCTCAATACTTAAGAACAGTTTAATAATACCCAGAACATGCCACAGTACCTATGAACCAGCCGTAGAAGGGCAGACCCAAGCCACATTAATGGCACCGTGGAACTGCCGAAAACCCTAAGGTTCGAAAGCGGTCCCATGGTCATTATGTCGAGTTAGGGTTTCATTGTAACATTTCAGAAAAATATAAAATATTATTTTTGGAATTTAATATTAAAATAATATTTTTCCCGAAAACTGCCGATTTGCGAAATTGGGGTTTTCGAAAAAGGGTATAAATATATACCAATAATTGTGAAATAAATGGAAATTAAAATGATTTATTCATTTTAAAATATATTTAAACTATTTGGTATTTTTAAGATTTATTATATGCAGTTTAAATGAAAACCCAATTATTCCACTGCTAATCGCGATTAGACCAAATCCGTGTTTTTACAGTTTTTCATGGCTAGTGCACCATGGCGTGTTCCATTTGGTTACATGTTGTTGCATTTGTATTGTTCTGTGGGTATTATTGTGATTTGGTTTTAAAAGGGAAAAGGAAATGAAAAGAAGAATGGCAAAAGGGTAATTAGTGAGAGAGTGGGTGAGAATAAGAGAGGAGAGAGAGGGGGCTGCCAAAAATCCCTCCACCATTTTTCTTTTGTTTCTTCTTCTCCTTCTTCTTCCTCACTTCCCTCCCTTAAAAACCCTAGGATCCATCTCAAATACCTTACCTAAACCCTATACTCTCTTCACAAAAGTTGATCCCCTTCTTCTCCTCTACACATTGGACTAAGAAAAGTGGGATTTTGACGACATTGACAAACTATGGTTTTTTTTTCTTGAGATGCAAATGAGGTATATCTTCTTCCTTATAGGTTTGTTGGTTCTTTATATTCCAGTTTAGTTTAGAGGTGGTTTGAGTAAGAAATGGTGATGTTAGAATAATTCTAGAAAAGGATGGTATATTGGACTAAATAATAAACTTAAACCCCAAAACATAAACTTAGAAACCCCGATTATCGGAAATTTGTGAGAATAGTGATGGTATTTTAGGATCTGGAGTGACCCGGGTGACCTGAAAATTTTTCTGAGATCACAGAGGGATGTGCAGGTGATATAGAGTACACCCTAGAGACCCGAGACCAAACCCTAACACCTGGGCCGCAAATTTAATCTCCTGGGCCGCAATTTGCGGCCTAGGTAGCTCATTTTGGATTCTTTCTTCGTCTATAGCTCCTATGTCAGTAAAATAGACCCTTTACATATGCAACTTTGACCAATTTGGCCTAGGGTAAAATCTGGGAGCACATTGGGGTGTTTTTGGCTATCTTTTCCGTATTTTGGGATGCTTGGTTTTGATATTAGGATTTGTATTTGGTCGTGTGGCGTTTGAACGTCAACGACTAGGATTTTTAATCGTGTTTTGCACGCGAATCTATAGGTTTTAACCTATGAGCGGAACTTGTGCCGTTTTGGTTTCCGACTTGATTTTAATATGCAATTGCGATGTGTTATGATATGCAGGAACCCCATGAGGATTTCAAGACGGTGAAGAAGATGATGGCGACATTGACATCGGCAAGCAAGAGCAAGGTGAGTAAATTATATCTACGGGGAGAAGTCGGGTGGATGGCGTATAGCACCCCCGCAATGTCGTAAGAAATGATGTGATATGTTATAGATATGCATTTATATGTTATGGAGAGATTGAACACTTAGCAAGAAAAGGTTAGGAGGTTATGAACTAGTGTTAGCGAGAGTTGAGGAAGGTGATTTAGTTGGTTTCATAGTCATGAAACCTAGAGTAAGGTTGTTACACATACACATACACGCATGGGATATGGTTTTGGGTGTTTATGTTATATTTTTATAGATGGATGTGGATGCGTGGGTTTATATATATACACATACGTATACCCGGATGATTGAGGATAGTAATTGGTATTTGGAGGTGAGTCGATGAGATTTGGCATGGTGCTATGAGACGGTGTTGTGATTTGGTTCGTATTAGGAGATACGGCAAGATGTTATAGCGGATCTATAGGCGATATGTTTCAGACACACGCATACATATGTTTATGATATTAGTATTGTACTAGACTTAGATCAGTACCCCATGTTCACGATATGTGATGATAAGGATATCATATGAGTAATAAGAATAATATGATATTTGACCCGTACCCGGATTTGGGATGCCGTACGAGATATAATTATGATATTAGATCCGCACTCTTGACTCGAGAATGCCATATGTGTATATTGTATTGTACGTGATACTATTGAGGAGAGATCACCGACTACTAGATATATATAGATCGACTCAGACAAGGTGGATTTCTTTACCCTTTGACTAGGCTCGAGTCATACCTGTTTCAAATGCAGTGAATCGTGTGTACTTTAAAGTACCAAACTGTATAACTCGTATATCGGGTAGGTTTATTCTTCAGTGTTGTTGTTACTATATCACTTTCTGTTTTTTCATGATGTTTCATCGCACTGCATGCTTGTGCATATGTTATCTGTAATTATCATGAAACCCTGCTGTCAGGACACCAGCACCATTACCGATGATGCGTATGCTCCACATACACTTGCTTGCCGGCTCACACACATCTTCATCGGTAATTGCCATGTCACGTACACTTTAGAAAATACTATTCTTTGACATAGCTTGCTAAGTTGATAGTTGCAATATGTTATAGCTTTCATATGCTAGTTTAACTATTGCATTGATTGCTTGATATCAGATGCATTCATGTATTCATTGATTATTCAGTATTATGGAGATTTATGTCGGTTTTTACTGTTATTTGATATGGTGATTTGATGATTTCGGATCATTCTTGAGGTTTTTCGGGATTTGGAAACCGCATGTGAAAGTTTTATAAACTGATGAGTTATTTTAAAGAGAAAAATGCGGGTTTCCTTAATATGATGAGTATTGTCCACCATGATGTTTTCTCGGTTCTGAGATGTTTTCGAGACCCGATTCGAGGAGTTGGATGAACCTTCTCGGGTACATGGTGGGCCCGGTAAGGTATCCCGGGGCAAGAAGCTCGAGTTGTAGACGATGAGCCCGGCAGGGGCAGACTTCCTACCGGTGATTTTACCTGGCGCGGCGGATATCCGTAGGATACTGTTCGTGGTCGTATGATTGATGATATGGGCCGATCCGGAGTGACAGAGCCCGAGGTATTGAGATATTGAGATTTTGAGACACTGAGATATTGAGATTTGACAATACAGGCCAGTCCGGATAGCCGGAGTCTGAGATATTAAGATACTGAGATTTATGTTTTGTGTCAATGCTAGACACTGTTTTATCTGTCGATTTCATTTATGATACGCGATTTATATACATACAAAAATCTCATTAAAATAAGGAAAACAGTTGTCTCATTCATGATGTATTCTGTTTCATTTGTAATGAATTCATACATCACATATCTGATATGTTGCTATCTGAGGTACTGACACGAGCATGTAGTATTACACTTAGACATAGATGGACCAGGATATTTATCTGAGGATATTACTTGATATGATCTAGGATAGCGTCATGCATGCGATTTCTACTCGTAGATGTTTTCTACTCACGAGTTGGCAACTCACCCCCGTTGTGCCACAATTCCTTGCAGTTTTTTCCGTACAGGTTTCGTTGTGGCTTTGCTGGCACACTGTTTCTTCCAGGTGATTGCTTTGGTAGGTGGGTTCTTTTACATCAGGACCACCATGGTATATTTTTTATTTCAGTTGTATCTAGTAAAACTCCATCAAACTTACTTGTATATTGCTAGAGATAGATAACCAGTGTATATTCTTTCGACCTTAGAGCCGCGCGCTGTATTATTATGGTTTTCCAGTGGATATGGGCTTTCTTTTGAGTTTTGATCCTCGCCCTTCGGCATTGTATATTATATTGCTTTCGTGGTTGTGACCGTCAATTGACGAAGAGCTAGCTCCCGCTTGGGGATTCCTTTATTCATTATATATGCTTTATCAGGTTTGTACCCGTTTGGGGTATGTTTTTCACAAAGGAAACTCTGCCGAAATTTTCAGAAAAGACTTGAGATTTAAAAAATGCATACTTCTGCTTATGTTGTTAAACTTCTTGATTTAAAATTGGTTTTTTCTTCACTCTACTGCTTTACTTAGTTTGGATTTCTGGGTTTTGGCTTACTTAGATTACGTACGCCTCGAGACGTTTCGTAGTTTAAGTGCCGGTCATGTTCCGTACTTTTCGGGTCGTAACAAAGTTGGTACCAAAGCCAGGTTTTACCTTCGGAGTGTAAGATGACCCTTGGTAGATAGAGTAGGTAGCTTGAGTAGAGTGACGTACCGTACATATGTTCCGCGGCATACTTACGATACGCTACTCCGCTTAAGAAGCCTTAGGATGTACATTTCCTTGCACAATATTATATTCCTTCCTATGATCTATCCTCATCAGTACCAGTTATGATTTTGTTACTACGGTTGTACGGGCACAGAGAGCTACGGCTAGAGTTGCGGTCAGCACGAGCTCATCACGGACGAGGACTGACCATGGCGTAATTCCAGGGACATACGATTGCATAGACGTATCGTTTATTTGCGTTTTTGCGCTATTAGCATTGATAGATCACTGTTACGAGATTTCTCGGATAATTAGATCAGCACCAGAGGATTGGGCCACTGCTAGAGGCCAGCCAAAACGTGATGACCGTCCATGCACAGATTAATTGATGAATTAGGCACCGTTCAGCGTGCGGACGAATGAGCCAGTTGTTGCTGCGAATGAGGAGATATCGCCCCAGATGTTTGGAGCTAATACTGCACGAGTTATACTTCAAGATATGATAGAAGATCGCTAGTCTTCCGAGGATGAATGAATAGGATATGTGGTTCGTTCGCTTACCCCAATGCGAGGTCATCAGATTGATTGATTCCAGCTAGAGACGACTTCACGCTGATACGTTAAGAGTCGATATAGACGATCGAATGTCAGGAATCCATTTTCCAAGTTTAAAGTGTTCAGAAAATAATGCAAGTAATTCTACGGACCCTATAGAAGAATGAAACCCTAACTTGACATAATGACCATAGAACACCGATAAACCTTAGGGTTTGCGGCAGTTCAGCGGTGCCATTAGTGAGGCTTGGGTTTTCTTTTCTACGGTTGGTCCATTGTTGTTGTGGCATATATTCGAAACTATTAAACTGTACCCAAGATGTTGAGCTCTTGGGGGATTATGGAGCCTTGACGAATCGATCAAAAAGTTCGACATCATTCGGATATCAGATGATGGGATGCATTACTTGGGAGACTCCAAATATGAGAATAGCCGTTGGAGCGCAGTTCATGCAGCCACGAGGAGACGAGTCCGAATCAATCGACATTGGAGGAAAGTGGAGTAAGAGGTTCGTACGAGATCGTGACGAGAGGACGTTCCACTCCGCTGACATCAGAGATGTGATACGCAAGCAGAGGCGTTGACTATGGGTATATCTTCCAGGAGGAGTCGTGATGAGTATGCAGCCGTTCCGGAACAAGAAATAGATATAGTAAAGATGATGACTTCCGGGCAGTTCGGCAGAAACGAGATTGGGGAGAGACCTTGGCAGGACCTTTCTGGAAATACTATACGAGAAGACTTGGACCCAAGATCAGTCATATTGCACACGCCCAGCAGGCCAGAGTTCAGTATCGTCGACGAGACATGTTATGTGTGACCATAAGAGTTGTCCAGAGATCTTTAGAGGACGTTCCAGAGAGGACTACTTCCATTATCGTTTCCATATTGGACCGTTGAGCCGGGGAGCTATGTACTTAACAAATTCGCAGTGAGAGACGAGAACCTAAGGGCACCAGACGACGGGCCATGATCAGAGGCAAGTAGATATCTTGCTCTGCTAGCATTGGATGCACCGACACCTTCTCGACCTTGAAGGAAGGATATATCGATGACAGTGTTTACGATTGGTGATTTCATGAGTTGACTATCACGTATCAGTCACTTTGGATTTCGGTATTTTGGGTGATTTATTGCATGATTGAGTTTTGATGACCGAGTTTCATGATATTTGCTTTTGTGCACCATGGTTGCACCTACTAGGTATTTACGTTTTAGTGCATAGTTATTGCACTTGAGATATGTTTTATACGCATTTGAGTTATTGATGCATTTTCTTGAACTGGATGCACTGAATTTGATATTTCCTGCACTAGATGCACCGGATTCGTATTTCGAGCGTTTGTTGCACCAGCTAGGTATCTTGTGCATTGCTTGCACCGGACATATACTCCGTACCCAGGTTGCACCCGATCTATATCTTGAGCATTTTTGTTATCATATTTGTGTTTTGTGCGCGTCTGCACTTGATATTCGTTTTCAAGCATGTTACTGCACTAGATACTTTTCACTGACTGACGCGCTTGGATTGGATTTTGCGCATGATCAGCGCTTGATATTGGATTTCGTGATTTCATGCATGTTGGATGCACATGATTTAGATTTTATTCGTGCATGATGGATGCACCTGATTTGGATTTTCGCGCATGTTGGGCGCATGATATGAGATGCGATCTTGGTGCACACCAGATGCACTAAATCGGGATTCTTCGTGCACATCAGATGCACCTGATGTTGCTGTCAGGCACACCCGTTGCCCTTGACAGGTGTTTTCGTGCACACCTGTTGCACTTAGATGTTGATTCTGTGCACATGTATGGCACATTCATGGATTTTGATTTCCGTGCGCACCAGACACACGTAGCATTCATATGCACATTTCGGGATTGGTTCTTATGGAGCAGTACGTTTTTATGATATTTACTATTTATTTTCATACTGAGCAGGACTAGTCAGAGGACAGTACCTGGATATGTTTTGCATGCATTGATAGCTATCGAAGGGATTTCCAAAAAGGGAGCTATAGTCTCAGTATTTACCTACGTGTCTGATATGACACGAAACGTTTAAAACAAGGAAAACCCTTCTAAATTAGTTTCAAAAAAACCGCGGGACGTACATATTAAACAAAGGATAAGTCTATATATAGTTATTTTCTTACAATAGACGTCCGCCACTGTGCCGCGATACGCGCATCGCACAGTAACATGAAAGGTTTGGCATGCATTTCATTTTGATGTTTACATGTATGGTTTTGATGTATATCATGATTGGTTCCGTTTGGGCTTTGACATTGATGTCTTCGCCATGACTCCGCTGATTGCGGGATGCTTGACGGAGTTTTGATTTGGAGTTATCTGCTCATTGTTCATGCGCGTGCATTGCGTTATGATGCGTTTTATGTATTGATGATTTCGGAGCCCCGACGACTTGGACTTTTTACTGAAATGTTTTAGTATTTGAGGGTTTTAAATTTAAATTCGGGGACCGAATTTATTTAAGGGGGGGGGGGAAGATTGTAACATTTCAGAAAAATATAAAATATTATTTTTGGAATTTAATATTAAAATAATATTTTTCCCGAAAACTGCCGATTTGCGAAATTGGGGTTTTCGAAAAAGGGTATAAATATATACCAATAATTGTGAAATAAATGGAAATTAAAATGATTTATTCATTTAAAAATATATTTAAAGGATTTTTCATTTTTAAGATTTATTATATGCAGTTTAAATGAAAACCCGATTATTCCACTGCTAATCGCGGTTAGGCCAAATCCATGTTTTTACAGTTTTTTTATGGCTAGTGCACCATGGCGTGTTGCATTTGGTTACATGTTGTTGCATTTGTGTTGTTTTGTGGGTATTATTGTGATTTGGTTTTAAAAGGGAAAAGGAAAAGAAAAGAGGAATGGCAAAAGGTTAATTAGTGAGAGAGTGGGTGAGAATAAAAGAAGAGAAAGAGAGAGCTGCCACAAATCCCTCCACCATTTTTCTTTTGTTTCTTCTTCTCCTTCTTCTTCCTCACTTCCCTCCCTCAAAAACCCTAGGATCCATCTATTAGTAATATGTATGCCCTAGAGGCCATTACTGTACAAACGATGTATATTGTAGTGGATGCTTGGACACATATAGGGAGGACTTTCTTGCTCGACATGATAGTATGCTATCTGGTTGCTCTTTATCTTAACATGCACATTGATTGTCTCTATAATATATGTTGATAAAGCCCTTAGGATGAGTACTTGACTACCAGGACTATGATGCAGATCATACTAGTGGGGACAGAGTAGTCGTTAAGTACATCCTTCAAATGTTCCTAATCGTAGGTGTATCGAGACAGGGCATCGATATACCAGAGTACACTAGCGTATAGCTTCTTGACCCATGTAGATGCGCGATGGATGATCCCATATCCATTGGTGTTTGACATAAGAGATATTATACGGGTGCTCAGTGGAGACTGGGTACACTGGACGGACTCGCCGAGAACTCCTCAATGGTATTGTACCTATCGTCGGATAGAAGTTCTCTGGTGACACTGGTACAGGTTAGTCTTTAGACCCGAGATCGTCATAGAGTCTTGTGTGATTCCCACTATTTTTGATTTCCACCTTACCATGTTCAAGAGAACGTGCAAAACGGTGGCTTTTGGGTACAGTCCCGAGTCACATGGAGGCAATGAGCGATAGGAGGGGTTTCATCTCTCCCGGTATAGGGAGTTGATGGTGCGCTATGCTCGATTGGCCATAACATGAAATCCCTGGCCAGGTTTGCTGAGATCTACTGGTAAGTGTTATCAGTAGTTTCTCGGACCGTTATGGACCTTGCATCGACATGACTTATCAGGCTATTGGGGTCTGACGTTATACCACCCCCAGGCTGTGATATGCGACATATCAGACGAAGAGATCGGACTGTACGGTAGTGTTACTGATTGGATTCACAGGAGTACGAACAAGCTTGCTTGTTGATCTTCTGATCGCTCAATACCCGGGTGGCCGTTACGTTTAGCAGACCGCTTGCGGCTTGTGGGTGTTTGATATGATCATCACCTACTGCCGGCGTATTGACGAGTCTTTAGAGTCCTACACAGAGGTTTCCTGGCTCAAGAGAAATGGAGTAGGGGCGCATATGTGATATGTGCGGGACCGAGATTAATACGATATGTGATACCGTATTCTATTCTTGCGATTTGTGACATTGGTCAGTTATATGCGATATAGCCAGGTTATCGGATCAAGTGTTGATTTGATAAGTTGTTACACATAGTATTAGTCGGTTATATATGATATAGCTAGATTATTAAATCAAGAGTTGATTTGATAATTTAATGTATAATTATATATTTGATATATGATATTACATTAACTAATATTAAACTCACTAATGATTTCTTTTCTCACTTGATGTGCATATTGTATATATGTGATATGTATAATTGTGTACATGTATTGTGTCATGCTTGATGATACATACATGATGGGTGTATAAGACTTATACCATGCTAGGGTTAAATTAGGGTTTTGATTATTTCTTAAGTTATTACAAAAGAGCAAAACACTTGGTCAAAGTTTTCAAGCT
Source organism: Agapanthus africanus (assembly GCA_030015575.1). NCBI lineage: Eukaryota > Viridiplantae > Streptophyta > Magnoliopsida > Asparagales > Amaryllidaceae > Agapanthus > Agapanthus africanus. The sequence continues at coordinate 524,676,694 of CM057337.1, forward strand.
TGGAGAAGCTTGTATAACTTTCTCAAGGTCAACTCTTTTGTCATTCCTTAGGATATTTTTCCTTAACCCAACCTTTAACCATAGCCTTGGGTTTATTCTCTACATGAGTTAGGCATGATTGGTTTAACTCAACCATGGGTGCAATAATTCATTTGGATGAATTATTCATGTGATATTTTCTTCTTCTTCTTCTTCATCAAAAGCTTCTATCTTCAATGGAGTTTTGAGAAAAAGTGTGAGAAAATAAAATCTAAAGTGAGCCCACTTCCTACTTCATCATCCTCTACTACTTACCATTTAGTAGAGTGTGTTCTCTTCACTAAGTTCATGACCTAGTGAAGGAATAGCTTGAGTTAGTGTCTCCTCGACGTTGATCATTTTCGTCCTCGAAGTCATCGAAGCAAGCACGTTCGTTTCTTCATAGAGCCTCTCTAGAGTCCGGAGTTTACGATCGTAGCGAAGGGGACTACTACACGGAGCTATTTGAAGTGAAGGACCGGTCTACAATGATTGTATTCCTTGCTCACTACTTATTGCAAAGTGTTTGCTTATGTTTACCGTATATTTCTAGTTAACGATTCATGGTTAAGCTTAGCTAGAACGGCAAATTTTTGAATTTGGCATGGACGATACCTCCCGAAACCTTGCTGCCGTGCTAGGCAACCCTACAGTGGTATCAGTGACTAGCTAGAAAATTATACGGATAATGTTAGATTACGAAAACGAAACGAACTCCGAAACTTGAAATACTAAAACCTGCTTGCTGTCGTTTTTAAAAGGTTGTCAAATTTTTTTTCAAACAAATGCAGAATGACATATGAGCAAATATAGGAGCATGGAAGAAACTTGGGACCATGTGCTCGGATTTTGGCCGAGCACATGGCCACCAAAACCGAGGAGGCCGGCCTGGGGGTGGAGTCAGGGTCCCAAATTTTTTTCATGCTCTGTGCTTAAGGTTTTGGTATTTCAGGAGTTGTTTATTTTTGCTACTTTTTCATGTGATGATTAATTCAATGCAAAGGCAACTCGGAGTGTTTCGTATTCATAGTTTTAACATTGTTTCGGGTGTTTCACGTATTGTCTAGACGAAGTTAAAGGTTCGATCGAATATTAAAATCCCATTTTCCCAAGTTTAACGTACTCGGAAAAACATGCAAGTGATTCCGTGGACCCTCTAGAAGAACGAAACCTTAACTCGATTATGTAGCCGTCAAAACCGCCACTGAACCCTAGGTTTGGTGGTAGTTTAGCGTTTCACATGTGAGGCGTTGGTTTGACCCTTCTACGGCTGGTTCATAGGTACTGTGGCATCTTCTGGGTATTATTAAAACGGTGCTCAAGTGTTGAGCTGTTAAGAAATTATAGGACTTTGATGAATCGATCGAAGAGTTTATCATCGTCCGGATATTATGTGATGGGATACAATATTTGGAATCCATAAGTAGTTATGAGATAACTAAATTGAATGTTATAAATCTAGCAGTTTAGTCTCAGATGATCGGTTGCCACGGGATTTTGATGTGACCAAAAGTCCGTCGCAATCACGTAGCGTACGCGGATACTCGCCCGGTAAACTTAATAGATAGCCACGCCCCATAGCCACGACCAAATGACTGTAGGAGAACCCCGTCGCCAAATGCATCCGTTCGGGTGCTTACGGCAGCGGTGTTCCGTCTTAGTGCACTTCGTCGACATTATCCAGGGTGCGGCCGTCTACTAATGTTTTAGACGAGCATTCGATCAGGATGTCGGGAATCTTGTTGAACTGCCCGACTTGTTATTGAAAAGTATTTTCGGTATCGAGATTAAAATGCGGGGTTTAAAATTGTTAGGCATGTGATGTCTAAGGAACTCATTTGGTTACGCATGCGATGTCTAAGGTGGTTGCGGATTCCAACTGTTGTATTTTTTCACTTTCTTTTCTGCGACCGTAAGTGTAATATGTGGTGTATCACCAGTTTCGGTGCTATATGTCAATGAAAATTGGGATACGCATATTTACTTACATTGATGACATGTGATGTTATGTGTTGCTGGGATATGTTATATTGGATCGTCGTGATTGAATAGCCAGGGGTTTTATGTGAGATGAGAGTTTTTCTTTTTCATTCATGTAAAATTCATTGTATGTAATATTCTTTTATTGGGGCACTTCCGGGTTGAGGATGATGTCACCATTGTATATTATTTACTTTTCCGCATTAGGATAGACCCAAGGCGGGGAGCACAAGTAACCGAATTCTAGGGTCCAGTGGGAGACCACCTCGAGGAGTCGAGACCGGATCTCCTAACTCTAGAATTGGCAGGGTTACTTTCCGCTCTCGTAGGGGTCTAGGGATGTGGGTTTGGCTATTCACCGCGACCGTGGAATCCGTGTTTTATACTGGCTTGATATAAAACACGGAAATCCTAGTATATCCAATATTTCATATATATTCTTCTGCTGCAATGTTCTGTGATGAGATCATATAACTGCCTGAGACGAATGTGTATATTATATATATGAGATATATATATTATATATTGTTGATTTCGTTTCAAATGTGATGCTTGTGAAGCATAATAAATGGGACTTCATTAATGAGATTAATGAAATAAAAGAAACCTAAAGATGTTTTAGAAACTTGTTTTAAAAACTGGTAGCTCTAGTTCTTGATTTGCATAGCGGTATTCCTTGTAGAATATCCAGCACCTTATTCGATAAGGAATGAGCCGAGATCCCTTCACCGGGAGTGACCTCTTTAGCGAAACTAGCAGATGCTACAAACTCGGTTTGTCTTTTGATTGCTTTTTATAGTTTTTGCTTTGCATAGTGGTATTTGTGAAATATCCTGCACCTTATTCGATAAGGAAAGAGCCGAGATCCCTTCACCAGGAGTGACCTTTTTAGCAAAACTAGTAAAAAGCCTCAAAAACACTCTATTTAAAATCACTCGATTCTACGACGATATCAAGTTCATTACGCAAAGGGTTTTCTTAAAAACCTGTCGTAGCCCTCCGTCATTTCAGATAAGTACTACTTAGTATTCGTGCTACGTTTGTTGACCTCCGTCAAGGTGTAGTGTGTGGTAGCTGACTAGTGCTTATCTGCCGCATACGAAGTGATTGGATTAGGGTAGTCGTGCAGCCTTGTTGACCTCCGTCAAGGGTCGTGCGGGTGGGTTTATTTCAATCAAGAAATGTACGGGTTGAACTTGACTAGTAGCCTATGGTTTGTTGACCTCCGTCAAGGTCATAGGATGCTAGGGGTAAAATATTATCGGGAATTTCAAGTGTTGAAATTTGCAATGAGATTGCATACCTCCTATGAGATAGTTGGATCCTGATACCCACTGCGAGTAAGAGTTACTCCTGGAAGAGTTTTACACATTACAATTAGCCGATCAAGTAGGTGTATAGAAAGGTGTCAAAGGGGTTACGCCTCTGGGAAAACGAGGTTTATTTTAATTAGGTCCGTGCGAAAGCACTGGGAACCTCCCTCAAAGTACCGACACTGGCCTGGCTGAAAGATTGGCGAACTTGTAGGGTGTAATTAATCCCGACCAGTCTTTCCTTTTAGGGTTTGAAGGAAGATTTGACTAAAACAGTGGGAGCCATCCTGATTAGATATATAAATAACCAATCTAATCTTGTAAGAGCATACGCTGAGTGTTTTCTTCTCTCTCTCTTCCGGTAGCGACCATGTCACGCCTTAATCAAGATAATAATACGGATGTATTGACCGAACCCGCTTATTATACTGAGCTGGGGAACGTTGGTCCCGCTCCAACTTATAATTGTTATAAGACAGAGCAGCAAATTGGGGATTGCCAGGATTCCCGTGCCGTCCAAACGAAGAAAATGTATGTTGATACATCTTCTTCGGGTATGTTCATTACCGAGAACTGTTTTCAGTATCCTCTACGTCCTGGGTATGTGATACCGGATCAGGATCCCGTTATTGTAATATATTACATGGGCTACAGAAAGGTAGAGAACTAAGAACGGGTGATATGTTTCAAGAGTTGGAAACGATGCAATTGTTGCAAGCCAAGTAGTTGGCAGTTATCACCCTGTATCACAAAATACATTAATTCTGAACGAATGTTATTAGATACCGAACCTGATATACAACATCATATCAATCTCTTTATTTTGTAAAGAAGGATATAATTTTGTATTGTAGGATAATGTTTTGAACTATTCCTATATCAAGAGTTGATCGGTTCAGGCACGTTATCTAAAAGAAAATACGTTCTAAATCAAACTACAGTTCTTAACGTATAAAACACCCACAAGAAGAACAGTTCAGAAATGAGCGAATCCATCTTGAGGCATTGTAGACTAGGTCATATCAATGCGACCCGACTAGCTAAGTTACATAAAGATGCATATTTAAATAAGTTTGAATTTACATCTTGTGAAACTTGTCAGTCATGTCACAAAGATAAGATGACCATAGCTCTATTTATTGGAAACAGAGAAAGAGATAATGAACTCTTGGGATTGATACATGATGATGTATGAGGTCCCCTGTCTACAAATGCAAGGACTGATTCTTTGTACTTTATTATATTCACTGAGGATCTCTCAAGATTCGCACATGTGTAAACACAAGTCTAAACCTTTTGAGAAATTCAAAGAAAATAAGTTAGAAGTAGAGAACCAAAAACAGGAATAAGTATTATGACCTATGATGAGATCAGGAAGGAGAATACTTGAGCATGGATTCCTGGACTATTCTAAAGGAGAATGAGATTCTCTCTCAGCATTACTCCTCCGTATACACCACAGCACGTCGGTGTATCGGGGCGGAGCAAATCGTACCCTATGTGATATGGTGTGCTCCATGATGAGTACTTAGCCTATTTCCTTTTGGGAGTTATGCACTTGAGAAGCTGCATACCTATTGAATAGGGTTCCAACCAAATCAGGTGCCTACCACTCCATATGTGATATGGTATGGGAAGAGCCCATCTCTTAAGGAAGTTAAGATTTGGGGTTGTCCGTGTTAGTTGTATGTATGCCCTAGAGGCCAGTATTATACAGATGATGTATATTATATTGGATGCTTGGACATATATAGAGATGACTTTCTTGCTCGATATGATAGTATGCTATCTAGTTGCTCTTTATCTTAACATGTACACTTGTCTCTCTAAACTGTCTTAAAGTTACATGTTGGTAAAGCCCTTAGGATGTGTACTTAACTACCTGGACTATGATGCAGATCATACTAGTGGGGACATGGTAGTCCATAGGTACATCCTTCAAGGTCCCTAGTCGTGGGTGTATCGAGACGGGGCATCGATATACCAGTGTAGACTAGCGTATACGTTTCTCGACCCATGAGATGGGCGATGGATGATCCCATATCCATTGGTGTTTGACATCAGAGATGGTATACGGGTGCTCAGTGGAGACTGGGTACACTGGACGGACTCGCCGAGAACTCCCAGATAGTATTATACCTCACGTCAGATGGCAGTTCTCAGGTGACACTTGTACTGGTTAGTCTGTAGACCCGAGATCGTCATAGAGTCTTGTGTGATTCCCACTGTGCTTTGATCTCCACCTTACCACTTCTATGAGGGCGTGCAAAACGGTGGTCTTTGGGTACAGTCCCGAGTCACATTGAGGCAATGAACGATAGGAGGGGTTTCGTCTCTCCCGGTATTGGGGGTTGATGTTGCGCTGTGCTCGATTGGCTGTAACAGGGAAGTCCCTGGCCAGGGCTGATCAGAGATTTGCTGGTAAGTGTTACCAGTAGTTTCTCGACCCGTTATGAGCCTCACATCGGCACGACTTATCGGTTACTGGGGTCTGACGTTTACCACCCCTAGACTTGATATGCGACATATCAGACGAACAGACCGGACTGTACGGTAAGTGTTACTGGTTGGATTCACAGGAGTGTGAGCGGGCTAGCTCGTCGATCTTCTGATCGCTCAATACCCGGATGGCCGTTACGTTTAGCAGACCGCTTGCGGCTTATGGGTGCTTAATATGATCATCATCTGCTGCCGGCGTATTAACGAGTCTTTAGAGTCCTACACAGAGGTTTCCTGGCTCAAGCGAAACGAAATAGGAGCGCATATGAGATATGTGCAGGACCTAGAATAATGCGTGTATGTGATACCGTATTTCATTCTCGCGATGAATGTATCGATTGGTTATATGCGATATAACCTAGATATCGAATCAAGGATTGATTCGATAAGCCGATACATAGGATACTAGTCGGTTGTATGCGATATGACCGGATCGTTAAATCAAGTGTTGATTTAATGATTTAATGTATAATTATATATTTGATATATTACTTTGCATTAACTAGTATTGGTTCACTTTAAATGGATTTTCTCACTTGATGTGCAAGTTGTATATGTGATATACTTTTGTGCACATGTTTGTATCATGTTTGATGATACTTGCTCATTTGGTTAAGTGTAAAGAATTAAACCTTGGTTAAGTAAAAGGTTAGGGTTTTTATTTATTCATTCATTTATCTTTTTAATTTGGATTAAAAAGAAATTGCAAAAGAAAAACAAAATGGTTGCTATCATTCTTGAAGCTTGTTGAAGCTTCATGAAGCTTTGACCAAAGTGACCATTTTGTCTTCATGCTTAACCCTAACCATTCATCTAACCTTAGTCAATTCTCTACACCTAACCATGGTTCATATTATGATAAGTATTCATTTCTTTTGCATTTTTAAATGAGAGACTTATCATATTCTATCTTCTTCTTCTTCATCTTCTTCTTCAAGAAAAAGCTTGCCTCCATTAATGGCATCTTGAGTTCTAAAGTGAGAAATCCAATTCTAAAGTGAACCCACCTCCTATTTCTTCATCCCCTACCTCTTGCCAAGTGGTTTTGGGTGTTTTCTTCACAAGTTTCACAACTAGGTGAAGTCGGAGCTTGATCCAGTGTAGCCTCGACGTAGATCATCTTCGGCATCGAAGCCGGCGACTAGTCCGCTCATTTCTCTGATGAAGCCGATGAGAGAGTTCGGGATTCGAGATGGACAGCGAGGGAATGACTGCATGGAGCTAAGGAAGTGGATAACCGGATCTACAAAGGTTGTAGCTTTCTTCTTTTAGCTAAGATGTTAACTAGTTTATTTTTTCGCCTAAAATTCTAGTCGACGATCCGTATTAGGGTTTCTCGGCACTCATAAAATTTAAAATTGGCATGGTTGATGCCTTGTGAGACTTCATTAGCGTGCCTAGGAACCCTACAGTCCGGCCTATGTCGAAAGCAAAATCCGGACAAGCTCGAGGCAAGGTAAGTTCTGTAGAAGTTTGTTGGATATCCCAAGCATTCGCAAGGGAATATCTTCTACCACACTGAGGAACAAAAAGTGTTTTGTTTCTCAGCATGCCACTTTTTTGGTGGTCATGAGGTAGAACTGGAAGGAGTTCCAGCTATACAAACTACAGCTGACGATTTGGCAGAACCAAAGGATTCAATAGTTCCCGATGAACCTCAGCCTCTCCGCCGATCTAGTAGGGTTCCACATCCACCTGAGAGATTCTTCGGTTTTCTCTATGACAGTGGGAGCGAGTATTGCATCATGAGATGATGACCCATCTAATTTCGAGCAGGCCATCAGGAGTAGGGACTCTGTAAGAATGGCTAGATGCTAAGCGATTTGAGATGGAATCCATATACACCAACAAAGTATGGACTTTGGTTGCTTTATCTGAAGGGTTAAATCCCCATCAGGAGCAAGTATATCTTGAGAAGATTACTTTGTGTACATGGAAAAGTTGAGACTTTCGAAGCTATGCTTAAGTCCATCCGGATCCTACTTGCCATTGCTACATACCATGACTACGATATCTGACGGTTGGGTGTCATGACTGCTTTTCTAAATAGTGATTTAGAAGAGAGCGTCTATAAGTACACAGCCAGAGGGCTTCGTAGACAGTGGGAGCAGCAGAAACGTGTGCAAGTTGCTTTATGAGTTAAAACAGGCATCACGGAGATGGAACATCTCTTTTAATGTAGTAGTCAAAGCGTTTGACTTCATCAAAATGGTAGATGAACCTTGTATATACAAAAAGGTAGTAGGGACTATGGGAGTGATCCTCGTATTGTACATGGATGACATACTCTTGATATGAAAGGAGTTTCCTATGCTACGCTCGGTCAATCTCCTCTTATCACGAGGATTCGCCATATAAGATCAAGGTCATACCTCCTAAATCCTGGGTTATGGATCTATGAGATAGATCTAATTGGATGTTAGGATTCTCACTAGCTGTAGTGAGATGGTATTAATCGATCCTGGGGAGAATCACTGGAAAGGTTCCAGGGTGATAAGGACGACTGAATGTCAGTCACAGGTATTGTCTTTACCCTAAGTAGAGGGACGGTATGTTGGAAGAGTTCTAAGCTAGATACCGTGACATGCTAGACGATAAAGGCTGGATACATTTCTACCAAGGATGCTACCTAAGAAATAGTCTGGATGTACACTAGTTCATGAGATGAACTTCGTTCCTACCATTGTGTGACAATGGAGTTATGGCTTTGGCCAAGGAACCCCCGTCCCATCAGTAATCCAGACATATTCTTAGGCAGTATCACCTGATCAGTGGAGATGGTTGATCTCCAGGGAGATCAAGGTTCAGGAGAGTAGGCACAGAGGACAACCCGGCGGATCCACTCACAAAGGCTTATTCCTAAGAGAGACTATTATGGGATGGTTGAGTATGAGATACTTCAACCACTGCTGATTGTTGGGTATGAGATACTACAACAGATGGCCCTAGTGCAAGTAGGAGATTGTTAGTAATATGTATGCCCTAGAGGCCATTACTGAACATACGATGTATATTATAGTGGATGCTTGGACATATATAAGGAGGACTTTCTTGCTCGACATGATAGTATGCTATCTAGTTGCTCTTTATCTTAACATGCACATTGATTGTCTCTATAATACATGTTGATAAAGCCCTTAGGATGAGTACTTGACTACCAGGACTATGATGCAGATCATACTAGTGGGGACAAAGTAGTTGTTAGTACATCCTTCAAATATTCCTAGTCGTAGGTGTATCGAGACAGGGCATCGATATACCAGAGTACACTAGCTTATAGCTTCTCGACCTATATAGATGGGCGATGGATGATCCCATATCCATTGGTGTTTGACATCAGAGACATTATACGGGTGCTCAGTGGAGACTGGGTATACTGGACGGACTCACCGAGAACTCTTAGATGGTATTGTACCTATCGTCCGATAGCAGTTCTCTAGTGACATTGGTACAGGTTAGTCTGTAGACCCGAGATCGTCATAGAGTCTTGTGTGATTCCCACTATTCTTTGATTTCCGCCTTACCACGTTCAAGAGAACGTGCAAAACGGTGGCTTTTGGGTACAGTCCCGAGTCACATGGAGGCAATGAGCGATAGGAGGGATTTCGTCTCTCTCGGTATAGGGAGTTAATGGTGCGCTATGCTCGATTGGCCATAACATGAAATCCCTGGCCAGGGTTGCTGAGATCTACTCGTAAGTGTTATCAGTAGTTTCTCGGACCGTTATGTACCTTACATCGACATGACTTATCAGGCTATTGGGGTCTGACGTTATACCTGTAAGTCCATATTGCGACCCCCGGTGCTTACGGGGAGGCGGAAACGGTATAAAAAACGAATTTTTTTATCGCAAGAGGCAACATGGACTAAACTAGGTCGGGATCGTTGTCTAAACTAAAACTAGTATACTTGCTAAAGAGAGTTAGCTACTATGGAAGATGGTTATACCTAAACTTGAACTCCTTCTTCTTCAAACCTTGTAGAGGTTGATGGTTCTCTTTTCGTCGCCTTCTTCCGTCGAAGATGGATCCACCTCGAAGGTTCGACCTTTGGGCTCTTCCTCGATCTTTGAGTGAACTAGGGTTTCCGGCTTGCTAAACCTTCATCCTAGAATGAGTAGAGAGTGATTAGGGTTTGCTTTTCCTTTTAAAGAGAAGGATTCTCAACACATGAGAGGGTTTCTCTTTGCTAGAGGAAGAAGAAGATGAAATGAGGAGAGAGAGAGGTTATGATAGAATGAGATATCTTTTCTCTTTCTTGCAACCATAATGCAAAAGAAAAGTATTATCTAAATGATAATAATTGAAATAAGAATAGTTGATGGTAATTTTGGAATGACCACTATCATGCTTCTTTAAATGAAGTGTAAGCATGAATCAAGGAAGACTTTCAAAGCATGATGGTGGTCAATGGTCAACAAGTCAACCAAGGTCAACAAGTCAACAAAAAAATCAACCATAACATAATTCTCATTTAATTACTATTATTAATAGATAATATATAAATCCATTAGGGTTTGGAAAATGAAGACTGTCAACTGTGCATACGCACCCGTTCCGAAACCCTAATGAAAAACCTCATCCTCCGCCTCAAGCAACTGTGCATACACACCTGTATTCTTGTTCCGAGGAACAAGAATACCAAGAGATAAAAGCAACCCCCAAAACATATACCAGTATCTGGCTCAAACCAGAGCCTGCCAGTATAATCCGTCCGGACTCCAAACTTGCACAAGTGCGCGGATGAGAACGAACCCTGTCGCAAAACCATGCGACCTCTACTCTGTTTTGCCCAGAGGCGAATACCCTCTGTGTGGGACTCTAAAGACTCGACACTACGCTGGCAGTGGGTTTAACCACAGACCGCAAGCGGCACTAGCTGTGCGTAACGGTCCCCAGGTAGATGTCGACAAGAAGGCTGACGAGGTGAAACCCCATCTGAACTCCTACTGAGTCTGAATGTGACATTCTCCGTACAGTCCGGTCTGTTCGTCTGATACATCGCATGGCGGGCCTAGGGGGCGGTAAAACGTCAGTCCCCCAATAGCGGTACAAGTCGTGTCGGAGTGAAGCCCAAAACACCCTGAGATAACACTGGAAACCTACCAGTATATCTCGCTTGCCCTGGCCAGGGACTACTCGTGTAATGGCTCTCCTAGACACAGCGCGATGTCAACCCCCAATACCGGGAGAGACGAATCCTGTCTAACCGTCACTGCCTCCAAGTGCTTCGGGACTGCACCCAACCACCACCTGTTTGCACGACTCCTTTGAGCCGTGGTAGGGTAGTGATCAAAGTGCAGTGGGAACTGATTGATGTGAAAGAGTGTGTTTTGTAGTTAACCGCAATCAATAACGGTGTCGCGTATAGCTAGACCGAGATGAGTACGGGTCGTCCTCTGGGAAACGTTGAACCTTTTATTTTTACTTTAGATGTGTTGAGAAAGAGAGGAGGAATAAAGAATTTTGTGAAAAGTTTCTAGATCTACTTTAAACAAGAATGTTAAATATAGATCTAGATTATTTTAGAGATTTAAATAATATAATAATAGGGCTTGTAGGGTTCGTTAGGATTTAGTAGTTATGGACGATTAATTAAAAATTACCCTTTTTATCCATTAATAGATTTAGAACTAGAACGACGGCGATGCGTGTAGATTAGGGTTTCTGGAGGGAAAAGGAATCCCACTCGTAACCCTTATCTCGACACGGAACTCCGTTCATATCTAGCCTTTACCAAAACAATCATTAATCTAATCTCTAATCGCGGTCGGAACTAGCAAGGAATTGCTAGCGCGCCCGATTAGGATGTTAATGATTATTTTAATAAAGTTCCTAAACTTTATAGGACTTAAAAAGGGTTTAATTATTTTCATCGTCCATTAGCCTACCCTAATCCTACGAACCCTAACAAGCGGAGAATTACTCGCGCATGTTGGGAGAAAAAGAGATGGAAAGAAATTGCATCATTAAACTATAAGAAATAGAATAAGAAAAAGAACTACCTTTATTAATCAACAAGATCAAGTACACTTTGATTCCTTAGAAAATGATTACAAAAACCTAGTTTGCTTCTCGATCTCTTCTAAGGAGGTAGATGAACCGTTGATGATCAGCCTGGATGCGTGAGCCGTCTTGGACTTCGTGATCTCTTCGGCTTGATCGCTTTTCCAAGAGGCTCTCGGTGCCTTTTTATAGTGCAAACCTAGAATCTTATTGTTGAGAAGTTGGTAAAATATTGCATAGATTCACCCCAAAAATCCTCTGCCCCTAACTCCCTGGAAGTGCGGCGGATCCGCGGCAAATGGTGGTTAGGGCCGCGGATCCGCGCTCAAGGGTGGGGATCATTTGATGCTTTTTCTTGTGCTTTCATCTGGTGACATTTGGCAATCCTAGGCATCTTCAGAATCTGAAAATCTTTTCTCGGTTGCTTCCAGACTTGGTCTCCAAGTTTTGCTTCTTAATTTGGCAAGATTTCTTCAACAAATTGATTTGTTTGATAAATTCTGCATAACAACTTGGAAAATTCTGCACAATAATCTCAAATAATATTTAGTAGACTTAGTCATACTAGGATTTGGTCAATAAATTTATTTGCATACATTTTCCTACCAAATGATAATTAAAATATATTAACTCATGGAAAATAATGTTTTTACACATAAACCCTCATATGTATAATATATTATAATAAAGTCATTTTTTAATATGAAAATGGTAGGAAAAATGTAATACAAATGTGCAGTTTTATCAACTGAACAAATACCCCCAAACTTATCTTTGATCGTCCCGAGCAAACTAGTTTATTTAAGAGGAGAAAAAGAAAGGAGAAAACTAAGCACACTTTCGTAGGCAGACACGATTGCACTGAGCGCGTGCAACAAGCCGTTAAACCTCTAGGTGTCCCTAGTAGGAGGAGTGTTGTCTCCTGAGGGTTTTCAGCGGATTACACCCACAAAATCCTATAACAAAAGAAAGATGGTGAAATTTACATATAAAGACAAGAACCATAAAAGAAATACTTTGAAAAGAAGAGTTTCCAACTATACTAGCTTTTCAGTTGTCATGAGCCCTATCTTTATAGTCATGAAAAAATGTTAGAAATCACATCATCCCTCAATAAAACATCGTCTTTATTCTTCATTCCTACCTTTCATCCAAACATTGATCATATAACCCCACGTGTGTGTAAAGAACATCCCTACACTCGGAGAATTCAATTCAAGCTATCATACTCTTGTCCATCTACCTCAGTACTTTTTAATTTTATGAATACTAAGATTCGCTCACACATTTTCATGCGACCGTTAATACTTCTTGAGGTACTAACCAACCGATTACTCCTGTGCTTGCAGATTAGGTGATAATATTTTCCTCGTCTTGCACCACCTAAGGCTTAGCAGTGACTCCCAGACCAGTTGGCCTTAGGGCACTAGGTGAAGAGGCACCCTCGCTATATTTTTTTATTGCTGCCTTGGCGATAACAAAACCAGTGTTCGTTTTTCTTTTCACCATTTTTATATTTTCTTCATCATTTCATACTTCGGCTTTTAGACAAGAGCATTTCAAGGTATCCTCTACTATCCCGAGTTTCAAGACGTGTGTAAGTGCATATAGTAGGGTATCAACATTCAAATGTTCGGCTTCCAGAATAGAAACTATTTTTCAGACTTATTTTTATCCTCAGATTAGTGACTTCCTTCATCTTACTAACCCTTGGGACAACAGCTCTTAACTACTTATTACTAGTTCGTTTAAGAAAACTTCTAATTTTCTTGGTTTTCTTAAACTATTCCTATCTTTTGGATGTAATTTTTCACTTTCTACTCTTTTGTTATAAAGGAATTTTTATTTTTTTATTTTTTGAAAATGTTGTGCTTATGCAAAATATGATGCAAATTGATGTATAAATAAGCACAAACCTCCCCCAAACCTGTTTACAGCAGTGTCCTCACTGATGTCATCCGTTAAGCTCAAAAACCTGTAGACTTGGGAGGAAATTATTTTTGGCTCACAAATTTGAGGACAAAAATTATGATCAAGAGCCAAAAATATACCCCCCCTCAAACATGAGTTAGACAATATGAAGCATTTTAAGAGGGGGTGAGTCATTTGGTCAAAGTAAGGCTTTACAAAGACCAAAAGTTAACACCAACCATTCAAAGATTTTATCAGTATATCGTATAGGTTGGTGGAAGAATGTGTTGTATCGACTCAAGAAAAAGTGGGGAAGGCATAAGAGGTGGTCTGGAAAGGGTTTGAAATTAGAGAAAAGAAAGAATGAGGATGAATGTGAATGATTAGAAAGAAGGAATGGTGACGGTTCAACCTCTAGAGGTGGAGATTGATCAATCACAAAATCTGTATTGTTTAAAAATTCAAGTTCGTCAGCAAAAAGTTCTTCAAAACTTTTATCAATAGTGTGATTGAACATTTTGCTGTCAAAGAGTTTTATGCCAGAATTTATTCTACTTGATTCATAAAAAATCACTGAGGTAGAGGACTCAAAAAACTCATCTACCTCTTTTTCAAAAATATCCAAATCAAGTTGAATTTCTGGTATTATTGAACTTGAATTAACAGATTGTGATTTATCAAAACTCACTGAAACTATAGAAACAGAAGAAGAACCGGAGAAGGTAGAAGGTGAAATGGGTAAACAAATTGGTGTGTAGAGTGTTGCTGAACCAGATGTGGAAGATGGAGGCTGTATTTCGGTCTGAACTTCGGGTATACCATTATCATCAACTTCAAGACATATTTGGGGTTCGGGAAGAATTAAAGGCTCAAGATGATGACCATAAGGAAGTGAAAGGATTTGATGAATTGGTGGGCCAAAATCATCCAAAATTTCGGGTTCATCAATCAAAATATCCCCAATGTCAATCACCTCATTCAAGTGAAGGTTAAAATTCTCAAACTCCTCATCAAAAGTATGGTTTTCAATCAGTTTTGGTTCAAGAGTGGAGGTGTAGAGATCACAAGGGTTGGGTATGGTTTCACTTGAAAGGGACCCTTCACAGTTGGGTAAATCAAACACTACAAAGTCACACAACTTATCAGTCATTCTATTTGGTGTACTTGATGAATCTATGAAACTGGAGTTGTGGATTTCAGTTTGGAGGTACAGTTCTGTCTTTTTACCCAAATCCTTCATAATTTGGTTTGACATTTCCATAAATTTTTCTAATGTCTGCTCCAGACTAGTCTTGGGCTGATAAGGGGTTTCAGTATAAGATTGAAATTCCTGTGGATAATTAAAACTCCCAAATGACTGATTAGAAGAACTGTCTAGAGTAGGTGGAAAAGTCGGATTGGATTGATAGGAATAGAATGGTTGCGGAACTTGGGTAGGAGTAGGATCAATATTATGATAAGAAGAATATTGATATGGGTTGGTTGGTTGGCTATATACAAACCGCATATCAAACTCTTCTCCGGACAGTGGTGGTGATGGTTGATATTGGTCCGGGTTGAAACTTTGGCCTCTAGACCTAGCTATGTGCTCAGCAATGGACATTCGTCTAGGGGCTTCCTCACTCTGGGTATGAACTGAAACAGGTGTAGGATTAGGATATGGTTGATAAGACCTAGACTGAGGTGGCCAACTGTTTCTTCCCGCTTGTTCTATATGATCTCTTAAGGACATGGAAGAGCCGGACGGTATACCGAAGGGATTTCGAAAACAAGAGATATCTGGTTGTGGACAGCAAAGCTCGGCGAGTGTTCTTCTGTTTAGGTCACCCATTATAAGAAGAGAAGAAAGGGGAAGGGGTAAAAAGGAGAGAAAGTAATTGGTTTGTTTTGAAAAATGACGGATTTAGACAAATCACAAAAAAAATGCACAACCCTAGAACTATGGTTACCTAGGTCCAGTCTCTAGACAGCTCCTAACTAAGGCTAGAAATAGGACCTCAAACCGCCTCTTCACGGACAAGTACGGCCAGGTAAGTGGGAAGGAACCACCACTACAGTGGGCCTAATTAAAAACCACTAGCCTAGACACCGCAATGTCAGTTAGGATAAACGGTCGATGCCTATACTAGTCTTTTTCCTATTGAGCTCGACAGTCCTTAGAGTCTGGTCTAGATATTTTTTAAATTAATGAAGGGTTGTTCTATATGCTAGGTTTGTGATTTGTGGGGCTTAGGAAGGGTGATGAAATCCCCACCTAATCTTGATTTGGTCTTTGCCCCTTAAAGATCCGTATTAAAATATGCAAAAACAAACCGAAAAACAAAACTTTGCAAAAAGATTTTTGAGCGGCGATATTTTGCAAAGAATCCTGCAGAAAATCGATTTTATTGGATTTTAGAGGAGAGAGAAGGGAGTTAGAATCTTACCAGAGAAGTGTGAACCCTAGATCTCCTGTTTCCTCAAGTCCGTGACTCCATATTTCCTCGCAAAAATTCACACAATAATCATTAAATATACAATTTGCAGTTTTGTTTTAATAATGATATGACCCGTCTAAGAATTCAACACAAATAGTAAAAATAAAAAATTACGCACGTTTCCCCGGCAACGGCGCCATTTGATTGATGTGAAAGAGTGTGTTTTGTAGTTAACCGCAATCAATAACGGTGTCGCGTATAGCTAGACCGAGATGAGTACGGGTCGTCCTCTGGGAAACGTTGAACTTTTTATTTTTACTTTAGATGTGTTGAGAAAGAGAGGAGGAATAAAGAATTTTGTGAAAAGTTTCTAGATCTACTTTAAACAAGAATGTTAAATATAGATCTAGATTATTTTAGAGATTTAAATAATATAATAATAGGGCTTGTAGGGTTCGTTAGGATTTAGTAGTTATGGACGATTAATTAAAAATTACCCTTTTTATCCATTAATAGATTTAGAACTAGAACGACGGCGATGCGTGTAGATTAGGGTTTCTGGAGGGAAAAGGAATCCCACTCGTAACCCTTATCTCGACACGGAACTCCGTTCATATCTAGCCTTTACCAAAACAATCATTAATCTAATCTCTAATCGCGGTCGGAACTAGCAAGGAATTGCTAGCGCGCCCGATTAGGATGTTAATGATTATTTTAATAAAGTTCCTAAACTTTATAGGACTTAAAAAGGGTTTAATTATTTTCATCGTCCATTAGCCTACCCTAATCCTACGAACCCTAACAAGCGGAGAATTACTCGCGCATGTTGGGAGAAAAAGAGATGGAAAGAAATTGCATCATTAAACTATAAGAAATAGAATAAGAAAAAGAACTACCTTTATTAATCAACAAGATCAAGTACACTTTGATTCCTTAGAAAATGATTACAAAAACCTAGTTTGCTTCTCGATCTCTTCTAAGGAGGTAGATGAACCGTTGATGATCAGCCTGGATGCGTGAGCCGTCTTGGACTTCGTGATCTCTTCGGCTTGATCGCTTTTCCAAGAGGCTCTCGGTGCCTTTTTATAGTGCAAACCCAGAATCTTATTGTTGAGAAGTTGGTAAAATATTGCATAGATTCACCCCAAAAATCCTCTGCCCCTAACTCCCTGGAAGTGCGGCGGATCCGCGGCAAATGGTGGTTAGGGCCGCGGATCCGCGCTCAAGGGTGGGGATCATTTGATGCTTTTTCTTGTGCTTTCATCTGGTGACATTTGGCAATCCTAGGCATCTTCAGAATCTGAAAATCTTTTCTCGGTTGCTTCCAGACTTGGTCTCCAAGTTTTGCTTCTTAATTTGGCAAGATTTCTTCAACAAATTGATTTGTTTGATAAATTCTGCATAACAACTTGGAAAATTCTGCACAATAATCTCAAATAATATTTAGTAGACTTAGTCATACTAGGATTTGGTCAATAAATTTATTTGCATACATTTTCCTACCAAATGATAATTAAAATATATTAACTCATGGAAAATAATGTTTTTACACATAAACCCTCATATGTATAATATATTATAATAAAGTCATTTTTTAATATGAAAATGGTAGGAAAAATGTAATACAAATGTGCAGTTTTATCAACTGAACAGGAACACACTCGAGGCGAAGTGTCAGTGTCAAGTCAGCGGACTAAGCTGTACTCATGTCACCTGGGAACTGATAACTGACGATAGGTATAATACCAACCTATCAGTTCCCGACGAGTCCTGTCCAGTGTACTCGTAACCCAACGAGCACCCGTATACTATCTCCAGTACGACGTACTGATGGCTGTGGGACAGACCATCTCCCACACTGGGATGAGAAGCGCATACGCTAGTCTACTCCGGAGTATCGATGCCCTGTCTCGATAGTCCTACGACTAGGGACCTGTATAAGGATGTGCCTATAGATTACCCAGCCCCCACTAGTGTGACTGCCATCACAACGCTGGTAATCAAGCAAAGATCCTAAGGGCTCCACTAATGCGTATAAGTGATATACTGAAATAAACACAAGTACACATTGAAGTAGAAACAAACCAAGTAGCATACTACTATATTGAGCAAGATTGTTTATACAAGGTGAATATCCCAAGCTTCCATTAAGTAATATACAAACTAGTATGATACAGTAATGGCCTCAAGGGCATATACACTAACAATCTCCCACTTGCACTAAGGCCATGTACTGGCGTATCGAAGACCTATCATCTCGATCAGCCGCTCGAACTGAGTCTGGGGTAGGGCCTTGGTGAATGGATCTGCAGTGTTCTCTTCTGAAGCAACCCTCCGAACCTCGATCTCCTTGCGATCCATGATCTCCCTGATCAGGTGATACCGCCTCAAGATGTGCCTGGATCTCTGATGGGACCTGGGTTCCTTTGCTAAAGCTATAGCCCCGTTGTTGTCGCAATACAGAGGTACTGGGTCAACAATGGACGGAACCACCTGAAGTTCTTTTAAGAACTTCCTTATCCAGACAGCTTCTTTTGCGGCATCAGATGCAGCGATGTATTCCGCTTCCATAGTCGAGTCTGCAACGGTTTCCTGTTTGGAACTCTTCCAACACACCGCCCCTCCATTGAGGGTAAAGACAAAACCCGACATGGACTTGGAATCATCCTTGTCACTCTGGAAGCTGGAGTCAGCAAAGGCCTCAATCTGGAGGTCTTTTCCGCCATACACCAAGAACATCTCCTTAGTCCTCCTCAGGTACTTGAGAATGTTCTTTACCGCTATCCAATGTTTCTCCCCAGGGTTTGACTGATACCGGCTTACTACACTCAGTGCATAAGCTACATCCGGTCTGGTACACAACATCGCATACATTATAGAGCCTACCGCAGAAGCGTAGGGTATAATAGACATGCGATCCCTCTCCAAATCAGTCTTGGGAGACATCTCTTTAGAGAGGGTGATCCCGTGACAAGCCGGTAGGTTACCGCGCTTGGAATCTTCCATACTGAATCTTTTCAGTACGGTGTCGATGTACCTGGACTGTGAAAGTCCTAATATCCTCTTGGATCTATCACGATGGATCCGGATCCCCAGGATGTAGGAGGCATCACCCAGGTCTTTCATGGAGAACCTGTGTGACAAGAAACCCTTGACAGATTGTAGCATAGGAATGTCATTTCCTATTAAGAGAATGTCATCCACGTATAAAACAAGGAATACTACAGTTCTCGCTACAAATCTACTATAGATGCATGGTTCATCTGGATTTTTGATAAAGTCAAATTCCTTGACCGTCTCATCAAAACAGATGTTCCAACTCCGCGATGCCTGCTTTAGTCCATAGATGGACTTAAGCAACTTGCACACCTTTCCGCTGCTCCCACTCTGAATGAAACCCTCTGGCTGATCCATATAGACACACTCCTCTAAACTTCCATTTAGAAAAGCGGTTTTTACGTCCATCTGCCAAATCTCATAATCGTGGAAGGCAGCAATGGCAAGAAGGATCCGAATGGATTTCAGCATAGCCACTGGAGAAAAGGTTTCGTCATAGTCCAAGCCAGGTCTTTGACGGAAACCCTTTGCTACAAGTCTAGCTTTATAGGTCTCAACCTGTCCATCTACACCAATCTTCCTTTTGAAGATCCACTTGCATCCTACGGGTTTTACCCCGTCTGGAGCAATGTCCAACGTCCATACTTTGTTGGTGTACATGGACTCCATTTCGGTCCGCATTGCATCCAGCTATTTTACCGAGTCAACGCTCTGAACGGCCTGCTGGAAGCTAGTAGGCTCATCATAGTCTATGATGCAATCCTCTCTATCCCCGTCTATGAGAAAACCGTAGTATCTCTCGGGCAGATGAGACTGCCTACTACTTCTGCGGAGCGGCGTAGGAATGTCCTGTTCATTTGAACCTTCTGGTTCCACTAAGCTTTCAGTAATAGTCCGTGGTTCTGGAATTTCTTCAAGTTCTACTGTGCTCCCACTTATCTGGTTTTCCAAAAACTCAGTTTCCAAGAAGTAGGCATGACGAGAAACAAGAACTTTTTGTTCCTCTTCACAGTAGAAGAAATATCCCTTAGAGTTCTTTGGATATCCCACGAACTTACACTGTACTGAGCGTGCCTCGAGCTTGTCCACATGCTGCTTTTTAACAAAAGCTGGACATCCCCAAGTCTTGATGTAACTGAGATGGGGTCTCTTCCCACACCACATCTCATATGGTGTAGTAGGCACAGTCTTAGTAGGAACTCGGTTCAAAAGGTACGCAGCTGATTCTAGCGCATACCCCCAGAATGATCGCGGTAACTCAGCATTACTCATCATGGACCGTACCATATCCAATAGGGTTCGGTTCCGTCTCTCCGATACACCGTTGTGTTGCGGAGTGTATGGAGGAGTAAGCTGAGAGAGAATCCCATTCTCTTTTAAATAATTCAGGAACTCGGCACTTAAGTATTCTCCACCTTGATCCGATCTTAGAATCTTGATACTTTTGCCGGTTTGTTTTTCTACTTCATTCTTAAGTTCCTGGAATTTTTCAAAAGCTTCGGACTTATGTTTCATTAAGAAGACATAACCGTATCTTGAAAAATCATCCGTAAAAGTAATGAAGTAAGAATAACCGCTTCGCGCATGTGTAGACATTGGACCGCACACGTCGCTGTGTACGAGTCCCAAGAGCTCGCTCGCTCTTACTCCGTGTCCAGTGAACGGAGTCTTTGTCATCTTTCCTTTGAGACAGGATTGACAAGTGGCATACGATTGATATTCGAACGGATCCAAATATCCTTCTGTATGTAACTTAGTCAACCTTCTCTCATTGATGTGACCCAGTCTACAATGCCATAAGAAAGCCTGATTGATATCTGGAGACTTTCTTTTGTGTGTATTCTGGACATTAAAAATCTGTGGTTGGTTTAATACGTATATACCATTGCTCAGTGTACCTGACCCAATCAGAACTTGATTAAGGTGAATGTTTACAACATTACTTACAAACGCAAATTCATAACCTTCTTTAGAAACCAAAGATACAGAAATGATATTACAAGTTGCGTTGGGTACAAAAAAGCAATTACGCAAAACCAAAACATGCCCATCTGACATTCCCAGGTGATAGTCCCCCACGGCTTTAGCATCCATGCTAGCTCCGTTCGCAACTCTGAGGGTCATGTCACCTGCCTTCAAAACCCTACGGTTTCTCAACGCCTGCAAAGAATTACAGATATGAGATCCTGATCCGGTATCCAATACCAGGAAGTAGAGTTTATAGAAAGACAGTTTTCAATAACATACACACCTGAAGCTGAAGCCGCAACCTGCTTCAGTTCCTGTGTCCTGGCTTTCCAAGCCCTGCAATCTTTCTTCCAGTGTCCACTCTTGTGACAATAGAAGCATTCCTCTTTACCAACAAGCTTCCCCGCTATCTTTGTTGCCTTTTCCTTTCCCTTCGTACCCACTTTACTAACACCGCCCCTTGGTTTGGCGGGGGCTTTCCTCTTCTTTCCCTTGGCTTTCGCCTTGGACCTAGAAGAAGAAGATCCTCCTACAAACAAAGTGGATGTATCCCTACCCTTCTGTAGGGTGCCCTCTGCGCTCCTCAGCAGGTTGAGGAGTTCTGAAAGTTCAACTTCCTTTTCTTGCAAGTTGAAATTCAGTATGAACTGGGCGTAAGTGGATGGAAGGGACTGGAGAATTATATCCGTATAAAGTTCACTTTCCAACGTGGTCCCAAGTTCCGCGAGCTCCTCAGTGTAGCCAATCATCTTAAGCACGTGGTCCGCTACCGATGATCCGACGGCCAACTTAGTCGAAAATAACTTCTTCGACACTTCGTATCTTGCGATACGAGACTGCTCTCCATACAGTTCTTTTGTATGAAGAAATATGGATTCCAAATCCATATTCTCGTGCCTCCTCTGATGGTCGTTGTCCATCGAGGCAAGTACGAGGCATCTGGCCTTCGCGCTGTCAATCTCCCAAGTCTTACGGATTTCCTTATCCGCGACGCTGGAGGTGGGACCTGGGACGGGGGGAGCTTTGGTGGTAAGAAGATACCCCAGCTTGTCGTAAGAGATTGCCAATTTGACATTCCTGAGCCAATCTTTGTAGTTTGGCCCTGTCAATATGTTTTTATCTAGAAGTAACTTAAGTCCAGTCATTTCGATTTGGTCGCTGCAGGGGGAGAGAAGAAACACTTAGCACGATGCTCTTGCAAGTTTAGAATGGTTTTTAATTTGTCTAAACAGGATGGCTCCCACTGTCTCTCGAATCCCTCCTCAAACCACAAAGGAAGAATTAGCCGGGATCAATCCCACCGTACAATACTTGCTTAACCGTTCAGCCAGGCCAGTGTCGGTACTTCGAGGGAGGTTTTCCAACGCTTTCGCGAAGTTCCTTAATTTAAGAACCTCTTTTCCCTGGGGGCGTAGCCCCGCTAACACCTTTCTAGGCACCTACTAGGTTTATAGCATTGATCGTTTAGTGAGAAATTTCCCGAGGAGTAGCATATACTCACAGTAGGATCGGGATCCAAATATCATCGCGTGACGAAAATGAAGGAATCCTACCATAATCATCACACTCCAAATGGTATGCAAATCTAGCAAGTTTCAGTACTTATGAAACTCCCGATGTGGATTTTTGCCCCATGCTCTTATGACCTTGACTTTGGCCAACAAATCATAAGTCACATGTCAAGTTCTTCCCGTCGTTCTCCAGGTTAATTTGAATCCACCCGTACATACCCTTGACTTTGGCCAACAAGGCAGTACGACTGTTCCAAATCAACGCATCTATCTATGCTGCACATGAATATCCAATAGCTACCAATCACTATGCCTTGACTTTGGCCAACAAACACAGCTTGAATACTATTGACTATTTATGTGAAATGACGGAGGGCTACGAATGGTTTTGGTAAAACCGTGAACGTAGTGAACTTGATATAATCGATGGAACGAGATAGCTTTTAGAAGGAGTGGCTCAAGCTCCGCATTTAAAAGTTAGTTTTGAAAAGAACCGAGTGGTTTTTCGAAAGTGTTCCATCGACTTAAACTTGGTTTATTATCTTGCATTAGTTCTTTTAATGCGTGATATTCTTGCATTAGTTATTTTAATGCGTCCCATCATTTAATCCTACCATTGCAGAAAACAACTAAAATATGACGTACGCTTATGCCATTCGCATTCGCCACGGGGTCCCGTCATCACTCGTTAGGTTACTTAACTAACGACAGAGCGGGGGCTGGACTAGCGCGGCTGTAAAACATAAGCAACGTCTAAATAGAAAGCAATGATAGACATTACAGATCACAGATGAATACATTGGATATACTAGCAATCCGCAATCCTTTCGAGCCTGAAACGAAAAGCGGATAACACGGTCGCGGTGAATAGCCAAATACCCCACCCAAGACCCCTACGGGTGCGGCAAACTACCCGCCAAGTACTCGGTAGTTTGTGCACCCCTCCATGGGTCTATCCTAGGAGCAAAAACAGTAAAAAGAATTATACAATGACGGCTACAACCCCGACCCGGTTGTGCGGCCAAACAAATAATATTATTACATCAATTTACATTTACAATGAATGAAAGAAAAACAAAAGCTCATCTCACATCCACCCCGGCTATTCACCCGCGATAGTCCAACAGATTCATATACACATTCCAGCACATTACAGATCATGTATAACCCCGACTAATCGACTTATAGCGATTAGCCGACGTTCAATACATGCAAACAACACAGATATAACCAACATAGCCAAAGTGCAGTGAAGTTCGGAAAAAATACGGAATTATAGGACCCCAAAAGTGAATTTCAGTTCTGGAAAATCTGGGTATATATAATATATCTTAAAAATCCCAAAACCAACACAGAAGAACACTGCACAAAAAACGATGCAGAGATGACACCAAACAACGGCGGTTCCGCGGCCAGATGAAGAGGTGAGGCCGCGGAAGGGCGGCTCTTTGGAGGAATCATGCTATCGTTTTTGGTGGTTGTTCTTAGAAAACCCTGAGACGATTTTACAAGTATAAAGTTTTTCATTTTGAGCAGAAAAAATTTCAACAGAAACTTAGGGTTTTGTTTTTCCGGTTTTGCGATTTTTCGGTTCCGAACTTCGTTACACTTCACTACCAAGCTAGTTTAAGTTTAGTTAGGCTCTGATACCACTGTAAGTCCATATTGCGACCCCCGGTGCTTACGGGGAGGCGGAAACGGTATAAAAAACGAATTTTTTTATCGCAAGAGGCAACATGGACTAAACTAGGTCGGGATCGTTGTCTAAACTAAAACTAGTATACTTGCTAAAGAGAGTTAGCTACTATGGAAGATGGTTATACCTAAACTTGAACTCCTTCTTCTTCAAACCTTGTAGAGGTTGATGGTTCTCTTTTCGTCGCCTTCTTCCGTCGAAGATGGATCCACCTCGAAGGTTCGACCTTTGGGCTCTTCCTCGATCTTTGAGTGAACTAGGGTTTCCGGCTTGCTAAACCTTCATCCTAGAATGAGTAGAGAGTGATTAGGGTTTGCTTTTCCTTTTAAAGAGAAGGATTCTCAACACATGAGAGGGTTTCTCTTTGCTAGAGGAAGAAGAAGATGAAATGAGGAGAGAGAGAGGTTATGATAGAATGAGATATCTTTTCTCTTTCTTGCAACCATAATGCAAAAGAAAAGTATTATCTAAATGATAATAATTGAAATAAGAATAGTTGATGGTAATTTTGGAATGACCACTATCATGCTTCTTTAAATGAAGTGTAAGCATGAATCAAGGAAGACTTTCAAAGCATGATGGTGGTCAATGGTCAACAAGTCAACCAAGGTCAACAAGTCAACAAAAAAATCAACCATAACATAATTCTCATTTAATTACTATTATTAATAGATAATATATAAATCCATTAGGGTTTGGAAAATGAAGACTGTCAACTGTGCATACGCACCCGTTCCGAAACCCTAATGAAAAACCTCATCCTCCGCCTCAAGCAACTGTGCATACACACCTGTATTCTCGTTCCGAGGAACAAGAATACCAAGAGATAAAAGCAACCCCCAAAACATATACCAGTATCTGGCTCAAACCAGAGCCTGCCAGTATAATCCGTCCGGACTCCAAACTTGCACAAGTGCGCGGATGAGAACGAACCCTGTCGCAAAACCATGCGACCTCTACTCTGTTTTGCCCAGAGGCGAATACCCTCTGTGTGGGACTCTAAAGACTCGACACTACGCTGGCAGTGGGTTTAACCACAGACCGCAAGCGGCACTAGCTGTGCGTAACGGTCCCCAGGTAGATGTCGACAAGAAGGCTGACGAGGTGAAACCCCATCTGAACTCCTACTGAGTCTGAATGTGACATTCTCCGTACAGTCCGGTCTGTTCGTCTGATACATCGCATGGCGGGCCTAGGGGGCGGTAAAACGTCAGTCCCCCAATAGCGGTACAAGTCGTGTCGGAGTGAAGCCCAAAACACCCTGAGATAACACTGGAAACCTACCAGTATATCTCGCTTGCCCTGGCCAGGGACTACTCGTGTAATGGCTCTCCTAGACACAGCGCGATGTCAACCCCCAATACCGGGAGAGACGAATCCTGTCTAACCGTCACTGCCTCCAAGTGCTTCGGGACTGCACCCAACCACCACCTGTTTGCACGACTCCTTTGAGCCGTGGTAGGGTAGTGATCAAAGTGCAGTGGGAACACACTCGAGGCGAAGTGTCAGTGTCAAGTCAGCGGACTAAGCTGTACTCATGTCACCTGGGAACTGATAACTGACGATAGGTATAATACCAACCTGTCAGTTCCCGACGAGTCCTGTCCAGTGTACTCGTAACCCAACGAGCACCCGTATACTATCTCCAGTACGACGTACTGATGGCTGTGGGACAGACCATCTCCCACACTGGGATGAGAAGCGCATACGCTAGTCTACTCCGGAGTATCGATGCCCTGTCTCGATAGTCCTACGACTAGGGACCTGTATAAGGATGTGCCTATAGATTACCCAGCCCCCACTAGTGTGACTGCCATCACAACGCTGGTAATCAAGCAAAGATCCTAAGGGCTCCACTAATGCGTATAAGTGATATACTGAAATAAACACAAGTACACATTGAAGTAGAAACAAACCAAGTAGCATACTACTATATTGAGCAAGATTGTTTATACAAGGTGAATATCCCAAGCTTCCATTAAGTAATATACAAACTAGTATGATACAGTAATGGCCTCTAGGGCATATACACTAACAATACCACCCCCAGGCTGTGATATGCGACATATCAGACGAAGAG
Organism: Agapanthus africanus; assembly: GCA_030015575.1. Taxonomy (NCBI): domain Eukaryota; kingdom Viridiplantae; phylum Streptophyta; class Magnoliopsida; order Asparagales; family Amaryllidaceae; genus Agapanthus; species Agapanthus africanus. The sequence goes on from CM057337.1 coordinate 524,703,149, forward strand.
ACCGGACTGTACGGTAGTGTTACTGATTGGATTCACAGGAGTACAAACAGGCTTTCTTGTTGATCTTCTGATCGCTCAATACCCGGGTGGACGTTATGTTTAGCAGACCGCTTGCGGCTTCTAGGTGTTTGATATGATCATCACCTACTGCCGGTGTATTGACGAGTCTTTAGAGTCCAACACAGAGGTTTCCTGGCTCAAGCGTAACGGAGTAGGAGTGCATATATGATATTTGCGGGCCCGAGATTAATACGATATGTGATACCGTATTCTATTCTCGCGATTTGTGATATTGGTCGGTTATATGCGATATAGCCGGGTTATCGGATCATATGTTGATTCGATAAGTTGTTACACATAATATTAGTCGGTTATATATGATATAGCCAGATTATTAAATTAAGAGTTGATTGATAATTTAATGTATAATTATATATTTGATATATTATATTACATTAACTAATATTAAGCTCACTAATGATTTCTTTTCTCACTTGATGTGCACATTGTATATATGTGATATGTATAATTGTGTACATGTATTATGTCATGCTTGATGATACATATAAGATGGGTGTATGAGACTTATACCATGCTAGGGTTAAATTAGGGTTTTGATTATTTCTTAAGTTATTACAAAAGAGCAAAAGACTTGGTCAAAGTTTTCAAGCTTGGAGAAGCTTGTAGAACTTTCTCAAGGTCTACTCTTTTGTCATTCCTTATGATATTTTTCCTTAAACCAACCTTTAACCATAGCCTTGAGTTTATTCTCTATATGAGTTAGGCATGATAGCTTTAACTCAACCATGGGTGCAATAATTCATTTGGATGAATTAGTCATGTGAGATATATTCTTCTTCTTCTTCATCAAAAGCTTATAGCTTCAATGGAGTTTTAAGAAAAAGTGTGAGAAAATTAAATCTAAAGTGAGCCCACTTCCAACTTCATCATTCTCTACTACTTGCCGTTTAGTAGAGTGTGTTCTCTTCACTAAGTTCATGACCCAGTGAAGGAATAGCTTGAGTTAGTATCTCCTCGACGTAGATCATCTTCGGCCTCGAAGTTATCGAAGCAAGCACGTTCGTTTCTTCATAGAGCCTCTCTAGAGTTCGGAGTTTATGATCGCAGCGAAGGGGAATACTACATGGAGCTATTTCAAGTGAAGGACCGGTCTACAAAGGTTGTATTCCTTACTCACTACTTATTGCAAAGTGTTTGCATATGTTTACCGTATATTTCTAGTTAACGATTCATGGTTAGGGTTAGCTAGAACGGCAAATTTTTGAATTTGGCATAGACAATGCCTCCCGAAACCTTGCTGCCGTGCTAGGCAACCCTACACCATCTCAAAGACCTTACATAAACCCTATACTCCCTTCACAAAAATTGATCCCCTTCTTCTCCTCTACACATTGGACCAAGAAAAGTGGGATTTTGACGACATTGGCAAACTAGGTTTTTTTTTTCTTGAGATGCAAATGAGGTATATCTTCTTCCTTGTAGTTTAGTTTGTTGGTTCTTTATATTCTAGTTTAGTTTTGAGGTGGTTTGAGTGAGAAATGGTGATGTTAGAATAATTCTAGAAAAGGATTAGGGTTTGAATTGAATCCTAGGGTACAATTGTTGTTAGTAGTGAACTTAAACCCCCTTTAGTGATAGTATATTGGACTAAACAATAAACTTAAACCCCAAAACATAAACTTAGAAACCCCGATTATCGGAAATTTGTAAGAATATTGATGGTATTTTAGGATCTGGAGTGACCCGGGTGACCTAAATTTTTTTCTGAGATCACGGAGGGATGTGCAGGTGATTTGGAGCATACCCTAGAGACCCGAGACCAAACCCCGACACCTGGGCCGCAAACTTAATCCCCTGGGCCGCAATTTGCGGCCTGGGTACCTCATTTTGGTTTCTTTCTTCGTCTATAGCTCCTATGTCAGTAAAATAGACCATTTACATATGCAACTTTGACCAATTTGGCCTAGGGTAAAATCTGGGAGCACATTAGGGTGTTTTTTGCTATTTTTTCCGTATTTTGGGATGCTTGGTTTTGATATTGGGATTTTTATTTGGTCGTGTGGCGTTTGAACGTCAACGACTAGGATTTTTAGTCGTGTTTTGCACGCGAAGCTATAGGTTTTAACCTATGAGGGGAACTTGTGCCGTTTTGGTTTCCGACTTGATTTTAATACGCAATTGCGATGTGTTATGATATGTAGGTACCCCATGAGGATTTCAAGACGATGAAGCATATGATGGCGACATCGACATCGGCAAGCAAGAGCAAGGTGAGTAGATTATATCTACGGGGAGAAGTCGGGTGGATGGCATATAGCACCCCCGCAAAGACGTAAGAAATGATGTGATATGTTATGGAGAGATTGAACACTTAGAAAGAAAAGGTTAGGAGGTTATGAACTAGTGTTAGCGAGAGTTGAGGAAGGTGATTTAGTTGGTTTCATGGTCATGAAACCTAGAGTAAGGTTGTTACACATACACATACACGCATGGGATACGGTTTTGGGTGTTTATGTTATATTTTTATAGATAGATGTGGATGCGTGGGTTTATATATCTACACATACGTATACCCGGATGATTGAGGATAGTATATGGTATTTGGAGGTGAGTCGATGAGATTTGGCATGGTGCCATGAGATGGTGTTGTGATTTGGTTCGTATTAGGAGATACGACATGATGTTATAGCATATTTTTAGGCGATGTGTTTCAGACATACGCACACATATGTTGATGATATTAGTATTGTACTAGACTTAGATCAGTACCCCATGTTCACGATATGTGATGATAAGGATATCATATGAGTAATGAGAATAATATGATATTTGACCCGTACCCGGATTTAGGATGCCGTACGATAGATTTACCGTACGAGATATAATTATGATGTTAGATCCGCACACTTCACTCGAGGATGCCATATGTGTATATTGTATTGTACGTGATACTATTGAGGAGAGATCACCGACTACTAGATATATATAGATCGACTCAGACAAGGTGGATTTCTTTACCCTTTGACTAGGCTCGAGTCATACCTGTTTCAAATGCAGTGAATCGTGTGTACTTTAAAGTACCAAACTGTATAACTCGTATATCGGGTAGGTTTATTCTTCAGTGTTGCTGTTACTATATCACTTTCTGTATTTTCATGATGTTCACCGCACTGCTTGCTTGTGCATATGCTATCTGTAATTATCATGAAACCCTGCTGTCAGGACACCAGCACCATTACCGATGATGCGTATGCTCCACATACACTTGCTTGCCGGCGCACACACATCTTCATCGATAATTGCCATGTCACGTACACTTTAGAAAATACTATTCTTTGACATAGCTTGCTAAGTTGATAGTTGCAATATGTTATAGCTTTCATATGCTAGTTTAACTATTGCATTCATTGCATGATATCAGATGCATTCATGTATTCATTGATTATTCAGTATTATGGAGATTTATGTCGGTTTTCACTGTTATTTGACATGGTGATTTGATGATTTCGGATCCTTCTTGAGGTTTTTCGTGATTTGGAAACCGCATGTGAAAGTTTTAGAAACTGATGAGTTATTTTAAAGAGAAAAATGCGGTTTTCCTTGATATGATAAGTATTGTCCACCATGATATTTTCTCGGTTCTGAGATGTTTTCGAGACCCGATTCGAGGAGTTAGATGTGTAGGGTTACTAAGCACACTAACAAGGCTCTACAAGGCATCGACCATGCCAAAATTAAATTTTTATGTGCCGAACAACCCTAAGCAAGATCGTATACTAGAGATTAGGCGAATCAAAAGCAAGTAAATCACATTTACACTAAGTGAATACGAAATACAACCTTTGTAGATCGGTCCTTCACTTCATGTGCTCCTTGATGTAGTCCCTTCGCTGCGATCATCCAACTCCCGGACTCTCGGACGGCTCCATGAGAAATTGCAACGGTATTGCTCGAAGTCTTCGAGGCCGAAGATGATCTACGTCGAGAGAATACGAACTCAAGCTTCTACTTCACTAACTAAAGAATTAGTGAAGCAAACACCCTAAACTAAAGTGCTAGTCTAGTAGAGGATGGTGAGATAGGAAATGGGTACACTTTAGAATTTCTTTTCTCACATTGTATCTCTCTCTTTTTCAAACCTTAGAAAGAAAATCATGGAGGAAGAAGATGAGCTCAAATGAGAATGAAACTTTTCAAGAGAGTGAATGAGCTAACCATGGTGAGTGAGTATCATATACTTAACTCATGTAGAGACATAACCATGGCTAAATATATTGGTTAGGTTAAATAATATCCAAAGCAAAACAAAAAGGGTTGAATTTGTCAAAGCACTCACAAGCTTCTACAAGCTTCATGCATTTAACAAATATTCATTAATTTTGTATTTACTTTGAATATTAAAAACCATTCCAATATATATATAATGGTGTATGTCTCAAACACCCATGACAAGAGTATCAACAAGCATGATACAAATAGTAAACACAAATAAATATATATCACATATATATCAAGTTGTGCACAAGTGAGAAAAAATGAATGCTTAAGTGAACCAATGTTAGTTAATATAAATTAGTATATCACATATACAATTATACACTAAATTATTTAAATCAACACTTGACTTAATAATCCGGTTATATCACATATAACCGACTAACATCCAATGTATCGACCTATCGAATCAACACTTGATTCGATATCCCGGTTATATCGCATATAACCGATCGATACAAACATCGCGAGAATAAAATACGGTATCACATACTCGCATTATTCTCGGTCCCGCACATATCACATATGCGCTCCTAACTCGTTTTGCTTGAGCCAGTATAACCTATATGTAGGACTCTAAAGACTCGTCAATATGCCGGCAGTAGGTGATGATCACATCAAGCACCCACAAGCCGTCAGCGGTACTAACTGGACCTAACGGCTACTCGGATATTGAGCGATCAGAAGATTCGCAAGCAAGCCCGCTTCAACTTCTGCAAAAAGCCTGACAGTGACACTACCGTACAGTCCGGTCTCCTCGTTTGATATGTAGCATATCAGTTATAGGGGTGGTAAACGTCAGACCCCAATAACCGATAAGTCATGCCGATATGAGGCGCATAACGGATCGAGAAATTACTAGTAACACTTACCAGTAAATCTCTAAACCAGCCCTGGCCAGGGACTTCCCTGTTACGGCCAATCGAGCATAGCGCAACATCAACCCCCAATACCGGGAAAGACGAAACCCCTCCTATCGCTCATTGCCTCCATGTGACTCGGGACTGTACCCAAAAACCACCGTTTTGCACGCCCTCTTGGACAGGGTAAGGTGGAAATCAAAGCACAGTGGGAATCACACAAGACTCTATGACGATCTCGGGTCTACAGACTAACCTGTACCAGTGTCACCAGAGAACTGCCATCTGACGTAAGGTATAATACCATCTGGGAGTTCTCGGCGAGTCCGTCCACTGTACCCAGTCTCCACTGAGCACCCGTATATCATCTTTGATGTCAAACACCAATGGATATGGGATCATCCATCGCCCATCTGTATGGGTCGAGAAGGTATACGCTAGTCTACTCTGGTATATCGATGCCCCGTCTCGATACACCCACGACTAGGGACCTTAAAGGATGTACTTATGGACTACCATGTCCCCACTAGTATGATCTGCATCATAGTCCAGGTAGTCAAGTACACATCCTAAGGGCTTTACCAACATGTAACAGAGAGACAAGCAGTGTACACGTTAACGTAAAGAGTAACCAGATAGCATACTATCATGTCGAGCAAGAAAGCCCTCCCTATATATGTCCAAGCATCCACTACAATATACATCACATGTATAGTAATGGCCTCTAGGGCATACCTATAACTATCAATCTCCCACTTGCACTAGGGCCATCTGATAACAGTGTTTGTAGTATCTCATACTCAACCATCCCATAATAGTCTCTCTCTGGGAAAAGGCCTTTGAGAGTGGATCCGCCGTGTAGTCCTCTGAGTCTACTCTCCTGACCTCGATCCCCTGGAGATCAACCATCTCCATGATCAGGTGACACTGCCTTAGAATATGTCTGGATCACTGATGGGACGGGCGTTCCTAGGCATAAGCCATTGCTCCATTGTCTCACAATTGTAGGAACGAAGTTCATCTCATGAACTAATATACACCCAGACTTCCTCTTTGGTAGCATCTTTGGTAACGATGTATCTTGCCTTTAATCGTCTAGTATGTCACGGTATCTAGCTTGGAACTCTTCCAACACACCGTCCCTCCACTGAGGGTAAAGACAATGTCTGCGACTGACATTCAGTCGTCCTTATCACCCTGGAACCTTTCCAGTGATTCTCCCCAGGATCGATTGATACCATCTCACTACAACTAGTGAGTATCCTAACATCCAATTAGATCTATTTCATAGATCCAAAACCCAGGATTTAGTAGGTATCACTTTGATCCTATATAGAGAATTTATTGTGATAAGCGGAGATTGATCGAGCGTAGCATAGGAAACTCCTTCCCTATCTAGAGTATGTCATCTATGTACTCTACGAGGATCACCACCATACTCCCTACTACCTTTTTGTTTATACAAGGTTCATCTACCATTTTAATGATGTCAAACTCTTTGACTAACTCATCAAAACAGACGTTCCAACTCCGCGATGCCTGCTTTATCACATAAAACATCTTGCACACGTTTCCGCTGCTCCCACTGTCTACGAAGCCCTCTGACAGTGTACTTATAGACTCTTTCTTCTAAAATATAATTTAGAAAAGCGGTCATGACACCCAACCGCCAGATATCGTAGTCATGGTATGTAGCCGTGGCAAGTAGGATCCGGATGGACTTAAGCATAGCTACTTAGAAAAGGTTTTATCATAATCCATACCTGGTCAGTGATGCAAACCTTTAACAAGTCTAGCTTTGAAAGTCTTAACTTTTCCATGTACACCAAGTAATCTTCTCAAGATATACTTGCTCCTGATGGGAATTTAACCCTTCAGATAAAGCAACCAATGTCCATACTTTGTTGGTGTATAAGGATTCCATCTCAGATCGCTAAGCATCCAGCCATTCTTACAGAGTCTTACTCTTGATGGCCAGCTCGAAACTAGTTGGGTCATCATCTCATGATGCAATCCTCGCTCCCACTGTCATAGAGAAACCGAAATATCTCTCAGGTGGATGAGGAACCCTACTAGATCGGCGAAGAGGCTGAGGTTCGTTGGTTACTATTGAATCCTTTGGTTCTACCAAATCATCAGCTGCAGTTTGTATAGCTGGAACTCTTTCCAGTTCTACCTTATGACCACTAATTTCTTCTCAAGAAATTCCCTTTCACAAAGGTGGCATATTGAGAAACAAAACATTTTTGTTCCTCGGTTTGGTAGAAGATATTCCCTTGCTAATGCTTGGGATATCCAACAAACTAGCACAGATCAGACTTTGCCTCGAGTTTGTCCGGATTTTGCTTTTAGACATAGGCCGGACAACCCCAAATCTTAACTGACTTAAGAGATGGGCTCTTCCCTTACCATATCATATATGAAGTGGTAGGCAACTGATTTGATTTGAACCCTATTCAGTAGGTATGCAACTTCATAAGTGCATAACTCCCTAAAAGGAAATAGGTAACTCAGTAGTACTCATCATAGAGCATACCTTATCACATAGGGTGTGATTGCTCCGCCCCGATACACCGACGTGCTGTGGTGTATACGGAGGAGTAATGCTGAGAGAGAATCTCATTCTCCTTTAGAATAATTCAGGAATTCCGTGCTCAAGTATTCTCCTCCTTGATCATATCAAAGGACATAATACTTATACCCGTTTTGGTTCTCTACTTCTAACTTATATTCTGTGAATATCTCAAAAGGTTCGGACTTGTGTTTCAACAGGAACATATGTCTGAATCTTGAGAGATCATCAGAGAATGTAATGAAGTACAAAAAACCGGTCCTGGCATGTGTAGACAGGGGACCTTCATACATCAACATGTATCATCCCAAAAGTTCACTAACTTTTTCTCCGTTTCCAATAAATAGAGTTGTGGTCATCTTATCTGTGTGACATGACCAACAAGTTTCACAAGATGTAAATTCAAACTGATTTAAATATGCATCTTTATGTAACTTCAGCTAGTCGGGTCGCATTGATATGACCTAGTCTACAATACCACGAGAAGGATTCGTTCATTTCTGAACTCTTCCTCTTGTGTGTGTTCTGTATACTAAGAACTGTAGTTTGATTTAGAACGTCAATGTTTTTAGATAACGTGTCTGAACCGATCAACTCTTGATATAGGAAATATTCAAAATATTATCCAACAATACAAAATTATATCCTTCTTTACTAATAAAGAGATTGATATGATGTTGTATATCAGGTTCGGAATCTAATAACATTCGTTCAGAATCAATGTATTCTGGTAATACAGGATGATAACTTCCAACAGACTTGGCTGCAACACTTGCACCGTTTCTATCTCATGAAACTTATCACCCGTTCTCAGTTCTCTACCTATATGTAGCCCATGTAACATATTACATATGCGGGATCCTGATCCGGTATCTCATACCCAGGACGTAAAGGATACTGAGAAACAGTTCTCTGTAATGAACACACCCGAAGATGATGCATCAGTATGCACTTTCTTCGTTTGGCCGGCACAGGAATTCTGGTAATCCCCAATTTCCTGCTCTGTCTTATAACATTTATAAGTTGGAGCGGGACCAACATTCCCCAGCACAGTATAACAAGCGGGTTCGGTCAATACATCCGTATTATTATCTTGATTAAGGCGTGATATGGTCGCTGCCTGGAGAGAGAGAGAAGAAAACACTCAGCGTGCGCTCTTGCAAGAATAGATTGGTTATTATTTTATCTAATCAGGATGGCTCCCACTGTTTTTATCAAATCTTCCTTCAAACCCTAAAAGGAAAGACTAGCCGGGATTAATTACACGCTACAAGTTCGCCAATCTTTCAGCCAGGCCAGTGTCGGTACTTTGAGGGAGGTCCCCCGTGCTTTCACACGAACCTAAATAATGTAAAACTCATTTTCCCAGAGGCGTAACCCCGTTAACACCTTTCTAGACACCTACTCGATCGGCTAATTGTAATGTGTAAAACTCTCCTAAGAGTAACAATTACTCGCAGTGGGTATCGGGATCCAACTATCTCATAGAAGGTATGCAATCTCATTGCAAATTTCAACACTTGAAATTCCCGATAATCTTGCCCCTAACCTCCTATGACCTTGATAAAGGCCAACAAACCATAGAATGCTAGTCAAGTTCAACCCGTCATTTCTTGATTGAATTAAACCCACCCGCATGACCCTTGACAAAGGCCAACAAGGTCGTACGACTACCCTAACCCAATCTGCATCATATGCATAAGCAGATAAGCACTAGTCAGCTACCGCATACTACGCCTTGACAAAGGCCAACAAACGCAGCACGAATACTAACTACTACTTATCTGAAATGACGGAGGGCTACGACAGGTTTTTCTGAAAACCTATTGTGTAATGAACTTGATATCGTTGTAGAATCAAATGATTTTAACATGGAGTGTTTTTGAGGCTTTTCTAGTTTTGCTAAAGGGGTCACTCCCGGTGAAGGGATCATCGGCCCTTTCCTCGTCGAATGAGGTGCAGGATATATCATATATATCACTGTGCAAAGCAAGAACTATAGAAGCAATCAAAATACAAACCGAGGGTTGTAGCATCTGCCAGTTATTGCTAAAGGGGTCACTCCCGGTGAAGGAATCTCGGCCCTTTCCTTATCGAATAAGGTGCAGGATGTTCTACAAGGAACACCGCGATGCAAAGCAAGAACTGTAGCTACCTGTTTTTGAAAATTCGATTCCACAATATCTTTTAGGTTTCTTTTTCTTTCATTAATCACATTAATGAAGTCCCATCATTTAAGTACCTAAACATCACAGATAAATACGACGTACACTTATGCCATCCGCATTCGCCTCGATGTCTCCTTGTGCACCGTTAGGTTAGGTAACTAACGGCAGAGCGGGGCAGGGTTAGCACGGGTGTAAAATATAAGTAACGTCTATATAATATATCATATATACTATATACAGTATCTATCATAGCACATCACATGATCACATCACAGATAACGCAGCAGAAGAAACATATTAAACATTGGATATACTAGGACGTCCGTGTTTTATTTTGAGCCTCTATAAAACACGGATTCCACAGTCGCGATGAATAGCCAAACCCACACTCCTAGACCCCTACGAGAGCGGCAAGCAACCCTACCAATTCTAGAGTTAGGAGACTCGGACTCGACTCCTCGAGTTGGTCTCCCACTGGACTCCAGAACCCGGTTACTTGTGCTCTCCTCCTTGGGTCTATCCTAGTGCGGAAAAGTAAATAATATACAAATGGTGACATCGACCTTATCCCGGAAGTGCCCCAATAAAATAATATTACATACAATTAGTTTTACATGAATGAAAATAAAAACTCTCATCTCACATAAAAAACCCCGGCTATTCAAAACACGACGATCCAATATAACATATCCAGCAACACATAACATCACATGTCATCAACGTAAGTAAATATGCGCATCCCAATTGTCGTTGACATATAGCAACGAAACCGGCGATATCACATATTACACTTACGGTCGCAGAAAAGAAAGTGTAAAACTATAACAGTTGGAATCCGCAACCTTCTTAGACATCACATGTCTAACTATTATAAACCCCGCATTTTAGTCTCTATATTGAAAACACTTTTCAATATCTAGTCGGGAAATTCAACAAGATTCCCGATAAGTGATCGAATGCTTGTCGCAAACTTTAGTAGACGGCCGCACCCCCGGATGCCGTCGACGAAATGCACTAAGGCGGAACACCGCTGCCGCGAGCACCCGAACGGATGCTTTTGGCGACGGGGTTCTCCTACAGTCACTTGGTCGGGGCTTTGGGGCGTGGCTGTCTATTAAGTTTACCCGGCGAGTATCCGCGTACGCTACGTGATTGCGACGGACTTTTGATCGCATCAAAATTCCGTGGCAACCGATCATCTGAGACTAAACTGCTATGTTTATAACAATCAAATTAGTTATCTCATAGCTACTTGTGGATTCCAAATATTGTATCACATTCCAGATAAATAGACGGTGTTAAACTTTCCGATCGAATAATCAAAACACCCAAGTTTTCCAAATTGGTTCTCAACACTTGAGGGCAGTTTAAAAACATCCATCACATGCCACAGTACCAACGGTCCAGCCGTAGAAGGGTCAAGCCAATGCCTCACATGTGGCACGCCATACTGCCCCAAACCCTAAGGTTCAAAGGGCAGTTCAAGACGGTCACATAATCGAGTTAAGGTTTGTTGTCTTCTAGAGGGTCCATTGCGTAACTTGCACGATTTAGACGTTCTTAAACAAACGGAAAAAATCCAACACTTGGAAATTTTCCGGGTCGGGAAAAAGTGAGTCAATGATATCCGTTCGAACTTTTTAATACTTTCTAAATATCCGGAAAACAAAATGAAATTAAATATTCCGATCGAATCAACGATTACAAAATAAACCCCAAAATACTCAACACTTGAGTCAGGTTAAAAATACTCAGAAACATCATGAAATTAAATAGGAACATTACTGTGCAAAATGACAAGTGTGACGTCACCATGTGGTCGCGGAACCGCCGCGGGAGCCTGATCGTGCCGCGGTTCTGCGGCGCTTTGGGCGCCAAACATTATCGTTTTGCACAGTTTCCCTTATAATTGCCTGCTGATTTTTTTAAGCATTTTTAATTCAGAAAAATCCCAGTTTTGAAAATTTTTCCAGAGAGGGGTATAATTTGACGTTTTCGGGTTCGATCGGGGTTTTAACTTCGTTAACACATCGCCTAATGTTCTAGCTAGGCTCTGATACCACTGTAGGGTTACTAGACACACTAACAAGGCTCTACAAGGCATCGACCATTCCAAAATTAAATTTTTATGTGCCGAACAACCCTAAGCAAGATCGTATACTAGAGATTAGGCGAATCAAAAGCAAGTAAATCACATTTACACTAAATGAATACGAAATACAACCTTTGTAGATCGGTCCTTCACTTCATGTGCTCCTTGATGTAGTCCCTTCGCTGTGATCATCCAACTCCCGGATTCTCGGATGGCTCCATGAGAAATTGCAACGGTATTGCTCGAAGTTTTCGAGGCCGAAGATGATCTACGTCGAGGGAATACGAACTCAAGCTTCTACTTCACTAACTAAAGAATTAGTGAAGCAAACACCCTAAACTAAAGTGCTAGTCTAGTAGAGGATGGTGAGATAGGAAATGGGTACACTTTAGAATTTCTTTTCTCACTTTGTATCTCTCTCTTTTTCAAACCCTAGAAAGAAAATCAATGAGGAAGAAGATGAGCTCAAATGAGAATGAAACTTTTCAAGAGAGAGAATGAGCTAACCATGGTGAGTGAGTATCATATACTTAACTCATGTAGAGACATAACCATGGCTAAATATATTGGTTAGGTTAAATAATATCCAAAGCAAAACAAAAAGGGTTGAATTTGTCAAAGCACTCACAAGCTTCTACAAGCTTCATGCATTTAACAAATATTCACTAATTTTGTATTTACTTTGAATATTAAAAACCATACCACTATATATATATAATGGTGTATGTCTCATACACCCATGACAAGTGTATCAACAACCATGATACAAATAGTAAACACAAATAAATATATATCACATATATATCAAGTTGTGCACAAGTGAGAAAAATGAATGCTTAAGTGAACCAATGTTAGTTAATGTAAATTAGTATATCACATATACAATTATACACTAAATTATTTAAATCAACACTTGACTTAATAATCCGGTTATATCACATATAACCGACTAACATCCAATGTATCGACCTATCGAATCAACACTTGATTCGATATCCCGGTTATATCGCATATAACCGATCGATACAAACATCGCGAGAATAAAATACGGTATCACATACTCGCATTATTCTCGGTTCCGCACATATCACATGTGCGCTCCTATCTCGTTTTGCCTGAGCCAGTATAACCTCTATGTAGGACTCTAAAGACTCGTCAATACGCCGGCAGTAGGTGATGATCACATCAAGCACCTACAAGCCGTCAGCGGTACTAGCTGGACGTAACGGCTATCCGGATATTGAGCGATCAGAAGATCCGCAAGCAAGCCCGCTTCAACTCCTGCAAAAAGCCTGACAGTGACACTACCGTACAGTCCGGTCTCCTCGTCTGATATGTCGCATATCAGTTCTAGGGGTGGTAAACGTCAGACCCCAATAACCGATAAGTCATGCCGATATGAGGCGCATAACGGGTCGATAAACTACTGGTAACACTTACCAGTAAATCTCTAAACCAGCCCTGGCCAGGGAATTCCTTGTTACGGCCAATCGAGCATACCGCAACATCAACCCCCAATACCGGGAGAGACAAAACCCCTCCTATCGTTCATTGCCTCTATGTGACTCAGGACTGTACCCAAAAACCACCGTTTTGAACGCCCTCTTGGACGTGGTAAGGTGGAAATCAAAGCACAGTGGGAATCACACAAGACTCTATGACGATCTCGGGTCTACAGACTAACCTGTACCAGTGTCACCAGATAACTGCCATCTGACGTAAGGTATAATACCATCTGGGAGTTCTCGGCGAGTACGTCCACTGTACCCAGTCTCCACTGAGCACCCGTATATCGTCTCTGATGTCAAACACCAATGGATATGGGATCATCCATCGTCCATCTGTATGGGTCGAGAAGGTATACGCTAGTCTACTCTGGTATATCGATGCCCCGTCTCGATACACCCACGACTATGGACCTTGAAGGATGTACTTATGGACTACCATGTCCCCACTAGTATGATCCGCATCATAGTCCAGGTAGTCAAGTACACATCCTAAGGGCTTTACCGGCATGTAACAGAGAGACAAGCAGTGTACACGTTAAGGTAAAGAGTAACCAGATAGCATACTATCATGTCGAGCAAGAAAGTCCTTCCTATATATGTCCAAGCATCCACTACAATAGACATCACATGTATAGTAATGGCCTCTAGGGCATACATATAACTAACAGGATGAACCGTGTCGGGTACATGGTGGGCCCGGTAAGGTACCCCGGGGCAAGAAGCTCGAGTTATAAACAATGAGCCCGGCAGGGGTAGACTGCCTACCGGTAATTTTACCTTGCGCGGCGGATATCCGGAGGATACCGTTCGTGGTCCTATGATTGATGATATGGGCCGATCCGGACTGAAGGAGCCCGAGGTATTGAGATATTGAGATTTTGAGACACTGAGATATTGAGATTTGACTATACAGGCCAGTCCGGATAGCCGGAGCCTGAGGTATTGAGATACTGAGATTTATGTTTTGTGTCAATGCTGAACACTATTTTATCTGTCGATTTCATTGATGATATGTGATTTATATTGTCACGACCCGAAAGAGCACGTGACTGGCCCTCGAACCATATGAAGTCTATAGGACTCCATCTGATCCAAGTAAGCCAAAAGCCCAGAAATCTAAAACCATTTAAGGAGTAAATAGGGAAAATTAGTTTTAAGAGGTAAAGAAAACATGTTTGAAAATCAAGTTTTTAAATAACTAAGCCGAATATGAATTTTTTTAAAATGTGTAATTTTTCCTGAAAATTTCGGCAGAGTTTCCTTTGTAAAAACTGGCCCCGAACGGGGTACAACAAGAATAATATATATGACATGATAAAAGGCATCCCCAAGCGGGAGCTAGCTCTTCGTCAATCGACGGTCACAACCACGCAAGCAATAATAATATACAACGCCAAGGGGCGAGGATCAAAACTGAAAAGAAACTCAAAAACAGCCAGAAAACCGCAATACTACAAGCGCGACTCTAAGGTCGAAACAATACAACACTGATTTCTAAGTCTGAAACAAACTACAAGTTTTGATTGATGGACAATTCTAGATACAATAAAAATACATGAACAATGGCGGTTCTGATACAAAGAACCCACCTAACTAAGCAAGTCACCCATAGGAAGCAGTGTGCCAGAAATGCCGCTATGGAATCTGTACGGCAAACCTGCAAGAACTGGGGCACAACGGGGGTGAGTTGCCAACTCGTGAATAGAAAGATATCTACAAGCAGAAATCAAATGCATGACCCATCCTAGGTCAAAACGATCAGATATACATAAACCTCAATATGAATAAAGCTGAAGCATGCTAAACTGGCAATGTAATCTCTATACATGAGTGTAGTGCCAAGTGCTCGTGCTAGTGCCTCAGGTAATAGCATGTCATGAATATGAGGTATAACCAATGTAATCAAATCTGCACACTCGTGGATCCCGTCCACTCGTCACCCACTGACAATAACCACCATGCATGTAAATATCATGAATCATGTGCATGGGAAATAATATGAGGATATAACCACCCGTGTCCCTCGCGACACATCAAAATCATGGAACCAGGGTGCCCAGCATCGACACCCGAAAACATCATGAAAACTGTGCCCAGCATCGGCACGTAAATCCTCATATATCGGGCTCCGTCAGTCCGGATCGGCCCGCGGGCTCTGTCTGCGGTATCGGCCCTCGGCCCCGGCAGTATGCCCAAAACATCTATCAACTCTGGTCGGTATCCTCCGGATAACCGTCAGGTCCAACCAATCACCGGTAGGTACTCGCCCGCCTCCAGGCTCAATCGGCAAAGCTCATCGATCATCTTGCCGAGGGGAACCATACCGGGTCCACCATGTACCCGCAATCGGCTCATCCACGCCTCGATTCGGGTTACACATGTCGCTCTCAGCACCGAGAAAACACATGGTGGACGCACTGAAATATCATATCAAGGGTAACCGGGTTTTTAAAGAAATGACATATTCTCTTTTGAAATACCCTCGGTTCCCAAATCCAGAAATATCATAGAAACAACATATCTCAATGCGTACAGTCAAAGCATGATGTATGCGGCATGTAACAGTAATGCAAGCATATCAGTAAGTCATGCAACATGGAATAATAATGTGCACATGTCGAGGGAGACCGCTCTTTTAAAAGGAATCTGTTTTTAAAGAGTATCTTGCGGTTCCCAAATCCCCAATCAAGCTAGAATCATCTATATATGTGTACAGGTATAAGTGTACAATATGCCATGCCAGAATCATATCATGAATGCAATAGTACTATAGTGTAGTGATATGGCAATTATCGATGATGAGTGTGTGAGCCGGCAACAAGTGTACGTGGAACATATGCATCATCGATAATGGTGCTGGTGTCCTAGCAGCATGACTGAAATATAACCACAGTACAAGCGATGCAATGCAAATAGCATGAATATGCGGAATCGAATAATCAACGCAAAAGTAAAGAATCTACACCAATCTGTACAAGTCATGCAGGGGTGCCATTTGAAATAAGACGAATCAGGGCTTTTGGAAAAACAAGGGCTACGGTGTTTTAAGAAAAGATACATCATTTGAAAATATCCGTATGACCCTTCTGCCTATCTTTAAAATATCCCCGATTCGTTAGTTTTGAAATAGGTATGACTCGGTCTAGTCTAATGTCTACTAAATAATCTAGACAGGAGGGGTATGAAACCACCTAATCTGAGTCAATATATAAATATAGATATGATAGTCGGTGATCTCGCCTCAATAACATATCGTATGATATCCTCGAGTCATGAGTGCGATCTATCATCAATATCGGCTCGTACGGTAAATCGTCGTACGGCATCCCAATAGCTGGGTAGGGATCAATATCACACTATCTCATCACATATCAGGTATCACTTATCATCAGATCACACAATCTGGGGTACTACTGTAAGTCTAGTACAAATCGACACCATCTATAAAATATGAATGCGGGTAAAGCACATGTCCAAAGGCCCGCTAAAACTATCATATCGCACCTCAAAGGCAAACTATGTCACATCGCCGATCTCACGGCCTCACATCAAGTATCATCTCAAACCAAGTATCATCCTCCAATCCCGTATATAAACACATAGTCCCATACCCATGTGTAGATATACGCACCATCATATGCACTCTAATAAATGAAAGAATGAATGCAAGTATGTGTGTAAATGTATGTGTGAGTGCAACCACTACTCTAGGGTTCGCACTATACTAAACCAATATATTCTTATTATCAAAATATCATTATTACCATCAATAACCCTAAACAACACATAATAAATATTCGTGTGTATACGTATTCGTATACATCACCACGGACTGCGGGGGTGCTATACGCCATCCACCCGACTTCTCCCCGTAGATATAAATCTACTCACCTTGCTTCTCGTGTGCCAAAGCCGATGTCGCTATCTTCACCTCCTTTGCCTCAACATCACGCGGGGTACCTACAAGTATATCACAATGCTAAAGCACATGAAAATCACATCGGAAACCAAAATAGCACACGCTACCCGCATAGGTAAAAACCCATCGACTCGCATGTAAACACAATCAAAATCCACTTGTCGTTGATGTCCAAACGCCACCCGACAGGAATGAATCACCAAATACCAAAATCCATGCTAAAACAAGTCCCAAATTATACACCAACATAGGAAAATCAACCCAGATTTCACCCTAGATGGAATCAGTCAAAACTAGACATACTCAGGGTCAAAACTAGAGGAAATGGGGGAATGCACAGAAAACGAGGCAATTCCTTAAAATACCTTATTTTAGAATTTTCCATAATTTTTCCCCATTTATCTGTATTTAATTATACCAGAATATTATAATATTCATTAAAATAACATTAAATTATAAAATTTCCCAAAAATCATATTTTATTATTTTGAAGACGTTACAATCTACCCCCCTTAAAGAAATTCGGTCCCCGAATTTAAATTTAAAACCCCAAATTCTAAAACATTTCGATACGAATTCCAAGTCGTCGGGGCTCCGAAATCATCAACACATAAAACGTCACAGCGCAATGCATGCGCATGAGTACTGAGCAGATAACTCAAAAGCAACACTCCATCAAGCATCCGCAATCATCGGAGTCATGGTAACGACACAATGTCAAATCCAATACAAAATCAATATGATATAGACCAAGACTATACATGTAGACACCCAATCTATACATGTAATTAGCTGATGCAACTGTATGCCAAATCTTTTTAAGTCGCTGTGCGATGCGCGTAACACTGCACAGTGGCGGACGTTTCTCATAAGAAAATAACTATATATGTGTATATATATCCTTTGTTTAATAAGCACGTTCCACCATTTTGAAAATAATCAGAAGAGTTTCCTTATTTTTAAAACGTTTTGTGTCATATCGGACACGTAGGTATATACTGAGACTATAGCTCGCTTTTCGGAAATCCCTTCGATAACTATCGATGCATGCAAAATATATCCAGGCACTGTCCACTGACTAGTCCTGCTCAGTATGAAAGCAAATATCCAATATCATAAAAATGTACTGCTCCAAAAGGAATAAATCTCAAAAATGCACATAACACCACCCTGTGCGTCTGGTGCGCACGGAAATCAAAATCACAGGTGCACAAAACAACATCTAGGTGCAACGGGTGTGCACGAAGCATCTGTCATAGGCAACATGTGTGCCTGACAGCCAAAACAGGTGCATCTGACATGCACGAAGAATCTCAATTTAGTGCATCTGGTGTGCCCCAAAATCGTATCTCAAAACATGCGCCCAACATGCGCGAAAATCCAAATCGGTGCATCCATCATGCACAAATGAAAATCTAGACCCTGCGCACTCAATATACACGGAATCACAAAATCCAATAGCAACGTCGAATATGCGTAAGTCCAGTCAAAAGCACGGAGTGCAAGAATCCACATCAATATCACAATCAAAATCGATATACCGAAAGGCATCAAATCGAAGTCAGGTGCAATCGTAATGCACAAAATATAAATCCGGTGCAACAAAGGCACGAAATATAAATCTGATGCGATAAACGCAAGAAACATAAAACTGGTGCGACAAATGCACGAAGTATAGAACTGGTGCATCCCATGCACAAATACCAAGCAATAACTCAAATACGTAAGCAGCAACACCAAGTGTATCCAGATATGATGAAAATCATAAACGTGCGCAACTGCGTGCACAAAACACACATCAATGTACTACAAGCACATATAAGCTATACCGAGTGCAAAAATCAAATTGTGTGCGTAACATATGCACAACATCAAATCAACTGTATGAAATCCATAAAGTCATAAGCAGGTGCAGCCAAGGCACGAAACGATATACAACGCGGCTCAATCAAAATCAAGTGTACCGCGATGGAAAACTCACAACCGCGTGCATCAGCGTGCACAAATCAAAACACTAAGAGTACATGAAACTATGCTGGAAGCGTAAATCAAATCACCGGCATAAAATAGGCATGAAATCACAATCAATACCTCAAGAGTAATAACTCTGCACAAAATATGAATACCCAGTAAGTGCAACCATGGTGCACAAAATCAAATATCATGGAACTCAGTCATCAAGACTAAATCATGCAAATAGATCGCCAAAATACTGAAATCCCAAAGTGACGGATACGTGATAGTCAAATCACAAAATCACAAATCATAATTACCGTCGTCGGTATACCCTCCTTCAGGGTCGAGAAGGTACCGGCACATCCGATGCTAGCGGCGCAAGATATCTACTTGCCTCTTGCTCGCGGCTGGCGTCCTCTGCCTCTGGTTCCTGATCTTTCCTGTAGATTACCAACTCGCAATCCATCGGCTCATCGGCCCGGTCAGGTGTGCTGACAGGAACGATTCCGTTCTTGCACTTCCCTGGTCATCTCTCGGTCAATCCTTATGACCGCTCGTAAAGCAGCACATCTCTGGCGCCGACCTCGGGTCCTCTGAATGCATATCACACATCCGATCCTGGGTGCAACTCTTATTGCAGCAGTGTACTGGAAGGAATCCTACTCAAGGTCTCTTCTGATCTTGCCTAAGCCAAACTGTAAGGAGGCTGGTACTCTGGCGTAATCTTTTCTCGCTCTCTGGACCTCTGCGTCCTTAGTACAACATCTCCTCGGAAGCTGGTCGCATCTCTGCGCCTCTGTATGCATGTCCGGCCTTTAATCTTAACGGGGTGTAGTAACAGCTCGTCTGCCTCTCGCACGAACTTCTTGTCCCGCTTGTCTGTATCATCGACCATTCGACGTCGCGTCTTTATCTGCACACTGCAATGTCCTCGGCTACGGTCCACCCGAAGTCTCTAACACGGACTCGAAATCACGAACTCAGTATCTTCATCACTCAGTAGAAGATATCTAGCCGAACACGTCCTCAGCGTGCATATCGCATCTCTGATGTCAGCGGAGTGGAACGTCATCTCGTCGAAATCTCGTGCAAACTCTTTACTCCACCTTGCTCCACTATCGACTGATTCGGACTCATCTCATCATGGCTACACAGACTGCGCTCCGACGGCTATGCTCGTATCTGGAGTCTCCCAAGCAGTGTCCCATCACATGATATCCGAATGACGTCGAATCATCCGATCGACTCGTCAGAACCTCACAATCCCCCAAGAGCTCAACATCTCGGGTACAGTTTAATAGTATCGAGTACATGCCACAGCGTCGGTGGTCCATCCGTAGAAGGGCAAACCCAAGCCTCACTAATGGCGCCGAGGAACTGCCGCAAACCCTAAGGTTCAAAGGCTTTCACACGGTCATTCAGTCGAGTTAGGGTTTCATTCTTCTAGAGGGTCCATAGAATCACCTGCATGTCTTTCCGTATACTTTAAACTTGGAAAATAGGTTCCTGACATTCGATCGTCTCAATCGACTCTCAACGAATCTGCGTGAAGTCGCCTCTAGCTGGAATCAATCTACCTGATGACCTCGTATCGGGGTAAGCGAACGAACCACATGTCCTAGTCATTCATCCTCGGTGACTAGCGACTCACTACCATATCTCTAAGAATATGCTCATGCTGCAGTAGCTCCAATCATCTGGGCGATATCTCATCGCTCGCAGCAACAACTGGCTCATTCGTCGGTACGCTAAGCAGCGCCTCAACCATCATGAATAAGCGATATATCAGCAGTCATCACATCCTGGCTGGCCTCTATCAGTGGCTCAATCCTCTGGTACCGTCCGGTACATCCGAGAAATCTCGCAACAGCGATCTGTCAAACGCTCAAAGTGCGGAAACACAAAATACGAAGCCTCAATGCAACCGTATGTCTCTGGAATCACGCCCCGGTCAGCCCTCGTCCGCGACGAGCTCATGCTGACAACTCGAGCCGTAGCTCACTCTGCCCGTGCAATCGCGGCAGCAAAACCACAACCAGTATCGATGAAGATAGATCATAGGAAGGAATATGACACAATGCAAGGAAATGAACAACCTAAGGTTTCTTAAGCGGAGTGGCGTGTCGTAAGTATGCCGCGGAACATACCCACGGTACGTCACTCTACTTTAGTCACCTATTCCATCAACCAAGGGTCATCCTACACGACGAAAGTTCGGGTCTAATACCCCCTCGACCAAGTCTAAGTTCCGTAAGGTCAAGCCTAAGTTCCGTATATAAGTAACGCCCTAGGCTCCACATAGTCAAACTTAGACTCGAACCAAGGTCAACCTAGCGCTCTGATACCAACTTTGTCACGACCCGAAAGAGCACGTGACTGGCCCTCGAACCATATGAAGTCTATAGGACTCCATCTGATCCAAGTAAGCCAAAAGCCCAGAAATCTAAAACCATTTAAGGAGTAAATAGGGAAAATTAGTTTTAAGAGGTAAAGAAAACATGTTTGAAAATCAAGTTTTTAAATAACTAAGCCGAATATGAATTTTTTTAAAATGTGTAATTTTTCCTGAAAATTTCGGCAGAGTTTCCTTTGTAAAAACTGGCCCCGAACGGGGTACAACAAGAATAATATATATGACATGATAAAAGGCATCCCCAAGCGGGAGCTAGCTCTTCGTCAATCGACGGTCACAACCACGCAAGCAATAATAATATACAACGCCAAGGGGCGAGGATCAAAACTGAAAAGAAACTCAAAAACAGCCAGAAAACCGCAATACTACAAGCGCGACTCTAAGGTCGAAACAATACAACACTGATTTCTAAGTCTGAAACAAACTACAAGTTTTGATTGATGGACAATTCTAGATACAATAAAAATACATGAACAATGGCGGTTCTGATACAAAGAACCCACCTAACCAAGCAAGTCACCCATAGGAAGCAGTGTGCCAGAAATGCCGCTATGGAATCTGTACGGCAAACCTGCAAGAACTGGGGCACAACGGGGGTGAGTTGCCAACTCGTGAATAGAAAGATATCTACAAGCAGAAATCAAATGCATGACCCATCCTAGGTCAAAACGATCAGATATACATAAACCTCAATATGAATAAAGCTGAAGCATGCTAAACTGGCAATGTAATCTCTATACATGAGTGTAGTGCCAAGTGCTCGTGCTAGTGCCTCAGGTAATAGCATGTCATGAATATGAGGTATAACCAATGTAATCAAATCTGCACACTCGTGGATCCCGTCCACTCGTCACCCACTGACAATAACCACCATGCATGTAAATATCATGAATCATGTGCATGGGAAATAATATGAGGATATAACCACCCGTGTCCCTCGCGACACATCAAAATCATGGAACCAGGGTGCCCAGCATCGACACCCGAAAACATCATGAAAACTGTGCCCAGCATCGGCACGTAAATCCTCATATATCGGGCTCCGTCAGTCCGGATCGGCCCGCGGGCTCTGTCTGCGGTATCGGCCCTCGGCCCCGGCAGTATGCCCAAAACATCTATCAACTCTGGTCGGTATCCTCCGGATAACCGTCAGGTCCAACCAATCACCGGTAGGTACTCGCCCGCCTCCAGGCTCAATCGGCAAAGCTCATCGATCATCTTGCCGAGGGGAACCATACCGGGTCCACCATGTACCCGCAATCGGCTCATCCACGCCTCGATTCGGGTTACACATGTCGCTCTCAGCACCGAGAAAACACATGGTGGACGCACTGAAATATCATATCAAGGGTAACCGGGTTTTTAAAGAAATGACATATTCTCTTTTGAAATACCCTCGGTTCCCAAATCCAGAAATATCATAGAAACAACATATCTCAATGCGTACAGTCAAAGCATGATGTATGCGGCATGTAACAGTAATGCAAGCATATCAGTAAGTCATGCAACATGGAATAATAATGTGCACATGTCGAGGGAGACCGCTCTTTTAAAAGGAATCTGTTTTTAAAGAGTATCTTGCGGTTCCCAAATCCCCAATCAAGCTAGAATCATCTATATATGTGTACAGGTATAAGTGTACAATATGCCATGCCAGAATCATATCATGAATGCAATAGTACTATAGTGTAGTGACATGGCAATTATCGATGATGAGTGTGTG
This sequence comes from Agapanthus africanus, assembly GCA_030015575.1. Taxonomy (NCBI): domain Eukaryota; kingdom Viridiplantae; phylum Streptophyta; class Magnoliopsida; order Asparagales; family Amaryllidaceae; genus Agapanthus; species Agapanthus africanus. Next base: position 524,726,656 of record CM057337.1, read on the forward strand.
AGCCGGCAACAAGTGTACGTGGAACATATGCATCATCGATAATGGTGCTGGTGTCCTAGCAGCATGACTGAAATATAACCACAGTACAAGCGATGCAATGCAAATAGCATGAATATGCGGAATCGAATAATCAACGCAAAAGTAAAGAATCTACACCAATCTGTACAAGTCATGCAGGGGTGCCATTTGAAATAAGACGAATCAGGGCTTTTGGAAAAACAAGGGCTACGGTGTTTTAAGAAAAGATACATCATTTGAAAATATCCGTATGACCCTTCTGCCTATCTTTAAAATATCCCCGATTCGTTAGTTTTGAAATAGGTATGACTCGGTCTAGTCTAATGTCTACTAAATAATCTAGACAGGAGGGGTATGAAACCACCTAATCTGAGTCAATATATAAATATAGATATGATAGTCGGTGATCTCGCCTCAATAACATATCGTATGATATCCTCGAGTCATGAGTGCGATCTATCATCAATATCGGCTCGTACGGTAAATCGTCGTATGGCATCCCAATAGCTGGGTAGGGATCAATATCACACTATCTCATCACATATCAGGTATCACTTATCATCAGATCACACAATCTGGGGTACTACTGTAAGTCTAGTACAAATCGACACCATCTATAAAATATGAATGCGGGTAAAGCACATGTCCAAAGGCCCGCTAAAACTATCATATCGCACCTCAAAGGCAAACTATGTCACATCGCCGATCTCACGGCCTCACATCAAGTATCATCTCAAACCACGTATCATCCTCCAATCCCGTATATAAACACATAGTCCCATACCCTTGTGTAGATATACGCACCATCATATGCACTCTAATAAATGAAAGAATGAATGCAAGTATGTGTGTAAATGTATGTGTGAGTGCAACCACTACTCTAGGGTTCGCACTATACTAAACCAATATATTCTTATCATCAAAATATCATTATTACCATCAATAACCCTAAACAACACATAATAAATATTCGTGTGTATACGTATTCGTATACATCACCACGGACTGCGGGGGTGCTATACGCCATCCACCCGACTTCTCCCCGTAGATATAAATCTACTCACCTTGCTTCTCGTGTGCCAAAGCCGATGTCGCTATCTTCACCTCCTTTGCCTCAACATCACGCGGGGTACCTACAAGTATATCACAATGCTAAAGCACATGAAAATCACATCGGAAACCAAAATAGCACACGCTACCCGCATAGGTAAAAACCCATCGACTCGCATGTAAACACAATCAAAATCCACTTGTCGTTGACGTCCAAACGCCACCCGACAGGAATGAATCACCAAATACCAAAATCCATGCTAAAACAAGTCCCAAATTATACACCAACATAGGAAAATCAACCCAGATTTCACCCTAGATGGAATCAGTCAAAACTAGACATACTCAGGGTCAAAACTAGAGGAAATGGGGGCATGCACAGAAAACGAGGCAATTCCTTAAAATACCTTATTTTAGAATTTTCCATAATTTTTCCCCATTTATCTGTATTTAATTATACCAGAATATTATAATATTCATTAAAATAACATTAAATTATAAAATTTCCCAAAAATCATATTTTATTATTTTGAAGACGTTACATATATACATACAGAAATCTCATTAAAATAAGGAAAACAGTTGTCTCAATCATGATGTATTCTGTTTCATTTGTAATGCATTCATACGTCATATATCTTATATGTTGCTATCTGAGGTACTGACACGAGCATGTAGTATTACACTTATACATAGATGGACCAGGGTATTTATTTGAGGATATTACTTGACATGACCTAGGATAGCGTCAACCATGAGATTTCTACTCGTAGATGTTTTCTACTCACGAGTTGGCAACTCACCCCCGTTGTGCCACAGTTCCTTGCAGGTTTTGCCGTACAGGTTTCGTTGCGGTTTTACTGGCACACTGTTTCTTCCTGGTGATTGCTTTGGTAGGTGGGTTCATTTGCATCAGGACCACCATTGTATATTTGTTATTTCAGTTGTATCTAGTAAAACTCCATCAACCATACTTGTATATTGTTAGAGATAGATGACCAGTGTATTTTCTTTCGACCTTAGAGTCGCGCGCTGTATTATTATGGTTTTCCGGTGGATATGGACATTCTTTTGAGTTTTGATCCTCGCCCTTCGGCGTTGTATATTATATTGCTTGTGTGGTTATGACAGTTAATTGACGAAAAGCTAGCTCCCGCTTGGGGATGCCTTTATTCATTATATATGTTTTATCAGGTTTGTACCCATTTGGGGTCAGTTTTTACAAAGGAAACTCTGCCGAAATTTTCAGAAAAGACTTGAGATTTTAAAAATGCATACTTCGGCTTATGTTGATAAAATCCTTGATTTAAAATTGTTTTTTCTTCACTCTAGTGCTTTACTTATTTTTGATTTCTGGGTTTTGGCTTACTTAAATTACGTACGCCTCGAGACGTTTCGTAGTTTAAGTGCCGGTCATGTTCCGTGCTTTTCGGGTCGTGACATTCATTCTTCTAGAGAGTTCACAGAATTACTTGCATGATTTTCCGAATACCCTAAACTTGGAAAAATGAGTTTTTGACATTCGATCGAACTTTTTAACTTCGCCTAGACAACATGCGAATACCCGAAACATTGTTAAAACTACGAATATGAAACACTCCGAATTGCTTATACTGTAAGATCACATCTCATGCAAAATTAACATATACAAACAACACCTGAAACACCAAAACCCAGTGACTGGAATACACCAAAAAATTCAACCCATTCCAGCACAAAAGAATCGAGCTGGCCGGAATTTACAAGCATGTGGCCGGTCATTTTCCGGAGATGGGGGCTAAATTTTCTTGTGTATTCATGTTGCATCCCATACAAAATTCTGCAGTTCTTTAAAAAAATTTAGAGGACTTTTTAAAATCGACAGAAACTATGTTTTCGTGTTCCAAGTTTCGGAGTCGTTTCGGTTTCGTAATCTAACAAACATCGTCTAATTTTCTAGCATGGCTCTGATACCACTGCAGTGTTGTCTAGCACGGCAGCAAGGTTTCGGGAGGCATCGTCCATACCAATTTCAAAAATTTGCCGTTCTAGCTAACCCTAACTCTAGAATCATTACTAGAAAATCCGACCATCAATATGTAAACAACTTTACAATCAAAGTGAATGAGGAATACAACCTTTGCAGACCGGTCCTTCACTTCTAATGCTCCATGTAGTAGTCCATTCGCTGCGATCCTTGAACTCCCGTACTCTTGAGAGGCTCCATAAGATATACGGAACAAGCTTGCTAGATGTCTTCGAGGCCGAAGATGATCTACGTCGAGGTGACACTAACCCAAGCTACCTCTTCACCAATTGTGGAATTAGTGAAGCAAACATCCTATACTAAATGGCAAGTAGTAGAGGATGATGAAGTAGGAATTTTACTCATTTTAAAAATAATTTTCTCACAATTTTTCCATCATCTCCATTGAAGCTAGAAAGCTTTTTGAGGAGGAAGAAGAAGAAGAAGAAGAAGAAGAAGAAGAAAAATCTCTCATGATAATTATCAAGTCAAGAAAAGCAACCACGGGTGAGTAGTATCATATACTAACCTTTGTAGAGAGTTAACCATGGCTATGTCTAATGGTTGGGTTTATAAATATCTTAAGTAAAACAAAAGTTGTAGACTAAGTCAAGGGAAATCCAAGCTTCTCAAAGCTTCTTACCATGAAAAAAATGCCACCATTTTGATTTACCAAAATAAATAAAAAACCTTCATTATACATAGCATGGTGTAAGTCACACACACACCCAAGTTGCATGTATCATCAAGCATGACACAAAATCTTGTACACTAATATATATCACATATATACTATGTGTTAGTGTATATGCCCTAGAGGCCATTACTGTATCATACTAGTTTGTATATTACTTGATGGAAGCTTGTGATATTCACAGTTGTATATACAATCTTGCTCGAAATGGTAGTATGCTACTTGGTTTGTCTCTGCTTTAATATGTGCATGTGTTTCTTTTAGCATATTGCTGATATACATATTAGTAGAGCCCTTAAGATCTTTGCTTGATTACCAGCGTTGTGATGGCGCTCACACCCGTGGGAGCTGGGTGATCTATAAGCACATCCTTATACAGGTCCCTGGTCGTTGGACTATCGAGACAGGGCATCGATACTCCGGAGTAGACTAGCGTATGCGCTTCTCATCCCAGTGTGGGAGACGGTCTGTCCCACAGCCGTCAGTACATCGTATTTGAGATAGTATGCGGGTGCTCGTTGGGTTACGAGTATACTGGACAGGACTCGTCGGGGACTGTTGGTTGGTAGTATACCTATCATCAGTTATCAGTTCCCAGGTGACATGAGTACAGCTTAGTCCGCTGACTTGACACTGTCACTTCGCCTCGAGTGTGTTCCCACTGCACTTTGATTACTACCCTACCACGGCTCAAAGGAGTCGTGCAAACAGGTAGTTTTTGGGTGCAGTCCCGAAGCACTTAGAGGCAGTGACGGTTAGACAGGATTCGTCTCTCCCGGTATTGGGGGTTGACATCACGCTGTGTCCAGGAGAGCCATTACACGAGTAGTCCCTGGCCAGGGCAAGCGAGATATACTGGTAGGTTTCCAGTGTTATCTCAGGGTGTTCTGGGCTACACTCCGACACGACTTGTACCGCTTTTAGGGGACTGACGTTCACCGCCCCCCTAGGCCCGCCATGCGATGTATCAGACGAACAGACCGGACTGTACGGAGACTGTCACATACAGGCTCAGTAGGAGTTCAGATGGGGTTCACCTCATCAGTCTTCTTATCGACATCTACCTGGGGACCGTTACGTACAGCTAGTGCCGCTTGCGGTCTGTGGTTAAACCCACTGCCAGCGTAGTGTCGAGTCTTTAGAGTCCCACACAGAGAGCTATTCGCCTTTAGGCAAAATGAGTAGAGGTCGCATGGTTTTGCGACAGGGTTCGTTCACATCCGCGCACTTGTGCACGTTTGCTGTCCGGACAGTTTATACTAGCGGGCTTTGGTTTAAGCCGGATCCTAGTATATGATTTGGGATTGGTTTTTCTCATTGTATTCGTGTTCCTCGGATCACGAATGCGGGTGCGTATGCACAGTTGCTTGAGACAGAGGGAGAGGACCTTGTTTAGGGTTAATGACTATTGTCATTTTATTAACCCTAATGCTTATGTGTGTATTATAGTTAATTGATAATTAGTTTAATAATTATGCATGGTTATGGTTGTTGACCATTTGACCTCCTTGACTTGTTGACCTAGGTTGACACTTTGACCATCATCATTTCTTTTGGAAGATGCTTTTTGTGTTGGAGATAGTGCCCTCAGAGTCAATTATTGGATCACAGGCACGTGATTGCAATGATTGAGGGAGGACCTATCCCGGGACGACAGTCTTACTCGAGATGATAGTATGCTATCTGGTTTATCTTTATCATCGTGTACTGCTTTAGGTGACCTGACAGGTCGCTATTACACGTTGATAGAGCCCCTAGGATTCTTGCTTGACTGCCAGCAGTATGAGGGCGATCATATAAGTGAGAGCTGGAGTCTATAAGCACATCCTTAAAAGGTCCCTAGTCGTGGGAGTTTCGAGACAGGGCATCGATTCTCCAGAGTAGACTAGTGTATACAGTCGAGACCCCGATGAGGGGCGGTGGCCGGTCTCACAAGCCACTGGTGTCAGTTGGTTCACCTAAGATGTATACAGGTGCTCATTGGGTTATGAGTACACCGGACAGGACTCGCCGGGAACATGCTAGTTGGTCTTATACCTGACGTCAGATAGCAGTTCCCAGGTGACATGTGTACAGGTTAGTTCATCGACCCGGGGATCGTCATTTGTCTCGTGTGAGTTCCCACTGTGCTTTGATTACTACCCTACCACGGCTCAAAGGAGTCGTGCAAACAGGTTTTAGTTGGGTACAGTCCCGAGCCACATGGAGGCAGTGAGCGGATCTTCAGGGGTTCGTCTCTCCCGGTATTGGGGGTGAGGTCGCGCTGTGTCTAGGAGAGCCATTACACGAAGTCCTTGGCCAAGACAGGAGATTTACTGGTAGGTATTCCAGTAGTATCTCAGGGTGTTCTGGGCTACACTCCGACACGACTTGTACCGCTTTTGGAGGTCTGACTTTTACCAACCCCCTAGGCCCGCCATGCGATGCTCATAGACGAACGGACCGGACTGTACGGATATTGTCACTGACAGGCTCAGTGGGGTGTCAGGATGAGCTTGCTCATCGACGTCCCTTTTGGTCAATAGCTGGTGGCCCGTTACGTATTGGCTTATACCTCTGACGTGCTAGTGGTTAAATCCACAGCCATAGTATTGACGAGTCTTTAGAGTCCACCACACTTTCAGTCACTCAAGCTTTCGGGCGAAACGCTGTAGAGGCCGTATGGAGATATGGCAGGGTCCGATCAGATACGTGCGGTATTGCACGGATCAGGATCATACGGTTTAGTACTAGAGGACGTATGGATATATGGCAGGGTTCGATCAGATACGTGCGGTATTGCACGGATCAGGATCGGACGGATATTACTAGCCGGCTTTGGTTTAAGCCGGACCCTAGTATAGTACAGTGTAGATTTTGTCTCTTTGCATTTGTATCCGGACGGAATACAGATGCGGGTGTGTATGCACAGTATCGGGGTTTTCCTGTAATTTATTACGGGACCAGTTTTCTGGTGTTGCCAGTTTGCATTCCGTTCCGGCCGGTTTTCCTTTGTTCTTTCCCGGCCGGACTTTTCTGATGGAGGGGGGTTATTTGCAAGTTTGCAAATAACACTTTGTGGAGGGGTTTCTTGCAAATGTTTTGATTATGATGGCATCTTTTCTTTTCCACCATCATTTTGATTCTCTTGCATTAATTGTGATTAAAGAGAGGGTATGGGTTTGATGTGAATGGAGTATGGTTGATGTTGTGGTCACCTCTTGCTTTATCCTACACTCACCTCCCTTCTTGAGTTTTGTTTTATCTCTCCACCATTCTCAATAAGATAATGGCCGGCCACAATTTGGAGGAGGAGTGAAAATGAGAGTTTTCATTTTGGTGAGGAAATTTCATCATTTCATTCCATGCTTGATGAATGAGAGTTCCACTTGAAAGTTCCAATCGATTCCTCCATCAAGGCAACATAACCCCAAAGAGACAAGCATCATCTACACTACATTATACAGCACATCTTGGGCACGTCGACTTGCCAGCTTCGTGCCCGAGTTGCCTCGGCATTGAGGTGGGAGCCCGTAAAAGATACAGACGATGTGGTGCCCTTCCGGTGAGGAGGCGACGACCGGAGTTTCCGCAGGTGATCGGGACGACGACGAGAAGACCGGAGGACTCGGATCACTCGGTATATCTCTAACCCGTCTTGTAGTTAGCTAGGACAAGTTTAATGGCCCGATCCGGGGTTTAGTGCGCGGTGGTGCCGGTTTGCTAAGTTCGCAAAATTAAAGTTTATCACCGTTTCCGCATTTGGCCGTTGGATTGACGGCCGGGGCGCCGCCGTGCACTTACAGTGGTATCAGAGCCTCGCCATTAACTTCGTCTAGCTTCGTTTGATGTGTTTGCATTTCCGATCGACCAAAATTCCAGAAAACCACGTTTTTCTTCACATCAGTTTTCTGTCGAATTTTTTCTGTCTCTAAAATTTTTTCAGGTTGTAGAAAATTGATGTACTAGAAGTTGTAAGAGTTCTGGGAAAATTCGAGACATTGATCCTTCAGGTGGAGCGCGGAACCGCGGCAAAACGCCCCTTCCTGCCGCGGTTCCGCCGCAGGTTAGAATGATCAATGTGTCAAACTTCTCCAGTAGGCTTCTGGGCGGATTTTAGGGGTTTTGGAATATTAATATTGGGCCCAGATTTTCTGTGAGTGCTGCAGTTTTGCTTGGGGGCCTACTTGTTAATTTTTGATCGATCGGATATTTTAAACACATTATTTCACAGTATTTACATTATATCTGCGACCGTGAATGTCACTCGATCGGTAAATCCAGTCTAACTGCTATAGCCCGGTTAGACGGATTTACGAACGTGACTTTCACGTTGATGTTCTGTGTTTTGCTGTGATGTTGCGGATCGGTCGTGGGGGTAGCCTGGATGCAATGCTAGTACAGTTTTGTTGTATTATGTACATTTGATATTGCGGGGCGAGCGTCCGACATGTGGACTGCCGTCACTGCCTGTTTGTATTATTCTTTTGGGGCACGACCTGGTTGCGGTCGATGTACCCGTTGTATGTATATTTTACTTTCTGTACTAGGATTGCCCCGCGGTGGGGTGCACGGATAGCCGGGTTCTGGAGGGCTACAAGCCCGCATCTCAGGGCATTGAGACGGAGGGGGCTTCAGTCTGGAATTGGCGGGCTATTCGCCGCACTCGTACGGGGTACAGGTTGACCCAGGAGGGGTGCCCAAGTTGCCGGATTCCGTGAAGTGCTGGGTGGTCCATTCACGGTGCTGAAAGGGGCTGCCTCGCTTCAGGTTTTGGCGGGTAACTTGCCGCGCCCGTAGGGGTCTAGGATTTCATTGCACAGGCTATCCACACGACCAGGGGAACGTCGGGTTTCAGTAGTGGCTCTGTGAAACCCGGGGATCCCAGATATCTGTATTGTTCTGTGATGCTGTACATTTCTGTGATGTTACATTTTATTCACGCCTTGAGCGAAATATAATATATTGGTATATATATTAGTAGATGTTGTATATGTTTTTCATCCGCGCTAGTCCAGTCCCCGCTCTGCCGTTAGTTAGCTAACCTAACGGGTGATGACGGGACCCAGTGGCGAATGCGGATGGCATATACGCACGTCAGTATATTTTCGTTCTTTGTGGTGTGATCAATTGATGGGACTGCGTTGATTCGGATCAATGCAAGTTAAAACAAACCTATTCTGATGGTGTTGGAACACTTTTCTAAAAGCTGTTATTGCAAGGACGTTCACTTTTGTTTTGCATCGTGGTATTCATTTGAAATATCCTGCTCCTCAGTCGACGAGGCAAGGGCCGAGATCCCTTCACCGGGAGTGACCCCTTGGACAGAAGTTTGCGTCAGGGCATTAACTTCACTATAGCCGATTACTTTTGCTTTGCATCGTGGTATTCATTTGGAATATCCTGCACCCCATTCTATGGGGAAAGAGCCGAGATCTGTTCACCGGGAGTGACCTCTTTAGTAAAGGTTTTCGTCACTATATTTTCTAAAAAGCTATCCGTTCCTTCAACGATATCAAGTTCATTACGTTAAAGGTTTTCGCCAGAAACCATTCGTAGCCCTCCATCATTTCAGTTAAATATTCGGTAGTATTCAAGCTATGTATTTTGACCTCACGCCAAGGCATAGTGTTTTGTAGTTACCGGGTATTTATCTGTTGCATAGATAGATGCATTGGTTTGGGACAGTCGTACTACTATTTTGGCCTACGTCAAGGGTATGTACGGGTGGGTTCAAATTAACCTGGACAATGATGGGTAGAACTTGACATGTGACTTATGATATTTTGACTTCACGCCAAGGTCATAAGAGCATGGGGTAGAAATCACATCGGGAGTTTCAAAAGAACTGAAACTTGCCAGATATGCGCATACCTTCTGGAGTGTGATACCGTGAGCGGATTCCGTCACGTTATCATGCGATGATAGTTGGATCCCGATTCCCACTGATGAGTTGGTTTACTCCTCGGGTGACCCCGACTAATTCTTCTTTCAGGTTTGGAGGAGAATTTGAGGTACAGTGGGAGGTTTCCTGATTAGATAAATTGGTAACCATTCTGATCTAGGATAGAGTGCACGCCGAGTGTTTCTTTTCTCTCTCTCTGGCAGCGACCATTGACCCGACCCAAGACTATGACTCAGTGACCAAGTTGACCGAACCTTCTTTACACTGGCTTTTGGATTGTCAGAGTTGCAGACCTCGTTGCCACTCCTACTTTTACCCTTTTCTCCCGGACACCCCGTATTACTACGAACGTCCATTTCCATTGGACAAAACCATCGTATGGTTAGATACGAACTCGAAGGAATTCGAGGATGGTTTCCGGTTTTGGAGAAAACGGATATGATTATTCAGTTGTCTTTTCCTTTTACCTTCTCTCAGGTTGCGAGTACTCCTTGGTTTAGGAGATAGTACACTTATTACGCAAATTGGATAGTCTTATTCCAAACCTTAGGCTGGTGCCGACCGGTAGGGAATGAAGAAAACCAATTAGCATAACGATGGTGTGCAGAAGGTATTAAGATTAAGACAAAGCAAGGGATTAGTAAGAGGGCAAAGTAAATTGCAACTGATATTCACGACCAAACCAAGTATTTCTTCGCCAATCCTAAATCACCTTTGTATTTCTCCAGGACACTCCGTATCACTACGAAGATCCACAGTTTATTGGATACTCCATCGTATGGTTATATACGAACTCGAAAGGAACTTGTTCCAGTTCGGGGATGGATTCTGGTCCAGGAGAAATAGGAATAAGTTTTATTCGGTTGTCTTTTATCTTCACCTTCTCTCGCATCGCGAGTGCTCCTAAGATTAGGACAGTTCACCCGTTATGCTTATTGGATAGTCTTCTTCCAAACCATAGGCTGGTGCCGAACGGTAGGGAAGGAAGAAAACTATTTGGCCTAAAGGGGTGTGCAGAAGGTAATGACTAAAGACATATAAAGGGATTTGGAGAGGTGGCAAAGAATTATACGGTTATAGTTGTGAATCTGGATAATGGTAGAGGCATTACTAGGAATACCAGGATACCCCATCGAAACATTTCAATGTTTCAGTTCAACTGTGTACTGTTAAAAGAAAACTGATTTCCCGATTGGACACTTGCTCCAGGGTATGTATTTACCAGGTTTGATTCTCACATCTGTATGGTTTTACAGATGATGAGTGGGAGTAAGTTATTGGGAATTGGGTGATCATCCTCATTATATCAGGATTCGTTGTAATCGGTGATATTTGAGGAGATCACCTGGGTTGTTTGCCGGTCGGCAAATATTTGGTTTTGAATATCCGTTTTTATGCACCAATTTCAAATTGATATATCTGTACGTCTATTTTCATAGAGTGAGATATACCTTTCTGAAATTATGTCTACGACATTTACCTATATCAGTAGATGGTTAGGTAGGGAGCATTAAACAGCGGTGTAATTCTTCATAACCATAGTACAGTTTTCAACCTACGACATACAGTGAATGAGTTATCAGACTCAGCGGACTTATACAGAGTATTGTATGTTGTCCAGTGTCCATTAGGACAGAGGGGTTGGTCCTCATACTATATTCTGTTTACTTTTAACTTCTCTAGTTCTTAGACATGTGTTTCGTAGAAACACAGGGTCTATGTTTTGAGGAGTTATAGGTATTTGAATAGAGTAGAGAACCAGGTGTAGCAAGTATCGGGATTCTTCAAAGTGATCGAAGATGTAGATACTTGTGTATGGTATTCAGTTGATAGTAATGATAAAGAGAAATTGCTTCTCTTTCAGGTTACTCATAATTGGAAGCATTCCTAAGTTGAGTAACGCTGATCGGCCTCTTTCCATTTAGTAGACATGCACTGGAGACAGCTGCATGATTTGAATCTGGTTCAATTAAATCAGTGCCTCTGGTTCTATATTGGATATAGTACAGTTCATATCTAAACATTGTTAAGGTACGGGGAGTTGTCCGGCTTATGATTAAAACCAGACTCTGGATAACTCAAGGCACGTTTCTGTAATGGCTGTTTGTAGGTTGACCCAGGCTATGACGAGGGTTGACTTTCTACCATCTGGGAGATCAATAGTAATATTGTTCTGGACTCGCCACAGTTTTAATAAAATGGATTTTTTCAAAAGCAGTAGTGGGAGTATGGTAGAACTGGAAGTGATTCCAGAACCGCAAATGATTACTGAAGATTTGATAAGGAACCTAAAGATTCAATCTGATTTGACATTCCATTGGCCACTCCGCAGATAAGGTGGGTAACTTCAGGCACCCGAGAGGTACTCCGGTAGCCTCAAGGACGGTGACAAGGAAGTTCTTGTTTGCCCACACTTGCCATTGTTGTTGCTCCAGACTGCGAGACCCGGCAGGAGGATGAGTATAGCATCGTTCTAAACTAGCTTTAGAAGTGCACATCTATATGACTCTGCCAGAGGGTTTTCGTAGTCAGTGGGAGCAGCGGAAGCATTGGTGGACATCAGGCTTATGTCTATTTATTGATTAAAGCAGATGTAGCGGAGATAGATCATCTATTTCTGATGTGACAGTCATAGGTTTGACTTCATCAGAATAGGGGATGGATCTGTTGAGTAGGTAGTAGGGTGTGATATCCGGGTTTTGGATGACATACACAAAGTAGGAAGTGATATTCCTATACTGCGATCGGTTATACTTTGGTCGTCACACAGTGGTTTCTCCACAAGGGACTTGGACATTATATCAGACATACTGGTTACTAGATCTATGGTTTTAGATCTAGATTTGGGTGGTTTCCCAATCAGGGTACTTTGACAGCATTCTAAGAGTATTTAGAATGGACGACTCCTGGCACGGTAGTGTACCTGCAGGTGATGGAGTCACCCTCTCTAAAGGTGTCTTATAGACTAAAGTAGAGAGGGATGTGCATGATTGGCAGATCACTTGCTTAGGCAATTGAGTCAATCATGAGATGTCAAGTACCACACCAGATGTTGTTCTTGCACTAGATGCAATAAGTTGACATTGATCCAATCCTGGAGAAACAGTCGGAAGCAGTTTTTGAACATAAGTGGATGTTCTAGGGATATGATAACGACAGCCTCATTTGGGAGAGAGTTATCATTCCAGGCTTCCAAGGTGACATGGACGACAAGGAGGTTGTCAGAGTTATAGTTTTCCTTCTGACGAGGGGCAGTATTTTGGACAGGTGATCCAGGCAAATACTGAGGGTGGCATGGCGCAGGATACTGATTAAGTTCAGTTGACGATACAGTCGAAGAAGTTTGGATTTGGAGTTCATTTATGAGCTAGGTCCCATCAGACATCCAGACATTCTAAGACAGGTATTGCTCATTTCGGGAGATGGCTTTCTCCGCGAACTTGAGATATAGAGAGACATAGAAAGAAACATCCAGGCGGATCCACTCACTGAGGCTATTCCTCGATCGCAAGAGTTTCACAAACAGGCTTTGTGAAACTGACTAGTAGAGGAGTTGGGTGTTCGGTATCACACGGGCTGTGAGTATGCGACATCGCAATAATTAGCCTTGAGTGCAAGTGGGAGATTGTTGGAGATAGTGCCCTCAGAGTCAATTATTGGATCACAGGCACGTGATTGCAATGATTGAGGGAGGACCTATCCCGGGACGACAGTCTTACTCGAGATGATAGTATGCTATCTGGTTTATCTTTATCATCGTGTACTGCTTTAGGTGACATGACAGGTCGCTATTATACGTTGTTAGAGCCCCTAGGATTCTTGCTTGACTGCCAGCAGTATGAGGGCGATCATATAAGTGAGAGCTGGAGTCTATAAGCACATCCTTAAAAGGTCCCTAGCCGTGGGAGTTTCGAGACAGGGCATCGATTCTCCAGAGTAGACTAGTGTATACAGTCGATACCCCGACGAGGGGCGGTGGCCGGTCTCACAAGCCACTGGTGTCAGTTGGTTCACCTAAGATGTATACAGGTGCTCATTGGGTTATGAGTACACTGGACAGGACTCGCCGGGAACATGCTAGTTGGTCTTATACCTGACGTCAGATAGCAGTTCCCAGGTGACATGTGTACAGGTTAGTTCATCGACCTGGGGATCGTCATTTGTCTCGTGTGAGTTCCCACTGTGCTTTGATTACTACCCTACCACGGCTCAAAGGATTCGTGCAAACAGGTTTTAGTTGGGTACAGTCCCGAGCCACATGGAGGCAGTGAGCGGATCTTCAGGGGTTCGTCTCTCCCGGTATTGGGGATGAGGTCGCGCTGTGTCTAGGAGAGCCATTACACGAAGTCCTTGGCCAAGGCAGGAGATTTACTGGTAGGTATTCCAGTAGTATCTCAGGGTGTTCTGGGCTACACTCCGACACGACTTGTACCGCTTTTGGGGGTCTGACTTTTACCAACCCCCTAGGCCCGCCATGCGATGCTCATAGACGAACGGACCGGACTGTACGGATATTATCACTGACAGGCTCAGTGGGGTGTCAGGATGAGCTTGCTCATCGACGTCCCTTTTGGTCAATAGCTGGTGGCCCGTTACGTATTGGCTTATACCTCTGACGTGCTAGTGGTTAAATCCACAGCCATAGTATTGACGAGTCTTTAGAGTCCACCACACTTTCAGTCACTCAAGCTTTCGGGCGAAACGCTGTAGAGGCCGTATGGAGATATGGCAGGGTCCGATCAGATACGTGCGGTATTGCACGGATCAGGATCGGACGGTTTAGTACTAGAGGCCGTATGGATATATGGCAGGGTTCGATCAGATACGTGCGGTATTGCACGGATCAGGATCGGACGGATATTACTAGCCGGCTTTGGTTTAAGCCGGACCCTAGTATAGTACAGTGTAGATTTTGTCTCTTTGCATTTGTATCCGGACGGAATACAGATACGGGTGTGTATGCACAGTATCGGGGTTTTCCTGTAATTTATTACGGGACCAGTTTTCTGGAGTTGCCAGTTTGCATTCCGTTCCGGCCGGTTTTCCTTTGTTCTTTCCCGGCCGGACTTTTCCGATGGAGGGGGGTTATTTGCAAGTTTGCAAATAACACTTTGTGGAGGGGTTTCTTGCAAATGTTTTGATTATGATGGCATCTTTTCTTTTCCACCATCATTTTGATTCTCTTGCATTAATTGTGATTAAAAAGAGGGTATGGGTTTGATGTGAATGGAGTATGGTTGATGTTGTGGTCACCTCTTGCTTTATCCTGCACTCACCTCCCTTCTTGAGTTTTGTTTTATCTCTCCACCATTCTCAATAAGATAATGGCCGGCCACACTTTGGAGGAGGAGTGAAAATGAGAGTTTTCATTTTGGTGAGGAAATTTCATCATTTCATTCCATGCTTGATAAATGAGAGTTCTACTTGAAAGTTCCAATCGATTCCTCCATCAAGGCAACATAACCCCAAAGAGACGAGCATCATCTACACTACATTATACAGCACATCTTGGGCACGTCGACTTGCCAGCTTCGTGCCCGAGTTGCCTCGGCATTGAGGTGGGAGCCCGTAAAAGATACAGACGATGTGGTGCCCTTCCGGCGAGGAGGCGACGACCGGAGTTTCCGCGGGTGATCGGGACGACGACGAGAAGACCGGAGGACTCGGATCACTCGGTATATCTCTAACCCGTCTTGTAGTTAGCTAGGACAAGTTTAATGGCCCGATCC
Organism: Agapanthus africanus; assembly: GCA_030015575.1. Taxonomy (NCBI): domain Eukaryota; kingdom Viridiplantae; phylum Streptophyta; class Magnoliopsida; order Asparagales; family Amaryllidaceae; genus Agapanthus; species Agapanthus africanus. The sequence continues at coordinate 524,742,036 of CM057337.1, forward strand.
GGGGTTTAGTGCGCGGTGGTGCCGGTTTGCTAAGTTCGCAAAATTAAAGTTTATCACTGTTTCCGCATTTGGCCGTCGGATTGACGGCCGGGGCGCCGCCGTGCACTTACATTTTGATCCTTGCAAATTGAAATGATAATGGTCATGTCATGATTAGCCATGACAATTATCTAGCTAATTATTCAATTGAAATAATATACACATATTAGTGAGAATGGTTCAAAATTATTCTCATTCTATCATTTCATTTTCTCTCTCTTGTTCTTCCTCTCCCTCAAGCTCTCTCCCTCTCATGTGTTGAGAAACACTTGAGCTTGAGAAAAACCCTCTCTTGATCATCTTTACTCTCATCTAGGGTTCAAGGACTAGCACTTCTTGCACCTTAGTTACTTCTAGCTTGGAGTTGAAGCCAAAGGTTGAGGCTTTCGGGTGGATCTTTCTTCGACGGGAGAAGACGATAAGGTGACCTCCTTCCACTACTCCAAGGAGCAAGGAGAGAAGGACATAAAGACCAAAGGTATAACTTTTCTAGCACTTAGCTAGTTTCTAGTTAGCTTTAGCAAGTTTTTGTTTAGCAAAGATCCTTTAAAGTCTAGTCCATGTTGCCTAAGCTCATAAAAATCCGATTTTTATTCTGTTTTCCGCCTCCCCGAAAGTACCGGGGTGGGCAACGTGGACTTACAGTGGTATCAGAGCCTAACTAAACATAAACTAGCTAGGTAGTGAAGTGTAACGAAGTTCGAAACCGAAAAATCCAAAAACCAAAATTTCAAAAACCCTAGTTTCTGTTAAAAATTTTTCTGGTCAAAACAAAATTTGTTATACTCCTAAAATAGTCTCAGGGTTTTTTAAAGATAACCACAAAATCCGGTCCAGTGAGTCCTCTAAACCGCCGCGTTTCCGCGGCAATAGCAAGCTATTGCCGCGGAACCGCCGCCGTTTGGACTCTTCACTTGGTCGAGTTTGGTGCAGTGTATCTCTGGCTTGGTTTTAGGATTTTTAAGATATGTTATATGTGCCCAGATTTTCCAGAATAGAAATTTATTTTTGGGGGCCTATAAATCCGTATTTTTTCCGAACTTCACTACACTTTGACTATGACGGTTATACCTGTGATGTTTGTATGTATTGAACGTCGGCTAATCGCTATATGTCGATTAGTCGGGGTTATACATATCTGTGATCTGTGTTTGATATTGGTATGTGTATATGAATGGGTTGGATTGTCGCGGGTGAATAGCCGGGGTGGATGTGAGATGAGTGTTGGCTTTCTTTCATTCATTTGTAACATGTAAATTGATGTAATATTATTATTTGTATGGCCGCACAACCAGGTCGGGGTTGTAGCCGTCATTGTATAATTCTTTTTACTGTTTTTGCTCCTAGGATAGACCCATGGAGGGGGTGCACAAACTACCGGGTATCTCGAAGTGCCGAGTGGCCTACTCACGGTGGTGAGGGAGGTTGCTTCGCTTCGGGTACTTGGCGGGTAGTTTACCGCACCCGTAGGGGTCTTGGGTGGGGTATTTGGCTATTCACCGCGACCGTGTAATCTGCTTTTCGTTGCAGGCTCGAACGGATTGCGGATTCCTAGTATATCCAATGTATTCATCTGTGATCTGTAATGTCTATCATTGCTATATATTTATATATGATAACTATTTAGGCGTTGCTTATGTTTTACAGCCGTGCTAGCCCAGCCCCCGCTCTGTCGTTAGTTAAGTAACCTAACGGGTGATGACGGGGCCCCGTGGCGAATGCGAATGGCATAAGCGTACGTCATATTTTGGTTGTTTTCTGCAATGGTAGGATTAAATGATGGGACGCATTAAAAGAACTAATGCAAGAAAATAAACCAAGTAAAAGTCGATTGGAACACTTTGAAAACCACTCGGTTCTTTTCAAAACTAAACTTTTAAACGCGGAGCTTGAACCACTCCTTTTAAAAGTTATCTCGTTCCATCGATTATATCAAGTTCACTACGTTCACGGTTTCGCCAAAACCATCCGTAGCCCTCCATCATTTCGGTTAAATATTCGGTAGTATTCAAGCTATGTATTTTGACCTCACGCCAAGGCATAGTGATTGGTAGCTGCCGGATATTTATCTGTTGCATAGATAGAATGCGTTGGTTTGAGACAGTCGTACTGCCGTTTTGGCCTACGTCAAGGGTAGGTACGGGTGGGTTCAAATTAACCAGGATAATGATGGGAAGAACTTGACATGTGACTTATGACATTTTGACCTCACGCCAAGGTCATAAGAGCATGGGGCAAAAATCCACATCGGGAGTTTCATAAGTACTGAAACTTGCTAGCGCTACATACCATTTGGAGTGTGATGATTCTGGTAGGATTCCTTCGGTTTTATCACACGATGATGTTTGGATCCCGATCCTACTGTGAGTATATGCTACTCCTCGGGAAAACTCTCACTTAACGATCAATGCTATAAACTTAGTAGGTGTCTAGAAAGGTGTTAGCGGGGCTACGCCCACAGGGAAAAGAGGTTACTTAATTAAGGAACTTCGCGAAAGCGTTGGAAAACCTCCGACACTGGCCTGGCTGAACGGTTAAGCAAGTATTGTACGGTGAGATTGATCCTGACTAATCCTTTCTTTACGGTTTGAGAAGGGATTCGAGAGATAGTGGGAGCCATCCAGTTTAGACAAACTAAAAACCACTCTAAACTTGCAAGAGCATCATGCTAAAGTGTTTCTTTTCTCTCTCCTAATTGCAGCGACCATTCAACATGACCGGACTTAAGTTATTACTAGATAAAAATATACTGACAGGGCCAAACTACAAAGATTGGCTCAGGAATGTCAAGATGGCAATCACTTACGACAAGTTGGGGTATATCCTTACCACCAAAGCTCCCCCTGTCCCAGGTCCCACCTCCAGCGTCGCGGATGTAGAAATCCGTAAGACATGGGAGATAGATTGCGCGAGGGCTAGGTGCCTCATGCTTGCCTCGATGGACAACGAACATCAGAGGAGGCACGAGAATATGGACCTAGAGTCTATATTTCTCCATACAAAAGAACTGTATGGAGAGCAGTCTCGTATCGCAAGATACGAAGTGTCGAAGAAGCTTTTTTCGGCAAGGTTGGCCGTCGGATCATCGGTAGCGGAACACGTGCTTAAGATGATTGGCTACATTGAGGAGCTCGCGGACCTTGGGACCACGTTGGAGAATGAACTCTATACTGATTTGATTCTCCAGTCCCTTCCTTCCACTTATGCCCAGTTCATTCTTAACTTCAACATGCAAGGAAAGGAGGTTGAACTTTTCGAACTTCTGAACATGTTGAGGACAGCTGAGGGCACCCTACAGAAGGGTAGGGAGACATCCACTTTGTTTGTAGGAGGATCTTCCTCTTCTAGGTCTAGGGCGAAAGCCAAGGGCAAGAAGAAGAAAGCCCCCGCCAAACCAAGAGGCGGTGTCAGTAAAGTGGATACGAAGGGAAAAGGAAAAGCAACGAAGATAGCGGGGAAGCTAGTGGGGAAGGAAGAATGCTTCTATTGTCACAAAAGTGGTCACTGGAAACAGGATTGCAAGGCTTGGAAGGCCAGAACACAGGATTTGAAGCGAGTTGCAGCTTCAGCTTCAGGTGTGTATGTTATTGAAAACTGTCTATCAATAAACTCTACATCCTGGGTATTGGATACCGAATCAGGATCTCATATCTGTAATTCTTTGCAGGCGTTGAGAAAGCGTAGAGTTTTGAAGGCAGGTGACATGACCCTCAGAGTTGCGAACGGTGCTAGCATGGATGCTGAGGCCGTGGGGGACTATCACCTGGGATTGTCGGATGGACACTTTTTGGTTTTGCGTAGTTGTTATTATGTACCAAATGCAACCTGTAATATCATTTCTGTATCTTTATTATCTAAAGAAGGTTATGAATTTGCATTTGTAAGTAATGTAGTGAACATTCACCTTAATCAAGTTTTGATTGGGTCAGGTACATTGAACAACGGTATATACGTATTAAACCAACTACAGATTTTCAATGTCCAGAATACACACAAAAGAAAGTCTCCAGAAATCGATAAAACTTTCTTATGGCATTGTAGACTGGGTCACATCAATGAGAGAAGGTTAACTAAGTTACATGCAGAAGGATATTTGGATCCGTTCGAATATCAATCGTATGCCACTTGTCAATCCTGTCTCAAGGGAAAGATGACAAAGACTCCGTTCACTGGACACGGAGAAAGAGCGAGCGAGCTCTTGGGACTCGTACACAGCGACGTGTGCGGTCCAATGTCTACACATGCGCGAAGCGGTTATTCTTACTTCATTACTTTTACGGATGATTTCTCAAGATTCGGACATGTCTTCTTGATGAAGCATAAATCCGAAGCTTTTGATAAGTTCCAGGAATATAAGAATGAAGTAGAAAAACAAACAAGCAAAAGTATCAAGGCACTGAGATCTGATCGAGGTGGTGAATACTTGAGTGCCGAGTTCCTGGGTTACTTAAAAGAGAATGGAATTCTCTCTCAGCTTACTCCTCCATACACTCCGCAACATAATGGTGTATCGGAGAGACGGAACCGAACCCTATTGGATATGGTACGGTCCATGATGAGTAACGCTGAGTTGCCGCGATCGTTCTGGGGATATGCGCTAGAAACAGCTGCATACCTTTTGAACCGTATTCCCACTAAGACTGTGCCTACCACACCATATGAGTTATGGAGTGGGAAGAAACCCTATCTTCAATACCTGAAGATTTGGGGATATCCAGCTTATGTCAAAAAGCAGCATACGGACAAGCTCGAGGCACGCTCAGTACTGTGCAAGTTTGTGGGATACCCAAAGAACTCCAGGGGGTATCTTTTCTATTACGCAGAGGAACAAAAAGTCCTTGTTTCTCGTAATGCCCATTTTCTGGAACATCAGTTCTTAGAAAAAGAAATAAGTGGGAGCGCAATAGAACTGGAAGAAATTCCAGAACCACAAGCTATTACTGAAACCTTAGTAGAACCAGAGGGTTCAAAAGATCAGGACATTCCCACGCCACTCCGCAGGAGTAGTAGGCAGTCTCATCCGCCCGAGAGATACTACGGTTTTCTCATTGACGGGGATAGAGAGGATTGCATCATAGATTGTGATGAGCCTACTAGCTTCCAGCAGGCCATTCAGAGCGTCGACTCGGTAAAATGGCTGGATGCAATACGGACTGAGATGGAGTCCATGTACACCAACAAAGTATGGACGTTGGACATTGCTCCAGAAGGGGTAAAACCCGTAGGATGCAAGTGGATCTTCAAATGGAAGATTGGTGTAGATGGACAGGTTGAGACCTATAAAGCTAGACTGGTAGCAAAGGGTTTTCGTCAGCGACCTGGTTTGGACTATGACGAAACCTTTTCTCCAGTAGCTATGCTGAAATCCATTCGGATCCTTCTTGCCATTGCTGCCTTCCACGATTATGAGATTTGGCAGATGGACGTAAAGACAGCTTTTCTAAATGGTCATTTAGAGGAGTGTGTCTATATGGACCAGCCAGAGGGTTTCATTCAGGATGGGAGCAGCGGAAAGGTGTGCAAGTTGCTCAAGTCCATTTATGGACTAAAGCAGGCATCGCGGAGTTGGAACATCTGTTTTGATGAGACGGTCAAGGAATTTGACTTTATCAAAAATCCAGATGAACCATGCATCTATTGTAGATTTGTAGCGAGAACTGTAGTATTCCTCGTTTTATACGTGGATGACATTCTCTTAATAGGAAATGACATTCCTATGCTACAATCTGTCAAGGGGTTCTTGTCACACAGGTTCTCCATGAAAGACCTGGGTGATGCCTCATACATTCTGGGTATCCGGATCTACCGTGACAGATCCAAGAGGATATTAGGACTTTCGCAGTCCAGGTACATCGACACCATACTGAAGAGATTCAGTATGGAAGATTCCAAGCGCGGTAATCTACCGGCTTGTCACGGGATCACCCTCTCTAAAGAGATGTCTCCCAAGACTGATTTGGAGAGGGATCGCATGTCTATTATACCCTACGCTTCTGCGGTAGGCTCTATAATGTATGCGATGTTGTGTACCAGACCGGATGTGGCTTATGCACTTAGTGTGGTAAGCAGGTATCAGTCAAACCCTGGGGAGAAACATTGGATAGCAGTAAAGAACATTCTCAAGTACCTGAGAAGGACTAAGGAGATGTTCTTGGTGTATGGCGGAAAAGACCTGCAGATTGAGGCCTTTGCTGACTCCAGCTTCCAGAGTGACAAGGATGATTCCAAGTCCATGTCGGATTTTGTCTTTACCCTCAATGGAGGGGCGGTGTGTTGGAAGAGCTCCAAACAGGAAACCGTTGCTGACTCGACTATGGAAGCGGAATACATCGCTGCATCTGATGCCGCAAAAGAAGCTGTCTGGATGAGGAAGTTCTTGAGAGAACTTCAGGTGGTTCCGTCCATTGTTGACCCAATACCTCTGTATTGCGACAACAACAGGGCTATAGCTTTAGCGAAGGAACCCAGGTCCCATCAGAAATCCAGACACATCTTGAGGCGGTATCACCTGATCAGGGAGATCGTGGATCGCCAGGAGATCGAGGTCTGGAGAGTTGCATCAGAGGATAACACTGCAGATCCATTCACCAAGGCCTTGCCCCAGACTCAGTTCGAGCGGCTGATCGAGATGATAGGTCTTCGATACGCCAGTACATGGCCTTAGTGCAAGTGGGAGATTGTTAGTGTATATGCCCTAGAGGCCATTACTGTATCATACTAGTTTGTATATTACTTGATGGAAGCTTGGGATATTCACAGTTGTATATACAATCTTGCTCGAAATGGTAGTATGCTACTTGGTTTGTCTCTGCTTTAATATGTGCATGTGTTTCTTTTAGCATATTGCTGATATACATATTAGTAGAGCCCTTAGGATCTTTGCTTGATTACCAGCGTTGTGATGGCGCTCACACCCGTGGGAGCTGGGTGATCTATAAGCACATCCTTATACAGGTCCCTGGTCATTGGACTATCGAGACAGGGCATCGATACTCCGGAGTAGACTAGCGTATGCGCTTCTCATCCCAGTGTGGGAGACGGTCTGTCCCACAGCCGTCAGTACGTCGTATTTGAGATAGTATGCTGGTGCTCGTTGGGTTACGAGTACACTGGATAGGACTCGTCGGGGACTGTTGGTTTGTAGTATACCTATCGTCAGTTATCAGTTCCCAGGTGACATGAGTACATCTTAGTCCGCTGACTTGACACTGTCACTTCGCCTCGAGTGTGTTCCCACTGCACTTTGATTACTACGCTACCACGGCTCAAAGGAGTCGTGCAAACAGGTAGTTTTTGGGTGCAGTCCCGAAGCACTTGGAGGCAGTGATGGTTAGACAGGATTCGTCTCTCCCGGTATTGGGGGTTAACATCGCGCTGTGTCCAGGAGAGCCATTACACGAGTAGTCCCTGGCCAGGGCAAGCGAGATATACTGGTAGGTTTCCAGTATTATCTCAGGGTGTTCTGGGCTACACTCTGACACGACTTGTACCGCTATTAGGGGACTGACGTTCACCGCCCCCCTAGGCCCGCCATGCGATGTATCAGACGAACAGACCGGACTGTACGGAGACTGTCACATACAGGCTCAGTAGGAGTTCAGATGGGGTTCACCTCGTCAGTCTTCTTATCGACATCTACCTGGGGACCGTTACGTACAGGTAGTGCCACTTGCGGTCTGTAGTTAAACCCACTGCCAGCGTAGTGTCGAGTATTTAGAGTCCCACACAGAGAGCTGTTCGCCTTTAGGCAAAATGAGTAGAGGTCGCATGGTTTTGCGACAGGGTTCGTTCACATCTGCGCACTTGTGTACGTTTGCTGTCCGGACAGTTTATACTAGCGGGCTTTGGTTTAAGCCGGATCCTAGTATATGATTTGGGATTGGTTTTTCTCATTGTATTCGTGTTCCTCGGATCACGAATGCGGGTGCGTATGCACAGTTGCTTGAGACAGAGGGAGAGGACCTTGTTTAGGGTTAATGACGATTGTCATTTTATTAACCATAATGCTTATGTGTGTATTATAGTTAATTGATAATTAGTTTAATAATTGTGCATGGTTATGGTTGTTGACCATTTGACCTCCTTGACTTGTTGACCTAGGTTGACACTTTGACCATCATCATTTCTTTTGGAAGATGCTTTTTGATCCTTGCAAATTGAAATGATAATGGTCATGTCATGATTAGCCATGACAATTATCTAGCTAATTATTCAATTAAAATAATATACACATATTAGTGAGAATGGTTCAAAATTATTCTCATTCTATCATTTCATTTCTCTCTCTTGTTCTTCCTCTCCCTCAAGCTCTCTCCCTCTCATGTGTTGAGAAACACTTGAGCTAAAGAAAAACCCTCTCTTGATCATCTTTACTCTCATCTATGGTTCAAGGACTAGCACTTCTTGCACCTTAGTTACTTCTAGCTTGGAGTTGAAGCCAAAGGTTGAGGCTTTCGGGTGGATCTTTCTTCGACGGGAGAAGACGATAAGGTGACCTCCTTCCACTACTCCAAGGAGCAAGGAGAGAAGGACATAAAGACCAAAGGTATAACTTTTCTAGCACTTAGCTAGTTTCTAGTTAGCTTTAGCAAGTTTTTATTTAGCAAAGATCCTTTAAAGTCTAGTCCATGTTGCCTAAGCTCATAAAAATCCGATTTTTATTCCGTTTTCCGCCTCCCCGAAAGTACCGGGGTGGGCAACGTGGACTTACACTATGTGCACAAATCAAGTGAGAAAATAAATCTTAAGTTAAAAAATACTAGTTAATGTAAGTTAATATATCAAATATATAATTATACATTAGATTATTAAATCAACACTTGACTTAATAATCCGGTTATATCACATATCACCGACTAATATCAAATGCAACAACTTATCGAATCAACACTTGATTCGATAACCCGGCTATATCACATATAACTGACCGATGTCACAAATCGCGAGAATAGAATACAGTATCATATATCATATTAATCTCGGTCCGGCACATATCGCATAAGTGCTCCTACTCCATTTCGCTTGAGCCAGGAAACCTCTGTGTAGGACTCTAAAGACTTGTCAATAGGCCGGCAGTATATGATGATCATATCAAACACCCACAAGCCGTAAGCGGTCTGCTAAACGTAACGACCACTTGGGTATTGAGCGATCAGAAGATCAACAAGCAAGTCAGCTCATACTCCTGTGAATCCAATCAGTAACACTATCGTACAGTCCGGTCTCTTCGTCTGATATGTCGCATATTTCGTCTACGGGTGGTTAACGTCAGACCCCAGTAACTTGATAAGTTGTGCCGATATGAGGCTCATAACGGGTCGAGCAATTACTGATAACACTTACCAGAATATCTCTAAATTAGCCCTGGCCAGTAAGTTCCTATTATAGCCAATCGAGCACAGCGCAACATCAACCCCCAATACCAGGTAAGACGAAACCCCTCCTATCGCTCATTACCACCATGTGACTCGGGATTGTACCTAAAAGCCACTGTTTTGCACGTTCTCTTGAACGTGGTAAGGTGGAAATCAAAGCACGGTGGGAATCACACAAGACTCTATGACAATCTCGGGTTTACAGACTAACCTGTACCGGTGTCACCAGAGAACTGCCATCTGATGTGAGGTATAATATCATCTGGGAGTTCTCGGCGAGTCCGTCCAGTGTACCCAGTCTCCACTGAGCACCTGTATACTATCTCTGATGTCAAACACCAATGGATATGGGATCATCCATCGCCCATCTACATGGGTCGAGAAGCTATACGCTAGTCTACTCTGGTATATCGATGCCCTGTCTCGATACACCCACGACTAGGAACATTTGAAGGATGTACTTACCCACTACTCTGTCCCCACTAGTATGATCTGCATCATAATCCTTGTAGTCAAATACTCATCCTAAGGGCTTTACCAACATGTAATAGAGAGACAATAAGTGTACATGTTAAGATAAAGAGCAACCAGATAGCATACTATCATGTCGAGCAAGAAAGTCCTCTCTATATATGTCCAAGCATCCATTACAATATACATCATATGTACAGTAATGGCCTCTAGGGCATAAATATAACTAACAGTTATACCTCACGATACATGTCCTTCGGGTCTTCTTCGTTGTCCTCCACTCGTCGTCAGCTCTAAGGATCGGAACGGATCGGGCAACCTCGACGGCCTCCTCGAGTTAAAGATGATCTATTTGAGAGTCTATAGTCCGAGCTCCTACCTCAAATCCGAGATAACCGCGGCATCTAGCTCGCTAAACTAGATGTCCTAGGTTGTGTAGAGTGAGAAGATGGAGTGATTTGTCTTTTGGAACCCTAGGATTCTCAACACGTGAGAGGATTAGGGTTAGAGGTAAAAAATGTGAGCTCGAGGAAGTGAGAGTGAAGAAAAAATATTGAGTAAAAACTTGGCTGCGTTGTGACCATTTGTGATGAATAATGCATATCAATAATGCTCACACAAAATATCTAGTATGCATACAAATATCTCAATTTGAGTCACAAGGTGAGTCATACCATAACCCACCAAGTGGCCATGTCTTAATAAATGTAAACCTCCACTTCATAATCTTTAATCAAAAAGATTAAACCCTAATTTGGTCATCTTCTAGAAACTTTCTCGAGTAAATTACAAGAATGCCCCTCATCCATATATATATACCCGCATCCGCATTCCGAAGAATACGAATACAAAGACATGAAAATAATCCATGAATAAAATACTAGGATCCGGCTTAAACCAATGCCCACTAATATTATCCGGCCGATCATCATACGCGTACAAGTGCACGTACATGATCGAAGCCCAGCCGTAAAACCATACGGCCTCTACACCTTTTTCCCGGTGCAGGAAAACTCTCTATATGGGACTCTAAAGACTCGACACTACGCTGGCAGTGGGTTTAACTACAAGCTGCAAGCAATACTAGCTGCACGTAACGGATACCCAGGTATATGTCGATAAGAAGGCCAATGAGCAAACTCATCCGAACTTCTACTTAGCCTATCTGTGACAATCTTCATACATTCCGGTCTGTTCTTCTAAGAGTATCGCATATCGGGCCTAGGGGCGATAATCGTCAGACCTTTAATAGCGCAATAAGTCATGTCGGAGTATAGCCCAAAACACCCTGAGAAACTACTGGAATACCTACCAGTAAATCTCGCTTGTCTTGGCCAAGGACTTTGTGTAATGGCCTTCCGAACACAGCGTGATATCAAACCCCTACACCGGGAGAGACGAATCCAATCTAACCGCCACTGCCTCCAAGTGCTTTGAGACTGCACCCAACTACTACCCGTTTGCTGACTCCTTTGAGCCGTGGTAGGGTAGTAATCAAAGTACAGTAGGAACACACTCGAGACGAAGTAGCAGTGTAAAGTCGATGGACTAAGCTGCACTCATGTCACCTGGGAACTGCTACCCGACGATAGGTATAATACCTACCAACAGTTCCCGATGAGTCCTGTCCAGTGTACTCATAACCTAATGATCACCTGCATACTACCTCCAGTACGGCGTACTAATAGCTATAGGATAGACCATCTCCCCTGCTGGGATGAGAAGCGTATACACTAGTCTACTCTGGAGTATCGATGCCCCGTCTCGATAATGCTACGACTAGGGAACTGTATAGGATGTGCTTATAGACTATCCATCCCCCACTAGTGTGACTGCTATTACAACGCTGGTAATTAAGCAAAGATCCTAAGGGCTCTACCAATATGTATAAGTGATACGCTAAAATAAACACATGCACATATTGAGGTAGAAACAAACCAGGTAGCATACTACCATTTCGAGCAAGACTGTTACTATATCTATGTATATCATAAGCTCCCATTAAGTGATATACAAACCAGTATGATACAATAATGGCCTCTAGGGCATATATCACTAACAATCTCCCACATGCCCTAAGGCCATATACTGGCATATCGCAAACCTAAGATCTCGGATAGCCTCTCGAACTATGTCTGAGGGATGGCCTCTGTGTGTGGATATGCAGTGTTGTTCTCCATATCTACTCTCCTCACCTTGACCTCCCTGATCAGGTGGTACCGTCTTAAGATATGTCTAGATCTCTAATGGGACCTAGGTTCCTTCCTTAAAGCTATGGCGCCGTTTGTTGTCACAATACAAAAGTATTGGATCAACAATGGAAGGAACATCCGGAAGTTCAGTTAAGAACTTTCTCATCCAGACTGCCTCTTTTGCGGCGTCTCATGTAGCGAACTACTCCATTTCCATCATCGAGTCTGCAACGGTGTCCTTCTTGGAGCTCTTCCAACAGACCGTCCCTCCATGGAAGGTAAAGACATAACCCGACATGGACTTGGAGTCATCCTTATCACTCTAGAAGCTGGAGTCAGGAAAGGCCTTGATCTAGAGGTCTTTTCCGCCATACACCAAGAACATCTCCTTAGTCCTTCTCAGGTACTTGAGAACGTACTTTACTGCTATCCTGCGCTTCTCTCCTGGGTTTGACTGATACCGGCTTACCACGCTAGTGCGTAAGAAACATCTGGTCTGGTACACAACATCGCATATATTATAGAGCCTACCGCAGAAGCGTAGGGTATAATCGACATGCAAGCCTTTTTCAAATCAGTCTTGGAAGACATCTCTTAGGAGAGGGCGATTCCTGTTGGGTTCTTTAGGGTCGCCGCTGGGTTTCAGGAGGTATCGGCCATGCCGTTTTAAAAAAATTGGCGCGCTAAAGAACCCTAACCTAGAATCTTAACTAGAGAATTAGACGAAACAAGAATGTAAACATCTTTACATATAAGTGAACAAGGAATATAACCTTTGTAGACCGGTCCTTCACTTCAATAGCTCTGTGTAGTAGTCCCTTCGCTCCAAGTAGTGAACTCCCGGACTCTAGAAAGGCTCCACAAGATGAAAGGAACAAGCTTGCTTGAAGTCTTCGAAGCCGAAAATGATCTACGTCGAGAAGACACCAACTCAAGCTACCTCTTCACTAATATGGAATTAGTGAAGCAAACACCCTAAACTAAATGGTTAATCTAGTAGAGGATGATGAAGTAGGAATTTTGCTCACTTTAGAAATATTTTTCTCACTCATTTTCTTCACCTCCCAAATTGCAAGAGTGCTAGAGGAAGGAGATGAAGAAAAGCAACTATGGAAAAAGTCTAGTGTAGAATGGCAACCAGAGATGAGTTAATATCATATGCTAACCCATGTAGAGACTAAACCATAGCTAATCATAATGGTCGGGTTAATAAATATCTCAAGTAAAACAAAACTAGTGGACTAAGTCAATGGTTCTACGAGCTTCCACAAGCTTCAACCATGTGACTAATTTCCATTTAATTTTTATTTACTTTAGATAAATAAAACCCTTTATTATGTTAAGCATGGTGTGTGTCTTACACACCCATGTCTCATGTATCATCTAGCATGACACAAAAGAGTGTACATTAAAATATACATATACTAAGTGTACAAGTGAGAAAAAGAAACGCTTAAGTGAGCTAATATTAGTTAATGTAAGTTAATATATCAAATATATAATTATATATTAAATTATTAAATCAACAATTGATTTAATAATCCGGCTATATCACATACAACCGACTAATATCAAATGTAATAACTTATCAAATCAACACTTAATTCGATAACTCGGCTATATCACATATAATCGACCAATATCACATATCGTGAGAATAGAATACGGTATCACATACTCTTATTAATCCCGGTCCCGCACATATCACATATGTGCTCCTACTTCGTTTCGCTTGAGCCAGGAAACCTCTGTGTAGGACTCTAAAGACGCGTCAATACGCCGGCAGTAGGTGGTGATCATATCAGTCACCCACAACCCGCAAGCGGTTTGCTAAACGTAACGGCCACCCAGGTATTAAGCGATCAGAAGATCAACAAGCAAGCCTGCTCATACTCCTGCGAATCCAATAAGTAACACTACTGTAGAGTCCAGTCTCTTCGTCATATATGTCGCATATCACAGCCTGGGGGTGATAAACGTCAGACCCCAATAGCCTGATAAGTCATGCCGATGTGAGGCTCAAAACGGTTCGAGAAACTACTGATAACACTTACCAGTAGATCTCAGCAACCCTAGCCATGGATTTCCTGTTATGACCAATCAAGCATAGCGCAACATCAACCCCCAATACCGGGAGAGACGAAATCCATTCCTATCGCTCATTGCCTCCATGTGACTCGGGACTGAACCCAAAAACCACCGTTTTGCATGATCACTTGAACATGGTGAGGTGGAAATCAAAGCACTGTGGGAATCACACAAGACTCTATGATGATACCGGGTCGACAGACTAACCTGTACCAATGTCACCAGAGAACTGCTATCTGACAATAGGTATAATACCATCTAGGAGTTCTCGGCGAGTCCGTTCAGTGTACCCAGTGTCCACTGAGCACCCGTATACCATCTCTGATGTCAAACACCAATGGATATGGAATCATCTATCGGCCATCATATAGGTCGAGAAGTGTATACACTAGTCTACTCAAGAATATCGATGCCCCTACTCGATACTCCCACGACTAAGAACATTTGAAGGATGTATTTACCGACTACCTCTTCCTTACTAGTATGATCTGCATCATAATCCTGGTAGTCAAGTACTCATCCTAAGGGCTTTATCAACATGTAATAGAGAGACAATAAGTGTACATTATTAAAGTAAAGAGCAACCAGATAGCATACTATCATGTCAAGCAAGAAAGTCCTCCCTATATATGTCTAAGCATCCACTATAATATACATCACATGTATAATAATGGTCTCTAAGGCATACATATAACTAATAAGCTCCCACTTGCACTAAAGCCATTTGTTGTAGTATCTCATACACGACGCCCCATAGAAGTCTCTCTAGGGAAAGGCCTCTGTGAGTGGATCCGCCGTGTTATCTTTCGTGTCAACTCTCCTTACCTTGATCCCTTGGAGATCAACCATCTCCCTGATCAGGTGATATTGTCCTCAGAATATTTCTAGATCGCTGATGGGACTGGCGTTCCTAGGCCAAAGCCACAACTCCATTGTTGTCACAATAAAAGTTATTGGACGCTCAATGGTAGGAATCTTGTTCATCTCATGAATAAGAATTATCCGGACATCCACTTTGGGAGCATCGTTGGTAACGATGTATTCAGCCTATATCGTCTAGTTTTCCATGGTATCTAGCTTGGAACTCTTCCAACATACCGTCCTTCAACTGAGGATAAAGACAAAGCCCGAGAATGACTTCAGTAGACCTTATCACTCTGGAAGCTCGAATTGGTAAAGGACTCCTACTGGAGTTCACCATTACCAAACACCAAGAACATTTCTTTAGTGCTTCTCAAGTACTTAAGAATGTCCTACACAGCTATCCAGTGATTTTCCCAAGATCCGATTGATTCCTAATTACTACACCTAGTGAGTTAGCTACATCTGGTCTGGTACATAATATCGCATACATGATAGAGCCTACTGCCGAAGCATAGGGTGTCCCTTACACGCGAGCTCTCTCCAAATCAGTCTTGGAAGACATCTTTTTGGAGAGAGTGATTCCTGTGTAAGTGGGCGAACCACCACGCTTAGAATCTTCCATACTAAACCCCTTTAATACGTTGTTAATGTACTTGGATTTGGGACACTCCCAATATCCACTTATATCTATCACTGTAGATCATAATCCACAAGATGCAGTAGTTATCATCCAGATCATCCATGGAGAATCCTCGTGATAAGAGGAGCTTGACCGAGTGTAGCATAGGAAACCATTTCCTATCAAAAGTATGTCATCTGCGTACAATACGTGGAAGACAACGTTACCCTCTACTACCTTCTTGTATATACAAGGTTCATCAACCTTTTTGATGAAATCAAACTCTTTGACTGCCACATTAAAAAAGATGTTCCAACTCCGCGATGCGTGCTTTAATCCTGATGGACTTAAGCATAACCACTGTGTCACGACCCGAAATGGCACGTGACTGGAACTTGAATCATGTGAAGCCTATAGGACCCCACCTAATTCAAGTAAGCCAAAAGCCCAGAAATCTAAACCAATTTTAAAGAAAAGAGTAAAAGAAAACTTGTTTTAAAGCAAGTGGTTTTAACAAAATAAGGCATTAAACATTTTAAAAGCAACATCATATTTTCCCAAAAATTTCGGCAGAGTCTCCTCTGTAAATACTGGCCCCCAAACGGATACAACACATGAAATACGTAATAATGAATAAAGGCATCCCCAAGCGGGAGCTAGCTCTTCGCCAAATGGCAGAAACCCCCACACAAACAATATAATATACAATGCCGAAGAGCGAGGATCAAATGTTAGTTATATGTATGCCCTAAATGCCATTACTGTACATGGGATTTATATTGTAGTGGATGCTTGGACATATATAGAGAGAGGACTTTCTTGCTCGATATGATAGTATGCTATCTGGTTGCTCTTTGTCTTAACATGTTGACTTGTATACGTGATGCTGTCTTGCTCTCACATGTTGACAAAGCCCTTAGGATGTGTACTTGACTACCAGGACTATGATGTAGATCATACTAGTGGGGCTATGGGTAGTCCACAAGTACACCCTATAATTATTCCTAGTCGAGGGAGTATCGAGACAGGGTATCGATACTCCAGAGTAGACTAGCGTATACGCTTCTCGACCCATATGATGGGCGATGGATGATCCCATATCCATTGGTGTTTGACATTAGAGAATGTATAAGGGTGCTCAGTGGAGACTGGGTACACTGGACGGACTCGCCGAGAACTCCTAAATGGTATTATACCTATCGTCGGATAGCAGTTTTCTGGTGACACTGGTACATGTTAGTCTATAGATCCGAGTCATAGAGTCTTGTGTGATTCCCACTGTGCTTTGATTTCCAACATACCACGGTCAAGAGATCATGCAAAAAGGTAATATTTGGGTGCAGTCCCGAGTCATATAGAGGCAATGCACGATAAGAGGGCTTTCGTCTCTCCCGGTATTGGGAGTTGATGTTGCGCTATGCTCGATTGGCCATAACATGAAGTCCCTGGCCAGGGTTGCTGATATCTACCGGTAAGTGTTATTAGTAGTTTCTCAAACAATTATGGACCTTGTATCGGCATGACTTATCAGGCTATTGGGGTCTGACATT
Source organism: Agapanthus africanus (assembly GCA_030015575.1). Taxonomy (NCBI): domain Eukaryota; kingdom Viridiplantae; phylum Streptophyta; class Magnoliopsida; order Asparagales; family Amaryllidaceae; genus Agapanthus; species Agapanthus africanus. Next base: position 524,759,233 of record CM057337.1, read on the forward strand.
ATACCACCCCCAGGCTGTGATATGCGACATATCAGACGAAGAGACCGGACTGTACAGTAGTGTTACTGATTGGATTCACAGGAGTACGAGCTGGCTTGCTTGTTGATCTTCTGATCGCTCAATACCCGGGTGGCCATTACGTTTAGCAGACCGCTTGCGGCTTATGGGTATTTGATATGATCATCACCTACTGCCGGCGTATTGACGAGTCTTTAGAGTCCTATATAGAGCTTTCCTGGCTCAAGTGAAGCGGAGTAGGAGCACATATGTGATATGTGTAGGACCGAGATTATTGCGATATGTGATACCGCATTCTATTCTCATGACTTATGACACTGGTCGGTTATATGTGATATAGCCAGGTTTTCGGATCAAGTGTTGATTCGATAAGTTGTTGCATTTGATATTAGTCGGTTATACACACTATAGCCGGATTATTAAATCAAGTATTGATTTAATAATTTAATGTAGAATAATATATTTGATATATTAAATTACATTAACTAATATTAGCTCACTTAAAGCTTTTCTTTTTCTCACATTTGATACACTTAACATATATGTGATATATGTTAATTGTTTTCTTTGCACACAAAATATATATGTGATATATATTGTTGTGTTATGCTAGGTTACACACGCAACATGTTAGTATGAGACTCACACCATGCTAGGTTAAAGATAGGGTTTTATTTGTTTTAAGTAATTTAAAAACTTGGATAATGAGTCATGGTTCAAAGCTTGTAGAAGCTTGTTGGTTTCATTGACCAAGTCCACTTGTTTGTCTAGCTTAAGATATTTGTTAACCCAACACTTAACTCATAGCTATGGTTTAGTCTCTACAATGGTTAAGCATGGAATTAACTCACCATGGTTTCATTTCTAACCTCACATGAATTATTCATTCATCACTTCATCATTTTCATCTTCATCTTCTTTTTGACAGCTCACCAGCTTTTGATCAAGTGATGGAATTGAGTGATAAAATGAAAACTAAAATGAGCAAAATTCCTACTTCATCATCCTCTACTACTTGCCATTTAGTATAGGGTGTTTGCTTCACTAATTCCCCAATTAGTGAAGGGGTAGCTTAGGTTAGTATCTCCTCGACGTAGATCATCTTCGGCCTCGAAGACTTCGATGCAAGCCTGTTCGTTTCTTCATGGGAGCCTCTCTAGAGTCCGGGAGTTCGTGATCGCTGCGAAGGGACTACTACATAGAGCTATTGAAGTGAAGGACCGGTCTAAAAAGGTTGCATTCCTTGTTCACTTTAGATGTAAAGTGTTTGCATAATGTTTCGTCAGATTTTCTAGTTTCGATTCTAGGGTTAGGGTTAGCTAGAACGGCAAAAATTTAAATATAGCATGGACGATGCCTCCCGAAACCTTATTGCCATGCTAGACAACCCTACAATGGTATCAGAGCCATGCTAGAAATTCAGACAATGTTTGTTAAGATTACGAAACCGAAACTACTCCGAAACACCCGATACGATAACTTAGTTTCTGTTTATTTTAAAAAGTCTTCCAAAAAATTTTCAAACAACTGCAGAATATTCTATGTGATATGACATGAACACAGAAGAAATTCGAGGCAATTTGGAGAAATTTGGGCCAGCCACATTGATGGAAAATCCGAGTTGCTCGGTTTTTTAGTGGAGTATGGGCCTCAAATTTTTTGTGTGTTCTAGTCTCTGGGATTTTTGTGTTTCAGGTGTTGTTTGTTTTTGCTAAATTTTCATGTGATGTAAACTTTCTACAAAAGCAATTTGGAGTGTTTCGTAATCGTAATCCTAACATGTATTCGGGTTATTTAGACGATGTTAAAAAGTTCGAACGGATATCAATAACCCAATTTTTCCCCGCTGGAATTTTTTTTCAAGAGTTGGATTTTTTTCCGAGTTTAAAATTTTCAGAAAAACATGCAAGCGATTCTGTGGACCCTCTAGAAGAACGAAACCTTAACTCGATTATGTGACCGTCAGAACCACCACCAAACTCTAGGGTTTGTGGCAGCGGTACCACATGTGAGGCATTGGTTGACCCTTCTACGGCTGGTTCATAGGAGATGTGGCATGTTTCTGGGTACTTTTTGAACTTCGCTCAAGTGTTGAGCTTCATGGGAAATTTTGGGTGTTTGTTTATTCGATCGAAAAGTTTAACTTCGTCTAGCTATCTGTGATTGTGATACAATATTTGGAATCCACAAATAGTTATGAGATAACAAGTTTGAATTTTATAAATCGAGCAGTTTAGTCTCATTTGATCAGTTGCCACAGAATTTTGATAAGGATCAAAAGTCCGTCGCAATCACGTAGTATACGTGGATACTTGTCGGGTAACCTTACTAAATAGCCATGCTCCATAGCCCCGACCAAGTGACTATAGGAGAACCCCGTCACCAAAAGCATCCGTTCAGGTGCTCACAGCAGCGGTGTTCCTCCTTAGTGCACTTCGTCGACGGCATTGGGGGGTGCGGCCGTCTAATAAAGTTTCCGATGAGCATTCGATCAGGTTATCGGGAATCTTGTTGAATTACCTTACAGGTTATTGAAAAGTGTTTTCAATAGCGAGACTAAAATGCGGGGTTTATAATTGTTAGGCATGTGATGTCTAAGGAATTCATTTGGTTAGGCATGAAATCCAATATATGTGATACATTGGGTTTATGATGTCTAGATGGTTGCGGATTCCAACTGTTGTATTTTTTCACTTTCTTTTCTGCGACCGTAAGTGTAATATGCCGTGTATCACCGGTTTCAGTGCTATATGTCAACGACAACTGGGATACGCATATTTACTTATGTTGATGACATGTGATGTTATGTGTTGCTGTGATATGTTATATTGCATGGTCGTGTTTTGAATAGCCTGGGGTTTTATGTGAGATGAGGGTTTTTATTTTCATTCATGTAAAATTCATTGTATATAATATTCTTTTATTGGGGCACTTCCGGGTTGAGGATGATGTCACCATTGATGTATATTATTTACTTTTCCGTATTAGGATAGACCCAAGGCGGGGAGCACAAGTAACCGGGTTCTAGGGTCCAGTGGGAGACCATCTCGAGGAGTCGAGACCGGGTCTCCTAACTCTAGAATTGGAAGGGTTGCTTCCTTCTCTCGTAGGGGTCTAGGGATGTGGGTTTGGCTATTCATCGCGACCGTGGAATCCGTGTTTTATACTGGCTTAATTTAAAACACGAAATTCCTAGTATATCCAATATTTCATATGTTATATTCTGCTGCTCTGTGATGTGATCACTGTGATATGTTCAGACGAATGCCTATATTATATATATGAGATATAATTAATATTGCTACTTTCGTTTCATATGTGATACTTAGGAAGCATATATTGATAAGACTTCATTAATGAGATTAATGAAAGAAAAAGAAACCTAAAGATATTGTAGAAACTTGTTTTAAAAACTGGTAGCTCTAGTTCTTACTTTGCATAGCGGTATTCCTTGTAGAATATCCAGCACCTTATTCGATAAGGAAAGAGCTGAGATCCCTTCATTGGGAGTGACCTCTTTAGCGAAACTAGCAGATGCTACAACCAACTCGGTTTGTCTTTTGATTGCTTCTATAGTTTTTTGTTTTGCATAGTGGTGTTTGTGAAATATCCTGCACCTTATTCGATAAGGAAAGAGCCGAGATCCCTTCACCGGGAGTGACCTCTTTAGAAAAACTAGTAAAAGCCTCAAAAACATTCCTTTTCAAAATCACTCGATTCTACAGCAATATCAAGTACATTACGGAAAAGGTTTTCATAAAAACCTGTCGTAGCCCTCCGTCATTTCAGATAAGTAGTATTTAGTATTCGTGCTACGTTTGTTGGTTTTCATGAAGGCGTAGTTTGCGGTAGCTGATTAGTGCTTATCTTCTTAAGCATATGATGTGATTGGATTAGGATAGTCGTACAGCTTTGTTGGCTTTCGTCAAGGGTCGTGCGGGCGGGATTAATTCAATCAGAAAATGACGGGTTGAACTTGACTAGCGCACTATACTTTGTGGGCTTTCATCAAGGTCATATGAATCTAGGCGTAGAATATTATAGGGAATTTCAAGTGTTGAAATTTGCAATGAGATTACATACCTTCTATGAGATAGTTGGATCCCGATACCCATTGCGAGTAAGAGTTACTCCTGAGAGAGTTTTACACATTACAATTAGCCGATCAAGTAGGTGTCTAGAAAGATGTTAACGGGGTTACGACCCTTGGAAAATGAGGTTTATTTTAATTAGGTCCGTGCGAAAGCACGGGGAACCTCTCTCAAAGTACCGACACTGGCCTGGCCGAAAGATTGGCGAACTTGTAGGGTGTAATTAAATCCCGGCTAGTCTTACCTTTTAGGGTTTGAAGGTAGATTTGACTAAAATAGTGGGAGCCATCCTGATTAGATAAAATAATAACCAATCTGTCACGACCCGACATGGCACGTGACTGGCCCTTGAATCATATGAAGTCTATAGGACCCCATCTAATTCAAGTAAGCCAAAAGCCCAGAAATCTAAAACCATTTTAAATTATAAATGAAGGAAAACTGGTTATAAGAAGTGGTTTTAAATAACATAAATCGAATATGCATTTTAAAAATCCCAAGTCTTTTCTGAAAATTTCGGCAGAGTTTCCTTTGTAAATACTAGCCCCGAACGGGGTACAACATGAATAATATATACATCAATAATAAAAGGCACCCCAAGCGGGAGATAGCTCTTCGTCAATCGACGGTCACAACTACGCAAGCAATATAATATACAACGCCAAAGGGCGAAAATCAAAACTCAAAAGGAAACTCAAAATCATCAAGAAAACCATAATACTACAACGCGCGACTCTAAGGTCGAAATAATACACAACTGGTTTTCTAAGTCTGAAATAAATATACAAGTCTGGTTGATGGAATTACTAGATACAACTGATTAAAATAAATACAAGGGTGGTCCTGATGCGAGTGAAACCACCTACCAAAGCAATCACCCAAAAAGGAAGCAGTGTGCCAGAAAAGCCGCAATGAAACTTGTACGGCAAAACCTGCAAGAACTGTGGCACAATGGGGGTGAGTTGCCAGCTCGTGAGTAGAAAACATCACAGAGCAAAAATCGTATGTATGACACAATCCTAGGTCAAACGATCAGTAATAATATATATCCTCAAAATGACAAAGTATAAAGCATGATAAGGTGGCAAGGGTAAACATCTATACATCAGTGTAATACCAAGTGCTCGTGTCAGTGCCTCAGGTAGCAACATATCATAAATATGAGGTAAGGTCAATGTAATCTGTAAGACTACGGTAGCGCCCCGGCCGTCTTTCCGAGGCCAAAATGCGGAAACGAAAATTTTTCTTAACTTGAAAACCGGCGCTATCGTATGCTTAAAACCCGGATCGAACCATTAACCTATAACTAGCTATCTAGAGAAGGGATAGAATGCTATACCGATCGATCCGTGTCCTTCGGTCTTTGGCCACCATCCCAAGCTCCCCGCGGCAACTCCGGTCTTGATCTCCTCGTCGGAAAGGGCACCACATCTACGAGTCTTTTTACAAGCTCCCACTTCATCCGAAGCAACTCGGGCATGAAGTGTGCTAGCCGACGTGTCCAAGGTGTTGTAGAGAATATTTGTGATCACTTTGTCTCTTGCATCCATTGCTTGGATGGAGGTTGAAGGTGTTGCCATTGATGGAAGCTTTGAGCTAGAGGAAGAAGAAGAAGAAGGAGCTATCTTCTTCCTTTTGTGATGTTATGATAAAAAATGAGAGAGAGAGAGTTAGAAGAATAATATGAGAGCTCACCCCTAAGGCAGCCCCCCTCTCTCTCTTCTAATCATATCAATACAAATCAAGCTCATAATGTGACATTTACATACCAAAAGAGACCATGAGTCACCATATATGTCTATGCCACATTAAAAGCATCTCATGATGAATTCTAGCTCACAATTTCCATTTACAAACATTAATCCAAATGTTTGCAACAATAAAAAGATACGGCAACATCTAAAGTAAACTCGTGACGGATCACAAGGATACCCATCACCTGTATATACATACCTGCATCCGCATTCCGACTGAATGCGAATACGATGAGACTAAAGTAATCCAACAAATCTAATACTAGGATCTGGCTTAAACCAAAGCCCACTAGTATGATCTGTCCGATCATGATCCGTGCAATACCGCACGTATATGATCGAGCCCTGCCATATGTCATACGGCCTCTACAACGTTTCTCCCGAAACTTGAGAAACTGTCCGTGGGGGACTCTAAAGACTCGTCAATACTTTGGCTGTGGATTTAACTACTAGCACGTCAGAGGTATTGTAGGGTTCCTAGGTACACCCATGAGGTTCTACAACAGATCAACCATGCCAAATTAAAAAATTTCCATCTGCCAAAGAACCCTATACTAGATCGTTAACTAGAGGATAGGCGAAACAAGCAAGTAAACTATATTAGCTACAAGTGAAAGAGACTACAACCTTTGTAGATCCGGTCCTCCGCTTCTCTAGCTCTGTGTTGACGTCCCTCCGCTGCGATCATCGGAATCCCGGACTCTAGCGTTGGTTTCATCGGAGAAATGGGTGGGCTAGGTCGTTGACTTCGATGCCGAAGATGATCTACGTCGAGGCGACTCTAACTCGAGCTTCATCTTCACTAGGTCATGAAACTTGTGAAGAAAACACCCCATACAACATGGCAAGTGGTAGAGGATGAAGAAATAGGAAGTGGGTTCACTTTGGATTTGGATTTCTCACTTAGAATTTTCTAGCAAGCTTTTCTTTTCTTCATGAAGAAGAAGAAGAAGAAGAAAGAAAAAGAATTATCTCCAAAAAGAAAATCCAAGTGATTCTTATCATTTTAGCAACCATGGGTGAGTGTAACTAGTGTAGAGACTAAACTAGGGTTTAGGTGAATGGTTAGGTTAAGGAAAAAACAAAATGGTAGATAATGCTAAGAAGCTTCATGAAGCTTAAACAAAAAAAACAAAGTTAGCCACCATTTCATTTTTGCCAAAAACTGAAAAAAGAAAATAAGTAAAGAAAACAAAACCCTAACCATTAACCTAAACATGGTTTAAAGTATACACACACCCAAGTTTGCATGTATCATCAAACATGATACAAAGAAGTGCACAAAAATATATCACATATACAACTTGTGCACATCAAGTGAGAAAATCAATCTTAAGTGAACAAATACAAGTTAATGTAAAGTAATATATTAAATATATAATTATACATTAAATCATTAAATCAACACTTGATTTAATGATCCGGTCATACCGCATATAACCGACTAATATCAAGTGTATCAATATATCGAATCAACATTTGATTCGGCAACCCGGCTATATCTTATATAACCGTCCAATGATACAAATCGCGAGAATAGAATACAGTATCACATACTGGTATTATTCTCGGTCCCGCACATATCTCATATGCGCTCCTATTTCATTTCGCTTGAGCCAGGAAACCTCTGTGAAGGACTCTAAAGACTCGTCAATACGCCGGCAGTAGGTGATGATCATATCAAATACCCACAAGCTGCAAGCGGTCTGCTAAACGTAACGGCCACCCGGGTATTGAGCAATCAGAAGATCAACGAGCAAGCCCGCTCACACTCCTGTGAATCCAACCAGTAACACTTACCGTACGGTCCGGTCTGTTCGTCTGATATGTCGCATATCTCGCCCAGGGATGGTAAACGTCAGACCCCAGTAGCTTGATAAGTCATGCCGATGTAAGGTCCATAACAAGCGTGAAACTACTGATAACTCTTACCAGTATATCACTGCAACCCTGGCCAGGGATTTCCAGTTATGGCCAGTCGAGCATAGCGCAACATCAACCCCCAATACCGGGAGAGACGAATCCCCTCCTTTCGCTCATTGCCTCCATGTGAATCGGGACTGTACCCAAAAACCACCTGTTTGCACGACTCAGTAGAGCCGTGATAGGGTGGAAATCAAAGCATAGTGGGAGACACACAAGACTCTATGACAATCTCGGGTCAACAGACTAAGCTGTACCAGTGTCACCAGAGAACTGCCATCTGACGTGAGATATAATACCATCTGGGAGTTCTCGGTGAGTCCGTTCAGTGTACCCAGTCTCCACTGAGCACCCGCATACCATCTCTGATGTCAAACACCAATGGATATGGGATCATCCATCGCCCATCATATGGGTCGAGAAGATATACGCTAGTCTACTCTAGAATATCGATGCCCCGTCTCGATATTCACACGACTAGGAACATTGAAGGATGTACTCATGGACTACCCAGGCCCACCAGTATGATCTACATCATAGTCCTGAAAGTCGAGTACACATCCTAAGGGCTTTATCAACATGTAACAGAGAGACAGAAAGTATACATGTTAAGATAAAGAGCAACCAGATAGCGTACTATCATGTCGAGCAAGAAAGTCCTACCTATATATGTCCCAGCATCCACTACAATATACATCCAATGTACAGTAATGGCCTCTAGGGCATACATATAACTAACAATCTCCCACTTGCACTTGGGCCATCTGTAGCAGTGGTTGCAGTATCTAATACTCAACCATCCCTTATAAGTCTCTCTCTGGAAAAAAGCCTTTGTGAGTGGATCCGCCGTGTTGTCCTCTGAGTCTACTCTCCTAACCTCGATCACGCTGGAGATCAACTATTCCCATGATCAGGTGATGCTGCCTCAGAATATGTCTGGGTCACTGACGGGACCAGGGTTCCTGGGCCAAAGCCACACATCCATTGTCACACAATGGTAGGAACCTAGTTCATCTCATGAACCAATATACACCCAAACTTTCTCTTTGGTAGTATCTTTAATAGCGATGTTACCAGCCTTTATCGTCTAGTTTGCCACGGTATCTAACTTGGAACTCTTCCAACATACCGTCTCTCTACTGAGGGTAAAGACAATGCCTGCGACTGACATTCAATCCTCCTTATCACCCTGGAACCTTTCCAGTGATTCTCCCCAGGATCGATTGATACCAACTCACTAAACCTAGTGAGAACCCTAACATCCCTTTAGATCTATCTCATAGATCCAAATCCCAGGATTTAGGAGGTATCACCTTTATCCTATTTGGAGAATCCTTGTGATAAGAGGAGATTGACCGTGCGTAGCATAAGAAACTCTTTTCCTATACAGGGTATGTTGTCCACGTACAATACGAGGATGACCACCTTACTCTCTACTACCCTTTTGTATATGCAAGGTTCATCTACCATTTTGATGAAGTCAAACTCTTTGACTACCACATCAAAACAGATATTCCAACTCCGCGATGCCTGCTTTATCGTGTAAAGCAACTTGCACACGTTTCCGCTGCTCCTACTGTCTACGAAGCCCTCTGGCCATGTACTTATAGATGTTAGTTATATGTATGCCCTAGAGGCCATTACTGTACATTGTAGTGGATGCTGGGACATATGTGGTAGGACTTTCTTGCTCGACATGATAGTACGCTATCTGGTTGCTCTTTATCTTAACGTGTATACTTTCTGTCTCTCTGTTACATGTTGATAAAGCCCTTAGGATGTGTACTCGACTTCCAGGACTGTGATGCAAATCATACTAGTGGGGCCTGGATAGTCCATGAGTACATCCTTCATTGTTCCTAGTCGTGGGAATATCGAGACGGGGCATCGATATTCCATAGTAGACTAGCGTATATCTTCTCGACCCATGTGATGGGCGATGGATAATCCCATATCCATTGGTGTTTGACATCAGAGATAGTATACGGGTGCTCAGTGGAGACTGGGTACACTGAACGAACTCGCCGAGAACTCCCAGATGGTATTATACCTCACGTCAGATGGCAGTTCTCTGGTGACACTGGTACAGCTTAGTCTGTTGACCCGAGATCGTCATAGAGTCTTGTGTGTCTCCCACTGTGCTTTGATTTCCACCCTACCACGGCTCTACTGAGTCGTGCAAACAGGTGGTTTTTGGGTACAGTCCCGATTCACATGGAGGCAATGAGCGATAGGAGGGGATTCGTCTCTCCCGGTATTGGGGGTTGATGTTGCGCTATGCTCGACTGGCCATAACAGGAAATCCCTGGCCAGGGTTGCAGTGACCTACTGGTAAGTGTTATCAGTAGTTTCACACATGTCATGGACTTCACGTCGGCATGACTTATCGAGCTACTGGGGTCTGACGTTTACCACCCCTAGGCGAGATATGCGACATATCAGACGAACAGACCGGACTGTACGGTAAGTGTTACTGGTTGGATTCATAGGAGTGTGAGCGGGCTTGCTCGTCGATCTTCTGATCGCTCAATACCCGGGTGGCCGTAACGTTTAGCAGACCGCTTGCGGCTTGTGGATGCTTGATATGATCATCATCTGCTGCCGGCGTATTGACGAGTCTTTAGAGTCCTACACAGAGGTTTCCTGGCTCAAGCGAAACGAAATAGGAGCACATATGGGATATGTGCGGGACCGAGAATAATGCGTGTATGTGATACCGTATTTCATTCTCGCGATGTATGTGTCGAATGGTTGTATGCGATATAACCTAGTTATCGAATCAAGGCTTGATTCGATAAGCCGATACATTGGATATTAGTCGGTTATATGCGATATGACCGGATCGTTAAATCAAGTATTGATTTAATGATTTAATGCATAATTGTATATTTGATATATTACTTTGCATTAACTAGTATTGGTTCACTTTAAATGGATTTTCTCACTTGAAATGCACATTGTATATGTGATATATTTTTTGTGCACATGATTGTATCATGTTTGATGATACATTCTTTCTTGGTTTTGTGTAAAGAATTAAACCATGGTTAGTTAGTGGTTAGGGTTTCATTTCACTTACTTATTCATTTATCTATTTATTTATTTTATTTATTTCATTTAGAAAAGATAAAGAGAAAAGAATGGTTGCTAGTTTTGTTTTTCTTTGAAGCTTCTTGAAACTTTGAACAAGTCCACCATTCTTGTCTCTTCTCTAACCCTAACCACTCATCTAACCTTAGTTAAATCTCTACACTAAACCATGGTTGAAGATATGATAAGTATTCTTTTTATTTTCCTTTTAAATAACTTATCATAGATCATCTTCTTCTTCTTCTTCTTCAAAAAGAAGAGAAAGCTTGATAGCTTCAATGGCAACTAGTGAAAATGAGTGAGAAATCCAATTCTAAAGTGAACCCACTTCCTATTTCTTCATCCTCTACCTCTTGCCAAGTAGTATAGGGTGTTTCCTTCACAAGTTTTCAAGGCTTGGTGAAGTTGGAGCTTGATCTTGTGATGCCTCGACGTAGATCATCTTCGGCATCGAACCGACGACCAAGCCCGCCCATTTCTCCGATGAAGCCGACGCTAGAGTGATGGATTTGATTTGGACAGCGGAGGGACCTCATCACGGAGCCTAGGACGTGGAGGACCGGATCTACAAAGGTTGTAGTCACTTTCCTTTAGCATTTAATTCGTTTACATGCTTGCATCGCCTATATATCTAGTTAACGATCCGTATTAGGGTTTGTAGGCACAAGGAAAAATTTGAATTAGCCATGTTTGATGCCTTGTGAGACTTCAGTAGTGTGCCTAGGAACCCTACAATAGACGCTCTCTTCCAAATCATTATTTAGAAAAGTAGTCATGGCACCCAACCACCAGATATCGTAGTCATGGTATGTAGCAATGGCAAGTAGGATCAGGATGGACTTAAGCATAGCTACTAGGAAAAAGGTTCCATCATTATCCACGCCTGGTTAATGACGAAAACCTTTAACAAGTCTAGCTTTGAAAGTCTCAACTTTTCCATCTACACCAAGTAATCTTCTCAAGATATACTTGCTCCTGATGGGGATTTAACCCTTCAGATATAGCATCCAAAATCCATATTTTGTTGGTGTACATAGATTCCATCTCAGATCGCTAAGCATCCAGCCATTCTTACAGAGTCCCCACTCTTGATGGCCTGCTCGAAACTAGTTGGGTCATCATCTCATGATGCATTCCTCGCTCCCACTATCATCGAGAAACCAAAGTATCTCTCAGGCGGATGAGGAACCCTGCTAGATCGGTGGAGAGGCTGAGGTTCGTCGGAGACTATCGAATCCCTTGGTTCTGTCAAATCATCAGGTGCAGTTTGTATAGCTGGAACCTTTCCAGTTCTACAGAACTGACCATGCCTCGATCTTGTCCGGATTTTGCTTTTGACATAGGCCGGACAATCCCAAATCTTAACTTGCTTATGAGATGGGCTCTTCCCATACCATATCTTATATGAAGTGGTAGGCAGTGATCTGATTCGAACCTAATTCAATAGGTATGCAGCTTCTTAAGTGCACAACCTCCAAAAGGAAATAGGTAACTCAATAATACTCATCATAGAGCACACCATATCTAATATGGTGCGATTGCTCCGCCCCGATATACCAACGTGCTGTGGTGTATACAGAGGAGTAATGCTGAGAGAGAATCTCATTCTCCTTTAGAATAGTCCAGGAATTCTATGCACAAGTATTCTCCTCCCGGATCATATCATAGGACAAAATACTTATACCCGGTTTTTGGTTCTCTACTTCTAACTTATATTCTGTGAATATCTCAAAAGCTTCAGACTTATATTTCAACAGGAACATATGACTGAATCTTGAGAGATCATCAGAGAATGTAATGAAGTACAAAGAACCGGTCCTAGCATGTGTAGACAGGGGACCTTACATACATCATCATGTATCAGTCCCAAGAGTTTACTAACTCTTTCTCTGTTTCCAATAAACAGACCTATGGTCATCTAATCTTTGTGACATGACTGGCAAGTTTCACAAGATGTAAATTCAAACTGATTTAAATATGCATCTAAAATGTAACTTAAGCTAGTCGGGTCACACTGATATGACCTAGTCTACAATGCCTCAAGAAGGATTCGTTCATTTCTGAACTCTTCCTCTTGTGTGTGTTCTGTATACTAAGAACTGTAGTTTGATTTAGAACATCAATGCTTTTAGATAACGTGCCTGAACCGATCAACTTTTGAAATGTTCAAAACAATATTCAACAATACAAAATTATATCCTTTCTTTACTAATAAAGAGACTGATATGATTTTGTATATCAGGTTCGGTATCTAATAGCATTTGTTCAGAATCAATGTATTTGTATACAGGGTGACAGTGACCAACAGACTTGGCTACAACACTTGCACCTTTTTCTGTCTCATGAAACTTATCACCCGTTCTCAGTTCTCTACCTTTTTGTAGCCCATATAACAGATTACATTTGTGGGATCCTGATCTGGTATCTAATACCTAGGACATAGAGGATACTGAGAAACAGTTCTTGATAATGAACACACCCGAAGGAGATGCATCATATGCACTTTCTTCGTTTGGGCGGCATGGGATTCCTGGTATTCCCCTATTTCCTGCTCGGTCTTATAACAATTATAAGTTGGAGCGGGACCAACGTTCCCCAGCTCAGTATAACAAGCGGGTTCGGTCAATACATCCATATTATTATCTTGATTAAGGCGTGATATGGTCGCTATCTGGAGAGAGAGAGAGAAGAAAACACTCTGCGTGCGCTCTTGTAAGATTAGATTGGTTATTTATTTTATCTAATCAGGATGGCTCCCACTGTTTTTATCAAATCTTCCTTCAAACCCTAAAAGGAAAGACTAGCCGGGATTAATTACACTCTACAAGTTCGCCAATCTTTCAGCCAGGCCAGTGTCGGTATTTTAGGGGAGGTTCCCCGTGCTTTCGCACGGACCTAATTAATGTAAACCTCGTTTTCCCAGGGGCGTAACCCCGTTGACACCTTTCTAGACACCTACTTGATCGGCTAATTGTAAAGTGCAAAACTCTCCCAGGAGTAACAATTACTCGCAGTGGGTATCGGGATCCAACTATCATATAGAAGGTATGCAATCTCATTGAAAATTTCAACACTTAAAACTCCCGATAATGGTTTTTACCCCTAGCACTCATGACCTTAACTATGGTCAACAAATCATAAGCACTAGTCAAGTTCTACCCGTCATTTCGTGATTAATTAGACCCACCCACATTACCCTTAACTAAGGTCAACAAAGTCACGCGACTGTCCTAATTAATCGCATCATATGCGGTGTAGGAAGACATCACTTAGCTACCGTACACTGTGCCTTGACTATGGTCAACAAACACAGCAAGAATACTAAGTACTCTACTTCCTAAAATGACGGAGGGTTGCGGATGGTTTTTAAGAAAACCTTTAACGCTTTGAACTTGATCTCGTTGCGGAATCAAATGGTTTTTAAATGGAATGTTTTGGAGGCTTTTCTAGTTTTGCTAAAGGGGTCACTCCCGGTGAAGGGATCGTCGGCCCTTTCCTCGTCGAATGAGGTGCGGGATATATCATATATATCACTGTGCAAAGAAGAAACTATAGAAGCAATCAAAAGACAAACCGAGTGTGCAGCATCTGCCAGTTATTGCTAAAGGGGTCACTCCCGGTGAAGGGATCTCGGCCCTTTCCTCATCGAATAAGGTGCAGGATGTTCAACAAGGAACACCGCGATGCAAAGCAAGAACTGTAGCTACCTGTTTTATTTTTGAAATTCGATTCCACAACATCTTTTAGGTTAATTTTCTTTCATTAATCACATTAATGAAGTCCCATCATTTAAGTCCACCTAAACATCACAGATAAATATAACGTACGCTTATACCATCTGCATTCGCCTCGATGTCCCGTCTGCACCGTTAGGTTAGGTAACTAACGCCAGAGCGAGGCAGGGCTAGCGCGGGTGTAAAACATAAGCAACGTCTATATAATATATCACATATACTATATACAATATCTATCTGAACAAATCACATGATCACATTACAGATAACGCAGCAGAAAATATAATATGAAACATTGGATATACTAGGACGTCCGTGTTTTATTTTGAGCCTGAATAAAACACGGATTCCACGGTCGTGATGAATAGCCAACCCCACACCCTTAGACCCCTACGAGAGCGGCAAGCAACCCTACCAATTCTAGGGTTAGGAGACCCGGACTCGACTCCTCGAGATGGTCTCCCACTGGACCCTAGAACCCGGTTACTTGTGCTCCCTTCCTTGGGTCTATCCTAATGCGGAAAAGTAAATAATATACATCAACGGTGACATCTTCCGCAACCTGGAAGTGCCCCAATAAAAGAATATTACATACAAGTTTTTACATGAATGAAAATGAAAAACACTCATCTCACATAAAACCCCCCCGGCTATTCAAACACGACGATCCAATATAACATATCCAGCAACACATAACATCACATGTCATCAACGTAAGTAAATATGCCCATCCCAATTTTCGTTGACATATAGCAACGAAACCGGCGATATCACATATTACACTTACGGCCACAGAAAAGAAAATGTAAAACTACAACTGTAGGGTTCCTAGGCACACCCATGAGGTTCTACAACAGATCAACCATGCCAAATTCAAAAATTTCCATCTGCCAAAGAACCCTATACTAGATCGTTAACTAGAGGATATGCGAAACAAGCAAGTAAACTACATTAGCTACAAGTGAAAGAGACTACAACCTTTGTAGATCCGGTCCTCCACTTCTCTAGCTCCGTGTTGACGTCCCTCCGCTGCGATCATCGGAATCCCGGACTCTAGCGTCGGTTTCATCGGAGAAATAGGCGGGCTAGGTCATTGACTTCGATGCCGAAGATGATCTACGTCGAGGCGACTCTAACTCGAGCTCCATCTTCACTAGGTCATGAAACTTGTGAAGAAAACACCCCATACAACATGGCAAGTGGTAGAGGATGAAGAAATAGGAAGTGGGTTCACTTTGGATTTGGATTTCTCACTTGATTTCATCACTTAGAATTTTCTAGCAAGCTTTTCTTTTCTTCATGAAGAAGAAGAAGAAGAAGAAAAAAGAATTATCTCCAAAAAGAAAATCTAAGTGATTCTTATCATTTTAGCAACCATGGGTGAGTGTAACTAGTGTAGAGACTAAACTAGGGTTTAGGTGAATGGTTAAGTTAAGGAAAAAACAAAATGGTAGATAATGCTAAGAAGCTTCATGAAGCTTAAGCAAAAAAAACAAAGTTAGCCACCATTTCATTTTTGCCAAAAAATGAAAAAAGAAAATAAGTAATGAAAATAAAACCCTAACCATTAATCTAAACATGGTTTAAAGTATACACACACCCAAGTTTGCATGTATCATCAAACATGATACAAACAAGTGCACAAAAATATATCACATATACAACTTGTGCAGATCAAGTGAGAAAATCAATCTTAAGTGAACAAATACTAGTTAATGTAAAGTAATATATCAAATATATAATTATACATTAAATCAATAAATCAACACTTGATTTAATGATCCGGTCATACTGCATATAACCGACTAATATCAAGTGTATCAATATATCGAATTAACATTTGATTCGGTAACCCGGCTATATCTTATATAACCGTCTAATGATACAAATCGCGAGAATAGAATACAGTATCACATAGTGGTATTATTCTCGGTCCCGCACATATCTCATATGCGCTCCTATTTCGTTTCGCTTGAGCCAGGAAATCTCTGTGTAGGACTCTAAAGACTCGTCAATACGCCGGCAGTAGGTGATGATCATATCAAACACCCACAAGCCGCAAGCGGTCTGCTAAAAGTAACAGCCACCCGGGTATTGAGCGATCAGAAGATCAATGAGCAAGCCCGCTCACACTCCTATGAATCCAACCAGTAACACTTACCGTACGGTCCGGTCTGTTCGTCTGATATGTCGCATATCTCGCCTAGGGGTGGTAAACGTCAGACCCCAGTAGCTTGATAAGTCATGCCGATGTAAGGTCCATAACAAGCGTGAAACTACTGATAACTCTTACCAGTATATCACTGCAACCCTGGCCAGGGATTTCCAGTTATGGCCAGTCGAGCATAGCGCAACATCAACCCCCAATACCGGGAGAGACGAATCCCCTCCTATCGCTCATTGCCTCCATGTGAATCGGGACTGTACCCAAAAACCACCTGTTTGCACCACTCAGTAGAGCCTTGGTAGGGTGGAAATCAAAGCACAGTGGGAGACACACAAGACTCTATGACAATCTCGGGTCAACAGACTAAGCTGTACCAGTGTCACCAGAGAACTGCCATCTGACGTGAGGTATAATACCATCTGGGAGTTCTCGGGGAGTCCGTTCAGTGTACCCAGTCTTCACTGAGCACCCGCATACCATCTCTGATGTCAAACACCAATGGATATGGGATCATCCATCGCCCATCACATGAGTCGAGAAGATATACGCTAGTCTACTCTGGAATATCGATGCCCCGTCTCGATATTCACACAACTAGGAACATTGAAGGATGTACTCATGGACTACCCAGGCCCCACTAGTATGATTTACATCATAGTCCTGGAAGTCGACTACACATCCTAAGGGCTTTATCAACATGTAATGGAGAGACAGAAAGTATACATGTTAAGATAAAGAGCAACCAGATAGCGTACTATCATGTCAACACTACTACAAATAAGGGTTGCCCCTACGGATAAATCCGTAGGGGCAACCCACTGCCCCTACGGATATATGCGTAGGGGCGAAAAAATACCCCGTAGGTGCAAAGGCCGCAGGTGCAAGTTGAAGCCTTGAACTTGCCCGTACGGGCTAATTCTTGCCCCTACGGATTTCTGTGTAGGTCCTGATTCCCTTACGGAGTAATCCGTAGGGTAAAAAAAGTTATATTATTTACGGTTTTTTTAATATATTGAATGTACCTACGGACATAACCGTAGGGCCATGATCTAACCCCTACAGAGATCTGCGTAGGTACTTATCCGTAGGGGCCAAATATCAGGATTCTTGATATTTGGTCCCTACGGATAACGCCGTAGGGGCTAAGCTGATATGTCCGTAGGGGCACTCCCAAACCCTGGTACTGAGATCAGGGGGGAAATATCAGTTACTGCTGATATTGTGCCCCTACGGCTATACCCGTAGGGGCAATATGTGTACCTACGGATATATCCGTAGGTACACATTATCTGTATTTTTTTTAAAAAAATGGGCTGCTTGATTTTTTTCCCGCCCTGTGCACAATAATATATACATCAATCAAATATAAAATTAATCATCACACAACATATATCGCAGTATTCATAATCACATCTCACGCATATAATATACAAAAGAAACCAAAAAACTGAATATGATATAAATATAAACCAAAATCAATATCGCCCAAAATGTTTCAAAATGTAGTACAATATGTATCATATAAATAAATACATGTTTCAAAAAATAAGAATCAAAAAGCTAGCCTAGCTCGGTCCAGCTCCACCTCTGATAAACGCTAGAATCTTGCGCCTACCCCGTCGCGTCTGGACCTGACGTGTGCAATAAGCCTGTAAGAACTGTGTATTATTCGAATTCTTATCATTATCGAGTTATTTCGAAACCCATTTGGATATCTAGTTTGGAAAACCGTAGTTTATTTTAATTAGATATGTACATGTATGATTAATCAAACCTAAGTCTACAACCAAATAAGCTCAGGCTACGTACTGATATTGGATATGTTGATATCTATAATATGACATGATATTATACTATTAAGTAGTATATATACCAGCATCTCCTTCAACTCCTGAACGGTGGCCTTCAAGCTCTCCAGTTCCTGCTGGATACGTCGCTCACTGGAGACGGAGGAAGTAACCGCCGGGGTGGAGTCCAACCTCATATGGGCCCTGCTAGAGCCCAGTCCTCGGCCTCTCTCCCAACCTCCATGGTGCCGTCCGTGTGCGGCGTCCAGGACTGGGGTCAGCAGGCTCGAATGTTGCCTTCCCCCTAGCAACTGTCAGAACATTATATTTAGCGCATACTGGTCTATAAAATTGACAAGAAATACCAAAATCAACAAATTCAAAGCCTTACCTATAGAGATAGAAGATGTGCTCCTCTGGTATCTGCATGTATCAAAATTTGAATAATATTAATTAATTTCAGTACATACATATTAACAAGGTAAACTCGCATATAGCGCTGCTTACACATAAGACAGGGAGTGAACAAGCTCTTGTAGATCATCAGGCGCAAATCTAATCTCATCAAGCAGCCCATGATAATGATTTGGACGACTAAACAAGGTCCACGACTTACAATCATTCCCGCATGCGAGCACATATAAAAATCATAGTTTCTAGGATGACAAATTTTTTTGTCAACTACTGTCACCACCTACAGCTAGACAATAATAAAAATTACTAAGTAAGAGCAAGAGGAATGTGTGTATATTTATGATATAGCATTCTAAATCAATATACATGCCCTATATGATATATAAACATACCTGTAGGAACGGGAGTGGCCTCTGTCCCTGATATGGACACATCACCAACAACTAGACAATCAAACATTGACAATATAAGTAATTTTGACATAAACAGGCATGAATATCTATAATATTACATTCAAAATGGATATTAGAGAGCGCACCTGCAGTGAGAAGTGATAAAAGTATCACCCAACAAGGGTGTAATTTACAGAATCAGTTGAAACTCTTGAAAATCATAGAAGAACCTGACCTGCACAAATCTGATGTATGCTTTCCATTGGACACTAAGAAGTCTCTAAAGGGAAAAGCCAATGTGAAAGCCATCATTAGTTCATATCAGAAGATTGATGCTGAAACAGAGAACAATGAATGTCATTTTCTTCTTCTTCTACCACATTACTATCTTCTCCTTCTTCTTCTGCCATATTACTGTCTTCTCCTTCTTATTATGTGCGCGTGCAAATTCAATGACTATATTGAGAATATGGATTAATAGTGTGTAGGAAAAGTATTTCTCAAATGGCTTTTGCATCTAAAAACCATAAACTACTAAGTAATAGCATATATAATTTTTTTAGTATAAAGGTTGTAATTTTAAGTTTTCCCTTATAGTGATATGATATAACTGCCTTTATAAACTACAAGTGTGCAGAAAATTATGATAAGAAACCATAAGAAAGGGTCGTAGCCATGCATAACCTTGAATCTACATACCAAATCATGCATAAGCATGCAATTATTGTCACCTTGCCTTGGAATATAAAATATCTTGAAAGACTATAAGCGAGCATTTAAATCTTGATAACTTTTGACTTCAACATATATTTTTCTCATGTACCATGAAATATACTTCCTCCGTATAAACCGTTTTCAGGAAGATGGACTAACAATGACAAATTATCCATTGTGGCTCACTAGGTTAGTATTTTCTCTTCTATTGACCATCTTACTAATCTGCTTGGTAAATTTATTCGGAACCGGCTGCGAATCATTAAAAGACCTGCATAAGAAAGAAAGATAAAATACAGATATATAGCATACCGATACATCGAAACTTTCAAAGTTGCGATGACAATCCAGAGATATTTATTTCTACACACGTGGTGCGCGTGCGAATGCGTCAGGCATCATGGACAAATATTTGAGAACATAGAAAGTATTATTAGTATAAAATAATTAAAGCTTTTAAACACCTTGGGTAGATATTTTCTTAGTTGATGCAATCATATCATGAGGACTAAATTTAAGCTATTATACATATGCATATGTATTTTTCTAATCTAATATATCTCACACACACACACACACAGAGAGAGAGAGAGAACACCAGTTTGGTAGAGAAATCAGGTAGCAGGACCCTGAAGAAATAGAGTCCATAGCATTGCTCATCATCATCATCCATGATCCCTTTTGATAATATTTCTTCAAAGGGATCATGAATGATGATGATGAGCAATGCTATGGACTCCATTTCTTCAGGGTCCTGCTACCTGATTTCTCTACCAAACTGGTGCTCTCTCTCTCTGTGTGTGTGTGTGTGTGTATGATATATTAGATTAGAAAAATGCATATGCATATGTATAATAGCTTAAATTTAGTCCTCATGATATGATTGCATCAACTAAGAAAATATCTACCCAAGGTGTTTAAAAGCTTTAATTACTTTATACTAATAATACTTTCCATGTTCTCAAATATTTGTCTATGATGCCTGACGCATTCGCACGTGCACCACGTGTGTAGAAATAAATATCTCTGGGTTATCATCGCAACTTTGAAGTTTCGATGTATCGGTATGCTATATATCTGTATTTTAGTTTCCTTTCTTATGCATGTCTTTTAATGATTCGCAGCCGGTTCCGAATAAATTTACCAAGCAAATTAGGAAGATGGTCAAGAGAAGAGAAAATACTAACCTAGTGAGCCACAATGGCAAAATATGGCATGTTGATCTTCACAACGAGAACAAAGTTGCTTTCATGAGTGGAGATGGGTGGCATGAATTTACAGTAGCCAATAATCTGCAAACTGGGCATTTTTTGGTTTTCAAATACAAAGGCAATATGGTGTTTAGCTTCAAAGCACTTGCGAGAAAACAAAATTCTCTGCTTCTAAATGATCTTTGAAGAAAAAGAAGAAGGCCCAGGATTCATATGTGGATATTCTTGAAGACTCTGGTAAGCTATAAATTTCATTGATTTTGTTGTTGCTGTTTGATTTTAATTTTTGATTTTATTTGGTTTAATTAAACTTAATTGCAGTTTCAGATGGATTAGACGAAGATAATGAGAATACGGCATCGAAGAAGAGGAAAAGGATGTATGGATGCTGCAAAAATACATGTCTCGGCAAATGGTAAGTAATTTATTGATCATGACATTTACCCATTTTGTATATAGGTCACTGTTTTTCTTTTGTTTTAAAAAAATTTGGGTGTGCTATTCTACTATCTACAATTAAAAAAAAAGGTAGACATAAAGATCAAAGTGCAATTTTTGAAATAAGTGTGCTATTCTACTATCTACAATTTCTATTTTCTTCTTTCTATTTCTTTTATAATCAATCTCCATGACTATTGCCATGACTCTCGACTAACAAAGGTGGCTTTTCGTCCTCGGTAGCTTGATAATTGATGGAGGATATAAACTTTTGACGACACCTAACGAAAAGTGGACCCTCTTTTCTTCATTAATTCACTCCCTGTGTGTGTGTTTGTTTGTTTTTTGAATTAAAGGTCATTGATTTTAGAAAGACCTGATGATATATATATATATATATATGTTGAATATATGTAGGGTGATATGCATGATCACAAGAGCTTGGTGGAGGCAATAAAAAAAGTTGATGTGGTGATCTCTATGCTGGGCTACAAATATCATGAGCAGTTGGTTGATCATAAGTGCATGCTGCGTGAATAAATATTGTGTTAATTCCAAACTAAATACAAATATAACAATTATATAGTATTCAATTTGATTTCAAACAAATACCAAATAAGAATTTATTGTACAGGTCCACGACTTACAATCATTCCCGCATGCGAGCACATATAAAAATCATAGTTTCTAGGATGACAAATTTATTGTCAACTACTATCACCACCTACAGCTAGACAATAATAAAAATTACTAAGTAAGAGAAAAAGGAATGTGTGTATATTTATGATATAGCATTCTAAATCAATATACATGCACTATATGATATATAAACATACCTGGAGGAGCGGGAGTGGCCTCTATCCCTGATATGGACGCATCACCAACAACTAGACAATCAAACATTGACAATATAAGTAATTTTGACATAAACAGGCATGAATATCTATAATATTACATTCAAAATGGATATTAGATAGCGCACCTGCAGTGAGAAGTGGTAAAATTATTACCCAACTAGGGTGTAATTTACAGAATCAGTTGAAACTCTTGAAAGTCATAGAAAAACCTGACCTGCACAAATCTGATGTATACTTTCCATTGGACACTAAGAAGTCTCTAAAAGGAAAAGCCAATGTGAAAGCCATCATTAGTTCATATCAGAAGATTGATGCTGAAACAGAGAACAAGGAATGTCATTTTTTTCTTCTTCTGCCACATTATTGTCTTCTCCTTCTTCTTCTGCCACATTACTGTCTTCTCCTTCTTATTATGTGCGCGTGCAAATTCAATGAAAGCAGAAACTCCAGTGACAAACTTAGGTTGCATACGTTGTTGCCAATTCACATACATCCAGTCCTTAACCCTGACGTACTCATGGACCATGTTAGACTGTATCATATAAATTGTAGGTTATGATGACTATATTGAGAAATCTAAGAACGGGATGGTTACTGACAAAGGAGAAAATCCGTGTATATGCTTTGTGTGTGCGTTTGTCGTTGAAAAGAATAAATTATCGATAATTAAAGTTAGATTTGAGGATACCCATGTATGAGTTTTATTCTATATATGTGTGTTTCGATTTATGATTTCGCTTAAGTGTAGGGTTGTTTTTACTTAAAGAAGTATCACCATCTACTATATATCAAAAAATGTAGCAAACTAGGACTAGAACTCATTTAACATTATCAACTAGTGAGATTTCAATGTCGAAAACTCCCTAAAGAGGAAAATTACTAAAAGGAAATGACTCTTTGAACAAAACGCATCCACTAGCAATAAAAGAGATTGTATCATGCTTTAGTACCAACACACAAGCATCTACATCTTGCTATGATCATAACAACATCATGATAATTTGTCAATTGCCTTGCTCATATTATGAAATTATGAACACCAAAACTCTATTCAAATCTCCATCTCAACAATTAAGCCGACAAAGGGAAAAATAATAACCAAAAAGAGGAGAGAGTCTTAATTTGCATGCCCAAAGTTTCATGATAGACAGAGACCAGGAAAAAAGGAGAGAGAGGAGAGAAAATATCACAAGCAATGAAAAAGTTGGGAAGGTGTTGAACATCATCTTTGTAACTTGTAATATGTAGCCATTTATCATCGATATCTAAGCTTTTCTTTATTAATGTAGAATCATTGAGTTTAGAAGAAGATTCAAAATTAATATACTATAAGAAGTTTTACCACCGGCTATTCGTCTAATGTCCAGTCTTTGGTGTCACAAAAAATTCTTGAATCAATATGATCCTAAGACTCGATCAAGATTCTCTGGACTAAAAAATTCCAAGGAATTGCTATTTGAATTATGTTAATTTGGAACATGTTTGTATGATTGAAGCTAAGAAACAAATATATTTCCATATTATATCATGCATTGTTTTATCAAAAATAATTTTATCGCATACCTAGCTATGTGCTGAAGTAGGCTATATATCTCTACAGAGAGAAATTTATAACCAACATGCCACGAATATTGAGATTGTAAATATATATATATATATATATATATATATAAGTAGACATTTGAATCTAGACAAATAGAAAACAAAACTTTATTGCTCCCTTGTCTCTTATCAAAATCATTAGAAATGTTCATTTTTAGGGGGCTCAAAATTTCCTTCACAAGCTTTAAAAGAAACCTAGAAAAATTCTCACCCCCTGCCGCAACCCCCTGCCCCAACCCTAACCCTAACCCTAACCCCACCCCCAACCGCAACCCCCTGCCGAACCCCAACCCCAACCGCAACCCCAACTATGAAACATATTAGAAAAAGGATAGAAGTTCAAGATGTTAATAACACGATGATAATCAAAGCAGTTGCGTATAGATGCTAAAACCAAATATGTGACACGATATTCTTATAAAGATAGACATGTATTAAAAGAGGAGACGCCCAAGTAAAATCTATAACTAAATCCCTACTTTGCCCTTCCTTTTCTTCAAATCAGAAATGTGTCTCTTTTTTTTTGCAATTATATATAGCTAAAATAAAGAAGGTCCTACAATTCTAAGCATTTCCAATTACAACGGCCCATCCTCAAAATCCAGAATCTTATGAGTATCTTATGCAATTAGCAAACATATTCAACCGAAAACACCCACAAAATTTCCACCAGACTACAAATCTTTTGCATACTCAAACCCCAACCAGATCAAATTAAGGGACTACTCAGACCCACAGTTTAAATCAATAAAAAATATCCAAAATCAGACACGGGGTCTTTGGATACCTACCAAATGCCATGTCCGATGACTCCAAAAACAAAACCCCAACATGCCCAACGGCTAAAAGTTCCACAAAACAGTCTCCGTTTCCAAGAAAATTTGAGAATGACAAATAAAATTATTAATTAAACTGGGCTTTACCCACATTATTAGTC
Source organism: Agapanthus africanus (assembly GCA_030015575.1). Classification (NCBI taxonomy): domain Eukaryota; kingdom Viridiplantae; phylum Streptophyta; class Magnoliopsida; order Asparagales; family Amaryllidaceae; genus Agapanthus; species Agapanthus africanus. The sequence continues at coordinate 524,784,362 of CM057337.1, forward strand.
CAGTTTCCAACACCTTCTCAAACTAGACAAATTTTACTCTTATGATTATCATCAACATTTCAATTAACGAGCTTAATGCTAATTAGAATGGAAATTAACTTAGACCCTGAAATCTAAAACCCCAACCCCAACCCTAACCCTAACCCCAACCCCAACCCCAACAGCAACCCCCTGCCGAACCCTAACCCCAATCGCAGCCCCAGCCCCAGCCCCAACCCTAACGCTAACCGCAGCCCGAGCCCCAACCCCAACCCCAACCACAGCCCTAGCCGTAGCCCGAGCCCGAGCCCCAACCCCAACCACAGCCCTAGCCGCAGCCCGAGCCCGAGCCCCAACCCCAACCACAGCCCTAGCCATAGCCCAAGCCCCAGCCCCAACCCTAGCCCTAGCCCCAGCCCCAGCCCGCAGCCCCAGCCCCACCCCAATAAAAAATTTGATTAATTGAAGAATTCCTTACCTGTACAGAGGCGACGACGAGAACTCCGATGAGCCGGCGCTGGCGACGACGAGCAGGTGGTGGCTACGACGAAAGCAGGCGGTGGCTACGACGAATCGGCGACGCTGGCGATGACGAGAACGACGATCGATCGGCGGGAACGAGGGTTTGGGAATTTTTTGTTCGCGCGAGAATTAGGAATAATGAGCGTAGGGACCGATCTGAGCTTTTAACTTAAATCCCTATTTAGATGCCCCTATGGATAAGTCCGTAGGTTCTTGGTTTGCGGCTCCGTAGGGGCAAACAACAATTTAAGATTTAATAATTTTTATATAAATACGTAAGGACTGTAGGGGCAACCGTCTAGCCCTACGGATTAATCCGTAGGGCCAAAATAAATCTGTCCCTACGGATTTCACTATCCGTAGGGGCAATCCCCTATTGTAGTAGTGCGAGCAAGAAAGTCCTACCTATATATGTCCCAGCATCCACTACAATATACATCCAATGTACAGTAATGGCCTCTAGGGCATACATATAACTAACAGGTATTAGCCGTACGTAACGGGCTACCAAATATTGACCAAAAGGGAGGTCGATGAGCGAACTCATCCTCATACCCTACCGAGCCTTTCAGTAACAATATTCATACAGTCCGGTCCGTTCGTCTATGAGTATCGCATGGCGGGCCTAGGGGGTTGGTAAAAGTCAGACCCCCAAAAGCGGTACAAGTTGTGTCGGAGTGTAGCCCAGAACACCCTGAGATACTACTGGAATACCTACCAGTAAATCTTCTCCCTCGGCCGAGGGCTTTGTGTAATGGATCTGCTAGACACAGCGCGATCTCACCCCCAATACCGGGAGAGACGAAACCCTTGCCGATCCACTCACTGCCTCCATGTGGCTCGGGACTGTACCCAACTAAAACCTGTTTGGACGACTCCTTTGAGCCATGGTAGGGTATTGTTGGATAATGTTTTGAACATTTCCTATATCAAAAGTTGATCGGTTCAGGCACGTTATCTAAAAGCGTTGATGTTCTAAATCAAACTGCAGTTCTTAGTATATGGAACACACACAAGAGGAAGAGTTCAGAATTGAACGATTCCTTCTTGAGGTATTGTAGACTAGGTCAGATCAATGTGACCCGGCTAGCTAGAGTTACATAAAGATGCATATTTAAATTAGTTTGAATTTACATCTTGTGAAACTCGCCAGTCATGTCACAAAGATACAATGACACCAGCTCTGTTTATTGGAAATAGAGAAAGAGTTAGTGAACTCTTGGGATGATACATGTTGATGTATGTAATGTCCCCTGTCTACATATGCCAGGACTGGTTCTTTGTACTTCGTTACATTCTCTGATAAATCTCTCAAGATTCAGACATATGTTCCTGTTGAAACACAAGTCCGAACCTTTTGAGATATTCACAGAATATAAGTTAGAAGTAGAGAACCAAAATACGGGTATAAGTATTATGTCCTATGATGAGATCAAGGAGGAGAATACTTGTGTATAGAATTCCTGGACTATTCTAAAGGAGAATGAGATTCTCTCTCGGCATTACTCCTCCAAATACACCATAGCACGATGGTATATCGGGGCGGAGCAATCACACCCTATATGATAAGGTGTGCTCTATGATGAGTACTACTGAGTTGCCTATTTCCTTTTTGGGAGTTGTACACTTGAGAAGCTGCATACCTATTGAATAGGGTTCGAATCAAATCAGTTGCCTACCACTCCATATGAGATATGGAAAGGGAAGAGCCCATGTCTTAAGCAAGTTAAGATTTGGGGTTGTCCGGCCTATGTCTAAAAGCAAAATCCGGACAAGCTCGAGGCAAGGTCTGTAATGTAGAACTGGAAATGTTCCAGCCATACAAACTGCAGCTGATGATTTGGTAGAACCAAAGGATTCAGTAGATTCCAACGAACCTCAGCCTCCGCCGATCTAGTAGGGTTCCTCACCCACCAGAGAGTTACATCGGTTTCTCTGTGACAGTGGGAGCGAGAATTGCATCATGAGATGATGACCCAACTAGTTTCGAGCTGGCCATCAGGAGTGTGACTCTGTAAGAATGGCTGGATGCTTAGCGATCTGAGATGGAATCCATATACACCAACAAAGTATGGACTTTGGTTGCTATATCTGAAGGGTTAAATCCCCATCAGGAGCAAGTATATCTTGAGAAGATTACTTGGTATATATGGAAAGGTTGAGACTTTCAAAGCTAGACTTGTTAAAGGTTTTCGTCATCAACCAAGCGTGGATAATGATGAAACTTTTTCAAGAAACTATGCTTAAGTCCATCCAGATCCTACTTGTCACGGCTACATACCATGACTACAATATCTGGTGGTTGGGTGTCATGACTACTTTTCTAAATGATGTTTTAGAAGAGTACGTCTATAAGTACACAGCCAGAGGGCTTCGTAGACAGTGGGAGCAGCGGAAACGTGTGCAAGATGCTTTATAGGATAAAGCAGGCATCGCAGAGTTGGATCATCTGTTTTGATGTAGTAGTCAAAGAGTTTGACATCATCAAAATGCTAGATGAACCTTGTATATACAAAAAAGGCAGTAGGGAGTATGGTGACAATCCTCGTAGAGTACGTGGATGACATACTCTTGATAGGGAAGGAGTTTCCTATGCTACGCTTGATCAATCTCCGCTTATCACCATGATTCTCCATATAGGATCAAGATGATACCTCCTAAATCCTGGGTTTTGGATCTATGAGATAGATCTAAATAGATGTTAGGATACTCACTAGTTGTAGTGAGATGGTATCAGTTGATCCTGGGGAAAATCACTGGAAGTGTTCCAGGGTGATAAAGACGACTGAATGTCAGTCACAGGCATTGTCTATACCCTCAGTAAAGGGACGGTATGTTGGAAGAGTTCCAAACTAGATACCGTGACATACTAGACGATAAAGGCTGGATAAATCGCTACTTAAGATGCTACCAAAGAGGCTGTTTGGGTGTATATTGGTTCATGAGATGAACTATGTTCCTACCATTGTGAGACAATGGAGTTGTGGCTTATGCCAAGGAACGCCGGTCCCATCAGTGATCCAGACATATTCTAAGGCAGTGTCACCTGATCATGGAGATGGATGATCTCCAGGGTGATCGAGGTTTGGAGAGTAGATTCAGAGGACAACACAGCGGATCCACTCACAAAGGCCTGTTCCCAGAGAGAGACTTTTATGGGATGGTTGAGTATGAGATACTACAACCACTGCTACAGATGGCCCTAGTGCAAGTGGGAGATTGTTAGTTATATGTATGCCCTAGAGGCCATTAGTGTACATTGGATGTATATTGTAGTGGATGCTGAGACATATATAGGGAAGACTTTCTTGCTCGACATGATAGTATGCTATCTGGTTACTCTTTACCTTAACGTGTATACTGATTGTCTCTCTGTTACATGTTGGTAAAGCCCTTAGGATGTGTACTTGACTACCTGGATTATGATGCGGATCATACTAGTGGGGACATGGTAGTCTATAAGTACATCCTTCAAAGTCCCTAGTCGTGGGTGTATCGAGACGGGGCATCGATATACCAGAGTAGACTAGCGTATACCTTCTCGACCCATACAGATGGGCGATGGATGATCCCATATCCATTGGTGTTTGACATCAGAGGAGATATACGGGTGCTCAGTAGAGACTGGGTACACTGGACGGACTCGCCGAGAACTCCCAGATGGTATTATACCTCACGTCAGATGGCAGTTCTCTGGTGACACTGGTACAGAGTAGTCTGTTGACCCGAGATCGTCATAGAGTCTTGTGTGGTTCCCACTGTGCTTTGATTTCCATCTTACCACGTCCAAGAGGGCGTGCAAAACGGTGGTTTTTGGGTACAGTCCCAAGTCACATGGAGGCAATGAGCGATAGGAGGGGATTCGTCTCTCCCGGTATAGGGGGTTGATGTTGCGCTGTGTTCGATTGGCTATAACCGGAAATCCCTGGCCAGGGTTGCTGAGATTTACTGGTAAGTGTTACCAGTAGTTTCTCGAATTGTTATAGACCTCATATCGACACGACTTATCGAGCTATTGGGGTCTGACGTTTACCGCCCCTAGGTGAGATATGCGACATATCAGACGATCAGACCGGACTGTACGGTAGTGTTACTGGTTGGATTCACAGGAGTGTGAGCGGGCTTGCTCGTCGATCTTCTGATCGCTCAATACCCGGGTGGCCGTTACGTTTAGCAGACCGCTTGCGGCTTGTGGGTGTTTGATATGATCATCACCTGCTGCCGGCGTATTGACGAGTCTTTAGAGTCCTACACAGAGGTTTCCTGGTTCAAGCGAAACGAAATAGGAGCGCATATGAGATATGTGCGGGACCGAGAATAATGCGTGTATGTGATACCGTATTCTATTCTCGCGATGGATGTATCGATTGGTTATATGCGATATAACCTAGTTATCGAATCAAGGATTGATTCGATAAGCCGATACATAGGATACTAGCCGGTTATATGCGATATGACCGGATCGTTAAATCAAGTGTTGATTTAATGATTTAATGCATAATTATATATTTGATATATTACTTTGCATTAACGAGTATTGGTTCATTTAAAATGCATTTTCTCACTCGGGTGTGCGCATTGCATATGCGATATGATTTTGTGCACTTGCTTGTATCATGTTTGATGATACATGCCTTATTTGTTAAGTGTATAGAATTAAACCTTGGTTAATGGAATGGTTAGGGTTTACTATTTGATTATTCATTTTTTTTATTCTTTTTGGAAAAGAAAAAGAGCATGATAAAATGGTGGCATTTTTGTTTTGTTCATGAAGTTTCTTGAACACTTTGACTTTTTAACCCTTTTGTCTCATGCTTAAACCTAACCACTTCATTTAACCCTAATTAGTTCTCTACACTTAACCATGGTCATGTTATGATAAGTTTGGATTTTCTTTTCTTTTTCAAATTAACTTATCATAACTTTCTTCTTCTTCTTCATATCTATCATGAAGAAAGCTTAGGTCATCAATGGTGATTGATGATAAAGAGTGAGAAATCCAATTCTAAATTGAACCCACTTCCTATTTCTTCATCCTCTACCTCTTGCCAAGTAGTAGAGTGTGTTTCCTTCACAAGTTTCATGGCTTGGTGAAGGTGGAGCTTGATCTAGCGATGCCTCGACGTAGATCATCTTCGGCATGGACATCGACGACCTAGCTCGCCATTTCTCCGACGAAGCCGACGCTAGAGCCCGGGAATTCACTAGGACAGCGAGGAGACTTCGTTGCGGAGCCGTGGAGGTGGAGCACCGGATCTACAAAGGTTGTATTTCCGTATTCTTTTAGTTTAGTTGTAAACTAGTTTGCTTTTTCGCCTAGTTTTCTAGCCAACGATCCGTAGTCGGGTTTCTCGGCACTTAGATTTTTTTGAAATTGGCACGGTTGATGCCTTAGGAGACCTCATTAGGGTGCCTAGGAACCCAACAGTGGTATCAGAGCCTAGCTAGAGCCTTAGGCGAAGTCTAGACGGAATTTGAAGTCCGAACGACCCGAAAACCCAAACCTTAACATGCTCTCTGTCCTTTTTCTAAAAACAGTGATTTTTGTGAATTAAAAATATGCAGAAAAATCAGCAGGCGATTTTAAGAGTTACTGTGAAGTTCGAGTGTCTAACTCCATCAACCTGCCGCGGATCCGCGGCACGAGCATGGCTCGTGCGGCGGTTCCGTGGCCGTACGGCCTCATTGTTCAGTGAATCTTACACAGTAACTCCTAATTGAAAGTGCTGGATTTTCTGGGAATTTTTAATATTTATTCAAGAGTTGAATTTTCTGGGTTGTTTTTGGGGATTCGGTGTTTCGATCGGAATATCAGATTTTATCTATGAGGCTTTCCGGATAAATTTTAGAATATGTTAAAAAGTTCGACCGGATATAAATACCCAATTTTTCCCCTGTCGGGAAATTTCCAAGTGTTGGATTTTTCCGTAGTTTAACGACGTTCTAAGTAGTGCAAGTAACGCGATGGTCCCTCTAGAAGACAACAAACCTTAACTCGATTATGTGACCGTCTTGAACTGCCCTTTGAACCTTCGGGTTTGGGGCAGTACGGCATGCCACATGTGAGGCGTTGGCTTGACCCTTCTACGGCTGGACCGTTGGTACTGAGGCACGAACTGAATGTTGTTAGACTTATTTCATGTGTTGAGCAGTATCGGGAAAACTTGGGTGTTTGACTGTTCGATCGAAAAGTTTGACATTTTCTGTTTATCTGGAATGGGATACAATAATTGGAATTCACAAAAGTTATGTGATAACTGAATGAATGTTATAAACATAGCACTTTAGTCTCACTTGATCGGTTGCCACGGAATTTTGATGTGATCAAAAGTCCGTCGCAATCACGTAGCGTACGCGGATACTCGCCGGGTAAACTTAATAGACAGCCTCACTCCATAGCCCCGACCAAGTGACTATAGGAGAACCCCGTCGCCGAAAGCATCCGTTCGGGTGCTCGCGGCAGCGGTGTTCCGCCTTGGTGCACTTCGTCGACGGTATCAGGGGTGCGGCCGCCTACTAAAGTTTGCGACGAGCATTCGATCAGTTTTTCGGGAATCTTGTTGAATTGCCCGACTTGATATTGAAAAGTGTTTTCGATAATGAGACTAAAATGCGGGGTTTATAAATGTTAGGCATGCGATGTCTAAGTAATTCATTTGGTCAGGCATGCGATATCTGAGGTGGTTGCGGATTCCAACTGTTGTAGTTTTTCACTTTCTTTTCTGTGACCGTAAGTGTAATATGTGATATCGCCGGTTTCGTTGCTATATGTCAACGACAATTGGGATGTGCATATTTACCTACGTTGATGACATGTGATGTTATGTGTTGCTGGATATGTTATATTGGATCGTCGTGTTTGAATAGCCGGGTTTTTTTTATGTGAGATGAGTGTTTTTCTTTTTCATTCATGTAAAAACTTGTATGTAATATTCTTTTTATTGGGGTGCTTCCAGGTTGCGGAAGTTGTCACCTGTTGTATATTATTTACTTTTCTGCACTAGGATAGACCCAAGGAGGAGGGCACAAATAACCGGGTTCTGGAGTCCAGTGGGAGACCAACTCGAGGAGTCGAGTCCGGGTCTCCTAACTCCAGAATTGGTAGGGTTGCTTGCCGCTCTCGTAGGGGTCTAGGGGTGTGGGTTTGGCTATTCATCACGACCGTGGAATCCGTGTTTTGTACTGGCTCGTATTGAAAACACGGACGTCCTAGTATATCCAATATTTCATATGTTTCTTCTGATGCGATATCTGTGATGTGATCATGTGATGTTCTGTAATGGATACAGTATATAGTATATATGATATATTATATAGGCGTTACTTATGTTTTACACCCGCGCTAGCCCTGCCTCGCTCTGCCGTTAGTTACCTAACCTAACGGTGCACGAGGGGACATCGAGGCGAATGCGGATGGCATAAGTGTACGTTGTATTTATCTGTGATGTTTAGGTACTTAAATGATGGGACTTCATTAATATGATTAATGAAATAAAAGAAACCTAAGATGTTGTAGAATCGAATTTCAAAATAAAACAGGTAGCTACAGTTCTTGCTTTGCACAGCGGTATATGTGATATATCCTGCACCTTATTCGATGAGGAAAGGACCGAGATCCCTTCACCGGGAGTGACTCCTTTAGCAATAACTGGCAGATGCTACACACTCGGGTTGTCTTTTGATTGCTTTTAAGTGTTTTTGCTTTGCACAGTGATATATATGATATATCCCGCACCTCATACGACGAGGAAAGGACCGACGATCCCTTCACCGGGAGTGACTCCTTTAGCAAAACTAGAAAAGCCTCAAAAACACTCCATTTCAAAATTCATTCGATCCTACAACGATATCAAGTTCATTACGCAATAGGTTTTCAGAAAAACCTGTCGTAGCCCTCCGTCATTTCAGATATGTACTAGTTAGTATTCGTGCTGCGGTAGTTTGGCATTCGTCAAGGCGTAGTGTACGGTACCTAACTAGTATTTATCTGCTTGAGCATATGATGCGATTGGATTAGGGTATTCGTACGGCGTTGTTTGGCATTCGTCAAGGGTCGTGCGGGTGGGTTTAATTCGATCAAGAAATGTACGGGTTGAACTTGACTAGTGGACTATGGGTTGTTTGGCATTCGTCAAGATCATAGAACACTAGGGGCAAAATATTATCGGGAATTTCAAGTGTTGAAATTTGCAATGAGATTGCATACCTTCTATGAGATAGTTGGATCCCGATACCCGCTGCGAGTAAGAGTTACTCCTGGGAGAGTTTTATACATTACAATTAGCCGATCAAGTAGGTGTCTAGAAAGGTGTCAACGGGGTTACGCCTCTGGGAAAACGAGGTTTACATTAATTAGGTTCATGCGAAAGCACGGGGGACCTCCCTCAAAGTACCGACACTGGCCTGGCTGAAAGATTGGCGAACTTGTAGTGTGTAATTAATCTCGGCTAGTCTTTCCTTTTAGGGTTTGAAGGAAGATTTGATAAAAAGCAGTGGGAGCCATCCTGATTAGATAAAATAATAACCAATCTATTCTTGCAAGAGCGCACGCTGAATGTTTTCTTCTCTTTCTCTCCAGGTAGCGACCATATCACGCCTTAATCAAGATAATAATACGGATTATTGACCGAACCCGCTTGTTATACTGTGCTGGGGAACGTTGGTCCCGCTCCAACTTATAATTGTTATAAGACAGAGCAGGAAATTGGGGAATACCAGATTTCCCGTGCCGCCCAAACGAAGAGAGTGCATGCTGATGCATCATCTTCGGGTTTGTTCATTATACAGAACTGTTTCTCAGTATCCTTTAGGTCCTGGGTATATGATACCGGATCAGGATCCCAGATATGTAATCTGTTACATAGGGCAACAGATAGGTAGAGAACTGAGAACGGGTGATAAGTTTCATGAGGCAGAAAACGGGGCAAGAGTTGCAGCCAAGTCTGTTGGTCACTGTCACCCTGTATTACCAATACATTGATTCTGAACGAATGTTATGAGATACCGAACCTGATATACAAAATCATATCTGTCTCTTTATTAGTAAAGAAACGGTAAAATTTTGTATTGTTGGATAATGTTTTGAACATTTTCTATATCAAAAGTTGATCGGTTCAGGCACGTTATCTGAAAGCGTTGATGTTTTAAATCAAACTGCAGTTCTTAGTATATGGAACACACACAAGAGGAAGAGTTCAGAATTGAACGATTCCTTCTTGAGGTTTTGTAGACTAGGTCAGATCAATGTGACCCGACTAGCTAGAGTTACATAAAGATGCATATTTAAATTAGTTTGAATTTACATCTTGTGAAACTCGCCAGTCATGTCACAAAGATACAATGACACCAGCTCTGTTTATTGGAAACAGAGAAAGAGTTAGTGAACTCTTAGGATGATACATGTTGATGTATGTAATGTCCCCTGTCTACATATGCCAGGACTGGTTCTTTGTACTTCGTTACATTCTCTGATAAATCTCTCAAGATTCAGACATATGTTCCTGTTGAAACACAAGTCCGAACGTTTTGAGATATTCACAGAATATAAGTTAGAAGTAGAGAACCAAAATACGGGTATAAGTATTATGTCCTATGATGAGATCAAGGAGGAGAATACTTGTGCATAGAATTCCTGGACTATTCTAAAGGAGAATGAGATTCTCTCTCGGCATTACTCCTCCGAATACACCACAGCACGATGGTATATCGGGGCGGAGCAATCACACCCTATATGATAAGGTGTGCTCTATGATGAGTACTACTGAGTTGCCTATTTCCTTTTTGGGAGTTATGCACTTGAGAAGCTGCATACCTATTGAATAGGGTTCGAATCAAATCAGTTGTCTACCACTCCATATGAGATATGGAAAGGGAAGAGCCCATGTCTTAAGCAAGTTAAGATTTGGGGTTGTTCGGCCTATGTCTAAAAGCAAAATCCGGACAAGCTCGAGGCAAGGTCTGTAATGTAGAACTGGAAATGTTCCAGCCATACAAACTGCAGCTGATGATTTGGTAGAACCAAAGGATTCAGTAGATTCCAACGAACCTCAGCCTCTCCGCCGATCTAGTAGGGTTCCTCACCCACCTGAGAGTTACTTCGGTTTCTCTGTGACAGTGGGAGCGAGGATTGCATCATGAGATGATGACCCAACTAGTTTCGAGCTGGCCATCAGGAGTGTGACTCTGTAAGAATGGCTGGATGCTTAGCGATCTGAGATGGAATCCATATACACCAACAAAGTATGGACTTTGGTTGCTATATCTGAAGGGTTAAATCCCCATCAGGAGCAAGTATATCTTGAGAAGATTACTTGGTGTATATGGAAAGGTTGAGACTTTCAAAGCTAGACTTGTTAAAGGTTTTCATCATCAACCAAGCGTGGATAATGATGAAACTTTTTCAAGCAACTATGCTTAAGTCCATCCAGATCCTACTTGTCACGGCTACATACCATGACTACGATATCTGGTGGTTGGGTGTCATGACTACTTTTCTAAATGATGTTTTAGAAGAGTACGTCTATAAGTACACAGCCAGAGGGCTTCGTAGACAGTGGGAGCAGCGGAAACGTGTGCAAGATGCTTTATAGGATAAAGCAGGCATCGCGGAGTTGGATCATCTGTTTTGATGTAGTAGTCAAAGAGTTTGACATCATCAAAATGGTAGATGAACCTTGTATATACAAAAAAGGCAGTAGGGAGTATGGTGACAATCCTCGTAGAGTACGTGGATGACATACTCTTGATAGGGAAGGAGTTTCCTATGCTACGCTCGATCAATCTCCGCTTATCCCCATGATTCTCCATATAGGATCAAGATGATACCTCCTAAATCCTGGGTTTTGGATCTATGAGATAGATCTAAATAGATGTTAGGATACTCACTAGTTGTAGTAAGATGGTATTAGTTGATCCTGGGGAAAATCACTGGAAGTGTTCCAGGGTGATAAAGACGACTGAATGTCAGTCACAGGCATTGTCTATACCCTCAGTAAAGGGACGGTATGTTGGAAGAGTTCCAAACTAGATACCGTTACATACTAGAAGATAAAGGCTGGATACATCGCTACTTAAGATGCTACCAAAGAGGCTGTTTGGGTGTATATTGGTTCATGAGATGAACTATGTTCCTACCATTGTGAGACAATGGAGTTGTGGCTTATGCCAAGGAACGCCGGTCCCATTAGTGATCCAGACATATTCTAAGGCAGTGTCACCTGATCATGGAGATGGATGATCTCCAGGGTGATCGAGGTTTGGAGAGTAGATTCAGAGGACAACACAGCGGATCCACTCACAAAGGCATGTTCCCAGAGAGAGACTTTTATGGGATGGTTGAGTATGAGATACTACAACCACTGCTACAGATGGCCCTAGTGCAAGTGGGAGATTGTTAGTTATATGTATGCCCTAGAGGCCATTACTGTACATTGGATGTATATTGTAGTGGATGCTGGGACATATATAGGGAAGACTTTCTTGCTCGACATGATAGTATGCTATCTGGTTACTCTTTACCTTAACGTGTATACTGATTGTCTCTCTGTTACATGTTGGTAAAGCCCTTAGGATGTGTACTTGACTACCTGGATTATGATGCGGATCATACTAGTGGGGACATGGTAGTCTATAAGTACATCCTTCAAAGTCCCTAGTCGTGGGTGTATCGAGACGGGGCATCGATATACCAGAGTAGACTAGCGTATACCTTCTCGACCCATACAGATGGGCGATGGATGATCCCATATCCATTGGTGTTTGACATCAGAGGAGATATACGGGTGCTCAGTAGAGACTGGGTACACTGGACGGACTCGCCGAGAACTCCCAGATGGTATTATACCTCACGTCAGATGGCAGTTCTCTGGTGACACTGGTACAGAGTAGTCTGTTGACCCGAGATCGTCATAGAGTCTTGTGTGGTTCCCACTGTGCTTTGATTTCCATCTTACCACGTCCAAGAGGGCGTGCAAAACGGTGGTTTTTGGGTACAGTCCCGAGTCACATGGAGGCAATGAGCGATAGGAGGGGATTCGTCTCTCCCGGTATAGGGGGTTGATGTTGCGCTGTGTTCGATTGGCTATAACCGGAAATCCCTGGCCAGGGTTGCTGAGATTTACTGGTAAGTGTTACCAGTAGTTTCTCGAATTGTTATAGACCTCATATCGACACGACTTATCGAGCTATTGGGGTCTGACGTTTACCGCCCCTAGGTGAGATATGCGACATATCAAACGATCAGACCGGACTGTACGGTAGTGTTACTGGTTGGATTCACAGGAGTGTGAGCGGGCTTGCTCGTCGATCTTCTGATCGCTCAATACCCGGGTGGCCGTTACGTTTAGCAGACCGCTTGCGGCTTGTGGGTGTTTGATATGATCATCACCTGCTGCCGGCGTATTGACGAGTCTTTAGAGTCCTACACAGAGGTTTCCTGGCTCAAGCGAAACGAAATAGGAGCGCATATGAGATATGTGCGGGACCGAGAATAATGCGTGTATGTGATACCGTATTCTATTCTCGCGATGGATGTATCGATTGGTTATATGCGATATAACCTAGTTATTGAATCAAGGATTGATTCGATAAGCCGATACATAGGATACTAGCCGGTTATATGCGATATGACCGGATCATTAAATCAAGTGTTGATTTAATGATTTAATGCATAATTATATATTTGATATATTACTTTGCATTAACTAGTATTGGTTCATTTAAAATGGATTTTCTCACTCGGGTGTGCGCATTGCATATGCGATATGATTTTGTGCACTTGCTTGAATCATGTTTGATGATACATGCCTTATTTGTTAAGTGTATAGAATTAAACCTTGGTTAATGGAATGGTTAGGGTTTACTATTTGATTATTCATTTGTTTATTCTTTTTGGAAAAGAAAAAGAGCATGATAAAATGGTGGCATTTTTGTTTTGTTCATGAAGTTTCTTGAACACTTTGACTTTCTAACCCTTTTGTCTCATGCTTAAACCTAACCACTTCATTTAACCCTAATTAGTTCTCTACACTTAACCATGGTCATGTTATGATAAGTTTGGATTTTCTTTTCTTTTTCAAATTAACTTATCATAACTTTCTTCTTCTTCTTCTTCATATCTATCATGAAGAAAGCTTAGGTCATCAATGGTGATTGATGATAAAGAGTGAGAAATCCAATTCTAAATTGAACCCACTTCCTATTTCTTCATCCTCTACCTCTTGCCAAGTAGTAGAGTGTGTTTCCTTCACAAGTTTCATGGCTTGGTGAAGGTGGAGCTTGATTTAGCGATGCCTCGACGTAGATCATCTTCGACATGGACATCGACGACCTAGCTCGCCATTTCTCCGACGAAGCCGACGCTAGAGCCCGGGAATTCACTAGGAAAGCGAGGAGACTTCGTTGCGGAGCCGTGGACGTGGAGCACCGGATCTACAAAGGTTGTATTTCCGTATTCTTCTAGTTTAGTTGTAAATTAGTTTGCTTTTTCGCCTAGTTTTCTAGCCAACGATCCGTAGTCGGGTTTCTCGGCACCTAGATTTTTTTGAAATTGGCATGGTTGATGCCTTGGGAGACCTCATTAGGGTGCCTAGGAACCCAACATATCTTAAGTTCGCGGAGTAGGCCATCTCCCGAAATGAGCAATACCTGTCTTAGAATATGCCTGGATATCTGATAGGACCTAGCTCATAAATGAACTCCAAATCCAAACTTCTTAGACTGTATCGACAACTGAAACCAATCAGTATCCTGCGCCATGCCTCCCTCAGTATCCGCTTGGACCGCCTGTCCAAAATACTGCCCCTCATCAGAGGGAAAACTATAACTCTGACAGCCACTCTGTCATCCAGATCACCTTGGAAGCCTGGAATGAAAACCGTCTCCCGAAGAAGGCTGTTTTTATCATATCCCTAGAACATCCACTTATGTTCTAAAACTGCTTCCGAATGTTTCTCCAGGATTGGATCAATATCCACTTATTGCATCTACTGCAAAAACAACATCTGGTGTGGTACTTGATATCTAATGATTGACTAAGCAAGTGATCTGCCAATCATGCACATCCCTCTCCCCTTTAGTTTGTAAGACACCTTTAGAGAGGGTGACTCCATCACCTGCAGGTACACTACCGTGCCAGGAGTCGTCCATTCTAAAACACCTTTAGAATGCTGTCTAAGTACCCAGATTGGGATACTACCCAAATGTAGATCTAAAACCATAGATCTAGTAACCAGAAAGTCTGATATAATATCCATGTCCTATATGGAGAAATCACTGTGTGACAACCAAAGTATAACCGATCGTAGTATAGGAATTTCACTTCCTACTCTGTGTATGTCATCCAAATACAAGGACATCACACCCTACTACCTTCTTAACAAATCCATCCCCTATTCTGATGAAGTCAAACCTATGACTGTCACATCAGAAATAGATGATCTATCTCCGCTATATCTGCTTTAGTCTATAAATAGACATTAGCTACTTGTCCACTATGCTTCCGCTGCTCCCACTGACTACGACAACCCTCTGGCAGAGTCATATACACGTACGCTTCTAAAGCCAGTTCAGAACGACGCTATACTCATCCTCCTGCCGGGTTTCATAGTCTGGAACAACAGCAATGGCAAGTCTGGGTAAACAAGAACCTCCCTATCACCGTCTTTGACCATACCGAAGTACCTCTCGAGTGCCTGAGGTTACCCACCATATCCGCGGAGTGGCCAATGGAATGTCAATCCAGATTGAATCTTTAGGTCCTATTAAATTTTCAGTAATCGTTTGCAGTTCTGGAATCATTTCCAGTTCTACCATACTCCCACTACTGTTTTCTGAAAAATCCATTTTTATTAAAACTGTGGCGAGTCAAGAACATATCACTATTGATCTTCCAGATGGTAGAAAGTCAACCCTCGTCATAGCCCGGGTCAACCCACAAACAGCCATTACAGAAACGTGCCTTGAGTTATCCAGAGTCTGGTTTTAAGCATAAGCCGGACAACTCCCCGTACCTTAACATTGTTAAGATATGAACCTTTCTATATCCAATATAGAAACAGATGCACTGATTTAATTGGAACCAGATTCAAATCATGCAGCTGTCTCCAGTGCATGTCAACTAAATGGAAGGAGGCCGATCAGCGTTACTCAACATAGGAATCCATCCAGATATGAGTAACCAGAAAGAGAAACAAGTTTCTCAAAATTATTACTATCAACTGAATACCATACACAAGTATCTACATCTTCGATCACCTTGAAGAATACCGATACTTGCAACATCTGGTTCTCTACTTTACTCTTATACCTATAACTTCTCAAAACTTAAACCTTGCATTTCTACGAAACACATGTCTAAAAACTAGAGAAGTCACAAGTAAACAGAATATAGTATGAGTACCAACCCCTCTATCCTAATGGACACTGGACAACATACAATACTCTGTATAAGTCCCCTGAGTCTAATAACTCATTCCCTGTGTGTCGTAGGTTGAAAACTGTACTTATGGTTAAGAAGAATTACACCGCTGTTTAATGCTCCTTACCTAACCATCCACTGATATAGGTAAATGTCATAGACATAATTTCAAAAAGTTATATCTCACTTTATAAAAATAAACGTACAGATATATCAATTTGAAATTGGTGCATAACAACGGATATTCAAAACCAAATATTTTCCGTCCGGCAAACAACCCAGGCGATTTCCTCAAATATCACCAATTACAACGAATCCTGATATAATGAGGATGATCACCCAATTCCCAATAACTTACTCCCACTCATCATCTGTAATACCATACAGATGTGAGAATCATACCTGGTAAATACATACCCTGGAGCAAGTGCTAATTGGGAAATCAGTTTTCTTTTAACAGTATACAGTGAAACTGAAATATCGAAATGTTTCGTAGGGGTATCCGGGTATTCCTAGTAATGCCTCTTCCATTATCAGATTCACAACTGTAACCGTATATTTCTTTGCCATCTCTCCAAATCCTTTTATATTTCTTTAGTCATTACCTTCTGTACACCCTCTTAGGCTAAATGGTTTTCTTCCTTCCCCACTGTTCGGCACCAGCCTATGGTTTGGAAGAAGACTATCCAATAAGCATAATGGGTGTGCTGTCCTAATTCTAGGAGCACTCGCAACCGAAAGAAAGTAAAGATAAAAGACAACTGAATAAACCTTATTCTTATTTCTCCTGAACAAGTATCCATCCCCGAACTGGAACAAGTTCCTTCAAGTTCGTATATAACCATACGATGGAGTATCCAAATAACTATGGATCTTCATAGTGATACGGAGTGTTCTGGAGAAATACAAAGGTGATGTAGGAGTGGCGATGAAATACTTGGTTTGGTCGTGAATAGCAGTCGCAGTTTACTTTGCCCTCTTTCTAATCCCTTTATTTGTCTTAACTCAATACCTTCTGTACACCACACTTAGGCTAATCGGCTTTCTTCATTCCCTACCGGTCGACACCTGCCTATGGTTTGGAAGAAGACTATCCAATTAGCGTAATAGGTGTACTGTTCCTAATCCAAGGAGCACCAGCAACCTGAGAGAAGGTAAAAGGAAAAGACAACTAAATAGTCCAATTCATTTTCTCCAGAACCGGAAACCATCCTCGAATCTGGAACAAGTTCCTTCGAGTTCGTATATAACCATACGATGGTTTTATCCAATGGAAGTGGACGTTCATAGTAATACGGGGTGTTCTGGAGAAAAAGGGGTAAAAGAAGGAGTGACAATGAGGTATGCAACTCTGACAATCCAAAAGCGAGTGTTATAAGAAGGTTCGGTCAACTTGGTCACTGAGTCATAGTCACGGGTCGGGCCATGGTCGCTGCCAAAGAGAGAGAGAAAAGAAACACTCAGCGTGCACTCTAACCTAGATCAGAATGATTATCAATTTATCTAATCAGGAAACCTCCCACTGTAACCTCAAATTCTCCTCCAAACCTGAAAGAAGAAGTGGGATCACCCGAGGAGTAAACCAACTCATCAGTAGGAATCGGGATCCAACTATCATCGCATGATAACGTGACGGAATCCACTCACGTTATCACACTCCAGAAGGTATGCGCATGCCTGGCAAGTTTCATTTTCTTTAGAAACTCCAGATGTGATTTTTACCCCTAGGACCCAAGTGATCTTGACACAGTCAACAAATCAAAGAGTCCTAGTCAAGTTCAACCCATCATTTTCCTGGATTGCATTAAACCCATCCGTACGAGCCCTTGACACAGTCAACAAGGCCGCACGACTGTCCTAACCAATCCCGTTAATATGCCACAAACGAACACTACTTAGCTACCGTACACTACGCCTTGACACAGTCAACAAACGCAGCACGAATACTAAGTAATACTTGTAAGAAATGACGGAGGGCTACGTCTAGTTTTTGGCGAAAAACTTTTTAACATAATGAACTTGATATCGTTGAAGGAACTGCATAGCTTTTTATAAAAATATAGTGACGAAAACTTTTGCTAAAGAGGTCACTCCCGGTGAAGGGATCTCGGCTCTTTCCCCGTAGAATGAGGTGCAGGATATTCCAACTGAATACCACGATGCAAAGCAAAAAGTAATCGTCTATAGTGAAGTTATTACCCTGACGCAAACTTCTGTCCAAGGGGTCACTCCCGGTGAAGGGATCTCGGCCCTTGCCTCGTCGACTGAGGTGCTGGATATTCATAACCGAATACCACTGTGCAAAACAAAAGAGAACATCCCTGTAATAACAGCTTTTTTTTTGAAAAATGTTCCAACAACATCATAATAGTTTTGTTTAACTTGCATTGATCCGAATCAACGCAGTCCCATCAATTGATCACACCAATAAAGAACGAAAACACGATGTACGTATATGCCGTCCGCATTCGCCACTAAGTCCCGTCATCACCCGTTAGGTTACTTAACTAACGACAGAGCGGGGACTGGACTAGCGCGGGTGTAAAACATATACAACATCTACTAGTATATATATCAATATATAATAATCTCTCAAGGCGTGATAAAATGCAGCATCACAGAAATGTAATAAGCATCACTGAACAATACAGATAATCTGGGATCCCCAAGTTTCATAGAGCCGCTACTGAAACCCGACGTTCCCCTGGTCGTGTGGATAGCCTGTGCAATGAAATCCTAGACCCCTACGGGCGCGGCAAGTTACCCGCCAAAACCTGAAGCGAGGCAGCCCCCTTCAACAACGTGAATGGACCACCTAGCACTTCACGGAATCCGGTAACTTGAGCACCCCTCCTTGGGTCAACCTGTACCCCTTATGAGTGCGACGAATAGCCCGCCAATTCTAGAGTGAAGCCCCCTCCGTCTCAAAGCCATGAGATGCGGGCCCGTTGCCCTCTAGAACCCGGCTATCCATGCACCCCACCGCGGGGTAATCCCAGTACAGAAAGTAAAATATACATACAAAGGGTACATCGACCTCAGCCCGGTCGTGCCCCAAAACAATAATATACAAACAGGCAGTGATGGCAGTCCACATGTCGGACGCTCGCCCCGCAATATCAAATGTACATATACAATCATACTGTACTACCATTGCAACCAGGCTATCCACCACGACAAATCCGCAACATCACAGCACAACACAGAACATCAATGTGAATGTCACGTTCGCAAATCCGTCTAAAAGAGCTATAGCAATTAGAAGGATTTACCGATCAAATGACATTCACGGTCGCAGATATAATGTAAATACTGTGAACTAACATGTTTTAAAAAATTCGATCGACAAAGTTTCCCGAAGTGGGCCCCAAGCATAATTCCCAGTACTCAAACAAATCTGGGCCCAAAACAAAAATACCAGAAACCACAATTCCAAGTCAGAGAACACTGTACAAAATTTGGTGCAGTGAAGAGATAAAATGGCGGCGGAACCGTGACCAAAACATGGGTAAGGCCGCGGTTCCGCGGCGCAACAGTAACAACAGAGAACCAAATTTTCACAGATCTCTTAGAAAAGCCTACACATATTTCTGCAATACACCAAATAATTTTTTGACAACAGAAAAATTTCGACAGAAACTGATGACTTGGAAATGCAGTGTTTGAAAATTTCGTCCGATCGAAGTTCTAAACAAGCTAGAGCAAGCTAGTAAAGGTTAATGGCCTGGCTCTGATACCATGTAAGACTGCGGTAGCGCCCCGACCGTCTTTCCGAGGCCAAAATGCGGAAACGAAAATTTTTCTTAACTTGAAAACCGGCGCTATCGTATGCTTAAAACCCGGATCGAACCATTAACCTACAACTAGCTATCTAGAGAAGGGATAGAATGCTATACCGATCGATCCGTGTCCTTCGGTCTTTGGCCACCATCCCAAACTCCCCGCGGCAACTCCGGTCCTGATCTCCTCGTCGAAAGGGCACCATATCTACGAGTCTTTTTACGGGCTCCCACTTCATCCGAAGCAACTCGGGCACGAAGTGTCCTAGCCGACGTGTCCAAGGTGTTGTAGAGAATGTCTGTGATCACTTTGTCTCTTTCATCCATTGCTTGGATAGAGGTTGAAGGTGTTGCCATTGATGGAAGGTTTGAGCTAGAGGAAGAAGAAGAAGAAGGTGCTATCTTTTTCCTTTTGTGATGCTATGATAAAAAATGAGAGAGAGAGTTAGAAGAATAATATGAGAGCTCACCCCTAAGGAAGCCCCTCTCTCTCTTCTAATCATATCAATACAAATCAAGCTCATAATGAGACATTTACACACTAAAAGAGACCATGAGTCACCATATATGTCTATGTCACATTAAAAGCATCTCATGATGAATTCTAGCTCACAATTTCCATTTACAAATATTAATCCAAATGTTTGCAACAATAAAAAGATACGGCAGCATCTAAAGTAAACTCGTAACAGATCACAAGGATACCCCTCACCTATATATACATACCTGCATCCGCATTCCGACTGAATGCGAATGCGATGAGACTAAAGTAATCCAACAAATCTAATATTAGGATCCGCTTAAACCAAAGCCCACTAGTATGATCCGTCCGATCATGATCCGTGCAATACCGCACGTATATGATCGAACCCTGCCATATGTCATACGGCCTCTACAACGTTTCACCCGAAACTTGAGAAACTGCCTGTGGGGGACTCTAAAGACTCGTCAATACTTTGGCTGTGGATTTAACCACTAGAACGTCAGAGGTATTAGCCGTACGTAACGGGCTACCAAGTATTGACCAAAAGGGAGGTCGATGAGCGAACTCATCCTGATACCCTACTGAGCCTGTCAGTGACAATATCCGTACAGTCCGGTCCGTTCGTCTATGAGTATCGCATGGCGGGCCTAGGGGGTTGGTAAAAGTCAGACCCCCAAAAGAGGTACAAGTCGTATCGGAGTGTAGCCCAGAACAGCCTGAGATACTACTGGAATACCTACCAGTAAATCTCCTGCCACGGTCGAGGGCTTTGTGTAATGGCTCTCCTAGACACAGCGCGATCTCACCCCCAATACCGGGAGAGACGAAACCCCTGCCGATCTGCTCACTGCCTCCATGTGGCTTAGGACTGTATCCAACTAAAACCTGTTTGCATGACTCCTTTGAGCCATGGTAGGGTAGTAATCAAAGCACAGTGGGAACTCACACGAGACAAATGACGATCTCAGGTCGATGAACTAACCTGTACACATGTCACCAGGGAACTGCTATCTGACGTCAGGTATAATACCAACTAGCATGTTCCCGGCGAGTCCTGTCCGGTGTACTCATAACCCAATGAGCACCTGTATACATCTTAGGTGAACCAACTAACACCAATGGCTTGTGAGACCGGCCACCGCCCGTCGTCGGGGTCTCGACTATATACACTGGTCTACTCCGGAGTATCGATGCCCTGTCTCGTAACTCCCACGACTAGGGACCTTTTAAGGATGTGCTTATAGACCCCAGCTCCCACGTATATGATCGCCATCATACTGCTGGTAGCCAAGCAAGAATCCTAAGGGCTCTATCAATGTGTAATAGCGACGTGTAAGGCCACCTAAAGCAGTACACGATGATAAAGATAAACCATGGTAGTATACTATTCTCCATCAACGTGTAATAGTGAACTACAATGTAACCTAAAGCATGTACACGATGATAGAGACAAACCAGATAGTATACAATCATCTCGAGTAAGACTGTCCTACCGGTATAGGTCTTCCCTCAATCATTGCAATCACGTGCCTGCGATCCAATAATTGACTCTGAGGGCACTATTTCCAACATAATCAACAGGAATCAATGTCAACTATATCACGAAGTTTATAAATATGTGGATATCATCCAACTATGTAATCAATGTCTGTATGCATGTGGATCTCGTCCACGTGTCAACCAATGACACAAAACATCATACATGTAAATATCATAAAGCATATGCATGGAAGTATGAAGATATAAATCAACGTGTGTCCCTCGCGACACATCAAAACCATGGAACCTGAGTGTCCAGCATCGACACTCGAAAACATCATGAAACATGTGCGCAACATCGTCACGTAAATCCTCATATATATATAGGGCTCCGTCAGTTCGGATCGGCCCACGGGCTCCGTCGGTCCGAATCGGCCCTTATCATCTCTCAACTCCGGTCGGTATCCTCCGGATATCCGTCAAGTTTAATTACAATCACCGGTAGGTAGTAGTCACTCTACCAGGTTCACCGTCTGTATACACAGCATCCCTTTCTTGCCCCGGGGTACCATACCGGGCCCCACCATGTACCCGCACACGGCTCACGACTCCTCCTCGCATGGGGTATATACATATTAGAACCAATAAAACTCATGGTGGACGCACTGAAATATCATATCAAGAGAAACCAGATTTTTAAACAATACATACTTTCTTTCGAAATAGCCACGGTTCTCAAATCCAAAATCTCATGAAAACAGCATATCTCAATGCGTATAATCATAAAGCATGATGTATACGACATATAACAGAAGTGTAAGCATATCCGTATATCATGCAATATAAAACAGTAATATGCACACATCGAGGGAAAACCGCTCTTTGAAATGAATCCAGTTTTAAAATATATCTTGCGGTTCCCAAATCCACAAAATCAAGCCAGAATCATCTATGTATGTGCAAATACGTATGTATGCAGTATGGGTGTACAATATGTGTGTACGCAAGTATGAGTGTACAATATATCTGTGCGCCAATATAGATGTACAAGTAGGTATATACGCAAGTATGAGTGTACAATATGCATATGTACCAGTATGGATGTACAAGTAGGTATTTACGCAAGTACGAGTGTACAATATGCCTGTGCACCAATATGGATGTACAAGTAGGTATATGCTCAAGTATGAGTGTACAATATGTTTGTGCATCAATATAGATGTACAAGTAGGTATATACTCAAGTATGAGTGTACAATATGCCTGTGCGCCAATATGGATGTACAAGTAGGTATATACTCAAGTATGTGTGTACAATATGTCTGTGCGCCAATATGGATGTACTGTTGGAGATAGTGCCCTCAGAGTCAATTATTGGATCACAGGTACGTGATTGCAATGATTGAGGAAGGACCTGTCCCAGTAGGACAGTCTTACTCGTGATGATAGTATGATATCTGGTTTACCTTTATCACCATGTACTGCTTTAGGTGACCTGACAGGTCGCTATTACACGTTGATAGAGCCCCTAGGATTCTTGCTTGACCACCAGCAGTATGAGGGCGATCATATAAGTGGGAGCTGGGGGTCTATAAGCACATCCTTAAATGGTCCCTAGTCGTGGGAGTTTCGAGACAGGGCATCGATTCTCCAGAGTAGACTAGTGTATACAGTCGAGACCCCGACGAGAGGCGGTGGCCGGTCTCACAAGCCACTGGTGTCAGTTGGTTCACCTAAGATGTATACAGATGCTCATTGGGTTATGAGTACACCGGACAGGACTCGCCGGGAACATGCTAGTTGGTCTTATACCTGACGTCAGATAGCAGTTCCCTGGTGACATGTGTACAGGTTAGTTCATCGACCTGGGGATCGTCATTTGTCTCGTGTGAGTTCCCACTGTACTTTGATTACTACCCTACCACGCTCAAAGGAGACGTGCAAACAGGTTTTAGTTGGGTACAGTCCCGAGCCATATGGAGGCAGTGAGCGGATCTTCAGGGGTTCGTCTCTCTCGGTATTGGGGGTGAGGTCGCGCTGTGTCTAGGAGAGCCATTGCACGAAGCCCTCGGCCGAGGCAGGAGATTTACTGGTAGGTATTCCAGTAGTATCTCAGGGTGTTCTGGGCTACACTCCGACACGACTTGTACCGCTTTTGGGGGTCTGACTTTTACCAACCCCCTAGGCCCGCTATGCGATGCTCATAGACGAACGGACCGGACTGTACGGATATTGTCACTGACAGGCTCAGTAGGGTGTCAGGATGAGTTCGCTCATCGACGTCCCTTTTGGTCAATACCTGGTAGCCCGTTACGTATTGGCTTATACCTCTGACGTGCTAGTGGTTAAATCCACAACCAAGGTGTTGACGAGTCTTTAGAGTCCCCCACATTCAGTTACTCAAGCTTTCGGGCGAAACGCTGTAGAGGCCGTATGGAGATATGGCAGGGTCCGATCAGATACGTGCGGTATTGCACGGATCAGGATCGGACGGTTAGTACTAGAGGCCGTATGGAGATATGGCAGGGTTCGATCAGATACGTGCGGTATTGCACGGATCAGGATCGAACGAATATTACTAGCCGGCTTTGGTTTAAGCCGGATCCTAGTTTAGTACAGTGTAGATTTTGTCTCATTGCATTTGTATTTCGGTCGGAATACAAATGCGGGTGTGTATGCACAGTATCGGGGTTTTCCTGTAATTTATTACGGGACCAGTTTTCTGGAGTTGCCAGTTTGCTTTCCGTTTCGGCCGATTTCCTTTGTATCGTTCATTGGCCGAAGATTGGTGGAGGAGGTCTTATTTGCATTGTTGCACATAAGTATTTGTGGAGGGGGTCTTTGCATTTTGTTGTATCATGATACTTGCACCATCATTGCTTGACTTTCTTGACTTCTTAACCTCATCATGGCTTGACTTTTGTATGATGATGGAGGGACATGATGATAGGATTGAGTGTTGGATTTACTTGTGATCATTTCTTGTTATCATTGTAACCTTCTCTCTCTTTCTTGTATGATGGGGGCTTGTTCTTTTTGATTGCCACACTCTCATTCTCTCCTCTCCCACCATGCCATGGCCGGCCAAGAAAGGCTAGGGGCTGTCCATTTTTATTGGTGTGGGGTTTTTGTTCATTGGATGTTCCAAAAATCCCCAAGTTCCTCTACATAGTTCATGTATCATCCCTCCACCAAAATGGCACCTCCATGAACCCCAAAATGAGACACAAGTTCTACACCACATTCTACAGCAAACCTTGGGCACGTCGAATAGCCAGCTTCGTGCCCGAGTTGCCTCGGTATTGAGGTGGGAGCCCGTAAAAGATGTAGGCGATGTGGTGCACTTCCGGCGACGAGGTGGAGACAGGACATTCCGCGGGATATCGGGACGACGACGAGAAGACCGGAGGACTCGGATCAGTCGGTATATCTCTCTTCCCCATCTTGTGGTTAGCTAGGACTAGTTAATGGTTCGATCCGGGTGTTTAGTGCGCGGTGGTACCGGTTTGCTAGTTTGCAAAAATTAAAGTTTATCACCGCTTCCGCATTTGGCCGTCGGATTGACGGCCGGGGCGCCGTCGTGCACTTACATGTACAAGTAGGTATATACTCAAGTATGAGTGTACAATATATCTGTGTGCCAATATAGATGTACAAGTGGGTATATACGCAAGTATGAGTTTACAATATGCCTGTGCGCCAATATGGATGTACAAGTAGGTATATACGCAAGTATGGGTGTACAATATGTATGTGTGCCAGTATGTCATACAAGTAGTCATATCCTGATGCAACAATCCTACTGTGTAGTGACATGATAATTATCGATGATGAAGTGTGTAAGCCGGCAAGTAGGTGTACGTGGAACATACGCATCATCGATAATGGTGCTGGTGTCCTAACAGCATGGGTTTAATATAACAATAAACACATTTAAACATGCAATGCGATGCGAATAGCAAGAATATACGGAAAATGAGTAACAACACAACAGTGAAGAATCTTCATCAATATGTGAATGTCATACAGTTTTGCCTTTTGAAATAAGACGAATCGTGGTGTTTAGAAAAATAAAGGCTAGGTGTTTTTAAGAAAATATGCGTCTTTTGAAAATATCCGTAGAATAACTTGGCCTGTCTTTAAAATACTCACGAATCGTTAGTTTTGAAATAGGTATGACTCGGGTCTAGTCTAATATCTACTATGTAAACTACAGATCTAACTAACAAACTAATCGAAAGGGTATGGAAACCACCTAAATCTGAGTCGATATATATATACATATATAATAGTCGGTGATCTCGCCTCAATAGTACCGCGTACGATACAATATATCATATGACATTCTCGAGTCATGAGTGCGGATCTATCATCACAGTTATCTCGTACGGTAAATCCGTCGTACGGCATCCCAATCTGCGTACGGGTCGAATCTTACATTTATCTCATCAATTATCTAGTATCCTTATCATCATATCTCATGAACTGGGGTACTGATCTAAGTCTAGTACGAACTGATACCATCCATATAGATATATGTGCGTGTACGAAAACACACGCCTAAAGGCCCGCTATAACTCATCTTGTATCTCATAATACAAACCACATCATATAACCGATCACATGGCGCCATGCCCAAACTCATCGACTCATCTCCAAATATCATCCACTATCCTCATCATCCAAGTGTAGGTATACGTGTATATATATACATCATCCCATACCTATGTGCATGTGTATATATATGTATCCCCATATACGCACAAGTATAACAAAGTAAGCATGTGTGTACGTGTGGGTGTAAACCTATTCTAGGGTTCGTGACTAAGAAGCAATACTAGTTGACTTCTAATAACCCTAATCTAACCATTGAACACCTAATCATATCTTGAATATCCATGTCACACATAAAGCTATCATATATATATAGTATATATATAGCACACTAAATATCGAACTACGGGGGTATTATACGCCATCACCCGACTTCCCCCATAGATATAATCTACTCACCTTGACCTTCGCTTGCCGATGCCGATGTCGCCACACGCTCGCTTTTCGTCTCGAAGTCTTCGCGAGGGTACCTACATATAGTAACGTATCGTATCGCATTAAAATCAAAATCAAAACCAAAAC
Source organism: Agapanthus africanus (assembly GCA_030015575.1). Taxonomy (NCBI): domain Eukaryota; kingdom Viridiplantae; phylum Streptophyta; class Magnoliopsida; order Asparagales; family Amaryllidaceae; genus Agapanthus; species Agapanthus africanus. The sequence goes on from CM057337.1 coordinate 524,811,155, forward strand.
GACACGCGGAACTCATATAGGTCCAAACCTATGGTTTGCCCTCACAACTTAACCAAATAACACCCGATAGAGACGTACAAACGTCAAGTGATCGATGCTAAACACAAATACCAAAACTTAAGTCCATAAACATCACGAAACGTAAAGCAGCAACTAAGAAAACATGCTCCAGATTTTGTCTCAGGTGAAAACAATATAAGCAAACAACACTAGGGTGATATATAGGGTGTATATGACTTAGAAGCAACCTGGACCCTATCCCTCACCAAGTGGCCGAGCACATTCATGGGAAAACTGGCCAGATCGGTTTTGGCATAGTGGAATGGACTCGTACTCTCAGGGTAGCCTCCTAGGGTCTTAATTGGGCCACTAAAGTTGTTTGCTTGACTCAAAAATGTCCCAAGTCATCCCAGATTCCCCTGCACACTCTAAGTTCTCACAAACCGACATGAAAAGTTCTGTTTTCCGTATTTTGGTTTTCATGTTTGGTTAGGTCTGGGTTTTTGACAAATTGGGGGGTTTAAGGTCACCTCAAGAGTTCAATTACACTAACTTAACTCAAATTAACCCTAACCCTCTGTAGAAATCTTCAAAGTCCACCAAATCGCACAACATCACAACTAAACACATATATGATTTAAAGTGAAAGAAAAACTACACTAAGTGTGAAGGGATTACCTCATTTAGCACTCAAGAAACCCATACAGCGCCAAAATGCAAATTTTCTTCTTCCAAAGTGTAGCTAGTGAGCTCATGCACAATTTTAATGAAGTGGGTATTGAGTTTTGAGGTGTTTTTAATGGTGTTTGAGAGAATGAAGAGGGGGAGGGAGTGAGGGTAGCAGCTCTTGATGGAGGAAGGAAAAAAGAGATGAAGGAAATGAAGAGGGAAGAGAATGACTCATGGTCAATTGACCCCCTCACCTCTCTCTAACATGCCCAAGCCTAATATTCTAATCCCTTTTGCTTTGTTCTCTTTTTCATTTCTTTTCTTTTCCTTTTCTCACATAAAACCCAAAACCATGAATACAATGAAGAGAAAGCCATGTAGGAAAATGTAACACAAGTGTAAAAATGATATGGTGCATGTTTTGCACAAAACAAACTTAATGCGCGATTAGCGATATTTAATCGCGATTAGCACTAAATTAGTGTATAATAAATCATAAAATTTCATAATTTGCTTAAATCACATTAAGCACCCTCTTTTTAGTAATTTCCTTAATTTTCCAAATTTTTCCCAATTTATCGGTATTTAATTATACCGCCTTATTAAAATATTCAATATTTTATTATTTAATTATAAAAATTCTCAAAAATAAATTTTTTTTTTTGAAATGTTACAATCTTCCCCCCTTAAAGAAACTCGGTCCCCGAATTTAAATTTAATCCCCTCAAATATTTAAACATTTCAGTAAAAAGTCCAAGTCGTCAGGGCTCCGAAATCATCAATACATAAGACACATCATAGCGCAATGCATGCGCATGAACAATGAGCAGATAACTCAAAATCAAAACTCTGTCAATCATCCCGCAATCATCGGAGTCATGGTGAAGACACCAATGTCAAATCCAATACGAAAGCCAACGTGATATACATTAAAACTATACATGTAAACATCAAATTTATACATGTAAATATCTGAAGGAAATGCATGCCAAACCTTTTTAAGTCGCTGTGCGATGCGCATAACACTGCACGGTGGCGAACGTCTATTGTAAGAAAATAACCATAGGTGTATATATCTTTTGTTTAATATATACGTTCCGTCGTTTTGAAAACAATTTAGAAGGGTTTCCTTATTTTAAACGTTTCGTGTCATATCCGACACGTAGGTAAATACTGAGGCTATAGCTCCCTTTTTGGAAATCTCTTCGATAACTATCAAAGCATACAAAATATATCCAGGTACTGTCCTCTGACTAGTCCTGCTCGCTACGCAAACAAATAGCAAATATCATAAAAACGTACTGCTCCATAAGAAATCAATCCTAAAATGAGCATATGGATGCTACGTGCGTCTGGTGCACACGGAAATCAAAATCCATATATGTACCATACATGTGCATAGAAACAATATCTAAGTGAAACGGGTGTGCACGAAATACCTGTCAGAGACAACGTGTGTGCCTGACAGCAAAATCAGGTGCATCTGTTATGCACGAAGAATCTCGATTTAGTGCATCTGGTGTGCACCAAAATCGCATCTCATAACATGCGTCCAACATGCGCGAAAATCCAAATCAGGTGCATCCATCATGTACGAATAAAATCTAAATCATGTGCATCTAACATGCACGAAATCATGAAATCCAATATCAAGCACCGAACATGCGCAAAATCCAATCCAGGCGCGCCAAATATGCGCAAGAATCCAAATCAAATGCACCGAGTGCACGAAATCAACATCAATATCGGAATCGAAATCGACGGTATGCAATACAGCTCAATCCAAATCAGGTATACCGCGGTATATAATCTCACAACCATATGCATCAGCGTGCACAAATCAAATCAAAACACTAAAAGTGCATGAAAACTATGCCGAAAGCATAAGTCAAATCACATGCATAACATAGGCATGAAATCAAAATCAACATATCGAATGACATCAAACCAAACTCAGGTGCAACCGTGGTGCACAAAATGTAAACCCAGTGCAACAAACGCACGAAACATAAATCCGGTGCAACAAATGTACGAAATATAAATCTGGTGCGACGAACGCATGAAATATAAATCTGGTGCAACAACTGCACAGAACACAAATCCGGTGCATCCTGTGCAAGAAATACAAATACAGTGCATCCTGTGCACAAAATACAAATCCAGTGCATCTAGTGCACAACATACCAATACAGTGCATCCTGTGCACAAAATACCAATCCAGTGCATCCTGTGCACAAAATACCAATCCAGTGCATCTAGTGCACAAAATACCAATACAGTGCATCCTGTGCACAAAATACCAATCCAGTGCATCTAGTGCACAAAATACCAATACAGTGCATCCTGTGCATAAAATACCAATCCAGTGCATCTAGTGCACAAAATACCAATACAGTGCATCCTGTGCACAAAATACCAAACAATAACTCAAATGCATAAATAGCAACACCGAGTGTACCAAGGTGTAAAAATCATAAACGTGTGCAACTGCATGCACAAAACACATATCAACGCACTACAAGCACATATAAGCTATACCGAGTGCAAAAACCAAATCGTGTGCATATCATGTGCACAAAATCAACCCAACTGTATGAAATCCATGAAATCATAAACATGTGCCACCAAGGCACAAAAAGATATTAAGTGCAATCACTGTGCACAAATTATAAATCAACACAACGGTGTATGAGGCATATCTCAAGGGTAATAACTATGCACAAAATATGAATACCCAGTAGGTGCAACCATGGTGCACGAAAACAAATATCATGAAACTCGGTCGTCAAGACTAAATCATGCGAATAGATCGCCCAAAATACCGAAATCCAAGGTGATGGATACGTGATAATCGAATCACCAAATCACAAATCATAAAAACCGTCGTCGATATTTCCTCCTTCAAAGTCGAGAAGGTGTCGGTGCATCCAATGCTAGCACAGCAAGATATCTACTTGCTTCATGTTCATGATCTGGCGCCTGGTGCTTTTAGGCTCTTGTTTCTCACTATGCATTGCTAGATATATAGCTCCTCGGCTCAACGGCCCAATATGGAATGACAACGAAAACAGTCCTACTCTGGCACATCCTCTACAGATCTCTGGCCAACTATCTCGTCGACGATGCCGAACTCTGGCCTGCTGGGTATGCGCAATATGACCGCCCCTGGGTCCAAGTCTTCTCGTATAGTATTCCAGAAATGTCCTGTCGAGCTCTCTCCCAAATCTCGTTTCTGCCGAACTTCCCGGAAGTTACCACCCTTTACAATATCTGTTTCTTGTTCCGGAACGCATTATCATCGCGACTCCTTCTGGAAGATATATCAATAATCAACGCCTCTGCATGCATATCGCATCTCTTATGTCGGCAGAGTGGAACGTCATCTCATAAAGATCTCGTACGAATCTCTTACTCCACTTTTCTCTACTGTCGACTTCTTCGGACTCATCTCTTCGTGGCTGCATGGACTGTGCTCTAACGGCTATACTCGTATCTGGAGTCTCCCAAGTAATGCAGCACATCACATGATATCCGAATGACGTCGAACCTTTCGATCGATTTGTCAAGGTTCCATAATCCCCCAAGAGCTCAACATCTTGGGTACAGTTTAATAGTACTCCAGTACATGCCACAACACCTGTGGACTAACCGTAGGAGGGCAAACCCAAGCCTCACAAATGACACCGCTGAACTGCCGCAAACCCTAAGGTTCAAAGGCATTCCATGGTCATTACGTCGAGTTAGGGTTTCATTCTTCTAGAGGGTCCATAACATTACTTGAATTTGTCTCTGAATACTTTAAACATGGAAAATGGGCTCCTGACATTCGATCGTCTCAATCGACTCTCAACGTACCCGCGTGAAGCCGTCTCCAGCTGGAATCAATCTATCTGATGACCTCGCATCGGGGTAAGCGAATGAACCACATGTCCTAGTCATTCATCCTCGGGTGACTAGCGACCTTATATCACATCTCTAAGCACATCTCGTACTGCAATAGCTCCAACATCTGGGGCGATATCTCGTCGTTCGCAACAACAACTGGCTCATTCGTCTGCACGCTAAACAGTGCCTCAATAATAAAAAATAGTCGATACATCAACGGTCATCACATTCTGGCTGGCCTCTATCAGTGGCCCAATCCTATGGTGCTGATCTGCACGTCCGAGTAATCTCGTAAAAGCGATCCATCAAACGCTCAAGGCGCGAAAACACAATAAAACGACGCCTCTATGCAATCGTATGTCACTGGAATCATGCCCTGGTCAGTCCTCGTCCGTGACGAGCTCGTGCAGATGCAACTCTAGTCGTAGCTCTCTCTCTGCCGTGGAATCGTGGCAGCAAAACCATAATCCAATATCGATGAGGATAGATCATAGGAATGAATATAATACTGTGCAAGGAAATGTATATCCTAAGGCTCCTTAAGCGGAGTGGCGTGTCGTAAGTATGCCGCGGAACATACACACGGTACGTGACTCTACTGAAGTCACCTACTCCATCAACTAAGGTCAACCTATGCGACGAAAGTTCGGGTCTAATACCCCCACGACTATGTCTATGTTCCATAAGGTTAAGCCTAAGTTCCATATATATACAAACGCACTAGACTCCGCATAGTCAAACTTAGACTCGAACCAAGGTTAACCTAGCGCTCTAATACCAACTTTGTCACGACCCGACATGGCACGTGACTGGCCCTTGAATCATATAAAGACTATAGGACCCCATCTAATTCAAGTAAGCCAAAAGCCCAGAAATCTAAAACCATTTTAAATTATAAATGAAGGAAAACTGGATTTAAAGAAGTGGTTTTAAATAACATAAACCGAATATGCATTTTAAAAATCCCAAGTCTTTTCTGAAAATTTCGGCAGAGTTTCCTTTGCAAATAATGGCCCCGAATGGGGTACAACATGAATAATATATACATCAATGATAAAAGGCATCCCCATGAGGGAGCTAGCTCTTCGTCAATCAACGGTCACAACCACGCAAGCAATATAATATACAACGCCGAAGGGCGATGATCAAAACTCAAAAGGAAACTCAAAATCATCAAGAAAACCATAATACTACAACACGCAACTTTAAGGTCGAAATAATACACAACTGGTTTTCTAAGTCTGAAATAAATATACAAGTCTGGTTGATGGAATTACTAGATACCACTGATTAAAATAAATACAAGGGTGGTCACGATTCGCGTGAACCCACCTACCAAAGCAATCACCCAGAGAGGAAGCAGTGTACCAGAAAAGCCGCAATGAAACCTGTACGGCAAAACCTGCAAGAACTATGGCACAACGGAGGTGAGTTGCCAACTCGTGAGTAGAAAACATCACAGAGCAGAAATCGTATGTATGACTCAATCCTAGGTCAAACGATCAGTAATAATATATATCCTCAAAATGATAAAGTCTGAAGCATGATAAGGTGGCAAGGGTAAACATCTATACATCAGTGTAATACCAAGTGCTCGTGTCAATGCTTCAGGTAGAAACATATCATAAATATGAGGTAAGATCAATGTAATCAACATGAATCAATGTCAACTGTATCATGAAGTCTATAAGTATGTGGATATCATCCAACTATGTAATCAATCTCTGAATACATGTGGATCTCATCCATGTGTCAACCAATGACACAAAACATCATGCATGTAAATATCATAAAGCATATGCATGGAAGTATGAGGATATAAATCAATGTGTGTCCCTCGCGACACATCAAAATCATGGAACCTGAGTGTCCAGTATCGACACTCGAAAACATCATTGTAGGGTTCCTAGGCACGCTAATGAGGTCTCACAAGCCATCAACCATGCCAATTTCAAATTTTACGGGTGCCGAGAAACCCTAATACGGATCGTTAACTAGATATATAGGCGAAACAATGAAACTAGTTTACAACTAAACTAAAAGAACGGAAATACAACCTTTGTAGATCCGTTTCTCCACCTCCTTAGCTCCATGATGAAGTCCTCTCCGCTGTCCAAATCGAACCATGACTCTAGCATCGGCTTCATCGGAGAAAAAGCGGGCTAGGTCATCGACGACGATGCCGAAGATGATCTACGTCGAGGCATCACTAGATCAAGCTCCACCTTCACCAAGCCATGAAAACTTGTGAAGGAAACACCCTATACTACTTGGCAAGAGGTAGAGGATGAAGAAATAGAAAGTGGGTTCACTTTAGAATTGGATTTCTCACTCATTTGCTCAAGTTGCCATTGATGGAGGCAAGCTTTTCTTCTTTGAAGATGAAGAAGAAGAAGAAGATAGAATATGATAAATCTTATTCAAAAAGAATAATCAAATGAATACTTATCATATCCTAACCTTAGTTAGGTGTAGAGAATAGACCATGGTTAGGTTTAATTGTTTAGGGTTAAGCATGAGACAAAATGGTCATGTAGTCAAAGCTTCATGAAGCTTCAATTACAAACAAAGAAAGCCACCATTTTCTCTTTATCATTTTATTTTGCTAAAATAAACAAAATGGATAAATAAATGAATAAATGAATAAGTAAATGAAGCAAAAGAAACCCTAACCATTGACCAACCATGATTTAAACTATACACCAAACTATCATGTATCATCAAACATGATACAATCAAATGCACAAAAGTATATCATATATACAATGTGCACATCAAGTGAGAAAATCCATCTTAAATGAACCAATACTAGTTAATGCAAAGTAATATATCAAATATATATTTATGCATTAAATCATTAAATCAACACTTGATTTAACGATCCGGTCATATCGCATATAACCGACTAATATCCAATGTATCGACTTATCGAATCAATCCTTGATTCGATAACTAGGTTATATCGCATACAACCAATCGATACATTCATCGCGAGCATAGAATATGGTATCACATACACGCATTATTCTCGGTCCCGCACATATCTCATATGCGCTCCTATTTCGTTTCGCTTGAGCCAGGAAACCTCTGTGTAGGACTCTAAAGACTCGTCAATACGCCGGCAGCAGATGATGATCATATCAATCACCCACAAGCCGCAAGCGGTCTGCTAAACGTAACGGCCACCCAGGTATTGAGCTATCAGAAGATCGACGAGCAAGCCCGCTCACACTCCTGTGAATCCAACCAGTAACACTTAGCGTACAGTCCGGTCTGTTCGTCTGATATGTCGCATATCTCGCCTAGGGGTGGTAAACGTCAGACCCCAATAGCTCGATAAGTCGTGTCGATATGAGGTCTATAACAATTTGAGAAACTACTGGTAACACTTACCAGTAAATCTCAGCAACCCTGGCCAGGGATTTCCTGTTATAGCCAATTGAACACAGCGCAACATCAACTCCCTATACCGGGAGAGACGAATCCCCTCCTATCGCTCATTGCCTCCATGTGATTCGGGACTGTACCCAAAAACCACCATTTTGCACGCCCTCTTGGACGTGGTAAGATGGAAATCAAAGCACAGTGGGAACCACACAAGACTCTATGACGATCTCGGGTCAACAGACTACTCTGTACCAGTGTCACCAGAGAACTGCCATCTGACGTGAGGTATAAAACCATCTGGGAGTTCTCGGCGAGTCCGTCCAGTGTACCCAGTCTCCACTGAGCACCCGTATATCATCTCTGATGTCAAACACCAATGGATATGGGATCATCCATCGCCCATCTGTATGGGTCGAGAAGGTATACGCTAGTCTACTCTGGTATATCTATGCCCCGTCTCGATACACCCACGACTAGGGACCTTGAAGGATGTACTTATGGACTACCATGTCCCCACTAGTATGATCCGCATCATAGTCCAGGTAGTCAAGTACACATCCTAAGGGCTTTACCAACATGTAACAGAGAGACAATCAGTGTACACGTTAAGGTAAAGAGTAACCAGATAGCATACTATCATGTCGAGCGAGAAAGTCCTCCCTATATATGTCCAAGCATCCACTACAATATACATCCTATGTATAGTAATGGCCTCTAGGGCAAACATATAACTAACAATCTCCCACTTGCACTAGGGCCATCTGATAGCAGTGGTTGTAGTATCTCATACTCAAACATCCCATAAAAGTCTCTCTCTGGGAAAAGGCCTTTGTGAGTGGATCCGCCGTGTTGTCCTCTGAGTCAACTCTCCTAACCTTGATCACCCTGGAGATCAACTATCTCCATGATCAGGTGATACTGCCTTAGAATATGTCTGGATCACTGATGGGACGGACGTTCCTTGGCATAAGCCACAACTCCATTGTCACACAATGGGAGGAACTAAGTTCATCTCATGAACAAATATACATCCAGACTGCCTCTTTGGTAGCATCTGAAGTAGCGACATATTCAGCCTTTAATCGTCTAGTATGCCACGGTATCTAGCTTGGAACCCTTCCAACATACCGTCCCTTTACTGAGGGTAAAGACAATGCCTGCGACTGACTTTCAGTCGTCCTTATCACCCTGGAACCCTTCCAGTGATTCTCCCCAGGATCGGTTGATACCATCTCACTACAACTAGTGAGAATCCTAACATCCAGTTAGATCTATCTCATAGACCCAAAACCCAGGATTTAGGAGGTATCACTTTGATCCTATATGGAGAATCATTGTGATAAGCGGAGATTGACTGAACGTAGCATAGGAAACTCCTTTCTTATCAAGAGTATGTCATCCACATACTCTACGAGGATCATCACCATACTCCCTACTATCTTTTTGTTTATACAAGGTTCATCTACCATTTTGATGATATCAAACTCTTTGACTAACACATCAAAACAGATGTTCCAACTCCGCGATACCTGCTTTATCCTATAAAACTTCTTGTACACGTTTCCACTGCTCCCACTGTCTACGAAGCCCTCTGGCTGTGTACTTATAGACTCTCTCTTCTAAAACATCATTTAGAAAAGCAGTCATGGCACCCAACCGCCAGATATCGTAGTCATGGTATGTAGCCATGGCAAGTAGGATATGGATGGACTTAAGCATAGCCACTTGAAAAGGTTTCATCATTATCCACGCCTGGTCGATGATGAAAAGCTTTAACAAGTCTAGCTTTGAAAATCTCAACTTTTCCATCTACACCAAGTAATCTTCTCAAGATATACTTGCTCCTGATGGGGATTTAACCCTTCAGATATAGCAACCAAAGTCCATACTTTGTTGGTGTATAAGGATTCCATCTCAGATCGCTAAGCATCCAGCCATTCTTACAAAGTCCCTACTCTCGATGGCCTGCTCGAAACTAGTTGGGTCATCATCTCATGATGCAATCCTCGCTCCCACTGTCATAGAGAAACAGAAGTATCTCTCAGGTGGGTGAGAAAACCCTACTAGATCGGCGGAGAAGCTGAGGTTCGTTGGTAACTATTGAATACTTTGGTTTTATCAAATCATCTGCTGTAGTTTGTATAGCTGGAACCTTTCCAGTTCTACATTACAGACCTTGCCTCGAGCTTGTCCGGATTTTGCTTTTAGACATAGCCCGGACAACCCCAAATCTTAACCAACTTAAGATATGGGCTCTTCCCTTATCATATCACATATGAAATGGTAGGCAACTGATTTGATTTGAACCCTATTCAATAGGTACGCAGCTTCTCAAGCGCATAACTCCCAAAAAAGGAAACAGGTAACTCAGTAGTACTCATCATAGAGCACACCTTATCATATAGGATGTGATTGCTCCGTCCCGATATACCATCGTGCTATGGTGTATACGGAGGAGTAATGCTGAGAGAGAATCTCATTCTCCTTTAGAAAAGTCCAAGAATTTCGTGCTCAAGTATTCTCCTCCTTGATCTCATCAAAGGACATAATACTTATACCCGTATTGGTTCTCTACTTCTAACTTATATTTTGTGAATATCTCAAAAGGTTCTGACTTGTGTTTCAACAGGAACATATGTCTGAATCAAAAGAGATCATCAGAGAATTTAATGAAGTATAAAGAACCGGTGTTGGCAAGTGTAGACAGGGGACCTACATACATCAACATGTATCATCCCAAGAGTTCACTAACTCTTTCTCTGTTTCCAGTAAACGGAGCTATGGTCATCTTATCTCTGTGACATGACTGGCAAGTTTCACAAGATGTAAATTCAAACTGATTTAAATATGCATCTAAAATGTAACTTCAGCCAGTCGGATCGCATTGATATGACCTAGTCTACAATGCCTCAAGAAGGATTCGTTCATTTCTGAACTCTTCCTCTTGTGTGTGTTCCGTATACTAAAGGACTGTAGTTTGATTTAGAACATCAATGCTTTTAGATAACGTGCCTGAACCGATCAACTTTTGATATAGGAAATGTTCAAAACATTATCCATCAATACAAAATTTTATCATTTCTTTACTAATAAAAAGATAGATATGATTTTGTATATCAGGTTCGGTATCTAATAGCATTTGTTCAGAATCAATGTATAGGTAATACAGGGTGACAGTGACCAACAGACTTGGCTGCAACACTTGCCCCGTTTTCTGTCTCATGAAACTTATCACCCATTCTCAGTTCTCTACCTATCTGTAGCCCTATGTAACAGATTACATATCTGGGATCCTGATCCGGTATCATATACCCAGGATGCGGAGGATACTGAGAAACAGTTCTTTGTAATGAACACACCCGAAGATGATGCATCAGCATGCACTCTCTTCGTTTGGGCGGCACGGGAATTCTGGTAATCCCCAATTTCCTGCTCTGTCTTATAACAATTATAAGTTGGAGCGGGACCAACGTTCTCCAGCTCTGTATAACAAGCGGGTTCGGTCAATATATTTGTTTTATTATCTTGATTAAGGCGTGATATGGTCGCTACCTGGAGAGAGAGAGAAGAAAACACTCAGCGTGCGCTCTAGCAAGAATATATTGGTTATTATTTTATCTAATCAGGATGGCTCCCACTGCTTTTTATCTTATCTTCCTTCAAACCCTAAAATGAAAGACTAGCCGGGATTAATTACAAACTACAAGTTCGCCAATCTTTCAGCCAGGCCAGTGTCGGTACTTTGAGGGAGGTCCCTGTTCATATCAGATTTTTGCAATTTCATACCGCCCAACTTTTGTCACATTGCATATCGGTAGATACTCTTGAGCCGTGTTTGCTAGTCAATTGCAGGATACAGGTTCTCGGTTCTAAAACGGTGAAATTCATGGAAAACACGACAAATATCCGGGTTCCTGCCAACCACTGAGAAAACACGGTCTCCGCTCTTCATCCGTATGTTGCCAGATACCAGTCAGGAAGACAAAATGTTAAATCAATGTCGTTTTCATGCACAAGGCTCAATGGCAGCACAAGATCCAAGAAATCTACGCGGAGCTCGAGGCAATCATGACAAAAACATCCACAAAAAGTCCACCTTTCCCTCAACAGAAATTCTGGAAAAATCGTAAAGACAATTTGAGAAAATACATATACCAGAATAAAGTACATGAAAAATCAGGGAAGCACAAAAAAGAAGACAGCCCAATTCATCTATATGGTCGCGGAACCGCGGCCAAAGGGGCGTCTAGGCCGCGGTTCCGCGGCCATTCTGGCGCCAAAGGAGATGGGCTTTGGGGGGTATTTTGGTACTTTTGTTTGTGTTCTGGTGGTTGCCCTAGGTGTCCATTCTCCAGCCTATAAATAGCCCAGAACTTTGAGAAGGAAAGGGTCCATTCTTGTATTTTCATTTTGCTAGGTTTAGTTGTGTTTCTTTTTCCTCTTCTCACCTCTTCTCCATTAAACTTATAGTGAGCTTGTGAGTGAAGAGTGATGAATAAAGAAGAACCGTTTATTATCATGCTTGTCTCATTATCTTGTTAATTGTTGTAATTTTAATTTGTTAACTAGTTGTTGTTATTTCTTGTGTTTCTTTCTTCTCTCTTTTTCTTTATCCTTAAAACGACCATGATGCTTACGCTCGATCCTCGCCAAGGTGAGGTCGCAAATAGCTAGTCGTATTCTTCTAATCTCTTTCTTTCTATCTTCCTCTTTTGTTTTGTTTTATTTTTCCGTATCATGATGTGTGAGTAGTTTAATACTTGTTAGGGTAGGATAAAGGAAGTTTGAGAGAAGGAAATCTCTCTCACTCTTTCCTTGCCCAAACAGATTAATTCAACTCCCGTTAATTGAACCACAATCCGCTCCTTACGGCACCCTATCCTATATGATAGCGGTGAATCCGTAGTGAGACCGGTTGTGGTTGAATTAACCGGAGGTTATGGCTAAGAGCCAAGAACAGACGGACAAGCACCAAAAGGAAGAACTTATGCGTTGGAAAGCCTAGCTTATACTCGCAAGTTCCTTCCTAGTCGTGCTAATCCCCGTTGTTGCCGATTACCGTAACACCGATATTAAGAGGGGCAACGAAAGATGTGGAGACTCCTAACTCAAACTAACCTAATCCTAACCCTAACAAGCTCTCTTTAAATACCAACTTAACACTTAGATAATCACAAACAAATCTGAAAAACTGGACTTAACTCGTTAACGCACATAGAAAAAGATTCCCATCTCCCTGCGGACGATCCGTACTCAACCGGCTAGCTACAAGCGAAACCGTCTTGATTGCGGTATTTAAACTAAAACTTGAACACGCAGAATCCCTAACAATCAAATGGCGTCGTTGCCGGGGAGACGGTAGTTTATTTCCTTGTGTAATTTCGGGTTAACTTGTAAATTTAACCGAAAAACAAAACAAAAAATATACTTTGTGAAAAAAACCATCTTATTGTTTTTTGATTAGCTTTTGTGCAAGTGTGCAGGAAAAAACGAAGTTCAAGATCGATGCCAAAGACGTCGGATAATACGGAGTTCAAGAACAGTGCCAAAGACGTGGGAAGATAGACCCACATTTCGCGGCTACACCGCGACGGATCAAAACGAAGCAAACGGTCTACTGAAAAATCTGGAGCAGTTACAGTGAGCAAATAAATATTCAGCAAATCCAGACAAGAAGAGGACACCCAACATAGGACACCCAAAAATTTCAGAGCCCCGCTTCCCCAGAACCGCCGCGGAACCGCGGCATTAGGGCCTTATTGCCGCGGAACCGTGGCCACTTGGTGGGGTCAGTGGGCCAAAATCTCTCTGTAACTCTCTCTCCTCTCTCCCACTCCTCTGGACTCCACTGAATTGTGTTTTCTGCAGCCTTCTTTGCGCAAATTCTTCTCCCCCTTCCAATAAACTGTTCTTGTGCAGGATTCTTTGCGCCGCAAAATAAAAATTGTTTGCAGTTGATTTGTTACTGCTTTGCATTTCTTTAATACGGACTTAAGGGGCTTGAAACCAATCCAGATTGGGTGGGGATTTCATCACCCTTCCCAGGACCCCAAAAATCACTAAAGCATATGCATTGTCCATTGTAAATTAAAAAAATACTAGACTTCAGCCCTAAGGACTTCGCGCTCATTAGGAGAAGATAAACCGTGTTTAGAACCTTGCTTAACGGTATATTGTTTACGGGGTGTCTAGGAAAGTGTTAAAGGCGCAACCGCCGAAAGAGAAAGGGTTATTTAATTAAGGAACTTCGCGAAAGATTTGGACAACCTCCCCTTATCTCTGCACTTACTTGGCCTCGTGATCAGTGTATTTTTAAGCCCGTTTCTTGACACTGTTTAACTTCGACAATCAAGTTCAGGAGCAGGTCTAGTAGACCTAGGTTACCCTAGATCTAGGTGTGATTGTGCATATCTTGTTTGTGATTGCTTAAGACGTATTTCCGTACATATTTCTGTAAATATCTTTCTAAAAACAAAAAAGAAAAAGAAAAAATCAAAAACTTTTATAAAAACTTGCCCTTTGTCGCCAAATCCATTTTTTTCAACCACCACCCATCACCTTTCTCCATTGACGTTTTCTTACCCTCACCTTCTCCGCTTTGACTATACTAAACTCGTTTAGTGTATGTCCGCTTGGACTCGGGACACTAGCGCCCGTCTAGTCCGCGTTACGTTAGTCGCTACCGACTACGCGATCGACTCCGAAGTCGATACTCCGTCCACTCCTCTTTCACCCCTTCCTTTGCCGGCCAACTCCGACGTTGACCAGAATTCTGTTCATACATCTTCACCTTCACCTTCACCAACCTCTTCTTCCGCGATGTCAGGATTTAATCCAAACATCTCTTTGACCACCACTGGATTGGCTCCACCTCCTATGGAGACCAATATCCCTCCACCACCGCCTGTTGTAGCGCCACAGCGAATCGCACTCCAGGATCGTTTCTATCCCACCCGTTCTGCACTTCCCACCTGCCTTTCTCTTCCTCCGGCCAATGGGGACAACTTTGAAATTAATCCCCACTTCATCAACATGCTTCCACGTTTTCATGGGCTTGAATCTGAAGATGCCTATATCTTCATCAACAAATTTCAAAACGTCTGTGCCATGATGAAAACCACCCAGCTGTCGAATGATGCTATACGTCTACGGGTCATTCCGTTCACTTTATGCGATCTTGCTGAAAAATGGCTGTATAGCACCGCTTCCCACTCAATCACCAGCTGGGACGAGTTTGTTAAAGCGTTTCTGAAAAAATTCTATCCGAATCATAAAACCGCAAGGATTCGAAATGAAATCAACCAATTCTCCCAGCTTCCTTCTGAACCCTTCTGGAAGTGCTTTGACCGGTACAAAGACCTTCTTGTTTAGTGTCCTCACCACGGTATAGAGAAATGGCAACTCTGCCAAACCTTATACGAGAGCCTGAACCCAGCAACGAAGCAGTTGTTGGAAACCATCTGTCAGGGCCACTTCCTATCCAAATCTGACGAGGAAGCGTGGCAATTCTTTGACGACCTTGCGGAGCAAACGCTACAATGGGAGAGCACCAGACCGACTTCTTCTTCTTCTACCTCCACTTCTACCGGCCAGTCTAGGGTAGGAATCCACCAACTTGATGTCTCTATTGCGATGAAAGCTGAAATGGCTGCAATAACAAGGAAGCTTGAAGCGATAGAGAGTGTCCTTACAATCTGCGTACCATCTGCGCTTGTTGTTCCGATCCCTCTCACTTGACCGAAGAGTGTCCTTACAATCCACCCTCGCAAGGACAGGATCAGGTTAATGCTGCATTCCAGCAAAGACCGAGGAATGATCCATACTCTTCCACCTACAATCCCGGTTGGAGGAACCACCCCAATTTCGCCTGGAATCAGAATCAATTCCAGGGCAACAATTTCCAAAGGGCCCCTCCGCCGCAACAACAAGCGCAACAACAAACTCAACATCAATATCAGCAGCCCTTCCAACCCCAACCTTTCCAAAATCTGACGAACAACTTTGCACCCAACAATTCTTTTCCACCAAACAACTTTGTTCCGTCAAACAACGATAAGGTTTCCTCGCTCGAGCGAAGTCTGGAGGCGTTCGTTAAACAATCGACTCAATCCACCGCCAACATCCAGTCTTCCATTCAATCCTTAGTGCAACACACTGCCGCACACGGGCAAAGCATCAAGACCATCGAGACACAGATTGCACAGCTGAACGCGGCCTTAAGCGAGCGAGAAAAGGGGAAGCTCCCGTCCCAGCCACTTCCAAATCCCGGTCACCCACATAATGCACATGTTGCTCTTGAAAAACAAAACCATAATGTGAGTGCCGTGACCACACTGAGATCGGGGAGGATGCTGCAAAACAACATTGGCAAACGGATCAACGATGACACCCCGGCCGCTTCTTCTTCTTCTTCTTCTTCTTCTTCTTCTTCTTCTTCGTCTTCTGAGCCTATTCTCCGTTCTTCAAAAGGCTCCCCTCCCTCTTCTTCTGCTCTGAACGGACCCACTTCTCACTCCACGAAGACACCTATTCTAGGATCCGTTCCAACTCCACAATCTCTTCCTCCAGCATTAGACTCAACCAATTTTCAAAATGTTCCATTTCCAAACCGGTTGAAGTCTAATAAACAAAATCCTCAAATGGAGAAGATTTTGGAGTTATTTAAGCAGGTTAACATTAACATTCCTCTTTTAGATGTTGTCCAACAAGTCCCGTCTTACGCGAAAATCTTAAAGGACTTGTGCACGAAAAAGAGGAAGTCTCAGGTACCCAAGAAAGTTTTCTTGGCTAGTGCTGTGAGTGATGCCCTTACCCAATCTTTACCACAAAAACGGAAGGACCCTGGCTGTCCTACGATTTCAATTACTATTGGGGATAAGAACATCAACCGCGCACTATTAGATCTTGGTGCCAGTGTTAACCTGCTTCCGTATTCAGTATACGAGCAATTAGGCGTCGGAGAGCTGAAACCCACGCACTGCACTCTCCAAATGGCCGACCGATCGATCACCCATCCTAGGGGTGAGCTAGAGGATGTGTTAATAAAAGTCGGGGACTTCATATTCCCCGTTGACTTCATTGTATTAGATACACAGCCTGTAGCTAACCCCCGGAATCAAATTCCGGTGATACTCGGTTGCCCATTTCTCGCAACCTCAAATGCTGTGATCAATTGTCGCAATGGTTCGATGAACCTCTCTTTTGGAAATATGACGATTGAACTCAACATTTTTAAGTTGGGGAATCAGCCAGCCGAACCTAATGCTCATATACTGGACGTCTGCTCGATCCAGGAGATCACCCCAGAAGAGTGTGAATTCGAGGAGTTTCTGTTTGATCACGATAATCTTGACGCCACTAGTGCGTTTCTCTTCGAACCTGCTGCTGTTTCTGCGCCCGACAATGTAAGTGCACGGCGGCGCCCCGGCCGTCAATCCGACGCCGGAATGCGGAAGCGGTGAATAACTTAAATTTTGCGGACTTTGCAAACCGGCACCACCGCGCACTTTAACCGGATCGTAACCATTAAACTAGTCTAAGCTAACTAGAAGATGGGTTAGAGATATACCGACGATCCAAGTCCTCCGGTCTTCTCGTCATGGTCCCGATCTCCTGCGGAAAGTCCGGTCTCCATCTCCTCGCCGGAAGGGCACCACATAGCCGGATTCTTTTACGGGCTCCCACCTCTATACCGAGGCAACTCGGGCGCGAAGTTGGCTGGCCGACGCGTCCAAGATTTGCTGTAGAATAGTGCAGAATAGTTGTCTCTTTGGGGTTTAGGAGATTGCCATTTATGGAGGAATTTAGCACAAGAATTTTCATGGATGGAAGCTCAAAATTTGAGCATATCATGAAGGAGGAGCTCGGCCAGAACTTGAAAATGCTCACTGGAAAAGGAAAAAGAAGCAAGCACTCTCTCTCCCCTTTTGTGCTGTGAAAAAAATAATGAGCCTTGATTTAAGCTCATTCAAATCCCTATATATTAATCACTCATCACCTCAAATAAAAACATCCAGCACAAAACATGAGGGGGGGGGGTCCACGCAAATGCATGAAAAGAATTAATCCATCAAAATAAAAAATAAAAAACTCACTCCATGCTCAAAACAGTGGCCGGCCAAAATAATCCATACCCTATCAAATCCCCATAAATGCAAGGGATGGAGCAAAGGATAATGAAGCTATCATATCAATAGTTTTGCAAGAAACCCCCTCCACAAAGATTATTTGCACAATTGCAAATAACCCCCTCCAACGGAAAAGTCCGGCCGGGAAAAAGCAAAGGAAAACCGGCCGGAACGGAATGCAAACTGGCAACTCCAGAAAACTGGTCCCGTAATAAATTACAGGAAAACCCCGATACTGTGCATACACACCCGCATCTGTATTCCGTCCGGATACAAATGCAAAGAGACAAAACTACACTATCAAATACTAAGATCCGGCTTAAGCCAAAGCCGGCTAGTAAAAACCGTCCGATCACGATCCGTGCAATACCGCACGTATCTGATCGAACCCTGCCATATCTCCATACGGCCTCTACAGCGTTTCGCCCGAAAGCTTGAGTAACTGAAAGTGTGGTGGACTCTAAAGACTCGTCAATACTATGGCTGTGGATTTAACCACTAGCACGTCAGAGGTATAAGCCAATACGTGACGGGCCACCAGCTATTGACTAAAAGGGATGTCGATGAGCGAACTCATCCTGACACCCTACTGAGCCTGTCAGTGACAATATCCGTGCAGTCCGGTCCGTTCGTCTATGAGCATCGCATGGCGGGCCTAGGGGGTTGGTAAAAGTCAGACCCCCAAAAGCGGTACAAGTCGTGTCGGAGTGTAGCCCAGAACACCCTGAGATACTACTGGAATACCTACCAGTAAATCTCCTTGCCTTGGCCAAGGACTTTGTGTAATGGCTCTCCTAGACACAGCACGACCTCACCCCCAATACCGGGAGAGACGAACCCCTGAAGATACGCTCACTGTCTCCATGTGGCTCGGGACTGTACCCAACTAAAACCTGTTTGCACGACTCCTTTGAGCCGTGGTAGGGTAGTAATCAAAGTACAGTGGGAACTCACACGAGACAAATGATGATCCCCAGGTCGATGAACTAACCTGCACACATGTCACCAGGGAACTGCCATCTGACGTCTGGTATATGACCAACTAGCAGGTTCCCGGCGAGTCCTGTCCGGTGTACTCATAACCCAATGAGCACCTGTATACATCTTAGGTGATCCAACTGACACCAGTGGCTTGTGAGACCGGCCACCGCCCCTCGTCGGGGTCTCGACTGTATACACTAGTCTACTAATGGAGTATCGATGCCCAGTCTCGAAACTCCCACGACTAGGGACCTTTTAAGGATAAGCTTGTAGACCCCCAGCTCCCACTTATATGATCGCCCTCATACTGCTGGTGGTCAAGCAAGAATCCTAGGGACTCTATCAACGTGTAATAGCGACGTGTCATGTCACTTAAAACAGTACACGATGATAAAGGTAAATCAGATAGCATACTATCATCTCGAGTAAGACTGTCCTACCGGGATAGGTCCTCCCTCAATCATTACAATCACGTACCTGTGACCTAATAATTGACTCTGAGGGCACTATCTCCAACAGACAACGACTACGAGTGTTTCACGTTTTCGAACGACCTTAGCTGCGCACAACCCGAGTTTGAATCCTTCGACTTTCCGGATGAGTTACCTGAACCATCCAACTCGGTTGCCTACACTCGTTTTGAACCTTTGCTGGAGTCCTTTGAGTTCGAGACCTTTGCACCAGTCTTGCCTTCCATCGTTTCACCTCCAATGCTCGAACTCAAGCCGTTGCCGTCTCACCTTAAGTATGCTTACTTAGGTGAGAACGAGACCCTCCCTGTCATCATTTCGGCTTCTCTAGCTCCCGAGCAAGAGAAAGCCCTTCTCGCGGTCTTGCACGGCAACAGGCAAGCTTTTGGCTGGTCCATGGCGGACATCAAGGGGATTAGTCCCCTAATTGTTGAGCATCACATTCATCTGATGGATGATGCCAAACCAGCCCGGGATCCACAAAGACGTCTCAATCCAGTCATGAAGGAGGCTGTGAAGAAGGAGATCATAAAATGTCTAGATAGTGGTATCATTTACCCTATCTCTGATAGCCAGTGGGTTAGCCCCATTCATGTTGTCCCCAAGAAATCGGGCATCACGGTCATCACTAACGAGGCGAACGAGTTAATCCCTTCTCGCACCCAAACTGGGTGGCGAGTATGCATTGATTACAGAAAACTCAACGCCGCAACGCGGAAAGACCACTTTCCGCTACCTTTCATTGACCAGATGCTTAAACGATTGGCCGGACACGAGTACTACTGCTTTCTTGATGGCTACTCCGGCTATAATCAAATTCCCATCGCCGAAAAAGACCAGGACAAGACCACATTCACTTGTCCTTTCGGCACGTTTGCATATCGTCGCATGCCCTTTGGGTTATGCAATGCGCCCGCTACCTTCCAGCGGTGTATGATGGGAATCTTCTCAGACATGGTGGAAAAATTTCTGGAGATTTTCATGGATGACTTCTCCATCTTCGGCGATTCCTTCAACGAGTGTTTGCTGCATCTTGACGCTGTCCTTACCCGATGTAAGGACAAGAATCTCACTTTGAACTGGGAGAAATGCCACTTCATGGTGCGCGAAGGTATTGTCTTAGGACATATCATCTCGCAAAATGGCATAGAGGTTGACAAAGCAAAGATTGAGGTCATTTCCAATCTGCCTCCTCCCCGATGCGTCAGAGATATCCGAGCCTTCCTTGGCCATGCCGGTTTCTATAGACGGTTCATTAAGGACTTTAGCAAGATTGCTAGGCCCTTGACTCTTTTGCTGGCCAAGGACACGCCATTCGACTTCAACTCGAGCAGTGTGACTGCATTCGAGTCACTAAAATGCTCACTCACTTCTACTCCTGTTCTTTCTTCACCTGACTGGACGCACCCATTCGAGATTATGTGCGATGCATCCGACTTTGCCATTGGTGCTGTCCTTGGACAGCACATCAACAAGATGCCGCACGTAATCTATTATGCGAGCCGAACCCTGAACGACGCCCAACTTAACTATACAACAACTGAGAAGGAATTCTTAGCTGTTGTATTTGCTTTAGAAAAGTTCAGGCCCTACCTCATCGGCTCTCCAGTCATTGTCTACACTGACCATTCTGCTCTGCGCCATCTTTTTGCGAAGAAAGATGCTAAATCTCGGTTAATACGTTGGATCCTCTTGCTTCAAGAGTTTGACCTTGTCATTAAGGACAAACGAGGATGTGAAAACGTAGTTGCCGATCATCTCTCATGACTTCCTTCTTCGCCTTCGCTTCCAATTCCGATCAACGACGTTTTCCCGGATGAACAGCTCTTGACAGTATCGTGCGAACCCTGGTTCGCAGATATTGTGAACTATTTAGCCACAGGATTACTCCCGACTGAATGGTCGAGTCAGGACAGACTTCGTTTCTTATCCCAAGTAAAACACTTTTACTGGGACGAACCCTACTTGTTCAAGTACTGTCCCGACCAGATTATTCGTCGGTGTGTCCCTGACGAGGAATTCAAGAGTGTGCTGTCATTTTGCCACGATCAAGCGTGTGGCGGGCATTTTGGCCCCAGAAAGACAGCTGAGAAGATCTTGCAATGTGGTTTCTACTGGCCACAACTCTTCAAAGACGCTTATGACTATTGCAAGACTTACTCCCGGTGCCAACACATGGGCCGGATATCCCGGAGGAACGAGATGCCGCTCCAACCGATCTTGGTTGTGGAGATTTTCGATGTTTGGGGGATAGATTTCATGGGGCCGTTTCCCAGCTCTTTCGGGAACTTGTACATCCTTCTAGCTGTTGATTACGTCTCTAAATGGGTCGAGGCTGTCCCCAGCCGGACTAACGACAACAAGGTTGTCGTTAGGTTCCTTAAAGAAAACATTTTCTCCCAGTTTGGGCACCCCCGAGCAATCATTAGCGACAATGGAAGTCATTTCTGCAATAAGACTTTCGAGGCCTTGATGCGGAAATATTCTATTAATCATAAGCTTTCTACGCCCTACCACCCCCAATCCTGCGGGCAGGCCGAAGTTTCAAATCGGCAAATCAAGCAGATACTGGAGAAGACGGTTTCCAAGAACCGTAAGGATTGGTCGCTGAAACTCACTGATGCCCTTTGGGCTTTTCGAACCGCTTATAAGACCGACCTTGGCATGTCTCCCTATCGGCTTGTGTACGGAAAAGCCTGCCACTTACCTGTCGAAATAGAGCATCGCGCATTTTGGGCGATAAAGGAGCTGAATCTGTCTCTCGAGGATGCGGGCAGCCATCGGAAGCTGCAGTTGAACGAACTAAGCGAGCTTAGGGATGAGGCTTACGATAACGCGGTTGTCGTTAAGAATCGAACGAAGGTGTTTCATGATAAACACCTTTTGCGCAAAACCTTCGTATCTGGTCAGCAGGTACTGCTTTACGACACCCGACTTCACTTCCATCCAGGAAAGCTCAGATCTCGCTGGAAAGGGCCGTATTTTTTGCGGAATGTATATCCGCAGGGCGCTGTGGATTTGGAAAATCCAAAGGACGGTTCATTTTTCAAAGTGAACGGACACCGATGCAAACCGTACCTTAGCGCCGAACCAACAGAGGAGCTCCTGTTCTTACAGGAGCCGGTTTACCCTGCCTGATCTTCCTCTGCCTACCTCCAAACTTCGGTTATCCAGCCAAGAACAGTAGACACTGTTCCAAATAAGTTTGGGGGTATGTATACACCATTTTGTATATATTTGTGTATATTCTTTTTCTTTTTCTTTTCTTTAAAAACAAAAAAAAAAAGAAAAAAAAAATATTTTTTTTTGTATCGCTAACCGACAATTTTGAACCTTCAAATGATC
The DNA here is from genome assembly GCA_030015575.1 of Agapanthus africanus. Lineage (NCBI taxonomy): Eukaryota > Viridiplantae > Streptophyta > Magnoliopsida > Asparagales > Amaryllidaceae > Agapanthus > Agapanthus africanus. The sequence continues at coordinate 524,834,019 of CM057337.1, forward strand.
TCTTCATGCAATGACAGTGAGGACACTGTCCAGTTTAAGTTTGGGGGTACGCTCGGTACGCATTTCTTACCTTCGCATTCATGTGTATATTTTGCATCTGCATATTAAAATCCATAAAATCCATAAAAATCCATAAATTTTCTAAAAAATATAAAAACTTTTTTGTCAAGTTAGCTTGTGGAAGAACTCTGATTCAACATTTCGACGGTTTTGTTTGAAAAAATAAGAATAACTAAATCTTATGTTTAGATTTTGAAAACCTGAAAGATAACTCTCCTTTGAAGTTAACTATAGCTGATATACGTCTTTACATCACACTACACGTGTCGTGAGTTTTTGGGAATTAGATGACAAGTCTTTTATGTTTAAAAACTTTTAAACAGATAAATGATTTTCTGAGGATCAAATAGGTTTGTTCTGAAATAAGTAATGTCAAGAATAGTTTATGAAGTAAAGCGAATATGAAGGAATGTTATTGATGCCGTAATTGGAACTAAGTATGAAAAATAACCCATCTGAAACTTGATTGGAATGATTACACACCGAACCCACTAAACACGTCTTTTATCCAAAAAAAAAAAATAATTGAACTGCCGGTTATATCTCCGTTCGCATTAAATCATCTGATTTTCACGCCAAACTGTCTTTTGTTTTTGGACCTAGGTAACTTGAGTAATTAAGTCCGCTGGGGTGTTTCTACACCTAATGCCCTAAAACCAACTGGTTTAGGTGCATTGGCCCAAAGCTCGCTAAGAAGCCTAGAAAGTCCAGTTTAAAACAAAGTCAAGCAAGTGTTCTCTCCGAGTTAAAATTCCTAACGGTTCTTTGTGTGAGAATAATCTTGATAAAAGACAGGCTTTTATAAAAAAATTTAGCGGAGATATGAAGGTTTTATTCTGTGATAAAGACTATTGCACGTTCACAAAGGTGTGTATGAAATGAAAACAAGAAAAAGGTGGAGTGAAGAATACGACTTAGTTTCCTGTTAAGGAAGATTGAAATTCTGAAGTTGAAACCTTACTGGAAAACGAAACTTGAAAAATGCTTAACTCTTTATAAAACTTATGTGATCCTTTTAAAATTGTTATCTGGGCTTTATTGTGTGACATGATGACTATATTCGATCTTTCGGGAACTTAACGACACTATTTGCACTGCACGTAAAGACATATAAAATCTGTAGTTAAATAAGAAGCGAGGTGTGAAAAATAAAGGTTCGATGGTCTAGACTTAGGATTATAGAATTGTTATTTTCTAAAAACAAAACTTTAGGGTTTGAATCTTAGTTATTTTACAAAACCAACTTGACCGGATTTTGTGGGTAGTATCCGCTGAAAACCCTCAGGAGACAACACTCCTCCTACTAGGGACACCTAGAGGTTTAACGGCTTGTTGCACATGCTCAGTGCAATCGCGTTCCCTGCGAAAATGAGGTTAGGAAATTTTTTGTGAATAAATTGGTTTTGCTCGGGACGAGCAAATGATAAGTTTGGGGGTATTTTTTCATATCAGATTTTTGCAATTTCATACCGCCCAACTTTTGTCGCATTGCATATCGGTAGATACTCTTGAGCCGTGTTTGCTAGTCAATTGCAGGATACAGGTTCTCGGTTCTAAAACGGTGAAATTCATGGAAAACACGACAAATATCCGGGTTCCTGCCAACCACTGAGAAAACACGGTCTCCGCTCTTCATCCGTATGTTGCCAGATACCAGTTAGGAAGACAAAATATCAAATCAATGTCGTTTTCATGCACAAGGCTCAATGGCAGCACAAGATCCAAGAAATCTACGCGGAGCTCGAGGCAATCATGACAAAAACATCCACAAAAAGTCCACCTTTCCCTCAACAGAAATTCTGGAAAAATCGTAAAGACAATTTGAGAAAATACATATACCAGAATAAAGTACATGAAAAACCAGGGAAGCATAAAAAAGAAGACAGCCCAATTCATCTATATGGCCGCGGAACCGTGGCCAAAGGGGGGTCTAGGCCGCGGTTCCGCGGCCATTCTGGCGCCAAAGGAGATGGGCTTTGGGGGGTATTTTGGTACTTTTGTTTGTGTTCTGGTGGTTGCCCTAGGTTTCCATTCTCCAGCCTATAAATAGCCCAGAACTTTGAGAAGGAAAGGGTCCATTCTTGTATTTTCATTTTGCTAGGTTTAGTTGTGTTTCTTCTTCCTCTTCTTACCTCTTCTCCATTAAACTTGTAGTGAGCTTGTGAGTGAAGAGTGATGAATAAAGAAGAACCGTTTATTATCATGCTTGTCTCATTATCTTGTTAATTGTTGTAATTTTAATTTGTTAACTAGTTGTTGTTATTTCTTGTGTTTCTTTCTTCTCTCTTTTTCTTTATCCTTAAAACGACCATGATGCTTACGCTCGATCCTCGCCAAGGTGAGGTCGCAAATAGCTAGTCGTATTCTTTCAATCTCTTTCTTTCTATCTTCCTCTTTTGTTTTGTTTTATTTTTCCGTATCATGATGTGTGAGTAGTTTAATACTTGTTAGGGTAGGATAAGGGAAGTTTGAGAGAAGGAAATCTCTCTCACTCTTTCCTTGCCCAAACAGCTTAATTCAACTCCCGTTAATTGAACCACAATCCGCTCCTTATGGCACCATATCCTACATGATAGCGGTGAATCCGTAGTGAGACCGGTTGTGGTTGAATTAACCGGAGGTTATGGCTAAGAGCCAAGAACGGACGAACAAGCACCAAAAGGAAGAACTTATGCGTTGGAAATCCTAGTTTATACTCGCAAGTTCCTTCCTAGTCGTGCTAATCCCCGTTGTTGCCGATTACCGTAACACCGATATTAAGAGGGGCAACGAAAGATGTGGAGACTCCTAACTTAAACTAACCTAATCCTAACCCTAACAAGCTCTCTTTAAATATCAACTTAACACTTAGATAATCACAAACAAATCTGAAAAACTGGACTTAACTCGTTAACGCACATAGAAAAAGATTCCCATCTCCCTGCGGACGACCCGTACTCAACCGGCTAGCTACAAGCGAAACCGTCTTGATTGCGGTATTTAAACTAAAACTTGAACACGCAGAATCCCTAACAATCAGTCCCCCGTGCTTTCGCACGAACCTAATTAATGTAAACCTCATTTTCCCAAAGGCGTAACCTCGTTAACACCTTTCTAGACACCTACTTGATCGGCTAATTGTAATGTGTAAAACTCTCCCAGGAGTAACTCTTACTCGCAGCGGGTATCGGGATCCAACTATCTCATAGAAGGTATGCAATCTCATTGCAAATTTCAACACTTGAAATTCCCGATAATATTTTTCCCCGAACGATCTATAACCTTGACAAGGTCAACAAACCATAGACCGCAAGTCAAGTTCAACCCGTCATTTCTTGATTGAATCAAACCCACCCGCACGACCCTTGACAAGGTCAACAAGGCCGCACGACTACCCTAACCCAATCTGCATCATATGCATAAGCAGATAAATACAGGTTAGCTACCGCACACTGCGCCTTGACAAGGTCAACAAACGCAGCACGAATACTAAACAGGACTTATCTGAAATGACGGAGGGCTACGACAGGTTTTTCTGAAAACCTATTGCGTAATGAACTTGATATCGTTGTAGGATCGAATGAATTTAAAATGGAGTGTTTCTGAGGCTTTTCTAGTTTTGCTAAAGGAGTCACTCCCGGTGAAGGGATCGTCGATCCTTTCCTCGTCGAATGAGGTGCGGGATATATCATATATATCACTGTGCAAAGCAGAAACTCTTAAAAGCAATCAAAAGACAAACCGAGGGTTGTAGCATCGGCCAGTTATTGCTAAAGGAGTCACTCCCTGTGAAGGGATCTCGGTGCTTTCCTCATCGAATAAGGTGCAGGATATATCACATATACCGCTGTGCAAAGCAAGAACTGTAGCTACCTTTTTTATTTTGAAATTCGATTCTACAACATCTTAGGTTTCTTTTATTTCATTAATCACATTAATGAAGTCCCATCATTAAAGTTACCTAAACATCACAGATAAATACGACGTACACTTATGCCATCCGCATTCGTCTCGATGTCCCCTCGTGCACCGTTAGGTTAGGTAACTAACGATAGAGCGGGGCAGGGCTAGCGCGGGTGTAAAACATAAGTAACGTCTATATAATATATCATATATACTATATACTGTATCTATCACAGAACATCACATGATCACATCACAGATATCGCAGCAGAAGAAACATATGAAATATTGGATATACTAGGACGTCCGTGTTTTCAATACGAGCCAGTATAAAACACGGATTCCACGGTCGCGATGAATAGCCAAACCCACACCCCTAGACCCCTACGAGAGCGGCAAGCAACCCTACCATTTCTAGAGTTAGGAGACCCGGACTCGACTCCTCGATTTGGTCTCCCACTGGACTCCAGAACCCGGTTACTTGTGCCCTCCTCCTTGGGTCTATCCTAGTGCGGAAAAGTAAATAACATACAAACGGTGACATCTTCCGCAACCTGGAAGTGCCCCAAATAAAAGAATATTACATACAAGTTTTTACATGAATGAAAATGAAAAACACTCATCTCACATAAAAACCCCCGGCTATTCAAACACGACGATCCAATATAACATATCCAGCAACACATAACATCACATGTCATCAACATAAGTAAATATGCGCATCCCAATTGTCGTTGACATATAGCAACGAAACCGGCGATATCACATATTACACTTACGGTCACAGAAAAGAAAGTGTAAAACTACAACAGTTGGAATCCGCAACCTCTTTAGACATCTCATGCCTAAACAAATGAAATACTTAGACATCCCATGCCTAACAATTATAAACCCCGCATTTTAGTCTCATTATCGAAAACTCTTTTCAATATCAAGTCGGGCAATTCAACAAGATTCCCGACATCCTGATCGAATGCTCATCGCAAACTTTAGTAGGCGGCTGCACCCCCGACGCCGTCGACGAAGTGCACCAAGGCAGAACACCGCTGCCGCGAGCACCCGAACGGATGCTTTTGGCGACGGGGTTCTCCTACAGTCACTTAGTCGGGGCTATGGAGCGAGGCTGTCTATTAAGTTTACCCGGCGAGTATCCGCGTACGCTACGTGATTGCGACGGACTTTTGATTACATCAAAATTCCGTGGCAACCGATCAAGTGAGACTAAACTGCTATGTTTATAACATTCATTCAGTTATCTCATAACTACTTGTGAATTCCAATTATTGTATCACATTCCGGATAAACAGAAAATGTTAAACTTTCCGATCGAACATTCGAACACCCAAGTTTTCCCGATACAGATCAACACATGAAACAAGTCTAAAAACATTCAGTTCGTGCCTCAGTAGCAACGGTCCAGCCGTAGAAGGGTCAAGCCAACGCCTCACATGTGGCACGCCGTACTGTCCCAAACCCTAAGGTTCAAAGGGCAGTTCAAGATGGTCACATAATCGAGTTAAGGTTTGTTGTCTTCTAGAGGGTCCATCGCGTTACTTGCACTACTTAGAACATCTTTAAACCACGGAAAGATCCAACACTTGGAAATTTCCCGAAAGGGGAAAAGGTGGGTATTTATATCCGGTCGAACTTTTTAACATATTCTAACATTACCCGGAAAGCCAAATAGACAAAGTTAAATAATCCGATCGATTCATCGAGTCCCAATACACCCCAGAAAATTCAACTCATGAATAAATTTTAAAAATTCCCAGAAAATCCAGAACCTAAAAATATAAATTACTGTGCAAAAATAATAAAATAATGTGATAAAGTTGCCGCGGAACCGCCGCACAAGCCATGCTTGTGCCGCGGTTCCGCCGCACTATTGATGAGTCAATGGATAATTTTTGCACCGTAATTCTTATATTTCCCTGCTGAATTTTTTAGCAATTTTTAATCTGGAAAAATCCCATTTTTTCAAAAAAGTCCAGAGAGCAAATACGGGTTAGGGTTTCGGGTCGATCGGGTTTCAAACTTCGTCTACGCATCGCCTAAGGCTCTAGCTAGGCGCTGATACCACTGTAGGGTTCCTAGGCACGCTAATAAGGTCTCACAAGGCATCAACCATGCCAATTTCAAATTTTACGGGTGCCGAGAAACCCTAATACGGATCGTTAACTAGATATATAGGCGAAACAATGAAACTAGTTTACAACTAAACTAAAAGAACGGAAATACAACCTTTGTAGATCCGTTTCTCCACGTCCATAGCTCCATGATGAAGTCCTCTCCGCTGTCCAAATCGAACCATGACTCTAGCATCGGCTTCATCGGAGAAAAAGCGGGCTAGATCATCGACGACGATGCCGAAGATGATCTACGTCGAGGCATCACTAGATCAAGCTCCACCTTCACCAAGCCATGAAAACTTGTGAAGGAAACACCCTATACTACTTGGCAAGAGGTAGAGGATGAAGAAATAGGAAGTGGGTTCACTTTAGAATTGGATTTCTCACTCATTTGCTCAAGTTGCCATTGATGGAGGCAAGCTTTTCTTCTTTGAAGATGAAGAAGAAGAAGAAGATAGAATATGATAAATCTTATTCAAAAAGAATAATCAAATGAATACTTATCATATCCTAACCTTAGTTAGGTGTAGAGAATAGACCATGGTTAGGTTTAATGGTTTAGGGTTAAGCATGAGACAAAATGGTCATGTAGTCAAAGCTTCATGAAGCTTCAATTACAAACAAAAAAAGCCACCATTTTCTCTTTATCATTTTCTTTTGCTAAAATAAACAAAATGGATAAATAAATGAATAAATGAATAAGTAAATGAAGCAAAAGAAACCCTAACCATTGACCAACTATGGTTTAAACTATACACCAAACTATCATGTATCATCAAACATGATACAATCAAATGCACAAAAGTATATCATATATACAATGTGCACATCAAGTGAGAAAATCCATCTTAAGTGAACCAATACTAGTTAATGCAAAGTAATATATCAAATATATATTTATGCAAAATCATTAAATCAACACTTGATTTAACGATCCGGTCATATCGCATATAACCGACTAATATCCAATGTATCGACTTATCGAATCAATCCTTGATTCGATAACTAGGTTATATCGCATACAACCAATCGATACATTCATCGCGAGAATAGAATACGGTATTGTAAGTCCATATTGCGACCCCCGGTGCTTACGGGGAGGCGGAAACGGTATAAAAAACGAATTTTTATCGCAAGAGGCAACATGGACTAAACAAGGTCGGGATCGTGTCTAAACTTAACTAGCAAATACACTAAAAGGAGTTAGCTACTATGGAAGATGGTTATACCTAAACTTGAACTCCTTCTTCTTGAAATCTTGTAGAGGTTGATGGTTCTCTTTTCGTCGCCTTCTTCCGTCGAAGATGGATCCACCTCGAAGGTTCGACCTTTGGGCTCTTCCTCGATCTTTGAGTGAACTAGGGCTTCCGGCTTGCTAAACCATGAACCTAGAATGAGTAGAGAGTGACTAGGGTTTGCTTTTCTTTTTAAAGAGAAGGATTCTCAACTCATGAGAAGGTTTCTCTTTGCTAGAGGAAGAAGAAGATGAAGAGAGGAGAGAGAATGAATATCATAGAATGAGCAATCTTTTCTTTCTTGCAACCATAATGCCAAAAGAAAAGAATTATCTAATAATAATAATTGAAAATGAGAATAGTTGATGGTAATTTGGAATGACCACTACCATGCTTCATGTAAGCATAAATCAAGGAAGACTTTTTAAAGCATGATGGTGGTCAACATTCAACCATGGTCAACAAGTCAACCATGGTCAACAAGTCAACAAAATCAACCATAACAAAATTTTCATTTAATTACTATTATTAATAGATAATTTATAAATCCATTAGGGTTTGGAAAATGAAGACTGTCAACTGTGCATACGCACCCGTTCCGAAACCCTAATGAAAAACCTCATCCTCCGCCTCAAGCAACTGTGCATACACACCTGCATTCTCGTTCCGAGGAACAAGAATACCAAGAGATAAAAGCAACCCCCAAAACATATACCAGTATCTGGCTCAAACCAGAGCCTGCCAGTATAATCCGTCCGGACTCCAAACGTGCACAAGTGCGCGGATGAGAACGAACCCTGTCGCAAAACCATGCGACCTCTACTCTGTTTTGCCCAGAGGCGAATACCCTCTGTGTGGGACTCTAAAGACTCGACACTACGCTGGCAGTAGGTTTAACCACAGACCGCAAGCGGCACTAGCTGTGCGTAACGGTCCCCAGGTAGATGCCGACAAGAAGGCTGACGAGGTGAAACCCCATCTGAACTCCTACTGAGTCTGAATGTGACAGTCTCCGTACAGTCCGGTCTGTTCGTCTGATACATCGCATGGCGGGCCTAGGAGGCGGTAAACGTCAGTCCCCCAATAGCGGTACAAGTCGTGCCGGAGCGAAGCCCAAAACACCCTGAGATAACATTGGAAACCTACCAGTATATCTCGTTTGCCCTGGCCAGGGACTACTCGTGTAATGGCTCTCCTAGACACAGCGCGATGTCAACCCCCAATACCGGGAGAGACGAATCTTGTCTAACCGTCACTGCCTCCAAGTGCTTCGGGACTGCACCCAATCACCACCTGTTTGCACGACTCCTTTGAGCCGTGGTAGGGTAGTGATCAAAGTGCAGTGGGAACACACTCGAGGCGAAGTGCCAGTGTCAAGTCAGCGGACTAAGCTGTACTCATGTCACCTGGGAACTGATAACTGACGATAGGTATAATACCAACCTTTCAGTTCCCGACGAGTCCTGTCCAGTGTACTCGTAACCCAACGAGCACCCGTATACTATCTCCAGTACGACGTACTGATGGCTGTGGGACAGACCATCTCCCACACTGGGATGAGAAGCGCATACGCTAGTCTACTCCGGAGTATCGATGCCCTGTCTCGATAGTCCTATGACTAGGGACCTGTATAAGGATGTTCCTATAGATTACCCAGCCCCCACTAGTGTGACTGCCATCACAACGCTGGTAATCAAGCAAAGATCCTGAGGGCTCCACTAATGCGTATAAGTGATATACTGAAATAAACACAAGTACACATTGAAGTAGAAACAAACCAAGTAGCATACTACTATATTGAGCAAGATTGTTTATACAAGGTGAATATCCCAAGCTTCCATTAAGTAATATACAAACTAGTATGATACAGTAATGGCCTCTAGGGCATATACACTAACAATCTCCCACTTGCACTAAGGCCATGTACTGGCGTATCGAAGACCTATCATCTCGATCAGCCGCTCGAACTGAGTCTGGGGTAGGGCCTTGGTGAATGGATCTGCAGTGTTCTCTTCTGAAGCAACCCTCCGAACCTCGATCTCCTTGCGATCCACGATCTCCCTGATCAGGTGATACCGCCTCAAGATGTGCCTGGATCTCTGATGGGACCTGGGTTCCTTTGCTAAAGCTATAGCCCCGTTGTTGTCGCAATACAGAGGTACTGGGTCAACAATGGACGGAACCACCTGAAGTTCTTTTAAGAACTTCCTTATCCAGACAGCTTCTTTTGCGGCATCAGATGCAGCGATGTATTCCGCTTCCATAGTCGAGTCTGCAACGGTTTCCTGTTTGGAACTCTTCCAACACACCGCCCCTCCATTGAGGGTAAAGACAAAACCCGACATGGACTTGGAATCATCCTTGTCACTCTGGAAGCTGGAGTCAGCAAAGGCCTCAATCTGGAGGTCTTTTCCGCCATACACCAAGAACATCTCCTTAGTCCTTCTCAGGTACTTGAGAATGTTCTTTACTGCTATCTAATGTTTCTCCCCAGGGTTTGACTGATACCGGCTTACTACACTCAGTGCATAAGCTACATCCGGTCTGGTACACAACATCGCATACATTATAGAGCCTACCGCAGAAGCGTAGGGTATAATAGACATGTGATCCCTCTCCAAATCAGTCTTGGGAGACATCTCTTTAGAGAGGGTGATCCCGTGACAAGCCGGTAGGTTACCGCGCTTGGAATCTTCCATACTGAATCTTTTCAGTACGGTGTCGATGTACCTGGACTGTGAAAGTCCTAATATCCTCTTGGATCTATCACGATGGATCCGGATCCCCAGGATGTAAGAGGCATCACCCAGGTCTTTCATGGAGAACCTGTGTGACAAGAAACCCTTGACAGATTGTAGCATAGGAATGTCATTTCCTATTAAGAGAATGTCATCCACGTATAAAACAAGGAATACCACAGTTCTCGCTACAAATCTACTATAGATGCACGGTTCATCTGGATTTTTGATAAAGTCAAATTCCTTGACCGTCTCATCAAAACAGATGTTCCAACTCCGCGATGCCTGCTTTAGTCCATAGATGGACTTAAGCAACTTGCACACCTTTCCGCTGCTCCCACTCTGAATGAAACCCTCTGGCTGATCCATATAGACACACTCCTCTAAATTTCCATTTAGAAAAGCGGTCTTTACGTCCATCTGCCAAATCTCATAATCGTGGAAGGCAGCAATGGCAAGAAGGATCCGAATGGATTTCAGCATAGCCACTGGAGAAAAGGTTTCGTCATAGTCCAAGCCAGGTCTTTGACGGAAACCCTTTGCTACAAGTCTAGCTTTATAGGTCTCAACCTGTCCATCTACACCAATCTTCCTTTTGAAGATCCACTTGCATCCTACGGGTTTTACCCCATCTGGAGCAATGTCCAACGTCCATACTTTGTTGGTGTACATGGACTCCATTTCGGTCCGCATTGCATCCAGCCATTTTACCGAGTCTACGCTCTGAACGGCCTGCTGGAAGCTAGTAGGCTCATCATAGTCTATGATGCAATCCTCTCTATCCCCGTCTATGAGAAAACCGTAATATCTCTCGGGCGGATGAGAATGCCTACTACTTCTACGGAGCGGCATAGGAATGTCCTGTTCATTTGAACCCTCTGGTTCCACTAAGCTTTCAGTAATAGTCTGAGGTTCTGGAATTTCATCCAGTTCTACTGCGCTCCCACTTATCTGATTTTCCAAAAACTCAGTTTCCAAGAAGTGGGCATGACGAGAAACAAGGACTTTTTGCTCCTCTGCGTAATAGAATAGATACCCCTTGGAGTTCTTTGGGTATCCCACAAACTTGCACTGTACTGAACGTGCCTCGAGCTTGTCCGCATGCTGCTTTTTTACAAAAGCCGGACATCCCCATGTCTTAAAGGCTTTAAGACAGGGTTTCTTCCCACTCCACATCTGATATGGTATGGTAGGCACAGTCTTAGTAGGAACTTGGTTCAAGAGATGTGCAGCTGTTTCTAGTGCATATCCCCAGAAAGATCGCGGTAACTCAGCCTTACTCATCATGGAACGAACCATATCCAATAGGGTTCGATTCCTCCTTTCTGATACACCGTTATGTTGCGGAGTGTATGGAGGAGTACGCTGAGAGAGAATACCATTCTCTTTTAAATAGTCCAGGAACTCGGCACTCAAGTATTCACCACCTCGATCCGATCTTAGGATCTTGATACTTTTGCCTGTTTGTTTTTCAACTTCATTCTTGTAATCCCGAAATTTCTCAAAGGCCTCGGATTTGTGCTTCATTAAGAAGACATGTCCATACCTAGAGAAATCGTCTGTGAAAGTAATGAAGTATGAATAACCACTTCGGGCATGTGTAGACATTGGACCACACACGTCACTGTGTATGAGTCCCAAGAGCTCGCTCGCTCTTTCTCCGTGTCCAGTGAACGGAGTCTTTGTCATCTTTCCCATGAGACAAGATTCACAAGTGGCATAAGACTGATACTCGAACGGATCCAAGTATCCTTCTTTATGTAACTTAGTCAACCGTGTCTCATTGATGTGACCCAGTCTACAATGCCATAAGAAAGCCTGATTGATATCTGGAGACTTTCTTTTGTGTGTATTCTGGACATTGAAAATCTGTGGTTGGTTTAATACGTATATACCATTGCTCAGTGTACCTGACCCAATCAGAACTTGATTAAGGTGAATGTTTACAACATTACTTACAAACGCAAATTCATAACCTTCTTTAGAAACCAAAGATACAGAAATGATATTACAAGTTGCGTTGGGTACAAAAAAGCAATTACGCAAAACCAAAACATGTCCATCTGACATTCCCAGGTGATAGTCCCCCACGGCTTTAGCATCCATGCTAGCTCCGTTCGCAACTCTGAGGGTCATGTCACCTGCCTTCAAAAACCTACGGTTTCTCAACGCCTGCAAAGAATTACAGATATGAGATCCTGATCCGGTATCCAATACCCAGGAAGTAGAGTTTATAGAAAGACAGTTTTCAATAACATACACACCTGAAGCTGAAGCCGCAACCTGCTTCAGTTCCTGTGTCCTGGCTTTCCAAGCCCTGCAATCTTTCTTCCAGTGTCCACTCTTGTGACAATAGAAGCATTCTTCTTTTCCAACAAGCTTCCCCGCTATCTTTGTTGCCTTTTCCTTTCCCTTCGTACCCACTTTACTAACACCGCCTCTTGGTTTGGCGGGGGCTTTCTTCCTCTTTCCCTTGGCTTTCGCCTTGGACCTAGAGGAAGAAGATCCTCCTACAAACAAAGCGGGTGTATCCCTACCCTTCTGTAGGGTGCCCTCTGCGCTCCTCAGCATGTTGAGGAGTTCTGAAAGTTCAACTTCCTTTTCTTGCAAGTTGAAATTCAGTATGAACTGGGCGTAAGTGGATGGAAGGGACTGGAGAATTATATTCGTATATAGTTCACTGTCCAACGTGGTCCCAAGTTCCGCGAGCTCCTCAGTGTAGCCAATCATCTTAAGCACGTGGTCCGCTACCGATGATCCGACGGCCAACTTTGTCGAAAATAACTTCTTCGACACTTCGTATCTTGCGATACGAGACTGCTCTCCATACAGTTCTTTTGTATGAAGAAATATGGATTCCAAATCCATATTCTCGTGCCTCCTCTGATGGTCGTTGTCCATCGAGGCAAGTACGAGGCACCTGGCCTTCGCGCTGTCAATCTCCCAAGTCTTACGGATTTCCTTATCCGCGACGCTGGAGGTGGGACCTGGGACGGGGGGAGCTTTGGTGGTAAGAAGATACCCCAGCTTGTCGTAAGTGATTGCCAATTTGACATTCCTGAGCCAATCTTTGTAGTTTGGCCCTGTCAGTATGTTTTTATCTAGAAGTAACTTAAGTCCAGTCATTTCGATTTGGTCGCTGCAGGGGGGAGAGAAGAAACACTTTAGCACGATGCTCTTGCAAGTTTAGAATGGTTTTTAATTTTTCTAAACAGGATGGCTCCCACTGTCTCTCGAATCCCTCCTCAAACCACAAAGGAAGAATTAGCCGGGATCAATCCCACCGTACAATACTTGCTTAACCGTTCAGCCAGGCCAGTGTCGGTACTTCGAGGGAGGTTTTCCAACGCTTTCGCGAAGTTCCTTAATTAAATAACCTCTTTTCCCTGGGGGCGTAACCCCGCTAACACCTTTCTAGGAACCTACTAGGTTTATAGCATTGATCGTTTAGTGAGAAATTTCCCGAGGAGTAGCATATACTCACAGTAGGATCGGGATCCAAATATCATCGCGTGACGAAACTGAAGGAATCCTACCAGAATCACCACACTCCAAATGGTATGCAAATCTAGCAAGTTTCAGTACTTATGAAACTCCCGATGTGGATTTTTGCCCCATGCTCTTATGACCTTGACTAAGGCCAACAAATCATAAGTCACATGTCAAGTTCTTCCCGTCGTTATCCAGGTTAATTTGAACCCACCCGTATATACCCTTGACTATGGCCAACAAGGCAATACGACTGTCCCAAACCAACGCATTCTATCTATGCAACATATGAATACCCACCAGCTACCAATCACTGTGCCTTGACTAAGGCCAACAAACACAGCTTGAATACTGTTGAATATTCATATGAAACGACGGAGGGCTACGGATGGTTTTGGCGAAACCGTGAACGTAGTGAACTTGATATAATCGATGGAACGAGATAGCTTTTAGAAGGAGTGGCTCAAGCTCCGCATTTAAAAGTTAGTTTTGAAAAGAACCGAGTGGTTTTTCGAAAGTGTTCCATCGACTTAAACTTGGTTTATTATCTTGCATTAGTTCTTTTAATGCGTGATATTCTTGCATTAGTACTTTTAATGCGTCCCATCATTTAATCCTACCATTGCAGAAAACAACCAAAATATGACGTACGCTTATGCCATTCGCATTCGCCACGGGGCCCCGTCATTACCCGTTAGGTTACTTAACTAACGACAGAGCGGGGGCTGGGCTAGCGCGGCTGTAAAACATAAGCAACGCCTAAATAGAAAGCAATGATAGACATTACAGATCACAGATGAATACATTGGATATACTAGCAATCCGCAATCCTTTTCGAGCCTGGAACGAAAAGCGGATAACACGGTCGCGGTGAATAGCCAAATACCCCACCCAAGACCCCTACGGGTGCGGCAAACTACCCGCCAAGTCCTCGGTAGTTTGTGCACCCCTCCATGGGTCTATCCTAGGAGCAAAAACAGTAAAAAGAATTATACAATGACGGCTACAACCCCGACCCGGTTGTGCAGCCAAACAAATAATAATTATTACATCAATTTACATTTACAATGAATGAAAGAAAAACAAAAGCTCATCTCACATCCACCCCGGCTATTCACCCGCGACAGTCCAACACATTCATATACACATTCCAGCACATTACAGATCATGTATAACCCCGACTAATCGACTTATAGCGATTAGCCGACGTTCAATACATGCAAACATCACAGATATAACCATCATAGTCAAAGTGCAGTGAAGTTCGGAAAAAAAATACGGAATTATAGGACCCCAAAAGGAAATTTCTTTTCTGCAAAATCTGGGCACATATAATATATTTCAAAAATCCCAAAACCAACACAGACACACACTGCACGAAAAACGATGCAGAGAAGACGACAAAGCGCGGCGGTTCCGCGGCGGCTACCATAGCTCATGCGGCGGAAGGGCGGCGGTTTGGATGAATTACTGTATCGTTTTTCTTGGGTGTTCACACAAAACCCTGTGCTGAATTTACAAGTATAAAGTTTTTTCATTTTGAGCCAAAAAAATTTCAACAGAAACTCAGGTTTTGTGATTTTTCCGGTTTTGTGATTTTTCGTTTCCGAACTTCGTTACACTTCACTACCAAGCTAGTTTAAGTTTAGTTAGGCTCTGATACCACTGTAAGTCCATATTGCGACCCCCGGTGCTTACGGGGAGGCGGAAACGGTATAAAAAACGAATTTTTATCGCAAGAGGCAACATGGACTAAACAAGGTCGGGATCGTGTCTAAACTAAACTAGCAAATACACTAAAAGGAGTTAGCTACTATGGAAGATGGTTATACCTAAACTTGAACTCCTTCTTCTTGAAATCTTGTAGAGGTTGATGGTTCTCTTTTCGTCGCCTTCTTCCGTCGAAGATGGATCCACCTCGAAGGTTCGACCTTTGGGCTCTTCCTCGATCTTTGAGTGAACTAGGGCTTCCGGCTTGCTAAACCATGAACCTAGAATGAGTAGAGAGTGACTAGGGTTTGCTTTTCTTTTTAAAGAGAAGGATTCTCAACTCATGAGAAGGTTTCTCTTTGCTAGAGGAAGAAGAAGATGAAGAGAGGAGAGAGAATGAATATCATAGAATGAGCAATCTTTTCTTTCTTGCAACCATAATGCCAAAAGAAAAGAATTATCTAATAATAATAATTGAAAATGAGAATAGTTGATGGTAATTTGGAATGACCACTACCATGCTTCATGTAAGCATAAATCAAGGAAGACTTTTTAAAGCATGATGGTGGTCAACATTCAACCATGGTCAACAAGTCAACCATGGTCAACAAGTCAACAAAATCAACCATAACAAAATTCTCATTTAATTACTATTATTAATAGATAATTTATAAATCCATTAGGGTTTGGAAAATGAAGACTGTCAACTGTGCATACGCACCCGTTCCGAAACCCTAATGAAAAACCTCATCCTCCGCCTCAAGCAACTGTGCATACACACCTGCATTCTCGTTCCGAGGAACAAGAATACCAAGAGATAAAAGCAACCCCCAAAACATATACCAGTATCTGGCTCAAACCAGAGCCTGCCAGTATAATCCGTCCGGACTCCAAACGTGCACAAGTGCGCGGATGAGAACGAACCCTGTCGCAAAACCATGCGACCTCTACTCTGTTTTGCCCAGAGGCGAATACCCTCTGTGTGGGACTCTAAAGACTCGACACTACGCTGGCAGTGGGTTTAACCACAGACCGCAAGCGGCACTAGCTGTGCGTAACGGTCCCCAGGTAGATGCCGACAAGAAGGCTGACGAGGTGAAACCCCATCTGAACTCCTACTGAGTCTGAATGTGACAGTCTCCGTACAGTCCGGTCTGTTCGTCTAATACATCGCATGGCGGGCCTAGGGGGCGGTAAACGTCAGTCCCCCAATAGCGGTACAAGTCGTGCCGGAGCGAAGCCCAAAACACCCTGAGATAACACTGGAAACCTACCAGTATATCTCGTTTGCCCTGGCCAGGGACTACTCGTGTAATGGCTCTCCTAGACACAGCGCGATGTCAACCCCCAATACCGGGAGAGACGAATCCTGTCTAACCGTCACTGCCTCCAAGTGCTTCGGGACTGCACCCAATCACCACCTGTTTGCACGACTCCTTTGAGCCGTGGTAGGGTAGTGATCAAAGTGCAGTGGGAACACACTCGAGGCGAAGTGCCAGTGTCAAGTCAGCGGACTAAGCTGTACTCATGTCACCTGGGAACTGATAACTGACGATAGGTATAATACCAACCTTTCAGTTCCCGACGAGTCCTGTCCAGTGTACTCGTAACCCAACGAGCACCCGTATACTATCTCCAGTACGACGTACTGATGGCTGTGGGACAGACCATCTCCCATACTGGGATGAGAAGCGCATACGCTAGTCTACTCCGGAGTATCGATGCCCTGTCTCGATAGTCCTACGACTAGGGACCTGTATAAGGATGTGCCTATAGATTACCCAGCCCCCACTAGTGTGACTGCCATCACAACGCTGGTAATCAAGCAAAGATCCTGAGGGCTCCACTAATGCGTATAAGTGATATACTGAAATAAACACAAGTACACATTGAAGTAGAAACAAACCAAGTAGCATACTACTATATTGAGCAAGATTGTTTATACAAGGTGAATATCCCAAGCTTCCATTAAGTAATATACAAACTAGTATGATACAGTAATGGCCTCTAGGGCATATACACTAACAGGTATCACATACACGCATTATTCTCGGTCCCGCACATATCTCATATGCGCTCCTATTTCGTTTCGCTTGAGCCAGGAAACCTCTGTGTAGGACTCTAAAGACTCGTCAATACGCCGGCAGCAGATGATGATCATATCAATCACCCACAAGCCGCAAGCGTTCTGCTAAACGTAACGGCCACCCGGGTATTAAGCGATCAGAAGATCGACGAGCAAGCCCGCTCACACTCCTGTGAATCCAACCAGTAACACTTACCGTACAGTCCGGTCTGTTCGTCTGATATGTCACATATCTCGCCTAGGGGTGGTAAACGTCAGACCCCAATAGCTCGATAAGTCGTGTCGATATGAGGTCTATAACAATTCGAGAAACTACTGGTAACACTTACCAGTAAATCTCAGCAACCCTGGCCAGGGATTTCCTGTTATAGCCAATCGAACACAGCGCAACATCAACTCCCTATACCGGGAGAGACGAATCCCCTTCTATCGCTCATTGCCTCCATGTGATTCGGGACTGTACCTAAAAACCACCGTTTTGCACGCCCTCTTGGACGTGGTAAGATGGAAATCAAAGCACAGTGGGAACCACACAAGACTCTATGACGATCTCGGGTCAACAGACTACTCTGTACCAGTGTCACCAGAGAACTGCCATCTGACGTGAGGTATAAAACCATCTGGGAGTTCTCGACGAGTCCGTCCAGTGTACCCAGTCTCCACTGAGCACCCGTATATCATCTCTGATGTCAAACACCAATGGATATGGGATCATCCATCGCCCATCTGTATGGGTCGAGAAGGTATACGCTAGTCTACTCTGGTATATCGATGCCCCGTCTCGATACACCCACGACTAGGGACCTTGAAGGATGTACTTATGGACTACCATGTACCCACTAGTATGATCCGCATCATAGTCCAGGTAGTCAAGTACACATCCTAAGGGCTTTACCAACATGTAACAGAGAGACAATCAGTGTACACGTTAAGGTAAAGAGTAACCAGATAGCATACTATCATGTCGAGCGAGAAAGTCCTCCCTATATATGTCCAAGCATCCACTACAATATACATCCTATGTATAGTAATGGCCTCTAGGGCATACATATAACTAACAATCATGAAACCTGTGCCCAGCATCGGCACGTAAATCCTCATATATATATAGGGCTCCGTCAGTCCGGATCGACACGTATCATCTCTCAACTCCGGTCGGTATCCTCCAGATATCCGCCGAGCTCAAATACAATCACCGGTAGGTAGTAGTCCCTCTTCCAGGCTCACCGACTGTATACACAGCATCCCTTTCTTGCCCCGGAGTACCATACCGGGCCCCACCATGTACCCGCACACGGCTCATGACTCCTCCTCGCATAGGGTATATATATATCAGAACGGATAAAACTCATGGTGGACGCACTGAAATATCATATCAAGAGAAACCGAGTTTTTAAACAATACATACTTTCTTTCGAAATAGCCACGATTCTCAAATCCAGCAGGAAAACAGCATATCTCAATGCGTATAATCACAAAGCATGATGTATGCGAAATATAACAGAAGTGTAAGCAAATCCGTATATCATGCAACATAAAACAGTAATATGCACACATCTAGGGAAAACTGCTCTTTGAAATGAATCCAGTTTTAAAATAATCTTGCGGTTCCAAAATCCACAAAATCAAGCCAGAATCATCTATGTATGCGCAAATACGTATGTATGCAGTATGGGTGTACAATATGTGTGTACGCAAGTATGAGTGTGCAATATGTCTGTGCGCCAATATAGATGTACAAATAGGTATATACGCAAGTATGAGTGTACAATTTGCATGTGCGGCAGTATGGATGTACAAGTAGGTATATACGCAAGTATGAGTGTACAATATGCATGTGCGTCACTATGGATGTACAAGTAGGTATATACTCAAGTATGAGTGTACAATATGTCTGTGCGCCAATATGGATGTACAAGTAGGTATATACGCAAGTATGAGTGTACAATATGCATGTGCGCCAATATGGATGTACAAGTAGGTATATACTCAAGTATGAGTGTACAATATGTCTGTGCGCCAATATAGATGTACAAGTAGGTATATACGCAAGTATGAGTGTACAATATGCCTGTGCACCAATATGGATGTACAAGTAGGTATATACGTAAGTATGGTTGTACAATATGTATGTGTGCCAGTATGTCATACAAGTAGTCATATCCTGATGCAACAATCCTACTGTGTAGTGACATGGCAATTATCGATGATGAAGTGTGTGAGCCGGAATGCAGGTGTACGTGGAACATACGCATCATCGATAATGGTGATAGTGTCCTGACAGCATAGGTTTAATATAACAATAAACACATTTAAACATGTTATGCGATGCGAATAGCAAGAATATGCGGAAAATGAGTAATAACACAACAGTGAAGAATCTACAACATTATGTGAATGTCATACAGTTTTGCCATTTGAAATAAGACGAATCATGGTGTTTAGAAAAATATGGGATACGGTGTTTTTAAGAAAAGATGCGTCTTTTGAAAATATCCGTAGAATCCCTTGGCCTGTCTTTAAAATACTCACGATTCGTTAGTTTTGAAATAGTTATGACTCGGGTCTAGTCTAACATCTACTAAGTAAACTACAGATCTAACTAACAAGCTAATCGAAAGGGTATGGAAACCACCTAAATCTGAGTCGATATATATACATATATAATAGTCGGTGATCTCGCCTCAATAGTACCGCGTACGATACAATATATCATATGACATTCTTGAGTCATGAGTGCGGATCTATCATCACAGTTATCTCGTACGATAAATCCGTCGTACGGCATCCCATCCTGGGTACGGGTCGAATCTTACATTTATCTCATCAATTATCTGGTATCCTTATCATCATATCTCATGAACTGGGGTAGTGATCTAAGTCTAGTACAAACTGATACTATCTATATAGATATATGTGTGTGTACGAAAACACATGCCTAAAGGCCCGCTTTAACTCATGTCGTATCTCATAATACGAACCACATTATATCACCGATCTGTTAGTTATGTATATGCCCTAGAGGCCATTGTTGTACATATGATGTATATTATGATGGATGCTTGGATATATACAGAGAGGACATTCTTGCTCGTCATGATAGTATGCTATTTGGTTTCACTTTATCTTAAAATGTTGACTTGTATTGGTTTACTGTCTTTCTCTCACATGTTGATAAAGCCCTTAGGATCTGTACTCGACTACTGGGATTATGATGAGATCATACTAATGGGGCCACGGTAGTCGATGAGTACATCTTATAAATGTTCCTAGTCGAGGGTATATCGAGACGGGGCATCGATACACCAGAGTAAACTAGCGTATACGCATCTTGACCCATATGATGGGCGATGGACGATCACATATCCATCGATGTTTGACATCAGAGATGGTGTACGGGTGCTCAGTGGAGACTGGGTACACTGGACGGACTCGCCGAGAACTCCCAGATGGTGATAAACCACATGTCAGATGGCAGTTCTCCGGTGACACTGGTACAGGGTAGTCTGTAGACCCGAGATCGTCATAGAGTCTTGTGTGATTCCCACTGTGCTTTGATTTCCACCTTACCACGTCCAAGAGGGCGTGCAAAACAGTGGCTTTTGGGTACAGTCCCGAATCACATGGAGGCAATGAGCGATAGGAGGGGATTCGTCTCTCCCGGTATAGGGAGTTGATGTTGTGCTGTGTTCGATTGGCTATAACTGGAAGTCCCTGGCCAGGACAGATATAGATATATACTGGTAAGTGTTACTAGTAGTTTCTCGACTTGTTATGAGCCTCATATCGACACGACTTATCGGTTACTAGGGTCTGATGTATACCACCCCTAGACTTGATATGTGACATATCAGACGAACAGACCGGAATGTTGTAACATTTCAAAAAAATAGAATATTATTTTTGGGAATTTTCGTAATTTAATATTAATTTTTAATGAATATTTTAATAGTCGGTATAATTAAATACCGATAAATAGGGAAAATTTTGGGAAAAACTTATGGAAATTCTAAAATAGGTTATTTTGTGGAAATATGCCATTTTACCGTTTTTATGTTGAATTAAATGCTATGTTGGTGTTAATCGCGATTAAAAATCGCTAATTGGATTTTTGGCTTTTTGTGCAAAAATGTTGCACATAACATTTTTTTTACACTTGTTTCTTGTTTTGGTCATGGTGGCCTAGGGTTGGACCATGCTTAGATGACCATGGTGGGTTGAACCATTTGATTAGGTTAATTGGGTTAATTAAGGGTTTTAGCTTGTTAAGGGTGATTAGGGTTAGGTTGACTTGTGTAGGAGAGAGGGTGAGCCATGATGGCTTGTGGGTGCTAACATGTTTCAAGAGTGAGAGAGAGGTGGCTAGAGTGTGCATGATCCCTCTCAACCTTCATTTTCCCTTGTGCTCTTTCATACTACCTCTCACTCTCACACATTACACCAACCCCTTGGACTTTTCAGCCCCCAATAACAGACTTCAGCCACCTACAACAGCCCCTAAATCAGCAGCTGAAACAAAGCTTCAGCCAACCCTACACCAGCCCCTAACACTTCAGCCAATACCTACACCCTCACATCAGCTGATACACCATATCAGCCCCTATCTCCTCACATCAGCAGCCACCCCATCTCCTAAATTCAGCTGCAACAGCCACACAAACACCATATCAGCCCCAACCCATCAGCTGCAGCCACCCTAGCACCAAAGCCCAAAACCTACACCCCAAACCCCTCACATCAGCAGCTACATCAGCACAAATTTAGCCCCATTTTCTCCACCTCAGCTGCTCCATCAGCCACTACGACACCATACTTCCTGCAGCAGCTTCAACAACCCAAACATCACCACAACACCCAAAAACAACAGCAACACACACATTCTAGTGAAAACAGCAGCATCAGCTACAGTGAAAACAGCAGTAGCAGTAGCAGCAACCATACACTTGAGGCTGGTACAGGACACTTCAGCAGCACCAACCCCTTCCTCTTCCTTCCTTTCTCCTTCATCCTAGAACTCTCTTGAGGTATAATCTTGCAACCCAACTCCTTTCTTGCCAAGTTATGGGATATTAGCTGAAAGTTACTGTTAAATTTGAGATCTAGTGCTAGTTTTAGTGAAATTGAGTGAGGTTTGGCCAAGAGATGGTTTCGATTGTCAGGGTAACCTTATTAGGTGTATTTGAGACCATTGTAACCAAGAAACCCCAGATTTCTAGTTAGAATACTAGATTTGTTATACTTGGCGTATTTAGCGTTTTTGTCGATTTTGTGACCTTTCTGAGACCTGCTTTCACCCGGGACCTCCTAGAGTAAAATTGACTTGGCAGTGAGCTGTGCAGGCACCCTAGAACCACTACCCAAAGCCCTAGCCCCCATCTCAAAACCCCGGCCGTAGATTTAATCCCCCTGGATGCAATTTGCGGCCAGACCAGGGTGGAACCTCCTCGTTTTGCGTGCACAGCCCTATTTCATGTAAACTTGACCCCCTATATGTCTAGTTTTGACTATTTCCAGTTAGGGTAAAATCTGGGTTGATTTTCATGAGTTGGCGTATGATTTACGACTTGTTTAACATGGGATTTTTGTATTCGACGATTCGTTTCTGTCGGATGGAGTTTGGACATCAACGACAGTGGGTTTTGGCTGTGTTTTCACGCGAGACTATAGGTTTTTACTTATAGGCGTAGCGTGCCCCATTTTGGTTTCCGACATGGTTTTCATGTGTTGTAGCATGTGATATTCTTGTAGGTACTCACGTGACGTCGAAGCGTTGGAGATGCAAACGGAGACATCGGCACCGGCACACATAACAAGGTGAGTAGATTTATATCTATGGGGAGAAGTCGGGTGGATGGCGTTTAGCACCCCCACAGTCCGTGGTGATGTATACGGATGCGTATACAAACCAACAATTCATTATATGTTGTTTGGGGAAATTATTTATGTTTAGGATGGATAATTGGTGGACTTGGATGATTTAGGTTGCGAAACCCTAGGTAGTGGGTGCACTACACATACATACACACATATTCATACTTGCATACATTCTTATTTCATATGTGGTTATGGGATTCTATATCGAGATGTGTTCACACGGGTTTGGGATTATGTGTTCACATATAGATTTGAGGATGATACTTGGGATTTAAATGAGTCGATGAGAGTGGATCTGAGATTATGATATCGGTGATACGGTAAAATTCATACTTGAGATACGTTTGATGATTTAGAGGACTTTGGGGATGATGATGCCATAGGGATAGTGACATAAATAGGTAAATGGTCGACAGGTGATTATGATACGTGATATGATATGATATGATATGACAAGATAATTATGATAGACCGCATTCAGTGATGTACACTCTTTTGTGACGATATTTGAGGATGATATCGATTTGCTAGAGACTGCCGATCAGTAGTCAGAATATGATTATAGTGATGATTTTAGTAATGTACTAGACATAGGTCAGTACCCGGATTATGATATTTGATAAAGAGAATACTTGATGAATGATAGGACTAATGTGATATTGACCTGTACCCAGATTTGGGGATGTCGTACGACGGATTCACGTATGAGCTATATTTTTTATGTTTGATCCGCCTACTTGATTTAGGAATAACTGATTATAGAGATATGTTATCGGATGTGATATTATCGAGGCGGGATCACCGACTATATGTATATATATATGTATCGACTCAGAGGTTAGGCGGTTTCCCATACCTACTGTTAGTTTTAGCTCAGCCTTGTAGTGGTGTAGCTATATGACTCTTATGACATTAGATGCAGTTTAGTGATCATGGTGTTCAGTATTTCAGCTCCCGCATATTATTATTGTTGCTCTGCATCGCATACTGTTATGATTCATATTTCATTATTGATATCCTGCTATTAGGACACCAGCACCATTACCGATGATGCGTATGTACCACGTACACTTATTTGCCGGCTCACACACATCTTCATCGGTAATTGCCATGTCACGAACACTTAGAAAATATTATTGCTTGATTTAGCTTGTTAGCTAGTAGTAACATGATATTAGTATGCTTGCCTTTTATACCAGCTTGATATTGTAGTTATTACCTGTCACTTCATGCATACTGTTGCTCACTATATGCCGCATTCATGGATTCTTATGCTCATATTCATGGTTTACATACTATTGATGATTCGGATTTCCATGATATTTTCTGGATTTGAAGGAAAACCGCAAAACATATATAAACTGCTTTCTCTCTTTTTAAATAAATGCGGTTTTTTCCATGATGTATGAGTCGTCCACCATGAGTTTGCTGATGGATTTCGAGACCCGATTCGAGGAGTGGAGGAACCGTTTCGGGTACATGGTGGGCCCGGTGCGGTACCCCGTGGCAAGAAGATCGCAGAAGATGGCGTTGAGCCTGGCAGGGGAGCACGACCGACCGGTGATATTACCCGACACGTCGGATATCCGGAGGATACCGTCGTGGTCATGAGATGGATGGTAGGGGCCGATCTGGACTGACGGCGCCCTGGATTTGTGATTGAGATATTGAGATTTGAGATATTGAGGTACACAGATTGTGATTCAGAGATATCGAGATATTGAGATTTATGTTTTGTGCCGTTGCTAGGCACTGTTTTATGCTGATTCCATTATGATACCTCATTTTAAAAATACAGAAATCTCACAAAGTTACAAAAGCAGTTTTCTTCGGTACATGCATTCTGTTTCATGCATTCATACATCATGCATATGATATATTCCCACCTGATGCACTGACACAGGCACATGGGTTTACACTTGGGTTAGGTATTTACCCTAGTCTTGTTATAGATTGCTGGTTATATATATTTGAGGATTATATATTATGATCATATGACCTAGGATTGCGTCATACATGCGATTTCTGTTCGTAGATCTTTTTCTACTCACGAGTTGGCAACTCACCCCCGTTGTGCCCCAGAATCTTGCAGGTGTTGCCGTACGAGTTTCATTACGGCTTTCCGGGCACAGTTTCTTTCAGGTGACTTGCTAGTAGGTGGGTTATTTGTATCATACCCATCATTATACATTGTATATTATATTCAGTTGTATCTAGAAGTTCCATCAACCAAACATGTACTTATTTGAGATAGAGACCAGTGATGTTTGTTCTTTCGACCTTAGAGTCGTACGTTATATTTCTCTGGGTTTCTTGCTGTTGAGTTTCCTTTTCTGTTGTGATCCTCGCCTTTAGGCGTTGTATATTATATTGCATACTGGTTGTTGATATGGTTCTTCCTACTCTCTACTTCTTTTCTTGGTTTGGATTTCTGGGTTTGGCTTACTTAGAGTACGTACGCCTCGAGACGTTCGTAGTCTAAGTGCCGGTCATGCTCCGTACTTTCGAGTCGAGACAAAGTTGGTATCAGAGCGTTAGGTTTTACTTTCGGAGCGTAGGATGACCTTTGGTTGATGGAATAGGTGACTAAAGTAGAGTGACGTACCGTTGGTATGTTCCGCGGCATATTTACGACACGCCACTCCACTTAAGAAGCCTTAGGATGTACATTTCTTTGTTCGGTATCATATTCCTTCCTGATCTAGCCTCATCGGTACCAGTTATGGTTTTGCTGCCACAATTACGGGCAGGGAGAGCTACGGCTAGAGTTGCGGTCAGCATGGGCTCGTTACGAACGAGGACTGACCAGGGCGTGATTCCGGTGACACACGATTGTAGAGATGTGTCTTTTGATTGTTCTTTGCGCTACGAGTGTTGGATGGATCGCTGTATGAGATTGCTCGGACGTTCAGATTAGCACCAGAGGATTTAGCCACTGACAGAGCCCAGCTAGACGTTGATGACCGTTGGAGTATTGCTTATCCATGATGACTGAGGCACGGTTCAGCGTTCAGACAAGTGAGCCAGTTTTTGCTGCGAACGACGGGATATCGTCCCAGATGTTGGAGCTATTGCAGTACGAGATTGTGCTAAGAGATGATAGAAGGTTGCTAGTCACCGAGGGTGAATGACTAGGACATGTGGATTGTTCGCTACCCCGATGCGAGGTCATCAGATAGATTGATTCCAGCTGAGGCGACTTCACGTGGAGACGTTGAGAGTCGATAGAGACGATCGAATGTTAGAAACCTATTATTCCAAGTTTAAAGTATTCGGAAAGACATGCAGGCAATTCTATGGTCCCTCTAGAAGAATGAAACCCTAACTCGACTTAATGACCGTGTGAAAGCCTTTGAACCTTAGGGTTCACGGCAGTTCCTCGGTGCCATTAGTAAGGCTTGGGTTTGCCCTTCTACGGCTGGACCACCGATGCTGGGGTATGTACTCGATACTATTATACTGTACCCATGATGTTGAGCTCTTGGGGGATTATGAGGTTTTGACCAATCGATTGGATGGCTCGACTTAATTCGGATGCTAGGTGGTGAGATGCATTTCTTGGGAGACCCCAGATACGAGGATAGCCGTTGGAGCTCAGTCCATGCAGCCACGACGAGACGAGTCCGAAGCAGTTGACATTAGAGAAAAGTGGAGTAAGGGGTTCGTACAAGATATGGATGAGATGACGTTCCACTTCGCCGACATCAGAGATGCGATGCGCATGCCGAGTCATAGTACTTAGATATACCTTCCAGAAGAAGTCACGATGAGTATGCAGCCGCTCCGGAACAAGAAACAGATATAGTAAAGGACGATGACTTCCGGACAGTTAAGCAGAGATGAGACTTGGAAGAGACCTTGAGCAGGATTCCTTCCAGGACACTGCTGCAGTGATATTTGCAACCAGGATCAGATGTGTACCGTGCGTTCAAAGAGCCAGAGGTCGACGCCAGTGACATGCTGCTTTACGAGTGGTCGTAAGAATTGACCGGGAAATGACCAGAGAAGTGCCGGAACGGGATCGTCCCCGTTAGCACACTTGATAGGGCCGATGAGCCGGTGGATTGAGAGATTGGTAATCCACAGAGAAGACTTGGACCCAGGAGTGGTCATTGTTACGTACTCCAGCAGGCCAGATTTCAGGATCATCGACGAGACATGCTATGAGTGAGCACGACAGTTGGCCAGAGATTCTTGGAGGTTGTGCTTGAGCGGAACTATTCCTCCATACTTGATTTCGGTGTTTTGACGATTTATTCACATGATTTGATTTTGATGATTGAGGATTTACGATTGTTGCACCGTTGTTGCATTTGATATTGTTTTTGTGCCTTGGTTTTCTCATGTCATGATTTTATGGGTTAGACATTTGAGTTGATTTTGTGCGTATGCACGCACACGATTTGGTTTTTGCACTCGGCATAGTTCACATATGCTTGCAGTGCAGTGACATGTATTTTGTGCACTTGGATGCACTGGATTTCAATTCGATGGTGATGCTCGATATTGTTAGTTATATGTATGCCCTAGAGGCCATTGCTATACATAGGATGTATATTGTAGTGGATGCTGGGACATATATAGGGAGGACTTTCTTGCTCGACATGATAGTATGCTATCTGGTTACTCTTTACCTTAACGTGTATACTGTTTGTCTCTCTGTTACATGTTGGTAAAGCCCTTAGGATGTGTACTTGACTACCTGGACTATGATGCGGATCATACTAGTGGGGACATGGTAGTCCATAAGTACATCCTTCAAAGTCCCTAGTCGTGGGTGTATCGAGACGGGGCATCGATATACCAGAGTAGACTAGCGTATACTTTTTCGACCCATACAGATGGGCGATGGATGATCCCATATCCATTGGTGTTTGACATCAGAGATGATATACGGGTGCTCAGTGGAGACTGGGTACACTGGACGGACTCGCCGAGAACTCCCAGATGGTAATATACCTTACGTCAGATGGCAGTTCTCTGGTGACACTGGTACAGAGTAGTCTGTTGACCCGAGATCGTCATAGAGTCTTGTGTGGTTCCCACTGTGCTTTGATTTCCATCTTACCACGTCCAAGAGGGCGTGCAAAACGGTGGTTTTTGGGTACAGTCCCGAATCACATGGAGGCAATGAGCGATAGGAGGGGATTCGTCTCTCCCGGTATAGGGAGTAGATGTTGCGCTGTGTTCGATTGGATATAACAGGAAATCCCTGGCCAGGGTTGCTGAGATTTACTGGTAAGTGTTACCAGTAGTTTCTCGAATTGTTATAGACCTCATATCGACACGACTTATCGAGCTATTGGGGTCTGACGTTTACCACCCCTAGGCAAGATATGCGACATATCAGACGATCAGACCGGACTGTACGGTAGTGTTACTGGTTGGATTCACTGGAGTGTGAGCGGGCTTGCTCGTCGATCTTCAGATCGCTCAATACCCGGGTGGCCGTTACGTTTAGCAGACCGCTTGCGGCTTGTGGGTGTTTGATATGATCATCATCTGTTGCCGGCGTATTGACGAGTCTTTAGAGTCCTACACAGAGGTTTCCTGGCTCAAGCGAAACGAAATAGGAGCGCATATGAGATATGTGCGGGACCAAGAATAATGCGTGTATGTGATACCGTATTCTATTCTCGCGATGAATGTATCGAATGGTTATATGCGATATAACCTAGTTATCGAATCGAGGGTTGATTCGATAAACCGATACATTGAATACTAGTCGGTTGTGTGCGACATGACCGAATCATTGAATCAAGTGTTGATTTAATGATTTAATGCATAATTATATATTTGATATATTACTTTGCACTAACTAGTATTGGTTCACTTTAAACGGATTTTCTCACTTGGTTTGTGCACATTGTATATGTGATATACTTTTGTACACATGATTGTATCATGTTTGATGATTCATTCTTTTTGGTTAAGTGTAAAGAATTAAACCATGGTTAAGTTGGAAATTAGGGTTTTGTTTTATCCATTATTTATTCATTTATTTATTTTGGAAAAATATTAAGCATAAAGAAATGAAATGGTGGCTAATTTTGGACTTGCATGTTGAAGCTTCATGAAGCTTTGACTTAGTCACCATTTTGTCTCATGCTTAACCCTAACCACTCCACTCAACCCTAGTTGATTCTCTACACTTCACCATGGTTAGATTATGATAAGCATTCCTTTTATTTTCTATTTTGAAAATAACTTATCATAACAATATTCATCTTCTTCATCTTCTTCTTCCATGAAGAAGCTTACTTCATCAATGGTGATTGATGAAAATGAGTGAGAAATCCAATTCTAAAGTCTACCCACTTCCTATTTCTTCATCCTCTACCTCTTGCCAAGTAGTATAGGGTGTTTCCTTCACAAGTTTTCATGGCTTGGTGAAGGTGGAGCTTGATCTAGCGATGCCTCGACGTAGATCATCTTCGGCATGGACATCGACGACCTAGCTCGCCATTTCTCCGACGAAGCCGACGCTAGAGCCCGGGAATTCATTTGGACAGCGAGGAGACTTCGTTGCGGAGCTATGGAGGTGGAGCACCGGATCTACAAAGGTTGTATTTCCGTTTAAACTTTAGTTAAGTTGTTAACTAGTTTCATTTTCGCCTAAACATCTAGCCAACGATCCGTATTAGGGTTTCTCGGCACCGTTAAAATTTGAAATTGGCAAGGTTGATGCCTTGTGAGACCTCATTAGGGTGTCTAGGAATCCTACAGTGGTATCAGAGCCTAGCTAGAGCCTTAGGCGAAGTCCAGACGGAATTAGAACTCCGATCGAATCAAAACCCAAACCCTAATATTGCTCTCTGTACTTTTTCTGAAATCGTGGATTTTTTAGAATTAAAAATATGCAGAGGAATGTGCAGGAAATTCTAAGAAAAACTGCAGAAAACGACAGCCTAATTCTACAGTACGACCGCGGAAACGCGGCGTTGACCCCCATTTTGCGGCGGTTCCGCGGCCGTCTGTGATGATCAGGCTGTGAGTTTTCTTCAGTTGTTTCTGTTGGTGTTTCTTGTGTGTTCTGGATGCTTTTAATATTTATTACAGAGTTGTATTTTCTGAGTTGTATTGGGGACTCGGTGTATTCGATCGGACTGTCTAATTTTGTCGGTGTGCTTTTCCGGGTATTTTTAGAATATGTTAAAAAGTTCGACCGGATACAAATACCCAATTTTTCCCCTGTCGGGAAATTTCCAAGTGTTGGATTTTTCCGTAGTTTAACGACGTTCTAAGTAGTGCAAGTAACGCGATGGACCCTCTAGAAGACAACAAACCTTAACTCGATTATGTGACCGTCTTGAACTGCCCTTTGAACCTTAGGGTTTGGGGCAGTACGGCGTGCCACATGTGAGGCGTTGGCTTGACCCTTCTACGGCTGGACCGTTGGTACCGAGGCACGAACTGAATGTTGTTAGACTTGTTTCATGTGTTGATCTGTATTGGGAAAACTTGGGTGTTCGATTGTTCGATCGGAAAATTTAACATTTTCTATTTATCCGGAATGTGATACAACAATTGGAATTCACAAGAAGTTATGAGATAACTGAATGAATGTTGTAAATCTAGCAATTTAGTCTCACTTGATCGGTTGCCACGGAATTTTGATGTGATCAAAAGTCCGTCGCAATCACGTAGCGTACGCGGATACTCGCCGGGTAAACTTAATAGACAGCCTCACTCCATAGCCCCGACCAAGTGACTGTAGGAGAACCCCGTTGCCGAAAGCATCCGTTCGGGTGCTCGCGGTAGCGGTGTTCCGCCTTGGTACACTTCGTCGCCGGTATCGGGGGTGCGGCCGTCTACTGAAGTTTGCGACGAGCATTCAATCAGGATGTCGGGAATCTTGTTGAATTGCCCGACTTGATATTGAAAAGAGTTTTCGATTTTGAGACTAAAATGCGGGGTTTATAATTGTTAGGCATGTGATGTCTAAGGAATTCATTTGGTCAGGCATGCGATGTCTGAGGAGGTTGCGGATTCCAACTGTTGTAGTTTTACACTTTCTTTTCTGTGACCGTAAGTGTAATATGTGATATCGCTGGTTTCGTTGCTATATGTCAACGACAATTGGGATGCGCATATTTACTTACGTTGATGACATGTGATGTTATGTGTTGCTGGATATGTTATATTGGATCGTCGTGTTTGAATAGCCGGGGGTTTTTATGTGAGATGAGTGTTTTTCATTTTCATTCATGTAAAAACTTGTATGTAATATTCTTTTATTGGGGCACTTCCAGGTTGCGGAAGATGTCACCGTTTGTATATTATTTACTTTTCCGCACTAGGATAGACCCAAGGAGGGGAGCACAAGTAACCGGGTTCTGGAGTCCAGTGGGAGACCAACTCGAGGAGTCGAGTCCGGGTCTCCTAACTCTAGAATTGGTAGGGTTGCTTGCCGCTCTCGTAGGGGTCTAGGGGTGTGGGTTTGGCTATTCATCGCGACCGTGGAATCCTTGTTTTATACTGGCTCGTATTGAAAACACGGACGTCCTAGTATATCCAATATTTCATATGATTCTTCTGCTGCGATATCTGTGATGTGATCATGTGATGTTCTCTGATAGATACTGTATATAGTATATATGATATATTATATAGACGTTACTTATGTTTTGCACCCGCGCTAGCCCTGCCCCGCTCTGCCGTTAGTTACCTAACCTAACGGTGAACGAGGGGACATCGAGGCAAATGCGGATGGCATAAGTGTACGTCGTATTTATCTGTGATGTTTAGGTACTTAAATGATAGGACTTCATTAATGTGATTAATGAAATAAAAGAAACCTAAAGATGTTGTAGAATCGAATTTCAAAATAAAACAGGTAGCTACAGTTCTTGCTTTGCACAGAGGTATATGTGATATATCCTGCACCTTATTCGATGAGGAAAGGACCGAGATTCCTTCACCGGGAGTGACTCCTTTAGCAATAACTGGCAGATGCTACACACTCGGTTTGTCTTTTGATTGCTTTTAAGTGTTTTTGCTTTGCACAGTGATATATATGATATATCCCGCACCTCATTCGACGAGGAAAGGACCGACGATCCCTTCACCGGGAGTGACTCCTTTAGCAAAACTAGAAAAGCCTCAAAAGCACTCCATTTTTAAAAATCATTTGATTCTATAACGATATCAAGTTCATTACGCAATAGGTTTTCAGAAAAACCTGTCGTAGCCCTCCGTCATTTCAGATAAGTACTAGTTAGTATTCGTGCTGCGTTTGTTGACCTCTGTCAAGGCGTAGTGTGCGGTAGCTGATTAGTGCTTATCTGCATAAGCATATGATGTGATTGATTTAGGGTAGTCGTGCGACCTTGTTGACCTCTGTCAAGGGTCGTGCGGGTGGGTTTACTTCAATCAGGAAATGACGGGTTGAACTTGACTAGCAGCCTATGGTTTGTTGACCTCTGTCAAGGTCATAGGACGCTAGGGGTAAAATATTATCGGGAATTTCAAGTGTTGAAATTTGCAATGAGATTGCATACCTTCTATGAGATAGTTAGATCCCGATACCGGCTGCGAGTAAGAGTTACTCCTGGGAGAGTTTTACACATTACAATTAGCCGATCAAGTAGGTGTCGAGAAAGGTGTCAACGGGGTTACGCCTCTGGGAAAACGAGGTTTACATTAATTAGGTTCGTGCGAAAGCACGGGAGACCTCCCTCAAAGTACCGACACTGGCCTGGCAGAAAGATTGGCGAACTTGTAGTGTGTAATTAATCCCGGCTAGTCTTTCCTTTTAGGGTTTGAAGGAAGATTTGATAAAAAGCAGTGGGAACCATCCTGATTAGATAAAATAATAACCAATCTATTTTTGCAAGAGCGCACGCTGAGTGTTTTCTTCTCTCTCTCTCCTGGTAGCGACCATATCACGCCTTAATCAAGATAATAATACGGATTATTGACCGAACCCGCTTGTTATACTGAGCTGGGGAACGTTGGTCCCGCTCTAACTTATAATTGTTATAAGACAGAGCAGGAAATTGGGGATTACCAGAATTCCCGTGCCGCCCAAACGAAGAAAGTGCATATGATGCATCTTCTTCGGGTGTGTTCGTTACATAGAACTGTTTCTCTGTATCCTCTACGTCCTGGGTATGTGATACCAGAACAGGATCCCAGATATGTAATCTGTTACATAGGGCTACAGAAAGGTAGAAAACTGAGAACGGGTGATAAGTTTCATGAGGCAGAAAACGGGGCAAGTGTTGCAGCCAAGTCTGTTGGTCACTGTCACCCTGTATTACAAATACATTGATTCTGAATGAATGCTATTAGATACCGAACCTGATATACAAAATCATATCTGTCTCTTTATTAGTAAAGAAATGATAAAATTTTGTATTGTTGGATAATGTTTTGAACATTTCCTATATCAAAAGTTGATCGGTTCAGGCACGTTATCTAAAAGCATTGATGTTCTAAATCAAACTACAGTTCTTTAGTATACGGAACACACACAAGAGGAAGAGTTCAGAAATGAACGAATCCTTCTTGAGGCATTGTAGACTAGGTCATATCAATGCGACCCGACTAGCTAAGTTCCACATAGATGCATATTTAAAACAGTTTGAATTTACATCTTATGAAACTTGCCAGTCATGTCACAAAGATATCATGACCATAGCCCTGTTTATTGGAAACAGAGAAAGAGTTAGTGAACTCTTGGGATGATACATGTTGATGTATGTAGGTCCCCTGTCTACACATGCCAGGAATGGTTCTTTATACTTCATTACGTTCTCTGATGATCTCTTTAGATTCAGACATATGTTCTTGTTGAAACACAAGTCCGAACCTTTTGAGATATTCACAGAATATAAGTTAGAAGTAGAGAACCAAAATACGGGTATAAGTATTATGTCCTTTGATAAGATCAAGGAGGAGAATACTTGTGCATGGAATTCCTGGACTTTTCTAAAGGAGAATGAGATTCTCTCTCAGCATTACTCCTCCGAATACACCATAGCACAATGGTATATCGGGGCGGAGCGATAGCACCCTATGTGATATGGTGTGCTCTATGATGAGTACTACTGAGTTTCCTATTTCCTTTTGGGAGTTATGCACTTGAGAAGCTGCATACCTATTGAATAGTGTTCAAATCAAATCAGTTGCCTACCACTTCATATTTGATATGATAAGGGAAGAGCCCATATCTTAAGTTGGTTAAGATTTGGGGTTGTCTGGCCTATGTCTAAAAGCAAAATCCGGACAAGCTCGAGGCAAGGTCTGTTATGTAGAACTGGAAAGGTTCCAGCTATGCAAACTGCAGCTGATGATTTGAAAGAACCAAAGGATTCAGTAGATTCCAACGAACCTCAGCCTCTCCGCCGATGTAGTAGGGTTCCTCACCCACCTGAGAGATATTTCGGTTTCTCCATGACAGTGGGAGCGAGGATTGCATCATGAGATGATGACCCAACTAGTTTCGAGCTGGCCATCAGGAGTAAGACTCTGTAAGAATGGCTGGATGCTTAGTGATCTGAGATGGAATCCTTATACACCAACAAAGTATGGACTTTAGTTGCTTTATCTGAAGGGTTAAATCCCCATCAGGAGCAAGTATATCTTGAGAAGATTACTTGGTGTAAATGGAAAAGTTGAGACTTTCAAAGCTAGACTTGTTAAAGCTTTTCGTCATCGACCAGGCGTGGATTATGATGAAACCTTTTCAAGTGGCTATGCTTAAGTCCATCCAGATCCTACTTGCCACGGATACATACCATGACTACGATATCTGGCGGTTGGGTGTCATGACTGCTTTTCTAAATAATGATTTAGGAGAGAACGTCTATAAGTACACAGCCAGAGGGCTTCGTAGACAGTGGGAGCAGCGGAAACGTGTACAAGATGCTTTATAGGATAAAGCAGGTATCGCGGAGTTGGAACATCTGTTTTGATGTGTTTGTCAAAGAGTTTGATATCATCAAAATGGTAGATGAACCTTGTATAAACAAAAAGGTAGTATGGAGTATGGTGACGATCCTCGTAGAGTACGTGGATGACATACTCTTGATAGGGAAGGAGTTTCCTATGCTACGCTCGGTCAATCTCCGCTTATCACAATGATTCTCCATATAGGATCAAAGTGATACCTCCTAAATCCTGGATTTTGGATCTATGAGATAGATCTAATTGGATGTCAGGATTCTCACTAATTGTAGTGAGATGGTATCCATTGATCCTGGGGAGAATCACTGGAAGGGTTCCAGGGTGATAAAGACGACTGAATGTCAGTCGCAGGAATTGTCTTTACCCTCAGTAAAGGGACGGTATGTTGGAAGAGTTCCAAGCTAGATACCGTGGCAAACTAGACGATAAAGGTAGGATACATCGCTACTTAACATGCTACCAAAGAGGATGTTTGGGTGTATATTGGTTCATGAGATGAACTACGTTCCAACCATTGTGAGACAATGGAGTTGTGTCTTATGCCAAGGAACGCCGGTCCCATCAGTGATCCAGACATATTCTGAGGCAGCATCACCTGATCATGGAGATAGTTGATCTCCAGGGTGATCGAGGTTAGGAGAGTAGACTCAGAGGACAACACGGCGGATCCACTCACAAAGGCCTGTTCCCTGAGAGAGACTTTTATGGTATGGTTGAGTATGAGATACTATAACCACTGCTATCAGATGGCCCTAGTGCAAGTGGGAGATTGTTAGTTATATGTATGCCTTAGAGGCCATTGCTATACATAGGATGTATATTGTAGTGGATGCTGGGACATATATAGGGAGGACTTTCTTGCTCGACATGATAGTATGCTATCTGGTTACTCTTTACCTTAACGTGTATACTGTTTGTCTCTCTGTTACATGTTGGTAAAGCCCTTAGGATGTGTACTTGACTACCTGGACTATGATGCGGATCATACTAGTGGGGATATGGTAGTCCATAAGTACATCCTTCAAAGTCCCTAGTCGTGGGTGTATCGAGACGGGGCATCGATATACCAGAGTAGACTAGCGTATACCTTCTCGACCCATACAGATGGACGATGGATGATCCCATATCCATTGGTGTTTGACATCAGAGATGATATACGGGTGCTCAGTGGAGACTGGGTACACTGGACGGACTCACCGAGAACTCCCAGATGGTAATATACCTTACGTCAGATGGCAGTTCTCTGGTGACACTGGTACAGAGTAGTCTGTTGACCCGAGATCGTTATAGAGTCTTGTGTGGTTCCCACTGTGCTTTGATTTCCATCTTACCACGTCTAAGAGGGCGTGCAAAATGGTGGTTTTTGGGTACAGTCCCGAATCACATGGAGGCAATGAGCGATAGGAGGGGATTCGTCTCTCCCGGTATAGGGAGTAGATGTTGCGCTGTGTTCGATTGGATATAACAGGAAATCCCTGGCCAGGGTTGCTGAGATTTACTGGTAAGTGTTACCAGTAGTTTCTCGAATTGTTATAGACCTCATATCGACACGACTTATCGAGCTATTGGGGTCTGACGTTTACCACCCCTAGGCAAGATATGCGACATATCAGACGATCAGACCGGACTGTACGGTAGTGTTACTGGTTGGATTCACTGGAGTGTGAGCGGGCTTGCTCGTCGATCTTCAGATCGCTCAATACCCAGGTGGCCGTTACATTTAGCAGACCGCTTGCGGCTTGTGGGTGTTTGATATGATCATCATCTGTTGCCGGCGTATTGACGAGTCTTTAGAGTCCTACACAGAGGTTTCCTGGCTCAAGCGAAACGAAATAGGAGCGCATATGAGATATGTGCGGAACCGAGAATAATGCGTGTATGTGATACCGTATTCTATTCTCGCGATGAATGTATCGAATGGTTATATGCGATATAACCTAGTTATCGAATCGAGGGTTGATTCGATAAACCGATACATTGAATACTAGTCGGTTGTGTGCGACATGACCGAATCATTGAATCAAGTGTTGATTTAATGATTTAATGCATAATTATATATTTGATATATTACTTTGCACTAACTAGTATTGGTTCACTTTAAACGGATTTTCTCACTTGGTTTGTGCACATTGTATATGTGATATACTTTTGTACACATGATTGTATCATGTTTGATGATGCATTCTTTTTGGTTAAGTGTAAAGAATTAAACCATGGTTAAGTTGGAAATTAGGGTTTTGTTTTATCCATTATTTATTCATTTATTTATTTTGGAAAAATATTAAGCATAAAGAAATGAAATGGTGGCTAATTTTGGACTTGCATGTTGAAGCTTCATGAAGCTTTGACTTAGTCACCATTTTGTCTCATGCTTAACCCTAACCACTCCACTCAACCCTAGTTGATTCTCTACACTTCACCATGGTTAGATTATGATAAGCATTCCTTTTATTTTCTATTTTGAAAATAACTTATCATAACAATATTCATCTTCTTCATCTTCTTCTTCCATGAAGAAGCTTACTTCATCAATGGTGATTGATGAAAATGAGTGAGAAATCCAATTCTAAAGTCTACCCACTTCCTATTTATTCATCCTCTACCTCTTGCCAAGTAGTATAGGGTGTTTCCTTCACAAGTTTTCATGGCTTGGTGAAGGTGGAGCTTGATCTAGCGATGCCTCGACGTAGATCATCTTCGGCATGGACATCGACGACCTAGCTCGCCATTTCTCCGACGAAGCCGACGCTAGAACCCGGGAATTCATTTGGACAGCGAGGAGACTTCGTTGCGGAGCTATGGAGGTGGAGCACCGGATCTACAAAGGTTGTATTTCCGTTTAAACTTTAGTTAAGTTGTTAACTAGTTTCATTTTCGCCTAAACATCTAGCCAACGATCCGTATTAGGGTTTCTCGGCACCGTTAAAATTTGAAATTGGCATGGTTGATGCCTTGTGAGACCTCATTAGGGTGTCTAGGAACCCTACAGATATTTGTTTTGTGCATTGTATGCACCTGATTGGATTTTGCGCGTGTTCGGCGCTTGATATTGGATTTCATGATTTCATGCATAATGGATGCACCGGAATTGGATTTTTAGCGCATGTTGGGCGCCTGTTATGAGATGCGATTTGGTGCACACTAGATGCACTAAATCAGGATTTTCGTGCATGTCAGATGCACCCGATTTTTGTGGTCAGGCACGCACGTTGCCTATGACCAATGTTGTGTGCACAACCGTTGCACCTTGATGTTGTTTCTGTGCACCTGCTTGGCACATGTATGGATTTTGATTTCCGTGCGCACCGGACGCACAGGGTTTTCATATGCACTTTTGGGACTGATTTTCTTATGGAGCAGTACATTTTTGGTGTTGATGTGATTTGTTTTCGTATTGAGCAGGATTGGTCAGATGACAGTGCCTGGATATATTTTGCATGTATTGATAGATTTCAAAGGGATTTCCAAAAGCGAGCTATAGTCTCATTATTTACCTACGTGTCCGGTACGACACGAAACGTTTAAAAAGAGAGAACCCTTCTAAATTATTTTCAAAACGGAGGATCGTACATACTAAATAAAAGATACATACATATATGGCGATTTTCTTATAGAGGCGTCCGCCACGGTGCAGTGTTAGGCGCATTGTACATCGACTTTAAAGAATTTGGGCATGCATTTCCTTCATATATTTTTATGCATAGTTCCGATTTCTAGCCTATTGGTTTTTGCCTTGGATTTGGCATTCGTGTTGTCACCTTGACTCGGATGATTGCAAGACGCTTGACGGAGTTTTGTTTTCGAGTTATCTGCTCGTTACTCATGCGCATGTATTGCGCTATGATACCTTTTTGATGATTTCGGAGCCCCGTTGACTTGGACATTTTATTGAAATGTTTTTAGAATTTGGGGGTTTAAATTTAAATTCGGGGACCGAATTTCTTTAAGGGGGAAGACTGTAACATTTCAAAAAAATAGAATATTATTTTTCGGAATTTTCGTAATTTAATATTAATTTTTAATGAATATTTTAATAGTCGATATAATTAAATACCGATAAATGGGGAAAATTTTGGGAAAAACTTATGGAAATTCTAAAATAGGTTATTTTGTGGAAATATGCCATTTTACCGTTTTTATGATGAATTAAATGCTAAGTTGGTGTTAATCGCGATTAACAATCGCTAATTGGATTTTTGGCTTTTTGTGCAAAAATGTTGCACATAACATTTTTTTACACTTGTTTCTTGTTTTGGTCATGGTAGCCTAGGGTTGGACCATGCTTAGATGACCATGGTGGGTTGAACCATTTGATTAGGTTAATTGGGTTAATTAAGGGTTTTAGCTTGTTAAGGGTGATTAGGGTTATGTTGACTTGTGTAGGAGAGAGGGTGAGCCATGATGGCTTGTGGGTGCTAACATGTTTCAAGAGTGAGAGAGAGATGGCTAGAGTGTGCATGATCCCTCTCAACCTTCATTTTCCCTTGTGCTCTTTCATACTACCTCTCACTCTCACACATTACGCCACCCCTTGGACTTTTCAGCCCCCAATAACAGACTTCAGCCACCTACAACAGCCCCTAAATCAGCAGCTGAAACAAAGCTTCAGCCAACCCTACACCAGCCCCTAACACTTCAGCCAATACCTACACCCTCACATCAGCTGATACACCATATCAGCCCCTATCTCTTCACATCAGCAGCCACCCCATCCCCTAAATTCAGCTGCAACAGCCACACAAACACCACATCAGCCCCAACCCATCAGCTGCAGCCACCCTAGCACCATAGCCCAAAACCTATACCCCAAACCCCTCACATCAGCAGCTACATCAGCACAAATTCAGCCCCATTTTCTCCACCTCAGCTGCTCCATCAGCCAACACAACACCATACTTCCTGCAGCAGCTTCAACAACCCAAACATCACCACAACACCCAAAAACAACAGCAACACACACATTCTAGTGAAAACAGCAGCATCAGCTGCAGTGAAAACAGCAGTAGCAGTAGGAGCAACCATACACTTGAGGCTGGTACATGGCACTTCAGCAGCACCAACCCCTTCCTCCTCCTTCCTTTCTCCTTCATCCTAGAACTCTCTTGAGGTATAATCTTGCAACCCAACTCCTTTCTTGCCAAGTTATGGGATATTAGCTGAAAGTTACTGTTATATTTGAGATCTAGTGCTAGTTTTAGTGAAATTGAGTGAGGTTTGGCCAAGAGATGGTTTCGATTGTCAGGGTAACCTTATTAGGTGTATTTGAGACCATTGTAACCAAGAAACCCCAGATTTCTAGTTAGAATACCAGATTTGTTATACTTGGCGTATTTAGCGTTTTTGTCGATTTTGTGACCTTTCTGAGACCTGCTTTCACCCGGGACCTCCTAGAGTAAAATTAACTTGGCAGTGAGCTGTGCAGGCACCCTGGAACCACTACCCAAAGCCCTAGCCCCCATCTCAAAACCCCGGCCGCAGATTTAATCCCCCTGGCCGCAATTTGCGGCCAGACCAGGGTGGAACCTCCTCGTTTTGCATGCACAGCCCTATTTCATGTAAACTTGACCCCCTGTATGTCTAGTTTTGACTGTTTCCAGTTAGGGTAAACTCTGGGTTGATTTTCATGAGTTGGCGTATGATTTACGACTTGTTTAACATGGGATTTTGGTATTCGACGATTCGTTTCTGTCGGATGGCGTTTGGACGTCAACGACAGTGGGTTTTGGCTGTGTTTTCACGCGAGACTATAGGTTTTTACTTATAGGCGTAGCGTGCCCCATTTTGGTTTCCGACATGGTTTTCATGTGTTTTAGCATGTGATATTCTTGTAGGTACTCACGTGACGTCGAAGCGTTGGAGATGCAAACGGCGACATCGGCACCGGCACATATAACAAGGTGAGTAGATTTATATCTACGGGGAGAAGTCGAGTGGATGGCGTTTAGCACCCCCGCAGTCCGTGGTGATGTATACGGATGCGTATACACACTAACAATTCATTATATGTTGTTTGGGGAAATTATTGATGTTTAGGATGGATAATTGGTGGACTTGGATGATTTAGGTTGCGAAACCCTAGGTAGTGGGTGCACTACACATGCATACACACATATTCATACTTGCATACATTCTTATTTCATATGTGGTTATGGGATTCTATATCGAGATGTGTTCACACGGGTTTGGGATTATGTGTTCACATACAGATTTGAGGATAATACTTGGGATTTAAATGAGTCGATGAGAGTGGATCTGAGATTATGATATCGGTGATACGGTAAAATTCATACTTGAGATACGTTTGATGATTTAGAGGACTTTGGGGATGATGATGCCATAGGGATAGTGACATAAATAGGTAAATGGTCGACAGGTGATTATGATACGTGATATGATATGATATGATATGACAAGATAATTATGATAGACCGCATTCGGTGATGTACACTCTTTTGTGACGATATTT
The DNA here is from genome assembly GCA_030015575.1 of Agapanthus africanus. Lineage (NCBI taxonomy): Eukaryota > Viridiplantae > Streptophyta > Magnoliopsida > Asparagales > Amaryllidaceae > Agapanthus > Agapanthus africanus. Next base: position 524,875,598 of record CM057337.1, read on the forward strand.
GAGGATGATATCGATTTGCTAGAGACTGCCGATCAGTAGTTAGGTTATGATTATAGTGATGTTTTTTGCATTGTACTAGACGTAGGTCAGTACCCGGATTATGATATTTGATAAAGAGAATACTTGATGAATGATAGGACGAATGTGATATTGACCCGTACCCAGATTTGGAGATGCCGTACGACGGATTCACGTACGAGCTATATTTTTGATGTTTGACCCGCCTACTTGATTTGGGAATAACTGATTATAGAGATATGTTATCGGATGTGATATTATCGAGGCGGGATCACCGACTATATGTATATATATATGTATCGACTCAGAGGTTAGGCGGATTCCCATACCTACTGTTAGTTTTAGCTCAGCCTTGTAGTGGTGTAGCTATATGACTCTTATGACATTAGATGCAGTTTAGTGATCATGGTGTTCAGTATTTCAGCTCCCGCATATTATTATTGTTGCTCTGCATCGCATACTGTTATGATTCATATTTCATTATTGATATCCTGCTGTTAGGACACCAGCACCATTACCGATGATGCGTATGTACCACGTACACTTATTTGCCGGCTCACACACATCTTCATCGGTAATTGCCATGTCACGAACACTTAGAAAATACTTTTGCTTGATTTAGCTTGTTAGCTAGTAGTAACATGATATTAGTATGCTTGCCTTTTATAGCAGCTTGACATTGTAGTTATTACCTGTCACTTCATGCATACTGTTGCTCACTATATGCCGCATTCATGGATTCTTATGCTCATATTCATGGTTTACATACTATTGATGATTCGGATTTCCATGATATTTTCTGGATTTGGAGGAAAACGCAAAACATATATAAACTGCTTTCTCTCTTTTTAAATAAATGCGGTTTTTTCCATGATGTATGAGTCATCCACCATGAGTTTGCTGATGGATTTCGAGACCCGATTCGAGGAGTGGAGGAACCGTTTCGGGTACATGGTGGGCCCGGTGCGGTACCCCAGGGCAAGAAGATCGTAGGAGATGGCGTTGAGCCTGGCAGGGGAGCAAGACCGACTGTTGATATTACCCGACACGTCGGATATCCGGAGGATACCATCGTGGTCATGAGATGGATGGTAGGGGCCGATCTGGACTGACGGCGCCCTGGATTTATGATTGAGATATTGAGATTTGAGATATTGAGGTACAGAGATTGTGATTCAGAGATATCGAGATATTGAGATTTATGTTTTGTGCCGATGCTAGCCACTGTTTTATGCTGATTCCAATATGATACCTCATTTTAAAAATATAGAAATCTCACAAAGTTACAAAAGCAGTTTTCTTCGGTACATGCATTCTGTTTCATGCATTCATACATCATGCATATGATATATTGCTACCTGATGCACTGACACAGGCACATGGGTTTACACTTGGGTTAGGTATTTACCCTATTCTTGTTATAGATTGCTGGTTATATATATTTAATGATTATATATTATGATCATATGACCTAGGATTGCGTCATACATGCGATTTCTGTTCGTAGATCTTTTCTACTCACGAGTTGGCAACTCACCCCCGTTGTGCCCCAGTTTCTTGCAGGTGTTGCCGTACGGGTTTCATTACGGCTTTGCGAGCACAGTTTCTTTCAGGTGACTTGCTAGTAGGTGGGTTATTTGTATCATACCCATCATTATACATTGTATATTATATTCAGTTGTATCTAGAAGTTCCATCAACCAAACATGTACTTATTTGAGATAGAGACCAGTGATGTTTGTTCTTTCGACCTTAGAGTCGTACGTTATATTTCTCTGGGTTTCTTTCTGTTGAGTTTCCTTTTCTGTTGTGATCCTCGCCTTTAGGCGTTGTATATTATGTTGCATACTGGTTGTTGATATGGTTCTTCCTACTCTCTATTTCTTTTCTTGGTTTAGATTTCTGGGTTCGGCTTACTTAGAGTACGTACGCCTCGAGACGTTCGTAGTCTAAGTGCCAGTCATGCTCCGTACTTTCGGGTCGTGACAACTGTACGGGAGTGTTACTGATTGGATTCACAGGAGAACGGATAGGCTAGCTTGTTGATCTTCTGATCGCTCAATACCTGGGTGGCTGTTACGTTTAGCTGACTGTTCATATCAGAAAATTGCATTCTAATACCGCTCATTCATTATCTAACTATTGTATATATCGGTATTATTGACCAGTGTCTGCTCAGCATTACAGATTACAGGTATCCATGATAAAATACTGGAAATGCATCCAACAGCACGGATATATCACTTGAGGGAAGACACTGCAACAAGAAACGCTGACCGACCGATACTTCAGGAGTTCCTTTACGCAACAAGTTGTGTACACATTTTTTTTTCTAAATGGGCTAACACGACAAGTGTGTACACAAGACTTTTAAGCACATGTGGATATGATTTTATATGCAATCAAGGATATAATTCTATATGCAATCAAGGATATGATTCTATATGCAATCATTAAGGATATGATTTTATATGCAATCAAGGATATGATTTTATATGCATATGATATTATATGCAATCAAGACTAAAAAGCATGTGTTCAAATCAATGGCAATCAAACAAATCAGCATGAGCCATAATAGGGCAGATATGAATATTTCTTTCTGAGCCTATAAATAGAGACCAGAGGCAAGAGGAAAGGGTAGCTTTTTCTTTAGTTCTATCTTAGAATTCTTGTAATTTTTTCTTTTCATTCTTGAGCTCTTGCCCCTTTGTCTTGACCTTGCAACTTATCATTTAGAACATGCAAGTTTAAGGCTTAGGTTCTTGACTTCAAGATCTCTTGTAACAAGTTTGTTCTTCAATAAAAGTTCGTATTTTTATTACATGTCTTGTTCCACTTTACATGATTTCAATTGTGAAATTCATGCTTTGCTTTGATCTTGCAACCTCTTAAGTGAGCTTGCAATCTTAAAGCTTGGTATTTGGATCTCACACGTTGCCGGGGATTGAACACTGGGAGATAAAACGCTTGAACTCATCGGTTCTCTTTTCCTCTTTATTTCATTGCATGTTTTTATGTATCTTCTCTTTTCTTTCTTGTTAATTTGTAAATATGTGTGAGTAATCTTTTCACTTGTTAAGGGTGTAATATGTTAGATCGTATTCGAAGATTTTCTTTGTCCAAACTTTAAAACCTAAAACTTGCCTATTGAAAATTCGTGCAAATCACCCGCAACTCCGCTCACTAGGCATCCTATCCTACCCCGATAGTGATGATTCCTAATCATGACCGGATTGCCCGTGGTTTGCCGAAGGCTAAAATCAAGAGATAACAACGGAAGGACAAGGGACAAGGAAAACGGATTTAGCGAAATACCGCAAACACCGTATTTCAAGTTCCTTAATCCGCGTTATTACCTATTGCTTTAGTATCAATACCAAGTCGGGGCTATAAGGAATTAGCAAACATCACCTTCATACAATCTAACTTATTACTATCCTTAACAAGTCCCTTTTATTCATATCTTTGTTACGACAATTAGTTAACCAACAAATCAAAACACGGTATTAACTCGTTTAAAACAAGCAAAAAGAAACTTACCATCTCCCTGCGGACGACCCGTATTCATCGCGACTCGCTACAAACGACACCGTTTTGATTGCGGTAATTTCAGAATTCTTTTTAAACACGACACAGTTAGATCGTGACAATCAAATGGCGCCGTTGCCGGGGAGACGGTAACGCTTTTTATACTTGTATTCTTAGGTTAAATTTGTGCATATTCTATATAAAACTAATTTCTAACACATTCAAATAAATAACCATTCTTTTTGAAACCAACCACAAACACAAATAAAATTCTTTTCTTCTCTGGATTTGAATTCTGCTAACACTCTGATGCTAAAGAAATAAATCAAGTTATAAAATTGGAATGACATTACTTCATTGAGACAACACACAAAATTTGAGCCAATTTTCTCACACAAAAACCGGCGACATACCCTGAAAAACCGAGCTCGTCGGCCTTGGTGTGGCCTTTTCACTTTTGTTTTTCTGTGTTGCTTCCAATGTTTTTATATAAATTCCATTTTTATTATTTGATTTTCTTATTTATTTGTGTTCAGAATTGTGGTTGTTAATTTTTCTTTTTGGCTCAAATATCCGTATTTTTCCAATATATGCAAGTTTGACGGATTTTGAGCAGCGATCATACGGAACAAAGGGGCATTTTCAAGTGCAAAGGAGGGTGAACACTCAGTGCCAAAGATCCGGGTAGTTAGACCCGCGCAAGCGAACCATTCGACCACTCGGAGGCAATATCGACACGAGTTTCTGAAACTCGATACTTTTTGGTACGTATTTTTCTAAATTTCCCCTCTCAAACCCGACGCTCCAATATTCATGTCTTTGCAGGATTCTTAGCAAAAATCACCGCAAAAAGCCAAAAAAAAACTAACCATATTTGTTGCAGCGCCGCATTAAAAGTAAAAAATGATAACTGATTGCTTGAAAACAAAACTTGGTTGAATTTTGAGCATTGCATCATTTAATACGGACTTAAGGGGCTCTAACACCAATCTAGATTGGGTGGGGATTTCATCACCCTTCCTAAGACCCCGGAAATCACTAATTGCATAAGTGTCACCTCAAGTTTAATAAAAAAATATCTAGTCTCAGCCCACTAAGGACTTGTCGTGCTCAATAGAACAAATGAAGATTGTGGGCATTCAATCGTTTATCTAAACATGACTCTTGTGGTGCCTAGGCAAGACAAGTGAGGAGGTAATTTTAAAAGGCGCGTCTCACGGTGATTCATGAGCGGATCCCTCCATACCTCACTTGTGCTTACCCGGCCACAACTGGCTGTGAAGAGGCGATCTGAGGGTTATCTCACAATTTGTCGCTTTGGAACAGTTAAGAGCAGGTCTAGTAGACTTAGAGGACCCTAGTCTAGGTATTGATTATGCATTTGTGACTGTGCATTTGTGATTGTGTTTATTGAACAGTCGTTTCATTTTCCCATTCTTTTGAAACAAACACACAAAAAAAATTGCCATTTTTACCACCATCACCCAATTTTTCTCCACTTTCGTTTTCTTACCCTCACATTCTACGCTTTGACTACACTAAACTCGTTTAGTGTATATCCGCTTGGACTAGGGACCCTTGTTTCTGTTTAGTCCGCGTTTCGTTAGTCCCTACAGACTACGTGATCGACTCCAACGCCGAAAATCCTTCCACCCTTTTATCACCTTTACCTTTGCCGGTCAACTCCGACATTGACCGAGATTCTGTTCATACATCTTCACCTTCTTTATCACCAAATTCTTCTTCTGAGATGTCAGGATTTAATCCTAACATCCCTCCACCTGCCCAGGGACTGACTCCACCTAATCTGTGTGCGAATAACCCGAATCAACCGCCTGTTGAAGCGCCCACACGAGTCGCGCTCCAGGATCTCTTCTACCCTGTCCGCATCTCTTTACCTACCTGTCTTTCACCCCCACCGGCAAATGGGGACAATTTTGAAATAAAACCCCACTTCATCAATATGCTGCCAAAATTTCATGGATTGGCATCAGAAGATGCGTATATTTTTATCAATAAATTCCAAAACGTTTGCGCTATGATGAAAACAACACAATTAAGTGATGACGCAATAAGGCTAAGGGTCATTCCTTTCACCTTATGTGACCTAGCCGAGAAATGGCTATACAGCACCGCATCATATTCAATTAGAAAGTGGGACGAGTTTGTGAAAGCTTTTCTTAAAAAGTTCTATCCTCATCACAAAACTGCTAGAATCCGTAATGAGATTATACAATTTTCACAGCTTCCTTCCGAACCATTTTGGAAGTGTTTTGAAAGATTCAAAGACCTACTCGTTCAATGCCCTCACCATGGGATCGAAAGTTGGCAACTTTGCCAAACATTATACGAGGGATTGAACCCGGCAACGAACCAGTTGATAGAAACCATTTGTCAAGGTCACTTTCTATCCAAATCTAGTGAGGAAGCGTGGCAGTTTCTTGAGGATCTTAGTGAACAAACAATTCAGTGGGAGAGCTCCAAGACCACATCATCTTCTTCTAGTGGTCAATCTAGGGCATGCATACATCAAGTAGAGATGTCAATTGCTATGAAGGCCGAGATGGCCGCTCTTACGAAAAAGCTAGAAGCGCTTGAGACCAAAATCTCGTCGTCTTCTCCTGCCCCTGTTATGCCTCCACAAACTGTGTGTGCTTGTTGTTCGGCTCCATCACACTTAACCGAATAGTGTCCTTACAATGCATCTACTCAAGGACATGATCAAGTCAATGCTGCCTTTCAGCAACGACAAAGAAACGATCCATACTCTACTACATATAATCCGGGTTGGAGGAGTCACCCAAATTTTGCTTGGAACCAAAATCAACAATTCCAAGGAAATAAAAAAATTCAAGGGCCTCCACAACAACAACAAGCACCCCCACAAACTCAATTTAAACAATCTTTCCAACAGCAACCTTATCCTAATCAAGTGAACAATTTTGTGCCTAACAATTCTTATGCGCCAAACAATTTTGTTCAACCTAATAATGACAAGGTTAGCTCGCTCGAAAGAAGTCTAGATGCGTTCCTTAAGCAATCCACACAATCTACAGCAAGATTAGAGACTTCTATTCAATCTTTGGTGCAAAACAGTGCCTCACATGATCAAAGCATCAAATCTATTGAGGCACAAATTGCACAACTCAATGCAGCATTGAGCGAGCGAGAAAAAGGAAAGCTCCCATCTCAACCACTGCCCAATCCTGGTCACGCACATGCTGCATATCAACAGCAAACTCATAACGTAAACGCTGTGACCGCGTTGAGATCGGGAAAAATGTTGCAAAACAATGTGGGTATTCACGATGACACCTCTGCTGGTGGTTCTTCTTCACCTTCTTCTTCTTCGTTAGAGCCTGTTCTCCATCATTCACAAGGCTCTACTCCTTCTAGCTCAAGCGGACCCACTTCTCACAACACGAACACATCTACATGGGGTTCCGTTCTAACTCAACAATCTGATCCGCAAAAATTGGACTCAACAACATTTCAAAATGCTCCTTTTCTAAACCGGTTGAGATCCAATAAACCAACCCCACAAATGGAGAAGATTGTTGAGCTATTCAAACAGGTTAGCATAAATATCCCTCTTTTGGATGCAATCCAACAAGTTCCTTCATATGCAAAAATCTTAAAGGACTTATGCACCAAAAAGAGGAAGTCACAAGTACCAAAGAAAGTTTTTGTGGCTAGTGCTATTAGCAATGCTCTTGTCAATTCTTTACCCCAAAAGCAAAAGGACCCCGGTTGTCCTACTATTTCGATAACAATTGGGGACAAGAACATCAATAGAGCACTACTAGATCTTGGTGCTAGTGTCAATTTGCTACCTTATTCTGTGTACGAGCAATTAGGCATTGGAGAGCTTAAGCCCACTCACTGTACTCTCCAAATGGCTGATCGATCAATCACCCATCCAAGGGGTGAGCTAGAGGATGTGTTGATCAAAGTTGGGGAGTTCATATTCCCAGTTGATTTTATTGTTATGGACACACAACCTGTTGCTAACTCACGGAACCAAATTCCGGTGATCCTCGGTCGACCATTTTTGGCCACTTCCAATGCCGTAATAAACTGTCGCAATGGCTCCATGACTCTATCCTTCGGGAAGACGTCTAGTGAGTTCAATATTTACAAGTTAGGATGTCTGCCCCCCATACCTAATACTAGTACACGAGAAGTTTGCTCTATTCACGAAATCACACAGGAGGACCGCGAGTTTGAAAGATTCTTGTTTGATGAGAACAGTTTTGACGCCACTAGTGCATCCCTCCTTGAGCCTACCACCGTTGACACAACCGATATGGATTATGAATGTTTCACTTTTTCAGATGATGACGACTCACAACCCGAATATGAGTCTTTTGAATTTTTGGATGACTTAGTTGAACCATCCGAATCGGTTGTTTGCAGTGATTTCGAACCTGTGTTGGAGTCCTTTGAGTTCGAGGTAGATTCCCCAATTTTGCCTATGTTTCTTTTGCCTCCGAAACTCGAACTCATGCCCTTGCCGTCTCACATTAAATATGCTTGCATAGGTGAGAATGAGACCTTTCCCGTTATCATATCGGCCTCTCTAGCCCTCGAGAAAGAGAACGCCCTTTTAATGCTCTTACAAGATAGGCGGCAAGCTCTCGGCTGGAATATGGCGGACATCGAGGGAGATTAGTTCCCTCATAATTGAATATCATATGCATATGATGGATGATGCCAAGTCGATAAAGGATCCACAGAGATATCTTGGGGATAGTGTGGTTAGTCAACCTTCTCCTTTGGAAGTTGAACCACCCCCATTTCTTTTAATAAGTTACGAGAATGCCAATACTCCACTGATTGCTGATCATTCGCATTCTCGTTTTGATTCATCACCACCTCCTGTCTATTCACTTCCACACTTTCCATACCACCTCTTCTATCTTCCCCAATTCTTTTTGGATTGGTACAACATATTCTTCCACCAACCGATACTCTTTACAGATAAATTTTTCAACTGGTTGATGTTGACATTTGGTCTATGCAAAGTTTAGCAGTAATGTCTAACATTGTTTAAATGAAGTTTGGGGGGGCCTTTCTGTATATATTTTTGTTTTAAAAATAAAATAAAATAAAAATAAATAAATAAACAGGGAAGTGCCGGCATTTTAACCTTCTTGGTATAGCATGACAGTGAGGACACTGTCAAGTTTAAGTTTGGGGGTATGCTCGGTACGTCTTCTTCCTTCGCATTCATTTGTACATATTTTTGCATTTGCATACTTATTTTAAAAACTCATAAAAATTGAAAATTTTCAAAAATTATAAAAATTATTGTATTCAATTTTGGCCATATTTAACTTGAGTTTGACAAATAGGTTAACTGGCTATGAACAACTAGATCTTAGACTTAGTAAATTAAAAACCCTAAAAATAACCTTCCTTAAAGTTTATCGGTAGAAAGTATGTCTTTGTAGTTTATTTAGAAATAGGCAAATTTTTGGTTCACTTCTTGGGCTAAGTTGAAATAAAGGAAAAAGTATTGATTATTATTAGAGTATAAGTTTGAAAAATAATTCCTGGCTTAAGTATAGATTCTGAAAATGTATACCCTACAAAATTGCACAATCACGCACCTTGAAGCTTGGAATAGTAGAGGAGATCTTGAAATGCTCTTGTCTAAAAGTCCTTAGTACAAAGAAAATGAAAAATACAAAAGTGAATAAAAAAAAATGAACACTGGTTTTGTGATTACTTAAGGCTAAAAATAGAAAAATATTTAGCGAGGGTGCTTCATCACCTAGTGTCTTAGACCAACTGGTTTGGGAGACACTGCTAAAAGCCTTGGGTGTTACAAGACTAGGAAGTACGCTTTAAAAGTGCAAACGCATCTTGTAATCGGTCGTTGGTACCTCAAGAAGTATTAACGGTCGCATGAAGGATGTGTAAGCAAAACTCACCAATTAATAAGTGCTTTGGACAACGGACAAGGGTATGATTGCTTGATTTGAATTTCCAAGTGTAGGGGTGATTTATACACACACGTGGGGATATGTAATTAGAGTTTAGATAAGAGAAAGGAATGAAGAATAGAACTTGTATCTTTAGTATAGTTGATAAAAATTCCTAAGTGGAGATGGAACCTTTGAAGGAAAACTTAAGAAATGCCAAAAGCTAAGTAAGTCTATAGAACATATATAATCTTAAGTTAAATGATGAGGAAGCGTGAAGAATGTGGGTGGATAATTTACAAGTAAAAGATAATAGAGTTCCTTGTTAGAAAACCTAATTGTAGAATAAAAGTCGATAAGCCAAATTGACGGGATTTTGTGGGTAGTATCCGCTGAAAACCCTCAGGAGACAACACTCCTCCTACCAGGGACACCTAGAGGTTAAACGGCTTGTTGCACATGCTCAGTGCAATCGCGTTCCCTGCGAAAGTGCGGTTAGGATTTTCGTTTGTGAATAAATGGTTTTGCTCGGGACGAGCAATAGATAAGTTTGGGGGTATTTGTTCATATCAGAAAATTGCATTCTAATACCGCTCATTCATTATCTAATTATTGTATTTATCGGTATTATTGACCAGTGTCTGCTCAGCATTACAGATTACAGGTATCCATGTCAAAATACTGGAAATGCATCCAACAACACTGATATATCACTTGAGGGAAGACACTGCGACCAGAAACGCTAACCGACCGATACTTCAGGAGTTCCTTTACGCAACAAGTTGTGTACACATTTTTTTTCTAAATGGTCCAACACGACAAGTGTGTACACAAGACTTTTAAGCACATGCGGATACGATTCTATATGCAATCAAGGATATGATTCTATATGCAATCATCAAGGATATGATTTTATATGCAATCAAGGATATGATTTTATATGCATATGATATTATATGCTTTCAAGACTAAAAAGCATGTGTTCAAATCAAAGGCAATCAAACAAATCAGCATGAGCCATAATGGGGCAGATATGAATATTTCTTTATGAGCCTATAAATAGAGACCAGAGACAAGAGGAAAGGGTAGCTTTTTCTTTAGTTCTATCTTAGAATTCTTGTAATTTTTTCTTTTCATTCTTGAGCTCTTGCCCCTTTGTCTTGACCTTGCAACTTCTCATTTAGAACTTGCAAGCTTAAGGCTTAGGTTCTTGACTTCAAGATCTCTTGTAACAAGTTTGTTCTTCAATAAAAGTTCGTATTTTTATTACATGTCTTATTCCACTTTACATGATTTCAATTGTGAAATTCATGCTTTTCTTTGATCTTGCAACCTCTTAAGTGAGCTTGCAACCTTAAAACTTGGTATTTGGATCTCACACGTTGCCGGGGATTGAACACTGGGAGATAAAATGCTTGAACTCATCGGTTCTCTTTTCCTCTTTATTTCATTGCATGTTTTTATGTATCTTCTCTTTTCTTTCTTGTTAATTTGTAAATATGTGTGAGTAATCTTTTCACTTGTTAAGGGTGTAATATGTTAGATCGTATTCGAAGATTTTCTTTGTCCAAACTTTAAAACCTAAAACTTGCCTATTGAAACTTCGTGCAAATCACCCGCAACTCTGCTCACTAGGCATCCTATCCTACCCCGATAGTGATGATTCCTAATCATGACCGGATTGCCCGTGGTTTGCCGAAGGCTAAAATCAAGAGATAACAACGGAAGGACAAGGGACAAGGAAAACGGATTTAGCGAAATACCTCAAATACCGTATTTCAAGTTCCCTAATCCGCGTTGTTACCTATTGCTTTAGTATCAATACCAAGTCGGGGGTATAAAGAATTGGCAGACATCACCTTCATACAATCTAACTTATTACTACCCTTAACAAGTCTTTTTTATTCATATCTTTGTTACGACAATTAGTTAACCAACAAATCAAAACACGGTATTAACTCGTTTAAAACAAGCAATAAGAAACTTACCATCTCCCTGCGAACGACCCGTATTCATCGCGGCTCGCTACAAGCGACACCGTTTTGATTGCGGTAATTTCAGAATTCTTTTTAAACACGACACAGTTAGATCGTGACAATCACTGACCGGTTGCAGCTTGTGGGTGTTTGATATATCATCACCTGCTACCGGCGTATTGACGATTCTTTAGAGTCCTTTACAGAGGTTTCTTGGCTCAGGCAAAACGGAGTAGAGGCACATATGTGATATGTGCTGGACCAAGGATAATGAGATATGAGATATCGTATTATATTCTCGCGATATTTAGATATGAATCGGAACATCGGATCAAGTGTTGATTCGATGAATCGGTACATGATATATTACTCGGTTATATTCGATATAGCCGGATCGTCGGATCAAGTGTTGATTCAATGATTTAATGTATAATGATATATATGATATATTGTATTACATTATCTAATATTGGCTCGCTTTATTATTTCATTTTCTCACCGGATTAATACATTGATATATATGCGATATATGTTAATTGTATTATTTTCTTTTGTTGCAAATATATAATATATATGTGATATATATTATTGTGACATGTAATGATATATTATGAAACATATTTAAGGATGATAAAAAGTGATTAAGGTTTGATTAGGGTTAGCTCCTTCTTGTTCATTCTAGAAGGATTCTATTTTGTCTTGGTTAAGATATTATGGTTGATACTTATCCTTAACCTAACAAAACCCTAACTCTAGTTTATTCTCTACAAACTTTTAGCCTCTCATCCTTGACCATGGTTCCATAATCAATCATATACATTTATCTACTATTCATCACAAAAGGATTATTCTCTTCATTTTTCTTCATCTTCTTCTCTCTTGAGTTTGAGAAAAAGCTCACTAGAAATTCCTTTTGTGATGATTTATTATGAGAAAGTGAATTAAAAAGAAAGCATAAATACTATTCCATCATCCTCATCTAATCTAGCCCATTAGATTAGGGTGTTCATCTCTTTAGAGTGAGGAATTTTGGGTTATAGCAACTTCGACGTAGATCATCGGAGAATCGGAACACTTCATGCTAGCATGGATCGTTCGAGTCGTGGAGCCTCTCTTGAGTCCGGGAGATCGTGGATCGCGGCGAAGGGACTTTTACTCGGAGCTTGTGAAGCGAAGGAGCGGACTACAAAGGTTGTAATCCCTCACACTTAGCTTCAAAGATGTTATCTTGCATGCTAAACCCTAATAATCTAGCAAAGATCCCGTCTTTGGGTTGTTCGGCACATGTAAAATTTATTCGGGCATATTTGATGCTTTATGAACCTTCACAAGTGTGCCTAGGAACCCTACAGTGGTATCAGAGCCTAGCTAGAGCATTAGGCAACGTGTTTACGAAGTTAAAACTCCGATCGAACCCGAACCGACAAAGTTAACCCCCTCTCTGGATATTTTTCAAAATCTGGGATTTTTTTGAATTAAAAATACCTAAAAAATTCAGCAGGAAAATATAAGAATTATGGTGAAAAACGTGCCCCTAATTCCTCAACTTGGACGCGGAACCGCGGCAATTACCCAACTTTGGCGGCGGTTCCGCGGCAGTGTAAGGGTATTAGGTACGGAATTTTGCACAGTAATTCTTGTCTCTGTGGTTACTATTTTATTGGTATTTTTAATCCAACTCAAGTGTTGAGTATTCTGGGGTTTATTTTGTAATCGTCAATTCGATCGGGAATTTTAAATTCGTTATTGTTTTCCGGATATTTAGAAACTGTTAAAAAGTTCGAACGGATATCATTAACTCACTTTTTCCCGACACGAAAAATTTTCAAGTGTTGAATCTTATCTCGAGTTTGAATCTTTCGAAAATGCGTGCAAGTTTTGTGGTGGACCCTCTAGAAGATAACAAACCTTAACTCGATTATGTGACCGTCTTGAACTGCCTTTTGAACCTTCGGGTTTGGGGCAGTACGGCGTGCCACATGTGAGGCGTTGGCTTGACCCTTCTACGGCTGGATCGCTACTACTGTGACACATTCCGGATTATTTGAACTCCGCTCAAGTGTTGAGCAATTTAGGAAATTTTGGGTATTTGATTATCTGTTCGAAAAGTTTAATACTGTCTATTTATCTGGAATGTGATACAATATGTGGAATTCATTGTGTTAGGCATGAAATGCGAAGTATGTGATATTTCGGATTTACGATGTCTAAAGTGATTGTGGATTCCAAATATTGTAGTTTTACAATTTCTTTTCTGTGACCGTAAGTGTAGTATGTAGTTGTATTGTCGGTTGTCTTTGCTATACATCGACGACGATCGGTGTATGCATACTTACTTACATTGATGATATGAGATATTATGTGTTGCTGAGATATGATGTGCAGGATTGTCGCGATTGAATAGCCGGGTTTTTTTTGTGAGATGAGAGTTTTATATTTTCATTCATGTAAATTCAAATGTAATGTAATATTCTTTTATTTGGGGCACTTCCAGGTTGAGGTTGATGCCACCAGTGTTGTATATTATTTACTTTTCCGCATTAGGATGGACCCAAGGAGGGGAGCACAGGTGACCGGGTTCTGGGGTTCAGTGGGAGGCCATCTCGAGGAGTCAAGACCGGGTCTCCTAAACTCCAGAATTGGTAGGGTCGCTTGCCACTCTCGTAGGGGTCCAGGGTGTGGGCTTGGCTATTCATCGCGACTGTGGAATCCGTATTTTCTATTTTTGGCTAAATACTAAATACGGACGTCCTAGTATATCCCATATTATATCTATGTTTCTGCTGCGATATCTATGATGTGATCATTTGATATGTTGTGATGGATACAGTATATAGTATATATGATATATTATATAGACATTACTTATGTTTTACACCCGCACTAGCCCTGTCCTGCTCTGTCGTTAGTTACCTAACCTAACGGTGCACGAGGGGACATCGAGGCGAATGCGGATGGCATAAGTGTATGTCGTATTTATCTGTGATGCTTAGGAAGCATAAGCTGATGGGATTTTTTTATTAATGAGATTAATAAAAAGAAAAGAAACCTAAAAGATGTTGTAGAATCAATACTTTATAAAAAGGGTAGCTGCAGTTTTGCTTTGCATAGTGGTATATATGATATACCCTGCACCTTATTCGATGAGGAAAGAGCCGAGATCCCTTCACCGGGAATGACCACTTTAGCAAAACTGGCAGATGCTGTTAGTTATATGTATGCCCTAGAGGCCATTACTGTACATTGGATGTATATTGTAGTGGATGCTGGGACATATATAGGTAGGACTTTCTTGCTCGATATGATAGTACGCTATCTGGTTGCTCTTTATCTTAACATGTATATTTTCTGTCTCTTTGTCACATGTTGATAAAGCCCTTAGGATATGTACTCGACTTCCAGGACTATGATGTGGATCATACTAGTGGGGCCTGGGTAGTCCATGAGTACATCCTTCAATGTTCCTAGTCGTGGGAATATCGAGACGGGGCATCGATATTCCAGAGTAGACTAGCGCATATCTTCTCGACCCATGTGATGGGCGATGGATGATCCCATATCCATTGGTGTTTGACATCAGAGATGGTATGCGGGTGCTCAGTGGAGACCGGGTACACTGAACGGACTCGCCGAGAACTCCCAGATGGTATTATACCTCATGTCAGATGGCAGTTCTCTGGTGACACTGGTATAGCTTAGTCTGTTGACCCGAGATCGTCATAGAGTCTTGTGTGTCTCCCACTGTGCTTTGATTTCCACCCTACCACGGTTCTACTGAGTCGTGCAAACAGGTGGTTTTTGGGTACAGTCCCGATTCACATGGAGGCAATGAGCGATAGGAGGGGATTCGTCTCTCCCGGTATTGGGGAATGATGTTGCGCTATGCACGACTGGCCATAACTGGAAATCCTTGGCCAGGGTTGCAGTGATCTACTGGTAAGTGTTATCAGTAGTTTCACACATGTTATGGACCTTATATCGGCATGACTTATCGAGCTACTAGGGTCTGACGTTTACCACCCCTAGGCTAGATATGCGACATATCAGACGAACAGACCGGACTGTACGGTAAGTGTTACTGGTTGGATTCACAGAAGTGTGAGCGGGCTTGCTCGTCGATCTTCTGATCGCTCAATACCCGGGTGGCCATTACGTTTAGCAGACCGCTTGCGGCTTGTGGGTGTTTGATATGATCATCACCTGCTGCCGGCGTATTGACGAGTCATTAGAGTCCTACACAGAGGTTTCCTGGCTCAAGCGAAACGAAATAGGAGCACATATGAGATATGTGCGGGACCGAGAATAATGCGTGTATGTGATACCGTATTCTATTCTCGCGATGAATGTATCGATTGGTTGTATGCGATATAACCTAGTTATCGAATCAAGAATTGATTCGATAAGTCGATACATCGGATATTAGTCGGTCATATGCGATATGACCGGATCGTTAAATCAAGTGTTGATTTAATGATTTAATGTATAATTATATATTTGATATATTACTTTGCATTAACTAGTATTTGTTCACTTTAGATGGATTTTCTCACTTGATGTGCACAAGTTGTATATGTGATATACTTTTGTGCACTTGTTTGTATCATGTTTGATGATACATGCAAACATGGGTGTGTATAAGACTTAAACCATGTTTAGTGAATGGTTAGGGTTTCATTTCACTTATTCATTTATTCATTTATTTTTGGCAAAGAGAAATGGTGGCTTTCTTTTGTTGTTATGCTTGAAGCTTCATGAAGCTTTTCTAGCATCTTTGAAAAAGTCCACCATTTTTGTTTTGTCCTTAACCCTAACCATTCAACTAAACCCTAGTTCATTCTCTACACTTAACCATGGTTGCTAAAATGATAAGAATGACTTTATTTCCAATTATTCACAATTCTTATCATATTCTTTTTCTTCTTCTTCTTCTTCAACAAGAAGAAACCTTGCTACCATTAATGGTGTCTTGAGAAAAAGAGTGAGAAATCCAATTCTAAAGTGAACCCACTTCCTATTTCTTCATCCTCTACCACTTTCCATGTAGTATAGGGTGTTTTCTTCACAAGTTTCATGACTTGGTGAAGTTAGAGCATGATCTTGTGTTGCCTCGACGTAGATCATCTTCGGCATCGAAGTCGATGACCTAGCCCGATCTTTTCTCCGATGAAACCACCGCGATATTCTAGGATTCCGATGGGTACAGCGGAGGGACGTCATCACGGAGCCAAGGAAGTGGAGGACCGGATCTACAAAGGTTGTAGTCACTTTCCTTTAGCAATAAAGTTGTTTACTTACTTGCATCGCCTTACCTCTAGTAACGATCTAGTTTAGGGTTTCTCGGCACATAGAAATTTTTTGAATTGGCCATGTTTGATCACTTGTGGAACCTCATGGGTGTGCCTAGGAACCCTACAATGGTATCAGAGCCTAGCTAGAGCCTTAGGCGATGCGTAGACGGAGTTAGAAATCCGATCGAACCCGAAACCCTAATTTTCAACCCTCTCTAGACTTTTTCTGAAAAAGTGGATTTTTCCAAATTAAAAATACCTAAAAAATTCAGCAGGGAAATATAAGAATTGTGGTGAAAAACGACCCCCTAAATCGTACATTCCACCGCGGAACCGCGGCAATAGCCTGCTTGGGCCGCGGTTCCGCGGCCGTACAGAGGAGTTAGGTCATTATTGTTTCACCATAATTCCTAGTTCTATGATTTATATTTTATGGGTATTTTTATTATGACTCAAGAGTTCAGTGTTCTGGGGTTGTATTGGGGACTCGATGATTCGATCGGATTATTTAACTTTGTTTACTGTATTTTTCCGGGTATATTTAGAACATGTTAAAAGGTTCGACCGGATATAAATACCCAATTTTTCCCCTTCCGGAAAATTTCCAATTGTTGGATTTTTCCGTAGTTTAATGACGTTCTAAGTAGTGCAAGTAACGCGATGGTCCCTCTAGAAGACAACAAACCTTAACTCGATTATGTGACCGTCTTGAACTGCCCTTTGAACCTTAGGGTTTGGGGCAGTACGGCGTGCCACATATGAGGCGTTGGCTTAACCCTTCTACGGCTGGACCGTTGGTACTAAGGCACGAAGTGAATGTTTTTAAACTTATTTCATGTGTTGAGCTGTTTCGGGAAAACTTGGGTGTTCGATTGTTCGATCGGAAAGTTTAACATTTTCTATTTATCCGGAATGTGATACAATAATTGGAATCCACAAGCAGTTATGAGATAACTGATTTGGATGTTATAAATCAAGAACTTTAGTCTCACTTGATCGGTTGCCACGGAATTTTGATGCGATCAAAAGTCCGTCGCAATCGCGTAACGTACACGGATACTCGCCGGGTAAACTTAATAGACAGCTACACCCCATAGCCCCGACCAAGTGACTGTAGGAGAACCCCATCGCCGAAAGCATCCGTTCGGGGGTTCACGGCAGCGATGTTCCGCCTTAGTGCACTTCGTCGACGGTATCGGGGGTGCGGCCGTCTACTTAAGTTTGCGACGAGCATTCGGTCAGGATGTCGGGAATCCTGTTGAATTGCCCGACTTGATATTGAAAAGTGTTTTCGATAATGAGACTAAAATGCGGGGTTTATACTTGTTAGGCATGCGATGTCTAAGGAATTCATTTGATTAGGCATGCGATGTCTAAAGAGTTTGCGGATTCCAACTATTGTAGTTTTACACTTTCTTTTCTGTGACCGTAAGTGTAATATGTGATATCGCCGGTTTCGTTGCTATATGTCAACGACAATTGGGATGGGCATATTTACTTACGTTGATGACATGTGATGTTATGTGTTGCTGGATATGTTATATTGGATCGTCGTGTTTGAATAGCTGGGGGTTTTTATGTGAGACGAATGTTTTTCATTTTCATTCATGTAAAAACTTGTATGTAATATTCTTTTATTGGGGCACTTCCAGGTTGCGGATGATGTCACCATTTGTATATTATTTACTTTTCCGCACTAGGATAGACCCAAGGAGGAGGGCATAAGTAACCGGGTTCTGGAGTCCAGTGGGAGACCAACTCGAGGAGTCGAGTCCGGGTCTCCTAACTCTAGAATTGGTAGGGTTGCTTGCCGCTCTCGTAGGGGTCTAGGGGTGTGGGTTTGGCTATTCATCGCGACCGTGGAATCCGTGTTTTATACTGGCTCGTATTAAAAACACGGACGTCCTAGTATATCCAATATTTCATATGATATTTTCTGCTGCGTTATCTGTGATGTGATCATGTGATTTGTTCAGATAGATATAGTATATAGTATATATGATATATTATATATACGTTGCTTATGTTTTGCACCCGCACTAGCCCTGCCTCGCTCTGGCGTTAGTTACCTAACCTAACGGTGTAGACGGGACATCGAGGCGAATGCGGATGGCATAAGCGTACGTTATATTTATCTGTGATGTTTAGGTGGACTTAAATGATGGGACATTCATTAATGAGATTAATGAAAGAAAATAAACCTAATTGATGTTGTGGAATCGAATTTCAAAATAAAAACAGGTAGCTCCAGTTCTTGCTTTGCATCGCGGTGTTCCTTGTAGAACATCCTGCACCTTATTCGATGAGGAAAGGACCGAGATCCCTTCACCGGGAGTGACTCCTTTAGCAATAACTGGCAGATGCTACACCCTCGGTTTGTCTTTTGATTGCTTCTATAGTTTCTGCTTTGCACAGTGATATATATGATATATCCCGCACCTCATTCGACGAGGAAAGGGCCGACGATCCCTTCACCGGGAGTGACCCCTTTAACAAAACTTGAAAAGCCTCAAAAACATTCCATTTAAAAACCATTTGATTCCGCAACGAGATCAAGTTCAAAGCGTTAAAGGTTTTCATAAAAACCATTCGCAACCCTCCGTCATTTTAGGAAGTAGAGTACTTAGTATTCGTGCTGTGTTTGTTGACCATCGTCAAGGCACAGTGTACGGTAGCTAAGTGATGTCTTCCTACACTGCATATGATGCGATTAGTTAGGACAGTCATGTGGCTTTGTTGACCTTAGCCAAGGGTCATGTGGGTGGGTCTAATTAATCACGAAATGACGGGTAGAACTTGACTAGTGCTTATGATTTGTTGACCTTAGCCAAGGTCATAGGTGCTAGGGGTAAAAACCTATTATCGGGAGTTTCAAGTGTTGAAATTTGCAATGAGATTGGATTCCTTCTATATGATAGTTGGATCCCGATACCCACTGCGAGTAATTGTTACTCCTGGGAGAGTTTTGCACTTTACAATTAGCCGATCAAGTAGGTGTCTAGAAAGGTGTCAATGGGGTTACGCCTCTGGGAAAACGAGATTTACTGTAATTAGGTCCGTGCGAAAGCACGGGGAACCTCCCTCAAAGTACCGACACTGGCCTGGCTGAAAGATTGGCGAACTTGTAGAGTGTAATTAATCCCGGCTAGTCTTTCCTTTTAAGGTTTGAAGGAAGATTTGATAAAAACGGTGGGAGCCATTCTGATTAGATAAAATATATAACCAATCTAATCTTGCAAGAGCGCACGCAGAGTGTTTTCGTCTCTCTCTCTCCAGGTAGCGACCATGTCACGCCTTAATCAAGATAATAATATGGATGAATTGACCGAACCCGCTTGTTTTACTGAGCTAGGGAACGTTGGTCCCGCTCCAACTTATAATTGTTATAAGACAGAGCAGGAAATAGGGGAATACCAGAATTCTTATGCCGTCCAAACGAAGAAAGTGCATATGATGCATCTCCTTCGGGTGTGTTCATTACAAAGAACTGTTTCTCAGTATCCTCTGCATCCTGGGTATTTGATATCGGATCAGGATCCCAGATATGTAATCTGTTACATAGGGCTACAGTAAGGTAGAAAACTGAGAACGGATGATAAGTTTCATGAGACAGAAAACGGGGCAAGTGTTGCAGCCAGGTCTGTTGGTCACTGTCACCCTGTATTACAAATACATTGATTCTGAACAAATGCTATTAGATACCGAGCCTGATATACAAAATCATATCAATCTCTTTATTTATTAAAGAAATGATAAAATTTTGTATTGTTGGATAATGTTTTGAACATTTCCTATTTCAAAAGTTGATCGGTTCAGGCACGTTATCTGAAAGCATTGACGTTCTAAATCAAACTACAGTTCCTAGTATACAGAACACACACAAGAGGAAGAGTTCAGAAATGAACGAATCCTTCTTGAGTCATTGTAGACTAGGTCATATCAATACGACCCGACTGGCTGAAGTTACATTTTAGATGCATATTTAAATCAGTTTGAAATTACATCTTGTGAAACTTGCCAGTCATGTCACAAAGATTAGATGACCATAGCTCCGTTTATTGGAAACAGAGAAAGAGTTAGTAAACTCTTAGGACTGATACATGATGATGTATGTAAGGTCCCCTGTCTACACATGCCAGGACCGGTTCTTTGTACTTCACTACATTCTCTGACGATCTCTCAAGATTCAGTCATAAGTTCCTGTTGAAACATAAGTCCGAACCTTTTGAGATATTCATAGAATATAAGTTAGAAGTAGAGAACCAAAATACGGGTATAAGTATTATGTCCTATGATAAGATCGGGGAGGAGAATACTTGTACAAGGCATTCCTGGACTATTCTAAAGGAAAATGAGATTATTTCTCAGTGTTACTCCTCTGAATGCACCACAGCACAACGGTGTATCGGGTTGGAGCAATCGCACCATATTGGATATAGTGTGCTCTATGATGAGTGCTACTGAGTTACCTATTTCCTTTTAGGGTTGTGCACTTGAGAAGCTGCATACCTATTGAATTGGGTTCGAACCAAATCAGTGCCTACCACTCCATATAAGATATGGTATGGGAAGAGCCTATCTCTTAAGTAAGTTAAGATTTGGGGTTGTCCGGCCTATGTCAAAAGCAAAATCCGGTCAAGATCGAGGCAAGGTCAGTTCTGTAGAACTGGAAAGGTTCCAGCTATACAAAACTGCAGCTGATGATTTGAAAGAACCAAAAGATTCAATAATCCCCGACGAACCTCAGCCTCTCCGCCGATCTGGTAGGGTTCCTCATCCGCCTGAGAGATACTTCGGTTTCTCGATGACAGTGGGAGCGAGGATTACATCATGAGATGATGACCTAACTAGTTTCGAGCAGGCCATCGAGAGTAGGGACTCTGTAAGAATGGCTGGATACTTAGCGATCAGAGATGGAATCCATGTACACCAACAAAGTATGGACTTTGGTTGCTATATCTGAAGGGTTAAATCCCCATCAGGAGCAAGTATATGTTGAGAAGATTACTTAGTGTAGATGGAAAAGTTGAGACTTTCAAAGCTAAACTTGTTAAAGGTTTTCGTCATCGACCAGGCGTGGATAATGATGAAACCTTTTCCAGTGGCTATGCTTAAGTCCATCCGGATCCTACTTGTCATTGCTACATACCATGACTACGATATCTGGGGGTTGGGTGCCATGACTACTTTTCTAAATAATGATTTAGAAGAGAACGTCTATAAGAACACAGCCAGAGGGCTTCGTAAACAGTGGGAGCAGCGGAAACGTGTGCAAGTTGCTTTACAGAATAAAGCAGGCATCGCGGAGTTGGAACGTCTATTTTGATGTGGTAGTCGAAGTGTTTGACTTCATCAAAATGGTAGATGAGCCTTGTATATACAAAAAGGCAGTAGGGAGTATGGTGGTGATCCTCGTAGAGTACGTAGATGACATACTCTTGATAGGGAAAGAGTTTCCTATACTACGATCTGTCGATCTCTTCTTATCACATGGATTCTCCAATAGGATAAAGATGATACCTCCTAAATCCTGGGATTTGGGTCTATGAGATAGATCTAAATGGATGTTAGGATTCTCACTAGCTGTAGTAAGATAGTATCAATCGATCCTGGGGAGAATCACTGGAAAGGTTCCAGGGTGATAAGGACGACTGAATATCAGTCGCAGGCATTGTCTTTACCCTCAGTGAAGGGACGGTATGTTGGAAGGGTTCCAAGCTAGATACCGTGGCAAACTAGACGATAAAGGCTGGTAACATCGCTATTAAAGATACTACCAAAGAGGCAGTTGGGTGTATATTGGTTCATAAGATGAACTAGGTTCCTACCATTGTATGACAATGGAAGTGTGGCTTTGGCCCAGGAACCCTGGTCCCATCAGTGACCCAGACATATTCTGAGGCAGCATCACCTGATCATGGAGATAGTTGATCTCCATGGTGATCGAGGTTAGGAGAGTAGACTCAGAGGATAACACGGCGGATCCACTCACAAAGGCCTTTTCCCAGAGAGAGACTTATATGGGATGGTTGAGTATGTGATACTGCAACCACTGCTACAAATGGCCCTAGTGCAAGTGGGAGATTGTTAGTTATATGTATGCCCTAGAGGCCATTACTGTACATTGGATGTATATTGTAGTGGATGCTGGGACATATATAGGTAGGACTTTCTTGCTCGACATGATAGTACGCTATCTGGTTGCTCTTTATCTTAACATGTATACTTTCTGTCTCTCTGTCACATGTTGATAAAGCCCTTAGGATATGTACTCGACTTCCAGGACTATGATGTGGATCATATTAGTGGGGCCTGGGTAGTCCATGAGTACATCCTTCAATGTTCCTATTCGTGGGAATATCGAGACGGGGCATCGATATTCCAGAGTAGACTAGTGCATATCTTCTCGACCCATGTGATGGGCGATGAATGATCCCATATCCATTGGTGTTTGACATCAGAGATGGTATGCTGGTGCTCAGTGGAGACCGGGTACACTAAACGGACTCGCCGAGAACTCCCATACGGTATTATACCTCACGTCAGATGGCAGTTCTCTGGTGACACTGGTACAGCTTAGTCTGTTGACCCGAGATCGTCATAGAGTCTTGTGTGTCTCCCACTATGCTTTAATTTCAACCCTACCACGGCTCTACCGAGTCATGCAAACAGGTGGTTTTTTGGTACAGTCCCGATTCACATGGAGGCAATGAGCGATAGGAGGGGATTCGTCTCTCCCGGTATTGGGGGTTGATGTTGCACTATGCACGACTGGCCATAATTAGAAATCCCTGGTCAGGGTTGCAGTGATCTACTGGTAAGTGTTATCAGTAGTTTCTCACATGTTATGGACCTTATATCGGCATGACTTATCGAGCTACTGGGGTCTGACGTTTACCACCCCTAGGCGAGATGTGCGACATATCAGACGTATAGACCGGACTGTACGGTAAGTGTTACTGGTTGGATTCACAGGAGTGTGAGCGGGCTTGCTCGTCGATCTTCTGATCGCTCAATACCCGGGTGGCCATTACGTTTAGCAAACCGCTTGCGGCTTGTGGGTGTTTGATATGATCATCACCTGTTGCCGGCGTATTGACGAGTCTTTAGAGTCCTACATAGAGGTTTCCTGGCTCAAGCGAAACGAAATAGGAGCGCATATGAGATATGTGCGGGACCGAGAATAATGCGTGTATGTGATACCGTATTCTATTCTCGCGATGAATGTATCGATTGGTTGTATGTGATATAACCTAGTTATCGAATCGAGGATTGATTCAATAAGTCGATACATCGGATATTAGTCGGTCATATGCGATATGACCGGATCGTTAAATCAAGTGTTGATTTAATGATTTAATGTATAATTATATATTTGATATATTACTTTGCATTAACTAGTATTTGTTCACTTTAGATGGATTTTCTCACTTGATGTGCACAAGTTGTATTTGTGATATATTTTTGTGCACTTGTTTGTATCATATTTGATGATACATGCAAACATGGGTGTGTATAAGACTTAAACCATGTTTAGTGAATGGTTAGGGTTTCATTTCACTTATTCATTTATTCATTTATTTTTGGCAAAGAGAAATGGTGGCTTTCTTTTGTTGTTATGCTTGATGCTTCATGAAGCTTTTCTAGCGTCTTTGAAAAAGTCCACCATTTTTGTTTTGTCCTTAATCCTAACCATTCAACTAAACCCTAGTTCATTCTCTACACTTAACCATGGTTGCTAAAATGATAAGAATGACTTTATTTCCATTTATTCACAATTCTTATCATATTCTTTTTCTTCTTCTTCTTCTTCAACAAGAAGAAACCTTGCTACCATTAATGGTGTCTTGAGAAAAAGAGTGAGAAATCCAATTCTAAAGTGAACCCACTTCCTATTTCTTCATCCTCTACCACTTGCCATGTAGTATAGGGTGTCATCACGGAGCCAAGGAAGTGGAGGACTGGATCTACAAAGGTTGTAGTCACTTTCCTTTAGCAATAAAGTTGTTTGCTTGCTTGCATCGCCTTACCTCTAGTAACGATCTAGTTTAGGGTTTCTCGGCACATAGAAAATTTTTGAATTGGCCATGTTTGATCACTTATGGAACCTCATGGGTGTGCCTAGGAACCCTGCAGATGCTACAAAACTCGGTTTGTCTTTTGATTGCTTTTAGAGTTTTGCTTTGCACAGTGATATATATGATATGTCCTGCACCTTATTCGATGAGGAAAGAGCCGAGATCCCTTCACCGGGAGTGACCTCTTTAGCGAAAAGGCAGATGCTACAAAACTCGGTTTGTCTTTTGATTGCTTTTAGAGTTTTTCTTTGCACAGTGATATATATGATATGTCCTGCACCTTATTCGATGAGGAAAGAGCCGAGATCCCTTCACCGGGAGTGACCTCTTTAGCAAAACTAATGAAAGCCTCAAAAACACTCCATTTCAAATTTTCACATGATTCTACAAGGATATCAAGTTCATTACGCTCATGGTTTTCTAAAAAACCTGCGTAGCCCTCCGTCATTTCAGATAGAGACTAGTTAGTATTCATGCTGCGTTTGTTGACCTTAGCCAAGGCGTAGTGTACGGTAGCTAATTAGTATTTATCTGCTAAAACATGAGATGTGATTGAGTTAGGGTAGTCATGCGACTTTGTTGACCTTAGCCAAGGGTCGTACGGGTGGGTTTAATTCAATCAGGAAATGACGGGTTGAACTTGACTAGCACTTATGATTTGTTGACCTTAGCCAAGGTCATAAGTTGCTAGGGGCAAAATATTATCGGGAATTTCAAGTGTTGAAATATGCAATGAGATTGCATACCTCCTATGAGATAGTTGGATCCCGATACCCACTGCGAGTAAGTGTTACTCCTGGGAGAGTTTTACACAGGACAATTAGCCGATCAAGTAGGTGTCTAGAAAAGTGTTAACGGGGTTACGCCTCTGGGAAAATGAGGTTTACTTTAATTAGGTCCGTGCGAAAGCATGGGGAACCTCCCTCAAGTACCGACACTGATCTGGCTGAAAGATTGACGAAATTGTAGGGTGTAATTAATCCCGGCTAATCTTACCTTTTAGGGTTTGAAGGTAGATTTGATAAAAACAGTGGGAGACATCCTGATTAGATAAGATAATAACCAATCTAATCTTGCAAGAGCATACGCTAAAGTGTTTTCTTCTCTCTCTCTCCAGGTAGCGACCATGTCAGGCCATAATCAAGATAATAATATGGATGTATTGACTGAACCTGCTTATTATACTGAGCAGGGGAACGTTGGACCCGTTCTTTCTTATAAGAGTTATAAGACTGAACAGGGAATAGAAGAATATCTGGATTCTCACGCCGCCCAAAAGAACATGCATGTTGATGCATCTTCTTCAGGTGTATTAGTTATTGAGAACTGTTTCTCAGTTCACCCTACGTCCTGGGTATTGGATACCGGATCAGGATCCCACATATGTAAATTGTTACATGGGCTACGAAAAGGTAGAGAACTGGGAAAAGGTGATCATTCCGTTCAAGTAGGGAACGGTGCAAGTATTGCAGCCAAAGCAGTTGACGAATATCACCTAGTATTGCCAAGTCGTAATACACTGATTCTAAATGAGTGCTATTATATACCGAACATGATGTGCAATATTATATCAGTTTCTTTATTAAGTAAAGAAGGATATAATTTTGTAGTAAAGGATAATGTTATGAACATATTCCTAGATCAAAAGTTGATTGCATCAGGCTCGTTACATAATGGCATATTCATTCTAAATCAGAATACAGTCCTCAATATACAAAACACACACAAGAGGAAAAGTTCGGAAATGAACGAATCCTACTTGTGGCATTGTAGACTTGGTCATATCAATGCGACACGACTGGCTAAGTTACATAAGGATGGTTATTTGAATCCGTTCGAATTATCATCTTATGATACTTGCCATTCATGTCTCAAAGGAAAAATGACCAAAGCTCCGTTTAGTGGACACGGAGAAAGAGTTACCGAACTCTTAGGACTGGTACATAGTGATGTATGCGGTCCCATGTCTACACATGCCAGGAACGGTTCTTCCTACTTCATTACATTCAGTGACGATCTCTCAAGATTCGGATATGTGTTCCTGATGAAACACAAGTCTGAAGCTTTTGAGAAATTCAGAGAATATAAGCACGAAGTAGAGAATCAAACGGGCAAAAGTATTAAGATTCTTCGATCTGATAGAGGAGGTGAATACTTAAGCAATGAGTTCGTAGATTATCTAAAAGAGAATGGGATTCTCTCTCAGCTTACTCCTCCTTATACACCACAGCACAACGGTGTGTCAGAGCGGAGGAATCGCACCCTATTAGCTATGGTGCGCTCTATGATGAGTACAGCTGAGTTACCTATTTCCTTCTGGGGGTATACGCTGGAGACAGCCATATACCTATTGAATAGAGTTCCAACTAAATCTGTGCCTACCACTCCATATGAGATATGGAATGGGAAGAGATCATCTCTTAAAAGAGTTAAGATATGGGGTTGTCCGGCTTATGTTAAAAAGAAAAATCCGGACAAACTCGAGGCACGATCAATTCATTGTAAGTTTGTAGGATATCCAAGCAATTCGCATGGATATCTATTCTACCACAGTGAACAACAAAAGGTGTTTGTTGCTCAACATGCCACCTTTTTAGAAAAGGAATTTCTTACAAAAGAAATTAGTGGCGATGAGGTAGAGCTGGAAAAGGTTCCAGCAACACAAACTACAACTGAAGATTTAGTGGAACCAGAGCATTCAGCAGTACCCGACGAACCCCAGCCTCTCCGCCGATCTAGCAGGGTTTCTCATCCGCCTGAGAGATACTACGGTTTTCTCATTGATGGTAGAAGCGAGGATTGCATCATGGAAGATGATGACCCGACTAGTTTCGAGCAGGCCATCACGAGTGGTGACTCTGTGAAATGGCTGGATGCAATGCGATCTGAGATGGAATCCATGTACACCAATAAAGTATGGATTTTGGAAAATGCTCCTGAAGGGGTAAAACCCATTGGGAGCAAGTGGATTTTTAAAAGGAAATTTGGTGTAGATGGAAAAGTTGAGACTTTCAAAGCTAGACTTGTAGCAAAGGGTTTTCGTCAACGACCAGGTGTGGATTATGACGAAACCTTTTCTCCAGTAGCTATGCTTAAGTCCATCCGGATCTTACTTGCCATTGCTGCATACCATGACTACGAAATCTGGCAAATGGATGTTAAGACCGCCTTTCTAAATGGTGATTTAGAAGAGTGCGTGTACATGACTCAGCCAGAGGGCTTCGTAGATAGTGGGAGCAGCGGAAAGGTGTGCAAGCTGCTTAAATCCATTTATGGGTTGAAGCAAGCATCGCGGAGTTGGAACATCTGTTTTGATGTAGTAGTCAAAGAGTTTGACTTCATCAAAAACATAGATGAACCTTGTATCTATAAGAAGGTAGCAGAGAGTAAGGTTGTCTTCCTCGTATTGTACGTGGATGACATACTCTTGATAGGAAATGATATTCCTATGCTGCAATCAGTCAAGCTCTTCTTATCACAAAGATTCTCAATGAAAGATCTAGGTGATGCCTCCTGTATATTGGGGATTAGGTACTATAGAGATAGATCCAAAAGGATACTGGGATTGTCCCAATCCAGGTATATTGACACCATACTAAAGAGGTTTAGTATGGAAGAATCTAAGCGTAGGAACCAACCCATGATCTCTGGACTCACTCTCTCCAAAGAGATGTCTCCCAAGACTGATTTGGAGAGAGCTCGCATGCAAGGGATACCCTATGCTTCGGCAGTAGGCTCTATCATGTATGCGATGCTATGTACCAGACCCGATGTAGCATACTCACTAAGTGTAGTGAGTCGGTATCAAGCAGATCCTGGAGAGAGTCACTGGACGGCTGTGAAGAACATTCTCAAGTACTTACGAAGGACTAGAGACATGTTCTTGGTGTATGGTAACGGAGAACTCCGGGTGGAGTCCTTTACCGATTCTAGCTTCCAAAGTGATAAGGACGACTCTAAGTCGCACTCGGGATTTGTCTTTACCCTCAATGGAGGGGCGGTATGTTGGAAGAGTTCTAAACAGGATACCGTTGCAGACTCGACAATAGAGGCTGAATACATCGCTGCCAACGATGCTGCCAAAGAGGCTGTCTGGATAAAGAAGTTCATTAGTGAACTTGGTGTGGTTCCATCCATTGAACATCCAATACCTCTGTATTGGGATAACAATGGAGCTGTGGCTTTGGCCAAGGAACCCAGATCCCATCAGAAGTCCAGACATATTCTGAGGCAGTATCACCTGATCAGGGAGATAGTTGATCGCCGGGAGATCGAGATCAGGAGAGTAGATACGAAGGACAACACTGCGGATCCACTCACGAAGGCCATTCCCCAGATACAGTTTGAGAGATTATTCAGGATGCTGGGTATGAGATACTACAGCAGCTGGCCTTAGTGCAAGTGGGAGATTGTTAGTTATGTATATTCCCTAGAGGCCATTGTTGTACATATGATGTATATTATGATGGATGCTTGGATATATATAGAGAGGACTTTCTTGCTCGTCATGATAGTATGCTATTTGGTTTCACTTTATCTTAACATGTTGACTTGTATTGGTTTACTGTCTTTCTCTCACATGTTGATAAAGCCCTTAGGATCTGTACACGACTACTGGGATTATGATGAGATCATAATAGTGGGGCCACGGTAGTCGATGAGTACATCCTATAAATGTTCCTAGTCGAGGGTATATCGAGACGGGGCATCGATACACCAGAGTAGACTAGCGTATACGCATCTTGACCCATATGATGGGCGATGGATGATCCCATATCCATCGATGTTTGACATCAGAGATGGTGTACGGGTGCTCAGTGGAGACTGGGTACACTGGACAGACTCGCCGAGAACTCCCAGATGATGATATACTACATGTCAGATGGCAGTTCTCCGGTGACACTGGTACAGGGTAGTCTATAAACCCGAGATCGTCATAGAGTCTTGTGTGATTCCCACTGTGCTTTGATTTCCACCTTACCACGTCCAAGAGGGCATGCAAAACGGTGGCTTTTGGGTACAGTCCCGAATCACATGGAGGCAATGAGCGATAGGAAGGGATTCGTCTCTCCCGGTATAGGGAGTTGATGTTGTGCTGTGTTCGATTGGCTATAACTGGAAGTCCCTGGCCAGGGCTGATATAGAGATATACTGGTAAGTGTTACTAGTAGTTTCTCAACCTGTTATGAGCCTCACATCGACACGACTTATCGGTTACTGGGGTCTGACGTATACCACCCCTAGACTTGATATGCGACATATCAGACGAACAGACCGGACTGTACGGGAGTGTTACTGATTGGATTCACAGGAGAACGGACAGGCTAGCTTGTTGATCTTCTGATCGCTCAATACCTGGGTGGCTGTTACGTTTAGCTGACCGCTTGCAGCTTGTGGGTGTTTGATATGATCATCACCTGCTACCGGCGTATTGACGATTCTTTAGAGTCCTACCCAGAGGTTTCTTGGCTCAGGCAAAACGGAGTAGAGGCATATATGTGATATGTGCAGGACCGAGGATAATGCGATATGAGATACCGTATTATATTCTCGTGATATTTAGATATG
This sequence comes from Agapanthus africanus, assembly GCA_030015575.1. Classification (NCBI taxonomy): domain Eukaryota; kingdom Viridiplantae; phylum Streptophyta; class Magnoliopsida; order Asparagales; family Amaryllidaceae; genus Agapanthus; species Agapanthus africanus. The sequence continues at coordinate 524,905,984 of CM057337.1, forward strand.
AATCGGGACATCGGATCAAGTGTTGATTCGATGAATCGGTACATGATATATTAGTCGGTTATATTCGATATAGCCGGATCGTCGGATCATGTGTTGATTCGATGATTTAATGTATAATGATATATATGATATATTGTATTACATTATCTAATAATGGCTCGCTTTATTATTTCATTATCTCACCGGATTAATACATTGATATATATGCGATATATGTTAATTGTATTATTTTCTTTTGTTGCAAATATATAATATATATGTGATATATATTATTGTGACATGTAATGATATATTATGAAACATGTTTATGGATGATAAAAAGGGATTAGGGTTTGATTAGGGTTAGCTCCTTCTTGTTCATTCTAGAAGGATTCTATTTTGTCTTGGTTAAGATATTATGGTTGATACTTATCCTTAACCTAACCAAACCCTAACTCTAGTTTATTCTCTACAAACTTTTAGCCTCTCATCCTTGACCATGGTTTCATAATCAATCATATACATTTATCTACTATTCATCACAAAAGGATTATTCTCTTCATTTTTCTTCATCTTCTTCTCTCTTGAGTTTGAGAAAAAGCTCACTAGAAATTCCTTTTGTGATGATTTATTGTGAGAAAGTGAATTAAAAAGAAAGCATAAATACTACTCCATCATCCTCATCTAATCTAGCCCATTATATTAGGGTGTTCATCTCTTTAGAGTGAGGAAGCTTGGGTTATAGCAACTTCGACGTAGATCATCGGGGAATCGGAACACTTCATGCTAGCATGGATCGTTCGAGTCGTGGAGCCTCTCTTGAGTCCGGGAGATCGTGGATCGCGGCGAAGGGACTTCTACTCGGAGCTTGTGAAGCGAAGGAGCGGACTACAAAGGTTGTAATCCCTCACACTTAGCTTTAAAGATGTTATCTTGCATTCAAAACCCTAATAATCTAGCAAAGATCCCGTCTTTGGGTTGTTCGGCACATGTAAAATTTATTCGGGCATGTTTGATGCTTTATGAACCTTCACAAGTGTGCCTCGGAACCCTACACGATCTCATGGCACCATGCCCAAACTCATCGACTCATCTCCAAATATCATCCACTATCCTCATCATCTAAGTGTAGGTATACATGTATATATATACATCGTCGCATACCTATGTGTGTATATATATATACGTATCCCCATATACGCACAAGTATAACAAAGTAAGCATGTGTGTGCGTGTGTGTGTAAACCTATTTTAGGGTTCGCGACTAAGAAGCTATACTAGTTCACTTCTAATAACCCTAATCTTGTTGGCTATAGTGCCCTCAAGGCAATTATCATAGTCGCGGACTTGTGATTATGATGATTGAATGAGAACCTATACCGATAAAACAGTCTTACTCAAGATGATAATATGCTATCTGGTTTGTCTTTATCATCATATACATGTTGATAGAGCCCATAGGATTCTTGCTTGACTGCCAGCATTATGATGGCGATCATATATATGGGAGCTGGGGTCTATAAGCGCATCCTTAAATGTCCCTAGTCGTAGGAGTATCGAGATCAGGCATCGATACTCCAGTGTAGACTAGTGTATACTGATCGAGACCCCGACGAGGGGCGGTGGCCAGGTCTCACAAGCCATTGGTGTTAGTTTGTTCACCTAAGATAGTATACAGGTGCGCATTGGGTTATGAGTACACTGGACGGACTCGCCGGGAACCTGCTAGTTGGTATTATACCTATTGTCAGATAGCAGTTCCCAGGTGACATGTGTACAGGTTAGTCTGTCGACCTGAGATCGTCATTTGTCTCGTGTGAGTTCCCACTGTGCTTTGATTACTACCCTACCACGGCTCAAAGGAGTCATGCGAACAGGTTTTAGTTGGGTACAGTCCCGAGCCATATGGAGGAAGTGATCGGATCATCGGGGATTCATCTCTCCCGGTATTGGGGGTTGATGTCGCGTTGTGTAAGGATGGCCATCACCATAAATCCGTGGCCACGGTGGACGAGAATTACCGATCCAGGATCGATAGTTTCTCAGGTGGTGATGGGTTTCATACCGACACTAAATGTCGCGTTGTTAAGGATCTGACTTTATCCACCCCCTTAGACTCGATATGCAATACTCTTAGACGAACAGACCGGACTGTGCGGATATTGTCACTGACAGGCTCAGTAGGGGTTCACGATGAGTTTGCTCGTCGGCCTCCCTTTCGCTCATTACCTGGGTAGCCGTTACGTACAGTTAGTGCCGCTGACGTGCTTGTGGTTAAACCCACTGCCAGCGTATTGACGAGTCTTTAGAGTCCCACACAGAGGGTTTTCACAGTTCAGGCGATATGGTGTACATGAGGTATGTTGATACATACAGATGTCCGATTAAATATGTGCACTTGCTGCGCAGACTTTAATTGGACGGTTGATAATACTAGCGGCTTAGGATTAAGCCAGTTTATTAAATCAGGTTTTGATTTAATAATTTATATATGTATTTGTATATACGTATTCTAGTATTATTGTTCACTATTTGTTTTCTCTCTCGGCTATTCGATTTTGGTACCAATACGCGTATATGTATTTCGGTACATGTACGGTGAAATATTCCGTATTTTATACGGAATAGCTTCTAGAAGTTTTGCCACCTCATTATTTGATTTTCCATTTATGGAAATTCATTTTGTTTAATGATGAGGTGGAGGTGTGAGGTGGCATTTGCATAGTGTTAAGCATGGTTTTTTTACATGTAGCAAAGTATGGTTGTGAATTGTTTATTTGTAAATTAGAAATGATATTTATTTTTTTGGAATGAGAGGGGGAGAGGGGCCGGCCACTATTTTGAGGGGGTAGGGGTTCATTTCATTTGGGGATTACATGAAACATTACACATTAGCCCACTCTCTCACTCTCTCATTCACAAAAAAAAATACTTAGCCGTTCTTTGCTCATGCCAAAGCTTTTTCCTCACTCATCTTCTATGCTTGCTCAATGAGCAAAAAGGAAAGAGAGAGAAATGTAGTGACACTTCTGTAAGTCCATGCTACCTCTCCCGGTACTTTCGGGCATGCGGAATTTGGTGAAAAACAATTTTCTAGAGGTGGTAACATGGACTCAAAACCGGATCTTTGTTAAACATCTAACTAACAACCTAACTAGGAGTTGTTAACTACTCGGTTAGGGGGTTATACCTTTCTTTCTTGAACTCCTTCGTCTTCAAGCCTCGATGGTTGTCCGGATCGGCTTCACCCCGTCGTCTCCTTGCGCCGAAGATCGATCCACCTGAAAGCTTCTACCTTTGGCTTCTTCTTCGGTCTTTGAAGAAACTAGTTCACTCGGTTAGCTAAACCTTGTGAACTAGAGTGAGTAGAGGAGAGTGTGTTGGGATTTTCTCTATGGTTCTTGGTTCTCAACACATGAGACAAGTGAACCATAGACTAAAGAGAGGGAGAGCAAGAGGAAGGAGATGAGAGCTCAAGAACACAAGAGAGAGAATGAAAATGATAGAATGAGAAAGACTTTTCTCTCTTGGCTCTCATAATCCAAAACCATCATCACAAAAATAGTTATCAAGTATTGTGTAAATGGTTTAAGTCAAAATGGCTATATCATTTCATGCACTCATATTGCACAAAAGAACAAGCAAGTGAAAAGTCTTTGCCATGAAATGGTAGCCATTGTCATCATGATGGTCAACTGGTCCAACCTAGTCAACCGGTCAACAAAGTCAACAAGTCAACAAAGTCAACCCCACAATAACCATGTCACCACAATACTTAATTAATATTATTGTTAATCACATATCATATTCTCATTAGGGTTGAGCAAAAAGTCAATAGTCAACAGTCAACGGTCAACAACCCTAATGAGAATCTTCTGCCTCTGTCTCTCCGTCAACTGTGCATACAAACCCGCATTCGCGTTCCGAGGAACACGAATAGAAACTGGATAAAACCAATCCTAATACGTACACTAGGATCTGGCTTAAACTAAAGCCCGCTAGTGTTAACTGTACGGACACTGTACGTGCACAAGTGCACGGATGTGACCGGACCCTGTCGCAAAACCATGCGACCTGTCGCAAAACCATGCGACCTCTACCCTTTTGCCAAAAGGCGAATAGCTTTCTGTGTGGGACTCTAAAGACTCGACACTACGCTGGCAGTGGGTTTAACCACAGACCACAAGCGGCACTAGCTGTGCGTAACGGTCCCCAGGTAGATGCCGACAAGAAGATTGACGAGGTGAAACCCATCTGAACTCCTACTGAGCCTGAATGTGACAATCTCCGTACAGTCCGGTCTGTTCATCTGATACATCGCATGGCGGGCCTAGCGGGGCGGTAAACGTCAGTCCCCTAATTGCGGTACAAGTCGTGTCGGAGTGAAGCCCAATACACCATGAGATAACACTGGAAGCCTACCAGTATATCTCGCTTGCCCTGGCCAGGGACTATTCGTGTAATGGCTCTCCTAGACACAGCGCGATGTCAACCCCCAATACCGGGAGAGATGAATCCTGTCTAACCGTCACTGCCTCCAAGTGCTTCGGGACTGCACCCAACTACTACCTGTTTGCACGACTCCTTTGAGCCGTGGTAGGGTAGTAATCAAAGTACAGTAGGAACACACTCGAGGCGAAGTGACAGTGTCAAGTCAGCGGACTAAGCTGTACTCATGTCACCTGGGAACTGATAACTGACAATAGGTATAATACCAACCGGTCAGTTCCCGACGAGTCCTGTCCAGTGTACTCGTAACCTAACGAGCACCCGCATACTATCTCCAGTACGACGTACTGATGGCTGTGGGACAGACCATCTCCCACACTGGGATGAGAAGCGCATGCGCTAGTCTACTCCGGAGTATCGATGCCCTGTCTCGATAGTCCTGCGACTAGGGACCTGCATAAGGATGTGCTTATAGATTACCCAGCCCCCACTAGTGTGACTGCCATCACAACGCTGGTAATCAAGCAAAGATCCTAAGGGCTCCACCAATGCGTATAGGTGATATAATAAAATAAACACATGTACACATTGAAGTAGAAACAAACCAAGTAGCATACTCCTATTTTGAGCAAGATTGTATATACAAGGTGAATATCCCAAGCTTCCATTAAGTAATATACAAACTAGTATGATACAGTAATGGTCTCTAGGGCATATACACTAACAATCTCCCACTTGCACTAAGGCCATGTACTGGCGTATCGAAGACCTATCATCTCGATCAGCCGCTCGAACTGAGTCTGGGGCAAGGCCTTGGTGAATGGATCTGCAGTGTTATCTTCTGAAGCAACCCTCCGAACCTCGATCTCTTGGCGATCCACGATCTCCCTGATCAGGTGATACCTCCTTAAGATGTGTCTGGATCTCTGATGGGACCTGGGTTCCTTCGCTAAAGCTATAGCTCCGTTGTTGTCGCAATACAGGGGTATTGGATCAACAATGGACGGAACCACCTGAAGTTCTTTCAAGAACTTCCTCATCCAGACAGCTTCCTTTGCGGCATCAGATGCAGCGATGTATTCCGCTTCCATCGTCGAGTCTGCAACGGTTTCCTGTTTGGAACTCTTCCAACACACCGCCCCTCCATTGAGGGTAAAAACAAAACCCGACATGGACTTGGAATCATCCTTGTCACTCTGGAAGCTGGAGTCAGCAAAGGCCTCGATCTGGAGGTCTTTTCCGCCATACACCAAGAACATCTCCTTAGTCCTTCTCAGGTACTTGAGAATGTTCTTTACCGCTATCCAGTGTTTCTCCCCAGGGTTTGACTGATACCGGCTTACCACACTCAGTGCATAAGCTACATCCGGTCTGGTACACAACATCGCATACATTATAGAGCCTACCGCAGAAGCGTAGGGTATAATAGACATGCGATCCCTCTCCAAATCAGTCTTGGGAGACATCTCTTAAGAGAGGGTGATCCCATGATAAGCCGGTAGGTTACCGCGCTTGGAATCTTCCATACCGAATCTCTTCAGTATGGTGTCGATGTACCTGGACTGTGAAAGTCCTAATATCCTCTTGGATCTATCACGATGGATCCGGATCCCCAGGATGTATGAGGCATCACCCAGGTCTTTCATGGAGAACCTGTGTGACAAGAACCCCTTGACAGATTTTAGCATAAGAATGTCATTTCCTATTAAGAGAATGTCATCCACGTATAAAACGAGGAATACTACAGTTCTCGCTACAAATCTACTGTAGATGCATAGTTCATCTGGATTTTTGATAAAGCCAAATTCCTTGACCGTCTCATCAAAACAGATGTTCCAACTCCGCAATGCCTGCTTTAGTCCATAGATGGACTTAAGCAACTTGCACACCTTTCCGCTGCTCCCACTCTGAATGAAACCCTCTGGTTGGTCCATATAGACACACTCCTCTAAATTTCCATTTAGAAAAGCGGTCTTTACGTCCATCTGCCAGATCTCATAATCGTGGAAGGCAGCAATGGCAAGAAGGATCCGAATGGATTTCAGCATAGCCACTGGAGAAAAGGTTTCGTCATAGTCCAAACCAGGTCTTTGACGAAAACCCTTTGCAACAAGTCTAGATTTATAGGTCTCAACCTGTCCATCTACACCAATCTTCCTTTTGAAGATCCACTTGCATCCTACGGGTTTTACCCCGTCTGGAGCAATGTCCAACGTCCATACCTTGTTGGTGTACATGGACTCCATTTCGGTCTGCATTGCATCCAGCCATTTTACCGAGTCAACGCTCTGAACGGCCTGCTGGAAGCTAGTAGGCTCATCATAATCTATGATGCAATCCTCTCTATCCCCGTCTATGAGAAAACCGTAGTATCTCTCGGGCGGATGAGACTGCCTACTACTCCTGCGGAGCGGCGTGGGAATGTCTTGTTCTTTTGAACCCTCTGGTTCCACTAAGCTTTCAGTAATAGCTCGTGGTTCTGGAATTTCTTCCAGTTCTACTGTGCTCCCACTTATCTGGTTTTCCAAAAACTCAGTTTCCAAGAAGTAGGCATGACGAGAAACAAAAACCTTTTGTTCCTCTTCGCAGTAGAAGAAATATCCCTTGGAGTTCTTTGGATATCCCACGAACTTGCACTGTACTGAGCGTGCCTCGAGCTTGTCCGCATGCTGCTTTTTGACAAAAGCTGGACTTCCCCATGTCTTAATGTGATTAAGATAGGGTCTCTTCCCACACCACATCTCATATGGTGTAGTAGGCACAGTCTTAGTGGGAACTCGGTTCAAAAGGTATGCAGCTGATTCTAGCGCATACCCCCAGAATGATCGCGGTAACTCAGCGTTACTCATCATGGACCATACCATATCTAATAGGGTTCGGTTCCATCTCTCCGATACACCGTTATGTTGCGGAGTATATGGAGGAGTACGCTGAGAGAGAATTCCGTTCTCTTTTAAATAGTCCAGGAACTCGGCACTTAAGTATTCACCACCTCGATCCGATCTTAGGATCTTGATACTTTTGCCGGTTTGTTTTTCTACTTCATTCTTATATTCCTGGAATTTTCCAAAGGCTTCGGACTTATGTTTCATTAAGAAGACATAACCGTACCTTGAAAAGTAATCCGTAAAAGTAATGAAGTAAGAATAACCGCTTCGCGCATGTGTAGACATTGGACCGCACACGTCGCTGTGTACGAGTCCCAAGAGCGAGCTCGCCCTTACTCCGTGTCCAGTAAACGGAGTCTTTGTCATCTTTCCTTTGAGACAGGATTGACAAGTGGTATACGATTGATATTCGAACGGATTCAAATATCCTTCTATATGTAACTTCGTCAACCTTCTCTCATTGATGTGACCCAGTCTACAATGCCATAAGAAAGTCTGATTGATTTCCGGAGACTTTCTTTTGTGTGTATTCTGGACATTGAAAATCTGCGGTTGGTTTAATACGTATATACCATTGCTTAATGTACCTGACCCAATCAGAACTTGATTAAAGTGAATGTTTACAACATTACTTACAAACGCAAATTCATAACCTTCATTAGAAGTCAAAGATACAGAAATGATATTACAAGTTGCGTTGGGTACAAAATAGCAATTACGCAAAACCAAAACGTGTCCATCTGACAACCCCAGGTGATAGTCCCCCACGGCCTTAGCATCCATGCTAGCTCCGTTTGCAACTTTGAGGGTCATGTCACCTGCCTTCAAAACCCTACGGTTTCTCAACGCCTGCAAAGAATTACAGATATGAGATCCTGATCCGGTATCCAATACCCAGAAAGTAGAGTTTATTGAAAGACAGTTTTCAATAACATACACACCTGAAGCTGAAGCCGCAACCTGCTTCAGATCCTGTGTTCTGGCTTTCCAAGCCCTGCAATCATTCTTCCAGTGTCCCTTCTTATGACAATAGAAGCATTCTTCCTTATCCACAAGCTTTCCCACTTTCTTTGTTGCTTTTGCCTTTCCCTTCGTATCCACTTTACTAACACCGCCCCTTGGTTTGGCGGGGGCTTTCTTCTTCTTTCCCTTGGCTTTCGCCTTGGACCTAGAAGAAGAAGATCCTCCTACAAACAAAGTGGATGTTTCCCTACCTTTCTGTAGGGTGCCCTCTGCGCTCCTCAGCATGTTGAGGAGTTCTGAAAGTTCAACTTCCTTTTCTTGTAAGTTGAAGTTCAGTATGAACTGGGCGTAAGTGGAAGGAAGGGACTGGAGAATCAAGTCCGTATAGAGCTCATTCTCCAACGTGGTCCCAAGGTCCGCGAGCTCCTCAATGTAGCCAATCATCTTAAGCACATGTTCCGCTACCGATGATCCCATGGCCAATCTTGCCGAAAATAACCTTTTCGACACTTCGTATCTTGCGATACGAGATTGCTCTCCATACAGTTCTTTTGTATGAAGAAATATGGATTCCAGGTCCATATTCTCGTGCCTCCTCTGATGTTCATTGTCCATAGAGGCAAGCACGAGGCACTTGGCCTTCGCGCAGTCTAATTCCCAGGTCTTACGGATTTCCTTATCCGCGACGCTGGTTTTGGGACCTGGGACAGGGGGAGCTTTGGTGGTAAGAAGATACCCCAGCTTGTCGTAAGTGATTGCCATCTTGACATTCCTGAGCCAATCTTTGTAGTTTGGCCCTGTCAGTATGTTTTTATCTAGGAGTAACTTAAGTCCAGTCATGTCGATTGGTCGCTGCAATTAGGAGAGAGAAGAAACACTCAGCATGATACTCTTGCAAGTTTAGAATGGTTTTAGTTTGTCTAAACAGGATGGCTCCCACTGTTTCTCGAATCCCTCCTCAAACCAAAAAGGAAGAATTAGTCAGGATCAATCTCACCGTACAATACTTGCTTAACCGTTCAGCTAGGCCAGTGTTGGTACTTCGAGGGAGGTTTTCCAACGCTTTCGCGAAGTTCCTTAATTAAATAACCTCTTTTCCCTGGGGGCGTAGCCCCGCTAACACCTTTCTAGACACCTACTTGGTTTATAGCATTGATCGTTAAGTGAGAAATTTCCCGAGGAGTAGCATATACTCACAGTAGGATCGGGATCCAAATATCATCGCATGACGAAACTGAAGGAATCCTACCAGAATCATCACACTCCAAGTGGTATGCAACACTAGCAAGTTTCAGTTCTTTTGAAACTCCCGATGTGGATTTTTGCCCCATGCTCTTATGACCTTTACTTTGGCCAACAAATCATAAGTCACATGTCAAGTTCTACCCGTCGTTCTCCAGGTTAATTTGAATCCACCCGCACCTACCCTTGACTTTGGCCAACAAGGCAGTACGACTGTTCCAAACTAACGCATCTATCTATGCTGCACATGAATACCCAATAGCTACCAATCACTATGCCTTGACTTTGGCCAACAAACATAGCTTGAATACTATTGACCATCCATGTGAAACGACGGAGGGCTACGAATGGTTTTGGCTAAACCGTGAACGTAGTGAACTTGATATAATCGATGGAACAAGATAGCTTTTAAAAGGAGTGGCTCAAGCTCCGCATTTAAAAGTTAGTTTTGAAAAGAACCGAGTGGTTTTTCGAAAGTGTTCCAACGACTTTTAATTGGTTTATTTTTCTTGCATTAGTTCTTTTAATGCGTGATATTCTTGCATTAGTTCTTTTAATCCGTCCCATCATTTAATCCTACCATTGCAGAAAACAACCAAAATATGACGTACGCTTATGCCATTCGCATTCGCCACGGGGCCCCGTCATTACCCGTTAGGTTACTTAACTAACGACAGAGCGGGGGCTGGGCTAGCGCGGCTGTAAAACATAAGCAACGCCTAAATAATATCATATATAGATATATTGCAATGATAGCCATTTCAGATCACAGATGAACAAATTGGATATACTAGGAATCCGCAATTCGTACAAGCCTGTAACGAAAAGCAGATTACACGGTCGCGGTGAATAGCCAATACCCCACCCAAGACCCCTACGGGTGCGGCAAACTACCCGCCAAGTACCCGAAGCGAAGCAACCTCCCTCAACTCCGTGAGTAGGCCACTCGGCACTTCGGCATACCCGGTAGTTTGTGCACCCCATCCATGGGTCTATCCTAAGAGCAAAAACAGTAAAAAGAAATTATACAATGATGGCTACAACCCCGACCCAGTTGTGCTGCCATACAAATAATTATTACATCAATTTACAAATTTAAATGAATTGAAAGAAAAGAAAACACTCGTCTAACAACCCCCCGGCTATTCACCCGCGATAATCTAATTAATTCATATACACATTCCAATAACATTACAGATCACAGATTTGTATAACCCCCACTAATCGACATATAGCGATTAGCAGACGTTCAATACAAATATCACATCACAGAAAAACCCGTCAGCTTAAGTCTTTTAGAAGTTCGATCAAAAATACGGATTTTCAGGCCCCAAACACAAAATTTTCGTCCTGGAAAATCTGGGCAGAAAATACATATTCCAAAAATCCCAAAATACCCCTATGAACAAACTGCAAAAATAAAACCCCATGACCGAGTCAACTCGGCCGCGGTTCCGCGGCGGGAGCAAGCTCCCGCCGCGGAAACGCTGCGCGTTGATCGATTCAGTGGGTCGAATTTTTGCAGTTTCTTCTAAAAACCCTGAGTCGATTTTTGGTATATCTCAAATAATTTTTGCAGCATTTTGAAAATGGACAGAAAGTTTGAAATCCGGGTGTATTTCGCGACTTTTTCTCCGATCGAATTTCTAGTTACTATGCTAACATATTATATAGTGTTTAACTGGGCTCTGATACCACTGTAAGTCCATGCTACCTCTCCCGGTACTTTCGGGCATGCGGAATTTGGTGAAAAACAATTTTCTAGAGGTGGTAACATGGACTCAAAACCGGATCTTTGTTAAACATCTAACTAACAACCTAACTAGGAGTTGTTAACTACTCGGTTAGGGGGTTATACCTTTCTTTCTTGAACTCCTTCGTCTTCAAGCCTCGATGGTTGTCCGGATCGGCTTCACCCCGTCGTCTCCTTGCGTCGAAGATCGATCCACCTGAAAGCTTCTACCTTTGGCTTCTTCTTCGGTCTTTGAAGAAACTAGTTCACTCGGTTTGCTAAACCTTGTGAACTAGAGTGAGTAGAGGAGAGTGTGTTGGGATTTTCTCTATGGTTCTTGGTTCTCAACACATGAGACAAGTGAACCATAGACTAAAGAGAGGGAGAGCAAGAAGAAGGAGATGAGAGCTCAAGAACATAAGAGAGAGAATGAAAATGATAGAATGAGAAAGACTTTTCTCTCTTGGCTCTCATAATCCAAAACCATCATCACAAAAATAGTAATCAAGTATTGTGTAAATGGTTTAAGTCAAAATGGCTATATCATTTCATGCACTCATATTGCACAAGAGAACAAGCAAGTGAAAAGTCTTTGCCATGAAATGATAGCCATTGTCGTCATGATGGTCAACTGGTCCAACCTAGTCAACCGGTCAACAAAGTCAACAAGTCAACAAAGTCAACCCCACAATAACCATGTCACCACAATACTTAATTAATATTATTGTTAATCACATATCATATTCTCATTAGGGTTGAGCAAAAAGTCAATAGTCAATAGTCAACGGTCAACAACCCTAATAAGAATCCTCTGCCTCTATCTCTCCGTCAACTGTGCATACACACCCGCATTCGCGTTCCGAGGAACACGAATACAAACTGGATAAAACCAATCCCAATACTTACACTAGGATCTGGCTTAAACCAAAGCCCGCTAGTGTTAACTGTCCGGACACTGTACGTGCACAAGTGCACGGATGTGACCGGACCCTGTCGCAAAACCATGCGACCTGTCGTAAAACCATGCGACCTCTACCCTTTTGCCAAAAGGCGAATAGCTTTCTATGTGGGACTCTAAAGACTCGACACTACGCTGGCAGTGGGTTTAACCACAGACCGCAAGCGGCCCTAGCTGTGCGTAACGGTCCCCAGGTAGATGCCGACAAGAAGACTGACGAGGTGAAACCCATCTGAACTCCTACTGAGCCTGAATGTGACAATCTCCGTACAGTCCGGTCTGTTCGTCTGATATATCGCATGGCGGGCCTAGGGGGCGGTAAACATCAGTCCCCTAATAGCGGTACAAGTTGTGTCGGAGTGAAGCCCAATACACCCTGAGATAACACTGGAAGCCTACCAGTATATCTCGCTTGCCCTGGCCAGGGACTACTCGTGTAATGGCTCTCCTAGACACAGCGCGATGTCAACCCCCAATACCGGGAGAGACGAATCCTGTCTAACCGTCACTGCCTCCAAGTGCTTCGGGACTGCACCCAACTACTACCTGTTTGCACGACTCCTTTGAGCCGTGGTAGGGTAGTAATCAAAGTACAGTGGGAACACACTCGAGGCGAAGTGACAGTGTCAAGTCAGTGGACTAAGCTGTGCTCATGTCACCTGGGAACTGATAACTGACGATAGGTATAATACCAACAGGTCAGTTCCCGACGAGTCCTGTCCAGTGTACTCGTAACCTAACGAGCACCCGCATACTATCTCCAGTACGACGTACTGATGGCTGTGGGACAGACCATCTCCCATACTGGGATGAGAAGTGCATGCGCTAGTCTACTCCGGAGTATCGATGCCCTGTCTCGATAGTCCTGCGACTAGGGACCTGCATAAGGATGTGCTTATAGATTACCCAGCCCCCACTAGTGTGACTGCCATCACAACGCTGGTAATCAAGTAAAGATCCTAAGGGCTCCACTAATGCGTATAGGTGATATAATAAAATAAACACATGTACACATTGAAGTAGAAATAAACCAAGTAGCATACTACTATTTTGAGCAAGATTGTATATACAAGGTGAATATCCCAAGCTTCCATTAAGTAATATACAAACTAGTATGATACAGTAATGGCCTCTAGGGCATATACACTAACAACTTCCATACACCTCGACTCTCTATCGCTAGCAACGTTAAAGCGTCGGTTACCTCGTTCGACGAGATTGGAGCTTGCGCCGTTTCCCTCGGGTGGATCATCGGAGATGGAGGAAGACCGGCAACCAAAAATCATCAAAGGATCACTAAGAGCTTGGAATGAAGACCGAAGGACACGGATCAACTCGGTATAACAATTCTAACTCTTAGTTAGTTTGCTAGTTTAAGGTTTAAGGCCGATCCGTTAATCGGGTAGCGGTAGCGCCTGTTTTATAAATTTTTGTTCCGCATTTTGGCCGCATTTCGACGGCCGGGGCGCTACCGGGACCCTTCATGATATCAGTTCCACCCTTTAAACCCCCTACTAGCTTGTTTAGACGTGCTTAAAAGATCGATCGACGGATTTTACCGAAATCACGATTTCATTCTTCAGTTTGCTGTCGATTTTCAAAAGTGGTCAAAAAATTATTTGCAGTAGCGTAACAATCCGTGCAGACAAATACAAGGCTACAGAAAAAAGTTGAGCTCGTAATGCCACTAAAGTTCCGCGGATACGCCGCACTAACCCCCTTTTGGCGGCGGATCCGCGGCCATTTATTGTCTACGGGCCTTCAAATTTTCACTGTAGCTCAGAGACTTGGAATTGTGATTTTTGTGATATTCTGTTTTTGCCCAGGTTTCAGTAAAGTGTTGTTTTGTTATTAGGGCTAATTTGGAAATTTAGTCGATCGATATTTTAAGTGGGCATTTAACAGTACATACATTTCTATCTGCGACCGTGTGTCATTTGATCGGTAAACTCGTCTGATTGCTATATGTCTTTTAGACGGGTTTGCGAATGTGACATTCACGTTGATGTTCTGTGTTGTTCTGTGATATTGGTTGGATTGTCGTGGTGGATAGCCAGTGGTGCAATATTAGTACAGTTTTATTTCATTTATACATTTGATATTGCGGGACGAGCGTCCGACATGTGGACTGCCGTCACTGCCAGTTTGTATATTATTCTTTTGGGGAACGACCGGGCTGAGGTCGATGTCACCCTTGTATATTATTTTATTTTCTGTACTAGGGTTATCCCGCGGTGGGGTGCACGAATAGCCGGATTCTAGAGAGCAACGGGTCCGCATCACATGGCGTTAGGACGGAGGGGACCTTACTCTAGAATTGGCGGGCTATTCGCCGCACTCGTAGGGGGTATAGGTTGACCCAGGAGGGGTGCTCAAGTTACCGGATTCCGTGAAGTGCTGGGTGGCCCATTCACGTTGTTGAAGGGGGCTGCCTCACTTCTGGTTTTGGCGGGTAACTTGCCGCGCTCGTAGGGGTCTAGGTTTCATTACACATGCCATCCACACGACAGGGAACGTCGGGTCTCACTTGTGGCTCAAGTGAAACCCGGGGCTTCAGATTATCCACAATTCTGTGATGTTTCTGTGATTTTGCTTATATCATGCCTGGGACGATTGTTATATATATTTATATATATACTAGTAGATGTTGTATATGTTTTGCACCCGCGCTAGCCCAGTCCCCGCTCTGTCGTTAGTTAAGTAACCTAACGGATGATGACGGGACCCAGTGGCGAATGCGGATGGCATATACGTACATTTTATTTTCGTTCGTTTCTGGTGTGATTAATTGATGGGACTGCATAGATTCTTATCAATGCAAGGATAAAACAAACCTATATATGATGTTGTTGGAACCAAGTTTTTAAAAACTGACATTACAGACGTACACTTTTGCTTTGCATCGTGGTATTCATTTTGGAATATCCAGCACCTCATTCGACGAGGAAAGGGCCGAGATCCCCTCATCGGGGGTGACCCCTTAAGTAAAAGTTTGCGTCAACGTAATAACTTCATTATAGTCGTTTCCTTTTGCTTTGAATCGTGGTATTCAGTTAGGGATATCCTGCACCCCATTCGACGGGAAAAGAGCCGAGATCCCTTCACCGGGAGTGACCTCTTTAGCAAAAGTTTTCGCCACTATATATTTGTAAACACCACTTAGATTCCTTCAACGATATCAAGTTCATTACGTTAAAGGTTTTTCGCCAAAATCCAGCCGTAGCCCTCCGTCATTTCAGACTAGTATTACTTAGTAATCGTGCTGCGTATGTCGTGCATTAGCCGAGGCGTAGTGTTCGGTAGCTATGTAGTGCTTTTCTGTTGCAGAGATAATGCAATTGGTTAGGACAGTCGTACGATCATTTTGATCTTTAGTCAAGGCTCGTACGGGTGGGTCTAATGCAGTCAAGATAATAACGGGTAGAACTTGACTTGGACCTTTTGACATTTTGATTTTTAGTCAAGGTCACTTGGGTCCTAGAGGTAAAAATCACATCGGGAGTTTCAAACATACAGGAAACTTGCCAGGCATGCGCATACCTTCTGGAGTGTGGCGACTTGAGTGGCATCCATCAAGTTATCATGCGATGATAGTTGGATCCCGATTCCCACTGATGAGTAGGATTACTCCTCGGGTGATTCCGACTAATTCTCCTTTTAGGTTTGGAGGAGAATTCGAGGAAACAGTGGGAGCCATCCAAATTAGATAAAATGATTAACCATTCTGATCTAGGTTAGAGTGCACGCTGAGTGTTTCTTCTCTCTCTCTCTGGCTGCGACTATGACCCGACCTTTGACTAAAACTCATGAAACCAAATTGACCGAACCTTCTTAAAACACTTTGGCTTTTGGAATGTCACGGTGCCGCATACATCATTGCCACTTCTATATCACCTTTGCATTTCTCCAGAACACCCCGTATTACTACGAACATCCACTTCCATTGGATAAATCCATCGTATAGTTACATACGAACTCGAAGTAACTTTTTCGAGGATGGATTCTGGTTCTGGAGAGATTGAATAGGATTATTCGGTTGTCTTTTCTCTTTACCTTCTCTCAGGTTATGAGGGCTCCTAGGATTAGGAGAGGGTACACCTATTGAGCTTATTGGATAGTCTTCCTCCAAACCATGGCAGGTGCCGAACGGTAGGGAAGGAAGAAAACCAACAAGCTTAACTATGGTGTACAGAAGGTAATAAGTAAAGAAAGATAAAGGGATTAGAATAATGGCAAAGAAAATTGCGATCACCATCATTCACGACAAAGACCATGTATACCCCTGGCACTCCTACATCTACTTTGCATTTCTCTAGGACACTCCGTATCACTACGGATATCCACTTCCATTGGATAAATCCATCGTATAGTTACATAGGAACTCGAAGGAACTTTTTCGAGGATGGATTCTGGTTCAAGAGAAATTGAATAGGATTATTCAGATGTCTTTTCTCTTTACCTTCTCTCAGGTTGTGAGGGCTCCTAGGATTAGGAGAGTACACCTTTTATGCTTATTGGATACTCTTCTTCCAAACCTTAGGCTGGTGCCGAAGAGTAGGGAATGAAGAAAACCAATTAGCATAAAGAAGGTGTACAGAAGGTAATAAGAAAAGACATAATAAAGGGATTGGAGTGAGGGCAGGTAAGTATATGGTTACTGTCATGATTCAGGATAGTGGAAGAGGCGTTACTAGTAATACCAGTAAACCCCTTCGAAACATTTTCATGTTTCTGTTTCACTGTGCGATATTAATTGAAATCTGTTTTCCCAATTGGAATCTAACTCCAGGGTATGTATTTACCAGATCAGTTTCTCACATCTGTATGTTATTACGGATGGAGAGTAGGAGTAAGATATTGGGAATTGGGTGATTAGATCCTCATTATATCGGAATTCGTTGTAATTGGTGATATTTGAGGAAATCATCTGGATTTTGCCGGATGGCAAATATTTGGTTTTGAATATCCGTTGTTATGCACCAATTTCAAACTGATATATCTGTACATTTATTTTATAAAGTGAGATATAACTTTTTCGATATTGTGTCTATGACATTTACCTATATCAGTTGGTGATTAGGTAAGGTGCATTCAACAGCGGTGTAATTCTTCTTAACCATACTACAGTTTTTTCAACCTACGACGCACAGGGTTTGAGTTGTTGAACTCAGGGGACTTGTACAATGTATTGTATGTTGTCCAGTGTCGATTACGACAATGGGGTTGGTACTCATACTATATTCTGTTTACTTATGACTTCTCCAGTTCTGGACAAGTATTTCGTTGAAATGCAAAGTCCAGATATTGAGAAGTTATAGGTATAAGAATAAAGTAGAGAACTATTTGTTAGAAATATCGGGATTCTTCGAAGTATTCGAAGATATAGATACTTGTGTTTGGTATTCCGTTGATAGTGATGGTTTTGAGAACTTGCTTCTCTTCCAGGTTACTCATATATGGATGCACTCCTAGATGAGTAATACCGATTGTCCTTTTCCATTTGGTTGATATGCACTGGAGACAGATGCATGTTTTTGAATCTGGTTCAAATTAGATTAGTGCTTTTGTTTCTATATTAGATTTATATAGAATCAATTTATATCTTAACGATGTTAAGGTATAGGGAGTTGTCCGGCTGATGCTTAAAACCAGAATCCGGATAAACTCAAGGCACGTTTCAGTAATGGCAGTTTGTGGGTTATCCCGGGCTTTGACGTGGGATAAGTTTCTACCATCAGGAAGATCAGTATTTATATTGTTCTTGACTCGCCACAGTTTTAATAAAATGGATTTTTTCAGAAAAACAAAAGTGGGAGTATGGTAGAACTGGAAGTGATTCCAGAACCGCAAACGATCACTGAAGATTTAATAGAACCTAAGGATTCAATTGTTGTTGACATTCCATTAGCCACTCCGCAGATTTGGTGGGTAACCTCAGGCACCCGAGAGGTACTTCGGTCTTCTCAGAGACGGTGACAGGGGGTTCTTGTTTAGCCAGACTTGCCATTGCTGCTGTTCTAGACTATAAGACCTGGCAGGAGGATGAATATACCGTCATTCTAAACTAGCTTTAGAAATGCACGTGTATATGACTCTGCCAGAGGGTTGTTGTAGTCAGTGGGAGCAGCGGAAGCATAGTAGGCAAGTAGCTTATGTCTATTTATAGACTAATGCAAGTATAGCGGAAATAGATCATCTATTTTTGATGTGACAGTCATAGGTCTTGACCTCATCAGAATAGGAGATGGATTTGGTAAGAAGGTAGTAGAGAGTGATGTCCAGGTATTGGGATGACATGCACTTGATAGGAAGGGATATTCCTATACTACGATCGGTTATACTATGGTTGTCATAAAGTTGTTTCTCCGCAGAGGATGTGGATATAATATCAGGTTTTCTGGTTACTAGATCTATGGTTTTAGATCTAGATTTGGGAAGTATCCTAATTTGGGTAATTTGACATTATTCTAAAGATATTTTAGAATGGACGACTCCTGGCATGGTGGTGTACCTGCAGGTGATGGAGTCACCCTCTCTAAAGGTGTCTTACAGACTAACGGTGAGAGGGATCTGCATGATTAGCATTTCACTTGCTTAGGCAATTGAGTTAATCATGAAATGTCAAGTACCACACCAGATATTGCTTTTGCACTAGATGCAATATGCATATATATTAATCCAATCCTGGAGAAACATTGGGAAGAAGTTATTGAATATAAGTGAATGTTCTTGGGATATGGTAATGGCAGCCTCCTTCAGGAGACGGTTATCATTTCAAGCTTTCCAGGTGACCTGGATGACAGAGTAACTGTCAGAGTTGGAGTTTTTCCCTCCTTTGAGGGACAGTATGTTGGACAGGTGGTCCAAGCGGATACTGAGGAAAGGCATGGCACAGGATATTGATTAAATTCAGTGAACGATACAGTCTAAGTAGTTTGCAGGATTTGGAGTTCATTTATGAACTGGGTCCCATCAGACATCCAGACAAATTCTAAGACAAGTATTACTCATTTCGGGAGATAGTTTTCTCTGCGAAGTTGAGATATAGAGAGATACTGAAAGAAACATTGGAGCGGATCCACTCACTGAGGCTATTTCTCGAACGCAATCATTTTCGCAAACGGGCTTTGCGAAACTGATTAGTAGAGAAGTTGGGTGTTCGGTATCACACGGGCTGTGAGTATGCGACATCGCAATAATCGGCCTTAAGTGCAAGTGGGAGATTGTTGGCTATAGTGCCCTCAAGGCAATTATCATAGTCGCGGACTTGTGATTATGATGATTGAGTGAGGACCTATACCGATAAAACAGTCTTACTCAAGATGATAATATGCTATCTGGTTTTTCTTTATCATCATATACATGTTGATAGAGCCCATAGGATTCTTGCTTGACTGCCAGCATTATGATGGCGATCATATATGTAGGAACTGGGGTCTATAAGCGCATCCTTAAATGTCCCTAGTCGTAGGAGTATCGAGACTAGGCATCGATACTCCAATGTAGGCTAGTGTATACTGATCGAGACCCCGACGAGGGGCGGTGGCCAGGTCTCACAAGCCATTGGTGTTAGTTTGTTCACCTAAGATAGTATACATGTGCTCATTGGGTTATGAGTACACTGGACGGACTCAACGGGAACCTGCTAGTTGGTATTATAGCTATTGTCAGATAGCAGTTCCCAGGTGACATGTGTACAGGTTAGTCTGTCGACCTGAGATCGTCATTTGTCTCGTGTGAGTTCCCACTGTGCTTTGATTACTACCCTACCATGGCTCAAAGGAGTCGTGCAAACAGGCTTTAGTTGGGTACAGTCCCGAGCCACATGGACGCAGTGATCGGATCGTCGGGGATTCGTCTATCCCGGTATTGGGGGTTGATGTCGCGTTGTGTACGGATGGCCATCACCATAAATCCATGGCCATGGTGGATGAGAATTACCGATCCAGGATCAATAGTTTCTCAGGTGGTGATGGGTTTCATACCGACACTAAATGTCGCATTGTTAGGGGTCTGACTTTATCCACCCCCTTAGGCTCGATATGTGATACTCTTAGACGAACAGACCGGACTGTGTGGATATTGTCACTGACAGGCTCAGTAGGGGTTCAGGATGAGTTTGCTCGTCGGCCTCCCTTTCGCTCAATACCTGGGTAGCCGTTACGTACAGCTAGTGCCGCTGACGTGCTTGTGATTAAACCCACTGCTAGCGTATTGACGAGTCTTTAGAGTCCCACACAGAAGGTTTTCACGGTTCAGGCGATATGGTGTACATGAGGTATGTTGATACATACAGATGTCCGATTAAATATGTGCACTTGCTGCGCAGAATTTAATTGGACGGTTGATAATACTAGTGGCTTAGGATTAAGCGAGCTTATTAAATCAGGTTTTGATTTAATAATTTATATATGTATTTGTATATACGTATTCTAGTATTATTGTTCACTATTCGTTTTCTCTCTCGGCTATTCGTATTTTGGTACGAATACGCGTATATGTATTTCGGTACATGTACCGGGAAGTATTCCGTATTTTATACGGAATAGCTTCTAGAAGTTTTGCCACCTCATTATTTGATTTTCCATTTATGGAAATTCATTTTGTTTAATGATGAGGTGGAGGTGTGAGGTAGCATTTGCATAGTGTTAAGCATGGTTTTTTTGCATGTAGCAAGTATGGTTGTGAATTGTTTATTTGGAAATGATATTTTTTTTGGAATGAGAGGGGGAGAGGGGTCGGCCACTATTTTGAGAGGGTGGAGGTTCATTTCATTTGGGGATTACATGAAACGTAACACATTAGCCCACTCTCTCTCTCTCATTCACACAAAAAAATACTTAGCCATTCTTTGCTCATTGATTGTTTAATATTTTCCGATTGTGTAAGTAAATCAAATAGTCCCCGGCAACGGCGCCATTTGATTGATACGATTTCGGATTGTGTATGTTGCAAAATTGTGCAGAAATCACAACCAAAAATATTTTGACCGCAATCAATAACGGTGTCGAATGTAGCGCGTTAGTAAGTGCGGATCGTCCACAGGGAAAGTGTAATCGTTCGTCTTTTGAATTAGATGAATTGAAAAATTAAAGAAAAGAAAACAAACAATTCATGATTTATATTTGAAGTTCAAGAATTAGAAAATTCTAGATCTAATAACAAGAAAAGATAAAATCAAGAATTGAGATGTTTGTGATGATTTTTCCAAACCAAATATCAAGAATCGAAATGAGGCTCGTAGGAATCGATCGGATCTATAGATGTGATGTAATCTTACAATTACGTATTCTTATCCTTCGATGAATTGATACTAGATCGATGATGATCGATCGAGAATTAGTGATTTCTTATGAAACTAGGGTTTCATCTTATCCCTTATTCTTTCGTCGATATCATTCACATTCTAGCCTCTAGTAAATTCAAGAAACGATCGTAGATCCCTAATTTCGAGCGATCACAATCAAGAAAGTATCACAACGAAACTAGGTCATCGATTCTTGAATTTGCTAGGGTTTACAAAGCTCGTAGGACTCAAGAATCGTATTAAGATTTGTTACATCATCATTCTATTGATCGTCTCGACTCCTTTACTAGCAGAGTTTTACTCAAACATCACAACAAGAACCACAATCACAAATTGAGATCTAATCATGATGCAAGAATTAAAAGAAAGCAAGATTAAAGAATTTCACCTTTTATTTATATCAACAATTTCGTTACAATCGCTCAAGAACTACAAGAGGAAGAACTCGATCGTCGATTTGGCTTTGCTCGTCTCCTTGAGTCGCGGATCGGCTTGGATCACTTGCCCGATTGAAGATCGGCACCGCTCCTAAAAGGTTGAAGGCTTCTCGCTTGAATGGTACTCGGGATCTTGAATTTGGATTGGAATTAGGGTTAGGGTTTCGCACAAGCCTTGTCACTAGACTTGTGGAAGAAGATGGAAGTAGAACCCTAAAGATTGATTTAGGATCTAAAGATTAGCAACTAAAGAACAACCCCAACCCTTAGATCTAGGCTTCTATTTATAGACTTCCCTAAACCCTAGATCTAGGATTAGAATTTGAATTTCCCTCCAAAAAGTTAGTTAGATGAAATTTGAATTTCCCTCCAAAAGTTTGTTGAGGAGAAGCTTCTAGATGTGATTAGTTAGGAGCTTAATTAGGATTGGCTTAATTAATCATCTTTGCTGATCTGGCAGAAGCTTCGAGAGAATTCTGGAATTTGAGGCATCTTAAATGAATGTGGGCCCTGAGAGAGGAGTTATGCACCAAAAATGGGATGATGATGTGGCAAAACCGCCGCGGTTCCACGGCATAAGCTGGCTCCCGCCGCGGAACCGAGGTGCTTTGGAGGCTTTGTGGCTTGAAACTTTTGGGCTTCTCTGGTACTGACATGTGGGCCCTTTTGTGATATAATGAATTGTATTTTTCCCTCTATATTGCTACCAGATCTGAAAACATGGAGTTGGTGTATTTTTTATCAGCTTCTTTTGACTTTTCTCCTGCAATTTCCTGCACAAATCTCGAGACAAGTGTTGCGCAATATTGGGATGATGCGATGCCATAAAATACAGTAAATTTTCCTTAAAGTGCCGGTTTAAAAGTCTAACTCATGCAATCTGATATTTAACGACTGATTTGCTAATATGTGAAATATGAATACCGAACACTTCTAAATGAGTGCAAATGATAGGGAAATTGCCGGTTAAAAGATGCAATATTTTCGACTGATCACTCATGCCAAAGCTTTTTCCTCACTCATCTTCTAAGCTTGCTCAATGAGCAAAAAGGAAAGAGAGAAAAATGTAGTGACACTTCCATACACCTCGACTCTCCATCGCTAGCGACGTTGGAGCGTCCGTTACCTCGTTCGACGAGGTTGGAGCTTGCGCCGTTTCCCTCGGGTGGATCATCGGAGATGGAGGAAGACCGGCAACCAAACATCGTCAAAGGATCACTAGGAGCTTGGAATGAAGACCAAAGGACACGGATGAACTCGGTATAACAATTCTAACTCTTAGTTAGTGTTAGTTATATGTATGCCCTAGAGGCCATTACTGTACATTGGATGTATATTGTAGTGGATGCAGGGACATATATAGGGAGGACTTTCTTGCTCGACATGATAGTATGCTATCTGGTTGATCTTTACCTTAACGTGTATGCTGATTGTCTCTCTGTTACATGTTGGTAAAGCCCTTAGGATCTGTACTTGACTACCTGGATTATGATGCGGATCATACTAGTGGGGACATGGTAGTCAATAAGTACATCCTTCACAGTCCCTAGTCGTGGGTATATCGAGACGGGGCATCGATATACCAGAGTAGACTAGCGTATACCTTCTCGACCCATACAGATGGGCGATGGATGATCCCATATCCATCGGTGTTTGACATCAGATATGATATACGGGTGCTCAGTAAAGACTGGGTACACTGGACGAACTCGCCGAGAACTCCCAGATGGTATTATACCTCACGTCAGATGGCAGTTCTCTGGTGACACTGGTACAGAGTAGTCTGTTGACCCGAGATCGTCATAGAGTCTTGTGTGGTTCCCACTGTGCTTTGATTTCCATCTTACCACGTCCAAGAGGGCGTGAAAAACGGTGGTTTTTGGCTACAGTCCCGAGTCACATGGAGGCAATGAGCGATAGGAGGGGATTCGTCTCTCCCGGTATAGGGAGTTGATGTTGCGCTGTGTTCGATTGGCTATAACAGGAAATCCCTGGCCAGGGTTGCTGAGATTTACTGGTAAGTGTTACCAGTAGTTTCTCGAATTGTTATAGACCTCATATCGACACGACTTATCGAGCTATTGGGGTCTGACGTTTACCACCCCTAGACGGGATATGCGACATATCAGACGATCAGACCGGACTGTACGGTAGTGTTACTGGTTGGATTCACTGGAGTGTGAGCGGGCTTGCTCGTCGATCTTCAGATCGCTCAATACCCGGGTGGCCGTTACGTTTAGCAGACCGCTTGCGGCTTGTGGGTGATTGATATGATCATCACCTGCTGCCGGCGTATTGACGAGTCTTTAGAGTCCTACACAGAGGTTTCCTGGCTCAAGCAAAACGAAATAGGAGCGCGTATGAGATATGTGCGGGACCGAGAATGATACCAGTATGTGATACTGTATTTGATTCTCGCGATGTGACATTGATCGGTTATATGCGATATAGCCGGGTTATCGGATCAAGTGTTGATTCGATAAGTTGTTACTAATGATACTAGTCGGTTATATGCGATATGACCGGATCGTTAAATCAAGTGTTGATTTAATGATTTAATGCATAATTATATATTTGATATATTACTTTGCATTAACTAGTATCGGTTCATTTTAAATGGATTTTCTCACTCGGATGTGCGCATTGTATATGCGATATATTTTTGTGCACTTGTTTGTATCATGTTTAATTATACATGTTTACTTGGTTAAGTGTAAAGAATTAAACAATGGTTAAACTTATGATTAGGGTTTTATTTCCTTTTTTCTCTTTTCCTTTATCTATTTATTCATTTTGGAAAATAGATGGAAAAAGGAGAAAAAGAATGGTGGCTTTTTTTGTTGTTTAGTGGAAGCTTCATGATACCTTGACCCTAACCATTCATTTAACCTAAGTTAATTCTCTACACTTTACCAAAGTTACAATTATGATAAGCATTGTTTTTCTTTTCTTTTCTAATTAATCTTATCATAATATTCTTCTTCTTCTTCCTTGAACCAAAGTGAAGAAAGCTTGCCTCCATCAATGGCAAGTGATGGATTTAAGTGAGAAATCCAAAACTAAAGTCTACCCACTTCCTATTTCTCCATCCTCTACCTCTTGCCAAGTAGTAGAGTATGTTTCCTTCACAAGTTTTCAAGACTTGGTGAAGGTGGAGCTCGATCTAGTGATGCTTCGACGTAGATCATCTTCGGCACGTCGTCGACGACCTAGCCCGTCCATTCTCCGATGAAGCCGACGCTAGAGCCCGGATTTGATTTGGACAGCGGAGAGGACCTCATCTCGGAGCCGTGGAGGTGGACGACCGGA
This sequence comes from Agapanthus africanus, assembly GCA_030015575.1. Taxonomy (NCBI): domain Eukaryota; kingdom Viridiplantae; phylum Streptophyta; class Magnoliopsida; order Asparagales; family Amaryllidaceae; genus Agapanthus; species Agapanthus africanus. The sequence goes on from CM057337.1 coordinate 524,931,248, forward strand.
TCTACAAAGGTTGTATTTCCGTATTTCTTAGTTAAGTGTTAACTAGTTAGCTTTTTCGCCTAAACTTCTAGCCGACGATCCGTAGTCGGGTTTCTCGGCACCGTTAAAATTTTAATTTGGCATGATCGATGCCTTGTGAGACCTCACTAGTGTGCCTAGGATCCCTACAGTGGTATCAGAGCCTAGCTAGAGCCTTAGGCGAAGTCTAGACGGAATTTGAAGTCCGAACGACCCGAAAACCCAAACCGGAATATGCTCTCTGGACTTTTTCCGAAAATGCGGATTTTTGTGTATTAAAAATGCCTAAAAAATTCAATAAATAATTATAAGAATTACTGTGCAAACTCAGGCGAAAGATTCATCCAACAGAGCGCGGAACCGCGGCAGAAGCCCAGATTCTGCGGCGGTTCCGCGGCTAGGTAGTGACGTCATCACATATTTTCTGCACAGTAATTCCTATTTAATTATTCTGGATTTTATGGGAATATTTAAAATTTATTCCAGAGTTGAATGTTCTGGGTTGTTTTGGGGATTCGGTGTATCGATCGGAGTATCAAATTTTGTCTATGTGGCTTTCCAGATAATTTTTAGAATATGTTAAAAAGTTCGACCGGATATAAATACCCAATTTTTCCCCTGTCGGGAAATTTCCAAGTGTTGGATTTTTCCGTAGTTTAACGACGTTCTAAGTAGTGCAAGTAACGCGATGGACCCTCTAGAAGACAACAAACCTTAACTCGATTATGTGACCGTCTTGAACTGCCCTTTGAACCTTCGGGTTTGGGGCAGTACGGTGTGCCACATGTGAGGTGTTGGCTTGACCCTTCTACGGCTGGTCCGTTGCTACTGAGGCACGAACTGAATGCTGTTAGACTTATTTCATGTGTTGAGCTGTATCGGGAAAACTTGGGTGTTCGAATGTTCAATCGGAAAGTATAACATTTTCTAATTGTCTGGAATGTGATACAATAATTGGAATTCACAATAAGTTATGAGATAACTGAATGAATGTTATAAACATAGCAGTTTAGTCTCACCTGATCGGTTGCCATGGAATTTTGATGTGATCAAAAGTCCGTCGCAATCACGTAGCGTACGCGGATACTCGCCGATAAACTTAATAGACAGCCTCACTCCATAGCCCCGACCAAGTGACTGTAGGAGAACCCCGTCGCCGAAAGCATCCGTTCGGGTGCTCGCGGTAGTGGTGTTCCGCCTTGGTGCACTTCGTCGACGGTAACGGGGGTGCGGCCGTCTACTGAAGTTTGCGACGAGCATTCGATCAGGATGTCGGGAATCTTGTTGAATTGCCCGACTTGATATTGAAAAGTGTTTTCGATTTTGAGACTAAAATGCGGGGTTTATAATTGTTAGGCATGCGATGTCTAAGGAATTCATTTGGTCAGGCATGTGATGTCTGAGGTGATTGCGGATTCCAACTGTTGTAGTTTTACACTTTCTTTTCTGTGACCGTAAGTGTAATATGTGATATCGCCGGTTTCGTTGCTATATGTCAACGACAATTGGGATGCGCATATTTACTTACGTTGATGACATGTGATGTTATGTGTTGCTGGATATGTTATATTGGATCGTCGTGTTTGAATAGCCGGGGGTTTTTATGTGAGATGAGTGTTTTTCATTTTCATTCATGTAAAAACTTGTATGTAATATTCTTTTATTGGGGCGCTTCCAGGTTGCGGGAGTTTTCACCTGTTGTATATTATTTACTTTTCCGCACTAGGATAGACCCAAGGAGGGGAGCACAAGTAACCGGGTTCTAGGGTCCAGTGGGAGACCATCTCGAGGAGTCGAGTCCGGGTCTCCTAACCCTAGAATTGGTAGGGTTGCTTGCCGCTCTCGTAGGGGTCTAGGGGTGTGGGTTTGGCTATTCATCGCGACCGTGGAATCCGTGTTTTATACTGGCTCGTATTGAAAACACGGACGTCCTAGTATATCCAATATTTCATATGATTCTTCTGTTGCGATATCTGTGATGTGATCATGTGATGTTCTGTGATAGATACAGTATATAGTATATATGATATATTATATAGACATTACTTATGTTTTACACCCGCGCTAGCCCTGCCCTGCTCTGCCGTTAGTTACCTAACCTAACGGTGCACGAGGGGACATCGAGGCGAATGTGGATGGCATAAGTGTACGTCGTATTTATCTGTGATGTTTAGGTACTTAAATGATGGGACTTCATTAATGAGATTAATGAAATAAAAGAAACCTAAGATGTTGTAGAATCGAATTTCAAAATAAAACAGGTAGCTACAGTTCTTGCTTTGCACAGCAGTATATGCGATATATCATGCACCTTATTCGATGAGGAAAGGACCGAGATCCCTTCACCGGGAGTGACTCCTTTAGCAATAACTGGCAGATGCTACAACCTTCGGTTTGTCTTTTGATTGCTTTTAAGTGTTTTTGCTTTGCACAGTGATATATATGATATATCCCGCACCTCATTCGACGAGGAAAGGACCGACGATCCCTTCACCGGGAATGACTCCTTTAGCAAAACTAGAAAAGCCTCAAAAGCACTCCATTTTAAAATCATTTGATTCTACAGCGATATCAAGTTCATTACGCAATAGGTTTTCAGAAAAACCTGTCGTAGCCCTCCGTCATTTCAGATACGTACTAGTTAGTATTCGTGCTGCGGTTGTTTGGCCTCCGTCAAGGCGTAGTGTACGGTAGCTAACTAGAGCTTATCTGCTAGCATATGATGCGATTGGATTAGGGTATTCGTACGGCGTTGTTTGGCCTCCGTCAAGGGTCGTGCGGGTGGGTTTAATTCAATCAGGAAATGACGAGTTGAACTTGACTAGCGGACTATGGGTTGTTTGGCCTCCGTCAAGGTCATAGCGAGCTAGGGGCAAAATATTATCGGGAATTTCAAGTGTTGAAATTTGCAATGAGATTGCATACCTTCTATGAGATAGTTGGATCCCGATACCCGCTGTGAGTAAGAGTTACTCCTGCGAGAGTTTTACATATTACAATTAGCCGATCAAGTAGGTGTCTAGAAAGGTGTCAACGGGGTTATGCCTCTGGGAAAACGAGGTTTACATTAATTAGGTTCGTGCGAAAGCACGGGAGACCTCCCTCAAAGTACCGACACTGGCCTGGCTGAAAGATTGGCGAACTTGTAGTGTGTAATTAATCCCGGCTAGTCTTTCCTTTTAGGGTTTGAAGGAAGATTTGATAAAAAGCAGTGGGAGCCATCCTGATTAGATAAAATAATAACCAATCTATTCTTGCAAGAGCGCACGCTGAGTGTTTTCTTCTCTCTCTCTCCAGGTAGCGACCATATCACGCCTTAATCAAGATAATAATACGGAATATTGACCGAACCCGCTTGTTATACTGAGCTGGGGAACGTTGGTCCCGCTCCAACTTATAATTGTTATAAGACAGAGCAGGAAATAGGGGATTACGAGAATTCCCATGCCGCCCAAACGAAGAGAGTGCATGCTGATGCATCATCTTCGGGTGTGTTCATTATACAGAACTGCTTCTCAGTATCCTTTACGTCCTGGGTATGTGATACCAGATCAGGATCCCAGATATGTAATCAGTTACATAGGGCTACAGAATGGTAGAGAACTGAGAACGGGTGATAAGTTTCATGAGGCAGAAAACGGGGCAAGTGTTGCAGCCAAGTCTGTTGGTCACTGTCACCCTGTATTACCAATACATTGATTTTGAACGAATGTTATTAGATACCGAACCTGATATACAAAATCATATCAGTCTCTTTATTAGTAAAGAAATGATAAAATTTTGTATTGTTCGATAATGTTTTGAACATTTCCTATATCAAAAGTTGATCGGTTCAGGCACGTTATCTAAAAGCATTGATGTTCTAAATCAAATTACAGTTCTTAGTATACGGATCACACACAAGAGGAAGAGTTCAGAAATGAACGGATCCTTCTTGAGGCATTGTAGACTAGGTCATATCAATGCGACCCGACTAGCTGGAGTTACATATAGATGCATATTTAAATCAGTTTGAATTTACATCTTGTGAAACTCGCCAGTCATGTCACAAAGATAAGATGACCATAGCTCCGTTTATTGGAAACAGAGAAAGAGTTAATGAACTCTTGGGACTGATACATGATGATGTATGTAAGGTCTCCTGTCTACACATGCCAGGACTGGTTCTTTATACTTCATTACATTCTCTGATGATCTTTCGAGATTCAGACCTATGTTCCTGTTGAAACACAAGTCCGAACCTTTTGAGATATTCACAGAATATAAGCGAGAAGTAGAGAACCAGAATACGGGTATAAGTATTATGTCCTATGATGAGATCAAGGAGGAGAATACTTGAGCACGGAAATACTGGACTATTCTAAAGGAGAATGAGATTCTCTCTCAACATTACTCCTCCGTATACACCATAGTACGATGGTATATCGGGGCGGAGCAATCACACCCTATGTGATAAGGTGTGCTCTATGATGAGTACTACTGAGTTACCTAATTCCTTTAGGGAGTTATGCACTTGAGAAGTTGCATACCTATTGAATAGGGTTCGAACCAAATCAGTTGCCTACCACTCCATATGAGATATGGAAAGGGAAGAGCCCATGTCTTAAGCTAGTTAAGATTTGGGGTTGTCCGGCCTATGTCTAAAAGCAAAATCCGGACAAGCTCGAGGCAAGGTCTGTTATGTAGAACTGGAAATGTTCCAGCTATACAAACTGCAGCAGATGATTTGATAGAACCAAAGGATCCAGTAGATTCCAACGAACCTCAGCCTCTCCGCCGATCTAGTAGGGTTCCTCACCCACCTGAGAGATATTTCGGTTTCTCTATGACAGCGGGAGCGAGGATTGCATCATGAGATGATGACCCAACTAGTTTCGAGCAGGCCATCAGGAGTAAGACTCTGTAAGAATGGCTGGATGCTTAGTGATCTGAGATGGAATCCATATACACCAACAAAGTATGGACTTTGGTTGCTATATCTGAAGGGTTAAATCCCCATCAGGAGCAAGTATATCTTGAGAAGATTACTTGGTGTACATGGAAAAGTTGAGACTTTCAAAGCTAGACTTGTTAAGGGTTTGCATCATTGACCAGGTGTGGATCATGATGAAACCTTTTCAAGTGACTATGCTTAAATCCATCCAGATCCTACTTGCCACGGCTACATACCATGACTGCGATATCTGGTGGTTGGGTGTCTTGACTGCTTTTCTAAATGATGATTTAGAAGAAAGCGTCTATAAGTACACAGCCAGAGGGCTTCGTAGTCAGTGGGAGCAGCGGAAACGTGCGCAAGATGCTTTATAGGATAAAGCAGGCATCGCGGAGTTGGAACATCTGTTTTGATGAAACGGTCAAAGAGTTTGACATCATCAAAATGGTAGATGAACCTTGTATATACAAAAAGGTAGTAGGGAGTATGGTGACGATCCTCGTAGAGTACGTGGATGACATACTCTTGATAAGAAAGGAGTTTCTTATGCTACGCTCGATCAATCTCCGCTTATCACAAAGATTCTCCATATAGGATTAACGTGATACCTACTAAATCCTGGATTTTGGATCTATGAGATAGATCTAAATGGATGTTAGGATACTCACTAGATGTAGTGAGATGGTGTCAATCGATCCTGAGGAGAATCACTGGAAGGGTTCCAGGGTGATAAAGACGACTGAATGTCAGTCACAGGCATTGTCTTTACCCTCAGTAAAGGGACGGTATGTTGGAAGAGTTCCAAGCTGGATACCGTGACATACTAGACGATAAAGGCAGAATAAATCGCTACTTAAGATGCTACCAAAGAGGCTGTTTGGGTGTATATAGGTTCATGAGATGAACTATGTTCCTACCATTGTGTGACAATGGAGTTGTGGCTTTTGCCAAGGAACGCCGGTCCCATCAGTGATCCAGACATATTCTAAGGCAGTATCACTTGATCATGGAGATGGTTGATCTCCAGGAAGATCGAGATTAGGAGAGTAGACTCAGAGGACAACACAGCGGATCCACTCACAAAGGCCTGTTCCCAGAGAGAGACTTTTATGGGATGGTTGAGTATGAGATACTACAACCACTGCTACAGATGGCCCTAGTGCAAGTGGGAGATTGTTAGTTATATGTATGCCCTAGAGGCCATTACTGTACATTGGATGTATATTGTAGTGGATGCTGGGACATATATAGGGAGGACTTTCTTGCTCGACATGATAGTATGCTATCTGGTTGATCTTTACCTTAACGTGTATGCTGATTGTCTCTCTGTTACATGTTGGTAAAGCCCTTAGGATCTATACTTGACTACCTGGATTATGATGCGGATCATACTAGTGGGGACATGGTAGTCCATAAGTACATCCTTCACAGTCCCTAGTCGTGGGTATATCGAGACGGGGCATCGATATACCAGAGTAGACTAGCGTATACCTTCTCGACCCATACAGATGGGCGATGGATGATCCCATATCCATCGGTGTTTGACATCAGAGATGATATACGGGTGCTCAGTAGAGACTGGGTACACTGGACGGACTCGCCGAGAACTCCCAGATGGTATTATACCTCACGTCAGATGGCAGTTCTCTGGTGACACTGGTACAGAGTAGTCTGTTGACCCGAGATCGTCATAGAGTCTTGTGTGGTTCCCACTGTGCTTTGATTTCCATCTTACCACGTCCAAGAGGGCGTGCAAAACGGTGGTTTTTGGGTACAGTCCCGAGTCACATGGAGGCAATGAGCGATAGGAGGGGATTCGTCTCTCCCGGTATAGGGAGTTGATGTTGCGCTGTGTTCGATTGGCTATAACAGGAAATCCCTGGCCAGGGTTGCTGAGATTTACTGGTAAGTGTTACCAGTAGTTTCTCGAATTGTTATAGACCTCATATCGACACGACTTATCGAGCTATTGGGGTCTGACGTTTACCACCCCTAGGCGGGATATGCGACATATCAGACGATCAGACCGGACTGTACGGTAGTGTTACTGGTTGGATTCACTGGAGTGTGAGCGGGCTTGCTCGTCGATCTTCAGATCGCTCAATACCCGGGTGGCCGTTACGTTTAGCAGACCGCTTGCGGCTTGTGGGTGATTGATATGATCATCACCTGCTGCTGGCGTATTGACGAGTCTTTAGAGTCCTACACAGAGGTTTCCTGGCTCAAGCAAAACGAAATAGGAGCGCGTATGAGATATGTGCGGGACCGAGAATGATACCAGTATGTGATACTGTATTTGATTCTCGCGATGTGACATTGATCGGTTATATGCGCTATAGCCGGGTTATCGGATCAAGTGTTGATTCGATAAGTTGTTACTAATGATACTAGTCGGTTATATGCGATATGACCGGATCGTTAAATCAAGTGTTGATTTAATGATTTAATGCATAATTATATATTTGATATATTACTTTTCATTAACTAGTATCAGTTCACTTTAAATGGATTTTCTCACTCGGATATGCGCATTGTATATGCGATATATTTTTGTGCACTTGTTTGTATCATGTTTGATGATACATGTTTACTTGGTTAAGTGTAAAGAATTAAACAATGGTTAAACTTATGATTAGGGTTTTATTTCCTTTTTTCTCTTTTCCTTTATCTATTTATTCATTTTGGAAAATAGATGGAAAAAGGAGAAAAAGAATGGTGGCTTTTTTTGTTGTTTAGTGGAAGCTTCATGATACCTTAACCCTAACCATTCATTTAACCTAAGTTAATTCTCTACACTTTACCAAAGTTACAATTATGATAAGCATTGTTTTTCTTTTCTTTTCTAATTAATCTTATCATAATATTCTTCTTCTTCTTCCTTGAACCAAAGTGAAGAAAGCTTGCCTCCATCAATGGCAAGTGATGAATTTGAGTGAGAAATCCAAAACTAAAGTCTACCCACTTCCTATTTCTCCATCCTCTACCTCTTGCCAAGTAGTAGAGTGTGTTTCCTTCACAAGTTTTCAAGACTTGGTGAAGGTGGAGCTCGATCTAGTGATGCTTCGACGTAGATCATCTTCGGCACGTCGTCGACGACCTAGCCCGTCCATTCTCCGATGAAGCCGACGCTAGAGCCCGGATTTGATTTGGACAGCGGAGAGGACCTCATCTCGGAGCCGTGGAGGTGGACGACCGGATCTACAAAGGTTGTATTTCCGTATCTCTTAGTTAAGTGTTAACTAGTTAGCTTTTTCGCCTAAACTTCTAGCCGACGATCCGTAGTCGGGTTTTTCGGCACCGTTAAAATTTTAATTTGGTATGATCGATGCCTTGTGAGACCTCACTAGTGTGCCTAGGATCCTTATAGTTAGTTTGCTAGTTTAGGGTTTAAGGTCGATCCGTTAATCGGGTAGCGGTAGCGCCAGTTTTATAAATTTTTGTTCCGCATTTTGGCCGCGTTTCGACGGCCGGGGCGCTGCCGGGACCCTTCAAATCTAACCATTGAACACCTAATCATATCTTGAATATCCATGTCATACATAAAGATATCATATATATATAGTATATATAGCATACTAAATATCGAACTGCGGGGGTGCTATACGCCATCCACCCGACTTCCCCCGTAGATATAATCTACTCACCTTGACCTTCGCTTGCCGATGCCGATGTCTCTATGCGCTCGCTTTTTGTCTCGAAGTCTTCGTAAGGGTACCTAATATAGTAATGTATCGTATCACATTAAAATCCAAATCGAAACCAAAACGACACGCGGAACTCACATAGGTCCTAACCTATTGTTTGCCCTCGCAACTTAACCAAATAACACCCGATAGAGATGTACAAACGTCAAGTGATCGATGCTAAACACAAATACCAAAACTTAAATCCATAAACATCATGAAACGTAAAGCAGCAACTGAAGGGTTACACTAGCGCCCCGGCCAACATCCGTGGCCAAATGCGGAACAAAAAATTCGTAGCGATAACGAACTTGGCGCTAGAATAAACCTTAACCGGATCTTTACCATAAACCTAGTTAGCACTAAATAGAGTTCTATCTACTATGATAGAAAGTTATACCTTAAACTTGAACTCCTTCTTCTCTTTGTTGTGAGCTCGTTGGAATGATCTAGATGGCTCCTCCTCACCGGCTTCTCTATATCGAAGAAGATCCACCCGAAGGTCTCTACCTTGAGCTCCTACCTCAACCATGAAGTAACTAGAGTGCTTTGCTTGCTAGACTAAGAACCCTAGAGTGAGTAGAGAGTGATTTTATGGTTTGATCTCAATTTCTTTTGGTTCTCAACACATGAGAGGTTAGGGTTTGAGAGAAAGGATGAAGGAGAGAGAGCTAGGAGAGAGAATGAATATTATAGAAATGAAGAGATAGCTCTCATATTAGTATAAAAGAATAATAATTTTAATTAGCAAAAAAGTTGTGATGGTTCATTTGATTTGACCATTATCATGTCATCATTAATGCTAAGCAAAGAATCTTTTGCTTAAGAAAAATATCTTAGTCAACTTTGGTCAACAAGTCAAATGGTCAATTCAAATAACCATAACACAATTATCACTAATTAAAACTATTCATCAATTACCTTTATCTCATTAAGATCTTAATCAAGTCAATGGTCAAAAACCCTAATGAGATGTCTCCTTCATTTGTCTCTATCAACTGTATATACATACCCGCTTCCGTGTTCCGAAGAACACGAATGCAATAAGACTGAACCAAGCCAAAATCAAATACTAAGATCCGGCTTAAACCAAAGCCCACTAGTATCAACTGTCCGAACACCAAATGCGCACAAGTACGCATATGTGGACGAACCCCGTCGTAAAACCATACGACCTCTACTCGTTTCGCCCAAAGGTGAACAACCCTCTGTGTGGGACTCTAAAGACTCGACACTGCGCTAGCAGTGAGTTTAACCACAGGCCGCAAGCGGTACTAGCTGTACGTAACGGTCCCCAGGTAGATGCCGATAAGAAGACCGATGAGGTGAACCCATCTGAACTCCTACTGAGCCTGGATGTGACAACTCCGTACAGTCCGGTCTTTTCGTCTAAGAGTATCGCATGTCGGACCTAGGGGGAGGTAAACGTCAGACCCCTAATAGCGGTACAAGTCGTGTCGGAGTGTAGCCCAGAACACCCTGATAAACTACTGGAAACACTACCAGTAAATCTCGCTTACCCTGGCCAGGGACTTTGTGTAATGGCTCTCCTAGACACAACGCGATATCAACTCCCAATACCGGGAGAGACGAATCCTGTCTAACCGTCACTGCCTCCAAGTGCTTCGGGACTGCACCCAACTACTACCTGTTTGCACGACTCAATAGAGCCATGGTAGGGTAGTAATCTAAGAACAGTGGGAACACACTCGAGGCGAAGTGACAGTGTCAAGTCAACAGACTAAGCTGTACTCATGTCATCTGGGAACTGTTAACTGACGATTGCTATAATACCAACCAACAGTTCCCGACTAGTCCTGTCCAGTGTACTCGTAACCTAACGTGCACCTGCATACTATCTCCAGTACGACGTACTGATGGCTGTGGGACAGACCATCTCCCCTTATGGGACGAGAAGCGTATGCACCAGTCTACTCTGGAGTATCGATGCCCTGTCTCGATAATCCTATAACTAGGGACCTGTATAAGGATGTGCTTATAGACTATCTAGCCCCCACTAGTGTGATCGCCATCACAACGCCGGTAGTCAAGCAAAGATCCTACGGGCTCCATCAATATGTATTAGCGATATGTTAAAAGAAACATATACACATATTAAGATAGAAACAAACCAAGTAGCATACTACTATATTGAACAATACTGTCGTAAACCCGTATATATATCCCAAGCTTCTAAAATGTATTATACAAACTAGTACTATACAATAATGGCCTCTAGGGCATACATATCCAACAACAACTAAGAAAACATGCTCAAGATTTTGTCTCAGGTGAAAACAAGGTAAGCAAACAACACTAGGGTGATATATAGGGTGTATATGACCTACTGAAGCAACCTGGACCCTATCCCTCACCAAGTGGCTGAGCACATTTATGGGAAAACCGGCCAGATCGGTTTTGGCATGGTGGAATTGCCTCGTACTCTCAGGGTAGCCTCCTAGGGTCTTAATTGGGTCACTAGAGTTGTTTTCTTAACTCAAAAATGTTCCAGGTCATCCCAGATTTCCCTGCACACTCTAAGTTCTCACAAACCGACATGAAAAGTTCTGTTTTTCCGTATTTTGGTTTTCAGGTTTGGTTAAGTCTTGGTTTTTGACAAATTGGGGGCTTAAGATCACCTCAAGAGCTCAATTACACTAACTTAACTCAAATTAACCCTAACCCTCTCTAGAAATCTTCAAAGTCCACCAAATCGCACAACATCACAACTAAACACATATATGGTTTAAGGTGAAAGAAAAATTACACTATGTGTGAAGGGATTACCTCATTTAGCATTCAAGAAACCCCTACAGCGCCAAAATGCAAATTTTCTTGGTCCAAAGTGTAGTTAGTGAGCTCATGCACAATTTTAATGAAGTGGGTATTGAGTTTTGAGGTGTTTCTAATGGTGTTTGAGAGGATGAAGAGGGGGAGGGAGTGAGGGCAGCAGCTCTTGATGGAGGAAGGGAAAAAGAGATGAAGGAAATGAAGAGGGAAGAGAATGACTCATGGTCAATTGACCCCCTCACCTCTCTCTCACGTGCACATGCCTAATATTCTAATCCCTTTTGTTTTGTTCTCTTTTTCTTTTTCTTTTCTTTTTCTTTTCTTTTCCTTTTCTCACATAAAACCCAAAACCATGAATAAAATGAAGAGAAAGCCATGTAGGAAAATGTAACACAAGTGTAAAAATGATATGGTGCATGTTTTGCACAAAACAAGCTTAATGCGCGATTAGCGATATTTAATCGCAATTAGCACTAAATTAGTGTATAATAAATCATAAAATTTCATAATTTGCATAAATCACATTAAGCACCCTCTTTTTAGTAATTTCCATAATTTTCCAAATTTTTCCCAATTTATCGGTATTTAATTATACCGCTTTATTAAAATATTCAATATTTTATTATTTAATTATAAAAATTCCCAAAAATAATATTTTATTTTTTTGAAATGCTACAAAATCTAATCTTACAAGAGCGTGCAGAGTGTTTTCTTCTCTCTCTCTCTCTCCTGGTAGCGACCATGTCACCCCTTAATATGGATGCATTGACCGAACCTGCTTATTATCCTGAGCTAGAAAACATTGGTTCAGGTCTATCTTATAATTGTTATAAGTCCGATCAGGAAATAGGGGAATATACGGATTCCCATGCCACCCACTCGAAGAAAGTGCATGTTGATGCATCTTCTTCGGGTGTGTTCATTACCAAGAACTGTTTTCCAGTATCCTCTACGTCCTGGGTATGTGATACCGGATCAGGATCCCACATATGTAAGAGTTAAATGGGCTAAAGAATGGTAGAGGACTGAGAATGGGTGATATGTCTCTAAGTGTTAGAGAATGGTGCAATTAATGCAGCCAAGTCTGTTGGCAGATATCAGCTTGTATTGGATACATTGATTCTGAACAAATGTTATTAGATACCGAACATGATATAAAACATTACATCATGTTCTTTACTGAGTTAAAGAAGGATATAATTCTGTATTGGAGGATAATGTTGTGAACATTTTCCTGAATCAAGAGCTGATTCGATCAGGCACGTTACATAATAGCATAAACGTTCTAAATCAAACCACAGTTCAAAGTATGAAGAACACACACAAGAGGAGTAGCTCAGAAATGAACGAATCCTTCTTGTGGCATTGTAGACTAGGTCATATCAATGCGACACGACCAGCTAAGTTACATAAAGATGAATATGAGAATCTTATCGAATTTTCATCTTATGCTACTTGCCAGTCTTGTCTCAAACGTAAAATGCCCTATACTCCGTTTACTAGAAACAGAGAAAGAGTTAGTGAACTCTTGGGACAGATACATGATGATGTATACGGTCCTATGTCTACAAATGCCAAGGTTGGTTCTTCGTACTTCATTATATTCACTGATCTTCTCTCAGGATTCAGACATGTTTCTGTTGAAACACAAGTCTGAAACTTTTGAGAAATTCAAAGAATATAGGCTTGAAGTTGAGAACCTGACAGCTAAAAGTATTATGTCCTACGATGTGATTGAGGAGGTGAATACTTACGCATGGAGTTCTTGGAGTTTCTAAAAGGAGAATGTAATTCTCTCTCAGCTTACTCCTTCGAGTACACCATAGTACAACGTTGTATCGGGGCGGAGGTACCGCACGCTATAAGATATGGTGCGCTCTATGATGAGTACTGCTGAGTTACATGTTTCCTTATGGTGTAATGCACTTAAGAAGCTCCATACCTATTGAATGGGGTTTCATCCAAATCAGGGCCTACCACTACATATGAGATATGGAATGGGAAGAGACCATTTCTTAAACGAGTTAAGATATGGGGTTGTCTGGCCTATGTTGGAAGACAGAATCCGGACAAGCTTGAGGGAATGACGGTTCTGTAAGTTTGTTAGGATATCCTAAACATTTGTGAGGGAATATCTTCTACCACTCTGAGGAGCAAAAGGTGTTTTGTTTCTCAGCATGCCACCTTTTTAAAAAAGGAATTTCTTGTAAAGAAATTTGTGGACATGAGGTAGAACTAGAAGTTGTTCCATCCTGACAAACTAATAGCTGATGATTTGGTGAAACCAAAGGATTCAATAGTCTCCAAGGAACCACAGTCTCTCCGCCAAGGGTTCTTCATCCACTTGAGATATACTTCTCGGTGACAGTGGGAGCGAGGATTGCATCATGGTTGATGATGGCCTAAATAGGTTCAGGCAGGCCATCTCGAGTAAGGACTCAGTGAAATGGTTGGATGCTATACGATCAAAGATGGAATCCTTATTCACCAACAAAGTATGACTTTGCATGTTGCACCTAAAGGGGTAAAACCCATTGGGTGCAAAAGGATCTTGAGAATATTCTTGGTGTATATGGAAAAGTTGATACTTTCAAAGCTATGCTTAAGTCCATCAGGATTAGTGCGCGCATCGCAGAGTTAGGACATCTGTTTTTGATATGGCAGTCAAAGAGTTTGACTTCATCAAAAAGAGAGATGAATCTTGTATATACAAGAAGGTTGTAGAGTGTAAGGTTGTCTTACACGTATTGTACGTAGATGACATACTCTTTATAGGAAATGGTTTCCTATGCTACACTCGGTCAAGCTCCTCTTATCACGATGATTCTCAATAGATGATCTGGATGATACCTACTACATCTTATGGATTATGATCTATGGTGATAGATCTAAGTGGATGTTGGAAGTGTCCCAAATCCAGGTACATTAACACCATACTAAAGGGGTTTAATATGGAAGATTCTAAGTGTAGTGGTACGCCCACTTACTCATGGATCACTCATTCAAAAAATGTTTTGGAGAGAGCTCGCGTGCAAGAGATGTCCTATGCTTCGGCAGTAGGCTCTAACATGTGTGCGATGTTATGCGATATATGTTAATTGTTTTCTTTGCACACAAAATATATATGTGATATATATTGTTGTGTGATACTAGGTTACACATGCAACATGTTAATATGGGACTCACACCATGCTAGGTTAAAGTTAGGGTTTTATTTGTTTTAAGTAATTCAAACACTTGGATAATGAGTCATGGTTCAAAGCTTGTAGAAGCTTGTAGGTTTCATTGACAAAGTCCACTTGTTTGTCTAGCTTAAGATATTTGTTAACCCAACCTTTAACTCATAACTATGGTTTAGTCTCTACAAGGGTTAAGCATGACATTAACTCGCCATGGTTTCATTTCTAACCTCACTTGAATTATTCATTCATCACTTCATCATTTTCATCTTCATCTTCCTCTTGAATGCTCACTAGCTTTTGATCAAGTGATGGAATTGAGTGAGAAAATGAAAACTAAAATGAGCAAAATTCCTACTTCATCATCCTCTACTACTTCCCATTTAGTATAGGGTGTTTGCTTCACTAATTTCATAATTAGTGAAGGGGTAGCTTGGGTTAGTGTCTCCTCGACGTAGATCATCTTCGGCTTCGAAGACTTCGATGCATGCTTGTTCGTTTCTTTATGGGAGCCTCTCTAGAGTCCGGGAGTTCATGATCGTAGCGAAGGGGCTAATACACGGAGCTATTGAAGTGAAGGACCGTTGTACAAAGGTTGTATTCCTTGTTCACTTTAGATGTAAAGTGTTTGCATAATGTTTCGTCGGATTTTCTAGTTTCGATTCTAGGGTTAGGGTTAAGCTAGAACGGCAAAAATTTAAATATGGCATGGACGATGCCTCCCGAAACCTTGTTATCGTGCTAGACAACCCTATAGTGGTATCAGAGCCATGCTAGAAAATTAGATGATGTTTGTGTAAGTGCACGGCGGCGTTCCGGCCGTCGATTCGACGCCGGAAATGCGGAAACGAAAACCTTTGCAAACTAGCAAACCGGCACCACCGCGCACTTTTAACCCGGATCGGGCCATTAACCTAGCTACTAGCAAACAAGAAAAGGAGTAGAGAAGCTATACCAAGCGATCCGTGTCCTTCGGTCTTCGTCTCCACTCCGATCTCCTCGCGGAATCTCCGGTCGTCGTCTCCTCGTCGAAACGGGCACCACATCGCCGGGTTCTTTTACGGGCTCCCACCTCTGGACCGAGGCAACTCGGGTGCGAAGTTGGCGAGCCGACGCGTCCAAGAGATGATGTAGGTGTAGTGTAGAAACCGTGTCTCTTTGGGGTTTAGTGTAGTTGCCATGATGGAGGAATTGAGGAGGAGAATGAACTTTTTGAGAAAGAAATGGAACCCTCAATATTTCAAGGAATGAGATGAGAAAAATCACCACTCATATGAACCTCTCTCTCTCCCACATAATGTGGCCGGCCTCATATCCCTCATGGTGGAGGAAAGAATGAATTAATATCACAATAAGAAAAGGCTTGATAAAAAGAGAAGAAAAGGTATCAACCTCACATGAAAATGGTCACACCATTTCAAACACACATCCTTTCACCAAACCATCATAATAAATGCAAAGGAATGGACCAGAAAAGAATCTCATGATTATGAAGGCACAAATGCAAGAAACCCCTCCACAATAAGTAATTTGCACAATTGCAAATTACCCCCTCCATCGGAAAAGTCCGGCCGCGAAGGAACAAAAGAAAACTGGCCGGAACGGAATGCAAACTGGCAACCTCAGAAAACTGATCCCGTAATAAATTACAGGAAAACCCCGCTACAGCATATACATGCCCGCATTTGTATTCCCACTGAACACAAATGCAAAGAGACAAAACCTACACTGTCTAATACTAGGATCCGGCTTAAGCCAAAGCCGGTTAGTAAAATCCGTCCGATCACGATACGTGCAATACCGCACGTATCTGATCGAATCCTGCCATATCTCCATACGGCCTCTACAGCGTTTCGCCCAAAGCCTGAGTAACTGTGTGTGGTGGACTCTAAAGACTCGTCAATGCTATGGCTGTGGATTTAACCACTAGCACGTCAGAGCTATTAGCCATACGTGACGGGCCACCGGCTATTGACCAAAAGGGACGTCGATGAGCGAACTCATCCTGACACCCTACTGAGCCTGTCAGTGACAATATTCGTACATTCCGGTCCATTCGTCTATGAGCATCGCATGGCGGGCCTAGGGGGTTGGTAAAAGTCAGACCCCCAATAGCGGTACAAGTCGTGTCAAAGTGTAGCCCAGAACACCCTGAGATACTACTGGAATACCTACCAGCAAATCTCCTGCCTTGGCCAAGGACTTTTCATGTACTGGCTCTCCTAGACACAGCGCGACCTCACCCCCAATACCGGGAGAGACGAACCCCTGCAGATCCGCTCACTGCCTCCATGTGGCTCGGGACTGTACCCAACTAAAACCTGTTTGCACGACTCCTTTGAGCCGTGGTAGGGTAGTAATCAAAGCACAGTGGGAACTCACATGAGAAAAATGACGATCTCAGGTCGATGAACTAACCTGTACACATGTCACCAGGGAACTGCTATCTGACGTCAGGTATAATACCAACTAGCAGGTTCCCGGCGAGTCCTGTCCGGTGTACTCATAACCCAGTGAGCACCTGTATACATCTTAGGTGAACCAACTGACACCAGTGGCTTGTGAGACCGACCACCGCCCCTCGTCGGGGTCTCGACTGTATACACTAGTCTACTCTGGAGAATCGATGCCCTGTCTCGAAACTCCCACGACTAGGGACCTTTTAAGGATGTGCTTATAGACTCTAGCTCTCACGTATATGATCGCCCTCATACTTCTGGTAGTCAAGCAAGAATCCTAGGGGCTCTATCAACGTGTAATAGCGACTCGTAAGGTCACCTAAAGCAGTACACGATGATAAAGATAAACCAGATAGCATACTATCATCTTGAGTAAGACTGTCCTACTGGGACAGGTCCTCCTTCAATCATTGCAATCACGTGCCTGTGATCCAATATTTGACTCTGAGGGCACTATCTCCAACAATCTCCCACTTGCACTCAAGGCTAATTATTGCGATGTCGCATACTCACAGCCCGTGTGATACCGAACACCCAACTCCTCTACCAGTCAGTCTCACAAAGCTCGTTTGCGAAACTATTGCGTTCGAGAAATAGCCTCAGTGAGTGGATCCGCTTTGACGTCTCTTTCTCTGTCTCTCTTTATCTCAAGTTTGCGGAGAAAGCCATCTCCCAAAATGAGCAATACCTGTCTTAGAATGTCTGGATGTCTGATGGGACCTAGCTCATAAATGAACTCCAAATCCAAAATTCTTAGACTGTATCGTCAACTGAACTTAATCAGTATCCTGCGCCATCCTTCCCTCAGTATCCATCTGGTCCATCTGTCCAAAATACCGCCCCTTGTCAGAGGGAAAACTATAACTCTGACAGCCACTCTGCCATCCAGGTCACCTTGGAAGCCTGGAATGATAACTGTCTCTCCGAAGGAGAATGCTGTTTCTATATCCCTAGAACAACAACTTATGTTCTAAAACTGCTTCCGACTGTTTCTCCAGGATTGGATTAATATCAAATTATTGCATCTACTGCAAGAACAACATCTGGTGTGGTACTTGACATCTCATGATTGACTCAATTGCCTAAACAAGTGATCTGCCAATCATGTACATCCCTCTCTACTTTAGTCTGTAAGACACCTTTAGAGAGGGTGACTCCATCACTTGCAGGTACACTACCGTGCCAGGAGTCGTCCATTCTAAATACTCATAGAATGCTGTCCAAGTACCCAGATTGGGAAACCACCCAAATCTAGATCTAAAACCATAGATCTAGTAACCAGAATGTCTGATATAAAATCCAAGTCCCATGTGGAGAAAACACTGTGTGACAACCAAAGTATAACCGACCGTAGTATAGGAATTTCACTTCCTACTCTGCGTATGTCATCCAAATACCAGGACATCACACCCTACTACCTTCTTAACAGATCCATCCCCTATTCTGATGAAGTCAAACCTATGACTGTCACATCAGAAATAGATGATCTATCTCCGCTATATCTGCTTTAGTCTATAAATAGGCATAAGCCACTTGTCCACCATGCTTCCGCTGCTCCCACTGACTACGACAACCCTCTGGCAGAGTCATATAGACGTACACTTCTAAAGCTAGTTCAGAACGATGCTATACTCATCCTCCTGCCGGGTCTCACGGTCTGGAACAACAGCAATGGCAAGTCTGGGTAAACAAGAACCTCCCTGCCATCGTCCTTGAGCATACCGAAGTACCTCTCGGGTGCCTGAGGTTACCCACTTTATCTGCGGAGTGGCTAATGGAATGTCAAACCAGATTGAATCTTTAAGTTCTTATCAAATATTCAGTAATCGTTTGCGGTTCTGGAATCACTTCCAGTTCTACCATACTCCCACTACTGTTTTATGAAAAAATCCATTTTTATTAAAACTGTGGCGAGTCATGAACAATATCACTATTGATCTTCCAGATGGTAGAAAGTCAACCCTCATCATAGCCCGGGTCAACCCACAAACAGCCATTACAGAAACGTGCCTTGAGTCATCCAGAGTATGGTTTTAAGCATAAGCTGGACAACTCCCCGTATCTTAACAATGTCAAGATATGAACTGTTCTATATCCAATACAGGAACAGAGGCACTGATTTAACTGAACCAGATTCAAATCATGCAGTAGTCTCCAGTGCATGTTAACTAAATGGAAAGAGGCCGATCAGCGTTACTCAACTTAGGAATGCTTCCAATTATGAGTAACCTGAAAGAGAAGCAAGTTCCCATTACTCATTACTATCAACTGAATACCATACACAAGTATCTACATCTTCGATCACCTTGAAGAATCCCGATACTTGCAATACCTGGTTCTCTACTCTATTCTTATACCTATAACTTCTCAAAACTCAGACCCTGTGTTTCTACGAAACACCTGTCTAAAACTAGAGAAGTCATAAGTAAACCGAATATAGTACGAGTACCTACCCCTCTGTCCTAATGGACACTGGAAAATACACATAACTCTGTATAAGTCCCTTGAGTCAAATGACTCATTCACTGTGTGTCATAGGTTGAAAACTGTACTTATGGTTAAGAAGAATTACACCGCTGTTCAATGCTCCTTACCTAACCATCCACTGATATAGGTAAATGTCATAGACATAATTTCAAAAAGTTATATCTCACTCTATGAAAATAAACGTACAGATATATCAATTTGAAATTGGTGCATAACAACGGATATTCAAAACCAAACATTTGCCGTCCGGCAAACAACCCAGGCGATTTCCTCAAATATCACCAATTACAACGAATCCCGATATAATGAGGATGATCACCTAATCCCCAATAACTTACTCCCACTCATCATCTGTAAAACCATACAGATGTGAGAATCAAACCTGGTAAATACATACCCTGGAGCTAGTGTCTAATTGGGAAATCAGTTTTCTTTTAACAGTACATAGTGAAACTGAAACATTAAAATTTTTCGATGGGGTATCCTAGTATTCCTGGTAATGCCTCTTCCAATATCCAGATTCACAATTGTAACCGTATAATTCTTTGCCACTTCTCCAAATCCCTTTATATGTCTTTAGTCGTTACCTTCTGCACACCACTTTAGGCCAAATAGTTTTCTTCCTTCCCTACCGTTCGGTACTAGCCTATGGTTTGGAAGAAGACTATCCAATAAGAATAATGGGTGTACTGTCCTAATCCTAGGAGCACTCGCAATGCGAGAGAAGGTGAAGATAAAAGACAACCGAATAAACCTTATTCTTATTTCTCCTGAACCAGGATCCATCCCCGAACTGGAACAAGTTCCTTTCGAGTTCGTATATAACCATCCGATGGAATATCCAATAAACCTGGGATCTTCGTAGTGATACGGAGTGTCCTGGAGAAATAGAAAGGTGATTTAGGATTGGCGAAGAAATACTTGGTTTGGTCGTGAATAGCAGTCGCAATTTACTTTGCCCTCTTACTAATCCCTTTCTTTGTCTTAACTTAATACCTTCTGTACACCGTTTAGGCTAATTGGTTTTCTTCATTCCCTACCGGTCGGCACTAGCCTAAGGTTTGGAAGAAGATTATCCAATTTGCGTAATAGGTGTACTATCTCCTAAACCAAGGAGTACTCGCAACCTGAGAGAAGGTAAAAGGAAAAGACAACTGAATAGTCCTATTCGTTTTCTCCAGAACCAGAAACAATCCTCGAATTCCTTCGAGTTCGTATATAACCATAAGATGGTTTTGTCCAATGGAAGTGGACGTTCGTAGTAATACGGGGTGTCCTGGAGAAAAGGGTAAAAGTAGGAGTGGCAATGAGGTTTGCAACTCTGACAATCCAAAAGCCAATGTTAAGAAGGTTCGGTCAACTTGGTCACTGAGTCATAGTCTAGGGTCGGGTCAATGGTCGCTGCCAAAGAGAGAGAGAAAAGAAACACTCAGCGTGCAGTCTAACCTAGATCAGAATGGTTATCACTTTATCTAATCTGGAAACCTCCCACTGTAACGTCAAATTCTTCCCCAAACCTGAAAAAAGAATTAGTCGGGATCACCCAAGGAGTAAACCAACTCATCAGTGGGAATCGGGATCCAACTATCATCGCATGATAACGTGACGGAATCCGCTCACGTTATCACACTCCAGAAGATATGCGCATATCTGGCAAGTTTCAGTTTCTTTAGAAACTCCCGATGTGGATTTTTGCCCCATGCTCTTATGACCTTGACTTTGGCCAACATATCATAAGTCACATGTTAAGTTCTACCCGTCATTCTCCAGGTTAATTTGAACCCACCCATACATACCCTTGACTTTGGCCAAAATAGTAGTACGACTGTCCCAAACCAACGCATCTATCTATGCTGCATATGAATACCCAATAGCTACCAATCACTGTGCCTTGACTTTGGCCAACATACACAGCTTGAATACTTATTGACTATTCATATGAAACGAAGGAGGGCTACGAATGGTTTCTGGCGAAAACCTTTAACGTAATGAACTTGATATCGTTGAAGGAACTGGATAGCTTTATAAAAATATAGTGACGAAACCTTTGCTAAAGAGGTCACTCCCGGTGAAGGGATCTCGGCTCTTTCCCCGTAGGATGAGGTGCAGGATATTCCAACTGAATACCACGATGCAAAGTAAAAGTAATCGGCTATAGTGAAGTTATTGCCCTAACGCAAACTTCTGTCCAAGGGGTCACTCCCGGTGAAGGGATCTCGGCCCTTGCCTCGTCGACTGAGGAGCAGGATATTCCAACTGAATACCACTGTGCAAAATAAAAGTGAACGTCCTTGCAATAACAGCTTTTTGAAAAAATATTCCAATAATATCAGATTAGGTTTGTTTAGCTTGCATTGATCCGAATCAACGCAGTCCCATCAATTGATCACACCAATAAAGAACGAAAATAATGACGTACGTATATGCCATCCGCATTCGCCACTGGGTCCCGTCATCACCCGTTAGGTTAGTTAACTAACGACAGAGCGGGGACTGGACTAGCGCGGATGAAAAACATATACAACATCTACTAGTATATATATAATATATAATTTTCGCTCAAGGCGTGATAAAATGCAACATCATAGAAATGTACAGCATCACAGAACAATACAGATATCTGGGATCCCCGGGTTTCATAGAGCCGCTACTGAAACCCGACGTTCCCCTGGTCGTGTGGATAGCCTGTGCAATGAAATCCTAGACCCCTACGGGCGCGGCAAGTTACCCGCCAAAACCTGAAGCGAGGCAGCCCCCTTCAGCAACGTGAATGGACCACCCAGCACTTCACGGAATCCGGTAACTTGGGCACCCCTCCTGGGTCAACCTGTACCCCTACGAGTGCGGCGAATAGCCCGCCAATTCTAGAGTAAAGCCCCCTCCGTCTCAAAGCCATGAGATGCGGGCTCGTTGCCCTCTAGAACCCGGCTATCCGTGCACCCCTCCGCGGGGTAATCCTAGTACAGAAAGTAAAATATACAAACAACGGGTACATCGACCTCGACCCGGTCGTTCCCTAAAAGAATAATACAAACAGGCAGTGACGACAGTCCACATGTCAGACGCTCGCCCCGCAATATCAAATGTACATATAAAACAAAACTGTACTAACATTGCATCCAGGCTATCCCATACGACCAATCCGCAACATCACAGCACAACACAGAACATCAACGTGAATGTCACGTTCGCAAATCCGTCTAAAAGGGCTATAGCAGTTAGACAGGATTTACCGATCAAATGGCATTCACGGTCGCAGATATAATGTAAATACTGTGAACTAGCGTATTTAAAATATCCGATCGAACAAATTTATCAAAGTGGGCCCCAAGCACTACTGTAGATCTCACAGAAAATCTGGGCCCAAAAAGAATATCTCAAAACCCCTATTTCCAACCCAGAAGCCCTCTGTAGAATTTTGATGCACTGAAAAGTAAATACTGCGGCGGAACCGTGGCCCAAGCATGGGTTTGGCCGCGGTTCCGCGGTCGTATAGTGTGTTCACGTGATCAAATTTCTACAGAGGTCTTAGAATTCTTTGCACATCATTCTGAAACAACCTGAAAAATTTTTGGAGCCAAAAAAATTTCGACAGAAACCCAATGCACAAGAAAATACGGTTTTTGGGATTTTATTGTTCGATCAAGTTCTAAACAAGTTAGAGCAAGCTAGGCTAAGTTAATGGCGTGTCTCTGATACCAGTGTAAGTGTACGGCGGCGCCCCGGCCGTCGATTCGACTCCGGAAATGCGGAAACGAAAAACTTTGCAAACTAGCAAACCGGCACCACCGCGCACTTTTAACCCGGATCGGGCCATTAACCTAGCTACTAGCAAACAAGAAAAGGAGTAGAGAAGCTATACCAAGCGATCCGTGTCCTTCGGTCTTCGTCTCCACTCCGATCTCCTCGCAGAATCTCCGGTCGTCGTCTCCTCGTCGAAACGGGCACCACATCGCCGGGTTCTTTTACGGGCTCCCACCTCTGGACCGAGGAAACTCGGGCGCGAAGTTGGCGAGCCGACACGTCCAAGAGATGTTGTAGGTGTAGTGTAGAAACCGTGTCTCTTTGGGGTTTAGTGTAGTTGCCATGATGGAGGAATTAAGGAGGAGAATGAACTTTTTGAGAAAGAAATGGAACCCTCAATATTTCAAGGAATGAGATGAGAAAAATCACCACTCATATGAACCTCTCTCTCCCCTACATAATGTGGCCGGCCTCATATCCCTCATGGTGGAGGAAAGAATGAATTAATATCACAATAAGAAAAGGCTTGATAAAAAGAGAAGAAAAGGTATCAACCTCACATGAAAATGGTCACACCATTTCAAACACACATCCTTTCACCAAACCATCATAATAAATGCAAAGGAATGGACCAGAAAAGAATCTCATGATTATGAAGGCACAAATGCAAGAAACCCCTCTACAATAAGTAATTTGCACAATTGCAAATTACCCCCTCCATCGGAAAAGTCCGGCCGCGAAGGAACAAAAGAAAACTGGCCGGAACGGAATGCAAACTGGCAACCTCAGAAAACTGATCCCGTAATAAATTACAGGAAAACCCCGCTACAGCATATACATGCCCGCATTTGTATTCCCACTGAACACAAATGCAAAGAGACAAAACCTACACTGTCTAATACTAGGATCCGGCTTAAGCCAAAGCCGGTTAGTAAAATCCGTCCGATCACGATACGTGCAATACCGCACGTATCTGATCGAATCCTGCCATATCTCCATACGGCCTCTACAGCGTTTCGCCCAAAGCCTGAGTAACTGTGTGTGGTGGACTCTAAAGACTCGTCAATGCTATGGCTGTGGATTTAACCACTAGCACGTCAGAGCTATTAGCCATACGTGACGGGCCACCGGCTATTGACCAAAAGGGACGTCGATGAGCGAACTCATCCTGACACCCTACTGAGCCTGTCAGTGACAATATTCGTACATTCCGGTCCATTCGTCTATGAGCATCGCATGGCGGGCCTAGGGGGTTGGTAAAAGTCAGACCCCCAATAGCGGTACAAGTCGTGTCAAAGTGTAGCCCAGAACACCCTGAGATACTACTGGAATACCTACCAGCAAATCTCCTGCCTTGGCCAAGGACTTTTCATGTACTGGCTCTCCTAGACACAGCGCGACCTCACCCCCAATACCGGGAGAGACGAACCCCTGCAGATCCGCTCACTGCCTCCATGTGGCTCGGGACTGTACCCAACTAAAACCTGTTTGCACGACTCCTTTGAGCCGTGGTAGGGTAGTAATCAAAGCACAGTGGGAACTCACACGAGAAAAATGACGATCTCAGGTCGATGAACTAACCTGTACACATGTCACCAGGGAACTGCTATCTGACGTCAGGTATAATACCAACTAGCAGGTTCCCGGCGAGTCCTGTCCGGTGTACTCATAACCCAGTGAGCACCTGTATACATCTTAGGTGAACCAACTGACACCAGTGGCTTGTGAGACCGACCACCGCCCCTCGTCGGGGTCTCGACTGTATACACTAGTCTACTCTGGAGAATCGATGCCCTGTCTCGAAACTCCCACGACTAGGGACCTTTTAAGGATGTGCTTATAGACTCTAGCTCTCACGTATATGATCGCCCTCATACTGCTGGTAGTCAAGCAAGAATCCTAGGGGCTCTATCAACGTGTAATAGCGACTCGTAAGGTCACCTAAAGCAGTACACGATGATAAAGATAAACCAGATAGCATACTATCATCTTGAGTAAGACTGTCCTACTGGGACAGGTCCTCCTTCAATCATTGCAATCACGTGCCTGTGATCCAATATTTGACTCTGAGGGCACTATCTCCAACAGTTTGTTAGGATTACGAAACCGAAACTACACCGAAACACCCGATACGATAACTTAGCTTCTACCGATTTTAAAAAGTCTTCAAAATTTTTTTAAATAACTATAGAATGTTATATGTGATATGACATGAACACAGAAGAAATTCGAGGCAATTTGGAGAAATTTGGGCCGGCGACATTGGTGGAAAATCCGAGCTACTCGGTTTTTTAGTGGAGTCCGGGCCTCAAATTTTTTTTGTGTTCCAGTCTTTGGGTTTGGGTATTTCAGGTGTTGTTTGTTTTTGCTAAATTTTTATGCGATGTTAACTTTCTGCAAAAGCAATTCGGTGTGTTTCGTAATCATAATCCTAACATGTATTCGGGTTATTTTGACGATATTAAAAAGTTCAAACGGATATCAATAACCAAATTTTTCCCAGCTGGAAATTTTTTCAAGAGTTGGATTTTTTTCCGAGTTTAAAATTTTCAGAAAAACTTGCAAGCAATTCTGTGGACCATCTAGAAGAACGAAACCTTAACTCGATTATATGACCGTAAGAACCGCCCCCAGGCCCTAGCGTTTATGGTAGTTCAACGGTGCCACATGGGAGGCATTGGTTGACCCTTCTACGGCTGGTTCATAGGAGTTGTGGCATGTTTCTGGCTACTTTTTGAACTCCGCTCAAGTGTTGAGCTTCACGGGAAATTTCGTGTGTTTGTTTATTCGATCAAAAATTTTAACTTCGTCTAGCTATCTGTGATTGTGATACAATATTTGGAATCCACAAATAGTTATGAGATAACTAGTTTGAATTTTATAAATCTAGCAGTTTAGTCTCATTTGATCGGTTGCCACGGAATTTTGATGTGGATCAAAAGTCCGTCGCAATCACGTAGTATACGCGGATACTCGCCGGGTAACCTTACTAGATTGCCATGCTCCATAGCCCCGACCAAGTGACTGTAGGAGAACCCTGTCACCAAAAGCATCCGTTCGGGTGCTCGCGGCAGCGGTGTTCCGCCTTAGTGCACTTCGTCGACAGCATCGGGGGGTGCGGCCGTCTAATATAGTTTCCGATGAGCATTCGATCAGATTATCGGGAATCTTGTTGAATTACCTGACAGGTTATTGGAAAGTGTTTTCAATATCGAGACTAAAATGCGGGGCTTATAATTGTTAGGCATGTGATGTCTAAGGAATTCATTTGGTTAGGCATGAAATCCAATATATGTGATACATTGGGTTTATGATGTCTAGTTGGTTGCGGATTCCAACTGTTGTAGTTTTTCACTTTTTTTTCTGCGACCGTAAGTGTAATATGTCGTGTATCGCCGGTTTCAGTGCTATATGTCAACGACAACTGGGATACGCATATTTACTTGCGTTGATAACATGTGATGTTATATGTTGCTGTGATATGTTATATTGAATGGTCGTGTTTTGAATAGCCTGGGGTTTTATGTGAGATGACGGTTTTTATTTTCATTCATGTAAAATTCATTGTATGTAATATTCTTTTATTGGTGCACTTCCGGGTTGAGGATGATGTCACCATTGATGTATATTATTTACTTTTCCGCATTAGGATAGACCCAAGGCGGGGAGCACAAGTAACCGGGTTCTAGGGTCCAGTGGGAGACCATCTCGAGAAGTCGAGTCCGGGTCTCCTAACTCTAGAATTGGTAGGGTTGCTTGCTGCTCTCGTAGCGGTCTAGGGATGTGGGTTTGGCTATTCATCGCGACCGTGGAATCCGTGTTTTATACTGGCTTAATTTAAAACACGGAATTCCTAGTATATCCAATATTTCATATGTTATCTTCTGCTGCTCTGTGATGTGATCACTGTGATATGTTCAAACGAATGCATATATTATATATATGAGATATAATTAATATTGCTACTTTCATTTCATATGTGATGCTTAGGAAGCATATATTGATGGGACTTCATTAATGAGATTAATGAAAGAAAAAGAAACTTAAAGATATTGTATAAACTTGTATTAAAAACTGGTAGCTCTAGTTCTTGCTTTGCATAGCGGTATTCCTTGTAGAATATCCAGCACCTTATTCGATAAGGAAAGAGCCGAGATCCCTTCACTGGGAGTGACCTCTTTAGAGAAACTAGCAGATGCTACAACCCACTCAGTTTGTCTTTTGATTGCTTCTATAGTTTTTTATTTTGCATAGTGGTATTTGTGAAATATCCTGCACCTTATTCGATAAGGAAAGAGCTGAGATCCCTTCACCGGGAGTGACCTCTTTAGCAAAACTAGTAAAAGCCTCAAAAACATTCCTTTTCAAAATCAGTCGATTCTACAGCGGTATAAGTACATTACGCAAAAAGTTTTCATAAAAACCTGTCGTAGCCCTCCGTCATTTCAGATAAGTAGTATTTAGTACTCGTGCTACGTTTGTTGGCTTTCGTCAAGGCGTAGTGTGCGGTAGCTGATTAGTGCTTATCTGCTTAAGCATATGATGTGATTGAATTAGGATAGTCGTACGGCTTTGTTGGCTTTCGTCAAGGGTCGTGCGGGCGGGATTAATTCAATCAGAAAATGACGGGTTGAACTTGACTAGCGCACTATGCTTTGTTGGCTTTCGTCAAGGTCATAAGAAGCTAGGCGTAGAATATTATCGGGAATTTCAAGTGTTGAAATTTGCAATGAGATTACATACATTCTATGAGATAGTTGGATCCTGATACCCACTGCGAGTAAGAGTTACTCCTGGGAGAGTTTTACACATTACAATTAGCCGATCAAGTAGGTGTCTAGAAAGGTGTTAACGGGGTTACAAACCTGGGAAAATGAGGTTTATTTTAATTAGGTCCGTGCGAAAGCTCTGGTAACCTCCCTCAAAGTACCGACACAGGCCTGGCCGAAAGATTGGCGAACTTGTAGGGTGTAATTAAATCCCGGCTAGTCTTACCTTGTAGGGTTTGAAGGTTGATTTGACTAAAACAGTGGGAGCCATCCTGATTAAATAAAATAATAACCAATCTAATCTTACAAGAGCGCACGCAGAGTGTTTTCTTCTCTCTCTCTCCTGGTAGCGACCATGTCACACCTTAATCAAGATAATAATATGGATACATTGACCGAACCTGCTTATTATCCTGAGCTAGAAAACGTTGGTTCAGCTCTATCTTATAATTGTTATAAGTCCGACCAGGAAATAGGGGAATATCCGGATTCCCATGCCACCCACTCGAAGAAAGTGCATGTTGATGCATCTTCTTCGGGTGTGTTCATTACCAAGAACTGTTTTCCAGTATCCTCTACGTCCTGGGTATGTGATACCGGATCAGGATCCCACATATGTAAGAGTTAAATGGGCTAAAGAATGGTAGAGGACTGAGAATGGGTGATATGTCTCCAAGTTTTAGAGAATGGTACAATTGTTACAGCCAAGTCTGTTGGCAGATATCAGCTTGTATTGGATACATTGATTCTGAACAAATGTTATTAGATACCGAACATGATATACAACATTACATCATGTTCTTTACTGAGTTAAAGAAGGATATAATTCTGTATTGGAGGATAATGTTGTGAACATTTTCCTGAATCAAGAGCTGATTCGATCAGGCACGTTACATAATAGCATAAACGTTCTAAATCAAACCACAGTTCAAAGTATGAAGAACACACACAAGAGGAGTAGCTCATAAATGAACGAATCCTTCTTGTGGCATTGTAGACTAGGTCATTTCAATGCGACACGACCAGCTAAGTTACATAAAGATGAATATGAGAATCTTATCGAATTTTCATCTTATGCTACTTGCCAGTCTTGTCTCAAACGTAAAATGCCCTATACTCCGTTTACTAGAAACAGAGAAAGAGTTAGTGAACTCTTGGGACAGATACATGATGATGTATACGGTCCTATGTCTACAAATGCCAAGGTTGGTTCTTCGTACTTCATTATATTCACTGATCTTCTCTCAGACATAAGTTTCTGTTGAAACACAAGTCTGAAACTTTTGAGAAATTCAAAGAATATAGGCTTGAAGTTGAGAACCTAACAGGTAAAAGTATTATGTCCTACGATGTGATTGAGGAGGTGAATACTTGCGCATGGAGTTTCTGGAGTTTCTAAAAGAAGAATGTAATTTTCTCTCAGCTTACTCCTTCAAGTACACCATAGTACAATGTTGTATCGGGGCGGAGGTATCGCACCCTATAAGATATGGTGCGCTCTATGATGAGTACTGCTGAGTTACCTGTTTCCTTATGGTGTAATGCACTTAAGAAGCTCCATACCTATTGAATGGGGTTTCATCCAAATCAGGGCCTACCACTACATATGAGATATGGAATGGGAAGAGACCATTTCTTAAACGAGTTAAGATATGGGGTTGTCCGGCCTATGTTGAATGACAAAATCTGGACAAGCTCGAGGCAAGGTCGGTTCTGTAAGTTTGTTAGGATATCCCAAACATTTGTGAGGGAATATCTTCTACCACTCTGAGGAGCAAAAGGTGTTTTGTTTCTTAGCATGCCACCTTTTTAGAAAAGGAATTTCTTGTAAAGAAATTTGTGGACATGAGGTAGAACTGGAAGTTGTTCCATCCTGAAAAACTAATAGCTGATGATTTGGTGAAACCAAAGTATTCAATAGTCTCCAACGAACCTCAGCCTCTCCGCAAATCTGGTAGGGTTCTTCATCCACTTGAGAGATATCGCGGTATTCTCGGTGACAGTGGGAGCGAGGATTGCATCATGGTTGATGATGGTCCAAATAGGTTCAGGCAGGCCATCACGAGTAGGGATTCAGTGAAATGGTTGGATGCTATACGATCAAAGATGGAATCCTTATACACCAACAAAGTATGACTTTGCATGTTGCACCTAAAAGGGTAAAACCCATTGGGAGCAAAAGGATCTTGAGAATATTCTTGGTGTATATTGAAAAGCTGATACTTTCAAAGCTATGCTTAAGTCCATCAGGATTAGTGCGCGCATCACGGAGTTGGGACATCTGTTTTTGATGTGGCAGTCAAAGAGTTTGATTTCTTCAAAAAGAGAGATGAACCTTGTATATACAAGAAGGTTGTAGAGAATAAGGTTTTCTTACACGTATTGTACGTAGATGACATACTCTTGATAGGAAATGGTTTCCTGTACTACACTAGGTCAATCTCCTCTTATCACAAGGATTCTCAATAGATGATCTGGATGATACCTAATACATCTTTTGGATTATGATCTATGGTGATAGATCTAAGTGGATGTTGGGAGTGTCCCAAATCCAGGTACATTAACACCATACTAAAGGGTTTAAAATGGAAGATTCTAAGCATAGTGGTACGCCCACTTACTCATGGATCACTCTCTCAAAAACTATTTTGGAGAGAGCTCGCGTTCAAGGGATGTCCTACGCTTCAGTAGTAGGCTCTATCATGTGTGCGATGTTATGTGATATATGTTAATTGTTTTCTTTGCACACAAAATATATATGTGATATATATTTTTGTATGATGCTAGGTTACACATGCAACATGTTAGTATGAGACTCAAACCATGCTAGGTTAAAGTTAGGGTTTTATTTGTTTTAAGTAATTCAAACACTTGGATAATGAGTCTTGGTTCAAAGCTTGTAGAAGCTTGTAGGTTTCATTGACCAAGTCCACTTGTTTTTATAGCTTAAGATATTTGTTAGCCCAACCCTTAACTCATAGCTATGGTTTAGTCTCTACAAGGGTTAAGCATGACATTAACTCACCATGGTTTCATTTCTAACCTCACATGAATTATTCATTCATCACTTCATCATTTTCATCTTCATCTTCCTCTTGAAAGCTCACTAGCTTCTGATCAAGTGATGGAATTGAGTGAGAAAATGAAAACTAAAATGAGCAAAATTCATACTTCATCATCCTCTACTACTTGCCATTTAGTATAGGGTGTTTGCTTCACTATTTCCATAATTTGTGAAGGGGTAATGGTTAGTGTCTCCTCGACGTAGATCAACTTCGGCCTCGAAGACATCGATGCATGCTTGTTCGTTTCTTTATAGGAGCCTCACTAGAGTCCGGGAGTTCATGATCGCAGCGAAGGGACTACTACATGGAGCTATTGAAGTGAAGGACCGTTCTTCAAAGGTTGTATTCCTTGTTCACTTTAGATGTAAAGTGTTTGCATAATGTTTCGTCGGATTTTCTAGTTTGGATTCTAGGGCTAGGGTTAGCTAGAACGGCAAAAATTTAAATATGGAATGGACGATGCCTCCTGAAACCTTATTGTCGTGCTAGACAACCCTACAGTGGTATGAAAGTCATGCTAGAAAATTAGACGATGTTTGTTAGGATTATGAAACCGAAACTACACTGAAACACCCGATACGATAACTTAGTTTCTGTCAATTTCAAAAAGTCTTCAAAAATTTTTTTAAACAACTACAGAATGTTATATGTGATATGACATGAACACAGAAGAAATTCGAGGCAATTTGGAGAAATTTGTGCCGGCGACATTGGTGGAAAATCCTAGCTGCTCGGTTTTCTAGTGGAGTCCGGGCCTCAAATTTTTTGTATGTTCCAGTCTCTGGGTTTTGGTGTTTCAGGTGTTGTATGTTTTTGTTAAATTTTTATACGATGTTAACTTTCTGCAAAAGCAATTCGGAGTGTTTTGTAATCGTAATCCTAACATGTATTCGGGTTATTTAGACGATATTAAAAAGTTCGAACGGATATCAATAACCCAATTTTTCCCCGCTGGAAATTTTTTCAAGAGTTGGATTTTTTTCCGAGTTTAAAATTTTCAGAAAAACTTACAAGCAATTATGTGGACCATCTAGAAGAACGAAACCATAACTCGATTATATGACCGTCAGAACTACCACCAAACCATAGGGTTTGTGGTAGTTCAACGGTGCCACATGTGAGGCATTGGTTGACCCTTCTACGGCTGGTTCATATGAGTTGTGGCATGTTTCTGGGTACTTTTTGAACTCCGCTCAAGGGTTGAACTTCACGGGAAATTTTGGGTGTTTATTTATTCGATCAAAAAGTTTAACATCGTCTAGATATCTATGATTATGATACAATATTTGGAATCCACAAATAGTTATGAGATAACTAATTTGAATTTTATAAATCTAGCAGTTTAGTCTCATTTGATCGGTTGCCATGGAATTTTGATGTGGATCAAAAGTCCGTCGCAATCACGTAGTATACGCGGATACTCGCCGGGTAACCTTACTAGATAGCCACACCCTATAGCCTCGACCAAATGACTGTAGGAGAACCCCGTCGACAAAAGCATCCGTTCGGGTGCTCGCGGCGGCGGTGTTCCGCCTTAGTGCACTTCGTCGACGGCATCGGGGGATGCAGCCGTCTAATAAAGTTTCCGACAAGAATTCGATCAGGTTATCGGGAATCTTGTTGAATTACCTTACAGGTTATTGGAAAGTGTTTTCAATATCGAGACTAAAATGCGGGGTTTATAATTTTTAGGCATGTGATGTCTAAGGAATTCATTTGGTTAGGCATGAAATCCAATATATGTGATACATTGGGTTTATGATGTCTAAGGTGGTTGCGGATTCCAACTGTTGTAGTTTTTCACTTTCTTTTCTGCGACCGTAAGTGTAATATGTGGTGTGTCGCCGGTTTCGGTGCTATATGTCAACGACAACTGGGATACGCTTATTTACTTAAGTTGATGACATGTGATGTTATGTGTTGCTGTGATATGTTATATTGGATCGTCGTGTTTTGAATCACCGTGTTAGTTATATGTATGCCCTGGAGGCCATTACTGTACATACGATGTATATTGTAGTGGAAGCTGGGACGTATATAGGGAGGACTTTCTTGCTCGACATGATAGTATGCTATCTGGTTGTACTTTATCTTAACATGTACTCTGATTGTCTCTAATACAGGTTGATAAAGCCCTTAGGATATGTACTCGACTAATGGGACTATGATGAGATCATACTAGTGGGGCCACGGTAGTCGACGAGTACATCCTATAACTGTTCCTAGTCGATAGTGTATCGAGACAGGGCATCGATGCACCAGAGTAGACTAGCGTATACGCATCTTGACCCATATGATGGGCGATGGATGATCCCATATCCATCGATGTTTGACATCAAGGATGGTGTACGGGTGCTTAGTGGAGACTGGCTACACTGGACGGACTCGCCGGGAACTCCCAGATGGTATTATACCTCACGTCAGATGGCAGTTCTCTGGTGACACTGGTACAGGTTAGTCTGTAGACCCGAGATCGTCATAGAGTCTTGTGTGATTCCCACTGTGCTTTGATTTCCACCTTACCACGTCCAAGAGGGTGTGCAAAACGGTGGTTTTTGGGTACAGTCCCGAATCACATGGAGGCAATGAGCGATAGGAGAGGATTCGTCTCTCCCGGTATAGAGAGTTGATGTTGTGCTGTGTTCGATTGGCTATAACCGGAAATCCCTGGCCAGGGTTGCTGAGATTTACTGGTAAGTGTTTGTTAGTTGTATGTATGCCCTAGAGGCCAGTATTGTACAGATGATGTATATTATATTGGATGCTTGGACATATATAGAGATGACTTTCTTGCTCGATATGATAGTATGTTATCTGGTTACTCTTTATCTTAACATGTACACTTGTCTCTTTAAACTGTCTTAGAGTTACATGTTGATAAAGCCCTTAGGATGTGTACTTGAC
Organism: Agapanthus africanus; assembly: GCA_030015575.1. Lineage (NCBI taxonomy): Eukaryota > Viridiplantae > Streptophyta > Magnoliopsida > Asparagales > Amaryllidaceae > Agapanthus > Agapanthus africanus. The sequence continues at coordinate 524,965,279 of CM057337.1, forward strand.
TACCTGGACTATGATGCAGATCGTACTAGTGGGGACATGGTAGTCCATAAGTACATCCTTCAAGGTCCCTAGTCGTAGGTGTATCGAGACAGGGCATCGATATACCAGTGTAGACTAGCGTATACGCTTCTCGACCCATGAGATGGGCGATGGATGATCCCATATCCATTGGTGTTTGACATCAGAGATGGTATGCTGGTGCTCAGTGGAGACCGGGTACACTGAACGGACTCGCCGAGAACTCCTAGATGGTATTATACCTCACGTCAGATGGCAGTTCTCAGGTGACACTTGTACAGGTTAGTCTGTAGACCCGAGATCGTCATAGAGTCTTGTGTGATTCCCACTGTGCTTTGATCTCCACCTTACCACGTCCATGAGGGCGTGCAAAACGGTGGTCTTTGGGTACAGTCCCGAGTCACATGGAGGCAATGAGCGATAGGAGGGGTTTCGTCTCTCCCGGTATTGGGGGTTGATGTTGCGCTGTGCTCGATTGGCCGTAACAGGGAAGTCCCTGGCCAGGGCTGATCAGAGATTTGCTGGTAAGTGTTACCAGTAGTTTCTCGACCCGTTATGAGCCTCATATCGGCACGACTCATCGGTTATTAGGGTCTGACGTTTACCACCCCTAGACTTGATATGCGACATATCAGACGAACAGACCGGACTGTACGGTAAGTGTTACTGGTTGGATTCACAGGAGTGTGAGCGGGCTAGCTCGTCGATCTTCTGATCGTTCAATACCCGGATGGCCGTTACGTTTAGCAGACCGCTTGCGGCTTGTGGGTGCTTGATATGATCATCATCTGCTACCGGCGTATTGACGAGTCTTTAGAGTCCTACACAGAGGTTTCCTGGCTCAAGCGAAACGAAATAGGAGCGCATATGAAATATGTGCAGGACCGAGAATAATGCGTGTATGTGATACCGTATTTCATTCTCACGATGGATGTATCGATTGGTTATATTCGATATGACCTAGTTATCGAATCATTGATTCGATAAGCCGATACATAAGATACTAGTCGGTTAGATGCGATATGACCGGATTGTTAAGTCATGTGTTGATTTAATGATTTAATGTATAATTATATATTTGATATATTACTTTGCATTAGCTAGTATTAGTTCACTTTATATGGATTTTCTCACTTGATGTGCAAGAAGTATATGTGATATACTTTTGTGCACATATTTGTATCATGTTTGATGATACTTGATCATTTAGTTAAGTGTATAGAATTAAACCATGATTAATTTGATGATTAGGGTTTTGCATATTCATTTATTTATTTATTTGTTTATTTATTTGGAAAAGATAAAGATGAGAATGGTGGCTTTCTTTGTTTCTTATTGAAGCTTCATGAAGCTTTGACTTAGTCACCATTCTTGTCTCATGCTTAACCCTAACCATTTGAAGTAACCCTAGTTCATTCTCTACACTTAACTATGGTTAAGATTATGATAAGTATTCATTTTCTTTTTCATTTTAAGAGGGACTTATCATATTCTTTCTTCTTCTTGATCTTCTTCTTCAAGATAGAAAGCTTGATGCCATCAATGGCAACTTGAGATCTAAAGTGACAAATCCAATTCTAAAGTGAACCCACCTCCTATTTCTTCACCCTCTACCTCTTTCCAAGTTGTTTTGGGTGTTTTCTTCACAAGTTTCACAAATTTGTGAAGTCGGAGCTTGAACTTGTGATGCCTCGACGTAGATCATCTTCGGCACGAAGCCGACGACCTAGTCCGCCCTATTCTCCGATGAAGCCGACGTTTGAGTTCGGGATTTGAGATGGACAGCGAGAGGATGCCTACGTGGAGCTAAGGAAGTGGAGAACCGGATCTACAAAGGTTGTAGCCTCTCTCCTTTAGTTAAGATGTTAACTAGTTTACTGTTTCGCCTAAATTTCTAGTCGACGATCCGTATTAGGGTTTCTCGGCACCCATAAAATTTGAAATTGGCATGGTTGATGCCTTGTGAGACCTCTATAGTGTGCCTAGGAACCCTACAGTGGTATCAGAGCCTAGCTAGAGCCTTAGGCGAAGTCTAGACGGAGTTTGAAGTCCGATCGACCCGAAACCCCAACTCAAATATCGCTCTCTGGACTTTTTCTAAAAAATGGGATTTTTCCATATTAAAAATTCTTAAAAATATCAGCATGAAGATATAAGAATTATGGTACAAAACGAGCTCATGATACGTCTAAACCGCCGTGGAAACGCGGCAGAAGCATGGCTTCTGCCGCGGTTCCGCCGCCTACTGTTCACAATGCGCAATAATTTTTGCACAATAATTCCTCTTTTCTGGTGCTGAGTTTTATGGGAATTTTTAATATTTACTCAAGAGTTGTGTATTCTGGGGTTGCATTGGGAATCGTAGATTCGATCGGATTGTTAAACTTCGTCTATGTGGCTTTCCGGATAACTTTAGAATATGTTAAAAAGTTCGACCGGATATAAATACCCAACTTTTCCCCTGCCGGAAAATTTCCAAGTGTTGGATTTTTCTGTGGTTTAAGGACGTTCTGAGTAGTGCAAGTAACGCGATGGTCCCTCTAGAAGAAAACAAACCTTAACTCGATTATGTGACCGTCTTGAACTGCCCTTTGAACCTTCGGGTTTGGGGCAGTACGGCGTGCCACATGTGAGGCGTTGGCTTGACCCTTCTACGGCTGGACCGTTGGTACTGAGGCATGAAGTGAATGTCTTTGAACTTATTTCATGTGTTGAACGGTTTCGGGAAAACTTGGGTGTTCGAATGTTCGATCGGAAAGTTTAATATATTCTATTTATCCGGAATGGGATACAATAATTGGAATTCACAAACAGTTATGAGATAACTGAATGAATGTTATAAATCTAGCGGTTTAGTTTCACTTGATATTGAAAAGAGTTTTCGATAATGAGACTAAAATGCGGGGTTTATAATTGTTAGGCATGTGATGTCTAAGTATTTCATTTGATTAGGCATGTGATGTCTAAAAAGGTTGCGGATTCCAATTGTTGTAGTTTTACACTTTCTTTTCTGTGACCGTAAGTGTAATATGTGATATCGCCGGTTTCGTTGCTATATGTCAACGACAATTGGGATGCGCATATTTACTTACGTTGATGACATGTGATGTTATGTGTTGCTGGATATGTTATATTGGATTATCGTGTTTGAATAGCCGGGGGTTTTTATGTGAGATGAGTGTTTTTCATTTTCATTCATGTAAAAACTTGTATGTAATATTCTTTAATTTGGGGCACTTCCAGGTTGCGGAAGTTGTCACCTTTTGTATATTATTTACTTTTCCGCATTAGGATAGACCCAAGGAGGGGAGCACAAGTAACCGGGTTCTAGGGTCCAGTGGGAGACCAACTCGAGGAGTCGAATCCGGGTCTCCTAACCCTAGAATTGGTAGGGTTGCTTGCCACTCTCGTAGGGGTCTAGGGGTGTGGGATTGGCTATTCATCACGACCGTGGAATCCGTGTTTTATACTGGCTCGTATTGAAAACACGGACGTCTTAGTATATCCAATGTTTCATATGTTCCTTCTGCTGCGTTATCTGTGATGTGATCATGTGATGTTCTGTGATAGATACTTTATATAGTATATATGATATATTATATAGACGTTACTTATGTTTTGCACCCGCACTAGCCCTGCCCTGCTCTGTCGTTAGTTACCTAACCTAACGGTGCACGAGGGGACATCGAGGCGAATGCGGATGGCATAAGTGTACGTCGTATTTATCTGTGATGTTTAGGTATTTAAATGTTGGGACTTCATTAATGTGATTAATGAAAGAAAAGAAACCTAAGATGTTGTAGAATTAAATTTTAAACAAAACAGGTAGCTACAGTTCTTGCTTTGCATAGCGGTATATATGATATACCCTGCACCTTATTCGATGAGGAAAAGACCGAGATCCCTTCACCGGGAGTGACTCCTTTAGCAATAACTGGCAGATGCTACACACTCGGTTTGTTTCTGATCGCTTCTATAGTTTCTGCTTTGCACAGTGATATATATGATATATCCCGCACCTCATTCGACGAGGAAAGGACTGACGATCCCTTCTGTAAGTGCACGGCGGCGCCCCGGCCGTCAATCCGACGGCCAAATGCGGAAGCGGTGATAAACTTTAATTTTTCATGAACTGGCAAACCGCCGCGCACTAATACCCGGATCGAACCATTAATTAGTCCTAGCTAACTACAAGATGGGGAAGAGAGATATACCGACTGATCCGAGTCCTCCGGTCTTCTCGTCATCGTCCCGATCTCCTGCGGAAGCTCCGGTCTCCACCTCGTCGCCGGAAGTGCACCACATCGCCTACTTCTTTTACGGGCTCCCACCTCAATGCCGAGGCAACTCGGGCACGAAACAGGCTAGTCGACGTGCCCAAGGTTTGCTGTAGAATGTAGTGTACAAGTCTCATTTGGGGTTGTGGAGATTGCCATTTTTGGTGGAGGAATGATACAAGTTTTTGGAGATGGAGTTGTAGGATTTTTCCAAAGACAAATGAGTGCAATTCCCTCATGGAAAAAATGGGACAGCCCCTCTAGGAGCAAGGCCGGCCACTACAAGTGGTGAGGAGGGAAAAAATGAAAGAGAGCAAGTGTCTCCAAAAATGAGAGCCATACTCATAGGTTCCCAAAAGAGAGAGAGAGGAAAGGTTATCATGAAAAAGCAATGATCACAAGAAAATCCACACTCCATCAACAACATCAACAACAACCATGATGACTTACAAAGTCAAGCCATCATGAAGTGATCAAGTCAATGGATGGCACCCATCATGACACAAATATATGCAAAGACCCCCTCCACAAAAGCTTATTTGCAACAATGCAAATAAGCCCTCCTCCACCAATCTTCGGCCAAAGAACGATACAAAGGAAATTGGCCGAAACGGAAAGCAAACTGGCAACTCCAGAAAACTGGTCCCGTAATAAATTACAGGAAAACCCCGATACTGTGCATACACACCCGCATCTGTATTTCGACCGAAATACAAATGCAATGAGACAAAATCTCCACTGTACTATACTAGGATCCGGCTTATACCAAAGCCGGCTAGTAATATCTGTTCGATCCTGATCCGTGCAATACCTCACGTATCTGATCGAACCTTGCCATATACCCATACGGCCTGTAGTACAAACTGTCCGATCCTGATCCGTGCAATACCGCATGTATCTGATCGGACCTTGCCATATCTCCACACGGCCTCTACAACCTTTCGCCCGAAAGCTGAGTAACTGAATGTGGGGGACTCTAAAGACTCGTCAACACCTTGGTTGTGGATTTAACCACTAGCACGTCAGAGGTATAAGCCAATACGTAACGGGTTACCAGGTATTGACTAAAAGGGATGTCTGTGAGCGAACTCAGCCTGACAACCCTACTGAGCCTGTCAGTGACAATATTCGTACAGTCCGGTCCGTTCGTCTATGAGTATCGCATGGCGGGCCTAGGGGGTTGGTAAAAGTCAGACCCCCAAAAGCGGTACAAGTCGTGTCGGAGTGTAGCCCAGAACACCCTGAGATACTACTGGAATACCTACCAGTAAATCTCCTTGCCTCGGCCGAGGGCTTCGTGTAATGGCTCTCCTAGACACAGCACGACCTCACCCCCAATACCGGGAGAGACGAACCCCTGAAGATACGCTCACTGCCTCCATATGGCTCGGGACTGTACCCAACTAAAACCTGTTTGCACGACTCCTTTGAGCCGTGGTAAGGTAGTAATCAAAGTACAGTGGGAACTCACACGAGACAAAATGACGATCCCCAGGTCGATGAACTAACCTGCATACATGTCACCAGGGAACTGCCATCTGACGTCTGGTATATGACCAACTAGCATGTTCCCGGCGAGTCCTGTCCGGTGTACTCATAACCCAATGAGCACCTGTATACATCTTAGGTGATCCAACTGACACCAGTGGCTTGTGAGACCGGCCACCACCCCTCGTCGGGGTCTCGACTGTATACACTAGTCTACTCTGGAGTATCGATGCCCTGTCTCGAAACTAACACGACTAGGGACCATTTAAGGATATGCTTATAGACCCCAGCTCCCACTTATATGATCGCCCTCATACTGCTGGTGGTCAAGCAAGAATCCTAGGGGCTCTACCAACGTGTAATAGCGACTTGTCAGGTCACTTAAAGCAGTACACGATGATAAAGGTAAACCAGATAGCATACTATCATCTCGAGTAAGACTGTCCTACCGGGATAGGTCCTCCATCAATCATTGCAATCACGTACCTGTGACCTAATAATTGACTCTGAGGGCACTATCTCCAACAATCTCCCACTTGCACTCAAGGCTAATTATTGCGATGTCGCATACTCACAGCCCGTGTGATACCGAACACCCAACTCCTGTACTAGTCAGTCTTACAAAGCTCGTTTGCGAAACAATTGCGTTCGAGGAATAGCCTTAGTGAGTGGATCCGCTTTGTTGTATCTTTCTATGTCTCTCTATATCTCAAGTTCGCGGAGAAAACCATCTCCCGAAAAGAGTAATACCTGTCTTAGAATGTCTGGATGTCTGATGGGACCTAGCTCATAAATGAACTCCAAATCATAAATGAACTCCAAATCCAAACTTCTTAGACTGTATCGTCAACTGAACTTAATCAGTATCCTGCGCCATGCCACCCTCAGTATTTTCTTGGATCACCTGTCCAAAATACTGCCCTTCGTTAGAAGGAAAACTATAACTCTGACAACCTCCTTGTCGTCCATGTCACCTTGGAAGCCTGGATTGATAACTGTCTCCTGCATGAGGCTATCGTTATCATATCCCTAGAACATCCACTTATGTTCTAAAACTGCTTCCGACCGTTTCTCCAGGATTGGATCAATGTCAACTTATTGCATCTAGTGCAAGAACAACATCTGGTGTGGTACTTGACATCTCATGATTGACTCAATTGCCTGAGCAAGTGATCTGCCAATCATGCACATCCCTCTCCCCTTTAGTCTGTAAGACACCTTTAGAGAGGGTGACTCCATTACCTGCAGGTACACTACCGTGCCAGGAGTCGTCCATTCTAAATACTCTTAGAATGCTGTCTAAGTACCCAGATTGGGAAACCACCCAAATCTAGATCTAAAACCATAGATCTAGTAACCAGTATGTCTGATACAAAATCCATTTCCTTTGTGGAGAAACCACTGTGTGACGACCAAAGTATAACCGATTGTAGTATAGGAGTTTCTTTTCCTACTCTGTGTATGTCATCCAAATACCAGGATATCACACCCTACTACCTTCTCAACAGATCCATCCCCTATTCTGGTGAAGTCAAACCTATGACTGTCACATCAGAAATAGATGATCTATCTCCGCTATATCTGCTTTAGTCTATAAATAGACATAAGCTTCCTGTCCACCAATGCTTCCGCTGCTCCCACTGACTACGATAACCCTCTGGCAGAGTCATATAGACGTCCACTTCTAAAACTAGTTTAGAACGACGCTATACTCATCCTCCCGCCGGGTCTCGCAGCCTGGAACAACAGCAATGGTAATTGTGGGTAAACAAGAACTTCCCTGTCACCGTTCTTGAGGCTACCGGAGTACCTCTCGGGTGCCTGAAGTTACCCACCTTATCTGCGGAGTGGCCAATGGAATGTCAATCCAGATTGAATCTTTAGGTTCCTTGTCAAATCTTCAGTAATCGTTCGTGGTTCTGGAATTACCTCCAGTTCTACCATACTCCCACTACTGTTTTCTGAAAAAATCCATTTTTAATAAAACTGTGGCGAGTCTAGAACAATATTGCTATTGTTCATCCAGATGGTAGAAAGTCAACCCTCGTCATAGCCTGGGTCAACCCACAAACAGCCATTACAGAAACGTGCCTTGAGTTGTCCAGTGTCTGGTTTTAATCATAAGCCGGACAACTCCCCGTACCTTAACAACGTTAAGATACGAACTGTTCTATATCCCATATAGGACCAGAGGCACTGATTTAACTGAACCAGATCCAAATCATGCAACTATCTCCAGTGCATGTCAACTAAATGGAAGGAGGCGGATCAGCGTTATTCAACTTAGGAATGCTTCCAATTATGAGTAACCTGAAAGAGAAGCAAGATCTCTTTATCATTACTATCAACTGAATACCATTCACAAGTATCTATATCTTCGATCACTTTGAAGAATCCCGATACTTGCTACACCTGGTTCTCTACTCTATTCAAATACCTATAACTTCTCTAAATTCGGACCCTGTGTTTCCACGAAACACCTGTCTAAAAACTAGAGAAGTCATAAGTAAACCGAATATAGTACGAGGACCAACCCCTCTGTCCTGATGGACCCTGGACAATATACAATACTCTGTATAAGTCCCTTGAGTCTGAAAACTCATTCACTGTGTGTCGTAGGTTGAAAACTGTACTTATGGTTAAGAAGAATTACACCGCTGTTTAATGCTCCTTACCCAACCATCCACTGATATAGGTAAATGTCATAGACATAATATCAAAAAGGTATATCTCACTCTATGAAAATAGACGTACAGATATATCAATTTGAAATTGGTGCATAAAAGCGGATATTCAAAACCAAATATTTGCCGACCGGCAAACAGCCCAGGTGATTTCCTCAAATATCACCGATTACAACGAATCCCGATATAATGAGGATGATCACCCAATTCCCAATAAGCTACTCCCACTCATCATCTGTAAAACCATACAGATGTAAGAATCGTACCTGGTAAATACATACCCTGGAGTAAGTATCTAATCGGGAAATCAGTTTTCCTTTAACATTACACAGTGAAACTGAAACATTGAAATGTTCCGATGGGGTATTCTGGTATTCCTAGTAATGCCTCTTCCAGATTCACGACTGTAACCGTATAGTTCTTTGCCACCTCTCCAAATCCCTTCATATGTCTTTAGTCTTTACCTTCTGTACACCCCTTTAGGCCAAATGGTTTTCTTCCTTCCCTACCGTTCGGCACCAGCCTATGGTTTGGAAGAAGACTATCCAATAAGCATAATGGGTGTACTGTCCCAATCCTAGGAACACTCGCAATGAGAGAGGGTGAAGATAAAAGACAACCGAATAAACCTTATTCCTATTTCTCCTGGACCAGAATCCATCCCCGAACTGGAACAAGTTCCATTCGAGTTCGTATATAACCATACGATGGAGTATCCAAATAAACTGTGGATCTTCGTAGTGATACGGAGTGTCCTGGAGAAATACAAAGGTGATGTGGGAGTGGTAACGAAATATTTGGTTTGGTCGTGAATATCTGTTGCAATTTACTTTGCCCTCTTACTAATCCCTTGCTTTGTCTGAACTTAATACCTTCTGTACACCATCGTTAGGCTAATTGGTTTTCTTCATTCCCTACCGGTCGGCACCAGCCTAAGGTTTGGAAGAAGACTATCCAATTTGCGTAATAGGTGTACTATCTCCTAAACCAAGGAGTACTCGCAACCTGAGAGAAGGTAAAAGGAAAAGACAACTGAATAGTCCTATTCGTTTCCTCCAGAACCTGAAACCATCCTCGAATAAATCCCTTCGAGTTCGTATATAACCATACGATGATTTTGTCCAATGGAAGTGGACGTTCGTAATAATACGGGGTGTCCTGGAGAAAAGGGTAAAAGTAGGAGTGGGAATGAGGTTTGCAACTCTAACAATCCAAAAGCCAGTGTTAAAGAAGGTTCGGTCAACTTGGTCACTGAGTCATAGTCTTAGGGTCGGGTCAATGGTCGCTGCCGAAGAGAGAGAGAAAAGAAACACTCAGCGTGCACTCTAACCTAGATCAGAATGGTTACCAATTTATCTAATCTGGAAACCTCCCACTGTACCTCAAATTCTCCTCCAAACCTGAAAGAAGAATTAGTCGGGATCACCCGAGGAGTAAACTAACTCATCAGTGGGAATCGGGATCCAACTATCACCGCATGATAACGTGACGGAATCCGCTCACGTCATCACACTCCAGAAGGTATGCGCATATCTGGCAAGTTTCAGTTCTTTTGAAACTCCCGATGTGATTTTTACCCCATGCTCTTATGACCTTGACTTTGGCCAACAAATCATAAGTCACATGTCAAGTTCTACCCATCATTCTCCAGGTTGTTTTGAATCCACCCGTACATACTCTTGACTTTGGCCAACAAGGCAGTACGACTGTTCCAAACCAACGCATCTATCTATGCTGCATATGAATAACCAACAGCTACCAAACACTGTGCCTTGACTTTGGCCAACAAACACAGCTTGAATACTATTGACTACCCATATGAAACGACGGAGGGCTACGAATGGTTTCTGGCGAAAACCTTTAACGTAATGAACTTGATATCGTTGAAGGAACGGATAGCTTTTTAGAAATATAGTGACGACAACTTCCGCTAAAGAGGTCACTCCCGGTGAAGGGATCTCGGCTCTTTCCCCGTAGAATGGGGTGCAGGATATTCCAACTGAATACCACGGTGCAAAGCAAAAGTAATCGGCTATAGTGAACTTATTGCCCTGACGCAAACTTCTGTCCAAGGGGTCACTCCCGGTGAAGGGATCTCGGCCCTTGCCTCGTCGACTGAGGAGCAGGATATTCCAACTGAATACCACGATGCAAAACAAAAGTGAACGTCCTTGCAATAACAGCTTTTTGAAAAGTGTTCCAACAACATCAGATTAGGTTTGTTTTTAACTTGCATTGATCCGAATCAACACAGTCCCATCAATTGATCACACCAAAAAGAACGAAAATATACTGATGTACGTATATGCCATCCGCATTCGCCACTGGGTCCCGTCATTACTTGTTAGGTTAGCTAACTAACGACAGAGCGGGGACTGGACTAGCGCGGATGTAAAACATATACAACATCTACTAATATATATACCAATATATTATATTCGCTCAAGGCGTGATAAAAAAATGCAACATCACAGAAATGTACAGCATCACAGAAACAATACAGATATCTGGGATCCCCGGGTTTCACAGAGCCACTACTGAAACCCGACGTTCCCCTGGTCGTGTGGATAGCCTGTGCAATGAAATCCTAGACCCCTACGGGCGCGACAAGTCACCCGCCAAAACCTGAAGCGAGGCAGCCCCCTTCAGCACCGTGAATGGACCACCCAGCACTTCACGGAATCCGGTAACTTGGGCACCCCTCCTGGGACAACCTGTACCCCCTACGAGTGCGGCGAATAGCCTGTCAATCCTAGAGTGAAGCCCCCTCCGTCTCAATGCCATGAGATGCGGGCTTGTTGCCCTCTAGAACCCGGCTATCCGTGCACCCCTCCGCGGGGCAATCCTAGTACAGAAAGTAAAATATACATTCAACGGGTACAACGACCGCAACCTGGCCGTGTCCCAAAATAATAATACAAACAGGCAGTGACGGCAGTCCACATGTCGGACGCTCGCCCCGCAATATCAAATGTACACAATACAACCACAACTGTACTAGTATTGCATCCAGGCTATCCTCCACGACCGATCCGCAACATCACCGCAAAAACAGAACATCAACGTGAAAGTCACGTTCGCAAATCCGTCTAACCGAGCTATAGCAGTTAGACCGGATATACCGATCGAGTGACATTCACGGTCGCAGATATAATGTAAATACTGTGAAATAATGTGTTTAAAATATCCGATCGATCAAATTTTAACAAGTGGGCCCCCAAGCATTACTGTAGCAGATCAGGAAATTCTGGGCCCAATGTTAACATTCCAAAACCCCAATTTTAACCCCATAAAGCTTCTGTAAAAAATTGGTGCAGCAAACCCAAAGTAGTGCGGCGGAACCGCGGCCCAAGGGGGTGTTTGGCCGCGGTTCCGTGCTCCTACAGAGGAGTTACGTCATCGAATTTTCACAGAACTCTTAGATTTTCCAGTACATCACTTTTCTGTAACCTGAAAAAAATTTCGACACCAAAAAATTTCAACAGAAAACTGATGTGAACAAAATTGTAGATTTTGGAATTTTGGTCGATCGGAAATGCAAAACACATTAAACCAAGCTAGACTAAGTTAATGGCGAGGCTCTGATACCACTGTAAGTGCACGGCGGCGCCCCGGCCGTCAATCCGACGGCCAAATGCGGAAGCGGTGATAAACTTTAATTTTTCATGAACTGGCAAACCGCCGCGCACTAATACCCGGATCGAACCATTAATTAGTCCTAGCTAACTACAAGATGGGGAAGAGAGATATACCGACTGATCCGAGTCCTCCGGTCTTCTCGTCGTCGTCCCGATCTCCTGCGGAAGCTCCGGTCTCCACCTCGTCGCCGGAAGTGCACCACATCGCCTACTTCTTTTACGGGCTCCCACCTCAATGCCGAGGCAACTCGGGCACGAAGCTGGCTAGTCGACGTGCCCAAGGTTTGCTGTAGAATGTAGTGTACAAGTCTCATTTGGGGTTGTGGAGATTGCCATTTTTGGTGGAGGAATGATACAAGTTTTTGGAGATGGAGTTGTAGGATTTTTCCAAAGCCAAATGAGTGCAATTCCCTCATGGAAAAAATGGGACAGCCCCTCTAGGAGCAAGGCCGGCCACTACAAGTGGTGAGGAGGGAAAAAATGAAAGAGAGCAAGTGTCTCCAAAAATGAGAGCCATACTCATAGGTTCCCAAAAGAGAGAGAGAGGAAAGGTTATCATGAAAAAGCAATGATCACAAGAAAATCCACACTCCATCAACAACATCAACAACAACCATGATGACTTACAAAGTCAAGCCATCATGAAGTGATCAAGTCAATGGATGGCACCCATCATGACACAAATATATGCAAAGACCCCCTCCACAAAAGCTTATTTGCAACAATGCAAATAAGCCCTCCTCCACCAATCTTCGGCCAAAGAACGATACAAAGGAAATTGGCCGAAACGGAAAGCAAACTGGCAACTCCAGAAAACTGGTCCCGTAATAAATTAAAGGAAAACCCCGATACTGTGCATACACACCCGCATCTGTATTTCGACCGAAATACAAATGCAATGAGACAAAATCTCCACTGTACTATACTAGGATCCGGCTTATACCAAAGCCGGCTAGTAATATCTGTTCAATCCTGATCCGTGCAATACCGCACGTATCTGATCGAACCTTGCCATATACCCATACGGCCTGTAGTACAAACTGTCCGATCCTGATCCGTGCAATACCGCACGTATCTGATCGGACCTTGCCATATCTCCATACGGCCTCTACAACCTTTCGCCCGAAAGCTGAGTAACTGAATGTGGGGGACTCTAAAGACTCGTCAACACCTTGGTTGTGGATTTAACCACTAGCACGTCAGAGGTATAAGCCAATACGTAACGGGTTACCAGGTATTGACTAAAAGGGATGTCTGTGAGCGAACTCAGCCTGACAACCCTACTGAGCCTGTCAGTGACAATATCCGTACAGTCCGGTCCGTTCGTCTATGAGTATCGCATGGCGGGCCTAGGGGGTTGGTAAAAGTCAGACCCCCAAAAGCGGTACAAGTCGTGTCGGAGTGTAGCCCAGAACACCCTGAGATACTACTGGAATACCTACCAGTAAATCTCCTTGTCTCGGCCGAGGGCTTCATGTAATGGCTCTCCTAGACACAGCACGACCTCACCCCCAATACCGGGAGAGACGAACCCCTGAAGATACGCTCACTGCCTCCATGTGGCTCGGGACTGTACCCAACTAAAACCTGTTTGCACGACTCCTTTGAGCCGTGGTAGGGTAGTAATCAAAGTACAGTGGGAACTCACACGAGACAAAATGACGATCCCCAGGTCGATGAACTAACCTGCACACATGTCACCAGGGAACTGCCATCTGACGTCTGGTATATGACCAACTAGCATGTTCCCGGCGAGTCCTGTCCGGTGTACTCATAACCCAATGAGCACATGTATACATCTTAGGTGATCCAACTGACACCAGTGGCTTGTGAGACCGGCCACCGCCCCTCGTCGGGGTCTCGACTGTATACACTAGTCTACTCTGGAGTATCGATGCCCTGTCTCGAAACTCACACGACTAGGGACCATTTAAGGATATGCTTATAGACCCCATCTCCTACTTATATGATCGCCCTCATACTGCTGGTGGTCAAGCAAGAATCCTAGGGGCTCTACCAACGTGTAATAGCGACTTGTCAGGTCACTTAAAGCAGTACACGATGATAAAGGTAAACCAGATAGCATACTATCATCTCGAGTAAGACTGTCCTACCGGGATAGGTCCTCCATCAATCATTGCAATCACGTACCTGTGACCTAATAATTGACTCTGAGGGCACTATCTCCAACACCTTCACCGGGAGTGACTCCTTTAGCAAAACTAGAAAAGCCTCAAAAGCACTCCATTTTAAAATCATTTGATTCTACAACCTGTCGTAGCCCTCCGTCATTTCAGATAAGTCCTATTTAGTATTCGTGCTACGTTTTTTGACCTCCGTCAAGGCGTAGTATGCGGTAGCTAACTAGTATTTATCTGCTTATGCATATGATGCAGATTGGATTAGGGTAGTCGTGCGGCCTTGTTAACCTCCGTCAAGGGTCGTGCGGGTGGGTTTAATTCGATCAAGAAATGACGGGTTGAACTTGACTAGTAGCCTATGGTTTGTTGACCTCCGTCAAGGTCATAGGGTGCTAGGGGCAAAATATTATCGGAAATTTCAAGTGTTGAAATTTGCAATGAGATTGCATACCTTCTATGAGATAGTTGGATCCCGATACCCACTGCGAGTAAGAGTTACTCCTGGGAGAGTTTTACACATTACAATTAGCCGATCAAGTAGGTGTCTAGAAAGGTGTCAACGGGGTTACGCCTCTGGGAAAATGAGGTTTACAGTAATTAGGTTCGTGCGAAAGCACGGGGGACCTCCCTCAAAGTACCGACACTGGTCTGGCTGAAAGATTGGCGAACTTGTAGTGTGTAATTAATCCCAGCTAGTCTTTCCTTTTAGGGTTTGGAGGAAGATTTGATAAAAACAGTGGGAGCCATCCTGATTAGATAAGATAATAACCAATCTGATCTTGCACGAGCTTACGCTAAAGTGTTTTCTTCTCTCTCTCTCCAGGTAGCGACCATTTCATGCCTTAATAAAGATAATAATATGGATGTATTGACCGAACCCGCATGTTATACTGTGCTGGGGAATGTTGGTTCCGTTCTTTCCTATAAGAGTTATAGGACTGAACAGGATATAGGGGAATACCAGGATTCCTATGCCACCCGAATGAAGAAAGTACATGATGATGCATTTTCTTCGGGTGTGTTCGTTACAGAGAACTGTTTCTCCATTTGCCCTACGTCCTGGGTATTAGATACCGGGTCAGGATCCCATATATGTAATCAGTTACATGGGCTTAGGAAAGGTAGAGAACTTGGAGAAGGTGATAAAGACATTAGAGTTGGAAATGGTGCAATTGTTGCAGCAAAGACTGTCGGGGAATATCACCTTGAATTACCAACTGGTAATACATTGGTTCTGAACGAATGCTATTACATGCCGAACCTGATATGCAACATTATATCGGTTTCTTTATTGAGTAAAGAGGGATATAATTTTGTATTACAGGATAATGTTATGAACATTTTCCATAACCAAAAGTTGGTTGGATCAGGCACGTTATGCAATGGCATTTATGTTCTAAACCAATCAACAGTTCTGAGCATAACAAACACATGCAAGAGGAAGAGTTCAGAACTGAACGAATCCTTCTTGTGGCATTGTAGACTGGGTCACATCAATGCGACACGACTGGCTAAGTTGCATAAGGATGGATATTTAAATCCGTTTGAATTTTCATCTTATGACACTTGCCAGTCATGTCTCAAAGGCAAGATGACCAAAACTCCGTTTACGGGACACGGAGAAAGAGTTACCGAACTCTTGGGAATGATACATAGTGATGTATGCGGTCCCATGTCTACACATGCCAGGGATGGTTCCTCGTACTTCATTACATTCACTGACGATCTCTCTAGATTCGGATATGTGTTCCTGATGAAACACAAATCAGAAGCTTTTGAGAAATTTAGAGAATATAAACAAGAAGTCGAGAACCAAACGGGAAAAAGTATTAAAATCCTACGATCTGATCGAGGAGGTGAATACTTGAGCATTGAATTCCTGGACTTCCTAAAAGAGAATGGGATTCTCTCTCAGCTAACTCCTCCATATACACCACAGCACAACGGTGTATCAGAACGGAGGAACCGCACCCTATTGGATATGGTGCGCTCTATGATGAGTATAGCTGAGTTACCTGTTTCCTTCTGGGGATATGCACTGGAAACAGCAGCATACCTACTGAATAGGGTTCCCACCAAATCTGTGCCTACCACACCATATGAGATATGGGAAGGGAAGAGACCATATCTTAATTTTATTAAGATATGGGGTTGCCCGGCCTATGTCAAAAGACAAAAACCGGACAAACTCGAGGCAAGATCTGTTTTGTGTAAATTTGTTGGATATCCCAAACATTCGCGAGGGTATATCTTCTACCACAGTGAGGAACAAAGAGTATTTGTTGCTCAACATGCCACCTTTTTAGAAAAGGAATTTCTTGCAAAAGAGATTAGTGGCTCTGAGGTAGAACTGGAAGAGGTTCCAGCTGAACAAAACACAACAGAAGATTTAGTGGAACCAGAGGATTCAGTAGCTCCCAATGAACCTCAGCCACTCCGCCGATCTAGTAAGGTTCCTCGCCAACCTGAGAGATACTACGGTTTTCTCATGGATGGTGGGAGCGAGGATTGCATCATAGAGGATGATGACCCAACTAGCTTCGAGCAGGCCATCACGAGTAGGGACTCAGTGAAATGGCTGGATGCTATGCGGTCCGAGATGGAATCCATGTACACCAACAAAGTATGGACTTTGGAAGTTGCTCCTGAAGGGGTAAAACCCATCGGGAGCAAGTGGATCTTCAAGAAAAAACTTGGTGTAGATGGGAAAGTGGAGACTTTCAAAGCTAGACTTGTAGCAAAGGGTTTTTGTCAAAGACCAGGTGTGGACTATGACGAAACCTTTTCTCCAGTGGCTATGCTTAAATCCATCCGGATCATGCTTACCATCACTGCATATCATGACTACGAAATCTGGCAAATGGATGTTAAGACCGCCTTTCTAAACGGTGATTTAGAAGAGTGTGTGTACATGACTCAGCCAGAGGGCTTCGTAGACAGTGGGAGCAGCGGCAAGGTGTGCAAGCTGCTTAAATCCATTTATGGATTAAAGCAAGCATCGCGGAGTTGGAACATCTGCTTTGATGTCGTTATCAAAGAGTTTGATTTCGTCAAAAACCCAGATGAACCTTGTATTTACAAGAAGGTGGCAGGGAGTAAGGTTGTCTTCCTCGTATTGTACGTAGACGACATACTCTTGATAGGAAATGATATTCCTATGCTGCAATCGGTCAAGCTCTTCTTATCACAAAGATTCTCGATGAAAGATCTTGGTGATGCCTCCTGCATATTGGGAATTAGGATCTATAGAGATAGATCCAAACGAATATTGGGATTGTCCCAATCCAGGTACATTGACACCATACTAAAGAGGTTTAGTATGGAAGAATCCAAGCGTGGGAACTTGCCCACGATCTCTGGAGTCACTCTCTCCAAAGAGATGTCTCCCAAGACTGATTTGGAGAGAGCTCGCATGCAAGGGATACCCTATGCTTTGGCTGTAAGTTCTATCATGTATGCGATGCTATGTACCAGACCCGATGTAGCATACTCACTAAGTATAGTGAGCAGGTATCAAGCTGATCCTGGAGAGAGTCACTGGACAGCTGCGAAGAGCATTCTCAAGTACTTACGAAGGACTAAAGAGATGCTCTTGGTGTATGGTAATGGAGAACTCTAAGTGGAGTCCTTTACCGATTCGAGCTTCCAGAGTGATAAGGACGACTCTAAGTCGCAGTCGGGATTTGTCTTTACCCTTTACGGAAGGGCGGTTAGCTGGAAGAGTTCCAAGCAGGAAACCGTGGCAGACTCGACGATGGAGGCTGAATACATCGCTGCCAACGATGCTGCCAAAGAGGCTGTCTGGATCAAGAAGTTCATTACTGAACTTGGAGTGGTTCTATCCATTGAGCATCCAATACCTTTGTATTGCGATAACAATGGAGCGGTGGCTTTGGCCAAGGAACCCAGGTCCCATCAGCGATCCAGGCATATTCTGAGGCGGTATCACCTGATCCGGGAGATAGTTGATCGCCGGGAGATCGAGGTCAGGAGGGTTGACACGAAGAACAACACGGCGGATCCACTCACGAAGGCCATTCCCCAGATACAGTTTGAGAGACTCTTCGGGATGCTCGGTATGCGATACCACAGCAGCTGGCCCTAGTGCAAGTGGGAGATTGTTAGTTGTATGTATGCCCTAGAGGCCAGTATTGTACAGATGATGTATATTATATTGGATGCTTGGACATATATAGAGATGACTTTCTTACTCGATATGATAGTATGCTATCTGGTTACTCTTTATCTTAACATGTACACTTGTCTCTTTAAACTGTCTTAGAGTTACATGTTGATAAAGCCCTTAGGATGTGTACTTGACTACCTGGACTATGATGCAGATCGTACTAGTAGGGACATAGTAGTCCATAAGTACATCCTTCAAGGTCCCTAGTCGTAGGTGTATCGAGACAGGGCATCGATATACCAGTGTAGACTAGCGTATACGCTTCTCGACCCATGAGATGGGCGATGGATGATCCCATATCCATTGGTGTTTGACATCAGAGATGGTATACGGGTGCTCAGTGGAGACTGGGTACACTGGACGGACTCGCCGAGAACTCCCAGATGGTATTATACCTCACGTCAGATGGCAGTTCTCAGGTGACACTTGTACAGGTTAGTCTGTAGACCCGAGATCGTCATAGAGTCTTGTGTGATTCCCACTGTGCTTTGATCTCCATCTTACCACGTCCATGAGGGCATGCAAAACGGTGGTCTTTGGGTACAGTCCCGAGTCACATGGAGGCAATGAGCGATAGGAGGGGTTTCGTCTCTCCCGGTATTGGGGGTTGATGTTGCGCTGTGCTCGATTGGCCGTAACAGGGAAGTCCCTGGCCAGGGCTGATCAGAGATTTGCTGGTAAGTGTTACCAGTAGTTTCTCGACCCGTTATGAGCCTCACATCGACACGACTTATCGGTTATTAGGGTCTGACGTTTACCACCCCTAGACTTGATATGCGACATATCAGACGAACAGACCGGACTGTACGGTAAGTGTTACTGGTTGGATTCACAGGAGTGTGAGCGGGCTAGCTCGTCGATCTTCTGATCGTTCAATACCCGGATGGCCGTTACGTTTAGCAGACCGCTTGCGGCTTGTGGGTGCTTGATATGATCATCATCTGCTACCGGCGTATTGACGAGTCTTTAGAGTCCTACACAGAGGTTTCCTGGCTCAAGCGAAACGAAATAGGAGCGCATATGAGATATGTGCAGGACCGAGAATAATGCGTGTATGTGATACCATATTTCATTCTCACGATGGATGTATCGATTGGTTATATTCGATATGACCTAGTTATCGAATCATTGATTCGATAAGCCGATACATAGGATACTAGTCGGTTATATGCGATATGACCGGATCGTTAAGTCAAGTGTTGATTTAATGATTTAATGTATAATTATATATTTGATATATTACTTTGCAATAGCTAGTATTAGTTCACTTTATATGGATTTTCTCACTTGATGTGCAAGAAGTATATATGATATACTTTTGTGCACATATTTGTATCATGTTTGATGATACTTGATCATTTAGTTAAGTGTATAGAATTAAACCATGATTAATTTGATGATTAGGGTTTTGCATATTCATTTATTTATTTATTTGTTTATTTATTTGGAAAAGATAAAGATGAGAATGGTGGCTTTCTTTGTTTCTTATTGAAGCTTCATGAAGCTTTGACTTAGTCACCATTCTTGTCTCATGCTTAACCCTAACCATTTGAAGTAACCCTAGTTCATTCTCTACACTTAACTATGGTTAAGATTATGATAAGTATTCATTTTCTTTTTCATTTTAAGAGGGACTTATCATATTCTTTCTTCTTCTTGATCTTCTTCTTCAAGATAGAAAGCTTGATGCCATCAATGGCAACTTGAGATCTAAAGTGAGAAATCCAATTCTAAAGTGAACCCACCTCCTATTTCTTCACCCTCTACCTCTTGCCAAGTTGTTTTGGGTGTTTTCTTCACAAGTTTCACAAATTTGTGAAGTCGGAGCTTGAACTTGTGATGCCTCGACGTAGATCATCTTCGGCACGAAGCCGACGACCTAGTCCGCCCTATTCTCCGATGAAGCCGACGTTTGAGTTCGGGATTCGAGATGGACAGCGAGAGGACGCCTACGTGGAGCTAAGGAAGTGGAGAACCGGATCTAAAAAGGTTGTAGCCTCTCTCCTTTAGTTAAGATGTTAACTAGTTTACTGTTTCGCCTAAATTTCTAGTCGACGATCCGTATTAGGGTTTCTCAGCACCCATAAAATTTGAAATTAGCATGGTTGATGCCTTGTGAGACCTCTATAGTGTGCCTAGGAACCTTACAGTGTTACCAGTAGTTTCTCAAACTGTTATAGACCACATATCGACACGACTTATCGAGCTACTGGGGTCTGACGTTTACCACCCCTAGGCGAGATATGCGACATATTAGACGATGAGACCGGACTGTACGGTAAGTGTTGCTGGTTGGATTCAGAGGAGTGTGAGCGGGCTTGCTCGTTGATCTTCTGTTCGCTCAATACCCGGGTGGCCGTTACGTTTAGCATACCGGTTGCGGCTTGTGGGTGATTGATATGATCACCACCTACTGCCGGCGTATTGACGAGTCTTTAGAGTCCTACACAGGGGTTTCCTGACTCAAGCGAAACGAAATAGGAGCGCATATGAGATATGTGCGGGACCGAGAATAATACCAGTATGTGATACTGTATTCTATTCTCGCGATTTGTATTATTGGACGGTTATATAAGATATAGCCGGGTTATCGAATCAAGTGTTGATTTGATATATTGATACACTTGATATTAGTCGGTTATATGTGATATGACCGGATCATTAAATCAAGTATTGATTTAATGATTTAATGTATAATTATATATTTGATATATTACTTTACATTAACTAGTATTTGTTCACTTATGATGGATTTTCTCACTTGATGTGCACAAGTTGTATATGTGATATATTTTTGTGCACCAGTTTGTATCATGTTTGATGATACATGCAAACTTGGGTGTGTGTTTTCTTTATACCATGTTTAGGTTAATGGTTAGGGTTTTAACTTATTTATTTTTGGAAAAATAGAAATGGTGGCTTTCTTTTCTTTCTTTGCTTGAAGCTTCAAAGCATCTTTGAAAAAGTCTTACCATTTTGTTTTATTCCTTAACCCTAACCATTTACCTAAACCCTAGTTTATTCTCTACATTAGTTACACTCACCCATGGTTGCTAAATGATAAGCATCACTTGATTTTCTATTTTTAATATTCATTCTTTTCTTTCTTCTTCTTCTTCATCATTAAGAGAAGAAACCATTGCTAGAAAATTCCAAGTGAGAAATCCAAATCCAAAGTGAACCCACTTCCTATTTCTTCATCCTCTACCACTTGCCATGTAGTAGAGTATGTTATCTTCACAAGTTTCATGACCAAGTGAAGATGGAGCTTGTGTTAGAGGCGCCTCGACGTAGATCATCTTCGGCATCGAAGTCAACGACCTAGCCCGTCCATTTCTCCGATGAAACCGACGCTAGAGTCCGGGATTCCGATGATCGCAGCGGAGGGACGTTTACATGGAGCTTTGGAAGTGGAGGACCGGATCTACAAAGGTTATAATCCCTTTCTCTTTTTAGTGAAGTTGTTTGCTAGCTTCTAGTTTCGCCTATCCTCTAGTTAACAATCTTGCATTACGGTTTCTCGGCACATAAATTTTTGAATTTGGCATGGTTGATGCCTTGTGGAACCTCTTGAGTATGCCTAGGAACCCTACAGTGGTATCAGAGCCTAGCTAGAGCCTTAGGCGAAGTGTAGACGAAGTTAGAGATCCGATCGAACCCCGAAACCCCGATCAAAACCCTTCTCTGTATATTTTTTCAAATTGTGGATTTTTGTGAATTAAAAATGCTCAGAAAATTAAGCAGGAAAATCTAAGAATTACTCTGAAGTACGGACCTCTAACTCAAAAAATTGACCGCAGAACAGCGGCCAAAACATAGGTTTGGCGGTGGTTCCGCGGCCCAAATTGTGACTTAGTCCCTCAAACTTCACATATTTATTCTTAGGTCCTTTCCTGTCATTTTTTGCTGGGAATTTTTTAATTCCACTCAAGTGTTGAGTTTTCTAGGGTTTTATTGGGGACTCGTTAATTCGATCGGATAATTTAACTTCATTTATATTTTTCCGGATATTTTAGAAACTGTTAAAAAGTTCGACCGGATATAAATACCCACTTTTTCCCCTGCCGGGAAATTTCCAAGTGTTGGATTTTTCCGTGGTTTAAGAACGTTTTAAGTAGTGCAAGTAACGCGATGGACCCTCTAGAAGACAACAAACCTTAACTCGATTATGTGACCGTCTTGAACTGCCCTTTGAACCTTAGGGTTTGGGGCAGTACGGCGTGCCACATGTGAGGCGTTGACTTGACCCTTCTATGGCTGGACTGTTGGTACTGTGGCATGAAGTGAATGTTTTAAAACTTATTTCATGTGTTGAGCTATTTCGGGAAAACTTGGGTGTTTGATTGTTCGATCGAAAAGTTTAACATTTTCTATTTATCTGGAATATGATACAATATTTGGAATTCACAAGTAGTTATGAGATAACTAATATGAATGTTACAAACATAGCACTTTAGTCTCACTTGATCGGTTGCCACGGAATTTTGATGCGATCAAAAGTCCGTCGCAATCACGTAGCGTACGCGGATACTCGCCGGATAAACTTAATAGACAGCTACACCCCTTAGTCCCGACCAAGTGACTGTAGGAGAACCCCGTCGCCGAAAGCATCCGTTCGGGTCCTCGCGGTAGCGGTGTTGCGCCTTGGTGCACTTCGTCGACGGTATCGGGGGTGCGGCCGTCTACTGAAGTTTGCGACGAGCATTCGATCAGGATGTCGGGAATCTTGTTGAATTGCCCGACTTGGTATTGAAAAGAGTTTTCGATAATGAGACTAAAATGCGGGGTTTATAATTGTTAGGCATGCGATGTCTAAGGAATTCATTTGATTAGGCATGCGATGTCTAAGGAAGTTGCGGATTCCAACTGTTGTAGTTTTACACTTTCTTTTCTGCGACCGTAAGTGTAATATGTGATATTGCCGGTTTCGTTGCTATATGTCAACGACAATTGGGATGCGCATATTTACTTACGTTGATGACATGTGATGTTATGTGTTGCTGGATATGTTATATTGGATCGTCGTGTTTGAATAGCCGGGGTTTTTTATGTGAGATGAGTGTTTTTCATTTTCATTCATGTAAAAACTTGTATGTAATATTCTTTTATTGGGGCACTTCCAGGTTGCGGAAGATGTCACCGTTGATGTATATTATTTACTTTTCCGCACTAGGATAGACCCAAGGAGGGGAGCACAAGTAACCGGGTTCTAGGGTCCAGAGGGAGACCAACTCGAGGAGTCGAGTCCGGGTCTCCTAACTCTAGAATTGGTAGGGTTGCTTGCCGCTCTCGTAGGGATCTAGGGGTGTGGGTTTGGCTATTCATCGCGACCGTGGAATCCGTGTTTTATAGAGGCTCAAAATAAAACACGGACGTCCTAGTATATCCAATATTTCATATGTTTCTTCTGCCGCGATATCTGTGATATGATCATTTGATGTTCTGTGATAGATATTTTATATAGTATATATAATATATTATATAGACGTTACTTATGTTTTACACCCGCGCTAGCCCTGCCCCGCTCTGCCGTTAGTTACCTAACCTAACGGTGCACGAGGGGACATCGAGGCGAATGCGGATGGCATAAGTGTACGTCGTATTTATCTGTGATGTTTAGGTACTTAAATGATGGGACTTCATTAATATGATTAATGAAAGTAAAAAGAAACCTAAAAGATGTTGTGGAATCGAATTTTCAAAAACAGGTAGCTACAGTTCTTGCTTTGCATCGCGGTGTTCCTTGTAGAACATCTTGCACCTTATTCGATGAGAAAAGAGCCGAGATCCCTTCACCGGGAGTGACCCCTTTAGCAATAACTGAAAGTCGCTACACACTCGGTTTGTCTTTTGATTGCTTCTATAGTTTCTGCTTTGAACAGTGATATATATGATATATCCCGCACCTCATTCGACGAGGAAAGGACCGACGATCCCTTCACCGGGAGTGACCCCTTTAGCAAAACTAGAAAAGCCTAAAAAACACTCCATTTTAAAATCATTTGATTCTACAACGATATCAAGTTCATTACGCAATAGGTTTTCAGAAAAACCTGTCGTAGCCCTCCGTCATTTCAGATAAGGACTGTTTAGTATTCGTACTGCGTTTGTTGGCCTTTGTCAAGGCGTAGTGTGCGGTAGCTGAATAGTACTTATCTGCTTATGCATATGATGCAGATTGGATTAGGGTAGTCGTGCGACCTTGTTGGCCTTTGTCAAAGGCCGTGCGGGTGGGTTTACTTCAATCAAGAAATGACGGGTTGAACTTGACTAGCAGACTATGATTTGTTGGCCTTTGTCAAGATCATAGGAGGCTTGGGGCAAAAGATTTTTGGGAATTTCAAGCGTTGAAATTTGCAATGAGATTGCATACCTTCTATGAGATAGTTGGATCCCGATACCCGCTATGAGTAAGAGTTACTCCTGGGAGAGTTTTACACATTACAATTAGCCGATCAAGTAGGTGTCTAGAAAGGTGTTAACGAGGTTACGCCTCTGGGAAAACGAGGTTTACATTAATTAGGTTCGTGCGAAAGCACGGGGGACCTCCCTCAAAGTACCGACACTGGCCTGGCTGAAAGATTGGCGAACTTGTAGCGTGTAATTAATCCCGGCTAGTCTTTCCTTTTAGGGTTTGAAGGAAGATTTGATAAAAACAGTGGGAGCCATCCTGATTAGATAAAATAATAACCAATCTGATCTTGCAAGAGCATACGCTGAGTGTTTTCTTCTCTCTCTCTCCAGGTAGCGACCATATCACGCCTTAATCAAGATAATAATACGGATATATTGACCGAACCCGCTTGTTATACTGAGCTGGGGAACGTTGATCCCGCTCCAACTTATAATTGTTATAAGACAGAGCAGGAAATTGGGGAATACCAGAATTCCCGTGCCGCCCAAACGAAGAAAGTGCATACTGATGCATCATCTTCGGGTGTGTTCATTACAGAGAACTGTTTCTCAGTATCCTTTACGTCCTGGGTATGTGATACCGGATCAGGATCCCGCATATGTAATCTGTTACATGGGCTACAGAAAGGTAGAGAACCGAAGACGGGTGATAAGTTTCATGAAACAGAAAACGGTGCAAGTGTTGCAGCCAAGTCTGTTGGTCACTATCACCCAGTATTACCAGAATACATTGATTCTGAACAAATGTTATTAGATACCGAACCTGATATACAAAATCATATCAGTCTCTTTATTTATTAAAGAAAGGATATAATTTTGTATTGTTGGATAATGTTTTGAACATTTCCTATATCAAAAGTTGATCGGTTCAGGAACGTTATCTAAAAGCATTGACGTTCTAAATCAAACTACAGTTCTTAGTATACAGAACACACACAAGAGGAAGAGTTCAGAAATGAACGAATCCTTCTTGAGGTATTGTAGACTAGGTCATATCAATGCGACCCGACTAGCTGAAGTTACATATAGATGCATATTTAAATTAGTTTGAATTTACATGTTGTGAAACTTGCTGGTCATGTCACAGAGATAAGATGACCATAGCTCTGTTTAATGGAAACAGAGAAAGAGTTAGTGAACTTTTGGGATAATACATGTTGATGTATGGAGGTCCCCTGTCTACACATACCAAGACCGGTTCTTTGTACTTCATTACATTCTCTGATGATCTCTCAAGATTCAGACATATGTTCTTGTTGAAACATAAGTCCGAAGCTTTTGAGATATTCGCAGAATATAAGTTTGAAGTAGAGAACCAAAACGGGTATAAGTATTATGTCCTTTGATGTGATCAGGGAGGAGAATACTTGAGCACGGAAATCCTGGAATATTCTAAAGGAGAATGAGATTCTCTCTCAGCATTACTCCTCCGTATAAACCATAGAACGATGGTATATCGGGGCAGAGCAAAAGCACCCTATGTGATATGGTGTGCTCTATGATGAGTACTACTGAGTTTCCTATTTCCTTTTGGGAGTTATGCACTTGAGAAGTTGCATACCTATTGGATATGGTTCAAATCAAATCAGTTGCCTACCACTTCATATGTGATATGGAAAAGGAAGAGCCCATTTCTTAAGTTAGTTAAGATTTGGGGTTGTCCGGCCTATGTCTAAAAGAAAAATCCGGACAAGCTCGAGGCAAGGTCTGTTATGTAGAACTGGAATGGTTCCAGCTGTACAAACTGCAGCTGATGATTTGGTAGAACCAAAGGATTCAATAGATTCCGACAAACCTCAGCCTCTCCGCCGATCTAGCAGGGTTCCTCATCCGCCTGAGAGATACTTCGGTTTCTCGATGACAGTGGGAGCGAGGATTGCATCATGAGATGATGACCCAACTATTTTCGAGCTGGCCATCAGTAGTGAGACTCTGTAAGAATGGCTGGATGCTTAGCGATCTGAGATGGAATCCTTATACACCAACAAAGTATGGACTTTGGTTGCTTTATCTGAAGGGTTAAATCCCTATCAGGAGAAAGTATATCTTGAGAAGATTACTTGGTGTACATGGAAAAGTTGAGACTTTCAAAGCTAGACTTGTTAAAGGTTTGCATCATAGACCAATTGTGGCTAATGATGAAACCTTTTCTAGGGCCTATGCTTAAGATCCATCCAGATCCTGCTTGCCACGGCTACATACCATGACTACGATATCTGGTGGTTGGGTGTCATGACTGCTTTTCTAAATGATGTTTTTGAAGAGAGCGTCTATAAGTACACAGCCAGAGGGCTTCGTAAACAGTGGGAGCAGCGGAAACGTGTGCAAGATGCTTCATATGATAAAGCAGGCATCGCGGAGTTGGAACATCTGTTTTGATGTGGTAGTCAAAGAGTTTGACTTCATCAAAATGGTAGATGAACTTTGTATATACAAAAAGGCAGTAGGGAGTATGGTGGTGATCCTCGTAGAATACGTGGATGACATACTCTTGATAGGGAAGGAGTTTCCTATGCTACGCTCCATCAATCTCCGCTTATCACAAGGATTCTCCATATAGGATCAAAGTGATACCTCCTAAATCCTGTGTTATGATCTATGAGATAGATCTAATTGGATGTTAGGATACTCACTAGTTGTAGTGAGAAGGTATCAATCGATCCTGGGGAGAATCACTAGAAAGGTTCCAGGGTGATAAGGACGATTGAATATCAGTCGCAGGCATTGTCTTTACCCTCAGTGGAGGGACGGTATGTTGGAAGAGTTCCAAGCTAGATACCGTGACTTACTAGACGATTAAAGGCAAGATACATCGTTACCAAGGATGCTACCAAAGAGGCAGTCTGGATATATATATAAGTTCATGAGATGAACTTCGTTCCTACCATTGTGTGACAATGGAGTTGTGGCTTTTGCCAAGGAACTACCGTCCCATTAGAAATCCAGATATAATTCTTAGGCAGTATTACCTGATCATGGAGATGGTTGATCTCCAGGGAGATCGAGGTTAGGAGAGCAGACGTAGAGGACAACAGTGCGGATCCATACACAAAGGCCTTTTCCCCAGTAGAGACTTTTATGGGATGGTTGAGTATGAGATACTTCAACCATAGCTTTTTGTTGGGTATGTGATACCACAACAGATGGCCCTAGTGCAAGTGGGAGATTGTTAGTTATATGTATGCCCTAGAGACCATTACTGTACATACGATGTATATTGTAGCGGATGCTGGGACGTATATAGGGAGGACTCTCTTGCTCGACATGATAGTATGCTATCTGGTTGTACTTTATCTTAACATGTACTCTGATTGTCTCTAATACATGTTGATAAAGCCCTTAGGATATGTGCTCGACTACTGGGACTATGATGAGATCATACTAGTGGGGCCACGGTAGTCGACGAGTACATCCTATAACTGTTCCTAGTCGAGGGTGTATCGAGACAGGGCATCGATGCACCAGAGTAGACTAGCGTATACGCATCTTGACCCATATGATGGGCGATGGATGATCCCATATCCATCGGTGTTTGACATCAAGGATGGTGTACGGGTTCTCAATGGAGACAGGGTACACTGGACGGACTCGCCGAGAACTCCAAGATGGTATTATACCTCACATCAGATGGCAGTTCTCTGGTGAAACTGGTACAGGTTAGTCTGTAGACCCGAGATCGTCATAGAGTCTTGTGTGATTCCCACCGTGCTTTGATTTCCACCTTACCACGTCCAAGAGGGCGTGCAAAATGGTGGTTTTTGGGTACAGTCCTGAATCACATGGAGGCAATGAGCAATAGGAGGGGATTCGTCTCTCCCGGTATAGGGAGTTGATGTTGTGCTGTGTTCGATTGGCTATAACTGGAAATCCCTGGCCAGGGTTGCTGAGATTTACTGGTAAGTGTTACCAGTAGTTTCTCGAACTGTTATAGACCTCATATCAACACGACTTATCGAGCTACAGGGGTCTGACGTTTACCACCCCTAGGCGAGATATGCGACATATCAGACGATGAGACCGGACTGTACTGTAAGTGTTGCTGGTTGGATTCAGAGGAGTGTGAGCGGGCTTGCTCGTTGATCTTCTGTTCGCTCAATACCCGGGTGGCCGTTACGTTTAGCAGACCGCTTGCGGCTTATGGGTGATTGATTTGATCACCACCTACTGCCGGCGTATTGACGAGTCTTTAGAGTCCTACACAGGGGTTTCCTGACTCAAGCGAAACGAAATAGGAGCGCATATGAGATATATGCGGGACCGAGAATAATACCAGTATATGATACTGTATTCAATTCTCGCGATTTGTATCATTGGACGGTTATATGAGATATAGCCGGGTTATCGAATCAAGTGTTGATTTGATACATTGATACACTTGATATTAGTCGGTTATATGCGATATGACCGGATCATTAAATCAAGTATTGATTTAATGATTTAATGTATAATTATATATTTGATATATTACTTTATATTAACTAGTATTTGTTCACTTATGATGGATTTTCTCACTTGATGTGCACAAGTTGTATATGTGATATATTTTTGTGCACTAGTTTGTATCATGTTTGATGATACATGCAAAGTTGGGTATGTGTTTTCTTTATACCATGTTTAGGTTAATGGTTAGGGTTTTAACTTATTTATTTTTGGAAAAATAGAAATGGTGGCTTTCTTTTCTTTCTTTGCTTGAAGCTTCTTGAAGCTTCAAAGCATCTTTGAAAAAGTCTTACCATTTTGTTTTATTCCTTAACCCTAACCATTTACCTAAACCCTAGTTTATTCTCTACATTAGTTACACTCACCCAAGGTTGCTAAATGATAAGCATCGCTTGATTTTCTATTTTTAATATTCATTCTTTTCTTTCTTCTTCTTCTTCATCATGAAGAGAAGAAACCATTGCTAGAAAATTCCAAGTGAGAAATCCAGATCCAAAGTGAACCCACTTCCTATTTCTTCATCCTCTACCACTTGGCATGTAGTAGAGTGTGTTATCTTCACAAGTTTCAAGACCAAGTGAAGATGGAGCTTGCGTTAGAGGCGCCTCGACGTAGATTATCTTCGGCATCGAAGTCAACGACCTAGCCCGCCCATTTCTCCGATGAAACCAACGCTAGAGTCCGGGATTCCGATGATCGCAGCGGAGGGACGTCTACACGGAGCTTTGGAAGTGGAGGACCGGATCTACAAAAGTTGTAATCCCTTTCCCTTTTTAGTAAAGTTGTTTGCTAGCTTCAAGTTTCGCCTATCCTCTAGTTAACGATCTTGCATTAGGGTTTCTCGGCACATAAATTTTTTAATTTGGCATGGTTGATGCCTTGTGGAACCTCTTTAGTGTGCCTAGGAACCCTACACGCCGAGGGTTTTATGTGAGATGGGGGTTTTTATTTTCATTCATGTAAAATTCATTGTATGTAATATTCTTTTATTAGGGCACTTCCGGGATGAGGATGATGTCACCATTGATGTATATTATTTACTTTTCCGCATTAGGATAGACCCAAGGCGGGGAGCACAAGTAACCGGGTTCTAGGGTCCAGAGGGAGACTATCTCGAGGAGTCGAGACCGGGTCTCCTAACTCTTGAATTTGTAGGGTTGCTTGCCGCTCTCGTAGGGGTCTAGGTGTTAATTATATGTATGCGCTAGAGGCCATTACTGTACATATGATGTATATTGTAATGGATGCTTGGACATATATAGGGAGGACTTTCTTGCTCGACATGATAGTATGCTATCTGGGTGTACTTTATCTTAACATGTACTCTGGTTGTCTCTATGTTACATGTTGATAAAGCCCTTAGGATATGTACTTGACTACTGGGACTATGATGAGATCATACTAGTAGGGCCACGGTAGTCGACGAGTACATCCTATAACTGTTCCTAGTCGAGGGTGTATCGAGACAGGGCATCGATACACCAGAGTAGACTAGCATATACGCATGTTGACCCATATGATGGGCGATGGATGATCCCATATCCATCGGTGTTTGACATCAAGGATGGTGTACGGGTGCTCAGTAGAGACTGGGTACACTGGACGGACTCGCCGAGAACTCCCAGATGGTATTATACCTCACATCAGATGGCAGTTCTCCGGTGACACTGGTACATGTTAGTCTATAGACCCGAGATCGTCATAGAGTCTTGTGTGATTTCCACTGTGCTTTGATTTCCATCATACCACGTCCAAGAGGGCGTGCAAAAAGGTGGCTTTTGGGTGCAGTCCCGAATCACATGGAGGCAATGAGCGATAAGAGGGGATTTGTCTCTCCCAGTATAGGGAGTTGATGTTGCGCTGTGTTCGATTGGCTATAACTGGAAATCCCCGGCCAGGGTTGCTGAGATTTACTCGTAAGTATTATCAGTAGTTTCTCGAACAGTTATTGACCTCAAATCGACACGACTTATCAAGCTACTGGGGTCTGACGTTTACCACCCCTAGGAGAGATATGTGACATATCAGACGATGAGACCGGACTGTACGAGAGTGTTACTGACTGGATTCACAGGAGAATGTACAGGATTACTTGTTGATTTTCTGAGCGCTCTATACCTGGGTGGCTGTTACGTTTAGCTGACCGCTTGCAGCTTGTGGGTGTTTGATATGATCATCACCTACTGCCGGCGTATTGACGATTCTTTAGAGTCCTACACAGAGGTTTCTTGGCTCAGGCAAAACGGAGTAGGAGCACATATGTGATATGTGCGGGACCGAGAACAATACGTGTATATGATACCGTATTAGATTCTTGTGATATGAGATATCGGCCGGGTATATGTGATATAGCCGGGTCATCGGATCAAGTGTTGATTCGATGAACTGATACAGATAATATTAGTCGGTTATTTGTGAAATAGCCGGATTATCGGATCAAGTGTTGATTCGATAATTTAATGTATAATTATATATTTGATATATTAAATTACATTAACTAATATAATCTCACTAAAAGATTCTTTTTCTCACTCGTGTAATACATTGATATATATGCGATATATGTTAATTGTATTATTTTATTTTGTTATAATAAATATTGTATATGTGATATATAATATTGTAACATGATATGATTACTAATGCAACATGTTTAGTGGAGATTAAACAAGCTTAGGGTTTGATTTGGGTTAGTGCTTTCTTGAACCTTCTAGAAGGTTTCCTTTTTGTTTTTGCAAAGATATTTTGCAAGATATTTACTTAACCCAACCCACACCCTTTACTATGGTTAGATCTCTACAATGGTTAAGTCTTTTCTTGACTTAACCATGGTTGCTTTTGTAATGATATTATTACAATTCATTATTCATCACAAAAGGATTGATTGTTCTTCTTCTTCCTTCTTCTTTCTTTCATGAAAAGCTTTCTAGCTTTTTATGAAGTCATAAAAATGAGTGAGTTAATGAAAATAAATGAGAGCGAAAATCCTACTTTATCATCCTAATCTATCCTAGCCATTTAGATTTGGGTGTTCACTTCATTTAGTGAGTGAGATCTTGTGTTAATGAAACTTCAAGGTAGATCATCTTTGTTATCGAAGATCGGAAGCAAGCTTGCATCTTTCTCTTCGTGGAGCCTCTCGAGAGTCCGGAACTTGATGATCGTAGCGAAGGGACCACAACACTGGGCTTATGAAGTGAAGGACCGGACTACAAAGTTGTAATCCCAAACTCTTAGATGTTAAAGTGTTTAACATGCTTTGTTTCGTCTAATCTCTAGTCTAAGATCTTGGTTTAGGGTTGTTCGGCACGGCTAAATTTTGAATCGGGCATGGTTGATACCTTGTAGAACCTTATTAGAGTGCCTAGTAACCTTACAGTGGTATGAAAGCCAAGCTAGAGCTTTAGGTGAAGTCTAGACGAAATTTAAAGTCCGATCGAACTCGGAATACCCGTAAAACCCTAATTTCTGGAAATTTTTCAAAAAGTTGATTTTTTTCATATTAAAAATACTCAAAAAAATCAGCAGGGTATTTTAGGAATTACTGTGAAAAACGAGCATTTAATACCATTAAACAGTCACGGAACCGCGGCAATGACATCGCTTGCGCGGCGGTTCCGCGGCCGTACAGTGGCCTTATTATTTTATTTTTGCACAGTTAAATCCGTGTCTACTTCCTGATTTTTCTGGGAATTTTTAGTTTTACTCAAGTGTTGAGTTTTCTGGATTGTATTGGGAGCTCGTTGATTCGATCGGAAAGTATAACTTCGTTTAGTTTGTCCGGGTAATTTTTAGAACGTGTTAAAAAGTTCGAACGGATATCAATAACTCACTTTTTCCCCTGCCGGAAAATTTCCAAGTGTTGGATTTTTCCATAGTTTAAGAACGTTCTAAGTCGTGCAAGTAACGCGGTGGACCCTCTAGAAGAACACAAATCTTAACTCGATTATGTGACCGTCTTGAACTGCCTCTAAACCTTAGGGTTTGTGGCAGTACAGCGTGCCACATGTGAGGCGTTGGCTTGACCCTTCTACGGCTGGACCATTGGTACTGTGGCATGTGATGGATGTTTCTAAACTAATTTCAAGTGTTGAGAACTATTTGGGAAATCTTGGGTGTTTGATTATTCGATCGGAAAGTTTAACATTGTCTATTTATCTGGAATGTGATACAATATTTGGAATCCACAAGTAGTTATGAGATAACTAATTTGAATGTTATAAATCTAGCAATTCAGTCTCAATTGATCGGTTGCCATGGAATTTTGATGTGATCAAAAGTCCGTCGCAATCACGTAGCGTACGCGGATACTCGCCGGGTAAACTTAATAGACAGCCATACCCCATAGCCCCGGCCAAGTGACTGTAGGAGAACCCCGTCGCCAAAAGCATCCGTTCGGGTGCTCGCAGCAGCGGTGTTCCGCCTTAGTGCATTTCGCCGACGACATCCGGGGGTGCGGCCGTCTACTAAAGTTTGCGACGAGCATTCGATCAGGATGTCAGGAATCTTGTTGAATTTCCCGACTTGATATTGAAAAGAGTTTTCGATAATGAGACTAAAATGCGGGGTTTATAATTGTTAGGCATGCGATGTCTAAGGTATTCTTTTGGTTAGGCATGCGATGTCTAAGGTGGTTGCGGATTCCAACTGTTGTAGTTTTACACTTTCTTTTCTGCGACCGTAAGTGTAGTATGTAGTTGCATCACCGGTTTTCGTTGCTATACATCGACGACAATCAGTGTATGCATACTTACTTACGTTGATGACATGTGATGTTATGTGTTGCTGTGATATGTTATATTGGATCGTCGTGTTTGAATAGCCGGGGTTTTATATGAGATGAGAGTTTTTCTTTTTCATTCATGTAAAATTCATTTGTATGTAATATTCTTTTATTGGGGCACTTCCGGGCTGAGGATGATGTCACCATTGTATATTATTTACTTTTTCGCATTAGGTAGACCCAAGGCGGGGAGCACAAGTAACCGGGTTCTAGGGTCCAGTGGGAGACCATCTCGAGGAGTCGAGACCGGGTCTCCGAACCCTAGAATTGGCAGTGTTGCTTGCCGCTCTCGTAGGGGTCTAGGGATGTGGGTTTGGCTATTCATCGCGACCGTGGAATCCGTGTTTTATACAGGCTCGTATTAAAACACGGACGTCCTAGTATATTCAATATTTTATATATGTTCTTCTGCTGCAATGTTCTGTGATGAGATCATATTACTGCCTGAGACGAATGATTATATTATATATATGAGATATATATTATATATAGTTGATTTCGTTTCATATATGATGCTTGTGAAGCATATTAAAATGGGACTTCATTAATGAAATTAATGAAATAAAAGAAACCTAAAGATGTTGTAGAAACTTGTTTAAAAACTGGTAGCTCTAGTTCTTGCTTTGCATAGCGGTGTTCCTTGTAGAACATCCAGCACCTTATTCGATAAGGAAAGAGCCGAGATCCCTTCACCGGGAGTGACCTCTTTAGCGAAACTGGCAGATGCTGCATACTCGGTTTATCTTTTAATTGCTTCTATAGTTTTTTCTTTGCATAGCGATATTTGTGAAATATCCTGCACCTTATTCGATGAGGAAAGAGCCGACGATCCCTTCACCAGGAGTGACCTCTTTAGCAAAACTAGAAAAGGCCTCAGAAACATTCCATTTAAAATTACTCGATTCTACAACGATATCAAGTTCATTACGCAAAGGGTTTTCTTAAAAACCTGCCGTAGCCCTCCGTCATTTCAGATAAGTCCAATTTAGTATTCGTGCTACGTTTGTTGACCTCCGTCAAGGCGTAGTGTGCGGTGGCTGACTAGTATTTATCTGCTTATGCATATGATGCAGATTGTTTTAGGGTAGTCGTGCGGCCTTGTTGACCTCCGTCAAGGGTCGTGCGGATGGGTTTAATTCAATCAGGAAATAACGGGTAGAACTTGACTAGCAGCCTATGGTTTGTTGACCTCCGTCAAGGTCATAGGACGCTAGGGGTAAAATATTATTGGGAATTTCAACTGTTGAAATTTGCAATGAGATTGCATACCTTCTATGAGATAGTTGGATCCCGATACCCGCTGCGAGTAAGAGTTACTCCTGGGAGTGTTTTACACATTACAATTAGCCGATCAAGTAGATTTCTAGAAAGGTGTGAACGGGGTTACGCCCCTGGGAAAACGAGGTTTACTTTAATTAGGTTCGTGCGAAATCACGGGAACCTCCCTCAAAGTACCGGCTCTGGCCTGGCTGAAAGATTGGCGAACATGTAGCGTGTAATTAATCCCGGCTAGCCTTTCCTTTTAGGGTTTGAAGGAAGATTTGACTAAAACGGTGGGAGACATCCTGATTAGATATATTAGATAACCAATCTAATCTTGCAAGAGCATACACTGAGTGTTTTCTTCTCTCTCTCTCCAGGTAGTGACCATATCACACCTTAATCAAGATAATAATACGGATGTTTTGACCGAACCCGCTTGTTATACTGAGCTGGGGAACGTTGGTCCTGCTCCAACTTATAAATGTTATAAGCCAGAGCAGGTAATTGGGGATTACCAAAATTCCCGTGCCGCCCAAACGAAGAAAGTGCATGCTGATGCATCTTCTTCGGGTGTGTTCATTACAAAAAACTGTTTCGCAGTATCCTTTACGTCCTGGGTATGAGATACCGGATCAGGATCCCACATATGTAATTTGTTACATGGGATACAGATAGGTAGAGAACTGAGAACGGGTGATAAGTTTCATGAGATAGAAACGGTGAAAATGTTGCAGCAAAGTCTGTTGGTAATTATCACCCTGTATTAACAAATACATTGATTTTGAACGAATGTTATTAGATACCGAATCTGATATACAACATCATATCAGTCTCTTTATGTAACATTTCCAAAATAATAAAATATTATTTTTAGGAATTTTTATAATTTAATATTATTTTATTGATTATTTTAATATTAAATTAATAATTAAATGCAAATAAATGGAGAAAAATTATGAAAAATAATGGAAAATTCTAAAATGGGTTATTTATTGGAATTATGCCATTTTTAAGTGTTTGTGATCATTTATATGCTAATTTAGCGCTAATCGCGATTAAAAATCGCTAATCGGATTTTTTTGGCTTTTTGTGCAAAATTGTGCACATATCATTTTGGACTTATGTTGCATTTTCTAGCCATGGTTTTGTTTTGGGATCACTATTGATGTGAGAAGGTTTGGATTTAAGAAAAGAAAAAAATAAAGAATGGAGTTGGTGAGAGAGAGGCATGGGGTTCACCTTGACCAACACTTAGCCATTTCCCTCATTTTTCCCTCCCTCTTCACTCTCCTCCTGCTGCTCCTCCTGCACCAATTCCCCTCCCCTCTTCAAGCCTCACTTCATCTCACAAACTAGCTCAAAACCACATGTCCGTTTCACAAAACATGCACCCAAGCCCAAGATCTATGCTATGGACCAAGAAAGGTGGTGTTTTGGTGCTGTTGAGGATTCATGAGGGTTTATTGAGGTAATTTCTTCACATTTAGAGTGTTAAATCTTGTGCTTAGGCTTTAATTCAAGTTTCATATCGATATCGGGTGAATTGGTGCACTTTGGGCAAAACTAGAGAGGATTAGGGTAATTTTGAGTTAGGGCTATGCAATTGGACTCTAATGGAGACTTTAGACCCTATATTGACTAGGAACCCAGACCAACCCACTGGAAAACTAAAAATACGGAATTTCGGGACTTTCATGTCGGTTTTTGAGAACCTGAAGCTTGCAGGGAAATCTGGAATACACTGAGACTTTTTCAGGAAAAATAAGCAACACCAGGGACCCAATTGAGACCATAGGAGGCCACCCTGACCAGACGGACCCCATTGGAGATAGGGGGGCCGGCGAGGCCGGTTTTTTCATGAATGTGGCCGGCCAAGTTGTGGTGGATTGCTTCGGGGTTGGTCCAGTAGCTCAAGTACACTCTGCATAGCACCCTAGAGTTGTTTATTTGCCCTGATTTGGCCTGAGACAAAATCTGGGATCGTTTTCTAGGGTTGCTGCTTTGAGTTCAGTTTTGGTTTTGCGTATTTTGATTTGGTGATTTTGGTATTTGTGTGTTATCTCGATCGTGTGACGTTTGTACGTCTATATCGAGTGATTTCGAGTTGTTTTGCGAAGGCTAACCGTAGGTTCTAACCTATAAGCCTTTTGGCGTATCGTGTTGGTTTTAGCGTATCGTATTGGTTTTAGTGTGTGTCGTTTCAAGTGTTGAATTGGTTTTGATGCGATGCGATGCGTGTGATATGTGTAGGTACACCGCGACGATCCGAGGCGATACGGAAGATGACGGTGACATCGACACCGACACGCAGGATTCAGGTGAGTAGATTATATCTACAGGGGGAAGTCGGGTGGATGGCGTATAGCACCCCCGCAGTCCGTAACTAGTACTATGTAGTATATTTATATGTGTGATAGCTATAGTGTGTTATGGTTAGTTAGGGGTAGAAATACCTAGCGTAGTTCCTAGTTGCGAACCATAGGATAGATTTGCACCCACACGCATACACTTGTGTGTTTCTTATACTTGCACTGTACTTGATGATATGGGATGACTTTGGAGATGAGTCGATGATGTGGGCTTTGTGCCGCGAGATCGGTGATTTGATATGATTCGTATTTGGGATACGTAATGTGATTCTTGCGGGCTTGGGATATGTGTTTACCCCCGCATGCATACTTCATTGATGGTATCGTTTTGTGCTAGACATAGAGTAGTACCCCAGATTATATGATCTGAAGATAGTGATACCTGTTATGTGACGAGATAATGAGATGTTAACCCGTACCCAGCTATTGGGATGCCGTACGACGATTTACCGTACGAGCCTATATTGATGATAGATCCGCGCTCATGACTCGAGGATGTCAGATGATATACTGTATCGTACGCGATACTATTGAGACGGGATCACCGACTTATATATATTTATATATATCGACTCAGATGTTAGGCGGTTTCCTTACCTGTAGTTCAGCCGTATAGATTAGTGTAGTTGTTAGAGTAGCTTAGACTTCTTACCTATTTCAAAAACTAACGAATCGTGGGCATTTTTTAAAGACAGCTCAAGGGAATCTACGGATATTTCAAAAACGACGTATCTTTTCATAAAAACACCGTAGCCCTATTTTCAAAACCCCATGATTCGTGTTATTTCAAAAGGCACCATTCATAGGACTTATAGTAGATTAATGCAGATAAGTTTTGGTTACGTCTAGTTTCAGCTCCCACTCCTTTTTGTGGTTCGGTTTGCATCGCATTCTTATATTATGTTTCACACTCCATTTTTAATATCATGCTGATAGGACACCAGCACCATTACCGATGATGCGTATGTACCACGTACACTTACTCGCCGGCTCACACACATCTTCATCGGTAATTGCCATGTCACGTACACCTTAGAAAATATATTACTGCTTGACATATCTTTTTAGCAAATAGTTTAGACATTGTAGTTATTACCTGCTACTTCATGCATACTGTTATTCATTGTTATGCCGCATTCATGGATTCTCATACATATATTCACTATTTTGCATGCTATTGAAGTTTGGATTTGGATTTCTATGAGATTTTCTGGATTTGGAGGAAAACCGCAAAAACACAAATAAACATATTCTCTCTTTTAAAATAAAAAGTGCGGTTTTCCCATGATGTATGAGTCGTCCACCATGAGTTTGCTGATGGATTTGGAAACCCGATTCGAGGAGACGGATGAACCGTTTCGGGTACATGGTGGACCCGGTACGGTACCCCGGGGCAAGAGGAATGTGGTGATGACGTTGAGCCTGGCAGGGGAGTACTATCTACCGGTGATTTTACCCGAAGCGTCGGATATCCGGAGGATACCGTCGTGGTCTTGAGATTTATGGTAGGGGCCGGTCTGGACTGACGGCGCCCTAGATATTGTGGTTGAGACTTTGAGATATCGAGATATTGGGATTTCGTTTGTGCCGATGCTAGGCACAGTTTTATGCTGATTTCATTATGGTACCTCATTTTAAAAATACAAGGGAAATCTCACTAAAGTATGAAAACAGTTGCTTCATGTAAATGTATTCTGTTTTCACGCATTCATATCTCATTCATATGCTATATTGTTATCTGAGGCACTGACACAGACACATGAGATTGCACTCGGGTTAGATATTTACCCTAGCCTTGTTATAGGCTGCATGTTATATTTTGAGGATTTTATATACTGATCGTATTGACCTAGGATTATGTCTTGCTTTCGGTTTCTGCTTGTAGATGTTTCTATTCACGAGTTGGCAACTCACCCCCGTTGTGCCACAGTTCTTGCAGGTCTCTTTGCGGCATTTCTGGCACACTACCTTCTTGCGGGTGATTTGCTTTGGTAGGTGGATTCTTTCGCATCAAGAACCACCATTGTATTTATTTTATTCATTGTATCTAGTATTTCCATCAACCAAAACTTGTATATTCTTTCAGACTTAGAGACAGTGTTGTATTATTTCGACCTTAGAGTCGCGCTAGTAGTATTGCGGTTTTCTGGCTGTTTTTGAGTTTTCCTTCAGTTTGGATCCTCGCCCCTTGGCGTTGTATACTGTTGTTGCTTATGTGATTGTGACCGTCTATTGACGAAGAGCTAGCTCCCGCTTGGGGATGCCTTTTATCATGTCATACATATATTGTTTCTTGTTGTACCCCGTTCGGGGCCAGTTTTTACAAAAGAAACTCTGCCGAAATTTTTGGGAAAAATTACACTTTTTTTTAAAATTCATATTCGGCTTAGTTATTTAAAAACTTGATTTTTAAACATGTTTTCTTTACCTCTTAAAACCAGTTTCTTTAATTATTCTTAAAAATGGTTTTAGATTTCTGGGCTTTTGGCTTACTTGGATCAGATGGAGTCCTGTAGACTTCATAGGGTTCAAGGGCCAGTCACGTGCTCTTTCGGGTCGTGACAAAGTTGGTATCAAAGCGCTAGGTTGACCTTGGTTTGAGTCTGAGTTTGACTATGTGGAGCCTAGGGAGTTATTTATATACGGAACTTAGGCTTGACCTTACGGAACTTAGACTTGGTCGAGGGGGTGTTATACCCGAACTTTCGTCGTGTAGGATGACCCTTGGTTGATGGAACAGGTGACTAAAGTAGAGTGACGTACCGTTGGTATGTTCCGCGGCATACTTACGACACGCCACTCCGCTTAAGAAACCTTAGGTTGTACATTTCCTTGCACTGTATCATATTCCTTCCTATGATCTATCTTCATCGATACTGGTTGTGGTTTTGCTGCCGCGTTTGCACGGGCAGAGTGAGCTACGGCTCGAGTTGTGTCAGCATGAGCTCGTCGGGGACGAGGGCTGACCGGGGGGTGATTCCCGAGACATACGGTTGCATTGAGGCTTGTATTTTGTGTTTCCGCACTTTGAGCGTTTGACAGATCGCTGTTGCGAGATTTTCCGGTTGTGCTGATCGGCACCAGAGGATTG
Organism: Agapanthus africanus; assembly: GCA_030015575.1. Classification (NCBI taxonomy): domain Eukaryota; kingdom Viridiplantae; phylum Streptophyta; class Magnoliopsida; order Asparagales; family Amaryllidaceae; genus Agapanthus; species Agapanthus africanus. The sequence continues at coordinate 525,006,071 of CM057337.1, forward strand.
AGCCACTGATAGAGGCCAGCCAGGTTGTGATGACCGTTGATATTATCGCTCATCCAGGGTGATTGAGGCGCTGTTCAGCGTACGGACGAATGAGCCAGTTGTTGCTGCGAATGATGAGGTATCGCCAAGATGATTGGAGCTACTGCAGCATGAGCATATTCTTGAGATATGATGGTGAGTCGCTAGTCACCGAGGAGGAATGACTAGGACGTGTGGTGAATTCGCTTACCCCGATGCGAGGTCATCAGGTGCATTGATTCCAGCTAGAGGCGACTTCACGCAGATTCGCTGAGAGTCGATTGAGACGATCGAATGTCAGGAGCCTATTTTCCAAGTTTAAAGTATACGGAAAGACATGCAGGTGATTCTATGGACCCTCTAGAAGAATGAAACCCTAACTCGACTTAATGACCGTGTGAAAGCCTTTGAACCTTCGGGTTTGCGGCGGTTCCTCGGCGCCATTAGTGAAGCTTGGGTTTGCCCTTCTACGGCTGGACCACCGATGCTGTGGCATGTACTCGATACTATTAGACTGTACCCGAGATGTGAGCTCTTGGGGGATTATGAGGTTCTGGCGAGTCGATCGGATGGTTCGACATCTTTCGGATATTGTGATGGGACACTGCTTGGGAGACTCCAGATGCGAGCATAGCCGTCGGAGCGCAGTTCGTGTAGCCACGATGAGTTAAGTCCGAATCAGTCGACATTTGACGCAGAGTGAAAAGAAGAGTTCGTACGAGATTTCGACGAGATGACGTCCCACTCCGCTGACATTAGAGATGTGATACGCACCCAGAGGCGTTGTATATGGATATATCTTCCAGAAAGAAGCGCGATAAGTATGCAGCCGTTCCGGAATAAGCTTTAGCTTTAGCATTAGATGACGACTTCCGGGCATTTCGGCAGGATGAGATTTGAGAAAGGAACCTCGACAGGACTTTTCTGGAGTACGATACGAGAAGACCTAGACCCAGGAGTGGTCGTTTTGCGCTCACCCAGCAAGATGGAGTTCGGCATTGTCGACGAGGTATTTGACCAGGTTCGGATAAAGGAACTTACCCAGATACGTTGCGAATTGATCAAGGACGGACGAGTGATGAGTATTCCTCCGATGGTTGGGACGCGTTCCCGAGGACCTGTTCGGCCTGACATCTTCTACAGAATGATGAAGCTGCAGAATACGCGATTTCGAGTCCGTGTGAGAGACTTCAAATTGGCCGTGGCCGAGAACAGTGCAGTGCATAGTAGCTTGGCGTGACGTCATAGAGGACGACGATAGAGACAAGTGGAACAAGAGGTTCGTGTGAGACACTGACGAGCTATCATTGCTTCCCGTCGAGACTAGAGACCTGATATGCTTACAGAAGCGTAGGGAAGCGACCAATTCCCGAGGAAATGCTGTGCTGAGGACACAGATGTCCGTTGAACGAGAAAAGACTATGCGAGAGTACCAGCCTCCGTACGGATCGGCATAGGCAAGATCGGCAGAGACTTTGAGCAGAATTCCTTCCAGGACATTGCTGCAAGGATGTTTGCACCAGGATCAGATGTGTGACGTGCATTCAGAGAGCCGAAGGCCGACGCCAGTGACATATTGCTTTACGAGCAGTCGTGAGGATTGACCGAGAGGTAACAAAGAAGTGCCAGAATGGAATCGTTCCTGTCAGCACTCCTGACCGGGCCGGTGAGCCGATGGATTGCGAGATTGGTAATCTACAGGAAAGATCAGGAACCAGAAGCAGAGGATGCCAGCCGCGAGCAAGAGGCAAGTGGAGATCTTGCGCCGCTAGAATTGGATGTACCGGCACCTTCTCGACTTCGAGGGAGGATATACCGATGACAGTATTTTATGATTTGTGATTTTGTGATTTGACTATTACGTATCTGTCACTTTGGGATTTCGGTATTTTGGCGTCACGTTTTCATGATTGGCTTTGATGACTGAGTTCTATGATTTCTGTTTTCGTGCACCATGGTTGCACTTATTGGGCATTTATACCTGGCGCATCATTATTATTCTGGAGGTATTGATTGTGATTTCGTGCCTATTATATGCCGGTGATTTGATTTATGCTTCCAGCATAGTTTTCATGCATTTTGGTGTTATGATTTGATTTGTGCACGCTGATGCACACGGTTGTGAGATTACCCTTTGAGGTACACTTGATTTTGGTTTGAGCCGCATTATATCGCTGATTTTGACCCTGATATTGATGGTTGACTTATGCACTCCGTGCTTTTGATGTGACTTACGCATGTTCGGCGTTGCTATTGGATTTTGTGATTCCGTGCATGTTGAGTGCGCAGGGTTCAGATTTTCATTCGTGCACGATGGATGCACCGATTTGGATTTTCGCGCATGTTGGGCGCATGTTTTGAGATACGATTTTGGTGCACACCCGATGCACTAAATCGAGATTTCTTCGTGCATGTCAGATGCACCGGAATTGTGGCTGTCCGGCACATACGTTGCCTACGACAGATGCTTCGTGCACACCCGTTGCACCTAGATGCTGTTTTGTGCACCTGTTTAGCACAAATATGGATTTTTGATTTCCGTGCGCACCAGACGCACAGGATTGTGTTATGTGCATTTTTGGGATTTATTCCTTTTGGAGCAGTACTTTTTATGATGTTGGATTTTGCTTTCATACTGAGCAGGACTAGTCAGTGGACGGTACCTAGATATACTTTTGCATGCATTGATAGTCATCGAAGGGATTTCCAAGGAGCGAGCTATAGTCTCGATATATATATACTTACGTGTCTGATATGACACGAAATGTTTTAAAACAAGGAAACCCTTCTAAATTGCTTTTAAAACGGCAGAACGTGTTTGGTAAACGAAGGATATATATATACATATATAGTTTTTCTTATGAAAAACGTCCGCCACTGTGCAGTGTTATGTGCATCGTGCAGCGATTTTTAAAGATTTGGCATGCTTTTTCATCCGCTATTCACATGTTTAGATTGGATGTCTACATGTGTAGTTCTGATCCATATCATATCGGTTTTTGTATTGGATTTGACATTGTGTTTTTACCTTGACTCCGATGATTGCGGGATGCATGATGGAGAGTTATTTTTGAGTTATCTGCTCATTACCCATGCGCATGCATTGCGCTGTGACGTTTTATGTGTTGATGATTTCGGAGCCCCGACGACTTGAGATTTGTATCGAAATGTTTTAGTACTTGGGGGTTTTAAATTTAAATTCGGGGACCGAATTTCTTTAAGGGGGGTAGATTGTAACATTTCCAAAATAATAAAATATTATTTTTAGGAATTTTTATAATTTAATATTATTTTATCGATTATTTTAATATTAAATTAATAATTAAATGCAAATAAATGGAGAAAAATTATGAAAAATAATGGAAAATTCTAAAATGGGTTATTTATTGGAATTATGCCATTTTTAAGTGTTTGTGATCATTTATATGCTAATTTAGCGCTAATCGCGATTAAAAATAGCTAATCGGATTTTTTTGGCTTTTTGTGCAAAATTGTGCACATATCATTTTGGACTTGTGTTACATTTTCTAGCCATGGTTTTGTTTTGGGATCACTATTGATGTGAGAAGGTTTGGATTTAAGAAAAGAAAAAGAAAAGAATAAAGAATGGAGTTGGTGAGAGAGAGGCATGGGGTTCACCTTGACCAACACTTAGCCATTTCCCTCATTTTTCCCTCCCTCTTCACTCTCCTCCTGCTGCTCCTCCTGCACCAATTCCCCTCCCCTCTTCAAGCCTCACTTCATCTCACAAACTAGCTCAAAACCACATGTCCGTTTCACAAAACATGCACCCAAGCCCAAGATCTATGCTATGGACCAAGAAAGGTGGTGTTTTGGTGCTGTTGAGGATTCATGAGGGTTTATTGAGGTAATTTCTTCACATTTAGAGTGTTAAATCTTGTGCTTAGGCTTTAATTCAAGTTTCATATCGATATCGGGTGAATTGGTACACTTTGGGCAAAACTAGAGAGGATTAGGGTAATTTTGAGTTAGGGCTATGCAATTGGACTCTAATGGAGACTTTAGACCCTATATTGACTAGAAACCCAGACCAACCCACTGGAAAACTAAAAATACGGAATTTCGGGACTTTCATGTCGGTTTTTGAGAACCTGAAGCTTGCAGGGAAATCTGGAATACACTGAGACTTTTTCAGGAAAAATAAGCAACACCAGGGACCCAATTGAGACCATAGGAGGCCACCCTGACCAGACGGACCCCATTGGAGATAGGGGGGCCGGCGAGGCCGGTTTTTTCATGAATGTGGCCGGCCAAGTTGTGGTGGATTGCTTCGGGGTTGGTCCAGTAGCTCAAGTACACTCTGCATAGCACCCTAGAGTTGTTTATTTGCCCTGATTTGGCCTGAGACGAAATCTGGGATCGTTTTCTAGGGTTGCTGCTTTGAGTTCAGTTTTGGTTTTGCGTATTTTGATTTGGTGATTTTGGTATTTGTGTGTTATCTCGATCGTGTGACGTTTGTACGTCTATATCGAGTGATTTCGAGTTGTTTTGCGAAGGCTAACCGTAGGTTCTAACCTATAAGCCTTTTGGCGTATCGTGTTGGTTTTAGCGTATCGTATTGGTTTTAGTGTGTGTCGTTTCAAGTGTTGAATTGGTTTTGATGCGATGCGATGCGTGTGATATGTGTAGGTACACCGCGACGATCCGAGGCGATACGGAAGATGACGGTGACATCGACACCGACACGCAGGATTCAGGTGAGTAGATTATATCTACAGGGGGAAGTCGGGTGGATGGCGTATAGCACCCCCGCAGTCCGTAACTAGTACTATGTAGTATATTTATATGTGTGATAGCTATAGTGTGTTATGGTTAGTTAGGGGTGGAAATACCTAGCGTAGTTCCTAGTTGCGAACCATAGGATAGATTTGCACCCACACGCATACACTTGTGTGTTTCTTATACTTGCACTGTACTTGATGATATGGGATGACTTTGGAGATGAGTCGATGATTTGGGCTTTGTGCCGCGAGATCGGTGATTTGATATGATTCGTATTTGGGATACGTAATGTGATTCTTGCGGGCTTGGGATATGTGTTTACCCCCGCATGCATACTTCATTGATGGTATCGTTTTGTGCTAGACATAGAGTAGTACCCCAGATTATATGATCTGATGATAGTGATACCTGTTATGTGACGAGATAATGAGATGTTGACCCGTACCCAGCTATTGGGATGCCGTACGACGATTTACTGTACGAGCCTATATTGATGATAGATCCGCGCTCATGACTCGAGGATGTCAGATGATATACTGTATCGTACGCGATACTATTGAGACGGGATCACCGACTTATATATATTTATATATATCGACTCAGATGTTAGGCGGTTTCCTTACCTGTAGTTCAGCCGTATAGATTAGTGTAGTTGTTAGAGTAGCTTAGACATCTTACCTAATTCAAAAACTAACGAATCGTGGGCATTTTTTAAAGACAGCTCAAGGGAATCTACGGATATTTCAAAAACGACGTATCTTTTCATAAAAACACCGTAGCCCTATTTTCAAAACCCCATGATTCGTGTTATTTCAAAAGGCACCATTCGTAGGACTTATAGTAGATTAATGCAGATAAGTTTTGGTTACGTCTAGTTTCAGCTCCCACTCCTTTTTGTGGTTCGGTTTGCATCGCATTCTTATATTATGTTTCACACTCCATTTTTAATATCATGCTGATAGGACACCAGCACCATTACCGATGATGTGTATGTACCACGTACACTTACTCGCCGGCTCACACACATCTTCATCGGTAATTGCCATGTCACGTACACCTTAGAAAATATATTACTGCTTGACATATCTTTTTAGCAAATAGTTTAGACATTGTAGTTATTACCTGCTACTTCATGCATACTGTTATTCATTGTTATGCCGCATTCATGGATTCTCATGCATATATTCACTATTTTGCATGCTATTGAAGTTTGGATTTGGATTTCTATGAGATTTTCTGGATTTGGAGGAAAACCGCAAAAACACAAATAAACATATTCTCTCTTTTAAAATAAAAAGTGCGGTTTTCCCATGATGTATGAGTCGTCCACCATGAGTTTGCTGATGGATTTGGAAACCCGATTCGAGGAGACGGATGAACCGTTTCGGGTACATGGTGGACCCGGTACGGTACCCCGGGGCAAGAGGAATGTGGTGATGACGTTGAGCCTGGCAGGGGAGTACTATCTACCGGTGATTTTACCCGACGCGTCGGATATCCGGAGGATACCGTCGTGGTCTTGAGATTTATGGTAGGGGCCGGTCTGGACTGACGGCGCCCTAGATATTGTGGTTGAGACTTTGAGATATCGAGATATTGGGATTTCGTTTGTGCCGATGCTAGGCACAGTTTTATGCTGATTTCATTATGGTACCTCATTTTAAAAATACAAGGGAAATCTCACTAAAGTATGAAAACAGTTGCTTCATGTAAATGTATTCTGTTTTCACGCATTCATATCTCATTCATATGCTATATTGTTATCTGAGGCACTGACACAGACACATGAGATTGCACTCGGGTTAGATATTTACCCTAGCCTTGTTATAGGCTGCATGTTATATTTTGAGGATTTTATATACTGATCGTATTGACCTAGGATTATGTCTTGCTTTCGGTTTCTGCTTGTAGATGTTTCTATTCACGAGTTGGCAACTCACCCCCGTTGTGCCACAGTTCTTGCAGGTCTCTTTGCGGCATTTCTGGCACACTACCTTCTTGCGGGTGATTTGCTTTGGTAGGTGGATTCTTTCGCATCAAGAACCACCATTGTATTTATTTTATTCATTGTATCTAGTATTTCCATCAACCAAAACTTGTATATTCTTTCAGACTTAGAGACAGTGTTGTATTATTTCGACCTTAGAGTCGCGCTAGTAGTATTGCGGTTTTCTGGCTGTTTTTGAGTTTTCCTTCAGTTTGGATCCTCGCCCCTTGGCGTTGTATACTGTTGTTGCTTATGTGATTGTGACCGTCGATTGACGAAGAGCTAGCTCCGGCTTGGGGATGCCTTTTATCATGTTATACATATATTGTTTCTTGTTGTACCCCGTTCGGGGCCAGTTTTTACAAAAGAAACTCTGCCGAAATTTTTGGGAAAAATTACACTTTTTTTTAAAATTCATATTCGGCTTAGTTATTTAAAAACTCGATTTTTAAACATGTTTTCTTTACCTCTTAAAACCAGTTTCTTTAATTATTCTTAAAAATGGTTTTAGATTTCTGGGCTTTTGGCTTACTTGGATCAGATGGAGTCCTGTAGACTTCATAGGGTTCAAGGGCCAGTCACGTGCTCTTTCGGGTCGTGACACTTTATTAGTAAAGAAGGATATAATTTTGTTTTGTTGGGTAATGTTTTGAACATTTCCTATATCAAGAGTTGATCGGTTCAGGTACGTTATCTAAAAGCATATACGTTCTAAATCAAAACTACAGTTCTTAGTATACAGAACACACACAAGAGGAAGAGTTCAGAAATGAACGAATCCTTCTTGAGGTATTGTAGACTAGGTCATATCAATGAGACCCGACTAGCTAAGTTACATTTAGATGCATATTTAAATTAGTTTGAATTTATATCTTGTGAAACTTGCCGGTCATGTCACAAACATAAGATGACCACAGCTCTGTTTATTGGAAACAGAGAAAGAGTTGGTGAACTCTTGGGATTGATACATGATGATGTATGTAAGGTCCCCTGTCTACACATGCCAAGACCGGTTCTTTGTACTTCATTACATTCTCTGATGATCTCTCAAGATTCAGACATATGTTCCTGTTGAAACACAAGTCCGAAGCTTTTAAGATATTCACAGAATATAAGTTTGAAGTAGAGAACCAAAAACGGGTATAAGTATTATGTCCTTTGATGAGATCAAGGAGGAGAATACTAGAGCACGGAATTCCTGGACTATTCTAAAGGAGAATGAGATTCTCTCTCAGCATTACTCCTCCGTATACACCACAGCACGTCGGTGTATCGGGATGGAGCATTTACACCCTATGTGATATGGTGTGCTCTATGATGAGTACTACTGAGTTTCCTATTTCCTTTTGGGAGTTATGCACTTGAGAAGCTGCATACCTATTGAATAGGGTTCAAATCAAATCAGTTCCCTACCACTTCATATATGATATGGAATGGGAAGGGCCCAAATCTTAAGTATGTTAAGATTTGGGGTTGTCCGGCCTATTTCTAAAAAGCATAATCCGGACAAGCTTGAGGCAAAGTCAGATCTGTGTAAGTTTGTTGGATATCCTAAGCATATGCAAGGGAATATCTTCTACCTAACCGAGGTACAAAAGATGTTTTGTTTCTCAACATGCCACCTTTATGAAAGGGAATTTTTTGTGAAAAATTAGTGGTCATGAGGTAGAACTGGAAGGAGTTCCAGCTATACAAACTACAGCAGATGATTTGGTAGAACCAAAGGATTCAATAGATTCTAAACGAACCTTAGCCTCTCCGCCGATCTAATAGGGTTCCTCACCCACCTGAGAGATACTTCGGATTCTCTATGACAGTGGGAGCGAGGATTGCATCATGAGATGATGACCCAACTATTTACGAGCAGGCCATCAGGAGTGGGACTCTGTAAGAATGGCTGGATGCTTAGTTATCTGAGATAGAATCCTTATACACCAACAAAGTATGGACTTTGGTTTCTTTATCTGAAGGGTTAAATCCCCATCAGGAGCAAGTATATCTTGAGAAGATTACTTGGTGTACATGGAAAAGTTGAGACTTTCAAAACTATGCTTAAGTCCATCCAGATCCTACTTGCCACTGCTATATACCATGACTACGATATCTGGTGGTTGGGTGTCATGACTGCTTTTCTAAATAATGTTTTAGAAGAGAACGTCTATAAGTACACAGCCAGAGGGCTTCGTAAATAGTGGGAGCAGCGGAAACGTGTGCAAGATATTTTATGTTGATAAAGCAGGCATCGCGGAGTTGGAACGTCTGTTTTGATTTGGTAGTCAAAGAGTTTGACTTCATCAAAATGTTAGATGAACCTTGTATATACAAAAAGGTAGTAGAGAGTATGGTAGTGATCCTCATAGAGTACGTGGATGACATACTCTTAATAGGAAAGGAGTTTCCTATGCTACGCTTGGTCAATCTCCGCTTATCATAAGGATTCTACATATAGGATCAAGGTGATACCTCCTAAATCCTGGGTTATGGATCTATGAGATAGATCTATTTGGATGTTAGGATTCTCACTAGTTGTAGTGAGATGGTATCAATCGATCCTGGGGAGAATCACTGGAAAGGTTCCAGGGTGATAAGGACGACTGAATGTCAGTCGCAGGCATTGTCTTTACCCTCAGTGGAGGGACGGTATGTTGGAAGAGTTCCAAGCTAGATACCGTGACTTACTAGACGATTAAAAGAAAGATACATCATTACCAAGGATGCTACCAAAGAGGCAGTCTGGATATATATAAGTTCATGAGATGAACTTCGTTCCTACCATTGTGTGACAATGGAGCTGTGGCTTTTGCCAAGGAACCCCCCGTCCCATCAGAAATCCAGATATAATTCTTAGGCAGTATCACCTGATCATGGAGATGGTTGATCTCCAGGGAGATCGACGTTAGGAGAGTAGACACAGAGGACAACAACGCGGATCCACTCAAAAAGGCATTTTTCCCAGTAGAGACTTTTATAGGATGGTTGAGTATGAGATACTTCAACCACAACTAATTGTTGGGTATGTGATACCACAACAGATGGCCCCAGTGCAAGTGGGAGATTGTTAGTTATATGTATACCCTAGAGGCCATTACTGTACATATGATGTATATTGTAATGGATGCTTGGACATATATAGGGAGGACTTTCTTGCTCGACATGATAGTATGCTATCTGGTTGTACTTTATCTTAACATGTACTCTGGTTGTCTCTATGTTACATGTTGATAAAGCCCTTAGGATATGTACTCGACTACTGGGACTATGATGAGATCATACTAGTGGGGCCACGGTAGTCGACGAGTACATCCTATAACTGTTCCTAGTCGAGGGTGTATCGAGACAGGGTATCGATACACCAGAGTAGACTAGCGTATACGCATCTTGACCCATATGATGGGCGATAGATGATCCCATATCCATCGGTGTTTGACATCAAGGATGGTGTACGGGTGCTCAGTAAAGACTGGGTATACTGGACGGACTCGCCGAGAACTCCCAGATGGTATTATAACTCACGTCAGATTGCAGTTCTCCGGTGACACCGGTACAGGTTAGTCTGTAGACCCGAGATCGTCATAGAGTCTTGTGTGATTCCCACTGTGCTTTGATTTCCATCATACCACGTCCAAGAGGGCGTGCAAAAAGGTGGCTTTTGGGTGCAGTCCCGAATCACATGGAGGCAATGAGCGATAGGAGGGGATTCGTGTCTCCCGGTATAGGGAGTTGATGTTGCGCTTTGTTCGATTGGCTATAACTGGAAATCCCTGGCCAGGGTTGCTGAGATTTACTGGTAAGTGTTATCAGTAGTTTCTCGAACTGTTATAGACCTCAAATCGACATGACTTATCAAGCTACTGGGGTCTGACGTTTACCACCCCTAGGCGAGATATGCGACATATCAGACGACGAGACCGGACTGTACGAGAGTGTTATTGACTGGATTCACAGGAGAATGTACAGGCTTGCTTGTTGATCTTCTGAGCGCTCAATACCTGGGTGGCTGTTATGTTTAGCTGACCGCTTGCAGCTTGTGGGTGTTTGATATGATCATCACCTACTGCCGGCGTATTGACGATTCCTTAGAGTCCTACACAGAGGTTTCTTGGCTCAGGCAAAATGGAGTAGGAGCACATATGTGATATGTGCAGGACCGAGAACAATACGTGTATGTGATACCGTAATAGATTCTCGCGATATGAGATATCGGCCGGGTATATGTGATATAGCCGGGTCATCGGATCAAGTGTTGATTCGATGAACTGATACAGATAATATTAGTCGGTTATTTATGAAATAGCCAGATTATCGGATCAAGTGTTGATTTGATAATTTAATGTATAATTATATATTTGATATATTAAATTACATTAACTAATATAAGCTCACTAAAATATTCTTTTCTCACTCGGATAATACATTGATATATATGCGATATATGTTAATTGTATTATTTTATTTTGTTACAATAAATATTGTATATGTGATATATAATATTGTAACATGATATGATTACTAATGCAACATGTTTAGTGGAGATTAAACAAGTTTAGGGTTTGATTTGGGTTAGTGCTTTCTTGAACCTTCTAGAAGGTTTCCTTTTTGTTTTTGCAAAAGATATTTTGCAAGATATTTACTTAACCCAACCCACACCCTTTACTATGGTTAGATCTCTACAATGGTTAATTCTTTTCTTGACTTAACCATGGTTGCTTTTGTAATGATATCATCACAATTCATTATTCATCACAAAAGGATTGATTGTTCTTCTTCTTCCTTCTTCTTTCTTTCATGAAAAGCTTTCTAGCTTTTTATGAAGTGATGAAAATGAGTGAGTTAATGAAAATAAATGAGAGCTAAAATCCTACTTCATCATCCTAATCTATCCTAGACATTTAGATTAGGGTGTTCACTTCATTTAGTGAGTGAGAGCTTGTGTTAATGAAACTTCAAGGTAGATCATCTTTGTTATCGAAGATCGGAACCAAGCTTGCATCTTTCTCTTCGTGGAGCCTCTCGAGAGTCCGGAACTTGATGATCGCAGTGAAGGGACCACAACACGGGGCTTATGAAGTGAAGGACCGGACTACAAAGGTTGTAATCCTAAACTCTTAGATGTTACAGTGTTTAACATGCTTTGTTTCGCCTAATCTCTAGTCTAAGATCTTGGTTTAGGGTTGTTCGGCATGGCTAAATTTTGAATCGGGCATGGTTAATGCCTAGTAGAATCTTGTTAGAGTGCCTAGTAACCCTACACTAGGGATGTGGGTTTGGCTATTCATCACGACCGTGGAATCCGTGTTTTATACTGGGTTACTTTAAAACACAGAACTCCTAGTATATCCAATATTTCATATGTTATCTTCTGCTACTCTGTGATGTGATCACTGTGATATGTTCAGAAGAATGCCTATGTTATATATATGAGATATAGTTAATTTTGCTGCTTTCGTTTCATATGTGATGCTTAGGAAGCATATATTTATGGGACTTCATTAATGAGATTAATGAAAGAAAAAGAAACCTAAAGATATCGTAGAAACTTGTTTTAAAAACTGGTAGCTCTAGTTCTTGCTTTGCATAGCGGTATTCCTTGTAGAATATCCTTCACCGGGAGTGACCTATTTAGCGAAACTAGCAGATGCTACAACCCACTCGGTTTGTCTTTTGATTGCTTCTATAGTTTTTTGCTTTGCATAGTGGTATTTGTGAAATATCCTGCACCTTATTCGATAAGGAAAGAGCCGAGATCCTTTCACCGGTAGTGACCTCTTTAGCAAAACTACTAAAAGCCTCAAAAACATTTCTTTTCAAAATCACTCAATTCTACAGCGATATCAAGTTCATTACGCAAAAGGTTTTCATAAAAACCTGTCGTAGCCTTCCGTCATTTCAGATAAGTAGTATTTAGTATTAGTGCTACGTTTGTTGGCTTTCGTCAAGGCGTAGTGTGCGGTAGCTGATTAGTGCTTATCTACTTGAGCATATGATGTGATTGGATTAGGGTAGTCGTACGGCTTTGTTGGCTTTCGTCAAGGTTCGTGCGGGTGGGTTTAATTCAATCAGGAAATGACGGGTTGAACTTAACTAGCGCACTATGGTTTATTGCCTTTCGTCAAGGTCATAGGACGCTAGGGGTAGAATATTATCGGGAATTTCAAGTGTTGAAATTTGCAATGAGATTGCATACCTTCTATGAGATGTTGGATCCCGATACCTACTGCGAGTAAGAGTTACTCCCGGGAGAGTTTACACATTACAATTAGCCGATAAAGTAGGTAACTAGAAAAGTGCTAACGGGGTTACGCCCGTGGGAAAATAAAGTTTATTTTAATTAGGTTCGTACGAAAGCATGGGTAATCTCCCTCAAAGTACCGACACTGGTCTGGCCGAAAGATTGGCGAACTTGTAGGGTGTAATTAAATCCCGGCTATTCTTACCTTTTAGAGTTTGAAGGTAAATTTGACTAAAAAAGTTGGAGCCATCCAGATTAGATAAAATAATAACCAATCTAATCTTTCAAGAGCGCACGCAGAGTTTTTTCTTCACCCTCTCCTGGTAGCGACCATGTCTCACCTTAATCAAGATAATAATATCGATGCATTGACCGGACCTGCTTATTATACTGAGTTAGGGAACGTTGGTTCTGCTCTATCTTATAATTGTTATAAGTCCGAGCAGGAAATAGGGGAATATCCGGATTCCCATGCCACCCAATCGAAGAAAGTGCATGTTGATGTATCTTCTTCGAATGTGTTCATTACCGAGAACTGTTTTTCAGTATCCTCTACGTCCTGGGTATGTGATACCAGATCAGGATCCCACATATATAAGAGTTTCATGGGCTACAGAAAGGTCGAGAACTGAGAATGGGTGAGATGACTCTAAGTGTTAAAGAATGGTGCAATTGTTGCAGCCAAGTCTGTTGGCAGATATCAGCTTGTATTGGATACATTGATTCTGAACAAATGTTATTAGATACCGAACATGATATACAATATTAGATCATGTTCTTTACTGAGTTAAAGAAGGTTATAATTCTGTATTGGAGGATAATATTATGAACATTTTCCTGAATCGAGAGTTGATTCGATCAGGCACGTTACATAATAGCATAAACGTTCTAAATCAAACCACAGTTGAAAGTATGTAGAACACACACAAGAGGAGTAGCTCAGAAATGAACGAATCCTTCTTGTGGCATTGTACACTAGGTCATATCAATGCGACACGACCATCTAAGTTACATAAAAATGAATATGAGAATCTATTCGAATTTTCATCTTATGCTACTTGCCAGTCTTGTCTCAAAGGTAAAATGACCTATACTCCGTTTACTGGAAACAGAGAAAGAGTTAGTGAACTCTTGGGATAGATACATGATGATGTATACGGTCCTATGTCTACAAATGCCAAGGTTGGTTCTTCGTACTTCACTATATTCACTGATCTTCTTTCAGTATTCAGACATATGTTCCTGTTGAAACACAAGTCTGAAACTTTTGAGAAATTCAAAGAATATAAGCTTGAAGTTGAGAACCTGACGGGTAAAAGTATTATGTCCTACGATGTGATTGAGGAGGTGAATACTTGCGCATGGAGATCCTGGAGTTTCTAAAAGGAGAATGTGATTCTCTCTCAGCTTACTCCTTCGAGTACACCATTGTACAACGGTGTATCGAGGCGGAGGTATCACACCCTATGAGACATGGTGCGGTCTATGATGAGTACTGCTGAGTTACCTGTTTCCTTATGGTGTAATGCACTTGAGAAGCTCCATACCTATTGAATGGGGTTCCATCCAAATCAGGGCTTACCACTACATATGAGATATGGAATGGGAAGAGACCATGTCTTAAACGAGTTAAGATATGGGGTTGTCTGGCCTATGTTGAAAGACAGAATCCGAACAAGCTCAAGGCAAGGTCGGATCTATAAGTTTGTTAGGATATCCTAAACATTTGTGAGGGAATATCTTCTACCACTCTGAGGAGAAAAAGGTGGTTTGTTTCTCAGCATGCCACCTTTTTAGAAAAGGAATTTCTTGTGAAGAAATTTGTAGACATGAGGTAGAACTGGAAGTTGTTCCAGCCTGACAAACTAACATATGATGATTTGGTGAAACCAAAGGATTCGATAGTCTCCAACGAACCACAGCCTCTCCGCAAATCTAGTAGGGTTCTTCATCTACTTGAGAGATACCGTGGTATTCTTGGTGACAGTGGGAGCGAAGATTGCATCATGGTTGATGATGGCCTAACTAGGTTCAGGCAGGCCATTACGAATAGGGACTCAGTGAAATGGATGGATGCTATGCGATCAAAGATGGAATCCTTATATACCAACAAAGTATGACTTTGCATGTTGCACCTAAAGGGGTAAAACCCATTGGGAGCAAAAGGATCTTGAGAAGATTCTTGGTGTAGATGGAAAAGTTGATACTTTCAAAGCTATGCTTATGTCCATCAGGATTAATGCGCGCATCACGGAGTTGCGACATCTGTTTTTGATGTGGCAGTTAAAGAGTTTGACTTCATCAAAAAGAGAGATGAACCTTGTATATACAAGAAGGTTGTAGAGAGTAAGGCTGTCTTACACGTATTGTACGTAGATGACATACTCTTGATAGGAAATGGTTTCCTATGCTACACTCGGTCAAGCTCCTCTTATCACGAGGATTCTCAATAGAAGATCTGGATGATACCTACTACATCTTGTGGATTATGATCTATGGTGATAGATCTAAGTGGATGTTGGGAGTGTCCCAAATCTAGGTACATTAACACCATACTAAAGGGGTTTAATATGGAAGATTCTAAGCTTAGTGGTATGCCCACTTACTCATGGATCACTATCTCCAAAACTGCTTTGGAAAGAGCTCGCGTGCAAGGGATATCCTATGCTTCGGCAGTAGGCTCTATCATGTGTGTGATGTTATGTACCAGACTAAATATAGACGACTCACTTGGTGTAGTGATCAGGAATCAATCGGATCTTGGGACAATCACTGGACAGCTGTGGAGGACATTCTTAAGTACTTGAGAAGCACTAAAAGAAAGTTCTTTGTTCCAGCTTCCAGAGTGATAAGTTCGACTGAGAGTCAGTCACAGGCATTGTCTTTACCATCAGTGGAGGGTCGGTATGTTGGAAGAGTTCCAAGCTAGATACCTTGACATGCTAGACGATAAAGGCTGAATACATTGCTACCAATGACGCTGCCAAATAGGCTATCTAGGCATTTCTTGTTCATGAGATGAACAATGTTCCTACCATTGAGCGTCCAATAACTGTTATTGTGACAACAATGGAGTTGTGGCTTTGGCCTAGGAACACCGGTCCCATCAGCGTTCCAGAGAAATTTTGAGGCAAGTATCACCTCATCAGGGAGATGGTTGATCTATAAAGGATCGAGGTAAGGAAAGTAGATATTGAGGTTAACACGGCGGATCCACTCACCAAGGCCTGCTTCCCCAAATTCTATTTGAGAGATTTTTAGGATGGTTGAGTATAGGATACTACAACCACTGCTATACATGTTCGGTATTAGATACAACAACATATATCCTTAATGCAAATGGGAGATTGTTAGTTATATGTATGCCCTAGAGGCCATTACTGTACATGGGATGTATATTGTAGTGGATGCTTGGACATATATAGAGAGGACTTTCTTGCTCGATATGATAGTATGCTATCTGGTTGCTCTTTGTCTTAACATGTTTACTTGTATACGTGATGCTGTCTTGCTCTCATATGTTGACAAAGCCCTAAGGATGTATACTTGACTATCAGGACTATGATATATATCATACTAGTGGGGCCAAGGGTAGTCCCCATGTACACCCTATAATTGTTCCTAGTCGAGGGAGTATCTAGACAGGGCATCGATACTCCAGAGTAGACTAGCGTATACGCTTCTCGACCCATGTGATGGGCGATGGATGATCCTATATCCATTGGTGTTTAACATCAGAGAAGGTATACGGGTGCTCAGTGGAGACTGGGTACACTGGACGGACTCGCCGAGAACTCCTAGATGGTATTATACCTAACATCGGATAGCAGTTCTCTGGTGACACTGGTACATGTTAGTCTGTAGACCCGAGATCATCATAGAGTCTTGTGTGATTCCCATTGTGCTTTGATTTCCACCATACTACGGTCATGAGATCGTGCAAAAAAGTGGGTTTGGGTACAGTCCCGAGTCACATGGAGGCAATGAGCGATAGGAGGGGTATCGTCTCTCCCAGTATTGGGAGTTCATTTTGCACTATGCTCGATTGGCTATAACATGAAATCCCTAGCCAGGGTTGCTGAGATCTACTGGTAAGTGTTATCAGTAGTTTCTCGAACCGTTATGGACCTTGTATTGGCATGACTTATCAAGCTATTGGGATTTGACGTTATACCACTCCCAGGCTGTGATATGCGACATATCAGACGAAGAGACCGGACTGTACGGTAGTGTTACTGATTGGATTCTCAGGAGTATTAGCTGGCTTGCTTGTTGATCTTCTAATCGCTCAATACCCGGGTGGCCGTTACGTTTAGCAGACCGCTTGCGGCTTGTGGATGTTTGATATGATCATCACCTACTACCGGCGTATTGACGAGTCTTTAGAGTCCTACACAGAGGTTTCCTGGCTCAAACGAAACGGAGTAGGAGCCCATATGTGTTATGTGCGGGATCGAGATTAATGCGATATGTGATACCGCATTCTATTCTCGCGACTTGTGATATTGGTCGATTATAAGTGATATAGCCAGGTTATCCGATCAAGTGTTGATTCGATAAGTTGTTGCATTTGATATTAGTCGGTTGTACACACTATAGCCGGATTATTAAATCAAGTGTTGATTTAATAATTTAATGTAGAATTATGTATTTGATATATTAAATTACATTAACTAAGATTAGCTCACTTAAAGCTTTTCTTTTTCTCACATTTGATACACTTAACATATATGTGATATATGTTAATTGTTTTCTTTGCACACAAAATATATATGTGATATATATTGTTGTGTCATGCTAGATTACACATGCAACATGTTAGTATGAGACTCACACCATGCTAGGTTAAAGTTAGGGTTTTATTTGTTTTAAGTAATTCAAAAACTTGGATAATGAGTCATTGTTCAAAGCTTGTAGAAGCTTGTAGGTTTCATTGACCAAGTCCACTTGTTTGTCTAGCTTAAGATATTTGTTAACCCAACCCATAACTCATAGCTATGGTTTAGTCTCTACAAGGGTTAAGCATGACATTAACTAACCATGGTTTCATTTCAAACCTCACATGAATTATTCATTCATCACTTCATCATTTTCATCTTCATCTTCCTCTTGAAAGCTCACTAGCTTTTGATCAAGTGATGGAATTGAGTGAGAAAATGAAAACTAAAATGAGAAAAATTCCTACTTCATCATTCTATACTACTTGCCATTTAATATACGGTGTTTGCTTCACTAATTCCATAATTAGTGAAGGGGTAGCTTGGGTTAGTGTCTCCTCGACGTAGATCATCTTCGGCCTCGAAGACTTCGATGCATGCTTGTTCGTTTCTTTATAAGAGCCTCTCTAGAGTCCGGGAGTTCGTGATCGCAACGAAGGGACTACTACATGGAGCTATTGAAGTGAAGGACCGTTCTATAAAGTTTGTATTCCTTGTTCACTTTAGATGTAAAGTGTTTGCATAATGTTTCTTCGGATTTTCTAGTTTCGATTCTAGGGTTAGGGTTATCTAGAACGGCAAAAATTTAAATATGGCATGGACGATGCCTCCCGAAACCTTTTATTCGTACTAGACAACCCTACAGTGGTATCAGAGCCATGCTAGAAAATTAGACTATGTTTGTTAGGATTACGAAACCGAAACTACTCCGAAACACCCAATACAATAACTTAGTTTCTGTCGATTTTAAAAAGTCTTCAAATTTTTTTTTAAACAACTGCAGAATGTTATATGTGATATGATATGAACACGGAAGAAATTCGAGGCAATTTGGAGAAATTTAGGCTGGCCACATTGGTGGAAAATCCGAGCTGCTCGGTTTTTTTAGTGGCGTCCGGGCCTCAAATTTTTTCTGTGTTCCAGTCTCTGGGTTTTGGTGTTTCAGGTGTTTTTTGTTTTTGCTAAATATTCATGTGATGTTAACTTTCTGCAAAAGCAATTCGGAGTGTTTCGTAATCGTAATCCTAACATGTATTCGGGTTATTTAGACGATTTTAAAATGTTCGAACGGATATCAATAACCCAATTTTTCCCCTCTGGAAATTTTTTCAAGAGTTGGATTTTTTCCGAGTTTAAAATTTTCAGAAAAACTTGCAAGCGATTCTGTGGACCATCTAGAAGAACGAAACCTTAACTCGATTATATGACCGTCAGAACCGCCACCAAACCCTAGGGTTTGTAATAGTTCAACGGTGCCACATGTGAGGCATTGGTTGACCCTTCTACAGCTGGTTCATAAGAGCTGTGGCATGTTTCTGGGTACTTTTTGAACTCCGCTGAAATGTTGAGCTTCACGGGAAATTTTGGGTGTTTGTTTATTCGATTGAAAATTTTAACTTCGTCTAGCTATCTGTGATTATGATACAATATTTGGAATCCACAAATAGTTATGAGATAACCAGTTTGAATTTTATAAATCTAGCAGTTTAGTCTCATTTGATCGGTTGCCACGGAATTTTGATGTGGATCAAAAGTCCGTCACAATCACGTATTATACGCGAATACTCGCCGGGTAACCTTACTAGATAGCCATGCCCCATAGCCCCGACCAAGTGACTGTAGGAGAACCCCATCGCCAAAAGCATTCGTTCGGGTGCTCGCGGCAGCGGTGTTCCGCCTTAGGGCACTTCATCGATGGCATCGGGGTGTGCGGTCGTCTAATAAAGTTTCCGACGAGCATTCGATCAGGTTATCGGGAATATTGTTGAATTACCTAACAAGTTATTGGAAAGTGTTTTTAATATCGAGACTAAAATATGGGGTTTATAATTGTTAGGCATGCGATGTCTACAGAATTCATTTGGTTAGGCATGAAATCCAATATATGTGATACATTTGGTTTATGATGTCTAAGGTGGTTGAGGATTCCAACTGTTGTAGTTTTTCACTTTCTTTTCTGCGACCTTAAGTGTAATATGTGGTGTATCGCCGGTTTCGGTGCTATATGTCAACGACAACTGGGATACGCATATTTACTTACGTTGATGACATGTGATATTATGTGTTGCTGTGATATGTTATATTGGATCGTCGTGTTTTGAATAGCCGGGGGTTTTATGTGAGATGAGGGTTTTTATTTTCATTCATGTAAAATTCATTGTATGTAATATTCTTTTATTGGGGCACTTCCGGGTTGAGGATGATGTCACTATTAATGTATATTATTTACTTTTCCGCATTAGGATAGACCCAAGGAGGGGAGCACAAGTAACCAGGTTCTAGGGTCCAGAGGGAGACCATCTCGAGGAGTCGAGACCGGGTCTCCTAACTCTAGAATGGGTAGGGTTGCTTGCCACTCTCGTAGGGGTCTAGGGATGTAGGTTTGTCTATTCATCATGACCGTGGAATCCGTGTTTTATACTGGCTTACTTTAAAACACGGAATTTCTAGTATATCCAATATTTCATATGTTATCTTCTTTTGCTGCTCTGTGATGTGATCACTGTGATATGTTCAGACGAATGCCTATATTATATATATGAGATATAGTTAATATTGCTGCTTTCGTTTCATATGTGATGCTTAGGAAGCATATATTGATGGGACTTCATTAATGAGATTAATGAAAGAAAAAGAAGCCTAAAGATATTGTAGAAACTTGTTTTAAAAACTGGTAGCTCTACTTCTTACTTTGCATAGCGGTATTCCTTGTAAAATATCCAGCACCTTATTCGATAAGGAAAGAGCTGAGATCCCTTCACCGGGAGTGATCTCTTTAGCGAAAGCAAATGCTACAACCCACTCGGTTTGTCTTTCGATTGCTTCTATAGTTTTTTGCTTTGCATAGTGGTATTTGTGAAATATCCTGCACCTTATTCGATAAGGAAAGAGCCAAGATTTCTTCACCGGGAGTGACCTCTTTAGCAAATGTAACATTTCAGAAAATATAAAATATTATTTTTGGAATTTAATATTAAAATAATATATTTCCTGAAAGCTGCCCGATTTGCGAAATTGGGGCTTTCGAAAAAGGGTATAAATATATACCAATAATTATGAAATAAATGAAAATTAAAATGATTTATTCATTTAATAATATATTTAAAGGATTTGGCACTTTTAAAAATTTATTATATGCAGTTTTGATAAAAACCAGATTAGTGCACTACTAATCGCGATTTAAGCCAAATCCGTGTTTCTATAGTTTTTAATGGCTAGTGCGCCATGACATGTTACATGTTATTTCATTTGTGGTTTTATATGGGTGTATGTGTTTTTGGTGAGAAAAAGATAAGTCAAAAGAAAAGTTAAAAGGGGACATAATGATTAGGGTAGGTAGACTTTTGGGGAGGGAGAGAGTGTGAATAATAAGTGAGAGAGAGCGAGGGGGATGCTGCCATTTTATTCCCCCATCTTTTTCTCTTCTCCCTCTTCATCTTCCTCAAGCCACAACCCTCCACTTAAAGCCCAAGATCTATCTCCAAAAAATCCCCAAAACCCTACACTCCCTTCACAAAAATTAATCCCCATCTCTTCCTCTATACTTGGAACCGAGCAAAGTGGGATTTTGACAACATTGGGAACTTAGTGCTGCCTAGAGTGGACTAAATGAGGTATAACTACTTCCTTTTAGCTTAGTTTTGTATGATGTCGTATTTTAGTGTCGTTTTGTGACATCGACAACCTGCTGTGACCCCGAGACTTGTTGGTGAGAACAAACAGTGTGGTAGTATTGTACTCGAGACCCTGAGCGTTTACCTAGGACCCTAACCCTTTGCCATCGGATATGGCCGGCGACCATGGAGACAAATCCGGCGACCTCGGGTGGATAGGAAAGTTAGGGTTTGGGTTTTGTAGGGTAGTTACGTGAAGGTGTTTAAGGGGGTTTGGTTCTACTTGATTTTTCTGTAATGACTATAGGTGAAATCTGGGAGCAGTTAGGAGTGTTTACATGACCATGGTGACACGATTCCTGACCTGAGCCATAGAGCTGAACCCGATGTAGGAACTTAGGATTTGTTCCGTATTGGTTATGTGACTTTTAGTGTGCATACAAGGTATCTGGAGCAACCTAGGGAATTTCTGAGAATAGCAAACAATACCAGGGGCCTAGGTACGCTATTAGGAGACCATTCTGACCTGATGAACCCAAACAGAGACCCCCTGGCCGGCGAGCTCGGAATTTTGGGTATAGGGGCCGGCCACTTGGTCAATGTAGGAGTCTAGGTTGGTCCAGTATGTCATATACACCTTCTACTGCACCCTCGACTTCTTTGCTTAGATTTATTGGACATGAGTCAAATTCTTGGAGCCTTTGAATGTGATTTTGGTTATGGTTTTCCGTATTTTGAATGATGAGTTTTGATATTTGGATTCGTTTTTGGTTGTCGCATGTTGGTACATCGACAACAAGGGTTGTTTTGTTGATTTTGTACGTGTATGCTATAAGTTCTAACCTACGAGCAAGGCGCGTGCTGTTTTGGATTTTAGAACTGATTTTAATAGGCGTTGCGATATGTGTTGTTGTTGTAGGTACCTTCACGTGGATTCCGAGACGACGAAGCGTGGAGTCAACGACTTCGGCAAGCGAAAACCATGGTGAGTAGATCTATATCAACCGGGGAAGTCGGGTGGATGGCATATAGCACCCCCGCAAAGTTTTGGTGGAAGCCGATTTGTAGATTATGGTTAAGAAAACCTAGATTAGGGAACTAGGGTTATAGTTAAATGATAGTTAGTAAAACCATATTAGAAACTAAGGATAATTAGAAGTGATATAATACGGCTAATATGTGATGACGGAATTTGAGGATGACGTTTAACGATATTGCCGTTTAGGGTACTATAGGACTAGATAGTCGTCGTAGATGTGTCATCCGAACCATACTTTTTTCTAAACTGAAGAATCGTATGCATCTTTTAAACAGTTACCTTGAGGAACGTTACGGATTTTCAAATGATATCTTTTCCTTAAAAACACCGTAACCCCTATTTTTAAAACTACGATTCGCTTCTTTTAAAATCTGCTTGTATGGTTCGGGTGTGTATGTTAGATTAGATACTTATACTTAGTAGAGATAGAATATTTATGTAAACTCGACTTGATGTGAGATATAAATGCGATGAAAGAATATAAGACTGATATGATGATATGTTGATATGATGATATGTTGGTATACGGATGCGAGTCGATCGAGATGACTTATACCCTGCCGGTCCCCCGATATGAGATTATTGCGGATGTGACCTGGGACATAGGTATATAGGGATATATATATATATATATATATATATATATATATAGAATGTTGTGAATCGTGGATGATAGGCCGTACGTGATATTAGGCCGTATCCTCATTTGTCGTATAGGATGATAGGATCCCTATTAGCTTAATGCCGCCATACGATGATTTTCCGTGCGTGATGAGTTTGACTTGATGATTGATCCATACCCTTGACTAGAGGTTGTCGTACGATGGATTATACCGTACGCAATGTTGTTAGGCTAAATGTCGATTGATAGATTCATCGACACGACCATGTTAGATATGTATACCTTATAGCTTCTAGCTGACGATTTACCTTATGATGCATTCATGTTTTTCACATTGTACTACTTATACCTGTGATAAGTACACCTGTACCATTATCGATGATGCGTATGTTACACGTACATAGATTGTAGGCTCACACACTTCATCATCGATAATTGCCATGTCACTACACAGTAGGATTGCCGCATCATGATATGACCCTTCGCATAACCTACTTGCGTATATACATTGATACATCCATATTTGCGCACATACACATTGTATATTCATATTGGTGCACTTATATATTGATACATTCATATTTGCGCACATACACATTGTATATTCATATTGGTGCACATATACATTGATACATCCATATCTGCGCACATACGCATTGTATATTCATATTGGTGCACATACACATTGATACATCCATATTTGCGCACATGCACATTGTATATTCATGTTGGTGCACATATACATTGATACATCCATATTTGCGCACATACACATTGGATATCCATAATTGTGCACACATACATTGGTACATCTATACTTGTGCATATACATATTATGCCTACATAGATAACTGGTGTTATTGGAAAATTGGGAACCGCATGTTATATTTCAAAAACTGGAATCATTTTAAAGGAGCGGTTTTTCCTTAATATGTCATATCACTGTTCCATGTTGCATGATACACGGATATGCTCGCATTTCTCTTATATATTGCATACATCATGCTCTATTATTTTACGCATTGAGATATGCTGTTTTCATGAGATTTCTGGATTTGAGAACCGTGGATATTTCAAAAGAGATTATGTGTTGTTTTTAAAACCCGGTTTCTCTTGATATGATATTTCAGTACGTCCACCATGTGTTTTCTCGGTTCTGAGAGTGGCATGTGAAACCCGATTCGAGGAGTGGTAGGCACCGTCTGCGGGTACATGGTAGACCCGGTGAGGTACCCCAGGGCAAGAAGACTCGTATATGGTAGACGGTATGCCTGGCAGGGGAGCACTACCTACCGGTGATAGTATTTGGACTCGGCGGTTATCCGGAGGATACCGACCGGAGTAGCGAGAGGGATACGAGGGCCGACCAGGGTGTGCGGCGCCAGAGGGCCGATCTGAGGATACGGCGCATGAGATATATGAGGATTTACGTGTCGACGCTAGACATGGTTTTCATGATGTTTTTGAAAGGTTTGTTTAGCACCCTATGAAGAGTTTTGAAGAATCACATGACCCAAAGTTTTAATTTTTATGGTGCTAAACTAACATGCAAAGGGATCGATCCTAGAAAATTAGGGTTACGAAATAAAAGCGAACTAATCTAGGGTTTCGAGACTACAACCTTTGTAGCTCCCTTTCGCTGGACTCCTTGGTCTCTAGGGTGTTGAACGAAGGTCCTCTTGAAGTCCCCTTGTGTCCACGACGATCCACCACGGAGATCTCCGTCCAAGCTCGCAACTTCGTCAAACCAAAGAGAACACTCTAAACAAAACGGCTAAGCTTGTGTAGAATGATGTTGTGGTTAGGTTTCTCACTTCAAAAACCTATCTTTAAGTGGTATTTGCTCACTAGAAAAAACTAGAGAGCAAAAGAGCAAGAGGAAGAAGATGGATGGCAATTTTTTTTTGACAAGAGGTAAAAAGATAACTCTAGTGAAGAAAAAGAAATATATCAATATATATTTTATTCCTTCATGCTATGAACCATGGTTAAAGTGATGGAGACATTATTTAACTTTAGTTTGGAATGATAAAGAGAAGGATAACCTTAGGTTAGTGGTAGTTGAGCATGGTTAGGTCAAAGGAAGAATGTAGAAGCAAGAATGATTATCCTTTCCTTTTTCATTTTCTTTTAAATCCAAAATTAAATAATAATCCATTATATAATCCATGGTGTGAGTCTTATATTGCCACCATTTCCATATGCTAACAACCATGATGGATGAGTGTATGTATGTGTGCATGTATGCACATCCACATGTGCATGAAACTAGCATGAAAGAAAGAAAGAAAAGCACACATGCATGCACACATCTATCATCTAAGAAATGGTTTTAAGTGAGAAAACTAATGGTTAAATGATAAATCAACACTTGATTTATCAATCCAGTCATATCTTATATGACCCCACCAAAAGCAGTTCACCCGATCAATGTTCGGTATCATATACGCATATTTCAATCGGGTGCATGCGCATATCGCATATGCGCACCACAACGTTTCGCCTGGACTGGGTAACTCCTTTGTGGGACTCTAAGACTCGTCAATACGCCGGCAGAGGGTGATGATCATATCAGGTACCCTCAAGCCGCAAGCGGTCAGCTAATGTAACGGCCACCCGGGTATTGAGCGATCAGAAGACAACAAGCGAACCTGCTATAACTCCCGTCGAGCCATCCGGCAACACTACCGTACAGTCCGGTCTCTTCGTCAGATATGCTGCATATCGAGCCTAGGGATGGTCACGTCGACCCCAATAACTCAATAAGTCGTGTCGGTGAATGGTCTATAACAGATCGAGAAACTACTGATAACACTTATCAGCAAATCTCAGCAGCCCTGGCCAGGGACTTGCTGTTATAACCAGTCGGGCACAGCACAGCATCAACTCCCAATACCAGGAGAGACGAAACCCCTCCTATCGCTCATCGTCTTCGTGTTTCTCGGGACTGTACCCAACGGCCACCTGTTTGCACGACTCAGTAGAGCCGTGGTAGGGTGGCAATCAAAGTACAGTGGGAGAACACACAAGACTCCATGACGATCTCGGGTCTTTAGACTAACCTGTACCAGTGTCACCTGAGAACTGCTATCCGACGATAGATATAATTCCATATAGGAGTTCTCGGTGAGTCCGTCCAGTGTACCCAGTCACCACTGAGCACCCGTATATGATCTTGATGTCAAACATCGATGAATGTGGGAACATCCATCGCCCATCGTATGGGTCTAGTATCATATACGCTAGTCTACTCTGGTATATCAATGCCCCGTCTGGATATACCTACGACTAGGGACGTTCCAGGA
The DNA here is from genome assembly GCA_030015575.1 of Agapanthus africanus. Lineage (NCBI taxonomy): Eukaryota > Viridiplantae > Streptophyta > Magnoliopsida > Asparagales > Amaryllidaceae > Agapanthus > Agapanthus africanus. Next base: position 525,032,565 of record CM057337.1, read on the forward strand.
TATGCTTATAGACTACAGATGTCCCACTAGTATGATCTCCATCATAATCAGAGTAGTCAAGCCGATATCCTCAGGGCTTTATCAGCATGTATGAATGAATAAAAGCATGATCAAATCAACATGTCAGATAAAGAAGAACCAGATAGCATACTATCATGTCGAGCAAGAATGCAAACTGAATATATATACATGTATAGATACATCCATTATCACATAATGGCCTCTAGGGCATACATATATCCAACAATCTCCCACTTGCACTAAGGCCAGTTATTGGCGTATCTCATACCCAACATCTCAAAAAGTCGCTCATGCTGTGGCTGAGGGAGGGCCTTGGTGAGTGGATCCGCGGCGTTGTTCTTTGTGTCAACTTTCTTAATCTCGATCTCGCGGCGATCTACAATCTCCCGGATCAAATGAAAGTGCCTCAGGATATGTCTGGACCGCTGATGGGATCTGGGCTCCTTGGCTAACGCCATCGCCCCATTATTGTCACAATACAAAGGTATTGGATCAATAATGGTTGGAACTACTCCTAGCTCCGAGACGAACTTCTTCATCCAGACGGCTTCCTTGGCGGCATCATTTGCAGCAATGTACTCAGCTTCCATCGTAGAGTCTGCAACGGTATCTTGTTTGGAACTCTTCCAACTTACCGCCCCTCCATTGAGGGTAAATACAAACCCTGAGATAGATTTGCTGTCATCCTTATCGCTCTGGAAGCTCGAATCGGTAAAGGCCTCCATTTGGAGATCTGTATTACCATACACCAAGAACAATTCTTTAGTCCTTCGTAAGTACTTAAGAATGTTCTTCACAGCTGTCCAGTGGTTCTCCCCTGGGTTGGATTGATACCTGCTTACAACACTAAGTGCATAAGCTACATCTGGGCATGTACATAACATCACATACATTATAGATCCTACTGCCGAAGCATAAGGTATAATGCTCATGCGAGCTCTCTCTTCATCGGTCTTTGGACAAGAATCCTTGGAGAGAGTGACTCCATGGCAAGCGGGTAAGGCACCCCGCTTGGAGTCTTCCATACTAAACCTCTTTAGGATGGTGTTGATGTACCTGGTTTGGGACAATCCCAATAACTTTTTGGATCTATCCCTATAGATCCTTATGCCCAGGATGTATGTGGCATCACCCAGGTCCTTCATGGAGAACCTTGGAATATCATTTCCTATCAAAAGAATATCATCCACGTATAATACGAGGAATGTGACAGCTCTTCCTACAGCCTTCTTATAAACACAAGGTTCATCTGGATTTTTGATGAAATCAAACTCTTTGATAACATCATCGAAGCAGATGTTCCAACTCCGAGATGCCTGCTTCAACCCATATATGGATTTAAGCAATCTAGATGCTTTCTCGCTGCTCCCACTGTCAATGAAGCCCTCTGGCTGATCCATATAAACGCATTCTTCTAAATCTCCATTTAGAAATGCTGTTTTAACGTCCATCTGCCAGATTTCATAGTCGTAGTGAGCAGCAATAGCAAGTAGGATCCGAATGGATTTAAGCATGGCTACGGGCGAAAAAATTTCGTCATAGTCCAAACCTGGTCTTTGACGAAAACCTTTCGCCACAAGTCTTGCCTTATAGGTCTCTACCTGCCCATCCACACCAATCTTTCTTTTAAAGATCCATTTGCACCCTACAGGTTTTACCCCAGGGGGTACAACGTCCAAAGTCCATACTTTGTTGGTGTACATAGACTCCATTTCGGATCTCATGGCATCCAGCCACTTCACAGAGTCACCACTCGTGATAGCTTGCTGAAAACTGGTAGGATCATCATCATCCATGATGCAATCTTCTCCGTTACCATCAATGAGGAAACCGTAGTACCTCTCCGGTGGGCGAGAAGTCCTACCAGATCTACGGAGTGGCCGAGGTTCTTCAGTTTCTGTTGCAACAGCCGGTTCAACCAAGTCGTCATTTGTAGTTTGTATCTCCAGAACCTCTTCCAGATCTACTACCTTGCCATCATCTTTATCTGTGAAAAACTTTTTTTCCAAGAATGTGGCATACTGAGAAACAAACACCTTTTGTTCCTCTTTGTGGTAAAACAGATATCCATAAGAATTCTTTGGATATCCCACAAAGTTACACATGACTGACCGTGTCTCGAGTTTGTCCGGATTCTGCTTTTTAACATAGGCCGGGCAACCCCAAATCTTAATTCTTTTAAGAGATGGTCTCTTCCCATTCCATATCTCATATGGCATGGTAGACACGGCTTTGGTTGGAACCCTGTTTAGCAGAAACGCTGCAGTCTCCAATGCATGTCCCCAAAACGAGACTGGTAACTCAGCGTCACTCATCATGGACCGGACCATATCTAATAGGGTCCTATTCCGTCGTTCTGACACACCGTTGTGCTGTGGTGTGTAAGGAGGAGTGAGCTGAGAGAGAACCCCATTCTCTTTTAAGAAGTTTGCAAATTCTGTACCGAGATACTCTCCACCTCGATCTGATCGAAGCATCTTAATACTCAAGCCGGTTTGTTTTTCTACTTCTTGTTTATATTCAACGAATTTCTCGAAAGCGTCGGACTTGTGTTTTAATAAAAATACATGACCGAATCTTGAGAAATCGTCGGTGAATGTAATGAAGTATGAAAAACCGTCTCTAGCCTGTGTAGACATTGGCCCACATACATCACTATGTATGAGGCCAAGGAGCTGAGTAGCTCTTTCTCCGTGTCCGGTAAACGGAGTTTTGGTCATTTTACCCTTGATACAAGACTGGCAAGTCGCATAAGATTTATATTCAAAAGAGTTTAAATATCCATCTTTGTGTAACCTGTTTAGTCTTGTTTCGTTAATATGACCAAGTCTACAATGCCAAAGAAAAGCTTCATTTAATTCTGAAATTTTTCTTTTATTAGTGTGTTGTATACTGAAAACTGTGTGTTGATTTAGGACATATATTCCGTTATTAAGTGTACCATACCCAACCAACATTTGATTTAGATGAATGTTCATAACATTGTTCTGCAACACAAAATTATACCCTTCATTGTCCAACAAAGAAACGGATATTATATTACATAGCATACTAGGTACAAAATAACATGGATTCAAAATCAAAATACATCCAGATGGCAACCCCAAGTGATACTCTCCCACTGCGACTGTATGTACATTGGAACCATTTCCAACGCGGAGAGTATGGTCACCTGTCTTCAAAACCTTGCTATTTCTCAGCCCCTGCATAGAATTGCAAATGTGAGAACCTGAACCGGTATCCAATACCCAGGAAGCAGAGTTTATAGAAAAACAGTTTTCAGTCACAAACGCACCTGAAGCAGAAGCATCACCATGCTTTTTCTTGAGACTTAGGTACTCCGTGCAATTGCGCTTCCAATGTCCTGTCTTGTGGCAATGAAAATACTCGCCTTTCCCCGGGTCTCCAGCCGTGGACTTTCCCTTTCCCTTCACCTTTTTGACTCCGCCCTTAAGATTAGTGGGTTTCTTCTTTTTCTTTCCCTTGGCCTTAGCTTTTGGGCGAGAAGAAGAAGACTGTCCAATGGTCATAACGGGAGTCTTTGCTGACTTCATAGTGCTCTCTGCACTCCTTAACATATTAAGGAGTTCAGGGAGTTCCTTCTCCATGCCATGCATGTTAAAGTTCACTATGAACTGAGCAAAGGTGGAGGGGAGGGACTGCAGAATAATATCTATATATTGTTCATTGTCCATTGTCCATCCAAGGTCCTCAAGCTCTTCTATAAGAGCTATCATCTTCAAAACATGGTTTCCTACTGGTGTGCCAGGGGCCATTCGCATCTGAAACAGTTTCTTTGATGCTTCGTATCGTAATACGCGGGATTGCTCCCCATACAACTCCTTTGTATGGAGCAGTATTCCGTGAATGTCCATATCCTCGTGCTGCTTTTGATGTGTGTTGTCCATCGATGCAAGGGCGAGGCATTTTGCCGTGGCACAGTCAGCGTCCCATGTCTTGCGGACTTCAATGTCCGCAACTGAGGATTTTGGACCTGGGACGGGCGGGGCTGAAGCCGTGAGGACATATGATACTTTATCATAAGTCAAGGCGATCTTCAGATTCCTTAGCCAGTCTTTATAGTTGGTCCCATTCAGTTTGTTTTTATCTAGTAGAAGCTTAAGTCCAGTCATTGGTATCTGCCATTAAGAGAGAGAAAAGAATACACTCAGCGAAAGCTCTTGCACAGATTAGATTGGTTTATTATCTTGTCTAATCGATGTTTCCCACTGCTTTTTATCAAGTTTTTCTTTCAAACCTTAAAAAGAAAAACTAGCCAGGATTAATTACAGTCTACAACTTCGCTAACCGTTCAGCCAGGCCAGTGTCGGTACTTTGAGGGAGGTTCCCCGTGCTTTCGCACGGACCTAATTAGAGTAAACCTCGTTTTCCCAGAGGCGGAGCCCCGTTAACACCTTTCTAGACACCTAATGAGTTAGCTAATTGTAAACTGTAAAACTCTCCTAGGAGAAACTATTGCCCACAGTGGGATCGGGATCCAACCATCACATGGAAGGTATGCAATCTCATTGCAAATTTCAACACTTGAAATTCCCGATGTAATTTTTACCCCTAGTACTTATGACCTTAACTATGGTCAACAAATCATAAGTATCAGTCAAGTTCTACCCGTTATTTCTTGATTAATTAGACCCACCCATATGACCCTTAACTATGGTCAACAAAGTCGCATGAATGTCCTAATTAATCTGCATCATATGCAGTGTAGGAAGACATCACTTAGCTACCGTACACTACGCCTTAACTAAAGTCAACAAACGTAGCACGAATACTAAGTACTCTACTTCCTAAAATGACGGAGGGTTGCGAATGATTTTTAAGAAAATCTTTAACGCTTTGAACTTGATATCGTTGTAGAATCAAACAGTTTTTCAAAAGGAGTAGCTTAAGCTCCGCAGTTTTGAAATGTAGCTTTTTCATAAATAGCCGAGTAGTTTTTAAATCCGATTCTACAACATCTTTTTAGGTTTATTTTCTTTACATTAATCACATTAATGTAATCCCATCATTTAAGTCCTTAAGCCAATCACAGAAAAGAAACGAAAATAACACGTACGCTTATGCCATCCGCATTCGCCGCAATGTTCCGTTATGCACCGTTAGGTTACTTAACTAACGGCATACCAGGACGGGACTAGCGCGGGTGTAAAACATAAGCAACGTCTACTATATATCATATATATAATATGTCATTCGTCTCAGATATTACAGAACACAGGCAGCAGAAACATAGATATAACGTGGGATATCCTAGGACGTCTGTATTTAGTATTTAGCCAGAATAGAAAATACGGATTCCACAGTCGCGATGAATAGCCAAGCCCACACCCTGGACCCCTACGAGAGCGGCAAGTGACCCTACCAATCCTGGAGTTTAGGAGACCCGGTCTCGACTCCTCGAGATGGCCTCCCACAGAACCCCAGAACCCGGTCACCAGTGCTCCCCTCCTTGGGTCCATCCTAATGCGGAAAAGTAAATAATATACAACACTGGTGACACAACCGCAACCTGGAAGTGCCCTAAATAAAAGAATATTACATTTGAATTTACATGAATGAAAATATAAAACTCTCATCTCACAAAAAAACCCTGGCTATTCGATCGCGACAATCCTGCACATCATATCTCAGCAACACATCATATCACATATCATCAACGTAAGTAAGTATGCAAACCCCGATTGTCGTTGATGTATAGCAACGAAACCGGCGATATCGTACATACTACACTTACGGTCACAGAAAAGAAAGTGTAAAACTACAATATTTGGAATCCAGATTCTCTTTAGACATCATAAATGCGAAATATCACATATTTCGTATTTCATGCCTAAACTATATGAATTCCACATATTGTATCACATTCCAGACAAACAGACAGTATTAAAGTTTTCGAACGAACGATCAAGCACCCAAGATTCACTAAAGCTCAACACTTGAGCAGGGTTCAAAAATCCGGAGTGTGACACAGCAGTAGCGGTCCAGCCGTAGAAGGGTCAAGCCAACGCCTCACATGTGGCACGCCGTACTGCCCCAAACCCTAAGGTTCAAAGGGCAGTTCGAGACGGTCACATAATCGAGTTAAGGTTTGTTGTCTTCTAGAGGGACCACCGCAAAAAGACTTGCACGTATCTCCAAAGTATTTAAACCCCGTGAATAGTGAGTAAATTATACTCGTTCAAACACTTCAATACTTTCTAATTTACCCGGAAAAGCTACGAAATAAAAATCCCGATCGAAATGACAAGTTCAAAACCATCTCCAGAATTTTTCAAAACCAAATACAGATTAAAAATGTCCAAAAATTTATACAAGCAGATTCATGAATTACTGTACAAAAAGTATTCATCAATACATATATACGGCCGCGTTTCCGCGGCGCGAATCACTGTTCACTGAAAAAATTTTGTACCGTAACTCTTATTTTTTCCTGCTGTATTTTTTACATATTTTTAATTCTGCAAATTATCAAATTTTAGAAAATTTCCAGAGAGCACCCAAAAATACCGTATTTTTGTCCGATCGGGGTTTTCACTTCGTAAAAACGTCGCCTAATGTTCTAGGTCGGCTCTGATACCAATGAAAGGTTTGTTTAGCACCCTATGAAGAGTTTTGAAGCATCACATGACCCAAAGTTTTAATTTTTATGGTGCTAAACTAACATGCAAAGGGATCGATCCTAGAAAATTAGGGTTACGAAATAAAAGCGAACTAATCTAGGGTTTCGAGACTACAACCTTTGTAGCTCCCTTTCGCTGGACTCCTTGGTCTCTAGGGTGTTGAACGAAGGTCCTCTTGAAGTCCCCTTGTGTCCACGACGATCCACCACGGAGATCTCCGTCCAAGCTCGCAACTTCGTCAAACCGAAGAGAACACTCTAAACAAAACGGCTAAGCTTGTGTAGAATGATGTTGTGGTTAGGTTTCTCACTTCAAAAACCTATCTTTAAGTGGTATTTGCTCACTAGAAAAAACTAGAGAGCAAAAGAGCAAGAGGAAGAAGATGGATGGCAATTTTTTTTTGACAAGAGGTAAAAAGATAACTCTAGTGAAGAAAAAGAAATATATCAATATATATTTTATTCCTTCATGCTATGAACCATGGTTAAAGTGATGGAGACATTATTTAACTTTAGTTTGGAATGATAAAGAGAAGGATAACCTTAGGTTAGTGGTAGTTGAGCATGGTTAGGTCAAAGGAAAAATGTAGAAGCAAGAATGATTATCCTTTCCTTTTTCATTTTCTTTTAAATCCAAAATTAAATAATAATCCATTATATAATCCATGGTGTGAGTCTTATATTACCACCATTTCCATATGCTAACAACCATGATGGATGAGTGTATGTATGTGTGCATGTATGCACATCCATATGTGCATGAAACTAGCATGAAAGAAAGAAAGAAAAGCACACATGCATGCACACATCTATCATCTAAGAAAAGGTTTTAAGTGAGAAAACTAATGGTTAAATGATAAATCAACACTTGATTTATCAATCCGGTCATATCTCATATGACCCCACCAAAAGCAGTTCACCCGATCAATGTTCGGTATCATATACGCATATTTCAATCGGGTGCATGCGCATATCGCATATGCGCACCACAACGTTTCGCCTGGACTGGGTAACTCCTTTGTGGGACTCTAAGACTCGTCAATACGCCGGCAGAGGGTGATGATCATATCAGTTATCCTCAAGCCGCAAGCGGTCAGCTAAACGTAACGGCCACCCGGGTATTGAGCGATCAGAAGACAACAAGCGAACCTGCTACAACTCCCGTCGAGCCATCCGGCAACACTACCGTACAGTCCGGTCTCTTCGTCAGATATGCTGCATATCGAGCCTAGGGATGGTCACGTCGACCCCAATAACTCAATAAGTCGTGTCGGTGAATGGTCTATAACAGATCGAGAAACTACTGATAACACTTATCAGCAAATCTCAGCAGCCCTGGCCAGGGACTTGCTGTTATAACCAGTCGGGCACAGCACAGCATCAACTCCCAATACCGGGAGAGACGAAACCCCTCCTATCGCTCATCGTCTTCGTGTGTCTCGGGACTGTACCCAACGGCCACCTGTTTGCATGACTCAGTAGAGCCGTGGTTGGGTGGCAATCAAAGTACAGTGGGAGAACACACAAGACTCCATGACGATCTCGGGTCTACAGACTAACCTGTACCAGTGTCACCTGAGAACTGCTATCCGACGATAGATATAATTCCATATAGGAGTTCTCGGTGAGTCCGTCCAGTGTACCCAGTCACCACTGAGCACCCGTATATGATCTTGATGTTAAACATCGATGAATGTGGGAACATCCATCGCCCATCGTATGGGTCTAGTATCATATACGCTAGTCTACTCTGGTATATCAATGCCCCGTCTGGATATACCTACGACTAGGGACGTTCCAGGATATGCTTATAGACTACAGATGTCCCACTAGTATGATCTCCATCATAATCAGAGTAGTCAAGCCGATATCCTTAGGGCTTTATCAGCATGTATGAATGAATAAAAGCATGATCAAATCAACATGTCAGATAAAGAAGAACCAGATAGCATACTATCATGTCGAGGAAGAATGCAAACTGAATATATATACATGTATAGATACATCCACTATCACATAATGGCCTCTAGGGCATACATATATCCAACAGTTTTCGAGTGTCGATTCTAGGCACTCAGGTTCCATGATTTTGATGTGTCGTGAGGGACACCGTTGATATATAAATCCTCATACTTTCATGCACACTCTTTTATGATACTTACGTGCATACAGACATTGATTATGGGTGGACGAGATCCACATACATACATACATTGATTATATAGTTGGACGAGATCCATATGCATACATACACTGGTTATATTTTCAGATAATATCCACAAGCATATAGGTATTGACTACCTTGTTGGCACATATACAGACCCGGTCCCCCTAGATATCATAGTATTACCTTTATGATATAGTTTACCTAGGAGTCATTATTTATTCGATTTCTACTTGTCGATATATTTCTATTCATGAGTTGGCAATCACCCCCGTTGTGCAACAGTTCTTGCAGGTTGACCGCTTGGATCAGTAGCGGCATCGCTGGCACACAGCTTCATTTGGGTGTTTTGCAGTGGTAGGTGGGACATTTGTATCGTACCCACTCTTGTATTATATTTCATATTGTATCTAGTTAACTCCATCCATCAATCAAATTTAGTAAATTGTATAAGTAATGAGACTTAGTGGGATTGTGGCTGCGAGATTTGAGCGATGGGTGTTATATTCGCTTTTTAGGGTTATGTCTTGCTTATTTCTCTATCTTTTGTGGTGATCTTCACCGTTAGGCGTTGTATACTGATATTTTCTGTTTTACGTGGTTGTGATCCGCCGTTTGGCGAAGAGCTAGCTCCCGCTTGGGGTCGCCTTTATCATTATTATGTATCTGTGGTTTTGGATCAAAATATATAAAGGAGGTGATGCCAAAAATTTTAAAAGACGAAACATGTTTTCAAACTAGTAAATTTCACTTGCATCATTCATGTTTCTTTTCTATGCATTTAAGCACACTTGATTTCATTATACCTTTATTTCAAATACTTCACCTCCTTTATTTTCTTAAAAAGGTTTAGATTTCTGGGTTTCAGCTTTCTTGAATTACGTTACGCCTTTAGACGTTGCGTGATTTAAGTGCTGGTCACGAGCTAATATTTCGGGTCATGACAAAGTTAGTATCAGAGAGTTAGGTTTAACCTTTGTTCGAGTCTATGTTTGACTATGCGGAGTCTAGGGCGGGTATGTATTTCGGAACCTAGGCTTGACCTTACAAAACTGTCACAACCCAAATGTAGATGTGACCGGCACTTAGATTGTAGCATATCTAAAGATATGCCCATCATCCAAGTAAGCCGAAAACCAAGATCAAAATACTTTGTTGCGGAATTATTTATAAAATTTTTAGTTTTTAAGTAAAAATCACAATTTATGAAATTAATTTAATTAACCAAGTATAAAGAGTTATGCTTGGTTGCATCCCTAGTTGGGATCAACAAAATCAACAATGGAATAAATTCCATTCTATAGGACATCAATCTGAATCTCAGACATAAAGAAAGAAACCACAATTTATAGCACTAAGCGATCTCAACTGTCAATAGATATACATCATCTCTCATTCTAAAGAATACAGGTCTGATGGAGATTTTCTAGATACAAAATACAACACCAAAAGAGAAGGTTACTACATATGTAACCCACCTAGCAAAAGATATGAAAAAGCTGCAACCGTAAATCTGCACCGCGGTCAACAGTCCACTCTACCCCTGCAAGGAACTGTGGCACAACGGGGGTGAGTTGCCAACTCAGCGAATACAACTAACATATAACGGTTAATAATGTAAATATGACTATCATATTATTAGGAATATACACAAGTATGACATATGCTTATGTATGGAAATCATGAATCTATACTACGAATCTCATAGTCAAAACTGAAATCTCATCATGTATTCCCAATTAAATTCATTTCTCTGTGTCCATCATCGACACAAAAACTTCCATTCTTACATACATCATTCCTCGAATGATCCTGAAATCAACAAAGTGCACTATGTATCCGACTGTATTCCCCACCGACTCAGTCTGGATAACACTGTAAATCCGTAACCGTATATCCACCGACTCGGTTCGGAATAAATACTTTAGATCCGTAACCGTATATCCACCGATTCGTTTCTGAATAAAACCAAATCATATAAACGTCTCAGGGTGTATATGTCATATAAATCATGAAAAACACTGGATCTATGTAATAGTATTTAACACTCAAAACAAGAAATCCTCAATACTATAATTGCCTCTTATATAAACATGAAATACACATATAGTTACATGATATAAATGATGCAATTTACTACTATTATTGATTATGTGAGATACGATATAATTTCATTTTAGCAAGTATTATGCTTAAGTGTAAAGTGACATAGCAATATCGACGAGGTGTGTGTAACATATAAGACGTGCATGTGGCATAACTCGTCGATAATTGTGAAGTGTTCTAACAACTAAACAATTTATATGTGTAAATGATGAATGCATATTATTAATTTGGTATAACAATATAAAGCATTTAAGTTAAATAAAACTAAGGCGAAACACGCCATCTTTACAAAATTCTCCGGTAGATGTTTAGTCTACTCACCGGAAATGTCGAATCTAATCAGGAATTGCTAATCCTTTCCCTTTCCTCGCTGCTTCCGTAATTCTCGTATTCGAATCTAAATTCACAATTTAACGTATATAATAAAACGGCTACACCGATATGACGGAAATGAAAAACACCCGTTCCTACGTACAAGTTATATACTATACGATTATATCAAGTTATTAAACACTTAATCTTAGTGGATTTTAGCTTTAACCTGCATCTCTACAGAATTTAAATCGCGACGTATTTTAACCGTGTCGTATTTGGCGTTTTAAGATATCCTTTCCGATATATGTTTCCAGATTCTATTTACAGTGAAACTAGTTTAATTAAACAATACCAAAATAGCCAATATTATATACTGGAACCTACCCAACAGAACAAACCCACTTAGCTTCCTACCTCGCCGGCGACGCCGGAATTTCCTTTATGGCCTCCGGCCAAAAACCGGCCCCTCGGTGTCGTGGTCCTATGGGTTATTCTAGGTGTTTCCTACATTATTTTAACTCTGTTTAGTTAAGTTAATTATCTTTTAAACATTAGCAGATTTTAACAGAGCTTAACTTTAACTAAAATACGATATTATGTGACTTGGTTAAATTTAAACTAACTAAGCTACAGAACTTAATCCCTACCGTGTTTAAGAAGTTTTACCCTCCAATTTAGCAGTAGGAATAACCCCTCCAAGATGCTAAGTCCCTCCTAGCTTGATGGTGAAGAAAAACCAAGAATAAAGCTTCCCTCTTCTTCTTCCTCCTCATGTTTTCTCTTTTTTCTTTTAACTTTTCTTTTCTTTTAATTCTTTTGAGTTTTAATCTGAGCTTGAACTGAATAGGTGCTATATATATGAGTGGAGGAAGGGATAAGATGAAGGAGGAGGTGTCAAAGATTAAAGGGTGTGCATTTCATGCAAGGAGGAGGTGTGAGATGAGAGTGTGCATGCAAGCATGAGGTGTTCATGCCTTATCTTTAACTTTTGATTTAATTAGAAATTGAATTCTGAACTAAATAGGATTTTTATCCCACCTTCACTTATACCCTTAACAATTTCTTATTTGCATAAAAACTTAACTTTACTTATACACCCTTCATAACTTAATTTATTATAAAATACACATTTTGTTAAAATGAAGCTAAATTTGTCACTAAAACCCTTATAACTTATTTATTTTGCATACAAAATTTTTTATTTAAATTGTGTTACATATAACTTATGAAGATTGACTTATTTGATTTTAACAGTTTTTGTTAGTTATATGTATGCCCTAGAGGCCATTACTATACATAGGATGTATATTGTAGTGGGTGCTTGGACATATATAGGGAGGACTTTCTTGCTCGACATGATAGTATGCTATCTGGTTGCTCTTTACCTTAACGTGTACGCTGATTGTCTCTCTGTAACATGTTGGTAAAGCCCTTAGGATGTGTACTTGACTACCTGGACTATGATGCGGATCATACTAGTGGGGACAGGGTAGTCCATAAGTACATCCTTCAAGGTCCCTAGTCATGGGTATATCGAGACGGGGAATCGATATACCAGAGTAGACTAGCGTATACCTTCTCGACCCATACAGATGGGCGATGGATGATCCCATATCCATTGGTGTTTGACATCAGAGATGATATACGGGTGCTCAGTGAAGACTGGGTACACTGGACGGACTCGGCGAGAACTGCCATATGGTATTATACCTTACGTCAGATGGCAGTTCTCTGGTGACACTGGTACAGAGTAGTCTGTTGACCCGAGATCGTCATAGAGTCTTGTGTAGTTCCCACTGTGCTTTGATTTCCACCTTACCACGTCCAAGAGGGCGTGCAAAACGGTGGTTTTTGGGTACAGTCCCGAGTCACATGGAGGCAATGAGCGATAGGAGGGGATTTGTCTCTCCCGGTATAGGGAGTTGATGTTGCGCTGTGTTCGATTGGCTATAACCGGAAATCCCTGGCCAGGGTTGCTGAGATTTACTGGTAAGTGTTACCTGTAGTTTCTCGAACTGTTATAGATCTCATATCGACACGACTTATCGAGCTATTGGGGTCTGACGTTTACCACCCCTAGGCGAGATATGCGACATATCAGACGACGAGACCGGACTGTACGGTAAGTGTTACTGGTTGGATTCACAGGAGTGTGAGCGGGCTTGCTCGTCGATCTTCTGATCGCTCAATACCCGGGTGGCCGTTACGTTTAGCAGACCGCTTGCGGCTTGTGGGTGTTTGATATGATCATCACCTGCTGCCGGCGTATTTACGAGTCTTTAGAGTCCTACACAGAGGTTTCCTGGCTCAAGCGAAACGAAATAGGAGCGCATATGAGATATGTGCGGGACCGAGAATAATGCATGTATGTGATACCGTATTCTGTTCTCGCGATGAATGTATCGATATGGTTGTATGCGATATAACCTAGTTATCGAATCAAGGATTGATTCGATAAGCCGATACATTGGATATTAGTCGGTCACATGCGATATGACCGGATCGTTAAATCAAGTGTTGATTTAATAATTTAATGCATAATTATATATTTAATATATTACTTTGTATTAACTAGTATTGGTTCACTTTAAATGGATTTTCTCACTTGAAGTACACAAGTTGTATATGTGATATACTTTTGTGCACTTGATTGTATCATGTTTGATGATACATACTTACTTGAGTTTGTGTAAAGATTAAACCATGGTTATTTAAATAGTTAGGGTTTTGATTTTCATATATATTTATTTATTTATTTATTATGGAAAAGATAAAGAGAAAAATGGTGGCTTTCTTTGTTTGTTGTTGAAGCTTCATGAAGTTTTGACTAAGTGACCATTTTGTCTCATGCTTAACCCTAACCATTGCACCTAACCATAGTCTATTCTCTACACATAACCATGGTTAGTATATGATAAGTATTCATATTATTTTCCTTTTTTAAAACAACACTTATCATATTCTTTTCTTCTTCTTCTTCTTCTTCTTCTTCAAGATGAAGAAGCTTGCAACCATCAATGGTGACTTGATGAAAAGAGTGAGAAATTCAATTCTAAAGTGAACCCACTTCCTATTTCTTCATCCTCTACCTCTTGCCAAGTAGTATAGGGTGTTTTCTTCACAAGTTTCATGACTTGGTGAAGTGGGAGCTTCATCTTGTGATGCCTCGACGTAGATCATCTTCGGTATCGAAGTCGACGACCTAGCCCGCCCATTTCTCCGATGAAGCCGACGCTAGAGTCCGGGATCCAATATGGACTGCGAGGGGACTTCATCACGGAGCCATGAAGGTGGAGAACCGGATCTACAAAGGTTGTAGCCTTTTTCTTTTAGTTAAGTTGTTAACTAGTTTCATATTTCGCCTAAACTCTAGTCAACGATCCGTATTAGGGTTTCCCGGCACTTGTAAAATTTGAAATTGGCATGGTTGATGCCTTGTGAGACCTCTAGTGTGTGCCTAGGAACCCTACAGTGGTATCAGAGCCTAGCTAGAGCCTTAGGCGATGCGTAGACGGAGTTACAAGTCCGATCGAACCGAAACCCCAATTCCAAAATGTTGTCTGGACTTTTTTATAAAACTGGGTTTTTTCCAAATTAAAAATTCTTTAAAAATTCAGCAGGAAATTCTAAGAATTACGGTGCAAAAATTATTAAAAGTTACTGCTAAAGCGCGGCGGAACCGCGGCAGAAGCCTGGCTTATGCGGCGGTTCCGCGGCCAAAATATCTCTTCTTGAAACAGTGTTTGCACAGTAATGTCTTATTTTGTTTGCTGTATTTTCTGGGATTTTTTAATATTTATTCAAGAGTTGAATATTCTGGGTTGTATTGGGAGTTCGTAGATTCGATCGGATTGTCTAATCTTGTCTATGTGTTTTCCGGATAATTTTTGAATATGTTAAAAAGTTCGACCGGATATAAATACCCACTTTTTCCCCTGTCGGGAAATTTCCAAGTGTTGGATCTTTCCGTGGTTTAATAACGTTCTAAGTAGTGCAAGTAACGCGATGGACCCTCTAGAAGACAACAAACCTTAACTCGATTATGTGACCGTCTTGAACTGCCCTTTGAACCTTCGGGTTTGGGGCAGTACGGCGTGCCACATGTGAGGCGTTGGCTTGACCCTTCTACGGCTGGACCGTTGGTACTGAGGCATGAACTGGATGTTTTTAAACTTGTTTCATGTGTTGAGCTGTTTCGGGAAAACTTGGGTGTTTGAATGTTCGATCGGAAAGTTTAACATTTTCTATTTATCTGGAATGGGATACAATAATTGGAATTGACAAGTAGTTATGAGATAACTGAATGAATGTTATAAACATAGCAGTTTAGTATCACTTGATCGGTTGCCACGGAATTTTGATGTGATCAAAAGTCCGTCGCAATCACGTAGCGTACGCGGATACTCGCCGGTAAACTTAATAGACAGCCTCACTCCATAGCCCCGACCAAGTGACTGTAGGAGAAGCCCGTCGCCGAAAGCATCCGTCCGGGTGCTCGCGGTAGCGGTGTTCCGTCTTGGTGCACTTCGTCGACGGTATCGGGGGTGCGGCCGTCTACTAAATTTTTCGACGAGCATTCGATCAGGATGTCGGGAATCTTGTTGAATTACCCGACTTGATATTGAAAAGTGTTTTCGATAATGAGACTAAAATGCGGGGTTTATAATTGTTAGGCATGCGATGTCTAAGGAATTCATTTGATTAGGCATGCGATGTCTATGCAGGTTGCGGATTCCAACTGTTGTAGTTTTACACTTTCTTTTCTGTGACCGTAAGTGTAATATGTGATATCGCTGGTTTCGTTGCTATATGTCAACGACAATTGGGATGCGGATATTTACTTACGTTGATGACATGTGATGTTATGTGTTGCTGGATATGTTATATTGGATCGTTGTGTTTGAATAGCCGGGGGTTTTTTTTATGTGAGATGAGTGTTTTTCATTTTCATTCATGTAAAAAACTTGTATGTAATATTCTTTTATTGGGGCACTTCCAGGTTGCGGAAGATGTCACCTTTTGTATATTATTTACTTTTCCGCACTAGGATGACCCAAGGAGGAGGGCACAAGTAACCGGGTTCTGGAGTCCAGTGGGAGACCAACTCGAGGAGTCAAGTCCGGGTCTCCTAACTCTAGAATTGTTAGGGTTGCTTGCCGCTCTCGTAGGGGTCTAGGGGTGTGGGTTTGGCTATTCATCGCGACCGTGGAATCCGTGTTTTATACTGGCTCGTATTGAAAACACGGACGTCCTAGTATATCCAATATTTCATATGATTCTTCTGCTGCGATATCTGTTATGTGATCATGTGATATGTTCTGTGATGAATACTTTATATAGTATATATGATATATTATATAGACGTTACTTATGTTTTACACCCGCGCTAGCCCTGCCCCGCTCTGCCGTTAGTTACCTAACCTAACGGTGCACGAGGGGACATCGAGGCGAATGCGGATGGCATAAGTGTACGTCGTATTTATCTTTGATGTTTAGGTGATTAAATGATGGGACTTCATTAATATGATTAATGAAATAAAAGAAACCTAAGATGTTGTAGAATCGAATTTCAAAAATAAAACTGGTAGCTACAGTTCTTGCTTTGCATAGCGGTATATATGATATATCCTGCACCTTATTCGATGAGGAAAGGGCCGACGATTCCTTCACCGGGAGTGACCCCTTTAGCAATAACTGGCAGATGCTACACAATTCGGTTTGTCTTTTGATAGCTTCTATAGTTTCTGCTTTGCACGGTGATATATATGATATATCCCGCACCTCATTCGACGAGGAAAGGGCCGACGATCCCTTCACCAGGAGTGACCCCTTTAGCAAAACTAGAAAAGCCTCAAAAGCACTCCATTTTAAAATCATTTGATTCTACAACGATATCAAGTTCATTACGCAATAGGTTTTCAGAAAAACCTGTCGTAGCCCTCCGTCATTTCAGATAAGTCCTATTTAGTATTCGTGCTACGTTTGTTGACCTCCGTCAAGGCGTAGTGTGCGGTAGCTAACTAGTATTTATCTGTTTATGCATATGATGAAGATTGGATTAGGGTAGTCGTGCGGCCTTGTTGACCTCCGTCAAGGGTCGTGCGGGTGGGTTTAATTCGATCAAGAAATGATGGGTTGATCTTGACTAGTAGCCTATGGTTTGTTGACCTCCGTCAAGGTCATAGGGTGCTAGGGGCAAAATTATCGGGAATTTCAAGTGTTGAAATTTGCAATGAGATTGCATACCTTCTATGAGATAGTTGGATCCCGATACCCGCTGCGAGTAAGAGTTACTCCTGGGAGAGTTTTATACATTACAATTAGCCAATCAAGTAGGTGTCTAGAAAGGTGTTAACGAGGTTACGCCTCTGGGAAAACGAGGTTTACATTAATTAGGTTTGTGCGAAAGCACGGGGGACCTCCCTCAAAGTACCGACACTGGCCTGGCTGAAAGATTGGCAAACTTGTAGTGTGTAATTAATCCCGGCTAGTCTTTCCTTTTAGGGTTTGAAGGAAGATTTGATAAAAACAGTGGGAGCCATCCTGATTAGATAAAATAATAACCAATCTATTCTTGCAAGAGCGCACGCTGAGTGTTTTCTTCTCTCTCTCTCCAGGTAGCGACCATATCACGCCTTAATCAAGATAATAATACGGAATTTTGACCGAACCCGCTTGTTATACTGAGCTGGGGAACGTTGGTCCTGCTCCAACTTATAATTGTTATAAGACAGAGCAGGAAATTGGGGATTACCTGAATTCCCGTACCGCCCAAACGAAGAGAGTGCATGCTGATGCATCATCTTCGGGTATGTTCATTACAAAGAAATTTTTCTCAGTATCCTCCGCATCCTGGGTATATGATACCAGATCAGGATCCCAGATATGTAATCTGTTACATAGGGCTACAAAAAGGTAGAAAAACTGAGGGTGATAAGTTTCATGAGACAGAGAACGGGGCAAGTGTTGCAGCCAAGTCTGTTGGTCACTGTCACCCTGTATGACCAGTACATTGATTCTGAACAAATGTTATTAGATACCGAATCTGATATACAAAATCATATCAGTCTCTTTACTAGTAAAGAAAGGATATAATTTTGTATTGCTGGATAATGTTTTGAACATTTCCTATATCAAAAGTTGATCGGTTCAGGCACGTTATCTAAAAGTATTGACGTTCTAAATCAAACTACAGTTCTTTAGTATACGGAACACACAAAAAGAGGAAGAGTTCAGAATTGAACGAATCCTTCTTGAGGCATTGTAGACTAGGTCATATCAATGCGACCCGACTAGCTGAAGTTACATGTAGATGCATATTTAAATCAGTTTGAATCTACATCTTGTGAAACTTGCCAGTCATGTCATAGAGATATAATGACACCAGCTCTGTTTATTGGAAACAGAGAAAGAGTTAGTGAACTCTTGAGATGATACATGTTGATGTATGTAGGTCCCCTGTCTATACATACCAAGACCGGTTCTTTGTACTTCATTAAATTCTCTGATGATCTCTCAAGATTCAGACATATGTTCCTGTTGAAACACAAGTCCGAACCTTTTGAGATATTCACAGAATATAAGTTAGAAGTAGAGAACCAAAATAAGGGTATAAGTATTATGTCCTTTGATCTGATCAAGGAGGAGAATACTTAAGCACGGAATTCCTGGACTATTCTAAAGGAGAATGAGATTCTCTCTCAGCATTACTCCTCCGTATACACCATAGCACGATGGTATATCGGGACGGAGCAATTGCACCCTATTCGATATGGTGCGCTCTATGATGAGTAATACTGAGTTACTTGTTTCCTTTTTGGGAGTTATGCGCTTGAGAAGCTGCATACCTATTGAATAGGGTTCGAATCAAATCAGTTGCCTACCACTTCATATGTGATATGGAAAGGGAAGAGCCCATATCTTAAGTTAGTTAAGATTTGGGGTTGTCCGGCCTATGTCTAAAAGCGAAATTCGGACAAGCTCGAGGCAAGATCTGTTATGTAGAACTGGAAATGTTCCAGCTATACAAACTGCAGCTGATGATTTGATAGAACCAAAGGATTCAGTAGAGACCAACGAACCTCAGCCTCTCCGCCAATCTAGTAGGGTTCCTCACCCACCTGAGAGATACTTCGGTTTCTCTAGGACAGTGGGAGGGAGGATTGCATCATGAGATGATGACCCAACTAGTTTCGAGCTGGCCATCAGGAGTAGGACTCTGTAAGAATGGCTGGATGCTTAGCGATCTGAGATGGAATCCATGTACACCAACAAAGTATGGACTTTGGTTGCTATATCTGAAGGGTTAAATCCCCATCAGGAGCAAGTATATCTTGAGAAGATTACTTGGTGTAGATGGAAAAGTTGAGACTTTCAAAGCTAGACTTGTTAAAGCTTTTCGTCATCGACCAGGCGTGGATAATAATGAAACCTTTTCAAGTGGCTATGCTTAAGTCCATCCAGATCCTACTTGCCATGGCTACATACCATGACTACGATATCTGGCGATTGGGTGCCATGACTGCTTTTCTAAATGATATTTTAGAAGAGAACGTCTGTAAGTACACAGCCAGAGGGCTTCGTAGACAGTGGAAGCAGCGGAAACGTGTACAAGATGCTTTATAGGATAAAGCAGGTATCGCGGAGTTGGAACATCTGTTTTGATGTGTTAGTCAAAGAGTTTGACATCATCAAAATGGTAGATGAACCTTGTATAAACAAAAAGGTAGTAGGGAGTATAGTGACGATCCTCGTAGAGTACGTGGATGACATGCTCTTGATAGGGAAGGAGTTTCCTATGCTACGCTCGGTCAATCTCCGCTTATCACAATGATTCTCCATATAGGATCAAAGTGATACCTCCTAAATTCTGGGTTTTGGATCTATGAGATAGATCTAATTGGATGTTAGGATTCTCACTAGTTGTAGTGAGATGGTATCAACCGATCCTGGGGAGAATCACTGGAAGGGTTCCAGGGTGATAAGGACGACTGAAAGTCAGTCACAGGCATTGTCTTTACCCTCAGTAAAGGGACGGTATGTTGGAAGAGTTCCAAGCTAGATACCGTGGCATACTAGACGATAAAGGCTCGATACATCGCTACTTAAGATGCTACCAAAGAGGCAGTCTGGATGTATATTGGTTCATGAGATGAACTAGGTTCCTACCATTGTGTGACAATGGAAGTGTGGCTTTGGCCCAGGAACCCCGGTCCCATCAGTGACCCAGACATATTCTGAGGCAGTATCACCTGATCATAGAGATGGTTGATCTCCAGGGTGATCGAGGTTAGGAGAACAGACTCAGAGGACAACACGGCGGATCCATTCACAAAGGCCTTTTCCCAGAGAGAGACTTTTATGGGATGGTTGAGTATGAGATACTGCAACCACTGCTATCAGATAGCCCTAGTGCAAGTGGGAGATTGTTAGTTATATGTATGCCCTAGAGGCCATTACTATACATAGGATGTATATTGTAGTGGGTGCTTGGACATATATAGGGAGGACTTTCTTGCTCGACATGATAGTATGCTATCTGGTTGCTCTTTACCTTAACGTGTACGCTGATTGTCTCTCTGTTACATGTTGGTAAAGCCCTTAGGATGTGTACTTGACTACCTGGACTATGATGCGGATCATACTAGTGGGGACAGGGTAGTCCATAAGTACATCCTTCAAGGTCCCTAGTCGTGGGTATATCGAGACGGGGCATCGATATACCAGAGTAGACTATCGTATACCTTCTCGACCCATACAGATGGGCGATGGATGATCCCATATCCATTGGTGTTTGACATCAGAGATGATATACGGGTGCTCAATGAAGACTGGGTACACTGGACGGACTCGCCGAGAACTCCCAGATGGTATTATACCTTACGTCAGATGGCAGTTCTCTGGTGACACTGGTACAGAGTAGTCTGTTGACCCGAGATCGTCATAGAGTCTTGTGTGGTTCCCACTGTGCTTTGATTTCCACCTTACCACGTCCAAGAGGGCGTGCAAAACGGTGGTTTTTGGGTACAGTCCCGAGTCACATGGAGGCAATGAGCGATAGGAAGGGATTCGTCTCTCCCGGTATAGGGAGTTGATGTTGCGCTGTGTTCGATTGGCTATAACCGGAAATCCCTGGCCAGGGTTGTTGAGATTTACTGGTAAGTGTTACCTGTAGTTTCTCGAACTGTTATAGACCTCATATCGACACGACTTATCGAGCTATTGGGGTCTGACGTTTACCACCCCTAGGCAAGGTTTGCGACATATCAGACGACGAGACCGGACTGTACGGTAAGTGTTACTGGTTGGATTCACAGGAGTGTGAGCGGGCTTGCTCGTCGATCTTCTGATCGCTCAATACCCGGGTGGCCGTTACGTTTAGCAGACCGCTTGCGGCTTGTGGGTGTTTGATATGATCATCACCTGCTGCCGGCGTATTGACGAGTCTTTAGAGTCCTACACAGAGGTTTCCTGGCTCAAGCGAAACGAAATAGGAGCGCATATGAGATATGTGCGGGACCGAGAATAATGAGTGTATGTGATACCGTATTCTATTCTCGCGATGAATGTATCGATATGGTTGTATGCGATATAACCTAGTTATCGAATCAAGGATTGATTCGATAAGCCGATACATTGGATATTAGTCGGTCACATGCGATATGACCGGATCGTTAAATCAAGTGTTGATTTAATGATTTAATGCATAATTATATATTTGATATATTACTTTGCATTAACTAGTATTGGTTCACTTTAAATGGATTTTCTCACTTGAAGTACACAAGTTGTATATGTGATATACTTTTGTGCACTTGATTGTATCATGTTTGATGATACATGCTTACTTGAGTTTGTGTAAAGATTAAACCATGGTTATTTAAATGGTTAGGGTTTTGATTTTCATATCTATTTATTTATTTATTTATTATGGAAAAGATAAAGAGAAAAATGGTGGCTTTCTTTGTTTGTTGTTGAAGCTTCATGAAGCTTTGACTAAGTGACCATTTTGTCTCATGCTTAACCCTAACCATTCCACCTAACCATAGTCTATTCTCTACACATAACCATGGTTAGTATATGATAAGTATTCATATTATTTTCCTTTTTTAAAACAACACTTATCATATTATTTTCTTCTTCTTCTTCTTCTTCTTCTTCAAGATGAAGAAGCTTGCAACCATCAATGGTGACTTGATGAAAAGAGTGAGAAATACAATTCTAAAGTGAACCCACTTCCTATTTCTCATCCTCGACCTCTTGCCAAGTAGTATAGGGTGTTTTCTTCACAAGTTTCATGAATTGGTGAAGTGGGAGCTTGATCTTGTGATGCCTCGACGTAGATCATCTTCGGCATCGAAGTCGACGACCTAGCCCGCCCATTTCTCCGATGAAGCCGACGCTAGAGTCCGGGATCCAATATGGACAGCGAGGGGACTTCATCACGGAGCCATGGAGGTGGAGAACCGGATCTACAAAGGTTGTAGGCTTTTTCTTTTAGTTAAGTTGTTAACTAGTTTCATATTTCGCCTAAACTCTAGTCAACGATCCGTATTAGGGTTTCCCGGCACTTGTAAAATTTGAAATTGGCATGGTTGATGCCTTGTGAGACCTCTAGTGTGTGCCTAGGAACCCTACAGTTTTGTGATTTATCATATTATTCTTTAATTAATTAATTTTATTTATATTTAAATTTTCAAAATGCTACAATATTCCCCCTTAAGAAAATTCGTTCCCCGAATTTAAAATAATAACTAGACATACCTTCGAAAAGATGTGGAAATTTCTTCCGCATCGCATCCTCGGTCTCCCAAGTAATCTTCTCGCGATTCTTTCCTTGCCAGAGAACCTTTACAGACGGAAGTATCCTCGATCGTAGTTTCTTTGCCTGCCTGTCAAGAATAGTGACTGGCTGCACAGTGTAGGATAAATCCGGCTCAAGCTGTAAGGTCTGATGCTGGATCGCGTGAGATAGATCGTGAAGATACCTGCGAAGCATCGAAACGTGGAACACCGGATGCACGTCGGGAAAACTCGGTGGAAGTGCTAACCGATAAGCTACAGCACCCACTCTCTCCAGAATCTCGTAAGGTCCAACATATCTGGGGCTAAGCTTCCCCTTCTTGCCGAAACGCATCACACCTTTCATTGGAGATACCCGAAGGAACACATGATCTCCCATGCCAAACTCGAGTCTACGACGTCGTCGATCTGCTTATGATTTCTGTCTGCATTGGGCCGCCTTCATTCTATCCCGTATCAAATGAATCTTCTCTGTAGTCTCCTGTACTATCTGCGGTCCCAATATGCAACTCTCGCTAAGTTCCGTCCAGCAAACGGGCGATCGACATTTCCTCCCATACAAAGCTTCGTAGGGTGCCATCTGGATCGTCTCCTGAAAACTGTTGTTGTACGAGAATTCTACCAAAGGTAGGTGACGATCCCAACTACCACCAAAATCAAGGCTACAAGCCCGAAGCATATCCTCTAGTATCTGAATGGTCCGCTCCGACTGACCATCTGTCTGGGGGTGGAAAACTGTACTAAAACTCAGCTGTGTACCAAGAGCGTCTTGAAGTTTCTGCCATAGCCTGCTAGTAAACTGGGTACCTCGATCTGATACTATGCATGTCGGAACTCCATGTAGACGTACAATCTCATCGATATAAACCTGTGCATACTGTGCAAAGCCATACGTCGTCTTTACTGGGAGAAAATGAGCGGCCTTTGTCAATCTATCTACAATCACCCAAATGGAATCATACCCTCTGCTAGTCCTGGGTAGACCCACCATGAAATCCATGGAAATCTGTTCCCATTTCCACTCTGTAATGGGTAAGGGCTGCAACTCTCCGGCTGGCCTTTGGTGTTCTGCTTTGACTTGCTGACAAGTCAAGCATCTTGAAACATAATCAGTAACATCCTTCTTCATTCCTTCCCACCAGTAAACATCTTTCAAATCATGATACATCTTGGTGGAACCAGGATGAATACTGTATGCTGACCTGTGAGCCTCCTCTAAAATATCATGCCTCAATCCATCGGAATCTGGTACGTAGAGACGAGTCCTAAAACGTAATATTCCATGATCATCAATCACAAACTCTGTCTTCCTGCCCTGCCTAACCTGATCCATAATCTCCATCATACGAGTATCTATGGGCTACATCTCTCGAATGCGATCCAATAACTGAGGTCTGGTGCGAACATGTGCTAGTTGGCCTCCTGCCGGTGTGAACTCAAACTGTATACGACTATCACATAAGATCTTCCAGTCTGTAGAAGACTGTCTCTGCCAAATGTTCAAATGAGATAAGCTACCTCCAGGTCTCCGACTCAAGGCATCTGCTACAACATTCGCCTTGCCTGGATGGTACAAGATCTCACAATCATAATCTTTCACCAGTTCCATCCACCTACGCTGCCTTAGGTTCAGATCTCTCTGCTGAAAAATATACTTTAAGCTCTTATGATCTGTGAAGATTTGACATGACTCTCCATACAAGTAATGTCTCCAAATCTTCAACGCGAATACCACAGCAGCCATCTCTAGATCATGAGTGGGGTAGTTTTGTTCATGCCTCTTCAACTGTCGAGAAGCATAAGCTACAACCCTGCCGTGTTGCATCAACACACAGCCTAAACCCACTCTAGAAGTATCACAAAACACGACAAAACCTCCTGACCCGGAAGGTAAAGATAATACAGGTGCAGTCGTCAAGCGCGTCTTCAACTGCGGGAAACTCTGCTCACACGCATCAGTCCACTGAAATGGAACCTCCTTCCTAGTCAATCCGGTCAAAGGTGCAGCTATCCGTGAAAAATCCTGCACAAAGCGTCGGTAATAACCTGCCAGACCTAAGAAACTCCGAACCTCCGTAACTGACACAGGTCTGGGCCAGTGCCGTACTGCTTCAATCTTCTTTGGGTCCACACATATACCTTCTCTCGTAACTATGTGACCCAAGAACTCCACACTATCGAGCCAAAAAGCACACTTAGAGAATTTTGCAAACAGCTGATGCTCCTTCAAGGTCTGCAACGTAGTACGCAAATGCTGCTCGTGCTCCGTCAGACTCCGAGAATATACAAGAATATCATCTATGAATACTATAATAAACCGATCAATAAATGGTCTAAAGATACCGTTCATCATATCCATAAAAGCTGCTGGAGCGTTGGTGAGTCCGAACGACATCACCAGAAATTCATAGTGCCCATATCTCGTACGAAACGCCGTCTTCGAAATATCGTCCTTCCGAACCCTCAACTGGTGATACCCTGACCTCAAGTCAATCTTCGAGAAAAACCCAGCTCCTTGCAACTGATCGAACAAGTCATCTATACGTGGTAATGGATACCTGTTTTGCACAGTGACGCGATTCAACTGTCGGTAGTCGATGCACATTCTCATACTACCGTCCTTCTTCTTTACAAATAAGACAGGAGCTCCTCACGGTGATACACTGGGACGAACAAGTCCTCTATCTAACAACTCTTGCAACTGGCTTTTGAGTTCCTTCAATTCCGTCGGTGCCATTCGATAAGATGGTATAGAAATAGGCCCCGCACCCGGAATCAAGTCAATGCAAAATTCAATTTCACGATCTGGTGGCAATCCTGGTAACTCAGCAGGAAATACCTTAGGAAATTCTCGTGCGATCGGAATCTGGTCCAATGGAACCTCAGTGACCCCTAAGTCCTGAACGAATGCTAAGAACCCATGACAACCCTTCTTCAAGAGTCACCCCGCACAAAGAGCAGAAATCATGTTGGCAGGAGTTGATTTACAATCCCCTTGCACAACAAACACCGGTTCACCTGGAAAACAAAATCTAACCGCCTTTCCTCGACAATCTACATAGGCATGACAAGCGGCTAACCAATCCATACCAAGAAGTATATCAAAATCTAACATATCCAGGAGAATCAGATCAACTAGCAAATCTCTATCACCAATACGCACAGAACACGATCTGAATACGTGCCGAGCTATAAAAGAATCTCCCACCAGGGTAATCACTACTAAGGGTAACTCTAACAATGACGACTCATTCCCCAAAGAAAGTGCAAATCGTGAAGATACATAAGAATGTGTAGAACCGGGATCAAATAAAACATGTGCCTCTAACGAGCATACTGTAAGAGTACCTGTCATGACTGCATTTGATGCCTGGGCATCCTGTGGAGTCAGCGCAAATACTCGTGCCTGGCCCCTGCTCGCATCCTGTCGTCCTCTACCTCTATCTCCTCGACCTCTCTGAGCACGTCCTGCAAAGCCCCGACCTCGTGGTGCAACTGCCTGGCGTATAGCGCCAACTGGGGGAGGAAGTAAAGCCATCGGCGTAGGAGGTGAAAGGGGTAAAGCAGGCTGTGGAGTATTAGTCCCACTATAACGTGTACACCCTCTAGCTGTATGCCCTGGACGCCCGCAATTATAACATGTAAGTGGAATCCCCTGATCATCGGGGTATGAACTGAACATCTGACCCTGAGTCCAACCTCGCCCGAAACTGCGGCCTGGAGTATATCTTCCCCTACCTCCACCAAACTGTCTGACCAGTGGCCCAGTCGGCCTACTCCTCTTTGGCTCCGGAACAACTACTGCCTCTCTCAACCGCTCCTCTACTCGTATAGCTGCATCCATGGCCTGAGCATACGTATCAAAATGCTGGGAGCCTATCGCCAGATACAACTGCGTGTCCAAACTCCTTAGGAACCTCTTCACCCGAAGCTCCTCAGTAGGTACTAAGTATGGGGCATAGCACGAAAGCTGGGTGAATCGTAAGTCATAATCTGCCACCGACATACTTGCCGATTTCCGCAACGCTTCAAAACTGCTAGCTCTAGCGTCTCTCACACTCTGGGGAAGAAATCTGGCAAGAAAGACCGTGGAAAACTCGGTCCACGACATCGGAAGAAGACTCGTAGCTCGCCCTCTCTCTATCGACTCACACCACTCCTGTGCAAGTCCCTCCAAACGAAAGCTAGTCAGCTCTACTGACCTCGCATCAGAACATCGCAATGATCTGCCAATCCTCACCATCCTATCAAGAAAAGACTGAGGATCTTCCGCCACATCGGTCCCTGTAAATACCGGAGGTCTCGATCTCATAAACTCTGCTAGTGATACCTCCATCACTCTCGTATCTACTAGTGCCACCGTCTGTGTAGGCTGTACCTCGGACTCTGGTACGGTCGGTGCTGGATCCGGTCTCAATACTCGAGTGGCCTCAGCTAAATGTCCTACCACTCGTTGTAATCCCAACATACCCTCCTCAATCCTAGTCATACGATCTGGAGGAGGAGGATCAATATGCTCATGCACCTCCGGAAAGTCCGGTGTACCAGTCGTCGTCACAGGCGGACTCGCCCTAGCTGCATCTCTGGCTGCGGCTCTCCTAGCCCGCGTAGCCATAGCAACTGGAACAAGAAACGAGAGTTGATAAGGCATAGGAATAGGAACAATCAATAATGGAGAATCAACGAAAGAATAGATCAAGATACATATCCTAAGGTCAGTTAGGCTGAATACGATAACGTAGATATGCCGCGAAACATACATACGGTACTGCATTCATCCTAATTCACCTACTCCATCAAACCAAAGGTCATCCTAACTCACGGACTCACAGTAACCTATTTAAATCCCTTACTTAATTCCGTAAGGTTACTCCTAAGCTCTGATACCAACTTTGTCACAACCCAAATGTAGATGTGACCGGCAATTAGATTGTAGCATATCTAAAGATATGCCCACCGTCAAAGTAAGCCGAAAACCAAGATCAAAATACCTTGTCGCGGAATTATTTATAAAAATTTTAGTTTTTAAGTAAAAATCACAATTTCTGAAATTAATTTAATTAACCAAGTATAAAGAGTTATGCTTGGTTGCATCCCTAGTTGGGATCAACAAAATCAACAATGGAATAAATTCCATTATATAGGACATCAATCTGAATCTCAGACATAAAGAAAGAAACCACAATGTATAGCACTAAACGATCTCAACTGTCAATATATATATATATATATATATATCATATCTCATTCTAAAAAATACAGGTCTGATTGAGATTTTCTAGATACAAAATACAACACCAAAAGAGAAGGTTACTACATATGTAACCCACCTAGCAAAAGATATGAAAAAGCTGCAACCGTAAATCTGCACCGCGGTCAACCGTCCACTCTACCCCTGTAAGGAACTGTGGCACAACGGGGGTGAGTTGCCAACTCAGTGAATACAACTAACATATAACGGTTAATAATGTAAATATGACTATCATATTAATTGGAATATACACAAGTATGACGTATGCTTATGTATGGAAATCATGAATCTATACTACGAATCTCATAGTCAAAACTGAAATCTCATCATGTATTCCCAATTAAATTCATTTCTCCGTGTCCATCATCGACACAAAAACTTCCATTTCTCACATACATCATTCCTCGAATGATCCTGAAATCAACAAAGTGCACTATGTATCCGACTGTATTCCCCACCGACTCAGTCTGGATAACACTGTAAATCTGTAACCGTATATCCACCGACTCGGTTCGGAATAAATACTTTAGATCCGTAACTGTATGTCCACCGACTCGGTTCGGAATAAAAGTAAATCATATAAACGTCTCAGGGTGTATATGTCATATAAATCATGAAAAACACTGGATCTATATAATAGTATTTAACACTCAAAACTAGAAATCCTCAATACGACAATTGCCTCTTATATAAACATGAAATACACATATAGTAACATGATATAAATGATGCAATTTACTACTATTATTGATTATGTGAGATACGATATAATTTCATTTTAGCAAGTATTATGCTTAAGTGTAAAGTGGCATAGCAATATCGACGAGGTGTGTGTAACATATAAGACGTGCATGTGGCATAACTCGTCGATAATTGTGAAGTGTTCTAACAACTAAACAATTTATATGTGTAAATGATGAATGCATATTATTAATTTGGTATAACAATATAAAGCATTTAAGTTAAATAAAACTACGGCGAAACACGCCATCTTTACAAAATTCCCCGGTAGATGTTTAGTCTACTCACCGGAAATGTCGAATCTAATCAGGAATTGCTAATCATTTCCCTTTCCTCGCTGCTTCCGTAATTCTCGTATTTCGAATCTAAATTCACAATTTAACGTATATAAGAAAACGGCTATTCCGATATGACGGAAATGAAAAACACCCGTTCCTACGTACAAGTTATATACTATAGGATTATATGTTATTAAACACTTAATCTTACTGGATTTTAGCTTTAACCTGCATCTCTACAGAATTTAAATCGCGACGTATTTTAACCGTGTCGTATTTGGCGTTTTAAGATATCATTTCCAATATATGTTTTCAGATTCTATTTACAGTGAAACTAGTTTAATTAAACAATACCAAAATAGCCAATATTATACACTGGAACCTACCCAATAGAACAAACCCACTTAGCTTCCAACCCGGCCGGCGACGCCGGAATTTCCTTTATGGCCGCCGGCCAAAAACCGGCCCCTCGGTGTCGTGGTCCTATGGGTTATTCTAGGTGTTTCCTACATTATTTTAACTCTGTTTAGTTAAGTTAATTATCTTTTAAACATTAGCAGATTTTAACAGAGCTTAACTTTAACTAAAATACGATATTATGTGACTTGGTTAAATTTAAACTAACTAAGCTGCAGAACTTAATCCCTACTGTGTTTAAGAAGTTTTACCCTCCAATTTAGCTGTAGGAATAACCCCTCCAAGATGCTAAGTCCCTCCTAGCTTGATGGTGAAGAAAAACCAAGAATAAAGCTTCCCTCTTCTTCTTCTTCCTCTTGTTTTCTCGTTTCTCTTTTAAGTTTCCTTTCTTTTAATTCTTTTGAGTTTTAATCTGAGCTTGAACTGAATAGGTGCTATCTATATAAGTGGAGGAAGGGATAAGGTGAAGGAGGAGGTGTCAAAGGTTAAAGGGTGTGCATTTCATGCAAGGAGGAGGTATGAGATGAGAGTGTGCATGCAAGCATGAGGTGTTCATGCCTTATCTTTAACTTTTGATTTAATTAGAAATTGAATTCTGAACTAAATAGGATTTTTATCCCACTTTCACTTATACCCTTAACAATTTCTTATTTGCATAAAAACTTAACTTTACTTATACACCCTTCATAACTTAATTTATTATAAAACACACATTTTGTTAAAATGAAGCTAAATTTGTCACTAAAACCCTTATAACTTATTTATTTTGCATACAAAAATTTTTATTTAAATTGTGTTACATATAACTTATGAAGATTGACTTATTTGATTTTAACAGTTTTGTGATTTATCATATTATTCTTTAATTAATTAATTTTATTTATTTTTAAATTTTCAAAATGCTACAGGAACTTAGACTTGAACCGGGGGGGGGTATTAGACCCGAACTTTCGTTTCATAGGCTGACCCTGATTGATGGAGTAGGTCGCTTGAGTAGAGTGACGTGCCGTACGTATGTTCCGCGGCATATTTATGATACGATACTCCACTTAAGAAACCTTAGGTTGTACATATTTTGAGATCTGTGATTCTCTTCGTATCCTTGCTTATACATCCATTTGAGATCCTTGAGTTTATTTGTTCCATGATCATACTCTCATTGATTCTGTTCCTTCTTATGATCATGTATCCATTCTGGATCTGTCGTTTCCTTTCATGCCGTT
Source organism: Agapanthus africanus (assembly GCA_030015575.1). Lineage (NCBI taxonomy): Eukaryota > Viridiplantae > Streptophyta > Magnoliopsida > Asparagales > Amaryllidaceae > Agapanthus > Agapanthus africanus. The sequence goes on from CM057337.1 coordinate 525,063,523, forward strand.
GGTCTGCTTCCTTCGATATTCGATTGAGGTTCCTATCACCATGTTTGAGCGCAGATTAAGCTGCTGCTAGTGTTGCGGTCTCGGCGAGCTCGTCTAGTACGAGGGCTAACCATTGTGTTTTCTGGTGATATAGGAACGTCTCGATGTAGTGTTGTGTTGTGACCTCCTATTGAGGCGAGTGTTTGGTTTTGCACCGGATGATCGGGCCAACGATAGAGCTGCCAGTTGCGAGAGGACTGTTGATGTACAGCATACCTCAGAGATTTTGATGCCGCCTACCATGCAGACAGATGACGCGGCTGTTGTTGAGATTACTGGAATGTCCCTTCCTGAGCTTACAAGCTGAGATCGCTAGAGCTTCCGGGCAGAGTGCGACAGAGGATTGCTAGTCTATCCCGAGTTGAGAGACGAAGGTGATTCGTCAGATTGATGCACCGACGCAGGCCCAGTTGAGTTGAAGATTTTCATAGTGGAGAGTCTTACTCAGATCTAGAGCAGACCGATCCAGAGATGACCGTTGATGTATCGCCTTTCCTGGAGGATTGAGGCATTGTTTAGCATGCGGGCGAAGAACATTCACATGTTGTATAGGCGAAGCTAAAAAGTTCGGACGAGTGTCAGAAACCCATTTTTCCTAAGTTTAAAGTGTTCGGAGGAACATGCAGGTAATTCTGTGGACCCTCTAGAAGAATGAAACCCTAACTCGACATGATGACCATGGAACCGCTTTGAACCTTAGGGTTTGTGGCAGTTTAGCGGTACCATCAGTGAGGCTTGGGTTTTCCCTTCTACGGTTGGTCCAGAGGTACTGTGGTATGTACCAGATATTTTAAGACTGCACTCAGGTGTTGAGCCTTCGGGAAATTTTGGGACCTCGATGACTCGATCAAAAAGTTTGACGTCGTCCAGTTATCATGTGATAAGAGATCAGCAAGCTGACCAGCTTCGGATAGAGGACCTCACCCAGATGCGTTGTGAGTTGACCGAGAACGGACGAGTATTGAGTATTCCTCCAATGGTTGGGACGAGTTCCCGAGGACGCGTTCGGCCAGATATCTTCTACAGAGTGATGAAGATACAGAGTACGCGATTTCGAATCCGTGTGAGAGACTTCGGATTGACTGTGGCCGAGAACAGTAGCAGTACGCAGATAGCAAGACGTGATGTCGAAGCAGACGATGACAAAGGCGAGTGGAGCCAGAGGTTCATACGCGATACTGACAAGCTGTTGCTACTCCCCGTCGATATGTTTACAGAGGCGTAGGGATACGGCCAATTTTCGAGGAAATGTGTGCGGAACAAGCAGATGTCCAGAAAACAAGAAAAGATTATGTAAGAGTACCAGCCTCCGTACAGTACGGCATAGGCGAGATCGGAAGAGACCTTGAGCAGGATTCCTTCTGGGACACTGCTGCAATGAGATTTGCACCGAGGATTAGATGTGTCATGTGTATTCAGAGAGCCAGAAGCCGACGCCAGTGACGTGCTGCCTTACGAGAGGTCGTGATGAATGACCGGGAGATGACCAGAGAAGTGCCATAATGGAATCTTCCCCGTTAGCACACCTGACAGGGCCGATGAGCCGATGGATTGCGAGAGTAGTAATCCGCAGAGAAAAAGAAGACCCAGAGATAGAAGATGCCAGACCGTGTGCAGGAGGCGAGCGGATATTCTTGTTCTGCCGGTTTTAGGCGCACCGATTCATTTTTTCGACATTGTAGGAGGTGTACTTCAATGTCATTTACTGCGATTTGCGTTGTGATCCGAGTATCACGCTTATATTACTTGGATTTGAGTTTTGAGGATTGAGTTTCATGATATCATTTTCGTGCACCATTGCTGCACCTACTGGGTATTTACGTTTTGCGCATAGTTGTCGCACTTGACATATATTTTATACACCGTTGTGTTGATTTGCGATTTGTGCATATCTATTGCATTGATGTCGATTTTATACCTTCGTAGCATGTGTTTATGATTTCGTGGATTTCATAGGGATGATTTGATTTTTGCACTCGGTATAGCTTATATGTGCTTGTAGTGCATCGATACATATTTTTTACACCACGGTTGCACCTGACTTCATTTTGATGTCATTTGAGATATTTATTGTGATTTCATGCCTGGGGCATACATATGATTTGATTTATGCCTTCGGCGTAGTTTTCATGCACTCTTGGTATTTGATTTGCTTTTGTGCATGCTGATGCACATGGTTGTGAGATTATATACCACGGTATACCTGATTTAGATTGGATCGAAATGTGTTGTATACCGTCGATTTCTATTTTGATACTCGATATTTTTTTTGTGCACCTTATGCACCTGATTGGATTCTTGTGCATATCAGATGCACCCGATATTGTTGTCGTGCACAACCGTTGCAGTGGACATATGCTTCTGTGCACACCCGTTGCACTTAGTTTTGCTTTGTGCGTATAGTGGCACCTGTGTTTGGATTTGATTTCCGTGCGCACCATACGCATATGATTATTGGATACGCCTTTTGAGGCTGATTTTGCTTTTGAGCACATTGTTTTCATGATGGGCACTATAGTGTGTAGTAGCCCAACAGGACTGATCTGAGGACAGTACCTGAGTACTTTGCATGCATTAAAAGCTTACCAAGAGGTTTTCAAAAGAGCTATAGTCTAGCTATTTCCTGCGTGTCCGTGAGCGACGCGAATGTTTATAAAGGAAAACCTTTTGGGATATTTTCAAAACGACGGAACGTATATTTAGAAAAATATATATGGACATGTATTATTTCCTTACAAATGGACGTCCGTCACTTAGGCAGTGAGTTACACATCACACGGCGATTCAAAAAAGATTTTGCATGTATTCTATTCAGATTTTGGAGTTTCCAAATATGCGTACTATACACGTATTATAGTATTTGACTAGTGTATATTGGATTTCAGTAATAGATTTCGAGATCTGTATCTCTATTGTAACTCCGAGGATATGCGTGCAAATCCGACGATTTGCGTGACACTTGACGGAGTTCGATTTTGAGTTTTGCACTCGTTTTCATGCGCACTTGACGCGTTGTGTTATTTCTGTGTTTTCCATGATTTCGGAGCCCCGTTGATTTGAGCTGATTATTGAAATGTTTTAGATTTTGGGGGTTTAAATTTAAATCCAGGGAACGAATTTATTTAAGGGGGGAAGATTGTAACATTACAGAAAATATAAAATATTATTTTTAGAATTTAATATTAAAATAATATATTTCCCGAAAACTGCCCGATTTGCGAAATTGGGGTTTTCGAAAAAGGGTATAAATATATACCAATAATTGTGAAATAAATGAAAATTAAAATTATTTATTCATTTAATAATATATTTAAAGGATTTGGCATTTTTAAAAATTTATTATATGCAGTTTTGATAAAAACCCGATTAGTGCACTACACCAAATTCGCGTTTCTACAGTTTTTCATGGCTAGTGCACCATGACATGTTACATGTTATTTCATTTGTGGTTTTATATGTGTGTATATGTTTTTGGTGAGAAAAAGAAAAGGAAAAAGAAAAATCAAAAGGGGACATAATGATTAGGGTAGGTAGACTTTTGGAGAGAGAGTGTGTATGAATAATAAGTGAGAGAGAGGGAGGGAGCTGCTGCCATTTTATTGCCCCATCTTTTTTTCTTCTCCCTCTTCATCTTCCTCAAGCTACAACCCTCCACTTAAAGCCCTAGATCTATCTCCAAACAATCCCCAAAACCCTACACTCGCTTCACAAAAATTAATCCCCATCTCTTCCTCTACACTTGGAACCGAGCAAAGTGGGATTTTGACGACATTGGGAACTTAGTGCTGCCTAAAGGGGACTAAATGAGGTATAACTTCTTCCTCTTAGCATAGTTTTGTACGATGTCGTATTTTAGTGTCGTTTTGTGACATCGACAACCTTCTGTGACCCCGAGACCTGTTGGTGAGAACAAGTAGTGTGGTAGTATTGTACTCGAGACCTTGAGCGTTTACCTAGGACCCTAACCCTTTGCCATCGGATATGGCCGGCGACCATGGAGACAAATCCGGCGATCTCGGATGGATAGGAAAGTTAGGGTTTGGGTTTTGTAGGGTAGTTACCTGAAGGGGTTTAAGGGGGTTTGGTTCTACTTGATTTTTCTGTAATGACTATAGGTGAAATCTGGGAGCAGTTAGGAGTGATTACATGACCATGGTGACATGATTCCTGACCTGAGCCATAGAGATGAACCTGATGCACGAACTTAGGATTTGTTCCGTATTGGTTATGTGACTTTTAGTGTGCATACAAGGTATCTGGAGAAACCTAGGGAATTTCTGAGGGTAGCAAACAATACCAGGGGCCTAGATACACTATTAGGAGACCACTCTGACCCGATGAACCCAAACAGAGACCCCCTGGCCGGCGAGCTCGGAATTTTGGGTATAGGGGCCGGCCACTTGGTGAATGTAGGAGTCTAGGTTGGTCTAGTATGTCATATACACCTTCTACTACACCCTCGACTTGTTTGCTTAGCTTTATTGGACATGAGTCAAATACTGGGAGCCTTTGAATGTGATTTTGGTTATGGTTTTCCATATTTTGAATGAAGAGTTTTGATATTTGGATTCGTTTTTGGTTGTCGCATGTTGGTACATCGACAACAAAGGTTGTTTTGTTGATTTTGTACGCGTATGCTATAGGCTCTAACCTACGAGCAAGGCGCGTGCTGTTTTGGATTTTAGAACTGATTTTAATAAGCGTTAAGATATGTGTTGTTGTTGTAGCTACCTTCGCGTGGATTTCGAGACGAAGGAGAGTGGTGTCAACGACTTCGGCAAGCGAAGACCACGGTGAGTAGATCTATATCTACCGGGGAAGTCGGGTGCATGGCGTATAGCACCCCCACAAAGTTTTGGTAGAAACCGATTTGTAGCTTATGGTTAAGAAAACCTAGATTAGGGAACTAGGGTTAGAGTTAAATGATAGTTAGTGAAACCATATTAGAAACTAAGGATAGTTAGAAGTGATATAATACGGCTAATATGTGATGACGGAATTTGAGGATGACGTTTAACGATATTGCCGTTTAGGGTACTATAAGACTAGATAGTCGTCGTAGATGTGTCATCCGAACCATACCTTTTCTAAACTAAAGAATCGTATGCATCTTTTAAACAGTTACCATGAGGAACGTTACAGATTTTAAAATGATATATTTTCCTTAAAAACACCGCAACCCCTATTTTCAAAACTACGATTCGCTTCTTTTAAAATCTGCTTGTATGGTTCGGGTGAGTATGTTAGATTAGATACTTATACTTAGTAGAGATAGAATGTTTATGTAAACTCGACTTGATGTGAGATATAAATGCGATGAAAGAATATAAGACTGATATGCTGATATGTTGATATGATGATATGATAATATAATGATATGTTGGTATACGGATGCGAGTCGATCGAGATGATTTATACCCTGCCGGTCCCCTGATATGAGATTATTGCGGATGTGACCTGGGACATAGGTATATAAGGATATATATATATAGAATGTTGTGAATCATGGATGATAGGCCGTACGTGATATTAGGACGTACCCTCATTTGTTGTATAGGGTGATAGGATCCCTATTAGCTTAATGCCGCCGTACGATGATTTTCCGTGCGTGATGAGTTTGACTTAATGATTGATTCATACCCTTGACTAAAGGTTGTCGTACGATGGATTATACCGTACGCAATGTTGTTAGGCTGGATGCCGATTGATAGATTCACCGACTCTACCATGTTAGATATATATACCTTATAGCTTCTAGCTGACGATTTACCTTATGATGCATTCATGTTTTTCACATTGTACTACTTATACCTGTGATAAGTACACCTGCACCATTATCGATGATGCGTATGTTACACGTACACAGATTGTAGGCTCACACACTTCATCATCGATAATTGCCATGTCACTACACAGTAGGATTGTCGCTTCATGATATTGTAAGCCCACGGTAGCGCCCTGGCCGTCTAACAGACGCCAAATGCGGAACAAAAACTTTTTACAAACTGGCGCTATCGTGTACCGTAACCCGGATCTGCCATTAAAGCTAAACTAACAAATTAAAAAATGGGTAGAACGTTATACCGAATGATCCGAGTCCTTCGGTCTTCAACCATCATCCCACGCTTTGTTGCGGCTGCTCCGATCTCCTGAATCTCCAGTCTCGTTGTCCAGGTGGCACCACGTCGATGGATCTTTAAACAGGCTCCCGCCTCTCAACCGAGCCAACTCGGTCGTCAAGTTTGCTAAAAGAGACGACCAAGATGATTTAGAGAATGAGTAGAACACTTTGTCTCGTTACGTCCGAGGCTATGGACGAACGATTAATGAAGTTGCCTTTTGGAATCGGGTGAAATGAGAAATGAGGCTTATCTAATTTCCATGAGACCGAAACAATATCAATCTTTTTCCAAGCAACCATGAGAGTGAGTAAAGGAGGGGAGGGGGCCGGCCACATATATAGAAGGAGGATGGTAAGTGTAGGAGCAAGGTGGGTGAGTGTAAGCAAAAGATCTTGATCAAAATATCATAGCATAAACAAAATGCATTAATGTAAAGGATGACTCATTAACCTTAGTCATCATAACATTAATGCTCCATTAATGCACTAAGCCACCTCACCATCCTAATCACCACTTCTAGAAACTTCTAGAACCTTCCACACGCATCCAAAGAATAGATAAATCCGCATTTAACCGAATGTTAAATACGGCTGATAGAAAACTGGAAACTGGCAACTTCCAAAAGTGATCCTGAAACAAATTTCAGGATAACCCCGTAACGGTATAAACATACCCGCATTTATATTACGACCGAATACAAATGCAACTGAGACAAAAATATTATATCTACACAGTATAATATTGGGATCCGGCTTAATCCAAACCCTACCAGTATTATCTGCCCGAAAAATGACACGTGCGAAAACGCACGTGCATTTTCCGAACTCTGCCATAAAACCATACGGCCTCTACAACGTTTCGCCCAAACTTGGGAAACTGTCTGTGGGGGACTCTAATGACTCATCAACACACTGGCACTGGGTATAACCTCAAGCACGTCAGAGGTACAAGCTGTACGTAACGGTTGCCTATGTATTGATTGGAAGGGAAGCTGACGAGCGAACTCATCCATAAACCCTACTGAGCCTAACAGTGACAATGTATATACAGTCCGGTCCGTTCGTCTAAAGGGTATCGCATATCGAGTCTAGGGGGTGGATAAAGTCAGACCCCTAATAACGCGATAATTCGTGTCGGTATGAAGCCCATCACCACCTGAGAAACTACTGATTCAAATCTGTAATTCTCCACTACCTTGGCCAAGGATTTCTAGTGATGGCCACCCGTGCACTGCGCGACATCAACCCCTAATACTGGGATAGATGAATCCCCGACGATCCGCTCACTGCCTCCATGTGGCTCGGGACTGTACCCAAAAAATACCTGTTTGCACAACTCCTTTGAGCGTGGTATGGTATAAATCAAAGCACAGTGGAAACTCACACGAGACAAATGACGATCTCGGGTCGACAAACTAACCTGTACACATGTCACCAGAGAACTGCTATCTGACGATAAGTATAATACCAACTAGCATGTTCCCGGCGAGTCCTGTCCGGTGTACTTATAACCTAATGAGCACTTGTATACATCTTAGGTGATCCAACTGACACCAATGGCTTGTGAGACCGGCCACCGCCCCTCATCGGGGTCTCGACTGTATACACTAGTCTACTCTGGAGTATCGATGCCCTGTCTCGAAACTCCCACGACTAGGGACACTTTTAAGGATGTGCTTATAGACCCCAGCTCTCACGTATATGATCGCCATCATACTGCTGGTAGTCAAGCAAGAATCCTATGGGCTCTATCATCATGCAATAGTGAACTAAAGCATGTATACGATGATAAAGACAAACCAGATAGCATACTATCATCTCGAGCAAGACTGTCATTTCGGTATAGGTCCTGCCTCAATCATTGCAATCACGTACCTGGGATCCAATAATTGACTTTGAGGGCACTATCTCCAACAATCTCCCACTTGCACTTAAGGCTAATTATTGCGATGTCGCATACTCACAGCCCATGTGATACCGAACATCCAACTCCTCTACTAATCAGTTTCACAAAGCTCGTTTGTAAAACTATTGTGTTCGAGAAATAGCCTCAGTGAGTGGATCCGCCCTGATGTTTCTTTCTATGTCTCTCTTAATCTCAAGTTCGCGGAGAAAGTCATCTCCCGAATCGAGTAATACCTGTCTTAGAATATGTCTGGATATCTGATGGGACCTAGTTCATAAATGAACTCCAAATCCAAACTTCTTAGACTGTATCTATAACTGAACCTAATCAGTATCCAGCACCAAGCCTCCCACAGTATCCTCTTGGACCACCTGTCCATAATACTGTCCCTCATCATAGGGAAAAATATAACTCTGACAATCACTCTGTCAACCATGTCACCTTTGAAGCCTGGAATGATAACTGTCTCCTGAAGGAGGCTACCGTCATCTAATCCGTAGAACATACACTTATTTTCTAAAACTGCTTCCTTATGTTTCTCCAGGATTGGATTAATATATACTTGTCGCATCAAGTGAAAAAACAACATCTGGTGTGGTACTTGACATCTCATGATTGACTCAATTGCCTAAGCAAGTGATCTGCCAATCATGCACATCCCTCTCTCCTTTAGTCTGTAAGACACCTTTAGAGAGGGTGACTCCATTAGCTGCAGGTACACCACCATGCCAGGAGTCAGCTATTCTAAAATACTTTTAGAATGCTGTCTAAGTTCCCACATTTGGAAACTACCCAAATCTAGATCTAAAACCGTAGATCTAGAAACCAGAATGTCCAATATTATATCCATATCATGTGTGAAGAAACAACTGTGTGAGAACCACAGTACAACCGATCGTAGTATAGGAATTTTACTTCCTCCTCTGTGTATGTCATCCAAATACCAGGACATTACACCCTATTACTTTCTTAACAGATCCATCCCCTATTCTGATGAAATCAAAGCCATTACTGTCACATCAAAATTAGATGATCTATCTCTGCTATATCTGCTCAAGTCTATAAATAGACATAACCAACTTGCCCACTATGCTTCCGCTGCTCCCACTGACTACAACAACCCTCTGGCAGAATAATATATACGTACACTTCTAAAGCTAGTTTAGAACGACGCTATACATATCCTCCTACCGGGTCTCATAGTCTGGAACAACAGTAGTGTCAAGTCTGGGTAAACAAGAACCTTCCTGTCACCGTCCTTGAGGCTACCGGAGTACCTCTCGGGTGTCTGAGCTTACCCACCATATCTGCGGAGTGGCTAATGGAATGTCAAACCTGATTGAATATATAGGTCCTATTAAATTTTCCATAATCGTTTACGGTTCTGGAATCGCTTCCAGTTCTAGCATACTCCCACTACTGTTTTCTGAAAAAATCCATTTTAATAAAACTGTGGCGAGTCAAGAACAATATCACTATTGATCTTCCAGATGGTAGAAAATCAACCCTCGTCAAAGCCAGGGTCAACCCACAAACTACCATTACAGAAACGTGCCTTGAGTTATCCAGTGTCTGGTTTTAAGCATAAGCTGGACAACTCCCCTTACCTTAACATCGTTAAGATATGAACCATTCTATATATAATATAGAAATAGAGGCACTAATTTAATTGGAACCAGATTCTAATCATGCAGCTGTCTCCAGTGCATATCAATCTTAATGGAAAAGAGGCTAATCAGCATTACTCAACTTAGGAATACATCCAATTATGAGTAACCTGAAAGAGAAACAAGTTTTTCAAAACCATTACTATCATATGAATACCAATCACAAGAATCTACATCTTCGATCTCTTTGAAGAATCCCGATACTTGTGACATCTGGTTCTCTACTTTATTCTTATACCCACAACTTCTCAAAACATAGATATTGTATTTCTATGAAACACTTGTCTAAATACTAGAGAAGTCACAAGTAAATAGAACATAGTACGAGGACTAACCCCTTTGTCCTGATGGACACTGGACAACATACGATACTCTGTATAAGTCCACTGAGTTGAATAACTCAAAATATGTGCGTCGTAGGTTGAAAACTGTACCCAGGTGATTTCCTCAAATATCACCAATTACAACGAATTCCGATATAATGAGGATGATCACCTAATTCTCAACAACTTACTCCCACTCATCATCTGTAAAACCATACAGATGTGAGAATCAAACCTGGTAAATACATACTCTGGAGTAAGTATCTAATCGAGAAATCAGTTTTCCTTTAACAATGTACTGAAACATGAAAATGTTTCGTAGGGGTATCCTGGTATTCTTAGTAATGCCTCTTCCATAATCCAATTCATGACTTTAACCGTATATTTCATTGCCATCTCTCCAAATCCCTTTATTTGTCTTTAGTCGTTACCTTCTTTACAACTTTGTTAGGCTAAATGGTTTTCTTCCTTCCCTACCGTTCAGCACCAGCCTATGGTTTGGAAGAAGACTATCCAGTAAGCATAATAGGTGTACTCTCCTAATCCTAGGAGTACTCGCAACTTGAGAGAAGGTGATGATAAAAGACAACTGAATAATACCTTATTCTATTTCTCCCAAACTGGGAAAAAAGCAAAGGTGAAATAGGAGTAGCGATGAAGTACGCGGTTTGGTCGTGAATGATAACAGTCGTAATTTACTTTGCCCTCTTTTTAATCCCTTTATTTTGTCTTTACATATTACCTTCTGCACACCCTACTTAGGCTAATTGGTTTTCTTCATTCCCTACCTTTCGGCACCTGCCTATGGTTTGGAATAAGACTATCCAATAAGCGTAATCGGTGTACTCTCCTAAACTAAGGAGCCCTCGCAACCTGAGAGAAGGTGATAATAAAAGACAACTGAATAAACCAATTCTATTTCTCCTGAACCTGGATCCATCCTCGAAGAAGTCCCTTCGAGTTCGTATATAACCATACGACGGATCTATCCAATGGAAGTGGATATCCGTAGTAATACGGGGTGTTCTGAGAAATACAAAGGGTAAAAGAAGGAGCGGCAATGACTTATGCAACTAAGACAATCTAAAAGTCAGTATTTTAAGAAGGTTCGGTCAACTTAGTCACTGAGTCATAGCCTAGGGTCGGTCAAAGGTCGCTGCCAAAGAGAGAGAGAGAAGAAACACTCTGCGTGCACTCTAACCTAGATCAGAATGGTTATCACTTTATCTAATTAGGAAACCTCCCACTGTAATCTCAAATTCTTCTCCAAAGCTGAAAGAAGAATTTAGTCGGGATCACCTGAAGAGTAAACCAACTCATCAGTGAGAATCGGGATCCAACTATCATCGCATGATAACTTGATGGAAGCCACTCAAGTTATCACACTCCAGAAGGTATGCGCATACTTGGCAAGTTTCCTGTATGTTTGAAACTCCCAATAAGAATTTTTGCCTCATGCTCTTATGACCTTGACGAAAGCCAACAAATCATAAGTCACATGTAAAGTTCTATCCGTCATTGTCCAGGTCAATTTGAACCCACCCGTACAAGCCCTTGACGAAGGCCAACAAGGCTATACGACTGTCCCAAACCAACACATCTATCTATGCAACAAATGAATACCCAGCAACTACCAAACACTATGCCTTGACGAAGGCCAACAAACATAGCTTGAATACTACTGACCATCCATAAGATACTGTAACGTTTTGAAAATCGTTTCGGTGAAATTTCGGAAAAATCGGTAAAATAAAGGGGTTTTCTGTAAAAAGTCAGAATACAAATATCTTTATTATAAAATTAAATATACATATTCTAGCTATGAAATTGCTAGTATTTGTTGTTTATTGAGCCACTGGTGAAATTTCAAATTTTCTGAAAATTTTTCCGAAATTAATTATTTTAATATTATTTTAAGCCGTCACTAATACATTTAATTAGGGAAAATTACAAACTGGAATGGGTTGAAACAAATTTTGTGCATCATAACACATTAAACAAAATTTTATCATGTAGTTTTTGAAATTAAATGGTTTGCCAAAACGGTTTAGAAAATATCGAAGAAAAATGGCTTTTTTCGGTGAAATTAGTGTTAATGGGAATTGGGGTATAACATTTATCATTTTTCCTCACCCACACTCACCCACACCCTCTCTCCTCTCCCCAAATCAGCAGCCCAAGTTTCCTCCTCCTCATTTCCCCACTTGTTTTGCCCAAAAGAAATGGAAAAGAGAAGGAAATGAAAGAAAATTGTTTAATATGTATGGGCTTTGACTTTTGGGGTTGACCCAAGACTTTTCTCACCTCATTTTCTCTCCCCCTCTCCCCATCATTTGGCTGGCCCTATCCTCCTCTTACAGCAGCAGCAGCCTTCCCCTTTTCTCCTCTCATTTCTCTTCAAAAATTCTTCAAAATTGCCTCAAATCCATAAAAAAAAATCCCAAAATCCAAATCCAAATCCAACTCTTACCCATTTTAGCTTAGCCTAACATACATGGATTGTGGTGAAAAGAGAACATTTTGAGAGGCTAGATTTCATGTGGATCCATGGTTCATGAGGTATAATTTTAACCTTATGCTTATATTGTTGTTTAATTGCTTCAATGTTAACAATTTAGATGTTTAATTGGGTTTTATTGCAAGTTTGAAAAATTCAAGACTAGGGTTTGAATTTAATTAGGGTTTTTATCATTAGTTTATGATTGTAATGAGAAGATTAACATGTAATTGTATGCAAAATCTAAGTTGGTTACTACTTGCTAATTTGTTAATTTAAAATTGTGATAATTATGCTAATTTGCTAACTAGGTTTTTAAAATTGGTTTAATATTTGGGTTTAAAAATGTAATTAGGTTTTTCATGATTTCATTAACATTATAAATTGTAGTTTAATAATTTAGTTCATGAAAATCCAAGCTAAATTGTTGTTTGTGTATTTTTGCTATAAAATTGTTAAAATTGGGTATTTTGTAAACTAGAATTTTAGGGTTTATAGAATTTAATGAGATTAAATTATGGGAATTGTTTTTATGACTTATTTAAGATATTTAATAAGTATTATGGCCGCTAGATTTTTTTAAACGTCGAGTTTTGTACTAAAACGGGTAATTTTTGCTTGCTAGATTTTCGGAAAAATGGCTTTTAAGGTGAATTTGAGGTTTTTGTGAATTCTAACCTATTTTATATTATAATTAGAGTTCGTGAATACGCAAATGAGAGTGTTTGGGTTTTTCTCGATGGTTTGAAGTTTGTACATCGACATCGAGGGTTGGTTTGGCTATTCTTGCCTGCGTAGGCGATAGGTTTTGACCTATGCGTGATACGCGTGCCGATTTGATTTTCGTATGCTGTTTCGATTTCGAATTTGGTTTTAATGCGATACGGTGCGTTATGATATGTAGGTACCCCATGTGGACTTCGAGACGACAAGCAAGCGCATGGCGACGTCGGCACCGGCGAGCGAGGACCAGGTGAGTAGATTTATATCTATGGGGAGAAGTCGGGTGGATAGCGTATAGCACCCCCGCAGTTCGTAGTGATGTATACGAATGCGTATACACACATATATTGATTATATATTATTTGAGGTTATTGATGCTAAATATGGATATTTGGTGTGCTTGGATGATTTAGTGTCGCGAAACCCTAGAGTAGTGGTCACACCACACATGCACACACACACCCATACTTGCATTCATTCTTCTTTCATATGCGCTTATATGGGATTCTATATAGTTATGTGTTCACATGGGTATGGGACTATGTGTTCATATACTGGATTTGAGATGAGTCGATGAGATTTGAGTTGAGGCCATAAGATCGGTGATATGGCAGGATTCGTACTTGAGATACGTCCTGATGTTATAGCGGATCTTTGGATGAAAATGCCATGTGAATAGTGATATTAGTAGTGTACTAGACGTAGGTCAGTACCCCAGATAATGATCTTGATAAAGAGGAGACCAGATGAACAGTGTGATGAGTATGATATTGACCCGTACCCAGATTTGGGGATGCCGTACCACGGATTTACGTACGAGCTATATATTGATGATTGATCCGCACTCTTGACTTGGGATGTCTGATTATAGATATGGTATCGGATATGATATTATTGAGGCAGGATCACCGACTAATATATATACAGGTATGTATACGTATCGACTCAGATGTTAGGCGGTTTCCTTACTTGTTAGTTCAACCGTATAGTTTAGTGTAGTTGTTAGACTAGATTAGACTCCTACCTATTTCAAAACTAACGAATCGTGGGTATTTTAAGAGATAGGTCAAGGGATTCTACGAATATTTCAAAAGACGTATCTTTTCTTAAAAACACCGTAGCCCTTATTTTCAAAACACCGCGATTCGTGTTATTTCAAAAGGCACTATTGTAGGACTTATATTAGGGTAATGCAGTTTAGTTATCGTTGTGTCTAGTATTCCGCTCATTATGGTTGCTCGCTCCGCATCACATACTTACATTGTTATTTCATATTGCATTATTGATATTATGCTATTAGGACACCAGCACCATTACCGATGATGCGTATGTACCACGTACACTTACTTGCCGGTTCACACACATCTTCATCGGTAATTGCCATGTCACGTACACCTTAGAAAATATTATTGCTTAACTTAGCTTGATAGCAAGTAGTTTTACATGATATTAGTGTACTTACCTTATATGCCAGCTTAGATATTGTAGTTATTATTTGTCACTTCATGCATACTGTTATTCATTATTATACCGTATTCATGGATTCTCATGCCTATATTCATGGTTTTACATGCTATTGATGATTTGGATTCGGATTTCCATGAGATTTTCTGGATTTGGGGGAAAACCGCAAAACTTGTATAAGCTTATTTCCTCTCTTTTAAATAAAAAGTACGGTTTTCCCATGATGTATGAGTCGTCCACCATGAGTTTCCTGATGGATTTCGAAACCCGATTCGAGGAGATGGATGAACCGTTTCGGGTACATGGTAGGCCCGGTGCGGTACCCCGGGGCAAGAAGATCGTGTTGTTGACGTTGAGCCTGTGCAGGGGAGCACGACCGACCGGTGATTTTACCCGACGCGTCGGATATCCGGAGGATACCGTCGTGGTCTTGAGATGGATGGTAGGGCCCGGTCTGGACTGACGGCGCCCTAGATATTGTGATTAAGACATTGAGATTTTGAGATATTGAGGTACAGAGATTGTGATACAGAGATATCGAGATATTTGGACACTTGTTTTGTGTCGTTGCTGGGCACTGTTTTATGCTGATTTCATTTATGGTACCTCATTTTTAAAATACAGAAATCTCACTGATTTATGAAAGCAGTTTTCTTCAGTACATGCATTCTGTTTCATGCATTCATACATCATCCATATGATACATTGCTACCTGAGGCACTGACACGGGAACATAGGATTACACTTAGGTTAAATATTTGCCCTAGCCATGGTTGTGGGTTGCTGGTTATATATTTGAGGATTATATATTATGATCGTATGACCTAGGATTGCGTCATACATGCGATTCCTGTTCGTAGATATATTCTATTCACGAGTTGGCAACTCACCCCCGTTGTGCCACAGTTTCTTGCTGGTTTGCCGTACAGGTTTCATTACGGCTTTGCTGGCACTGCTTCTTTTCGGGTGACTTGCAAGTAGGTGGGTTTATTTGTATCGTACCCATCATTGTACCTTGTATATTATTATTCTGATTGTATCTAGAAGTTCCATCAACCAAACATGTATTTATTTTTGAGATAGAGACCAGTGATGTTATTCTTTCGACCTTAGAGTCGCGCGTTGTATTTCTGTGGATTTCTTGTTGTTTTGAGTTTCCTTTTGAGTTTTGATCCTCGCCCTTGGCGTTGTATATTATATTGCTTGTGTGATTGTGACCGTCGATTGACGAAGAGCTAGCTCCCGCTTGGGGATGCCTTTTATTGATTTCCTATACTATTCATGCTGTATCCCGTTTGGGAGCCAGTATTTACAAAGGAGACTCTGCTGAAATTTTCAGGAAATATTTGATGTTTTTTAAAACCGCATAATTCGGCATATGCTATTAAAACTACTTGATTTTAAATTTGTTTTCCTTCACTCTACTACTTTTCTTGGTTTGGATTTCTGGGTTTTCGGCTTACTTAGATTACGTACGCCTCGAGACGTTTCGTAGTTTAAGTGCCGGTCATATTCCATACTTTCGGGACGTGACAACGTTGGTATCAGAGCGTTAGCTTTTACCTTCGGAGCGTAGGATGACCCTTGGTTGATGGAATAGGTGACTAAAGTAGAGTGACGTACCGTGGGTATGTTCCGCGGCATACTTACGATACGCTACTCCACTTAAGAAGCCTTAGGATGTACATTTCTTTGTTCAGTATTATATTCATTCCTGATCTAGCCTCATCGCTACCAGTTATGGTTTTGCTGCCACGATTACGGGCAGGGAGAGATATGACTAGAGTTGCGGTCAGCATGAGCTCGTCATGAACGAGGACTGACCAGGGCGTAATTCCGGCGACACACGATTGCGGAGATGTGTCTTTTTATTGTGTTTTCGTGCCCCGAGCGTTGGATGGGTCGCTATATGAGATTACTCGGACGGGCTGAGGATTAAGCCAATTATAGAGGCCAACCAGATTTTGATGATCGTTGGTGTATTGCTTATTCATGATGTTTGAGGCATTGTTCAGCGTGCAGACGAGTGAGCCAGTTATTGCTGCGAACGACGGGATATCGCCCCAGATGTTGGAGCTTTTGCAGTACGAGTTGTAATAAGAGATGATAGAAGGTCGCTAGTCACCGAGGATGAATGACTAGGACATGTGGTTCATTCGCCTACCCAGATGCGAGGTCATCAGATAGATTGATTCCAGCTAGAGACGACTTCACGCGGAGACGTTGAGAGTCGACAGAGACGATTGAATGTCAGAAACCTATTATTCCAAGTTTAAAGTATTCGGAAGAGCATGCAGGCAATTCTATGGACCCTCTAAAAGAATGAAACCCTAACTCGACTTAATGACCGTGTGAAGGCCTTTGAACCTTGGGGTTTGCGGCAGTTCCGCGGCGCCATTAATGAGGCTTGGGTTTGCCCTTCTACGGCTGGACCATCGATACTGTGGTATGTACTCGATACTGTTAAACTGTACCCAAGATGTTGAGCTCTTAGGGGATTATAAGGTTTTGACGAATCGATCGGATGGTTCGACTTCATTCGGATGCTAGGTGGTAAGATGCATTTCTTGGGAGACTCCAGATACGAGGATAGCCGTTGGAGCTCAGTCTATGCAGCCATGACGAGACGAGTCTGAAGCAGTCGACATTAGAGAAAAGTGGAGTAAAGAGGTCCGTACAAGATCTGGATAAGATGATGTTCCACTCCACCGACATCAGAGATGCGATACGCATACCGAAGTATTGTACTTCGATATACCTTCCAGAAGGAGTCGCGATGAGTTTGCAGCCGTTCCGGGACGAGAACAGATCTAGTAAGGGACGATGACTTCCGGACAGTTCGGCAGAGACGAGATTTGGGAGAGATCTCGACAGGACCTTTCTAGAATAAATTACGAGAAGACTTGGACCCAGGAGTGGTCATGTTACGCACACCAGCAGGCCAGAGTTCAGGATCGTCGACGAGACATGCTATGAGTGACCACGACAGCTGGCCAGAGGTTCTTAGAGGAAGTGCTTGAGCGGGGACTATTCCTCCATATTTGATTTCGGTATTTTGGGCGATCTATTCGTATGATTGATTTTGATGATTGAGTTTCATGATATTTGTCTTCATGGACTATGGTTGCACCTGCTGAGTATTACGATTTTTGCACAGTTGTTGCACTTGATATCGTTTTCGTGCCTTGGTTTCACACGTTTTTGATTTTATGGGTTTCATACAGTTGAGTTGATTATACGCACACGATTTGGTTTTTGCACTCGGTATAGTTCACATATGCTTGCAGTGCAGTGATACGCATTTTGTGCACTTAGATGCACTAGACTTCGATTTCGATTGTGATACTCGATATTTGTTTTGTGCATCTTGTGCACCTGATTTGTTTTTGCGCATGTTCGGCGCTTGATATTGGATTTCATGATTTCGTGCATAATGGATGCACCTGGTTTTGATTTTCGCGCATGTTGAGCGCATGTTTTGAGAAGCGATTTCGGTGCACATCAGATGCACTAAATCGAGATTCTTCGTGCGTGTCAGACGCACCTGTCCTTGCTGTCAGGCACACACGTTGCTTATGACAGATGTTGTGTGCACACCCGATGCACTTAGATGTTGTTTCTGTGCGCATGTATGACACATATATAGATTTTGATTTCCGTGCGCACCAGACGCGTGTATTTTGGGATTGATTTCTTATAGAGCGGTACGTTTTTATGATATTTGCTATGTGTTTTCGTACTGAGCAGGACTAGTCAGAGGACAGTACCTGAATGTATTTTGCATGCATTGATAACTATCGAAGGGAATTCCAAAGAGCGAGCTATAGTCTCAGTATTTATCTACGTGTTTGATATGACACGAAACGTTTAAAACAAGGAAACCCTTCTAAATTGTTTCCAAAATGGCAGAACGTACAGTTCAAACAAAAGGTATATATGTATATGATTATTTTATTATGATAGACGTCCGCCACTGTGCAGTGTTATGCGCATTGCACAGCGACTTTAAGAGATTTGACATGCATTCCCTTCAGATATTTACATATATAGATTTAATATTTACGTGTATAGTTTCGAGTTATATCATATTGGTTTTGTATTGGATTTGACATTTATGTCTTTACCATGACTCCGATGATTGCGGGATGCTTGACGGAGTTTTGATTTTGAGTTATATGCTCATTTTTCATGCGCATGCGGTGCGCTACGATTTGTTTTATGTATTTACGATTTCGGAGCCCTGACGACTTGATGGTTTTGGCTTAGATGTTTTAGTATTTGGGGGGAGTTTTAATTTAAATTCGGGGACCGAATTTCTTTAAGGGGGGAAGATTGTAACGTTTTGAAAATCGTTTCGGTGAAATTTCGGAAAAATCGGTAAAATAAAGGGGTTTTCTGTAAAAAGTCAAAATACAAATATCTTTATTATAAAATTAAATATACATATTCTAGCTATGAAATTGCTAGTATTTGGTGTTTATTGAGCCACTGGTGAAATTTCAAATTTTCTGAAATTTTTTCCGAAATTAATTATTTTAATATTATTTTAAACCGTCACTAATACATTTAATTAGGGAAAATTACAAACTGGAATGGGTTGAAACAAATTTTGTGCATCATAACACATTAAACAAAATTTTATCATGTAGTTTTTGAAATTAAATGGTTTGCCAAAACGGTTTAGAAAATATCGAAGAAAAAGGGCTTTTTTCGGTGAAATTAGTGTTAATGGGAATTGGGGTATAACATTTATCATTTTTCCTCACCCATACTCACCCACACCCTCTCTCCTCTCCCCAAATCAGCAGCCCAAGTTTCCCCCTCCTCATTTCCCTACTTGTTTTGCCCAAAAGAAATGGAAAAGAGAAAGAAATGAAAGAAAATTGTTTAATGTGTATGGGCTTTGACTTTTGGGGTTGACCCAATACTTTTCTCACCTCATTTTCTCTCCCCTCTCCCCATCATTTGGCTGGCCCTATCCTCCTCTTACAGCAGCAGCAGCCCTCTCCTTTTCTCCTCTCATTTCTCTTCAAAAATTCTTCAAAATTGCCTCAAATCCATCAAAAAAATTCCTAAAATCCAAATCCAACTCTTACCCATTTTAGCTTAGCCTAACATACATGGATTGTGGTGAAAAGAGAACATTTTGAGAGGCTAGATTTCATGTGGATCCATGGTTCATGAGGTATAATTTTAACTTTATGCTTATATTGTTGTTTAATTGCTTCAATATTAACAATTTATATGTTTAATTGGGTTTTATTGCAAGTTTGGAAAATTCAAGACTAGGGTTTGAATTTAATTAGGGTTTTTATCATTAGTTTATGGTTGTAATGAGGAGATTAACGTGTAATTGTATGCAAAATCTAAGTTGGTTACTACTTGCTAATTTGTTGTTTGTGTATTTTTGCTATAAAATTGTTAAAATTGGGTATTTTGTAAACTAGAATTTTAGGGTTTATGGAATTTAATGAGATTAAATTATGGGAATTGTTTTTATGACTTATTTAAGATATTTAATAAGTATTATGGCCGCTAGATTTGTTTAAACGTCGAGTTTTGTACTAAAACGGGTAATTTTTGCTTGCTAGATTTTCGGAAAAATGGCTTTTAAGGTGAATTTGGGGTTTTTGTGAATTCTAACCTATTTTATATTATAATTAGTGTTCGTGAATGCGCAAATGAGAGTGTTTGGGTTTTTCTCGATGGTTTGAAGTTTGTACGTCGACATCGAGGGTTGGTTTGGTTATTCTTGCCTGCGTAGGCGATAGGTTTTGACCTATGCGTGATACGCGTGCCGATTTGATTTTCGTATGCCGTTTCGATTTCGAATTTGGTTTTAATGCGATACGGTGCGTTATGATATGTAGGTACCCCATGTGGACTTCGAGACGATAAGCAAGCGCATGGCGACGTCGGCACCGGCGAGCGAGGACCAGGTGAGTAGATTTATATTTACGGGGAGAAGTCGGGTGGATAGCGTATAGCACCCCCGCAGTTCGTAGTGATGTATACGAATGCGCATACACACATATATTGATTATATATTATTTGAGGTTATTAATGCTAAATATGGATATTTGGTGTGCTTGGATGATTTAGTGTCGCGAAACCCTAGAGTAGTGGTCACACCACACATGCACACACACACCCATACTTGCATTCATTCTTCTTTCATATGCGCTTATATAGGATTCTATATAGTTATGTGTTCACATGGGTATGGGACTATGTGTTCATATACTGGATTTGAGATGAGTAGATGAGATTTGAGTTAAGGCCGTGAGATCGGTGATATGGCAGTATTCGTACTTGAGATACGTTCTGATGTTATAGCGGATCTTTGGATGAAAATGCCATGTGAATAGTGATATTAGTAGTGTACTAGACGTAGGTCAGTACCCCAGATGATGATCTTAATAAAGAGGAGACCAGATGAACAGTGTGATGAGTATGATATTGACCCGTACCCAGATTTGGAGATGTCGTACCACGGATTTACGTACGAGCTATATATTGATGATTGATCCGCACTCTTGACTTGGGATGTCTGATTATAGATATGGTATCAGATATGATATTATTGAGGCGGGATCACCGACTAATATATATACAGGTATGTATACGTATCGACTCAGATGTTAGGCGGTTTCCTTACTTGTTAGTTCAGCCGTATAGTTTAGTGTAGTTGTTAGACTAGATTAGACTCCTGCCTATTTCAAAACTAACGAATCGTGGGTATTTTAAAAGTTAGGTCAAGGGATTCTACGAATATTTCAAAAGACGTATCTTTTCTTAAAAACACCGTAGCCCTTATTTTCAAAACACCGCGATTCGTGTTATTTAAAAAGGCACTATTGTAGGACTTATATTAGGGTAATGCAGTTTAGTTATCATTGTGTCTAGTATTCCGCTCATTATGGTTGCTCGTTCCGCATCGCATACTTACATTGTTATTTCATATTGCATTATTGATATTATGCTGTTAGGACACCAGCACCATTACCGATGATGCGTATGTACCACGTACACTTACTTGCCGGCTCACACACATCTTCATCGGTAATTGCCATGTCACGTACACCTTAGAAAATATTATTGCTTAACTTAGCTTGATAGCTAGTAGTTTGACATGATATTAGTGTACTTACCTTATATGCCGGCTTAGATATTGTAGTTATTACTTGTCACTTCATGCATACTGTTATTCATTATTATGCCGTATTCATGGATTCTCATGCCTATATTCATGGTTTTACATGCTATTGATGATTTGGATTCGGATTTCCATGAGATTTTCTGGATTTGGGGGAAAACCGCAAAACTTGTATAAGCTTATTTCCTCTCTTTTAAATAAAAAGTGCGGTTTTCCCATGATGTATGAGTCGTCCACCATGAGTTTGCTGATGGATTTCGAGACCCGATTTGAGGAGATGGATGAACCGTTTCGGGTACATGGTGGGCCCGGTGCAGTTCCCCGGGGCAAGAAGATCGTGTTGTTGACGTTGACCCTGGGCAGGGGGAGCACGACCGACCGGTGATTTTACCCGACGCGTCGGATATCCGGAGGATACCGTCGTGGTCTTGAGATGGATGGTAGGGGCCGGTTTGGACTGACGGCGCCCTAGATATTGTGATTAAGACATTGAGATTTTGAGATATTGAGGTACAGAGATTGTGATACAGAGATATCGAGATATTTGGACACTTGTTTTGTGTCGATGCTGGGCCCTGTTTTAAGCTGATTTCATTTATGGTACCTCATTTTTAAAATACAGAAATCTCACTGATTTATGAAAGCAGTTTTCTTCAGTACATGCATTCTGTTTCATGCATTCATACATCATCCTTATGATACATTGCTACCTGAGGCACTGACACGGGCACATAGGATTACACTTGGGTTAGATATTTGCCCTAGCCATGGTTAGGGGTTGCTGATTATATATTTGAGGATTATATATTATGATCGTATGACCTAGGATTGCGTCATACATGCGATTCCTGTTCGTAGATATATTCTATTCACGAGTTGGCAACTCACCCCCGTTATGCCACAGTTTCTTGCAAGTTTGCCGTACAGGTTTCATTACGGCTTTGCTGGCACTGCTTCTTTTTGGGTGACTTGCTAGTAGGTGGGTTTATTTGTATCGTACCCATCATTGTACCTGTAGGGTTCCTAGGCACACTAGAGAGGTCTCACAAGGCATCAACCATGCCAATTTCAAATTTTAACGTGCCGAGAAACCCTAAACTACGGATCGTTTGCTAGATAACTAGGCGAAAAAGCTAACTAGTTAACACTTAACTACAAGATACGGAAATACAACCTTTGTAGATCCGGTCCTCCACCTCCGCGGCTCCGCAACGAAGTTGTCTCCGCTGTCCAAAACAAATCCGGGCTCTAGAGTCGGCTTCGTCGGAGAAAAAGTGAGCCAGGTCGTCGATGTCCATGCCGAAGATGATCTACGTCGAGGCATCGCTAAATCAAGCTCCACCTTCACCAAGCCCTAAAACTTGTGAAGGAAACACACTCTCTTACTTGGCAAGAGGTAGAGGATGAAGAAATAGGAAGTGGGTAGACTTTAGAATTGGATTTCTCACTCAAATCATCAATCCACCATTGATGACCACAAGCTTTTCTTCACTTGAAGGAAGAAGAAGAAGAAGCTAGTATTATGATAAGTTAATTAAAAATCAATAGAAAACAATACTTATCATAATATTAACTCTAGTCAAGTGTAGAGAATGAATCATGGTTAGTGGGAATGGTTAGGGTTAAGAATGAGATAAGAATGGTTGACTTGAGATCAACCATCTCCATGATCAAGTGATACTGCCATAGAATATGTCTGGATCACTGATGGGACGGACGTTCCTTGGCAAAAGCCACAACTCCATTGTCACACAATGGGAGGAACATAGTTCATCTCATGAACCATTATACATCCAAACAGCCTCTTTGGTAGCATCTTAAGTAGCGATGTATCCTGCCTTTATCGTCTAGTATGTCACGGTATCTAGCTTGGAACTCTTCCAACATACCGTCCCTTTACTGAGGGTAAAGACAATGCCTGCGACTGACATTCAGTCGTCTTTATCACCCTGGAACCCTTCCATTGATTCTCCCCAGGATCAATTGATACGATCTCACTACAACTAGTGAGTATTCTAACATCCAATTAGATCTATCTCATAGATCCAAAATCCAGGATTTAGTAGGTATCATTTTGATCCTACACGGAGAATCTTTGTGATATACGGAGATTGATCGAGCGTAGCATAAGAAACTCCTTTCTTTTCAAGAGTATGTTATCCATGTACTATACGAGGATCACCACCATACTCCCTACTACCTTTTTGTTTATACAAGGTTCATCTACCATTTTGATGATGTCAAACTCTTTGACTACTTCATCAAAACAGATGTTCCAACTCCGCGATGCCTGATTTATCAGATAAATCATCTTGCACACGTTTCCGCTGCTCCCACTGTTTTCGAAGCCCTCTGGCTGTGTACTTACAGACGCATTCTTCTAAATCAATATTTAGAAAAGCAGTCATGGCACCCAACCGCCAGATATCGTAGTCATGGTATGTAGCCATGGCAAGTAGGATCTGGATGGACTTAAGCATAGCTACTTGAAAAGGTTTCATCATTATCCGTACCTGGTCAATGATACAAACTTTTAACAAGTCTAGCTTTGAAAGTCTCAACTTTTCCATGTACACCAAGTAATCTTCTCAAGATATACTTGCTCCTGATGGGGATTTAACCCTTCAGATATAGCAACCAAAGTCCATACTTTGTCGGTGTATAAGGATTCCATCTCAGATCGATAAGCATCCAGCCATTCTTACAGAGTCTTACTCTTGATGGCCAGCTCGAAACTAGTTGGGTCATCATCTCATGATGCATTCCTCGCTCCCACTGTCATAGAGAAACCGAAGTATCTCTCAGGTGGGTGAGGAACCCTACTAGATCGGCGGAGAGGCTGAGGTTCGTTGGTTTCCACTGAATCCTCTGGTTGTACCAAATCATCTGCTGTAGTTTGTATAGCTGGAACATTTCCAGTTCTACATAACAGACCTTGCCTCGAGCGTGTCCGGATTTTTCTTTTAGACATAGGCCGGACAACCCCAAATCTTAACCAACTTAAGATATGGGCTCTTCCCTTTCCATATCACATATGAAATGGTAGGCAACTGATTTGATTCGAACCCTATTCAATAGGTATGCAGCTTCTCAAGTGCATAACACCCATTAGGAAAAAGGTAACTCAGTAGTACTCATCATAGAGCACACCATATCATATAGGGTGTGATTGCTCCGCCCCGATATACCATCGTGCTATGGTGTATTCAGAGGAGTAATGCTGAGAGAGAATCTCATTCTCCTTTAGAATAGTCCAGTATTTCCGTGCTCAAGTATTCTCCTCCTTGATCTCATCAAAGGACATAATACTTATACCCGTATCGGTTCTCTACTTCTAACTTATATTCTGTGAATATCTCAAAAGGTTCGGACTTGTGTTTCAACAGGAACATATGTCTGAATCTTGAGAGATTATCAGAGAATATAATGAAGTATAAAGAACCGGTCCTTGGCATGTGTAGACAGGGGACCTACATACGTCAACATGTATCATCCCAAGAGTTTATTAACTCTTTCTCTGTTTCCAGTAAACGGAGCTATGGTCATCTTATCTTTGTGACATGACTAGCGAGTTTCACAAGATGTAAATTCAAACTGATTTAAATATGCATCTATGTGCAACTTAGCTAGTCGGGTCGCATTGATATGACCTAGTCTACAATACCTCAAGAAGAATTCGTTCATTTCTGAACTCTTCCTCTTGTGTGTGTTCCATATACTAAGAACTGTATTTTGATTTAGAACATCAACGCTTTTAGATAACGTGCCTGATACGATCAACTTTTGATATAGGAAATGTTCAAAACATTATCCAACAATACAAAATTTTATCATTTCTTTACTAATAAAGAGACTGATATGATTTTGTATATCAGGTTCGGTATCTAATAACATTCGTTCAGAATCAATGTATTGGTAATACAGGGTGACAGTGACCAACAGACTTGGCTGCAACACTTGCCCCGTTTTCTGCCTCATGAAACTTATCACCCGTTCTCAGTTCTCTACCTATCTGTAGCCCTATGTAACAGATTACATATCTGGGATCCTGATACGGTATCATATACTCAGGACGTAAAGGATACTGAGAAACAGTTCTGTATAATGAACACACCCGAAGATGATGCATCAACATGCACTCTCTTCGTTTGGGCGGCACGGGAATTCTGGTAATCCCCAATTTCCTGCTCTGTCTTATAACAATTATAAGTTGGAGCGGGACCAACGTTCCCCAGCTCAGTATAACAAGCGGGTTCGGTCAATAATCCGTATTATTATCTTGATTAAGGCGTGATATGGTCGCTACCAGGAGAGAGAGAGAAGAAAACACTCAGCGTGCGCTCTGTCAAGAATAGATTGGTTATTATTTTATCTAATCAGGATGGCTCCCACTGCTTTTTATCAAATCTTCCTTCAAACCCTAAAAGGAAAGACTAGCCGGGATTAATTACACACTACAAGTTCGCCAATCTTTCAGCCAGGCCAGTGTCGGTACTTTGAGGGAGGTCCCCCGTGCTTTCGCACGAACCTAATTAATGTAAACCTCGTTTTCCCAGAGGCGTAACCTCGTTGACACCTTTCTAGACACCTACTTGATCGGCTAATTGTAATGTATAAAACTCTCCCAGGAGTAACTCTTACTCGCAGCGAGTATCGGGATCCAACTATCTTATAGAAGGTATGCAATCTCATTGCAAATCTCAACACTTGAAATTCCCGATAATATTTTGCCCCGAACGATCTATGACCTTGACAAGGTCAACAAACCATAGACCGCAAGTCAAGTTCAACCCGTCATTTCTTGATTGAATCAAACCCACCCGCACGACCCTTGACAAGGTCAACAAGGCCGCACGACTACCCTAACCCAATCTGCATCATATGCATAAGCAGATAAATACTGGTTAGCTACCGCACACTGCGCCTTGACAAGGTCAACAAACACAGCACGAATACTAAACAGGATTTATCTGAAATGACGGAGGGCTACGACAGGTTTTTCTGAAAACCTGTTGCGTAATGAACTTGATATCGTTGTAGAATCAAATGATTTTAAAAATGGAGTGCTTTTGAGGCTTTTCTAGTTTTGCTAAAGGAGTCACTCCCGGTGAAGGGATCGTCGGTCCTTTCCTCGTCGAATGAGGTGCGGGATATATCATATATATCACTGTGCAAAGCAGAACTCTTAAAAGCAATCAAAAGACAAACAGAGTGTGTAGCATCTGCCAGTTATTGCTAAAGGAGTCACTCCCGGTGAAGGGATCTCGGTCCTTTCCTCATCGAATAAGGTGCAGGATATATCACATATACCTCTGTGCAAAGCAAGAACTGTAGCTACCTGTTTTATTTTGAAATTTGATTCTACAACATCTTAGGCTTCTTTTATTTCATTAATCACATTAATGAAGTCCCATCATTTAAGTACCTAAACATCACAGATAAATACGACGTACACTTATGCCATCCGCATTCGCCTCGATGTCCCCTCGTGCACCGTTAGGTTAGGTGACTAACGGCAGAGCGGGGCAGGGCTAGCGCGGGTGTAAAACATAAGTAACGTCTATATAATATATCATATATACTATATACTGTATCTATCACAGAACATCACATGATCACATCACAGATATCGCAGCAGAAGAATCATATGAAATATTGGATATACTAGGACGTCCATGTTTTCAATACGAGCTAGTATAAAACACGGATTCCACGGTCGTGATGAATAGCCAAACCCACACCCCAAGACCCCTACAAGAGCGGCAAGCAACCCTACCAATTCTAGAGTTAGGAGACCCGGACTCGACTCCTCGAGTTGGTCTCCCACTGGACTCCAGAACCCGGTTACTTGTGCTCCCCTCCTTGGGTCTATCCTAGTGCGGAAAAGTAAATAATATACAACGGGTGACAACTTCCGCAACCTGGAAGCGCCCCAATAAAAGAATATTACATACAAGTTTTTACATGAATGAAAATGAAAAACACTCATCTTACATAAAAACCCCCGGCTATTCAAACACGACGATCCAATATAACATATCCAGCAACACATAACATCACATGTCATCAACGTAAGTAAATATGCGCATCCCAATTGTCGTTGACATATAGAAACGAAACCGGCGATATCACATATTACACTTACGGTCACAGAAAAGAAAGTGTAAAACTACAACAGTTGGAATCCGCAACCACCTCAGACATCACATGCCTGACCTAATGAATTACTTAGACATCGCATGCCTAACAATTATAAACCCCGCATTTTAGTCTCAAAATCGAAAACTCTTTTCAATATCAAGTCGGGCAATTCAACAAGATTCCCGACATCCTGATCGAATGCTCGTCGCAAACTTCAGTAGGCGGCCGCACCCCCGATACCGTCGACGAAGTGCACCAAGGCGGAACACCGCTGCCGCGAGCACCCGAACGGATGCTTTCGGCGACGGGGTTCTCCTACAGTCACTTGGTCGGGGCTATGGAGTGAGGCTGTCTATTAAGTTTACCCGGCGAGTATCCGCGTACGCTACGTGATTGCGACGGACTTTTGATCACATCAAAATTCCGTGGCAACCGATCAAGTGAGACTAAACTGCTATGTTTATAACATTCATTTAGTTATCACATAACTACTTGTGAATTCCAATTATTGTATCACATTCCGGATAAATAGAAAATGTTAAACTTTTCGATCAAACAATCGAACACCCAACTTTTCCCGATACAGATCAACACATGAAATAAGTCTAACAACATTCAGTTCGTACCTCAGTACCAACGGTCCAGCCGTAGAAGGGTCAAGCCAACGCCTCACATGTGGCACGCCGTACTGCCCCAAACCCGAAGGTTCAAAGGGCAGTTCAAGACGGTCACATAATCGAGTTAAGGTTTGTTGTCTTCTAGAGGGACCATCGCGTTACTTGCACTACTTAGAACGTCGTTAAACTTCGGAAAAATCCAACACTTGGAAATTTCCCGACAGGGGAAAAATTGGGTATTTATATCCGGTCGAACTTTTTAACATATTCTAAGATTTATCCGGAAAGCCAAACAGACAAAATTTGATACCCCGATCGAAACACCGAATCCCCAAAACAACTGCAGAAATTCAACTCTTGAAAAATTATTAAAAATTCCCAGGAAAACCAGCATACAAAATTAAGAATTACTGTGTAGAATGATACGCACAAAACGACAAAGCTGCCGCGTTTCCGCCGCACGAGACAGGCTCGTGCCGCGGAAACGCGGTTCAATGATGGAATCAGGAAGTCGAATTTTGCAGTATTCCTTAAAATTTCCTGCTGATTTCACTGAATATTTTTAATATGGAAAAATGCACTGTTTTGGAAAAAGTACAGAGAGCAAGTTTAGTTTGGGGTTCCGGGTTCGTTCGGACTTCAAATTCCGTCTGGACTTCGCCTAAGGCTCTAGCTAGGCTCTGATACCACTGTAGGGTTCCTAGGCACACTAGAGAGGTCTCACAAGGTATCAACCATGCCAATTTCAAATTTTAACGTGCCGAGAAACCCTAAACTACGGATCGTTTGCTAGATAACTAGGCGAAAAAGCTAACTAGTTAACACTTAACTACAAGATACGGAAATACAACCTTTGTAGATCCGGTCCTCCACCTCCGCGGCTCCGCAACGAAGTCGTCTCTGCTGTCCAAAACAAATCCGGGCTCTAGAGTCGGCTTCGTCGGAGAAAAAGTGAGCCAGGTCGTCGATGTCCATGCCGAAGATGATCTACGTCGAGGCATCGCTAAATCAAGCTCCACCTTCACCAAGCCGTAAAACTTGTGAAGGAAACACACTCTACTACTTGGCAAGAGGTAGAGGATGAAGAAATAGGAAGTGGGTAGACTTTAGAATTGGATTTCTCACTCAAATCATCAATCCACCATTGATGACCACAAGCTTTTCTTCACTTGAAGGAAGAAGAAGAAGAAGCTAGTATTATGATAAGTTAATTAAAAATCAATAGAAAACAATACTTATCATAATATTAACTCTAGTCAAGTGTAGAGAATGAATCATGGTTAGTGGGAATGGTTAGGGTTAAGAAGAAGAAGAAGCTAGTATGATGATCATATCAAACATCCACAAGCCGCAAGCGGTCTGCTAAACGTAACGGCCACCCGGGTATTGAGCGATCTGAAGATCGACGAGCAAGCCCGCTCACACTCCAGTGAATCCAACCAGTAACACTACCGTACAGTCCGGTCTGATCGTCTGATCTGTCGCATATCTCGCCTAGGGGTGGTAAACGTCAGACCCCAATAGCTCGATAAGTCGTGTCGATATGAGGTCTATAACTGTTCGAGAAACTACTGGTAACACTTACCAGTAAATCTCAGCAACCCTGGCCAGGGATTTCCTGTTATAGCCAATCGAACACAGCGCAACATCAACCCCCTATACCGGGAGAGACGAATCCCCTCCTATCGCTCATTTCCTCCATGTGACTCGGGACTGTACCCAAAAACCACCGTTTTGCACGCCCTCTTGGACGTGGTAAGATGGAAATCAAAGCACAGTGGGAACCACACAAGACTCTATGACGATCTCGGGTCAACAGACTACTCTGTACCAGTGTCACCTGAGAACTGCCATCTGACGTGAGGTATAATACCATCTGGGAGTTCTCGGCGAGTCCGTCCAGTGTACCCAGTCTCCACTGAGCACCCGTATATCATCTCTGATGTCAAACACCGATGGATATGGGATCATCCATCGCCCATCTGTATGGGTCGAGAAGGTATACGCTAGTCTACTCTGGTATATCGATGCCCCGTCTCGATACACCCACGACTAGGGACTTTGAAGGATGTACTTATGGACTACCATGTCCCCACTAGTATGATCCGCATCATAGTCCAGGTAGTCAAGCACACATCCTAAGGGCTTTACCAACATGTAACAGAGAGACAATCAGTATACACGTTAAGGTAAAGAGCAACCAGATAGCATACTATCATGTCGAGCAAGAAAGTCCTCCCTATATATGTCCCAGCATCCACTACAATATACATCCTATGTACAGTAATGGCCTCTAGGGCATACATATAACTAACAGTACCTTGTATATTATTATTCTGATTGTATCTAGAAGTTCCATCAACCAAACATGTATTTATTTTTGAGATAGAGACCAGTGATGTTATTCTTTCGATCTTAGAGTCGCGCGTTGTATTTCTGTGGATTTCTTGTTGTTTTGAGTTTCCTTTTGAGTTTTGATCCTCGCCCTTGGTGTTGTATATTATATTGCTTGTGTGGTTGTGACCGTCGATTGACGAAGAGCTAGCTCCCCCTTGGGAATGCCTTTTATTGATTTTGTATACTATTCATGCTGTATCCCGTTTGGGAGCCAGTATTTACAAAGGAGACTCTGCCGAAATTTTCAGGAAATATTTGATGTTTTTTAAAACCGCACAATTCGGCTTATACTATTAAAACTACTTGATTTTAAATTTGTTTTCCTTCACTCTACTACTTTTCTTGGTTTGGATTTCTGGGTTTTCGGCTTACTTAGATTACGTACGCCTCGAGACGTTTCGTAGTTTAAGTGCCGGTCATATTCCGTACTTTCAGGACGTGACAGATACGACGGAGGGCTACGGCTGGTTTTTGGCGAAAAAACCTTTAACGTAATGAACTTGATATCGCTGAAGGAACCTGATAGCTTTTTATAAAAATATAGTGGCGAAAACCTTTTGCTAAAGAGGTCACTCCCGGTGAAGGGATCTCGGCTCTTTCCTCGTGGAATGAGGTGCAGGATATTCCAACTGAATACCGCTATGCAAAGCAACTTGTAATCGACTATAGTTAAGTTATTACCCTGACGTAAACTTCTGCCCAAGGGGTCGCTCCCGGTGAAGGGATCTCGGCCCTTGCCTCGTCGAATGAGGTGCGGGATATTCTAACTGAATATCATTATGCAAAACAAAAGGAAACATCTTTGGTAATAACACTTTTTTTTAAAATTTGTTCCAACAACATCAAATATAGGTTTGTTTTACCCTTGCATTGATAAGAATCAATGCAGTCCCATCAATCAATCACACCAGAAAAGAACGAAAATAAAATGTACGTATATGCCATCCGCATTCGTCACTGGGTCCCGTCATCACCCGTTAGGTTACTTAACTAACGACAGAGCGGGGACTGGACTAGCGCGGGTGTAAAACATATACAACATCTAATAGTATATATACCAATATACAATAATCGCTCCTGGCGTAATAATATGCAACATTACAGAAAAGTAATAAGCATCACAGAACAATACAGATAATCTGGGATCCCCGGGTTTCACAAAGCCACTACTGAAACCCGACGTTCCTCTGGTCGTGTGGATAGCCTGTGCAATGAAACCTAGACCCCTACGGGTGCGACAAATTACCCGCCAAAACCTGAAGCGAGGTAGTCCCCCACAGCATAGTGAATGGAACACCCGGCACTTCACGGAATGCGGTAAATTGAGCACCCCTCCTTGGGTCAACCTGTACCCCCTACTGTTAGTGTATATGCCCTAGAGGCCATTACTGTATCATACTAGCTTGTATATTACTTAATGGAAGCTTGGGATATTCACAGTTGTATAGATAATCTTGCTCAAAATGGTAGTATGCTACTTGATTTGTCTACACTACAATATATGCATGTGTTTCTTTTAGCATATCGCTTATATACATATTAGTAGAGCCCTTAGGATCTTTGCTTGATTACCAGCGTTGTGATGGCATCATACTCGTGGGAGCTGGGTAATCCATAAGCACATCCTTATACAGGTCCCTAGTCGTAGGACTATCGAGACAGGGCATCGATACTCCGGAGTAGACTAGCGTATGCGCTTCTCATCCCAGCGGGGGAGACGGTCTGTCCCACAGCCGTCAGTACGTCGTACTTGAGATAGTATGCGGGTGCTCGTTAGGTTACGAGTATACTGGACAGGACTCGTCGGGAACTGATGGATGGTATTATACCTATCGTCAGTTATCAGTTCCCAGGTGACATGAGTACAGCTTAGTCCGCTGACTTGACACTGTCGCTTCGCCTCGAGTGTGTTCCCACTGTACTTAGATTACTACCTTACCACGGCTCAAAGGATTCGTGCAAACAGGTAGTAATTGGGTGCAGTCCCGAAGCACTTGGAGGCAGTGACGGTTAGACAGGATTCGTCTCTCCCGGTATTGGGGGTTGACATCGCGCTGTGTCTAAGAGAGCCATTATACGAGTATTCCCTAGTCAGGGCAAGCGAGATATACTGGTAGGTTTCCAGTGTTATCTCAGGGGGTTTTGGGCTACACTCCGACACGACTTGTACCGCTATTAGGGGACTGACGTTCACCGCCCCCTAGGCCCGCCATGCGATGTATCAGACGAACAGACCGGACTGTACGGAGATTGTCACATACAGGCTCAGTAGGAGTTCGGATGGGTTTACCTCATCGGCCTTCTTATCGACATCTACCTGGGGACCGTTACGTACAGCTAGTGCCGCTTGCGGTCTGTGGTTAAACCCACTGCCAGCGTAGTGTCGAGTCTTTAGAGTCCCACACAGAGAGTTTCCCTGCATTGAGCGAAACGTGTAGAGGTCGTATGGTTTTACGGCGGGGCTGCGATCACTTGCGTACACTTGTGTGCGTATGTTGTTCGGGCAGGCAATACTAGTGGGCTTTGGTTTAAGCCGGATTCTAGTATTGCACAGATGGATTTGTTTTGTCTTCTGTGCATTCGCATTCCACGGAATGCGGATGCGGATGTGTATGCAGAGATTTGCGGAGTGGAGAAGGAGGAGGTGCCTCATTAGGGTTTTGACAGTTGGTTCGGTCAAAACCATTATGAGCCGGGGACATTATTTACTAATCTATTTATTGATAATTTTGTTATGGCTAATTACATTGACCATTTGACCATCTTGACTTTGTTGACCGTTTGACCAAAGTTGACTAGGATCTTCTTGAAAGGTCTAAAGTATTCTTTGGTTTTCTTTTTCCTTTTTGTTATGAAAATGGTCATGTCATTAGTGCCATCAACTTTATCATGATAAGATTAGTAATGATGAAAATGAGTATTATTACAACCATGGTTGTGTTTTCTCTTGGTTAAGCTTTTCATTTGTTCATTCTCATTCTCTCTCATAGAAAAGAAATGAGAAACATTTCCATGGTTGGTCCTCCTTCTTCCTCCTCTTGATTCATCCTTTGATCTCATGTGTTGAGAGAAAAAGGATTCCACTTGACAAACACATCCATACATCTCCTCTACACATCCTAAGGCATCTTGACTAGCAATCTCTTTGCCCTAGTTGCCTCGGCTCGAGGTGGAGCTCGGTGTACATCTCTCGGGTGGATCGTCTTCGACTCAAGAAGGCCGCGGAGGTGCCCAAGGTCCAGATCGACACTTGGAGCTTGGATGGGCAAGCGGGACAGCGGAATGAAGACTCGAAGGACCGGTTTCGTGAGGTATACTTTCTACAGCATAGTAGTTAAAGCCTCTAATTGTTTACTAGTTACTAGTTTAGCAAAGATCCGTGCTTTAAGTCCACGTTGCCTTGCGCCAAATCATTGTTTTTCGTCGTTTCTGCCTCCCCGTAAGAACCGGGATGAGCAACGTGGACTTACAGTGGTATCAGAGCCTAGCTAAACATAAACTAGTAAGTTAGCAAAGTGTTTAGAACATCGATCGGAAAAAAGTCGCAAAACACGTCCGCAAAACCTCAAGTTTCTGTCGATTTTCATACTGCTCAAAAAGTGATTTAAAATATATGAAAAATCGTCTCAGGGTTTTGTGAAAAGACTGCAG
Organism: Agapanthus africanus; assembly: GCA_030015575.1. NCBI lineage: Eukaryota > Viridiplantae > Streptophyta > Magnoliopsida > Asparagales > Amaryllidaceae > Agapanthus > Agapanthus africanus. Next base: position 525,098,225 of record CM057337.1, read on the forward strand.
AAAAACGAACCAGTGATTCGATCAAACGACCGTGGTTCCGCGGCAATGACATGCTCATTGCCGCGGTTCCGCTGCCGTTTTGACTCGGCACTAGATCGGCTTTTCTGCAGTATTTTAGTTTGGCTGTTTTGGGATTTTTAATACATGATTTTTCTACCCAGATTTTCCAGAGAGCAAACTGACTTTTGGGGTGGTTAAAAATCCGTATTTTGATCGGTATTCCGTACACTTTGGCTAATGGATATTATCTGTGATGTGATATATGTATTGAACGTCTATTAATCGCTATAAGTCGATTAGTGGGGGTTATACATATCTGTGATCTGTAATGTTGATGGTTTGTGGATATGAACTTGGTGGATTGTCGCGGATGAATAGCCGGGAATGGGTGTGAGATGAGAGTTTCTTTTTCTTTCATTCATTGTAAAATTTGTAAATTGATGTAATATTATTTGTATGGCCGCACAACCGGGCCGGGGTTGTAGCCGTCATTGTATAATTTCTTTTTACTGTTTTTGCTCCTAGGATAGACCCATGGAGGGGGTGCACAAACTACCGAGTATCCCGAAGTGCCGAGTGGCCTACTCACGGTGTTGAGGGAGGTTGCTTCGCTACGGGTACTTGGCAGGTAGTTTGCCGCACCCGTAGGGGTCTTGGGTGGGGTATTGGCTATTCATCGCGACCGTGTAATCCGCTTTTCGTTACAGACTCGTACGGAATGCGGATTCCTAGTATATCCAAAGTGTTCATCTGTGATCTGTAATGTCTGTCATTGCTATATATCTATATATGATAACTATTTAGGCGTTGCTTATGTTTTTCAGCCGTGCTAGCCCAGCCCCCGCTCTGTCGTTAGTTAAGTAACCTAACGGGTGATGACGGGGCCCCGTAGCGAATGCGAATGGCATAAGCATACGTCATATTTTGGTTGTTTTCTACAATGGTAGGATTAAATGATGGGACGCATTAAAAGAACTAATGCAAGAAAATAAACCAAGAAAAAGTCGTTGGAACACTTTGAAAACCACTCGGTTCTTTTCTAAAACCAGCATTTTAAACGCGGAGCTTGAACCACTCCTTTTAAAAGCTATCTCGTTCCATCGATTATATCAAGTTCACTACGTTCACGGTTTCGCCAAAACCATTCGTAGCCCTCCATCATTTCGTATGGATATTCAATAGTATTCAAGCTATGTTTGTTGACCTTCGTCAAGGCATAGTGATTGGTAGCTGTTGGGTGTTCATATGTAGCATAAATAGATGCGTTAGTTTGGGACAGTCGTATTACCTTGTTGACCTTCGTCAAGGGTATGTACGGGTGGGTTCAAATTAACCTGGATAATGACGGGTAGAACTTGACATGTGACTTATGATTTGTTGACCTTCGTCAAGGTCATAAGAGCATGGGGAAAAAAAATCCACATGGGGATTTTCAAAAGTACTGAAACTTGCTAGCGCTGCATACCATTTGAAGTGTGATGATTCTGGTAGGATTCCTTCAGTTTTGTCACGTGATGATATTTGGATCCCGATCCTACTGTGAGTATATGCTACTCCTCGGGAACTTTCTCACTTAACGATCAATGCTATAAACCAAGTAGGTGTCTAGAAAGGTGTTAGCGGGGCTACGCCCACAGGGAAAAGAGGTTACTTAATTAAGGAACTTCGCGAAAGCGTTGGAAAACCTCCCTCGAAGTACCGACACTGTCCTGGCTGAATGGTTAAGCAAGTATTGTACGGTGAGATTGATCCTGACTAATTCTTCCTTTATGGTTTGAGGAGGGATTCGAAAGACAGTGGGAGCCATCCTGTTTAGATAAATTAAAAACCAATCTAAACTTACAAGAGCATCATGCTGAGTGTTTTTCTTCTCTCTCTCTTAATTGCAGCGACCAAGTGACCGCACCTAGGTTACATCTAGATAATAAAATGACTGAATCTGACTGTTATAACTGGCAAAGGTCTGTCCAGATGTCCATTGCCCATGACAAGCTGGGACAGCCCTTAACTAATCCAACCCCTGCCATCTCAGGTCCAGCTTCCCCTGTCACGGATATTCATATCCACAGGACATCGGAAAAAGACTGTGCGAAAGCCAAGTGCCTCGTGTTAGCCTCAGTTGATGGTGCATACCAGAGGCAGCACGAGAAGATGGACTTAGTTTCTATCTTCCTCCATAATAAAGATTTATATGGAGAGCAATCTCGTATCGCAAGATATGAGACCTCGAACGAATTGCTTCCAGCGAGGTTGGCTATCGGGTCATCTGTAGGGGGCAACGTCCTTACAGAGGCCAGCTCTTTTGAGCTCGCGGACCTGAAGACCACGTTGAAGAACGGGTCAGATGCTGACTTAGTTCAACAGTCCCTACCTACTACCCTGAAGGAAACCAGGGAAGTAGAAAGAAAGGGAAGGGCAGAAGTTTTGGGAATGGATGTAGTAAAAGAGGGATGTTCCTATTGTAACGGGAATGAACATGGGTAGAAGGATTGCAGGGCTTGCAAAGCCAGTAGCCAGAATTCGAAGCATGTTGTGGCTTCGGCTTCGGGTGTGTTTGTAATAGAGAACTGTATGTCAGTTAACCCTACTTCCTGGGTATTGGATACCGGATCAGGATCTCATATCTGTAATTCGTTACAGGCTCTGAGAAACCGTAGGGTTATCAGGAAAGGTGATATGACTCTCAGGGTTGCTAACGGAATGAGCATGTATGCTGAATCCGTAGGGCAATATCATCTAGGACTGACAACTGGGCAGATATTGATTCTGCGTAACTGTTTTTATGTACCAGGTGCGACTTGTAATATCATATCTGTATCCTTAATTTCTAAGGAAGGATATGATTTTACTTTTGTAAGCGATGTAGTAAACTTCCACCTAAATCAAGTCCTGATTGGGTCAGGTGCATTACAAAACGGAATATACGTATTGAATCAAGCTCAGATCTTCAGTGTCCAAAACACACTTAAAAGAAAGTCTCCGGAAACAAATCAGGCTTTCTTATGGCATTGTAGACTGGGTCACATTAATGAGACACGGTTAACAAAATTACATAAAGAGGGATACTTGAATCCGTTTGAGTATCAGTCTTATGCCACTTGTGAATCTTATCTCATGGGAAAGATGACAAAGACTCCGTTCACTGGACACGGAGAAAGAGCAAGCGAGCTCTGGGGACTCATACACAGTGATGTGTGTGTTCCAATGTCTACACATGCGCGAAGTGGTTATTCATACTTCATTACTTTCACAGATGATTTCTCTAGGTATGGGCATGTCTTCTTGATGAAGCATAAATCCGAGGCCTTTGAGAAATTTCAGGAATACAAGAATGAAGTTGAAAAACAAACAGACAAAAGTATCAAGACACTAAGATCTGATCGAGGTGGTGAATACTTGAGTGCCGAGTTTCTGGGCTACTTAAAAGAGAATGGAATTCTCTCTCAGCTTACTCCTCCATACACACCACAACACAACGGTGTATCGGAAAGGCGGAATCGAACCCTATTGGATATGGTTCGTTCCATCATGAGTAAGGCTGAGTTACCGCGATCCTTCTGGGGTTATGCGCTAGAAACAGCAGCATATCTCTTGAACAAGGCTCCAACCAAGACTGTGCCTACCACCCCATATCAAATGTGGAGTGGGAAGAAACCCTGTCTTAAGTACCTTAAGACACGGGGATGTCCAGCTTTTGTAAAAAAGCAGCATGCGAACAAGCTCGAGGCACGCTCAGTACTGTGTAAATTTGTGGGATACCCAAAGAACTCCAGAGGGTATCTTTTCTATTCCGCAGAGGAACAAAAGGTTTTTGTTTCTCAGCATGCCCACTTCTTGGAAACTGAATTTTTAGAAAATCAGATAAGTGGGAGCGCAATAGAACTGGAAAAAATTCCAGAACCACAAGCTGTTACTGAAACCTTGGTAGAACCAGAAGGTTCAGGAGAACCGGAAATTCCAGCTCCACTCCGCAGGAGTAGTAGGCAGTCTCATCCGCCCGAGAAATACTACGGATTTCTCATAGACGGGGATAGAGAGGATTGCACCTTGGATTATGGTGAGCCTACTAGCTTCCAGCAAGCCATTCAGAGCGGCGACTCGGTAAAATGGCTGGATGCAATGCGGGCCGAGATGGAGTCTATGTACACCAACAAAGTTTGGACTTTGGACTTTGCTCCAGAAGGGGTAAAACCCGTAGGATGCAAATGGATCTTCAGAAAGAAGATTGGTGTAGATGGGCAGGTTGAGACCTATAAAGCTAGACTTGTTGCAAAGGGTTTTCGTCAAAGACCTGGTTTGGACTATGAAGAGACCTTTTCTCCAGTGGCTATGCTGAAATCCATTCGGATCATTCTTGCCATTGCTGCCTTCCACGATTATGAAATCTGGCAGATGGACGTAAAGACGGCTTTCCTAAATGGAAATTTGGAAGAGTGCGTCTATATGGATCAGCCAGAGGGATTCATTCAGAGTGGGAGCAGCGGTAAAGTATGCAAGTTGCTAAAGTCCATCTATGGACTTAAGCAGGCATCGCGGAGTTGGAACATCTGCTTCGATGATACTGTCAAAGAATTCGACTTTATCAAAAACCCAGATGAACCATGTATTTACAGTAAGATTGTAGGGAGAACTGTGGTATTCCTCATCTTGTACGTGGATGACATTCTCCTAATAGGAAATGATATTCCTATGCTACAGTCAGTCAAAGGATTCTTGTCGCAGAGGTTCTCCATGAAGGACCTGGGCGATGCCAACTACATTCTGGGGATCCAGATCTATCGTGATAGATCTAAGAGGATGTTGGGACTTTCACAGTCAAGGTACATCGACACCATACTGAAAAGATTCAGTATGGAAGATTCCAAGCGCGGTAATCTACCGGCTTGTCATAGGATCACCATCTCTAAAGAGATGTCTCCCAAGACTGATTTGGAAAGGGATCGCATGTCTATTATACCCTACGCTTCTGCGGTAGGCTCTATAATGTATGCGATGTTATGTACCAGACCAGATGTAGCATACGCATTGAGCGTTGTAAGCCGGTATCAGTCGAACCCAGGGGAGAAACACTGGATAGCGGTAAAGAACATTCTCAAGTACCTAAGAAGGACTAAGGTGATGTTCTTGGTGTATGGCGGAAAAGACCTCCAGCTCGAGGCCTTTGCTGACTCCAGCTTCCAGAGTGACAAAGATGATTCCAAGTCCATGTCGGGTTATGTCTTTACCCTCAATGGAGGGGCGGTATTGTAGGGTTCCTAGGCACGCTAATGAGGTCTCACAAGGCATCAACCATGCCAATTTCAAATTTTACGGGTGCCGAGAAACCCTAATACGGATCGTTAACTAGATATATAGGCTATGCGATGCAACTAGTTAACAAATTAACTAAAAGAACGGAAATACAACCTTTGTAGATCCGGTCCGCCACCTCCATAGCTCCGCAATAAAGTCTCCTCGCTGTCCAAATCGAATCCCGGGCTCTAGCGTCGGCTTCATCGGAAAGATGGGCGGGCTAGGTCATCGACAACGATGCCGAAGATGATCTACGTCGAGGCATCACAAGATCAAGCTCCCACTTCACCAAGTCATGAAACTTGTGAAGAAAACACCCTATACTACTTGGCAAGAGGTAGAGGATGAAGAAATAGGAGGTGGGTTCACTTTAGAATTGGATTTCTCACTCATTTGCTCAAGTTGCCATTGATGGAGCAAGCTTTCTTCATCTTTTAAGAAGAAGAAGATGATGAAAAGAATATCATAAGTTATTCTTAAAATGAAAATAAAAACAATACTTATCATATGGAAACCATGGTCAAGTGTAGAGAATAAATCATGGTTAGATGGAATGGTTAGGGTTAAGCATGAAGACAAAATGGTCACTTAGTCAAAGCTTCATGAAGCTTCAACATGAAAACAAAGTTAGCCACCATTTTCTCTTTATGCTTTTCATTTTCCAAAAAGAATAAATAAATAAATAAATGAATAAGAAAATGAAAACCCTAACCATTACACAACCATGGTTTAATCTTTACACAAACCCAAGTTAGCATGCATCATCAAACATGATACAAACTTGTGCACAAAAACATATCACATATACAATGTGCACAAACAAGTGAGAAAAACCATTTAAAATGAACCAATACTAGTTAATGCAAAGTAATATATCAAATATATAATTATGCATTAAATCATTAAATCAACACTTGATTTAACGATCCGGTCACATCGCATATAACCGACTAGTATCCAATGTATCGGCTTATCGAATCAACCCTCGATTCGATAACTAGGTTATATCGCATATAACTATTCGATACATTTATCGCGAGAATAGAATACGGTATCACATACACGCATTATTCTCGGTCCCGCACATATCTCATATGCGCTCCTATTTCGTTTCGCTTGAGCCAGGAAACCTCTGTGTAGGACTCTAAAGACTCGTCAATACGCCGGCAGCAGATGATGATCATATCAAGCACCCACAAGCCGCAAGCGGTCTGCTAAACGTAACGGCCACCCGGGTATTGAGCGATCAGAAGATCGACGAGCAAGCCCGCTCACACTCCTGTGAATCCAACCAGTAACACTTACCGTACAGTCCGGTCTGATCGTCTGATATGTCGCATATCTCGCCTAGGGGTGGTAAACGTCAGACCCCAATAGCTTGATAAGTCGTGTCGATATGAGGTCTATAACAGTTCGAGAAACTACTGGTAACACTTACCAGTAAATCTCAGCAACCCTGGCCAGGGATTTCCGGTTATAGCCAATCGAACACAGCGCAACATCAACTCCCTATACCGGGAGAGACGAATCCCCTCCTATCGCTCATTGCCTCCATGTGACTCGGGACTGTACCCAAAAACCACCGTTTTGCACGCCCTCTTGGACGTGGTAAGGTGGAAATCAAAGCACAGTGGGAACCACACAAGACTCTATGACGATCTCGGGTCAACAGACTACTCTGTACCAGTGTCACCAGAGAACTGCCATCTGACGTAAGGTATAAAACCATCTGGGAGTTCTCGGCGAGTCCGTCCAGTGTACCCAGTCTCCACTGAGCACCCGTATATCATCTCCGATATCAAACACCAATGGATATGGGATCATCCATCGCCCATCTGTATGGGTCGAGAAGGTATACGCTAATCTACTCTGGTATATCGATGCCCCGTCTCGATATACCCACGACTAGGGACTTTGAAGGATGTACTTATGGACTACCATGTCCCCACTAGTATGATCCGCATCATAGTCCAGGTAGTCAAGTACACATCCTAAGGGCTTTACCAACATGTACCAGAGAGACAATCAATGTACACGTTAAGGTAAAGATCAACCAGATAGCATACTATCATGTCGAGCAAGAAAGTCCTCCCTATATATGTCCAAGCATCCACTACAATATACATCCTATGTATAGTAATGGCCTCTAGGGCATACATATAACTAACAATCTCCTACTTGCACTAGGGCCATCTGTAGCAGTGGTTGTAGTATCTCATACTCAACCATCTCTTAAAAGTCTCTTTCTGGGAATAGGCCTTCGTGAGTGGATCCGCCGTGTCGTCCTCTGAGTCTACTCTCCTAACCTCGATCCCTTAGAGATCAACCATCTCCATGATCAGGTGATACTGCCTTAGAATATGTCTGGATCACTGATGGGACGGACGTTCCTTGGCATAAGCCACAACTCCATTGTCACACAATGGGAGAAACTAAGTTCATCTCATGAACAAATATACATCCAGACTGCCTCTTTGGTAGCATCTTAAGTAGCGATGTATCCAGCCTTTATCTTCTAGTTTGACACGGTATTTAGCTTGAAACTCTTCCAACATACCGTCCCTCCACTGAGGGTAAAGACAATGCCTGTGACTGACATTCAGTCATCTTTATCACCCTGGAACACTTCCAGTGATTCTTCCCAGGATCAACTGATACCATCTCACTACAACTAGTGAGTGTCCTAATATCCATTTAGATCTATCTCATAGATCCAAAACCCAGGATTTAGTATGTATCACTTTGATCCTATGTGGAGAATCATTGTGATAAGCAGAGATTGACCGAGCGTAGCATAGGAAACTCCTTCCCTATCAAGAGTATGTCATTCACGTACTCTACGAGGATCACCACCATACTCCCTACTACCTTTTTGTTTATACAAGGTTCATCTACCATTTTGATGATGTCAAACTCTTTGACTAATTCATCAAAACCGACGTTCCAACTCCGCGATACCTGTTTTATCATATAAAACATCTTGCACACGTTTCCGCTGCTCCCACTGTCTACGAGGCCCTCTGGCTGTGTACTTACAGACGCTCTCTTCTAAAACATCATTTTAGAAAAGCAGTCATGACACCCAACCGCCAGATATCGTAGTCATGGTATGTAGCCGTGGCAAGTAGGATCTGGATGGACTTAAGCATAGCCACTTGAAAAGGTTTCATCATTGTCCACGCCTGGTCGACGACGAAAACCTTTAACAAGTCTAGCTTTGAAAGTCTCAACCTTTCCATCTACACCAAGCAACCTTCTCAAGATATACTTGCTCCTGATGGGGATATAGCAATCAAAGTCCATACTTTGTTGGTGTATAAGGATTCCATCTCAGATCGCTAAGCATCCAGCCATTCTTACAGAGTCCTACTCCTGATGGCCAGCTCGAAACTAGTTGGGTCATCATCTCATGATGCAATCCTCGCTCCCACTGTCATAGAGAAACCGAAGTATCTCTCGGGTGGGTGAGGAACCCTACTAGATCGGCGGAGAGGCTGAGATTCATTGGTAACTATTGAATCCTTTGGTTTTATCAAATCATCTGCTGTAGTTTGTATAGCTGGAACATTTCCAGTTCTACATAATAGATCTTGCCTCGAGCTTGTCCCGATTTTGCTTTTAGACATAGGCCGGACAACCCCAAATCTTAACTAACTTAAGACATGGGCTCTTCCCATACCATATCTCATATGGAGTGGTAGGCAACTGATTTGATTCGAACCCTTTTCAATAGGTATGCAGCTTCTTAAGTGCATAACTCCCAAAAGGAAAATAGGAAACTCAGTAGTACTCATCATAGAGTGCACCATATCGAATAGGGTGCAATTGCTCCGCCCCGATATACCATCGTGCTATGGTGTATACGGAGGAGTAATGCTGAGAGAGAATCTCATTCTCCTTTAGAATAATCCAGGATTTCCGTGCTCAAGTATTCTCCTCCTCGATCTCATCAAAGGACATAATACTTATACCCGTATTTTGGTTCTCTACTTCTAACTTATATTCTGTGAATATCTCAAAAGGTTCGGACTTGTGTTTCAACAGGAACATATGTCTGAATCAAAAGAGATTATCAGAGAACGTAATGAAGTATAAAGAACCAGTCCTGGCATGTGTAGACAGGAGACCTACATACATCAACATGTATCATCCCAAGAGTTCACTAACTCTTTCTCTGTTTCCAATAAACAGGGCTATGGTCATCTTATCTCTGTGACATGACTGGCAAGTTTCATAAGATGTAAACTCAAACTGATTTAAATATGCATCTATATGTAACTTCAGCTAGTCTGGTCGCATTGATATGACCTAGGCTACAATGTCTCAAGAAGGATTCGTTCATTTCTGAACTCTTCCTCTTGTGTGTGTTCCGTATACTAAAGAACTGTAGTTTGATTTAGAACGTCAATGCTTTTAGATAACGTGCCTGAACCGATCAACTTTTGATATAGGAAACGTTCAAAACATAATCCAACAATACAAAATTATATCCTTTCTTTACTAATAAAGAGACTGATATGATTTTGTATATCAGGTTCGGTATCTAATAACATTCGTTCAGAATCAATGTATTTGTAATACAGGGTGACAGTGACCAACAGACTTGGCTGCAACACTTGCCCCGTTTTCTGCCTCATGAAACTTATCACCCGTTCTCAGTTCTCTACCTTGCTATAGCCCTATGTAACAGATTACATATCTGGGATCCTGATCTGGTATCACATACCCAGGACGTAGAAGATACAGAGAAACAGTTCTGTGTAACGAACACACCCGAAGGAGATGCATCATATGCACTTTCTTCGTTTGGGCGGCAAAGGAATTCTGGTATTCCCCTATTTCCTGCTCTGTCTTATAACAATTATAAGTTGGAGCGGGACCAACGTTCCCCAGCTCAGTATAACAAGCGGGTTCGGTCAATATTCCGTATTATTATCTTGATTAAGGCGTGATATGGTCGCTACCTGGAGAGAGAGAGAAGAAAACACTCAGCGTGCGCTCTTGCAAGAATAGATTGGTTATTATTTTATCTAATCAGGATGGCTCCCACTGCTTTTTATCAAATCTTCCTTCAAACCCTAAAAGGAAAGACTAGCCGGGATTAATTACACACTACAAGTTCGCCAATCTTTCAGCCAGGCCAATGTCGGTACTTTGAGGGAGGTCCCCCGTGCTTTCGCACGAACCTAATTAATGTAAACCTCGTTTTCCCAGAGGCGTAACCTCGTTGACACCTTTTTAGACACCTACTTGATCGGCTAATTATAATGTGTAAAACTCTCCCAGGAGTAACAATTACTCGCAGTGGGTATCGGGATCCAACTATCTCATAGAAGGTATGCAATCTCATTGCAAATTTCAACACTTGAAATTCCCGATAATGTTTTTGCCCCTAGCGTGCTATGACCTTGACGCATGCCAAACAACCCATAGTCCGCTAGTCAAGTTCAACCCGTACATTTCTTGATTGAATTAAACCCACCCGCACGACCCTTGACGCATGCCAAACAACGCCGTGCGAATACTCTAATCCAATCGCATCGTATGCTAGCAGATAAGCACTAGTTAGCTACCGTACACTACGCCTTGACGCATGCCAAACAACCGCAGCACGAATACTAACTAGTACTTATCTGAAATGACGGAGGGCTACGACAGGTTTTTCTGAAAACCTATTGCGTAATGAACTTGATATCGTTGTAGAATCAAATGATTTTAAAAATGGAGTGCTTTTGAGGCTTTTCTAGTTTTGCTAAAGGAGTCACTCCCGGTGAAGGGATCGTCGGTCCTTTCCTCTTCGAATGAGGTGCGGGATATATCATATATATCACTGTGTAAAGCAGAACTCTTAAAAGCAATCAAAAGACAAACCGAGTGTGTAGCATCTGCCAGTTATTGCTAAAGGAGTCACTCCCGGTGAAGGGATCTCGGTCCTTTCCTCATCGAATAAGGTGCAGGATATATCACATATACCGCTGTGCAAAGCAAGAACTGTAGCTACCTTTTTTATTTTTGAAATTCGATTCTACAACATCTTAGGTTTCTTTTATTTCATTAATCTCATTAATGAAGTCCCATCATTTAAGTACCTAAACATCACAGATAAATACGACGTACACTTATGCCATCCGCATTCGCCTCGATGTCCCCTCGTGCACCGTTAGGTTAGGTGACTAACGGCAGAGCGGGGCAGGGCTAGCGCGGGTGTAAAACATAAGTAACGCCTATATAATATATCATATATACTATATAAAGTATCCATCACAGAACATATCACATGATCACATCACAGATATCGCAGCAGAAGAATCATATGAAATATTGGATATACTAGGACGTCCGTGTTTTTAATACGAGCCAGTATAAAACACGGATTCCACGGTCGTGATGAATAGCCAAACCCACACCCCTAGACCCCTACGAGAGCGGCAAGCAACCCTACCAATTCTAGAGTTAGGAGACCCGGACTCGACTCCTCGAGTTGGTCTCCCACTGGACTCCAGAACCCGGTTACTTGTGCTCCCCTCCTTGGGTCTATCCTAGTGCGGAAAAGTAAATAATATACAAAGGGTGACATCTTCCGCAACCTGGAAGTGCCCCAATAAAAGAATATTACATACAAGTTTTTACATGAATGAAAATGAAAACACTTATCTCACATAAAAAACCCCGGCTATTCAAACGCGACGATCCAATATAACATATCCAGCAACACATAACATCACATGTCATCAACGTAAGTAAATATGCACATCCCAATTGTCGTTGACATATAGCAACGAAATCGGCGATATCACATATTACACTTACGGTCACAGAAAAGAAAGTGTAAAACTACAATAGTTGGAATCCGCAATCTCTTTAGACATCGCATGCCTACTCAAATGAATTCCTTAGACATCGCATGCCTAACAATTATAAACCCCGCATTTTAGTCTCATTATCAAAAACACTTTTCAATATCAAGTCGGGCAATTCAACAAGATTCCCGACATCCTGATCGAATGCTCGTCGCAAACTTTAGTAGACGGCCGCACCCCCGATGCCGTCGACGAAGTGCACCAAGGCGGAACACCGCTACCGCGAGCACCCGAACGGATGCTTTCGGCGACGGGGTTCTCTTACAGTCACTTGGTCGGGGCTAATGGGTGTAGCTGTCTATTAAGTTTACCCGGCGAGTATCCGCGTACGCTACGTGATTGCGACGGACTTTTGATCACATCAAAATTCCGTGGCAACCGATCAAGTGAGACTAAACTGCTATGTTTATAACATTCATTCAGTTATCTCATAACTACTTGTGAATTCCAATTATTGTATCACATTCCAGATAATTAGAAAATGTTAAACTTTCCGATCGAACATTCAAACACCCAAGTTTTCCCGATACAGATCAACACATGAAACAAGTCTAAAAACATTCAGTTCGTGCCTCAGTACCAACGGTCCAGCCGTAGAAGGGTCAAGCCAACGCCTCACATATGGCACGCCGTACTGCCCCAAACCCGAAGGTTCAAAGGGCAGTTCAAGACGGTCACATAATCGAGTTAAGGTTTGTTGTCTTCTAGAGGGACCATCGCGTTACTTGCACTACTTAGAACATCGTTAAACTACGGAAAGATCCAACACTTGGAAATTTCCCGACAGGGGAAAAATTGGGTATTTTTATCCGGTCGAACTTTTTAACATATTCAAAAATTATCCGGAAAACACATACTGACAAAATTAGACAATCCGGTCGAAACACCGAGACCCCAATACAACCCAGAAAATTCAACTCTTGAAAAATTATTAAAAATTCCCAGGAAAACCAGCACTACAAACTAAGAATTACTGTGCAAAATTTAACGCAAGAAGAGACCACATGGCCGCCGAACAGCCGCATTAGCCATGCTAATGCCGCGGTTCCGCCGCACTTTGGTGGATTCAGGGGTACGGGCTTCTCAGTAATTCTTATAATCTCGTGCTGGTTTTTCTGCATATTTTTAATCTGGAAAAAGCCCAGTTTTTCAAAATTGTCCAGAGAGCAAATTTGGGTTTGGGTTTTGATTCGATCGGACTTCTAATTCCGTCAACGCATCGCCTCAGGCTCTAGCTAGGCTCTGATACCACTGTAGGGTTCCTAGGCACGCTAATGAGGTCTCACAAGGCATCAACCATGCCAATTTCAAATTTTACGGGTGCCGAGAAACCCTAATACGGATCGTTAACTAGATATATAGGCTATGCGATGCAACTAGTTAACAAATTAACTAAAAGAACGGAAATACAACCTTTGTAGATTCGGTCCGCCACCTCCATAGCTCCGCAATGAAGTCTCCTCGCTGTCCAAATCGAATCCCGGGCTCTAGCGTCGGCTTCATCGGAAAGATGGGCGGGCTAGGTCATCGACAACGATGCCGAAGATGATCTACGTCGAGGCATCACAAGATCAAGCTCCCACTTCACCAAGTCATGAAACTTGTGAAGAAAACACCCTATACTACTTGGCAAGAGGTAGAGGATGAAGAAATAGGAGGTGGGTTCACTTTAGAATTGGATTTCTCACTCATTTTCTCAAGTTGCCATTGATGGAGCAAGCTTTCTTCATCTTTTAAGAAGAAGAAGATGATGAAAAGAATATCATAAGTTATTCTTAAAATGAAAATAAAAATAATACTTATCATATGGCAACCATGGTCAAGTGTAGAGAATAAATCATGGTTAGATGGAATGGTTAGGGTTAAGCATGAAGACAAAATGGTCACTTAGTCAAAGCTTCATGAAGCTTCAACATGAAAACAAAGTTAGCCACCATTTTCTCTTTATGCTTTTCATTTTCCAAAAAGAATAAATAAATAAATAAATGAATAAGAAAATGAAAACCCTAACCATTACACAACCATGGTTTAATCTTTACACAAACCTAAGTTAGCATGCATCATCAAACATGATACAAACTTGTGCACAAAAACATATCACATATACAATGTGCACAAACAAGTGAGAAAAACCATTTAAAATGAACCAATACTAGTTAATGCAAAGTAATATATCAAATACATAATTATGCATTAAATCATTAAATCAACACTTGATTTAACGATCCGGTCACATCGCATATAACCGACTAGTATCCAATGTATCGGCTTATCGAATCAACCCTCGATTCGATAACTAGGTTATATCGCATATAACTATTCGATACATTTATCGCGAGAATAGAATACGGTATCACATACACGCATTATTCTCGGTCCCGCACATATCTCATATGCGCTCCTATTTCGTTTCGCTTGAGCCAGGAAACCTCTGTGTAGGACTCTAAAGACTCGTCAATATGCCGGCAGCAGATGATGATCATATCAAGCACCCACAAGCCGCAAGCGGTCTGCTAAACGTAACGGCCACCCGGGTATTGAGCGATCAGAAGATCAACGAGCAAGCCCGCTCACACTCCTGTGAATCCAACCAGTAACACTTACCGTACAGTCCGGTCTGATCGTCTGATATGTCGCATATCTCGCCTAGGGGTGGTAAACGTCAGACCCCAATAGCTCGATAAGTCGTGTCGATATGAGGTCTATAACAGTTCGAGAAACTACTGGTAACACTTACCAGTAAATCTCAGCAATCCTGGCCAGGGATTTCCGGTTATAGCCAATCGAACACAGCGCAACATCAACTCCCTATACCGGGAGAGACGAATCCCCTCCTATCGCTCATTGCCTCCATGTGACTCGGGACTGTACCCAAAAACCACCGTTTTGCACGCCCTCTTGGACGTGGTAAGGTGGAAATCAAAGCACAGTGGGAACCACACAAGACTCTATGACGATCTCGGGTCAACAGACTACTCTGTACCAGTGTCACCAGAGAACTGCCATATGACGTAAGGTATAAAACCATCTGGGAGTTCTCGGCGAGTCCGTCCAGTGTACCCAGTCTCCACTGAGCACCCGTATATCATCTCCGATGTCAAACACCAATGGATATGGGATCATCCATCGCCCATCTGTATGGGTCGAGAAGGTATACGCTAGTCTACTCTGGTATATCGATGCCCCGTCTCGATATACCCACGACTAGGGACTTTGAAGGATGTACTTATGGACTACCATGTCCCCACTAGTATGATCCGCATCATAGTCGAGGTAGTCAATTACACATCCTAAGGGCTTTACCAACATGTAACAGAGAGACAATCAGTGTACACGTTAAGGTAAAGATCAACCAGATAGCATACTATCATGTCGAGCAAGAAAGTCCTCCCTATATATGTCCAAGCATCCACTACAATATACATCCTATGTATAGTAATGGCCTCTAGGGCATACATATAACTAACAGGTATGCTGGAAGAGTTCCAAGCAGGAGACCGTTGCAGACTCAACTATGAAAGCGGAGTACATAGCTGCTTGCGATGCCGTAAAGGAAGCTGTCTGGATGAAGAAGTTCCTCACGGAGCTTCAGGTGGTTCCTACCATTGTTGATCCAATACCGCTGTATTGCGACAACAACGGCGCCATAGCTTTGGCGAAGGAACCCAGGTCCCATCAGAAGTCCAGGCACATTTTGAGGCGGTACCACCTGATCAGGGAGATCGTTGATCGCCGGGAGATCGAGGTGAAGAGAGTAAATACGGAGAATAACACTGCAGATCCACTCACGATGGCCTTACCCCAGACTCAGTTCGAGCGACTGATCGAGATGATAGGTCTTCGATACGCCAGTATATGGCCTTAGTGCAAGTGGGAGATTGTTAGTGTATATGCCCTAGAGGCCATTACTGTATCATACTAGCTTGTATATTACTTAATGGAAGCTTGGGATATTCACAGTTGTATAGACAATCTTGCTCAAAATGGTAGTATGCTACTTGGTTTGTCTCTACTTCAATATGTGCATGTGTTTCTTTTAGCATATCGCTTATATACATATTAGTAGAGCCCTTAGGATCTTTGCTTGATTACCAGCGTTGTGATGGCAGTCATACTCGTGGGAGCTGGGTAATCCATAAGCACATCCTTATACAGGTCCCTAGTCGTAGGACTATCGAGACAGGGCATCGATACTCCGGAGTAGACTAGCGTATGCGCTTCTCATCCCAGCGGGGGAGTCGGTCTGTCCCACAGCCGTCAGTACGTCGTACTTGAGATAGTATGCGGGTGCTCGTTAGGTTACGAGTATACTGGACAGGACTCGTCGGGAACTGATGGATGGTATTATACCTATCGTCAGTTATCAGTTCCCAGGTGACATGAGTACAGCTTAGTCCGCTGACTTGACACTGTCGCTTCGCCTCGAGTGTGTTCCCACTGTACTTAGATTACTACCCTACCATGGCTCAAAGGAGTCGTGCAAACAGGTAGTAGTTGGGTGCAGTCCCGAAGCACTTGGAGGCAGTGACGGTTAGACAGGATTCGTCTCTCCCGGTATTGGAGGTTGACATCGCGCTGTGTCTAGGAGAGCCATTATACGAGTAGTCCCTGGCCAGGGTAAGCGAGATATACTGGTAGGTTTCCAGTGTTATCTCAGGGTGTTTTGGGCTACACTCCGACACGACTTGTACCGCTATTAGGGGACTGACGTTCACCGCCCCCCTAGGCCCGCCATGCGATGTATCAGACGAACAGACCGGACTGTACGGAGATTGTCACATACAGGCTCAGTAGGAGTTCGGATGGGTTTACCTCATCGGCCTTCTTATCGACATCTACCTGGGGACCGTTACGTACAGCTAGTGCCGCTTGCGGTCTATGGTTAAACCCACTGCCAGCGTAGTGTAGAGTCTTTAGAGTCCCACACAGAGAGTTTCCCTGCATTGAGCGAAACGTGTAGAGGCCGTATGGTTTTACGGCGGGGCTGCGATCACTTGCGTACACTTGTGTGCGTATGTTGTTTGGGCAGGCAATACTAGTGGGCTTTGGTTTAAGCCGGATTCTAGTATTGGACAGATGGATTTGTTTTGTCTTCTGTGCATTCGCATTCCACGGAATGCGAATGCGGGTGTGTATGCACAGATTTGCGGAGTGGAGAAGGAGGAGGTCCCTCATTAGGGTTTTGACAGTTGGTTCGGTCAAAACCATTATGAGCCGGGGACATTATTTACTAATCCATTTATTGATAATTTTGTTATGGCTAATTACATTGACCATTTGACCATCTTGACTTTGTTGACCGTTTGACCAAAGTTGACTAGGATCTTCTTGAAAGGTCTAAAGTATTCTTTGGTTTTCTTTTTCCTTTTTGTTATGAAAATGGTCATGTCATTAGTGCCATCAACTTTATCATGATAAGATTACTAATGATGAAAATGAGTATTATTGCAACCATGGTTGTGTTTTCTCTTGGTTAAGATTTTTCATTTGTTCATTCTCATTCTCTCTCATAGAAAAGAAATGAGAAACATTTCCATGGTTGCTCCTCCTTCTTCCTCCTCTTGATTCATCCTTTGATCTCATGTGTTGAGAGAAAAAGGATTCCACTTGACAAACACATCCATACATCTCCTCTACACATCCTAGGGCATCTTGACTAGTAATCTCTTTGCCCTAGTTGCCTCGGCTCGAGGTGGAGCTCGGTGTACATCTCTCGGGTGGATCGTCTTCGACTCAAGAAGGCCGCGGAGGTGCCTAAGGTCCGGATCGACACTTGGAGCTTGGATGGGCAAGCGGGACAGCGGAATGAAGACTCGAAGGACCGGTTTCATGAGGTATACTTTCTACAGCATAGTAGTTAAAGCCTCTAGTTGTTTACTAGTTACTAGTTTAGCAAAGATCCGTGCTTTAAGTCCATGTTGCCTTGCGCCAAATCATTGTTTTTCGTCGTTTCCGCCTCCCCGTAAGAACCGGGATGAGCAACGTGGACTTACACCTACGAGTGCGGCGAATAGTCTGCCAATTCTAGAGTAAGGCCCCTCTGCCTCTCAAAGCCATGAGATACGGACCCGTTGCCCTCCAGAACCCGGCTATCTGTGCACTCCGTCGTAGGGTAATCCTAGTACAGAAATAAAAATATGTACAACAGGTACATCGACCTCAACCCGGTCGTGCCCCAAAAAAATATTATACAAACAGGCAGTGACGGCAGTCCACATGTTGGACGCTCGCCCCGCAATATCAAATGTACAAATAAATCCAAACAGCACTATCATTGCACCCTGCTATCCACCAGGACATATCCGCAACATTACAGTACAACACAGAACATCAACGCGAATGTCACGTTCGCAAACCCGTCTAAAAGAACTATAGCAATTAGGCGTGGTTTACCGATCAAATGAAATTCCCGGTCGGAGATATAATGTAAATACTGTACACTAACAAGTTTAAAATTTCGATCGACTAAATTTCCCGAAGTGGGCCCCACGAACAACTGGTGTACAGTAATAAAAACTGGGCCCAAAAGAATATACCAAAAACCACAATTTCCACAAATAAGCTCTCTGGAAAATGTTGAAGCACTGTTCCCACACAAGCGCCGCGGTTCCACGATCAAACCCTAGGTTTGACCGCGGATCCGTGGTGGCCTTATGGGATCTCGTGCCTAATTTTTTCCACAGTGCTTAAAAAACCCTGCACGTTTTTCTGTGATATGAAAAATTATTTTTAGGCCCTATAAAAAATCGACAGAAACATGTATGCTGAAAAATTGTGATTTCTGAAATTCCGTTCGATCGATGTTTTAAACGTGTTAGCTCAAGTTAGTATAGCTTAATGGTGAGGCTCTGATACCACTGTAAGTCCACGGTAGCGCCCCGGCCGTCTAACAGACACCAAATGCGGAACAAAAACTTTTTACAAACTGACGCTATCGTGTACCGAAACCCGGATCTGCCATTAAAGCTAAACTAACAAATTACTAAATGGGTAGAAACGTTATACTGAATGATCCGAGTTCTTCGGTCTTCAACCATCATCCCACGCTTTTTTGCGGCTGCTCCGATCTCCTGAATCTCCAGTCTCGTCGTCCAGGTGGCACCACGTCGACGGATCTTTAAACGGGCTCCCGCCTCTGAACCGAGGCAACTCGGTCGTTAAGTTTGCTAAAAGAGACGACCAAGATGATGTAGAGAATGAGTAGAACACTTTGTCTCGTTACGTCCAAGGGTATAGACGAACGGTTAATGAAGTTGCCTTTTGGAATCGGGTGAAATGAGAAATGAGGTTTATCTAATTTCCATGAGTCCAAAACAATATCAATCGTTTTCCAAGCAACCATGAGAGTGAGTAGAGGAGGGGAGGGGGCCGGCCACATATATAGAAGGAGGAGGGTGAGTGTAGGAGCAAGGTGGGTGAGTGTAAGCAAAAGATCTTGATCAAAATATCATAGCATAAACAAAATGCATTAATGTAAAGGATGACTCATTAACCTTAGTCATCATAACATTAATGCTCCATTAATGCACTAAGCCACCTCACCATCCTAATCACCACTTCTAGAAACTTCTAGAACCTTCCACACTCATCCAAAGAAAAGATAAATCCGCATTTAACCGAATGTTAAATACGGCTGATAGAAAACTGGAAACTGGCAACTTCCAAAAGTGATCCTGAAACGAATTTCAGGATAACCCGTAACGGTATAAACATACCCGCATTTGTATTACGACCGAATACAAATACAACTGAGACAAAGATATTATATCTACACAGTATAATACTGGGATCCGGCTTAATCCAAAGCCTACCGGTATTATCTTCCCGAAAAATGACACGTGCGAAAACGCACGTGCATTTTCCGAACCCTGCTATAAAACCATACGGCCTCTACAACGTTTTGCCCGAACTTGGAAAACTGTCTGTGGGGGACTCTAATGACTCATCAACACACTGGCACTGGGTATAACCTCAAGCACGTCAGAGGTACAAGCTGTACGTAACGGTTGCCTATGTATTGATTGGAAGGGAAGCTGACGAACGAACTCATCCATAAACCCTACTGAGCCTAACAGTGACAATGTGTATACAGTCCGGTCCGTTTGTCTAAAGAGTATCGCATATCGAGTCTAGGGGGATGGATAAAGTCAGACCCCTAATAACGCGATAATTCGTGTCGGTATGAAGCCCATCACCACCTGTGAAACTACCGATCCAAATCAGTAATTCTCCACTACCTTGGCCAAAGATTTCTAGTGATGGCCACCCGTGCACTGCGCGACATCAACCACCAATACTGGGAGAGATGAATCCCCGACGATCCGCTCACTGCCTCCATATGGCTCGGGACTGTACCCAAAAAATACCTGTTTGCATAACTCCTTTGAGCGTGATAGGGTATAAATCAAAGCACAGTGGGAACTCACACGAGACAAATGACGATCTTAGGTCGACAAACTAACCAGTACACATGTCACCAGGGAACTGCTATCTGATGATATGTATAATACCAACTAGCATGTTCCCAGCGAGTCATGTCCGGTGTACTTATAACCTAATGAGCACATGTATACATCTTAGGTGATTCAACTGACACCAATGGCTTGTGAGACCGGCCACCGCCCCTCGTCGGGGTCTCGACTGTATACACTAGTCTACTCTGGAGTATCGATGCCCTGTCTCGAAACTCCCACGACTAGGGACACTTTTAAGGATGTGCTTATAGACCCCAGCTCCCACGTATATGATCGCCATCATACTGCTGGTAGTCAAGCAAGAATCCTATGGGCTCTATCATCATGCAATAGTGAACTAAAGCATGTATACGATGATAAAGACAAACCAGATAGCATACTATCATCTCGAGCAAGACTGTCATATCGGTATAAGTCCTGCCTCAATCATTGCAATCACGTACCTGCGATCCAATAATTGACTTTGAGGGCTCTATCTCCAACAGATATGACCCTTCGCATAACCTGCTTGCGTATATACATTGATACATCCATATTTGCGCACATACACATTGAATATTCATATTGGTGCACATATATATTGATACATCCATATTTGCGCACATACACATTATATATTCATATTGGTGAACATATACATTGAGACATCCATATCTGTGCACATACGCATTGTATATTCATATTGGTGCACATACACATTGATACATCCATATTTGCGCACATACACATTGTATATTCATGTTGGTGCACATATATATTGATACATCCATATTTTCGCACATACACATTGGATATCCATATTCATACATCTATACTCGTGCATATACATATTGTGCCTACATAGATAACTGGTGTTATTAGAAAATTAGGAACCACATGTTATATTTTAAAAGCTGGAATCATTTTAATGGAGCGGTTTTCCCTTAATATGTTATATCACTGTTCCATGTTGCATGATACACGGATATGCTCTTATTTCTCTTATATGTCGCATACATCATGCTCTATTATTTTACGCATTGAGATATGATGTTTTCATGAGATTTCTGGATTTGAGAACCGTGGATATTTCAAAAGAGATTATGTGTTGTTTTAAAAACCCGGTTTCTCTTGATATGATATTTCAGTGCGTCCACCATGTGTTTTCTCGGTTTTGAGAGTGGCATGTGAAACCCGATTTGAGGAGTGGTAGGCACCGTCTGCGGGTACATGGTGGACCCGGTGAGGTACCCCGAGGCAAGATGACTCGTATATGTTAAACGGTGAGCCTGGCAGCGGAGCACTACCTACCGGTGATAGTATTTGGACTCGGTGGTTATCCGGAGGATACCGACCGGAGTTGCGAGATGGATATGAGGGTCGACCAGGGTGTGCGGCGCCTGAGGGCCGATCTGAGGATACGGTGCCTGAGATATATGAGGATTTACGTGTCGATGCTAGACACGGTTTTCATGATGTTTTCGAGTGTCGATGCTAGGCACTCAGGTTCCATGATTTTGATGTGTCGTGAGGGACACCGTTGATATATATATCCTCATACTATCATGCACACTCTTTTATGATACTTACGTGCATACAGACATTGATTATGGGTGGACGAGATCCACATACACACATACATTGATTATATAGTTGGACGAGATCCATATGCATACATACACTGGTTATATTGTCAGATGATATCCGCATGCATATAGGTATTGACTACCTTGTTGGCACATATACAGACCCGGTCACCCTAGATATCATAGTATTACCTTTATGATATAGTTGACCTAGGAGTTGTTATTTATTCGATTTCTACTTGTCGATATATTTCTATTCACGAGTTGGCAACTCAACCCCGTTGTGCCACATTTCTTGCAGGTTGACCGCTTGGATCAGTAGCGGCATCGCTGGCACACAACTTCATTTGGGTGTTTTGCAGTGGTAGGTAGGACATTTGTATCGTACCCACTCTTGTATTATATTTCATATTGTATCTAGTTAACTCCATCAATCAATCAAATTTAGTAAATTGTATAATTAATGAGACTTAGTGGGATTGTGGTTGCGAGATTTGAGCGATGGGTGTTATATTCGTTTTTGGGGTTATGTCTTGCTTATTTCTCTATCTTTTGTGGTGATCTTCGCCGTTGGGTGTTGTATACTGATATTTACTGTTTTGCGCTGTTGTGATCCGCCGTTTGGCGAAGAGTTAGCTCCCGCTTGGGGATGCCTTTATCATTATTATGTATCTGTGGTTTTGGATCAAAATATACAAAGGAGGTGCTGCCAAAATTTTTAAAAGACGAAACTTGTTTTTGAACTAGTAAATTTCACTTGCATCATTCATGTTTCTTTTCTATGCATTTAAGCACACTTGATTTCATTATACCTTTATTTCAAAAACTTCATCTCCTTTATTTTCTTAAAAAAGTTTAGATTTCTGGGTTTTAGCTTACTTGAATTACGTTACGCCTTTAGACGTTGCGTGATTTAAGTGTTGGTCACGAGCTAATATTTTGGGTCGTGACAGCAAAACTAGTAAAAGCCTCAAAAATATTTCTTTTTAAAATCACTCGATTCTACAGCGATATCAAGTTCATTACGCAAAAGGTTTTCATAAAAACCTGTCGTAGCCCTCCGTCATTTCAGATAAGTAGTGTTTAGTATTCGTACTACGTTTGTTGGCTTTCGTCAAGGCGTAGTGTGCGGTAGCTGATTAGTGCTTATCTACTTAAGCATATGATGTGATTTGATTAGGGTAGTCATACGGCTTTGTTGGCTTTCGTCATGGGTCGTGCGGGTGGGTTTAATTTAATTAGGAAATGACGGGTTGAACTTGACTAGCGCACTATGGTTTGTTGTCTTTCTTCATGGTCATAGGACGCTAGGGGTAGAATATTATCGGGAATTTCAAGTGTTGAAATTTGCAATGAGATTGCATACCTTCTATGAGATAGTTGGATCCCGATACCCACTGCGAGAAAGAGTTACACCTGGGAGAGTTTTACACATTACAATTAGCCGATCAAGTAGGTGTCTAGAAAGGTGTTAATGGGGTTACGCCCCTGGGAAAATGTAGTTTATTTTAATTAGGTCCGTACGAAAGCACGGGAAACCTCCCTCAAAGTACTGACACTGGCCTGGCCGAAAGATTGGCAAACTTGTAGGGTGTAATTAAATCCTGGCTAGTCTTACCTTGAAGGGTTTGAAGGTAAATTTGACTAAAACAGTGGGAGCCATCATGATTAGATAAATAATAACCAATCTAATCATAAAAGAGCGCACGCAGAGTTTTTTCTTCTCTCTCTCCTGGTTGTGACCATGTCACGCTTTAATCAAGATAATAATATGGATGCATTAACCGGACCTGCTTATTATACTGAGCTAGGAAACGTTGGTTCCGCTCTATCTTATAATTGTTATATGTCCAAGCAGGAAATAGGGGAATATCCGGATTCCCATGCCACCCAATCGAAGAAAGTGCATGTTGATGCATCTTCTTTGGATGTGTTCATTACCGAGAACTGTTTTTCAGTATCCTCTACGTCCTGGGTATGTGATACTGGATTAGGATCCCACATATGTAAGAGTTACATGGCTAAAGAAAGGTAGAGAACTGAAAATGGGTGATATGTCTCTAAGTGTTAAAGAATGGTGCAATTATTGCAGCCAAGTCTGTTGGCAGATATCAGCTTGTATTGGATACATTGATTCTGAGCAAAAGTTATTCGATACCGGACCTGATATACAACATTACATCATGTTCTTTACTGAGTTAAAGAAGGATATAATTCTGTATTGGAGGATATGTTGTGAACATTTTCCTGAATCAAGAGTTGATTCGATCAGGCACGTTACATAATAGCATAAACGTTCTAAATCAAACCACAGTTCAAACTATGTAGAACACACACAAGAGGAGTAGCTCAGTAATGAACGCATCCTTCTTGTGGCATTGTAGACTAGGTCATATCAATGCGACACGACCATCTAAGTTACATAAAGATTAATATGAGAATATGTTCGAATTTTCATCTTATGCTACTTGCCAGTCTTGTCTCAAAGGTAAAATGACCTATACTCCGTTTATTGGAAACAGAGAAAGAGTTAGTGAACTCTTAGGATAGATACATGATGATGTATACGGTCCTAAGTCTACAAATGCCAAGGTTGGTTCTTTGTACTTCATTATATTCACTGATCTCCTCTCAGGATTCAGACATATGTTCCTGTTGAAACTCAAGTCTGAAACTTTTGAGAAATTTAAAGAATATAAGCTTAAAGTTGAGAACCTGATGGGTAAAAGTATTAAGTCCTACGATGTGATTGAGGAGGTGAATACTTGTGCATGGAGTTCCTGGATTTTCTAAGGAGAATGTGATTCTCTCTCAGCTTACTCCTTCGAGTACACCATAGTACAATGGTGTATCGGGGCGGAGGTATCTTACCCTATGAGATATGGTGCGCTCTTTGATGAGTACTGCTGAGTTACCTATTTCCTTATGGTGTTATGCACTTGAGAAGCTACATACCTATTGATTGGGGTTCCATCCAAATCAGGGCCTACCACTACATATGAGATATGGAATGGGAAGAGACCGTGTCTTAAACGAGTTAAGATATGGGGTTGTCCGGCCTTTGTTGGAAGACAGAATCCAGACAAGCTCGTAGAAAGGTCGGTTCTTGTAACGTTTTGGAAATCGTTATGCGAATTTTCCATTTTTAGGGTAAAATAGTCGGTGTTTTCCGTAAAACCCGGAATGTGATCAAATTTCAGTATAGACTTGACTACACCTAGTTTAACTAGAATAGTGCTAGTTTACGGGTTTTAGTAGTCATTTGGAAGTTTTGGTTCACATTGATATTTTTCCTAATTAAATTATTATTTTAAGTTGTTAATTATGCACTTAATTAGTGGTAATTACAATTTTGGTTTGGGTTAATTACTTCTAATGTGAATATATGCTAATCTAATCACTAGATTAAGCTTAATCCATCCATAGAAAAATATCTAGATATTTGTGATTTAAATTGAATTTTTAAAAGAAAGGAAATGAGGTGGCTTGAGATATTATTGCATTTATTAGCTTTTATTGATATTTTGCACTAGATATTTCCACACTTTCACAAAAACCCCTCACCTTTGCACCTTGGCCGAGCCTCCCCAATTCTGCCCCTTCTCTTTCCTTGCTCTTTTTCTTCATCTCCAAGCTCATATAATCCTTCACAAAACCTTAAATAAATCCAAAAACTCAAAAACAAATCATTACCCATTATTCCTTAAGCCTAATCAAGCTTAGATCTTCATGAAAGTGATTTTTTGGATGCTAAAACTTGGAGTTTGTTGCTAAATTGAGATCTAGTTTGTTGGGTATAAACTCTAACCCTAATCTTTAATTTGTGTTTAAATCCTTAAAGCTTGCTTATTAGGTGTTTAATATAGCTTTAATTGCATGTTTAGAATTTTCATGAAAAAGTTATGAAAATCAAGTTAGGGTTTTGATGTGTTAAATGGTTAATCATGAAATGTAGACTTGGAAATCTTAATCAAATTGTGAGAATGATATTTGTTAAATTCCTAAATTGTCGAATTGAGTTTATTAGCAAACTAAGTTTTTCTAAATCCTATTTGGGTGAGATTAAAAATGGTAGTAAGGGTTTGGGTGACTCAATTAAGCCGCTTTGTGATGATTGTGATCACTTGAAATGTTTAAATATCTAGCTTTGAGCTAAAATGGTTTTTTGATGCTTACTAGCTTTTCGGTAAAATTAAACGTGCCTTTTAATTGTCGTAGAGATGACGTATATATTATTATCTACGATATTTATTGTGTTGTGAATGAGTATTGGTACGATTGGGTTTTTGGCGTGGCAGTTTTCATGTATAGCGACCCTAGTTAGGGTTTTGGCTATGTTTTCCGGTATTTGGATTTCTTGGTTTTGCGAATGGATATTGTATTTGGTCGTTGGACGTTTGTACGTTAACGACAAGGGTTGTTTGGTTGTTTTGCATGCGTAGGCTATAGGTTCTAACCTATGAGCGCACCGCGTGCCGTATTTGGATTTCAGAATTTGATGTTAATAGCTTTGCGATTTCATATTGATTGTAGGTACTTTCGTATAGATTTCGAGATGACGAAGCGTATCGACTACGGCTAAGCGAGGAGTTTAGCAGGTGAGTAGATTATATCTACGGGGGAAGTCGGGTGGATGGCGTATAGCACCCCCGCAAACATTGATATGCAATATCGTTTGATTATTTTATCTTGATAAATGATATGCGACAGACATGATTGTAAGATTTACAAACGATAATATGATAGAAGTTGATACTAATGGACATATTGACATATAAGAATATGAAATGATAAGTGAATCATGATGGCTACGATTTTGAAGAGAACAGGTGTGACGTTTATATAATATGATGCGAGATATTAATGTGATGAACGAGTATACGATGAGATATGATGACTTAGTGTGACATGTCATTTTATGGATTCGAGTCGATATGAGATTGTTGATACATTTGTCGGTCCCCTGATACGAGCTGGACATAGATGTGACCTGAGAGATAGGTATATATATAAGGATAATGTTTTGCATATTGAGTGATATGCCGTACGAGACTTAAATCCGTACCCCGATATTGTATAGGTTGATAGAATACCTATTTATTTAATGCTGTCGTACGATAGATTACCGTACGCGAGGAGTTTTACCTGTTGATTTATCCATACCCTTGTTTAGAGGATGTCGTACGATGGATTGTACCGTACGTGATGTTGTGAGGCTGGATACCGATTGATAGATTCACCGACTCGGATACATATTGTAGACACGTATACCTTATAGCATTTAGTTCACGAGGTACTTTATGCTGCATTCATGTTATTCTCATTGCATTAAATATACATGTGCTAGTACACCTACACCATTATCGATGATGCGTATGTTACACTTACGCAGATTTGCCGGTTCACACACCTTCATCATCGATAATTGCCATGTCACTACACAGTAGAATTGCTACATCATGCCATGATATATTTGCTATGTTCATATCACTGTTCCACGTTGCATGAGATATACGGACATGCTTGCATCCTGTTATATGTTGCATACATACTGACATGTACACCCACATACTTGGTTACAGCTACATGTACTTCATGCATAAATACTGACATGTATACCCACATATCTTGCTATAGGTGCATATACCCCTAAGTGGTATTGTATTGATATGTGATATTGAGACATTGGTTATTGTGCTATTGCGCTTATGAAATGCATCATACATACTTGCTTACATGTGGATACTGATATCTTGCTATAGTTACATGTACACATCATATGATACTGCACTTGATTTCGGAGGATTTGGAAACCGCATGATGTATTTTAAAAGCTGGGTTCATTTAAAAGAGCGGTTTTCCCTTAATATGCTCATATTGCTGTTTTATATTGCATATATCAGTTTTCATGGATTTACGCATTGAGATATGGATTTTATGTGATTTATGGATTTGAGAACCGTGGGGGTGTTTCAAGAAACTATTTATTGTTTGAAAACCCGGTTTCTCTTGATATGATATTTCGATGTGTCTACTATGAGATTTCTCGGTTCTGAGATTTCTGATATATATCCGATGCGAGGAGTGGAGTGGGCCATATGTGGGTACATGGTGGTGATTCATTAGGTATAATCATCTTTCATAGTAGCTAAACACTTCTATGTTGTTGTTAGTTAGGGTTTGGCAAAGATCCGTAAAGTTGGTCAATGTTACTTTAAACAAAATGATTGTTTTACCTATTCCGCCTCCCCGCATCTTGTGGGGTGTCTAACGTCGACTTACAGTGGTATCAGAGCCTCGCTAAACCATAACTAACTTGTCAGCAAATTCGTTAGAAATTTGATCGCAAAACGAACCCAAAAATATGACTTTTTCACCATGTTTCTGCCGATTTTAAAACGGGGTCTAAAAATTTTTCAGGGAAATACAAGCAGGGAATTATAAGGTTACTGGAGAAATTTGGGATCCTAACTCGACCAAACCGCCGCGGATCCGCGGCCGATCCAAGCGATCCGCCGCGGATCTGCGGCCGAGTTGGAGCCGAGTAAGCCCAAAATTCACCTGTAACTTTTCTGTGTTAATTTTGTATTTTCTGGGATGTTCTGTTTCTACTCAGGTTTCAGGTGCACAGAGAATTATTTGGAGTAGAATCATTTGTGTTTGCTTGATCGAAATTCTAAGATGTTTGGCTAACTTGATTATATCTGTGATTTGTTTAATGTGTTCGTAAACATCCCCTAACTGCTAGTATGTCGGTTAGCAGGGGGTTGCACATTTCTGTAATGGTTTTTACTGGTTTGTGTTTGTGGACTTGTTGGATTGTCGTGAATGGATAGCCGGGGATGTGAGACGAGTGTTTCTTTCATTCAAATGTAATTTGTAATTTGTTGTAATATTCTTTTGCGGGGCACATCCGGAATGAGGTTGTAGCCACCGTTGTATTATTTCATTTACTGTTTTCTGCTCCTAGGATAGACCCAAGATGGGGTGCACAAACTACCGGGTACTTTGAAATGTTTAGTGGCCTACTCACGTTGTTGAGGGAGACCGCTTCACTTCAGGTACTAGGCGGGTAGTTTGCCGTACCCGTAGGGGTCTGGGGTGGGGTTTTGGCTATTCATCGCGACTGTGTAATCCGTCTTTCTTTACAGGCTCAAAAGGAATGCGGATTCCTAGAAAATACAATATGTTCATCTGTGAACTGGAATGCCTATTATTGCGTCTGACGAATGTACAATATCTATATATGATAGCTATTAGATGTCACTTATGTTTTGCACCCGCGCTAGCCCAGCCCCCGCTCTGTCGTTAGTTAAGTAACCTAACGGATGAATGACGGGACCTAGTGGTGAATGCGGATGGCATAAGAAGACGTTGTATTTTCGTTGTTTTCTGCAATGATAGGTTAATTGATGGGATGTATTATATTAATGCAAAGAAAATAAACCAAATTTGAATCGTTGGAACAGTTTAAAAGAAACCACTCGGTTATTTTAAAACAGAAGATATTTTTTAAAATTGCGGAGCTTAAGCCACTCCTTTTAAAAGCTATCAGGTTCCTTCGATCATATCAAGTTCACTACGTTCACGATTTCGCCAAAACCATTCGTAGCCCTCCTTCATTTCATTTTGGTATTCAGTAGTATTCAAGCTATGCATTTTGACCAACGCCAAGGCATAGTGTTTGGTAGCTGCTGGGTATTCATTTGTTGCATAGATAGATGAGTTAGTTTGGGGCAGTCGTATTATCATTTGGCCAACGTCAGGGGTATGTACGGATGGGTTCAAATTAACAAGATAATGATGGGTAGAACTTGACATGTGACTTATGACATTTTGACCAACGCCAAGGTCATAAGAGCATGGGGCAGAAATTTATATCAGGAATTTCTAAAGAAACTGAAATTTGCAAAGAGATGCATACCATTTGGAGTGTGATAATTTTGGTAGGATTCCTTCAGCTTTAGCACACGATGATATTTGGATCCCGATCCTACTGTGAGTATCCGCTACTCATCAGGAGATTCGTCACTTAACGATCAATGCTATAAACCAAGTAGGTGTCGAGAAAGGTGTCAGCAGGGCTAGGCCCCCAGAGAAAAGAGGTTATTTAATTAAGGAACTTCACGAAAGCGTCGTAAAACCTCCCTCGAAGTACCGACACCGGCCTGACTGAACGGTTAAGCAAGTATTGTACAGTGAGAATAGTCCTGACTAGTTCTTTCTTTTTGGTTTGAGGAGGGATTCGAAAAACAGTGGGAGCCATCCAGTTTAGATAAACTAAAAACCACTCTAAACTTGCAAGAGCATCATGCTAAAGTGTTCCCTCTCTCTCTCTCATTGCAGCGACCCAAAAACATGACAGGCCTTAAGTTACTATTAGAGAAAAATATTTTGACAGGGCCAAACTATAAATATTGGTTCCGGAATGTTAAGATGGCTTTGACTTATGAAAAATTGGGGTATGTTCTTACTGCTAAGGCACCTGCTGTGCCTGGTCCAGATTCCAGTATTGCGGATAAGGAAATCCATAAGACCTGGGAGTTAGATTGCGCGAAGGCCAAATGCATTGTGCTTGCCTCTATGAACAATGAACATCAGAGGAGGCACGAGGATATGGATCTTGAATCCATATTTCTCTTCACAAAGGATCTGTATGGAGAGCAATCTCGTATAGCAAGATACGAGACCTCGAAGAACTTGTTTCAGTCGAGGTTGGCCGTCGGATCATCTGTAGGAGAACATGTCCTAAAGATGATTGGCTATATAGAAAAGCTCGCGGGCCTCGGGACAACTTTAGAGAACGAGCTCTATACAGACTTGGTTCTTCAGTCCCTTCCTTCCACCTATGCCCAGTTTATTCTGAATTTCAATATTCAAGGAAAAGAAGTTGAACTTCCAGAACTCCTTAACATGTTAAGGAGTGCAGAGGGAACCTTGCAGAAAGTAAGGGAAGCACCCACTATGTTTGTTCGCAGTGTTTCCTTTTCCAGGTCCAAGGCAAGGGCCAAAGGAAGGAAGATGAAGGCCGCTACCAAACCAAGAGGTGGTGTTAGTAAGGTAGGAGCTAAGGGAAAGACAAAGGTTGCGGTACCAGTAGTGGCAAAGGACGAGTGCTTCCACTGTCGTAGGAAGGCCATTGGAAGAAAGATTGCAAAGCTTTGATTAACAAGAACCAGGAACCGAAGCAAGCTGTAGCTTCGACTTCAGGTGTGTTTGTAATTGAAAATTGTCTGTCAATCAACTCTACTTCCTGGGTATTGGATACCAGATCAGGATCTCATATATGCAATTCATTGCAGGCACTGAGAAACCGTAGAGAGCTGAAGGTTAGTGATATGACCCTCCAGGTTGCTAACGGAGCTAGCGTGGGTGCTGTGTCCGTAGGGGATTATCACTTAGGATTGACGAGTGGACATATTTTGGTTTTGCGCAACTGTTTTTGTGTACATAGCTTAACGTGTAATATCATATCAGTATCGTTGTTATCAAAAGAAGGTTATGATTTCACGTTTGTAAGCGATATTGTTAACATCCACCTTAATCATGGTTTGATTGGGTCCGGTACACTAGATAACGGTATATACGTGCTAAACCAATTACAGATTTTCAATGTCCAGAACACACTAAAAAGAAAGTCTCCAGATTTAAATAAGGCTTTCTTATGGCATTGTAGACTGGGTCATATCAATGAGACCAGATTAACTAAGTTACATAGAGAAGGATATTTGGATTCGTTCGAATATCAATCTTATGCAACTTGTTAATCATGTCTCAAAGGAAAGATGACAAAGACTCCATTCACTGAACATGGACTAAGAGCGAGCGAGCTCTTAGGACTCATACACAGCGATATATGTGGTCCAATGTCTACACATGCAAGATGTGGTTTTTCATATTTCATTACTTTTACGGATGATTACTCTAGGTACGGATTCATTTTCTTGATGAAACATAAATCCGAGGCCTTTGAGAAATTCCAAGAATATAAGAATGAAGTAGAAAACCAAACCGGCAAAAGTATCAAGACACTGAGATCCGATCGAGGTGGTGAATACTTAAGTGCCGAGTTCCTAGGTTACCTAAAAGAGAAAGGAATTCTCTCTCAGCTTACTCCTCCATACACTCCACAGTATAACGGTGTATCGGAGAGATGGAACCGAACCCTATTTGATATGGTACGTTCCATGATGAGTAATGCTAAGTTACCGCGATCTTTTTGGGGTTATACACTAGAATAGCTGCATATCTTTTGAACAGGGCTCCAACCAAGACTGTGCCTACTACGCCATATCAGATGTGGAGTGGGAAGAAACCCTATCTTCAGTATCTGAAGATATGGGGATGTCCAGCTTTTGTTAAAAAGCATCATACGGACAAACTCGAGACACGATCAGTACAGTGTAAGTTTGTGGGATATCCAAAGAACTCCAAGGGGTATTTTTTCTATTACGCAGAGGAACAAAAGGTTTTTGTTTCTCGTAATGCCTATTTTTTAGAACAACAGTTTTTAGAAAAGGAAACAAGTGGGAGCGCAATAGAACTGGAAGAAATTCAAGAACCACAAACTACTACTGAAAGTTTGGTAGAACCAGTAGTTCAAGAAGAACAGGACATTCCCGCACCCCTCCGCAGAAGTAGTAGGCTGTCTCATCCGCCTGAGAGATACTACGGTTTTCTCATAGATGGGGATAGAGAGGATTGCGTCATTGATAATGATGAACCTACTAGCTTCCAGCAGGCCATCCAGAGTAGTGACTCGGTAAGATGGCTGGATGCAATGCAGACCGAGATGGAGTCCATGTACACCAACAAAGTATGGACTTTGGACTTTGCTCCAGATGGGGTAAAACCCATAGATTGCAAATGGATCTTCAAGAAAAAGATTAGTGTAGATGGACAGGTGGAAACCTATAAGTCTAGACTTGTTGCAAAGGGTTTTCGTCAAAGAGCTGGTTTGGACTATGACGAAACTTTTTCTCAAGTGGTTATGCTCAAATCCATTCAGATCCTTCTTTCCATTGCCGCCTTCCATGATTATGAGATCTGGCAGATGGACGTAAAGACGGCTTTTCTAAATGATAATTTAGGAGAGTGCGTCTATATGGATCAGCCAGAAGGTTTCAATCAGAGTGGGAGCAGCGGGAAAGTGTGAAAGTTGCTTAAGTCTATTTATGGACTAAAGCAGGCATCGCGGAGTTGGAACATCTGTTTTTATGAAACGGTCAAAGAATATGACTTTATCAAAAATCCAGATGAACCATGTATATATAGTAAAATTGTAGCACGAACTGTCGTATTCCTCGTCTTGTACGTGGATGACATTCTACTGATAGGAAATGACATTCCTATGCTACAATCTGTCAAAGGATTCTTGTCACACAGGTTCTCCATGAAAGACCTGGGTGATGCCTCTTACATTCTGGGGATCCGGATCTATCGTGATAGATCCAAGAGGATGTTAGGACTTTCACAGTCCAGGTATATCAACACTATACTGAAAAGAGTATGGAAGATTCTAAGAGCGGTAGTTTACCGGCTTGTCACGGAATCACCCTCTCCAAAGAGATGTCTCCAAAGAATGATTTGGAAAGGGATCGCATGTCTATTATACCCTACGCTTCTGCGGTAGGCTCTATAATGTATGCAATGTTGTGCACCAGACTAGATGTAGCTTACGCACTGAGCGTGGTAAGCAGGTATCAGTCAGACCCAGGGGAGAAGCACTGGATAGCAATAAAGAACATTCTCAAGTACCTAAGAAGGACTAAGGAGATGTTCTTGGTTTACGGCGCAAACGACCTCAAGATCGAGGCATTTGCTAATTCCAGCTTCCAGAGTGACAAGGATGACTCCAAGTCCATGTCAGGTTATGTCTTTACCCTCAATGGAGGGGCGGTGTTCTGGAAGAGTTCAAAGCAGGACACCGTTGCTGACTCGATGATGGAAGAGGAGTATATCGCTGCTTGCGATGCCGCAAAAGAAGCGGTCTGGATGAAGAAGTTCCTAACAGAACTTTAGGTGGTTCCTACCATTGCTGATCCAATACCGCTGTATTGCGACAACAACGGAGCTATAGCTTTAGCGAAGGAACCCAAGTCCCATCAGAAGTCCAGACACATCTTAAGGCGGTATCACCTGATCAGGAAGATCATAGATCGACAGGAGATCGAGGTCCGGAGAGTTCCTACAGAGGAGAACACTACATATCCATTCACTAAGGCCTTACCTCAGATTCAGTTCGAGAGGCTACTCGAGATGATAGGTCTTCGATACGCCAGTACATGGCCCTAGTGCAAGTGGGAGATTGTTAGTGTATATGCTCTAGGGGCCATTACTGTATCATACTGGCTTGTATATTACTTAATAGAAGCTTGGGATATTCACAGTTATATTAACAGTCATACTAAATATGGTAGTATGCTACTTGGTTTATGTCTATCTTAATAT
This sequence comes from Agapanthus africanus, assembly GCA_030015575.1. Classification (NCBI taxonomy): domain Eukaryota; kingdom Viridiplantae; phylum Streptophyta; class Magnoliopsida; order Asparagales; family Amaryllidaceae; genus Agapanthus; species Agapanthus africanus. The sequence continues at coordinate 525,132,866 of CM057337.1, forward strand.
GTGTATATGTTAGCATATCGAGAATAAATATTGATAGAGCCCTTAGGATCTTGCTTGACTACCAGCGTTGTGATGGCAGTCACACTAGTGGGGGCTGGGTAGTCTACAAGCGCATCCTTTTTCAGGTCCCTAGTCGTAGGATTATCGAGCACCTGACGATCTATGATCTCCCTGATCAGGTGATACCGCCTTAAGATGTGTCTGGACTTCTGATGGGACCTGGGTTCCTTCGCTAAAGCTATAGCTCCGTTGTTGTCGCAATACTGCGGTATTGGATCAGCAATGGTAGGAACCACCTGAAGTTCTGTTAGGAACTTCTTCATCCAGACCGCTTCTTTTGCGGCATCGCAAGCAGCCCCCACTAGTGTGACTGCCATCACAATACTGGATCATCTCCGAAGTCTCTAGACTAGTTGGGCCCAAAAATCCTACTCTCGCAGAGTCAGAAAAACAGACTGGCGATCGACACAACCTACCAAATAAAACCTATAGGTTGCCAATTGGAGTGCCTCCTGATAACAGCTATCGAAGGAGAATCCTAACAATGTCAAGTGACGATCCCAACTGCCGACAACAATTAGTACGTACGCACAAGCATATCCTCCAGAGTCTGTATAGTCCGTTCTGTCTAACCATCAGCCAACGGATGGAAAGCGGAGCTAAAGCTCAACCAGTACCCAAGGTTCCCTGAAGCTTCTGCCCAAGATGGCAAGCGAACAGGTTGCCTCTATTGAATACAACGCATGAAGGAACTCCATGCAAACGCACAAACCTAACAAAGAACAACTGAGCAAACTGAGCATAACCGGACAACAAATACCCAAATGGAGTCACACCCTGTCTAGACCGGGGTAGACACCACAACAAAATTCATGGAGATCTGCTCCCATTCCTACTCCGGAACGGTTAAAGGTTGCAACTCTCCAGCCGGTCTCAGATGCTCAACCTTAGCTCACAACAAGACAGACACCTTGAAAGGAAATCCGAAACTTCACTCTTCATCCCTGCCCACCCGTAACTATCTCATAAGTCACGTCAAATGTTGGTGGAACTTGAATGAACACAGAAAGCTGACCGATGTGCCTGCTCTGGGATTTCGCGTCTCTGCCCATTAACAACAGGTACACAAAAACGCGTCCCTAATCGTAGGACATCTGGCCACAAATCAAGGACTCCGAATCTTTACCCAGCCGAGTATGCTTAAGAATCTCTGACGAACGAGCATTGGCGGGCTGTGCCTCGCAAAAACGATTAAGGAAAAGTGGACGGGCGCAGACATGAGCAAGCTGTCCCCTCAGCAGAGGCGAACATTAAGCTGTACTCAACGATCGCACAAGAACTGTAAATCTGCAGAAGTCTGTCACAACAATCAAAAACCCGCTGCAGAAAGATGTACATTAAGCTCTGGTGGTCCGTGAAAATCTGACACGGCTCTCCGAACAATCAGTGTCTCTAAATCTCCAACGCACGACCACCGCGGCCATCTCCAGCTCATGAGTGGGATATCCTGCTCGTACTTCCTCCAACTTTCGGGAAGCAAAAGCGATTACTCTATAGTGCCACATCAGTACACAATTGAGCCCCACTCGCGAAACATCACAGTTAAACAACAATGTCGCCCGAACCAGAAAGCAAAGAAAGAACTGGTGCAGTTGTCAACCGAATCTCCAACTGCTAAAAACTCCGCACACATGACTCAGTCCAAAGAAAAGAACCTCCTTTCCGGTCAGTCAAGTCAACGGTGCAGCGATACACTAGTAATACTGCACGAAACGGCGGTAAAAACCTGCTAAGCCCAAAAATCTGCGGACCTCCGTCCCGTACACAAGTCTGGGCCAAAGCTGTATGGCCTCAATCTTCCTCGGGACCATACAAAAACCGTCTCCCGTAACTACAATACCTAGGAGTCAACACAATCAAGCCTGAAGGAACACTCCGAGAATTGAGCAAACAGCTGGCGTTCTCCCAATGTCTACAAAGCAAATCCTCAAGTTCTGCTATTGTTCCTCATGACACCTTAGAAAAAGACCAGAATGTCATCAATTACACAACAATAAACTGGTCGAGGAACGGCCTGAAGAAATCAGGTTCCTTATATCCATGAAAGTTGCTAGGGCACTGGTGAGTCCAGTGACACCACCAAAACACAAAATGCCCGTAGCACGCATAAAAGCCGACTTCGGAATGACATCTCTCCGAACCCGCAACAAAGATGACCTGATCCCAAACAACTTAGAAAAATGTCTCGTACTCTGGAGCTGATCGAAGGAATCGTCAATGCGAGGTAAAGGATATCTATCCGCACCGTAAGCCGGTTCAATTGACGATCAATCAATACACACCCTCAAACTGCCGTCCTTCTCCTGACGAACAGAATAGGATCTCTCCAAAGCAAAACACTCAAACGCACAAGCCCCTCTATCTAGCAACTCTGCAGCTGATCCTTAAGCTCCCTAAGCTTCGTCGGCTCACCTGGAACAACGTCGGAAAACTTTCGCACGAAAAGAACCCAGTCCAACAATCCCACTGTGACTCCAGTATCATGAATGAACTCCAAGAATCCTCAAAAGCTGACTAGCGAAAAAGGCTGAATTCAAGATGTGAGAGGCGGCACCACTGTCCCCCTACACAACAAGAACAGACTTGCCGGGAAAACAAAACCTGACTGTTTCCTCGCGTTAGTCCACAGTCGCCTAGCGCGTAGCTAACCGGTCTGTGCCCAGAAGAACGTCAAATCCAACATCACTTGAAGGATCAAAACGACGGACGAATCTCTATACTGAAATTGTTACTTTGTTCATACTTGTTCTAATTTCATTTTAATTAAGTGCTAATATGGTTTTAATTGAAAGTTAGAAATTTTAAAGAGAAGGGTTTGGGTTCAAGTTAGGATTTTTATCACTAAATTATGTTAACTAAGTATAGATTAATATCTAGTGTCTTTACAAAATCTAATCTAGTTGTTAACTTGCAAATCTTTACTTTTAATTATCTTAATTAAATGTTCATGCAAACTAATCTATGTTTAGTATGTAAAAAGGTGAGATTAAAATTTGCTTAATATTTATGTGGCTTAATTAAGATATTAAGTGTAAATTGTGGTCACTAGATTTGCTAAAACATCTAGTTTTGCGCTAAAACGGTTAATTGTTGCTTATTAGGTTTTTGGAACAAATAGATTTTAATTAAGATTAAGGTTGGAATGATCTACAACCTAATTTCTGAGATATGTAATGTGATGTGAATACGCGATCGGTACGATTGGGTTCTAGGTTTGGGGATTGCCACGTATAGCGACCCTAGTTGTGGTTGTGGCGATTTCGTGCGCGTTTTGTGCACCAAGTGCACACAAGTCTAACTTGTGGATGATCATTCTGTAGTATCGTTCGTCTTCATGTCTTCGCAGAGTTTTAGCCTCATGTATTGTATTTGTGCAATTCTAGGATCGGTTGTGGAGACGTCGGACGTGGCGCGGAAAGGCAAGGCTGTGATCGGATCAGATTAGCCGAGGCGTCCCGGTGAGTAGATGTACACATCTATGAGGGGATCTTCTGGATGGCGCTAGGCGCCCGATAGTTAGGATCACTAGTAGTGCTTGTATTTACATGCGTTGTCTCCTAGTCATTCATCTCATTACATTGCATCATCTTACATACATATGATATTATCTCATTGGACACTTCCATGTCGCACGTGCACTATTTTATGTGAACACACACGCCTTTGGTAATTGCTATGCAACGAACACTATAGAACTTGTTTAAATAAGTATCTAAAACATTTACATCATATATGATATGTAAACTGGTAGTTGTATATTCATTTCATCAAGATTGATACGTAGGATGGTTAGTCACATATACATACTTCATTGCATCATACTTCATACATGGTTTCTGGACATACGTCGCATGGTATATACTATCGTATCATAGACATCCATCATCACCGACATATTTACATATTGTGATTCTTCTTGAGGATTTCTGTCATGACCCGAAAGTACGGAACGTGACTGGCATTTAAATTACAAAACGTCTAGAGGCGTAACGTAATCTAAGTAAACCAAAGCCCGGAAATCTAAACCATTTAAAGAAATGGAGTGAAGGAAAACTTAACTTAAAAGGTGATTTTAGTAAAATAAAGTCACATTAAAAGATTTTAAAATATCAAATTTTCCCGAAAATTTCGGCAGAGTCTCTTTTGTAAATACTGGCCCCAAACAGGTACAAAACAAGAATATATATAAGTAATGAATAAAGGCATCCCCAAGCGGGAGCTAGCTCTTCGCCAATGGCAAAATCACAACCGCATGCAATATAAATCATAATAGAGCACATAAGCATATAAAAGCACGAGGAAAAGAAAACGTCACGTCGGCTCAAGTGAGCTCGACACCAGAGAACAACACATAAACTAATCTCACTGTCACATCTCTAGGTCACATATAGAATGGTAGAAGCGGTAGATGGAGAATACTAGATACAAATAATAATACAAGGGGGAAACAAAAGTATCCTCGCAACCCACCTACGAGCAAAGACGCAAGTCCAAGGAAAAGAAGAAGTATGCCCGTCGCTACTATGCTGACAGGTCGGACCTGCAAGATACTGTGGCACAACGGGGGTGAGTTGCCAACTCGTGAGTAGTAAGTAACATTAATAAGGCTATCGTAAGCATGCACTCAAATGCGTCACATCCTACATATATCAATATGATGCGATGCACTAGTATGAATGCATATCAAACACGAAACTTGAATATATCTGGTATGAGAAAATCTGTATTTTTATCTTAGAAAAACTTCTGTGCAGTAAACTAAAGTGTCATCAATGAAGTCAACAGAAAATCTGTGTCAAGCATCGACACAAAATATGTGTATCCCAATATCTCAATGTCTCAGTATCTCAATATCTCGATGTCTCAATATCTCAATATCACGATGTCTCAATATCTCAATATCTCAATATCTAGGGTTCCGTCAGTCCGGATCAGCCCATACCAACAAATCTCACGACTACGGTCGGTATCCTCCGGATATCCACCGCGTCAACAGTAACCGGTCGGTAGTGCTCCCCTGCCAGGATCATCATCATCCCCACGAAAACACTCTCGTCCTGGGGTACCATACCGGGTCCACCATGTACCCGCAGACGGTGCATCCCCCTCCTCGAATTGGGTATATGATACAGCTTAAGAACCGAGAAAACACATGGTGGACGCCACACACATCATATCACGAGAAAACTGTAAATTTCTATTTTTAAAATGATAATAAGTTTATAAAATTCTTGCGATTTCCCCAAAATCCAGAAATCTCATAAATACGGAAATCCTCAAGAAGAATCACAATATGTAAACATGTCAGTGATGATGGATGTATATGATACGATAGTATATATCATGCGAAGTACGACCAGAAGCTATGCATGAATCATGATACAATGAGGTATGTATATATGACTAACAATCCTACGTCTCCATCCTGATGAAATGACTATACAAGTACAAGTCTACAGATCATATATGATGCAAATATTTTAGATACTGATTTAAGCAAGTTCTATAGTGTTCGTGGCATAACAATTACCAAAGGCGTGTGTGTGTTCGCATGAATAGTGCACGTGCAGCATGAACCAATGGTAATGGTGCAAGTGTCCTATGAAATAATATCATATGTATTTGAGATGATGCAATGCAATGAGATGAATGACTAGGAGAATATGCATATAAATACAAGCACTACTAGAAATCCTAACTATCGGGCGCCTCGCGCCATCCAGACGATCCCCCCATAGATGTGTACATCTACTCACCGGGACACCTCGGCTAAACTGATCCGATCACAGCCTTGCTCTTCCGCGCTGCGTCCAACGTCTCTGCAACCGATCCTAGAATCGCACACAAGTAAATAAGAGGATAGATATGTAAATAGTCACGGACACAACGATACAAGACAACCAACGCGCACTAGCTAGACGCACACACACTTGGTGCACAAAACGCGCTCGCGACAACGCCACAAACCACAACTAGGAGTCGCTATTCATGGAAATCCCTAAACCTAGAATCCAATCGTACCAATCGCGCATTCACAACACACTAAATATTTTAGGAAATATGTCGTAGATCATTCCGACCTCAACTTAATTAAAATCTATTTACTCCAAAAACCTAGTAAGCAACAATTAACCATTTTACCAAATCTTGTGGCCACAATGTTCATTTAATATCTTAATTAGGCCACACAATTATTAACTAAATTTTAATCTCACCTATTTACACACTAATCATGGAATTAGTTTGCAAAAATATTTAATTAGGACAATTTAAAAGTAACAATTAGCAAATTAACAACTAGATTAAATTTTGCAAGTCTTAAGATGTTAAACTACACATTGCAACTATAATCAAGTGATAAAAACCCTAACTTGAACACAAACCCTTCTCTTTAAAAACTAAATCTTGCAATTAGAACCATATTTATACCTAATTAAGTTAGATTAAAGTAATTAACCAACAATTTAACCATAGGGTTAAGATTTATACCTCAACAAATTTGAGATCTAACTTGCAAACTTAGCCTCCCAAAATGCTTTCTTGCTCCTAAATCCAAGCTAGTTTAGGTCAAGAACTTTTGGGTGAAGGTTTAACTATGAATTAGTGAGATTTTTGTGTGGATTTTTGATGAAAATTGAGGATTTTTTAAGTGGAAATGAGATGAAGATATGGGGATGGGCAGTAGGCTTAGGCTTAGCCAGATGTGAGGGAAGAGGGAAATGAGTGAGGTGTTGTGGTGTCAAGTCAAGAAAACCCCCCATATCACATCTATTAACTTATTTTATAATTAATTTATCTTCCTAATTAATATTTTTCCTAGAAATCTCTAGAACCATGGAGACAAATTGAAAAGAAAAGAGCATGTTACAAACTTGATTTTTAAGTTTTCATGGTGCACTAATGTGTACTTAACCCATTTTAATTTGTAATTATCACTAATTAAACGTATAAGTGAAAACTTAAAATAATATTTAAAATAATTAATTAAGGGAAATACTTAAGTAAACTAGCAATTAAAATAAGTGACTAATTAAATACCAAATACTAGCAATTACATAACTAAAATAGGTATATTTAAGTCTATGTGGAAAAATAATTATATCTTGATTTTTACGGAAAACACGTATTGTATTACTAATTAGCGGACAATTAACCTAAATGAAATTTTCCAAACGTTACAATTTCAGTACTTATGAGATTTCTGGATTTTGGGGAAAACCGCAAGGATTTTATGAGCTTATTACCATTTTAAAAATGTAAGTTGCGGTTTTCTCGTGATATGATGTATGTTTCGTCCACCATGAGTTTTCCTGATTTCTATTGGTTTTCGAGACCCGATTCGAGGAGTAGGATGAACCATCTCGGGTACATGGTGGTCCCGGTAAGGTACCCGGGGCAAGAAACTCGAGTTGTAGATGATGAGCCTAGCATGGGCAGACTACCTACCGGTGATGTCTGGCGCGGCGGATATCCGGAGGATACCGACCGTAGTCGTGAGATTTGATGATATGGGCTGATCCGGACTGACGGAGCCCGAGATATTGAGACATTGAGATATTGAGATATTAAGACATTGAGATATTGAGATATACATATATTGTGTCAATGCTTGACACAGATTTTCTGTTGATTTCATTGATGACACTTCAGTTTACTGCACAGAAGTTTTTCTAAGATAAGAATACATATTTTCTCATACCAGATATATTCAAGTTTCATGTTTGATTATGCATTCATGTTGCATCCATACGAGTGCATTACATCGTATTGATATTGTAGGTTGTAACGCATTTGCGTGCATGCTTACGATAGCCTTATTAGATGTTGTTTCCTGATTTAAAATCAGGAAAGCTTATAGAAAAAGCTTGAGAAGAGGGTCACGTGCTTACACGTGACCAGCAGTCACGTGTTGCCACGTGACACCCAAAAGTACCGGCAGAGCGAGTTCAGCTTCCTGACTACATCAAAGAAAAAGGGCTTAAGAAAGGGTCACGTGCTCCCACGTGACCAGGGTCACGTGTTGGCACGTGACATTTTAAAGCGGATTCAAAGGCACATCGGTTCCCTGATCAAGTCAAGGAAAAAGAGTCCAGACCAGGGTCACGTGCTCACACGTGACCAGGGGTCACGTGATGGAACGTGACGGTTAAGCAACAACCAGAAGACAGCGCAAAAAGAAAGAAGAAGGCACATTCCAAAGGGGGTCACGTGCCCACACATGACCATGGGTCACATGGTCACACGTGACCGGCTTTCAAAGCCCATTTTGTCAACAGAATTAAATTCTGAAAGAGATTCAAATCTTTCCAAAGAAAAGCGACTATCTGGAACCAATCGAATTAAAGATTCAGAGGTGATGAAATATCATCTATCTATGGGAAAATCTCGGGTTTGGAAAGATTTCCCCTTTAAATCTAACCGAAACAACAAAGGAGAATCCCGGGACTTGAAATCCAATGGTGAATAAAATTCACCTAATAATCCAAAGGTCCGGAACGAATGATGGATGCAAATCAAATCTCTCAATGAAGATTCGTAAAAAAACTAATTGACTCGGCTGCTTCTCCTATAAATAGGAGCCAAGAGACACAAAAAAAGGAGGGACACGCAGAGGGAAGAAAGGGAGAGAGAGCCTTGATACTTCGAGGAACTTGGATCTTCTGCAAAAGAAAACCCTAGGTAAGAAAGGGAAGGCTCCTTGAAGGAAAAGAGAATTTAATTCTCAACAGAGTTTAACTCTGATATATAAAACAGAAGAACATATTTCTTCTCTCTTTGATAGAGGATCTGCAAAGTGCACATCTCCCCTTGAGGTTGAGAATTTAATTCTCAATGGTTCGAGATCCTGCCATGCAGATCCAAAACATAGAGAGGGAATGGAAGCACGAGAATTTAATTCTCACAGAACTATAGGAATTTAATTCCTTTGAAATAAAACTAGGGCTTGACCCTGTGTTATGGGAATTTAATTCCTTCAGAACAAAAGAAACAGGGTTTAACCCTAGTTAAGAACCTAGTTCTGTTGGAACAGCGGGGATTTAATTCCCTTGATCATAATTTAACAGAGAGTGGGAATTTAATTCCTTAAAAGCTTTTATTAGGGTTTAACCCTATTCAGTTCTTCACATATATGAAGAATTTAATTCCTACGGAAAATTCAGAGTCCAACTCTATTCAGAATATAAACCTTTAAGAGGAAGTAGGAATTTAATTCCTCTGAAATTACTGTCAGGGTTTAACCCTACGAGGAATTTAATTCCTGGAAAAGATTAACAGATCCTCTAAACAATATACATAGAGGCAGGGTCACGTGTCACCACGTGACCCCCCCAGGAGATCTACAGAAAACCCCTTTGAGGCAGCACCCCACGTGACCCTTGACAGAAGCTTTAATACACAGGCATTTGAATGCCCATCACGTGATGGCACGTGATGCTCTGAAAGACGCGATAATCTCAGCAGAATAAATGAAGGGAGGGCGCTCTCACGTGCTGCCACGTGACCCCTCTTGCCTTAGTGTTTAACACTAAATTGAAACTCTCGAACCCAGTGTTAAAACACTGTTGGGCCTTAGTGTTCAACACTAATCAAAAAGCTTTATTTGCAGTGTTCAACACTGATCTGTTTTAGTGTTTAACACTAATTTGAAAAGCCTTGTTGCTGGTGTTTAACACCGATTATCTTTTAGTGTTAAACACTAACTTGTCAACCTCCTTCCCAGCGTTCAACGCTGATTGCTCTGTAGTGTTTAACACTAGGCTTTGGCCCAATTGGCTAAATGGATGGAGGCAAAGCCTCTCCTGATTGGACTTAGCCCAAGATGGCCATAAGTCCTCAATTTGTGATTAACTGGGCCAATGGGCTCATAACATAATTAATCGGTCTTGATCCCAAATTGGGTCAAAGACTATTTAAGCCATTCCGGTTCTAGGGTACATCTCTTCACTCCTTTGATACTTGGCATTGTAATCCCTTAATGTCTTCAAAGAGGTGACGGGTCCCGACGACCACACATTGATATGGACTGTGGGGTCCTTAAACCCGTGTTTAATGCAAAATTCCTGATTACGTGGAACGCGGATAATGTCACTCTTTGACCCCGTGGAAAACGTCCAGAGCGGAGCCTGGTCCTCGCGGAGCACGGCAGTGAACCCGTGTGAAGCATCCAGAGCACATACCGGACTGTGGGGTCCTTAAACCCACGGACTACGACGTCCTTAACCTTGACCGAGATGTCTTAAAACTAACAATTGACTGTGGGGTCCTTAAACCCATGGACTACGACGTCCTTAACCTTGACCGAGATGTCTTAAAACTAACAATGGACCGCAACGTCCTTAAACTACCCATGGACCGCAATGTCCTTAAACTAGAACAATAGAGCCCCCGCATGCTCTTTTGTCGGAACTAAACGGTCCCGTTTAAGTTGATCTTAGCCTCAAAGATGGCTAACGTATCCTTAAACCTTCAAACAGAGTGGACTATAAATCCCCCCAATTAACTCTGGCTCGAGGGTACATCTCTGAACTCCTCTGACATCCGTCGTTGTAATTCTTCAACGTCGTCAGAGAGGTGACGGGTCCCGACGGCCATACATACGATGGACCACTATGTCCCTAAACTGGAATAATAGAGCCCCCGCATGCTCTTTTGTCGGATCTAAACGGTCCCGTTTAAGTAGATCTTAGTCTCAAAGTTAGACTAACGTATCCTTAACAAACGTTTGAGTTGATCTTAGCCTCAAGTATGGCTGACGTATCCTCAAACCAAACCCCCAAACCCAAATCTAAGATAATACGGATTTGGACTAGTCCACGCCCTACGGGCGACGACATAACTCAGTCTCCGTAAACAATCCACGGGCAACAAAACACAAAACAAACACCCGCGACACGAAGTGACCATCTGGAGAAGGAGAAAGTTGTCACCGCAATGCGGTAGCGTAATTAACTGCAGGGGCTTGCGCCTGCAGGGAAGAGCGTCCCCACAATCAAAAACCCCTCAAACGAGGGGGAATCTGACGAAGTCTGCTACATCGGACGCATCCGTCTAAACCTTCGATACACGGTGCCATAAATCAACTTGGTATCTTCGGAGAGGTGGACGGATAGCACCAATTAGCATCTGCCCCGAATCTCAGGCAAGACGTCATGTCGCGCCGTCTTTCGGAGGGGAACAGATTCTGGCACGCCCGGTGGGACCTTTTCCTCTTTCCACTCCACACTTCGTGTGTCGTGACTCGCGAACCAATCGCGGTTCGCTAATGGTTGCCCTTGGGTTTCAAGATACTAAGAATTGGCGTCTCGCTTATTGCAGAAAGCAAAGAATCGATGGCTTCTACTTCCGTGAAATTCTCCAACTGCTCAGACTGCAATTGCAACCAACGCTCTGCCTCGCCAGGAGGTATAGCCTACGGGCCCCAAGCTGCTTCGCTATTCACAATGCCCGTGGAACAGGTCACTCGCGCCACCACAGGATTGTTCTTTGGGACCATGCTCCCGCCGAAAAACTTCACTGCTCCAGTGCTGACAACGGAAGCTCTCAAGAAGTCGGTCTTTGATCGTCTTACCCCTGTCGCGGCTCCTCTCAACGAGTCGCCCAACGTCAACGCCTCGGTCTTCTCTAGATTGGGCCAGAAATCCTGCGAACTCATCATGGGGCCTACAATCTCAGAGAAGGCTGCTTCTAAGAAGGTGGCCGCTCCTGCCCCCGAAGTCGTCAAGGCAGCTTCTCCGGCCAAAAGGTCGGTCTTTACAAGATTGACGGCTTCAGCTCCCGCTCCTGCTGCCCAAAGGACATCGGTCTTTGACAGGCTAATACCAACAGCGACCCCCCACCCAGACAGGGGGCAAGACGAAACCATTCTTACCGCTGACCCTACGCCGTCCGCTCGACACGCTCGACGTCGCCATTGGCGCCGAGTAAGGAAGGCTGGGGGCAACTCCCCCTCCGGGTTGACTCCATCGGCCCCGGTGGCAGAAGTTAATGCTGCTGTTCCAACTGGGAACAGCTTCGAAATGCTAAATAAGGTGCGAAGGAATTCTGCTACTGCAGTGCTGAAGAGGTCTCCTCCCCCATTAAAAAAGGTTGTGGAAATAAAACCCGAGCAGCCCCGATCTCCTCAACGGCTGTCTTCCAAAATCTATAAAGTTTGGCGGCAGGCCCGAGACTCGATCATCGATCCAAACTTCTCCCGCCAGCACAAGAAGCTGAAAATCCAACCGGAAGCTGGTCACCAGGCTAAACCCCAAAAGGCTGTTGATCAACTTGCCCATAAAAGGAGGAGGCCAGAGAAGACCCCCCAGCATGCAACGACGGCTAAAAGCACTGAGCCCAGACGCCCTAAGTCTGGGGGCATGGTGGTGCACACTGTTTACATGGCCTCTGGAAAAGAGGAAAGCCGCACTTCTACGGGCCACCGACCGCTAACCCGATCCGTGACGAAAGCCCAGGAGCAGCAACAAAAGCTTCAGGAAATGATGAATGCTATGGCCGCACTTACCGGGCCAAAAGAAAACCCAGAAACGTCCTCAGACGCGCGCCAGGAGGAAGAAACCGACACTGAATTCCTTCGCCAGATACTGGAGAAAAAGGACAAAGAGGCTGCTGAACAGGCGGCCAACATACAACGTATGGGCCTTCTCTTCCAAGATATGATAGGAATGATGATCCAGCAGGACTTACCCGCCGAGGATCCCCCAATCGTTCTTCAAGACGACCGAGGAGAAACGTCAAATCCACCACCAGCCCTCTCAACGGCCAAGGAGGAGGCAATCTCTAAGGCTGACTTGGTTGACTACATAGCCCAGCAAATCCGGGTTCATCACGCGACTGAGGCAGCTGGTCAAGTCGTGAAAATGGGGCGGCCGTATCCGAGCTGGTACGACCAAATCAAATACCCGCCAGGCTATACGATACCAAAATTCCACGTGTACAAGGGGACCGGCAACCCCCATCAACATGTCGCCCAGTTCCGGGCCCTCTGCGGTAACACCGGCGGTGATGATAAACTGTTGCTCCGCCAGTTCGTGGGCAGCCTATCAGAAACTGCGTTCGAATGGTATTCAGAACTCCCGAACGATTCTATCAAAACGTTCGCTGAAATGGAGTTGTTGTTCACTCAGCGATTCGCGAGTGCCAGCGAACGCACTCCAATAACTGCACTGATTAACGCCAGGGTAAAACCAGGCGAAACCTGGGTCCAGTATGCTATACGCTGGCGGAACTTGTGGTCGAGATGTGAACAACGCATTGAGGAGGCACCCGCAGTGGGCATGTTCGTAGGAACCCTAGACCCTCACGCAACTATCTCCCAGTTTATGATGTTCTTTAAGCCAACCACATTCCAGGCTTTAATCGACAAGTTGGCTCAGATGGACCAGATGGGTCATAGACCACCTTCCCCGAAGTCGGAACCTCGGAATGACAAGGGTAAAGGAAGGGCAACCTTTGTTGCGAATGCCCAACAGCAACCTAACGCCCCGAAACCGGCAGATCAACTGGAGGAAAGACGTCGGTATTATAATGAGAAGATGAAGCGTCCCTACTCGTTCCCACGAGACAAGACGAAACGGTTATTCGAGCTGGCAATACGCAACAGACTTATAAGCCTACCAAATCCAAGGCGACCGCCACAACCCACCGAGGCGAATAACCCTAACTATTGCCCTTACCATCAAACGGTAGGCCATCCGATTGAAGATTGCTTCGTCTTCAAAGGATGGATTGAAGACCAGTACCTCCAGGGGAAGTTTGTACTGTCCGAAAAGTGGAAGGTGAACCCACCACAACCGCATACTCCTAAGAAAGCAGATACACCGGGGGCAACCTGCTCCTTTATTGAAGAAGCTCCATGGGAGGTCGTGCTATCAACTAAAACCAAAAGAATGCTGAGAGACCTTCATGCGTGCCCTGCGATCGAATGGAAGGACCTTCTTGAACCTCAAATTATCGAAGGAATGCGAAGGCGCCGCCCAACTACAAAGACTCGCGATAAGAGCCCAAATACTCACGCCCAATCGTCAAAATCTTCGAAGAAAAAGAAGAAGAAATCCAAGAAGCCCGTGAAGCTTGGAAACGAGCACACGAACTTGCAGAAGCAAATCGACGCGCTGGAAGAATACAATCAAAAGGCGCGAACTCCTGTCACACTGCGAGAATTCCTCAACCACATCTTTCAAGAGGAAGATGATGGAGAGAGCTCGTCGGATGAATCTGAAGGATATGTGGCGAGTTGTAACGTAATCTCCCACTCGTTTACCGATGATGGGAAAACTCCTGGCACTAAGAAGCTGGAGGCAGAGCCTGTACAAGAGCGTGCATGGCCAACAGACGAAATGATCGACGCTTTTCTAGACGAGATTCGTCTAAAATGTAAAGCGGACCAGGAGCGTGAGATGGCCACATCGGAAGGAGCCAAATGCGGGCAACTGAACGAAAGAGTTGAACTACCGGAGCGAAAGGCATCCGAAGTAGACAAGAAGATATTCAAGACGAGAAAAAGGTTTGCCAAAGCCATGTCAATGGGGATGAAGCTACCGCCCTTGGAAGGAAACACACGCGATGGGGTGGAGAGGCACCCTGATTATTGCGCATATCACTGGAAAATATCATACCCCATAGAGGAGTGCGACGCCTTTAAGATATGGTGGCAAGGATATGTTGCTCGTCGGCAACATGTTAAGCGCATGAAACGCAAGGGCCGTCGGGAGCGAAGAAGTACTATCGATGGGCACGACAGAACTACTGGCAACTGTTACATGGTAAACTCCAGGGGGTCACAAGTTCTCACCTTTGGGAGCGACTCTGATGAAGAAATCGCTCTGGGCCCTCTCTTCAAAGAATCCGTTTTAGGGAAAGAGGAGGAATCGGAGATCTGCGAGAACATTCAGCTGCGCAATCGCACACTCCCAGAAAAGAATCTCGGGCCCGTAAGTAGAAAGGATAAGGGAAAGGAAAAGGTCACTGAAGATATCACTTTAGATGACCAAGTCATGAGAGAGCTGGCTGCCAAAGACCCTCCTAGGAAGGGTAAGGTGGACTATAACATCCTCGCGCACCTAAGGAAGCTACCTTCTCAGCTTAGCATTCTCGATGCCCTCCTATTATCAAAAGAAGCGCGAGACTCACTAATTAAGGCGTTACAAGAACCTGAGCAATTCCAAGCCTTCCTCGCCACTGAAAAGATGAAGGATGAACTGGAGGAAGTGAATACGGCCGACATCACCTTCGGTGATGAAGACCTCCTTCTCGGGACGTGCGACCACAACCGTCCCCTATATATCTCCGGATACTGCCATGATATCAAGATAGGAAAGATTCTGGTGGATAATGGATCCTCCGTCAATCTCCTTAATGTTCGGGTGTTGAAGGAAATCTGCATGAGCGTGCAACACCTCGCTCGTGACAAGATTACTATCTCCGGTTTCGATTCACAATCGTCACGGACTCTCGGATCTGTGATACTAACATTACGCTTTGGACTTCTCGTCACAGACATCAAATTCCATGTCATTGACGCCAAGACCTGCTACAACGCCTTGCTCGGTCGTCCTTGGTTACACGAATACAACATCATCCCTTCTACACAACATCAGTGTATGAAGTACTTTAAGGATGGTTTCGAGTATACCGTAACAGGTGAGTTAAACCCATTTTCCGTGAACGAAGTCCGCAAATACGAAGATGCGAAGTACTTTTTTCCAGATTTCGAGGATACAGAAAGATGTCGCAATCCGGAGAACAAAACCGCCGCCACCATCCCTGTTTTCGGGAGCGATACCGAAGAAGAGGAAGAGATAGTTTATGCAGGGCCATCTCAACGCAACAACCTGGGGACGCCCGCCCCCATGTTGGTCTTCGGAAGTGATTCAGAAGATGAAGTTAATGCCGTGTTCTCCAATCGGCTGTCAATACAAACACTCCCTGGCGATGACCATAGTTTGCAAATCACTATGGTACCGCGAGAACACTACAAGGATCTCGACATGCTGCAGGCTAATAATGTGCAGGACCTGCGAACATTTTACGTGTAGGGTTCCTAGGCACATACTAGAGGTCTCACAAGGCATCGAACATGCCATTATAAAAATTTTACGGTGCCTACAAACCCTAAACTACGGATCGTTTGCTAGAAAACTAGGCGAAAAAGCTAACTAGTTAACACTTAACTAAGAGATACGGAAATACAACCTTTGTAGGTCCGGTCATCCACCTCCACGGCTCCGAGATGAGGTCCTCTCCGCTGTCCAAATCTAATCCGGGCTCTAGCGTCGGCTTCATCGGAGAATAAGCGAGCTAGGTCGTCGATGTCCATGCCGAAGATGATCTACGTCGAGGCATCGCTAAATCAAGCTCCACCTTCACCAAGCCCTAAAAACTTGTGAAGGAAACACACTCTACTACTTGGCAAGAGGTAGAGGATGAAGAAATAGGAAGTGGGTAGACTTTAGAATTGGATTTCTCACTCTAATTCTCACTTTGCCATTAAAGCTTGTGAAGCTTTTTCTTGAAGTGAAGAAGAAGAAGAAGATGAAGAATATGATAAGTTATTATAAAATAGAAAAATAAAACAATACTTATCATAATCTTTACCTTAGTTAAGTGTAGAGAATTGACTAAGGTTGGGTTGATGGTTAGGGTTAAGGATGAGAACAAAAAAGTCATCAAGTCAAAGCTTCATGAAGCTTCAAAAAAAAACAAAAGAAGCCACCATTCATTTATCTTTCAATTTATTCAAAATGAATAAATAAATTGTAAGATAAATGAATAAGTAAAACCCTAATTAAAAACTTAACCTTGGTTTAATTCTTCACACTTAACCATAAAGCATGTATCATCAAACATGATACAAATAAGTGCACAAAAGTATATCACATATACAACTTGTGAACTTCAAGTGAGAAAATCAATTTAAAGTGAACCAATACTAGTTAATGCAAAGTAATATATCAAATATATAATTATGCATTAAATCATTAAATCAACACTTGATTTAACGACCCGGTCATATCGCATATAACCGACTAATATTCAATGTATCGACTTATCGAATCAACGCTTGAATCGATAACTAGGTTATATCGCATACAACCATTCGATACATTCATCGCGAGAATGGAATACGGTATCACATACACGCATTATTCTCGGTCCCGCACATATCTCATATGCGCTCCTATTTCGTTTCGCTTGAGCCAGGAAACCTCTGTGTAGGACTCTAAAGACTCGTCAATACGCCGGCAGCAGGCGATGATCATATCAAACACCCACAAGCCGCAAGCGGTCTGCTAAACGTAACGGCCACCCGGGTATTGAGCGATCTGAAGATCGACGAGCAAGCCCGCTCACACTCCAGTGAATCCGACCAGTAACACTACCGTACAGCCCGGTCTGATCGTCTGATATGTCGCATATCTCGCCTAGGGGTGGTAAACGTCAGACCCCAATAGCTCGATAAGTCGTGTCGATATGAGGTCTATAACACTTCGAGAAACTACTGGTAACACTTACCAGTAAATCTCAGCAACCCTGGCCAGGGATTTCCTGTTATAGCCAATCGAACACAGCGCAACATCAACCCCCTATACCGGGAGAGACGAATCCCCTCCTATCGCTCATTGCCTCCATGCGACTCGGGACTGTACCCAAAAACCACCGTTTTGCACGCCCTCTTGGACGTGGTAAGATGGAAATCAAAGCACAGTGGGAACCACACAAGACTCTATGACGATCTCGGGTCAACAGACTACTCTGTACCAGTGTCACCAGAGAACTGCCATCTGACGTGAGGTATAATATCATCTGGGAGTTCTCGGCGAGTCCGTCCAGTGTACCCAGTCTCTACTGAGCACCCGTATATCATCTCTGATGTCAAACACCAATGGATATGGGATCATCCATCGCCCATCTGTATGGGTCGAGAAGGTACACGCTAGTCTACTCTGGTATATCGATGCCCCGTCTCGATACACCCTCGACTAGGGACTTTGAAGGATGTACTTATGGACTACCATGTCCCCACTAGTATGATCCGCATCATAGTCCAGGTAGTCAAGCACACATCCGAAGGGCTTTACCAACATGTAACAGAGAGACAATCAGTGTACACGTTAAGGTAAAGATTAACCAGATAGCATACTATCATGTCGAGCAAGAAAGTCCTCCCTATATATGTCCCAGCATCCACTACAATATACATCCTATGTATAGTAATGGCCTCTAGGGCATACATATAACTAACAATCTCCCACTTGCACTAGGGCCATCTGATAGCAGTGGTTGCAGTATCTCATACTCAACCATCCCATAAAAGTCTCTCTCTGGGAACAGGCCTTTGTGAGTGGATCCGCTGTGTTGTCCTCTGAGTCTACTCTCCTAACCTCGATCTCCTTGGAGATCAAACATCTCCATGATCAGGTAATACTGCCTTAGAATATGTCTGGATCACTGATGGGACGGGCGTTCCTTGGCATAAGCCACAACTCCATTGTCACACAATGGGAGGAACTAAGTTCATCTCATGAACTAATATACACCCAGACAGCCTCTTTGGTAGCATCTTAAATAGCGATGTATCCAGCCTTTATCGTCTAGTATGTCACGGTATCTAGCTTGGAACTCTTCCAACATACCGTCCCTCTACTGAGGGTAAAGACAATGCCTGGGACTGACATTCAGTCATCTTTACCACCCTAGAACCCTTCCAGTGATTCTCCTCAGGATCGATTGATACCGTCTCACTACAACTAGTGAGAATCCTAACATCCAATTAAATCTATCTCATAGATCCAAAATCCAGGATTTAGTAGGTATCACTTTGATCCTTTGTGGAGAATCATTGTGATAAGCGGAGATTGATCGAGCGTAGCATAGGAAACTCCTTCCCTATCAGGAGTATGTCATCCACGTACTCTACGAGGATCATCACCATACTCCCTACTACCTTTTTGTATATACAAGGTTCATCTACCATTTTGATGATGTCAAACTCTTTGACTAATCCATCAAAACAGATGTTCCAACTCCGCGATGCCTGCTTTATCCTATAAAGCATCTTGCACACGTTTCCGCTGCTCCCACTGTCTACGAAGCCCTCTGGCTGTGTACTTATAGACGCACTCTTCTAAAACATCATTTAGAAAAGCAGTCATGACACCCAACCACCAGATATCGCAGTCATGGTATGTAGCCGTGGTAAGTAGGATCTGGATGGACTTAAGCATAGATATTGGAAAAGGTTTCATCATTATCCACGCCTGGTCGATGACGAAAACCTTTAACAAGCCTAGCTTTGAAAGTCTCAACTTTTCCATCTACACCAAGTAATCTTCTCAAGATATACTTGCTCCTGATGGGGATTTAACCCTTCAGATATAGCAACCAAAGTCCATACTTTGTTGGTGTATAAGGATTCCATCTCAGATCGCTAAGCATCCAGCCATTCTTACAGAGTCCCACTCCTGATGGCCAGCTTGAAACTAGTTGGGTCATCATCTCATGATGCAGTCCTCGCTCCCACTGTCATAGAGAAACCGAAGTATCTCTCAGGTGGGTGAGGAACCCTACTAGATCGGCGGAGAGGCTGAGGTTCGTTGGTATCTACTGAATCCCTTGGTTCTATCAAATCATCTGCTGTAGTTCGTATAGCTGGAACCTTTCCAGTTCTACATAACAGACTTTGCCTCAAGCTGGTCCAGATTTTGCTTTTAGACATAGGCCGGACAACCCCAAATCTTAACTGACTTAAGACATGGGCTCTTCCTATACCATATCTCATATGGAGTGGTAGGCAACTGATTTGATTCGAACCGTATTCAATAGGTATGCATCTTCTCAAGCGCATAACTCCCAAAAAGGAAAAAGGTAACTCAGCAGTACTCATCATAGAGCACACCATATCATATAGGGTGTATTTGCTCCGCCCCGACATACCATCGTGCAATGGTGTATTCGGAGGAGTAATGCTGAAAGAGAATCTCATTCTCCTTTAGAATAGTCCAGTATTTCCGTGCTCAAGTATTCTCCTCTTTGATCTCATCATAGGACATAATACTTATACCCGTATTCTGGTTCTCTACTTCTAACATATATTCTGTGAATATCTCAAAAGGTTCGGACTTGTGTTTCAACAAGAACATATGTCTGAATCTAAAGAGATCATCAGAGAACGTAATGAAGTATAAAGAACCAGTCCTGGCATGTGTAGACAGGAGACCTTACATACATCATCATGTATCAGTCCCAAGAGTTTACTAACTCTTTCTCTGTTTCCAGTAAACGGAGCTATGGTCATCTTATCTTTATGACATGACTGGCGAGTTTCACAAGATGTAAATTCAAACTGATTTAAATATGCATCTATATGTAACTCTAGCTAGTCGGGTCACATTGATCTGACCTAGTCTACAATGCCTCAAGAAGGATTCGTTCATTTCTGAACTCTTCCTCTTGTGTGTGTTCCGTATACTAAGAACTGTAGTTTGATTTAGAACGTCAATGCTTTTAGATAACGTGCCTGAACCGATCAACTTTTGATATAGGAAATGTTCAAAACATTGTCCAACAATACAAAATTTTATCGTTTCTTTACTAATATAGAGACAGATATGATTTTGTATATCAGGTTCGGTATCTAATAACATTCGTTCAGAATCAATGTATTGTAATACAGGGTGACAGTGACCAACAGACTTGGCTGCAACACTTGCCCCGTTTTCTGCCTCATGAAACTTATCACCCGTTCTCAGTTCTCTACCTTTCTGTAGCCCTATGTAAAATTTTACATATCTGGGATCCTGATCTGGTATCACATACCCAGGACGTAGAAGATACAGAGAAACAGTTCTTTGTAACGAACACACCCGAAGATGATGCATCAGCATGCACTCTCTTCGTTTGGGCGGCACGGGAAATCTGGTATTCCCCAATTTCCTGCTCTGTCTTATAACAATTATAAGTTGGAGCGGGACCAACGTTCCCCAGCTCAGTATAACAAGCGGGTTCGGTCAACAATCCGTATTATTATCTTGATTAAGGCGTGATATGGTCGCTATCTGGAGAGAGAGAGAAGAAAACACTCAGCGTGCGCTCTTGCAAGAATAGATTGGTTATTATTTTATCTAATCAGGATGGCTCCCACTGCTTTTTATCAAATCTTCCTTCAAACCCTAAAAGGAAAGACTAGCCGGGATTAATTACACACTACAAGTTCGCCAATCTTTCAGCCAGGCCAGTGTCGGTACTTTGAGGGAGGTCCCCCGTGCTTTCGCACGAACCTAATTAATGTAAACTTCGTTTTCCCAGAGGCGTAACCCCGTTGACACCTTTCTAGACACCTACTTGATCGGCTAATTGTAATGTATAAAACTCTCCCAGGAGTAACTCTTACTCGCAGCGGGTATCGGGATCCAACTATCTCATAGAAGGTATGCAATCTCATTGCAAATTTCAACACTTGAAATTCCCGATAATATTTTGCCCCTAACCTCCTATGACCTTGACAAAGGCCAACAAACCATAGGATGCTAGTCAAGTTCAACCCGTCATTTCCTGATTGAATTAAACCCACCCGCACGGCCCTTGACAAAGGCCAACAAGGTCGCACGACTACCCTAACTCAATCTGCATCATATGCATAAGCAGATAAGCACCAGTTAGCTACCGCACACTGCGCCTTGACAAAGGCCAACAAACGCAGCACGAATACTAACTACTACTTATCTGAAATGACGGAAGGCTATGACAGGTTTTTCTGAAAACCTATTGCGTAATGAACTTGATATCGTTGTAGGATCGAATGAATTTTGAAATGGAGTGTTTTTGAGGCTTTTCTAGTTTTGCTAAAGGAGTCACTCCCGGTGAAGGGATCGTCGGTCCTTTCCTCGTCGAATGAGGTGCGGGATATATCATATATATCACTGTGCAAAGCAAAAACACTTAAAAGTAATCAAAAGACAAACCGAGTGTGTAGCATCTGCCAGTTATTGCTAAAGGAATCACTCCCGGTGAAGGGATCTCGGTCCTTTCCTCATCGAATAAGGTGCAGGATATATCGTATATACCGCTGTGCAAAGCAAGAACTGTAGCTACCTGTTTTATTTAGAAATTCGATTCTACAACATCTTAGGTTTCTTTTATTTCATTAATCACATTAATGAAGTCCCATCATATAAGTACCTAATCATCACAGATAAATACGACGTACACTTATGCCATCCGCATTCGCCTCGATGTCCCCTCGTGCACCGTTAGGTTAGGTAACTAACGGCAGAGCAGGGCAGGGCTAGCGCGGGTGTAAAACATAAGTAACGCCTATATAATATATCATATATACTATATTCTGTATCTATCATAGAACATCAAATGATCACATCACAGATATCGCAGCAGAAGAAACATATGAAATATTGGATATACTAGGACGTCCATGTTTTCAATACGAGCCAGTATAAAACACGGATTCCACGGTCGTGATGAATAGCCAAACCCACACCCCTAGACCCCTACGAGAGCGGCAAGCAACCCTACCAATTCTAGAGTTAGGAGACCCGGACTCGACTCTTCGAGTTGGTCTCCCACTGGACCCCAGAACCCGGTTACTTGTGCTCCCCTCCTTGGGTCTATCCTAGTGCGGAAAAGTAAATAATATACAAACGGTGACAACTTCCGCAACCTTGAAACGCCCCAATAAAAGAATATTACATACAAGTTTTTACATGAATGAAAATGAAAAACACTCATCTCACATAAAAACCCCCGGCTATTCAAACACGACGATCCAATATAACATATCCAGCAACACATAACATCACATGTCATCAACATAAGTAAATATGTCCATCCCAATTGTCGTTGACATATAGCAACGAAACCGGCGATATCACATATTACACTTACGGTCACAGAAAAGAAAGTGTAAAACTACAACAGTTGGAATCCGCAATCTGCATAGACATCACATGCCTAATCAAATGAATTCTTTAGACATCGCATGCCTAACAATTATAAACCCCGCATTTTAGTCTCATTATCGAAAACACTTTTCAATATCAAGTCGGGCAATTCAACAGGATTCCCGACATCCTGATCGAATGCTCGTTGCAAACTTTAGTAGACGGCCGCACCCCCGATACTGTCGACGAAGTGCACCAAGGCGGAACACCGCTGCCGCGAGCACCCGAACGGATGCTTTCGGCGACGGGGTTCTCCAACAGTCACTTGGTCGGGGCTATGGAGCGAGGCTGTCTATTAAGTTTACCCGGCGAGTATCCGCGTACGCTACGTGATTGCGACGGACTTTTGATCATATCAAAATTCCGTGGCAACCGATCAAGTGAGACTAAACTTCTATGTTTATAACATTCATTCAGTTATCTCATAACTTCTTGTGAATTCCAATTATTGTATCCCATTCCAGATAATTAGAAAATGTTAAACTTTCCGATTGAACATTCGAACACCCAAGTTTTCCCGATACAGATCAACACATGAAATAAGTCTAACAGCATTCAGTTCGTGCCTCAGTAGCAACGGTCCAGCCGTAGAAGGGTCAAGCCAACGCCTCACATGTGGCACGCCGTACTGCTCCAAACCCGAAGGTTCAAAGGGCAGTTCAAGACGGTCACATAATCGAGTTAAGGTTTGTTGTCTTCTAGAGGGACCATCGCGTTACTTGCACTACTTAGAACGTCGTTAAACTACGGAAAAATCCAACACTTGGAAATTTCCCGACATGGGAAAAATTGGGTATTTATATCCGGTCGAACTTTTTAACATATTCTAAAATTTATCCGGAAAGCCACACAGACAAAATCTGATATCCCGATCGAAACACCGAATCCCCAAAACAACTGCAAAAAATACAACTCTGGAAAATTTTTTAAAACATCCAGAACACACAAGAAACACTATAGGAAACAACTGAAGAAAAAACACACCCTGATCATCACAGACGGCCGCGGAACCGCCGCAAAATGGGGGTCAACGCCGCGGTTCCGCGGTCGTACTGTTGAATCAGGTTGTCGTTTTCTCCAGTTTTTCTTAGAATTTCCTGCACATTTCTCTGCATATTTTTAATTCCAAAAAATCCACAAGTTACAGAAAAGTCCAGAGAGCAAGTTAAGGGTTTGGGTTTCGGGTCGTTCGGACTTCAAATTCCGTCTAGACTTCGCCTAAGGCTCTAGCTAGGCTCTGATACCACTGTAGGGTTCCTAGGCACACACTAGAGGTCTCACAAGGCATCGAACATGCCATTATAAAAATTTTACGGTGCCTACAAACCCTAAACTACGGATCGTTTGCTAGAAAACTAGGCGAAAAAGCTAACTAGTTAACACTTAACTAAGAGATACGGAAATACAACCTTTGTAGATCCGGTCGTCCACCTCCACGGCTCCGAGATGAGGTCCTCTCCGCTGTCCAAATCTAATCCGGGCTCTAGCGTCGGCTTCATCGGAGAATAAGCGAGCTAGGTCGTCGATGTCCATGCCGAAGATGATCTACGTCGAGGCATCACTAAATCAAGCTCCACCTTCACCAAGCCCTAAAAACTTGTGAAGGAAACACACTCTACTACTTGGCAAGAGGTAGAGGATGAAGAAATAGGAAGTGGGTAGACTTTAGAATTGGATTTCTCACTCTAATTCTCACTTTGCCATTAAAGCTTGTGAAGCTTTTTCTTGAAGTGAAGAAGAAGAAGAAGATGAAGAATATGATAAGTTATTATAAAATAGAAAAATAAAACAATACTTATCATAATCTTTACCTTAGTTAAGTGTAGAGAATTGACTAAGGTTGGGTTGATGGTTAGGGTTAAGGATGAGAACAAAAAAGTCATCAAGTCAAAGCTTCATGAAGCTTCAACAAAAAACAAAAGAAGCCACCATTCATTTATCTTTCAATTTATTCAAAATGAATAAATAAATTGTAAGATAAATGAATAAGTAAAACCCTAATTAAAAACTTAACCTTGGTTTAATTCTTCACACTTAACCATAAAGCATGTATCATCAAACATGATACAAATAAGTGCACAAAAGTATATCACATATACAACTTGTGAACTTCAAGTGAGAAAATCCATTTAAAGTGAACCAATACTAGTTAATGCAAAGTAATATATCAAATATATAATTATGCATTAAATCATTAAATCAACACTTGATTTAACGACCCGGTCATATCGCATATAACCGACTAATATTCAATGTATCGACTTATCGAATCAACGCTTGAATCGATAACTAGGTTATATCGCATACAACCATTCGATACATTCATCGCGAGAATGGAATACGGTATCACATACACGCATTATTCTCGGTCCCGCACATATCTCATATGCGCTCCTATTTCGTTTCGCTTGAGCCAGGAAACCTCTGTGTAGGACTCTAAAGACTCATCAATACGCCGGCAGCAAGCGATGATCATATCAAACACCCACAAGCCGCAAGCGGTCTGCTAAACGTAACGGCCACCCGGGTATTGAGCGATCTGAAGATCGACGAGCAAGCCCGCTCACACTCCAGTGAATCCGACCAGTAACACTACCGTACAGTCCGGTCTGATCGTCTGATATGTCGCATATCTCGCCTAGGGGTGGTAAACGTCAGACCCCAATAGCTCGATAAGTCGTGTCGATATGAGGTCTATAACACTTCGAGAAACTACTGGTAACACTTACCAGTAAATCTCAGCAACCCTGGCCAGGGATTTCCTGTTATAGCCAATCGAACACAGCGCAACATCAACCCCTTATACCGGGAGAGACGAATCCCCTCCTATCGCTCATTGCCTCCATGCGACTCGGGACTGTACCCAAAAACCACTGTTTTGCACGCCCTCTTGGACGTGGTAAGATGGAAATCAAAGCACAGTGGGAACCACACAAGACTCTATGACGATCTCGGGTCAACAGACTACTCTGTACCAGTGTCACCAGAGAACTGCCATCTGACGTGAGGTATAATACCATCTGGGAGTTCTCGGCGAGTCCGTCCAGTGTACCCAGTCTCTA
This sequence comes from Agapanthus africanus, assembly GCA_030015575.1. Classification (NCBI taxonomy): domain Eukaryota; kingdom Viridiplantae; phylum Streptophyta; class Magnoliopsida; order Asparagales; family Amaryllidaceae; genus Agapanthus; species Agapanthus africanus. The sequence continues at coordinate 525,158,940 of CM057337.1, forward strand.
CTGAGCACCCGTATATCATCTCTGATGTCAAACACCAATGGATATGGGATCATCCATCGCCCATCTGTATGGGTCGAGAAGGTACACGCTAGTCTACTCTGGTATATCGATGCCCCGTCTCGATACACCCTCGACTAGGGACTTTGAAGGATGTACTTATGGACTACCATGTCCCCACTAGTATGATCCGCATCATAGTCCAGGTAGTCAAGCACACATCCTAAGGGCTTTACCAACATGTAACAGAGAGACAATCAGTGTACACGTTAAGGTAAAGATTAACCAGATAGCATACTATCATGTCGAGCAAGAAAGTCCTCCCTATATATGTCCCAGCATCCACTACAATATACATCCTATGTATAGTAATGGCCTCTAGGGCATACATATAACTAACATTACGTCCCTCCCAGGCAAAGGGGTGAGAAGGTGATCCTATTCTACCGATCTTCAGAGTCAAAAATAGAGAAAGAGATCTGGCATGGCGCGGATGCTACACTTGACAGGCTCCAACCCATCCGTCTGCCCAGATACTATACAAATGGATTAAAGAAGCTATTGAAGCGCCAAGGAGTACCCTTAGAACAGACCGTTCGGCAGGCTCGGTTCTACAACAGGATTTGGGATGTCCCCGGGACTCAACGCAAATTGCCCAACGGGAAGATGGAAACACTCGGGCTTGGATACGCAAGAGCCGGAAAACGGGAACGGGCTCACAGCAGCTACGCTATATATACCTTTGATGAAGAGGAGGACGCCCTGTCAGGAGATGCCAACCCCCATCAGAACTAGACCCCGCGATTAAAACGCCGAGTCCGTCATTTGAGGAACGAATGAGCAAGCCTATCAGGAAAGTGGGTCAGAAAGCTTGGGAAGACCACAACCGCGAAATGGCCATCTACTAGAAGGCCAGGACGCAACGTCTATTTCAACGTGCTGCAAAAGACAAAGACGCTTATCCTCGTCAATCTGCTGTACGAAAGGCTCGACGCAGAGACGGAAATAAATCAAGAAGCGGCTCGGGTTTGTCCCTCATGAAGAAGATGAGTCGAGCGTACTCCTTCCCCCGAGACAAGACGGAGAGGTTACTTAACCTCGCTATAAAACATCAAATGATCACGCTTCCAGAGTCTAGACATCCTGAGCAAGCTAACAAGGCTTCTCATCTGAGTTATTGCTCTTATCACCAAGCCATAGGACATCCTACCGAAGACTGCTTCACCTTCAAGAACTGGGTCGAGGACCAGTACCGACGGGGCAGATTCGCTTTATGCGACGGCTGGAAGGTAACGCCGCCGCAAAAGCATGAGCCCAAGGCCGCAAGAGCAGAACCGGGCCCACCTCAGTCCGGGGAGCGGGTTCGCACTTGCTATACGATTACGATATTAGGAGAAGAGCCCGAGAACGTAGATGACCTTCCCCAGTGCTTTGAGAACAGCGATGATGAGGTGATCTCGGAATTTCCGCCCGCTCCGAAAGAACTGGAAGATGGTATACATACTACTGCAGATAACCTCAAGAAGATTGAGTTGGGATCGGCAGACGACCCGCAACCGACATTTGTCAGCGAGCTGTTATCCGAAGAAAGGGTGGCTGCGTTAAAGAACGTGCTCCTACGGCATAAAGACTGCTTCGCGTGGAACTACTCCGAGATGCCGGGATTAGATCCGGAGATTGCTGTGCATAGATTAGCAATATCCCTAGATATCAAGCCAGTCAAGCAGGCGCCAAGGAGGATGCGACTCGAGCTTGAGATGAGCATCAACGCCGAAGTCAAGAAGCTGATCGATTCTGGATTTATCCAAGAAGTCCAATATCCCGACTGGATCGCCAATATCGTCCCGGTAATGAAGAAGAATGGGACGGTACGCATATGCGTGGATTTCAGGGATCTCAATAAAGCCTGTCCAAAGGATGATTTCCCAGTACCAGTAACTGAGCTAATGATAGATAACACGTCCACTCACGAGGTTTTCTCCTTTATGGATGGTTCGTCAGGATACAATCAGATAAAGATGCATCCCGAAGACCAGAAGCACACCGCTTTCCGCACCCCTTTGGGTATATTTTGCTACAGGGTTATGCCCTTTGGTCTAAAGAACGCTGGCGCTACCTATCAAAGGGCCATGACAAAGATCTTTGATGACCTCATACACGACGTCGTCGAGTGCTATATCGATGACCTCGTAGTAAAGAGCATGTCATACGAAGATCATTTAAAGCATCTGGAGACTGTATTTCGACGCCTTCGGCAATATAATTTGAAAATGAATCCCCTCAAATGCGCGTTTGGAGTCTCCTCGGGCAAATATCTGGGATTCATCGTTCGACACCGAGGTATTGAAATAGATCCGTCAAAGATGAAGGCGATCATGGAAATGCCTCCACCAAGAACCCTCAAGCAGCTGCGGTCTCTCCAAAGGAAGCTCGCATACATCCGGCGGTTTATCGCTAATCTTTCGGGCAAATGCCGTCCTTACAGCCACCTGATGAAAAAGGGAACTCCATTCGCTTGGGATCACAAATGTCAAGGTGCACTAGACGAGATCAAGCAGTACCTGCAGAACCCTCCGGTGTTGGCCGCGCCGGTCAAGGGAAAACCCCTCATTCTTTATACGACCGCCCTCGAAGGTTCCTTGGGCGCGTTATGGGCACAAGAGAACGATCAGGGGAGAGAGAGGGCACTCTATTACTTAAGTCGAGTTCTACTGGGGGCAGAAAGCAACTACTCTCCCATTGAAAAACATTGCTTGGCGTTAATCTTCGCGATAACAAAGCTCAGGCACTATGCGTTGGCACATGAAGTCCGTCTCATTTCAAAAGTAGATCCCCTTAAATACTTGATGTCGAAAGCCATATTGACGGGACGACTCGCTAAGTGGGCCCTGCTCTTGATGGAGTTCTCGATAACGTATCAACCTCTCAAGGCAGTGAAAGGCCAGGCCATTGCCGACTTCCTCGCTGAGCACCCGATACCGGCCGATTCTCCTCTGAACTGTGATTTGCCGGACGAGCATGCATTTGATGCGATTAGCGGCGGAAGCACCCGATGGGAACTCTATTTCGATGGAGCGTCCTCCATAAAGAAACAGAAACAAGGTATCCCAATGATCAAATCAGGGATAGGCCTCATCTTTGCAACTCCACAAGGAGGGATAATGCGCTTCGCCTTCTCCTTAACAGAGCTGAGGACAAACAATGAAGCTGAATACGAAGCTCTGATAGCAGGCCTCGAGATCGCCATCGACATGGGAATTGAAGACCTCCTTATATACGGGGATTCTCAGCTGGTCGTTAGTCAAGTAAATGGTGACTACCAAACGTGCAAGCCGGAGTTGGTGAAGTACGGCGAAAGGGTGCAACAACTATTGACCCAAATTCCCTCCTATACTTTGGAGAACATACCGCGCGCGGAAAACAGCAAAGCAGATGCGTTGGCTAAACTTGCTAAAGAACTGGCTGACGAGAACCTCGATGACGTCAGAATCGTGGTACAAAGCCGTCGAGTGCTCGCCCCGGCAGAAATATCTCCGGAATCATGCGAAGAAAAGGGAGTGACTGAGCAGACGACCCTACAAATAAAAGACCATGAGAAGGCCGAAGACTGGAGGGAAGTCTTCATAGACTACTTTAAGTCCCACCGAATGCCCAAAGAGGCGTCCTCAAGACATCAGCTCATGAAACGAGCTTTATCTTTCGCTTTCGTCAACGATATTCTATACAAGAGATCGTTTGATTCTCTATGGCTGAGATGCTTGGGACCTGACGAAGCAGAAAGAGTCATTCAGGAAGTGCATGACGGACTTTGCGGTTCTCACCAAGCAGGCCCAAAGATGAAGTTAAAAATTAAACGGATGGGTTACTACTGGCCCACGATGATCCAGGACTGCCTTGAGTATGCGAAGCAATGCCACTCATGCCAAATTCATGGAGACTTCATCCACCAACATCCGAATCCACTGCACCCAACGCTGGCTAGTTGGCCATTCGAAATGTGGGGGACTGACATAGTCGGCCCCATTGAGCCAGCATCATCCCGGGGACACCGTTTTATCCTGGCGACAACTGATTACTTCTCCAAATGGGCAGAAGCAGTACCGCTGAGGGAAGTGAAGACGGAGAATATCCTCCATTTCTTCAAGACGCACGTCATCTATCGGTTCGGAACTCCACGGCGGATTATCTCCGATAACGGGCCAGCCTACCGAAGCCATAAGATTAGCCGCTTCGCACAGCAGCCCAATATAGACTGGAGATATTCTTCGGTCTACAATCCACGAGCTAACGGTCTGGCCGAGGCCTTCAATAAGACCTTGACGAAGATCATAAAAAAGACCGTTTCCAGGAATAAGAGAGACTGGCACGAAAGGCTGCAAGAAGCCTTTTGGGCTTATCGAACTACATTAAAAATGGCCACGAACACAACGCCGTACGCGTTGGTATTTGGGAAGGAAGCAGTGCTCCCCCTCGAGATAGAGTTACCCTCTCTGCGAGTAGCAGTCCACCACGAGCTGACGAACGAAGAAAATGCTCACCTTCGGCTTGAGGAGCTTGATGCCCTCGACGAAACCCGGCTCATAGCGCAACAACATCTAGAGGCCTACAAAGCAAAGATGACGCGCTCGTACGAAAGATTGACCAGGCCGAGGACATTCCGCCAAGGCGAACTCGTACTAGTGGTCAAAAGACCTATGATCCCCAATCGTGCCAAGCGAGGAAAATTTGAGCCAAACTATGAAGGCCCGTACATCATAGACAAGGTCTACCAGGGTGGAGCCTACCTACTCATGGACATGCACGGTGAAAGGCCTTTCAGGCCAATAAACGGCCGCTTCTTAAAGAAATACTATGCTTAATAAGCCACAGCCTAGGTCAATGATAGATGACGACGACTATGTCCGCTCAATATCTTCCTAGGCTCAGACTTTACAAGCAGCAGCCAGCCTTCCCATATCGACGGACCGAAACGTCCTTAAACTAACGATGGACCGAAACGTCCTTAAACTAACGACGGACCGAAACGTCCTTAAACTAACGACGGACCGAAACGTCCCTAAAACTACTACCGCAGTATCTTTAGGCTGACGGGATAAAAAAGGAGAGAGAAAGAAAAAATAAAAAAAATATATATATGAAAAAGAATAAAAAAAACGGTATGTCCATAAGCAAAATGGGCACGGATGAAAACCCGAAAGGGCTCCGTGAGTAAAAACAGCAGGGCTGCCGGCAAGTGTTCGTGAAAACCCGAAAGGGCGCGACCTTGTAAAAAAAAAAGTGAAAAAGAATTAAACAAAAATGGTATGTCCATAAGCAAAATGGGCACGGATGAAAACCCGAAAGGGCTCCGTGAGTAAAAACAGCAGGACTACCGGCGAGTGTTTGTGAAAACCCGAAAGGGCGCAACCTCGTTAAAAGACACTTGTAGGGTCCTCTCGACCTTGTAAGGAGAAACCACCTGCGTGAGATCCTTACGACTCACAAAGGAGCAACACACTTAGGGATCCTCACGATTCCTAAGGAGAAAATACACTTACGAGATCCTCACGACTCGTAAGGAGAATTCTCTTATGGGACCCTCACGGCTCATGAGATTTGAAAGTCTTAAGTTACAGAAACCTAAACCTGTTCTTAAGCAAATCCTCCACAACCTTCGATATTGCCCTACAAGAGGCTCAATACTGACCCTTGTATACAATCCGCGGGCGCGAAAAAACATTTCCCCAGCAAAATCCCACCCGTGACTAGAGATATACCCACGTGGTGAACAACCCTTATAATTCCTCTCGACTTATAAGGAGAAAACCCTCTTGTAGGATGCTTACGACTTACAGAGGAACATACACTTAGGAATCCTCACGATCCCTAAGGAGAAAATACACCTGCAAGATCCTCACGACTTGTAGGGAGAGATACCTTTGTGAGACCCTTACGGCTCACGAAGTCAAAAGCCTTGGTCGACAGGACCCTTAACCCTGTTTACTAAGCCACCTTTGTTCAATATCGACAAAGGCAAATGATGATTCGCTCCTGGCAGCATCCCAGTTGCAGCGGTGCTGATGCCGAAATCGGTGTCTAAAATCCAAGCTTGCGGCGGAAAAGCTAACAAGCCACACATGCCTACGAAATAGCCGAAATGATGGGGCAACTTGCAATAAAAAGCAGCAAGTAAAAATGAAGGCATAAAAAATAGCCGAAATGATGGGGCAACTCGCAATAAAAAGCAGCGAGTAAAAAATAAATAAATAGCCGAAATGATTGGGCACCGCGAAAAATAGCCGAAATGATGGGGCAATCGCGACCTTCGCGATATAAAAGCTGAAACGATAGAGCATCGCGGAAAAAGAAATAAAATAAAAAATAAAATGTATGCCTTACAGGTGATGTTCCATCACACCCTGTATACAATCCAATGGCAGAAACAAAAGGGAACATACCTCCCTCCCCCAGGTTTCACCAAGGAAAGAAGCTAAATCTCGACGGGCCACAAGCGACCTAGAGATCATCCCAACACTCGTCTCGTAACGACGGACACAACTTCAAGCTAAGCGGAACAGCGGCAACTCCCAGTTCCACGGCTCGGTGGTATACATATCGCCAACAGTCAAACCTCCATCCCGTGAAATGTGGATATATTCAGCAAAATTCCTGGTTACGTGGAACGCGGATAACGTCACTCTTTGACCCCGTGGAAAACGTCCAGAGCGGATCCTGGTCCTCGCAGAGCACGGCAGTGAACCCGTGTGAAGCATCCAGAGCGGAGCCTAGTCCTCGCCTAACGCGGCAGTGAACCCGTGTGAAGCATCTAGTGCAAAATTCCTGGTCACGTGGAACGCGGATAATGTCACTCTTTGACCCCGTGGAAAACGTCCAGAGCGGAGCCTAGTCCTCGCCTAACGCGGTAGTGAACCCGTGTGAAGCATCTAGTGCAAAATTCCTGGTTACGTGGAACGCGGATAACGTCACTCTTTGATCCCGTGGAAAACGTCCAGAGCGGATCCTGGTCCTCGCAGAGCACTGCAGTGAACCCGTGTGAAGCATCCAGAGCGGAGCCTAGTCCTCGCCTAACGCGGCAGTGAACCCGTGTGAAGCATCTAGTGCAAAATTCCTGGTTACGTGGAACGCGGATAACGTCACTCTTTGACCCCGTGGAAAACGTCCAGAGCGGATCCTGGTCCTCGCAGAGCACGGCAGTGAACCCGTGTGAAGCATCCAGAGCGGAGCCTAGTCCTCGCCTAACGCGGCAGTGAACCCGTGTGAAGCATCTAGTGCAAAATTCCTGGTCACGTGGAACGCGGATAATGTCACTCTTTGACCCCGTGGAAAACGTCCAGAGCGGATCCTGGTCCTCGCAGAGCACGGCAGTGAACCCATGTGAAGCATCCAGAGCGGAGCCTGGTCCTCGCCAAGCACGGCAGTGAACCCGTGTGAAGCATCCAGAGCAAATACCGGACTGTGGAGTCCTTAAAATCCACGGACTATGACGTCCTTAACCTCGACCGTGATGTCTTAAAACTAACGATCAACCACCCCGATTCCCTACGGATTCTGCCCTGGTTTAAGGGTACATCTCTTCACTCCTTTGATGCCCGGCGTTGTAATTCCTCAACGTCTTCAAAGAGGTGACGGGTCCCTGCAACCAAACACCGGACTGTGGAGTCCCTAAATCCATGGACTATGAGGTCCTTAACCTTGACCGTGATGTCTTAAAACTAACAGCGGACTGTGGAGTCCTTAAATCCACGGACTATGAGGTCCTTAACCTTGACCGTGATGTCTTAAAACTAACAGCGGACTGTGGAGTCCTTAAATCCACGGACTATGAGGTCCTTAACCTTGACCGTGACGTCTTTAAACTACGATACCTTGATAGACCCCCGACTCCGTGAAACACGGATAAGGATGATCACATCCGGCACTTGCAGGTCCTCACGACCTGTAAGGAAGAAAAACTCTCTTGTGAGATCCTTACGACTCTCAAGGGAAAACCCGCTTAAGGATCCCCACGATCTTTAAGAAGAACTCACACCTATGGGATCCTCTCGACCCGTAGGGAGAAAAACTCTTTATGAGACCCTCGTGGCTCGTAAAATGCAAAAGTCTTAGGAAGCAGATCTTAACCCTGAATCCTAAGCCATCACTGTCCTGCAAGGAGATCGAGGTAGAATATCCGCAGAATACATTCAATAAAAAGGGGGACACACCATTGAGAAGAAAAATGTATCTTTTATTCATAAACCAAAATGGATACAAAGTACAATTCATGAAAGAAACAAAAAAGAAAGATACTCTCATCCATGAGTATGTACAAAAAAGGGAAAAAAGATACAAGTCCTCAAGCCGGCGGGCGGTGCAATAATTTTACCAGCTCGTCATTCTGTTGCTGAGCCACGGCTTCATGACGCAAGATCTCCAGAAGACGAGCCTCCGCTTGAGCTTGCTGAGCCTGATACGAAGCGAGCCGAGCTTCGAGCTCTTTCTCGGTGGCTTTATGAGCCTCGACCCTCTCACGAGTGAACATGGCAGCTTTATCGAGAGCCACCGCCTCTTTTATGGACTCCTGAAGCGCCCGCCAGAGTTCGTATGCTTTGTTGGCCTTGGCTGTGAGGCCGGCCTGAAGCTCGCTCAACGCCTTAGAAGCCAATTCCCTCTCCGAAAATTTGCGGCCGAGCCCTTTTCTCGCACAACAATATGTTCGCTACGTGTCGCTCTATCAGGCCACGTAAGCTCGCTTTCGTGACCGCGGCCTTGGAAACAAGACATTTACAAGACCGTATAAATGGGCTTCCAGTCGACGGGAATAATCGATCTAAAACGCGCTCACATCACCTGACGTGAAAGGCAACAAGAAAGGTTTCCGACATATTTCAAGCATGCGTTCGCAATCATATGAGTATTCAAAAAAAATAATAATAATAGCATTTGCAATCGCATGAACATTCATAATGCCTAAAAAGGTCTGATGCGCAGGAAAGTGATGGTAGCATTTGCAATTAAAGAAAGTTCTCATGAGAAGAATACAAAGTTTATTTATGCAAGCGGAAACATACATACTAGCATCAAGCCTACATGGAATTTCGGCATAAAGCGTAAAAAAGGAGGGATTAATTTAAAAATGTTCTACGCTAACGGAAAAGGTCACCAAACATGGGATCAACGGCACAAGGGTTAATGAAGCAGAGGACAAAATTCTCCATCTCTCTCTCTGCTTTCTCCAGCACGTCAAAGCGATGGTTCTCATGAGGAGTCGCTCCCCATCGATTGGTGCCGTGTTCGTCCGCGAAAGCAGACATAATAGCTCGCCGGGCCTTGATCTGGCTCAGCAGATGAATTGAGCAATCCTTCAAAGCCTGAGTAATCAGGCACGCTTCATGAAAACCCTCGAGCTTTTCTTCTGCCGCGTCGAGCATCGCCAGGGTCATCTCCGCCGGGTGAGGAGGGATGTCGGCAAGCACGGCCGTGAGAATCATCCGGAGCCAGAGAGAACCTATCGGGAGAGGGGACCCCCTACGGATCGAGAGTTCATGCATGGCTGAGTCGCATTCGTTGTCGGTAAGGAGGGGATCCGCCAACCGAGCAGCATAGCGGGGGACCATCTCCTCAATAGGAACTTCCCAGGGCTGTCGACGAGCATGAGGGCGATTGCAGGCCATGGCGCTCGTTTGTTTCTCAAGACAAGTTACTCCAAGATAAAATAATAATAATATAAATCTCTTTGTGAAGGGAAAAGAAAGCTATAGCCTCATATATAAAGAAGTGTATTAAGTGCTGTGCGCGGAAAATCTTGCATGGTAAAGCTATTTCCAAGGCCAAAAAAAAGGAAAGGCATCTAAAATCAAGGAGATGCAATTATTTCCAAGGCCCATTCTCTGCACTGAAAATACGGCATGGGAAAATTTTGTGAACAGCCCCATCAAGGGACCCCACGTGCAGAGCACGTGAGGCCTAAACCTGATGTACACTTGAAAGAAAATATATGGAGTAGTACCCTGCATATTAAAAGCACAAACAACAACAGTAGCAAAATGATAAAATCCCAGAGAAAAGGCATGCATATTTCAAGAGGTTCATACAAAATATAGAGGACACATTTACAATGGTAAAACTTCAGATGCGGGGCATGGGTTGAGAAACTCAAAATTAACTTTATTCAAGATCTTCCAAGCATTTCGAACCTCCCGAGTATGCTTCCTCTCACGATCACAAGCTTCGGGGTCCCCGCGGATGTCCTCTACCCTCCGGTAGGCGGCAAGTATGGCTGATTGCTGAAAAATCTGATGCAGGAGATCGATGAGATTATCCCGCCTTCTCTTTGAGATCAAGTGCATCAGATACACCGAGTGTACTTTATCCTCGGCGGCGTCCAATTCCCCAAGCGGCACACCAGCACAGAATAAAGGGAGGGCCTCCCTGATCGCCAGCACGATCAGCCTCAGAAGAGAAGAGCGACGGGGGAGTAGCCGATGGTTGTACTCGTTGTTCATCACAGAATACTGCATTTTATACCGCCCATTCTTACGCTCGGTTGTTTATAGGTAGGTACTTTTAATCCGTGTTTGTTACATATTTGCAGGATACAGGTTCTCGGTTCTAAAACGGTGAAATTCATGGAAAACACGACAATATCCGGGTTCCTGCCAACCACTGAGAAAACACGGTCTCCGCTCGTCATCCGTATGTTGCCAGATACCAGTTTAGGAAGACAAAATGTCAAATCAATGTCACCTTCATGCACAAGGCTCAATGGCAACAACTAGTTCCAAGAAATCTACGCGGAGCTCGAGGCAATCATGACAAAAGCATCCACAAAAGTCCACCTTTCCTCAACAGAAATTCTGGAAGAAATGTGAAAGTATTTTCAGAAAATAGGTGTACCAGACAATAGGGGACTGCATATCAGGGCCGTACAAGAAACACCATGCCCCAAATCCATCATAGGGCCGCGGATCCGCGGCCAAAGGGGGGTCTTGGCCGCGGATCCGCGGCCATGTGGGGTCCTCACTTTGTCGTCTTTTGTGGGTATTTTGGGGACTTCATATAGTATCAGAATTTGCCTCTAGGGTTTCATTTCCCTGCCTATAAATACAACAGACTTGAGCAAAGCCAAGGGTCATTCTTTTGTTCCTCTTTTTGTTAGGATTTAGTCTTTTTCTTCTTCTTCTTCATTCTTTTTCCATGAAAATTGTAGTGAGAGCTTTTTGAGTGGGAGATCAATGAAGATGAGGGTTTTGTATCATTCTCTTTTGTTTCTTCTTCCCCTTGAGATTCTTGCTTTCTCTTGATCATTCAACCTCTTCATTGAGCTTGAATGGTTAAGGGTTAGTTATTGATCTCAAGGGTCGTATTCTTTCATGGAATTAGCACTTCATTTCACATGCGTTCTCTACCCTTCCCTTGATCTTGCAACCTCTTGATTGAGCTTGCAAGTTTAAGGGTTGGCTATTGATCACATGCTTGTCTTGAGTCCTAGTTTCTTGTTCTTTTTATCGCTTTTTATTACTTGCTTATTATTATCTTGCTTTTCTTTCTTGCAATTTATTTCATGCACTTAAATTCATGCACTTAATACTTGTAATCTTTTCTTTTCTTTGTTCTTTTCTTTTGCTCTCTTTTGTTCATTTTGTGAATGTTGTAATTATTATTGTTAAGAAAAAATACGATATTATAAGTTAAAGATTTTCTTTTCTCATTTCCTTTTCCCGTTATTTTCCATTGAACTCCGCCCAAACCATACGCAAGCGCTCCGTTAGGCACCCTACCCTGACAAGGTAACGGTGATTCCTAACCGCGACCGGTTGCGTTCGGTTTGGCCGGAGGCGAAAGCAAGTGACAAGAACGGAAGGACAAGGGTAAATAAGCCGGATTCCACGAATACCGCGCTTAAATCCCCTAATCCACGTTGTTGCCGATTGCTCTAGCTTCAATTGGTCAAGACTCGGCTCAAAGGTTTTGAGTACGGATTTCTTAGCTTACAATCTCATATTTTTTTCTTAACAACTTTATACTTGCAAATAATACACTTAGGATAGAATCGAACAACTCATACACAAATTCTTTATTGACTCGTCTAAAACAAGAAAGGACATACAACCATCTCCCTGTGGATCGACCCGTGCTCAACCGGCTAGCTGCATAGCGACACCGTCCTGATCGCGGTAAACTTTAGAACTTTGAACATCCGACACGCCAAAAGCGTGCGATCAAATGGCGCCGTTGCCGGGGAGACGGTAGCGTATTTTCTTTCTTGTTATTCGGGTTAATATTCTTTTTGTATATATTTATAAAAATAAAAAAAATAAAAAAAATATTCTTTTTGTCTTTTTTGATAATTTTTGTGGGCAAGAGTGCAGATTTTTGCAGATTTGCAAACTGCAATTGTGGGGAGCAAAGTGTGCATTCAAGACATAGGTGATTACGAAGTACAGTGCCAAAGATCCGGGTAGTTTGACCCGCGCATGCGAACCTTTCAAGCTTACCGGATTTGATTCAACGGGGGTTTCCTAACCCAAAACTTAACGGTACGTACTTTACTAACACCTTCTTCTCAAATCCGACGCTTCCAATATACTATTCTTTGCAGGATTCTTTGCAAGTTCGCTAGCAAACGCTAAAAAAATTGACTAACCCGTATTTGTTGCAGTGCCGTGCTTAAACTAAAAAACGATTGTTTGATTCTTTACAGAATTTTTGAATTGCGCATTGCATACATTAATACGGACTTAAGGGCAAGCGAACCCCACAACATACGGTAAAGGATTTCATCACCTTTTCCGTGGCCCACAAATCACGAACTTGCGCATAACGATGACCCGCACAAATTTTAAAAGAAATTAGACTTTAAGCCTTAAGGACTTCGCGCTCACTAGGAGAAGTTAATTGTGTTTAGAACCTCGCTTAACGGTATATTGTTTACGGGGTGTCTAGAAAAGTGTTAACGGCGCAACCGCCAAAAGAGAAAGGGTTATTTAATTAAGGAACTTCGCGAAAGCGTTGGACAACCTCCCCTTATCTCTGCACTTACCTGGCCTCGTGATCAGTGTATCTTGAGCCTGTTTCTCGACACGGTTTTACTTCGACAATTAAGTTCTGGAGCAGGTCTAGTTGACCTAGGTGAACCCTAGAACGATTAGGTGTGTGGTATTTTTGTGTCGTGATTGTTTTTTTTGTCCATATTCTTTTTTGTGTATACTTCATTCTTTTGTTAATATTTAAAAAAAAAATTAAAAAAATAAAATAAAAATATCACATTCTTTTTCCCCTCCTTTTCTCTGCCTTTCTCTCTTTCTCTCTTCATATCATGGGTACTCCACCTCGCAAAACTCTTGCCGAACTTTGGTACCCACAACCAGACATTACTTCCTACGGTTCTTGTTTTGGTCGAACTTCGAACGACCCCTCCATGCCCAAAGTTTCACTGAAAGATCGCATAGCAGTGTCTAGGAAAAACACTTGTACTCCTCATTCCACTTTGTATCAACCTTTTCAACCTCCCGCACCCGCTCATGTTGATACCCCTTCTGCAAGTCGTCCTTTGTCCATCGCTGAACGTATTGAACAATCCCGTAGCCGATCTTTCACTCCTTTCACCACTTCAAATTCTCGGGATCAACAATTTCATTCGCCTTCTTATCCACCTGTTGATCCTACCCCTGTCCAACCATTCAATTCCTACCAATCCTACCCAACTTTTGCAACTTCCCTAGACATTGCTTCTACACAGCCTTTTGGGAATTTTCAGTATACAAACAACTTTGAATTTTTTACTGAAACCCCTTCACAACCCATGTCTAGTCTGGAACAGTCATTGGAAGACTTTAGGGTAGCGTCAAGCCAACAGGTAATGGATTTGAATGCGTCCATGGCCGCTCTCATACAACCTACTGACCCGGTAGCTAGTTTTCAACTAGCTCCTAATTTTTCAATGTATGATGAGGCGGCAGGACAGGCTGTGAATTTGAGTGGAGAGAGTGAGATGTACCCCCTTCCAAATCAAACCTACCCGTCCCAAATTGAATCCCACAACTCCTGTTTTGAAAGTCTATCGAGTATCCCACATGATTTATCAATTGAAGATAGAATGATGAATGAGTTGTGCGACTTCGTAGTGTTTGATTTGCCCGATTGTGAAGGGTCTCTTCCAAGTGAAACCGATCCTAATCCTTTTGACCTCTACACCTCCATCTTAGAACCTGAATTGATTGAAATCCATGCTTTTGATGAGGTGTCTGAGAAAATTGACTTTCACTTGATTAAGGATATTGACGCTGGGAATATTTTGGATGATGAACCCATAGATTTGGCTGAGTTTTTCTCTTCAAATCATCATCCCGAGTCATTAAATGTTTTTCCCGAACTTCATATGCGTCTTGATATTGATGATGAAGGCATGGATGAGCTTAACGTTGAGAAGAATTCTGAGGATAGTTTTGAGGATGAACCAGTTATAATTGATGAGTCGGATTTTCCAATTCATCCTATCCCTTCCACCGACTGTGTACACCCTCCTGCACCTTTAACCGATAACCTTCCTCAACCACTTCCCTCCACCCTTTCCATCGTTCCGACCATGCAAGAAACCGTCTCCCTTTCATTTCGTATGTCTGGTTTACCGAGTTCGGCGTACCCATGGTTTCTCTCGAATCTTGAGGGATTTGACCCCATTTCTCGATGGGTAAATATATTAGCACAATCGCTTTTCACACATCGGTCATCACAAATTGTGCTAATCTATTTACTCCATTTGCACCCTCAAGATCGTATTCCACTTCTTTTTCCCTTCCGCCATTCTTCTTCCTCTCATATACCGAGACCATATCCCGCTTCTCTCCGCATATGGTCTCGCGTATTCTCCATCTCTTTTCTCTACGCCTTCTTCCACCAACCTGTACATTATAGCGATAAAATCTTTGAATGGTTGGTGTTAACTTTTGGCCTGTGTAAGGCCTTGTATAGCTTGATACTGTTTTCTTTCCCCCCTAATCCTGAATTTCAACGCTTAACAGTGGAAACACTGTTTTACTTAAGTTTGGGGGGGACACCTTTTTTTGTATATATTTTTGGTTTTCTTTGTTGTCTATAATTTGTTTTTAGGGAACGCCGGCAATTTTGACCCTCTTGGTATAGCCTGACAGTGAGGGCACTGTCAAGTTTAAGTTTGGGGGTGTGCTCGGTAAGCTTTCTTCCTTCGCATTCATTTGTATATTTTGCATTTGCATACCCTATTAAAAACCCACAAAAATTGAAAATTTTCTAAAAACATAAAAACCTTTCTGTCAAGTAGCTAGTGGAAAAACTCTGATTCAACATTTCGACGGTTTCTGTTTGAAAAGATAGGAATAACTAAATCTTATGTTTAGATTTTGAAAACCTGAAAGATAACTCTCCTTTGAAGTTAACTATAGCTGATATACGTCTTTACATCACACTACACGTGTCGTCAGTTTTTTGGGAATTAGATGACAAGTCTTTTATGTTTAAAAAAACTTTTAAGCAGATAAATGATTTTCTAAGGATCAAATAGGTTTGTTCTGAAATAAGTAATGTCAAGAATAGTTTATGAAGTAAAGCGAATATGAAGGGATATTATTGATGCCGTAATTGGAACTAAGTCTGAAAAATAACCCATCTGAAACTTGATTGGAATGATTACACACCAAACCCATTAAACACGTCTTTTATCCAAAAAAATAATTGAACTGCCGGTTATATCTCCGTTCGTATTAAATCATCTGATTTTCACGCCAAACTGTCTTTTGTTTTTGGACCTAGGTAACTTGAGTAATTAAGTCCGCTGGGGTGTTTCTACACCTAATGCCCTAAAACCAACTGGTTTGGGTGCATTGGCCCAAAGCTCGCTAAGAAGCCTAGAAAGTCCAGTTTAAAACAAAATCAAGCAAGTGTTCTCTCCGAGTTAAAATTCCTAACGGTTCTTTGTGTGAGAATAATCTTGATAAAAGACAGGCTTTTATAAAAAAAAAATTTAACGGAGATATGAAGGTTTTATTCTATGATAAAGACTATTGCACGTTCACAGAGGTGTGTATGAAATGAAAACAAGAAAAAGGTGGAGTGAAAAATACGACTTAGTTTCCTGTTAAGGAAGATAGAAATTCTGAAGTTGAAACCTTACTGGAAAACGAAACTTGAA
Source organism: Agapanthus africanus (assembly GCA_030015575.1). Lineage (NCBI taxonomy): Eukaryota > Viridiplantae > Streptophyta > Magnoliopsida > Asparagales > Amaryllidaceae > Agapanthus > Agapanthus africanus. The sequence goes on from CM057337.1 coordinate 525,175,084, forward strand.
AAATGCTTAACTCTTTATAAAACTTATGTGATCCTTTTAAAATTGTTATCTGGGCTTTTTTGTGCGACATGATGACTTTAATCGATCCTTCTGGAACTTAACGACACTATTTGCACTACACGTAAAGACATATAAAATCTGTAGTTAAATAAGAAGCGAGGTGTGAAAAATAAAGGTTCGATGGTCTAGACTTAAGATTATAGAATTGCTATTTTCTAAAACAAAACTTTAGGGTTTGAATCTTAGTTATTTTACAAAACCAACTTGACCGGATTTTGTGGGTAGTATCCGCTGAAAACCCTCAGGAGACAACACTCCTCCTACTAGGGACACCTAGAGGTTTAACGGCTTGTTGCACGTGCTCAGTGCAATCGCGTTCCCTGCGAAAGTGCGGTTAGGATTTTATTTTTATGAATAATTGGTTTTGCTCGGGACGAGCAAAAGTTAAGTTTGGGGGTATTTGTTCATCACAGAATACTGCATTTTATACCGCCCATTCTTACGCTCGGTTGTTTATAGGTAGGTACTTTTAATCCGTGTTTGTTACATATTTGCAGGATACAGGTTCTCGGTTCTAAAACGGTGAAATTCATGGAAAACACGACAATATCCGGGTTCCTGCCAACCACTGAGAAAACACGGTCTCCGCTCGTCATCCGTATGTTGCCAGATACCAGTTTAGGAAGACAAAATGTCAAATCAATGTCACCTTCATGCACAAGGCTCAATGGCAACAACTAGTTCCAAGAAATCTACGCGGAGCTCGAGGCAATCATGACAAAAGCATCCACAAAAGTCCACCTTTCCTCAATAGAAATTCTGAAAGAAATGTGAAAGTATTTTCAGAAAATAGGTGTACCAGACAATAGGGGACTGCATATCAGGGCCGTACAAGAAACACCATGCCCCAAATCCATCATAGGGCCGCGGATCCGCGGCCAAAGGGGGGTCTTGGCCGCGGATCCGCGGCCATGTGGGGTCCTCACTTTGTCGTCTTTTGTGGGTATTTTGGGGACTTCATATAGTATCAGAATTTGCCTCTAGGGTTTCATTTCCCTGCCTATAAATACAGCAGACTTGAGCAAAGCCAAGGGTCATTCTTTTGTTCCTCTTTTTGTTAGGATTTAGTCTTTTTCTTCTTCTTCTTCATTCTTTTTCCATGAAAATTGTAGTGAGAGCTTTTTGAGTGGGAGATCAATGAAGATGAGGGTTTTGTATCATTCTCTTTTGTTTCTTCTTCCCCTTGAGATTCTTGCTTTCTCTTGATCATTCAACCTCTTCATTGAGCTTGAATGGTTAAGGGTTAGTTATTGATCTCAAGGGTCGTATTCTTTCATGGAATTAGCACTTCATTTCACATGCGTTCTCTACCCTTCCCTTGATCTTGCAACCTCTTGATTGAGCTTGCAAGTTTAAGGGTTGGCTATTGATCACATGCTTGTCTTGAGTCCTAGTTTCGTGTTCTTTTTATCGCTTTTTATTACTTTCTTATTATTATCTTGCTTTTCTTTCTTGCAATTTATTTCATGCACTTAAATTCATGCACTTAATACTTGTAATCTTTTCTTTTCTTTGTTCTTTTCTTTTGCTCTCTTTTGTTCATTTTGTGAATGTTGTAATTATTATTGTTAAGAAAAAATACGATATTATAAGTTAAAGATTTTCTTTTCTCATTTCCTTTTCCCGTTATTTTCCATTGAACTCCGCCCAAACCATACGCAAGCGCTCCGTTAGGCACCCTACCCTGACAAGGTAACGGTGATTCCTAACCGCGACCGGTTGCGTTCGGTTTAGCCGGAGGCGAAAGCAAGAGACAAGAACGGAAGGACAAGGGTAAATAAGCCGGATTCTATGAATACCGCGCTTAAATCCCCTAATCCACGTTGTTGCCGATTGCTCTAGCTTCAATTGGTCAAGACTCGGCTCAAAGGTTTTGAGTACGGATTTCTTAGCTTACAATCTCGTATCTTTTTCTTAACAACTTTATACTTGCAAATAATACACTTAGGATAGAATCGAACAACTCATACACAAATTCTTTATTGACTCGTCTAAAACAAGAAAGGACATACAACCATCTCCCTGTGGATCGACCCGTGCTCAACCGGCTAGCTGCATAGCGACACCGTCCTGATCGCGGTAAACTTTAGAACTTTGAACATCCGACACGCCAAAAGCGTGCGATCACTCGTCAAAGCGGCTCATGATCTCGGCACATTGAGTATCGGTGAACTCCTGGTTCTGACTGCGGCCCAGTGCACGAATATTCCCGTAGGAAATGATCTCGTCAAGACTATACAGATGGGCAGCCATGATACCTGAAATAAAGGTCATGAGAATCATTAGAAAACCACCATTTCATTAATTGCAGAAGAACAATCTCGAGCCAAGAGACCCCAGGAAGCCTCTGTGTGAAGAAATCGAGTTCTTCATTGGAATTAAATTCCTTATTAAGAAAAGGGAATTAAATTCCCAGAAACATTTTTGGATGGAATTAAATTCCATGGAGTTGAAACGCCATCATCATCTCCCCAAACATCATCTAAATCCTGAGGGATCTACAGTTCGAAGGTTAGGCGGTTTCAGGTTCTTATGGAAAAACATAAAGGGAAAATGGATAAAAACCCTTGTTTTGGATTTAAAATCCAGAGGAATGTGAAGGTCCATCATTTGTCCAAGAACATTACCTGAGGAAAAGAAATCTTTTCGAACAGAGTTAAACTCTGAAAATTGTTTCAAGGCAGAGAACTAAGTTCTGGAAGCGAGAATTAAATTCTCAAGGAAAGAATTCTCAAAAGAAGAAGATGAACAAAGTGAAGGCTCCTATGAAGAGACAGAGGTATTTATAGAAGGCAATGGAAACGTTTCATCTCCCCAAATCCCTAAAGGAATCCAACGGTCGCAAGAGGTGACAGCTTGCACTCACGTGCTGACACGTGAGAACAACGCTGTGGGGGCATTTGTTTCCTGATTTAAAATCAGGAAAGCTTATGGAAAAAGCTTGAGAAGAGGGTCACGTGCTTACACGTGACCAGCAGTCACGTGTTGGCACGTGACACCCAAAAGTACCGGCAGAGCGAGTTCAGCTTCCTGACTACATCAAAGAAAAAGGGCTTAAGAAAGGGTCACGTGCTCCCACGTGACCAGGGTCACGTGTTGGCACGTGACATTTTAAAGCGGATTCAAAGGCACATCGGTTCCCTGATCAAGTCAAGGAAAAAGAGTCCAGACCAGGGTCACGTGCTCACACGTGACCAGGGGTCACGTGATGGCACGTGACGGTTAAGCAACAACCAGAAGACAGCGCAAAAAGAAAGAAGAAGGCACATTCCAAAGGGGGTCACGTGCCCACACGTGACCATGGGTCACGTGGTCACACGTGACCGGCTTTCAAAGCCCATTTTGTCAACAGAATTAAATTCTGAAAGAGATTCAAATCTTTCCAAAGGAAAGCGACTATCTGGAACCAATCGAATTAAAGATTCAGAGGTGATGAAATATCATCTATCTATGGGAAAATCTCGGGTTTGGAAAGATTTCCCCTTTTAAATCTAACCGAAACAACAAAGGAGAATCCCGGGACTTGAAATCCAATGGTGAATAAAATTCACCTAATAATCCAAAGGTCCGGAACGAATGATGGATGCAAATCAAATCTCTCAATGAAGATTCGTAAAAAAACTAATTGACTCGGCTGCTTCTCCTATAAATAGGAGCCAAGAGACACAAAAAAAGGAGGGACACGCAGAGGGAAGAAAGGGAGAGAGAGCCTTGATACTTCGAGGAACTTGGATCTTCTGCAAAAGAAAACCCTAGGTAAGAAAGGGAAGGCTCCTTGAAGGAAAAGAGAATTTAATTCTCAACAGAGTTTAACTCTGATATATAAAACAGAAGAACGTATTTCTTCTCTCTTTGATAGAGGATCTGCAAAGTGCACATCTCCCCTTGAGGTTGAGAATTTAATTCTCAATGGGTCGAGATCCTGCCATGCAGATCCAAAACATAGAGAGGGAATGGAAGCACGAGAATTTAATTCTCACAGAACTATAGGAATTTAATTCCTTTGAAATAAAACTAGGGCTTGACCCTGTGTTATGGGAATTTAATTCCTTCAGAACAAAAGAAACAGGGTTTAACCCTAGTTAAGAACCTGGTTCTGTTGGAACAGCGGGGATTTAATTCCCTTGATCATAATTTAACAGAGAGTGGGAATTTAATTCCTTAAAAGCTTTTATTAGGGTTTAACCCTATTCAGTTCTTCACATATATGAAGAATTTAATTCCTACGGAAAATTCAGAGTCCAACTCTATTCAGAATATAAACCTTTAAGAGGAAGTAGGAATTTAATTCCTCTGAAATTACTGTCAGGGTTTAACCCTACGAGGAATTTAATTCCTGGAAAAGATTAACAGATCCTCTAAACAACATACATAGAGGCAGGGTCACGTGTCACCACGTGACCCCCCCAGGAGATCTACAGAAAACCCCTTTGAGGCAGCACCCCACGTGACCCACGTGACCCTTGACAGAAGCTTTAATACACAGGCATTTGAATGCCCATCACGTGATGGCACGTGATGCTCTGAAAGACGCGATAATCTCAGCAGAATAAATGAAGGGAGGGCGCTCTCACGTGCTGCCACGTGACCCCTCTTGCCTTAGTGTTTAACACTAAATTGAAACTCTCGAACCCAGTGTTAAAACACTGTTGGGCCTTAGTGTTCAACACTAATCAAAAAGCTTTATTTGCAGTGTTCAACACTGATCTGTTTTAGTGTTTAACACTAATTTGAAAAGCCTTGTTGCTGGTGTTTAACACCGATTATCTTTTAGTGTTAAACACTAACTTGTCAACCTCCTTCCCAGCGTTCAACGCTGATTGCTCTGTAGTATTTAACACTAGGCTTTGGCCCAATTGGCTAAATGGATGGAGGCAAAGCCTCTCCTGATTGGACTTAGCCCAAGATGGCCATAAGTCCTCAATTTGTGATTAACTGGGCCACTGGGCTCATAACATAATTAATCGGTCTTGATCCCAAATTGGGTCAAAGACTATTTAAGCCATTCCGGTTCTAGGGTACATCTCTTCACTCCTTTGATACTTGGCATTGTAATCCCTCAATGTCTTCAAAGAGGTGACGGGTCCCGACGACCACACATTGATATGGACTGTGGGGTCCTTAAACCCGTGTTTAATACAAAATTCCTGGTTACGTGGAACGCGGATAATGTCACTCTTTGACCCCGTGGAAAACGTCCAGAGCGGAGCCTGGTCCTCGCGGAGCACGGCAGTGAACCCGTGTGAAGCATCCAGAGCACATACCGGACTGTGGGGTCCTTAAACCCATGGACTACGACGTCCTTAACCTTGACCGAGATGTCTTAAAACTAACAATGGACTGTGGGGTCCTTAAACCCATGGACTACGATGTCCTTAACCTTGACCGAGATGTCTTAAAACTAACAATGGACCACAACGTCCTTAAACTACCCATGGACTGCAATGTCCTTAAACTAGAACAATAGAGCCCCCGCATGCTCTTTTGTCGGATCTAAACGGTCCCGTTTAAGTTGATCTTAGCCTCAAAGATGGCTAACGTATCCTTAAACCTTCAAACAGAGTGGACTATAAATCCCCCCAATTAACTCTGGCTCGAGGGTACATCTCTGAACTCCTCTGACATCCGTCGTTGTAATTCTTCAACGTCGTCAGAGAGGTGACGGGTCCCGACGGCCATACATACGATGGACCACTATGTCCCTAAACTGGAACAATAGAGCCCCCGCATGCTCTTTTGTCGGATCTAAACGGTCCCGTTTAAGTAGATCTTAGTCTCAAAGTTAGACTAACGTATCCTTAACAAACGTTTGAGTTGATCTTAGCCTCAAGTATGGCTGACGTATCCTCAAACCAAACCCCCAAACCCAAATCTAAGATAATACGGATTTGGACTAGTCCACGCCCTACGGGCGACGACATAACCCAGTCTCCGTAAACAATCCATGGGCAACAAAACACAAAACAAACACCCGCGACACGAAGTGACCATCTGGAGAAGGAGAAAGTTGTTACCGCAATGCGGTAGCGTAATTAACTGCAGGGGCTTGCGCCTGCAGGGAAGAGCGTCCCCACAATCAAAAACCCCTCAAACGAGGGGGAATCTGACGAAGTCTGCTACATCGGACGCATCCGTCTAAACCTTCGATACACGGTGCCATAAATCAACTTGGTATCTTCGGAGAGGTGGACGGATAGCACCAATTAGCATCTGCCCCGAATCTCAGGCAAGACGTCATGTCGCGCCGTCTTTCGGAGGGGAACAGATGTTACTTACTACTCATGAGTTGGCAACTCACCCCCGTTGTGCCATAGTATTTTTGCAGGTCCGACCCGTCAGCATAATAGCGGCGGGTGTGTTATCTTCTTCTACTCCATTTGCATCGACCTGCAGTTTGCTTATAGGTGGGTTGTGAGGATATTCTTTGTCCCCACCGTGTATATATTATTTTGTATCTAGTATACTCCATCTACCTTATCTACCGCTTTTTCCATCAGTTGTATATTGGACTTAGATGGTGAGCTTGTGAGATTTGTATGTATTCTGTTTCTGGTGTCAATGCTCACTTGAGGCAGCGTAGTGTTTTTCCTATTTCTGGTTCTCAGATGCTTATCTCGTATTATGATGATATATATATATATGGCATGTGGTTGTGATTCCACCTTTGGCGAAGAGCTAGCTCCCGCTTGGGGATGCCGTTATTCTTTACTTGTGTATTTTCATGTGTTGTACCCGTTTGGAGGCCAGTATTTATAAAGGAAACTCTGCCGAAATTTTCGGGAAATTTGGTGTTTTAAAATGTTTTAATGTGACGATATTTTACTAAAATCACCTTTTTAAGCTAAGTTTTCCTTCACTCTATTTCTTTAAATGGTTTAGATTTCTGGGTTTTGGCTTACTTAGATTACGTTACGCCTCTAGACGTTTCATAATTTAAGCGCCAGTCAAATTCCACATATCCAGGTCGTGACAGACGTCTAGCCTGAATTTGGAGGAAGATGCTATTTGGACTTCTCCATCCACTTCTCCGAAAATACCAAGTTGATTTATGGTACCATATATCGGGGGTTTGGATAGATGCGACCGTTGTAGCGGACTTTATCGGATTCCCCCTTGTTTGTGAGTGGTTTTTGATTGTGGGGACGCTCTTCCCTGCAGGCGCAAGGCCCTGCAGTTAATTACGTTACCGCATTGCAATAACCACTTTTTCCTGCTCCGGCAGTTCACTTCATGTCGTGTGTATTTTTGTTTGTTTTGGTTGCCCGTGGATTGTATACAGAGACTAGTTTATGTTGTCGCCCGTAGGGCACGGATTAGTCCAAATCCGTATATTTTAGATTTGGGTTTGGTTTATTTCAGGACCGTTAATCTGGTTTGAGATTAAGATCGACTTAAATATATGAGCATTTGGGCCCAATTATTTTAGTTTAAGGACATCAAGATCCATTATCGCCATGTTTGAGGCGAATATTAGTTTAGAGACGTTTCGGTCCAACATTCCCATTTTGGGGACGAATATTAGTTTAAGGACATTTCGGTCCCACATTCATCTTGCGCACACGTGTATTTGTTACATGGCGGAGTGAACGATGGAGACTTGGAATGCGCCCAATTTGGGGTGCGATCTGATTTGAGGTGTGCACGTTAATTTGGAAATGCATCAATGTGGGGTGCATAATTCCCTATCTTGATAAAATTTTACATCAAGCTGGAACGAAGAGTTGTTGGTGGTGGTCAGGACCCGCCACCTCTCTAAAAACGTTGAGGAATTACAACGAAATATATCAGAGGTGTGAAGAGATGTACCCTTAAACCAAATCTAGTATTTGAGAAAAAGGGGGTGATGGTCCTAAGAATCGTTAGTCATGTTTGAGACTAAGATTAACTTAGGAGATATGGGATGAGTATCATTTTGGATATCATTAATGAGAGATCTTTAGTCATGTATGAGACTAAAATTAGTTTGGAAATCATAAGTTGTAACAACCCAAATTTTCCTGTACAATTTTCTGTACAATTTTTTCAAAAATCCAGAAAGGGATATTTTAGCCTGAGCAAAAGATATAAGTAATTAATTTGCTTTTTAATTACAAGTAAAAATAATGTAACAACTCCATTTTTAGTGTACAAAATTTGGTTAAAAATTAATGTATACTTGGGGTATTTACATTTACTGTTATTACTTTAAGTAATTAATTAGCTCCATAATTACAAGAAGGAGCTTGTAGCTCATTGGTAATACCTTGCACTGCTAAACCAAGCCACCAGAGTTCAAATCCCATACCCCACATTATTTTTAATATTGTTTTATTTTGAACCTTTAGAATACCAAGAGTTTACACGTGCATATCTCAATAAAAACCCCACAACACCCTAAAATGTAATATTGCCAGAGGATAGATGAACCGTCGGGCGGATTCAGGCCGCCTGACTCGGCCGGAAATCCGCCAACTCGGCCTCGACTTGGCCGACTCAGGCTTCCGACCGAGTCACGGCAGAGTCACGGCCGAGTCGGCCGATTCCGGCGACGACCCCAACATGAAAAATGTGTCTTTTCATCTCCCCTGTACACCTGCAAAATTTTATCCTCAGACTATTTCCAGAGACCTCTTAATACCTCAATTAATCCACTTTTATTACATTTTAATATATTTTTTTCAATTAAACTCTTCATCTATCCGAACCCTAGCCTAACCCGATAAATACCACCCTTACACACTACCCCCTCACTCTAAAATTCTGAGCCAACTCTCAAGAAAATTCTTAGAACCCTAGTGTGTTTTAAAAGTGAGCAAAGAGGCGGTGCTCCGGCAAATTTCCGGCGACAACCTTAGGAGATCCCGGAGACGAAACGACGCACCGGCGCCTCCTCCCGACTCCTATTCCTCTCCTCTAAGTCTTAAGCCAGTAAGTCCCAACTTCCCCCTTCCCTACTCTTTTTGAAAAGACGTATTTCTAAAACCGGACGGAATCGGAGCAAAATCCGATTTCCGATTTGGTTCTTCTTAAAACCTCACTTTTCTTTAATACAATCATGCTACAACCACTACATGTTGACTATTGATCACTACTAAACATGTTGAACAAGTTTCATGACAATCTAATTCCATTTGTAACTTTTACCGTATTTTATTCATCAAAATACCATGTAGTTTCATTTCAGTATTTAAACCATTAAACTTGTTATATCCTTAAGTAGATCATGAGGTAATGACCTACCTCCTCACAACACTCATATGAAACATAGCACAATACTTTCAAGTACCTAGAATACGGGAAAACAAAACCTTTTAAATAAATACCACTTATTATCAAAAACCGTTTTCTAAAAGATTAAGTATTTTACAAATCTTTGCAAAGCGCCGCTACAACCCATTTGGGGAACCCGTTCGGGATGGTGCGGATTATCGCACATGCTCGGGCTTAGTAGTGCGAGATTCAGACCTCCGCAAGGAGCATTCGGTCTCGAAGATTTAAAATATATCTTAAGAAAATGAGATTTCTAGAAATATAAAATATATATTAAAATTATTTTTATATAAATATATATAAGTAACATTAAAATATCTATTTTGTAATAATATAAATATTCCAACTCTTTTCAAAAATCACAAGAATCACTTTACATTAAAATACCATGAATTCCATACAAGTTCAATTTTACAATTAAATACCTAATATTATGAAATTAGGTTATTTTCACTAGAAATATCACAAATATAAAATCTACATTTATTACAACTCTAAAGACGATAATTAAACACTTGGGGTGTATTTTGAAAATTATACAAAAGTGTTTTTACATAAAACCCTCTCAAGTTCTATAAATTATCCTAAGTACCCTAGTAAATATAGGTTTAAGCGGGACCAATCTCTCGAGCCTCAGGGAGCCGTTGAAGTGGGTGCTTGTCTATCTAAGGTAGATAACTTAACAACGGTGTTATCAATACGTTAATCATTTTTGAAAAAGACACAAATCCTGCCACCCATGTGCAGCGGTTACCGATAACATCAAAACAATCAGGACTTCAATTTACTTTTCTAATTGTCTGACTCAAATTGAGTCTCTCTATAATCTGACTTAAATATGATTCAAGTACAATCTACAATCTACAATATTACAATTCAACACGAATCCATGAATCCATTATTCCATATATTCAATCTATCAATCTATACAACTTGACCGAACCGAACCATGGATATACATTCCAGTTACATGATCATCCAGTTTACATGATTCTCCAGTTACATCCATGATTCTACAGTTACATCCGTTTACTGATATCATGGTTTCGGCAAGTCATCTATACAATTCAATTTTCAAGACAATACAATACAATACAATATCATCAGTACAATCATTACTATCAATACAATAAATACACGGGGTATTGGGGTAGTTCATTCGTGAATCCAACATAATCTCAAGAGTCCCCCTAGATCATGAATCCATGTCTATTAACACAAGCAAGCAATCATGAGGGCCCGTGTTTCCATGCTCCTGGACTGTGGCCTGTTGAGTTTGGAATACTTCAACGACGGTCGAAATCCCACTACTAACATATCATTTGGGCCCGTGGTTCCCTACCCCTGGACTGTGGCCTGTTGGGTTTGAGAACACTCTTGAGATTAGTTGACATTCACCCTTGAACTTATGATAACAACAGCATTAACACTATAACAATATAATACAACTTTAAAAGCTACACTCTCTCTTTCTTCTTTTCTACTTGCCCTTATCTTTGGGACTTACCGAGCGATTTGTTCGCTGACGACATTCACTTTCTTGCTTTTTTGAATGTCGTCAGGTGTTTCGGACCTTCTGGAGACAGAGCCTAGCATCGAGGACTTGGACCAGATTATTGAAGACCCAGAGCTCTAGCTTCATTGTACACATTTCATTCCAGTACTTCTCCTTTCCTGTTATGCCATTATTTAGGTATTTTTTTCATCAGATGTATTTATTTTTTTCATGCATTGTACAGAAAGAATGTGAATAAATAAAGTTGCTGTTTTATTATATCTTGTCTCTTGTGAATTTACTTTTATATTACTTAGATACGCTTAGTGTATTTACTTCACGGTAAATACGTCGCGACCCCGTCACGTCCTCCGCCCGTATACTGGGAAGCGAGGCGTGACAGGTTTTGTTGGTGGCCCATGCAGGTCCGAGTTGTATGGAACACTACCATGAATTCTGTTCTGCGTGAACAACCTAAGCAATATAACACAAGAAACAGCAACTAAAACATTCTTTACAATCCATAAACCTTGAATCTTATCATTTCATATTCTTTGAATCATATACTTTGAATCTGTCCTAACCTAAATTTTTCTTTCAAGGTTATGGATTCCCCAAACAACACCAGCACCAACTTCAACAACACCCCACCACCACTACAAATCACACCTGCCGTTCCTGCTCCACCCAACGAGAAAACGGTTCTGCTTGAGGTAATCTGCCGCCTCCTAGAGGAACATCAACAGCTTTTGAACCATCCCGAGGCTGAAGCACCTGGGGTGAAGCAATTCAGAGCTTTACATCCCAAACAGTTTCCAGGAAAGGGGAGCCCACTGGAAGCTGAGGAATGGGCACAAAGTATAGAGGATGATCTGGCAGCAGCACAAGTGCCAGACATAGCTTGGGTTCGTGTAGCAAAATTACAGCTCATGGACAATGCACGGAACTGGTGGAAGGCGGAAGAAAGCCGTCTTGATCAGCCCATAGAATGGAAGACTTTTCGCGATAGGTTCGACGTGATGTACTTCCCTGAGACTGCCAGGTTCAACATAGAACAGCAGTTTATTCATCTGCAACAAGGTTCGATATGGATCAAGACAGTAGATGAGTATGACGCTGAGTTCACCATGCTCAGTCGGTAAGATATGTCTTAGTAATTTGAATTTTTTTAAATATCACATACTACACAGCTAACACGAGACTGTAACAGATTTGCGGCACACCAGATACCGACAGATGAGATCAGAGCCCGTCGATTTCAACAAGGTTTGGACACGGAAATCCAGGTTGCACTAGCCACAGGGAAATTTCTGACTCATGAAGAGGCTCTGATAGCTGTTCGCAGTTATGAGGCAGTGATAAAGGCGAGGGGCAGACCTCAGTCTACAGAAGTGAAGCGCCCTGCCAACCAGATGGCAGGAGGAGCTGCATCAGGACCATCATTTGTACCAAAGAGACTGGGAGTACCAATCAACAGGTCTAACCCAACCATTTGGACCTACTGCAAGAGAGCTGGACATCTGATGGAGGTTTGCCGACGAGCAAACGGTCTTTGCCTGATATGTGGATCATCTTCACATACCATAGGAACTTGCCCACACAACCGAACTAATCCTAAATCCACAGCTAGACCAGCTATCCAAACTCCATCTACTCGGTTAACTCTTCCTACACCACTTCCACGTGGACCACCTTTACCTCGACAATCAGCATTGTACCAGCATGCACGAAGAAACGTGCCGAGACGCCAGGCTTACAATTTGGCGTCCAAAGAAGCTGAGACGGTTGGCCAGGATAACCTGGGTAATTCTCTTCAACCTTTTTGAACCCTTGTACCACCTTGTTATTTTATACTATCAAGTACTCCAGTCACCAAATTTCCTAAAATCTGTTACACTTTCCTTTTACAAATTTCGAGGACGAAAATTTTATAAGGAGGGTAGAATGTAACAACCCTAAATTTCCTGTACAATTTTCTGTACAATTTTTTCAAAAATTCAGAAAGGGGTATTTTAGCATGAGCACAAGATATAAGTAATTAATTTGCTTTCTAATTACAAGTTAAAATAATGCAACAACTACATATTTAGTGTACAAAATTTGCTTAAAAATTAATGTATACTTGGGGTATTTACAATTACTGTTATTACTTTAAGTAATTAATTAGCTCCATAATTACAAGAAGGAGCTTGTAGCTCATTGGTAATACCTTGCACTGCTGAACCAAGTCACCAGAGTTCAAATCCCATATCCTACATTATTTTTAATATTGTTTTATTTTGAACCTTTAGAATACCAAGAGTTTACACGTGCATATCTCACAAAAACAACACTACACCCTAAAATGTAACATTGCCAGAGGATAGATGAACCGTCGGGGTGGATTCAGGCCGCTTGACTCGGCCGGAAATCGGCCAACTCGGCCTCGACTCGGCTGACTCAGGCCTCCGACCGAGTTACGGCCGATTCACGGCCGAGTCGGCCGATTCCGGCGACGACCCCAACATGAAAAATGTGTCTTTTCATCTCCCCTGTACACCTGCAAAATTTTATCCTCAGACCATTTTTAGAGACCTCTTAATACCTCAATTACTCCACTTTTATTACAATTTAATATATTTTTAATACATTTTTTTCAATTAAACTCTTCATCTACCCTAACCCCAGCATAACCCTATAAATACCACCACTACACACTACCCCCTCACTCCAAAATTTTGAGCCAACTCTCAAGAAAATTCTTAGAACCCTAGTGTGTTTTAAAAGTGAGCAAAGAGGCGAAGCTCCGGCAAATTTCCGGCGACAACCTTAGGAGATCCCGGCGACGAAACGACGCACCGGCGTCTCCTCCCGACTCCTATTCCTCTCCTCTAAGTCCTAAGCCAGTAAGTCCCGTCTTCCCCCTTCCCTACTCTTTCTGAAAAGACGTATTTCTAAAACACGACAGAATCGGAACAAAATCCGATTTCCGATTCGGTTCTTCTTAAAACCTCACTTTTCTTTAATACAATCATGCTACAACCATTACATGTTGACTATTGATCACTACTAAACATGTTGAACAAGTTTCATGACAATCTAATTCCATTTGTAACTTTTACCGTATTTTTTTCCAAAATGCCATGTAGTTTCATTTCAGTATTCAAACCATTAAACTTGCTATACCTTTAAGTAGATCACGAGGTAATGACCTACCTCCTGACAACACTCATATGAAACATAGCACAATACTTTCAAGTACCTAGAATACGGGAAAACGAAAACTTTCAAATAAATACCACTTATTATCAAAAACCGTTTTCTAAAAGATTAAGTATTTTACAAATCTTTGCAAAGCGCCGCTACAACCCATTTGGGGAACCCGTTCGGGATAGTGCGGATTATCGCACATCCTCGGGCTTAGTAGTGCGAGATTCAGACCTCCGCAAGCAGCATTCGATCTCGAAGATTTAAAATACAATATCTTAAGAAAATGAGATTTCTAGAAATATAAAATATATATTAAAATTATTTTTATATAAATATATATATAAGCAACATTAAAATATCTATTTTTTAATTATATAAATATTCCAACTCTTTTCAAAAATCACAAGAATCACTTTACATTAAAATACCATGAATTCCATACAAGTTCAATATTACAATTAAATACCTTATATTATGAAATTAGGTTATTTTCACTAGAAATATCACAAATATAAAATCTACATTTATTACAACTCTAAAGACGATAATTAAACACTTGGGGTGTATTTTGAAAATTATACAAAAGTATTGTTACATAAAACCCCCTCAAGTTCTATAAATAACCCTAAGGACCCTGGTAAATATAGGTTTAAGCGGGACTAATCTCTTGAGCCTCAGGGAGCTGGAGAAGTGGGTGCTTGCCTATCTAAGATAGATAACTTAACAACGGTGTTATCAATACGGTAATCGTCTTTGAAAAAGACACAAATCCTGCCGCCCATGTGCAGCGGTTACCGATAACATCAAAACAATCAGGACTTCAATTTACTTTTCTAATTGTCTGACTCAGATTGAGTCTCTCTATAATCTGACTTGAATATGATTCAAGTACAATCTACAATCTACAATATTAAAATTCAACACGAATCCATGAATCCATTATTCCATATATTCAATCTATCAATCTATACAACTTGACTGAACCGAACCATGGATATACATTCCAGTTACATAATCATCTAGTTTACATGATTCTCCAGTTACATCCATGATTATACAGTTACATCCATTTACTGATATCATGGTTTCGGCAAGTCATCTATACAATTCAATTTTCAATACAATACAATACAATATCATCAGTACAATCATTACAATCAATACAATAAATACATGGGGTATTGGGGTATTTCATTCGTGAATCCAACATAATCTCAAGAGTCCCCCTAGATCATGAATCCATGTCTACTAACACAAGCAAGCAATCATGAGGGCCCGTGTTTCCATGCTCCTGGATTGTGGCCTGTTGAGTTTGGAATATTTCGACGACGGTCGAAATCCCACTACTAACATATCATTTGGGCCCATAGTTCCCTACCGATGGACTGTGGCCTGTTGGGTTTGAGAACACTCTTGAGATTAGTTGACATTCACCCTTGAACTTACGATAACAACAGCATTAACACTATAACAATATAATACAACTTTAAAAGCTATACTCTATTTCTTCTTTTCTACTTCTCCCTTATCTTTGGGACTTACCGAGCGATTTGTTCGCTGATGACATTCTCTTTCTTGCTTTTTTGAATGTCGTCAGGTGTTTCGGACCTTCTGGAGACAGAGCCCAGCATCGAGGACTTGGACCAGATTATTGAAGACCCAGAGCTCTAGCTTCATTGTACACATTTCATTCCAGTACTTCTCCTTTTCTCTTATGCCATTGTTTAGGCATTGTTTTCATCAGATGTATTTATTTTTTTCATGCATTGTATAGAAAGAATGTGAATAAATAAAGTTGTTGTTTTATTATATCTCGTCTCTTGTGGATTTACTTTTA
Source organism: Agapanthus africanus (assembly GCA_030015575.1). Classification (NCBI taxonomy): domain Eukaryota; kingdom Viridiplantae; phylum Streptophyta; class Magnoliopsida; order Asparagales; family Amaryllidaceae; genus Agapanthus; species Agapanthus africanus. The sequence goes on from CM057337.1 coordinate 525,190,914, forward strand.
TATTGCTTAGATACGCTTAGCGTATTTACTTCACAGTAAATACGTCGCGACCTCGTCACGTCCTCCGCCCGTATACTGGGAAGCGGGGCGTGACAAGTTTTGTTGGTGGCCCATGCAGGTCCGAGTTGTATAGAACACTACCATGCAATTCTGTTCTGCGTGAACAACCTAAGCAATATAACACAAGAAACAGCAACTAAAACATTCTTTACAATCCATACACCTTGAATCTTATCATTTCATATTCTTTGAATCATATACTTTGAATCTGTCCTAACCTAAATTTTTCTTTCAAGGTTATAGATTCCCCAAACAACACCAACACCAACTTCAACAACACCCCACCACCACTACAAATCACACCTGCCGTTCCTGCTCCACCCAACGAGCAAATGGTTCTGCTTGAGGCAATCTGCAGCCTCCTAGAGGGACAGCAACAGCTTTTGAACCGTCCTGAGGCTGAAGCACCTGGGGTGAAGCAATTCAGAGCTTTACATCACAAACAGTTCTCAGGAAAGAGGAGCCCACTGGAAGCTGAGGAATGGGCACAAAGTATAGAGGATGATCTGGCAGTAGCACAAGTGCCAGACATAGCTTGGGTTCGTGTAGCAAAATTACAGCTCATGGACAATGCACAGAACTGGTGGAAGGCGGAAGAAAGCCGTCTTGATCAGCCCATAGAATGGAAGACTTTTCGTGATAGGTTTGACGCGAAGTACTTCTCTGAGACTGCCTGGTTCAACATGGAACATTAGTTTTTTCATCTGCAACATGGTTCGATGTGGATCAAGTCAGTAGATGAGTATGACGCTGAGTTCACTATGCTCAGTCGGTAAGATATGTCTCAGTAATTTGAATTTTTTAAATATCACATACTACACAGCTAACACGAGATCGTAACAGATTTGCGGCACACCTGATACCAACAGATGAGATCAGAGCCCGTCGATTTCAACAAGGTTTGGACACGGAAATCCAGGCTGCACTAGCCACAGGGAAATTTCCGACTCATGAAGAGGCTCTGATAGCTGCCCACAGTTATGAGGCAGTGATAAAGGCGAGAGGCAGACCTCAGTCTACAGGAGTGAAGCGCCCTGCCAACCAGATGGCAGGAGGAGCTGCATCAGGACCATCATTTGTACCAAAGAGACTGGGAGTACCAATCAACAGGTCCAACCCAACCTTTTGTAGCTACTGCAAGAGAGCTGGACATCTGATGGAGGTTTGCCGACGAGCAAACGGTCTTTGCCTGATATGTGGATCATCCTCACATACCATAGGAACTTGCCTACACAATCGAACTAATCCTAATTCCACAGCTAAACCAGCTATCCAAGGTCCATCTACTCGGTTAACTATTCCTGCACCACTTCCACGTGGACCACCTTTACCTCGACAATCAGCATTGTACCAGCATGCACGAAGAAACGTGCCGAGACGCCAGGCTTATAATTTGGCGTCCATAGAAGCTAAGACGGTTGGCCAGGATAACCCGGGTAATTCTCTTCAACCTTTTCAAACCCTTGTACCACCTTGTTATTTTACATTATCAAGTACTCCAGTCACCAAATTTCCTAAAATCAGTTACACTTTCCTTTTACAAATTTCGAGGACGAAATTTTTATAAGGAGAGTACAATGTAACAACCCTAAATTTCCTGTACAATTTTCTGTACAATTTTTTCAAAAATCCAGAAAGGGGTATTTTAGCCTGAGCATAAGATATAAGTAATTAATTTTCTTTCTAATTACAAGTTAAAATAATGTAACAACTCCATTTTTAATGTACAAAATTTGCTTTAAAATTAATGTATACTTGGGGTATTTACGTTTACTGTTATTACTTTAAGTAATTAATTAGCTCCATAATTACAAGAAGGAGCTTGTAGCTCATTGGTAATACCTTGCACTGCTGAACTAAGCCACCAGAGTTCAAATCCCATATCCCACATTATTTTTAATATTGTTTTATTTTGAACCTTTAGAATACCAAGAGTTTACACGTGCATATCTCACAAAAACCCCACTACACCCTAAAATGTTAAATTGCCAGAGGATAGATAAACCGTCAGGGTGGATTCAGGCCGCCTGACTCGGCCTCGACTCGGCCGACTCAGGCCTCCGACCGAGTCACGGCCGATTCACGGCCGAGTCGGCCGATTCCGGCGACGACCCCAACATGAAAAATGTGTCTTTTCATCTCCCCTGTACACATGCAAAATTTTATCCACAGACCATTTTCAGAGACCTCTTAATACCTCAATTACTCACTTTTATTACATTTTAATATATTTTTAATACATTTTTTTCAATTAAACTCTTCATCTATCCCAACCCTAGCCTAACCCTATAAATACCACCCCTACACACTACTCCCTCACTCTAAAATTCTGAGCCAACTCTCAAGAAAATTCTTAGAACCCTAGTGTGTTTTAAAAGTGAGCAAAGAGGCGGAGCTCCGGAAAATTTCCGGCGACAACCTTAGGAGATCCCGGCGACGAAACGACGTACCGGCGCCTCCTCCCGACTCCTATTCCTCTCCTCTAAGTCCTAAGCCAATAAGTCCCATCTTCCCCCTTCCCTACTCTTTCTGAAAAGACGTATTTCTAAAACCCGACGGAATCGGAGCAAAATCCGATTTCCGATTCGGTTCTTCTTAAAACCTCACTTTTCTTTAATACAATCATACTACAACCATTACATCTTGACTATTGATCACTACTAAACATGTTGAACAAGTTTCATGACAATCTAATTCCATTTGTATGTTTTACTGTATTTTTTTCATCAAAATACCATGTAGTTTCATTTCAGTATTGAAACCATTAAACTTGCTATACCTTTAAGTAGATCACAAGGTAATGACCTACCTCCTCACAACACTCATATGAAACATAGCACAATACTTTCAAGTACCTAGAATACGGGAAAACGAAACCTTTCAAATAAATACCACTTATTATCAAAAACCGTTTTCTAAAAGATTAAGTATTTTACAAATCTTTGTAAAGCGCCGCTACAACCCATTTGGGGAACCCGTTCGGGATGGTATGGATTATCGCACATCCTCGGGCTTAGTAGTGCGAGATTCAGACCTCTGCAAGGAGCATTCGGTCTCGAAAATTTAAAATACAACATCTTAAGAAAATGTGATTTCTAGAAATATAAAATATATATTAAAATTATTTTTATATAAATATATATATAAGTAACATTAAAATATCTATTTTGTAATAATATAAATATTCCAACTCTTTTCAAAAATCTCAAGAATCACTTTACATTAAAATACCATGAATTCCATACAAGTTCAATATTACAATTAAATACCTTATATTATGAAATTAGGTTATTTTCACTAGAAATATCACAAATATAAAATCTATATTTATTACAACTCTAAAGACGATAATTGAACACTTGGGGTGTATTTTGAAAATTATACAAAAGTATTTTTACATAAAACCCCCTCAAGTTCTATAAATTACCCTTAGGACTCTAGTAAATATAGGTTTAAGCGGGACCAATCTCTTGAGCCTCAGGAAGCCGTAGAAGTGGGTGCTTGCCTATCTAAGGTAGACAACTTAACAACAGTGTTATCAATACGGTAATCGTCTTTGAAAAAGACACAAATCCTGCCGTCCATGTGCAGCGGTTACCGATAACATCAAAACAATCAGGACTTCAATTTACTTTTCTAATTGTCTGACTCAGATTGAGTCTCTCTATAATCTGATTTGAATATGATTCAAGTACAATCTACAATCTACAATATTACAATTCAATACGAATCCATGAATCCATTATTCCATATGTTCAATCTATCAATCTATACAACTTGACTGAACCGAACCATGGATATACATTCCAGTTACATGATCATCCAGTTTACATGATTCTCCAGTTACATCCATGATTATATAGTTACATCCATTTACTGATATCATGGTTTCAGCAAGTCATCTATACAATTCAATTTTCAAGACAATACAATATCATCAGTACAATCATTACTATCAATACAATAAATACACGGGGTATTGGGGTACTTCATTCGTGAATCCAACATAATCTCGAGAGCCCCCTAGATCATGAATCCATGTCTACTAACACAAGCAAGCAATCATGAGGGTCCGTGTTTCCATGCTCCTGGACTGTGGCCTGTTGAGTTTGGAATATTTCGACGACGGTCGAAATCCCGCTACTAACATATCATTTGGGCCCGTGGTTCCCTATCTCTGGACTGTGGCATGTTGGGTTTGAGAACACTCTTGAGATTAGTTGACATTCACCGTTGAACTTACGATAACAACAGCATTAACACTATAACAATATAATACAACTTTAAAAGCTACACTCTCTTTTTCTTCTTTTCTACTTCTCCCTTATCTTTAGGACTTACCGAGCGATTTGTTCACTGACGACATTCTCTTTTTTTCTTCTTTGAATGTCGTCAGGTGTTTCGGACCTTCTGGAGACAGAGCCCAGCATCGAGAACTTGGACCAGATTATTGAAGACCCAGAGCTCTAGCTTCATTGTACACATTTCATTCCAGTACTTTTTCTTTTCTGTTATGCCATTGTTTAGGCATTGTTTTCATCGGATGTATTTATTTTTTTCATGCATTGTACAGAAAGAATGTGAATAAATAAAGTTGCTGTTTTATTATATCTTGTCTCTTGTGGATTTATTTTTATATTGCTTAGATACGCTTAGCGTATTTACTTCACAGTAAATACATCGCGGCCTTGTCGCGTCCTCCACCCGTATACTGGGAAGCGGGGCGTGACATAAGCAATATGGGCTCGGTTGATTTAAAATCAAAGAGGTTTAACCTGAGGAAACTTAGCTAATTTGGGCTGAGACTGGGTTTCTATACTACCCAGCAGTGCTAAGCACTAATATATATAGTGCTCACGTGTGTTTCACGTGGGGCGCTCGAATAGTGCTAAGCATTAATTTTTTCTGGCGCACACGTGTTTTTCACGTGAGGCGCCACTATAGTGCTAAGCACTAATTTTCTCTTGTGCTCACGTGTGAAATATGTGAGGCACTCAGATATCGGCGCTGTCCAATCAGTGCTTAGCACTCATTTATTTTGACCGAATATAGAGTGCTAAGCACTTTGCATGGCACTCACGTGGGAAACACGTGAGTGCTGAGCATTGATTTCAGGTTTTATTTGTTCACCCTTTTTTTTCTTTTTTTTGACAGAAGTGCTATGCACTTGGCTAGAGCTCTGGTGCTCCCGTGAAGAGCCAGATTTCAGGTTTCCAAGAGTATTTCACATGTATTTCACGTGACTGCTTTATTTTTGGGGTGTTGGGCTGCATTATTTGGTGACTGCCCAAATGAGTATTTTTTCTTTGTTTTTTAGACGCTCAATGTGGGAAGCATGTGAGGCGTTTTAACTCTTCTTTTGCTTGTTTTAGACACTCACGTGAGAAATACGCGAGACACTATAATAGTGTTGAGCACCAATTTTGCTCACGTGTGTTTCATGTGAGACGCCAAGTTCTTGTTTATAGAGATGTTAATCTCTGTTAATGACATTTTGGTCATTGATGATCATCAAGATTTCTGTTTTGAAGATCTTGGATCATTTTATCATTTAATTGGAGTACTAGGTTCGTCCTTTATTATTTTTTTTATAAGAACTAAGTTCTTTATGTAGGGTTAAACCCTAATTTTGGAGGAATTAAATTCTCAGAGCAAGTGTTCTTTTCTTTTTCATTCTTTTTAACCTAGCTCTTTTCTGAATCCTTGATTCTTAGGAACAAGATCTTCCCGATGAGAATTAAATTCTCAACTTGTGGAAGACTTGTCTTGAGGATCTCTAATCCAGAGAAAGAACTAAGTTATTTGAAAAGGGTTAAATTCTTATATAGGTAAAAAAAGATATTTTGATCTTTGCGTTTCTTTACCTAGGGTTTTTTGAGGAGGAAAGTCTTCTTTTTTGAGAATTAAATTTTATGTTCTTTTCTTTTAGAACTCACTTTATTTTGGCAGAAGCTTGTAGGGTTTTTTTTCTTTTTGCGACTTGAAGTCTCGGATCCTTTATATAGTGGAGGCAAGTTTGTTAATTAATTTTGAGAAGATCTCTCATTGAGAGATTCCAATTGATTTAATTGGACTCAAAATTGATTAGGGGAATTTTACCCACCGTTGGATCTTTGATCCAAGTGTTTCTGTGTTACAGAATATGTTTTCTTATTTTAATAAGATCGGGAGAATATTCCCCCATATATAGAATTTACTCTATTGAACGATGATATTTTTATCACCATTGGATTTTTAATCTAAGGGTGCTCGGTTTAACAGAGCACAATCTTTCTCTGTTTAGAAAGATATAGGAAATATTTTCCATCTCATTGGATCTTTGATCCGCTAACTTTCTGTTTAACAGAAAATATCATTCCCAATAGAATTTAATTCTATGCTTAATCACCATCGGATCTTTGATTCAACGGTTCCTTGTTTAACAGAGAGGATCTTTCTCCTTCTAGAAAAATCCAGGGAAGTATTTCCAAAGAGTAGAATTTAATTCTACGTAAGGAGGTGCCCTCACGTATTTAACACGTGGGGCTTATTTAGCTTCTCTGATTTGGCGCCCATATGCCTTGCATATGGGCGCTCACATGTTTAACACGTGAGGCCAATTTGGCCTTTGGCTATTTACTCTTAATGCTCGTATGCTTTGCATACAAAAAATAGAATTTAATTGTATGCATAAATTTTAACTCTATCTGAAGTTCATGCTTCAAAAGGGTATTCCCACGTGTTTAACACATGATCCCTAGTGAAGATTTTCCTTTGTTCTTATGGACGCTCACGTGTTTAACACGTGAGACCTATTTAGCCTTTGGTTGTTTGATTGCAGCGCCTATATGCTTTGCATATAGGCGCTCACGTGTTTAACACGTGAGGCTTATTTAGCCTATTAGTTGTTTAATTGCAGCGCCTATATGCTCTGCATATAGGCGCACACGTGTTTAACACGTGGGACTTGAGCCATGGGAATTTTCTCCCCTTTTCTCTCCCCTTTTCTTTTTATGAAGGAACAACTTCATATCTTTTGTAAAAAGAATTTTTCCATTTTAAAACTGCAACCATGTTTGAATAGTATTTGCAAATGAATTTATAATCCATTTGCCCATACGCTCCACCATTTCTCTTTTCCATCCCATTTCATATTTTCTTTAAAAGAAAATTTTATAAATGAGTTGTCCTTCTTCTAGAAGTATTCTTGTATAAATACAAGAATACGTCACCGCAAATACATGTTCGTATTCGTATCAAGATACGAATCCCCAAGAGATAGAAAAATACAATGAACATAATACTAGAATATACATATCAAAATATATATATGTAAATTATTAAATCAAAACTTGATTTAATAATCCGTCTTAATCCTAAACTGGCTAGTATTATCATCCGCCCGATTGAAGTCCGTGTGGCTAGCACACATACCTAATCGGAACCCTGCAGTATCAATATACGACCACTACATCATTTTGCCTGAACCAGGAAAATCCTCTGTGTGGGACTCTAAAGACTCGTCAATACGTTGGTAGTGAGTTTAACCACAAGTATGTCAGTGGCACTAGCTGTACGTAACAGCTATCTATGTATTGAGTGAAAGGAAGATCGACGAGCAAACTCATCTGTACCCCTACTGAGCCTGTCTGTGACAATTTTCGTACAGTCCGATCTTTTCGTCTGAGATAATCGCATACCGGGTCTAGAGGATGGATAACGTCAGACCCTTACTAACCCGATAAGTCGTGTCGGTGAGAAGCTCATCACCCACTGAGAAACTACTGATATCACATCAGTAAATCTCATCCAGCTTGGCCAAGAATTTTTGGTGATGGCTGACCCAACACAGCGCGACATCGACTCCCAATACCGAGAGAGGCGAATCCCTGATGATTGTTCACCGCCTCTATGTGGTTCGGGACTGTACCCAACTAAAATCTGTTTACATGACTCCTTTGAGTCGTAGTAGGGTAGTAATCTAAGTACAATGGGAACTCATACGAGACAAATGAAAATCAAAGGTCAAATGACTAACCTGCATTCATGCCACAAGAGAACTTCCATCAGACGATAGGTATAATACCATCTAGAAGTTTTTGGCGAGTCCGTCCGGTATACTCACCTTCAGTAAGCACCTGTATACTATCTTAGGTGACTCAACACCAATGGCTTGTGAGACCGGCCACCACCCCTCGTTGGGGTCTCGAAAAGTATACACTAATCTACTCCGGAATATCGATGCTCAGTCTTGATACTTTATCAACTAGGGACATTTAAGGATGTGCTTATGGACCACCCATCTCCCACGTATATGATCCCCATCATAATGCTAGTAGTCGAGTAATAATCCTACGGGATTTATCAAAACGTATACATATAATGACAAAGACAAACCAGATAGCATACTATCATCTCGAGTAAGACTGTTCCACCTGTATAGGTCATCGTTCAATTATCATAATCGCCTACTTACAATTATAATAATTACCTTGAGGGTACTATATCCAACAATCTCCCACTTGCACTTAAGGATAATTATCGCGGTATCGCATACTCACAGCTCGTGTATTACCAAATACCCAACTTCTCTACTAGTCAGTTTCTCAAAACTCGTTTTGAGAAACACACGTGTTTGAGAAATAGCCTCAGTGAGTAGATTCGCTCCAATGTTTCTATTTTTATTTCTCTATATCTCAACTTCGCGGAGGACGACTATCTCCCGAAATGAGCGATACCTGTCTTAGAACTTGTCTGGATATCTGATAGGACCTTGTTCATAACACGAACACTAAATCCAACAAGATTCTTAGACTGTATCTATTGCTGATGTAATCAGCACCCAGCGTCATGACCACCTTATTATCCTGCTTAGAAAACTATCCAACATACTGCACCTCAGATGAGGATAAATGTATAACTCTGACAGCTGCTCTGTTATCCAGGTCACCTTGGAAGCCTAAATCGGTAACCGCCTCCTACAGGAGGCTGCCATTACTATACACCAAGAACATCATCTTATATTCTTAACTGCTTCCCAATGTTCCTCCAGGATTGGATTAATATATGCTTATTGCAGGTAGTGCAAAAGCAATATCTGGTGTGGTACTTGACATCTCATGATTGACTCAATTGCCTAAGCAAGTGATATGTCAATCATGCAAATCACTCTCCTCATCAGTCTAGAAGACATCTCTTTAGGGAGAGTGACTCTCTCACCTGTGGGTACACCACCACACCAGGAGTCGTCCATTCTAAAACACTTTAGAATAGTGTCAAGGTACCCGAATTGGGACACTTCCCAAATCAAGATCTAAAACCATAGATCTAGTCACCAGAATTCCTGATATTTTATCCAGATCATATGTAAAGAAACACCTTGTGATAACCATAGTATAACCGATCATAGCATAGGAACATCAATTCCTATCAAGAGTATGTCATCTAAATACCAGGACATCACTCCCTACTACCTTCTTACCAGGTCCATCTGTTGTTCTGATGAAGTCAAACTCCATGACCGTTTCATCAAAACAGATGATCCGTCTCCGCTCTTCTTGCTTTAGTCTATAAATAGACATAAGCAACTTGCCCACCATGTTTCCGCTGCTCCCACTGACTACAACAACCCTCTGGCAGAGTCATAGACACGTGCACTTCTAAATTAAATTTAAAATGATGTTGTAGTCATCCACCTGCCTGATCTCATAGTCAAGGACAGCAGTAGTGACAAACTTGAGTTATCAAAACCTCCCTGTCACCATCTTTGACGAAACCGAAGTACCTCTCGGGTGGCTGAGGTTACTCACTAAAATTGCGGAATGGCTAATGAATTTTCGAATCCAATTGAATCTTTCATTCTACTAAATTTTCAGTAACCGTTTGGGTTCTGGAATCACTTCCACTTCCACCATACTCCCACTTGTTTCATTTGCAAAAATATTCCTTTTATAAAAAGGTGGCGAGTCAAGAACAAATCATCTTTTGATCTTGAAATGGTAGAAATTAAACCCTTGCTAAAATCCTGGAATAACTCACAAACTGCCGTTACAGAAACGTGCCTTGAGTTTGTTCGGATTCGGCTTTTAAACAGAAATCGGATAACTCCATATCTTAAGATCCTCAAGATTTGGAACCATTCTATGTCCACATAGAAACAAAGGCACTGATTTAGATGGAACTACATTTAATTGTTATGCAACCGTGTCCAGTGCATATCCCATATGGAAAAAGGCCATACAACATTACTCATTAAGGAGCACATCCACGGATGAGCAACCTAAGAGAGAAGCAAGTTCTCAAATATTACTATGATAGAATACCTAGCATAAATATCTACATCTTCGATCACCTTGAAGAACCCTGATACTTCCAATGCATGGTTCTCTAATTTATTCTTGTACCTATAACTTCTCAAAATTTGGACCTTGTATTTCAACGAAATACGTGTCTAAATCCAGAGAAGTTATAAGTAAACGGAATTTAGCACGAGTACCAACCCCTTGTCCTAATGGATATCGGACAACATATATTACCATGTATAAGTCTCTAGAGTATACCAACTGTAGTCAGTTGAAAACTGTATTTTGGTTAAGAATATCTATACCGTTAATCAATGCATCTTACCTTATCCTCAACTGATAAAGGTAAATGTTTATAACACAATTTTCAAAATTTATATCTCAATTTATAAAATAAAGATACAGATATATCATTTTAAAAATTGGTGTATAACAACGGTTATTCAAAACTAAATATTTGTCGTTAGGCAAAACCCAGGTGACTTCCTCAAATATCACCAATTACAAAGAATTCTGATATTAAGGAACTAATCACCCGATTTTCCAATATTCTACTCCCACTCAGCATCTGTAATGTCCTATATATGTGAGATCTAAGTCTGGTAAATACATACTCTGAAGTCAGAATCTAATTAGAAAAGCAGTTTTCAATTAACATCGCACAGGAAAACTGAAACATGAAAATGTTTTGAGGGGGTGGCCGGGTATTCCTAGTAATGCCTCTTCCACTATCCAGATTCATGCCAGTAGTCGCAAATTCCCTTTCCCTCACTGCAATCCCTTTATATGTCTTTACTTCTTATCTTCTCTACACCACATTTAGGCTAATTGGTTTTCTTCTTTCCCTACCATTCGTCACCAACCTAAGATTTGGAAGAAAACTATCCAATAAGCGTAATAGGTGTACTCTCCTAATTCTAGGAGCCCTCACAATCTGAGAGAAAGTAAAGATAAAAGACAACTGAATAATCATATTCTATTTCTCCAGAACCCGTGGCGATTCTCGAACTGAAACATGTTTCTTCGAGTTCGTATGTAACTATACGAGATAGTCTTTCCAAACAGTATGGATCTCCGTAGTGATACGGAGTGTTTTGGAGAAAATCAAAGGGAAAGTAGGAGTAGCAGGGATATATGCGAGTTTATCATGAATCATGACAATCGAAAACCGGATGGTAAAAAGGTCGGTCGGTTAAGTGTTGAGTTACAGTTTAAGGTGGGTCATGGTCACAAACCAGAGAGAGAAAAGAAACACTCAGCGTGCACTCTATCAAGATTAGATTGGTTAATCACTTTATCTAATCAGGATGGATCCCACTGTTTCCTTGAATTCTTCTTCAAACCCTAAAAGGAGAATTAGTCGGGATAACCCGAGAAGTAATACCTACTCATCAGTGGGAATCGGGACCCAACTATCATTGTGTGATAATCTTGATGGAAGCTGACTAAAATTACCACACTTTAGATAGTATGCACAAACTTGGCAAGTTTCCCTTATATTTGAAACTCCTGATATGGTTTTTGCCCCTAGCATCTTATGACCTTGACGAAGGACAACAAATCATAAGTCATAAGTCAAGTTCTATCCGTCATTGTCCTGATTAATCTAAACCCGCCCGTACTCGCCCTTGACGAAGGCCAACAAGGCTGTACGATTGTCCTAGATTAATGTATTTCTATACTGCAGAAAAGTAACACATAACTACCATACACTATGTCTTGACGAAGGCCAACAAACATAGCATGAATACTAGGCGCTACACGTCTGAAATGACGGAGGGCTATGGCTGATTTTTAGCGAAAAACCATTAACATAATGAACTTGATATCGTTAAAGGAACTCGAGTGGCTTTGAAATGGAGTGGTTTAGGCTCCGCTTTTAAAGCTAGTAACATAAACTTTTGCTTAAGAGCGAACTCCCCGCGAAGGGATCAAGGCCCTTTCCACATAGAATGAAGTGCATGATATCCCTAACCGAATACCTTTATGCAAAGCAAAAGAGTATGACTATGGTTTTGAAGAAAACCGAGTAGTTTTAAAATTGGTTCCGACAATATCATTTAGATTTGTTTTTCTTGCATTAATCGGAATTAACACAGTCCCATCAATTAACCATATCATCCCAGAAAGAAATGAAAATAAGCACGCACATATATGCCATCCGCATTCGCCACAGGGTCCTGGGTCTTCACCGTAAGGTTACTTAATTTACGGCAGGGCGGGGATAGGACTAGCGCGGATGCAAAACATATATAGTGTCTACTAGATATATATATATAATATATATATAGCAACATTCATCTCATACATGATATCAAGTAACATCACAGAAGTATCACAACAGAAGCAAACACAGTATGGAAATGTGGATAATCTAGGAAAAGTATATTTCAATGGAGCCAAATATGAAATGTAATTTTCCCGGTCGTGTGGATAGCCCGTAGTATCAGAACCTAGACCCCTAAGAGTGCGGAAAACCACCTGCCAATCCCAGAAGTGAGGCAACCCCAATCAACGAAATGAATGGGCTACCCAGCACTTCCAAAATCCGGTGATTTGGGCACCCCTTTACGAGTCAATCTTATACCCCCTACGAGTGCGACGAATAGCCCGCCAATTCCAGAGTAAGGTACCCCGGTCTCAATGCCATGAGATAAAGGTCCGTTTCCCTCTAGAACCCGGCTACTCGAGCACTCCGCCGCGGGGTAATCCTAGTGCATGTAATGGAAAAACTAAATATACAACGGTGACTACGTCTGTAACCTGGACATGTCCCAAAGAATAATACAAGCCACTGTGACGGCAGTCCACATGTCGTACGCTCACCACAAAATATGAATATACATTACATCATAGAGAATTACATCTAATACTCCACATTCCAAGCTATCCATCGTGAGAAATCCAACATGACCATAACCACTAAGCATCATTCATCACAGAACATGCAAACTTACGAGTATCAATTCCATAACCCCGTCTAATTGATACATATAGAAATTAGATGACGTTTTACCAAACGTTATGATACACGCAATCATCATAAAGCCAATGACAATCGAATACCGCACACATATAGCCAACACTTCAATTTTCCAAAACACCGAAAATCAAGTGTGCTAAAAACCGATAAAAATTCCATGCTAAAAACCACTCCGGGAATCCGAAATGACCTCGGATTGAGCCGAAACTTTGTGGAGGATTCCGACATGAAATTAACGTCAACCCAGAGGCACCCATCCCCTAGGCCACCCTAAGGTGGCCCAAGGTGTAGGAAGACCCAAAGCTGCCTTCTGAAGCAGTTTCTGGTCCACACCCCCAAGGCTACCATTTGGGTGGTCTCGAGGGTGTGGGCCCTCCCTAGGTCCCCCGAGATATTCCCGAGGTCCCCACGTACCTCTCCGTGGCTTCTCGGTCCAAACCGAGAGTGTGCGGGGAGTCAAAACATTAAGTTTAGCACGGTTTTCTCACTGGTTTTAGAAATAGTTTTTGCAGAGCAAAAACGGCGGTATTCGGAAGTCATATCAATCTAGTTTAGGGTGTTTGGATGGTTCTGATACCATTGAAAGTTCCTAGTGCCCTCGCCGCTAACTCGCGGCCATTGCGGAATCCGAAAACAAAAATTTTTAAGGCACTAAAAACTTATACCCTAGAATCTAAACTAAACACCTAAACTAGCAAACACAAAAGGTAGAAATCATAATCTTTGTAGCGTCTTCATTTGCTCCAATTGGGTTGGACTGTAGCATGCTCTCAAGAGCTCTGGATCGCGCTTGCAAGATGTAACTAAAGATCCTAGGTTGCTAATCTAGGATGCTTAATAATGTATGTGATGTTCTAACATTTTTCTCTCTCTTTATCTTTATGATTCTCAACTCATGAGAGGGTTGAAAATGAAGAAGAAGAAGAAGGAGCCATGGAAGAGAGAGGAGCAAGAATGGTGGAATGAATAAAATCATTTTCCAATTCAAGCATGCTTCATATCTTTTGTAAAAAGAATTTTTCCATTTTAAAACTACAACCATACTTGAATAGTATTTGCTAATGAATTTATAATTCATTTGCCCATACCCTCTACCATTTCTCTTTTCCATCTTATTTCATATTTTCTTTAAAAGAAAATCCTAGAAATGAGTTTTCCTTCTTTTAGAAATATTCTTGTATAAATACAAGAATACGTCTCCTTAAATACATCCCCGTATTCGTATCAAAATACGAATCCCCAAGAGATAGAAAAATACAGTGAATATAATACAAGAATATACATATCAAAATATATATATATGTAAATTATTAAATCAAAACTTGATTTAATAATCCGGCTTAATCCTAAACCGGCCAGTATTATCATCCGCCTGATTGAAGTCCATGTGGCTAGCACACATACCTAATCGGAACCCTGCACGTATCAATATACGACCACTACATCATTTTGCCTGAACCGGGAAAACCCTCTGTATGGGACTCTACAGACTCGTCAATACGCTGGCAGTGGGTTTAACCACAAGCACGTCAGCAGCACTAGCTGTACGAAACGGCTATCCATGTATTGAGCGAAAGGAAGGCCGGCGAGCAAACTCATCCATACTCCTACTGAGCCTGTCTATGACAATCTCCGTACAGTCCAGTCTTTTCTTCTGAGATAATCGCATACCGGATCTAGGGGGTGGATAACGTCAGACCCTGACTAACCTGATAAGTTGTGCCGGTGAGAAGCTCATCACCCATTAAGAAACTACTGATATCACATCAGTAAATCTCATCCATCTTGGCCAAGATTTTTTTATGATGGCTGACCCAACACAGCGCGACATCGACTCCCAATACCGATAGAGACGAATCCCTGACGATTGTTCACTACCTCCATGTAGCATGAGACTGTACCCAACTAAAACCTGTTTGCACGACTCCTTTAAGACGTGGTAGGGTAGTAATCTAAGTACAGCGGGAACTCACACGAGAAAAATGAAAATTTCAGGTCAAAGGACTAATCTGTACTCATGCCATAAGAGAACTTCCATCAGACGATAGGTATAATACCATTTAGAAGTTCTCGGCGAGTCCGTCCGGTGTACTCACTTCTAGTGAGCACCTGTATACTATCTTAGGCGACTCAACACCAATGGCTTGTGAGACCGGCCACCGCCCCTCGTCGGGGTCTTGAAAAGTATACACTAGTCTACTCCGGAGTATCGATACCCAGTCTCGATACTCCCTCAACTAAGGACATTTAAGAATGTGATTATGGACCACCCAACTCTCACGTATATGATCGCCATCATAATACTGGTAGTCAAGCAATAATCCAATGAGTTTTTATCAAAACGTATACATATAATGATAAAGACAAACCAGATAGCATACCATCATCTCGAGTAAGACTGTTCCACTTCAATTATTATAATCGCCTACTTACAATTACAATAATTGCCTTGAGGGCACTTGTCCAACAGTAGCTGCTATCTATTATTGCTAAACAGGGAGAATCGGTTGGCTCAAAGCCCGATGGTTAGAACAATGGCACATGTCAGTTATTGTAACTAATGCCCTCTCGTCAAGCGCATCATCTAAATTCTCTTAGTTTTTCCGTCCAAGCCTAACATTTTGCATTAGTGTTTTTTACTTAACCCCCCCAAAACTTGGGTAATTACTAACCCAATACTTGGTAATTACTTATTACCCAAATTTTTTTTAAGTTGCTTCATTTTATCTCCATCAAATTTTCCGTCCAAAGAAAACATGGTCATTAGCTAATTTATAATATCCCTATTTACTCCACTTGTAACCTCATAGTTCTATTCGATTAAGCCGCCATTTCTCTTTTATTCTTCATTTTTCTCTTTCTCTTTCTCTTGATATGGGCCTTTGTAGGGCAACCGAAGAACTTTTCCCTCTTTGTTTACTTACATGATGCTTGCAATTAAACCTACATTCACATTCTACTTTGTCATAACTGAAGAAGGTTGAGAAAAAAACTATATTCCATTACCAATTGGATAATTTGAAGAGCGATTTCTAAACCCAAATTTTGAATTGGGCTATAATTAGGAATTTTAGACCCAAATTTTGAATTGGGCTCTAATCGGGAATTTTAGATGAAGACGAGTGAAAATGAGTGGGTTGGAGAGTTGTAATAACCTTAGCCTAGCATGACTTTCTACATTAGAAAAGGGCTTTCGGACGTGGCAAGGGGGAGGGGGGGTTAATGTTGGATATATGTATGCCCTAGAGGCCAGCATGACTTTCTACATTAGAAAAGGGCTTTCGGACGTGGCAAGGGGGAGGGGGGTTAATGTTGAATATATGTATGCCCTAGAGGCCATTATATGATAGTGGATGTATCGGGGTGTGTGTGTGTGTGTGTGTGTGTGTGTGTGTATTCAGAGGACATTCTTGCTCGACATGATAGTATGCTATCTGGTTTACTTTATCTTGATATGTTCATTTGATCATGCATCTTACTCATTTGGTATATGTTGATAAAACCCTTAGGATATTTGCTTGACTACTGGGACTATGATGTAGATCATACTAGTGGGACATGTGTAGTTTATAAGCATATCCTTGAAAAGTTCCTAGTCGTGGGTGTATCGAGACGGGACATCAATATTCTAGAGTAGACTAGTGTATACCATTCTTGTCCCATATGATGGGCGATGGATGATCCCATATCCATCTGGTGTGGTGACACCAAAGATTGTATACGGGTGCTCAGTGAGACTGGGTACACTGAACGGACTCGCCGAGAACTCCTATGTGGTATTATATCTATCGTCGGATAGCAGTTCTCATGTGACACTGGTACAGGTTAGTTTGTAGACACGAGATCATCTTAGAGTCTTGTATGTCCTCCCACTGTACTTTGATTGCCACCCTACCACAGCTCTACTGAGTCATGCAAACAGGTGGCTTTTGGGTACAGTCCCGAGGCACATGGAGACAATGAACGATAGGAGGGGTTTTGTCTCTCCCGGTATTAGGGGTTGATGTTGCGCTATGCTCGATTGGCTATAACAGGAAGTCCCTGGCCAGGGCTGATGAGATTTACTGATAAGTGTTATCAGTAGTTTCTCGATCTATTATAGGCCATTTACCGGCATAACTTATTGAGTTATTGGGGTCGCCGATACCATCCCTAAACTCGATATGCAGCATATCTGACGAAGAGACCGGACTGTACGGTAAGTGTTGCCAGTTGGCTCGACGGGAGTTTTGACAGGTTTGCTTGTTTTTCTTCTGATCGCTTAATACCCGGGTGGCCGTTACGTTTAGCTGACCGCTTGTGGCTTGTGGGTGTTTGATATGATCATCGCCTACTGCCGACATATTGACAAGTCTTAGAGTCCCATACAGGAGTTTCCTAGCTCAGGCGAAAAGATGTGGTGTGCATATGAGATATGCGCGGGAGCTCGATTAAATGCGCATATATGATACCGTACTTTAATCGGGCATTTTTTATTGGTCGGGTCGTATGTGATATGACCGGTTTATTAAATCAAGTGTTTATTTAATATTTACTTTTAGCTCACTTGTTTAAACCTTTTCTATTTGGATGTATGCATGAATGTATGCATGTATATATACATGTTGATGTGAATGCACACATACATGCATACATGTGTGTCATGGTTGTTGATACATGGGAGATGGCAATGCACGACTCACATGGTATAAATATACATATATATTTATTATTGAGAAAAAGAAAAAGGGAATTAATTCATGGTTCATAGTTTCTACACTCTTCTTCCATTAACCTTGACTTAACTTTGACTTAGACCATGGTTTAATTTCCTTTGTTCTTAAACCCACTAATGAAAATATCTAGATATTTATTAACCATGGTTTATGTGAGTGTGACTCTCATATATATTTTTTTTCTCTTCTATTTTTATTAAAAGATTATCACAAATTGAGCTCAAGCTTTGCCATCTCCTTCTTCTTCCTCACTCATGCTCTCTTGAGTTTTCTAGTGAGTGAGATACACAAAAAGAAAGGGTTTTGAAGTGAGAATACAAACCACATCACCAATCTATACTACTCTAGCCCATTAGTATAGGTTGTTTGCTCCACTTCTTCAAAAATCAAGTGAAGCTAGGATCTTGAGCAAAGGGACTCCGGGTGGATCGTCGTGGACTTTGAAGGATTCAAGCGAGCCGGTTCAAACTCTAGGAGATCCAAAGAGTTATAAGAGGAGGTCTACAAAGGTTGTATTTCTCCCCACTTAGTGTTAGACACTATTTAGTATGTGATACTATTAGTTGTTACCCTAACTTTCTAGTTCAATTCCTAGGTTAGTTTGCTTAGCACCCGCTAAAATTTTAAAGTGGTATGTGTGATGCTTCCAAACCTTAGGCAAGGTGCTAAGAAAACCCTACAGTGGTATCTGAGCCAAGCTAGAGCTTTAGAGTAACCTAGACGACGTTAAAAACTTCGAACGAACATTGATTACTCCGAAAATCGTTCTCTGGAAATTTTTCAAAATGTTGGAATTTTTCACATTAAAAATATTCAGAAAAACATGCAAGTAATTCTATGGACGCTCTAGAAGAACGATACCCTAACTCGATCAAATGATCATGGAACCGCGGCGGATGTATGCCTTTAGCGGCGGTTCCGCGGCGCCATTTGTGAGGCACGGGTCGGCCCTTCTACGGTTGGTACATAGATACTGTGGCATGCTTCTGAGTATTTTTAATACTGCTCAGGTGTTGAGCTTCTCTATGGATTTTGGGTAATTGATCGATCGTTCAAATGGTTTAACATCACCTAGTTTATTTGAATGTAATACAATAATTGGAATATACACTTATTAGTTTTGTGAAAATTAATTATTGCTTGTAAATTTATCATTTCGGTCACGGATGGAATCGGGAATCTTGTTGAATTACCCGGTTTCTTTTGAAAAGGTGTTTTCATTGTTGCGACCCAAATGTTAGATTTGCAGTGCTAGGCATGAAATCCAGAATATGTGATATTCCAGGTTTATGAAGTCTAAGCATAGTGACGATTCCAAATATTGTAAATTGACATTCTATTCTGCGACCGTAAGTGTAGTATGCGGTGTATCGCCGGTTTCGTTGTTATATATCAACGACAATTGGGGTATGCATACTTACCTACGTTGATGATATGTGATATTATGTGTTGCTGAGATATGATGTGCAGGATCGTCGTGGTTGAATAGCCGGGGTTTTATGTGAGTTGAGAGTTTTTATTTTCATTCATGTAAAATTAATTGTATGTAATATTCTTTTATTTGGGGCACTTCCGGGTTGAGAATGACGTCACCATTGTTGTATATTATTTACTTTTCCGCATTAGGATAGACCCAAGGAGGGGAGCATAAGTGACCGGGTTCTAGGGTTCAGTGGGAGGCCATCTCGAGGAGTCGAGACCGGGTCTCCTAAACTTTAGAATTGGTAGGGTCACTTACCGCTCTCGTAGGGGTCTAGGGGTGTGGGCTTGGCTATTCATCGCGACCGTGGAATCCGTATTTTCTATTGTTGGCTAAATACAAAATACGGACCTCCTAGTATATCCTGTATTTTCATATATGTGCTTCTGCTGTTGATATTCTGTGATGTGATCACTTTATATGATGAGACGAATGGTGTATTATATATATGATATATAATAAAAGTTGCTTATGTTTTACATCCGCGCTAGTCCCGCCCCGTTATGCCGTTAGTTAAGTAACCTAACGGTGTATAACGGGACACTGTGGCGAATGCGGATGGCATAAGCGTACGTTCTATTTTCGTTTCTTTTCTGTGATGGCTTAAGGACTTAAATGATGGGACTACATTAATGAGATTAATGTTAAGAAAAATGAACCTAAAAGATGTTGTAGAATCGGATTTGAAACCTACTCGGTTTTTTATGAAAAAGCAAGTTTTTAAAAGTGCGGAGCTTAAGCCACTCCTTTTAAACCCATTTGATTCTACAACGATATCAAGTTCAAAGCGTTAAAGGTTTTCTTAAAAACTATTCACAGCCCTCCGTCATTTTAGGAAGTAGAGTACTTAGTATTCGTGCTACGTATATTGATTATATTCAAGGCGTAATGTACGGTAGCTAAGTGATATCTTCCTACACTGCATATGATGCGATTAATTAGGACATTCATGTGATTATGTGGATTATAGTCAAGGGTCATGTGAGTGGGTCTAATTAATCATGAAATGACGGGTAGAACTTGACTAGTACTTGTGATATGTTGATCATAGTCAAGGTCATAAGTTACTAGGGGTAAAAACCATATCGGGAGTTTCAAGAGTTGAAATTTGCAATGAGATTGCATACCTACTATGTGATAGTTGGATCCCGATCCCACTGTGAGCAAGAGTTTCTCCCAGGAGAGTTTTACACTTTACAATTAGCTAATCTATTAGGTGTCTAGAAAGGTGTCTACGGGGCTACGCCTCTGGGAAAATAAGATTTACTTTAATTAGGTCCGTGCGAAAGCACGGGGAACCTCCCTCAAACTACCGACACTGGCCTGGCTGAACGGTTAGCGAAGTTGTAGACTGTAATTAATCCTGGCTAATTTTCTTTTTAAGGTTTGAAGGAAAATTTGATAAAAGCAGTGGGAGACATCGATTAGATAAGATAATAACCAATCTGATCTTTGCAAGAGCTTTCGCTGAGTGTATTCTTTTCTCTCTCTTAATGGCAGATACCAATGACAGGCTTTAAGCTTTTACTAGATAAAACAAGCTGACCGGACCGAACTATAAAGACTGGTTGAGGAACATTAACATTGCTTTCACATATGATAAAGTATCATATGTTCTCACTGCCTCAGCCCCACCTAGCCCAGGTCCTGAATCTTCTGTTGCGGATAAGGAAATCCGCAAAACGTGGGATACTGACTGTGCTACTGCCAAATGCCTCGCTCTTGCATCGATGGACAATACACATCAAAAGCAGTACGAGCAGATGGATGTTCAATCCATCTTTCTCCATACAAAAGAGTTGTATGGGGAGCAATCTCGGACCCTGAGATACGAAGCATCTCGAAAGCTGTTTCTGATGCGGATGGCTCCTGGCACACCGGTAGGCGATCACGTTTTAAAGATGATAGCTCTTATTGAAGAGCTTAAGGACCTCGGATGGACAATGGAGAATGAACAATATGTTGATATTGTTCTACAGTCTCTTCCCTCTGCTTTTGCTCTTTTCATAGTGAACTTCAACATGCATAACATGGAGAAGTCACTACCCGAACTTCTCAATATGTTGAGAAGTGCGGAGAGCACGCTTAAGGCAAAGTCTCCCTCTCTGCTTGTTGGACAATCTTCCTCTTCCGTCCCAAAAGCCAAGGCCAAGGGAAAAAATAAGAAGAAATCCACCAAACCGAGAGGTGGAATTAAGAAGGCGAAGGGGAAAGATAAATCGAAAGCTGTGGAGTCGGGAAAGGGAGAATTTTTTCACTGCAAGAAGACGAGGCACTGGAAGCGAAATTGTACCAAGTACTTGGATCTCAAGAAAAAGAAGCATGGTGATGCTTCCGCTTCAGGTGTGTTTGTAACTGAAAACTGTTTCTCTATTAACTCTGCTTCCTGGGTATTGGATACTGGATCAGGTTCTCATATCTGCAATTCTGTGCAGGGGTTGAGAAATAGCAGAGTTTTGAAGATCGGCGATCACACTCTCCGAGTTGGAAATGGTTCCAATGTATATGAAGTTTCAGTGGGAGAGTATCACCTAGGGCTGCCATCGGGTTGTACATTGGTTTTGAACCCATGTTATTTTGTACCAAGCATGCTTTGTAATATAATATCCGTTTCTTTGTTAAACAATGAAGGATATCATTTTGTATTGCAGCACAATGTTATGAACATTAAACTGAATCAAAAGTTGATTGATTGTGGTACACTTAATAACGGGATATACGTCCTTAATCAACACACATTTTTCAACATACAACATACTAATAAAAGAAAATTTTCAGATATAAATGAAGCATTTTTTGGGCATTGTAGACTTGGTCATATTAATGAAACAAGACTAAATAAGCTTCATAAAGATGGATATTTAAATCCTTTTGAGTATAAATCTTATGCGACTTGTCAGTCTTGTATCAAAGGGAAAATGACCAAAACTCCTTTTGGGGGTATGCATTGAAGACTGCAGCTTTTCTGTTGAAGAAAATTCCAACCAAGACCGTGTCTACCACTCCATATGAGATATGGTATGGGAAGAAACCATCTCTTAAACGAGTTAAGATTTGGGGTTGTCCGGCTTTTGTCAAAAAGCAGAATCCAGACAAACTCGAGACACGATCGGTCAAGTGTATATTTGTGGGATATCCAAAAGATTCATATGGATATCTATTCTACCACAAGGAGGAAAAAAAGGTGTTTGTTTTTCATAATGCCACATTTTTATAAAATGAATTTTTTCCAAATGATACTGAAGGAAATGTGGTAGATATAGAAGAGGTTCTAGAGACACAAGTTACAAATGACGACTTAATTGAACCTGATGTTGTAACAGAATCTTATGAACCTCGCCACTCCGTAGATCTGGTAGGACTTCTCGCCCACCGTAGAGATACTACGGTTTTCTCATTGATGGTGATAGAGAAGATTGCATCATGGATGATGATGACCCTACCAGTTTTCAGCAGGCTATCACGAGTGGTGACTCTGTGAAGTGGCTGGATGCCACGAAGTCCGAGATGGAGTCTATGTACACCAACAAAGTATGGACTTTGGAGGTTGTACCCTCTGGGGTAAAACCCGTAGGGTGCAAATGGATCTTTAAAAGAAAGATCGGTGTAGATGGGCAGGTGGAGACCTATAAGGCAAGGTTGGTAGCGAAAGGCTTTCGTCAAAGACCAGGACTGGACTATGACGAGACTTTCTCTCCGGTGGCCATGCTTAAATCCATTCGGATCCTGCTTGCTATTGCTGCTCACTACGACTATGAAATCTGGCATATGGACATTAAAACTGCATTTCTAAATGGTGATTTAGAAGAATGCGTTTATATGGATCAGCCAGAGAGCTTCATTGACAGTGGGAGCAACGGGAAAGCATGTAGGTTGCTTAAATCCATTTATGAATTAAAGCAGGCATCACGGAGTTGGAACATCTGTTTTGATGATGTTATCAAAGAGTTTAATTTCGTCAAAAATCCAGATGAACCTTGTGTTTATAAGAAGACTGTAGGGAGAACTGTCGCATTCCTCGTATTGTACGTGGATGACATTCTTCTGATAGGAAATGACATTCCTATGATACAGTCGGTCAAATCATTCTTATCACAAAGGTTCTCCATGAAGGACCTGGGTGATGCCACGTACATATTGGGCATATGGGTCTATAGGGATAGATCCAAACGGTTATTGGGATTGTCCCAAACCAGGTACATCAACACCATCCTAAAGAGGTTTAATATAGAAGACTCTAAGCGGGGTGCCTTACCTGCTTGCCATGGAGTCACTCTCTCCAAGGACTTTTGCCCAAAGTCTGATGAAGAGAGAGCTTGCATGAGCATTATTCCCTACGCTTCAGCCGTAGAATCAATAATGTATGCGATGTTGTGTACACACCCCGATGTAGCTTATGCACTGGGTGTAGTAAGCATGTATCAGTCAAACCCAGGAGAGAATCACTGGACTGCTGTGAAGAATATTCTTAAGTACTTGCGATGGACTAAAGAATTGTTCTTAGTGTATGGTAACGGGGATCTCCAAATGGAGGCCTTTACCGATTCGAGCTTTCAGAGTGATACGGATGACAGCAAGTCTATCTCAGAATTTGCATTTACCCTCAACGGAGGGGCGGTGAGTTGGAAGAGTTCCAAACAGGATACCGTTGCAGACTCTACGATGGAAGCTGAGTACATTTTTGCAAATGATGCTTCCAAGGAAGCCGTCTGGATGAGAAAGTTTATCTCGGAGCTAGGAGTAGTTCTAACCATTATTGATCCAATACCATTGTATTGTGATAATAATGGGGCTGCGGTATTGGCCAAAGAGCCCAGGTCCCATCAGAGGTCAAGACACATCCTGAGGCAATATCATTTGATCCGGGAGATAGTTGTTCGCCACGAGATCGAGATTAGGAAAGTAGATACAAAGAATAACACTGTGGATCCACTCACCAAGGCCCTCCCTCAGCCGTAACATGAGCGACTTTTTGAGATGTTGGGTATGAGATACGCCAATAATTGGCCTTAGTGCAAGTGGGAGATTGTTGGATATATGTATGTCCTAGAGGCCATTATATGTGTAGGGTTACTAGGCACTCTAACAAGGGTTATAGAAGTATCAAACATGCTCGTTTAAAATTTTAGCCGTGCCGAATAACCCTAAACAAGATCGTTGCTAGAAAATTAGGGTTTCATATGCTAGTAAACTACGTTTACAACTAAGTCAATATGAAATACAACCTTTGTAGATCGGTCCTTCACTTCTTTAGCTCCTTGTTGAAGTCCCTTCGCTGCGATCGTGGTTCTCCCGGACCCTCGCATGGCTTCACGAGGCGAAAGACGCGTCCTTACTTGAAGTCTTCGAGGCCGAAGATGATCTACGTCGAGGGGATGCCAACTCAAGCTTCTACTTCACTAACTTGAGAATTAGTGAAGCAAACACCCTAAACTAAAGTGTTAGTCTAGTAGAGGATGGAGAAATAGGAAGTGGGTTCTCTTTAGAATTTTATTTCTCACAATCTTTCTCACTTTTGATCAAACCCTAGCAAGCTTTTTTTTTCTTTTAACAATGAAGAAGAAGAACAAAAGAAAGAGATGAGGATAATGATCAAGTGAGAAAGCTAACCATGGTGAGTGAGTATCATATACTAACTCTTGTAGAGACATAACCATAGCTAACACTTATGGTTGGGTTAAGAAATATCCATGGTAAAAACAAACTCAAGTGGACTTAGTCAATGCATCCACAAGCTTCCACAAGCTTCATGCATTGATCTAATCCTCCACTTAATTTTGTAATTACTTTGAATATTAAAATCCAACATAAATAAATAGCATGGTGTAAGTCTCATACACCCAAGTCACGTGTATCATCAACCATGATACAAAAAAGAAAACACATTTTAATATATATCATATATACATTAAAGTTGTGCTCATGTGAGAAAAACCCTAAAGTGAACAAGTGTTAGTTAATGTAAACTAGTCTATCAAATATACAATTATACAATAAATTATTAAATCAACACTTGACTTAATAATCCGGTCATATCACATATAACCGACTAACATCCAATGTATCGACTTATCAAATCAACACTTGATTCGATAACCCGGCTATATCACATATAACCTTGCGATACAAAAAGTCGCGAGAATAATGTCACGCTCCGAAAGTACGGAACATGACCGGCACTTAAACTACGAACGTCTCGAGGCGTACGTAATCTAAGTGAGCCGAAAACCCAGAAATCCAAACCAAGAAAAGTAGTAGAGTGAAGGAAAACCAATTTAAAACAAGTAGTTTTAACAGCATAAGCCGAATTATGCGGTTTTAAAAAAACATCAAATATTTCCCGAAAATTTCGGCAGAGTCTCCTTTGTAAATACTGGCTCCCAAACGGGATACAACATGAATAGTATACGAAATCAAAAAAGGCATCCCCAAGCGGGAGCTAGCTCTTCGTCAATCGACGGTCACAACCACACAAGCAATATAATATACAACGCCAAGGGCGAGGATCAGAAACTCAAAAGGAAACTCAAACCACAAGAAATCCACCGAAATATAACGCGCGACTCTAAGGTCGAAAGAATAACATCACTGGTCTCTATCTCAAAAATAAATACATGTTTGGTTGATGGAACTTCTAGATACAACAGAATAATGATATACAAGATATATAATGGGGGTACGATACAAGCAAACCCACCTACTAGCAAGTCACCCAGAAATGAGAAGCAGTGCCAGCAAAGCCGTAATGAAACCTGTACGGCAAAACCTGCAAGAAACTGGGGCACAACGGGGGTGAGTTGCCAACTCGTGAATAGAAAACATCTACGGAAAGAAATCGCATAAATAACGCAACCTAGGTCAATGATCATAATATATCCTCAAATATATGTATAACATGCAGCCTATAACAATGGCTAGGGTAATATCTAACCGAGTGTAATCCCATGGGCCCGTGTCAGTGCCTCAGGTAGCAATATATCATATGGATGATGTATGAATGCATGAAACAGAATGCATGTACTGAATAAAGCTACTTTCATAAATCAGTGAGATTTCTGTATTTTAAATAGGAGGTACCATAAATGAAATCAGCATAAAACAGTGCCCAGCATCGACACAAAACAAGTATCCAAATATCTCGATATCTCTGTGTCACAATCTTTGTACCTCAATATCTCAAATCTCAATGTCTCAATCACAATATCTAGGGCACCGTCAGTCCAGACCGGTCCCTACCATCCATCTCAAGACCACGACGGTATCCTCCGGATATCCGACACGTCGAGAAAAATCACCGGTCGGTAGTGCTCCCCTGCCAGGCTCAACGTCAACAACACGATCCTCTTGCCCCGGGGTACCGCACCGGGCCCACCATGTACCCGAAACGGTTCCTCCACTCCTCGAATCGGGTCTCGAAATCCATCAGCAAACTCATGGTGGACGACTCATACATCATAGGAAAACCGCACTTTTTATTTTAAAAGAGAGAAAAGGTTTATTTATGTATTTGCGGTTTTCCTCCAAATCCAAGAAATCTCATGAAATCCGAATCCAAGTCATCAATAGCATGTAAACAGTGAATATAGGCATGAGAATCCATGAATGCGACACAACAGTGAATAATAACATGCACGAAGTAGTAGGCAATAACTACAATGTCTAACTAGCATATAAGGCAAGTACACTAATATCATGTCTAAACTATTAGCTAACAACCTATGTCAAATGAAATAGTATTTTCTAAAGTGTTCGTGACATGGCAATTACCGATGAAGATGTGTGTGAGCCGGCAAGTAAGTGTACGTGGTACATACGCGTCATCGGTAATGGTGCTGGTGTCCTAACAGCATGATATTAAGAATAGGAGTATGAAACATAATATAAGCATGCGATGCGAAGCGAACCACAATAATGAGCGGGAGCTGAATACTAGACGCAACTATAACTAATCTGCATTAATCTAATATAAGTCCTACAAATGGTGCCTTTTGAAATAACACGAATCATGGGGTTTTGAAAATAGGGGCTACGGTGTTTTTATGAAAAGATACGTCTTTTGAAATATCCGTAAGATCCCTTGGGCTGTCTTTTAAAATACCCACGATTCGTTAGTTTTTGAAATAGGTAAGAATCGAATCTAATCTAACAACTAAACTAAACTAAAGGGCTAAGCTAACAAGCTGGACTACAGGTAAGGAAACCACCTAACATCTGAGTCGATACATATACATACCTGTATATATATTAGTCGGTGATCCCGCTTCAATAATATCATATTCGATACCATATCTATAATCAGACATCCCAAGTCAAGAGTGCGGATCAATCATCAAAATATAGCTCGTACGTAAATCCGTCGTACGGCATCCCCAAATCTGGGTACGGGTTAATATCATATTCATCACACTATTCATCTGGTATCCTCTTTATCCAAGATCATAGTCCAGGGTACTGGCCTATGTCTAGTACAATACTAATATCATCAATATAGTCATGATCTGACTACTGATCGACAGTCTCATACAAACCGATATCATCAGCACATATCATCATCAAGGGGTATACATCGCCCAATACGGCCTAGTATCAATATCCTAGCATATCATATCTCATATCACGATCACATGTCGACCATTTTATTTATAGCACTATTCACCCGTATCGTCGTTCAAAGACCCGCTATAACCTCAGGACGTATCTCAAATACGAATCCTGCCATATCACCGATATCACATCCTCAACACAAATCTCATCGACTCATCTCAAACCCAAGTATCATCCTCAAATCCGTATGTGAACACATAGTCCCATACCCATGTGAACACATAACTATATATTCCTGAATAAGCACAAATGAAAGAAGAAAGTATGCAAGCATGGGTGGTCGTGTGCATGTGTGGTGCGACCACTACTCTAGGGTTTCGCGACACTAAATCATCCAAGAACACAAAATATCCATATTATCATCAATATACTCAAACAAAATATAATCAATATATATATATATATGTGTGTATACGTATTCGTATACATCACCACGAACTGCGGGGGTGCTATACGCCATCCACCCGACTTCTCCCCGTAGATATAAATCTACTCACCTGGTCCTCGCTAGCCGGTGCCGACGTCGCCACGTGCTTGCTTGTCGTCTCGAAGTCCACATGGGGTACCTACATATCATAACGCATCGTATCGCATTAAAACCAAATTCAAAATCGGAACGGCACACAAAAATCAAATCGGCACGCGTATCACGCATAGGTCAAAACCTATCGCCTACGCATGCAAGAATAGCCAACCTACCCTCGATGTCGATGTACAAACATCAAACCATAGAGAAAAATCCAATCACACTCATTTGCACATTCACGAACACTAGTTATAATATAAAATAGGTTAAAACTCACGAAAACCCCAATTTCACTTAAAAAGTCATTTTTCCGAAAATCTAGCAAGCAAAATTAACCGTTTTAGTACAAAACTCGATGTATAAACGAATCTAGCGGCCACAATATTCACTAAATATCTTAAATAAGTCATGAAAACAATTCCCATAATTTAATCTCATTAAATTCCATAAACCCCAAAATTCTAGTTTACAAAATACCTAAATTTTAACAATTTTATAGTAAAAATGCACAAACTACAATCTAGCTTGGATTTTCATGAACTAAAGTATTAAACTACACTTTAAAATGTTAATGATATCATGAATACCCTAATTAGATTTTTCTCTCAATTAATTAATAATTTTCCCAAAACCTAGTTAACAAAATTAGCATAATTAGCAAAATGATAAACTAATAATTAGCAACTAGACTAGGTTTTTACATGACTAGAAATATTAATCTACACTTACAAACTTGATTTATATAAGAACCAAAAACCTTAGTTCAAACCCTTTTCTTGAAATATAATGTTAAAATTAAACCCATACTTAAACACTTAAATAGCTTAGATTACAACAATACTAACAAGGTAACAAATTGAGTAAGATTATACCTCACAAATCTTGTAGATCTCATAGAAAACTTAGCCCCTAACAACCCATCTTGCTCCAAGATCCAAGCTTGATTTGGCCAAGGAAAAATGGTTAAAGTTTAAACAAGGGATTAATGAGACTTGAATTGATTTTTAATGCAATTTTTGAGATTTTTTTGAAGTGGCAAAGAGGTGAGGAAATGGGGAGGGCAGCAACAGAATTTCGGCCAGATGAGGGAGGAAGAGGGGGGGTGTGTGTGTGGGAGAGAAAAACATAAGTCAAAGAACACCATACATCACATGTACAAGCCCATGCTTCATTAATTATTGTTTTCTTTTCATATTATTGACCTTTGGAAGAGGCAAAGAAATGGGCAGCCCACCCTCTTTTGGTCGGCCAGAAATGTGAGGAGAGAGAGAGTGTGTGTGAGGGGTGAGTTTGGGTGAGGAAAAATGATAAATGTTATACCCCATTCTCCATTAACACTAAATTCACAAATTAAGCCTTTTCTTTTCTTTTAAATTTCTAACCCGTTTTGACAAATTCATTTCAATTCAGAACCCACATGATAAAATTTTATTTAATGTGTTAAGATGCACAAAATTTGTTTCAACTCATTACAATTTGTAATTTTCCCTAATTAAATATATTAGTGACGGCTTAAAATAATATTAAAATAATTAATTTCGGAAATTTTTCAGAAAATTTGAAATTTCACCAGTGGGTCAATAAACACCAAATACTGGCAATTACATAGCTAGAATATGTATATTAAATTTTTATAATAAGATATTTGTATTTTGACTTTTTACAGAAAACCCCCTTATTTTACCGTTTTTTCGAAATTTCACCGAAACGATTTTTTTTCAAAACGAGGAAGACAACCTTACTCTCTGCCACCTTCTTGTAGATACAAGGTTCATCTACGTTTTTGACGAAATCAAACTCTTTGATAACGACGTCAAAACAGATGTTCCAACTCCGCGATGCTTGCTTCAATCCATAATGGATTTAAGCAGCTTGCACACCTTCCCGCTGCTCCCACTATCTACGAAGCCCTCTGGCTGAGTCATGTACACGCACTCTTCTAAATCACCGTTTAGAAAGGCGGTCTTAACATCCATTTGCCAGATTTCGTATTCATGATATGCAACGATGGCAAGCATAGCCACTGGAGAAAAGGTTTCGTCATAGTCCACACCTGGTCTTTGACGAAAACCCTTTGCAAAAAGTCTAGCTTTGAAAGTCTCCACTTTCCCATCTACACCAAGTTTTTTCTTGAAGATCCACTTGCTCCCAATGGGTTTTACCCCTTTAGGAGCATCTTCCAAAGTCCATACTTTGTTGGTGTACATGGATTCCATCTCGGACCGCATTGCATCCAGCCATTTCACTGAGTCCCCACTCGTGATGGACTGCTCGAAACTAGTTGGGTCATAATCAACCATGATGCAATCCTCGCTCCCACCATCCATGAGAAAACCGTAGTATCTCTCAGGTGGGTGAGGAACCCTATTAGATCGGCGGAGAGGCTGAGGTTCGTTGGGACTACTGAATCCTCCGGTTCAACCAAATCTTCTGTCGCAGTCTGTATTGCTGGAACCTCTTCCAGTTCTACCTCCTTGCCACTAATCTCTTTTTCAAGAAATTCTTTTTCTAAAAAGGTGGCATGTCGAGAAACAAACACCTTTTGTTCCTCGGTGTGGTAGAAGATATACCCGCGCGAATGTTTGGGATATCCAATATGTTAGTTATATGTATGCCCTAGAGGCCATTACTGTACATCGGATGTATAATGTAGTGGATGCTGGGACATACATAGGTAAGACTTTCTTGCTCGACATAATAGTACGCTATCTGGTTGCCCTTTACCTTAACGTGTATACTGATTGTCTCTCTGTTACATGTTGGTAAAGCCCTTAGGATGTGTACTTGACTACCTGGACTATGATGCGGATTATACTAGTGGGGACATGGTAGTCCATAAGTACATCCTTCAAGGTCCCTAGTCGTGGGTGTATCAAGACGGGGCATCGATATACCAGAGTAGACTAGCGTATACCTTCTCGACCCATACAGATAGGCGATGGATGATCCCATATCCATTGGTGTTTGACATCAGAGATGTTATACGGGTGCTCAGTAGAGACTGGGTACACTGGACAGACTCGCCGAGAACTCCCAGATGGTATTATACCTTACGTCAGATGGCAATTCTCTGGTGACACTGGTACAGAGTAGTCTGTTGACCCGAGATCGTCATAGAGTCTTGTGTGATTCCCACTGTGCTTTGATTTCCACCTTACCACGTCCAAGAGGGCGTGCAAAACGGTGGTTTTTGGGTACAGTCCCGAGTCACATGGAGGCAATGAGCGATAGGAGGGGATTCGTCTCTCCCGGTATAGGGGGTTGATGTTACGCTGTGTTCGATTGGCTATAACCGGAAATCCCTGGCCAGGGTTGCTGAGATTTACTGGTAAGTGTTACCAGTAGTTTCTCGAACAGTTGTAGACCTCATATCGACACGACTTATCAAGCTATTGGGGTCTGACGTTTACCACCCCTAGGCGAGATATGCGACATATCAGACGATCAGACCGGACTGTACGGTAAGTGTTACTGGTTTGATTCACAGGAGTATGAGCGGGCTTGCTCGTCGATCTTCTGATCGCTCAATACCCGGGTGGCCGTTACGTTTAGCAGATCGCTTGCGGCTTGTGGGTGTTTGATATGATCATCATCTGCTGCCGGCGTATTGACGAGTCTTTAGAGTCCTACACAGAGGTTTCCTGGCTCAAGCGAAAAGAAATAGGAGCGCATATGAGATATGTGCGGGACCGAGAATAATTCGTGTATGTGATACCGTATTCTATTCTCGCGATGAATGTATCGAATGGTTGTATGCGATATAACCTAGTTATCGAATCAAGGATTGATTCGATAAGCCGATACATTTGATATTAGTCGGTTATATGTGATATGACCGGATCGTTAAATCAAGTGTTGATTTAATGATTTAATGCATAATTATATATTTGTTACATTACTTTGCATTAACTAGTATTGGTTCACTTTAAATGGATTTTCTCACTTAAATTGTGCAAGTTGTATATGTGATATACTTTTGTGCACATGATTGTATCATGTTTGATGATACATGCTTATTTGGTTAAGTGTAAAGAATTAAACCATGGTTAAGTTGATGATTAGGGTTTTGCTTATTCATTTATTTGTTTGTTTATTCATTTTGGAAAAGATAAGAAAAGAATGGTGGCTTTATTTGTAGTTTTGTTGAAGCTTCATGAAGTTTTGACCTAGTCCACCATTCTTGTCTCTTGCTTAACCCTAACCATCATAACTAACCATGGTCTATTCTCTACACTTAACTAAGGTTAGAATATGATAAGAATCAATTCTTTTTCAATATTCTTTAACACTTATCATATTCTTTCTTCTTCTTCTTCTTCTTCACATGAAGAAAAGCTTGCTATCAACAATGGCAACTAGTGAAAATGAGTGAGAAAACCAATTCTAAAGTGAACCCACCTCCTATTTCTTCATCCTCTACCTCTTGCCAAGTAGTATAGGGTGTTTTCTTCACAAGTTTCATGACTTGGTGAAGTGGGAGCTTGATCTTGTGATGCTTCGACGTAGATCATCTTCGGCATCGTAGTCGATGACCTAGCCCGCCCATTTCTCCGATGAAGCCGACGCTAGAGCCCGGAATTCGATTTGGACAGCAAGGAGACTTCATCATGGAGCTATGGAGGTGGAGAACCGGATCTACAAAGGTTGTATTTCTGTTTACTTAGTTAAGTTGTTAACTAGTTGCTTGTATCGCCTATATATCTAGTTAACGATCCGTATTAGGGTTTCTCGGCACTTGTAAAATTTGAAATTGGCATGGTTGATGCCTTGTGAGACTTCATTAGTGTGCCTAGGAACCCTACACAATAAACTTACACAGAATGGACCTTGCCGCGAGTTTGTCCGGATTTTGCGTTTTTACATAGGCCGGACAACCCCATATCTTAACATAATTAAGACATGGTCTCTTTCCTTTCCATATCTCATATGGAGTGGTTGGCACAGATTTGGTGGGAACCATATTCAATAGGTCTGCAGCTGTTTTCAGTGCATATCCCCAGAAGGAAATAGGTAACTCAGCTGTGCTCATCATAGAGCGCACCATATCTAATAGGGTGCGGTTCCTCCGTTCCGATACATAGTTGTGCTATGGTGTATATGGAGGAGTCAGCTGAGAGAGAATCCCATTCTCTTTTAGGAAGTCCAGGAATTCATTGCTCAAGTATTCACCTCCACAATCAGATCGAAGGATTTTAATACTTTTCCCAGTTTGGTTCTCGACTTCTTGTTTATATTCTCTAAATTTCTTAAAAGATTCTGATTTGTGTTTCATCAGGAACACATATCTGAATCTAGAGAGATCGTCAGTGAATGTAATGAAGTACGAAGAACCATCCCTGGCATGTGTAGACATGGGACCGCATACTGTTGGAGATAATGCCCTCAGAGTTAATTATTGGATCACAGGCACGTGATTGCAATGATTGAGAGAGGACCTATCCCGGTAGGACAGTCTTACTCAAGATGATAGTATGCTATCTGGTTTATCTTTATCATCGTGTACTGCTTTAGGTGACCTTACAGGTCGCTATTGCACGTTGATAGAGCCCCTAGGATTCTTGCTTGACTGCCAGCAGTATGAGGTGATCATATACGTGGGAGCTGGGGTCTATAAGCACATCCTTAAAAGGTCCCTAGTCGTGGGAGTTTCGAGACAGGGCATCGATTCTCCAGAGTAGACTAGTGTATACAGTCGAGACCCCGACGAGGGGCGGTGGCCGGTCTCACAAGCCACTGGTGTCAGTTGGTTCGCCTAAGATGTATACAGGTGCTCATTGGGTTATGAGTACACCAGACAGGACTCGCCGGGAACCTGCTAGTTGGGATTATACCAGACGTCCGAGAGCAGTTCCCTGGTGACATGTGTACAGGTTAGTTCATCGACCTGAGATCGTCATTTGTCTCGTGTGAGTTCCCACTGTGCTTTGATTACTACCCTACCACGCTCAAAGGAGACGTGCAAACAGGTTTTAATTGGGTACAGTCCCGAGCCACATGGAGGCAGTGAGCGGATCTGCAGGGGTTCGTCTCTCCCGGTATTGGGGGTAAGGTCGCGCTGTGTCTAGGAGAGCCATTACACAAAGCCCTCGGCCGAGGCAGGAGATTTACTGGTAGGTATTCCAGTAGTATCTCAGAGTGTTCTGGGCTACACTCCGACACGACTTGTACCGCTTTTGGGGGTCTGACTTTTACCAACCCCCTAGGCCCGCCATGCGATGCTCATAGACGAACGGACCGGGCTGTACGGATATTGTCACTGACAGGCTCAGTAGGGTGTCAGGATGAGTTCGCTCATCGACCTCCCTTTTGGTCAATAGCTGGTAGCCCGTCACGTATGGCTAATACCTCTGACGTGCTAGTGGTTAAATCCACAGCCATAGTATTGACGAGTCTTTAGAGTCCCCCACACACAGTTACTCAAGTTTCGGGTGAAACGCTGTAGAGGCCGTATGGAGATATGACAGGGTTCGATCAGATACGTGCGGTATTGCACGGATCATGATCGGACGGAATATACTAGCGGGCTTTGGTTTAAGCCAGATCCTAGTATAGTACAGTGTAGAATTTGTCTCATTGCATTTGTATTCGGTCGGAATACAAATGCGGGTATGTATATACAGTAGCGGGGTTTTCCTGTAATTTATTACGGGATCAGTTTTATGAAGTTGCCAGTTTACATTCCGTTTCGGCCATTTTCCTTTGTATCTTTCCTTGGCCGGAAATTGGTGGAGGAGGGCTTATTTGCAAGCATGCATATTTGGTTAGTGGAGGGTGTAATTTGCATATTGTTGTATCATGATAATTCTACCACCATTTGACTTCGTCTTTTCATCATGGCTTGACTTTTGGTTCATCATGGTTGTTGATGATGGGAGTGGTTTTGGATTGGATTGTGATCATCATTTCATATGATAATCATTTTCCTTTTTGCTTGTATTTGTTGCTTTCCCACCCCTTGACCTTTCCTCTCTCTCTCTCCATTCTCCATGTAAGTGGCCGGCCAATTCCTTGAGGTGGCTGTCCAAATTTTTGGCAAGGGGATTTTGTTCTCTTGATGCTTGAAAAATCCCCAAGTTGATCTAAAAAGGTTCATGTTTCATTTCCTCCACCAAAAAGGCAACTTCCTCAACCCCCAATGAGACAAAGTATTCTACAGATAACATACAGCATCCTTGGGCACGTCGGCTCACCAACTTCATGCCCGAGTTGCCTCGGTCCAGAGGTGGGAGCCCGTAAAAGAACCCGGCGATGTGATGCCCGTTCCGGCGAGGAGGCGAAGACCGGAGATTCCGCGGGGAGATCGGGACGACGACGAGAAGACCGGAGGACACGGATTGCTCGGTATATCTCTCTACCCCTTCTCTTGTTAGCTAGAGTTAGATTAATAGCCCGATCCGGGATTTTTGTGCGCGGTGGTGCCGGTTCATAAGTTAAAGTAAATCATCGTTTCCGCATTTTGGCCTAGGATTGACGGCCGGGGCGCCGCCACGCACTTACGCTGGTATCAGAGCCACTCCATTAACCTAGTCTAGCTTTGTCTAGTGTGTTTACATTTCCGATCGAACAAAATTCCAAAACCGCATTTTCAAAAGCATCAGTTCTCTGTCGAAATTTTTTTGCTCTAAAAATTTTTCAGGTTGTTGCAGAAACATGTACAGGGAATTCTAAGCACTATGTAAAATTTTGGTCATGTGACGTCATCATCCCACCGCGGAACCACGGCCAAACCCATGCTTGGGCCGCGGTTCCGCCGCCATTTTTACTGTTCATTGTACCAAACTTTTACAGAGAGCTTCTGAGTTTAAAATGGGGTTTTTGGAATGTTATTTTTTGGGCCCAGATTTCTTTGAGTGCTACAGTAGTGCTTGGGGCCCACTTGGTAAAATTTGATCGATCGAAAATTTTAAACACATTAGTTCACAGTATTTACATTATATCTGCGACCGTGAATGTCACTTGATCGGTAAATCCTGTCTAACTGCTATAGCCCGGTTAGACGGATTTGCGAACGTGATATTCACGTTGATGTTCTGTGTATTGCTGTGATGTTGCGGATTGGTCGTGGGGGATAGCCTGGATGCAATGTTAGTACAGTTTTGTTGTCTATGTACATTTGATATTGCGGGGCGAGCGTCCGACATGTGGACTGCCGTCGCTGCCTGTTTGTATTATTCTTTTGGGGCACGACCGGGTCGAGGTCGATGTACCCATTGTATGTATATTTTACTTTCTGTACTAGGATTACCCCGTGGAGGGGTGCACGGGTAGCTGGGTTCTAGAGGGCAACGGGCCCGCATCTCATGGCGTTGAGACGGAAGGGGCTTTACTCTAGAATTGGTAGGCTATTCGCCACACTCGTAGGGGTACAGGTTGACCTAGGAGGGGCGCCTAAGTTACCGGATTCCGTGAAGTGCTGGGTGGTCCATTCACGTTGCTGAAGGGGGCTGCCTCGCTTCAGGTTTTGGCGGGTAACTTGCCGCGCCCGTAGGGGTCTAGGATTTCATTGCACAGGCTATCCACACGACTAGGGGAACGTCGGGTTTCAGTAGCGGCTCTGTGAAACCCGGGGATCCCAGATATCTGTATTGTTCTGTGATGCTTATTACATTTCTGTGATGTTGCATTTTATCACGCCTTGAGCGAATATTATATATTGATATATATACTAGTAGATGTTGTATATGTTTTACATCCGCGCTAGTCCAGTCCCCGCTCTGTCGTTAGTTAACTAACCTAACGGGTAATGACGGGACCCAGTGGCGAATGCGGATGGCATATACGTACGTCATTATTTTCGTTCATTATTGGTGTGATCAATTGATGGGACTGCATTGATTCGGATCAATGCAAGCTAAACAAACCTAATCTGATGTTGTTGGAATAATTTTTCAAAAATCTGTTATTGCAAGGACGTTCTCTTTTATTTTGCACAGTGGTATTCGGTTATGAATATCCAGCACCTCAGTCGACGAGGCAAGGGCCGAGATCCCTTCACCGGGAGTGACCCCTTAGACAGAAGTTTGCGTCACAGCAATAACTTCACTATAGCCGATTACTTTTGCTTTGTATTGTGGTATTCAGTTGGAATATCCTGCACCTCATTTGTCACGACCCGAAAGAGCACGTGACTGGCCCTTGAATCCTATGAAGTCTATAGGACTCCATCTGATCCAAGTAAGCCAAAAGCCCAGAAATCTAAAACCATTTAAGGAGTAAATAAAGGAAAAACTGGTTTTTAAGAGGTAAGGAAAATATGTTTTGAAAATCAAGTTTTTAAACAACTAAGCCGAATATGCATTTCTAAAAATGTGTAACCTTTCCTGAAAATTTCGGCAGAGTTTCCTTTGTAAAAACTGGCCCCGAACGGGGTACAACAAGAATAATATATATGAAATGATAAAAGGCATCCCCAAGCGGGAGCTAGCTCTTCGTCAATCGACGGTCACAACCACGCAAGCAATAATAATATACAACGCCAAAGGGCGAGGATCAAAACCCAAAAAGAACTCAAAACAGCCAGAAAACCGTAATACTACAAGCGCGACTCTAAGGTCGAAATAATACAACACTGTTTTCTAAGTCTGAAACAATATACAAGTTTTGGTTGATGGAATTCTAGATACAATGAATAATACATGAACAATGGCGGTTCTGATACAAAAGAACCCACCTACCCAAGCAAGTCACCCATAAGGAAGCAGTGTGCCAGAAATGCCGCTATGGAATCTGTACGGCAAAAACCTGCAAGAACTGTGGCACAACGGGGGTGAGTTGCCAACTCGTGAATAGAAAATATCTACAAGCAGAGATCGAATGCATGACCCATCCTAGGTCAATACGATCAGATATAAATAAACCTCAATATGAATAAGTCTGAGCATGCTAAACTGGCAAGGTAATCTCTATGCATGAGTGTAGTGCCAAGTGCTCGTGCCAGTGCCTCAGGTAATAGCATATCATAAATGTGAGGTATGATCAATGTAATCAAATCTGCATGTACGTGGATCCCGTCCACTCGTCACCCAATGACAATAACCATCATGCATGTAAATATCATAAAGCATATGCATGGAAATATGAGGATATAAACCATCTGTGTCTCTCGCGACACGTCAAAATCATGGAACCGGAGTGCCCAGCATCGACACTCGAAAACATCATGAAAACTGTGCCCAGCATCGGCACGTAAATCCTCATATATCGGGCTCCGTCAGTCCGGATCGGCCCACGGGCTCTGTCTGCGGTATCGGCCCTCGGCCCCGGCAGTACGCCCATATCCATCTATCGACTCTGGTCAGTATCCTCCGGATAACCGCCAGGTCCAACCAATCACCGGTAGGTACTCGCCACCCAGCCAGGCTCATCGTCTACTCCACGAAAAACATTTCTTGCCCCGGGGAACCATACCGGGTTCACCATGTACCCGCAATCGGCCTCATCCGCCTCCTCGAATCGGGTTTCACATGTCGCTCTCAGCACCGAGAAAACACATGGTGGACGCACTGAAATATCATATCAAGGGTAACCGGGTTTTAAAACAATTACATATTCTCTTTTTGAAACACCCACGGTTCCCAAAAACCAGAAATATCATGGGAACAACATATCTCAATGCGTATAATCAGAAAGCATGATGTATGCGACATGTAAAGAAATGTAAGCAACATACACTGAATGCAACAGTACTACAGTGTAGTGACATGGCAATTATCGATGATGAAGTGTGTGAGCCGGCAAACAAGTGTACGTGGAACATACGTATCATCGATAATGGTGCTGGTGTCCTAGCAGCATGACTGAAATATATCAACAATACAAGCGATGCAATGCAAATAGCATGAATATGCGGAATCGAATAATCAATGCAACAGTAAAGAACCTGCCTCAATAGATATATCATGCAACCTTGCCTTTTTTAATAAGATGAATCAGGGCTTTTGGTAAAATAAGGGCTACGGTGTTTTAAGAAAAGATGCGTCGCTTGAAAATATCCGTAGAATCCCTTTTGCCTATCTTTAAAATATCCCCGATTCGTTAGTTTTGAAATAGGTATGACTCGGGTCTAGTCTAACGCCTACTATGCGAACTACGAACCCAACAATCAAGTCAATCGGGAGGGGTATGGAAACCACCTAAATCTGAGTCGATATACATATATATATATATATATAGTCGGTGATCTCGCCTCAATAGTATCACATACGATACAGTATATCATATAACATCATCGAGTCATGAGTGCGGATCTAACATTAATATAAAGCTCGTACGGTAAATCGTCGTACGGCATCCCAATAGCTGGGTACGGGTCAATATCCCATTCATCTCATCACATATCTGGTATCACTACCATCATATCACATCTCAAATACGAACTCCGTCATATCGCCGAATCTCACGGCCTCAATCAAACCTCATCGACTCATCTCAATCCCATGTATCATCCTCAATCCCGTATATGAACACATAGTCCCATACCCATGTGTAGATATACACACCTCTGTATGCGCACAGATAAATGAAAGAATGCATGCAAGTATATGTGTACGTGTATGTGTGGGTGCAACCACTACTCTTGGGTTTCGCACTATACTAAACCAATACATCCTTATCACCAATAATACCATTATTACCATCAATAATCCTAAACAACACATAATAAATATATGTGCGTATACGTATTCGTATACATCACCACGGACTGCGGGGGTGCTATACACCATCCACCCGACTTCTCCCCGTAGATATAATCTACTCACCTTGCTTCTCGTGTGCCAATGCCGATGTCGCTATCTTCATCTTCTTTGCCTCAACATCACGTGGGGTACCTACAAGGATATCACAAACGCTAAAGCACATGAAAATCACATCGGAATCCAAAACGGCACACGCTGTGCCTATAGGTAAAAACCTATAACCTCGCATGCAAACACGATCAATATCCACTTGTCGTTGACATCTAAACGCCACCCGACAGGAACGAAACACCAAATACCAAAATCCATGCTAAAACAAGTCGTAAACCATGCACCAACATAGGAAAATCAACCCAGATTTTACCCTAGATGGAATCAGTCAAAACTAGACATACCCAGGGTCAAGAATAGAGGAAATAGGGCCATGCACAAAAATCGAGACGGTTTCCTCCTGCTCTGGCCGCAAATTGCGGCCAGAAGGAATTAATTGGCGGCCGAGGGAATGAGTTGGGGGCTAGGGTTTGGTGTGGTGGTTCCATGGTGCCTGCACATCTCACTGTCAACTCAGTTTTATTTTTGTGGTCTCGGGGTGATAGCAGATTCCTAATTACGATCACAGATTCACAGTTTTCCCCGATATCGATTCCGTAATTCCGTATTCTCTGTTCTAGCTTCAGGTTTGGTCCAAAATAACATCACACCAGGGGTTCTAAGGTCACCGCCATCCTCAATTTCATTTGATTTCAGGTCTAACCCTAAACCCTAACTTGAATTCTCCAAAATCCACCAATACGACACAATATCGATATGAAACTAGTATTGATGCAATAAAAATTGAATTACTAAACTAGGGGTGCAGAAATTACCTCCTTTGGCAACTCAAGAAAATTCTTGAGTTGCTCAAAGTCCTCAAAATCCAATCTTGCTAGGTTCAATGTGTAGCTAGTGAGCTTGGGAGCAAGTTTTGTGAAGTGGGAATAGGGTTTTGGGGTTGATTTCATTGTGGATCTAGGGTTTCATGAAGAGGGAGAGAGAGGGAGAGGGGCAGCAGCAGCTCAAAGAGAGGGAGAGGAGAGAGAATGAGAAGGGGAAAATGATGAGTATGGTTCAAAAAGTGGGGGTTGACTTGGTCTCTCTCTCTCTCTCTCTCTCATCATGCTACTTTTTCCTTTTCCTTCTCACTCCAATAGTGAACCCAAAAGAACAACCATTGCAATAGAAATATAACACAAGTGTAACAAGTGTGGAAAATGATATGTGCACATTTTTGCACAAAAATGCTAAAAATCCAATTAGCGATTTTTAATCGCGATTAACACTAAATTAGCATATAACTAGTCTTAAAACTTTAAAATGGCATAATTCCATAAAAATACCCTATTTATGAATTTTCCATAATTTTCCAAAAATTTTCCCCATTTATTTGTATTTAATTATACCGGAATATTAAAATATTTATTAAAATAATATTAAATTATAAAAATTCCCGAAAATAATATTTTATTATTTTGGAAACGTTACATCATTCTACGGGGAAAGAGCCGAGATCCCTTCACCAGGAGTGATCTCTTTAGCAAAGATTTTCGTTACTATATTTTTATAAAGCTATCCGGTTCCTTCAACGATATCAAGTTCATTACGTTAAAGGTTTTTCGCCAGAAACCATTCGTTGCCCTCCGTCGTTTCAGACGGGTAGCACGTAGTATTCATGCTATGTTTGTTGGCCTTCGTCAAGGCATAGTGTATGGTAGCTGCTTGTTGCCTTTCTGCAGCATAGATAGATGCGTTGGTTTGGGATAGTCGTACTACTATTTTGGCCAATGTCAAGGGTATGTACGGGTGGGTTCAAATTAACCTGGAGAATGACGTGTAGAACTTGACATGTGACTTATGATTTGTTGGCCTTCGTCAAGGTCATAAGAGCATGGGGCAAAAATTACATCGGGAGTTTCTAAAGAAACTGAAACTTGCCAGATATGCGCATACCTTCTGGAGTGTGATAACGTGAGCGGATTCCGTCACTTTATCATGCGATGATAGTTGGATCCCGATTCCCACTGATGAGTTGGTTTACTCCTCGGGTGATCCCGACTAATTCTTCTTTCAGGTTTGGAGGAGAATTTGACGGTACAGTGGGAGGTTTCCTGATTAGATAAATTGGTAACCATTCTGATCTAGGTTAGAGTGCACGCTGAGTGTTTCTTTTCTCTCTCTCTCTGGCAGCGACCATTGACCCGACCCTAGACTATGACTCAGTGACCAAGTTGACCGAACCTTCTTATAAGACTGACTTTTGGATTGTCAGAGTTGCATATCTCATTGCCACTCCCACTTTTACCCTTTTCTCCAGGACACCCCGTATTACTACGAACGTCCACTTCCATTGGACAAAACCATCATATGGTTATATACGAACTCGAAGGAATTTATTCGAGGATGGTTTCCGGTTCTGGAGAAAACGAATAGGACTATTCAGTTGTCTTTTCCTTTTACCTTCTCTCAGGCTGTGAGTACTCCTTGGTTTAGGAGATTGTACACCTATTACGCAAATTGGATAGTCTTCTTCCAAACCATAGGCAGGTGCCGACCGGTAGGGAATGGAGAAAACTAATTAGCCTAACGATGGTGTACAGAAGGTATTACGTAAAGACAAAGAAAGGGATTAGAAGGAGGGCAAAGTAAATTGCGACTGCTATTCTCGACCAAACCAAGTATTTCATTACCACTCCCACTTCACCTTTGTATTTCTCCAGGACACTCCGTATCACTACGAAGATCCACAGTATATTGGATATTCCATCGTATGGTTATATACGAACTCGAAAGGAACTTGTTCCAGTTCGGGGATGGATTCTGGTTCAGGAGAAATAGGAATAAGGTTTATTCAGTTGTCTTTTATCTTTACCTTCTCTCGCATTTGCGAGTGCTCCTAGGATTAGGACAGTACACCCATTATGCTTATTGGATAGTCTTCTTCCAAACCATAGGCTGGTGCCGAACGGTAGGGGAAGAAAACCATTTGGCCTAAAGGGGTGTGCAGAAGGTAATGACTAAAGACATATGAAGGGATGTGGAGAGATGGCATAGAAATGTACGGTTACAGTTGTGAATATGGATAATGGAAGAGGCATTACTAGGAATACCCGGATACCCCTACGAAAC
Organism: Agapanthus africanus; assembly: GCA_030015575.1. Taxonomy (NCBI): domain Eukaryota; kingdom Viridiplantae; phylum Streptophyta; class Magnoliopsida; order Asparagales; family Amaryllidaceae; genus Agapanthus; species Agapanthus africanus. Next base: position 525,234,420 of record CM057337.1, read on the forward strand.
ATTTCAATGTTTCAGTTTCACTGTGTACTGTTAAAGGAAAACTGATTTCCCAATTTGACACTTGCTCCAGGGTATGTATTTACCAGGTATGAATCTCACATCTGTATGGTTTTACAGATGATGAGTGGGAGTAAGTTGTTGGGAATTAGGTGATCATCCTCATTATATCGGAATTCGTTGTAATTGGTGATATTTGAGGAAGTCACCTGGGTTGTTTGCCGGACGGCAAATATTTGGTTTTGAATATCCTTTGTTATGCACCAATTTCAAATTGATATATCTGTACGTCTATTTTCATAGAGTGAGATATACCTTTTTGACATTATGTCTATGACATTTACCTATATCAGTGGATGGTTAGGTAAGGAGCATTAAACAGCGGTGTAATTCTTCTTAACCATAAGTACAGTTTTCAACTTACGACACACAGCGAATGAGTTATTGGACTCAGGGGACTTATACAGAGTATTGTATGCTGTCCAGTGTCCATTAGGACAGAGGGGTTGGTCCTCGTACTGTATTTGGTTTACTTATGACTTCTCTAGTTTTTAGACAGGTGTTTCGTAGAAACACAAGGTCTGAATTTTGAGAAGTTATAGGTATATGAATAAAGTAGAGAACCAGGTGTTGCAAGTATCGGGATTTTTCAAGGTGATCGAAGATGTAGATACTTGTGTATGGTATTCAGTTGATAGTGATGATTAAGAGAACTTGCTTCTCTTTCAGGTTACTCATAATTGGAAGCGTTCCTAAGTTGAGTAACGCTGATCGGCCTCCTTCCATTTAGTGGACATGCACTGAAGACAGCTGCATGATTTGAATCTGGTTCAATTAAATCAGTGCCTCTGTTTCTGTATTGGATATAGAACAGTTCATATCTTAACGATGTTAAGGTACGGGGAGTTGTCCGGCTTATGCTTAAAACCAGACTCTGGATAACTCAAGGCACGTTTCTGTAATGGTTGTTTGTGGGTTGACCCAGGCTATGACGAGGGTTGACATTCTACTATCTGGAAGATCAATAGTGATACTGTTCTTGACTCGCCACAGTTTTAAATAAAAATGGATTTTTCCAGAAAACAGTAGTGGGGGTATGGTAGAACTGGAAGTGATTCCAGAACCGCAAACGATTACTGAAGATTTGATTAAGAACCTAAAGATTCAATCTGGTTTGACATTCCATTGGCCACTCCGCAGATGTGGTGGGTAACCTCAGGCACCCGAGAGGTACTCCGGTAGCCTCAAGGACGGTGACAGGGAGGTTCTTGTTTACCCAGACTTGCCATTGCTGTTGTTCCAGACTGTGAGACCCGGCAGGAGGATGAGTATAGCGTCGTTCTAAACTGGCTTTAGAAGTGCACGTGTATATGACTCTGCCAGAGGGTTGTCGTGATCAGTGGGAGCAGCGGAAGCATTGGTGGACAGGTGGCTTATGTCTATTTATAGACTAAAGCAGATATAGCGGAGATAGATCATCTATTTCTGATGTGATAGTCATAGGTTTGACTTCATCGGAATAGGGGATGGATCTGTTAAGAAGGTAGTAGGGTGTGATGTCCTGGTATTTGGATGACATGCACAGAGTAGGAAGTGAAATTCCTATACTACAGTCGGTTATACATTGGTTGTCACACAGTAGTTTCTCCATATAAGACTTGGATATTATATAATACATCCTGGTTACTGGATCCATGATTTTAGATCTAGATTTGGGAAGTGTCCCAATCAGGGTACTTAGACAGCATTCTATAAGTATTTAGAATGGACGACTGCTGGCACGGTAGTGTACCTGCAGGTGATGGAGTCACCCTCTCTGAAGGTGTCTTATAGACTAAAGGGGAGAGGGATGTGCATGATTGGCAAATCACTTGCTTAGGCAATTGAGTCAATCATGAGATGTCAAGTACCACACCAGATGTTGTTTTTGCGGTAGATGCAATAAGTTGATATTGATCCTATCCTGGAGAAACAATCGGAAGCAGTTTTAGAACATAAGTGGATGTTCTAGGGATATCATAACGACAGCCTCATTCAGGAGACAGTTATCATTCCAGGCTTCCAAGGTGACCTGGACGACAGGGTGGCCATCAGAGTTATAGTTTTCCCTCTGACGAGGGGCAGTGTTTTGGACAGATGATCCAAGTAGATATTGAGGGAGGCATGACGCTGGATACTGATTAATTTCAGTTGACGATACAGTCTAAGAAGTTTGGATTTGGAGTTCATTTATGAACTAGGTCCCATCAGACATCCAAACATGTTCTAAGACAGGTATTGCTCATTTCGGGAGATGGGTTTCTCTGCAAATTTGAGATATAGAGAGATATAGAAAAAAACATCAAAGCGGATCCACTCACTGAGGCTATTCCTCGAACGCAATAGTTTCGCAAACGGGTTTTGTAAGACTGACTAGTAGAGGAGTTCGGTGTTCGGTATCACACGGGATGTGAGTATGCGACATCGCAATAATTAGCCTTGAGTGCAAGTGAGAGATTGTTGGAGATAATGCCCTCAGAGTCAATTATTGGATCACAGGCACGTGATTGCAATGATTGAGAGAGGACCTATCCCGGTAGGACAGTCTTACTCAAGATGATAGTATGCTATCTGGTTTATCTTTATCATCGTGTACTGCTTTAGGTGACCTTACAGGTCGCTATTGCACGTTGATAGAGCCCCTAGGATTCTTGCTTGACTGCCAGCAGTATGAGGGCGATCATATACGTGGGAGCTGGGGTCTATAAGCACATCCTTAAAAGGTCCCTAGTCGTGGGAGTTTCGAGACAGGGCATCGATTCTCCAGAGTAGACTAGTGTATACAGTCGAGACGCCGACGAAGGGCGGTGGCCGGTCTCACAAGCCACTGGTGTCAGTTGGTTCACCTAAGATGTATACAGGTGCTCATTGGGTTATGAGTACACCGGACAGGACTCGCCGGGAACCTGCTAGTTGGGATTATTCCAGACGTCGGATAGCAGTTCCCTGGTGACATGTGTACAGGTTAGTTCATCGACCTGAGATCGTCATTTGTCTCGTGTGAGTTCCCACTGTGCTTTGATTACTACCCTACCACGCTCAAAGGAGACGTGCAAACAGGTTTTAGTTGGGTACAGTCCCGAGCCACATGGAGGCAGTGAGCGGATATGTAGGGGTTCGTCTCTCCCGGTATTGGGGGTAAGGTCGCACTGTGTCTAGGAGAGCCATTACACAAAGCCCTCGGCCGAGGCAGGAGATTTACTGGTAGGTATTTCAGTAGTATCTCAGAGTGTTCTGGGCTACACTCCGACACGACTTGTACCGCTTTTGGGGGTCTGACTTTTACCAACACCCTAGGCCCGCCATGCGATGCTCATAGACGAACGGACCAGACTGTACGGATATTGTCACTGACAGGCTCAGTAGGGTGTCAGGATGAGTTCGCTCATCGACATCCCTTTTGGTCAATAGCTGGTAGCCCGTCACGTATGGCTAATACCTCTGACGTGCTAGTGGTTAAATCCACAGCCATAGTATTGACGAGTCTTTAGAGTCCCCCACACACAGTTACTCAAGTTTTGGGCGAAACGCTGTAGAGGCCGTATGGAGATATGGCAGGGTTCGATCAGATACGTGCGGTATTGCATGGATCATAATCGGACGGAATATACTAGCGGGCTTTGGTTTAAGCCAGATCCTAGTATAGTATGTTAGTTTTATGTATGCCCTAGAGGCCATTACTGTACATTGGATGTATATTGTAGTGGATGCTGGGACATATATAGGGAGGACTTTCTTGCTCGACATGATAGTATGCTATCTGGTTACTCTTTACCTTAACGTGTACACTGTTTGTCTCTCTGTTACATGTTGGTAAAGCCCTTAGGATGTGTACTTGACTACCTGGACTATGATGCGGATCATACTAGTGGGGACATGGTAGTCCATAAGTACATCCTTGAAAGTCCCTAGTCGTGGGTGTATCGAGACAGGGCATCGATATACCAGTGTAGACTAGCGTATACCTTCTCGACCCATACAGATGGGCAATGGATGATCCCATATCCATTGGTGTTTGACATCAGAGATGATATACGGGTGCTCAGTGGAGACTGGGTACACTGGACGGACTCGCCGAGAACTCCCAGATGGTATTATACCTCACGTCAGATGGCAGTTCTCTGGTGACACTGGTACAGAGTAGTCTGTTGACCCGAGATCGTCATAGAGTCTTGTGTGGTTCCCACTGTGCTTTGATTTCCATCTTACCACATCCAAGAGGGCGTGCAAAACGGTGGTTTTTGGGTACAGTCCCGAGTCACATGGAGGCAATGAGCGATAGGAGGGGATTCGTCTCTCCCGGTATAGGGGGTTGATGTTGCGCTGTGTTCGATTGGCTATAACAGGAAATCCCTGGCCAGGGTTGCTGAGATTTACTGGTAAGTGTTACCAGTAGTTTCTTGAATTGTTATAGACCTCATATCGACACGACTTATCGAGCTATTGGGGTCTGACGTTTACCACCCCTAGGCGAGATATGCGACATATCAGACGATCAGACCGGACTGTACGGTAGTGTTACTGGTTGGATTCACTGGAGTGTGAGCGGGCTTGCTCGTCGATCTTCAGATCGCTCAATACCCGGGTGGCCGTTACGTTTAGCAGACCGCTTGCGGCTTTTGGGTGCTTGATATGATCATCACCTGCTGCCGGCGTATTGACGAGTCTTTAGAGTCCTACACAGAGGTTTCCTGGCTCAAGCGAAACGAAATAGGAGCGCATATGAGATATGTGCGGGACCGAGAATAATGCGTGTATGTGATACCGTATTCTATTCTCGCGATGAATGTGTCGAATGGTTGTATGCGATATAACCTAGTTATCGAATCGAGGATTGATTCGATAAGCCGATACATTGGATACTAGTCGGTTATATACGATATGACCGGATCGTTAAATCAAGTGTTGATTTAATGATTTAATGTATAATTATATATTTGATATATTACTTTACATTAACTAGTATTGATTCACTTTAAATGGATTTTCTCACTCGGTTTGTGCACATTGTATATGTGATATACTTTTGTACACATGATTGTATCATGTTTGATGATACATGTTTCCTTGGTTTTATTTTTCCATTACTTATTTATTCATTTATTTATTTGTTTATACATTTTGGAAAATAAATGGAAAAGAGAAAAGAATGGTGGCTTTTTTTGTTGTTTAGTTGAAGCTTCATGAAGCTTTGACTTTGTCCACCATTCTTATCTCATCCTTAACCCTAACCATTCCTTTAACCATGATTGATTCTCTACACATTACCATAGTTAACATTATGATAAGGTTTGATTATTCTTTTCTTTTTAATTAACTTATAATATCTTTTCTTCTTCTTCTTCCTTGAACTCAAGAAGAAAACCTTGAAGTCATCAATGGTGATTGATGATAAAGAGTGAGAAATCCAATTCTAAATTGAACCCACTTCCTATTTCTTCATCCTCTACCTCTTGCCAAGTAGTAGAGTGTGTTTTCTTCACAAGTTTCTTGACTTGGTGAAGTCGGAGCTTGATTTAGCGATGCCTCGACGTAGATCATCTTCGGCATGGACATCGATGACCTAGCCCGTCCATTCTCCGATGAAGCCTACGCTAGAGCACGGGACTTGTTATGGACAGCGAGGAGACTTCATTGCGGAGCTATGGAGGTGGAGAACCGGATCTACAAAGGTTGTATTTCCGTATCTCTTAGTTAAGTGTTAACTAGTTTATTGTTTCGCCTAGATTTCTAGCCAACGATCCGTAGTCGGGTTTCTCGGCACCTAGATTTTTTGAAATTGGCATGGTTGATGTCTTGTGAGACCTCATTAGGATGCCTAGGAATCCTACAGTGGTATCAGAGCCTAGCTAGAGCCTTAGGAAAAGTCTAGACGGAATTTGAAACCCGAACGAACCCGAAACCCAACTCAAAAATAGCTCTCTGGAAAATTTTCAAAATCGTGATTTTTTCCAGATTAAAAATATTCAGAAAAATCAGCAGGAAGATATAAGAATAACTGCAAAATTCGAGCGCGTAATTCCATAATATCGCCGCGGATCCGCGGCATGAGCAGGCTCATGCGGCGGTTCCGCGGCAAGTTTGTCTCTTTGTGCTTCGAAATTTGCACCTTAATTCTTAGTTTTCAATTCTGGTTTTCCTGGGAATTTTTAATATTTTTTCCAGAGTTTTATTTTCTGAGTTGTTTTGGGGATTCGAATGTTCGGTCGGATTATCAAATTTTGTCTATGTGGCTTTCCGGATAAATTTTAGAATATGTTAAAAAGTTCGACCGGATATAAATACCCAATTTTTTCCCTGTCGGGAAATTTCCAAGTGTTGGATTTTTCCGTAGTTTAACGACGTTCTAAGTAGTTCAAGTAACGCGATGGACCCTCTAGAAGACAACAAACCTTAACTCGATTATGTGACCGTCTTGAACTGCCCTTTGAACCTTCGGGTTTGGGGCAGTACGGCGTGCCACATGTGAGGCATTGGCTTGACCCTTCTATGGCTGGACCGTTGGTACTGAGGCACGAACTGAATGTTGTTAGACTTATTTCATGTGTTGATCTATATCGGGAAAACTTGGGTGTTCGAATGTTCAATCGGAAAGTTTAACATTTTCTATTTATCCGGAATGTGATACAACAATTGGAATTCACAAATAGTTATGAGATAACTGAATGAATGTTATAAACAAAGCACTTTAGTCTCACATGATCGGTTGCCACGGAATTTTGATGCGATCAAAAGTCCGTCGCAATCACGTAGCGTACGCGGATATTCGCCGGACAAACTTAATAGACAGCTACATCCCATAGCCCCGACCAAGTGACTATAGGAGAACCCCGTCGACGAAAGCATCCGTCCGGGTGCTCGCGGTAGCGGTGTTCCGCCTTGGTGCACTTCGTCGATGGTAACGGGGGTGCGGCCGTCTACTGAAGTTTGCGACGAGCATTCGATCAGGATGTCGGGAATCTTGTTGAATTGCCCGACTTGATATTGAAAAGTGTTTTCGATTTTGAGACTAAAATGCGGGGTTTATAATCGTTAGGCATGCGATGTCTAAGAAATTCATTTGGTCAGGCATGCGATGTCTGAGGTGGTTGCGGATTCCAACTGTTGTAGTTTTACACTTTCTTTTCTGTGACCGTAAGTGTAATATGTGATATCGCCGGTTTCGTTGCTATATGTCAACGACAATTGGGATGCGCATATTTACTTACGTTGATGACATGTGATGTTATGTGTTGCTGGATATGTTATATTGGATTGTCGTTTTTGAATAGCCGGGGGTTTTTATGTGAGATGAGTGTTTTTTATTTTCATTCATGTAAAAATCTGTATGTAATATTCTTTTATTGGGGCACTTCCAGGTTGCGGAAGATGTCACCGTTTGTATATTATTTACTTTTCCGCACTAGGATAGACCCAAGGAGGAGGGCACAAGTAACCGGGTTCTGGAGTCCAGTGGGAGACCAACTCGAGGAGTCGAGTCCGGGTCTCCTAACTCTAGAATTGGCAGGGTTGCTTGCCGCTCTCGTAGGGGTCTAGGGGTGTGGGTTTGGCTATTCATCACGACCGTGGAATCCGTGTTTTATACTGGCTCGTATTGAAAACACGGACGTCCTAGTATATCCAATATTTCATATGTTTCTTCTGCTGCGATATCTGTGATGTGATCATGTGATGTTCTGTGATAGATACAGTATATAGTATATATGATATATTATATAGGCGTTACTTATGTTTTTCACCCGCGCTAGCCCTGCCCTGCTCTGCCGTTAGTTACCTAACCTAACGGTGCACGAGGGGACATCGAGGCGAATGCGGATGGCATAAGTGCACGTCGTATTTATCTGTGATGTTTAGGTATTTAAATGATGGGACTTCATTAATGTGATTAATGAAATAAAAAGAAACCTAAGATGTTGTAGAATCGAATTCAAAATAAAACAGGTAGCTACAGTTCTTGCTTTGCACAGTGATATATATGATATACCCCGCACCTTATTCGATAAGGAAAGGACCGAGATCCCTTCACCGGGAGTGACTCCTTTAGCAATAACTGGCAGATGCTACACACTCGGTTTGTCTTTTGATTGCTTTTAAAAGTTTCTGCTTTGCACAGTGATATATATGATATATCCCGCACCTCATTCGACGAGAAAAGGACCGACGATCCCTTCACCGGGAGTGACTCCTTTAGCAAAACTAGAAAAGCCTCAAAAGCACTCCATTTTAAAATTCATTCGATCCTACAACGATATCAAGTTCATTACGCAATAGGTTTTCAGAAAAACCTGTCGTAGCCCTCCGTCATTTCAGATAAGTACTAGTTAGTATTCGTGCTACGTTTGTTGACTATGTTAAGGCGTAGTGTGCGGTAGCTAATTAGTGCTTATCTGCATAAGCATATGATGTGATTGGATTAGGGTAGTCGTGCGACTTTGTTGACTATGTTAAGGGTCGTGCGGGTGGGTTTAATTCAATCGGGAAATGACGGGTTGAACTTGACTAGCACTTATGATTTGTTGACTATGTTAAGGTCATATAGCTGCTAGGGGCAAAATATTATCGGGAATTTCAAGTGTTGAAATTTGCAATGAGATTGCATACCTTCTATGAGATAGTTGGATCCCGATACCCGCTGCGAGTAAGAGTTACTCCTGGGAGAGTTTTATACATTACAATTAGCCGATCAAGTAGGTGTCTAGAAAGGTGTCAATGAGGTTACGCCTCTGGGAAAACGAGGTTTACATTAATTAGGTTCGTGCGAAAGCACGGGGGACCTCCCTCAAAGTACCGACACTGACCTGGCTGAAAGATTGGCAAACTTGTAGTGTGTAATTAATCCCGGCTAGTCTTTCCTTTTAGGGTTTGAAGGAAGATTTGATAAAAAGCAGTGGGAGCCATCCTGACTAGATAAAATAATAACCAATCTATTCTTGCAAGAGCGCACGCTGAGTGTTTTCTTCTCTCTCTCTCCAGGTAGCGACCATATCACGTCTTAATCAAGATAATAATACGGAATATTGACCGAACCCGCTTGTTATACTGAGCTGGGGAACGTTGGTCCCGCTCCAACTTATAATTGTTATAAGACAGAACAGGAAATTGGGGATTACCAGAATTCCCGTGCCGCCCAAACGAAGAGAGTGCATGCTGATGCATCATCTTCGGGTGTGTTCGTTACAAAGAACTGTTTCTCTGTATCCTCTACGTCCTGGGTATGTGATACCATATCAGGATCCCAGATATGTAATCTGTTATATAGGGCTACAGAAAGGTAGAGAACTGAGAACGGGTGATAAGTTTCATGAGACAGAAAACGGGGCAAGAGTTGCAGCCAAGTCTGTCGGTCACTGTCACCCTGTATTACCAATACATTGATTCTGAACGAATGTTATTAGATACCGAACCTGATATACCAAATCATATCACTCTCTTTGTTAGAAAAGAAAGGATATAATTTTGTATTGATGGATAATGTTTTGAACATTTCCTATATCAAAAGTTGATCGGTTCAGGCACGTTATCTAAAAGCATTGATGTTCTAAATCAAACTACAGTTCTTAGTATATGGAACACACACAAGAGGAAGAGTTCAGAATTGAACGATTCCTTCTTGAGGTATTGTAGACTAGGTCATATCAATGCGACCCGACAAGCTAAGTTCCATATAGATGCATATTTAAATCTGTTTGAATTTACATCTTATGAAACTTGCCAGTCATGTCACAAAGATAAGATGACCATAGCTCTGTTTATTGGAAACAGAGAAAGAGTTAGTGAACTTTTGGGATGATACATGTTGATGTATGAAGGTCCCCTGTCTACACATGCCAGGACCGGTTCTTTATACTTCATTACGTTCTCTGATAATCTCTCAAGATTCAGACATATGTTCCTGTTGAAACACAAGTCTGAACCTTTTGAGATATTCACAGAATATAAGTTAGAAGTAGAGAACCAATAGGGTATAAGTATTATGTCCTTTGATGAGATCAAGGAGGAGAATACTTGAGCACGAAATTCCTGGACTATTCTAAAGGAGAATGGGATTCTCTCTCAGCATTACTCCTCCGTATATACCATAGCACGATGGTATATCGGGGCGGAGCAATAACACCCTATATGATAAGGTGTGCTCTATGATGAGTACTACTGAGTTACCTATTTCCTTTTGGGAGTTATGCACTTGAGAAGCTGCATACCTATTGAATAGGGTTCGAATCAAATCAGTTGCCTACCACTCCATATGAGATATGGAAAGGGAAGAGCCCATGTCTTAAGCTAGTTAAGATTTGGGGTTGTCCGGCCTATGTCTAAAAGCAAAATCCGGACAAGCTCGAGGCAAGGTCTGTTATGTAGAACTGGAAAGGTTCCAGCTATACAAACTACAGCAGATGATTTGGTAAAACCAAATGATTCAATAGTTACCAACGAACCTCAGCCTCTCCGCCGATCTAGTAGGGTTCCTCACCCACTTGAGAGATACTTCGGTTTCTCTATGACAGTGGGAGCGAGGACTGCATCATGAGATGATGACCCAACTAGTTTCGAGCAGGCCATCGAGAGTAAGACTCTGTAAGAATGGCTGGATGTTTAGCGATCTGAGATGGAATCCTTATACACCAACAAAGTATGGACTTTGGTTGCTATATCTGAAGGGTTAAATCCCCATCAGGAGCAAGTATATCTTGAGAAGATTACTTAGTGTAGATGGAAAAGTTGAGACTTTCAAAGCTAGACTTGTTAAAGGTTTTCGTCATCAACCAGGTGTGGATAATGATGAAACCTTTTCAAGTAGCTATGCTTAAGGCCATCCAGATCCTACTTGCCACGGCTACATACCATGACTACGATATCTGGCGGTTGGGTGTCATGACTGCTTTTCTAAATGATGTTTTAGAAGAGTGCGTCTATAAGTACACAGCCAGAGGGCTTCGTAGACAGTGGGAGCAGCGGAAACGTGTGCAAGATGCTTTATAGGATTAAAGCAGGCATCGCGGAGTTGGAACATCTGTTTTGATGGATTAGTCAAAGAGTTTGACATCATCAAAATGGTAGATGAACCTTGTATAAACAAAATGGTAGTAGGGAGTATGGTGGTGATCCTCGTAGAGTACGTGGATGACATACTCTTGATAGGGAAGGAGTTTCCTATGCTACGCTCGATCAATCTTCGCTTATCACAATGATTCTCCACATAGGATCAAAGTGATACCTACTAAATCCTGGATTTTGGATCTATGAGATAGATCTAATTGGATGTTAGGATTCTTACTAGTTGTAGTGAGATGGTATCAATCGATCCTGGGGAGAATCACTGGAAGGGTTCCAGGGTGATAAAGACGACTGAATGTCAGTCACAGGCATTGTCTTTACCCTCAGTAAAGGGACGGTATGTTGGAAGAGTTCCAAGCTAGATACCGTGACATACTAGACGATAAAGGCACGATACATCGCTACTTAAGATGCTACCAAAGAGGATGTTTGGGTGTATATTAGTTTATGAGATGAACTACGTTCCTACCATTGTGAGACAATGGAGTTGTGGCTCATGCCGAGGAACGCCGGTCCCATCAGTGATCCAGACATATTCTAAGGCAGTATCACTTGATCATGGAGATGGTTGATCTCCAGGGAGATCGAGGTTAGGAGAGTAGACTCAGAGGACAACACAGCGGATCCACTCACAAAGGCCTGTTCCCAGAGAGAGACTTTTATGGGATGGTTGAGTATGAGATACTACAACCACTGCTACAGATGGCCCTAGTGCAAGTGGGAGATTGTTAGTTATATGTATGCCCTAGAGGCCATTACTGTACATTGGATGTATATTGTAGTGGATGCTGGGACATAAATAGGGAGGACTTTCTTGCTCGACATGATAGTATGCTATCTGGTTACTCTTTACCTTAACGTGTACACTGTTTGTCTCTCTGTTACATGTTGGTAAAGCCCTTAGGATGTGTACTTGACTACCTGGACTATGATGCGGATCATACTAGTGGGGACATGGTAGTCCATAAGTACATCCTTGAAAGTCCCTAGTCGTGGGTGTATCGAGACAGGGCATCGATATACCAGTGTAGACTAGCGTATACCTTCTCGACCCATACAGATGGGCGATGGATGATCCCATATCCATTGGTGTTTGACATCAGAGATGATATACGGGTGCTCAGTGGAGACTGGGTACACTGGACGGACTCGCCGAGAACTCCCAGATGGTATTATACCTCACGTCAGATGGCAGTTCTCTGGTGACACTGGTACAGAGTAGTCTGTTGACCCGAGATCGTCATAGAGTCTTGTATGGTTCCCACTGTGCTTTGATTTCCATCTTACCATGTCCAAGAGGGCGTGCAAAACGGTGGTTTTTGGGTACAGTCTCGAGTCACATGGAGGCAATGAGCGATAGGAGGGGATTCGTCTCTCCCGGTATAGGGGGTTGATGTTGCGCTGTGTTCGATTGGCTATAACAGGAAATCCCTGGCCAGGGTTGCTGAGATTTACTGGTAAGTGTTACCAGTAGTTTCTCGAATTGTTATAGACCTCATATCGACACGACTTATCGAGCTATTGGGGTCTGACGTTTACCACCCCTAGGCGAGATATGCGACATATCAGACGATCAGACCGGACTGTACGGTAGTGTTACTGGTTGGATTCACTGGAGTGTGAGCGGGCTTGCTCGTCGATCTTCAGATAGCTCAATACCCGGGTGGCCGTTACGTTTAGCAGACCGCTTGCGGCTTGTGGGTGCTTGATATGATCATCACCTGCTGCCGGCGTATTGACGAGTCTTTAGAGTCCTACACAGAGGTTTCCTGGCTCAAGCGAAACGAAATAGGAGCGCATATGAGATATGTGCGGGACCGAGAATAATGCGTGTATGTGATACCGTATTCTATTCTCGCGATGAATGTGTCGAATGGTTGTATGCGATATAACCTAGTTATCGAATCGAGGATTGATTCGATAAGCCGATACATTGGATACTAGTCGGTTATATGCGATATGACCGGATCGTTAAATCAAGTGTTGATTTAATGATTTAATGTATAATTATATATTTGATATATTACTTTACATTAACTAGTATTGGTTCACTTTAAATGGATTTTCTCACTCGGTTTGTGCACATTGTATATGTGATATACTTTTGTACACATGATTGTATCATGTTTGATGATACATGTTTCCTTGGTTAAGTGTAAAGAATTAAACCATGGTTAAACATATAATTAGGGTTTTATTTTTCCATTACTTATTTATTCATTTATTTATTTGTTTATACATTTTGGAAAATAAATGGAAAAGTTAAAAGAATGGTGGCTTTTTTTGTTGTTTAGTTGAAGCTTCATGAAGCTTTGACTTTGTCCGCCATTCTTATCTCATCCTTAACCCTAACCATTCCTTTAACCATGATTGATTCTCTACACATTACCATAGTTAACATTATGATAAGTTTTGATTATTCTTTTCTTTTTAATTAACTTATAATATCTTTTCTTCTTCTTCTTCCTTGAACTCAAGAAGAAAACCTTGAGGTCATCAATGGTGATTGATGATAAAGAGTGAGAAATCCAATTCTAAATTGAACCCACTTCCTATTTCTTCATCCTCTACCTCTTGCCAAGTAGTAGAGTGTGTTTTCTTCACAAGTTTCTTGACTTGGTGAAGTCGGAGCTTGATTTAGCGATGCCTCGACGTAGATCATCTTCGGCATGGACATCAATGACCTAGCCCGTCCATTCTCCGATGAAGCCGACGCTAGAGCCCGGGACTTGTTATGGACAGCGAGGAGACTTCATTGCGGAGCTATGGAGGTGGAGAACCGGATCTACAAAGGTTGTATTTCCGTATCTCTTAGTTAAGTGTTAACTAGTTTATTATTTCGCCTAGATTTCTAGCCAACGATCCCTAGACGGGTTTCTCGGCACCTAGATTTTTTGAAATTGGCATGGTTGATGCCTTGTGAGACCTCATTAGGATGCCTAGGAACCCTACATAGTACAGTGTAGATTTTGTCTCATTGCATTTGTATTCGGTCGGAATACAAATGCGGGTATGTATATACAGTAGCGGGGTTTTCCTGTAATTTATTACGGGATCAGTTTTATGAAGTTGCCAGTTTACATTCCGTTTCGGCCATTTTCCTTTGTATCTTTCCTTGGCCGGAAATTGGTGGAGGAGGGCTTATTTGCAAGCATGCATATTTGGTTAGTGGAGGGTGTAATTTGCATATTGTTGTATCATGATAATTCTACCACCATTTGACTTCTTCTTTTCATCATGGCTTGACTTTTGGTTCATCATGGTTGTTGATGATGGGAGTGGTTTTGGATTGGATTGTGATCATCATTTCATATGAAAATCATTTTCCTTTTTGCTTGTATTAGTTGCTTTCCCACCCCTTGACCTTTCCTCTCTCTCTCTCCATTCTCCATGTAAGTAGTCGGCCAATTTTTTGAGGGGGCTGTCCAAATTTTTGGCAAGGGGATTTTGTTCTCTTGATGCTTGAAAAATCCCCAAGTTGATCTAAAAAGGTTCATGTTTCATTTCCTCCACCAAAAAGGCAACTTCCTCAACCCCCAATGAGACAAAGTATTCTACAGATAACCTACAGCATCCTTGGGCACGTCAGCTCGCCAACTTCGTGCCCGAGTTGCCTCGGTCCAGAGGTGGGAGCCCGTAAAAGAACCCGGCGATGTGGTGCCCGTTCCGGCGAGGAGGCGAAGACCGGAGATTCCGCGGGGAGATCGGGACGACGACGAGAAGACCGGAGGACACGGATCGCTCGGTATATCTCTCTACCCCTTCTCTTGTTAGCTAGAGTTAGATTAATGGCCCGATCCGGGATTTTTGTGCGCGGTGGTGCCGGTTCATAAGTTAAAGTAAATCATCGTTTCCGCATTTTGGCCTAGGATTGACGGCCGGGGAGCCGCCACTCACTTACACATACATCACTATGTATCAGTCCCAAGAGTTCCGTAACTCTCTCTCCGTGTCCCGTAAACGGAGTTTTGGTCATCTTGCCTTTGAGACATGACTGGCAAGTGTCATAAGATGAATATTCAAACGGATTCAAATATCCATCCTTATGCAACTTAGCTAGTCGTGTCGCATTGATGTGACCCAGTCTACAATGCCATAAGAAGGATTCGTTCATTTCTGAACTCTTCCTCTTGTGTATGTTTGTTATGCTCAGAACTGTTGATTGATTTAGAACATAAATGCCATTGCACATCGTGCCTGATCCAACCAACTTTTGGTTTCGGAAAATGTTCATAACATTATCCTGTAATACAAAATTATATCTCTCTTTACTCAACAAAGAAACCGATATAATGTTGCATATCAGGTTCGGCATGTAATAGCATTCGTTCAGAATCAATGTATTACCAGTTGGCAATACAAGGTGATATTCCCCGACGGTTTTAGCTGCAACAATTGCACAATTTCCAACCCTTATGTCTTTATCACCTTCTCCAAGTTCTCTACCTTTCCTATGCCCATGTAACTGATTACATATATGGGATCCTGACCCGAGGAAATGGAGAAACAATTCTCTGTAACGAACACACCCGAAGAAAATGCATCAACATGTACTTTCTTCATTCGGGTGGCATGGGAATCCTGGTATTCCCCTATATCCTGTTCAGTCTTATAACTCTTATAAGAAAGAACGGAACCAACGTTCCCCAGCACAGTATAACATGCGGGTTCGGTCAATACATCCATATTATTATCTTGATTAAGACATGATATGGTCGCTACCTGGAGAGAGAGAGAAGAAAACACTTTAGCGTATGCTCTTGCAAGATCAGATTGGTTATTATTTTATCTAATCAGGATGGCTCCCACTGTTTTTTTATCAAATCTTCCTTCAAATCCTAAAAGGAAAGACTAGCCGGGATTAATTACACCCTACAACTTCCAATCTTTCAGCCAGGCCAGTGTCGGTACTTTGAGGGAGGTTCCCCGTGCTTTCGCACGGACCTAATTAAAGTAAACCTCGTTTTCCCAGAGGCGTAACCCCGTTGACACCTTTCTAGACACCTACTTGATCGGCTAATTGTCCTGTGTAAAACTCTCCAAGGAGTAACTATTACTCGCAGTGGGTATCGGGATCCAACTATCTCATAGAAGATATGCAATCTCATTGCAAATTTCAACACTTGAAATTCCCGATAATATTTTGCCCCTAGCGTCCCATGACCTTGATGCAGGCCAACAAACCATAGTGCGCTAGTCAAGTTCAACCCGTCATTTCTTGATTGAATTAAACCCACCCGTACGACCCTTGACGCAGGCCAACAAAGTCGCACGACTACCCTAATCCAATCTGCATCATATGCATAAGCAGATAAATACTAGTTAGCTACCGCACACTACGCCTTGACGCAGGCCAACAAACGTAGCACGAATACTAAGTAGGATTTATCTGAAATAACGGAGGGCTACGACAGGTTTTTCTGAAAACCTATTGCGTAATGAACTTGATATCGTTGTAGAATCGAGTGAATTTTGAAATGGAGTGATTTTGAGGCTTTCATTAGTTTTGCTAAAGAGGTCACTCCCGGTGAAGGGATCTCGGCTCTTTCCTTATGGAATAAGGTGCAGGATATATCATATATATCGCTATGCAAACCAAAACTTCAAAAGCAATCAAAAACCAAACCGAGTTTTGTAGCATCTGTCAGTTTTGCTAAAGAGGTCACTCCCGGTGAAGGGATCTCGGCTCTTTCCTCATCGAATAAGGTGCATGATATATCATATATATCGCTATGCAAAGCAAAACTGTAGCTACCCTTTTTGAAAAATTTGATTCTAAAACATCTTTTAGGTTTCTTTTATTTCATTAATCACATTAATGAATTCCCATCATTTAAGTCACCTAAACATCACAGATAAATATGACGTACACTTATGCCATCCGCATTCGCCTCGATGTCCCCTCGTGCATCGTTAGGTTAGGTAACTAACGGCAGAGCAGGGCAGGGCTAGCGCGGGTGTAAAACATAAGTAACGTCTATATAATATATCATATATACTATATACAGTATTTATCACAGAACATCAAATGATCACATCACAGATATCGCAGCAGAAGAAACATATGAAACATTGGATATACTAGGACGTCCGTGTTTTATTTTGAGCCTCTATAAAACACGAATTCCACAGTCGCGACGAATAGCCAAACCCACACCCCTAGACCCCTACGAGAGCGGCAAGCAACCCTACCAATTCTAGAGTTAGGAGACCCGGACTCGACTCCTCGAGTTGGTCTCCCACTGGACTCTAGAACCCGGTTACTTGTGCTCTCCTCCTTGGGTTTATCCTAGTGCGGAAAAGTAAATAATATACAAATGGTGGCATCGAACTCATCCCGGAAGTGCCCCAATAAAAGAATATTACATACATTTAATTTTACATGAATGAAAATAAAAACTCTCATCTCACATAAAAAAACCCGGCTATTCAGAACGCGACGATCCAATATAACATATCCAGCAACACATAACATCACATGTTATCAACGTAAGTAAATATGCGCATCCCAATTGTCGTTGACATATAGCAACGAAACCGGCGATATCACATATTACACTTACGGTCACAGAAAAGAAAGTTTAAAACTACAACATTTGGAATCCACATTCTCTTTAGACATCATAAATCCGAAATATCACATACTTCGCATTTCATGCCTAACTATATGAATTCCACATATTGTATCACATTCCAGATAAATAGACAGTATTAAACTTTCCGATCGAATAATCAAATACCCAAGATTTCCATAATAGCTCAACACTTGAGCGGAGTTCAAAAATTCCAGAATACGTCACAGTAGCAACGGTCCAGCCGTAGAAGGGTTAAGCCAACGCCTCACATGTGGCACGCCGTACTGCCTCAAACCCTAAGGTTCAAAAGGCAGTTCAAGACGGTCACATAATCGAGTTAAGGTTTGTTGTCTTCTAGAGGGTCCATCGCGTCACATGCACGTTTTTCCGAAAGATTTAAACCCGAGAAAAATGCGACACTTGAATGTTTTTCGTGCCGGGAAAAATTGAGTTAATGATATCCGTTCGAACATTTTAATACTTTCTAAATTATCCGGAATAACATAGAAAAATTAAATTCTCCGATCGAATCGACGATTACAAAATAAACCCCAAAATACTCAACACTTGAGTTAGATTAAAAATACCCAGAAAATAGCACTATCATTTAGTAGTATTACTGTGCAAACACCAAAGCATACACTCACTGTACGGCCGCGGATCTGCGGCTCAAGCAGGCTATTGCCGCGGTTCCGCGGCGATCCGTACAGATTACGTCACCAAATTTGCACCGTAATGCTTAGAAAACCCTGCTGAATTTTTTAGATATTTTTAGTTCTGAAAAAACCCAGTTTTTAAAAAATGACCAGAGAGGGGTATAATTTGACGTTTTCGGGTTCGATCGGGGTTTTAACTTCGTTAACACATCGCCTAATGTTCTAGCTAGGCTCTGATACCACTGTAGGGTTACTAGGCAATCTAACAAAGGGTTAAGGAAGCATCAAACATGCCCGTTTAAAATTTTAGCCGTGCCGAATAACCCTAAACAAGATCGTTGCTAGAAAATTAGGGTTTCATATGCTAGTAAACTACGTTTACAACTAAGTCAATACGAAATACAATGTAACGTTTCCAAAATAATAAAATATTATTTTTGGGAATTTTTATAATTTAATATTATTTTAATGAATATTTTAATATTCGGGTATAATTAAATACAAATAAATGGGGGGAAATTTTGGAAAATTCTAAAATAGGGTATTTTATAGAATCGTGCCATTTTAAAGTTTTTAAGACTAGTTAGATGCTAATTTAGTGTTAATCGCGATTAAAAATCACTAATTGGATTTTTAGCAATTTTGTGCAAAAATGTGCACATATCATTTTCCACACTTGTTACACTTGTGTTACATTTCTATTGCCATGGTTGTTCTTTTAGGTTCACTATTGGAGTGAGAAGGAAAAGAAAAGAAAAGGAAAAAGGTAAGTGTGATGAGAGAGAGAGAAACCAAGTCAACCCCCACTTTTTGAACCATTCCCCATCATTTTCCCCTTCTCATTCTCTCTCCTCTCCCTCCCCTTGTTGCTGCTGCTGCCGCCATCCCTCACTCTCCCTCTTCACAAAAACCCTAGATCCACAATGAAATCAACCCCAAAACCCCATTCCCACTTCACAAAACTTGCTCCCAGGCTCACTAGTTACACATTGAACCTAGCAAGATTGGATTTGGAGGATTTTGAGCAACTCAAGAATTTTCTTGAGTTGCCAAAGGAGGTAATTTCTGCACCCCTAGTTTAGTAATTCAATTCTTAATGCATCCATTCTAGTTTCATGTCGATATGTTGTCGTTTGGTGGATTTGTGAAACTTTAAGTTAGGGTTTATGTGAGATCTGAGATTAAAGGTGAAATTGAGGCTTGTTGTGACCTTAGAACCCCTTGTGTGATGTTATTTTAGACCCAAACCTGGAACTAGAACCAGAATACGGATTTATGAGACGATGTCGGAGAAAAACTGTAAATCTGGGAGTGTTTTGTGGAATCTGCTATCACCCCGAGACCCCAAAAATAAAACTGAGTTAACAGTGAGATGTGCAGGCACCATGGAACCACCACACCAAACCCTAGCCCCCAACTCCAAAGTACGGCCTCCAATTAATTCCTTCTGGCCGCAAATTGCGGCCAGAGCAGGAAGGAATTGCCTCGATTTTTGTGCATGGCCCTATTTCCTCTAGTCTTGACCCTGGGTATGTCTAGTTTTGAATGATTCCAGTTAGGGTAAAATCTGGGTTGATTTGCTTGAGTTGGCGTAGGATTTACGACTTGTTTTTGCATGGATTTTGGTATTTTGGTGATTCGTTCTGTCGGGTGGCGTTTAGACGTCAACGACAAGTGGATATTGAACGTGTTTACATGCGAGACGATAGGTTTTTACCTATGCGAGTAGCGTGTGCTATTTTGGTTTCTGATGTAATTTTCATGTGCTTTAGCGTTGTGATATACTTGTAGGTACCCTACGAGATGTTGAGGCAAAGAAGATGAAGATGGCGACATCGGCACCGACACATGAAAAGCAAGGTGAGTAGATTTATATCTAGGGGAGAAGTCGGGTGGATGGCGTATAGCACCCCCGCAGTCCGTGGTGATGTATACGAATACGTATACACACATATATTTATTATGTATTGTTTAGGATTATTGATGGTAATAATGGTATTATTGGTGATAAGGATGTATTGGTTTAGTATAGTGCGAAACCCTAGAGTAGTGGTTGCACCCACACATACATGTACACATATACTTGCATGCAATCTTTCATTTATCTATGCGCATATAGAGGTGGGTATATCTACACATGGGTATGGGACTATGTGTTCATATACGGGATTGAGGATGATACATGGAGTTGAAATGAGTCGATGAGGTTTGTGATGTGATATGATGATAGTGATACCGGATATGTGATGAGATGAATGGGATATTGACCCGTACCCAGCTATTGGGATGCCGTACGACGATTTACCGTACGAGCTTTATAATGATGTTAGATCCGCACTCATGACTCGAGGATGTTATATGATATACTGTATCGTACGTGATACTATTGAGGCGGGATCACCGACTATATATATATATATATATATATATATATATATGTATATCGACTCAGATTTAGGTGGTTTCCATACCCCTCCCGATTGACTTGATTGTTGAGTTCGTAGTTCGCATAGTAGGCGTTAGACTAGACCCGAGTCATACCTATTTCAAAACTAACGAATTGGGGATATTTTAAAGATAGGAAAAGGGGTTTATACGGATATTTTCAAACGACGCAGCTTTTCTTAAAACACCGTAGCCCTTATTTTACCAAAAGCCCTAATTCGTCTTATTTCAAAAGGCAAGGTTGCATGATATATCTATTGAGGCAGGTTCTTTACTGTTGCATTGATTATTCGATTCTGCATATTCATGCTATTTGCATTGCATCGCTTGTATTGTTGATATATTTCAGTCATGCTGCTAGGACACCAGCACCATTATCGATGATGCGTATGTTCCACGTATACTTGTTTGCCTGCTCACACACTTCATCATCGATAATTGCCATGTCACTACACTGTAGTACTGTTGCATTCAGTGTATGTTGCTTACATTTCTTTACATGTCGCATACATCATGCTTTCTGATTATACGCATTGAGATATGTTGTTTCCATGATATTTCTGGTTTTTGGGAACCGTGGGTGCTTCAAAAGGAGAATATGTAATGGTTTTAAAACCCGGTTACCCTTGATATGATATTTCAGTGCGTCCACCATGTGTTTTCTCGGTGCTGAGAGCGACATGTGAAACCCGATTCGAGGAGGCGGATGAGGCCGATTGCGGGTACATGGTGGACCCGGTATGGTACCCCGGGGCGAGAACGGTTTCGCTATGTAGTAGACGGTGAGCCTGGCAGAGGGAGTACTACCTACCGGTGATTGGTTGAACCTGGCGGTTATCCGGAGGATACTGACCAGAGTCGATAGATGGATATGGGCGTACTGCCGGGGCCGAGGGCCGATACCGCAGACAGAGCACGTGGGCCGATCCGGACTGACGGAGCCCGATATATGAGGATTTACGTGCCGATGCTGGGCACAGCTTTCATGATGTTTTCGAGTGTCGATGCTGGGCACTCCGGTTCCATGATTTTGACGTGTCGCGAGGGACACAGATGGTTTATATCCTCATATTATTCCCATGCACATGCTTTATGATATTTACATGCATGATGGTTATTGTCATTGGGTGACGAGTGGACGGGATCCACGTACATGCAGATTTGATTACATTGCTCATACCTCACATTTATGATATACTATTACCTGAGGCACTAGCACGAGCACTTGGCACTACACTCATGTATAGAGATTTCATTGCCAGTTTAGCATGCTTCAGACTTATTCATATTGAGATTTATTTATATCTGATCGTATTGACCTAGGATGGGTCATGCATTCGATCTCTGCTTGTAGATATTTTCTATTCACGAGTTGGCAACTCACCCCCGTTGTGCCACAGTTCTTGCAGGTTTTTACCGTACAGATTCCATAGCGGCATTTCTGGCACACTGCTTCCTTATGGGTGACTTGCTTGGGTAGGTGGGTTCTTTTGTATCAGAACCGCCATTGAACATGTATTATTCATTGTATCTAGAATTCCATCAACCAAAACTTGTATATTGTTTCAGACATAGAAAACAGTGTTGTATTATTTCGACCTTAGAGTCTCGCTTGCAGTATTACGGTTTTCTGGCTGTTTTGAGTTCTTTTTAGGTTTTGATCCTCGCCCTTTGGCGCTGTATATTATTATTGCTTGCGTGGTTGTGACCGTCGATTGACGAAGAGCTAGCTCCCGCTTGGGGATGCCTTTTATCATTTCTTATATATTATTCTTGTTGTACCCTCTGGGAAAATGAGATTTACTTTAATTAGGTCCGTGCGAAAGCACGGGGAACCTCCCTCAAAGTACCGACACTGGCCTGGCTGAACGGTTAGCGAAGTTGTAGACTGTAATTAATCCTGGCTAATTTTCTTTTTAAGGTTTGAAGGAAAATTTGATAAAAGCAGTAGGAGACATCGATTAGATAAGATAATAACCAATCTGATCCTTGCAAGAGCTTTCGCTGAGTGTATTCTTTTCTCTCTCTTAATGGCAGATACCAATGACAGGCCTTAAGCTTTTACTAGATAAAACAAGCTGACCGGACCGAACTATAAAGACTGGTTGAGGAACATTAACATTGCTTTCACATATAATAAAGTATCATATGTTCTCACTGCCTCAGCCCCACCTAGCCCAGGTCCTGAATCTTCTGTTGCGGATAAGGAAATCCGCAAAACGTGGGATACTGACTGTGCTACTGCCAAATGCCTCGCGCTTGCATCGATGGAAAATACACATCAAAAGCAGTACGAGCAGATGGATGTTCAATCCATCTTTCTCCATACAAAAGAGTTGTATGGGGAGCAATCTCGGACCCTGAGATACGAAGCATCTCGAAAGCTGTTTCTGATGCGGATGGCTCCTGGCACACCAGTAGGCGATCACGTTTTAAAGATGATAGCTCTTATTGAAGAGTTTGAGGACCTCGGATGGACAATGGAGAATGAACAATATGTTGATATTGTTTTACAGTCTCTTCCCTCTGCTTTTGCTCTATTCATAGTGAACTTCAACATGCATAACATGGAGAAGTCACTACCCGAACTTCTCAATATGTTGAGAAGTGCGGAGAGCACGCTTAAGGCAAAGTCTCCTCTCTGCTTGTTGGACAATCTTCCTCTTCCGTCCCAAAAGCCAAGGCCAAGAGAAAAAATAAGAAGAAATCCACCAAACCGAGAGGTGGAATTAAGAAGGCGAAGGGGAAAGATAAATCCAAAGCTGCGGAGTCGGGAAAGGGAGAATTTTTTCACTGCAAGAAGACGGGGCACTGGAAGCGAAATTGTACTGAGTACTTAGATCTCAAGAAAAAGAAGCATGGTGATGCTTCCGCTTCAGGTGTGTTTGTAACTGAAAACTGTTTCTCTATTAACTCTGCTTCCTGGGTATTGGATACTGGATCAGGTTCTCATATCTGCAATTCTGTGCAGGGGTTAAGAAATAGCAGAGTTTTGAAGACCGGCGATCACACTCTCCGAGTTGGAAATGGTTCCAATGTATATGCAGTTTCAGTGGGAGAGTATCACCTAGGACTGCCATCGGGTTGTACATTGGTTTTGAACCCATGTTATTTTGTACCAAGCATGCTTTGTAATATAATATCCGTTTCTTTGTTAGACAATGAAGGATATCATTTTGTATTGCAGCACAATGTTATGAACATTAAACTGAATCAAGAGTTGATTGATTGTGGTACACTTAATAACGGGATATACGTCCTTAATCAACACACATTTTTCAACATACAACATACTAATAAAAGAAAAATTTTAGATATAAATGAAGCTTTTTTTGGGCATTGTAGACTTGGTCATATTAATGAAACAAGACTAAATAAGCTTCATAAAGATGGATATTTAAATCCTTTTGAGTATAAATCTTATGCGACTTATCAGTCTTGTATCAAAGGGAAAATGACCAAAACTCCGTTTACTGGACACGGAGAAAGAGCTACAGAGCACTTGGGCTTCATACATAGTGATGTATGTGGGCCAATGTCTACACATGCGAGATGTGGTTTTTCTTACTTCATAACTTTTACCGATGATTTCTCAAGATTCGGTCATGTGTTTTTGTTAAAGCATAAGTCGGAAGCTTTCAAGAAATTCAAGAAGTATAAACTTGAAATAGAAAAACAAACAGAAATGAGCATCAAAATACTTCGATCAGATCGAGGTGGAGAGTATCTTAGTACAGAGTTTTCGAACTTCCTAAAAGAGAATGGGATTCTCTCTCAGCTCACTCCCACTTACACACCACATCACAACGGTGTGTCAGAGCGGCGGAATCGCACCCTATTGGATATGGTGCGATCCATGATGAGTGATACTGAGCTACCCCTCTCCTTTTGGGGGTATGCATTGGAGACTGCAGCTTTTCTGTTGAAGAAAATTCCAACCAAGACCGTGTCTACCACTCCATATGAGATATGGTATGGGAAGAAACCATCTCTTAAACGAGTTAAGATTTGGGGTTGTCCGGCTTTTGTCAAAAAGCAGAATCCAGACAAACTCGAGACACGATCGGTCAAGTGTATATTTGTGGGATATCCAAAAGATTCATATGGATATCTATTCTACCACAAGGAGGAAAAAAATGTGTTTGTTTCTCATAATGCCACATTTTTATAAAATGAATTTTTTCCAAATGATACTGAAGGCAATGTGGTAGATCTAGAAGAGATTCTAGAGACACAAGTTACAAATGACGACTTAATTGAACCTGATGTTGTAACAGAATCTTATGAACCTCGCCACTCCGTAGATCTGGTAGGACTTCTCGCCCACCGTAGAGATACTACGGTTTTCTCATTGATGGTGATAGAGAAGATTGCATCATGGATGATGATGACCCTACCAGTTTTCAGCAGGCTATCACGAGTGGTGACTCTGTGAAGTGGCTGGATGCCATGAGGTCCGAGATAGAGTCTATGTACACCAACAAAGTATGAACTTTGGAGGTTGTACCCTCTGGGGTAAAACCCGTAGGGTGCAAATGGATCTTTAAAAGAAAGATCGGTGTAGATGGGCAGGTGGAGACCTATAAGGCAAGGTTGGTAGCGAAAGGCTTTCGTCAAAGACCAGGACTGGACTATGACGAGACTTTCTCTCCGGTGGCCATGCTTAAATCCATTCGGATCCTGCTTGCTATTGCTGCTCACTACGACTCTGAAATCTGGCATATGGACATTAAAACTGCATTTCTAAATGGTGATTTAGAAGAATGCGTTTATATGGATCAGCCAGAGAGCTTCATTGACAGTGGGAGCAGCGGGAAAGCATGTAGGTTGCTTAAATCCATTTATGAATTAAAGCAGGCATCACGGAGTTGGAACATCTGTTTTGATGATGTTATCAAAGAGTTTGATTTCGTCAAAAATCCAGATGAACCTTGTGTTTATAAGAAGACTGTAGGGAGAACTGTCGCATTCCTCGTATTGTACGTGGATGACATTCTTCTGATAAGAAATGACATTCCTATGATACAGTCGGTCAAATCATTCTTATCACAAAGGTTCTCCATGAAGGACCTGGGTGATGCCACGTACATATTGGGCATATGGGTCTATAGGGATAGATCCAAACGGTTATTGGGATTGTCCCAAACCAGGTACATCAACACCATCCTAAAGAGGTTTAATATGGAAGACTCTAAGCGGGGTGCCTTACCCGCTTGCCATAGAGTCACTCTCTCCATGGACTTTTGCCCAAAGTCTGATGAAGAGAGAGCTTGCATGAGCATTATTCCCTACGCTTCAGCCGTAGAATCAATAATGTATGCGATGTTGTGTACACACCCCGATGTAGCTTATGCACTGGGTGTAGTAAGCATGTATCAGTCAAACCCAGGAGAGAATCACTGGACTGCTGTGAAGAACATTCTTAAGTACTTGCGAAGGACTAAAGAATTGTTCTTAGTGTATGGTAACGGGGATCTCCAAATGGAGGCCTTTACCGATTCGAGCTTTCAGAGTGATACGGATGACAGCAAGTCTATCTCAAAATTTGCATTTACCCTCAACGGAGGGGCGGTGAGTTGGAAGAGTTCCAAACAGGATACCGTTGCAGACTCTACGATGGAAGCTGAGTACATTGTTGCAAATGATGCTTCCAAGGAAGCCGTCTGGATGAGAAAGTTTATCTCGGAGCTAGGAGTAGTTCTAACCATTATTGATCCAATACCATTGTATTGTGATAATAATGGGGCTGTGGTATTGGCCAAAGAGCCCAGGCCCCATCAGAGGTCAAGACACATCCTAAGGCAATATTATTTGATCCGGGAGATTGTTGTTCGCCACGAGATCGAGATTAGGAAAGTAGATACAAAGAATAACACTGCAGATCCACCCACCGAGGCCCTCCCTCAGCCGCAACATGAGCGACTTTTTGAGATGTTGGGTATGAGATACGCCAATAATTGGCCTTAGTGCAAGTGGGAGATTGTTGGATATATGTATGCCCTAGAGGCCATTATATGTGTAGGGTTACTAGGCACTCTAACAAGGGTTAAGGAAGTATCAAACATGCCCGTTTAAAATTTTAGCCGTGCCGAATAACCCTAAACAAGATCGTTGCTAGAAAATTAGGGTTTCATATGCTAGTAAACTACGTTTACAACTAAGTCAATACGAAATACAACCTTTGTAGATCGGTCCTTCACTTCTTTAGCTCCTTGTTGAAGTCCCTTCGCTGCGATCGTGGTTCTCCCGGACCCTCGCATGGCTTCACGAGGCGAAAGACGCGTCCTTGCTTGAAGTCTTCGAGACCGAAGATGATCTACGTCGAGGGGATGCCAACTCAAGCTTCTACTTCACTAACTTGAGAATTAGTGAAGCAAACACCCTAAACTAAAGTGCTAGTCTAGTAGAAGATGGAGAAATAGGAAGTGGGTTCTCTTTAGAATTTTATTTCTCACAATCTTTCTCACTTTTGATCGAACCCTAGCAAGCTTTTTTTTTCTTTTAACAATGAAGAAGAAGAACAAAAGAAAGAGATGAGGATAATGATCAAGTGAGAAAGCTAACCATGGTGAGTGAGTATCATATACTAACTCTTGTAGAGACATAACCATAGCTAACACTTATGGTTGGGTTAAGAAATATCCATGGTAAAAACAAACTCAAGTGGACTTAGTCAATGCATCCACAAGCTTCCACAAGCTTCATGCATTGATCTAATCCTCCACTTAATTTTGTAATTACTTTGAATATTAAAATCCAACATAAATAAATAGCATGGTGTAAGTCTCATACACCCAAGTCATGTGTATCATCAACCATGATACAAAAAAGAAAACACATTTTAATATATATCATATATACATTAAAGTTGTGCTCATGTGAGAAAAACCCTAAAGTGAACAAGTGTTAGTTAATGTAAACTAGTATATCATATATACAATTATACAATAAATTATTAAATCAACACTTGACTTAATAATCCGGTCATATCACATATAACCGACTAACATCCAATCTATCGACTTATCGAATCAACACTTGATTCGATAACCCGGCTATATCACATATAACCTTGCGATACAAAAAGTCGCGAGAATAGAATACGGTATCACATATACGCATTATTCTCGGTCCCGCACATATCACATACGCGCTCCTATTTCGTTTTGCCTGAGCCAGTAAAACCTCTATGTAGGACTCTAAAGACTCGTCAATACGCCGGCAGTAGGTGATGATCACATCACGCACCCACAAGCCGTCAGCGGTACTAACTGGACGTAACGGCTACCCAGGTATTGAGCGATCAGAAGATCAGCAAGCAAGCCCGCTCCAACTCTTGTAAAAGCCAGCCGGCAACACTTCCCGTACAGTCCGGTCTCCTCGTCTGATATGTCGCATATCAAGTCTAGGGGTGGTAAACGTCAGACCCCAATAACCGATAAGTCATGCCAATGTGAGGCTCATAACGGGTCGAGAAACTACTGGTAACACTTACCAGTAAATCTCTGAATCAGCCCTAGCCAGGGACTTCCCTGTTACGGCCAATCGAGCACAGCGCAACATCAACCCCCAATACCGGGAGAGACGAAAGCCCTCCTATCGCTCATTGCCTCCATGTGACTCGGGACTGTACCCAAAAACCACCATTTTGCATGCCCTCATGGACGTGGTAAGGTGGAAATCAAAGCACAGTGGGAATCACACAAGACTCTATGACGATCTCGGGTCTACAGACTAACCTGCACAAGTGTCACCAGAGAACTGCCATCTGACGTAAGGTATAATACCATCTGGGAGTTCTCGGCGAGTCCGTCTAGTGTACCCAGTCTCCACTGAGCACCCGTATACCATCTCTGATGTCAAACACCAATGGATATGGGATCATCCATCGCCCATCTCATGGGTCGAGAAGCGTATACGCTAGTCTACACTGGTATATCGATGCCCCGTCTCGATACACCTACGACTAGGGACCTTGAAGGATGTACTTATGGACTACCATGTCCCCACTAGTATGATCCGCATCATAGTCCAGGTAGTCAAGTACACATCCTAAGGGCTTTACCAACATGTAACTATAAGACAGTATAAAGAGACAAGTATACATGTTAAGATAAAGAGAAACCAGATAGCATACTATCATGTCGAGCAAGAAAGTCCTCTCTATATATGTCCAAGCATCCAATATAATATACATCATCTGTACAATACTGGCCTCTAGGGCATACATACAACTAACAATATGATAGTGGATGTATCGGTATGTGTATATATATATATATATATATATTCAGAGGACATTCTTGCTCGACATGATAGTATGCAATCTGGTTTACTTTATCTTGACATGTTCATTTGATCATGCATTGGTACATGTTGATAAAACCCTTAGGATATTTGCTTGACTACTTGGACTATGATGTGGATCATACTGGTGGGACATGTGTAGTTTATAAGCATATCCTTGAAAAGTTCCTAGTCGTGGGTTTATCGAAACGGGGCATCGATATTCCAGAGTAGACTAGTGTATACCATTCTTGTTCCATATGATGGGCGATGGATGATCACATATCCATCTGGTGTGGTGACACCAAAAATTTTATACGGGTGCTTAGTGAGACTGGGTACACTGAACGGACTCGCCGAGAACTCCTATGTGGTATTATATCTATCGTCGGATAGCAGTTCTCAGGTGACACTGGTACAGGTTAGTCTGTAGACCCGAGATCGTCATAGAGTCTTGTGTGTCCTCCCACTGTACTTTGATTGCCACCCTACCAAGGCTCTACTGAGTCATGCAAACAGGTGGCTTTTGGGTACAGTCCCGAGGCACATGGTGACAATGAGCGATAGGAGGGGTTTCGTCTCTCCCGGTATTGGGGGTTGATGTTGCGCTATACTCGATTAGCTATAACAGGAAGTCCCTGGCCAGGGCTGATTAGATTTACTGATAAGTGTTATTAGTAGTTTCTCGATCTGTTATAGGCCATATACCGGCATGACTTATTGAGTTATTGGGGTCGCCGATACCATCCCTATACTCGATATACAGCATAGCTGACGAAGAGACTGGACTGTACGGTAAGTGTTGCCAGTTGGCTCGACGGGAGTTTTGACAAGTTCGCTTGTTTTTCTTCTGATCGCTCAATACCTGGGTGGCCGTTACTTTAGCTGACCGCTTGCGGCTTGTGGGTGTTTGATATGACCATCACCTACTGCCGGCATATTGACGAGTCTTAGAGTCCCACACAGGAGTTTCCCAGCTCAGGCGAAAAGATATGGTGTGCATATGAGATTTGCGTGGGAACACAATTAAATGCGCGTATATGATACCGTATTTTAATCGGGTGTTTTCTATTGGTCGGGTCGTATGTGATATGACCGGTTTATTAAATCAAGTGTTGATTTGATATTGACTTTTAGCTCACTTGTTTAAACCTTTTCTATTTGGATATATGCATGAATGTATGCATGCATATATACATATTGATGTGAATGCACACATACATGCATACATGTGTGCCATGGTTGTTAATACATTGGAGATGGCAATGCAAGACTCACATGGTATAAATATACATATATATTTATTATTGAGAAAAAGAAAAAGGGAATTAATTCATGGTTCATAGTTTCTACACTCTTCTTCCATTAACCTTGACTTAACTTTGACTTAGACCATGGTTTAATTTCCTTTGTTCTTAAACTCACTAATGAAAATATCTAGATATTTATTAACCATGGTTTATGTGAATGTGACTCTCATATATATTCTTTTTCTCTTCTACTTTTATTAAGAGATTATCACAAATTGAGCTCAAGCTTTGCCATCTCCTTCTTCTTCCTCTCTCATGCTCTCTTGAGTTTTCTAGTGAGTGAGATACACAAAAAGAAAGGGTTTTGAAGTGAGAATACAAACCACATCACCAATCTATACTACTCCAACCCATTAGTGTAGGTTGTTTGCTCCATTTTTTCAAAGATCAAGTGAAGCTAGGAGCTTGAGCAAAGGGACTCCGGGTGGATCGTCGTAGACTTGGAAGGATTCAAGCGAGCCGGTTCAAACTCTAGGAGATCTAAGGAGTCACAAGAGGAGGTCTACAAAGGTTGTATTTCTCCCCACTTAGTGTTAGACACTACTTAGTATGTAATACTATTAGTTGTTACCCTAACTATCTAGTTCGATTCCTAGATTAGTTTGCTTAGCACCTCCTAAAATTTTAAAGTGGCATGTGTGATGCTTCCAAACCCTAGGCAAGGTGCTAAGGAAACCCTACAGTTAATGTTGGATGTATATGCCCTAGAGGCCAGTATTGTATATGTATACATATAGGATACTAGGGATATGTATGTACAGAACAATCTTGCTCAGTTTTATAGTATATTATTTGACTTGTCTTTATCAGGATATGTGTATTTATTTGTATTGTTGTTATATCTGGTTTGCACATATTGATAAAGACTCGATACGGTAGTATACTATTGTGGTTTGTCTTTATCTTAACATGGCATATGTCATACTCGTTATTATATATTGCGGTTACATGTTGATAAAGCCCCTAAGATCTCGCTTGACTACCTGCGTTGTGATGGCGATCATACTTGTGGGAGCAGGGTAGTCCATAAGCACTTCCTTAAATGGTCCCTAGTCGAGTGAGTATCGAGACTGGGCACTGATACTCCAGAGTAGACTAGTGTGTACGTTTCTAGCCCTGTCGGGGGATGGTTGGTCCCGCAGCCATTGGTTTGATGCACCTAAGATCGTATACAGGTGCTCACTGGGTGTGAGTACACTGGACGGACTCACCGAGAACTTCCATGTGGTACTATACCTATCGTCAGATGGAAGTTCTCAGGTGACATGTGTACAGGTTATTTTTTGGACCCGAGATCGGCATTTGTCTCGTGTGAGTTCCCACTGAACTTTGATCACTACCCTACCACGGCTCTACTGAGTCGTGCAAACAGGTTTTGGTTGGGTTCAGTCCCGAGCCATATAGAGGCAGTGAGCGATTGTCGGGGATTCGTCTCTCCCGGTATAGGGAGTCAATATCGCACTGTGATTCGATTGGTCAGGACCATAAGACCTTGGCCAAGGCACTTGGGATTTACTGATAGGTTGATCAGTAGTTTCCCGGATTAGTCCTGAGCCACATCGGCACGACTTATCAGGTTATTAGGGTCTGACGTTCACCATCTCCTAGACCCGGTATGCGATACTCTTTGACGAAGAGACCGGACTGTACGGATATTGTCACGGATAGGCTCAATAGGAGATCCGGATGAGTTTGCTCATCGGCCTTCCTTTTCGACAGGTACCTGGGTATCCGTTACGTACAGCTAGTGCCGCTGACGTGCTTTTAGTTAAACCCACTGCCAGAGTACTGTCGGGTCTTTAGAGTCCCACACAAGGGGTTTCCCTGATTCAGGCAAAATGATGTAGTAGCCGTATTGGATACGTGCAGGGTTCGATCGATTGATATACCTTGTACTCGGACTTTCGATTGGACAGTTGGTAATACTAGCCGGCTTGGGTTTGAGCCGGATTATTAAATCAGGTATTGATTTAATAATTTACATATATGTATTTCGATACATATGTTCTAGTATTACGTTCTTCGTGTTATTCTATCTCTTTGGGCGTTTGGATTTTTATCTGATTGCCGGTATATATGTACAGTAGACTGAAATCCGTATTTATTACAGATTTCCTTCTAGAAGGTGGCCACCTTATTATGTATTTTCCTTTTATTTGATAATTGGAAATGAGGTGTAAAGTGAGAGGTGGGGGAGGAATGGAGGTGACCATGCTTCAATAGTAATCAAATGAATTTATAATTCATTTTGGAGTTACTATTGAAACATGGTTGCTAATTGTTTAATGAAAGAATTCATACACAAAACCTATGTCTGTATTTTCTCTTTCATGCTATGCTTCATAATTTCTTGAGCTCCCATTTTCTCTCAAGTTCCTCCCTCCTCTTGCTTTCCCCCACCTTCATCTTCTTCCTCTTCACGAACATTCTCATGAGTTGAGAAACAAGTGAAGAGGTTAGAAAAGAGATAGCAAACACTTAGACATCCAAACTACATCCTAGATTACTTGGACTAGCATCCCAAGTTCTCTAGTTGCTCTTTTGACATTTAGCAAAGAGCTAGAGCCATGGATCATATTCCCCGGGTGGATCATCAATGACCAAGGAAGGCCAGAGAGCAAGCTCGATCCCGGAGGACCGACGGAGCAAGGAAAGAAGATCAAGCAAGTTCAAGGTGGCTAGTAGGAGCTAAGGATGAAGAACGAAGACCGAAGGACTTGGTTCGTTTGGTAAAAATTCCTCATCATAGTAGATAACTCTCCTAGTGTAGCTAGTTAGTTTTATGGAAAGATCCGGATTTTAGAGTTAAACTGGTGCCAAGTTTTTGTTCGTTAGAAAATTTTTGTTCCGCATTTGGCCACGGAAGTTGGCCGGGGCACTAGGGTAACCCAACATGGTATCAGAGCCACCCATAAAACTTACACTAGCTGGTTCTAACATGTTTAAAATAACGATCGACCGGATTTTTCAAAAACCGCATTTCCATTCATGGGTTTTCTGTCGATTTTAAAAGTGCTCGAAAAATAAATTTTATGCTCTCAGAAAATCATGCAGGCTTTTTTAAGACGACAGAAGAAAATTAGTCACGTGATCCCTCTAAACTACCGCGGAACTGCCGCGAAAACCCCCTATTGGCGGCGGTTCCGCGGCCGTTTTAGGGCCCACGTGAACAACATTTCTTCTGGGCCTCTTATGTTTTGGAATTGTGGTTTCTGGGATAATTATTTTTTGGGCCCAGTTTTGTTACAGTGTTGGTTAAATACTTGGGGCCCACTTGGAAAGTTTAGTCGATCATAATTTTAAAATACGTATTTTATTTTCATTACATTCACTTTTATCTGCGACCGGGAATGTCACTCGATCGGTAAAACTCGTCTGATTGCTATATGTTCCTTTAGACGGTTTTTGCGAACGTGACATTCGCGTTGATGTTGTGTGCTTGTGCTGTGATTGTGGTTGGATTGTCATGGTGGATAGCATGTGGTGCAATATTAGAAATACAGTTTACAATTCATTTGTACATTTGTTATTGCGGGGCGAGCGTCCTACATGTGGACTGCCGTCTTTACCGGGTTTGTATATTATTTTGGGGCACGACCGGGTTGAGGTCGGTGTCACCTCTTGTATATATTATTTTTATATTCTGTACTAGGATTACCCCACGGCGGAGTGCACGGATAGCCGGGTTCTAGAAGGCAACAAGCCCGCATCTCATGGTGTTGAGACGGAGGGGGTTTTCATTCTCATGGCGTTGAGACGGAAGGGGCTTTATTCTAGAATTGGCGGGCTATTCGCCGCAATCATAGGGGGTACAGGTTTTCATTATACAGGCTATCCACGACAGGGAACGTCGAGTTTTTATTTGCAGCTCAAATGAAACCCGGGGCTCCAAGATTATCCACCATTCTGTATTGTTATCTGTGATGTTGTTTATTATCATGCTTGGGACGAATGTAATATATACTTATATATATACTAGTAGATGTTGTATATGTTTTGCACCCGCGCTAGTCCAGCCCCCGCTCTGTCGTTAGTTAAGTAACCTAACGGGTGATGACGGGGCCCAGTGGCCAATGCGGATGGCGTATACGTATATCATATTTTCGTTCTTTTTTGGCGTGATAGATTACAAAATTGATGGGACCGCATTAATTTGATGCAAGATAATAAACCTAAAAGATGTTGTTGGAACCAAGCTTTAAAAATTGACATTACAGACGTTCTCTTTTGCTTTGCACAGTGGTATTCAGTTTTGAATATCCAGCACCTCATTTGACGAGGCAAGGGCCGAGATCCCTTCACCGGGAGTGACCCCTTGAGTAAAAGTTTGCATCAGGGTAATAACTTCACTATAGTCGATTATTTTTGCTTTGCATCGTGGTATTCATTTTGGAATATCCTGCACCTCATTTGACGAGGAAAGAGTCGAGATCCCTTCACAGGGAGTGACCTCTTTAGCAAAGGTTTTCGCCACTATATATTTATAAAACCACTCAAGTTCATTCAACGATATCAAGTTCATTACGTTAACGGGTTTTTCGCCAAAAACCCAGCCGTAGCCCTCCGTCATTTCGGATTGGTATTACTTAGTATTCGTGCTACGCATTTCGATCTTTAGTCGAGGCATAGTGTTCGGTAGCTATGTAATGCTTTTCCGTTGCTTATGCGATTGGTTAGGACAGTCGTGCGATCATTTTGATCTTTAGTCAAGGCTCGTACGGGTGGGTCTAATGCAATCCAGATAATGACGGGTAGAACTTGACTAGGGCTCTTTGACATTTTGATCTTTAGTCAAGGTCACTTGGGTCCTAGGGTCAGAAACCACATCGGGAGTTTCAAATATACAGGAAACTTGCAGATTTAGCATACCTTCTGGAGTATGGTGACTAGAGTGGATTCCATCTAGTGCATCACACAATGATAGTTGGATCATGATCCCACTGATGAGTAGGATTACTCTCGGGAGATTATCACACTTAACAATCAATGCTATAAACCAAGTAGGTGTCTAGAAAGGTGTTAGCGGGGCTATGCCTCCAGGGAAAAGAGGTTATGTAATTAAGGAACTTCGCGAAAGCGTTGGAAAACCTCCCTCGAAGTACCAACACCGGCCTGGCTGAAAGGTTAAGCAAGTATTATGACGTGCGATTAATCCTGACTAGTTCTTCTTTTAAGGTTTGAAGAAGAATTTGAGAAAACAGTGGGAGCCATCCTGGTTAGATAAATTAAATAAACCAATCTAATCTTGCAAGAGCGCACGCTGAGTGTTTTCCCTCTCTCTCTCCAGGTAGCAACCATTTCACGCCCTAATCAAGATAATAAAATATATCGCTTGACCGATCCGAATTCTTATTCGGGGCTGGGGAATGTCGGTTCGGCTCTAACTTATGACAACGGTCATAAGTATGGGCATGGGAAAGAGGAAAGTTTGAATTCCTTGATAAACCCATCGAAGAGGAAACATACTGTTGCGTCTTCTTCAGGTGTTCTTGTTATTGAGAACTGTTTTTCGGTCAGTCCTACCTCCTGGGTACTCGATACCGGATCAGGATCTCATATCTGTAATTTATTGCAGGGACTGAGAAAAAGTAGGATAGTTGGACCTGGTGATATGTCCCTCAGAGTGGGGAATGGAGCACAAGTTAATGCTGCTGCCGTCGGTGAATATCACCTAGTATTGCCAAATGGCAATACTATGATTTTGAACAATTGCTACTATGTTCCTTCCATGCTTTGCAACATCATATCAGTTTCTTTACTTGATAAAGATGGATATAACTTTGTTCTTGATAGAAATATCATGAACATTTACCTTGATAAGGTACTGGTTGCAGAAGGTACACTGTGTAATGGTATCTCTGTTCTAAATCAGAACACAGTTCTCAATGTACAAAACACACGCAAGAGGAAGAGTTCAGATACGAACGAATCCTACTTGTGGTATTGTAGACTTGGTCATATCGGAGAGAAAAGACTAAGTAAGGTGCATAAAAATGGACTCTTGAATACATTCGAATTTTCATCTTATGAAACTTGTCAGTCTTGTCTCAAAGGTAAGATGACCAAATCTCCGTTCCCTGGGCATAGAGAAAGAGCAGCAGAGCTCTTGGGACTCATACACAGTGATGTATGTGGTCCGATGTCTATACGTGCAAGTGGTGGGTTCTCGTACTTCATCACATTCACTGACGATCTCTCTAGATTCGGATATGTGTATCTTATGAAACACAAATCTGAAGCTTTTGAGAAATTCAAAGAATTCAGAAATGAAGTGGAGAACCAGACTGGCAAAAGTATCAAGATCCTCCGATCTGATAAAGGAGGAGAGTATTTAAGCACGAAATTCCTAGATTACTTAAAAGAGAATGGAATTCTCTCTCAGCTTACTCCTCCTTATACATCACAGCACAACGGTGTATCGGAGCGGAGGAATCGTACCCTATTGGATATAGTTCGCTCCATGATAAGTAATGCCGAGTTATCTCTTTCATTTTGGGGATTTGCGCT
Organism: Agapanthus africanus; assembly: GCA_030015575.1. Lineage (NCBI taxonomy): Eukaryota > Viridiplantae > Streptophyta > Magnoliopsida > Asparagales > Amaryllidaceae > Agapanthus > Agapanthus africanus. Next base: position 525,271,287 of record CM057337.1, read on the forward strand.
TGAAACAGCAGCCTACTTGTTGAATCAGGTTCCTTCTAAATCTGTGCCTAAGACTCCATATGAAGTATGGAGCGGAAAGAAACCATGTCTTAAATTCATTAAGATATGGGGTTGTCCGGCCTATGTGAAAACACAGAAGCCGGACAAACTAAAGGCACGATCAGTTTTATGTAAGTTTATAGGATATCCAAAACATTCAATGGGATATATGTTCTACTACACCGAGGAACAGAAGGTGTTAGTCACTCGCCACGCCACCTTTCTAGAATGGCAATTTCTTGCAAAAGAAACAAGTGGGAGCACGGTAGAACTGAAAGAAATTCTAGAGGAACAAACTATAACTGAAGATTTAATCGAACCTCAGATTTCAATAATCCCGGACGAACCTCAGCCACTCCGCAGATCTAGTAGGATTTCTCATCCGCCCGAGAGATACTACGGTTTTCTCATAGACGGGAATCGAGAGGATTGCATCTTGGAAGAAGATGACCCTACTAGTTTCAGGCAGGCCATTATCAGTAGGGACTCTGATAAGTGGCTTGATGCTATGCAATCTGAAATAGTGTCTATGTACACCAATAAAGTGTGGACCCTGGAAGTTGCTCCACCTGGGGTAAAACCCGTTGGATGCAAATGGATCTACAAGAAGAAACTTGGTGTAGATGGGCGGGTGGAAACCTATAAGGCTAGACTCGTTGCAAAAGGTTTTCGTCAAAGACCAGAAGTAGACTATGACGAGACCTTTTCTCCAGTGGCTATGCTCAAATCCATTAGGATCCTGCTTGCCATTGCTGCCTTTCATGATTATGAGATCTGGCAGATGGACGTAAAAACGGCTTTTCTAAATGGAAGTTTAGAAGAGTGCGTTTACATGGATCAGACAGAAGGTTTTGTAGACAGTGGGAGCAGCGGGAAGGTGTGCAAGCTGCTCAAATCCATTTATGGATTGAAGCAAGCATCGCGGAGCTGGAACATCTGTTTTGATGAGACAGTCAAGGACTTTGACTTCATCAAAAACGAAGATGAGCCATGTATTTATAAGAAGATTGTAGGACGAACTGTCGTGTTCCCAGTCTTGTACGTGGATGACATTCTTTTGATAGGAAATGACATTCCTATGCTACAATCGGTCAAGCTATTCTTATCACAAAGGTTCTCTATGAAAGACCTAGGTGATGCCTCGTACATTCTGGGGATCAAGATCTACAGAGATAGATCCAAAAGATTACTGGGACTTTCACAGTCTAGGTACATAGAGACCGTACTAAAGTGATTTAGTATGGAAGATTCCAAGCGCGGTAACATACCCAACTGAATAGTCCTATTCGTTTTCTCCAGAACCGGAAACCATCCTCGAATCTGGAACAAGTTCCTTCGAGTTCGTATATAACCATGCGATAGTTTTATCCAATGGAAGTGGATGTTCATAGTAATACGGGGTGTTCTGGAGAAAAGGGTAAAAGTAGGAGTGGAAATGAGGTATGCAACTCTGACAATCCAAAAGCCAGTGTTATAAGAAGGTTCGGTCAACTTGGTCACTGAGTCATAGTCAAGGGTCGGGCCATGGTCGCTGCCAAAGAGAGAGAGAAAAGAAACACTCAGCGTGCACTCTAACCTGGATCAGAACGGTTATCAATTTATCTAATCAGGAAACCTCCCACTGTAACCTCAAATTCTCCTCCAAACCTGAAAGAAGAATTAGTCGGGATCACCCGAGGAGTAAACCAACTCATCAGTGGGAATCGGGATCCAACTATCATCGCATGATAACGTGATGGAATCCACTCACGTTATCACACTCCAGAAGGTATGCGCATATCTGGCAAGTTTCAGTTTCTTTAGAAACTCCCGATGTGATTTTTACCCCATGCTCTTATGACCTTGACGAAGGTCAACTAATCATAAGTCACATGTCAAGTTTTACCCGTCATTGTCCAGGTTAATTTGAACCCACCCGTACAAGCCCTTGACGAAGGTCAACAAGGCTATACGACTGTCCCAAACCAACGCGTCTATCTATGCAGCAGAAAGGTAACAAGCAGCTACCATTCACTATGCCTTGACGAAGGCCAACAAACATAGCATGAATACTAAGTGCTACCTTTCTGAAATGACGGAGGGCTACGAATGGTTTTTGGCGAAAAACCTTTAATGTAATAAACTTGATATCGTTGAAGGAACTGGATAGCTTTTATAAAAATATAGTGGCGAAAACCTTTGCTAAAGAGGTCACTCCCGGTGAAGGGATCTCGGCTCTTTCCCCGTAGAATGAGGTGCAGGATATTCCAACTGAATACCACGATGCAAAGGAAAAGTAATCGACTATAGTGAAGTTATTGCCCTGACGCAAACTTCTGTCCAAGGGGTCACTCCCGGTGAAGAGATCTCGGCCCTTGCCTCGTCGACTGAGGTGCTGGATATTCATAACCGAATACCACTGTGCAAAATAAAAGAGAACGTCCTTGCAATAACAGCTTTTTTTTTGAAAAATGTTCCAACAACATCAGAATAGGTTTGTTTAGCTTGCATTGATCCGAATCAACGCAGTCCCATCAATTGATCACACCAATAAGGAACGAAAATAATGATGTACGTATATGCCATCCGCATTCGCCACTGGGTCCCGTCATCACCCGTTAGGTTACTTAACTAACGACAGAGCGGGGACTGGACTAGCGCGGGTGTAAAACATATACAACATCTACTAGTATATATATCAATATATAATAATCGCTCAAGGCGTGATAAAATGCAACATCATAGAAATGTAATAAGTATCACAGAACAATACAGATATCTGGGATCCCCGGGTTTCATAGAGCCGCTACTGAAACCCGACGTTCCCCTGGTCGTCTGGATAGCCTGTGCAATGAAATCCTAGACCCCTACGGGTGCGGAAAGTTACCCGCCAAAACCTGAAGCTGTTGAAGATAGTGCCCTCGGAGTCAATTATTGGATCACAGGCACGTGATTGCAATGATTGAGAGAGGACCTATACCGTTAGAACAGTCTTACTCAAGATGATAGTATACTATCTGGTTTATCTTTATCATCGTGTACTGTTTCAGGTGACCTTACAGGGTCACTATTGCACGTTGATAGAGCCCTTAGGATTCTTGCTTGACGGCCAGCAGTATGATGGCGATCATATACGTGGGAGCTGGGGTCTATAAGCACATCCTTAAAAGGTCCCTAGTCGTGGGAGTTTTCGAGACAGGGTATCGATACTCCAGAGTAGACTAGTGTATACAGTCGAGACCCCGACGAGGGGCGGTGGCCGGTCTCACAAGCCACTGGTGTCATTTGGTTCACCTAAGATGTATACAGGTGCTCATTGGGTTATGAGTACACCGGACAGGACTCGCCGGGAACATGCTAGTTGGTCTTATACCTGACGTCGGATAGCAGTTCCCTGGTGACATGTGTACAGGTTAGTTCATCGACCTGAGATCGTCATTTGTCTCGTGTGAGTTCCCACTGTACTTTGATTACTACCCTACCATGGCTCAAAGGAGTCGTGCAAACAGGTTTTAGTTGGGTACAGTCCCGAGCCACATGGAGGCAGTGAGCGGATCGACAGGGGTTCGTCTCTCCCGGTATTGGGGGTGAGGTCGCGCTGTGTCTAGGAGAGCTATTACACAAAGCCCTCGGCCGAGGCAGGAGATTTACTGGTAGGTATTCCAGTAGTATCTCAGAGTGTTCTGGGCTACACTCCGACACGACTTGTACCGTTTTTAGGGGTCTGACTTTTACCAACCCCCTAGGCCCTCCATGCGATGCTCATAGACGAACGGACCGGACTGTACGGATATTATCACTGACAGGCTCAGTAGAGTGTCAACATGAGTTCGCTCACAGACGTCCCTTTTGGTCAATACCTGGTAGCCCGTTACGTATGGCTAATACCTCTGACGTGCTAGTGGTTAAATCCACAACCAAAGTATTGACGAGTCTTTAGAGTCCCCCACAGACCGTTTTCTCAAGTTTCGGGCAAAACGCTGGAGAGGCCGTATGAAGATATGGCAGGGTTCGATCATATACGTGCGGTATTGCACGGATCATGATCGGACGGATAATACTAGCGGGCTTCGGTTTAAGCCGGATCCTAGTATTGTACAGTGTAGATTTGTCTCTTTACATTTATATTCAGTGGGAATACAAATGCGGGTATGTATATACAGTCGCGGGGTTTTCCTGTAATTTATTACGGGATCAGTTTTCTGAAGTTGCCAGTTTGCATTCCGTTCCGGCTAGTTTTCCTTTGTTCCTTCACGGCCGGATTTTAGTGGTGGAGGGGCTAATTTGCATATTTGCAAATTAGCATTGTAGAGGGGGGTTTCTTATAAATGGAGAGATTATGATAGCATCTTTCCTTTTTCTTTCATCATGGCTAGCATTAATGTGATGAGGATTGATTTGGATTAGATTAGAAATGGAAGTGACATTGTAACCTCATTATCATCACATTTGTTATGATCACCTCTTGCTTTTACTACACTCACCTCCCTTCATTGTTTTTGCTCTTTCCTCTTCATTCTTATCTAAGGGGCCGGCCACTTTAGGGAAAGGGGTGAGGTTCATTTTTGGTGTAGGTATTTCTTCATCTCATTTGATTTTCTTTGCTTAAAAAATGAGAACACCATCATTCTCCAAAGTTCATTCTCCTCCACATCCATACAAGGCAACTTCATACCCGTTTGAGACAAACATCACTACACTTAGCCTACAGCATCCTTGGGCACGTTGACTCGCCAACTTCGTGCTCGAGTTGCCTCGGTCCAGAGGTGGGAGCCCGTAAAAGAACCCGGCGATGTGGTGCCCTTTCCGGCGAGGAGGCGAAGACCGGAGATTCCGCGAGGAGATCGGAACGGAGGTCGAAGACCGAAGGACACGGATCGCTCGGTATAGCATTCTATCCCATCTCTTGTTAGCTAGTAGTAGGTTAATGGTCCGATCCGGGTTTTAGGATGCGGTAGTGCCGGTTTAAAGTCAAGAAAAAATTTTGTTTCCGCATTTTGGCCTCGGATAGACGGCCGGGGCGCTACCGTAGCCTTACATGGTATCAGAGCCATGCCATTAACCTAGTCTAGCTTGCTCTAACGTGTTTACAAGTTCGATCGAACGGATTTTCCGAAAATACGGTTTCTGTCGAATTTTTCCAGTGCTCTAAAAATTATTTGGTACATTTTAAAGATACGAGCAGGGTTTTTTAAGCATTCTGTGAAAATTTGGTCACGTGACGTCACTTTTCTACCGCGGAACCGCGGCCAAACCCACGCATTGGCCGCGGTTCCGCCGCCACTATAACTCTTCACAGCACCAAATTTTCATAGTGGGCTTCTGACTTGGAAATAGGGTTTTTGGTATATACTGTTTGGGCCCAGATTTTCTTTGAGTGCTACAGTTGTGCTTGGGGCCTACTTCGGTAAATTTAGTCGATCGAAAATTTTAAACATGTTAGTCCACAGTATTTATATTATATCTGCGACCATGAATGTCACTTGATCGGTAAATCCAGTCTAACTGCTATAGCCCTTTTAGACGGATTTGCGAACGTGACATTCACGTTGATGTTCTGTGTTGTGCTGTGATGTTGCGGATTGGTCGTGGGGGATAGCCTGGATGCAATAGTAGTACAGTTTGGTTTTATTATATGTACATTTGATATTGCGGGGCGAGCGTCCGACATGTGGACTGCCGTCACTGCCTGTTTGTATATTATTCTTTTGAGGCACGACCGGGCTGAGGTCGATGTACCCATTATATGTATATTTTATTTTCTGTGCTGGGATTACCCAACGGTGGGGTGCACGGATAGCCGGGTTCTAGAGGGCAACGGGCCCGCATCTCATGGCGTTAAGACGGAGGGGGCTTTACTCTAGAATTGGAAGACTATTCGCCGCACTCGTAGGGGGTATAGGTTGACCCAAGGAGGGGTGCCCAAGTTACCGGATTCCGTGAAGTGCTGGGTGGTCCATTCACGTTGTTGAAGGGGGCTGCCTCGCTTCAGGTTTTGGCGGGTAACTTGCCGCGCCCGTAGGGGTCTAAGATTTCATTGCACAGGCTATCCACACGACCAGGGGAACGTCGGGTTTCAGTAGCGGCTCTATGAAACCCGGGGATCCCAGATATCTGTATTGTTCTGTGATGCTTATTACATTTCTGTGATGTTACATTTTATCACACCTTGAGCGAATATTATATATTGATATATATACTAGTAGATGTTGTATATGTTTTCCATCCGTGCTAGTCCAGTCCCCGCTCTGTCGTTAGTTAAGTAACCTAACGGTTGATGAAGGGACCCAGTGGCGAATGTGGATGGCATATACGTACATCGTATTTTCGTTCTTTTGTGGTGTGATCAATTGATGGGACTGCGTTGATTCGGATCAATGCAAGCTAAACAAACCTATTCTGATGTTGTTGGAACAATTTTTCAAAAAGCTGTTATTGCAAGGACGTTCTCTTTTGTTTTGCACAGTGGTATTCGGTTATGAATATCCAGCACCTCAGTCGACGAGGCAAGGGCCGAGATCCCTTCACCGGGAGTGACCCCTTGGACAGAAGTTTGCGTCAGGGCAATAACTTCACTATAGCCGATTGCCTTTTTGCTTTGCATCGTGGTATTCAGTTGGAATTGAAAGGTTCCTAGGCACCCTATAGAGGTCTCACAAGGCATCGAACATGCCAATTTCAAAAATTATGGGTGCCGCGAAACCCTAACGCGGATCTTAGACTAGAATTCTAGGCGAAACACAAAACTAGTTAACTACTTAACTAGAAGTGAGAAGCTACAACCTTTGTAGATCCGGATTTCCACTTCCTTAGCTCCACGTGGGTGTCCTCTCGCTGTCCATCATGAATCCCGAACCCAATCGTCGGCTTCATCGGAGAAACGGGCGAGCTAGGTCGTCGGCTTCGTGTCAAAGACGATCTACGTCGAGGTTGCACTAGTTCAAGCTCCGACTTCACAAAGTTGTGAAACTTGTGAAGAAAACACCCAAAACAACTTGGCAAGAGGTAGAGGGTGAAGAAATAGGAGGTGGGTTCACTTTAGAATTGGATTTCTCTCACTAGAACTCAAGTTGCCATTAAAGTAGCAAGCTTTTTCTTTTTAGAAGAAGAAGATGATGAAGCTAGTTATGATAAGTTCTCTTTTAAAATGAAAAGAAAATACAAACTTATCATAACTTTAACTAGGGTTAAGTGTAGAGAATAAACCATGGTCATTTGAGTGGGTTAGGGTTAAGCATGAAGACAAGAATGGTTAGCAAAGTCAAAGCTTCATGAAGCTTCAATATGAAACAAAAATCGCCACCATTTTCATCTTAAAGTTTATCCAAATAAATGAATAAACAAATAAATGAATAAATGCATAATCAAACCCTAATCTCAAGTTAACTATGGTTTAATTCTATACACTTAACCATATGATCAAGTATCATCAAACATGATACAAAAATGTGCACAAAAGTATATCACATATACAATGTGTAAATCAAGTGAGAAAAATCCGTTTAAAATGAACCAATACTAGTTAATGCAAAGTAATATATCAAATATATAATTATACATTAAATCATTAAATCAACACTTGATTCAATGATCCGGTCATGTCGCACATAACCGACTAGTATTCAATGCATCGATTTATCGAATCAATGATTCGATAACTAGGTCATATCTCATACAACCAATCGAAATATTAATCGCGAGAATCAAATACGGTATCACATACACGCATTATTCTCGGTCCCGCACATATCTCATATGCACTCCTATTTCGTTTCGCTTGAGCTAGGAAACCTCTGTGTAGGACTCTAAAGACTCGTCAATACGCCGGTAGCAGATGATGATCATATCAAGCACCCACAAGCCGCAAGCGGTCTGCTAAACGTAACGGCCACCCGGGTATTGAGCGATCAGAAGATCGACGAGCTAGCCCGCTCACACTCCTGCGAATCCGACCAGTCACACTTACCGTACAGTCCGGTCTGTTCGTCTGATATGTCGCATATCAAGTCTAGGGGTGGTATACGTCAGACCCCAATAACCGATAAGTCGTGCCGATGTGAGGCTCATAACGGGTCGAGAAACTACTGGTAACACTTACCAGCAAATCTCTGATCAGCCCTGGCCAGGGACTTCCCTGTTACGGCCAATCGAGCACAGCGCAACATCAACCCCCAATACCGGGAGAGACGAAACCCCTCCTATCGCTCATTGCCTCCATGTGACTCGGGACTGTACCCAAAGACCACCATTTTGCACGCCCTCATGGACGTGGTAAGGTGGAGATCAAAGCACAGTGGGAATCACACAAGACTCTATGACGATCTCGGGTCTACAGACTAACCTGTACAAGTGTCACCTGAGAACTGCCATCTGACGTGAGGTATAATACCGTCTGGGAGTTCTCGGTGAGTCCGTCCAGTGTACCCAGTCTCCACTGAGCACCCATATACCATCTCTGATGTCAAACACCAATGGATGTGGGATCATCCATCGCCCATCTCATGGGTCGAGAAGCGTATACGCTAGTCTACTCTGGTATATCGATGCCCCGTCTCGATACACCCACGACTAGGGACCATGAAGGATGTACTTATGGACTACCATGTCCCCACTAGTATGATCTGCATCATAGTCCAGGTAGTCAAGTACACATCCTAAGGGCTTTATCAACATGTAACTATAAGGCAGTTTAAAGAGACAAGTGTACATGTTAAGATAAAGAGTAACCAGATAGCATACTATCATATCGAGCAAGAAAGTCATCTCTATATATGTCCAAGCATCCAATATAATATACATCATCTGTACAATACTGGCCTCTAGGGCATACATACAACTAACAATCTCCCACTTGCACTAAGGCCAGCTGCTGTAGTATCGCATACCGAGCATCCCGAAGAGTCTCTCAAACTGTATCTGGGGAATGGCCTTCCTGAGTGGATCCGCCGTGTTGTTCTTCGTGTCAACCCTCCTGACCTCGATCTCCCGGCGATCAACTATCTCCCGGATCAGGTGATACCGCCTCAGAATATGCCTGGATCGCTGATGGGACCTGGGTTCCTTGGCCAAAGCCACCGCTCCATTGTTATCGCAATACAAAGGTATTGGATGCTCAATGGATGGAACCACTCCAAGTTCAGCAATGAACTTCTTGATCCAGACAGCCTCTTTGGCAGCATCGTTGGCAGCGATGTATTCAGCCTCCATCGTCGAGTCTGCCACGGTTTCCTGCTTGGAACTTTTCCAGCTAACCACCCCTCCGTAAAGGGTAAAGACAAAACCCGACTGCGACTTAGAGTCGTCCTTATCACTCTGGAAGCTCGAATCGGTAAAGGACTCCACTTGGAGTTCTCCGTTACCATACACCAAGAACATATCTCTAGTCCTTCGCAAGTACTTGAGAATGCTCTTCACAGCTGTCCAGTGACTCTCTCCAGGATCAGCTTGATACCTGCTCACTACACTTAGTGATTATGCTACATCGGGTCTGGTACATAGCATCGCATACATGATAGAGCCTACTGCCGAAGCATAGGGTATCCCTTGCATGCGAGCTCTCTCCAAATCAGTCTTGGGAGACATCTCTTTGGAGAGAGTGACTCCAGAGATCGTGGGCAAGTTCCCACGCTTGGACTCTTCCATACTAAACCTCTTTAGTATGGTGTCAATGTAACTGGATTGGGACAATCCTAAAATCCGTTTGGATCTATCTCTATAGATCCTAATTCCCAATATGCAGGAGGCATCACCAAGATCTTTTATTGAGAATCTTTGTGATAAGAAGAGCTTGACCGATTGCAGCATAGGAATATCATTTCCTATCAAGAGTATGTCGTCCACGTACAATACGAGGAAGACAACCTTACTCTCTGCCACCTTCTTGTAGATACAAGGTTCATCTGGATTTTTGACGAAATCAAACTCTTTGATAACGACGTCAAAGCAGATGTTCCAACTCCGCGATGCTTGCTTTAATCCATAAATGGATTTAAGCAGCTTGCACACCTTCCCGCTGCTCCCACTATCTACGAAGCCCTCTGGCTGAGTCATGTACACGCACTCTTCTAAATCACCATTTAGAAAGGCGGTCTTAACATCCATTTGCCAGATTTCGTAATCATGATATGCAGCGATGGCAAGCATGATCCGGATGGATTTAAGCATAGCTACTGGAGAAAAGGTCTCGTCATAGTCCACACCTGGTCTTTGACGAAAACCTTTTGCTATAAGTCTAGCTTTGAAAGTCTCCACTTTCCCATCTACACCAAGTTTCTTCTTGAAGATCCATTTGCTCCCAATGGGTTTTACCCCTTCAGGAGCAACGTCCAAAGTCCATACTTTGTTGGTGTACATGGATTCCATCTCGGACCGCATAGCATCCAGCCATTTCACTGAGTCCCCACTCGTGATGGCCTGCTCGAAGCTAGTTGGGTCATCATCCTCCATGATGCAATCCTCGCTCCCACCATCAATAAGAAAACCATAGTATCTCTCAGGTGGACGAGAAACCCTACCAGATCGGCGAAGAGGCTGGGGTTCGTTGGGTACTACCGAATCCTCGGATTCCACTAAATCTTCAGTTATAGTTTGTGTTTCTGGAACTTCTTCCAGTTCTACCTCAGAGCCACTAATCTCTTTTGCAAGAAATTCCTTTTCTAAAAAGGTGGCATGTTGAGCAATAAACACTTTTTGTTGTTCACTGTGGTAGAATAAATATCCATTTGAATGTTTAGGATATCTCACAAACTTACATAGAACTGACCGTGCCTCGAGTTTGTCTGGATTTTGCCTTTTGACATAGGCCAGACAACCTCATATCTTAACTCGTTTAAGACATGGTCTCTTCCCACTCCATATCTCATATGGTGTGGTAGGTACAGATTTAGTTGGAACTTGATTCAATAGGTATGCAGCTGACTCAAGCGCATACCCCCAGAAGGAAATAGGTAACTCAGCTGTACTCATCATAGAGCGCACCATATCTAATAGGGTGCGATTCCTCCGCTCCGATACACCGTTGTGCTGTGGTGTATAAGGAGGAGTAAGCTGAGAGAGAATCCCATTCTCTTTTAGGAAGTCCAGGAATTCATTGCTCAAGTATTCACCTCCTCGATCAGATCGAAGGATTTTAATACTATTTCCGGTTTGTTTCTCGACTTCTTGTTTATATTCTCTAAATTTCTCAAAAGCTTCAGACTTGTGTCTTATCAAGTACACATGTCCGTATCTTGAGAGATCGTCAGTGAATGTAATGAAGTACGAAGAACCATCCCTGGCATGTGTAGACATGGGACCACATACATCACTATGTATTAGTCCCAAGAGTTCGGTAACTCTTTCTCCGTGTCCCGTAAACGGAGTTTTGGTCATCTTACCTTTGAGACATGACTGGCAAGTGTCATAAAATGAAAATTCGAATGGTTTCAAATACCCATCCTTATGCAACTTAGCCAGTCGTGTCGCATTGATGTGACCCAGTCTACAATGCCACAAGAAGGATTCGTTCAGTTCTGAACTCTTCCTCTTGTGTGTGTTTGTTATGCTCAGAACTGTTGATTGATTTAGAACATAAATGCCATTGCACAACGTGCCTGATCCAACCAACTTTTGGTTATGGAAAATGTTCATAACATTGTCCTGTAATACAAAATTATATCCCTCTTTACTTAATAAAGAAACCGATATAATGTTGCATATCAGGTTCGGCATGTAATAGCATTCGTTCAGAACCAATGTATTACCAGTTGGTAATACAAGGTGATATTCCCCGACAGTCTTAGCTGCAACAATTGCACCATTTTCAACTCTTATGTCTTTATCACCTTCTCCAAGTTCTCTACCTTTCCTAAGCCATGTAACTGATTACATATATGGGATCCTGACCCGGTATCTAATTGTTAGTGTATATGCCCTAGAGGCCATTACTGTATCATACTAGTTTGTATATTACTTAATGGATGCTTGGGATATTCACCTTGTATATACAATCTTGCTCAAAATAGTAGTATGCTACTTGGTTTGTTTCTACTTCAATGTGTACATGTGTTTATTTTTGTATATCGCCTATACACATTAGTAGAGCCCTTAGGATCTTTGCTTGATTACCAGCGATGTGATGGCCGTCACACTAGTGGGGCTGGGTAATCTATAAGCACATCCTTATGCAGGTCCCTGGTCGCAGGACTATCGAGACAGGGCATCGATACTCCGGAGTAGACCAGCGCATGCGCTTCTCATCCCAGTGTGGGAGACGGTCTGTCCCACAGCCGTCAGTACGTCGTACTTGAGATAGTATGCGGGTGCTCGTTAGGTTACGGGTACACTGGACAGGACTCGTCGGGAACTGACTAGTTGGTATTATACCTATCGTCAGTTATCAGTTCCCAGGTGACATGAGTACAGCTTAGTCCGCTGACTTGACACTGTCACTTCGCCTCGGGTGTGTTCCCACTGTACTTTGATCACTACCCTACCACGGCTCAAAGGAGTCGTGCAAACAGGTGGTGGTTAGGTGCAGTCCCGAAGCACTTGGAGGCAGTGACGGTTAGACAGGATTCGTCTCTCCCGGTATTGGGGGTTGACATCGCGCTGTGTCTAGGAGAGCCATTACACGAGTAGTCCCTGGCCAGGGCAAACGAGATATACTGGTAGGTTTCCAGTGTTATCTCAGGGTGTTTTGGGCTTCGCTCCGGCACGACTTGTACCGCTATTGGGGGACTGACGTTTACCGCCCCCTAGGCCCGCCATGCGATGTATCAGACGAACAGACCGGACTGTACGGAGAATGTCACACTCAGGCTCAGTAGGAGTTCAGATGGGTTTCGCCTCGTCGGTCTTCTTGTCGGCATTACCTGGGGACCGTTACGCACAGCTAGTGCCGCTTGCGGTCTGTGGTTAAACCCACTGCCAGCGTAGTGTCGAGTCTTTAGAGTCCCACACAGAAAGCTTTTCGCCTTTAGGCAAAAGAGTAGAGGTCGCATGGTATTGCGACAGGTCGCATGGTTTTGCGACAGGGTTCGGTCACATCCGTGCACTTGTGCGCGTACAGTGTCCGGACAGTTTACACTACCGGGCTTTGGTTTAAGCCAGATCCTAGTGTACCTTATGGGATTGGATTTATCCAGTTTGCATTCGTGTTCCTCGGAACGCGGATGCGGGTGTGTATGCACAGTTGACAGGGAGGCAGAGGCAGCGGATTCTCATTAGGGTTGTTGACAGTTGACCGTTGACTTTTTGACTTTTTGCTCAACCCTAATGAGAATATGATATGCGATTAACTATTATATTAATTAAGTATTATGGTGACTTGGTTGTTGACTTTTGTTGACCTTGTTGACTTGTTGACTTTTGTTGACTTGTTGACTTTGTTGACCGGTTGACTAGGCTTGACTAGTTGACCATCATGATAACCATGGTTATCATTTCATGCCAAAGACTTTTTCTTGCTTGTTCATTTGAGTAAAATGAGTGCATGACATGATAAGGTTATGGTTACTTCAACCATCACATAAGACTTTTGTTGATATGATGAGTTATCATTGCTTTGGATTATGAGAGGGTGAGAGACAAAATACTTGCTCATTCTTTCTTGCTCATTCTCTCTCTTGTTCTTGAGCTCTCCTCTTTCTCTCACCCTCAACCTCTTGCTCCCTCTCTTGATCTATGGTTCTCTTGTCTCATGAGTTGAGAATCAAGAACCATAGATAAAATCCCATTCTAAATCATCTCTACTCATTCTAGTTCACTAGGTTTAGCAAACCAAGTGAACTAGTTTCTTCAAAGAACGAAGAAGGAGCTAAAGGTTGGAGCTTTCAAGTGGATCTATCTTCGGCGTACGGAGACGACGAGAAGGAGCCATCGGACCACCATCGGAGCTTGAAGAGAAGGAGTTCAAGACAAGTTAGGTATAACCATCTTCATCCGAGTAGCTAAATATCTTTAGCTTAGTTTGCTAGTTTTAGTTTAGGTAAAGATCCCGACCTAGCTTAGTCCATGTTGCCTCTTGCGTTAAAATTTTGATTTTATACCGTTTCCGCCTCCCCGTAAGAACCGGGGGTCGCAACGTGGACTTACAGTGGTATCAGAGCCTAACTAAACTTAAACTAGCTTGGTAGTGAAGTGTAACGAAGTTCGGAACCGGAAAAATCCAAAAACCAAACTTTTACAAAAAACTGAGTTTCTGTTGAAATTTTTTTTGGCTCAAAATGAAAAACTTTACACTTGTAAATTCGGCTCAGGGTTTTGTGTGAACACCCAAGAAAAACGATACAGTAATTCATCCAAACCGCCGCCCTTCCGCCGCGCGAGCTAGGGATCCGCCGCGGAAGCGCCGCGCTTTGTCGTCTTCTGTGCATCGTTTTTCGTGCAGTGTGTGTCTGTGTTGGTTTTGGGATTTTTGAAATATATTATATGTGCCCAGATTTTCCAGAAAAGAAATTTCCTTTTGGGGTCCTATAATTCCGTATTTTTTCCGAACTTCACTGCACTTTGACTATGATGGTTATATCTGTGATGTTTGCATGTATTGAACGTCGGCTAATCGCTATAAGTCGATTGGTCGGGGTTATACATGATCTGTAATGTGCTGGAATGTGTATATAAATATGTTGGATTGTCGCGGGTGAATAGCCGGGGGTTGTGAGACGAGAGTTTTCTTTTCTTGCAATTCATGTAAATTTGTAAATTGATGTAATAATTATTTGTATGGCCGCACAACCGGGTCGGGGTTGTAGCCGTCATTGTATAATTTCTTTTTACTGTTTTTGCTCCTAGGATAGACCCATGGAGGGGTGCACAAACTACCGGGTATACCGAAGTGTCGAGTGGCCTACTCATGGAGATGAGGGAGGTTGCTACGCTTCGGGTACTTGGCGGGTAGTTTGCCGCACCCGTAGGGGTCTTGGGTGGGGTTTTGGCTATTCACCGCGACCGTGTTATCTGTTTTTGTTACAGGCTCGTACAAATTACAGATTGCTAGTATATCCAATGTATTTATCTGTGATCTGAAATGTTTATCATTGCAGTATATCTATATATGATATTATTTAGGCGTTGCTTATGTTTTACAGACGCACTAGCCCAGCCCCCGCTCTGTCGTTAGTTAAGTAACCTAACGGGTAATGACGGGGCCCCGTGGCGAATGCGAATGGCATAAGCGTACGTCATATTTTGGTTGTTTTCTGCAATGGTAGGATTAAATGATGGGACGCATTAAAAGAACTAATGCAAGAATATCACGCATTAAAAGAACTAATGCAAGATAATAAACCAAGTTAAAGTCGTTGGAACACTTTCGAAAAACCACTCGGTTCTTTTCAAAAACAACTTTTAAATGCGGAGCTTGAGCCACTCCTTTTAAAAGCTATCTCGTTCCATCGACCAAATCAAGTTCACTACGTTCACGGTTTTGCCAAAACCATTCGTAGCCCTCCGTCGTTTCGTATGAATATTCAATAGTATTCAAGCTGTGTTTGTTGACCTTCGTCAAGGCATAGTGATTGGTAGCTATTGGGTATTCATATGTAGCATAGATAGATGCGTTGGTTTGGGACATTCGCATTACCTTGTTGACCTTCGTCAAGGGTATATACGGGTGGATTCAAATTAACCTGGATAATGACGGGCAGAACTTGACATGTGACTTATGATTTGTTGACCTTCGTCAAGGTCATAAGACCATGGGGCAAAAATCCACATCGGGAGTTTCATAAGTACTGAAACTTGCTAGATTTGCATACCATTTGGAGTGTGATGATTCTGGTAGGATTCCTTCAGTTTCGTCACGCGATGATATTTGGATCCCGATCCTACTGTGAGTATATGCTACTCCTCGGGAAATTTCTCACTTAACGATCAATGCTATAAACCTAGTAGGTGCCTAGAAAGGTGTTAGCGGGGCTACGCCCCCAGGGAAAAGAGGTTCTTTAATTAAGGAACTTCGCGAAAGCGTTGGAAAACCTCCCTCGAAGTACCGACACCGGCCTGGCTGAACGGTTAAGCAAGTATTGTACGGTGGGATTGATCCCGACTAATTCTTCCTTTATGGTTTGAGGAGGGATTCGAGAAACAGTGGGAGCCATCCTGTTTAGACAAACTAAAAACCACTCTAAACTTGCAAGAGCATCATGCTGAGTGTTTCTTCTTCTCTCTCCTAATTGCAGCGACCATTCAACATGACTGGACTTAAGTTACTCCTAGATAAAAACAAACTGACAGGGCCAAACTACAAAGATTGGCTCAGGAATGTCAAGATAGCAATCACTTATGACAAGCTGGGGTATCTTCTTACCACCAAAGCTCCCCCTGTCCCTGGTCCAACTTCCAGTGTCGCGGATAAGGAAATCCGCAAGACTTGGGAGATTGATAGCGCGAAGGCCAAGTGCCTCCTGCTTGCCTCGATGGACAACGAACATCAGAGGAGGCATGAGAATATGGACATGGAGTCCATATTGCTCCATACAAAAGAACTGTATGGAGAGCAATCACGTATCGCAAGATACGAAGCGTCGAAAAAGTTATTTTCGACAAGAATGGCCGTCGGATCATCAATAGCCGAGCACGTGCTAAAGATGATCGGCTACATTGAGGAGCTCGTTGACCTAGGGATCACATTAGAGAGTGAGCTATATACGGATATAGTTCTCCAGTCCCTTCCTTCCACTTACGCCCAGTTCATACTGAACTTCAACCTACAAGAAAAAGAGGTTGAACTTTCAGAGCTCCTCAACATGCTGAGGAGCGCAGAGGGCACCCTACAGAAAGGTAGGGATACATCCACTTTGTTTGTAGGAGGATCATCTTCTTCTAGGTCCAAGGCGAAAGCCAAGGGAAAGAAGAAGAAGGCCCCCGCCAAACCAAGGGGCGGTGTTAGTAAAGTGGATACGAAGGGAAAAGCAAAAGCAACAAAGATAGCGGGGAAGCTTGTGGATAAGGAAGAATGCTTCTATTGTCATAAGAAAGGACACTGGAAGAATGATTGCAGGGCCTGGAAGGCCAGAACACAGGAATTGAAGCAGGTTGCAGCTTCAGCTTCAGGTGTGTATGTTATTGAAAATTGTCTTTCAATAAACTCTACTTCCTGGGTATTGGATACCGGATCAGGATCTCATATCTGTAATTCTTTGCAGGCGTTGAGAAACCGTAGGGTTTTGAAGGCAGGTGACATGACCCTCAAAGTTGCAAACGGAGCTAGCATGGATGCTAAAGCCGTGGGGGACTATCACCTGGGAATGTCAGATGGACATGTTTTGGTTTTGCGTAATTGCTTTTTTGTACCCAACGCAACTTGTAATATCATTTCTGTATCTTTAGTTTCTAAAGAAGGTTATGAATTTGTGTTTGTAAGTAATGTTGTAAACATTCACCTTAATCAAGTTTTGATTGGGTCAGGTACATTGAGTAATGGTATATACGTGTTAAACCAACCACAGATTTTCAACGTCCAGAATACACACAAAAGAAAGTCTCCGGAAATGAATCAGACTTTCTTGTGGCATTGTAGATTGGGTCACATCAATGAGAGAAGGTTGACTAAGTTACATACAGAAGGATATTTGAATGCGTTCGAATATCAATCGTATGCCACTTGTCAATCCTGTCTCAAAGGAAAGATGACAAAGACTCCGTTTACTGGACAAGGAGTAAGAGCGAGCGAGCTCTTGGGACTCGTACACAGTGACGTGTGCGGTCCAATGTCTACACATGCCCGAAGCGGAAATTCTTACTTCATTACTTTTACGGATGACTTCTCAAGGTACGGTTATGTCTTCTTAATGAAACATAAGTCCGAGGCCTTTGGAAAATTCCAGGAGTATAAGAATGAAGTAGAGAAACAGACCGGCAAAAGTATTAAGATTCTAAGATCGGATCGAGGTGGAGAATACTTAAGTGCCGAATTCCTGAATTACTTAAAAGAGAATGGTATTCTCTCTCAGCTTACTCCTCCATACACTCCGCAACATAATGGTGTATCGGAGAGACGGAACCGAACCCTATTGGATATGGTTCGGTCCATGATGAGTAACGCTGAGTTACCGCGATCATTCTGGGGATATGCACTAGAAGCAGCTGCGTATCTCTTGAACAAGGCCCCCACCAAGACTGTGCCTACCACCCCATATGAGATGTGGACTGGGAAGAAACCCTGTCTAAAGTATCTTAAGGTATGGGGATGTCCAGCTTTTGTAAAGAAGCAGCATGCGGACAAGCTTGAGGCACGTTCAGTACAGTGTAAGTTTGTGGGATACCCAAGGAACTCCAGGGGGTATCTTTTCTATTCCGCTGAGGAGCAAAAGGTCTTTGTTTCTCAGCATGCCCGCTTCTTGGAAACTGAGTTTTTAGAAACCCAGATAAGTGGGAACACAATTGAACTGGAAGAAGTTCCAGAACCACAGACTGTTACTGAAAGCTTAGTGGAACCAGAGGGTTCAACAGAACAGGACATTCCTGCGCCACTCCGCAGGAGTAGTAGGCAGTCTCATCCGCCCGAGAGATACTACGGTTTTCTCATAGACGGGGATAGAGAGGATTGCATCATAGATTATGATGAGCCTACTAGCTTCCAGCAGGCCGTTCAGAGCGTTGACTCAGTGAAATGGCTGGATGCAATGCGGACCGAAATGGAGTCCATGTACACCAACAAGGTATGGACGTTGGACATTGCTCCAGACGGGGTAAAACCCGTAGGATGCAAGTGGATCTTCAAAAGGAAGATTGGTGTAGATGGACAAGTTGAGACCTATAAAGCTAGGCTGGTAGCAAAGGGTTTTCGTCAAAGACCTGGCTTGGACTACGACGAAACCTTTTCTCCAGTAGCCATGCTGAAATCCATTCGGATCCTTCTTGCCATTGCTGCCTTCCACGATTATGAGATCTGGCAAATGGACGTAAAGACAGCTTTTCTAAATGGAAATTTAGAGGAGTGTGTCTATATGGACCAACCAGAGGGTTTCATTCAGAGTGGGAGCAGCGGAAAGGTGTGCAAGTTGCTTAAGTCCATCTATGGGCTAAAGCAGGCATCGCGGAGTTGGAACATCTGCTTTGATGAGACGGTCAAAGAATTTGGCTTTATCAAAAATCCAGATGAACCATGCATCTATAGTAGATTTGTAGCGAGAACTGTAGTATTCCTCGTTTTATACGTGGATGACATTCTCTTAATAGGAAATGACATTCCTATGCTACAATCTGTCAAGGGGTTCTTGTCACACAGGTTCTCTATGAAAGACCTGGGTGATGCCTCATACATTCTGGGTATCCGGATCTACCGTGACAGATCCAAGAGGATATTAGGACTTTCACAGTCCAGGTACATCGACACCATACTGAAGAGGTTCAGTATGGAAGATTCCAAGCGCGGTAACCTACCGGCTTGTCACGGGATCACCCTCTCTAAAGAGATGTCTCCCAAGACTGATTTGGAGAGGGATCGCATGTCTATTATACCCTACGCTTCTGCGGTAGGCTCTATAATGTATGCGATGTTGTGTACCAGACCGGATGTAGCTTATGCACTGAGTGTGGTAAGCCGGTATCAGTCTAACCCTGGGGAGAAACACTGGATAGCGGTAAAGAACATTCTCAAGTACCTGAGAAGGACTAAGGAGATGTTCTTGGTGTATGGCAGAAAAGACCTCCAGATCGAGGCCTTTGCTGACTCCAGCTTCCAGAGTGACAAGGATGATTCCAAGTCCATGTCGGGTTTTGTCTTTACCCTCAATGGAGGGGCGGTGTGTTGGAAGAGTTCCAAACAGGAAACCGTTGCAGACTCGACGATGGAAGCGGAATACATCGCTGCATCTGATGCCGCAAAAGAAGCTGTCTGGATGAGGAAGTTCTTGAAAGAACTTCAGGTGGTTCCGTCCATTGTTGATCCAATACCTCTGTATTGCGACAACAACGGGGCTATAGCATTAGCGAAGGAACCCAGGTCCCATCAGAGATCCAGGCACATCTTGAGGCGGTATCACCTGATCAGGGAGATCGTGGATCGCCAGGAGATCGAGGTTCGGAGAGTCGCTTCAGAAGACAACACTGCAGATCCATTCACCAAGGCCTTGCCCCAGACTCAGTTCGAGCGGCTGATCGAGATGATAGGTCTTCGATACGCCAGTACATGGCCTTAGTGCAAGTGGGAGATTGTTAGTGTATATGCCCTAGAGGCCATTACTGTATCATACTAGTTTGTATATTACTTAATGGATGCTTGGGATATTCACCTTGTATATACAATCTTGCTCAAAATAGTAGTATGCTACTTGGTTTGTTTCTACTTCAATGTGTACATGTGTTTATTTTTGTATATCGCCTATACACATTAGTAGAGCCCTTAGGATCTTTGCTTGATTACCAGCGATGTGATGGCCGTCACACTAGTGGGGCTGGGTAATCTATAAGCACATCCTTATGCAGGTCCCTGGTCGCAGGACTATCGAGACAGGGCATCGATACTCCGGAGTAGACCAGCGCATGCGCTTCTCATCCCAGTGTGGGAGACGGTCTGTCCCACAGCCGTCAGTACGTCGTACTTGAGATAGTATGCGGGTGCTCGTTAGGTTACGGGTACACTGGACAGGACTCGTCGGGAACTGACTAGTTGGTATTATACCTATCGTCAGTTATCAGTTCCCAGGTGACATGAGTACAGCTTAGTCCGCTGACTTGACACTGTCACTTCGCCTCGGGTGTGTTCCCACTGTACTTTGATCACTACCCTACCACGGCTCAAAGGAGTCGTGCAAACAGGTGGTGGTTAGGTGCAGTCCCGAAGCACTTGGAGGCAGTGACGATTAGACAGGATTCGTCTCTCCCGGTATTGGGGGTTGACATCGCGCTGTGTCTAGGAGAGCCATTACACGAGTAGTCCCTGGCCAGGGCAAACGAGATATACTGGTAGGTTTCCAGTGTTATCTCAGGGTGTTTTGGGCTTCGCTCCGGCACGACT
Organism: Agapanthus africanus; assembly: GCA_030015575.1. Taxonomy (NCBI): domain Eukaryota; kingdom Viridiplantae; phylum Streptophyta; class Magnoliopsida; order Asparagales; family Amaryllidaceae; genus Agapanthus; species Agapanthus africanus. The sequence goes on from CM057337.1 coordinate 525,292,246, forward strand.
TGTACCGCTATTGGGGGACTGACGTTTACCGCCCCCTAGGCCCGCCATGCGATGTATCAGACGAACAGACCGGACTGTACGGAGAATGTCACACTCAGGCTCAGTAGGAGTTCAGATGGGTTTCGCCTCGTCGGTCTTCTTGTCGGCATTACCTGGGGACCGTTACGCACAGCTAGTGCCTCTTGCGGTCTGTGGTTAAACCCACTGCCAGCGTAGTGTCGAGTCTTTAGAGTCCCACACAGAAAGCTTTTCGCCTTTAGGCAAAAGAGTAGAGGTCGCATGGTATTGCGACAGGTCGCATGGTTTTGCGACAGGGTTCGGTCACATCCGTGCACTTGTGCGCGTACAGTGTCCGGACAGTTTACACTACCGGGCTTTGGTTTAAGCCAGATCCTAGTGTACCTTATGGGATTGGATTTATCCAGTTTGCATTCGTGTTCCTCGGAACGCGGATGCGGGTGTGTATGCACAGTTGACAGGGAGGCAGAGGCAGCGGATTCTCATTAGGGTTGTTGACAGTTGACCGTTGACTTTTTGACTTTTTGCTCAACCCTAATGAGAATATGATATGCGATTAACTATTATATTAATTAAGTATTATGGTGACTTGGTTGTTGACTTTTGTTGACCTTGTTGACTTGTTGACTTTTGTTGACTTGTTGACTTTGTTGACCGGTTGACTAGGCTTGACTAGTTGACCATCATGATAACCATGGTTATCATTTCATGCCAAAGACTTTTTCTTGCTTGTTCATTTGAGTAAAATGAGTGCATGACATGATAAGGTTATGGTTACTTCAACCATCACATAAGACTTTTGTTGATATGATGAGTTATCATTGCTTTGGATTATGAGAGGGTGAGAGACAAAATACTTGCTCATTCTTTCTTGCTCATTCTCTCTCTTGTTCTTGAGCTCTCCTCTTGCTCTCACCCTCAACCTCTTGCTCCCTCTCTTGATCTATGGTTCTCTTGTCTCATGAGTTGAGAATCAAGAACCATAGATAAAATCCCATTCTAAATCATCTCTACTCATTCTAGTTCACTAGGTTTAGCAAACCAAGTGAACTAGTTTCTTCAAAGAACGAAGAAGGAGCTAAAGGTTGGAGCTTTCAAGTGGATCTATCTTCGGCGTACGGAGACGACGAGAAGGAGCCATCAGACCACCATCGGAGCTTGAAGAGAAGGAGTTCAAGACAAGTTAGGTATAACCATCTTCATCCGAGTAGCTAAATATCTTTAGCTTAGTTTGCTAGTTTTAGTTTAGGTAAAGATCCCGACCTAGCTTAGTCCATGTTGCCTCTTGCGTTAAAATTTTGATTTTATACCGTTTCCGCCTCCCCGTAAGAACCGGGGGTCGCAACGTGGACTTACACTAATACCCAGGACGTAGAGCAAATGGAGAAACAGTTCTCAGTAACGAACACACCCGAAGAAAATGCATCAACATGTACTTTCTTCATTCGGGTGGCATGGGAATCCTGGCATTCCCCTATATCCTGTTCATTCCTATAACTCTTATAAGAAAGAACGGAACCAATGTTCCCCAGCACAGTATAACATGCGGGTTCGGTCAATACATCCATATTATTATTTCATTAAGGCATGAAATGGTCGCTACCTGGAGAGAGAGAGAAGAAAACACTTTAGCGTATGCTCGTGCAAGATCAGATTGGTTATTATCTTATCTAATCAGGATGGCTCCCACTGCTTTTTATCAAATCTTCCTCCAAACCCTAAAAGGAAAGACTAGCCGGGATTAATTACACACTACAGGTTCGCCAATCTTTCAGCCAGGCCAGTGTCGGTACTTTGAGGGAGGTCCCCCGTGCTTTCGCACGAACCTAATTAATGTAAACCTCGTTTTCCCAGAGGCGTAACCCCGTTGACACCTTTCTAGACACCTACTTGATCAGCTAATTGCAATGTGTAAAACTCTCCCAGGAGTAACTCTTACTCGCAGCGGGTATCGGGATCCAACTATCTCATAGAAGGTATGCAATCTCATTGCAAATTTCAACACTTGAAATTCCCGATAATATTTTGCCCCTAGTGTGCCATGACCTTGACAGAGGTCAACAAATCATAGTGCACTAGTCAAGTTCAACCCGTCATTTCTTGATTGAATCAAACCCACTCGCACGACCCTTGACAGAGGTCAACAAGGTCGTACGACTACCCTAATCCAATCACATCACATGCTTTGCAGATAATTACTAGTTAGCTACCGCACACTACGCCTTGACAGAGGTCAACAAACGCAGCACGAATACTAAATAGTCTTTATCTGAAATGACGGAGGGCTACGTCAGGTTTTTCTGAAAACCTATTGCGTAATGAACTCGATATCGTTGTAGAATCAAATGAAGTTTTGAAATGGAGTGATTTTGAGGCTTTTCCAGTTTTGCTAAAGGGGTCACTCCCGGTGAAGGGATCGTCGGCCCTTTCCTCGTCGAATGAGGTGCGGGATATATCATATATATCACTGTGCAAAGCAAAAACTCTTAAAAGCAATCAAAGCCAAACCGAGTGTGTAGCATCTGCCAGTTACTGCTAAAAGAGTCACTCCCGGTGAAGGGATCTCGGTCCTTTCCTCATCGAATAAGGTGCAGGGTATATCATATATACCGCTGTGCAAAGCAAGAACTGTAGCTACCTGTTTTATTTTAAAATTCGATTCCACAACATCTTAGGTTTCTTATCTTTCATTAATCACATTAATGAAGTCCCATCATTTAAATACCTAAACATCACAGATAGATATGACGTACACTTATGCCATCCGCATTCGCCTCGATGTCCCCTCGTGCACCGTTAGGTTAGGTAACTAACGACAGAGCAGGGCAGGGCTAGCGCGGGTGTAAAACATAAGTAACGTCTATATAATATATCATATATACTATATACTATATCCATCATCAGGGTCACAACACAGATATCGCAGCAGAATAAACATATGAAATATTGGATATACTAGGACGTCCGTGTTTTGAATACGAGCCAGTATAAAACACGGATTCCACGGTCGTGACGAATAGCCAATCCCACACCCGTAGACCCCTACGAGAGCGGCAAGCAACCCTGCCAATTCTAGGGTTAGGAGACCCGGACTCGACTCCTCGAGTTGGTCTCCCACTGGACCCCAGAACCCGGTTACTTGTGCTCCCCTCCTTGGGTCTATCCTAATGCGGAAAAGTAAATAATATACAAAAGGTGACATCTTCCGCTACCTGGAAGTGCCCCAAATAAAAGAATATTACATACAAGTTTTTACATGAATGAAAATGAAAAACACTCATCTCACATAAAAAAAACCCCGGCTATTCGAACACGACGATCCAATATAACATATCCAGCAACACATAACATCACATGTCATCAACGTAAGTAAGTATGCATACCCCAATTGTCGTTGACGTATAGCAACGAAACCGGCGATATGAACATACTACACTTACGGTCACAGAAAAGAAAGTGTAAAACTACAACAACTGGAATCCGCAACTACTTTAGACATCGCATGCCTAATCAAATGAAATACTTAGACATCACATGCCTAACAGATATAAATCCCGCATTTTAGTCTCATTATCGAAAACTCTTTTCAATATCATATGGGACTAAACTGCTAAATTTTTAACATTCATTCAGTTATCTCATAACTGTTTGTGAATTCCAATTATTGTATCACATTCCAGATAAACAGAAAATGTTAAACTTTCCGATCGAACAGTCGAATACCCAAGTTTTCCCGATACAGCTCAACACATGAAATAAGTCTAACAATATTCAGTTCGTGCCTCAGTACCAACGGTCCAGCCGTAGAAGGGTCAAGCCAACGCCTCACATGTGGCACGCCGTACTGCCCCAAACCCGAAGGTTCAAAGGGCAGTTCAAGACGGTCACATAATCGAGTTAAGGTTTGTTGTCTTCTAGAGGGTCCATTGCGTTACTTGCACTACTTAGAATGTCGTTAAACTACGGAAAAATCCAACACTTGGAAATTTCCCGACAGGGGAAAAGTTGGGTATTTATATCCGGTCGAACTTTTTAACATATTCTATAAATTATCCGGAAGTACACAAAGACGAAATTTGATAATCCGGTCGAAACACCGAAGCTCTAAAACACCTCAGAAAATTAAACTCTGGAATAATTATTAAAAAATACTCATAAAACTCAGCTGCAGAATCTATGAATTACTGTGCAGAGGAGGAGGGATGACGTCATCAAGACGCCGCGGAACCGCCGCCTAAGCTGGCTTAGGCCGCGGTTCCGCCGCTCTTATTACTGTTCATTGGATGAAATTTGCATCGTAATTCTTAGAATTCCCTGCTGAATTTTTTAAGCATTTTTAATATTGAAAATCCCATATTTTAGAAAATGTACAGAGAGCATGTTTGGTTTAGGGTTTCGGGTTCGTTCGGGCTTCAAATTGCGTCTAGACTTCGCCTAAGGCTCTAGCTAGGCTCTGATACCAGTGAAAGGTTCCTAGGCACCCTATAGAGGTCTCACAAGGCATCGAACATGCCAATTTCAAAAATTATGGGTGCCGCGAAACCCTAACGCGGATCTTAGACTAGAATTCTAGGCGAAACACAAAACTAGTTAACTACTTAACTAGAAGTGAGAAGCTACAACCTTTGTAGATCCGGATTTCCACTTTCTTAGCTCCACGTGGGTGTCCTCTCGCTGTCCATCATGAATCCCGAACCCAATCGTCGGCTTCATCGGAGAAACGGACGAGCTAGGTCGTCGGCTTCGTGTCAAAGACGATCTACGTCGAGGTTGCACTAGTTCAAGCTCCGACTTCACAAAGTTGTGAAACTTGTGAAGAAAACACCCAAAACAACTTGGCAAGAGGTATAGGGTGAAGAAATAGGAGGTGGGTTCACTTTAGAATTGGATTTCTCTCACTAGAACTCAAGTTGCCATTAAAGTAGCAAGCTTTTTCTTTTTAGAAGAAGAAGATGATGAAGCTAGTTATGATAAGTTCTCTTTTAAAATGAAAAGAAAATACAAACTTATCATAACTTTAACTAGGGTTAAGTGTAGAGAATAAACCATGGTCATTTGAGTGGGTTAGGGTTAAGCATGAAGACAAGAATGGTTAGCAAAGTCAAAGATTCATGAAGCTTCAATATGAAACAAAAATTGCCACCATTTTCATCTTAAAGTTTATCCAAATAAATGAATAAACAAATAAATGAATAAATGCATAATCAAAACCCTAATCTCAAGTTAACTATGGTTTAATTCTATACACTTAACCATATGATCAAGTATCATCAAACATGATACAAAAATGTGCACAAAAGTATATCACATATACAATGTGTAAATCAAGTGAGAAAAATCCGTTTAAAATGAATCAATACTAGTTAATGCAAAGTAATATATCAAATATATAATTATACATTAAATCATTAAATCAACACTTGATTCAATGATCCGGTCATGTCGCACATAACCGACTAGTATTCAATGCATCGATTTATCGAATCAATGATTCGATAACTAGGTCATATCTCATACAACCAATCGAAACATTAATCGCGAGAATCAAATACGGTATCACATACACGCATTATTCTCGGTCCCGCACATATCTCATATGCACTCCTATTTCGTTTCGCTTGAGCTAGGAAACCTCTGTGTAGGACTCTAAAGACTCGTCAATACGCCGGTAGCAGATGATGATCATATCAAGCACCCACAAGCCGCAAGCGGTCTGCTAAACATAACGGCCACCCGGGTATTGAGCGATCAGAAGATCGACGAGCTAGCCCGCTTACACTCCTGCGAATCCGACCAGTCACACTTACCGTACAGTCCGGTCTGTTCGTCTGATATGTCGCATATCAAGTCTAGGGGTGGTATACGTCAGACCCCAATAACCGATAAGTCGTGCCGATGTGAGGCTCATAACGGGTCGAGAAACTACTGGTAACACTTACCAGCAAATCTCTGATCAGCCCTGGCCAGGGACTTCCCTGTTACGGCCAATCGAGCACAGCGCAACATCAACCCCCAATACCGGGAGAGACGAAACCCCTCCTATCGCTCATTGCCTCCATGTGACTCGGGACTGTACCCAAAGACCACCGTTTTGCACGCCCTCATGGACGTGGTAAGGTGGAGATCAAAGCACAGTGGGAATCACACAAGACTCTATGACGATCTCGGGTCTACAGACTAACCTGTACAAGTGTCACCTGAGAACTGCCATCTGACGTGAGGTATAATACCATCTGGGAGTTCTCGGCGAGTCCGTCCAGTGTACCCAGTCTCCACTGAGCACCCGTATACCATCTCTGATGTCAAACACCAATGGATGTGGGATCATCCATCGCCCATCTCATGGGTCGAGAAGCGTATACGGTAGTCTACTCTGGTATATCGATGCCCCGTCTCGATACACCCACGACTAGGGACCATGAAGGATGTACTTATGGACTACCATGTCCCCACTAGTATGATCTGCATCATAGTCCAGGTAGTCAAGTACACATCCTAAGGGCTTTATCAACATGTAACTATAAGACAGTTTAAAGAGACAAGTGTACATGTTAAGATAAAGAGTAACCAGATAGCATACTATCATATCGAGCAAGAAAGTCATCTCTATATATGTCCAAGCATCCAATATAATATACATCATCTGTACAATACTGGCCTCTAGGGCATACATACAACTAACAGGAATATCCTGCACCTCATTCTACGAGGAAAGAGCCGAGATCCCTTCACCAGGAGTGACCTCTTTAGCAAAAGGTTTTCGTCACTATATTTTTATAAAAAGCTATGCAATTCCTTCAACGATATCAAGTTCATTACGTTAAAGGTTTTTCGGCAAAAACCAGCCGTAGCCCTCCGTCATTTCAGATTAGTATTGCTTAGTATTCGTGCTGCATATGTCGTGCTCAGCCGAGACGTAGTGTTCGGTTGCTATGTAGTGCTTTTCTGTTGCATGGATATGAGATTGAATAGGACAGTCGTGCGGTCATTTTGGCTCAGTCAAGGACTCATGCGGGTGGGTCTAATGCAATCAAGATAATGACGGGTTGAACTTGACTAGGACCCTTTGATATGTTGGCTCAGTCAAGGTCACTTGGGTCCTAGGGGTAAAAATCACATCGAGAGTTTCTAATGAAACTGAAACTTGCCAGGAATGCGCATACCTTCTGGAGTGTGATAAAGTGAGTGGATTCCGTCACGTTATCATGCGATGATAGTTGGATCCCGATTCCCACTGATGAATTGGTTTACTCCTCGGGTAATCCCGACTAATTCTTCTTTCAGGTTTGGAGGAGAATTTGACGTTACAGTGGGAGGTTTCCTGATTAGATAAAGTAACAACCATTCTGATCTAGGTTAGAGTGCATGCTGAGTGTTTCTTTTCTCTCTCTCTTTGGCAGCGACCATGACCCGACCCTAGACTATGACTCAGTGACCAAGTTGACCGAACCTTCTTAAACATTGGCTTTTGGATTGTCAAAGTTGCATACCTCATTGTCACTCCTACTTTTACCCTTTTCTCCAGAACACCTCGTATTACTACGAACATCCACTTCCATTGGATAAAACCATCGTATGGTTATATACGAACTCGAAGGAACTTGTTCCAGATTCGAGGATGGTTTCCGGTTCTGGAGAAAACGAATAGGACTATTCAGTTGTCTTTTCCTTTTACCTTCTCTCAGGTTGCGAGTGTTCCTTGGATTAGGACGGTACACCTATTACGCTAATTGGATAGTCTTCTTCCAAACCATAGGCAGGTGCCGAACGGTAGGGAATGAAGAAAACCAATTAGCCTAACGAAGGTGTACAGAAGGTATTAAGTAAAGACAAATAAAGGGATTAGAAGGAGGGCAAAGTAAATTGCGACTGCTATTCACGACCAAACCAAGTATTTCATTACCACTCCCACTTCACCTTTGTATTTCTCCAGGACACTCCGTATCACTGCGCAGATCCACAGTTTATTGGATATTCCATCGTATGGTTATATACGAACTCGAAAGGAACTTGTTCCAGTTCGGGGATGGATTCTGGTTCAGGAAAAATAGGAATAAGGTTTTATTCAGGTGTCTTTTATCTTTACCTTCTCTCGTGTTGCGAGTGCTCCTAGGATTAGGACAGTACACCCATTATGCTTATTGGATAGTCTTCTTCCAAACCATAGGCCGGTGCCGAACGGTAGGGAAGGAAGAAAACCATTTAGCCTAAGAGGGTGTACAGAAGGTAATGACTAAAGACATATAAAGGGATTTGGAGATGGCAAAGAAATATACAGTTACAGTTGTGAATCTGATAATGGAAGAGGCATTACTTGGAATACCCGGATACCCCTTCGAAACATTTACATGTTTCAGTTTCACTATGTACTGTTAAAAGAAAACTGATTTCCCAATTAGACACTTGCTCCAGGGTATGTATTTACCAGGTATGATTTTCACATCTGTATGGTCTTACAGATGATGAGTCGGAGTAAGTTATTGGGAATTGGGTGATCATCCTAATTATATCGGAATTCGTTGTAATTGGTGATATTTGAGGAAATCACATGGGTTGTTTGCCGGACGGCAAATATTTGGTTTTGAATATCCGTTGTTGTGCACCAATTTCAAATTGATATATCTGTACGTCTATTTTTATAGAGTGAGATATACCTTTTTGAAATTATGTCTATGACATTTACCTAAATCAGTGGACGGTTAGGTAAGGAGCATTAAACAGCGGTGTAATTCTTCTTAACCATAAGTACAGTTTTTCAACCTACGACACACAGGGAATGAGTTATTAGACTCAGGGGACTTATACAGAGTATTGTATGTTGTCCAGTGTCCATTAGGACAGAGGGGTTGGCACTCGTACTATGTTCTGTTTACTTATGACTTCTCTAGTTCTTAGACATGTGTTTCGTAGAAATGCAGGTTCTGAGTTTTGAGAAGTTATAGGTATAAGAGTAAAGTAGAGAATCAGGTATTGCAAGTATCGCGATTCTTCAAGGTGATCGAAGATGTAGATACTTGTGAATGGTATTCAGTTAATAGTAATGATTAAGAGAACATGCTTCTCTTTCAGGTTACTCGTAATTGAAAGTATTCCTAAGTTGAGTAATGCTAATCGGCCTCTCTCCATTTAGTTGACATGCACTGGAAACAGCTGCATGATTTGAATCTGGTTCCAATTAAATCAGTGCCTCTATTTCTATATTGGATATAGAATAGTTCATATCTTAACTATGTTAAGGTACGGGGAGTTGTCCGGCTTATGCTTAAAACCAGACTCTGGATAACTCAAGGCACGTTTCTGTAATGGCTGTTTGTGGGTTGACCCGGACTATGACGAGGGTTGACTTTCTACCATCTGGAAGATCAATAGTGATATTGTTCTAGACTCGCCACAGTTTTAATAAAAATGGATTTTTTTTTCAGAAAATAGCAGTGGGAGTATGGTAGAACTGGAAGTGATTCCAGAACCGCAGACGATTACTGAAAATTTGATAAGAACCTAAAGATTCAATCTGGTTTGACATTCCATTGGCCACTCCGCAGATATGGTGGGTAACCTCAGGCACCCGAGAGGTACTCCGGTAGCCTCAAGGACGGTGACAGGGAGGTTCTTGTTTACCCAGACTTGCCATTGCTGTTGTTCTAGACTGTAAGACCCGGCGGGAGGATGAGTATAGCGTCGTTCTAAATCAGCTTTGGAAGTGTACGTGTATATGACTCTGCCAGAGGGTTGTCGCAGTCAGTGGGAGCAGTGGAAGTATATTGGACAAGTGGCTTATGTCTATTTATAGACTAAAGCAGATATAGCGGAGATAGATCATCTATTTCTGATGTGACAGTCATAGGTTTGACTTCGTCAGAATAGGTGATGGATCTGTTAAGAAGGTAGTAGGGTGTGATGTCCTGGTATTTGGATGACATACACAGAGTAGGAAGTGAAATTCCTATACTACGATCGGTTATACTTTGGTTGTCACGCAGTGGTTTCTCCACATAGGATATAGATGTTGTTTTTGCACTAGATGCAATAAGGTGATATTGATCTAATCCTAGAGAAACGTTCGGAAGCAGTTTTAGAACATAAGTTGATGTTCTAGGGATATAATAACGGCATCCTCCTTCGGGAGACAGTTATCACTCCAGGCTTCCAAGGTGACCTGGATGACAGAGTGTCTGTTAGAGTTATAGTTTTCCCTCTGATGAGGGGCAGTATTTTGGACAGGTGGTCCAAGAGGATACTGAAGGAGGTGTGGCGCAGGATACTGATTAAGTTCAGTTGACAATACAGTCTAAGAACTTTGGATTTGGAGTTCATTTATGAACTAGGTCCCATCAGATATCCAGACACATTCTAAGACAGGTATTGCTCGTTTCGGGAGATGGCTTTCTCCGCGAACTTGAGATAAAGAGAGACATAGAAAGAAACATTAGAGCGGATCCACTCACTGAGGCTATTCCTCGAACGCATTAGTTTCGCAAGCGGGTTTTGTGAGACTGATTAGTAGAGGAGTTGGGTGTTCGATATCACACGGGCTGTGAGTATGCGACATCGCAATAATTAGCCTTGAGTGCAAGTGGGAGATTGTTGGAGATAGTGCCCTCAGAGTCAATTATTGGATCACAGGCACGTGATTGCAATGATTGAGAGAGGACCTATACCGTTAGAACAGTCTTACTCAAGATGATAGTATACTATCTGGTTTATCTTTATTATCGTGTACTGTTTCAAGTGACCTTACAGGTCTCTATTGCACGTTGATAGAGCCCTTAGGATTCTTGCTTGACGGCCAGCAGTATGATGGCAATCATATACGTGGGAGATGGGGTCTATAAGCACATACTTAAAAGGTCCCTAGTCGTGGGAGTTTTCGAGACAGGGCATCGATACTCCAGAGTAGACTAGTGTATACAGTCGAGACCCCGACGAGGGGCGGTGGCCGGTCTCACAAGCCACTGGTGTCAGTTGGTTCACCTAAGATGTATACAGGTGCTCATTGGGTTATGAGTACACCGGACAGGACTCGCCGGGAACATGCTAGTTGGTCTTATACCTGACGTCAGATAGCAGTTCCCTGGTGACATGTGTACAGGTTAGTTCATCGACCTGAGATCGTCATTTGTCTCGTGTGAGTTCCCACTGTACTTTGATTACTACCCTACCACGGCTCAAAGGAGTCGTGCAAACAGGTTTTAGTTGGGTACAGTCCCGAGCCACATGGAGGCAGTGAGCGGATCGACAGGGGTTCGTCTCTCCCGGTATTGGGGGTGAGGTCGCGTTGTGTCTAGGAGAGCTATTACACAAAGCCCTCGGCCGAGGCAGGAGATTTACTGGTAGGTATTCCAGTAGAATCTCAGAGTGTTCTGGGCTACACTCCGACACGACTTGTACCGCTTTTGGGGGTCTGACTTTTACCAACCTCCTAGGCCCGCCATGCGATGCTCATAGACGGACGGACCGGACTTTTACCAATCTCAGAGTGTTCTGGGCTACACTCCCTTCATTGTTTTTGCTCTTTCCTCTTCATTCTTATCTAAGGGGCTGGCCACTTTAGGGAAAGGGGTGAGGTTCATTTTTGGTGTAGGTATTTCTTCATCTCATTTGATTTTCTTTGCTTAAAAAATGAGAACACCATCATTCTCCAAAGTTCATTCTCCTCCACATCCATACAAGGCAACTTCATACCCGCTTGAGACAAACATCACTACACTTAGCCTACAGCATCCTTAGGCACGTCGAATCGCCAACTTCGTGCTCGAGTTGCCTCGGTCTAGAGGTGGGAGCCCGTAAAAGAACCCGGCGAGGAGGCGAAGACCGGAGATTCCGCGAGGAGATCGGGACGGAGGCCGAAGACCGAAGGACATGGATCGCTCGGTATAGCATTCTATCCCATCTCTTGTTAGCTAGTAGTAGGTTAATGGTCCGATCCGGGTTTTAGGATGCGGTAGTGCCGGTTTAAAGTCAAGAAAAAATTTCGTTTCCATATTTTGGCCTCGGATAGACGGCCGGGGCGCTACCGTAGCCTTACAGAAGCGAGGCAGCCCCCTTCAACAAAGTGAATGGACCACCCAGCACTTCACGGAATCCGGTAACTTGAGCACCCCTCCTTTGGTCAACCTATACCCCCTACGAGTGCGGCGAATAGCCCGCCAATTCTAGAGTAAAGCCTCCTCCGTCTCAAAGCCATGAGATGCGGGCCCGTTGCCCTTTAGAACCCGGCTATCCGTGCATCCCTCCGTGGGGTAATCCTAGTACAGAAAGTAAAATATACATACAACGGGTATATCGACCTCAGCCCGGTCGTGCCCCAAAAGAATAATATACAAACAGGCAGTAACGGCAGTCCACATGTCGGACGCTCGCCCCGCAATATCAAAAGTACATATACAACCAAACTGTACTACCATTGCATCCAGGCTATCCACCACGACAAATCCGCAACATCATAGCACAACACAGAACATCAACGTGAATGTCACGTTCGCAAATCCGTCTAAAAGGACTATAGCAATTAGACAGGATTTACCGATCAAGTGACATTCACGGTCGCAGATATAATGTAAATACTGTGAACTAATATGTTTAAAATTTTCGATCGACAAAAAATTCCCGAAGTGGGCCCCAAGCACAACTGTAGCACTCAAAATAAATCTGGGCCCAAACAGAATATACCAAAAACCCTAATTCCAAGTCAGGGAAAAATCTGGAAATTTTGGTGCACTGTTGTTTCAATGCGGCGGCGGAACCGCAGCCAGAACGTGGGTTTGGCCGCGATTCCGCGGTGCTACAGGGATGGCAGTGAACCAAAATTTCCCAGAACTCTTAAAAAACCCTGCACGTATTTCTGCAATACACCAAATAATTTTTTGACAACAAAACAGAATCGACAAAAACTAATGCTTTTGAAATTGTGCTTTTTGGAAATTTCGTTCGATCGAGTTCTAAACACGTTAGAGCAAGCTAGAAAAGGTTAATGGCGTGGTTCTGATACCATGTAAGTCTACGGTAGCGCCCCGGCCGTCTGTCCGAGGCCAAAATGCGGAAACAAAAACTTTTCTTTAACTAGAAACCGGCGCTACCGCGGGCTATAAAACCCGGATCGGACCATTAACCTACTACTTGCAAATTGGAGAAAGGGTAGAGAGCTATACCGAGCGATCCGTGTCTTTCAGTCTTCGGCCACCATTCCGATCTCCCCGTGGAATCTCCGGTCTCGATCTCCTCGTCGGAAAGGGCACCACATCACCGAGTCTTTTTACGGGCTCCCATCTCTGAACCGAGGCAACTCAGATACGAAGTTGGCAAGCCGACGTGTCCAAGATTGCTATAGACTGAGTGTAGAACGCTATGTCTCGAGGGGTTGTTTGAAGTTGCCATTTGGATGTGAAGGTGGAGGAATAAAAATGAGCAAGAGGAATGAGCTTGAGGAATGAGCTTGAGGAATTTTTCTTTGCAATGGGAATCAACCAAAAATTCCTCACAAAAATGAATGTCTCTCTCTTTTCCAAAAAAAGTGGCCGGCCTCTTTTGGTAGAAGAGGAGGGTGAGCACAATCAAAAGAGGGTGACCATAAGGAAAAGGTGTGAAAGATCATGATGAAATTTTGTCATACCAAAGTCTCATCCTAATCCCATCACAAAATGCAAGTAATGATGAACAAAAAAGAAGTCAAAGGATGCTAGATCCATCATGAACCCTCCACCACAAAAAACACCCTCCACTTTGCTAATTTGCACATTGGCAAATAAGCCCCTCCATGGAAAATTCAGCCAAGGAAAGAAAGAAAGGAAAATGGCCAAATCGGAATGCAAACTGACAACTTCAAAAAAAGCGATCCCGTAATAAATTACAGGAAAACCCCGCGACTGTATATACATACCCGCATTTGTATTCTAACCGAATACAAATGCAATGAGACAAAATCTACACTGTATAATACTAGGATCCGGCTTAAACCAAAACCCGCTAGTATTATCCGTCCGAACTATAACACGTGCACAAGTGCACGAGTACGTTCGAACCCTGCCATAAATCCATACGGCCTCTACAACATTTCGCCCGAAACTTGAGAAACTGTCTGTGGGGGACTCTAAAGACTCGTCAATACTTTGGCTGTGGATTTAACCACTAGCACGTCAGAGGTATTAGCCGTACGTAACGGGCTACCAGGTATTGACCAAAAAGGAAGTCGATGAGCGAACTCATCCTGACACCCTACTGAGCCTGTCAGTGACAATATCCGTACAGTCCGGTCCGTTCGTCTATGAGCATCGCATGTCGGGCCTAGGGGGTTGGTAAAAGTCAGACCCCCAAAAGCGGTACAAGTCGTGTCGGAGTGTAGCCCAGAACATCCTGAGATACTACTGGAATACCTACCAGTAAATCTCCTGCCTTGGCCAAGGACTTCGTGTAATGGCTCTCCTAGACACAGCGCGACCTCACCCCCAATACCGGGAGAGACGAACCCCTGCCGATCCGCTCACTGCCTCCATGTGGCTCGGTACTGTACCCAACTAAAACCTGTTTGCACGACTCCTTTGAGCCGTGGTAGGGTAGTAATCAAAGTACAGTGGGAACTCACATGAGACAAATGACGATCTCAGGTCGATGGACTAACCTGTACACATGTCACCAGGGAACTGCTATCTGACGCTAGGTATAATACCAACTAGCATGTTCCCGGCGAGTCCTGTCCGGTGTACTCATAACCCAATGAGCACCTGTATACATCTTAGGTGATCCAACTGACACCAATGGCTTGTGAGACCGGCCACCGCCCCTCGTCGGGGTCTCGACTATATACACTAGTCTACTAATGGAGTATCGATGCCCAGTCTCGAAACTCCCACGACTAAGGATCACTTTAAGGATGTGCTTATAGACTACCCAACTCTCACGTATATGATCGCCATCATACTGGTGGCAGTCAAGCAAGAATCCTAAGGGCTCTATCAACGTGTAATAGCGACCTGTAAGGTCACCTAAAGCAGTACACGATGATAAAGACAAACCATGGTAGCATACTATTCTCCATCAACGTGTAATAGTGAACCACAATGTCACCTAAATCATGTACACGATGATAGAGACAAACCAGATAGTATACAATCATCCTGAGTAAGATTGTCCTACCGGCATAGTTCCTCCCTCAATCATTGCAATCACGTGCCTGCGATCCAATAATTGACTCTGAGGGCACTATATCCAACATTCACATGATTCAAGTGCCAGTCACGTGCTATTTCGGGTCGTGACAAAGTTGGTATTAAAGCGATAGGTTTAACCTTGGTTCGAGTCTATGTTTGACTATGCAGATTCTAGGGCATATATATATATTCGGAACCTAGGCTTGACCTTACAGAACTTAGACTTGGTCGAAGGGGTATTAGACCCGAACTTTCGTCGCATAGGTTGACTTTGGTTGATGGAATTGGTGACTTAAGTAGAGTGACGTACCGTGTGTATGTTCCGCGGCATACTTACGATACGCTACTCCGCTTAAGAAGCCTTAGGATGTACATTTCCTTGCACCGTATTATATTCATTTCTATGATCTATCGTCATCGATATCGGTTTTTGGTTTGTGTTACCACGATTGCACGGGCAGAGAGAGCTGCGGCTAGAGTTGTGGTCAGCATGAGCTCGTCTTGGACGAGGACTGACCAGGGCATAATTCCGATGACAGACGATTGCATAGATGTGTCGTTTTATTGTGTTTTTCGCGCCATGAGCATTTGATGGATTACTTTTACTAAAATTTCTCGAACGTGCAGATCAACACCAGAGGATTGGGCCACTGCTTGAGGCCGGCTAGAATGTGATGACCGTTAATGTATCGTCTATTCTTGAGGATTGAGGCACTGTTCAGCGTGCGGACGAATGAGCCAGCTGTTGATGCGACTGACAAGATATCGCCTCAGATATTTGAAGCTATTGCCGCACGAGTTGCACTTAGAGATGTGATTGAAGATCACTAGTCACCCATGGATGAATATCTAGGACATGTGGTTCATTTGCATACCCCGATGTGAGATCATCAGATTGATTGATTCCAGCTAGAAAAGACCTCACGCAGGTACGTTGTGAGTCGATAGAAAACGATCGAATGTCAGAAACCCATTTTTCCAAGTTTATGGTATTCGGAAAAACATGCAAGTAATTCTGTGAACCCTCTAGAAGAATGAAACCCTAACTCGACATAATTACCATGGGAACGCTTTTGAACCTTAGGGTTTGCAGCAGTTCCGCGGTGCCATTAATGAGGCTTGGGTTTGCCCTTCTACGGCTGGTCCATAGGTACTGTGGCATGTACTTGATATTATTAAACTGTGCTCAAGTGTTGAGTACTCGGGAAATTTTGGGACTTTGATGAATCGATCGAAAAGCTCGACGTCGTCCGGATATCATGTGATGGGATACATTACTTGGGAGACTCTAGGTATGAGTATAGCCGTTGTAGCGCAGTCTATACAGCTACGAAGAGACGAGTCCGAATCAGTCAACATTAGAGAAAAGTGGAGTAAGAGGTTCGTACGATATTTTGATGGGATGACGTTCTAATCCGTTGACATCAGAGATGTGATACGCATGCAGAGGCGTTGAATATGGATATATCTTCCAGAAGGAGTCGTGATGAGTATACAGCCGTTCCGAAACAAGAAATAGATTTAGTAAAGGATGATAACTTCCGGTCAGTTCAGCAGAAACGAGATTTGGGAGAGATCCTGACAAGATCTTTCTGGAAATACTAAATGAGAAGACTTGGACCCAGAATCGGTCGTATTACGCGCACCCAGTAGGCCAGAGTTCGGAAGCATCGACGAGACATGCTATGAGTGACCATGATAGTTGGCCATATATTTTTAAAGGAGGTGCCAGAGCGGAACCGTTTTCGTTATTGTTCCATATTGGGGCGTTGAGCCGAGGAGCTATGTAACTAGCAATTCGCAGTGAGAGACGAGAGCCTAAAGGGCACCAGGCGCCAGACCATAAACATGAGGCAAGTAGATATCTTGCTCTGCTAGCTTTGGATGCACCGACACCTTCTCGACTTTGAAGGAAGGACATATCGACGACAGTGTTTACGATTTGTGATTGGTGATTCGAATATCACGTGTCCGTTATTTTGGATTTCGGTGTTTTTGGGCGATTTATTTGCATGATTGAGATTTTGTGCACCACAGTTGCACTCGACTTCGATTTGATGTCGTTCGAGACGTTTGATTTTGATTTCATACCTATGGTATGTATGTGATTTGACTTGTGCCTTCGATGTAGTTTCCATGCACTTTTAGTATTTTGATTCGATTTTGTGCACGCTGATACACATGGTTGTGAGATTATATACCACGGTATACCTGATTTAGATTGAGGTTTGTTGTATACCGTCGATTTCGATTGTGATACTCAATATTTGTTTTCGTGCACCTTGTGCAATTGATTTGGATTCTTGTGCATACTTGATGCGCTGGATGCGATTTTGGTGCACACCAGATGCACTAAATCGGGATTTTTCGTGCATATCAGATGCACCTGATATTATTGTCAGGCACACTTGTTGCCCTTGACAGGTGTTTTCGTGCACACCCGTTGTACTTAGTTTTGGTTTATGTGCACATGTATGGCACATACATTGATTTCGATTTCTGTGCGCACCAGACGCACGTGGCATTCTTATACACATTTTGGGATTGATTTCTTTGGGAGCAGTATGTTTTATGATATTTACTATTTGGTATAGTAGCTGAGCAGGACTAGTCCGAGGACAGTACCTGAATATATTTTTGCATGTATCGATAGTTACCGAAGGGATTTCCAAAAAGGAGCTATAGTCTCAGTATTTACCTACGTATCCGCGATGACACGAAACATTTTACAAAGGAAACCCTTCTAAATTATTTCAAAACGGCGGGACGTGTATGTTAAACAAAAGATATATATATATAGTTATGTTCTTACAATAAATGTCCGCTACTGTGCCGTGATATGCGCATCGCACAGTGCCTTGAAAAATGTTTGGCATGCATTTCTTTCAGATGTTCCGAAGAGTTTACAACGATGCGTACTATGTACATGTTATAGTTTTGTTGTATATCATGTTGGTTTTCGTATTGGACTTTGACATTGGTGTCTTCACCATAACTCCAATGATTACGGAATGCTTGACGGAGTTTGATTTTGAGTTGTATACTCGTTTCCATGCGCATGCATTGCGCTACGATGTGTTTTATGTATTTATGATTTCGAAGCCTCGACAACTTGATCATTTTATTGAAATGTTTTAGTATTTGAGGGGTTTAAATTTAAATTCGGGGACCGAATTTATTTAAGGGGGGAAGACTGTAACATTTCAGAAAAATAAAATATTATTTTTGGAAATTTAAATAATTAAAATAATAAATATTAAGAATATTTTAATGAATGGAGGCTGGTTTTAATGATATGGTATAATTAAATACCGATAAATTGGGGAATATTGGAAAATACATTTGAATGGTGATTTTGAAAGAATATTATATGATTTAGACAATTTATAAATTTTATATAATTGATTATATACAAGTTCATGCCTAAGCGTGATTAATTATTACTAATCGCGTATTAAGCTTAGTTAGGCATGTGACATGCACCATGTCATGTTACACACTTGTTACCTTTTCTACCATGATTTCTTTCTTCTTTTTTTAGCATGGCTTTTGTTTTTTTATAAGATTAAAAGAAAAAAAAAGAAAAGGAAAAAAAGGATAAAGGATTAAAATATGAAGTATGGGCATGAGAGAGAAGAGAGAGAGAGGTGAGGGGTCATATGACCATGGCCATTTCTTTTTCCCTCTTCATTATCTTCATCATTTTTCTCTCCCCCTCACCCATGGCTGCCCTCCTTCCTCCACCACCTACACCACCTCACTTCATCCTCCAAAACACCACATTCCTTTCATTAAAAATGTGCACAAGCTCACTACAAGCATGGGGAACCAAGAAAGTTGGGATTTTGAGCTATAGGGGATTCAAGAGATGCCTAATGAGGTAATTGTTTCACCCTTAGCTTAGTAATTAAGTTATATAACTTCTAGTTTAGTTTAGAATTGAATTAGTGAGGTTTAGTGGTGTTTGGAAATTTTTAGAAGAGGTTTAAGGAATTTTGAGTTGTGATGGTGAAATTGAAGTGTAATTAATGACTACAACCCCTTTTAGTGTTAAGACCCAGCACCAAATAAATTCTAGAACCCAAGACTTTAACTTTAGAAACTTCCGTATCGGTTTTGTAAGATTTTGAGGACTACAGGATATCTGGAGCAATCCGAGACCTTTTCAGGAAAAACTAGCAACCCTATTGACCTAGAATTAACACTAGGAGACCACCCTGAGAATACGAGACCGTTTCACCATAGAAAAACCGAGCTCACGGTTTTGGGGGGTATGTCGCCGGGTCATCTGTGGGATTTTTTGGTGTTGGAATTAGTTCTGTAGCTCATATACCCTTATACAACACCCCGGTACTGTTTGTCCATCCCTATTTCACCTGAACTAAAATCTGGAGCAAGTTTTCATGAGTTGATGTATTGTTTTTGTAACTTCCATGACATGAGGTTTTGATATTTGGTTTTATATCGGTCACTTGATATTTGTACGTCGATATCGGGTGTTGTTTAGTTGATTTGCGTGAGTAGACCATAGGTTTTAACCTATGTGTGATTCGCGTGTCGTTTTGGTTTTGAATTGGACGTTTTGATGTGATACAATATATGTGATATGTAGGTACCCTCACGTGGACTTCGGACGATGAAGAAGAGGATGGTGACATCGAATTTGGCAAGCAAGGATCAAAGTGAGTAGATATATATCTATGGGGGAAATCAGGTGGATGGCATATAGCACCCCGCAGTTTCGTAGTGTAGCACGTGAATACGTTATGATATATATATACTTATGTGTTTTATGAGATGTGTATACTTAGCAAGAAATGCTTAGGTGACTTTGGGTTAGTTTTAGCGTAATTGTAGGAAAATGCTTTTAGTTTAGTTTCTTAGTCGCGAAACCCTAGAGTAAAGATTGGCACACACGCACACGCACACGCACACGCATACATTTGATTTTCTTGTGTGTGTGTGTGTGTAAGTATGTATATATATATATATATATATATATATATATATATATGTATACATATACACGTATGATGATGATAGTATATGATACTTGGAGATGAGTCGATGTGATTGCGCATGATGCCGTGAGATCGATGATGTGATTTGGGTCGTGTGATGAGACACGACATGATATTATAGCGGATCATTGGGCGATGTGTTTTCATACACACGCGGATATATATATGTTGATGGTATCGAAATGTACTAGACTTTAGATCAGTACCCCTAATTCAAAATACGATGATAATGATACCAGATAAATAATAAGTTATATGTGATATTGACCCGTACCCCGATTTGGGATGCCGTACGATGGATTTTTCCGTACGATGTACAAATATGATGATTGATCCGGACTCTTGACTCGAGGATATCATATTATATATTTTATCGTACGTGACGCTATTGAGGCGGGATCACCGACTACTAGATATATCGACTCGGACTTAGGTAGATTTCCTTACCCTTTCGATTAGTCTCTTAGTTTAGTCCTGTAGTTTATCAGGTAGATGTTAGACTGGACTCGAGTCATACTTATTTTCAAAGCTAGCAAATCGTGAGTATTTTAAAGACAGGCCGAGGGGTACTACAGATATTTCAAAGGACGTACCTTTTTCATAAAAATATCGTAGCCCCTATTTTCTAAAAACCATGATTCGTGCCCTTTCAAATGCCTAAATTGTATGGCTCGTACCTATGAATGTATATTCTTGTATGTTGCGTTTATTATTCATTTTCCGTATATTCTTGCTGTTCGCATCGCATTGCATGCTTAATTATGTTTTCATTAGTTATTATGAACCCATGCTGTTAGGACACCGGCACCATTACCGATGATGCGTATGCTCCACGTACACCTGCTTGTCGGCTCACACACATCATCATCGGTAATTTTCATGTCACGTACACATTAGAAACACTACTTCATTAGTATAAATTGTTAGCTGATAGTTTCGACATAGTACTAGTACGCTTGCTTTTATATGATAGCTTAGACATTGCATTTATTACTGTGATATCTCATGCATGCGTATTTACATTTGTCATGCAATATTATGGGGTTTTATGCCGGTATTCACTGTTTATTGACTTTTGATTATGGGATTCGGATTTTCAATGAGATTTATGGATTTGGAGAAACCGCAAGAATTTTATAAACTTATTATCATTTTCAAAAGATAGAAATTGCGGTTTTCTCGTGATATGATGTGAGATATGTCCACCATGAGTTTTCTCGGCCCTTAAGCAGTATCATACACCCGATTCGAGGAGGAGGAGGAGGAACCGTCTGCGGGTGAATGGTGGACCCGGTGCGGTACCTCGGGGCAAGATGGTCGCAGATGATGGCGTTGAGCCCGGCAGGGAAGCACTACCGACCGGTTATTTGTGACGTGGCGGATATCCGGAGGATATCGACGTAGTCGTGAGATATTTATGATTTGGGCCAGTCCGGATTGCCGGAGCCCGAGACATTGAGATTTGATTATATGGGCCAGTCCGAATTGCCGGAGCCCGAGATATTGAGATATTGAGATATATATTTTGTCTCGATACTTGACACGGATTTCTCCGTTGATTTCATTGATGATACTTCGGTTTTATACAAAAATCTCATTTAGATAAGAAAACGGTTTCTCGTACAAGATGTATTTTACATTCATTCTTAATACATTTGTACATCATATATGTGGCATGTTATTACCTGAGGAACTGACACGAGCACTTGGTATTATACTGATGTTAGATGATTACCTTATCATTATTAGATGCTTCAGATTATATATATTATATGGATATTATTGTATGACCTAGGATAGAGTCATACATGCGATTTCTTCTCGGTGATGTTTTCTACTCACGAGTTGGCAAATCACCCCTGTTGTGCCACAATTTCTTGCAGGTTTTGCCGTACAGGTTTCGTGGCGGCTTGCTGGCACACTACTTCCTTCCGGGTGATTGCTTTGGTAGGTGGTTCACTTGTATCGTGACCACCGTAGTATCTGTATTTATATTCAGTTGTATCTAGTAACTCCATCAACCAGACTTGTATATTTGATAGACTTAGAAGACCAGTGTATATTCTTTCAACTTTAGAGTCGCGCGCCTGTATTATTATGGTTTTTCTTTGGTTTTCTTGAGGATATTGCTTTTCTTGATGAGTTTTGATCCTCGCCCTTCGGTGTTGTATATTATATTGCATTGCGTGGTTGTGTCCGCCAATTGGCGAAGAGCTAGCTCCCGCCTGGGAATGCCTTTATATTATGCATATTTGTACCCGTTTGGGGCCAGTATTTATAAAGGAAACTCTGCCGAAATTTGGAAAAGACTTGAGGTTTTAAAAATACTTACTACGGCTTATTTTGTTAAAACACTTGTTTTAAAACTAAGTTTTTCCTTCACTTCTTCCTTAAAATGGTTTAGTTTTCTGGGATTTTTGGCTTACTTGGATTAGGTGGGGTGCTATAGACTTCACATGATTCAAGTGCCAGTCACGTGCTATTTCGGGTCGTGACAGGTTGTTTGTAAGGCGAGCATGGGAGTGGCCTGGAAGGCCGCCGAAGGTCGGGAACATCCTCGGGTCGGAGGCCCGGAGTATGCTTCCAACGTACCGTTCTTGATCCTTTCCTGTAAGCTCTGGGACACGTCATCTGCCACATTTCATGATCTGAGGAATTACCGGTATCGAGCATCATCACGATGCATGGGTTAAAGGTTTTTAAATCTTTTGATTTTTCATTCACATACATTTGAGGATACGGCAATCAACTTGAAGGGATAATATTGTTAAAATATGTCGTAGATCGAGAGTTCCCATTTTTAAAAAACGCATACCAGTTTGTAATAAATCACTCATATATATATATATATATATATATATATATATATATATATATAGAGAGAGAGAGAGAGGATAACGGAGGAAAGGTGCCATAGGAGGAAATTTTCTCATATGGCATCGAAAAAAATACACGCACCATGATTTTTTTCGACGATCGGCACCCATCATCTTCATATTTATCATCTAGGATGCGGACACACCAAATTTCAGGTGTGTAACATTCTAAAAAAATAAAATATTATTTTTTGGGAATTTTTATAATTTAATAATAAAATATTGAATATTTTAATAAGGCGGTATAATTAAATACCGATAAATTTGGGGAAAATTTGGAAATTATAGAAATTACTAAATGAGGGTGTTATATGTGAATTATGCAAATTTTAATTTTTTATGATTAGTTTGACACTAATTTAGTGCTAATCCCGATTAAAAATCGCTAATCGCGTTTAAGCTTGTTTTGTGCAAAACATGCACCATATCTTTTCTTTAACACTTGTTGCATTTTCCTACATGTTTCGGGTGCATGGCTTGTTATTTTGGGGTTGCTATTGAAGAGAGAAGGAAAATAGAAAAGAAAAAGAAATAGGTACGTATGATAGAGGGAAAGGTGAGGGTTTATGTTGACTTGGTCTTGAGCCACCCCCTCTTCTTTTGTTCACTCATTTTCCTCTCCCTCTTCTCCTTCCTTGCTGCTGCTGCCTCATTCTCTCCCCCTCTCTACCTCCTCAAAAAAATACCATGGAAATCACCACAAAACCCAAGTCCCTTTTCATTAAAAAGATGCACGAGCTCGAGGGAAGCACATTAAACCAGGAAAGCAAGGATTTTGGTAACTTGGGGCAACTCAAGAATTTTCTTGAGTTGCCAAATGAGGTATTTTCTGAACCATAAGCTTAGTTTTCCCATTACTTTTACCCCCATGTTAGAATAGAACCGATATCGTGTGATTTTGTGGACCTAGAAAAATTCTAGTTAGGGTTTATGGAAGTTGAAAGTGGTGATGTGAGATTGAGCTCAGTAGAGGCCACACAAACCCCCTAGTGCTGGAATTCAGGCCTAAACTAGAGACTAGAACACCGGAATACGGATTTAGAAAAGCCGATATCGGAAAATTGTTGATTCTGTGAGGGTTAAATGAAATATGCTATCACCCTGAGACTCTGAAAATTATTTTGCAAACACAGAGAGATGTGCAGGCACCCAGGAAGCCAACCCCAAGACCCCAGCCCCTGAATCCTCTTTCTGGCCGCAGATTTAATCTGTATGGCCGCAAATTGCGGCCTGGGTCCCACCATTTTGGCTCGTGTTGGTTCTGAAGCTTTATTTCATATACACTAGACCCTTGGTATATGCAAAATTGTCTAATTTGACCTAGGGTGAAATCTGGGACCCTTTTCTATAGTTGCTGTTTTGATTTGTGTTTTCGTATTGCGTATTTTAAATTCTGGATTTGTATGTTTGCGTTTTACCTCAATTACTTGGCATTTATACGATGATATCGAGGATTGTTTGATGGTTTTGAAAGCGTACCCATAGGTTCCAACCTATAAGCTTTCAAGCGTATCGTTTTGGTTCTCGTGTGTCGTTTTAGTTTTGATTTGGTTTTAATGCGATGCGATACGTGTGACATGTAGGTACCCCCACGATAATTCGAGACGATGAAGAAGATGAAGGCGACATCGACATCGGCAAGTAAGATCAATGTGAGTAGATTATATCTACGGGGAAAGTCGGGTGGATGGCGTATAGCATCCCCGCAGTTCGATATTTAGTATACTATGTATATATTATATATTTATGGGTATATGATAGCTTATTGTGTGTCATGGATATTTGAGATAAGATTAGGTGTACTATGGTTGGATTAGGGCGTAGAGGTAAACTAGTATAGTTCCTAGTTGCGAACCCTAGAATAGGTTTACATCCACACGCACACACATGCTCATCTGTTATACTTATACCTGGATGATGAGGATAGTGTATGATATTTGGAGATGGGTCGATGAGATTGGGCATAGTACCATGAGATCAGTGATATATTGTGATTCGTATTTGGGATACGACATGTGATTTTAGCGGGCCTTTGAACGTGTATTTCACACACACCTGTATAGATGGTATCGATTTGTACTAGACTTAGATCAGTACCCCAGATCATGAGATATGATGATAAGGATACCAGATAATTGATGAAATGAATGTGATATTGACCCGTACCCAGCTATTGGGATGTCGTATGATGATTTACCGTACGAGCTTTACATTGATGATAGATCCACACTCATGACTCGAGGATGTCATATGATATTGTATCGTACGCGGTATCTTTGAGGCGGGATCACCGACTATTATATTTATATATATATATATATATATATATCGACTCAGATTTAGGTGGTTTCCATACCCCTCCTGGTTGACTTGTTAGTTAGAGCTGTAGTTTTGCTAGTAGATGTTAGGCTAGGCCGATGTCATACCTATTTCAAAACTAACGAATCGGGAGTATTTCAAAGATAGGCAAAGGGATTCTACGGATATTTTCAAAAGACGCATCTTTTCTTAAAAAAACACCGTAGCCCTTATTTTATTAAAAACCCCGATTCGTCTTATTTCAAATGGCAAATTGTATGACATTTTTATATTGATGCAGATGCGTCTCTGTTGCATTTATTAGTCGATTTCTGCATATTCTTGTTATTCGCATCGCATTGCATGTGCAAATGGTTATTGTTATATAAAAATCATGCTGTTAGGACACCAGCACCATTATCGATGATGCATATGTTCCACGAACACCTGCTTGCCGGCTCACACACTTCATCATCGATAATTGTCATGTCACTACACTGTAGTACTGTTGCATTCAGGATATGACCCTTGCATGGCCTACTTGTGTACTCACATATTGTACACTCATACTTGTGCACATACCTATTGTACATTCATATTCGTGTACTTACATATCATACACTCATACTTGTGCACATACCTATTGTACATTCATACTCATGTACTCCCATATTGTACACTCATACTTGTACACATACTCATTTGCACATACATAGATGATTCTCGCTTGATTTGGAGATTTGGGAACCGCAAGATACTCTTTAAAACTGATTCATTTTAAAAGAGCGGTTTCCCCCAATATGTACATAATACTATTCCATGTTGCATGATATACTGATATGCTTACATTCTTTTATATGTCGCATACATCATGCTTTCTGATTATACGCATTGAGATATGTTGTTTTCATGATATTTCTTGATTTGGGAACCGTGGGTATTTTAAAAAGAGAGTATGTATTGTTTTAAAAACCCGGTTACCCTTGATATGATATTTCAGTGCGTCCACCATATGTTTTCTCGGTTCTGAGAGTGGCATGTGAAACCCGATTCGAGGAGCGGTAGGCACCGTCTGCGGGTACATGGACCCGGTGAGGTACCCCGAGGCAAGAAGACTCGTATATGTTAGACGGTGAGCCTGGCAGGCGAGTACTACCTACCGGTGATTGTTTTGAGCTCGGTGGATATCTGGAGGATACCGACCGGAGTTGAGAGATGATACGGGCCGGGCCGGACTGTCGGAGCCCTATATCTATATGAGGATTTACGTGCCGATGCTAGGCACAGGTTTCATGATGTTTTCGAGTGTCGATGCTTGACACTCAGGTTCCATGATTTTGATATGTCGCGAGCGACACATGTTGATTTATATTCTCATACTTCCATGCATATATTTATGATATTTCCATGCATGATGCTTATTGTCATTGGGTGACACGTGGACGATTTCCACCTACATATATTGACATTGATGATATTGATCATATAGTTGGATGATATCCACATATTCATAGACTTCATGATATAGTCGACATTGATCATACCTCATATTTATGATATGCTATTATCTGAGGCACTGGCACGAGCACTTGGCACTACACTCATGTATAGATGTTATATTGCCACCTTATCATACTTCAGACTTATTCATTTGAGGTTTATATATATCCGATCGTATTGACCTAGGATTGTGTCATACATACAATTTCTGCTCTGTGATGTTTTCTATTCACGAGTTGGCAACTCACCCCCGTTGTGCCAAAGTTTCTTGCAGGTTTTGTCGTACAGGTTTCATTGCGGCTTTTCTGGCACACTGCTTCCCTTACGGGTGACTTGCTTTGGTAGGTGGATTCTTTTGCATCAGAACCACCATTGTACATGTATTATTCAGTTGTATCTAGAAATTCCATCAACCAAACTTGTATATTGTTTCAGACTTAGAAAACCAGTTGTGTATTTTTCGACCTTAGAGTCGCGCGTTGTAGTAGTATGGTTTTCATGCTGATTTGAGTTTCCTTTTTGAGTTTTGATCCTTGCCCTTTGGCGTTGTATATTATACTGCTTGCGTGGTTGTGACCGTCGATTGACGAAGAGCTAGCTCCCGCTTGGGGATGCCTTTTTTCATCATATATATATTATTCATGTTGTACCCCGTTTGGGGCCAGTATTTACAAAGGAAACTCTG
The DNA here is from genome assembly GCA_030015575.1 of Agapanthus africanus. NCBI lineage: Eukaryota > Viridiplantae > Streptophyta > Magnoliopsida > Asparagales > Amaryllidaceae > Agapanthus > Agapanthus africanus. The sequence goes on from CM057337.1 coordinate 525,319,787, forward strand.
CCGAAATTTTCAGAAAAGACTATTAATTTTAAAAATGCATATTCGGCTTACTTATTTAAAAACCTTGCTTTTAAAACATGTTTTCCTTACTTTTTAAAAATCAGTTTTCCTTATTTACTCCTTAAAAATGGTTTTAGATTTCTGGGCTTTTGGCTTACTTGAATTAGATGGGGTCCTATAGACTTCATATGATTCAAGGCCAGTCACGGGCTATTTCGGGACATGACAAAGTTGGTATCAGAGCGCTAAGTTAACCTTAGTTCGAGTCTAAGTTTGACTATGCGGAGCCTAGAGCGTTTATATATATACAGAACTTAGGCTTAACCTTACGGAACTTAGACTTAGTCGAGGGGGTATTATACCCAAACTTTTGTCGCGTAGGATGACCCTTGGTTGATGGAGTAGGTAGTTTGAGTAGAGTGACGTACCGTACGTATGTTCCGTGGCATACTTACGATACGCTACTCCGCTTAAGAAACCTTAGGATGTACATTTCCTTGCACAGTATTATATTCATTCCTATGATCTATCATCATCAATATTGGTTATGATATTGCTGCCACGATTACACGGGCAGAGAGAGCTACGGCTAGAGTTGCGTCAGCATGAGCTCGTCATGGACGAGGACTGACCAGGGCATGATTCCGAGACGTACGATTGCATAGAGAGGCGTCGTTTTATTGTGTTTTCGCGCCATGAGCGGTTGACAGATCGCTTTTACGAGATTTCTCGGACGTGCAGATCAGCACCAGAGGATCAGGCTACTGCTACAGGCCAGCCAGGATGTGATGACCATTGATATATCACTTACTCAGGATGATTGAGGCGCTGTTCAGCGTACAGACGAATGAGCCAGTTGTTGCTGCAATGACGAGATATCGCCCAGATGTTGGAGCTACTGCAGCATGAGTATATACTCAGAGATATGATGGAAGGTCGCTAGTCACCCGAGGAGGAACAACTAGGATATATGGTTCGTTCGCTTACCCTGATGCGAGGTCATCAGATTGATTGATTCCAACTAGAGGCGACTTCACGCAGATTCGTTGAGAGTTGATAGAGACGATCGAATATCAAGAACCCATTTCCAAGTTTAAAGTATTCGGAAGACAATGCAAGTAATACTATGGACCCTCTAAAAGAATGAAAGCCTAACTCGACGTAATGACCATGGAACGCCTCCGAACCTTAGGGTTTGCTGTAGTTTAGCGGTGCCATTTGTGGGGCTTGGGTTTGCCCTTCTACGGTTGGTCTACAGGTGCTGTGGTATGTACTAGAATACTATTAAACTGTACACAAGATGTTAATCTCTTGGGGAATATGAGGTTCTGACAAATCGATCGGATGGTTCGACATCATTTGGATAACATATGATGGGACACATTGCTTGGGAGACTCCCGATACGGGTATAGCCGTTGGAGCGCAGTCCATGCAGCCACGAGAAGACGAGTCCGAATCAGTCAACATTGGAGCAGAGTGGAGTAAAGAGTTCGCACGAGATTTCGACGAGATGACGTTCCACTCCGCTGACATCAGAGATGCGATACGCATGCAGAGGCGTTGTATATGGATATACCTTCCAGAAGGAGTCGCGATGAGTATGCAGCCATTCCGGAACAAGAAACAGATATAGTAAGTGTGGTAATTTCCGGGCAATTCGGCAGAAGCGAGATATGAGAGAGACCTCGACGGGACCTTTCTGGAATACTATACGAGAAGACTTGGACCCAGGAGTGGTCATATTGCGCACACCCAGCAGACCAGAGTTCGGCATCATCGATGAGATAGTTGACCAGGTTCGGATAGAGGGCCTCACCCAGATGCGTTGTGAATTGATCAAGAATGGACGCGTATGGAGTATACCTCCGCAGGTTGGGATGAGTTCCTGAGGACGTGTTTGGCTAGATATCTTCCACAGAGTGACGAAGATACCGAGTTCGTGATTTCGAGTCCACGTGAGAGACTTCAGATTGACCGTAGCCGAGAACATTTGCAGTGCGCAGATAGAGACGTGACATCGAAGTGGACGATGATACAGACAAGCGAGACAAGAGGTTCGTACGAGATGCTGACGAGTTGTTGTTATTCCCCGTTAAGATTAAAGGTCGGATATGTCTACAGAGGAATTGGGATGCGACCAGCTTCCGAGAAAATGTTGTGCTGAGGACGCAGATGTCCAGAGAGGGAGGAAAGATTATGCCAGAGTACCAGCCTCCGTACAGTTCGGCATAGGCGAGATCGGAAGAGACCTTGAGCAGGATTCCTTCCAGGACACTGCTGCGATAAGATTTACACCCAGGATCAGATGTGTGATGTGTATTCAGAGGACCAGAGGTCGGCGCCAGTGACGTGCTGCTTTACGAGTGGCCGTGAGGATTGACCGAGAGATGACCAGAGAAGTGCCAGAACGGAATCGTCCCCGTTAGCTCACCTGACAGGGCCGATCAGCCGAGGGATTACGAAATTGGCAATCCACAGAGAAGATAAGTACCCAGAGACAGAGAACGCCAGACCGTGAGCAAGAGACAAGTAGATATCTTGCGCTGCTAGCATTGGATGCACCGACACCTTCTCGACTTTGAAAGAGGATATATCGACGACGGTATTTATTGTTAGTGTATATGCCCTAGGGGCCATTATTGTATCATACTAGCTTGTATATTACTTAATGGAAGCTTGGGATATTCACAGTTATATTAACAGTCTTGCTAAACATGGTAATATGCTACTTGGTTTATATCTATCTTAATATGTGTGTACGTATTGATAGAGCCCTTAGGATCTTGCTTGACTACCAGCGTTGTGATGGCAGTCACACTAGTGGGGGCTGGGTAGTCTACAAGCATATCCTTTTTCAGGTCCCTAGTCATAGGATTATCGAGACAGGGCATCAATACTCCGGAGTAGACTAGTGTGTACGCTTCTCATCCCAGTTGGGGAGATGGTCTGTCCCACAGCCATCAGTACGTCATACTGGAGATAGTATACAGGTGCTCATTGGGTTACGGGTACACCGGACAGGACTCGCAGGGAAACGTTGGTTGGTATTATACCCGTCGTCCGTTAACAGTTCCCAGGTGACATGAGTACAGCATAGTCCGCAGACTTGACACTGCTGCTTCGCCTCGAGTGTGTTCCCACTGTTCTTAGATTGCTACCCTACCACGGCTCAAAGGAGTCGTGCAAACAGGTAGCAGTTGGGTGCAGTCCCGAAGCACTTGGAGGCAGTGGCGGTTAGATAGGATTCGTCTCTCCCGGTATTGGGAGTTGATATCGCACTGTGTTTGGAGAGCCATTACGCAAAGTCCCTGGCCAGGGCAAGCGAGATTTACTGGTAGGATTTTCGGTAGCTTCTCAAGGTGTAATGGGCTTCGCTCCGACACGACTTATACCGCTTTTAGGGGACTGACGCTTGCCGCCCCCTAGGCCCGATATGCGATAGTCCTAGACGAACAGACCGGACTGTACGGAGATTGTCACATCAGGCTCAGTAGGAGTTCGGATGGGTTTCCTCATCGGCCTTCTTATCAACATCTACCTGGGGACCGTTATGTACAGCTAGTACCGCTTGCGGCCTGTGGTTAAACCCACTGCCAGCGTAGTAGTCGAGTCTTTAGAGTCCCACACAGAGAGTTTCCCTGCTTCGGGCGAAACGATATAGAGGTCGTATGGTTTTACGATAGGATTCGGACACATACGTGTTTTCACGCACGTACGATATTCGGACAGTTTTTACTAGCAGGCTTTGGTTTAAGCCAGATTCTAGTATTGGATTATTGGGTTTATACAGTCTAAAATTTTCCGTGTTTTCACGGATGGGAGGAGTATTCTTGTAATTTGTCGAGAACTTTCTAGAAGATTGATGAGTTGGAGGCTTAGATGGAATTTGCATTAATTGGTTTAATGACTCATGGTGTGATTCATCCATAGGAGTTAATGATGCATTAATGGCTTAATGACTCATGGGATGAATCACACAAGGTGAGTTAATGAAGCATGAAGATATTTTTTATTTGTTATTCATTTAATAAATATCTTATGCTTCATATATTCATAATGAGTTATTTTTCCATTATGATTCTCACTCTCACCTTCTCTCTCCTCAAGCTCTCTCTCTCTTCAAACCCTAACCCTAATCCTTTCATGTGTTGAGATCCTAGGGTTAGTAAGATTCATAGATCCCTAATCCTATTCTATATTCTCTAGGTTGCTTTGATTAGCACTCTTAGTTACCTAGTTACCTCAAGTGTGAGGTTAAGCTTGGAGAAGTAGCTCTCGGGTGGATCTTCTATCACAACGAGGAAGCCGACGAGGAGGTGATCAAAGAGAACAACAAGGACTTGATTCATTAGGTATAATCTTCTTTCATAGTAGCTAATCCCTCCTATGTTGTTGTTAGTTAGGGTTTGGCAAAGATCCGTAAGTTAGTCAATGTTAGTTTAAAGAAAAAGATTGTTTTTCCTATTTCCGCCTCCCCGCATCATGCGGGGTGTCTAACGTCGACTTACAGTGGTATCAGAGCCTCGCTAAACCATAACTAACTTGTTAGCAAAGTCGTTAGAAATTCGATCGCAAAACAAACCCGAAAATACGACGTTTTAACCTAATTTCTGCCGATTTTAAAACGGGGTCTAAAAATTTTTCAGGGACCCTTAAAAATACAAGCAGGGAATTATAAGGTTACTGAAGAAATTTGGGATTGTGACTCGGCCAAACCGCCGCGGAACCGCGGCCGATCCAAGCGATCCACCGCGGATCCGCCGCCGAGTTGAAGCCGAGTCAGCCCAAATTTGCCCAGTAACTCTTCTGTGTTAATTTTGTATTTTCTGGGATGTTCTGTTTCTGCTCAGGTTTCAGGTGCACAGTGAAGTATTTGGAGTAGAATCATTTGTGTTTGCTTGATCGAAATTCTATGATATTTGGCTAATTTGATTATATTTGTGATTTGTTTAATTTGTTCGTAAACCTCCCCTAACTGCTAGTATGTCGGTTAGCAGGGGGTTGCACATTTCTGTAATGGTTTTTACTGTTTGTGTTCGTGGACTTGTTGGATTGTCGTGAATGGATTGCCGGGGATGTGAGACGAGCGTTTCTTTCATTCAAATGTAATTTGTAAATTGTTGTAATATTCTTTTGCGGGGCACTTCCGGGTTGAGGTTGTAGCCACCGTTGTATTATTTCATTTACTGATTTTTGCTCCTAGGATAGACCCAAGGTGGGGTGCACAAACTACCGGGTACTTTGAAGTGTTTAGTGGCCTACTCACGTTGTTGAGAGAGACCGCTTCACTTCGGGTACTTGGCGGGTAGTTTGCCGTACCCGTAGGGGTCTAGAGTGGGGTTTTGGCTATTCATCGCGACTGTGTAATCCGTCTTTCTTTGCAGGCTCAAAAGGAATGCGGATTCGTAGAAAATCCAATATGTTCATCTGTGATCTGGAATGCCTATTATTGCGTCTGACGAATGTACAATATCTATATATGATAGTTATTAGACGTCACTTATGTTTTACACCCGCGCTAGCCCAGCCCCCGCTCTGTCGTTAGTTAAGTAACCTAACGGGTGAATGACGGGGCCCAGTGGCGAATGTGGATGGCATAAGAGGACGTTGTATTTTCGTTGTTTTCTGCAATGATAGGTTAATGATGGGATGCATTATATTAATGCAAAGAAAATAAACCAAAATTGAATCGTTGGAACAGTTTAAAAGAAACCACTCGGTTATTTTTAAAACAGAACATATTTTTAATTGCTTAGCTTTAACCACTCCTTTTAAAAGCTATCAGGTTCCTTCGATCATATCAAGTTCACTACGTTCACGGTTTCGCCAAAACCATTCATAGCCCTCCGTCATTTCATTTGGGTATTCAGTAGTATTCAAGCTATGTATTTTGACCAACGCCAAGGCATAGTGTTTGGTAGCTGCTGGGTATTCATTTGTTGCATAGATAGATGAGTTAGTTTGAGACAGTCGTATTATCATTTGGCCAACGTCAGGGGTATGTACGGATGGGTTCAAATTAACAAGATAATGATGGGTAGAACTTGACATGTGACTTATGACATTTTGACCAACGCCAAGGTCATAAGAGCATGGGGCAGAAATTTATATCGGGAATTTCTAAAGAAACTGAAATTTGCAAAGAGATGCATACCATTTGGAGTGTGATAATTTTGGTAAGATTCCTTCAGCTTTATCACACGATGATATTTGGATCCCGATCCTACTGTGAGTATCCGCTACTCATCAGGAGATTCGTCACTTAACGATCAATGCTATAAACCAAGTAGGTGTCGAGAAAGGTGTCAGCGGGGTTACGCCCCTAGAGAAAAGAGGTTATTTAATTAAGGAACTTCACGAATGCGTTGGAAAACCTCCCTCGAAGTACCGACACCGGCCTGGCTGAACGGTTAAGCAAGTATTGTACAGTGAGAATAGTCCTGACTAGTTCTTCCTTTTTGGTTTGAGGAGGGATTCGAGAAACAGTGGAAGCCATCCAGTTTAGATAAACTAAAAACCACTCTAAACTTGCAAGAGTATCATGCTAAAGTGTTCCCTCTCTCTCCTAATTGCAGCGACCCAGAACATGACAGGCCTTAAGTTACTATTAGAAAAAAATATTCTGACAGGGCCAAACTATAAAGATTGGTTCTGGAATGTCAAAATGGCTTTGACTTATGATAAATTGGGATATGTCCTTACTGCTAAGGCACCTGCTGTTCCTGGTCCAAAATCCAGTATTGCGGATAAGGAAATCCACAAGACCTGGGAGTTAGATTGCGCGAAGGCCAAATGCATCGTGCTTGCCTCTATGAATAATGAACATCAGAGGAGGCACGAGGATATGGATCTTGAATCCATATTTCTCCACACAAAGGATCTGTATGGAGAGCAATCTCGTATAGCTAGATACGAGACCTCGAAGAACTTGTTTCAGTCGAGGCTGGCCGTCGGATCATCTGTAGGAGAACATGTCCTTAAGATGATTGGCTATATAGAAGAGCTCGCGGACCTCGGGACGACTTTGGAGAACGAGCTCTATACAGACTTGATTCTTCAGTCCCTTCCTTCCACCTACACTCAGTTTATTCTGAATTTCAACATTCAAAGAAAAGAAGTTGAACTTCCAGAACTCCTTAACATGTTGAGGAGTGCAGAGGGCACCTTGCAGAAGGCAAGGGAAACACCCGCTATGTTTGTTCGCGGTGCTTCCTCTTCCGGGTCCAAGGCTAGGGCCAAAGGAAGGAAGAAGAAGGCCGCTACCAAACCAAGAGGAGGTGTTGGTAAGGTGGGAGCTAAGGGAAAGGCAAAGGTTGCGGTGCCACTAGTGGCAAAGGACAAGTGCTTCCACTGTCGTAAGAAAGGGTATTGGAAGAAAGATTGCAAAGCTTGGATTGCCAAGAACCAGGAACCGAAGTAAGTTGTGGCTTCGACTTCAGGTGTGTTTGTAATTGAAAATTGTCTGTCAATCAACTCTACTTCTTGGGTATTGGATACCGGATCAGGATCTCATATATGCAATTCATTGCAGGCACTGAGAAACGTAGAGTGCTGAAGGTTGGTGATATGACCCTTCAGGTTGCTAACGGAGCTAGCGTGGGTGCTGTGTCCGTAGGGGATTATCACCTTGGATTGACGAGTGGACATATTTTGGTTTTGCATAACTTTTTTTGTGTACCCAGTTTAACGTGTAATATCATATCAGCTTCATTGTTATCAAAAGAAGGTTATGATTTCACGTTTGTAAGCGATGTTGTTAACATCCACCTTAATCATGGTTTGATTGGGTCCAGTACGCTAGATAACGGTATATATGTGTTAAACCAATTACAGATTTTCAATGTCCAGAACACACTAAAAAGAAAGTCTCCAGATATAAATAAGGCTTTCTTATGGCATTGTAGACTAGGTCACATCAATGAGACAAGGTTAACTAAATTACATAGAGAAGGATATTTGGATCCGTTCGAATATCAATCTTATGGCACTTGTCAATCATGTCTCAAAGGAAAGATGACAAAGACTCCATTCACTGGACATGGAGTAAGAGCGAGCGAGCTCTTAGGACTCATACACAGCGATGTATGTGGTCCAATGTCTACACATACAAGAGGTGGTTTTTCATATTTCATTACTTTTACGGATGATTACTCTAGGTACGGATTCATTTTCTTAATGAAACATAAATCCGAGGCCTTTGAGAAATTCCAAGAATATAAGAATGAAGTAGAAAACCAAACCGGCAAAAGTATCAAGACACTGAGATCTGATCGAGATGGTGAATACTTAAGTGCCGAGTTCCTAGGTTACCTAAAAGAGAAAGGAATTCTCTCTCAGCTTACTCCTCCATACACTCCACAGCACAACGGTGTATCGGAGAGACGGAATCGAACCTTATTAGATATGGTACGTTCCATGATGAGTAATGCTGAGTTACCGCGATCTTTCTGGGGTTATGCGCTAAAATCAGCGGCATATCTTTTGAACAAGGCTGCTACCAAAACTGTGCCTACCACGCCATATCAGATGTGGAGTGGGAAGAAACCCTATCTTCAGTATCTGAAGATATGGGGATGTCCAGCTTTTGTTAAAAAGCAGCATGCGGACAAACTCGAGGCACGATCAATACAGTGTAAGTTTGTGGGATATCCAAAGAACTCCAAGGGGTATTTCTTTTATTACGCAGAGCAACAAAAGGTTTTTGTTTCTCGTCATGCCCATTTTCTAGAACAGCAGTTTTTAGAAAAGGAAATAAGTGGGAGCGCAATAGAACTGGAAGAAATTCCAGAACCACAAACTACTACTGAAAGTTTGGTAGAACCAGTAGTTCAAGAAGAACAGGACATTCCCGCACCCCTCCGCAGGAGTAGTAGGCCGTCTCATCCGCCTGAGAGATACTACGGTTTTCTCATAGATGGGGATAGAGAGGATTGCGTCATTGATAATGATAAACCTACTATCTTCCAGCAGGCCATCCAGAGCGGCGACTCGGTACGATGGCTGGATGCAATGCGGACCGAGATGAAGTCTATATACACCAACAAAGTATGGACTTTGGACTTTGCTCCAGATGGGGTAAAGCCCATAGGATGCAAATGGATCTTCAAGAAAAAGATTGGTGTAGATGGACAGGTGGAAACCTATAAGGCTAGACTTGTTGCAAAGGGTTTTCGTCAAAGACCTGGTTTGGACTATAACGAAACCTTTTCTCCAGTGGCTATGCTTAAATCCATTCGGATCCTTCTTTCCATTGCTGCCTTCCATGATTATGAGATCTGGCAAATGGACGTAAAGACGGCTTTTCTTGGTAATTTAGAAGAGTGCGTCTATATGGATCAGCCAGAAGGTTTCAATCAGAGTGGGAGCAGCGGGAAAGTGTGCAAGTTGCTTAAGTCCATTTATAGACTGAAGCAGGCATCGCGAAGTTGGAACATCTGTTTTGATGAAACGGTCAAAGAATATGACTTTATCAAAAATCCAGATGAACTATGTATATATAGTAAAATTGTAGCACGAATTGTCGTATTCCTCGTCTTGTACGTGGATGACATTCTCTTAATAGGAAATGACATTCCTATGCTACAATCTGTCAAAGGATTCTTGCCACACAGGTTCTCCATGAAAGACCTGGGTGATGCCTCTTACATTCTGGGGATCCGGATCAATCGTGATAGATCCAAGAGGATGTTGGGACTTTCACAGTCCAGGTATATCAACACTATACTGAAAAGATTCAGTATGGAAGATTCTAAGCGCGGTAGTTTACCGGCTTGTCACGGAATCACCATCTCCGAAGAGATGTCTCCCAAGACTGATTTGGAAAGGGATCGCATGTCTATTATACCTTACGCTTCTGCGGTAGACTCTATAATGTATGTGATGTTGTGCACCAGACCAGATGTAGCTTACACTCTGAGCGTGGTAAGCAGGTATCAGACCCAGGGGAGAAGCACTGGATAGCAGTAAAGAACATTCTCAAGTACCTGAGAAGGACTAAGGAGATGTTCTTGGTTTACGGCGGAAAAGACCTCAAGATCGAGGCCTTTACTGATTCCAGCTTCCAGAGTGATAAGGATGACTCCAAGTCCATGTCAGGTTATGTCTTTACCCTCAATGGAGGGGCGGTGTGCTGGAAGAGTTCCAAGCAGGACACCGTTGCTGACTCGACGATGGAAGCGGAGTATATCGCTGCTTGCGATGCCGCAAAAGAAGCGGTCTGGATGAAGAAGTTCCTAACAGAACTTCAGGTGGTTCCTACCATTGTTGATCCAATACCGCTGTATTGCGACAACAACGGAGCTATAGCTTTAGCAAAGGAACCCAGGTCCCATCAGAAGTCCAAACACATCTTGAGGCGGTATCACCTGATCAGGAGATCATAGATCGCCGGGAGATTGAGGTCCGGAGAGTTGCTACAGAGGAGAACACTACAGATCCATTCACAAAGGCCTTACCTCAGATTCAGTTCGAGAGGCTACTCGAGATGATAGGTCTTCGATACGCCAGTACATGGCCCTAGTGCAAGTGGGAGATTGTTAGTGTATATGCCCTAGGGGCCATTATTGTATCATACTAGCTTGTATATTACTTAATGGAAGCTTGGGATATTCACAGTTATATTAACAGTCTTGCTAAACATGGTAGTATGCTACTTGGTTTATATCTATCTTAATATGTGTGTACGTATTGATAGAGCCCTTAGGATCTTGCTTGACTACCAGCGTTGTGATAGCAGTCACACTAGTGGGGGCTGGGTAGTCTACAAGCACATCCTTTTTCAGGTCCCTAGTCATAGGATTATCGAGACAGGGCATCGATACTCCGGAGTAGACTACTGTACGCTTCTCATCCCAGTTGGGGAGATGGTCTGTCCCACAGCCATCAGTACGTCGTACTGGAGATAGTATACAGGTGCTCATTGGGTTACGGGTATACCGGACAGGACTCGCAGGGAACTGTTGGTTGGTATTATACCCGTCGTCAGTTAACAGTTCCCAGGTGACATGAGTACAGCATAGTCCGCAGACTTGACACTGCTGCTTCGCCTCGAGTGTGTTCCCACTGTTCTTAGATTGCTACCCTACCACGGCTCAAAGGAGTCGTGCAAACAGGTAGCAGTTGGGTGCAGTCCCGAAGCACTTTGTAGCGTTTTGAAAATCGTTTCGGTGAAATTTCGGAAAATCGGTAAAATAAGGGGGGTTTTGTAAAAAGTCAAAATACAAATATCTTATTATAAAAATTAAATATACATATTCTAGCTATGTAATTGCTAATATTTGGTGTTTATTAAGCCACTGGTGAAATTTCAAATTTTCTGAAAAAAAATTATTTTATTATTATTTTAAGCCGTCACCAATACATTTAATTAGGGAAAATTACAAACTGGAATGGGTTGAAACCAATTTTGTGTATCATCACACATTAAACAAAATTTTATCATGTGGTTTTTGAAACGAAATCGTTTGTCAAAACGGTTTAGAAATTATTGAAGAAAAAATGCTTTTTTTAGTGTAAATGGATGTTTGGGGTATTGTATTTATCATTTTTCATCACCCCACACCCATACCCACACTCACACACCCCTATTTATTTCTTCCCTTGGCTGAATTCAGCAGCCCCTACCCATTTTCCCAACTTGAATTTCAAAGAAAAGAAAAGAAAGAAAAGAAAAGAAAAGAAAAGAGAATGATATAATTAAAGGTGGACTTTTTGCCCACATTCTCTCTCCAATCACCTCACACTCTCTTCTCCTCCCCATTTGGCCGAGCCCACTTGTTTTTCCTGCACCACAACAGCCCCTCTTTCTTCCTCTCTCATTTTGCATCAAAAAATTCAACAAAATACCCAAAAACCAACACAAAAATCCCACAAAATCAAAATCCACCTCCTACCCATTTTTCCTTGGCTAATTTAGCATGGATCTAGGGATTTAGATTTCAATTTGGGAGACTAAGTGTGCTTGTGGGAGCTTCAAATTATTTGGGTATAAATTCTAACCTTTTGCTTAATGTGTTGTAATCGTTTCATGTTAGCTTAATTAGGTGTTTAATTAGGTTTAAATAGGTTTTCAATTGGTTTTAAGTGCATGATTTAAAATTTATGAGTTAGGGTTTGAATTCAAATATGGTCATTGTCACTTGTTTAAGTTTACAAAGTGTATTTTGGCATGTGAGGGCATGGAAAAACCTAATCTAGTTGCTATTATGTAAATTGTTGCATTTAATTTGTCCAAATCAAGTTTTTAAGCAAACTAGGTTTTTGGAATTTGATTAAATAATGGAGATAAAAATATAATTAGGGTATTCATGGCATTATTAACATTTTAAAGTGTAGTTTAATACTTTAGTTCATGAAAATCCAAGCTAGATTGTAGTTTGTCCATTTTTGCTATAAAATTGTTAAAATTTAGGTATTTTGTAAACTAGAATTTTGGGGTTTATGGAATTTAATGAGATTAAATTATGGGAATTGTTTTTATGACTTCTTTAAGATATTTAGTGAATATTGTGGCCGCTAGATTCGTTTATACATCGAGTTTTGTACTAAAACGGTGATTTGTGCTTGCTAGATTTTCGGAAAAATGACTTTTTAAGTGAAATTGGGGTTTTGTGAATTTTAAGCTATTTTATATTATAATTAGTGCTTGTAATTGTACAAATGAGTGTGTTAGGAGCTTTCTCGATGGTTTGGCGTTTGTACGCCGACGTCGAGGGTTTTTGAGTCGATTGTGAAAGCAACCATAGGTTTTGACCTATGTGGGATTCGTGCGTCGTTTTGGTCATGAGTCGGATTTTAATGCGATACGGTGCGTTATGATATGTAGGTACCCCATGTGGACTTCGAGACGACAAGCAAGCGTGTGGCGACGTCGGCACCGGCGAGCGAGGACCAGGTGAGTAGATTTATATCTACGGGGAGAAGTCGGGTGGATGGCGTATAGCACCCCCGCAGTTCATGGTGATGTATACGAATACGTATACACATATATATATTGTTTGAGTTATTGATGATAAATATGGATATTTGGTGTTCTTGGATGATTGAGTGTCGTGAAACACTAGAGTAGCGGTCGCACACACTTGCACACACACACCCATACTTGCATACTTTCTTCTTTCTTTTGTGCTCATACGGGAATATATAGTTATGTATTCACATAGGTATGGGACTATGTGTTCATATACGGATTTGGGGATGATACTTGGGATTGAGATGAGTCGATGAGATTTGTGTTGAGATTGTGATATCGGTGATATGGCAGGATTCGTACTTGAGGTACGTCCTGGTGTTATAGCGGATCTTGGGGCGACGATACGGGTGAATAGTGTTATAAATAAAGTGGTCGACATGTGATCGTGATATGAGATATGATATGCTAGGATATTGATCCTAGGCTGTATTGGGCGATGTATACCCCTTGATGATGATATGTGCTGATGATATCGGTTTGTACGAGACTGTCGATCAGTAGTCAGATCATGACTATATTGATGATATTAGTATTGTATTGGACATAGGTCAGTACCTTAGACTATAATCTTTGATAAAGAGGATACCGGATGAATAGTGTGATGAATATGATTTTGACCCGTACCCAGATTTAGGGATGCCGTACGACGGATTTACGTACGAGCTATATTTTGATGATTGATCCGCACTCTTGACTTGGGATGTCTGATTATAGATATGGTATTGGATATGATATTATTGAGGCGGGATCGCCGACTAATATATATACAGGTATGTATATGTATCGACTCAGATGTTAGGCGGTTTCCTTACCTGTAGTCCAGCTTGTTAGCTTAGCCCTTTAGTTTAGTTTAGTTGTTAGATTAGATTCGATTCTTACCTATTTCAAAAACTAACGAATCGTGGGTATTTTAAAAGACAGCCCAAGGGATCCTACGGATATTTCAAAAGACGTATCTTTTCATAAAAACACCGTAGCCCCTATTTTCAAAACCCCACGATTCGTGTTATTTTCAAAAGGCACCATTGTAGGACTTATATTAGGTTAATGCAGATTAGTTATCGTTGCGTCTAGTGTTCAGCTCCCGCTCATTATTGTGGTTCGCTCCGCATCGCATGCTTATATTAAGCTTCATATTCTACTGTTGATATCTTGTGGTTAGGACACCAGCACCATTACCGATGATGCGTATGTACCACGTACACTTACTTGCCGGCTCACACACATCTTCATCGGTAATTGCCATGTCACATACACCTTAGAAAATATTATTGCTTGACATAGCCTGTTAGCTAATAGTTTAGACATGATATTAGTGTACTTGCCTTATATGTTAGTTTAGACATTGTAGTTATTACCTGCTACTTCATGCATATTGTTATTCATTGTTATGCCGCATTCATGGATTCTCATGCATATATTCACTTTTTACGTGCTATTGAGGTTTTGGATTCGGATTTCCATGAGATTTTCTGGATTTGGGGAAAACCGCAAAACATATATAAACTTCTTCTTTCTCTTTTTAAATGAAAAGCGCGGTTTTCCCATTATGTATGAGTCGTCCACCATGAGTTTGCTGATGGATTTCGAGACCCGATTCGAGGAGTTGGATGAACCGTTTCGGGTACATGGTGGGCCCGGTACGGTACCCCGGGGCGAGAAGGCCGTGTTGTTGACGTTGAGCCTGGCAGGGGAGCACTACCGACCGGTGATATTACCCGACGCGTCGGATATCCGGAGGATACCGTCGTGGTCTTGAGATGGATGGTAGGGGCCGGTCTGGACTGACGGCGTCCTAGATTTTGAGATTTCGAGATATTGAGGTACTGAAATTTGATGATACAGGCCAGTCCGGATAGCCGGAGCCTGAGGTTTTGAGACATTGAGAATTATGTTTTGTGTCGATGCTAGACACTGTTGATGCTGATTTCATTTATGATACCTCATTTTAAAAATTCAAAGGAAATCTCACTAATTTATGAAAACGGTTTCTTCATTTACATGTATTCTGTTTTCATGCATTCATACCTCATTCATATGATATATTGCTACCTGAGGTACTGACACGGGCACATGAGATTACACTCGGATTAGATATTACCCTAGCCATTGTTATAGGCTGCATGTTATACATATATTTGAGGATATATTATGATCATTGACCTAGGTTGCGTTATTTATGCGATTTCTGTGTGTAGATGTTTTTCTATTCACGAGTTGGCAACTCACCCCCGTTGTGCCCCAGTTTCTTGCAGGTTTGCCGTACAGGTTTCATTACGGCTTTGCGGGCATAGTTTCGTTCGGGTGATTTGCTAGTAGGTGGGTTTACTTGTATCATACCCCCATTATATATCTTGTATATCATTATTCTGTTATATCTAGAAGTTCCATCAACCAAACATGTATTTATTTTTGAGATAGAGACCGGTGATGTTATTCTTTCGACCTTAGAGTCGCCCGTTTTTTTTCTTGTGGTTTTGAGTTTCCTTTTGAGTTTTTGATCCTCGCCGTTGGCGTTGTATATTATATTGCTTGTGTGGTTGTGACCGTCGATTGACGAAGAGCTAGCTCCCGCTTGGGGATGCCTTTTTTTTTTATTTCGTATACTATTCATGTTGTATCCCGTTTGGGGGCCAGTATTTACAAAGCAGACTCTGCCGAAATTTTCAGTAAATTTTTGATGTTCTTAAAAACCGCATAATTCGGCTTATGCTATTGAAACTACTTGCTTTAAGTTGGTTTTTCCTGCACTCTACTACTTTTCTTGGTTTGGATTTCTGGGTTTTCGGCTTACTTAGATTACATACGCCTCGAGACATTCGTAGTTTAAGTGCCGGTCATATTCCGTACTTTCGGGACGTGACAAAGTTGGTATCAGAGCGTTAGGTTTTACCTTCGGAGCGTAGGATGACCCTTGGTTGATGGAATAGGTGACTAAAGTAGAATGACGTACCGTGGGTATGTTCCGCGGCATACTTACGATACGCTACTCCACTTAAGAAGCCTTAGGATGTACATTTCTTTGTTCAGTATTATATTCATTCCTGATCTAGCCTCATCGGTACCAGTTATGGTTTTGCTGCCACGATTACGGGCAGGGAGAGCTACGGCTAGAGTTGCGGTCAGCACGAGCTCGTTACGAACGAGGGACTGACCAGGGCGTGATTCCGGCGACACACGACTGCAGAGATGTATCTTTTTATTGTGTTTTCGCGCCACGAGCG
This sequence comes from Agapanthus africanus, assembly GCA_030015575.1. Classification (NCBI taxonomy): domain Eukaryota; kingdom Viridiplantae; phylum Streptophyta; class Magnoliopsida; order Asparagales; family Amaryllidaceae; genus Agapanthus; species Agapanthus africanus. Next base: position 525,335,982 of record CM057337.1, read on the forward strand.
TTGATGGATCGCTGTATGAGATTACTCGGACGGGTAGATCAGCACCAAAGGATTGAGCCAATGATAGAAGTTCACTAGTCACCCACGGATGAATGACTGAGACATGTGGTTCGTTCGCCTACCCGATGAGAGGTCATCAGATAGATTGATTCCAGCTAGAGACGACTTCACGCGGAGACGTTGGGAGTCGACAGAGGCGATCGAATGTCAGAAACCTATTATTCCAAGTTTAAAGTAGTCGGAAGGACATGCAGGCAATTCTATGGTCCCACTAGAAGAATGAAACCCTAACTCGACATAATGACCGTGTAGGGTTCCTAGGCACTCTAATGAGGTCTCACAAGGGATCAACCATGCCAATTTAAAATTTTTCCGGTGCCGAGAAACCCTAATACGGATCGTTAACTAGAATTTTAGGCGAAACATTAAGCTAGTTAACATCTTAACTAAAAGTGAGAAGCTACAACCTTTGTAGATCCGGTTCTCCACTTCCTTAGCTCCACGTAGAATTCCTCCCGCTGTCCAAGTCGGATCTCGGACCCTAGCATCGGCTTCATCGGATAAATGAGCGGAATAGTCGTCGGCTACGATGCCGAAGATGATCTACGTCGAGGCTTCACAAGATCAAGCTCCGACTTCACCAAGTTGTGAAACTTGTGAAGAAAACACCCTATACTACTTGGCAAGAGGTAGAGGGTGAAGAAATAGGAGGTGGGTTCACTTTAGAATTGGATTTCTCACTTGTTTACTCAAGATGCCATTAATGGTGGCAAGCTTTTTCTTGAACTCAAGAAGAAGAAGAAGATGAAGATGATTATGATAAGTTAATTAAAATGCAAAAGAAATGAATACTTATCATAATAGGAACCATGGTTAGGTGTAGAGAATTGACTAAGGTTAGATGAATGGTTAGGGTTAAGCATGAAGACAAAATGGTCACTTTGGTCAAAGCTTCATGAAGCTTCAACAAGCTTCAAGAATGAAAGCAACCACTTTGTTTTCTTTTGCAATTTCTTTTTAATCCATATTAAAAAGATAAATGAATGAATAAATAAAAACCCTAACCATTTACTTAACCAAGGTTTAATTCTTTACACTTAACCAAATGAGCAAGTATCATCAAACATGATACAAACATGTGCACAAAAGTATATCACATATACAACTTGCACATCAAGTGAGAAAATCCATTTAAAGTGAACCAATACTAGTTAATGCAAAGCAATATATCAAATATATAATTATACATTAAATCATTAAATCAACACTTGATTTAACGATCCGGTCATATCGCATATAACCGACTAGTATCCTATGTATCTGCTTATCGAATCAATCCTTGATTCGATATCTAGGTTATATCGCATATAACCATTCGATACATTCATCGCGAGAATGGAATACGGTATCACATACACGCATTATTCTCGGTCCTGCACATATCTCATATGCGCTCCTATTTCGTTTCGCTTGAGCCAGGAAACCTCTGTGTAGGACTCTAAAGACCCGTCAATACGCCGGCAGCAGATGATGATCATATCAAGCACCCACAAGCCGCAAGCGGTCTGCTAAACGTAACGGCCATCCGGGTATTGAGCGATCAGAAGATCGACGAGCTAGCCCGCTCACACTCCTGTGAATCCAACCAGTAACACTTACCGTACAGTCCGGTCTGTTCGTCTGATATGTCGCATATCAAGTCTAGGGGTGGTAAACGTCAGACCCCAGTAACCGATAAGTCGTGTCGATGTGAGGCTCATAATGGGTCGAGAAACTACTGGTAACACTTACCAGCAAATCTCTGATCAGCCCTGGCCAGGGACTTCCCTGTTACGGCCAATCGAGCACAGCGCAACATCAACCCCCAATACCGGGAGAGACGAAACCCCTCCTATCGCTCATTGCCTCCATGTGACTCGGGACTGTACCCAAAGACCACCGTTTTGCACGCCCTCATGGACGTGGTAAGGTGGAGATCAAAGTACAGTGGGAATCACATAAGACTCTATGACGATCTCGTGTCTACAGACTAACCTGCACAAGTGTCACCTGAGAACTGCCATCTGACGTGAGGTATAATACCATCTGGGAGTTCTCGGCGAGTCCGTCCAGTGTACCCAGTCTCCACTGAGCACCCGTATACCATCTCTGATGTCAAACACCAATGGATATGGGATCATCCATCGCCCATCTCATGGGTCGAGAGGCGTACACGCTAGTCTACACTGGTATATCGATGCCCCGTCTCGATACACCCACGACTAGGGACCTTGAAGGATGTACATATGGACTACCATGTCCCCACTAGTATGATCTGCATCATAGTCCAGGTAGTCAAGTACACATCCTAAGGGCTTTATCAACATGTAACTATAAGACAGTTTAAAGAGACTAGTATACATGTTAAAATAAAGAGCAACCAGATAGCATACTATCATATCGAGCAAGAAAGTCATCTCTATATATGTCCAAGCACCCAATATAATATACATCATCTGTACAATACTGGCCTCTAGGGCATACATACAACTAACAATCTCCCACTTGCACTAGGGCCAGCTGCTGTAGTATCGTATACCGAGCATCCCGAAGAGTCTCTCAAACTGTATCTGGGGAATGGCCTTCGTGAGTGGATCCGCCGTGTTGTTCTTCGTGTCAACCCTCCTGACCTCGATCTCCCGGCGATCAACTATCTCCCGGATCAGGTGATACCGCCTCAGAATATGCCTGGATCGCTGATGGGACCTGGGTTCCTTGGCCAAAGCCACCGCTCCATTGTTATCGCAATACAAAGGTATTGGATGCTCAATGGATGGAACCACTCCAAGTTCAGTAATGAACTTCTTGATCCAGACAGCCTCTTTAGCAGCATCGTTGGCAGCGATGTATTCAGCCTCCATTGTCGAGTCTGCCACGGTTTCCTGCTTGGAACTCTTCCAGCTAATCGCCCCTCCGTAAAGGGTAAAGATATATCCCGACTGCGACTTAGAGTCGTCCTTATCACTCTGGAAGCTCGAATCGGTAAAGGACTCCACTTGGAGTTCTCCGTTACCATACACCAAGAGCATCTCTTTAGTCCTTCGCAAGTACTTGAGAATGCTCTTCACAGCTGTCCAGTGACTCTCTCCAGGATCAGCTTGATACCTGCTCACTATACATAGTGAGTATGCTATATCGGGTCTGGTACATAGTATCGCGTACATGATAGAGCCTACAGCCGAAGCATAGGGTATCCCTTGCATGCGAGCTCTCTCCAAATCAGTCTTGGGAGACATCTCTTTGGAGAGAGTGACTCCAGAGATCGTGGGCAAGTTCCCACGTTTGGATTCTTCCATACTAAACCTCTTTAGTATGGTGTCAATGTACCTGGATTGGGACAATCCCAATATCCTTTTGGATCTATCTCTATAGATCCTAATTCCCAATATGCAGGAGGCATCACCAAGATCTTTCATTGAGAATCTTTGTGGTAAGAAGAGCTTGACCGATTGCAGCATAGGAATATCATTTCCTATCAAGAGTATGTCGTCCACGTACAATACGAGGAAGACAACCTTACTCTCTGCCACCTTCTTGTAGATACAAGGTTCATCTGGGTTTTTGACGAAATCAAACTCTTTGATAACGACATCAAAGCAGATGTTCCAACTCCGCGATACTTGCTTTAATCCATAAATGGATTTAAGCAGCTTGCACACCTTCCTGCTGCTCCCACTGTCTATGAAGCCCTCTGGCTGAGTCATGTACACGCACTCTTCTAAATCACCGTTTAGAAAGGCGGTCTTAACATCCATTTGCCAGATTTCGTAATCATGATATGCAGCGATGGCAAGCATGATCCGGATGGATTTAAGCATAGCCACTGGAGAAAAGGTTTCGTCATAATCCACACCTGGTCTTTGACGAAAACCCTTTGCAACAAGTCTAGCTTTGAAAGTCTCCACTTTCCCATCTACACCAAGTTTCTTCTTGAAGATCCACTTGCTCCCAATGGGTTTTACCCCTTCAGGAGCAAATTCCAAAGTCCACACTTTGTTGGTGTACATGGATTCCATCTCGGACCGCATTGCATCCAGCCATTTCACTGAGTCCCTACTCGTGATGGCCTGCTCGAAGCTAGTTGGGTCATCATCCTCCATGATGCAATCCTCGCTCCCACCATCCATGAGAAAACCGTAGTATCTCTCAGGATGGCGAGGAACCCTACTAGATCGGCGGAGAGGCTGAGGTTCATTGGGAGCTACTGAATCTTCTGGTTCCACTAAATCTTCAGTTACGGTTTGTGTATCTGGAACTTCTTCCAGCTCTACCACTTTGCCACTAATTTCTTTTTCAAGGAATTCCTTTTCTAAAAAGGTGGCATATTGAGAAACAAACACCTTTTGTTCTTCAGCATGGTAGAAAAAATATCCTTGTGAATTCTTAGGATATCCCACAAACTTGCAAAGAACTGACCGCGCCTCGAGTTTGTCTGGATTTTGCCTCTTGACATAGGCCGGACAACCCCATATCTTAACTCGTTTAAAATATGGTCTCTTCCCACTCCATATCTCATATGGTGTGGTAGGTACAGATTTAGATGGAACTTGATTCAATAGGTATGTTGCTGTTTCCAGCGCATATCCCCAGAAAGAAATAGGTAACTCAGCTGTGCTCATCATAGAGTGCACCATATCTAATAGGGTGCGGTTCCTCCGTTCTGATACACCGTTGTGCTATGGTGTATATGGAGGAGTCAGCTGAGAGAGAATCCCATTCTCTTTTAGGAAGTCCAGGAATTCATTGCTCAAGTATTCACCTCCTCGATCAGATCGTAGGATTTTAATACTTTTTCCGGTTTGATTCTCAACTTCTTGTTTATATTCTCTAAATTTCTCAAAAGCTTCTGATTTGTGTTTCATCAGAAACACATACCCGAACCTAGAGAGATCGTCAGTGAATGTAATGAAGTATGAAGAACCATCCCTGGCATGTGTAGACATAGGACCGCATACATCACTATGTATCAGTCCCAAGAGTTCGGTAACTCTTTCTCCGTGTCCCGTAAACGGAGTTTTGGTCATCTTTCCTTTGAGACATGACTGGCAAGTGTCATAAGATGAAAATTCGAATGGTTTCAAATATCCATCCTTATGCAACTTAGCCAGTCGTGTCGCATTAATGTGACCCAGTCTACAATGCCACAAGAAGGATTCGTTCAGTTCTGAACTCTTCCTCTTGTGTGTGTTTGTTATGCTCAGAACTGTTGATTGATTTAGAACATAAATGCCATTGCACAACGTGCCTGATCCAACCAACTTTTGGTTACGGAAAATGTTCATAACATTATCCTGTAATACAAAATTATATCTCTCTTTACTCAACAAAGAAACCGATATAATGTTGCATATCAGGTTCGGCATGTAATAGCATTCGTTCAGAACCAATGTATTACCAGTTGGTAATACAAGGTGATATTCCCCGACAGTCTTAGCTGCAACAATTGCACCATTTCCCACTCTAATGTCTTTATCACCTTCTCCAAGTTCTCTACCTTTTCTAAGCCCATGTAACTGATTACATATATGGGATCCTGACCCGGTATCTAATACCCAGGACGTAGAGCAAATGGAGAAACAGTTCTCTGTAACGAACACACCCGAAGAAAATGCATCATCATGTACTTTCTTCATTCGGGTGGCTTGGGAATTCTGGTATTCCCCTATGTCCTGTTCAGTCCTATAACTTTTATAAGAAAGAACGGAACCAACGTTCCCCAGCACAGTATAACATGCGGGTTCAGTCAATACATCCATATTATTATCTTTATTAGGGCATGAAATGGTCGCTACCTGGAGAGAGAGAGAAGAAAACACTTTAGCGTATGCTCGTGCAAGATCAGATTGGTTATTATCTTATCTAATCAGGATGGCTCCCACTGGTTTTTATCAAATCTTCCTTCAAACCCTAAAAGAAAAGACTAGCCGGGATTAATTACACACTACAAGTTCGCCAATCTTTCAGCCAGGCCAGTGTCGGTACTTTGAGGGAGGTCCCCCGTGCTTTCGCACGAACCTAATTAATGTAAACCTCGTTTTCCCAGAGGCGTAACCCCGTTGACACCTTTCTAGACACCTACTTGATCAGCTAATTGCAATGTGTAAAACTCTCCCAGGAGTAACTCTTACTCGCAGTAGGTATCGGGATCCAACTATCTCATAGAAGGTATGCAATCTCATTGCAAATTTCAACACTTGAAATTCCCGATAATATTTTGCCCCTAGCAGCTATATGACCTTAACATAGTCAACAAATCATAAGTGCTAGTCAAGTTCAACCCGTCATTTCCTGATTGAATTAAACCCACCCGCACGACCCTTAACATAGTCAACAAAGTCGCACGACTACCCTAATCCAATCGCATCATATGCTTATACAGATAAGCACCAATCAGCTACCGCACACTACGCCTTAACATAGTCAACAAACGTAGCACGAATACTAACTAGTACTTATCTGAAATGACGGAGGGCTACGACAGGTTTTTCTGAAAACCTATTGCGTAATGAACTTGATATCGTTGTAGAATCAAATACAGTGTTGAAATGGAGTGATTTTGAGGCTTTTCTAGTTTTGCTAAAGGGGTCACTCCCGGTGAAGGGATCGTCGGCCCTTTCCTCGTCGAATGAGGTGCGGGATATATCATATATATCGCTGTACAAAGTAAAACTATAGAAGCAATCAAAAGTCAAACCGAGTGTGTAGCATCTGCCAATTATTGCTAAAGGAGTCACTCCCGGCGAAGGGATCTCGGTCCTTTCCTCATCGAATAAGGTGCAGGGTATATCATATATACCGCTATGCAAAGCAAGAACTGTAGCTACCTGTTTTGTTTAAAATTTGATTCTACAACATCTTAGGTTTCTTTTCTTTCATTAATCACATTAATGAAGTCCCATCATTTAAGTCACCTAAACATCACAGATAAATACGACGTACACTTATGCCATCCGCATTCGCCTCGATGTCCCCTGGTGCACCGTTAGGTTAGGTAACTAACGGCAGAGCAGGGCAGGGCTAGTGCGGGTGCAAAACATAAGTAACGTCTATATAATATATCATATATACCATATACTGTATCTATCACAGAACATCACATGATCACATCACAGAAATCGCAGCAGAAAATATCATATGAAATATTGGATATACTAGGACGTCCGTGTTTTTAATACGAGCCAGTATAAAACACGGATTCCACGGTCGTGATGAATAGCCAATCCCACACCCCTAGACCCCTACGAGAGCGGCAAGCAACCCTACCAATTCTAGGGTTAGGAGACCCGGACTCGACTCCTCGAGATGGTCTCCCACTGGACCCTAGAACCCGGTTACTTGTGCTCCCCTCCTTGGGTCTATCCTAATGCGGAAAAGTAAATAATATACAAAAGGTGACAACTTCCGCAACCTGGAAGTGCCCCAAATTAAAGAATATTATATACAAGTTTTTACATGAATGAAAATGAAAAATACACATCTCACATAAAAAAAAACCCCGGCTATTCAAACACGGCAATCCAATATAACATATCCAGCAACACATAACATCACATGTCAACGACAATTGGGATGCGCATTTTTAATATCGAAAAAACCCAGTTTTTGAAAAAAGTCCAGAGAGATCTAAGAATTACAGTGGTATCAGAGCGTTACTTGCACTACTCAGAACGTCTTTAAACCACAGAAAAATCAAACACTTGGAAATTTTCGGCAGGGGAAAAGTTGGGTATTTATATCCGGTCGAACTTTTTAACATATTCGAAAATTATCCGGAAAAACCACATAGACAAAACTTGATAATCCGATCGAACCGAAACCCTAAAAACCTAATTGCTCTGATACCACTGTAGGGTTCCTAGGCACTCTAATGAGGTCTCACAAGGCATCAACCATGCCAATTTAAAATTTTTCCGGTGCCGAGAAACCCTAATACGGATCGTTAACTAGAATTTTAGGCGAAACATTAAGCTAGTTAACATCTTAACTAAAAGTGAGAAGCTACAACCTTTGTAGATCCGGTTCTCCACTTCCTTAGCTCCACGTAGACTTCCTCCCGCTGTCCAAGTCGGATCTCGGACCCTAGCATCGGCTTCATCGGAGAAATGAGCGGAATAGTCGTCGGCTACGATGCCGAAGATGATCTACGTCGAAGCTTCACAAGATCAAGCTCCGACTTCACCAAGTTGTGAAACTTGTGAAGAAAACACCCTATACTACTTGGCAAGAGGTAGAGGGTGAAGAAATAGGAGGTGGGTTCACTTTAGAATTGGATTTCTCACTTGTTTACTCAAGATGCCATTAATGGTGGCAAGCTTTTTCTTGAACTCAAGAAGAAGAAGAAGATGAAGATGATTATGATAAGTTAATTAAAATGCAAAAGAAATGAATACTTATCATAATAGGAACCATGGTTAGGTGTAGAGAATTGACTAAGGTTAGATGAATGGTTAGGGTTAAGCATGAAGACAAAATGGTCACTTTGGTCAAAGCTTCATGAAGCTTCAACAAGCTTCAAGAATGAAAGCAACCACTTTGTTTTCTTTTGCAATTTCTTTTTAATCCATATTAAAAAGATAAATGAATGAATAAATAAAAACCCTAACCATTTACTTAACCAAGGTTTAATTCTTTACACTTAACCAAATGAGCAAGTATCATCAAACATGATACAAACATGTGCACAAAAGTATATCACATATACAACTTGCACATCAAGTGAGAAAATCCATTTAAAGTGAACCAATACTAGTTAATGCAAATCAATATATCAAATATATAATTATACATTAAATCATTAAATCAACACTTGATTTAACGATCCGGTCATATCGCATATAACCGACTAGTATCCTATGTATCGGCTTATCGAATCAATCCTTGATTCGATATCTAGGTTATATCGCATATAACCATTCGATACATTCATCGCGAGAATGGAATACGGTATCACATACACGTATTATTCTCGGTCCTGCACATATCTCATATGCGCTCCTATTTCGTTTCGCTTGAGCCAGGAAACCTCTGTGTAGGACTCTAAAGACCCGTCAATACGCCGGCAGCAGATGATGATCATATCAAGCACCCACAAGCCGCAAGCGGTCTGCTAAACGTAACGGCCATCCGGGTATTGAGCGATCAGAAGATCGACGAGCTAGCCCGCTCACACTCCTGTGAATCCAACCAGTAACACTTACCGTACAGTCCGGTCTGTTCGTCTGATATGTCGCATATCAAGTCTAGGGGTGGTAAACGTCAGACCAAAGTAACCGATAAGTCGTGTCGATGTGAGGCTCATAACGGGTCGAGAAACTACTGGTAACACTTACCAGCAAATCTCTGATCAGCCCTGGCCAGGGACTTCCCTGTTACGGCCAATCGAGCACAGCGCAACATCAACCCCCAATACCAGGAGAGACGAAACCCCTCCTATCGCTCATTGCCTCCATGTGACTCGGGACTGTACCCAAAGACCACCGTTTTGCACGCCCTCATGGACGTGGTAAGGTGGAGATCAAAGCACAGTGGGAATCACACAATACTCTATGACGATCTCGGGTCTACAGACTAACCTGCACAAGTGTCACCTGAGAACTGCCATCTGACGTGAGGTATAATACCATCTGGGAGTTCTCGGCGAGTCCGTCCAGTGTACCCAGTCTCCACTGAGCACCCGTATACCATCTCTGATATCAAACACCAATGGATATGGGATCATCCATCGCCCATCTCATGGGTCGAGAGGCGTACACGCTAGTCTACACTGGTATATCGATGCCCCGTCTCGATACACCCACGACTAGGGACCTTGAAGGATGTACCTATGGACTACCATGTCCCCACTAGTATGATCTGCATCATAGTCCAGGTTGTCAAGTACACATCCTAAGGGCTTTATCAACATGTAACTATAAGACAGTTTAAAGAGACTAGTATACATGTTAAGATAAAGAGCAACCAGATAGCATACTATCATATCGAGCAAGAAAGTCATCTCTATATATGTCCAAGCACACAATATAATATACATCATCTGTACAATACTGGCCTCTAGGGCATACATACAACTAACAGACCGTGTGAAAGCCTTTGAACCTTAGGGTTTGCGGCAGTTCCACGGCGCCATTAGTGAGGCTTGGGTTTGCCCTTCTACGGCTGGACCACCGATGCTGTGGTATGTATTCGATACAATTAAACTGTGCCCAAGATGTTGAGCTCTTGGGGGATTATGAGGTTTTGACGAATCGATCGAATGGTTCGACTTCATTCGGATGCAAGGTGGCGAGATGCATTCTTGGGAGACTCCAGATACGAGGATAGTCGTTGGAGCTCAGTCCATGCAGCCACGATGAGACGAGTCCGAAGCAGTCGACATTAGAGAAAGTGGAGTAAGGGGTTCGTACGAGATCTTGATGAGACGACGTTCCACTCCGCTGACATCAGAGATGCGATACGCATGTCGAGGCATTGTGCATAGATATACCTTCCAGAAGGAGTCGCGATGAGTATGCAGCCGTTCCGGAACAAGAAACAGATATAGTAAAGGACGATAACTTCCGGACAGTTCGGCAGAGACGTGATTTGGGAGAGCCTCGACAGGACCTTTCTGGAATGAATTACGAGAAGACTAGGACCCAGGAGTGGTCATGTTACGCACGCCAGCAGACCAGAGTTCTTGATCATTGATGAGACATGCTATGAGTGACCACGACAGTTGGCCAGAGATTCTTGAGTATGTGCTTGAGCGAGACTATTCCGCCATACTAGATTTCGATGTTTTGGGTGAATTATTCGCATGATTTGGTTTTGATGATTGAGGATTTACGATTTTCGCACAGTCGTTGCACTTGATATCGTTTTCGTGCTTTGGTTTCACATGTTTGTGATTTTACGGTTTTAGACATTTGAGTTGATTTTGTGCGTATGCACGCACACGATTTGGTTCCTGCACTCTGTATAGTTTATATATGCTTGCAGTGCAGTGATACGCCTTTTGTGCACTTAGATGCACTGGACTTCAATTTCGATTGTGATACTCGATATTTGTTTTATGCACCTTGTGCACCTGATTTGATTTTGCGCATGTTCGGCGCTTGATGCCGGATTTCATGATTTCGTGCACGATGGATGCACCTGATTTGGATTTTCGCGCATGTTGAGCGCATGTCTTGAGATGCGATTTTGGTGCACACCAGATGCACTAAATCGAGATTTTTCGTGCATGTCATATGCACCTGATTTTTCTGTTAGGCACGTACGTTGCCTATGACCGATGTTGTGTGCACAACCGTTGCACCTTGATGTTGTTTTGTGCACCTGCTTGGCACATGTATGGATTTTGATTTCCGTGCGCACCGGACGCACAGGGTTTTCATACGCACTTTTGGATTGATTCTATGGAGCAGTACGTTTTATGATATTTGCTATGTGTCTTCGTACTGGGCAGGACTAGTCAGAGGACAGTACCTGAATATATTTGGCATTCATTTCCTTCAGTTATTTACATATATAGATTTGATATTTACGTGTATAGTTTCGAGTTATATCATATTAGTTTTGTATTGGATTTGACATTTGTGTCTTTACCATGACTCCGATGATTGCGGGATGCTTGACGGAGTTTTGATTTGAGTTATATGCTCATTGCTCATGCGCATGCATTGCGCTATGATGCGTATTATGTACTTATGGTTTCGGAGCCCTAACGACTTGATAATTTTGCTTAGATATTTTTGTATTTGGGGGGAGTTTGAATTTAAATTCGGGGACCGAATTTCTTTAAGGGGGGAAGATTGTAGCGTTTTGAAAATCGTTTCGGTGAAATTTCGGAAAATCGGTAAAATAAGGGGGGTTTCTGTAAAAAGTCAAAATACAAATATCTTATTATAAAAATTAAATATACATATTCTAGCTATGTAATTGCTAATATTTGGTGTTTATTGAGCCACTGGTGAAATTTCAAATTTTCTGAAAAAAATTATTTTATTATTATTTTAAGCCGTCACCAATACATTTAATTAGGGAAAATTACAAACTGGAATGGGTTGAAACCAATTTTGTGTATCATCACACATTAAACAAAATTTTATCATGTAGTTTTTGAAACGAAATCGTTTGCCAAAACGGTTTAGAAATTATAGAAGAAAAAAGGCTTTTTTTTAGTGTAAATGGATGTTTGGGGTATTGTATTTATCATTTTCCATCACCCCACACCCATACCCACACTCACACACACCTATTTATTTCTTCCCTTGGCTGAATTCAGCAGCCCCCACCCATTTTCCCCACTTGAATTTCAAAGAAAAGAAAAGAAAGAAAAGAAAAGAAAAGAAAAGAAAAGAGAATGATAGAATTAAAGGTGGACTTTTTGACCACATTCTCTCTCCAATCACCTCACACTCTCTTCTCCTCCCCATTTGGCCGAGCCCACTTGTTTTTCCTGCACCACAACAGCCCCTCTTTGTTCCTCTCTCATTTTGCATCAAAAAAATTCAACAAAATGCCCAAAAACCAACACAAAAATCCCACAAAATCAAAATCCACCTCCTACCCATTTTTCCTTGGCTAATTTAGCATGGATCTAGGGATTTAGATTTCAATTTGGGAGGCTAAGTGTGCTTGTGGGAGCTTCAAATTATTTGGGTATAAATTCTAACCTTTTGCTTAATGTGTTGTAATTGTTTCATGTTAGCTTAATTAGGTGTTTAATTAGGTTTAAATAGGTTTTCAATTGGTTTTAAGTGCATGATTTAAAATTTATGAGTTAGGGTTTGAATTCAAATATGGTCATTGTCACTTGTTTAAGTTTACAAAGTGTATTTTGGCATGTGAGGGCATGGAAAAACCTAATCTAGTTGCTATTATGTAAATTGTTGCATTTAATTTGTCCAAATCAAGTTTTTAAGCAAACTAGGTTTTTGGAATTTGATTAAATAATGGAGATAAAAATATAATTAGGGTATTCATGGCATTATTAACATTTTAAAGTGTAGTTTAATACTTTAGTTCATGAAAATCCAAGCTAGATTGTAGTTTGTGCATTTTTGCTATAAAATTGTTAAAATTTAGGTATTTTGTAAACTAGAATTTTGGGGTTTATGGAATTTAATGAGATTAAATTATGGGAATTGTTTTTATGACTTCTTTAAGATATTTAGTGAATATTGTGGCCGCTAGATTCGTTTATACATCGAGTTTTGTACTAAAACGGTGATTTGTGCTTGCTAGATTTTCGGAAAAATGACTTTTTAAGTGAAATTGGGGTTTTTGTGAATTTTAAGCTATTTTATATTATAATTAGTGCTTGTAATTGTACAAATGAGTGTGTTGAGAGCTTTCTCGATAGTTTGGCGTTTGTACGCCAACGTCGAGGGTTTTTGGGTCAATTGTGAAAGCAACCATAGGTTTTGACCTATGTGGGATTCGTGCGTCGTTTTGGTCATGAGTCGGATTTTAATGCGATACGGTGCGTTATGATATGTAGGTACCCCATGTGGACTTCGAGACGACAAGCAAGCGTGTGGCGACGTCGGCACCGGCGAGCGAGGACCAGGTGAGTAGATTTATATCTACGGGGAAAAGTCGGGTGGATGGCGTATAGCACCCCCGCAGTTCGTGGTGATGTATACGAATACGTATACACATATATATATTGTTTGAGTTATTGATGATAAATATGGATATTTGGTGTTCTTGGATGATTGAGTGTCGCGAAACACTAGAGTAGCGGTCGCACACACTTGCGCACACACACACCCATACTTGCATACTTTCTTCTTTCTTTTGTGCTCATACGGGAATATATAGTTATGTGTTCACATAGGTATGGGACTATGTGTTCATATACGGATTTGGGGATGATACTTGGGATTGAGATGAGTCGATGAGATTTGTGTTGAGATTGTGATATCGGTGATATGGCAGGATTCGTACTTGAGGTACGTCCTGGTGTTATAGCGGATCTTGGGGCGACGATACGGGTGAATAGTGTTATAAATAAAGTGGTCGACATGTGATCGTGATATGAGATATGATATGCTAGGATATTGATCCTAGGCTGTATTGGGCGATGTTTACCCCTTGATGATGATATGTGGTGATGATATTGGTTTGTACGAGACTGTCGATCAGTAGTCAGATCATGACTATATTGATGATATTAGTATTGTATTGGACATAGGTCAGTACCTTAGACTATAATCTTTGATAAAGAGGATACCGGATGAATAGTGTGATGAATATGATTTTGACCCGTACCCAGATTTGGGGATGCCGTACGACGGATTTACGTACGAGCTATATTTTGATGATTGATCTGCACTCTTGACTTGGGATGTCTGATTATAGATATGGTATTGGATATGATATTATTGAGGCGGGATCGCCGACTAATATATATACAGGTATGTATATGTATCGACTCAGATGTTAGGCGGTTTCCTTACCTGTAGTCCAGCTTGTTAGCTTAGCCCTTTAGTTTAGTTTAGTTGTTAGATTAGATTCGATTCTTACCTATTTCAAAAACTAACGAATCGTGGGTATTTTAAAAGACAGCCCAAAGGATCCTACGGATATTTCAAAAGACGTATCTTTTCATAAAAACACCGTAGCCCCCATTTTCAAAACCCCACGATTCGTGTTATTTTCAAAAGGCACCATTGTAGGACTTATATTAGGTTAATGCAGATTAGTTATCGTTGCGTCTAGTGTTCAGCTCCCGCTCATTATTGTAGTTCGCTCCGCATCGCATGCTTATATTAAGCTTCATATTCTACTGTTGATATCTTGTGGTTAGGACACCAGCACCATTACCGATGATGCGTATGTACCACGTACACTTACTTGCCGGCTCACACACATTTTCATCGGTAATTGCCATGTCACGTACACCTTAGAAAATATTATTGCTTGACATAGCCTGTTAGCTAATAGTTTAGACATGATATTAGTGTACTTGCCTTATATGTTAGTTTAGACATTGTAGTTATTACCTGCTACTTCATGCATATTGTTATTCATTGTTATGCCGCATTCATGGATTCTCATGCATATATTCACTTTTTACGTGCTATTGAGGTTTTGGATTCGGATTTCCATGAGATTTTCTGGATTTGGGGAAAACCGCAAAACATATACAAACTTCTTCTTTCTCTTTTTAAATGAAAAGCGCGGTTTTCCCATGATGTATGAGTCGTCCACCATGAGTTTGCTGATGGATTTCGAGACCCGATTCGAGGAGTTGGATGAACCGTTTCGGGTACATGGTGGGCCCGGTACGGTACCCCGGGGCGAGAAGGCCGTGTTGTTGACGTTGAGCCTGGCAGGGGAGCACTACCGACCGGTGATATTACCCGACGCGTCGGATATCCAGAGGATACCGTCGTGGTCTTGAGATGGATGGTAGGGACCGGTCTGGACTGACGGCGTCCTAGATATTGAGATTTCGAGATATTGAGGTACTGAAATTTGATGATACAGGCCAGTCCGGATAGCTGGAGCCTGAGGTTTTGAGACATTGAGAATTATGTTTTGTGTCGATGCTAGACACTGTTGATGCTGATTTCATTTATGATACCTCATTTTAAAAATACAAAGGAAATCTCACTAATTTATGAAAACGGTTTCTTCATTTACATGTATTCTGTTTTCATGCATTCATACCTCATTCATATGATATATTGCTACCTGAGGCACTGACACGGGCACTTAAGATTACACTCGGGTTAGATATTACCCTAGCCATTATTATAGGCTGCATGTTATACATATATTTGAGGATATATTATGATCATTGACCTAGGTTGCGTTATTTATGCGATTTCTGTGCGTAGATGTTTTTCTATTCACGAGTTGGCAACTCACCCCCGTTGTGCCCCAGTTTCTTGCAGGTTTGTCGTACAGGTTTCATTACGGCTTTGCGGGCATAGTTTCGTTCGGGTGATTTGCTAGTAGGTGGGTTTACTTGTATCATACCCCCATTATATATCTTGTATATCATTATTCTGTTGTATCTATAAGTTCCATCAACCAAACATGTATTTATTTTTGAGATAGAGACCAGTGATGTTATTCTTTCGACCTTAGAGTCGCGCGTTTTTTTTTCTTGTGGTTTTGAGTTTCCTTTTGAGTTTTTGATCCTCGCCGTTGGCGTTGTATATTATATTGCTTGTGTGGTTGTGACCGTCGATTGACGAAGAGCTAGCTCCCGCTTGGGGATGCCTTTTTTTTGATTTCGTATACTATTCATGTTGTATCCCGTTTGGGGGCCAGTGTTTACAAAGCAGACTCTGCCGAAATTTTCAGTAAATTTTTGATGTTCTTAAAAACTGCATAATTCGGCTTATGCTATTGAAACTACTTGCTTTAAGTTGGTTTTTCCTGCACTCTACTACTTTTCTTAGTTTGGATTTCTGGGTTTTCGGCTTACTTAGATTACGTACGCCTCTAGACATTTGTAGTTTAAGTGCCGGTCATATTCCGTACTTTCGGGACGTGACACACTTGGAGGCAGTGGCGGTTAGACAGGATTCGTCTCTCCCGGTAATGGGAGTTGATATCGCGCTGTGTTTGGAGAGCCATTACACAAAGTCCCTGGTCAGGGCAAGCGAGATTTACTGGTAGGATTTCCAGTAGCTTCTCAAGGTGTAATGGGCTTCGCTCCGACACGACTTATACCGCTTTTAGGGGCTGACGCTTGCCGCCCCCTAGGCTCGATATGCGATAGTCCTAGACGAACAGACCGGACTGTACGGAGATTGTCACATCAGGCTCAGTAGGAGTTCGGATGGGTTTTCTCATCGGCCTTCTTATCGACATCTACCTGGGGACCGTTACGCACAGCTAGTACCGCTTGCGGCCTGTGGTTAAACCCACTGCCAGCGTAGTAGTCGAGTCTTTAGAGTCCCACACAGAGAGTTTCCCTGCTTCGGGCGAAACGATATAGAGGTCGTATGGTTTTACGACAGGGTTCGGACACATACGTGTTTTCACGCACGTACGATGTTCGGACAGTTTTTACTAGCAAGCTTTGGTTTAAGCCAGATTCTAGTATTGGATTATTGGGTTTATACAGTCTAAAATTTTCCGTGTTTTCACGGATGGGAGGGGCATTCTCGTAATTTGTCGAGAACCTTCTAGAAGATTGATGAGTTGGAGGCTTAGATGGAATTTGCATTAATTGGTTTAGTGACTCATGGTGTGATTCATCCATAGGAGTTAATGATGCATTAATGGCTTAATGACTCATGGGATGAATCACACAAGGTGAGTTAATGAAGCATGAAGATATTTTTTATTTGTTATTCATTTAATAAATATCTTATGCTTCATATATTCACAATGAGTTATTTTTCCATTATGATTCTCACTCTCACCTTCTCTCTCCTCAAGCTCTCTCTCTCTTCAAATCCTAACCCTAATCCTCTCATGTGTTGAGATCTTAGGGTTAGTAAGACTCATAGATCCCTAATCCTATTCTATATCCTCTAGGTTGCTTTGATTAGCACTCTTAGTTACCTAGTTACACCAAGTGTGAGGTTAACCTTGGAGAAGTAGCTCTCGGGTGGATCTTCTATCACAACGAGGAGGCCGACGAGGAGGTGATCAAAGAGAACAAGAAGGACTTGATTCATTAGGTATAAGCTTCTTTCATAGTAGCTAATCCCTCCTATGTTGTTGTTAGTTAGGGTTTGGCAAAAATCCGTAAGTTAGTCGATGTTAGTTTAAAGAAAAAGATTGTTTTTCCTATTTCCGCCTCCCCGCATCATGTGGGGTGTCTAACGTCGACTTACATTTATGATTTATGATTTTGTGATTCGATTATCATGTATCCGTCACCTTGGATTTCTGTATTTTGGGCGATCTGTTCGCATGATTTGGTCTTGATGGTTGAGTTCCATGATTCTGTTTTCGTGCACCATGGTTGTCCCTACTGGGTATTTATATTTTGCGCATAGTTATTATACTTGAGGTATTGATTTTGATTTCATGCCTATGTTATGCATGTGATTTGATTTATGCTTTCGGCATCGTTTATATGCATTTTTAGTGTTTTGATGTGATTTGTGCACGGTGATGCACATGGTTGTGAGCTTATATACCGCGGTATACCTGATTTTGATTGAGCCGTATTGTATACCGTCGATTTTGATTCTGATATTGATGATTGATTTCTTGCACTCCGTGCATTTGATTTGGACTTGCGCATGTTCGACGCTTGATATTGGAGTTCGTGATTTCGTGCATGTTGAATGCGCATGATTTAGATTTTATTCGTGCATGATGGATGCACCTGATTTGGATTTTCGCGCGTGTTGAGCGCATGTTTTGAGATACGATTTTAGTGCACACGGATGTACTAAATCGGGATTCTTCGTGCATGTCAGATGCACCTGATGTTGCTGTCAGGCACGCCCGTTGCCCATGACAGATGCTTCGTGCACACCCGTTGCACCTAGATGTTGTTTCTGTGCACATCTATGGCACATATATGGATTTTGATGTTCGTGCGCACCAGACGCACGTATCATTCATATTCACATTTTTGTGATTGATTTTTTATGAAGCAGTACGTTTTTATGATAATTGCTATTTGTTTTCGTACTGAACAGTAGGGGTGGTAATTGAACGAGCCGGCTCGGGTTCGATTAAGGTTCGGCTCGGTATCAGCTCGTTCAAATTCGGTTCATTTATTAATGAGCCGGACATGAGCCAGAAAGCCTGGCTCGTTTATTAAACGAGCCGGACTCGAGCTCAGCCAGGCTCGTTCGGTATTGACTCGGGTTCGGCTGGGTTACACAGTTTGAAAAAAAACAGTAATATGCAATATATAGCAGATTCTATATAACTCTCAGAACACTTAATTCAATTAAATAACAGTATATAAAGTGTACTGAGATAAATATAAAACCCAGCACTTAGACCCATTCAATACCCTAGATGTTAATGTTTTTTAATATTTCCATATCTGAAAACCCTGAGTTTTAAGCATTATTGTTAATTATGTTTTTTTCTTGGAAGATACTATTAATATGAGTAAATGAGCTGCAAACGAGCCGAGCTCACAAACGAGCTCTAAACGAGCTCAGTTGAGCTCGGCTCGTGAACTCGGCTCGTTTAGTTAATAGGCCACAAATGAACCGAATACGAGCTGGACATGTTTAATCGAGCCGGACTCGAGCCGAGCATCTCTAGCTCGATTAACTAAACGAGCCGGACTTAGGCCGACAAAAAGAACCACGAGCCGAACTCGAGCTGAGCTTGGCTGGCTCGAGTTCGGCTCGTTTACACCCCTACTGAACAGGACTAGTCAGAGGACAGTACCTGGATATATTTTGCATACTATATTGGTTTTGTTTTGGATTTGACATTTGCGTCTTAACCATGACTCTGATGATTGCGGGATGCTTGACGAAGTTTTGTTTTAGAGTTATCTGCTCATTGTTCATGCGCATGCATTGCGCTATGATGCGTCTTATGTATTGATGATTTCGGAGCCCCGACGACTTGGACTTTTACTGAAATGTTTTAATATTTGAGGGGTTTAAATTTAAATTCGGGGATCGAATTTCTTTAAGGGGGGAAGATTGTGACATTTCAAAAAAATAAAATATTATTTTTGGGGAATTTTTATAATTTAATAATAAAATATTGAATATTTTAATAAGGCAGTATAATTAAATACCGATAAATTTGGGGAAAATTTGGAAAATTATAGAAATTACTAAAAAAGGGTGTTTTATGTGAATTATGCAAATTTTAAGTTTTTATGATTAATTTGACACTAATTTAGTGCTAATCGCGATTAAAAATCGTCGCGTTTAAGCTTGTTTTGTGCAAAACATGCACCATATCTTTTCTTTAACACTTGTTGCATTTTCCTACATGTTTTGGGTGCATGGCTTGTTATTTTGGGGTTACTATTGAAGAGAGAAGGAAAATAGAAAAGAAAAAGAAATAGGTATGGATGAGAGTGAGAAAAGTGAGGGTTTATGTTGACTTGGTCTTGAGCCACCCCTCTTCTTTTGTTCACTCATTTTCCTCTCCCTCTTCTCCTTCCTTGTTGCTGCTGCCTCATTCTCTCTCCCTCTCTACCTCCTCAAAAAAACACCATGGAAATCACCTCAAAACCCAAGTCCCTTTTCATTAAAAAGATGCACGAGCTCAAGGGAAGCACATTGGATCAAGAAAGCAAGGATTTTGGCCACTTGGGGCAACTCAAGAATTTTCTTGAGTTGCCAAATGAGGTATTTTCTGAACCATAAACTTAGTTTTCCTACTACTTTTACCCCCATGTTAGAATAGAACCGATATCGTGTGATTTTGTGGACCTAGAAAAATTCTAGTTAGGGTTTATAGAAATTGAAAGTGGTGATGTGAGATTGAGCTCGGTAGAGGCCACACAAACCCCCTAGTGCTAGAATTCAGGCCTAAACCAGAGACTAGAACACCGGAATACGGATTTAGAAAAGTTGATATCGGAAAATTGTTGATTCTGTGAGGGTTAAATGAAATCTGCTATCACCCCGAGACTCTGAAAATTATTTTGCAAACACAGAGAGATGTGCAGGCACTCAGGAAGCCAACCCCAAGACCCCAGCCCCTGAATCCTCTTTCTAGCCGCAGATTTAATCTGTATGGCCGCAAATTGCGGCCTGGGTCCTACCATTTTGGCTCGTGTTGGTTCTGAAGCTTTATTTCATATACACTAGACCCTTGGTATATGCAAATTTGTCTAATTTGACCTAGGGTGAAATCTGGGACCCTTTTCTATAGTTGCTGTTTTGATTCGTGTTTTCGTATTGCGTATTTTAAATTCTGGATTTGTATATTTGCGTTTTACCTCGATTACTAGGCGTTTATACGACGATATCGAGGATTGTTTGATGGTTTTGAAAGCGTACCCATAGGTTCTTACCTATAAGCTTTCAAGCGTATCGTTTTGGTTCTCGTGTGTCGTTTTAGTTTTGATTTGGTTTTAATACGATGCGATACGTGTGACATGTAGGTACCTCCACGATGATTCGAGACGATGAAGAAGATGAAGGCGACATCGACATCG
This sequence comes from Agapanthus africanus, assembly GCA_030015575.1. Classification (NCBI taxonomy): domain Eukaryota; kingdom Viridiplantae; phylum Streptophyta; class Magnoliopsida; order Asparagales; family Amaryllidaceae; genus Agapanthus; species Agapanthus africanus. Next base: position 525,357,079 of record CM057337.1, read on the forward strand.
GCAAGCAAGATCAATGTGAGTAGATTATATCTACGGGGGAAGTCGGGTGGACGGCGTATAGCACCCCCGCAGTTCGATATTTAGTATACTATGTATATATTATATATTTATGGGTATATGATAGCTTATTGTGTGTCATGAATATTTGAGATGAGATTAGGTGTACTATGGTTGGATTAGGGCGTAGAGGTAAACTAGTATAGTTCCTAGTTGCGAACCCTAGAATAGGTTTACACCCACACGCACACACATGCTTATCTGTTATACTTATACCTGGATGATGAGGATAGTGTATGATGTTTGGAGATGGGTCGATGAGATTGGGCATAGTGCCATGAGATCGGTGATATATTATGATTTGTATTTGGGATACGACATGTGATTTTAGCGGGCCTTTGGACGTATGTTTCACACACGCATCTGTATAGATGGTATCGATTTGTACTAGACTTAGATCAGTACCCCAGATCATGAGATATGATGATAAGGATACCAGATAATTGATGAAATGAATGTGATATTGACCCGTACCCAGCTATTGGGATGTCGTACGATAATTTACCGTACGAGCTTTACATTGATGATAGATCCGCACTCATGACTCGAGGATGTCATATGATATTGTATCGTACGCGGTACCTTTGAGGCGGGATCACCGACTATTATATATATATATATATATATATATATATATATATATATCGACTCAGATTTAGGTGGTTTCCATACCCCTTCTGGTTGACTTGTTAGTTAGAGCTGTAGTTTTGCTAGTAGATGTTAGGCTAGGCCGATGTCATACCTATTTCAAAACTAACGAATCGGGAGTATTTCAAAGATAGGCAAAGCGATTCTACGGATATTTTCAAAAGACGCATCTTTTCTTAAAAAAACACCGTAGCCCTTATTTTACTAAAAAACCCGATTCGTCTTAATTCAAATGGCAAATTGTATGACATTTTTATATTGATGCAGATGCGTCACTGTTGCATTTATTAGTCGATTTCTGCATATTCTTGTTATTCGCATCGCATTGCATGTGCAAATGGTTATTGTTATATAAAAATCATGCTGTTAGGACACCAGCACCATTATCGATAATGCATATGTTCCACTACACCTGCTTGCCGGCTCACACACTTCATCATCGATAATTACCATGTCACTACACTGTAGTACTGTTGCATTCAGGATATGACCTTTGCATGGCTTACTTGTGTGCTCACATATTGTACACTCATACTTATGCACATACCTATTGTACATTCATAATCGTGTACTTACATATCGTACACTCATACTTGTGCACATACCTATTGTACATTCATACTCGTGTACTCCCATATTGTACACTCATACTTGTACACAAACTCATTTGCACATACATAGATGATTCTCGCTTGATTTGGAGATTTGGAAACCGTAAGATACTCTTTAAAACTGATTCATTTTAAAAGAGCGGTTTCCCCCAATATGTGCATATTACTATTCCATGTTGCATGATATACTGATATGCTTATATTCTTTTATATGTCGCATACATCATGCTTTCTGATTATACGCATTGAGATATGTTGTTTTCATGATATTTCTGGAATTGGGAACCGTGGGTATTTTAAAAAGAGAGTATGTATTGTTTTAAAAACCCGGTTACCCTTGATATGATATTTCAGTGCGTCCACCATATGTTTTCTCGGTTTTGAGAGTGGCATGTGAAACCCGATTCGAGGAGCGGTAGGCACCGTCTGCGGGTACATGGTGGACCCGGTGAGGTACCCCGAGACAAGAAGACTCGTATATGTTAGACGGTGAGCCTGGCAGGGGAGTACTACCTACCGGTGATTGTTTTGAGCTCGGCGGATATCTGGGGGATACCGACCGGAGTTGAGAGATGATACGGGCCGGTCCGGACTGTCGGAGCCCTATATCTATATGAGGATTTACGTGCCGATGCTAGGCACAGGTTTCATGATGTTTTCGAGTGTCGATGCTTGACACTCAGGTTCCATGATTTTGATATGTCGCGAGCGACACATGTTGATTTGCATTCTCATACTTCCATGCATATATTTATGATATTTCCATGCATGATGCTTATTGTCATTGGGTGACACGTGGACGATTTCCACCTACATATATTGACATTGATGATATTGATCACACAGTTGGATGATATCCACATATTCATCGACTTCATGATATAGTCGACATTGATCATACCTCATATTTATGATATGTTATTACCTGAGGCACTGGCACGAGCACTTGGCACTACACTCATGTATAGATGTTACATTGCCACCTTATCATGCTTCAGACTTATTCATTTGAGGTTTATATATATCCGATCGTATTGACCTAGGATTGTGTCATACATACGATTTCTGCTCTGTGATATTTTCTATTCACGAGTTGGCAACTCACCCTCGTTGTGCCACAGTTTCTTGCAGGTTTTGCCGTACAGGTTTCATTGCGGTTTTTCTGGCACACTGCTTTCCTTACGGGTTACTTGCTTTGGTAGGTGGATTCTTTTGCATCAGAACCACCATTGTACATGTATTATTCAGTTGTATCTAGAAATTCCATCAACCAAACTTGTATATTGTTTCAGACTTAGAAAACCAGTTGTGTATTTTTCGACCTTAGAGTCGCGCGTTGTAGTAGTATGGTTTTCATGCTGATTGAGTTTTCTTTTTGAGTTTTGATCTTCGCCCTTTGGCGTTATATATTATACTGCTTGCGTGGTTGTGACCGTCGATTGATGAAGAGCTAGCTCCCGTTTGGGGATGCCTTTTTTCATTATATATATATTATTCATGTTGTACCCCGTTTGGGGCCAGTATTTACAAAGGAAACTCTGCCGAAATTTTCAGAAAAGACTATAGATTTTAAAAATGCATATTCGGCTTACTTATTTAAAAACCTTGCTTTTAAAACATGTTTTCCTTACTTTTTAAAAATCAGTTTTCCTTATTTACTCCTTAAAAATGGTTTTAGATTTCTTGGCTTTTGGCTTACTTGAATTAGATGGGGTCCTATAGACTTCATATGATTCAAGGCCAGTCACGGGCTATTTCGGGACGTGACAGGTGATTCTACCACGTTTTCACGGTTGATTTAGTTGGTGCAAAATTAACGGTTTATCGACAATAGAACTTTTTATATTGCTAATCCAACGGTGAAAAGTGGTAGAATCAAATGAAATTTGGTGTGTCTGCATCTTAGATGATATGGATGAGGATTATGGGTGCCAATCGTCGAATAAAATATTGGAAGGTGTAATTTTTCGACATCACCTGCCGGAAAACTCTTCTAGGGACTCTTTTCTTCATTATTCTCATATAAAATACTGGATGATTAAAATATCCAAACACGTTAATGCAAAATTTCTTGAAATTACATGTCCGATTATCTTTCCATAGCAAATGCATCCTTGGTTTATTTGGCTAAGCCAACCTCCCATTGTAGCTTTTATTTGGCAATATCATACCTTTGCCAATAGAATTCAAATGTATTATCACAACAAGATTTTTGGATCAATTCCATTGTTATTGAAACAAAAAGGAGAAGATGGGTTACATTGAAAAGTGCATTTGATTCTGCAAGCCAATATGTATCAGATCGATATATATCAGATGAAGAACTTCGACTTTAAAACTAAAGTGTTAAAAATATAAAATGCTTATAAGGTTGCACAAAAATGCGGCTAAACATAAAGTTGGGCCGAGTAGAAGTAGCTACCCACTAACAATATTCGGTTGTGACACCGGATGTCTGTCGGCTGAAGCAAAGGAACTCGTCAACTAATTGACTAGATTGAAAACCGTGCTTCGGAGGTCCTGCGGTGTAGAATGCGAACCTCTCGCTATCAACTTTGGAACAAAGGTGTACAATATGAATCCTTACATGGCTATTCTCATGTCTGTCGAATATTGGTATTAGGTGTACAATACAGATTCCTACATTTAAGATCTACATGGGGCAATTTTTTATGATTGTGATTACCCTTCATGCATGGCTTGTAAAACGCAAATTCCTGTAAGTTGATCCCTTCATTCCCTTGTGCTGCTATATCCTACAGCCTATCTGATATACAGTGCGAATACCTACAAACAGATCTAGGGTCAATTCCTACAAGCCGATTCCTTGTATGGATTCTCATAGTGTCAATTCTTGTAAGCCGATCCCCTGATTCCATGTTTGTTTGCCATGTTTGCAATTCTTTTGACGCTGGATCAGAACATGTTTTTGTTCGTTGCATGTGAATTACTCAGATGTATGATTAGCACTAAATTTGGGAATGCAAAACTCATCAAGAGAAGTGAAGTTCGCTCTTCCCTTTATCTAAACATTTTTGTTTTTGGAAGACATGGGTTATTTCAAGTACTAAGGTTTAGGACACTCATCATCTACGGAAATATTTATATTTAGAGGCAACACCATTCTATCCCATATAATCAGGTTTAAGTGGACCAAAACATATAAATAATGGGATATTTCAATTTAATATGATATGTAGTTTTTCAATATAGGTTTTTGAAAGAAAAATAATATATTTTACGACCGATTTAAATTCTTGATATTTTTCTCTTTTGCAACTAAGTCTATATTAATATCTATCTATTTGCAATTAATTAAATATTAAAAGTTGCAATTTGGGAAAATGGTAAGTTGCCAGACTTCAAAAGCCCTTCCCTTTCCAAAACCCATCACCCTCGTCTCTTGCTTTCTTCACCTTCTCTCTCTAAACAAATAAATTCTCTCTTTCTCTATTTTTTGTTGTTATTGTTAGTTTCTCTTTTGTTTTGTAAGCCATGGGTTCTTCCAAAACCCTAATAAAGCCCCAAGCTTTATCTCTCCAAAGCCCTCATCTCTTCCTCTCCTCTTCGCTTCAAATCCAATCCCCAAGCTCCCTCTCTTTCCCCATCTTCGTCGTTCCCAGCAGCAGAAAGAGGAGGCTCAGATGCGAGCTCGAAGTGAAGGGCAATGGCGCTCTCTCAAACGACAGCGACCCTCGCTCCATAGATCGAGTAAGTTCCCTTATTGGAACAAAACCCATCATGGGTTCTCTTCAAAATTCTCTTTTTTTCGCCAAAAAAAATATGGGTTTTGGAAAATTTCTATGGAAAACATGATGTTTTGGTAGCTGAAGCGGTTCAGTGATGAAACCGCCATTTTATCTTCTAAATCTTTGACGCTGAATTTTCATGAAATGATACTTGTTTGTTTCAATTATCAGTGGTACTTCGCTTTAATTATAAACCTGCATAGGTTGAAGTCCATTATCAGTTGTTAATTAATAAACAAATAGGTTCATATTTGTTATCACCATTTAGGCATTTGAGGGCACAGCTGAATCTACAAGATTTCTCTCATGTACCTAAACTAGGATCCCCTTATCTTGCCAGATGCGCTTGCATATTTTAAATGAGGAGAAAATGTTGAATTTGTGAATGGAAATCTCAATGGGTCGATTAACGCTATAATTTGACCTTTAAGGCCATATGCATATTTAAGTAGTTATCTTTTGCATATAAAAAAGTTATAAAGCCTGGTATGTATGGAATGCACAGTTTAAGAATTACAACGAAAGTGCTTGAATATGCATTTCAAAACCGGATTTAAATTACACAGAACAGAAGCATTTAAACAGATCAGAAGTGCTTGAATTATGCATTTAAAAACAGTTTGAACTACAACAGAAGCGCTGAATTACACATTTACAAACAGTTTCCTTTTAAGCATTTGATTATAGTACCTGTTAAGATATGCATATCTTTTATCATATCTTCTATATAATTTTGTATTTATCTTTCTGTATTGATGTTTATGTGTATTATACGTATATTACATATTGACGTTTAACTTGTGGGCTATATATAGAGAGGCATATTGTACATTGTATTTTGATTAATCGTTAATAATATTTTCTTACCCTACCAGTGATTGCTACCGTCATCGTTGATTGATCCTCTCCACCATCTCGTCTTCTTGTCTCCTCGATCGCCACATCTCCAATCGTCGAATCCCTCTCCATCTGATGACTCCGACGCCACTGTCTATCTATTTCTCATTCATCATTTCTCATTCTTCTCTTATTCGAACCTGAATTTCTCGTTCTTGCTCTTCGTTTGCTTATTTACCATGATTTGATGTTCACATCAAAATCATCATCAGTATCATCATCTGAAATCGCAAAATCAGAATTTGATGGATCCCAATCCCCTGTTGTTTTTCTCCTCCTTCCTTTTGATTTTCCCGTGTTATTCATATTCTTCCTTTCTTTTCCGCAATTACCAATAACAACAAATTCCTCTCGCAAAATCCTTCTCAATAAAATTATCATCGCCGTCCTCATCTTCCGAAACCTTTGATCTTCGCTTTTTACTGAAATTTACGAAGTCTTCTCCATCGGCGATTTCTATATCCTCTCAATAACATCTGGACTCTCCCCACCGTCGAAACCACCTTCTTCCCGATTTTTTCGAAGCCCTCACCTTCATTACCGATCTCATTGAAGCCACTTTCTCCTATAAAAAAGGAAAAATTCGAGGTGTTATCATTTTCGCTAATATCACCGTTTTCTATATTTTTCGCTGCTTCTACTTCTATTTGGACAATACCATCTACTCCTTTTTCTTCTTGTATTACTTCCACTTATATATTCTATATGTATGATGTCATCTTCTCGATTTTCTTATTCTCTTTTCTTCAGTGCTTCTACTTTTATATTGATTGTGCCATCTCTTATTTCATCTTTTTCTACTTCTCCATTTGCCTCTACTATTTTATAGTTACGATCAACTCCTCCTTTTGGTGGTTCTTCTTATTCTTTTAATTCTCTATAGACCGTGTCATTTCCTTTTTCGTCATCTTCCTTTTCTGCAACTACAACATGGGCAATTTCTTCACTTTGTTCTTCTATTTTGTTAGTGATATCATCTCCTTTTCTTCTTCTATCTCAATGTGGGCAATGTTCTCTCCTCTTCCTTTTCTTTCCTCCCTTAGTACTTTTACTTCAATATAAGCGATGCCGTTTGTTCCTCTTTCGTATTTTTTTCCCCATTAACTATTCTTCTTCTTCTTGGTTATCCTTTATTCTTCTTCTTGATCTTTTGATCATTTTTGTTTCTTTGTGTAACATGTTCTTGATCTTGGTTCAATTCCTTGTGGTTATCTTTTATTCTTCTTGATTTTTTTGATTATTTTTATTTCTTTGTGGAACCTCTTCTTCATCTTTTGTTTTTATTCTTTTGTGAAAGCTCTTCTTGATCTTGGCTCAATACCATATCAAGTCCAAGTAGCTATTTTATATATGACGTCTTCAAGGAGTATGATCTTCTTTTAAGTATTTCCAGCGGAAGTGACTGCAGGTTATTTGGTTCACCTTGCAATCCGCGAAAGAGACCAAAGGGTATTAGTCCGCCATGCTTGATACTCTTAATCAAGTATGTAGCAGTGCAATAGTGTGTGCGATGTTGATCTTTATCGAACGATACTTATCTCCAATTTTTTTAAGCAAGACACCACCCTTTGTTTCCTCAAAAAAATTTTGTGCCCAGATGGAGGTACTGTCCTTATTCAATTGTTCTTGAAAACCCTAATCCGTACATATTGATGCTTGGGAATTCAAGAAATGGAATTTTCCTCCTTTTCTACTAATATGTTAGCAAATTACCTTTTGTGTAGCAAAAAGCACTGGAAGCAGCAATGAACGACATCAACAATTCTTTTGGAAGAGGAAGTGTCACGAGATTAGGCAGTGCTGGTGGTGCTTTAGTGTAAGTTTTTATTTTACTTGCCCTAGTATGCAATGACAGTGTTGATCATTGACGCCAATATATTTCTTAGTATTTGTGCTAAAGGGATTACTTTGTCACAGAGAGACTTTTCCAAGTGGCTGCTTAACACTGGATTTTGCTTTGGGCGGGGGTCTACCCAAAGGAAGAGTTGTAGAGGTAACTTCCATTAAAAGCTTGCATTATATAGGGGAGGCTATGCGGTCATAGCATTTGTATGCCCTTTTATTTAGTTGTGTAACTGATGTGGCCAATAATGGTCTTACCAATATTTGTTTGAGATGAGGGTAGCAAGGCAATACACATGCATACTCCGAGACCCTGCCAAACAAGATGGTGATGGAGATTTCTCCAGTGTAGTCCCTCCAAGTCTCCAACGCTCAAGTTAGTATCTGAGGATTCTGTAGAGCTAGGGTTTTTCTAGGATTGAAATGGCTTACCTCTCTAGTGCTTAATTCTAAGTACTTGTATTTTACGTTGAGGTAATTGCATACTTCGTTTAAATGGTTAGGCACCTTTGGCGCAGGGTAGTGGGTGTCAGAGACTGTCCCCACTCGCTGCTGGTAGTGGTGCCTTGCCCTACCTAGCTACAAGTTGATGTTGTTCCTTGTGAACGTATTGGATGTGATGTGGACCTTATGACTTGGCCAATGCGGCCTGATTTGTCCATGTGTATATCAATAAAGGATCCTGAGGGTGGATAAGTACTCTTTTATCATGGGACCCTTTCCTTGTTAGCACGTGTCTTAGCTCCATTCGCTGGCTTATCAGTATCCAAGAGTAATCCCAATTGTGGTTTATTTTTAAAATTAGTACGCATGCCACTGTTTTTTATTTGGGCATGGTAAGCATGACTTCCCCCTTCATGCTGCGGTAAGTTTTTACATCATTGATGCAACTTTTAGGCATGGGTATTACATTCTTTTTTTCCTTTTTTGATAAAACTAGGTAGATTACATACAGACTAGCCGAATAACATATTTCTTTGAAAATATGAAAATAAAAGGCAGTCTACAAGATTTAAAAATACAAGTAAAAGATGTACAATAAGCATCTTCAAAAAAAGAAAAAAAACCCCACGACAATAAGTTACAAAACAGCTACTTGCCCGATAGAAAAATCTAACTTCATCATTATTTCCAGCAACAAATACAGGATATCATATTTTTTTGAAACGTCCTTTTCTGTTCAACAAGCCTGTCCTAAATTTTAGCTTTTGATTTTATGAAGGAGAACTATAGAAGCTAAATTACCATGAAAGAGCATTTCTTTCAATCTATCCACACCAACTGAACTCTGACACAGTTACCTCAAAACCTCAGATATTTTTTTCAAAGCAAGGTTATTTTCTACTTGGTCCACAATGAAACAAGGTAGCTTCCCTTTACCCTTTGATATGTGCCTAATTTTAGCCCATATAGACTTTGCAAACAGGGCTTATATGGTTAGTATATTTCCTAGCATTATTATTTGCATTGTATTTTAGTATCCTCTTTCCACCATAGAATCTAGAGTGTAACGGCGATGGCTAAATTCTACACACAGCTTACATGTACTATTACAACCTTTATATATCAGATTTCTTCACTTTAAAGTATATTAATGCCAACTAATTGCTTGTCTTTATCTTCAAGAACAGCTAGAAGAAACGGTACCAATTTTCTGAAGTGTAACTTTTTCTAATTAACAGATTTATGGTCCAGAGAGTAGTGGAAAGACCACTCTAGCACTACATGCAATTGCTCAAGTACAGGTGCATTTTGTTTTTGTAATTCCAAAGGAAATTATCTCTCTTTTAAGGTACAATCACTGTATTATATATTCTCAAAGTTACCTCAACATTTACATGAAATATGCAGAAGCTTGGGGGCAATGCCATGCTTGTTGATGCAGAGCATGCTTTTGATCCAGCTTATTCTAGGGCTCTGGGAGTGGATATTGAAAATCTGATTGTTTGCCAACCTGATCATGGGGAGATGGCATTAGAAAGTAACCTCTTAGATACCCATCTCTATAAGTTTTCGTGATCGATTTTTCCTCTCTTTTTGCTTTGGCTAATTCATCCATCGAATTTCTACATCTGAACACACCTATCAAAATAACTTGTCTTTTAGCACCCCTCCCCTGTCTACAAGAGTATATTACAGAAAACATCTCAAGTTTTTCAGTTTCTTACAAAATACCTTTGAACTTTGAAAAATACAAATTCCATCACTGGTATTCTGTTAAAGGCAGTTTTCCAATGGCGTTTTATGAATTTTTAATCCAAATATTCAATTTTCAAGGGGTTTTGATGCAACTTTAAAGTTTAATGGTGTTGTGCGAAAACCAATGAAAATTCAATGGTGTTTAATGTAATTTACCCTTTGAAATATAATGCAACTATATAAAGGCTTTAACCAAAACTTTCTTCTAAGGGCTTTTTTGATATAGGCCCCCTAAAACATTGGTTTTTTTGAAGTACACTCCCTGAAACTTTATATTTTTAAACACCCCCCCTAAAACCTCTCCGTTAACTAAAAACACCCCTTTACTTAAGTTAATTAGGATTAGAGCTAAGATGATGAATTTTGAGATAAAAAATCTTATGTAACATCAAAACCCTTGTGTCTTTTTATTTTTGTGCAAAACCCATTAGTCTTACTATTCCAAACTCTCATCTTCAAGTTATTATTTTAGCTTCTTTACGGAGATTTCTAAAGGTGTTAGGATGATGATTGAGCATAGGGGCCAATTTAGTTTAATTAAGAGTTTTAGGTGGTGTGTTTTAAAATATGAAGTTTTAGGGGGTATTTTTCAAAATAGCAATTTTTAGGGGGCCTATATAAAAAAAACCCTTCTAATAATCAACGGTCTTGTTGGCTTCCCTGATATAGTATAAATGTAAGATGCATAAACCTCGTGCTCATCCATGTACAATGAAATTTGAGCGACTAACTACTCTTAAGCCACATATTCGTTGTGAATTTCCATCAATGATATAGAATATAGCTGAAATTCTATGTTCCTAAATCACATTCCTGTCGCATATATCAAAGCATGGATTTCTTTCGACGCTGCTCCAATATTGGTGGAATATTACTTATTATTACTCAATTTCCAGTAGTTGAGTTTCTTACCCTTGTCTCAGTAAATAGAACATCACTCCAATATAATCTATTAAGCATGCCTAGCATTTATTAATGAGGATGGTTCTACATATACAAGCCTTACGTGGACCATGAATATGACCATAAAAAATGGATTAATGGTGATGCTGCGATATTATTATTGTATTTGGATAACTAATTAATTAACTGGAGTAAAATATTTATTAAACTTCTGCCTTGTAACTTAACTAACATTCCTTTACCTCAGTTGCCGATCGTATGTGCAGATCAGGAGCTATAGATCTCATTTGCGTTGATTCCGTTTCCGCGCTTACTCCACGAGCAGAAATTGAAGTAAAATTTTCATGATTGCAGCTTGTCTTCATTCATCAATAGCGTTCCATTCTCGACATATTGTTACATTAACTTGTATAAAATATGTTTTTCTCAGGGTGAGATTGGCATGCAGCAAATGGGTCTGCAAGCTCGTCTAATGAGCCAAGCATTGCGAAAAATGTCAGGAAACGCCTCAAAAGCTGGTTGTACTCTCATATTCTTGAACCAAATAAGATACAAGGTCGCCCCTTTCATCCTCTTATGCAATGTCGCAAAACACACATATTCGTCCTCTATTCGGTTGAGCAGCATGACATAGCAAAAGATTATACACTGTATGTTGGATGACGTAGAATTGCACAAATATAATCTTAATATTTATAATATAAACATATCCTTAAAAACTAAGTAGATAGAAGATATGATATGTCAAGGAGGATAAAAAAGGGCTGGGCATTTATTTAGTGGATATTAAGTTTGTATGTCGTGTTATGGATACTGAGGGGTTATCTGAATCATGTATGTGCCGATGTGATGGTCATTCATCTATATTTTTCACATAGGAGCAATTATGCTGTCATTCGCCCTTTTAGTGCTATTTGATGCAGTTCTTAGCCAAAAACTCTTAAGTGGACAGTTTAAGAGCCTTTTAAACCTTGTTTTACAACACTGATCCGAAGTCCCTACTCGCTTTCTTTCTGTTTATTGTTTCTCCTTTACAAGAACCAATATGTTTTTTCTGTACTTGATTTGGTAAGATCGGGGTTTATTATGGTAATCCTGAAGTCACCAGCGGAGGCATTGCGTTGAAGTTCTTTGCATCCCTTCGCCTTGAGATACGTCCTATTGGGAAGATAAAGTCTGTAAGCACAAGCCCCATGAATCTTGCTTTTGTTTCAATGTAGTAGCCCTGCTATTCTCTTTTGACTAAATGCACATCTCCCTTACTTTTGCCTATAGAGCACAACGTAGACACCTCTTTTTAAAACCAGCACTTTGCCCCCTACTTTAACAGTCAGTTAACAGTATTCTTTCTTGTTTCTACATTTTTTATTCCCAAAACTCCCTTGAAACCATGTCTTTATACATTGGGGGTTAAAAAAATTGCTGAAACGAATAGAATAAAGGGATGTTGAAGTAGGGGTAACATTAAGCTATTGAAAAGAGAGATTTCCTGCTGTGCAGCAAATTAGGGAGTTCCTACAATTTAACCTTCTCTTTTGATGACTCACTGACACCCATGATTCTTTTATACAGGCAAAAGGAGATGAAGATATTGGAGTTAGAGTTCGTGTAAGGGTGCAGAAAAGCAAAGTATGTAAAGCATTATTTTATTTGGCTTCTTCGCACTACAAAAGTAAATGTCCTCAATGCCGTGGAAATTATTCTGACAAACTAAGTTGCTAAATAAAACCTGTAAGATTTCATTGAAAATTAACGCAAGTAGTGAAGGCGGTACTTTCCGTAATTTATATGATGACCTTTTATCCCAATATCCCAAACTTCCGGGATCAGCTTTATGAGTTGCTCTCTTCCATTCTGCTCAGTCAAAGGCCATCTCTTCTATAAATTAACAACTAACATATCTTGTTAATTGCTTCTGTCTATGTTTGATTAGGTCTTCCCATAACCCGACTCATATCATTAACTAAATTCGGTCACTTTTCCCAACTGGAGCATAAATTACCATAATATATTATCATCATGATTTTTTTTCAGGTGTCTAGACCCTACAAGCAAGCTGAATTTGAGATCATATTTGGGGAGGGAGTGAGTCAATTGGTGAGTATCTATTCCAAAGGTCGAAAAATTAGAAGTTCAGGTAACTGAAAGATGAAACTCACCACGTTGTCTCTGATTGGTTTTATGCAGGGCTGTATTTTGGATTGTGCTGAGACCATGGACATTGTGGCAAAGAAGGGGTCATGGTACAGCTATGGGGAGCATAGGTTTGCCACTTGCACTTGCAGTCAATATTTCTAGTTTTTGGCATGTTATAGGCACATGTAAATAAATATATGAAATGGTTTTGTATTCGAACATAAGGCCTGCCTACCTTTGTTTAAAATAGTATTTCTCCATGCTAATTAAAAAGGAGACATATATAAGAGATACATGCTAATTTTTAAATAGGGTAAATTGCACAAATATACCCTTGGAACTTTTTTGTTTTTTGCGATAACTACCTTGAACTTCAAGACATAGAGATAAGTACCACAAACTACTTTTTGGACATAATGTTGGGACTTTACTCGCGCGCGCTTTGTAGTTTTGAAAGAAAGGTTTTTAGAAACTCGGCGCACGCGAGCCTGATCTCGTTTTAAAATTTATAAACCGTAAGTGCACGGCGCGTTGTAGTGAGCCGACAAGTACGGGTCGATCCATAGTAAATTGGTGATTAGGAGTTATTAAAGGTTCAAAAAGAAATAATTGAGTTTGTCATAAGAAATAAGAAAATACGAAATTATTGAACAAAGGTAAGAAAAGGCGGCCGTGGCTCTGGTTCGGATAGTTGAATCGTGGCGAATTCTTCGACACTCTCTTGATCATGAGTTCCCTTCTCTTGTTGACTCCGGTGTGAAGCATGGCTTGTCAAGGCGTTCGCGAAGCACAAACCATCAGGATGTCGATGTTTCAACGCGAGAAATAAAACAAATCCGTATTGTTCCCACTTACCGTTTGTATGTTCAAGCATGAACTATCAAAACTAAGCACAAGGGTTAGCAAGCATATATCAACAAATACACAAATTAGCACATGAGAGCAAAGTGGTTTAGCATTAACTTGCTAAGTGCTTGGGTGATAGTATATGGTATATGAATGAAGAGGGGTGTCAATCAACTTGTTAACAAAATACTCTAGCTAAACACTTAGCAACCCTAACACTAGTGTGATTCTAACCTTATCATTGCAAATGGAGACTTGAGTGAATATGGTATGTGCTAAAAGTTACAAGTAGCCATCAAAAGCAACATACCATATCACACAAATACTAAGTTAACAATCTTAAGGTTATAATCCCTTTTAAGCGCATGAAACATTCACGAGAGAAAAAGGAAGGCAAAACCATCCATCTCACATTCTCACTATCAGCACAACCAAAGAGTTACTCAAACATCATATAAAAGAAAATGAAAAACATAAGAGAGAACACATAAGAAAACAAGTAAAAGAAAACAAGTGTAAGTTTTTTATTCACAAAATGGAGGGCTTGAGCTACAAGGTAGATAGCAACTTCAACCTCCTTAATGGAGCACTCAAGTGAGAGCTCAAAGAGAGAAGAAGAAGAAACTATCAAGTATTACACACTATTTCTCACTTAAGAAGCCAACCTGGAACTTAATCTAAGATCTGCTATATATAGGCAACTCAAAATAAAAAATTAACTATACAAATGGACTGACAAGATAACAAGGAACCCACCAAAGTTGAACAATCCTAAATGGCCATGTCTTGGCTGCAAATTGCGGTCAAGATGAATAAATTTGCGACCCAATTTTGGAAAGTGGGCCTCACCTTTGTACTGTGGTCTTCTGGTCTCAAGAGGATCTCTCTGTTGTCCCAATTTCTTTTAATTCTTTTTTGGATGCAATCTGGAGCTAAAATATAGAGAAAGAGCCAAGTGGGTATGTGTTCATACTTCACATCAATTCTTTTTATCACACATCATAACACAATCCACTTGCACGACACCATAACGGTGTTTGCCCACTTGATGGTTCATGGCCACTTGACGATGGTTCATGCCCACTTGATGGTTCATGGCCACTTGATGATGGTTCATGCCCACTGCTCACATGATGGTTCATACATGTTCACACATGATGACCAAAACAAGATATTTGTTGTACATAACAATATTTGTTGCAAAACCAATAGAGTTGATCTGAATTTTGTCCCGTTTGTAGTTTCGATCAAAAACCGTCGTTTCTGTGTAGTGCAGAGTTTTCAATGTTTTTGCCTGTGTACCTGTAATCTGTACTAATGAGAAGACACGGATTAAATAGTACTGTTTATTGACAAAATGACAGGAAATGAGCGGTATTAAAATATAATAATTCGTACTGAACGAATACCCCCAAACCTATCTTTTTCTCGTCTCGAGCAAAACAAAATCTATATTCATTTTCGCAGGGAACGCGATTGCACTGAGCCCGTGCAACAAGCCGTTAAACCTCTGGATGTCCATAATAGGAGTTCTCGTCTCTTGAGGGTTTTCAATGGATTACACCCATAAAATCCCGTCAAGCTAGTTTCATGAGGTAACTGTTGATTTTAATCTTAAGGTTTAGTATTAAATCTAGAAGTTGTATCACTTTAAGTTAGAAACGTCCAACCCTTATTTTTCACTCCTCACATCTCTTTTAATTGTGCGAAAATTGTTGTTAAGTTTCAAACATTTCGATTAGAGTTATCATGTCACAAATAAGGACCACGAAAAACTTCTAAAGTATCGAGCGAGTTTGTAAAGACTTTAAGGTTTTTTCAAGTTTCGTTCTCCAAATAAGTCTTGAATCAGAATTTCTATCATGTTTAATAGAGAACTAAGTCTTATTCTTCACTTAGTTTCGTTCTCCAAATAAGTCTTAAATCAGAATTTTTATCATGTTTAATAGAGAACTAAGTCTTATTCTTCACTTAGTTTCGTTCTCCAAATAAGTCTTAAATCAGAATTTTTATCATGTTTAATAGAGAACTAAGTCTTATTCTTCACTCCTACCTTTCACCCATTTTTGTTCATACACACCTTCGTGATCGTGCAAAAAGTTTTATAATTTTACAAATGAAACTTTCATATCTTCGCTAAAAAACTGTTATAACGAAAACCCGTCTCTGCCAAGATTATTCTTCTACAAAGAATCGTGAGGACTTTTAATTTGGAGAGAATACTTTGACTTGTTTTATTTGGCGAATGGAAATTTACCGAGCTTTGGGTCAAAAACGTCCAAACCAGATGGTTTTAAGGTATTAGGTGTAGAGACACCCCCAGGACTTAATTGCCCAAGACACAAAAGCCACAAAACAAAAGATTCATTTTAATGCATTTAAAATATTTAGAAAGCAGTACAAACAGAGATATTGTCAGTTTTTCTTTTCATCCCGAAAACGTGTTCGTGTGGATAAGGTGTGTAATCATTCCAACACAGTTCCATATGGGTTATTTTTCAGACTTTAGCCTCTATTAAAGTTTTCAATAATATTCTTTCATATCCACTTCACTTTATGAACTAAACTTGATATTACTTATTTCAGAACAAACATGTTTGATCTTAAAGAAATTTATCAATTTTTCAAAAGTTTTAAGACATTTTAAACTTGTCATCTAATTTTTCAAAACCGACGACACGAGTAGTGTGATGCAAAAACGTATATTAGTTACGGTTAAATTCAAAGGAGAGTTATCTTTCGGGTTTTCAATATCTAAAAATAGAATTTAGTTGTTTCTATCTTATCAAACTAAACCGTTGGATTTCGAGTCTGCGTTTCCCCACTAGTTAACTTGACGACAAAGTTTTTATATTTTGAAATTTTTTCAAGTTTTTCATGTTTTGAATTTTTTTCAAATTTTTATGGGTTTTCAATATGTATGCAATGCAGAATTTACACATGATGTAACAAAGCAAAACAGAGTGCTTATCCCCAAACTTGAGATTTATGATGTCCTCATTGTTGCCCCCATTTCCAGTTGCTAGACTTAGATATATAGGGTAAGCTTTTTATTCATAAAAAGGAATCCTAAGAGCTAATTACAGTGTTTACAAGTTGAGAGATTGCGTCAGTCCAGAAATTAGTACCAGCCATTCAAAAAATTTGTTAATATAAGGTCATGGCCAGTAAAAGATGTTGGATATAGTGCGCTTAAAGCAATTATTGTAATTGCAAATAGGCGATTATGATAATTGAATGGGGACCTATACAGGTAGAATAGTCTTATTCGAGATAATAGTATACTATCTGGTTTGTCTTTATCATTATGTGTACGCTTTGATAAAACTCGTAGAATTATTGCTTGACTACCAGTATTATGATGGCAATCATAAACGTGGGAGCTGGATGGTCCATAAGCGTATCCTTAAATGTCCCTAGTCGAGAGAGTATCGAGATTGGGTATCGATACTCCGGAGTAGACTAGTGTATACTTTTCGAGATCCCGACAAGGGGCGATGGCCGGTCTCACAAGCCATTGATGTTAAGTCACCTAAGATAGTATACATGTGCTCACTGGAGGTGAGTACACCGGACGGACTCGCCAAGAACTTCTAGATAGTATTATACCTATCGTCAGATGGAAGTTCTCTTATGGCATGGGTACATGTTAGTCCTTTGATCTGAAATTTTCATTTGTCTCATGTGAGTTCCTACTGTACTTAGATTACTACCATACCATAGCTCAAAGGAGTCATGCAAACATATTTTAGTTGGGTACAGTCCCGAGTCACATCGAGACAGTGAACAATCGTCAGGGATTCGTCTCTCCCGGTATTGAGAGTCGATGTTGCACTATGTACGGTCAACCATCACTGGAAATTCTTGGCCAAGGTGGATGAGATTTACTGATGTGATATCAGTAGTTTCTCAGTGGGTGATGAGTTTCAGATCGGCACGACTTATCGGATTAGTAGGGGTTTGACGTTATCCACCCCCTAGACCCGGTATGCGTTATCTCAGACGAAAAGACCGGACTGTACAGAAATTGTCAGGCTCAGTAGGGGTACGGATGGGTTTGCTTGTCGGCCTTCTTTTCGTTTAATACTTGGGTAGCCGTTACGTACAGCTAGTGTCGTTGACGTGCTTGTGGTTAAACCTACTGCTAGCGTATTGACGAGTCTTTAGAGTCCCACACAGAGGGTTTTTCGGTTCAGACAAAATGATGTAGTGCCCATATATTGATATGTGCAGGGTTCCGATTAGACATGTGTGCTAACCACACAAAATTTAATCGAGCGGATGATAATATTAGCCGGCTTAGGATTAAACCAGATTATTAAATCAAGTTTTGATTTAATAATTTACACATATATATATATATATGTTTCTATCTCTTGTGTATACGAATACGGGTATGTATTTGCGGGGATGTATTCTTATATTCATACAAGAATAATTCCAGAAGGACATCTCATTTCTAGGATTTTTTTTATAAAGAAAATATGAAATGAGATGGAAAAGAGAAATGTTGGAGGGTATGGGCAAATGAATTATAAATTCATTTGTAAATACTATTCAAGCATGGTTGTAGTTTTAAAATGAAAAAAATTCTTTTTACAAAAGTGTTGAAGCATGCTTGAATTTGTGAAAGATTTTATTCATTCTGCCATTTAGCTTCTCTCTCTTTATGGCTCTATCATCACTTTCATGAGTCGAGAATCATGAAGATAAAGAGAAAGAAAAATGCTAGAACATTCACACACATCACTAAGCATCCTAGATTAGCAGCCTAGGATCTTTAGTTACTTCATTGATGAAGTTGAAGCTTAAACTTGGTTTCCTATAGTGGACCTTCTTCGGCAAAGGAAGCCCGTCTTGTAAGCACGATCCGAAACTCTTGAGAGCATGCTAGAGTCCAACCCAATTGGAGTAAATGAAAACGCTACAAAGATTGTGATTTCTATTCTCTAGTGTTTGCTAGTTTGGGTGTTTCTTTTAGATTCTTGGTTACAAGTTTTTAGTGCCATCAAAATTTTTGTTTTCGTATTCCGCATTGACCGTGGGTTAGCGGCGGGGGCACTAAAAACTTTCAATGGTATAAACACCCTAAATTAGATAGATACGACTTCCGAATCCCGCCGGTTTTTGCTCTGCAAAAATTGCCAAAAAACAGTGAGGAATTTCATATTATATTGATGTTTTGACTCCCCGTGGGCTCTCGGTTTGGACCGAGAAGCCGCGGGGAGGTGCGTAGGGACCCGGGGACCTCCCGAGGGGACTTAGGGAGGGCCAACACTCCCGAGACCCACCCAAATGGTGGCCTTGGGGGTAGGGACCCGAAATTGCCTCAGAAAGTACTTTTTAGGGTAACTGCCTTTTCTTTTTTTTGCGAGAATTACCTTGAACTTCAAGACAGAGAGATAAGTACCACAAACTATTTTTTGGACATAATGTTGGGACTTTACCTGCGCGCGCTTTGTAGTTTTGAAAGAATAGATTTTTAGAAATTCGGCGCACGCGAGCTCGGTCTCGTTTTAAAATTTATAAACTGTAAGTGTATGACGTGTTGTAGCGAGCCGGCAAGTATGGGTCGATCTACGGGGAATTGGTGATTAGGAATTGTTGTTAAAGGTTCAAACAGAAATAATTGAGTTTGTCATAAGAAATAAGAAAATACGAAATTATAGAACAAAGGTAAGAAAAGGCGGCCGTGGCTCCGGTTCGGATGGTTGTATCGTGGCGAATTTTTCGACACTCGATCATGAGTTGTTCCCTTCTCTTGTTGACTCTGATGTGAAGCATGACTTGTCAAGACGTTTGCGAAGCATAAACTATCAAGATATCGACATTTCAACGTAAGGAATGAAACGAATCCGTATTGTTCTTACTCACCGTTTGTATGTCCAAGCATGAAGTATCAAAACTAAGCACAAGTGTTAGCAAGCATACATCATCAACAAATACACAAATCAGCATATGAGAGCAAAGTGGTTTAGCATTAACTTGCTAAGTGCTTGGGTGATAGTATAGGGTATATGAATGAAGAGAGATGTCAATCAACTTGTTAATAAAATACCCTATCTAGACACTTAGTAATCTTAATACTAGTGTGATTCTGACTTTAACATTGTAAATGGAGACTTGAGAGAATATGGTATGTACTAAAGATTACAGGTAACCATCAAAAGCAATATACCATATCATACAAATACCAAGTTAACAATTTTAAGGTTATAATCCTTTTTAAGCACATGAAACATTCACAAGAGGAGGAAGGCAAAGTCATTCTTCTCACATTCTCACCATCACCACAACCAAAGAGTTACTCAAATATCATATAAAAGAAAATGAATAACACAAGAGAAAGAACACATAAGAAAATAAGTAAAAGAAAACAAGTGCAAGTTTCTTATTCACAAAATGGAGGGCTTGAGCTATAAGGTAGATAATAACTTCAACCACCTGAATGGAGCACTCAAGTGAGCGTTCAAAGAGAGAAGAAGTTATCAAGTCTTGCACACTATTTCTCATTCAAGAAGCCAATTTGGAACTTAATCTGAGATCTGCTATATATATGCAACTCAAAATCAAAATTTAACTATATAAATGGATTGACAAGACAAGGAACCCACCAAAGTTGAACGAACCAAATAGCCGAAAATCCCCTCACCGTTAGGGGTGGTAATTGAACGAGCCGGCTCGGGTTCGATTAAGGTTCGGCTCGGTATCAGCTCGTTCAAATTCGGTTCATTTATTAATGAGCCGGACATGAGCCAGAAAGCCTGGCTCGTTTATTAAACGGGCCGGACTCGAGCTCAGCCAGGCTCGTTCGGTATTGACTCGGGTTCGGCTGGGTTACACAGTTTGAAAAAAAACAGTAATATGCAATATATAGCAGATTCTATATAACTCTCAGAACACTTAATTCAATTAAATGACAGTATATAAAGTGTACTGAGATAAATATAAAACCCAGCACTTAGACCCATTCAATGCCCTAGATGTTAATGTTTTTTAATATTTCCATATCTGAAAACCCTGAGTTTTAAGCATTATTGTTAATTATGTTTTTTTCTTGGAAGATACTATTAATATGAGTAAATGAGCTGCAAACGAGCCGAGCTCACAAACGAGCTCTAAACGAGCTCAGTTGAGCTCGGCTCGTGAACTCGGCTCGTTTAGTTAATAGGCCACAAATGAACCGAATACGAGCTGGACATGTTTAATCGAGCCGGACTCGAGCCGAGCATCTCTAGCTCGATTAACTAAACGAGCCGGACTTGGGCCGACAAAAAGAACCACGAGCCGAACTCGAGTTGAGCTTGGCTGGCTCGAGTTCGGCTCGTTTACACCCCTACTCACCGTATCGCTGCTTCGTCGGACCAGTTTATGTCCTGGCCAAAAATTGTGGCCAGGATGAATAAATTTGCGGCCCAATTTTGGAAAGTGGGCCCCACCTTTGTACTGTAGTCTTCCGGTGTCAAGAGTATCTCTCCGTTGTCTCAATTTCTTTTAATTCTTCTTTGGATGCAATCTTAAGCTAAAACACAGAGAAAGGAGCCAAGTGGGTATGTGTTCACAGTTCATATCAATTATTTTTATTGCACATCATAACACAATTCACTTGCATGTCACCATGATGATGTTTGCCCACTTGACGATGTTTCATGCCCATTTGCTCACATGATGGTTCATACATGATCATGTTGGACCAAAACAAGATATTTGTTGTACACAACAATATTTGTTGCAAAACCAATAGAGTTGATATGTATTCTGCCCCGTTTGCAGTTCCGGTTAAAAACCGTTGTTTCTGTGCATGTTGTGCAGAGTTTCCAGTGTTTTTGCCTGTGTACTTGTAATATGTATTACTGAGAAGACACGGATTAAATAGCACTGTTTATTGACAAAATAATAGGAAATGAGCGGTATTAAAATGTAATAATTCGTGCCGAGCACATAATTACCTAACGACGTTAATTTTTTTTTATAATTGAATTGTTATACTCCTTTCCATCTTCATCTCCACCACCCACTCCTCCGAAAAGAGCTCCCTCTGTCGACAAGATCCCGATTCCGTCGTTGTTCGATCCCTCGCCTCCTCAAACCCTGACTCTCTCTCCTCCCTCCTCCCCTAGTCTCTGATGGTGGAAAAGGAGGAGGGATTTGATGGTGGGGGTGGAGCGAAGGCGTGGTTGCTGGTGGTGGGGGTGAGGGAGGCGGAGGAGTCAATGGGGAAGGTGTCGGATTTGGGATGGGGATTTTGTGAGAGTCCCGCTCCATGAATTTGTTGAGTATTTTTTTGATTTACGATAAATTTTCTGAGCAGTATTTTGTTTTGATTTGGGGATTAAGGTTAGGGTTGAGGTGAGGGATGACACTGAGGAGTAAGAGGGACAATAATGAATGAGAGGGAGAAAACGGTGAGGGAATGGATGGTGATTTTGATTGAGAGAGATCATAGAATGGATTTGTTTTGTAATTTTGTTTGTTTATTTTTAGGGTTTGGGCTGATCAGGGAGAGGGAGATCTTGGGTGGGTTTAGCGATTCTTGTTTTGCTCTTGAAAAGACATTTTAAAAAAAAATTGGTAAGGAAGTAAGAAAGAGGAGGGAAGAGGAAGAAGACAAGGGTAAAATGGTCAAAGCATAACCATTTTTTGATGATGTCACCATTAATATTAACATTTGCAATCATTTCAATAGTTTATGTATATGTTTACAATCTGAAAAGAAGTTCATGGTACAAACAACAAACAACAACAACTGAGCCTTTTATCCCAAGCATATGGGGTAGGCTACATGAACCAACATGAGAATCACGCCGGGTCCAGCACATGAATCCTCTGTCTCCACTCACTTCTATCGAACAATATACTTTCATTGAGTCCTTTGGCAACCATATCGTTTCGTATCACCTCCATCCATGTTTTCTTCGGTCTCCCTTTTGCCCTTTTGCCATTACCCATATCGAGAGTATCTATTCGTCGAACCGGTGCTTCCATAGGTTTGCGTCGCACATGACCAAACCATCTAAGCCGGTTTTCCTGCAGCTTCTCCTCCACGGGTGCTACACCAACTTTTGCACGAATATCCTCATTTCGCACCTTGTCTTTTCTAGTGTTACCGCACATCCAACGAAGCATGCGCATCTCCGCTACGTGCATCTTCTGTGTATGATGCTTCTTAGGAGCCCAGCATTCTGTACCATATAATAAGGCAGGCCGAATAGCGCTCCGATAAAACTTCCCTTTCAATTTTAACGGAAAGTTACGATCACACAAAATCCCTGTTGCACTCCTCCATTTCAACCAACCAGCTTGGATCCTTTGATTAACATCACTATCGATCTCCCCATTCCTTTGGATGATGGAACCTAGATATCTAAACTGGTCGCTCGGTGATATCTCTTGCCCTTCCAATGTTATACCAATATGGTTTTGACTTCTCTGGCGACTAAATTTGCAGTGCATATATGCTGTCTTGGACCTGCTCAATCTGAATCCCCGAGATTCCAATGTTTGTCTCCATAATTCCAATTTGGCATTAACCCCTGCTTTCGTCTCATTTACTAGAACAATATCATCAGCAAATAGCATACACCAAGGGACCTCATCTTGGATAGTTCTAGTAAGCTCATCCATCACGATGGTAAACAGGAAAGGACTTAATGCAGATCCTTGATGTAAACCAATAGTAATCGGAAAATCACTTGTTAAGCCACCGCAAGTTCTGACATTTGCCACTACTCCGTCGTACATATCCTTGATTATGTCAATATACTTGACGGGGACCCCCTTTTTCATCATTGTCCCCCATAATACCTCTCTAGGTACCTTGTCGTACGCTTTTTCTAAATCAATAAATATCATATGCAAATCTCTTCTCCTCTCTCGAAAGCGCTCGACAAGTTGACGAAGCAAATGGATCGCCTCTGTCGTCGATCGTCCAGGCATGAAACCAAATTGGTTCTCTGTTATCTTAATATCCTTCCTTAGCCTGTGTTCAATCACTCTCTCCCAAAGTTTCATGGTGTGACACATTAGTTTTATTCCACGGTAGTTTGAGCAACTTTGAATGTCACCCTTATTCTTGTAGATAGGTACAAGGATACTTTTCCTCCATTCATTTGGCATCTTTTTTGTCTGCCAAATCTTATTAAACAGATCTGTCAGCCATTTAACGCCTATTTCTCCTAAGCATCTCCAAATCTCGATAGGAATCCCGTCAGGACCAACCGCTTTTCTTAAACCCATTCTGTTCAAAGCTTCTTTAACCTCAGTAAGTCTTATTTTACGCATGAAATCACGATTTATATCTTGAGATTGAATGACAAGTCCATCCAAATTCTTAGTAAAGCTCTCATTGAACAATTTGTCAAAATAATCTCTCCATCTTTCCTTGATATCCTCATCTCGAACTAAAACCTTCTGATTTTCATTTTTGACACACTTCACCGCACATAAGTCTCTAGTCTTCCTTTCCCGCATTCGAGCAATCCGGTATATATCATTTGCAGCCTCTTTAGTGTCTAATTTCTCGTACACCTCTTTGTAGACCTTAGATTTAGCTTCCCGAACAGCTTTCTTAACTTCCTTTTTAGCTATTTTGTACTTCTCAAATCTCTCAACATCTCTACTTTTCTTCAAATCTTTATAAGAATCTCTTTTAATTTTAATAGCAGCCTTTACATCTTCATTCCACCATGATATGTCCTTAGATGGTGGAGCACCACCTCTCGACTCACCAAGTAGATCTCTAGCTACTTTCTTGATACAACTAGCCATTTTGTTCCATGTTTTGTCTGGATCATCTTCCGACTGCCAATCCGCTTCTTGTACTACACGATCTATAAAAGCCTTTTGATTACCTTCTTTCAATCGCCACCATTTAATTTTAGGCTCTACCTTACGTCTAATCTTCCTAGGTTCTCTTCTAAATCGAAAATCTAGAACTAAAAGTCTATGTTGAGTAGTTACACTCTCACCTGGCACTACCTTACAGTCGATACAACAACCTCTATCTATTCTTCTCGTCAGAAAAAAGTCTATTTGACTAGCATTTGATCCGCTCCTAAAAGTGATAAGGTGGGACTCTCTTTTCCTAAACCAGGTGTTTGCTAAGATCAAGTCATAAGATAAAGCAAAATCTAGAATCGAGTCACCTACTTCATTCCTTTGTCCGAAACCAAAACCTCCATGGATAGTATCAAACCCACTACGACTAGTACCTACATGTCCATTAAGATCACCACCAATAAATAACTTCTCTCCACTAGGTATACTTTGCACCACCTCGTCTAAATCCTCCCAGAATAGACGCTTACTAGCGTCATCAAGACCTATCTGTGGTGCATAAGCACTAATAACATTAAAGATCTCTCCACCTAGAATAAGCTTAACCAGTAAAATTCTATCACCTTTTCTCCTAATCTCAACTACATCCTCAAGCAACCGTCTATCTATGATTATACCTACTCCATTACGATTTTTATCTCTACCCGTATACCAAAGCTTATAACCCCAAGGCTCTATGACTCTACTCTTTTCACCTACCCATTTAGTTTCTTGCAAACACATAATACCAACTCTCCTCCTAATCATCACCTCCACTAATTCTATTAGTCTACCCGTAAGGGAACCTATATTCCAGGAAGCTAGACGGATCCTATGAAACCCTTGCTTATTTGTCACTACACCCGGGGTCCGATGTAGCGCGCCGTCTCTGGACGACGACCCTTGCTTATTTGTCACTACACCCGGGGTCCGATGCAGCGCGCCGTCTGTAGACGACGACCCTTGCTTATTTGTCACTACACCCGGGGTCCGATGTAGCGCGCCGTCTCTGGACGACGACCCTTGCTTATTTGTCACTACACCCGGGGTCCGATGTAGCGCGCCGCATCTGGACGACGACCAAGCCCTTGCATATTTAACACTACACCCGGGATCCGATGTAGCGCGTCGCTGAGTAGGGGACGCCCCAACGATATTCTGATTCTGGTTCATGTCATGGTACACTCCTTTAATTAAATTAGTTAGGATACTTATTGCAAAAAACAAAAAAGTTCATGAGGGACGTTTATGCAATTTACCTTTTAAAGTTAGAGTGATGTGGATAGGTTGAGAAGATTCTCTTGTTTTTTAAAGTGTAATAGGGAGCCACTTGTCACTCAGAATATCAAAATTACAAAACTATTAAAAGGTGTTTGTATTTTAACAAGGATACGGATATAATACATAGGAAGCCCCGGTATTCCATATAATAGTATTTTTGCGCGTACTATGCACGTGTGTTTAGTAAACATGTTCAATTGAAAATAACTCTTGATTTTGCATCTCAGGAGATTTGTTTTATTGAAGAAAGAAACTCATTATTTTCATGTTTCAATAATTTCCTCCTTTGATGAAACAATCCATACCTGTTGCCCCCACTATTTTACACCAACTATGATTGTTGATCAGACATTACATTTCCTGCTATTGTTTCATAATAGCAAGGGCCTTGAATTCTCGGGTGTATGTATTTTCTCCTATTTGATTTCTGTTATTCATCCAATTCTCCGTTCTAATGACCAGGCCATCAATTTGGAATATAAGACGGATCTAAAACCTAAATCATCAGTAAATTAAAATGAATTATATAAAAGGATAGTTGCGTTTTTATGACTTATAAGTCCAAATTACATATTTATGGAGAATAATCAATTTTTTAAGGATAAAATAATCAAATTCACAACTATAACCCCATGTAGAAAATGAAAAATTTAACTTGCCTTTCCCGACATTGATATAGATCGATCTAAAAATCAGACCTGATCACCTTCCTTCGAACTCAACTTGGAGAACCTATTATCATGATTTTTCAAAATATAATAGTATACGTGTGAGTATTATTATCGGGATCCAACACTAATTGAAACATAAAATTCAAGAAAAAAGTTAAAGAAATCATATTGGAAAAAGCCATCTCTCTCACCCTCAACCTTTATCCCAGCGGGAAGAGAAAACAGAAGAATGTAAAATTGTTTATTTTGCTCCACTGTGATCTCTTCTTCTTTCCGTTGTCTCGTTACTCTTTTTTCTTTATTTATTGTGCTCAATTGTTTTTTTTAATAATTTTGTGCTCTCATTTTCAGAGCCCCCCTTTTTTCCTTCTTTAATTTGTTCTCTCATTTTCAAATTTTATTTGGTCATGACATTTTGTTTTCCTTTTTCTTCCATGTTGGCATGTGGCATTTAATGGGCGTTTGTTAGTCCAATTAGAGACTAAAATTGGAGACCCCTAGTGTTGTAGTTAAAGTAGTAGAGATACTCTTCTCAGAAGCATCTCTATCAGCTCTCAATGCAGTCTGGCCAAGGGATGAAGCCATAAAAAGACTAGCCCCGCCTTTCCTATGTGGGCACAATTAGTGCATCATGCATCCTTCAGAAGAGTTTGTCTTGACAATTGAAAGTTATGGTCATGCATAAACACACAAAACACAGTAGTAGGAAATATACATACTTCGGAAGATTGCTACCATGGTTATAATCATGCATACTTACATTTCATAGCCCAAGTCTCAAAACATTCCTCTAGCTGTGTTCCCTTAAATTTATCTTTTTTTATACTTTTTTTAAGCATCAAACTCTTCATCAGATGCAGTACTGGATCAAAAATTAGTCAAATCCTTAATCTTGGTACGCCCAAGTCTGATTTTTAACGAGTATTATCTAAAGACTGAACAATTTACAATCCTACTGAATTTTCAATGCTAATTTTACTGCTGTTATTTCCCCCCCAATAAACAGTATGCTGTCACTCATTATTGATTGCCATTGCCCATATCTTTGTTTTTATTAGTGTCTCCACAATATATGATGTCTAAATTGATCCCATGTTCCTTTTTGCATGAAGCAGTTTCACAAAACGATTAATCTTTAATTCCTTTTTAACAGGTTGGGGCAAGGCAGAGACAAAGCACTGCAGTATCTAAGAGAACATCCTCTTGTCTGTAAAGAAATAGAAAAGGTATACATATTCTTCACCAAAATTCTTGTCTTTAAGCATTTTAAGTTGATTTGGAACTCTCTCGCGCCTCTAAAAGTAAAGCTATTTATATGGCTTTTGAGTAGTGATTCCGTATTCTCTAAAGAAATTCTTAGTAAGAGGGGTTGGTTAGGCTCTTTTGCCTGTTCTTCTTGTGATTCTCCACCACTTGCTTTTCTCATGTCCTATTGATGCAATGGTGTGGCATTAAGTTATTGCCTTATTTAGTATCTACACTCTGCCCTTATCCCTGGAGGATTTCTTTGATTCATGGATTTATCAACAAAGGGGCCTTATGAAGAATATTTGGTTAGTTGTCTTCTTTGCAGCTTGTTGGACATTATGGCTTGAGCGTAATGCAAGGGTGTTCTCTAAAAAATATAGAGGAGCTGATGAACTAATTTATTCCATTGTTAGTCTTTGTTACTATTGGATACAAGCTTGTGAAGGAAGTAAGAAGGACAATATCATGAAAGCTATTGAGCTTGCCAAATTTTCAGGCTTCTAGCAGGTTGAGCACTCAAGGTTTTTTGTAGATGCATGAGTTTAATCCCATCTAGCCATTGGTTCCCCTCTATTTTTTTTTAATTTTTTTTTGGTTTCTAATTTTTATTTCTGTTATTCTTTGGGCGGTGGTTGAGTTTTTCGTTTGGTCATGACTTTTTGTTTTCTTTTTTTTCCTGCTTTGATTTAGGTATGTTCCGTCTTGTGTAGTGACTGATGTGAGGAATGATGACATTGGTCCGCTCCTCCTCCTTCAGTTTGTACATAAGATGGTTCATCACCTTTACTCATCGTGTTTTATAAGCTCACCCCGTTCCTCTTGTGTACATTATTTTTGTGATATTTAAAATTTTTCAGAGTAGGGCGTCTTGCCTTATTTTTTTCATCAAAAAAATATTCTTCACCAAAATCTCCAGGATTCGATGCAAGTGAATTTAATTATAATGATTAGATATTAAACTTGGAAGCTATGCAAGTTCTATTGTTCTTATTTTCTTTTAATTTTACTCACCTTTAATGCTGCAAGCCTGCGATGCATAATCCATGGAAGGGAGTTTGTGAGACTTGGTCTAAGGATTGGTTGCCTAGCAACAGTCCAAGGTAGTTTGCATTTACATAAAATTCATTAACTAATTTTGTTTGAAGTTTTTAAGTAGTCAATTGAGCATTATATCCATTTTGTTGGTGTTTGCTAGCATTGAAAGTACTTCTGTTCATATACCATTGAATAATAATATAATAAATACTTTTTTATGCATCCTTAATTGCAATTTTTAATATTTATATGGTCTATTGATATCCTCAAAATAATACGACCTTTTTGCGAATGTAGCCCAGTGGATTAGACTACCTTTTTCATAAACCCTTACATACAAACTCAAATTTTATTTGCAACTATAACAGGTTTGAAGAATTAAAGATCTCAATGGATCAATTAAAATTTTGGATTTCTTTTTTTCTCCTTCTCCTTGTATGTAATCCTCAGAGCGTTTGTTACACAGCATCAGCTCTGCAGGTCTTCTCTTTTCCTCTTAATTTTATTACTCCCTCCGTCCCACTTTAATAGCCGTCTTGGCATTTTTCACGCTTATTAAGATGTTCAATTATGTGTAATTCAATTTACCCCTAATTAAAGTAACCTCAATCACAAAAACCAAAGTGTAACAAGTGAGGGATTTTAATGAAGGGTAAATTCGGTAATCAATTGATAAAGTAAAATCTCAATTACATAAAACGACTAGAATTGTGGGACAAAAAAGGTCTCTAAAACGACTATTAAAGTGGGACGGAGGGAGTACTACTTTTTGCTGCTCCTTGCTAAGTGTAAATTTCACATACCCTTGACCATCATTGTTTTTCAATAAATTCAAGTTCTTTTTAATTACTTTGAGCTCCCTTAAAATGCTACACTAAAGGGTATTCTAGTGAAGAAAAAACTCCTTTAGAACTCAAATTTCAAGGGAGTTTTACTGTAATAAATTTACTATTGAGATTGCTTAATGACAAACTGCATAGTTAGATTATTTTCCTGAAATTAACCCTCACAGGAATGCTATAATTAATACAATTAAAACTCCAAAGGTACTTGATTAACTGCTTCGATATCAATAATCCACTTCTGTAAGATGAAAAGATGTCTTCATTTGCTTTAATTTAATGGCAGGCTGTTCAGGGTATGGCAACAGAAGGAGGCAGTAACATGAGCCTCATAGCTTTTGGTCAGTCATCATCATCATCAACCACTGAAGAAGAGCATATCGATGAAGAGAGATGATCTAGGAACAGTTTTGTAACAGTCTGAAGAATTTTGCAGATTAGATGAAAATGAAAGTGCAGCGATCACTACCATCACAGCTGGAGATCAATTTTGACATTACTAGTTTTGATTTGCCGGCTGAAAGAGGAGAGGAGGCGGAGGGGCATCGATTTGATATTTGAGCATGTCGTGTTTAGGAAATATTAGAACATTATTTCAGTAGTGAATAGGGGTTGTCTTACTCTGAGAGAAAATTATGATAACAGGTTTTCCCTACTGTACTGGGAGCAAGCAGAAGAAAAAATATTTGCCGATGAATACCGTTACAAAATTCCTGATTTCTTTTGTGTTCAGCTCACCCACACAATTGTGTTTTGATTATTGCCGAACAGTTTGTTCTACTATGTGTTCTAAGCTTTTGTTGATCTATATATACACATGGTGCAGGCTGCTGCTGGCTATTCTTTTGTCGGTTTCGGTTGCTATTATTTCCAGCCGTTTTGTTGTTTATTGCTAATACGTTCGTGTGCTGAAGCTATTACTTTTTGGTATTGTTGATAGCAACTTGTGAATAGTTTAATATTCTATCAGATTGGTTTTAATTGCTTATATGCAATCTCAAATCCTAGTCATCAACACTTGCAGCTTGTTGCTGAACCATTTAGCTGAGCATGCCCTTTGTAAGCCGAGAAACTTGATTTCATGAAAGGTGAGATGAACAATAGATTCATAGTTCATAAATGTGTATCATATACAATTTTTGGTTTATATTTTGGGATATGGCAAATTTGCTTTCTTTCCTTTTGCTTTTTAAAAGTATCGGCCTGCTTGTTACGGTTGTTTTTTATACGCAATTTTATACGCAATTTTACGGTTGTTTTTTATACGCAATTTGTTAAAATTGACGGGTGTTTAAATGTTTTACAGATCTTTAGGACTGATGAATTTGAATAAGAAACCTGCCAAAATAGTTTGTTTATTTTCTTAGTTCATTCTCTCCTTCCCTTTCTTGAGCTATAGCCATGTCTATATATATTGGATTTCAGTTTCAAATATCAGAGAAATTTTGGGCATTAAAAATAGTGAGATAATTGATCATAAGTTATGGCTTAAATCCAAAACCTGCTGATTAACTTTACTCATGTGACAACAAAGTACCAAATACATTTTAAATATACGAGATACTATCACAAAACATTTTAAATGTACCAGAAACTACCACAAAACTTTCAGAATTTACAAAAAACTACCATGATTAAAATACCGCATCAACAATAATTACAAGAAACTACCACAAAACCGTTAGCTTCTCATAATTTTGAGACAATTTGGTAGTTCGTTGCCATGAGATTAAAGTTTTCTGTAGTTTTTTGGATTTAAGCCCAAGTTATAAACCAAGTCAAGGTTTGGGTATCTTGGCAATTTGGCATGCTTAATAATAAAAGGTTTTATTCCACATGTTCAGCTATCTAGTAGTAAGATATCAGCCCCCACAAAGAACATCAGAAAATGACCAAAGTTACAAGCTGAAGTAGAGCTTCGTTCTCGTTTCATAAAATGGTAGCTCAAATTAACAACACTTAGACAGGAAGCATCCGCGATATTATCACAACTCCCAAACCATACACCTGAGGCTTCATTGTACATATAAAGTATAAGGCCTTAAAAGAATATGTCGCGATTGTTTTATAATATATCAACAACATAGGACCTAAACAATTATAAAAGAAAAAAATGACATAAGACATGGGACCTAAACCATAAGCAGATTGTACAGGATATAATAGCTGGATTGTTTCTCTCTATTTGGATTTCAGCGATGCCAGCCTCTTCTCAAGATCATCCACATCTGGTGCTTTAGACGCGGCTACAGTTCTGCCCCAAAGTAAATATGAAAAAAAAAATCATATACAGCATAATGGACTTGCGTAGAACTGTCAAATGAAACACAACTCGTTCTAGTATAACCGGTGATAGTTAATAGTTTTCTATGAAGTTAAAAAACCATGAGGACAAAATGGAGTAACTAATTTGCGCGGGTTGCTTTATATTGAGTTGAATTTGAACTATTTATGCACAAAGAACTAAGAGAGAAGCTTTTCTGAAAGTCCTCTTTTGTTGTCCATGTAGTGCACATGCTAGCATCAGCGTCCTGAATTGTTGCTCGAGAAGAAAAAAAGAACACGGGGAAAAAAGAATAAAGAAATAAAGAAGGAAAAAGGGCAGAGTCATGTACCTCGAGGCATTATCGACTCTCTTATTATTCATTGCAATTCGGCCTTTAGGGGCCGAGGATAACTGAAACAGATTAACAGAAAAAGAAAAATCAGCAAAAAGTTATTGATATGGAAACTAGAAAAAAGAAACATGAACTGATTAGTTAATACAAAAAAAATACCTGTGATGCTATGTCGACTCCAATTTCATCAAGCACCTATGGAGCAGCATCACATTTATATATCAGATCTAGCCATGTATAATATGGACACTCATTCAGCTTACTCATCGAAAAACTCAGTTAGTTTACCTGATTAGTTAGCTCCTCTGTTTCTTCTTCTGCCTCATCTTTATCCAGCGTTTCATCGATTGCCTCTGACATCATCTCCATCTTCATGGCAAAGGATAAACATTATTTGACGAGTAAAAAACTCAATCCTGGAAGTGATGAAAAACATGTGCCCTTTTTTATTAGGAAAAATGGGTCACTAGTTTGTAGTTTGTACATTGAATACCATCTAGTAAACTCTAAAATGAAATATCAGATAACAGCCCTTAAAAAAAGAACCATTTGCTACATTGATGTAGCTCTTGTTGACTAACAAAAATTCAATGAAGGTGTTCTTTTTAAGAGATAATTAAGACATACATTTTAGGCTTGCCACCATTCTTAACATGTGGAGCAAGGTACAAAAAAAAACAAAAAAAACAATGCGTGACAAGATCATAATTACCATTTGAAACGAAAAATAAACACATCCCCCAGTTTACTAGGTTTACAAAGATAAATGGGTGGGTCCAAGTCCAGAATATTATCCGTGAGCAAGATTTTACCAGGTCTGGTCCCAGTTTTACCCTATGTTTCTAAGTTTAAGAATTAAGATATTTGACTGTGTTAGGCCTAATATAGATTGGATTCCTGGTAGACCTTATTTTACATATAACCAGAAGAAAAAAAGCTTTGCTTTTATAGCATATATGTCGCCAATACTTCTTTTTATGTATATTAGGTGGACGGATAGCACCAATTAGTATCTGCCCCGAATTTCAGGCAAGACATTCACCGCGTCTCTGTCGCGTCTTTCGGAGGGGAACAGCAGGGAAGCTGTGGGGATAGCCGAGCGAGGGAACCTCGGGCCCCGACTGCCTCTGGGAGGGCTTTTTTGATCCCCGGCGTTGTGGCAGGGAAGCTGTCCGCGGGGGATAGCCGAGCGAGGGAACCTCAGGCCCGGCTGCCTTTGGGAGGGCTTGTTGATCCCCGGCATTGTGGCAGGGAAGCTGCCCGCGGGGGATAGCCGAGCGAGGGAACCTCGGGCCTCGACTGCCTCTGAGAGGGCTGAATTTTTGATCCCCGGCGTTGTGGCAGGGAAGCTTTGCTTTTATAGCATATATGTCGCCAATACTTCTTTTTATGTATATTACATTATATGCATTTTTTTTAACCTACAGCTTCAGGCAGGATAGACACATGAAGATGTCCAGGACAAAAATCTTCTAACCAAGCACTTAATTTTTCCAGAATGTCATCATTCTTTGATGATATCGATGTCTAGGTGATGTTCATACATTGTTGGTCCATTTCATTGTTTATTACCTTGCTTTAACTTATATTTTATTTCTTTTTGAAGCAAGCAAACCATGATTATCAAACACATAATATTAAAAACTGAAAAGTACATGGAAAAGTGGAAATAGAATGCAATTGTTGATGAGTGTTTAATATCCTAGGCAGAAGAGAGGGGCTTATAGTGTATGAAATAGGGGATCATATTGCCAATTTTAAAGAGTTCAGGGAAATTGTGTCACTAAGATTTATGAGTGTTTATATCTAATTGTCTTATTCATGCAGTTATTCTACCATGAAATCATTTTTATCAAAACACATAGTCTTGAAGGATGAAAAGGAAAAAAAGAACACAAAAAAAGAAAAGAAAAGAAGTTAATTGAGTGTAAACTTGATAAAGATAATTTGTTGACAATAGGGTGATGACACCTATAAGTCATGGAGAATATATTAAATATTAAATAAGATAAAAACAACATATATACTAAACTTTCAAGAATAGATTTCTCAATTAAAAAAGCTGAATGGCAATAGAATCATGTGGAAATTACTGTCTCACAGATTGATTAGAGAAACTCAGAAATATCTGGGGTACATTTTACTGGTGAATATAAAATATAACAAGTTTGGATCTTATGTTGTATGCAGCTTCTTTTGATTTATATTTATGGCACAGATAATTTGCACATTAGATTCGTCCACACAAAAACCTTAGGAAGAAAAATGAGTGGCCATTTCTAGCATTTTCAGGAAAAGGTAATTGAAATCCAGACGGTAAATGGGAGGTTCTGGTTTCAAGATCACATGTTATTGTATGTGACGACAATAGCTCAGGAAAAAAAAAAATAAAGATCTCCTACTCAAAATGATGCCTCCTAATCAGATAAATGATGCTAAAATGAAAAGCAAGGTGAGGCTTGGGAAAAGTCAGCCATTACTTCAGCTAGAGAAAAGGTAAGATGCACTCTACTTAGTAATAGGTAATTGGCAGTTTATGGATCAAAAAGAAAAAAGAGAAAAAAAAGAAAGTAGATACATGTCATGCTACGACGCATTGTATAGTGCTGTTGTCCTAAAAAATGGTTATGAACATGGATCCATGAGAGATCGATCGATCTTGTTCTAGATCACATAGGAGGCCAGAAGATGGGGGAAACAAGTGAACAAGCCTAGGTGAGAAGTGAAAAGCATGTCAAAATTTTCCAAAGCAAATGTATATTGGGCACATAAAGTAATAAGAAAAAATGAAAACGTAGTTCTCAAATGTATTATATCAGAGTTCAAGGATTTTACCGTCATGTCCATCTGAGCCGATTGCTTTTGGAATTCTCTCATCACTTTAACCTGCTTTGCTGGTTCCATTTGCTGCAACTTGCAAAAGGTTTTGACAGATAAGAAAAGGATCTTCACATAGAACTATAAGGATTACCAAGAGATTTTCAAAATAGTGGTAAAACATCATACAATTTTAAGCCTTCAGGATTATACCTTGTTCATGGCTGCCATTGCTTTACTTGCACCTTTCATACCAACAGAAATTGAAGTACTAGCGTACATAGCCTGATAATATAGAAATATAAATAGTACATTAGATCTGGATATTACTCTTGGAGATTGCAAACAGTTAGGAATTTAAGATTCTAACCTGTGTATGAGTTGCTACACCTCTTATCTGTGCCCGAGTTCCCTGGAGATTAGTGATTTGCTGCCTCAGTCGAATAAGTTGACGAGCCAAGATCCGAGTTGCAGCCTGAAAGGAAAAAAAAAATTAGAAAAACAAGACAAGTATACAAAAGAACATCATTTTTACAACATAATATGCTGGGTAGCATTTAAAGAGTTATTCCTTCATGTGGTTGTACCGTATGTTATGCATGCATAATAAGTTGCAAGCACTACACATTATACTTGGAACCTTAAATCCATAGTTTCTGACTAGGTTATTTGCTCAATGGAACTAAAAATTATGGGTTTTATAAATGTCTTTAGGTCATTTCCTAAAGGTCTTGCTCTATTTGCTTGTTCCTGATACATAAGTAAGTAGACATTAACAAAGGGTAGATCCTACATACAGCGATTTTCTTCTTCACTGAACATTCTCTTTTTCAAGAATTGTTTGTGCTACACATTGTAGACCTGTCTATATTACAAAATTACATGCATGAGCTAGGAAGCATGGAATAGGACATACCAAATTTCTAGAAAATCAGGAAACACAGACACAACAATATAGCAATTTGAAGAGAGAGAGAGCAAATAAAAGTCCATCATACTATTCACCATAACCACATTTTTTAGCAATTAAAGTGTAAAAAGCAGAAACTAGAAAAATAGGACAGTTAATATCATAGTGTGATACGTATGTTACATACGCAATCACCTAACTAAAAAATCCATTGACACGTTTATCCAAATGAATGACTAATGTCCGCAACGACAGACAAACACATCATAGAAACAAATAGCTAGCAAGTTGATACTATCAAATAATACAAAATAGATTAAAAACATCAAATTATCAACTAACGTATATTTGAATATATAAGAAAGGGGGAGTGATGCAACCCAGGTTGCTCAATAAGAAAAACGTGAACTCCTAAACTACGCGAGATTTAAACGATCCGAATCGTTCATTCTCTAATCCATACCTTAATATGTCTATCTATGAAAAATCAAAACATTTCGATGATCCTAACCCATGCATCGAATGGATGAAAAAATTGAACGTCTTTTCGATAATTGAACACAAAACCCATTTGATGTATGGGTTAGAGTCATCGAAATGTTTTAACACAAAGTATGTTCAACTATATGGATTAGACGATGAATGGTTCGGATCGTTTAAATCTCGCGTAGTTTAGGAGTTCACGTTTTTCTTATTGTGCAACCCGGGTTGCGACGGATCACCCCCTATAACAAAGATCAACTATATGTATATATGAATAAAGTTTTAACACAAAGTATAATGATGACATGTTATTCTTCTAGAGACATGTTTGTTTTGTATGCTTGTATGCAGACACGTATATGGCGTATCCAAAACATGTTGACCAAATGTCTGTCTACTAGGCGTCGGAATGAAGATCTTGGGTGTTATAAAATCTTGGGTGTTATGGAGTGTCAGTTTCATAATAGATCACGCTCATATGGAAGTAGGAGGGCTCATATGGAAGTAGGCGGACGAGACTGACAATCCTTGACATGGATTAATTGCTTGTATATTACACAAATAATATGAGCAAAAGTACATTACTTGGTTATGATATAATCAGCAGCAGCAGCATCAGCATCCAAGTCTTTTCCTATCACTTTGGACTTGGCTATGTAGAAAAGGCCTCATGTTGAGGGTTATGTTGAACAAGATTTTTTTTATATTGGCTGTCAAAAGGATTAAAGGAGTCATAAGCACAAAAGTTTTTCTTTTTGAAGGCACTACAACAGTTTCTACTAATTTATTTACTTTGAACAAAGGATTTGAGAATTGTCTTTTCTAAAGGTCTAATAGTATAAGGTTCTTGCAATCTTGCTTCAATTGCTCGTTTCTCAGTAAGAACACATTAAACAAGAGGCATAACCCACATCAATCTATTTTCTTGCTTATGAATGTGCCGCATTTCTCTAGATCGGTCTATATAGCAAAATTATATAGTACTTCATATGGAAGTGAGCAAGTTCCACTATTTACTATCACAGATTAGTTAATTTAGTTCTCTTGTATATTAGTTTACTAGACATGTAATACTATTCCAATACCTAAGCCTTCTTCCCATCGATCGACTATGGAACACAAGGATCCATGAAAGATTGCCATAGTAACAAATTATAAACCGACTGTGAAATTGAGTCATAAGCACAACAATTTTTTACAACCCACAATCTGTGAGCTTTCTACCAGATATTTGATTACCAAAGGAGCATAGCCCTGTGCTTGAACTTTCCTCTCCAAAGTTTATGGTCACCGCTTCAATTCTTGTAAGATTTCCATCCGAAAATTACT
The DNA here is from genome assembly GCA_030015575.1 of Agapanthus africanus. Classification (NCBI taxonomy): domain Eukaryota; kingdom Viridiplantae; phylum Streptophyta; class Magnoliopsida; order Asparagales; family Amaryllidaceae; genus Agapanthus; species Agapanthus africanus. Next base: position 525,395,016 of record CM057337.1, read on the forward strand.
AGGTTAATTTGATTACTTCTGTGGAATTAAAATTATGGGTTTCCTAAAAGTCTAGGTATTATAAAAATTATTTGTTGATTTCTTGTATATTAATTACACATTAATTAAAGGTTAGAATCCTCATCAGTAAGTTTTTCTTGTTCAAAGTTCACTAAATCTAGGTTATTTTTCTAACAATCTTGTGACTTTTCACATATATGTCTATGGAAATAGGAGAACAAGCTCAGTCATTAAATTCACTTGCTTAATAACATCATGGAAGTATAATGGATTTGTCATCGTCATCGAAGCCTCTTCCCATTATGGGCATGTTTGGATGAACCTGTTTCTATGGATTTCAAAGAAAGATTCCTTTTTTCCTATGGATTAGGACGATCCTCCAAATATGCCAATTTGAACAATAATCTAGAGGCTCTACAACCAGAAATCGACTATTTCTTAATTAATTCTGACAAAACTATGGACAAGGGAGGGGTTTTTCCATAAACCATAAGACATGTTGGCATCCACCATTCCTCATGTAATAAATTTGATATAGGATTACTATATCCAACTCTGAGGCACATATAAATATAAGAGCCAATAAAAACACATTTCCAAATGGAAATTAAAAATGACATAACAAGCAGAATTTTCTATAATATTAACAACACATATAAAAGATTAAAGGAGGTCCTATAATTTTTTATTTTTTATTTTTTGAAGAAAAAAGGAGGTCCTAATTAATTCTAGACTAAGGAATAACTCACCTCATTTCCAGTTTTCGCAGTCATCTTTATCTCCGCCACCAGCTTCTTCTCCTGCCACATTTGATTTCCCTTCCTGAGTAACTTATAATCCAGAAACTTGTACACTATATCCTAAATAAAAATTTTATGTAAATTTTAGAATATCAAACCTCCAATTGCAGCGATCCGATCTCTCTCTCAACGCCTGGACACAAACAACGATTACATAATAACAGATTCATTTGCAAAAATGATAACATAAACACAAGAATCACTATTCAAAAATGCGTCTAAAATACAAATAAATATGACTACATCACACCTCTAGTGGCAACCGACATCTCTCTCTTGCTCGTTCTGAGCGCCTCTGAAACAACAAAAAGAGGGGGGGGGGGGGGGGTGCATCTTTTGATTCAGTCAACAGTCAATCATCCCCCAAAACCCTAAAAATTGGGAATTTCAGAATCCCCAAGAACCAAACAACGAGAAGATGAAATGTGTAACGAAACAAGCAATCAAAAGGGATGAATCAGAGTAAAGGCCTGACCTTTGGCTGAGGGTTTCTTCCTAAAGATGCTCATGGCTTTCTTCCTGAATTTCGCAAGAGAATCCATCTCTGCTGATGACCAACAAGAATCGAACCTTCCTTTTCTGTCCCTCTCTCTCTCTCGATCTCGATCGATTGAAGATTAGGGTTTTGGAGTTTTGGGGATTGGAGACAAAATGGACAAAAAGCGAGCTGCTCGCTATCACACCCAACAGAAGCAACACAAGTAGCCGTTGCCAGGCCCTGCGAAATTCACAAATGCCCCCCAACCTTTTTAAAAGTGACGTGTGGGTTCTCGAGTTTGAAATGGCAGCAAATAATATGGCGCTTGGTTCGAAATTCAAGCACCCATCGCTGTCGTGGGCTCCATTTCTTGGAGCTATGAGGAAGCTTGTGGGACCCATGAGTTTTTGGGTCAATTAGTTGGGTTATTTTCATGGCTGCTCCATATTATGCGCGCTCTTCCTTCGCCCTCAACGCGAACGTGACCCGAAAATGCTGGTGATTGGATTCGGGTTTGGATCTTTTATTACCTAACGAACTTGGACCCGTTTTTTAGTAAATGTTATATAATTCATCCCCGTACCATTTGTCCATTCATTGGTTCTATATGATTTCCAAACTTATCGGTTTAAGACAAAAATTTCCTACAACTTCATACCATAAGACAATTTAATATGCAACTTTTTAAAACACCAAATATCCACAAAATTTTGGAATGATCGGCTTCGGCTCTCTTGATCTCCATGTCTTGAAACATGGATACACCAATTTTCATTCAATTTTATTGTGTTTTGCTCATTTATATATAATTGTCAAATATTTTATCTTCAAGAAACTGTCAATATCTTATGCAAGAATAAAACATCTCTAATTTGGAACTATCTAATGCTTTATTCCGGACTTCAAAATGAACGGTGCCAAGTTGACCGTTTAAAAGGTCGCATAGGAAATTTTCCTATGCAATTTCACAAGAACATCAAACCCATGGGTTAATGTTCTTTTGCAACCATTTTTAGTATGAAAGTTGATAATCAAATAGGTAAATTTTAATTTTCAACTTTGTAGACAACAAGTAAAACATTTTTTTAATCTGGTGTTGTGCTTTACGATCATATTCTTTCGACAAAAAAAGGAAAAAAACAAAAACAAATCATGTTCTTCTCATTCAACAAAATACATATCATGTATTACTAAAATTCTAGGTGACATCCAAGTACATATCTTTATATGAGTTATGTTTTATATATTTCGTAATCAGTGATTACTGCATGAATTCTTCATTTCTATCCATTTAAGAGAGATGGATGTGCATCTAAGACATGCTAATACTCATGCATGACACTCTTAGATCCTATAATGTAAGTTTTAATTTTTGACATCCAAGTACATATCTTTATATGAGTTATGTTTTATATATTTCGTAATCAGTGATTACTGCATGAATTCTTCATTTCTATCCATTTAAGAGAGATGGATGTGCATCTAAGACATGCTAATACTCATGCATGACACTCTTAGATCCTATAATGTAAGTTTTAATTTTTGACAAAATTTACTTGAGTGTACTAATTTATGTTTTAATATCACCGGTAATGATGATGCTCATAAGTGAGAATTCCTTAGATCAAGACACGTGGCGAATGACGTGTCACCCGCGACAGCTCACAAGACTCCTGGAGGGCTACCGAGATAAAATCAGTGTGGAGCACTGATTACCTTCCTTGGTTCGTCTTTGAGCTTAAACTCCACCTCTTGCCCAAGAACGACCCAGCCGCCGAACTGGCGCCACCCACCTGTGCTCGTCTCCGACCTATTACAGAGCTAAGTTTCCTCGGCCTCCCGGCTCGTCTCCGAGCTCACGCGGAGCTAAGCCTCCCCAGCTCCCCCGGACAAACGAGAACACGGGGCCTTAGCGCTTTCGCAACAGCTCCACGTATCTCGCCAGAGCGAGATATCCGCCGCTCCACGTCCCGCGTCCCACGTTGGCGCATCCCCCATTAATGAGCGTATCCCGCTATTAATGGTGGATCCCGTCACTCACGCAGGCGTAACGTCAGGGGCGTAACTGAAGGCGAAGATCTTGCACCTGCTCGCTCCATGCGACCCCTATAAAACCTCTCCCTTAGACGACTCAGGTAAGGAAATTTTAATCCAATAAGCCGCTACTCAGCTCATTTTCCTCAGCTAACTTGATCGTCGGAGGGTCCTATGGTGGTCACCCATCCCGGGACTTCTTTGCAGATAGCTCGGCTTCACCTCAAAATCAATCCATTGAGATCCACACGCCCAAGAAGACAACCTTCAAGCCAAATCTCAGCCGTTCAACAGTGCTTGCTACAGATCGACGGAGGACAACATCTGAAGGAGATCCGCCCCTCCATCAGTTGGCGCTGTCTGTGGGAACTTGTAAGCTTCTTCCCCCATCAAAGTTGATCCTCTGTCTTTAACCTAATGGCGAGCGAGAACCCTGGCGATCCCAGTACGAGTCGTCGCCTCTCCCACAACGGAGGCGGGAGCGGCTCGTCTCCTTCTCCCAATGCCATTGTCGCCTTATCTGTCCAGATCGATAGACCCACATGAATGATGAACGCGCTCATTCGCGTTCAAGCGGCAGGCCTAGCCCCTCAAATCGTCGTTCCCCCTCCCAGGGATCACGATGTCGGCAGAAGAGCGGATAACATTACTCCCCTCAAAGTCCCGAACACAGGTGTGCTGACTCCGACAACTGTGGCTCCCACGCAGCGATCGATTCAATGACCTGCTGGGTGCCGCATGGCTTTACGCCGCTAACTCGGGAAAGAGACCATCGCCGTGATGCCCACCGCGTTCCTGCGCCACCCAAGGAGGTGTCGGTCAGCTCGCACGCTTCTAGACGCGACCGATGCCCTCTCCCTTCCCGGGACCACGCAAACAACATGCGTCAAGACCGCTCCAAAAGGACGTCTTCCGAGGATCTGAGAAATTTGATAGAGCGGAATCGAAACCGCACCACCGTGCAGACTAGGAGCGGAAATGACCACCACTCTAACTGCGCTGAAACCTCGGGGTACCACAACCGCCTTGAAGCCCTCGAGAAGAAAATCGAGGGCATACACCGGGATGGCCAGGCGTCCGGCGGAGGGGCCCGATACTCCGCCGATTCGCGGACAAAACCTTTTACGGAGGAACTGTTGGCCGAGTACGTCTTGTCCAGGAACAAACCGTCCAAGGTGGCCCTCTTCGACGGGAAATTCGACCCAAAGGACCATCTGGACTCATTTACGGCGGGTATGAGCTTTCAGGATAACTCTGACACTGCCCAATGCCGAGCATTTCCCGCCACCCTCATCTGGGATGGACGAGACTGGTTTCGAGGACTCACGCTACGCTCCATCTCTACCTTTGATGAGCTGACCACCCAGTTCCTCGGTCACTTCATCGGAAATAGACGACAGAAGCAGACTGTCGATTACCTCTTCACCATAAAGAGCGGGGCAAGGAATCCTTTAAGGGATACGTCACTCGCTTCTACAACGCTCTCCTTGAGGTCCTGATTGGTTCAAAAAGAATAGGTAGTTTAGTAACCGCAATCAATAACGGTGTCGTGTGTAGTGAGTGTTAGTGAGCACGGGTCGTCCTCTGGGATTCGAGAAATTTGTAAATTTTTACTTTAGTTGAGTCGAAAGAACTAAAAAAGATATTCAAGAAATTGTTTAAGATTTGGTTGAATTAATATTTTCAAGAAAATCACGAAATCGTTTTCAAGAAAGGAAATCAAGAAAATATTCAAGATCTAATTATTAAGAAAATATGAAGAAGGCTTGTAAGATTCGATCGGATTTAGTAGCCATGGATGACTAATAAATGTAACTCATCTTTTCTATTGACAGTTTAACGCTAGATTGATGGCGATGAATGCGAATTCGGGTTTTTTTGGAAGAAACTAGGGTTTCTTCACTATAGTCCCTTGTCCTTTCATTAATCACATTCATTTTCTAGCCCTTCACAAAAAGATTGTTAATCTTATCTCACAACGTGGTCAAGATAATCAATAATTTGATATCGTACCCAATGAGGATGTTAACGATTCTTTTGTGAAGGTTTGTAAACTTCATAAGACTAAAGAAAAGTATAGAATTCTATCATCCATCGATTTACCCTAATCCTATGGATCCTAGCAAGCGGAGATTTACTCGCGCATCCTGAAAATAGAAGAAAGATTATAAAAAGAACTCATAATGCAGAATTTTTAAACAAAGCGAAATTGAAACTAATTATCACCTTTATTATTCAACTTCAAATTACAACTTCTTCAATCTGAGATTTACAAGAAGAATTGCTCTCGATCACTCCTTTGAAGAGGTAATTTTTCCGTTGATATTCACGTCGCTCGATCACCGTGAGTCTTGGACCTGTCGTGGATCGCGTGCTCATAGATGATGATCTGCTTCGTATAAAGGATCTTTTATTGAATCGCTTGATGAACTTCTCGATGATTCTTGATTTTGGATCTTGTATTTGATGTTGGCTCTTTTCTTGATTTGATTTGATAAATGAATTTGGGGAAAATTAGGAACTAATTGGGAACCCTTTTCTTCATGACCTTGGTCTTTTTTATAGCCCCCTCTTTAAGCTTTCCCAACAAGCTAGGTTGTTATAGAGAAGTTTCCAGAACAAGATTGTTACAACGAGACTTCCCCAGCAAGTTAGGACGTTGAGAAGAAGTTTCCAGAGAGTTCCCGACCCCGAAGCCCACGAATCGGCCGTGGAACCACGGTGACTCGGCCTGACTCGGCCGCGATTTCGCGGCCAATTGGTGGCTTCATTGGTTGAAACTTCAGGTGTTTCTTCTGTTGATCTCTGGGTCTTTATGTGATATCTGGAATTTTCTTATCTCTTCTGAATTTCTGCCAGTATTTGATTCTTCGACTTTCCTGTATTTTATCGGCAGATTCATGATTCCCGATATCTGACCTGAGTTAACTTTGCACAAGATCTCAATGAAGAATGTGAGATACAAAATATTATGCGTAAAAATATTAAACATACAATTTTCTTCATAATTTTGATTATAATGTATAACACATGATAAATGATATTTTGCAGATGAATTTCTAATATGTGTTATATTTATAGCAAATACCTTTAAACGATTAGAAAAAGTAAAGAAAATTGTCATGTTAAAAATGCAATAATTTCGATTTAACAAATTCCCCCAAACTTGACTTTGATCGTCCCGAGCAAATTTTATTTAACAGAAGGAGAAAAATAGAAAGAAAAAGAAAAAACTAACTAGCACACTTTCGTAAGCAATACGATTGCACTGAGCACGTGCAAAAAGCCTTTAAACCTCTAGGTGTCCCTAGTAGGAGAAGTGTAGTCTCCTGAGGGTTTTCAGCAGATTTCACCCACAAAATCCTATAATAAAAGAAAGACTGTGAAAGTTACATATAAAAATAAGAATTATAAAAGAAAGAACTTGAAAATCAGAGTTTTCAACTACACTAGCTTTTCGGTTGTCATGAGCCCTATCTTAATAGTCATGAAAAGATATTAAAAATCACATCATCCCTCAATAAAATATCGTCTTAGTTTTCCTCCCTACCTATCTTCCAAACACCGATCATATATCCCCACGTGTGTGTAAAAGGCATCCCTACACCCGGAGAATTCAATTCAAGCTATCTTACTCTTGTCCATCTACCTCAGTATTTTTTTAGTCGGTGAATATTTTAGATAGAATTGCTCACACATTCTTCATGCGGCTGTTAATATTTTTTGAGGTACTAACCGACCGATTACTAAATGTGCTCACATATTAGGCGTAATTAGCAATATCCTCGTCTTGCTACACCTAAGGCTTAGCAGTGACTTCCAAACCAGCTGGTCTAAGACACTAGGTGATGAAGCACCCTCACTATATTTTTTATACTGCTTTGGTGATTAGAAAACCAGTGTTTATTTTTCTTCACCATTTTATACTTTTATGCTTCATTTAAATTTATTTTCTTCGTACTTTGGCTTTTAGACAAGAGCATTTAAAGGTATCCTCTATTATCCCGAGTTTCAAGTCGTGTGTAAGTGTGTATAGTAGGGTATCAATGTTCAGATGTCTGGATTCCAGAATAGGAACTATTTTGTTAGTTATATGTATGCCTTAGAGGACATTATTGTACATATGATGTATATTATAGTGGATGCTTGGACATACATAGGGAGGACTTTCTTGCTCGACATGATAGTATGCTATCTGGTTACTCTTTATCTTAACATGTACATTGATTGTCTCTTTGTTACATGTTGGTAATGTAGGGTTACTAGGCACTATCACAAGGTTCTACAAGGTATCAACCATCCCAAAATCAAATTTTTCAAGTGCCGAACTGTTGGATATAGTGCCCTCAGAGTCAATTATTGGATCACAGGCACGTGATTGCAATGATTGAGGGAGGACCTATGCCGGTAGGACAGTCTTACTCGAGATGATAGTATGCTATCTGGTTTATCTTTATCATCGTGTACTGCTTTAGGTGACCTTACAGGTCGCTATTACACATTGATAGAGCCCTTAGGATTCTTGCTTGACTACCAGCAGTATGATGGCGATCATATACGTGGGAGCTGGGGTCTATAAGCACATCCTTAAAAGGTCCATAGTCGTGGGAGTTTCGAGACAGGGCATCAATACTCCGGAGTAGACTAGTATATACAGTCGAGACCCCGACGAGGGGAGGTGGCCGGTCTCACAAACCACTGGTGTCAGTTGGTTCACCTAAGATGTATACAGGTGCTCATTGGGTTATGAGTACACTGGACAGGACTCGCTGGGAACATGCTAATTGGTATTATACCTGACGTCAGATAGCAGTTCCCTGGTGACATGTATACAGGTTAGTTCATCGACCTGAGATCGTCATTTGTCTCGTGTGAGTTCCCACTGTACTTTGATTACTACCCTACCACGGCTCAAAGGAGTCGTGCAAACAGGTTTTAGTTGAGTACAGTCCCGAGCCACATTGTCACGACCCGAAAGTACGGAACATGACCGGCACTTAAACTACGAACGTCTCGAGGCGTACGTAATCTAAGTAAACCGAAAACCCAGAAATCCAAACCAAGAAAATAGTAGAGTGCAGGAAAAACAACTTAAAGCAAGTAATTTCAATAGCATAAGCCGAATTATGCGGTTTTTAAAACATCAAAAATTTACTGAAAATTTCGGCAGAGTCTCCTTTGTAAATACTGGCCCCCCAAACGGGATACAACATGAATAGTATACGAAATCAAGAAAAGGGCATCCCCAAGCGGGAGCTAGCTCTTCGTCAATCGACGGTCACAACCACACAAACAATATAATATACAACGCCAACGGCGAGGATCAAAACTCAAAAGGAAACTCAAAACCACCAGAAAAATAACGAGCGACTCTAAGGTCGAAAGAATAACCAACACTGGTCTCTATCTCAAAAAAATACATGTTTGGTTGATGGAATTCTAGATACAACAGAATAATGATATACAAGATAAATAATGGGGGTATAATACAAGTAAACCCACCTACTAGCAAATCACCCGAATGAAACTATGCCCGCAAAGCCGTAATGAACCTGTACGGCAACCTGCAAGAAACTGGGGCACAACGGGGGTGAGTTGCCAACTCGTGAATAGAAAAACATCTACGCACAGAAATCGCATAAATAACGCAATCCTAGGCCAATGATCATAATATATCCTCAAATATAAATAACATGCAGCCTATAACAATGGTTAGGGTAAATATCTAACCCGAGTGTAAACTCATGTGCCCGTGTCAGTACCTCAGGTAGCAATATATCATATGAATGAGGTATGAATGCATGAAAACAGAATGCATGAAAACAGAATGCATGTAAATGAAGAAACTGTTTTCATAAATTAGTGAGATTTCCTTCATATTTTAAACTGAGGTATCATAATTAAAATCAGTGTCAACAGTGTCTAGCATCGACACAAAACATAAATCTCACTGTCTCGAAATATCAATGTCTCAATCTCAATATCTAGGGCGCCGTCAGTCCAGACCGGCCCCTACCATCCATCTCAAGACCACGACGGTATCCTCCGGATATCCGACGCGTCGGGTAATATCACCGGTAGGTAGTGCTCCCCAGCCAGGCTCAACGTCAACACCACATTCCTCTTGCCCCGGGGTACCATACCGGGCCCACCATGTACCCGTGACGGTTCCTCCACTCCTCGACACGGATCTCCAAAACCACAGCAAACTCATGGTGGACGACACTTTACATCACTAGAAAACCGCAACATTTTATATTTTAAAAGATCATAAGTTGTAAATTTTGCGGCTTTCCCCGAAATCCAGAAATATCATAAATCTCAAGAAATCATCACAAGTGCATATGTCAATGATAATGAACCAGGCATGAACAACTGAATAACAGTATGCATGAAGTGGTAGGTAATAACTACAATGTCTAATATGGCATATAAGGGAAGTACACTAATATCATGTCAACACTACTAGCTAACAATCTAAGTCAAGCAATTATATTCTCTAAAGTGTACGTGACATGGCAATTACCGATGAAGATGTGTGTGAGCCGGCAAGTAGGTGTACGTGGTACATACGCATCATCGGTAATGGTGCTGGTGTCCTAACAGCATGATATCAATAATGGAATATGCAGCAAAATAAATATGCGAGGCAGAGCGAACAGCAATAGTGTGCGGGAGCTGAATACTAGACACAACGATAACTAATCTGCAATAATCTAATATAAGTCCTACAAATGGTGCCTTTTGAAATAACACGAATCATGGGGTTTTGAAAATAGGGGCTACGGTGTTTTTTATGAAAAGATACGTCGTTTTTGAAATATCCGTAGATTCCCTTGAGCTGTCTTTAAAAATGCCCACGATTCGTTAGTTTTTGAAATAGGTAAGAAGTCTAATCTAATCTAACAGCTACACTAAACTATACGGCTGAACTACAAGCTGAACTACAGGTAAGGAAACCGCCTATCATCTGAGTCGATACATATACATACCTGTATATGTATAGTCGGTGATCTCGCCTCAATAATATCATATCCGATACCATATCTATAATCAGGCATCCCAAGTCAAGAGTGCGGATCAATCATCAATATAGCTCGTACGTAAATCCGTCGTACAGCATCCCAATCTGGGTACGGGTCAATATCACATTCATCATACTATTCACCTGGTATCCTCTTTATCAAATATCATGATCGGGGTACTGATCTACGTCTAGTACCATACTGATACCGCCTACGTATGCATGGACGTGTGTGAAACACTACGTTAAGGACCCGCTACAACGCCATGTCGTATCTAAGATACGAACCCTGCTATATCACCGATCTCACGGCCTCAAATCAAATCTCATCGACTCATCATAAATCCCAAGTACTATCATCCTCAATCCGTATGTGAACACATAGTCCCATACCCATGTGAACACATAACTATATAATCCCGTATAAGCGCAAATGAAAGAAGAAAGTATGCAAGTATGGGTGTGTGTGTGCATGTGTGGTGCGACCACTACTCTAGGGTTTCGCGACACTAAATCATCCAAGAACACCAAATATCTATATCATCGATAATATCAAACAAATTATAGTCAGAATATATATATGTGTGTGTATACGTATTCGTATACATCACCACGAACTGCGGGGGTGCTATACGCCATCCACCCGACTCTCCCCGTAGATATAAATCTACTCACCTGGTCCTCGCTCGCCAGTGCCGACGTCGCCACGCGCTTGCTTGTCGTCTCGAAGTCCCCATGGGGGTACCTACATATCATAACGCATTAAAACTAAATTCGAGATCGAAACGGCATACGAAAATCAAATCGGCACGCGTATCACGCATAGGTCCAAACCTATCGCCTACGCATGCAAGAATAGTAAAACCAACCCTCGATGTCGATGTACAAACGTCAAACCATCGAGAAAAATCCAATCACACTCATTTACACAATTACAAGAACTAATTATAATATAAAATAGCTTAAAATTCCCAAAAACCCCAATTTCACTTAAAAAGTCGTTTTTCCGAAAATCTAGCAAGCACAATTCGCCGTTTTTGTACAAAACATGATGTTTAAATGAAAGTAGCGGCCAATATACTTATTAAATATCTTAAATAAGTCGTATAAACAATTTCCGGAATTTAATCTCATTAAATTCCAAAAATCCTAATATTCTAGTTTACAAAAATACCCTTTTTTAACAATTTCAAAGCAAAAATGCACAAACTACAATCTAGCTTAGATTTGCATGATCCAAAGCATTAAACCACACTTAATAAAGTTAATGAAGCCAAGAAAACCCTAATCACATTTTTAATCCCAAGAATTTAACAAATTTCAAAAACCTAGTAATCAATTAGCAAATTAACACAATTTTTCAAGTAACAACTTGTAATTAACAACTAGATTAGTTTTCTACAAAACTAATTATGTTAAACCACTTCACTAAACCATGCACAATCAAACACAACTCATTTCCACAACAAACCCTAACTTTTCAATTCAAACTTCTTCTCTTTAAATTTCCAAACTTGCAATTAAACCATATTTAAGCACCTAATAAGATACATTAAGGAATTTATCCCAACAATTGAACAATAGGTTAGGATTTATACCTTAAAACCATCATGAGATCAACATGAAACTAGACCTCCAAATTGAAATCTTTGCACCAAGATCTATGCTTAAAGAGATAAGAGAAAATGGGTAGGGTTTTGATTTGCATTTTAGCTTTGATTTTTGATGGAAATGGGTGAATTTTTTTGATGGAAAATGAGAGGAGAAGAGGGAGGGAGGGGCTGCTGTTGGGGGGCTGAGAATTTCGGCCAGAATTGGGAGTGAGGAGAGAGAGGGAGGTAGAGAAAATGGTGGGGGACAAAGTCAAGGTCAAAGCAAGTCAAAAGTCTAACTACTTTATCCATTTTCTATTCTTTTCTTCATTTCCTTTTTCCTTAGCAAACCAAGTGGGGGAAAAGTGAGGGCTGTTGAATTTGGCTAAGGGGAGGAGTAAGTGGGGGTGTGTGGGTGTGGGCACGGGTGTGGGGTGATGAAAAATGATAAATACAATACCCCAAACATCCATTTACGCTAAAAAAAAGCCTTTTTTCTTCAATAATTTCTAAACCGTTTTGGCAATTGATTTCGTTCCAAAAACCACATGACAAATTTTTATTTAATGTCTTATGATGCACAAAATTTGTTTCAACTCATTCCAATTTGTAATTTTCCCTAATTAAATGTATTAGTGACGGCTTAAAATAATAATAAAATAATATTTTTTTCAGAAAATTTGAAATTTCACCAGCGGCTCAATAAACACCAAAAAATAGCAATTACATAGCTAGAATATGTATATTTAATTTTTATAATAAGATATTTGTATTTTGACTTTTTACAGAAAACCCCCTCATTTTACCGATTTTTTCGAAATTTCACCGAAACGATTTTCAAAACGTTACACACATGGAGGCAGTGAGCGGATCGGCAGGGGTTTCGTCTCTCCCGGTATTGGGGGTGAGATCGCGCTGTGTCTAGGAGAGCCATTACACAAAGCCCTCGGCCGAGGCAGGAGATTTACTGGTAGGTATTCCAGTAGTATCTCAGGGTGTTCTGGGCTACACTCTGACACGACTTGTACCGCTTTTGAGGGTCTGACTTTTACCAACCCCCTAGGCTCGCCATGCGATACTCATAGACGAACGGACCGGACTGTACGGATATTGTCACTGACAGGTTCAGTAGGGTGTCAGGATGAGTTCGCTCATCGACCTCCCTTTTGGTCAATACCTAGTAGCTCGTTACGTACGGCTAATACCTCTGACGTGCTAGTGGTTAAATCCACAGCCAAAGTATTGACGAGTCTTTAGATTCCCCCACAGACAGTTTCTCAAGTTTCGGGCGAAACATTGTAGAGGCCGTATGATATATGGCAGGGTTTGATCTTATACGTGCGGTATTGCACGGATCATGATCGGACGGATCATACTAGTGGGCTTTGGTTTAAGACGGATCCTAGTATTAGATTTGTTGGATTACTTTAGTCTCATCGCATTCGCATTCAGTCGGAATGCGGATGCAGGTATGTATATACAGGTGAGGGGTATCCTTGTGATCCGTCACGAGTTTACTTTAGATGTTGTCGGATTTTCTTGTTGGACCAAACATTTGGATTAATGTTTGGATGGTGGAAATTATGAGCTAAAATTCATCATGAGAAGCAATTAATGTGGCATGTTCAATTTGATGACTCATGGTCTCTTTTTTAGTGAACATGTCATGTTAATTGATAGATTTGAGTGTGAAATGAGAGATGGAGAGAGAGAGGGCAGCCATGTTAAGTGGTGAGCTCTTGTATTTTTATTTGGGTAACTCTCTCATTTCATCACACATGATAGCAAAAGAAAAGAAAAGAGGAAACTTCTTCTTCTTCCTCTAGCTCAAAATTTCCTTCAATGACTTCATCTCTAACCTCCATCCATCTCATGGATGCAAGAGACAAAGTGATCACAAACATTCTCTACATCACCTTGGACACGTCGGCTAGCACACTTCGTGCCCGAGTTGCTTCGGATGAAGCGGGAGCCCGTAAAAAGAATCTATGATGTGGTGCCCTTTCCGACGAGGAAATCGAGACCGGAGTTGCCGCGAGGAGCTTGGGATGGTGGCCAAAGACCGAAGGACACGGATCAATCAGTATAGCCTTCTATCCCTTCTCTAGATAGCTAGTTGCAGGTTAATGGTTCGATCCGGGTTTTAAGCATATGATAGCGCCGGTTTTCAAGTTAAGAAAAATTTTCGTTTCCGTATTTTGGCCTAGGAAAGACGGCCGGGGCGCTACCGTAGTCCTTCATGTGGGTACGGCCGCGGCCAATTGGTGGCTTCATTGGTTGAAACTTCAGGTGTTTCTTCTGTTAATCTCTGGGTCTTTATGTGATATCTGGAATCTTCTTATCTCTTCTGAATTTCTGCCAGTATTTGATTCTTCAACTTTCCTGTATTTTATCGGCAGATTCATGATTCCCGATATCTGACCTGAGTTAACTTTGCACAAGATCTCAATGAAGAATGTGAGATACAAAATATTATACGTAAAAATATTCAACATACAATTTTCTTCATAATTTTTATTATAATGTATAACACATGGTAAATGATATTTTGCAGATGAATTTCTAATATGTGTTATATTTATAGCAAATACCTTTAAACGATTAGAAAAAGTAAAGAAAATTATCATGTTAAAAATGCAATAATTTCGATTTAACAAATTCCCCCAAACTTGACTTTGATCGTCCCGAGCAAATTTTATTTAACAGAAGGAGAAAAATAGAAAGAAAAAAAAACTAACTAGCACACTTTCGTAAGCAATACGATTGCACTGAGCATGTGCAAAAAGCCTTTAAACCTCTAGGTGTTCCTAGTAGGAGGAGTGTAGTCTCCTGAGGGTTTTCAGCAGATTTCACCCAAAAAATCCTATAATAAAAGAAAGACTGTGAAAGTTACATATAAAAATAAGAATTATAAAAAAAAGAACTTGAAAATCAGAGTTTTCAACTACATTAGCTTTTCGGTTGTCATGAGCCCTATCTTAATAGTCATGAAAAGATATTAAAAATCACATCATCCCTCAATAAAATATCGTCTTAGTTTTCCTCCCTACCTATCTTCCAAACACCGATCATATATCCCCACGTGTGTGTAAAAGACATCCCTACACCAGGAGAATTCAATTCAAGCTATCATACTCTTGTCCATCCACCTCAGTATTTTTTTTAGTCGGTGAATATTTTAGATAGAATTACTCACACATTCTTCATGCGGCCGTTAATATTTTTTGAGGTACTAACTGACCGATTACTAAATGTGCTCACATATTAGGCGTAATTAGCAATATTCTCGTCTTGCTACACCTAAGGCTTAGCAGTGACTTCCAAATCAGCTGGTCTAAGGCACTAGGTAATGAAGCACCCTCACTATATTTTTTTATACTGCTTTGGTAATTAGAAAACCAGTGTTTATTTTTCTTCACCATTTTATACTTTTATGCTTCATTTAAATTTATTCTCTTCGTACTTTGGCTTTTAGACATGAGCATTTAAAGGTATCCTCTACTATCCCGAGTTTCAAGACGTGTGTAAGTGTGTATAATAGGGTATCTGTTGGGGATAGTGCCCTCAGAGTCAATTATTAGGTCACAGGTACGTGATTGCAATGATTGCTGGAGGACCTATCCCGGTAGGACAGTCTTACTCGAGATGATAGTATGCTATCTGGTTTACCTTTATCATCGTGTACTGTTTTAAGTGACCTGACACGTCGCTATTACACGTTGATAGAGCCCCTAGGATTCTTGCTTGACCACCAGCAGTATGAGGGCGATCATATAAGTGGGAGCTGGGGGTCTATAAGCATATCCTTAAAAGGTCCCTAGTCGTGAGAGTTTCGAGACAGGGCATCGATTCTCCATAGTAGACTAGTGTATACAGTCGAGACCCCGACGAGGGGCGGTGGCCGGTCTCACAAGCCACTGGTGTCAGTTGGATCACCTAAGATGTATACAGGTGCTCATTGGGTTATGAGTACACCGGACAGGACTCGCCGGGAACATGCTAGTTGGTCATATACCAGACGTCAGATGGCAGTTCCCTGGTGACATGTGTGCAGGTTAGTTCATCGACCTGGGGATCGTCATTTGTCTCGTGTGAGTTCCCACTGTACTTTGATTACTACCCTACCACGGCTCAAAGGAGTCGTGCAAACAGGTTTTAGTTGGGTACAGTCCCGAGCCACATGGAGGCAGTGAGCGTATCTTCAGGGGTTCGTCTCTCCCGGTATTGGGGGTGAGGTCGTGCTGTGTCTAGGAGAGCCATTACACGAAGCCCTCGGCCGAGGCAAGGAGATTTACTGGTAGGTATTCCAGTAGTATCTCAGGGTGTTCTGGGCTACACTCCGACACGACTTGTACCGCTTTTGGGGGTTTGACTTTTACCTACCCCCTAGGCCCGCCATGCGATACTCATAGACGAACGGACCGGACTGTACGGATATTGTCACTGACAGGCTCAGTAGGGTTGTCAGGCTGAGTTCGCTCACAGACGTCCCTTTTGGTCAATACCTGGTAGCCCGTTATGTATTGGCTTATACCTCTAACGTGCTAGTGGTTAAATCCACAACCAAGGTGTTGATGAGTCTTTAGAGTCCCCCACATTCTGTTACTCAGCTTTCGGGCGAAAAGTTGTAGAGGCCGTATGGAGATATGGCAAGGTCCGATCAGATACGTGCGGTATTGCACGGATCAGGATCGGACAGTTTGTACTACAGGCCGTATGGATATATGGCAGGGTTCGATCAGATACGTGCGGTATTGCACGGATCAGGATCGGACGGATAATACTAGCCGGCTTTGGTATAAGCCGGATCCTAGTATAGTACAGTGTGAATTTTGTCTCATTGCATTTTGTATTTCGGTCGAAATACAGATGCGGGTGTGTATGCACAGTATCGGGGTTTTCCTGTAATTTATTACGGGACCAGTTTTCTGGAGTTTCCAGTTTGCTTTCCGTTTCGGCCAATTTCCATTGTTCCGTTCATTGGCCGAAGATTGGTGGAGGAGGGCTTATTTGCATTGTTGCAAATAAGTATTTGTGGAGGGGTTCTTTGTATATTCTTGTTTCATGATGAGCACCATACCTTGACCTTTTTGACTTGATCATTTCATGATAGCTTGACTTTTAGTTGTCATGATGGTTGTTGATGGTTGGAGTTGTGTGTGGTTTTGCTTATGATCATATTCTTTCATGATTTGTTTTTGATGCCTTGCATTATTGTTCATGCCACTCACTCCCTCATGGATATCTATCTCATTCTCTCCCTCCCTCATTAGAGATGTGTTCATAACATAATATTGCATTTTGTATTCCCCATTCTTATGCATTTTACAATAAAAACAGGTGCTTTTGACCCATGTCTGCTACATGTTACAGGTTACAGGTTCTTAGAGCAAAAACAGTGAAAAACACAAAAGACGACACAAAAGAAGGACTTTTGACCAACAATTAGGAAGATCTTAGTAAAGCCCAGCAAAAGAACGGTTCACCATAAAAAAGGCAACAAAAGATCCAAATTTGCAAGAAGACGGTTAGAAGATCCATTGCAAAGTGTTCGCTGAAGATCTGGTATCACTGAAGAAGCCTAATTGAAAATAGGAATGAAGAACCTAGAAGCCCAAAGAATTATACAGAAGCCCAGAAAAAATAATTAATTGATCTCTCCATTGGGCCGCGGATCCGCGGCCCAAAACCCACCAAGGCCGCGGATCCGCGGCTACTTGAAGCCCGTGCGCAAATCAAATTTTACCAAATTTTCGTGGCAGCTATGGAAAGATTTTCTAGGGGTATATTTGTAACTTTAGACATGCGGTGCAATTGTAAACCCTAGGGTTTCTATGTCCTATAAATAGAACCCTAAAGCCTTGTAATTTCTCATGCCTCTTTTCAATCAATAAAATTCAGAAATTCTGGGAATAAATTTCAGATCTGTTCTTCTTGTTTGGAGGGAGCCGTCAACCTAGTAAGTCTTTTATTTCTTTTAATTATAATGTCTTCTCATCCCCTAATGAGCGAGTAGTCTCCTCGCTTGTTAGGGTTAGCCTTAGGGAAAGGATTGAGAGATGAAATCTCTCGCCCCTTTCAATACCACCTTCACCTAATGAATTAGAACTTCACGCATACGAGCACAACCGCTCCCTGCGGCATCCTACCCTTCGAGGTAACGATGAACCGTAGTATAAAGGGCCGGTTCCGCGCGTTTTCCGTGAAGGTTAGGATAATTATCAATAAAGGTAGGGTACAAATCTAGAGGAAGAAACATCTTCCCAAAAGATTTGTATCCACTTTATTGATAATTAACTTAACACCTAAGAGATCTAAAAAAGGAAGGTATTGAAAGCGGTGAGGAAAAACATTAATTTCCAAAACTTCCCCTAATCCTAACCCTAGCAAGATTCTTAATTAGATTAATTAGATCCAGTCTTTAGATTTTTATAAACCAACCAAAACTACAAATAGAATCAACTCGTTAAAACACTTTAAAGAAATTTACCCGTCTCTGTGGATCGACCCGTACTCACCGGCTAGCTGCGAAGCGACGCCGTTTTCTGATTGCGGTAAACTCAAATTTTTGACTTAATCAAATGGCGCCGTTGCCGGGGACGGCGTAATCTTTCTTTTTGTGAATTTTCGGGTTGATATAAATTTTAAAAAATTATAAAAATATGAAAATATAAAAAAAATATAAAAAAAAATAATCAAATTTGATCTGTTTGAAGGGTGTATCTTTTGGATCTTGCAGGAACAACGAAGAATCAAGGATCTGGAGTTTTACAGAGGGCAAATCAAAATTTGGTACATAGGAACAGAGAAGAATTACAAGCACAGAGCAGCACAAAAACTTTCAGAGCGAGATTCCTTCATAGAGCCGCGCTTCCGCCGCGCAACTAGCCCATCTGCCGCGGATCCGCGCTTGGTGTGACACGTCAGCGCACCAAATTTCTCTGGTTTGATTTTTCTCTCTCCTCTCTGCAACCTCCCATATATTTCTCTGTAAAAATCTTTCTGCAGGATTTCTTTGCGTAAAAATCTTTTTCCCCCTTCTAAATAACAGATTTCTGCAGGTTTCTTTGCGCCGCGCTTAAAAATTCTGATTGCAAGTGAAATTTTATTTGTTTTGCATAATTTAACCGGATTCTAAGGGGCTATTTGACCAAATTCAGATTGGGTGGGGATTTCATCACCCTTTCCAGGACCCCAGAAAACACGTAAGCATTTTGCATCAACCACCTTTAATTAAAAAAAAAATTAGACTCAGACCTAAGGACAGCGAGCTCATTAGGAAAAGGACTAGGGTAGGCATCGGCCGTTTATCCTAACCGACATTGCGGTGTCTAGGCTAGTGGTTTTTAATTAGGCCCACTGTAGTGGTGGTTCCTTCCCACTTACCTGGCCGTATTTGTCCGTGAAGAGGCGGTTTGAGGTCTATTTCTAGCCCTAGTTAGGAGCTGTCTAGCAGACCTAGGCGACCCTAGATCTAGACCTGATTGTGCATGTGTGGTTGAGTCAGCTGTGTCACGAGTCCGTTTTCAAAAACTTCTTTGCAAAACTCACACAAAAAAAAAATAATAAAAATAAAAAATCTTTTCAAAACTTGCAACTTGTCGCGAAGAAACTTGAAACTCACTTCCACCACTTCTTCTCACTGACGTTATCTTACCCCCACATTCTGTTTTTCTCTTTTTTTTTGACTGCACTACCCTTTAGTGTATGTCATTTTGGACTAGGGATACTAACGCCCGATTAGTCCGTGTTTCGTTGGTACCGACCAACGAACCCATCGACGAACCCTTCGTCGACATTCCGTCCACTTCCTTACCTCCACCTTTAAATTCTTCTTTCGAAGGTATGTCGGGATTCAACCCCAACGATACCTTACCGACGGGAATGATTCCACCTCCGCCAGGTGCGAATAACCCAAATCTTCCGCCTGTTGTAGCGCCCGCACGAGTTGCGCTCCAGGATCTCTTCTACCCCGTCCGCACTTCTTTACCCACATGTCTTTCACCCCCACCGGCAAATGGGGATAATTTTGAAATAAAACCACACTTCATCAATATGCTGCCTAAGTTTCATGGTTTGGAATCCGAAGATGCATATATTTTCATTAATAAATTCCAAAACGTTTGCGCCATGATGAAGACAACCCAATTAAGTGATGACGCAATAAGGCTAAGGGTCATTCCTTTTACCTTATGTGACCTAGCCGAGAAGTGGCTATACAGCACCGCATCACACTCCATTAGAAATTGGGACGAGTTTGTGAGAGCTTTTCTGAAAAAGTTCTATCCTCACCACAAAACTGCTAAAATCAGAAACGAAATCATACAATTTTCACAGCTTCCGTCCGAACCATTCTGGAAATGCTTCGAGAGATTTAAGGACCTACTCGTTCAATGCCCTCATCATGGGATAGAAAATTGGCAACTTTGCCAAACATTATACGAGGGATTGAACGCAGCAACGAAGCAGTTGCTAGAAACAATTTGTCAAGGTCATTTTCTCTCCAAGTCTAGCGACGAAGCTTGGCAGTTTCTTGAGGACCTAAGTGAGCAAACAATTCAGTGGGAGAGTACCAAGACCACATCATCTTCTTCAGTTGGTCAATCTAGGGCAGGCATACATCAAATAGATATGTCAATTGCTATGAAGGCCGAGATGGCCTCACTTATGAAAAAGCTAGAAGCCATTGAGACCAAAATCTCATCGACTTCTCCTGCCCCTACTCTATCCACAAGAACTGTTTGTGCTTGTTGTTCGAACCCGTCGCACCTAACCGAAGAGTGCCCTTATAATGCACCTATTCAAGGACAGGATCAAGTCAATGCTGCATTTCAGCAACGACAAAGAAATGATCCTTACTCTTCGACATACAATCAGGGGTGGAGGAGTCACCCGAATTTTGCTTGGAACCAAAATCAACAAGTCCAAGGGAACAATAATTTTCAAAGACCTCCTCCACAACAACAACAAGCACCCTTACAAACTCAAAACCAGCAACCTTTCCAACAACAACCTTATACAAATCAAACGAACAATTTGGTTCAACCTAATGATGATAAGGTTAGCTCGCTCGAGAAAAGTCTTGAAGCATTTCTCAAGCAAACAACAGAATCCGCAGCAAGATTTGAAAGTTATGTGCAATCTTTAATGAATAACAATGCCTCACACGATCAAAGTATCAAATCTATTGAGGCACAAATTGCACAATTAACTGCTGCGTTGAGCGAGAGAGAAAAGGGAAAGCTTCCATCTCAACCATTGCCCAATCTCGGTCACCCACAAAACGCATATCACAATCACAATGTAAATGCGGTGACCACGTTGAGATCCGGAAGAGAGTTGCAAAATAATGTGGAAACTAGTGATGACATCCCCGCCGGTGGTTCTTCTTCCCCTTCTTCATTTTCTTCACTTCCTTCTTCACCTTTTTCTTTAGAGCCTATTCTCCACCCTTCACACGGCTCTACTTCTTCTGACTCGAACGGACCCATTTCTAACAACACGAACACATCCACACTGGGATCCGTTCCTATTCCACATTCTACTCCACAGACTTGTGACTCAACAAATTTTCAAAATGCACCATTTCCAAACAGGTTGAGTCCTAATAAACCAAATGCACAAGTGGAGAAGTTTGTGGAGATCTTTAAGCAGGTTAGCATAAATATACCTCTCTTGGATGCTATCCAACAAGTCCCTTCATACGCGAAAATCTTAAAGGGCTTGTGCACCTCGAAGAGAAAGGCATCTCAAGTACCCAAGAAAGTGCTAGTGGCTAGTGCAGTGAGCAATGCTATTAACCACCATCAAACCTTACCCCAAAAACGAAAGGACCCCGGCTGTCCTACTATTTCAATCACAATTGGGGATAAGCAAATTAATCGTGCACTTTTAGATCTTGGGTCTAGTGTTAACCTGATTCCTTACTCCGTGTATGAACAATTAGGGGTTGGAGAGTTGAAACCCACTCGTTGCACTCTCCAAATGGCTGATCGATCAATCACCTATCCAAGGGGTCAACTAGAGGATGTGTTGATCAAAGTCGGGGAATTCATATTCCCCGTTGACTTTATCGTTATGGATACACAACCTGTTGTTAACCCAAGAAACCAAATTCCGGTGATTCTTGGTCGACCATTTTTGGCCACTTCCAATGCCATAATAAATTGTCGCAATGGCTCCATGACTCTATCCTTCGGAAAGAGGTCTAGTGAGTTCAATATTTATAAGATGGGAAGTCTGCCCCCCGTGCCTAAAAATAGTACACGAGAAGTTTGCTCTATTCACGAAATCACGCAGGAGGACTGCGAGCTTGAAGGATTTCTATTTGATGAAAACAGTTTTGACGCCACTAGTGCGTCCCTCCTTGAGCCTACTACTGTTGACACAACCGATGCTGATTATCAATGTTTCACTTTTTCGGATGACGACGACTCACAGCCCGAATATGAGTCGTTTGAATTTTTGGATGAGTCAGTCGAACCATCCGAATCGGTTGTTTGCAGTGATTTCGAACCTGTGTTAGAGTCCTTTGAGTTCGAGGTAGATTCCGCAATGGTTCTTTCGCCTCAGAAATTCGAACTCATGCCCTTGCCGTCTCACCGTAGATATGCTTACATAGGTGAGAATGAGACTTTTCCCATTATCATATCAGCCTCTCTAGCCTTCGAGCAAGAGAACGCTATTTTAAAAGTCTTACAAGATAGGCGGCAAGTTTTCAGTTGGACTATGGCGGACATCGAGGAGATCAGTCTCCTCATAAGTGAATATCATACACAATTGATGGATGATGCCATGTCAATGGAGGACCCACAGGGACATCTTGGGGGTATTGTGGTGAGCCGACTTCCTCCCTTAGAAGTTGAAATACCCCCATTTCTTTTAATTAGGTACGAGAATGCCAACACTCCACTGATTGCTGATCATTTACATTCCCGTATCGATGCATCACCATCACCTGTATATTCACCTCCACACCTCCCATTCCATTACTTCTATCTTCCCCAATTCTTTGCGGACCACCACAACTTATTTTTTCACCCATCAATATTCTTTACTGATAAATTTTTCAAATGGTTGGTGTTGACTTTTGGCCGATGCAAAGTTGGGCAGTATTGTCTAACATAGTTTAATTGAAGTTTGGGGGATGGTCTTTTTGTATATATTTTTGTTTTCTTTTTCTCTAAAAAAAATAAAAATAAAAATTTCAAAACATAAAAAAAAAAAAAAAAATAAACAGGGGAGTGCCGGTATTTTGACCCTCTTGGTTTAGTATGACAGTGAGGACACTGTCAAGTTCAAGTTTGGGGGTATGCTCGGTACGTCTTCTTCCTTCGCATTCATTTGTACATATTTTTGCATTTGCATACTTATTTGAAAACCTATAAAAATTTGAAAAATTTCAAAAAAAATTATAAATAAATGTATTCAATTTTGGCTAATTGACTAGAGTTTGACAAATAGGTTAACTGGCTAGGAACAACTAGATCTTAGACTTAGTAAATTAAAAACCCTAAAAATAACCTTCCTTAAAGTTTAACGGTAGAAAGTATATGCCTTGTAGTTTATTTAGAAATAGGCAAATTTTGGGTTCACTTTTTGGGGCTAAGTCGAAACAAGGGAAGAGTATTGATGTTCTTATTAGAGTATAAGTTTGAAAAATAGTTCCTAACTTAAGTCTAGATTCTGAAAACGTATACCCTACAATTTGCACAATCACGCACCTTGAAACTTGGAATAGTAGAGGAGACCTTGAAATGCTCTTGTCTAAAGTCCTTAGTACAATGAAAATAAAAGAAAAAAAAAGTGAATAAAGAAAAGAAAAAAATGAACACTGGTTTTTGTGATTACTTAAGGCTGCAAAAATAGAAAAATATTTAGCGAGGGTGCTTCATCACCTAGTGCCTTAGACCAACTGGTTTGGGAGTCACTGCTAAAGCCTTGGGTGTTGCAAAGACTAGGAAGTACGCTTTAAAGTGCAAACACATTTTGTAATCGGTCGTTGGTACCTCAAGAAGTATTAACGGTCGCATGAAGGATGTGTAAGAAAATTTCATTCACCAACTAATTAGTACCTTGGACAATGGATGAGAGTACGATTGCTTGATTTGAATTTCCAAGTGTAGGGGTGATCTATACACACACGTAGGGGTATGTGATTGGAATCTAGATAAGAGAAAGGAATGAAGAATAGAACTTGTATCTTTAATAGAGTTGATAGAAATTCCTAAGTGGAGATAAAACCCTAGAAGGAAAACTTAAGAAATGCCGAAAGCTAAGTAGATCTGCAGGATATATATAATCTTAAGTTAAATAATGAGGAAGTGTGAAGAATATGGGTGGATAATTTGCGAGTCAAAAGATAATAGAATTCCTTGTTAGAAAACCTAATTAGAGAGCAAAAGTCAATGGGCCAAATTGATAGGATTTTGTGGGTGTAATCCGCTGAAAACCCTCAGGAGACAACACTCCTCCTACTAGGGACACCTAGAGGTTTAACGGCTTGTTGCACGTGCTCAGTGCAATCGCGTTTCCCTGCGAAAGTGCGGTTAGGTTTTTTGTAGAGAATAAAACAATAAGTTTTGCTCGAGGACGAGCAAAAGATAAGTTTGGGGGTATTTGTTCATAACATAATATTGCATTTTGTATTCCCCATTCTTATGCATTTTACAATAAAAACAGGTGCTTTTGACCCATGTCTGCTACATGTTACAGGTTACAGGTTCTTAGAGCAAAAACAGTGAAAAACACAAAAGACGACACAAAAGAAGGACTTTTGACCAACAATTAGGAAGATCTTAGTAAAGCCCAGCAAAAGAACGGTTCACCATCAAAAAGGCAACAAAAGATCCAAATTTGCAAGAAGACGGTTAGAAGATCCATTGCAAAGTGTTCGCTGAAGATCTGGTATCACTGAAGAAGCCTAATTGAAAATAGGAATGAAGAACCTGGAAGCCCAAAGAATTATACAGAAGCCCAGAAAAAATAATTAATTGATCTCTCCATTGGGCCGCGGATCCGCGGCCCAAAACCCACCAAGGCCGCGGATCCGCGGCTACTTGAAGCCCGTGCGCAAATCAAATTTTACCAAATTTTCGTGGCAGCTATGGAAAGATTTTCTAGGGGTATATTTGTAACTTTAGACATGCGGTGCAATTGTAAACCCTAGGGTTTCTATGTCCTATAAATAGAACCCTAAAGCCTTGTAATTTCTCATGCCTCTTTTCAATCAATAAAATTCAGAAATTCTGGGAATAAATTTCAGATCTGTTCTTCTTGTTTGGAGGGAGCCGTCAACCTAGTAAGTCTTTTATTTCTTTTAATTATAATGTCTTCTCATCCCCTAATGAGCGAGTAGTCTCCTCGCTTGTTAGGGTTAGCCTTAGGGAAAGGATTGAGAGATGAAATCTCTCGCCCCTTTCAATACCACCTTCACCTAATGAATTAGAACTTCACGCATACGAGCACAACCGCTCCCTGCGGCATCCTACCCTTCGAGGTAACGATGAACCGTAGTATAAAGGGCCGGTTCCGCGCGTTTTCCGTGAAGGTTAGGATAATTATCAATAAAGGTAGGGTACAAATCTAGAGGAAGAAACATCTTCCCAAAAGATTTGTATCCACTTTATTGATAATTAACTTAACACCTAAGAGATCTAAAAAAGGAAGGTATTGAAAGCGGTGAGGAAAAACATTAATTTCCAAAACTTCCCCTAATCCTAACCCTAGCAAGATTCTTAATTAGATTAATTAGATCCAGTCTTTAGATTTTTATAAACCAACCAAAACTACAAATAGAATCAACTCGTTAAAACACTTTAAAGAAATTTACCCGTCTCTGTGGATCGACCCGTACTCACCGGCTAGCTGCGAAGCGACGCCGTTTTCTGATTGCGGTAAACTCAAATTTTTGACTTAATCAAGATGGCCGGCCATGTATAGGAGGGGCTGTCCCAATTTTTGATGGGGTGATTTTGGTTGATATCATATCATTTTCTTCACCAAAATTCCCAAGAAAAACTCCTTGTATCATCCCTCCACCAAAAGGCAACCTCCACTACCCCAAAGTGAGACTTGAGTACTACATATTCTACAGCGAACCTTGGGCACGTCGAGTAGCCGGCTTCGTGCCCGAGTTGCCTCGGCATTGAGGTGGGAGCCCGTAAAAGAAGTAGGCGATGTGGTGCACTTCCGGCGACGAGGAGGAGACGGGACATTCCGCAAGAGATCGGGACGATGACGAGAAGACCGGAGGACTTGGATCGTCGGTATATCTCTATTCCCTTTCTAGTAGATAGCTAGGACTAATTAATGGTTCGATCCGGGTGTTAGTGCGCGGCGGTTTGCCAGTTCAAGAAAAATTAAAGTTTATCACCGCTTCCGCATTTGGCCGTCGGATTGACGGCCGGGGCGCCGCCGTGCACTCACAGTGGTATCAGAGCCTCGCCATTAACTTAGTCTAGCTTCGTGTAATGTGTTTTGCATTTCCGATCGACCAAAATTCCAAAAACCATATTTTGATCACATCAGTTTTCTGTTGGAAATTTTTGGTGTCAAATTTTTTTTCAGGTTGTATAATATTGATGTACTGGAAAATCTAAGAGCTCTGTAAAAATTCGATGAAGTGAATCCACAGTGGGAGCGCGGAACCGCCGCAAATACCCCCTTCCCGCCGCTGTTCCGCCGCACACTGTGGGGATCCCTGCACCAATTTTTTACAGAGGCTTTCTGGGCTTAAAATATGGGTTTTGGAATATTAATTTTGGGCCCATAATTTCTGTGAGTGCTACAGTATTGTTTGGGGGCCCACTTGTTAAAGTTTGATCGATCGGATATTTTGAACACATTTTTTCACAGTATTTACATTATATCTGCGACCGTGAATGTCACTCGATCGGTAAATCCGGTCTAACTGCTATAGCCCGGTTAGACGGATTTGCGAACGTGACTTTCACGTTGATGTTCTGTTTTTGCTGTGTTGTTGCGGATCGGTCGTGGGGATAGCCTGGTTGCAATGCTAGTACAGTTGTGGTTGTATTATGTACATTTGATATTGCGGGGCGAGCGTCCGACATGTGGACTGCCGTCACTGCCTGTTTGTATTATTTTTTTGGGGCACGACCAGGTTGCGGTCGATGTACCCGGTGTATGTATATTTTACTTTCTGTACTAGGATTACCCCGCGGAGGGGTGCACGGATAGCCGGATTCTAGAGGGCAACAAGCCCGCATCTCATGGCATTGGGACGGAGGGGGCTTCACTCTGGGATTGGCGGGCTATATGCCGCACTCGTAGGGGGTACAGGTTGACCCAGGAGGGGTGCCCAAGTTGCCGGATTCCGTGGAGTGCTGGGTGGTCCATTCACGGAGCTGAAGGGGGCTGCCTCGCTTCAGGTTTTGGCGGGTGACTTGCTGCGCCCGTAGGGGTCTAGGATTTCATTGCACAGGCTATCCACACGACCAGGGGAACGTCGGGTTTCAGCGGCTCTGTGAAACCCGGGGATCCCAGATATCTGTATTGTTTCTGTGATACTGTACATTTCTGTGATGTTGCATTTTATTCACGCCTTGAGCGAATATAATATATTGGTATATATATTAGTAGATGTTGTATATGTTTTGCATCCGCGCTAGTCCAGTCCCCGCTCTGTCGTTAGTTAGCTAACCTAACGGGTAATGACGGGACCCAGTGGCGAAAGCGGATGGCATATACGTACGTCATATTATTTTCGTTCTTTGTGGTGTGATCAATTGATGGGACTGCATTGATTCGGATCAATGCAAGTTAAAAACAAATCTAATCTGATGTTGTTGGAACACTTTTCAAAAAGCTGTTATTGCAAGGACGTTCACTTTTGTTTTGCATCGCGGTATTCATTTAGAATATCCTGCTCCTCAGTCGACGAGGCAAGGGCCGAGATCCCTTCACCGGGAGTGACCCCTTGGACAAAAAGTTTGCGTCAGGGCAATGACTTCACTATAGCCGATTACTTTTGCTTTGCATCGCGGTATTCATTTGGAATATCCTGCACCCCATTCTACGGGGAAAGAGCCGAGATCCCTTCACCGGGAATGACCTCTTTAGCGAAAGTTTTCGTCACTATATTTTCAAAAAGCTATCCGTTCCTTCAACGATATCAAGTTCATTACGTTAAAGGTTTTCGCCAGAAACCATTCGTAGCCCTCCGTCGTTTCAGACGGGTAGCACGTAGTATTCATGCTGTGTTTGTTGACCTTCGTCAAGGCATAGTGTATGGTAGCTGCTTGTTACCTTTCTGCAGCATAGATAGATGCGTTGGTTTGGGACAGTCGTATAGCCTTGTTGGCCTTCGTCAAGGGCTTGTACGGGTGGATTCAAAATTAACCTGGATAATGACGGGTAGAACTTGACATGTGACTTATGATTTGTTGACCTTCGCCAAGGTCATAAGAGCATGGGGCAGAAATCACATCGGGAGTTTCAAAAGAACTGAAACTTGCCAGATATGCGCATACCATCTGGAGTATGATGATGTGAGCGGATTCCGTCACGTTGTCATGCGATGAGAGTTGGATCCCGATTCCCACTGATGAGTTAGTTTACTCCTCGGGTGACCCCGACTAATTCTTCTTTCAGGTTTGGAGGAGAATTTGAGGCACAGTGGGAGGTTTCCAGATTAGATAAATTGGTAACCATTCTGATCTAGGTTAGAGTGCACGCTGAGTGTTTCTTTTCTCTCTCTCTGGCAGCGACCATTTGACCCGACCCTAGACTATGACTCAGTGACCAAGTTGACCGAACCTTCTTAAACACTGGCTTTTGGATTGTCAGAGTTGCAAACCTCATTGCCACTCCTACTTTTACCCTTTTCTCCAGGACACCCCGTATTACTACGAACGTCCACTTCCATTGATCATTTCATGATAGCTTGACTTTTAGTGGTCATGATGGTTGTTGATGGTTGGAGTTGTGTGTGGTTTTGCTTATGATCATATTCTTTCATGATTTGTTTTTGATGCCTTGCATTATTGTTCATGCCACTCACTCCCTCATGGATATCTATCTCATTCTCTCCCTCCTTCATTAGAGATGGCCGGCCATGTATAGGAGGGGCTGTCCCAATTTTTGATGGGGTGATTTTGGTTGATATCATATCATTTTCTTCACCAAAATTCCCAAGAAAAACTCCTTGTATCATCCCTCCACCAAAAGGCAACCTCCACTACCCCAAAGTGAGACTTGAGTACTACATATTCTACAGCGAACCTTGGGCACGTCGAGTAGCCGGCTTCGTGCCCGAGTTGCCTCGGCATTGAGGTGGGAGCCCGTAAAAGAAGTAGGCGATGTGGTGCACTTCCGGCGACGAGGAGGAGACGGGACATTCCGCAAGAGATCGGGACGATGACGAGAAGACCGGAGGACTTGGATCGTCGGTATATCTCTTTCCCATCTTATTGTTAGCTAGGACTAGTTAGTGGTTTGATCCGGGTATTAGTGCGCGGCGGTTTTCCTGTTCAAGAAAAATTAAAGTTTATCACCGCTTCCGCATTTGGCCGTCGGATTGACAGCCGGGGCGCCGCCGTGCACTCACAGTATCAACGTTCAGATGTCTGGCTTCCAGAATAGGAACTATTTTGTTAGTTATATATATGCCCTAGAGGACATTATTGTACATATGATGTATATTATAGTGGATGCTTGGACATACATAGGGAGGACTTTCTTGCTCGACATGATAGTATGCTATCTGGTTACTCTTTATCTTAACATGTACATTGATTGTCTCTTTGTTACATGTTGGTAATGTAGGGTTACTAGGCACTGTCATAAGGTTCTACAAGGCATCAACCATGCCAAAATCAAAATTTTCAAGTGCCGAACAACCCTAACCAAGATCTTAGACTAGAGATTAGGCGAAACAAAGAGCAAGTAAACAACTTTACTTCTAAGAGTTTGGGATTACAATCTTTGTAGTCCGTTCCTTCACTTCATAAGCTCCGTGTTGTGGTCCCTTCGCTGCGATCATCGAGTATCCGGACTCTAGAGAGGCTCCATGAAGAGAAAGATGCAAGCTTGCTTCCGATCTTCAAAAACTAAGATGATCTACCTTGAAGAAACTCAAACCCAAGCTCTTGCTTTGCTAATCAAGTATTAGCAAAGCAAACACCCTAATCTAAGTGGTTAGAATAGATGAGGATGATGAAGTAGGAATTTAGCTCTCATTTGTTTTCAATATCTCACTCATTTTCATCACATATGAAAAAGCTAGAAAGCTTTTCATCAAAAAGGAAGAAGAAGAAGAAGAAGCAAATCAATTTGTGATAAATAATGAAATCATGTGTGTGGTTAAAAATGCAACCATGGGTTAAGAATAAAAACTTAACCCATGTAGAGAATTAACAATGGTTAAAGGGTTGGGTTGTGTTAAACAAATATCTACCAAATATCTTTACAAAATATCTTTGCTTAAAAACAAAAGCAAAGCTTCTAGAAGCTTCAAGAAAGTTTAACCCTAATCCAAACCCTAACCATGTTTAAACTCCACAAAACATGTTGCATTTGTAACCCTAACATGTTACAATATTATATATCACATACACAATATTTATTGTAACAAAATAAAATAATACAATTAACATATATCACATATATATCAATGTATTACCCGAGTGAGAAAAAGAATCTTTAAGTGAGCCAATATTAGTTAATGTAATATAATATATAAAATATATAATTATACATTAAATTATCGAATCAACACTTGATCCAATAATCCGGCTATTTCATAAATAACCGACTAATATAATCTGTATCAGTTCATCGAATCAACACTTGATCCGATGACCCGGCTATATCACATATACCCGGCCGATATCACATATCATGAGAATCTAATACGGTATCGCATACTCGTATTATTCTCGGTCCTGCATATATCACATATGTGCTTCTACTCCGTTTTGCCTGAGCCAGGAAACCTCTGTGTAGGACTCTAAAGAATCGTCAATACGCCGGCAGTAGGTGATGATCATATCAAACACCCACAAGCTGCAAGCGGTCAGCTAAACATAACAGCCACCCAGGTATTGAGCGATCAGAAGATCAACAAGCAAGCCTGCACATTCTCCTGCGAATCCAATCAGTAACACTCCCGTACAGTCCGGTCTTTTCGTTTGATATGTCGCATATCTCTCCTAGGGATGGTAAACGTCAGACCCCAGTAGCTTGATAAGTCGTGTCGATATGAGGTCTATAACAGTTCGAGAAACTACTGATAACACTTACCAGTAAATCTCAGCAACCCTGGCCAGGGATTTTCAGTTATAGCCAATCGAACACAACGCAACATCAACTCCCTATACCGGGAGAGACGAAACCCCTCCTATCGCTCACTGCCTCTATGTGATTCGGGACTGAACCCAAAAGCCACCTTTTTGCACGCCCTCTTGGACGTGGTATGATGGAAATCAAAGCACAGTGGGAATCACACAAGACTCTATGACGATCTCGGGTCTACAGACTAACCTGTACCAGTGTCACCAGAGAACTTCCATCTGACGTGAGATATAATACCATCTGGGAGTTCTCGGCGAGTCCGTCCAGTGTACCCAGTCTCCACTGAGCATCCGTATACCTTCTCTGATGTCAAACATCAATAGATATAGGATCATCTATCGCCCATCATATGGGTCAAGAAGCGCATACGCTAGTCTACTCTGGAGTATCGATGCCCTGTTTCGGTACTCCCACGACTAGGAACATTTGAAGAATGTACTTGACGATTACACTGTCCCCACTAGTATGATCTGCATCATAGTCCTGGTAGTCAAGTACTCATCCTAAGGGCTTTATCAACATGTAACATAGAGACATTCAGAGTATATGTTAAGATAAAGAGCAACCAGATAGCATACTATCATGTCGAGCAAGAAAGTTCTCCCTATATATGTCTAAGTATCCACTACAATATACATCGTATGTACAGTAATGGCCTCTAGGGCATACATATAACTAACAATCTCCCACTTGCACTAGGGCCATCTGTTGTGGTATCGCATACCCAACAATCAGCTGTGGTTGAAGTATCTCATACTCAACCATCCCTTAAAAGTCTTTACTGGGAAACATGCCTTTGTGAGTGGATCCGCGCTGTTGTCCTCTGTGTCTACTCTCCTAACCTCGATCTCCCTGGAGATCAACCATCTCCATGATCAGGCGATACTGCCTAAGAATATGTCTGGATCTTAGATAGGACAGGGGTTCCGGGGCAAAAGCCAAAACTCCATTGTCACATAATGGTAGGAACGAAGTTCATCTCATGAACTAGTGTACATCTAGACTATTTCTTTGGTAGCATCCTTGGTAGTGATTTATCCTGCCTTTATCGTCTAGTATGTCACGGTATCTAGCTTGGAACTCTTCCAACATACCGTCCCTCCACTGAGGGTAAAGACAATGCCTGTGACTGACATTCAGTCAACCTTACCATCCTGGAACCATTCCAGTGATTCTCCCTAGGATCAATTGATACCATCTCACTACAACTAGTGAGAATCCTAACATCCAATTAAATCTATCTCATAGATCCAAAACCCAGGATTCAGGAGGTATCGCTTTGATCTTATATGGAGAATCCTTATGATAAGTGGAAATTGACCGAGCGTAGCACAGGAAACTCCTTCCCTATCAAGAGTATGTCATTCACGTACAATACAAGGATCACCACCATACTCTCTACTACCTTTTTGTATATACAAGGTTCATCTACCATTTTGATGAAGTCAAACTCTTTGACTACCACATCAAAACAGACGTTCCAACTCCACGATGCCTGCTTTATCCCATAAAGCAACTTGCACACGTTTCCGCTGTTCCCACTGTTTACGAAGCCATCTGGCTGTGTACTTATAGACGCTATCTTCTAAATCAACATTTAGAAAAGCTGTCATGACACCCAACCGCCAGATATCGTAGTCATGGTATGGAGCAATGGCAAGTAGGATCTGGATGGACTTAAGCATAGCTTTGAAAGTCTCAACTTTTCCATGTACACCAAGTAATCTTCTCAAGATATACTTGCTCCTGATGGGGATTTAACCCTTCAGATAAAGCAACCAAAGTCCATACTTTGTTGGTGTACAAGGATTCCATCTCAGATCACTTAGCATCCAGCCATTCTTATAGAGTCCCACTCCTGATGGCCTGCTCGAAACAAGTTGGGTCATCATCTCATGATGCAATCCTCGCTCCCACTGTTATAGAGAAAACCGAAGTATCTCTCAGGTGGGTGAGAAACCCTACTAGATCGGCGGAGAGGCTGAGGTTCATTAGAAACTATTGAATCCTTGGTTCTACCAAATCATCAGCTGCAGTTTGTATAGCTGGAACTCTTTCCAGTTCTACCTCATGACCACTAATTTCTTCACAAGAAATTCCCTTTCACAAAGGTGGCATGCTGAGAAACAAAAACACCTTTTGTTCCCCAGTTTGGTAGAAGATATTCCCTTGCGAATGCTTGATATATCCAATAAACTTCCACAGAACTGACCTTGCCTTGAGTTTGTCCGGATTTTACTTTGGACAACCCTAAATCTTAACTTACTTAAGATATGTGCTCTTCCCATTCCATATCACATATAAAGTGGTAGGCATCTGATTTGATTAGAACTCTATTCAATAGGTATGCAACTTCTCAAGTGCATAACCCCCGAAAGGAAATAGGAAACTCAGTAGTACTCATCATAGAGCGCACCATATCTAATAGGGTGTGATTGCTCCACCCCGATACACCGACGTGCTGTGGTGTATACGGAGGAGTAATGATGAGAGAGAATCTCATTCTCCTTTAGAATAGTCCAGGAATTCCGTGTTCAAGTATTCTCCTCCCTGATCACATCAAAGGACATAATACTTATACCCGTTTTGGTTCTGTACTTCTGAAGTACAAAGAACCGGTCCTAGCATGTGTAGACAGGGGACCTCATACATCATTATGTATCAATCCCAAGAGTTCACTAACTCTTTCTCTGTTTCCAATGAACAGAGCTATGGTCATCTTATCTTTGTGACATGATCGGCAAGTTTCACAAGATGTAAATTCAAACTAATTTAAATATGCATCTAAATGTAACTTAGCCAGTCGGGTCACATTGATATGACCTAGTCTACAATGCCTCAAGAAGGATTCGTTCATTTCTGAACTCTTCCTCTTGTGTGTGTTCTGTACACTAAGAACTGTGGTTTGATTTAGAACGTATATGCTTTTAGATAACGTGCCTGAACTGATCAACTCTTGATATAGGAAATGTTCAAAATATTATCCAACAATACAAAATTATATCCTTCTTTATTAATAAAGAGACTGATATGATGTTGTATATCAGGTTCGGTATCTAATAACATTCGTTCAGAATCAATGTATTCTGGTAATACAGGGTGATAACTGCCAACAGACTTGGCTTGCAACAATTGCACCGTTTCCAACTCTTGAAACTTATCACCCGTTCTCAGTCCTCTACCTTTCTGTAACCCATGTAACAGATTACATTTGCGGGATCCTGATCCGGTATCACATACCCAGGATGTAAAGGATATAGAGAAACCATTCTCGGTAATGAACACACCCGAAGAAGATGCATCAACATGCACTTTCTTCGTTTGGGTAGCACGGGAAATCTGGTATTCCCCAATTTCCTGCTCGGTCTTATAACATTTATAAGTTGGAGCGAGACCAACGTTTCCTAGCGCAGTATAACAAGCGGGTTCGGTCAATACATCCGTATTATTATCTTGATTAAGGCGTGACATGGTCGCTACCTGGAGAGAGAGAGAAGAAAACACTCATCGTATGCCCTTGCAAGATTAGATTGGTTATTAATATATCTAATCAGGATGTCTCCCACTGTTTTTTGTCAAATCTTCCTTCAAATCCTAAAAGGAAAGACTAGCTGGGATTAATTACACGCTACAAGTTCGCCAATCTTTCAGCCAGGCCAGTGCCGGTACTTTGAGGGAGATTTCCCATGCTTTCGCACGGACCTAATTAAAATAAACCTCATTTTCCTAGGGGCGTAACCCCGTTAACACCTTTCTACACACCTACTTGATCGGCTAATTGTAATGTGTAAAACTCTCCCAGGAGTAACTCTTACTCGCAGCGGGTATCGGGATCCAACTATCTCATAGAAAGTATGCAATCTCATTGTAAATTTCAACACTTGAAATTCCCAATAATATTTTGCCTCAAGCGATCTATGATCTTGACTAAGTCAACAAACCATAGACCGCAAGTAAAGTTCAACCCGTTATTTCCCGATTGAATTAAACCCATCCGCACGACCCTTGACTAAGTCAACAAGGCCGCACGACTATCCTAATCCAATCGCATCATATGCTTTGTAGATAAGCACTAATCAGCTACCGTACACTACACCTTGACTAAGTCAACAAACGCAGCACGAATACTAAATACTACTTATCTGAAATGACGAAGGGCTATGACAGGTTTTTAAGAAAACCCTTTGCGTAATGAACTTTATATCGTTGTAGAATCGAGTGAATTTAAATGGAATGTTTTTGAGGCTTTTCTAATTTCGTTAAAGAGGTCACTCCCGGTGAAGGGATCTCGGCTCTTTCCTTATCGAATAAGGTGCAGGGTATATCATATATACCACTATGCAAAGCAAGAACTATAGAAGCAATCAAAAGACAAACCGAGTTTGCAGCATCTGCTAGTTTTGCTAAAGAGGACACTTCCGGTGAAGGGATCTCGGCTCTTTCCTTATCGAATAAGGTGCTGGATATTCTACAAGGAATACCGCTATGCAAAGCAAGACGTAGAGCTACCAGTTTTTAAACAAGTTTCTACAACATCTTTAGGTTTCTTTTATTTCATTAATCTCATTAATGAAGTCCCATTTTATTATGCTTCACAAGCATTACATATGAAACGAAATCAGCAATATAATATATATCTCATATATATAATATAAACATTCGTCTCAGGCAGTAATATGATCTCATCACAGAACATTGCAGCAGAAGAACATATATGAAATATTGGATATACTAGGAGGTCCGTGTTTTAATACGAGCCTGTATAAAACACGGATTCCACGATCGCGATGAATAGCCAAACGCACATCCCTAGACCCCTACGAGAGCGGCAAGTAACCCTGCCAGTTCTAGAGTTAGGAGACCCGGTCTCGACTCCTCAAGATGGTCTCCCACTGTACCCTAGAACCCGGTTACTTGTGCTCCCCGCCTTGGGTCTATCCTAATGCGAAAAAGTAAATAATATACAATGGTGACATCATCCTCAGTCCGGAAGTGCCCCAATAAAAGAATATTACATACAATTGAATTTTACATGAATGAAAAAGAAAAACTCTCATCTCACATAAAACCCCCGGCTATTCAAAACACGACGATCCAATATAACATATCATAGCAACACATAACATCACATGTCATCAACGGAAGTAAATATGCGTATCCCAATTGTCGTTGATGTATAACAACGAAACCGGCGATACATCACATATTACACTTACGGTCGCAGAAAAGAAAGTGTAAAACCACAACAGTTGGAATCCGCAACCTCCTTAGACATCGCATGCCTAACCAAATGAATTCCTTAGACATCGCATGTCTAACAATTATAAACCCCGCATTTTAGTCTCAATATCTAAAACACTTTTCAATATCTAGTCGGGCAATTCAACAAGATTCCCGATAACCTGATCGAATGCTCGTCGAAAACTTTAGTAGACGGCCGCACCCCCGATGCCGTCGACGAAGTGCACTAAGGCGGAACACCGTTGCCGCGAGCACCCGAACGGATGCTTTTGGCGACGGGGTTCTCCTACAGTCACTTGGTTGGGGCTATGGGGCGTGGCTGTCTATTAAGTTTACCCGGCGAGTATCCGTGTACGCTACGTAATTGCGACAGACTTTTGATCGCATCAAAATTCCGTGGCAACCGATCATCTGAGACTGAACTGCTAGATTTATAACATTCAAATTAGTTATCTCATAACTATTTATGGATTCCAAATATTGTATCACATTCCAGATAAATAGACAATGTTAAACTTTCCTATCGAATAAACAAACACCCAAGATTTCCCAAATAGCTCAACACTTGAGCAGAATTCAAAAATTCCAGAACATGTCACAGCCCTAATGAACCAGCCGTAGAAGGGTCAAACCAACGCCTTACATGTGGCAACGCTAAACTACCACAAACCCTAGGGTTCAAGTGGCAGTTTTGACGGTCACATAATCGAGTTAAGGTTACGTTCTTCTAGAGGGTCCACAGATACGCTTGCATGATTTCCCGAAAGTTTCAAACTTGTGGAAAAATCCAACACTTGAAAATTTTCCGTGTCGGGAAAAAGTGAGTTATTGATATCCGTTCGAACTTTTTAACACGTTCTAAAATTACCTGGAAAAACTTAAACGAAGTTAAACTTTCCGATCGAATCAACGAATACAAAAGATCTCCAGAAAACTCAACACTTGAGTAGAATTAAAAATTCCCAGAAGCATGTAGAAATACCTACGGATGTTACTGTGCAAAAACTAACCCTAATTCCCCTATACGGCCGTAGAACCGCCACGCATGGCATGGTATTGCCGTGGTTCCGCAGCGCTTTAATGGGATTAGTGGCTCGTTATTCACAGTAATCCTTAGAATTCCCTGCTTTATTTTCTGAGTATTTTTAATACAGAAAAAATCAACATTTTAAAAAATTTCCAGAGAGGGGGTAAATTGCGACATTTCGGGGTTCGATCGGACTTTAAATTTCGTCTAGACTTCGCCTAAAGCTCTAACTTGGCTCTAATACCACTGTAGGGTTACTAGGCACTGTCACAAGGTTCTACAAGATATCAACCATGCCAAAATCAAAATTTTCAAGTGCCGAACAACCATAACCAAGATCTTAGACTAGAGATTAGGCGAAACAAAGAGCAAGTAAACAACTTTACTTCTAAGAGTTTAGGATTACAACCTTTTTAGTCCATTCCTTCACTTCATAAGCTCCGTGTTGTGGTCCCTTTGCTGCGATCATCGAGTATCCGGACTCTAGAGAGGCTCCATGAAGAGAAAGATGTAAGCTTGCTTCCGATCTTCAAAAACTAAGATGATCTACTTTGAAGAAACTCAAACCCAAGGTCTTGCTTTGCTAATCAAGTATTAGCAAAGCAAACACCCTAATCTAAGCGGCTAGAATAGATGAGGATGATGAAGTATGAATTTAGCTCTCATTTGTTTTCAAGTTCTCACTCATTTTCATCACATATGAAAAAGCTAGAAAGCTTTTCATCAAAAAGGAAGAAGAAGAAGAAGCAAATCAATTTGTGATGAATAATGAAATCATGTGTGTGGTTAGAAATGCAACCATCGGTTAAGAATGAAAACTTAACCCATGTAGAGAATTAACAATGGTTAAAGGGTTAGGTTGGGTTAAACAAATATCTACCAAATATTTTTACAAAATATCTTTGCTTAAAAACAAAAGCAAAGCTTCTAGAAGCTTCAAGAAAGTTTAACCCTAATCCAAACCTTAACCATGTTTAAACTCCACAAAACATGTTGCATTTGTAACCTTAACATGTTACAATATTATATATCACATACACAATATTTATTGTAACAAAATAAAATAATACAATTAACATATATCACATATATATCAATGTATTACCCGAGTGAGAAAAAGAATCTTTAAGTGAGCCAATATTAGTTAATGTAATATAATATATCAAATATATAATTATACATTAAATTATCGAATCAACACTTGATCCAATAATCCGGCTATTTCATAAATAACCGACTAATATAATCTGTATCAGTTCATCGAATCAACACTTGATCCGATGACCCGGCTATATCACATATACCCGGCCGATATCACATATCGTGAGAATATAATACGGTATCGCATACTCGTATTATTCTCGGTCCCGCACATATCACATATGTGCTTCTACTCCGTTTTGCCTGAGCCAGGAAACCTCTGTGTAGGACTCTAAAGAATCGTCAATACGCCGGCAGTAGGTGATGATCATATCAAACACCCACAAGCTGCAAGCGGTCAGCTAAACGTAACAGCCACCCAGGTATTGAGCGATCAGAATATCAACAAGCAAGCCTGTACATTCTCCTGCGAATCCAATCAGTAACACTCATGTACAGTCCGGTCTCTTCGTTTGATATGTCGCATATCTCGCCTAGGGGTGGTAAACGTCAGACCCCAGTAGCTTGATAAGTCATGTCGATATGAGGTCTATAACAGTTCGAGAAACTACTGATAACACTTACCAGTAAATCTCAGCAACCCTGGCCAGGGATTTCCAGTTATAGCCAATCGAACACAGCACAACATCAACTCCCTATACCGGGAGAGACGAAACCCCTCCTATCGCTCACTGCCTCCATGTGATTCGGGACTGTACCTAAAAGCCACCTTTTTGCACGCCCTCTTGGACGTGGTATGATGGAAATCAAAGCACAGTGGGAATCACACAAGACTCTATGACGATCTCGGGTCTACAGACTAACCTGTACCAGTGTCACCAGAGAACTGCCATCTGACGTGAGGTATAATACCATCTGGGAGTTCTCGGCGAGTCCGTCCAGTGTACCCAGTCTCCACTGAGCACCCGTATACCTTCTCTGATGTCAAACACCAATGGATATGGGATCATCCATCGCCCATCATATGGGTCAAGAAGCGCATACGCTAGTCTACTCTGGAGTATCGATGCCCTATTTCGGTACTCCCACGACTAGGAACATTTGAAGGATGTACTTGACGACTACACTGTCCCCACTAGTATGATCTGCATCATAGTCCTGGTAGTCAAGTACTCATCCTAAGGGCTTTATCAACATGTAATATAGAGACATTCAGAGTACATGTTAAGATAAAGAGCAACCAGATAGCATACTATCATGTCGAGCAAGAAAGTCCTCCCTATATATGTCCAAGCATCTACTACAATATATATCGTATGTACAGTAATGGCCTCTAGGGCATACATATAACTAACAGGTAAAGCCTTTAGGATGTGTACTTGACTACCTAGATTATGATGCGGATCATACTAGTGGGACAGAGGTAGTCCGTGAGTACATCCTTTAAAGTCCCTAGTCGGGTGTATCGTGACGGGGCATCGATATACCGGAGTAGACTAGCGTATACCTTCTCGACCCATGTAGATGGGCGATGGATGATCCCTTATCCATTGGTGTTTGACATCAGAGATGATATACGGGTGCTCAGTGGAGACTGGGTACACTAGACAGACTCGCTGAGAACTCCTAGATGGTATTATACCTCACGTCAGATGGCAGTTCTCTGGTGACACTGGTACAGGTTAGTCTGTCGACCCGAGATCGTCATAGAGTCTTGTGTGATTCCCACTGTTCTTTGATTTCCACCTTACCGCGTTCAAGAGAACATGCAAAACGGTGGTTTTTGGGTACAGTCCCGAGTCACATGGAGGCAATGAGCGATAGGAGGAGATTTCGTCTCTCCCGGTATTGCGGGTTGATGTTGCGCTGTGCTCGATTGGCTATAACAGGAAGTCCCTGGCCAGGGCTGCTTTAGAGATATACTGATAAGTGTTATCAGTAGTTTCTCGACCCGTTATGAGCCTCTTATCGGCACGACTATCAAGTTACTGGTGTCTGACGTTTACCACCCGTAGACGAGATATGCGACATATCAGACGAAGAGACCGGACTGTACGGAAGTGTTACTGATTGGATTCACAGGAGTGTGAGCAGACTTGCTTGTTGATCTTCTGATCGCTCAATACCCGGATGGCCGTTACGTTTAGCAGACCGCTTGCGGCTTGTGGGTGTTTGATATGATCATCATCTACTGCCGGCGTATTGATGAGTCTTTAGAGTCCTACA
This sequence comes from Agapanthus africanus, assembly GCA_030015575.1. Taxonomy (NCBI): domain Eukaryota; kingdom Viridiplantae; phylum Streptophyta; class Magnoliopsida; order Asparagales; family Amaryllidaceae; genus Agapanthus; species Agapanthus africanus. The sequence goes on from CM057337.1 coordinate 525,435,853, forward strand.
CAGAGGTTTCCCGGTTCATGCGAAACGAAGTAGGAGCACATATGTGATATGTACGAGACCGATATTAATGCGCGTATGTGATACCGCATTCTATTCTCGCGATATGTGATGTCGGTCGGTTATATGTGATATAGCCGGGTTATCGGATCAAGTGTTGATTCGATAGATTGTTACATTTAATATTAGTCGGTTGTATGTGATATAGCCGGAGTATTAAATCAAGTGTTGATTTAATAATTTAATGTATAATTATATATTTGATATATTAACTTACATTAACTAATATTAGCTCACTTAAGAATTCTTTTTCTCACTAGTGTACACTTAGTATATATGTGATATATATTAATGTACATGTTTTGTGTCATGCTAGATGCCACATGCTACATGGGTGTATGAGACTCACGCCATGCTAATAATAATGTAAAGTTTTTATTTATTTAGGTAATTCACAAATTAGTGGTAATTATTCACATGGTTGAAGCTTGTGAAACCATTGACCAAGTCCACTAATTTTGTTTTACCTGTAGATATTTATTAACCCAATCATTATTGTAAACCCATGGTTTATTCTCTACATGAGTTAGTGTATGACATTAACTCACCTATGGTTGTTATTATCACCTCATGAGTTTATTCTCTCATTTTTCTTCACTTGAGCTTCTTCTTCCTCAATGAGAAAGCACACTAGATTTTTCTAAGTGAGAAAATATTGTGAGAAAAAGAAATCTAAAGAGAGCCCACTTCCTACTTCATCATCCTCTACTATTAGTCATTTAGTTTAGGGTGTTTGCTTCACTAATATACCATTAGTGAAGAGATAGCATGAGCTTGAGTCTCCTCGACGTAGATCATCTTCGGCCTCGAAAACTTCGAGCAAGCTTGTTCATTTATCCAAGTGAAGGACTGGTCTACAAAGGTTGTATTCTTAGTTCACTTAGTTGTAAACTAGTTTACATATCGTATCGACGCATTTTCTAGTAAATATTTTATGGTTAGGGTTAGCTTGAACGGCAAAATTTTGAAATTGGCATGGACGATGCCTCCCGAAACCTCGCTGCCGCGCTAGGGAAATCTGCAGTGGTATCAGAGCCATGCTAGAAAATTAGACGATAGATGTAGGATTACGAAACCGAAACAACTCCGAAACTTGAAACCATAAGACCTAGTTTCTGTCGATTTTCAAAAGGGCTCTAAATTTTTTTTTCAACAAGTACAGAATGGTGTATGAGATGCAACATGTGTTGGAGATAGTGCCCTCAGAGTCAATTATTGGATCACAGGCACGTGATTGCAATGATTGAGGAAGGACCTATCCGGTATGACAGTCTTACTCGAGATGATAGTATGCTATCTGGTTTACCTTTACCATCGTGTACTGCTTTAGGTGACCTGACAGGTCACTATTACACGTTGATAGAGCCCTAGGATTCTTGCTTGACGACCAGCAGTATGAGGGCGATCATATACGTGAGAGCTGGGGTCTACAAGCACATCCTTAAATGGTCCCTAGTCGTGGAGTTTCAAGACAGGGCATTGATTCTCCAGAGTAGACTAGTGTATACAGTCGAGACCCCGACGAGGGGCGGTGGCCGGTCTCACAAGCCACTGGTGTCAGTTGGATCACCTAAGATGTATACAGGTGCTCATTGGGTTATGAGTACACCGGACAGGACTCGCCGGGAACATGCTAGTTGGTCTTATACCTGACGTCAGATAGCAGTTCCCTGGTGACATGTGTACAGGTTAGTTCATCGACCTGGGGATCGTCATTTGTCTCGTGTGAGTTCCCACTGTGCTTTGATTACTACCCTACCACGGCTCAAAGGAGTCGTGCAAACAGGTTTTAGTTGGGTACAGTCCCGAGCCACATGGAGGCAGTGAGCGGATCTTCAGGGGTTCGTCTCTCCCGGTATTGGGGGTGAGGTCGCGCTGTGTCTAGGAGAGCCATTACACGAAGTCCTTGGCCAAGGCAGGAGATTTACTGGTAGGTATTCCAGTAGTATCTCAGGGTGTTCTGGGCTACACTCCGACACGACTTGTACCGCTTTTGGGGGTCTGACTTTTACCAACCCCCTAGGCCCGCCATGCGATGCTCATAGACGAACGGACCGGACCGGACTGTACGGATATTGTCACTGACAGGCTCAGTAGGGTGTCAGGATGAGTTCGCTCATCGACGTCCCTTTTGGTCAATAGCTGGTGGCCCGTTACCTATTGGCTTATACCTCTGACGTGCTAGTGGTTAAATCCACAGCCATAGTATTGACGAGTCTTTAGAGTCCACCACACTTTCAGTTACTCAGCTTTCGGGCGAAATGCTGTAGAGGCCGTATGGAGATATGCAGGGTCCGATCAGATACGTGCGGTATTGCACGGGTCAGGATCGGACAGTTTGTACTAGTGGCCGTATGGATATATGGCAGGGTTCGATCTGATACGTGCGGTATTGCACGGATCAGGATCGGACGAACATTACTAGCCGGCTTTGGTTTAAGCCGGATACTAGTTTAGTACAGTGTAGATTTTATCTCTTTGCATTTGTATCCGGACGGAATACAGATGCGGGTGTGTATGCACAATATCGGGTTTTCCTGTAATTTATTATGGGACCAGTTTTCTGGAGTTGCCAGTTTGCTTTTCGTTTCGGCCGATTTCCTTTGTTCCGTTCATTGGCCGAAGATTGGTGGAGGAGGGCTTATTTGCATTGTTGCAAATAAGCAATTGTGGGAGGGTTTTTTTTGCATTATTGTTTTATCTTTATGGTTGCTCCATACCTTGACCATGCTCTCCCTCTCCCCTCACACATGAGGTATGGGCCGGCCACTGTTGGGGAATGGAGTGAGTATTTATTTGAGTGTGGTTTAATTGTTTGTAAGGTTAATTTCCTTCATGCTTATTTTTGGTGGACCCCCCTCCTTTGTGTGTGTGCAGTGAAAGGAATTTTTCTTTTCTTCTTTGGTTTTAATTCATGCACACATTCATCAGAGTGCTGTTTTGATGATTTTCCAGAGAGCTCAAATGGGCTGGCCGAGCTCACACATTTCCATTGCATGCTCAATTTCTCCATCAAGCATCCATGAAATTCTAGTGCACAAATTCCTCCATCATGGCAACTATACAAAACCCCAAAGAGACAACGATTCTACATTATTCTACAGCAAATCTTGGGCGCGTCGGCTAGCCAACTTCGCGCCCGAGTTGCCTCGGTATTGAGGTGGGAGCCCGTAAAAGAATCCGGCTACGTGGTGCCCTTCCGGCGAGGAGGCGACCATCGGGTTTTCCGCAGGAGATCGGGACGGCGACGAGAAGACCGGAGGACTCGGATCACTCGGTATATCTCTTCCCTATCTTGTTACTTTGCTAGATCTAGTTTAATGGCCCGATCCGGGGTTTAGTGCGCGGTGGTGCCGGTTGCTAAGTTCGCAAAATTAAAGTTTATCACCGTTTCCGCATTTGGTCGTCGGATTGACGACCGGGGCGCCGCCGTGCACTTACAGTGGTATCAGAGCCTCGCCATTAACTTCGTCTAGATTCGTTTGATGTGTTTTGCATTTCCATCGACCAAAATTCCAAAAATTGCATTTTTGTTCACATCAGTTTTCTGTTGAAATTTTTTGGTCTCCAAATATTTTTCAGGTTGTCTCAGAATGATGTGCAGGGAGTTCTAAGAACACTGGGAAAATTCGACAATACGATCCCTCAGTAAGACCGCGGATCCGCGGCCATTGACCTTTCTTAGGCCGCGGATCCGCCACAGTAATGAGAGATCATGTCATCGTTTTTTTCCAGTGGGCTTGTGGGCTAAAAATAGGGGTTTTGAAATATTAAAATTGGGCCCAGAATTTCTGTGAGTGCTACAGTATTGCTTGGGGGCCCACTTGTTAATTTTTGATCGATCGGATATTTTAAACACATTTTTTCACAGTATTTACATTATATCTGCGACCGTGAATGTCACTCGATCGGTAAATCCGGTCTAACTGCTATAGCCCGGTTAGACGGATTTGCGAACGTGACTTTCACGTTGATGTTCTGTGTTTTGCTGTGATGTTGCGGATCGGTCGTGGGGATAGCCTGGATGCAATGCTAGTACAGTTTCTGTTGTATTATGTACATTTGATATTGCGGGGCGAGGGTCCGACATGTGGACTGCCGTCACTGCCTGTTTGTATTATTATTTTGGGGCACGGCTAGGTTGCGGTCGATGTACCCGTTGTATGTATATTTTACTTTCTGTACTAGGATTACCCCGCGGTGGGGTGCACGGATAGCCGGGTTCTGGAGGGCAACAAGCCCGCATCTCAGGGCATTGAGATGGAGGGGGCTTCAGTCTGGAATTGGCGGGCTATTCGCCGCACTCGTAGGGGGTACAGTTTGACCCAGGAGGGGTGCCCGAGTTACCGGATTCCGTGAAGTGCTGGGTGGTCCATTCACGTTGCTGAAGGGGGCTGCCTCGCTTCAGGTTTTGGCGGGTAATTTGCCGCGCCCGTAGGGGTCTAGGATTTCATTGCACAGGCTATCCACACGACCAGGGGAACGTCGGGTTTCAGTAGTGGCTCTGTGAAACCCGGGGATCCCAGATATCTGTGTTGTTCTGTGATGCTGTACATTTCTGTGATGTTGCATTTTATTCACGCCTTGAGCGAAATATAATATATTGGTATATATATTAGTAGATGTTGTATATGTTTTTCATCCGCACTAGTCCAGTCCCCGCTCTGCCGTTAGTTAGCTAACCTAACGGGTGATGACGGGACCCAGTGGCGAATGCGGATGGCATATACGTACGTCAGTATATTTTCGTTCTTTGTGGTGTGATCAATTGATGGGACTGCATTGATTCGGATCAATGCAAGTTAAAACAAACCTATTCTGATGTTGTTGGAACACTTTTCAAAAAGCTGTTATTGCAAGGACGTTCACTTTTGTTTTGCATCGTGGTATTCATTTGGAATATCCTGCTCCTCAGTCGACGAGGCAAGGGCCGAGATCCCTTCACCGGGAGTGACCCCTTGGACAGAAGTTTGCGTCAGGGCATTAACTTCACTATAGCCGATTACTTTTGCTTTGCATCGTGGTATTCATTTGGAATATCCTGCACCCCATTCTACGGGGAAAGAGCCGAGATCCCTTCACCGGGAGTGACCTCTTTAGTAAAGGTTTTCGTCACTATATTTTCTAAAAGCTATCCTTTCCTTCAACGATATCAAGTTCATTACGTTAAAGGTTTTCGCCAGAAACCATTCGTAGCCCTCCGTCGTTTCATATGGGTAGTCGATAGTATTCAAGCTGTGTTTGTTGGCCAAAGTCAAGGCACAGTGTTTGGTAGCTGTTGGTTATTCATATGCAGCATAGATAGATGCGTTGGTTTGGAACAGTCGTACTGCCTTGTTGGCCAAAGTCAAGGGTAGGTACGGGTGGATTCAAATTAACCTGGAGAATGATGGGTAGAACTTGACATGTGACTTATGATTTGTTGGCCAAAGTCAAGGTCATAAGAGCATGGGGTAAAAATCATTTCGGGAGTTTCAAAGAACTGAAACTTGCCAGATATGCGCATACCTTCTGGAGTGTGATACCGTGAGCGGATTCCGTCACGTTATCATGCGATGAGAGTTGGATCCCGATTCCCACTGATGAGTTGGTTTACTCCTCGGGTGACCCCGACTAATTCTTCTTTCAGGTTTGGAGGAGAATTTGAGGTACAGTGGGAGGTTTCCTGATTAGATAAATTGGTAACCATTCTGATCTAGGGTAGAGTGCACGCTGAGTGTTTCTTTTCTCTCTCTCTTTGGCAGCGACCATTGACCCGACCCTAGACTATGACTCAGTGACCAAGTTGACCGAACCTTCTTAACACTGGCTTTTGGATTGTCAGAGTTACAGACCTCATTGCCACTCCTACTTTTACCCTTTTCTCTAGGACACCCCGTATTACTACGAACGTCCACTTCCATTGGACAAAACCATCGTATGGTTAGATACGAACTCGAAGGAATTCGAGGATGGTTTCCGGTTCTGGAGAAAACGGATAGGATTATTCAGTTGTCTTTTCCCTTTTACCTTCTCTCAAGTTGTGAGTACTCCTTGGTTTAGGAGATAGTACACCTATTATGCAAATTGGATAGTCTTCTTCCAAACCTTAGGCTGGTGCCGACCGGTGGGGAATGAAGAAAACCAATTAGCATAACGATGGTGTGCAGAAGGTATTAAGATTAAGACAAAGCAAGGGATTAGTAAGAGGGCAAAGTAAATTGCGACTGATATTCACGACCAAACCAAGTATTTCTTCGCCAATCCTAAATCACCTTTGTATTTCTCCAGGACACTCCGTATCACTACGAAGATCCCAAGTTATTGGATACTCCATCGTATGGTTATATACGAACTCGAAAGGAACTTGTTCCAGTTCGGGGATGGATTCTGGTCCAGGAGAAATAGGAATAAGGTTTATTCGGTTGTCTTTTATCTTCACCTTCTCTCGCATTGCGAGTGCTCCTAGGATTAGGACAGTACACCCATTATGCTTATTGGATAGTCTTCTTCCAAACCATAGGCTGGTGCCGAACGGTAGGGAAGGAAGAAAACCATTTGGCCTAAGGGGTGTGCAGAAGATAATGACTAAAGACATATAAAGGGATTTGGAGAGGTGGCAAAGAATTATACGGTTATAGTTGTGAATCTGGATAATGGTAGAGGCATTACTAGGAATACCAGGATACCCCATCGAAACATTTCAATGTTTCAGTTTCACTGTGTACTGTTAAATGAAAACTGATTTCCCGATTAGACACTTGCTCCAGGGTATGTATTTACCAGGTATGATTGTCACATCTGTATGGTTTTACAGATGATGAGTGGGAGTAAGTTATTGGGAATTGGGTGATCATCCTCATTATATCGGGATTCGTTGTAATCGGTGATATTTGAGGAGATCACCTGGGCTGTTTGCCGGTCGGCAAATATTTGGTTTTGAATATCCGCTGTTGTGCACCAATTTCAAATTGAAATATCTGTACGTCTATTTTTATAGAGTGAGATGTACCTTTTGAAATTATGTCTATGACATTTACCTATATCAGTGGATGGTTATGTAAGGAGCATTGAACAGTTCTTCTTAACCATAAGTACAGTTTTCAACCTACGACACACAGTGAATGAGTTATCAGACTCAAGGGACTTATACAGAGTAATGTATGTTGTCCAGTGTCCATCAGGACAGAGGGGTTGGTTCTCATACTATATTCATTTTACTTATGACTTCTCTAGTTCTTAGACATGTGTTTCGTAGAAACACAGGGTCTAAGTTTTGAAGAGTTATAGGTATTTGAATAGAGTAGAGAACCAGGTGTAGCAAGTATCGGGATTCTTCAAAGTGATCGAAGATGTAGAGACTTGTGCATGGTATTCAGTTGATAGTAATGATAAAGAGAAATTGCTTCTTTTTCAGGTTACTCATAATTGGAAGCATTCCTAAGTTGAGTAACGCTGATCGGCCTCTCTCCATTTTGTTGACATGCACTGGAGACAGATGCATGATTTGAATCTGGTTAAATTAAATCAGTGCCTCTGGTTCTATATTGGATATAGTACAGTTCATATCTTAACATTGTTAAGGTACGGGGAGTTGTCCGGCTTATGATTAAAACCAGACTCTGGATAACTCAAGGCACGTTTCTGTAATGGCTGTTTGTGGGTTGACCCAGGCTATGACGAGGGTTGACTTTCTACCATCTGGGAGATCAATAGAAATATTGTTCTAGACTCGCCACAGTTTTATTAAAAATGGATTTTTTCAAAAACAGTAGTGGGAGTATGGTAGAACTGGAAGTGATTCCAGAACCGCAAACGATTACTGAAGATTTGATAAGGAACCTAAAGATTCAATCTGATTTGACATTCCATTGGCCACTCCGCAGATAAGGTGGGTAACTTCAGGCACCCGAGAGGTACTCCGGTAGCCTCAAGGACGGTGACAGGGAAGTTCTTGTTTACCCACACTTGCCATTGTTGTTGTTCCAGGCTGCGAGACCCGGCAGGAGGATGAATATAGCGTCGTTCTAAACTAGCTTTAGAAGTGCACGTCTATATGACTCTGCCAGAGGGTTGTCGTAGTCAGTGGGAGCAGGGGAAGCATTGGTGGATATCAGGCTTATGTCTATTTATAGACTAAAGCAGATATAGCAGAGATAGATCATCTATTTCTGATATGACAGTCATGGGTTTGACGTTATCAGAATAAGGGATGGATCTGTTGAGAAGGTAGTAGGGTGTGATATCCGGGTTTTGGATGACATACACAAAGTAGCAAGTGACATTCCTATACTACGATCGGTTATACTTTGGTCGTCACACAGTGGTTTCTCCACAAGGGACTTGGACACAATATCAGACATACTGGTTACTAGATCTATGGTTTTAGATCTAGATTTGGGTGGTTTCCCAATCAGGGTACTTTGACAGCATTCTAAGAGTATTTAGAATGGACGACTCCTGGCACGGTAGTGTACCTGCAGGTGATGGAGTCACCCTCTCTAAAGGTGTCTTATAGACTAAAGTAGAGAGGGATGTGCATGATTGGCAGATCACTTGCTTAGGCAATTGAGTCAATCATGAGATGTCAAGTACCACACCAGATGTTGTTCTTGCACTAGATGCAATAAGTTGATATTGATCCAATCCTGGAGAAACAGTCGGAAGCAGTTTTAGAACATAAGTGGATGTTCTAGGGATATGATAACGACAGCCTCATTTGGGAGACAGTTATCATTCCAGGCTTCCAAGGTGACATGGACGACAAGGAGGTTGTCAGAGTTATAGTTTTTCCCTCTAACGAGGGGCAGTATTTTGGACAGGTGATCCAAGGCAATACTGAGGGAGGCATGGCGCAGGATACTGATTAAGTTCAGTTGACGATACAGTCGAAGAAGTTTGGATTTGGAGTTCATATATGAACTAGGTCCCATCAGACATCCAGACATTCTAAGACAGGTATTGCTCATTTCGGGAGATGGCTTTCTCCGCGAACTTGAGATTTAGAGAGACATAGAAAGATACATCTAGGCGGATCCACTCACTGAGGCTATTCCTCGAACGCAAGAGTTTCGCAAACAGGCTTTATGAGACTGACTAGTAGAGGAGTTGGGTGTTCGGTATCATACGGGCTGTGAGTATGCGACATCGCAATAATTAGCCTTGAGTGCAAGTGGGAGATTGTTGGAGATAGTGCCCTCAGAGTCAATTATTGGATCACAGGCACGTGATTGCAATGATTGAGGGAGGACATATCCCGGTATGACAGTCTTACTCGAGATGATAGTATGCTATCTGGTTTACCTTTACCATCGTGTACTGCTTTAGGTGACCTGACAGGTCACTATTACACGTTGATAGAGCCCCTAGGATTCTTGCTTGACGACCAGCAGTATGAGGGCGATCATATACGTGAGAGCTGGGGTCTACAAGCACATCCTTAAATGGTCCCTAGTCGTGGGAGTTTCAAGACAGGGCATTGATTCTCCAGAGTAGACTAGTGTATACAGTCGAGACCCCGACGAGGGGCGGTGGCCGGTCTCACAAGCTACTGGTGTCAGTTGGATCACCTAAGATGTATACAGGTGCTCATTGGGTTATGAGTACACCGGACAGGACTCGCCGGGAACATGCTAGTTGGTCTTATACCTGACGTCAGATAGCAGTTCCCTGGTGACATGTGTACAGGTTAGTTCATCGACCTGGGGATCGTCATTTGTCTCGTGTGAGTTCCCACTGTGCTTTGATTACTACCCTACCACGGCACAAAGGAGTCGTGCAAACAGGTTTTAGTTGGGTACAGTCCCGAGCCACATGGAGGCAGTGAGCGGATCTTCAGGGGTTCGTCTCTCCCGGTATTGGGGGTGAGGTCGCGCTGTGTCTAGGAGAGCCATTACACGAAGTCCTTGTCCAAGGCAGGAGATTTACTGGTAGGTATTCTAGTAGTATCTCAGGGTGTTCTGGGCTACACTCCGACACGACTTGTACCGCTTTTGGGGGTCTGACTTTTACCAACCCCCTAGGCCCGCCATGCGATGCTCATAGACGAAAGGACCGGACTGTACGGATATTGTCACTGACAGGCTCGGTAGGGTGTCAGGATGAGTTCGCTCATCGACGTCCCTTTTGGTCAATAGCTGGTGGCCCGTTACCTATTGGCTTATACCTCTGACGTGCTAGTGGTTAAATCCACAGCCATAGTATTGACGAGTCTTTAGAGTCCACCACACTTTCAGTTACTCAGCTTTCGGGCGAAACGCTGTAGAGGCCGTATGGAGATATGGCAGGGTCCGATCAGATACGTGCGGTATTGCACGGGTCAGGATCGGACAGTTTGTACTAGTGGCCGTATGGATATATGGCAGGGTTCGATCTGATACGTGCGGTATTGCACGGATCAGGATCGGACGAACATTACTAGCCGGCTTTGGTTTAAGCCGGATACTAGTTTAGTACAGTGTAGATTTTGTCTCTTTGCATTTGTTTCCGGACGGAATACAGATGCGGGTGTGTATGCACAGTATCGGGGTTTTTCCTGTAATTTATTATGGGACCAGTTTTCTGGAGTTGCCAGTTTGCTTTTCGTTTCGGCTGATTTCCTTTGTTCCGTTCATTGGCCGAAGATTGGTGGAGGAGGGCTTATTTGCATTGTTGCAAATAAGCAATTGTGGGAGGGTTTTTTTTGCATTATTGTTTTATCTTTATGGTTGCTCCATACCTTGACCATGCTCTCCCTCTCCCCTCACACATGAGGTATGGGCCGGCCACTGTTGGGGAATGGAGTGAGTATTTATTTGAGTGTGGTTTAATTTGTTTGTAAGGTTAATTTCCTTCATGCTTATTTTTGGTGGACCCCCCTCCTTTGTGTGTGCAGTGAAAGGAATTTTTCTTTTCTTCTTTGGTTTTAATTCATGCACACATTCATCAGAGTGCTGTTTTGATGATTTTCCAGAGAGCTCAAATGGGCTGGCCGAGCTCACACATTTCCATTGCATGCTCAATTTCTCCATCAAGCATCCATGAAATTCTAGTGCACAAATTCCTCCATCATGGCAACTATACAAAATCCCAAAGAGACAACGATTCTACATTATTCTACAGCAAATCTTGGGCGCGTCGGCTAGCCAACTTCGCGCCCGAGTTGCCTCGGTATTGAGGTGGGAGCCCGTAAAAGAATCCGGCTACGTGGTGCCCTTCCGGCGAGGAGGCGACCACCGGGTTTTCCGCAGGAGATCGGGACGGCGACGACAAGACCGGACGACTCGGATCACTCGGTATATCTTTTCCCTATCTTGTTACTTTGCTAGATCTAGTTTAATGGCCCGATCAGGTGTTTAGTGCGCGGTGGTGCCGGTTTGCTAGGTTCGCAAAATTAAAGTTTATCACCGTTTCCGCATTTGGTCGTCGGATTGACGACCGGGGCGCCGCCGTGCACTTACAACATGAACAATACCAAAATTTAGTCCAATTTCACCCTGAAGTGGCCGGCCACATCACCCAAAAATCCGAGCTCCTCGGTGTTTGATATATATGCCCTAGAGGCCTACATTGTATAGGATGCTTGGGATATGTATGTACATGACAGTCTTGCTTGATATGATAGTATGCTATTTGGTTTGTCTTTGTCTTAACGTATGATATATTTTACTTGGTATTTATATATGTATGTTGATAAAGCCCATATGGTGTTTGCCTGACTACCGGCGTTGTGATGGCAGTCATACTTGTGGGAGCTGGATAGTCAATAGGCACATCCTTAGATGTCCCTGGTCGCAGGAGTATCGAGACTGGGCATCGATACTCCGGAGTAGACTAGTGTATACATATCTAGACCCTGAGGAGGGGCGATGGACTAGTCCCGCAGCCATTGGTGGAGTGCACCTAAGATTGTATACAGATGCTCACTGGGTGTGAGTACACCGGACAGGACTCGACGAGAACTGACTGGATGGTATTATACCTAACGTCAGATAGCAGTTCTCAGGTGACATGTGTGCAGATAGTCCGTTGACTTAAGGTCATCATTTGTCTCGTGTGAGTTCCCACTGTGCTTTGATTATTACCCTACCACGATTCAAAGGAGTCGTGCAAACAGGTTTTAGTTGGGCACAGTCCCGAGCCACGTGGAGGCAGTGAGTGACTGTTAGGGATTCGTCTCTCCCGGTATAGGGAGTTGATATCACACGGTGATCGGTTGGTCATTACCATAAGTCCCTGGCCAGGGCTGATTGAGAATTACTGATGGACTGATCAGTAGATTCTCGGATGGTCTTGAGCCATACCGACACGACTTGTACGGTTATTAGGGGTCTGACGCCCACCACCTCCCTAGACCATACATGCGATACTCTTAGACGAACAGACCGGACTGCGCGGATATTGTCACGGACAGGCTCTGTAGGATTTCAGATGGGTTACCTCATCGGCTTTCTTATCGACAACTACCTGGGGACCGTTACGTACAGCTAGTGCCGCTTGCGGTCTGTGGTTAAACCTACTGCCAGCGTAGTAGTCGAGTCTTTAGAATCCCACACAGAGATTTCCCAAACCCAGGCGAAATGATATAGAGGTCGTACGGTTTTACGACAAGGGTTTGGACGCGCACGTGTGTTTACACACATACGTCGTTCGGACAGTTTTTACTAGTCGGCTTTGGTTTAAGCCAGATTCTAGTATCAGGTTATTGGATTTGTACAGTCTAAAGTTTTTCCGTGTTTTCACGGATAGGAGGGGCGTTCTCGTAATTTTCCGAGAAGCTTCTAGAAGGTGATGACTTGGAGGGAGAGGTGGCATTATCATTTAATGATTTAGTGACTCATTGTGAGTGATTCATCATGTCATTAATGCATCATTAAATGCTTAATGACTCACATGATGAATCACCCACTTGCATTAATGAAACATGATGAATAATCTCATATTATTTATTTCTTTTTAATTCATTATGTTTCATATATCAAGTGAGAAGCTATTTCATTATTATTATTATTATCATTATCATCTTCTCACTCTCTCTCTTCAAGCTCTCTCTCCTTCACCAAACCCTAACTTACCCCTCATGAGTTGAGAACAAGGATTAGGAAAGACTAATTACTCCATAACCTATCTCTACATCACCTTAGCTACTCTATTTAGCAACTAGAGAAACTAAGTAACCTCAAGTTTAGAGGTTATAGCTTGGATTAGGGTTCTCGGGTGGATCGTCTATCACGGAAGGAAGCCGAGGAGGACGTGGAGATCCAAAGAGGCCGTAGATAACATAAAGACGAAGGACTAGAACCGTTTGGTATAATCTCTTAACATAGTAGTTTAGAACTCTATAGGTTTTGTTAAGTATTGTTTAGTAAACGATTCATACGGTTATTCGATGTTTAACCAAAGAACAAGATCGTTTTTCATATTTCCGCCTCCCCACAAGTATTGGGGTGTTGAACATCGACTTACAGCGGTATCAGAGCCTCACTAAACAATAATTAACACACTTGCAAGATTGTATGAATTTTGAACGGAAAAACAAACCGGAAAAACCCTCGATATCTTGTAGTTTCTGTCGAATTTTAAATGAGGTCCAAAAATTTTTCAGGGACCTCCAGAATGACCCACATGAAAATATAAGAACACACAAGAAAAATGGACTCCTGAATCGGCCAAAGAGCCGCGGACCCGCGGCAAATCCTGTTGGAGATAGTGCCCTCAGAGTCAATTATTGGATCACAGGCACGTGATTGCAATGATTGAGGGGAGGACCTATCCCAGTAGGACAGTCTTACTCGAGATGATAGTATGCTATCTGGTTTATCTTTTATCATCGTGTACTGCTTTAGGTGACCTTACGAGTCGCTATTACACGTTGATAGAGCCCCTAGGATTCTTGCTGTTAGTTATATGTATGCCCTAGAGGCCATTACTGTACATTGGATGTATATTGTAGTGGATGCTGGGACATATATAGGTAGGACTTTCTTGCTCGACATGATAGTACGCTATCTGGTTGATCTTTATCTAAACATGTATACTTTCTGTCTCTCTGTTACATGTTGATAAAGCCCTTAGGATGTGTACTCGACTTCCAGGACTGTGATGCAGATCATACTAGTGGGGCCTGGATAGTCCATGAGTACATCCTTCAATGTTCCTAGTCGAGGGAATATCGAGACGGGGCATCGATATTCCAGAGTAGACTAGCGTATATCTTCTCGACCCATGTGATAGGCGATGGATGATCCCATATCCATTGGTGTTTGACATCAGAGATGGTATACGGGTGCTCAGTGGATACTGGGTACACTGAACGGACTCGCCGAGAACTCCCAGATGGTATTATACCTCACGTCAGATGGCAGTTCTCTGGTGACACTGGTGCAGCTTAGTCTGTTGACCCGAGATCGTCATAGAGTCTTGTGTGTCTCCCACTGTGCTTTGATTTCCACCCTACCATGGTTCTACTGAGTCGTGCAAACAGGTGGTTTTTGGGTATAGTCCCGATTCACATGGAGGCAATGAGCGATAGGAGGGGATTCGTCTCTCCCGGTATTGGGGGTTGATGTTGCGCTATGCACGACTGGCCATAACAGGAAATCCCTGGCCAGGGTTGCAGTGATCTACTGGTAAGTGTTATCAGTAGTTTCACACATGTTATGGACTTCACGTCAGCATGACTTATCAAGCTATTGGGGTCTGACGTTTACCACCCCTAGGCGAGATATGCGACATATCAGACGAACAGACCGGACTGTACGGTAAGTGTTACTGGTTGGATTCACAGGAGTGTGAGCGGGCTTGCTCGTCGATCTTCTGATCGCTCAATACCCGGGTGGCCGTTACGTTTAGCAGACCGCTTGCGGCTTGTGGGTGCTTGATATGATGATCATCTGCTGCCGGCGTATTGACGAGTCTTTAGAGTCCTACACAGAGGTTTCCTGGCTCAAGCGAAACGAAATAGGAGCGCATATGAGATATGTGCGGGACCGAGAATAATTCGTGTATGTGATACCGTATTCCATTCTCGCGATCTATGTATCGATTGGTTATATGCGATATAACCTACTTATCGAATCAAGGATTGATTCGATAAGCCGATACATAGGATACTAGTCGGTTATATGCGATATGACCGGATCGTTAAATCAAGTGTTGATTTAATGATTTGATGTATAATCATATATTTGATATATTACTTTGCATTGACTAGTATTGGTTCATTTTAAATGGATTTTCTCACTTGAATTGTGCAAGTTGTATATGTGATATACTTTCGTGCACTTGATTGTATCATGTTTGATGATACATGCTCACTTGGTTTTGTGTGAAGAATTAAACCATGGTTAAACTAATGATTAGGGTTTTGTTTATTCATTTACTTATTTATCTATTTATTTATCTTTTTCTTTTTGGAAAAGAGAAAGATAAATGGTGGACTTGTTTTGTTTTTAGTTGAAGCTTCTTGAAACCTTGACTAAGTCACCACTCTTGTCTTATACTTAACCCTAACCATTCAAGTTAACCATGGTCCATTCTCTACAATTAACCAAGGGTTAATATATGATAAGTATTGATTTATTTATCTAATTTTTCAATACTTATCATATTCTTTTTTTCCTTCATCATCTTCTTCTTCCATGAAGAAAAGCTTGCTACTCCAATGGCAAGTGATGAAATCAAGTGAGAAATCCAATTCTAAAGTGAACCCACCTCCTATTTCTTCATCCTCTACCTCTTGCCAAGTAGTATAGGGTGTTTTCTTCACAAGTTTCATGACTTGGTGAAGTCGGAGTTTGATCTTGTGATGCCTCGACGTAGATCATCTTCGGCATCGAAGCCGACGATCAAGCCCGCCCATATCTTCGATGAAGCCGATGCTAGAGTTCGGGATCCGACTTGGACAGTGGAGGGACATCGTCGTGGAGCTTAGGAAGTGGTGGACCGGATCTACAAAGGTTGTAGTCACTTCCCTTTAGCATTTAAATTCGTTTACATGCTTGCATCGCCTATATATCTAGTTAACGATCCGTATTAGGGTTTGTAGGCACAAGGAAAAATTTGAATTAGCCATGTTTGATGCCTTGTGAGACTTCATTAGTGTGCCTAGGAACCCTACAGTGGTATCAGAGCCTAGCTAGAGCCTTAGGCGATGCATAGACGGAGTTAGAAATCCGATCGGACCGAAACCCTAACCCTAAACATGCTCTCTGGACAATTTTGTAAAATGTGGATTTTTCTATATTAAAAATTCTTAAAAAATTCAGCAGGAAGATCTAAGAGTTATGGTGCAAAACGAGATCCTAATTCATCTAAACAGCCGCGGTTCCGCGGCATGAGCATGGCTCATGCGGCGGTTCCGCGGCCGTACGGTCGACTCTCACAGTAATTGTGGCACAGTAATTCCTCTTTTCTGATGCTGGATTTAATGGGAATTTTTAAATATTATTCAAGAGTTGAATTTTCTGGGTTGTATTGGGGACTCGGTGTATCGATCGGATTGTCTAATTTTGTCTGTGTGTTTTTCCGGGTAATTTTAGAATATGTTAAAAAGTTCGACCGGATATAAATACCCAAGTTTTCCACTGTTGGGAAATTTCCAATTATTGGACTTTTCCAGGGTTTAAAGACGTTCTAAGTAGTGCAAGTAACGCGATGGACCCTCTAGAAGACAACAAACCTAACTCGATTATGTGACCATCTTGAACTGCCCTTTGAACCTTCGGGTTTGGGGCAGTACGGCGTGCCATATGTGAGGCGTTGGTTTGGCCCTTCTACGGCTGGACCGTTGGTACTGAGGCACGAACTGAATGTTTTTAGACTTATTTCATGTGTTGAGCTGTATCGGGAAAACTTGGGTGTTCGATTGTTCGATCGAAAAGTTTAACATTTTCTATCTTATCCGGAATGTGATACAACAATTGGAATTCACAAGTAGTTATGAGATAACTGAATGAATATTATAAACATAGCAGTTTAGTCTCACTTGATCGGTTGCCACGGAATTTTGATGTGATCAAAAATCCGTCGCAATCACATAGCGTACACGGATACTCGCCGGGTAAACTTAATAGACGGCCTCACTCCATAGCCCCGACCAAGTGACTGTAGGAGAACCCCGTCGCCGAAAGCATCCGTTCGGGTGCTCGCGGCAGCGGTGTTCCGCCTTGGTGCACTTTGTCGACGGCATCGGGGGTGCGGCCGCCTACTAAAGTTTGCGACGAGCATTCGATCAGGATGTCGGGAATCCTGTTGAATTGCCCGACTTGATATTGAAAAGAGTTTTCGATAATGAGACTGAAATGCGGGGTTTATAATTGTTAGGCATGTGATGTCTAAGGAATTCATTTGATTAGGCATGCGATGTCTATGCAGGTTGCGGATTCCAACTGTTGTAGTTTTACACTTTCTTTTCTGTGACCGTAAGTGTAATATGTGATATCGCCGGTTTCGTTGCTATATGTCAACGACAATTGGGATGCGCATATTTACTTACGTTGATGACATGTGATGTTATGTGTTGCTGGATATGTTATATTGGATCATCGTGTTCGAATAGCCGGGGGTTTTTTTTTTATGTGAGATGAGTGTTTTTCATTTTCATTCATGTAAAAACTTGTATGTAATATTCTTTTATTGGGGCACTTCCAGGTTGCGGATGATGTCACCATTTGTATATTATTTACTTTTCTGCACTAGGATAGACCCAAGGAGGAGGGCACAGGTAACCGGGTTCTAGGGTCCAGTGGGAGACCATCTCGAGGAGTCGAGTCCGGGTCTTCTAACCCTAGAATTGGTAGGGTTGCTTGCCGCTCTCATAGGGGTCTAGGGGTGTGGGATTGGCTATTCATCACGACCGTGGAATCCGTGTTTTATACTGGCTTGTATTGAAAACACGGACGTCCTAGTATATCCAATATTTCATATGTTTCTTCTGCTGTGATTTATCTGTGATGTGATCATGTGATGTACTGTGACAGATATTATATATAGTATATATGATATATTATATAGACGTTGCTTATGTTTTACACCCGCGCTAGCCCTGCCTTGTTCTGGCGTTAGTTACCTAACCTAACGGTGCAGACGGGACATCGAGGCGAATGCGGATGGCATAAACGTACGTTATATTTATCTGTGATGTTTAGGTGGACTTAAATGATGGGATATTCATTAATGAGATTAATGAAAGAAAATAAACCTAATTGATGTTGCGGAATCGAATTTCAAAATAAAAAAACAGGTAGCTACAGTTCTTGCTTTGCATCGCGGTGTTCATTATAGAACATCCCGCACCTTATTCGATGAGGAAAGGACCGAGATCCCTTCACCGGGAGTGACTCCTTTAGCAATAACTGGCAGATGCTACACACTCGGTTTGTCCTTTGATCGCTTCTATAGTTTCCGCTTTGCACAGTGATATATATGATATATCCCGCACCTCATTCGACGAGGAAAGGGCCGACGATCCCTTCACCGGGAGTGACCCCTTTAGCAAAACTAGAAAAGCATCAAAAACATTCCATTTAAAAAAACCATTTGATTCCGCAACGAGATCAAGTTCAAAGCGTTAAAGGTTTTCTTAAAAACCATTCGCAACCCTCCGTCATTTTAGGAAGTAGAGTACTTAGTATTCGTGCTGTGTTTGTTGACCTTAGTTAAGGCACAGTGTACGGTAGCTAAGTGATGTCTTCCTACACCGCATATGATGCGATTAGTTAGGACAGTCGCGTGACTTTGTTGACCTTAGTTAAGGGTCATGTGGGTGGGTCTAATTAATCACGAAATGACGGGTAGAACTTGACTAGTACTTATGATTTGTTGACCTTAGTTAAGGTCATAAGTGCTAGGGGTAAAAACCATTATCGGGAGTTTCAAGTGTTGAAATTTGCAATGAGATTGCATACCTTCTATGTGATAGTTGGATCCCGATACCCACTGCGAGTAATTGTTACTCCTGGGAGAGTTTTGCACTTTACAATTAGCCGATCAAGTAGGTGTCTCGAAAGGTGTCAACAAGGTTACGCCTCTGAGAAAATGAGGTTTACTGTAATTAGGTCCGTGTGAAAGCACGGGGAACTAAAGTGCTATGTTTATAACATTCATTTAGTTATCTCATAACTTGTTGTGAATTCCAAGTATTGTATCACATTCCAGATAAATAGAAAATGTCAAACTTTCCGATCGAACAATCGAACACCCAAGTTTTCCCGATACAGATCAACACATGAAATAAGTCTAACAACATTCAGTTCGTGCCTCAGTACCGACGGTCCAGCCGTAGAAGGGTCAAGCCAACGCCTCACATGTGGCACGCCGTACTGCCCCAAACCCGAAGGTTCAAAGGGTAGTTCAAGACGGTCACATAATCGAGTTAAGGTTTGTTGTCTTCTAGAGGGTCCATCGCGTTACTTGCACTACTTAGAACGTTGTTAAACTACGGAAAAATCCAACACTTGGAAATTTCCCGACAGGGGAAAAAGTGGGTATTTATATCCGGTCGAACTTTTTAACATATTCTAAAATTTATCCGGAAAGCCACACAGACAAAATTTGATATTCCGATCGAAACACCGAATCCCCAAAAACACAGCAGAAAAATTCAACTCTTGAATCAATTTAAAAATTCCCAGAAAGCTCAGCATAATTTATCAGGAATTACTGTGCAAAACATAAGGGCTGACGTCACCATAAGGCCGCGGAACCGCCGCAGAAGCCAGGCTTCTGCCGCGGTTCCGCCGCACAAATCACTGTTCACCAGAAACTTTTTGCACCGTAATTCTTGTTTTTCCCTGCTGAATTTTTTAGCAATTTTTAATTTGGAAAAATCCCAGTTTTTGAAAAAAGGACAGAGAGCTATTTTGGGTTTGGGTTTTCGGGTCGTTCGGACTTCAAACTCCGTCTGGACTTCGCCTAAGGCTCTAGCTAGGCTCTGATACCACTGTAGGGTTCCTAGGCACCCCAAGGAGGTCTCACAAGGCATCAACCATGCCAATTTCAAACAATCTAGGTGCCGAGAAACCCGACTACGGATCGTTGGCTAGAAATCTAGGCGAAAAACAATCTAGTTAACAACTTAACTAATGGGTTATCGGAAATACAACCTTTGTAGATCCGGTACTCCACCTCTATAGCTCCGCAACGAAGTCCTTTGCTGTCCAAAATGAATCCGGGCTCTAGCGTCGGCTTCATCGGAGAATAGGCGAGCTAGGTCGTCGATGTCCATGCCGAAGATGATCTACGTCGAGGCATCGCTAAATCAAGCTCCACCTTCACCAAGCCATGAAAACTTGTGAAGGAAACACACTCTACTACTTGGCAAGAGGTAGAGGATGAGAAAATAGGAAGTGGGTAGACTTTAGAATTGGATTTCTCACTCATATGCATCAATCACCATTGATGGTCAAGCTTTTCTTCACTTGAAGGAAGAAGAAGAAGAAGCTAAAATATTATTATAAGTTATTAGAAAATATAAAATAAAAGAATACTTATCATAATCTTTAACCATGGTAATGTGTAGAGAATCAATCATGGTTAAAGGAATGGTTAGGGTCAAGCTAGAGACAAAATGGTCACCTAGTCAAAAGATCAAGAAGCTTCAACTAGAATCCAAAATTAGCAACCATTTCATTTCATTTTCTTTTATTCATTTATCATAAATAAATGGATAATTAAATAAGATAAATGAATAACAAATAATAAACCCTAACCTATTCATTAACCAAGGTTTAATACTTTACACTTAACCAAAAAGCATGTATCATCAAACATGATACAAGCTAGTGCACAAAATCATATCACATATATAATGCGCACATCCGAGTGAGAAAATCCATCTTAAAGTGAACCAATACTAGTTAATGCAAAGTAATATATCAAATATATAATTATACATTAAATCATTAAATCAACACTTGATTTAACGATCCGGTCATATCGCATATAACCGACCAGTATCCTATGTATCGGCTTATCGAATCAACCTTTGATTCGATAACTAGGGTATATCGCATATAACCTAATCGATACATTCATCGCGAGAATGGAATACGGTATCACATACACGCATTATTCTCGGTCCCGCACATATCTCATATGCGCTCCTATTTCGTTTCGCTTGAGCCAGGAAACCTCTGTGTAGGACTCTAAAGACTCGTCAATACGCCGGCAGCAGGCGATGATCATATCAAACACCCACAAGCCGCAAGCGGTCTGCTAAACGTAACGGCCATCCGGGTATTGAGCGATCTGAAGATCGACGAGCAAGCCCGCTCACACTCCAGTGAATCCGACCAGTAACACTACCGTACAGTCCGGTCTGATCGTCTGATATGTCGCATATCTCGCCTAGGGGTGGTAAACGTCAGACCCCAATAGCTCGATAAGTCGTGTTGATATGAGGTCTATAACAATTCGAGAGACTACTGGTAACACTTACCAGTAAATCTCAGCAACCCTGGCCAGGGATTTCCTGTTATAGCCAATCGAACACAGTGCAACATCAACTCCCTATACCGGGAGAGACGAATCCCCTCCTATCGCTCATTGCCTCCATGTGACTCGGGACTGTACCCAAAAACCACCGTTTTGCACGCCCTCTTGTACGTGGTAAGATGGAAATCAAAGCACAGTGGGAACCACACAAGACTCTATGACGATCTCGGGTCAACAGACTACTCTGTACCAGTGTCACCAGAGAACTGCCATCTGACGTGAGGTATAATACCATCTGGGAGTTCTCGGCGAGTCCGTCCAGTGTACCCAGTCTCTACTGAGCACCCGTATATCATCTTTGATGTCAAACACCAATGGATATGGGATCATCCATCGCCCATCTGTATGGGTCGAGAAGGTATACGCTAGTCTACTCTGGTATATCGATGCCCCGTCTCGATACACCCACGACTAGGGACTTTGAAGGATGTACTTATGGACTACCATGTCCCCACTAGTATGAACCGCATCATAGTCCAGGTAGTCAAGTACAGATCCTAAGGGCTTTACCAACATGTAACAGAGAGACAAACAGTATACACGTTAAGGTAAAGATCAACCAGATAGCATACTATCATGTCGAGCAAGAAAGTCCTCACTATATATGTCCCAGCATCCACTACAATATACATCCTATGTATAGTAATGGCCTCTAGGGCATACATATAACTAACAATCTCCCACTTGCACTAGGGCCATCTGTAGCAGTGGTTGTAGTATCTCATACTCAACCATCCCATAAAAGTCTCTCTCTGGGAACAGGCCTTTGTGAGTGGATCTGCTGTGTTGTCCTCTGAGTCTACTCTCCAAACCTCGATCACCCTGGAGATCAACCATCTCCATGATCAAGTGATACTGCCTTAGAATATGTCTGGATCACTGATGGGACCGGTGTTCCTTGGCATAAGCCACAACTCCATTGTCTCACAATGGTAGGAACATAGTTCATCTCATGAACCAATATACACCCAAACAGCCTCTAGGGTAGCATCTTAAGTAGCGATGTATCCTGCCTTTATCGTCTAGTATGTCACGGTATCTAGTTTGGAACTCTTCAAACATACCGTCCCTTTGCTGAGGGCAAAGACAATGCCTGCGACTGACATTCAGTCGTCTTTATCACCCTGGAACCCTTCCAGTGATTCTCCCCAGGATCGATTGATACCATCTCACTACAACTAGTGAGAATCCTAACATCCAATTAGATCTATCTCATAGATCCAAACCCAGGATTTAGGAGGTATCACTTTGATCCTATATGGAGAATCATTGTGATAAGCGGAGATTGACCGGGCGTAGCATAGGAAACTCCTTTCTTGTCAAGTGTATGTCATCCACGTACTCTACGAGGATCAACACCATACTCCCTACTACCTTTTTGTTTATACAAGGTTCATCTACCATTTTGATGATGTCAAACTCTTTGACTAATTCATCAAAACAGATGTTCCAACTCCGCGATGCCTGCTTTATCAAATAAAGCATCTTGCACACGTTTCCGCTGCTCCCACTGTCTATGAAGCCCTCTGGCTGTGTACTTATAGACGCTCTCTTCTAAATCATCATTTAGAAAAGCAGTCATGACACCCAAACACCAGATATCGTAGTCATGGTATGTAGCCGTGGTAAGTAGGATCTGGATGGACTTAAGCATAGATACTTGAAAAGGTTTCATCATTATCCACGCCTGGTTGATGACGAAAACCTTTAACAAGTCTAGCTTTGAAAGTCTCAACTTTTCCAAGTACACCAAGTAATCTTCTCAAGATATACTTGCTCCTGATGGGGATTTAACCCTTCAGATATAGCAACCAAAGTCCATACTTTGTTGGTGTATAAGGATTCCATCTCAGATCGCTAAACATCCAGCCATTCTTACAGAGTCTTACTCTTGATGGCCAGCTCGAAACTAGTTGGGTCATCATCTCATGATGCAATCCTCGCTCCCACTGTCATAGAGAAACCGAAGTATCTCTCAGGTGGGTGAGGAACCCTACTAGATCGGCGGAGAGGCTGAGGTTCGTTGGTATCTACTGAATCCTTTGGTTCTATCAAATCATCTGCTGTAGTTTGTATAGCTGGAACATTTCCAGTTCTACTTAACAGACCTTGCCTCGAGCGTGTCCGGATTTTGCTTTTAGACATAGGCCGGACAACCCCAAATCTTAACCAACTTAAGATATGGGCTCTTCCCTTTCCATATCACATATGAAATGGTAAGCAACTGATTTGATTCGAACCCTATTCAATAGGTATGCAGCTTCTCAAGTGCATAACTCCCAAAAAGGAAATAGGTAACTCAGTAGTACTCATCATAGAGCACACCTAATCATATAGGGTGTATCTGCTCCGCCCTGATATACCATCGTGCTATGGTGTATACAGAGGAGTAATGCTGAGAGAGAATCTCATTCTCCTTTAGAATAGTCCAGGAATTCCATGCACAAGTATTCTCCTCCCTGATCTCATCATAGGACATAATACTTATACCCTTATTTTGGTTATCTACTTCTAGCTTATATTCTGTGAATATCTCAAAAGGTTCGGACTTGTGTTTCAACAGGAACATATGTCTGAATCTCGAGAGATCATCAGAGAATGTAACGAAGTACAAAGAAACAGTTCTGGCATGTGTAGACAGGGGACCTACATACATCAACATGTATCATCCCAAGAGTTCACTAACTCTTTCTCTGTTTCCAATAAACAGAGCTGGTGTCATTATATCTTTGTGACATGACTAGCGAGTTTCACAAGATGTAAATTCAAACTGATTTAAATATGCATCTACATGTAACTACAGCCAGTCGGGTCGCATAGATATGACCTAGTCTACAATGCCTCAAGAAGAATTCGTTCATTTCTGAACTCTTCCTCTTGTGTGTGTTCCGTATACTAAGAACTGTAGTTTGATTTAGAACATCAATGCTTTTAGATAACGTGCCTGAACCGATCAACTTTTGATATAGGAAATGTTCAAAACATTATCCAACAATACAAAATTTTATCATTTCTTTACTAATAAAGAGATAGATATGATTTTGTATATCAGGTTCGGTATCTAATAACATTCGTTCAGAATCAATGTATTTGGAATACAGGGTGACAGTGACCAACAGACTTGGCTGCAACACTTGCCCCGTTTTCTGCCTCATGAAACTTATCACCCGTTCTCAGTTCTCTACCTTTCTGTAGCCCTATGTAACAGATTACATATCTGGGATCCTGATCTGGTATCAAATACCCAGGACGCAGAGGATACTGAGAAACAGTTCTTTGTAACGAACACACCCGAAGATGATGCATCAGCATGCACTCTCTTCGTTTGGGTGGCACGGGAAATCTGGTATTCCCCAATTTCCTGCTCGGTCTTATAACAATTATAAGTTGGAGCGGGACCAACGTTCCCCAGCTCAGTATAACAAGCGGGTTCGGTCAATAATCCGTATTATTATCTTGATTAAGGCGTGATATGGTCGCTACCAGGAGAGAGAGAGAAGAAAACACTCAGCGTGCGCTCTTGCAAGAATAGATTGGTTATTATTTTATCTAATCAGGATGGCTCCCACTGCTTTTTATCAAATCTTCCTTCAAACCCTAAAAGGAAAGACTAGCCGGGATTAATTACACACTACAAGTTCGCCAATCTTTCAGCCAGGCCAGTGTCGGTACTTTGAGGGAGGTCCCCCGTGCTTTCGCACGAACCTAATTACTGTAAACCTCGTTTTCCCAGAGGCGTAACCTCGTTGACACCTTTCTAGACACCTACTTGATCGGCTAATTGTAATATGTAAAACTCTCCCAGGAGTAACTCTTACTCGCAGCGGGTATCGGGATCCAACTATCTCATAGAAGGTATGCAATCTCATTGCAAATTTCAACACTTGAAATTCCCGATAATATTTTACCCCTAGCACCCTATGACCTTGACGGAGGCCAACAAACCATAAGCTACTAGTCAAGTTCAACCCGTCATTTCTTGATCGAATTAAACCCACCCGCACGACCCTTGACGGAGGTCAACAAGGCCGCACGACTACCCTAACTCAATCTGCATCATATGCATAAGCAGATAAATACTGGTTAGCTACCGCACACTGCGCCTTGACGGAGGCCAACAAACGCAGCACGAATACTAAACAACACTTATCTGAAATGACGGAGGGCTACGACAGGTTTTTATGAAAACCTATTGTGTAATGAACTTGATATCGTTGTAGAATCAAATGATTTTAAAATGGAGTGCTTTTGAGGCTTTTCTAGTTTTGCTAAAGGAGTCACTCCCGGTGAAGGGATCGTCGGTCCTTTCCTCATCGAATGAGGTGCGGGATATATCATATATATCACTGTGCAAAGCAAAAACACTTAAAAGCAATCAAAAGACAAACCGAGTGTGTAGCATCTGCCAGTTATCGCTAAAGGAGTCACTCCCGGTGAAGGGATCTCGGTCCTTTCCTTATCGAATAAGGTGCAGGATATATCACATATACCTCTGTGCAAAGCAAGAACTGTAGCTACCTGTTTTATTTTGAAATTCGATTCTACAACATCTTAGGTTTCTTTTATTTCATTAATCACATTAATGAAGTCCCATCATTTAATGTACCTAAACATCACAGATAAATACAACGTACACTTATGCCATCCGCATTCGCCTCGATGTCCCCTCGTGCACCGTTAGGTTAGGTAACTAACGGCAGAGCGGGGCAGGGCTAGCGCGGGTGTAAAACATAAGTAACGCCTATATAATATATCATATATACTATATACTGTATCTATCAAAGAACATCACATGATCACATCACAGATATCGCAGCAGAAGAATCATATGAAATATTGGATATACTAGGACGTCCGTGTTTTCAATACGAGCCAGTATAAAACACGGATTCCATGGTCGTGATGAATAGCCAAACCCACACCCCTAGACCCCTTCGAGAGCGGCAAGCAACCCTACCAATTCTGGAGTTAGGAGACCCAGACTCGACTCCTCGAGTTGGTCTCCCACTGGACTCCAGAACCCGGTTACTTGTGCTCCCCTCCTTGGGTCTATCCTAGTGCGGAAAAGTAAATAATATACAAAGGGTGACAGCTTCCGCAACCTGGAAGTGCCCCAATAAAAGAATATTACATACAAGTTTTTACATGAATTAAAATGAAAAACACTCATCTCACATAAAAACCCCCGGCTATTCAAACACGACGATCCAATATAACATATCCAGCAACACATAACATCACATGTCATCAACGTAAGTAAATATGCGCATCCCAATTGTCGTTGACATATAGCAACGAAACCGGCGATATCACATATTACACTTACGGTCACAGAAAAGAAAGTGTAAAACTACAACAGTTGGAATCCGCAACCATCTCAGACATCGCATGCCTGACCAAATGAATTCCTTAGACATCGCATGCCTAACAATTATAAACCCCGCATTTTAGTCTCATTATCGAAAACACTTTTCAATATCGAGTCGGGCAATTCAACAAGATTCCCGACAGTCTGATCGAATACTCGTCGCAAACTTTAGTAGGCGGCCGCACCCCCGATACCGTCGACGAAGTGCACCAAGGCGGAACACCGCTACCGCGAGCACCCGGACGGATGCTTTCGGCGACGGGGTTCTCCTACAGTCACTTGGTCGGGGCTATAGAGTAAGGCTGTCTATTAAGTTTACCCGGCGAGTATCCGCGTACACTACGTGATTGCGACGGACTTTTGATCATATCAAAATTCCGTGGCAACCGATCAAGTGAGACTAAAGTGCTATGTTTATAACATTCATTTAGTTATCTCATAACTTGTTGTGAATTCCAAGTATTGTATCACATTCCAGATAAATAGAAAATGTCAAACTTTCCGATCGAACAATCGAACACCCAAGTTTTCCCGATACAGATCAACACATGAAATAAGTCTAACAACATTCAGTTCGTGCCTCAGTACCGACGGTCCAGCCGTAGAAGGGTCAAGCCAACGCCTCACATGTGGCACGCCGTACTGCCCCAAACCCGAAGGTTCAAAGGGCAGTTCAAGACGGTCACATAATCGAGTTAAGGTTTGTTGTCTTCTAGAGGGTCCATCGCGTTACTTGCACTACTTAGAACGTTGTTAAACTACGGAAAAATCCAACACTTGGAAATTTCCCGACAGGGGAAAAAGTGGGTATTTATATCCGGTCGAACTTTTTAACATATTCTAAAATTTATCCGGAAAGCCACACAGACAAAATTTGATATTCCGATCGAAACACCGAATCCCTAAAAACACAGCAGAAAAATTCAACTCTTGAATCAATTTAAAAATTCCCAGAAAGCTCAGCATAATTTTTCAGGAATTACTGTGCAAAACATAAGGGCTGACGTCACCATAAGGCCGCGGAACCGCCGTAGAAGCCAGGCTTCTGCCGCGGTTCCGCCGCACAAATCACTGTTCACCAGAAACTTTTTGCACCGTAATTCTTGTTTTTCCCTGCTGAATTTTTTAGCAATTTTTAATTTGGAAAAATCCCAGTTTTTGAAAAAAGGACAGAGAGCTATTTTGGGTTTGGGTTTTCGGGTCGTTCGGACTTCAAACTCCGTCTGGACTTCGCCTAAGGCTCTAGCTAGGCTCTGATACCACTGTAGGGTTTCTAGGCACCCCAAGGAGGTCTCACAAGGCATCAACCATGCCAATTTCAAACAATCTAGGTGCCGAGAAACCCGACTACGGATCGTTGGCTAGAAATCTAGGCGAAAAACAATCTAGTTAACAACTTAACTAATGGGTTATCGGAAATACAACCTTTGTAGATCCGGTACTCCACCTCCATAGCTCCGCAACGAAGTCCTTTGCTGTCCAAAATGAATCCGGGCTCTAGCGTCGGCTTCATCGGAGAATAGGCGAGCTAGGTCGTCGATGTCCATGCTGAAGATGATCTACGTCGAGGCATCGCTAAATCAAGCTCCACCTTCACCAAGCCATGAAAACTTGTGAAGGAAACACACTCTACTACTTGGCAAGAGGTAGAGGATGAGAAAATAGGAAGTGGGTAGACTTTAGAATTGGATTTCTCACTCATATGCATCAATCACCATTGATGGTCAAGCTTTTCTTCACTTGAAGGAAGAAGAAGAAGAAGCTAAAATATTATTATAAGTTATTAGAAAATATAAAATAAAAGAATACTTATCATAATCTTTAACCATGGTAATGTGTAGAGAATCAATCATGGTTAAAGGAATGGTTAGGGTCAAGCTAGAGACAAAATGGTCACCTAGTCAAAAGATCAAGAAGCTTTAACTAGAATCCAAAATTAGCAACCATTTCATTTCATTTTCTTTTATTCATTTATCATAAATAAATGGATAATTAAATAAGATAAATGAATAACAAATAATAAACCCTAACCTATTCATTAACCAAGGTTTAATACTTTACACTTAACCAAAAAGCATGTATCATCAAACATGATACAAGCTAGTGCACAAAATCATATCACATATATAATGCGCACATCCGAGTGAGAAAATCCATCTTAAAGTGAACCAATACTAGTTAATGCAAAGTAATATATCAAATATATAATTATACATTAAATCATTAAATCAACACTTGATTTAACGATCCGGTCATATCGCATATAACCGACTAGTATCCTATGTATCGGCTTATCGAATCAACCTTTGATTCGATAACTAGGGTATATCGCATATAACCTAATCGATACATTCATCGCGAGAATGGAATACGGTATCACATACACGCATTATTCTCGGTCCCGCACATATCTCATATGCGCTCCTATTTCGTTTCGCTTGAGCCAGGAAACCTCTGTGTAGGACTCTAAAGACTCGTCAATACGCCGGCAGCAGGCGATGATCATATCAAACACCCACAAGCCGCAAGCGGTCTGCTAAACGTAACGGCCACCCGGGTATTGAGCGATCTGAAGATCGACGAGCAAGCCCGCTCACACTCCAGTGAATCCGTCCAGTAACACTACCGTACAGTCCGGTCTGATCGTCTGATATGTCGCATATCTCGCCTAGGGGTGGTAAACGTCAGACCCCAATAGCTCGATAAGTCGTGTTGATATGAGGTCTATAACAATTCGAGAAACTACTGGTAACACTTACCAGTAAATCTCAGCAACCCTGGCCAGGGATTTCCTGTTATAGCCAATCGAACACAGTGCAACATCAACTCCCTATACCGGGAGAGACGAATCCCCTCCTATCGCTCATTGCCTCCATGTGACTCGGGACTGTACCCAAAAACCACCGTTTTGCACGCCCTCTTGGACGTGGTAAGATGGAAATCAAAGCACAGTGGGAACCACACAAGACTCTATGACGATCTCGGGTCAACAGACTACTCTGTACCAGTGTCACCAGAGAACTGCCATCTGACGTGAGGTATCATACCATCTGGGAGTTCTCGGCGAGTCCGTCCAGTGTACCCAGTCTCTACTGAGCACCCGTATATCATCTCTGATGTCAAACACCAATGGATATGGGATTATCCATCGCCCATCTGTATGGGTCGAGAAGGAATACTCTAGTCTACTCTGGTATATCGATGCCCCGTCTCGATACACCCACTACTAGGGACTTTGAAGGATGTACTTATGGACTACCATGTCCCCACTAGTATGAACCGCATCATAGTCCAGGTAGTCAAGTACAGATCCTAAGGGCTTTACCAACATGTAACAGAGAGACAAACAGTATACACGTTAAGGTAAAGATCAACCAGATAGCATACTATCATGTCGAGCAAGAAAGTCCTCACTATATATGTCCCAGCATCCACTACAATATACATCCTATGTATAGTAATGGCCTCTAGGGCATACATATAACTAACATCAAATCAGTGCCTACCACTCCATATAAGATATGGTGTGGGAAGAGCCTATCTCTTAAGTAAGTTAAGATCTGGGGTTGTCCGGCCTATGTCTAAATGCAAAATCCGGACAAGCTCGAGGCAAGGTCAGTTATGTAGAACTGGAAATGTTTCAGCTATACAAACTGCAGCTGATGATTTGACAGAACCAAAGGATTCAATAGTTCCCGACGAACCTCAGCCTCTCCGCCGATCTAGCAGGGTTCCTCACTTGCTTGAGAGATACTTCGGTTTCTCGATGACAGTAGAAGCAAGGATTGCATCATGAGATGATGACCCAACTAGTTTCGAGCAGGCCATCAAGAGTAGGGACTCTGTAAGAATGGCTGGATGCTTAGCGATCTGAGATGGAATCCATATACACCAACAAAGTATGGACTTTGGTTGCGATATCTGAAGGGTTAAATCCCCATCAGGAGCAAGTATATCTTGAGAAGATTACTTGGTGTAGATGGAAAAGTCGAGACTTTCAAAGCTAGACTTGTTAAAGGTTTTAGTCATCAACCAGGTGTGGATAATGATGAAACCTTTTCAAGTGGCTATGCTTAAGTCCATCCAGATCCTACTTACCACGGCTACATACCATGACTACGATATCTGGCGGTTGGGTGTCATGACTACTTTTCTAAATGATGTTTTGGAAGAGAGCGTCTATAAGTACACAGCCAGAGGGCTTCGTAGACAGTGGGAGCAGCAGAAACGTGTGCAAGATGTTTTATGTGATGAAGCAGGCATCGCGGAGATGGAACGTCTGTTTTGATGAATTAGTCAAACAGTTTGACATCATCAGAATGGTAGATGAACCTTGTATATACAAAAAGGTAGTAGAGAGTATGGTAGTGATCCTCGTAGAGTACGTGGATGACATACTCTTGATAGGGAAGGCGTTTCTTATGCTACGCACGGTCAATCTCCGCTTATCACAACCATTCTCCAAATAGGATAAAAGGTGATACCACCTCGATCCTGGGGAGAATCACTGGAAAATTTCCAGGGTGATGAGGACGACTGAATGTCAGTCGCAGGCATTGTCTTTACCCTCGGTAAAGGGACGGTATGTTGGAAGAATTCCAAGCTAGATACCGTGGCAAACTAGACGATAAAGGCTGGTAACATCGTTATTAAAGATACTACCAAAGAGGAAGTTTGGGTGCATATTGGTTCATAAGATGAACTAGGTTCCTACCATTGTATGACAATGGAGGTGTGGCTTTGGCCCAGGAACCCTGGTCCCATCAGTGACCCAAACATATTCTGAGGCAGCATCACCTGATCATGGAGATAGTTGATCTCCGGGGTGATCGAGGTTAGGAGAGTAGACTAAGAGGACAACACGGCGGATCCACTCACGAAGGCTTTTTCCCAGAGAGAGACTTATATGGGATGGTTGAGTATGTGATACTGCAACCACTGCTACAGATGGCCCTAGTGCAAGTGGGAGATTGTTAGTTATATGTATGCCCTAGAGGCCATTACTGTACATTGGATGTATATTGTAGTGGATGCTGGGACATATATAGGTAGGACTTTCTTGCTCGACATGATAGTACGCTATCTGGTTGATCTTTATCTAAACATGTATACTTTCTGTCTCTTTGTTACATGTTGATAAAGCCCTTAGGATGTGTACTCGACTTCCAGGACTGTGATGCAGATCATACTAGTGGGGCCTGGATAGTCCATGAGTACATCCTTCAATGTTCCTAGTCGAGGGAATATCGAGACGGGGCATCGATATTCCAGAGTAGACTAGCGTATATCTTCTCGACCCATGTGATAGGCGATGGATGATCCCATATCCATTGGTGTTTGACATCAGAGATGGTATACGGGTGCTCAGTGGAGACTGGGTACACTGAACGGACTCGCCGAGAACTCCCAGATGGTATTATACCTCACGTCAGATGGCAGTTCTCTGGTGACACTGGTGCAGCTTAGTCTGTTGACCCGAGATCGTCATAGAGTCTTGTGTGTCTCCCACTGTGCTTTGATTTCCACCCTACCACGGCTCTACTGAGTCTTGCAAACAGGTGGTTTTTGGGTACAGTCCCGATTCACATGGAGGCAATGAGCGATAGGAGGGGATTCGTCTCTCCCGGTATTGGGGGTTGATGTTGCGCTATGCACGACTGGCCATAACAGGAAATCCCTGGCCAGGGTTGCAGTGATCTACTGGTAAGTGTTATCAGTAGTTTCATACATGTTATGGACTTCACGTCAGCATGACTTATCAAGCTATTGGGGTCTGACGTTTACCACCCCTAGGCGAGATATGCGACATATCGGACGAACAGACCGGACTGTACGGTAAGTGTTACTGGTTGGATTCACAGGAGTGTGAGCGGGCTTGCTCGTCGATCTTCTGATCGCTCAATACCCGGGTGGCCGTTACGTTTAGCAGACCGCTTGCGGCTTGTGGGTGCTTGATATGATCATCATCTGCTGCCGGCGTATTGACGAGTCTTTAGAGTCCTACACAGAGGTTTCCTGGCTCAAGCGAAACGAAATAGGAGCACATATGAGATATGTGCGGGACCGAGAATAATTCGTGTATGTGATACCGTATTCCATTCTCGCGATCTATGTATCGATTGGTTATATGCGATATAACCTACTTATCGAATCAAGGATTGATTCGATAAGCCGATACATAGGATACTAGTCGGTTATATGCGATATGACCGGATCGTTAAATCAAGTGTTGATTTAATGATTTGATGTATAATCATATATTTGATATATTACTTTGCATTGACTAGTATTGGTTCATTTTAAATGGATTTTCTCACTTGAATTGTACAAGTTGTATATGTGATATACTTTCGTGCACTTGATTGTATCATGTTTGATGATACATGCTCACTTGGTTTTGTGTAAAGAATTAAACCATGGTTAAACTAATGATTAGGGTTTTGTTTATTAATTTACTTATTTATCTATTTATTTATTTTTTTCTTTTTGGAAAAGAGAAAGAGAAATGGTGGACTTGTTTTGTTTTTAGTTGAAGCTTCTTGAAACCTTGACTAAGTCACCACTCTTGTCTTATACTTAACCCTAACCATTCAAGTTAACCATGGTCCATTCTCTACAATTAACCAAGGGTTAATATATGATAAGTATTGATTTATTTATCTAATTTTTCAATACTTATCATATTCTTTTTTTCCTTCATCATCTTCTTCTTCCATGAAGAAAAGCTTGCTACTCCAATGGCAAGTGATGAAATCAAGTGAGAAATCCAATTCTAAAGTGAACCCACCTCCTATTTCTTCATCCTCTACCTCTTTCCAAGTAGTATAGGGTGTTTTCTTCACAAGTTTCATGACTTGGTGAAGTCGGAGTTTGATCTTGTGATGCCTCGACGTAGATCATCTTCGGCATCGAAGCCGACGATCAAGCCCGCCCATATCTTCGATGAAGCCGATGCTAGAGTTCGGGATCCGACTTGGACAGCGGAGGGACATCTTCGTGGAGCTTAGGAAGTGGTGGACCGGATCTACAAAGGTTGTAGTCACTTCCCTTTAGCATTTAAATTCGTTTACATGCTTGCATCGCCTATATATCTAAATAACGATCCGTATTAGGGTTTGTAGGCACAAGGAAAAATTTGAATTAGCCATGTTTGATGCCTTGTGAGACTTCATTAGTGTGCCTAGGAACCCTACACTTGCTTGACTGCCAGCAGAATGAGGGCGATCATATAAGTTAGAGCTGGAGTCTATAAGCACATCCTTAAAAGGTCCCTAGTCGTGGGAGTTTCGATACAGGGCATCGATTCTCCAGAGTAGACTAGTGTATACAGTCGAGACCCCGATGAGGGGCGGTGGCCGGTCTCACAAGCCACTGGTGTCAGTTGGTTCACCTAAGATGTATACAGGTGCTCATTGGGTTATGAGTACACCGGACAGGACTCGCCGGGAGCCTGCTAATTGGTATTATACCTGATGTCAGATAGCAGTTCCCCGGTGACATGTGTACAGGTTAGTTCATCGACCTGAGATCCTCATTTGTCTCGTGTGAGTTCGCACTGTGGTTTGATTACTACCCTACCACGGCTCAAAGGAGTCGTGCAAACAGGTTTTAGTTGGGTACAGTCCCGAGCCATATGGAGGCAGTGAGCGGATCTGCAGGGGTTCGTCTCTCCCGGTATTGGGGGTGAGGTCGCGCTGTGTCTAGGAGAGCCAGAACATGAAAAGTCCTTGGCCAAGGCAGGAGATTTGCTGGTAGGTATTCCAGTAGTATCTTAGGGTGTTCTGGGCTACACTCCGACACGACTTGTACCGCTTTTGGGGGTCTGACTTTTACCAACCCCCTAGGCCCGCCATGCGATGCTCATAGACGAACGGACCGGATTGTACGGATATTGTCACTGACAGGCTCAGTAGGGTATCAGGATGAGTTCGCTCATCGACGTCCCTTTTGGTCAGTACATGGTAGCCCGTTACGTATTGGCTTATACCTCTGACGTGCTAGTGGTTAAATCCACATCCATAGTATTGACGAGTCTTTAGAGTCCACCACACACACAGTTACTCAAGTTTCGGGCGAAACGCTGTAGAGGCCGTATGGAGATATGGCAGGGTTCGATAAGATACGTGCGGTATTGCACGGATCGTGATCGGACGGATTTTACTAGCCGGCTTTGGCTTAAGCCGGATTCTAGTATTAGATAGTGTAGTTTTGTCTCTTTGCATTTGTGTTCAGTGGGAATACAAATGCGGGCATGTATTTGCCGTGGCGGGGTTTTCCTGTAATTTATTACGGGATCAGTTTTCTGAAGTTGCCAGTTTGCATTCCGTTCCGGCCGGTTTTCCTTTGTTCTTTCGCGGCCGGACTTTCCGTTGGAGGGGGTTATTTGCAAGAGTGCAAATAACATATTTGTGGAGGGCTTTCTTGCATATGTGTGGCTCCATGATTGTTTTGTCATCATGAGATGCTTTTTGAGTCCATTCCTTTGCTTTTCATGTGATGTTTTTGGATGTGATGAGATTTGAAATGTGGTGACTATTTTTCTTGCATTATCTTCACACATTTCTCACTTGGTTAATTGATTCCATTATCTCCACCATTTTCTTAGAGAGGGGCCGGCCACTTTGGTGAGGTGAGAGGGATCATTTTTGTGGTGGCAAAAATCTCCATCTCATTTTATTCCATTCATCATAAAATGAGAGTTTCATTTAAAAAGCTCATTCTTTTTCTCACCTCCACATCCATGGCAACTTCTAAACCCCAAAAGAGACATAGCATTCTGCACTATTCTATAGCATCCCTTGGACGCGTCGGCTAGCCAACTTCGCGCCCGAGTTGCCTCGGTCAAGAGGCAGGAGCCCGTAAAAGAGATCGGCTACGTGGTGCCCTTTCCGACGAGGAGGTGATGGACGGAGTTTCCACGGGAGATCGGAGTGGAGACGAAGACCGAAGGACACGGATCGCTTGGTATAACTCTTCACCCATCCTTTTGTTTGCTAGTAGTTAGGTTAATGGCCCGATCCGGGTGAAAAGTGCGCGGTGGTGTCGGTTTCTAGTTGTTTGAAAGTTTTCGTTTCCGCGTTTCCGGCATCGGATTGACGGCCGGGGCGCCGCCGCGGGCTTACATTGGTATCAGAGCCACGCCATTAACCATGCCTAGCTTGCTCTAATATGTTTAAAACCTGATCGAACAAAAATCGCAAAAACTGTATTTCTAGTGCATGTGTTCTCTGTTGAAATTTTTCCAGCTCCAAAAATTTTTCAGGTCATTGCAGAAAGACATGCAAGAAATTCTAAGAATTCTGGGAAAATACGATTCATTGATTCCTTACTATGACCGCGGAAACGCGGCCAAACCCCTGGTTTGGCCGCGGTTCCGCGGTGGGTGAGTGGAATCATTGAACCAAATTTTTCCAGTGGGCTTTTGAATAGGAAATAGGGGTTTTGGGATATTATTTTTGGGCCCCGATTTTCTGTAAGTGCTACAGTACTGCTTGGGGCCCACTTGATAAAATCTGTTCGATCGGATATTTTAAACATGCTAGTTCACAGTATTTACATTATATCTGCGACCGTGAATGTCACTTGATCGGTAAATCCCGTCTAACTTCTATAGCCCGGTTAGACGGATTTGCAAACGTGACATTCACGTTGATGTTCTGTGATTTTGCTGTGATGTTGCGGATCGGTCGTGGGGGATATCCTGGATGCAATGCTAGTACTGTTTTGTTTTATATGTACATTTGATATTGCGGGGCGAGCGTCCGACATGTGGACTGCCGTCACTGCCTGTTTGTATTATTTTTTTGGGGCACGACCAGGTTGCGGTCGATGTACCCGTTGTATGTATATTTTACTTTCTGTACTAGGATTACCCCAAGGAGGGGTGCACGGATAGCCGGGTTCTAGAGGGCAACGAGCCCGCATCTCATGGCGTTGAGAGGGAAGGGGCTTTACTCTAGAATTGGCGGGCTATTTGCCGCACTCGTAGGGGGTATAGGATTGACCCAGGAGGGGTGCCCAAGTTACCGGATTCCGTGAAGTGCTGGGTGGTCCATTCACGTTGCTGAAGGGGGCTGCCTCGCTTCAGGTTTTGGCGGGTAACTTGCCGCGCCCGTAGCGGTCTAGGATTTCATTGCACAGGCTATCCACACGACCAGGGGAACGTCGGGTTTCAGTAGCGGCTCTATGAAACT
This sequence comes from Agapanthus africanus, assembly GCA_030015575.1. Classification (NCBI taxonomy): domain Eukaryota; kingdom Viridiplantae; phylum Streptophyta; class Magnoliopsida; order Asparagales; family Amaryllidaceae; genus Agapanthus; species Agapanthus africanus. The sequence goes on from CM057337.1 coordinate 525,472,921, forward strand.
CGGGGATCCCAGATATCTGTATTGATCTGTGATGCTGTACCTTTCTGTGATGTTGCATTTTATCACGCCTTGAGCGAAAATTATATATATATTATATATATACTAGTAGATGTTGTATATGTTTTGCATCCGCGCTAGTCCAGTCCCCGCTCTGTCGTTAGTTAGCTAACCTAACGGGTGATGACGGGACCCAGTGGCGAATGCGGATGGCATATACGTACATCAGTATATTGTATATTTTCGTTCTTTTGTGGTGTGATCAATTGATGGGACTGCGTTGATTCGGATCAATGCAAGATAAACAAACCTATTCTGATGTTGTTGGAACATTTTTTCAAAAAAAAAAAAGCTGTTATTGCAAGGGCGTTCTCTTTTGTTTTGCACAGTGGTATTCAGATGGAATATCCTGCTCCTCAGTCGACGAGGCAAGGGCCGAGATCCCTTCACCGGGAGTGACCCCTTGGACAAAAGTTTGCGTCAGGGCAATAACTTCACTATAGCCGATTACTTTTGCTTTGCATCGTGGTATTCAGTTGGAATATCCTGCACCTCATTCTACGGGGAAAGAGCCGAGATCCCTTCACCGGGAGTGACCTCTTTAGCAAAGGTTTTCGTCACTATATTTTTATAAAGCTATCAGTTCTTTCAACGATATCAAGTTCATTACGTTAAAGGTTTTCGCCAGAAACCATTCGTAGCCCTCCGTCGTTTCATATGGATAGTCAATAGTATTCAAGCTGTGTATGTTGGCCAAAGTCAAGGCACAGTGTTTGGTAGCTGTTGGGTATTCATATGTAGCATAGATAGATGCGTTGGTTTGGGACAGTCGTACTGCCATTTTGGCCAAAGTCAAGGGTATGTACGGGTGGGTTCAAATTAACCTGGATAATGACGGGTAGAACTTGATGTTGGAGATAGTGCCCTCAGAGTCAATTATTAGGTCACAGGTACGTGATTGTAATGATTGAGGGAGGACCTATCCCGGTAGGACAGTCTTACTCGTGATGATAGTATGCTATCTGGTTTACCTTTATCATCGTGTACTGCTTTAGGTGACATGACACGTCGCTATTACACGTTGATAGAGCCCCTAGGATTCTTGCTTGACCACCAGCAGTATGAGGGCGATCATATAAGTGGGAGCTGGGGGTCTACAAGCATATCCTTAAAAGGTCCCTAGTCGTGGGAGTTTCGAGACCGGGCATCGATACTCCATTAGTAGACTAGTGTATACAGTCGAGACCCCGACGAGGGGCGGTGGCCGGTCTCACAAGCCACTGGTGTCAGTTGGATCACCTAAGATGTATACAGGTGCTCATTGGGTTATGAGTACACCGGACAGGACTCGCCGGGAACATGCTAGTTGGTCATATACCAGACGTCAGATGGCAGTTCCCTGGTGACATGTGTGCAGGTTAGTTCATCGACCTGGGGATCGTCATTTGTCTCGTGTGAGTTCCCACTGTACTTTGATTACTACCCTACCACGGCTCAAAGGAGTCGTGCAAACAGGTTTTAGTTGGGTACAGTCCCGAGCCACATGGAGGCAGTGAGCGTATCTTCAGGGGTTCGTCTCTCCCGGTATTGGGGGTGAGGTCGTGCTGTGTCTAGGAGAGCCATTACACAAAGTCCTTGGCCAAGGCAAGGAGATTTACTGGTAGGTATTCCAGTAGTATCTCAGGGTGTTCTGGGCTACACTCCGACACGACTTGTACCGCTTTTGGGGGTCTGACTTTTACCAACCCCCTAGGCCCGCCATGCGATACTCATAGACGAACGGACCGGACTGCACGGATATTGTCACTGACAGGCTCAGTAGGGTGTCAGGATGAGTTCGCTCATCGACGTCCCTTTTAGTCAATAGCTGGTGGCCCGTCACGTATTGGCTTATACCTCTGACGTGCTAGTGGTTAAATCCACAGCCATAGTATTGACGAGTCTTTAGAGTCCACCACACTTTCAGTTACTCAGCTTTCGGGCGAAACGCTGTAGAGGCCGTATGGAGATATGGCAGGGTTCGATCAGATACGTGCGGTATTGCACGGATCGTGATCGGACGGTTTTTACTAGCCAGCTTTGGCTTAAGCCGGATCTTAGTATTTGATAATGAATTTTTGTCTCTTTGCATTTGTATCCGGTCGGAATACAAATGCGGGTGTGTATGCACAGTATCGGGGTTTTCCTGTAATTTATTACGGGACCAGTTTTCTGGAGTTGCCAGTTTGCATTCCGTTCCGGCCGGTTTTCCTTTGTTCTTTCCCGGCCGGACTTTTCCGATGGAGGGGGTTATTTGCAATTGTGCAAATAACATTTGTGGAGGGGGTTTCTTGAATATATATTGATTATGATAGCTTTCTTTTCTTTGCACCATAACTTGCTTTGACTTGTTTTAAAGTGAAGTGAAAGGTTATGGTGGCATAGTGTTTTTTAAGCATGGTTGATGTTTTGTTGACCTTGGATGTGGTCACCCCTCTCTTGCTCCTACACTCACCTCCCTCTTGCTATCATATTATCATTCCTCCACCATTCTCATTCTCACTTGATGATAAGTCTTTCAAGAAAGTGAGAAGAAAAAGAGAGAGCTTCATTCTTGAGAGTTTCCTTCTTGATCTTGCTTTCATGCAAGGAAAAATGAAAGCACCATATTTTCCTTGTCCTCTTTCCTCCATCATGGCAACAAAACCCCATTGAGACAAAGCGTATTCTACACTACATTCTACAGCACTTCTTGAGCATGTCGAGTTGCCGGCTTCATGCTCGAGTTGCCTCGGTATTGAGGCGGGAGCCCGTAAAAGACGAAGGCGATGTGGTGCCCTTTCCGGCGAGGAGGCGACGATGTGGACGGAGGTCCCGCGAGGAGATCGGAGTGGAGATGAAGACCGGAGGACTTGGATCGTCGGTATATCTCTATTCCCATTCTTGTAGATAGCTTAGACTAGTTAATGGTCCGATCCGGTTAAAGTGCGCGGTGGTGCCGGTTTGCAAAGTCCGCAAAATTTAAGTTATTCACCGCTTCCGCATTCCGGCGTCGGATTGACGGCCGGGGCGCCGCCGTGCACTTACAGTGGTATCAGAGCCTCCCCATTAACTTAGTCTAGCTTTGTGTAATGTGTTTTTGAGTTCCGATCGATCGAAATGTCCAAAAACCCGTATTTGCCCACGACAGTTTCTGTTGAAATTTTTCAGTCTCCAAAAATTTTTCAGGTTGCATAAAAGTACTGTGCTAGAAATTATAAGAACACTGTTCAAATTCGACGCACTGATCTTCTCATTTGACCGCGGAAGGGCGGCCAAAACCCACGTTTGGCCGCGCTTCCGCCGCAGCCTACAGGAATCAGTGGGTTGGGTTTTTACAGTGGGCTTCTGGGCTTAAGTTAGGGGTTTTGGAATATTTAAATTGGGCCCATATTTTCTTTAACTGCTGCAGTATTCTTTGTGGGCCCACTTGTTAATTTTTGGTCAATCGGAAAATTTTAAACACATTTTTCACAGTATTTACATTATATCTGCGACCGTGAATGTCACTTGATCGGTAAATCCGGTCTAACTGCTATAGCCCGGTTAGACGGATTTGCGAACGTGACTTTCACGTTGATGTTCTATGTTTATGCTGTGATGTTGCGGATCGGTCGTGGGGGATAGCCTGGATGCAATGCTAGTACAGTTGTGGTTGTATTATGTACATTTGATATTGCGGGGCGAGCGTCCGACATGTGGACTGCAGTCACTGCCTGTTTGTATTATTATTTTGGGGCACGACCTGGTTGCGGTCGATGTACCCGGTGTATGTATATTTTACTTTCTGTACTAGGATTGCCCCGCGGAGGGGTGCACGGATAGCCGGGTTCTGGAGGGCAACAAGCCCGCATCTCATGGCATTGAGACGGAGGGGGCTTCGCTCTAGGATTGGCGGGCTATTCGCCGCACTCGTAGGGGGTACAGGTTTGACCCAGGAGGGGTGCCCAAGTTACCGGATTCCGTGAAGTGCTGGGTGGTCCATTCACGGTGCTGAAGGGGGCTGCCTCGCTTCAGGTTTTGGCGGGTGACTTGCCGCGCCCGTAGGGGTCTAGGTTTTCATTGCACAGGCTATCCACACGACCAGGGGAACGTCGGGTTTCAGCGGCTCTGTGAAACCCGGGGATCCCAGATATCTGTATTGTTTCTGTGATGCTGTTCATTCTCTGTGATGTTGCATTTTTTTTTCACGCCTTGAGCGAAATATAATATATTGGTATATATATTAGTAGATGTTGTATATGTTTTGCATCCGCGCTAGTCCAGTCCCCGCTCTGTCGTTAGTAAGCTAACCTAACGGGTAATGACGGGACCCAGTGGCGAATGCGGATGGCATATACGTACATCAGTATATTTTCGTTCTTTTTGGTGTGATCAATTGATGGGACTGCATTGATTCGGATCAATGCAAGTTAAAAACAAACCTAATCAGATGTTGTTGGAACACTTTTCAAAAAGCTGTTATTGCAAGGACGTTCACTTTTGTTTTGCATCGCGGTATTCATTTAGAATATCCTGCTCCTCAGTCGACGAGGCAAGGGCCGAGATCCCTTCACCGGGAGTGACCCCTTGGACAAAAAGTTTGCGTCAGGGCATTAACTTCACTATAGCCGATTACTTTTGCTTTGCATCGTGGTATTCATTTGGAATATCCTGCACCCCATTCTACGGGGAAAGAGCCGAGATCCCTTCACCGGGAGTGACCTCTTTAGTAAAGGTTTTCGTCACTATATTTTTTAAAAGCTATCCGTTCCTTCAACGATATCAAGTTCATTACGTTAAAGGTTTTCGCCAGAAACCATTCGTAGCCCTCCGTCGTTTCAGACGGGTAGCACATAGTATTCATGCTATGTTTGTTGACCTTCGTCAAGGCATAGTGTATGGTAGCTGCTTGTTACCTTTCTGCTGCATAGATAGATGCGTTGGTTTGGGACAGTCGTATAGCCTTGTTGACCTTCGTCAAGGGCTTGTACGGGTGGATTCAAATTAACCTGGATAATGACGGGTAGAACTTGACATGTGACTTATGATTTGTTGACCTTCGCCAAGGTCATAAGAGCATGGGGCAGAAATCACATCGGGAGTTTCAAAAGTACTGAAACTTGCCAGATATGCGCATACCTTCTGGAGTGTGATACCGTGAGCGGATTCCGTCACGTTATCATGCGATGAGAGTTGGATCCCGATTCCCACTGATGAGTTAGTTTACTCCTCGGGTGACCCCGACTAATTCTTCTTTCAGGTTTGGAGGAGAATTTGAGGTACAGTGGGAGGATTCCAGATTAGATAAATTGGTAACCATTCTGATCTAGGTTAGAGTGCACGCTGAGTGTTTCTTTTCTCTCTCTCTTGGCAGCGACCATTGACCCGACCCAAGACTTATGACTCAGTGACCAAGTTGACCGAACCTTCTTAACACTGGCTTTTGGATTGTCAGAGTTGCAGACCTCATTGCCACTCCTACTTTTACCCTTTTCTCCAGGACACCCCGTATTACTGCGAACGTCCACTTCCATTGGACAAAACCATCGTATGGTTAGATACGAACTCGAAGGAATTCGAGGATGGTTTCTGGTTCTGGAGAAAACGGATAGGATTATTCAGTTGTCTTTTCCTTTTACCCTCTCTCAGGTTACGAGTACTCCTTGGTTTAGGGGTAGTACACCTATTACGCAAATTGGATTGTCTTCTTCCAAACCTTAGGCTGGTGCCGACCGGTAGGGAATGAAGAAAACCAATTAGCATAACGATGGTGTGCAGAAGGTATTAAGTTCAGACAAAGCAAGGGATTAGTAAGAGGGCAAAGTAAATTGCAACAGATATTCACGACCAAACCAAATATTTCGTTACCACTCCCACATCACCTTTGTATTTCTCCAGGACACTCCGTATCACTACGAAGATCCACAGTTTATTTGGATACTCCATCGTATGGTTATATACGAACTCGAATGGAACTTGTTCCAGTTCGGGGATGGATTCTGGTCCAGGAGAAATAGGAATAAAGTACATTCAAGTGTCTTTTATCTTCACATTCTCTCGCGTTGCGAGTGCTCCTAGGATTAGGACAGTACACCCTTTACGCTTATTGGATAGTCTTCTTCCAAACCATAGGCTGGTGCCGAACGGTAGGGAAGGAAGAAAACCATTTGGCCTAAAGGGGTGTGCAGAAGGTAAAGACTAAAGACATATGAAGGGATTTGGAGAGGTGGCAAAGAATTATACGGTTATAGTTGTGAATTTGGATAATGGAAGAGGCATTACTAAGAATACCGGGATACCCCACCGAAACATTTCAATATTTCAGTTTCACTGTGTACTGTTAAAAGAAAACTGATTTCCCGATTAGATACTTACTCCAGGGTATGTATTTACCAGGTATGATTCTCACATCTGTATGGTTTTACAGATGATGAGTGGGAGTAGGTTATTAGGAATTGGGTGATCATCCTCATTATATCGGGATTCGTTGTAATCGGTGATATTTGAGGAAATCACCTGGGCTGTTTGCCGGTCGGCAAATATTTGGTTTTGAATATCCGCAGTTATGCACCAATTTCAAATTGATATATCTGTACGTCTATTTTCATAGAGTGAGATATACCTTTCTGAAATTATGTCTACGACATTTACCTATATCAGTGGATGGTTAGGTAAGGAGCATTAAACAGCGGTGTAATTCTTCTTAACCATAAGTACAGTTTTCAACCTACGACACACAGTGAATGAGTTATCAGACTCAAGGGACTTATACAGAGTATTGTATGTTGTCCAGGGTCCATCAGGACAGAGGGGTTGGTCCTCGTACTACATTCAGTTTACTTATGACTTCTCTAATTTTTAGACAGGTGTTTCGTGGAAACACAGGGTCCGAATTTGGAGAAGTTATAGGTATTTGAATAGAGTAGAGAACCAGGTATAGCAAGTATCGGGATTCTTCAAAGAGATCGAAGATGTAGATACTTGTGTATGGTATTCAGTTGATAGTAATGATAAAGAGATCTTGCTTCTCTTTCAGGTTACTCATAATTGGAAGTATTCCTAAGTTGAGTAACGCTGATCGGCCTCTTTCCATTTAGTTGACATGCACTGGAGACAGCTGCATGATGTGAATCTGGTTCAAATAAATCAGTGCCTCTGATTCTATATTGGATATAGAACAGTTCATATCTTAACGATGTTAAGGTACGGGGAGTTGTCCGGTTTATGCTTAAAACCAGATATTGGACAACTCTAGGCACGTTTCTGTAATGGCTGTTTGTGGGTTGACCCAGGCTATGACGAGGGTTGACTTTCTACCATCTGGATGAACAATAGCGATATTGTTCTAGACTCGCCACAGTTTTATTAAAAATGGATTTTTTCAGAAAACAGTAGTGGGAGTATGGTAGAACTGGAAGTGATTCCAGAACCACAAACGATTACTGAAGATTTGATAAGGAACCTAAAGATTCAATCTGGATTGACATTCCATTGGCCACTCCGCAGATAAGGTGGGTAACTTCAGGCACCCGAGAGGCACTACGGTGGCCTCAAGGACGGTGACAGGGAAGTTCTTGTTTACCCACAATTGCCATTGCTGTTGTTCCAGGTTACGAGACCCGGCGGGAGGATGAGTATAGCGTCGTTCTAAACCAGCTTTAGAAGTGGACGTCTATATGACTCTGCCAGAGGGTTGTCGTAGTCAGTGGGAGCAGCGGAAGCATTGGTGGACAGGTTGCTTATGTCTATTTATAGACTAGAGCAGATGTAGCGGAGATAGATCATCTATTTCTGACGTGACAGTCATGGGTTTGACTTCATCAGAATAAGGGATGGATCTGTTGAGAAGGTAGTAGGAAGTGATATTCCTATACTACGATCGGTTATACTTTGGTCGTCACACAGTGTTTTCTCCACATAGGACTTGGACATTACATTAGACATACTGGTTACTGGATCTATGGTTTTAGATCTAGATTTGGGTGGTTTCCCAATCAGGGTACTTGGACAGCATTCTATGAGATGTCAAGTACCACACCAGATGTTGTTCTTGCAGTAGGTGCAATAAGTTGATATTAATCCAATCCTGGGGAAACAGTCGGAAGCAGTTTTAGAACATAAGTGAATGTTCTAGGGATATGATAACGGCTGCCTCCTTTGGGAGACAGTTATCATTCCAGGCTTCCAGGGTGACATGGACGACAAGGAGGTTGTCAGAGTTATAGTTTTCCCTCTGATGTAGGGCAGTATTTTGGACAGGTGATCCAAGGCAATACTGAGGGAGGCATGGCGCGCAGGACACTGATTAAGTTCAGTTGTCAATACAGTCTAAGAAGTTTGGATTTGGAGTTCATTTATGAGCTAGGTCCCATCAGACATCCAGACATTCTAAGACAGGTATTGCTCATTTCAGGAGATGGTTTTCTCTGCGAACTTGAGATATAGAGAGACATAGAAAGAAACATCTAAGCGGATCCACTCACTGAGGCTATTCCTCGAACACAATAGTTTCGCAAACGAGCTTTGTGAGACTGACTAGTAGAGGAGTTGGATGTTCGGTATCACACGGGCTGTGAGTATGCGACATCGCAATAATTAGCCTTGAGTGCAAGTGGGAGATTGTTGGAGATAGTACCCTCAGAGTCAATTATTAGGTCACAGGTACGTGATTGTAATGATTGAGGGAGGACCTATCCCGGTAGGACAGTCTTACTCGTGATGATAGTATGCTATCTGGTTTACCTTTATCATCGTGTACTGCTTTAGGTGACATGACACGTCGCTATTACACGTTGATAGAGCCCCTAGGATTCTTGCTTGACCACCAGCAGTATGAGGGCGATCATATAAGTGGGAGCTGGGGGTCTACAAGCATATCCTTAAAAGGTCCCTAGTCGTGGGAGTTTCGAGACCGGGCATCGATACTCCATTAGTAGACTAGTGTATACAGTCGAGACCCCGACGAGGGGCGGTGGCCGGTCTCACAAGCCACTGGTGTCAGTTGGATCACCTAAGATGTATACAGGTGCTCATTGGGTTATGAGTACACCGGACAGGACTCGCCGGGAACATGCTAGTTGGTCATATACCAGACGTCAGATGGCAGTTCCCTGGTGACATGTGTGCAGGTTAGTTCATCGACCTGGGGATCGTCATTTGTCTCGTGTGAGTTCCCACTGTACTTTGATTACTACCCTACCACGGCTCAAAGGAGTCGTGCAAACAGGTTTTAGTTGGGTACAGTCCCGAGCCACATGGAGGCAGTGAGCGTATCTTCAGGGGTTCGTCTCTCCCGGTATTGGGGGTGAGGTCGTGCTGTGTCTAGGAGAGCCATTACACAAAGTCCTTGGCCAAGGCAAGGAGATTTACTGGTAGGTATTCCAGTAGTATCTCAGGGTGTTCTGGGCTACACTCCGACACGACTTGTACCGCTTTTGGGGGTCTGACTTTTACCAACCCCCTAGGCCCGCCATGCGATACTCATAGACGAACGGACCGGACTGCACGGATATTGTCACTGACAGGCTCAGTAGGGTGTCAGGATGAGTTCGCTCATCGACGTCCCTTTTAGTCAATAGCTGGTGGCCCGTCACGTATTGGCTTATACCTCTGACGTGCTATTGGTTAAATCCACAGCCATAGTATTGACGAGTCTTTAGAGTCCACCACACTTTCAGTTACTCAGCTTTCGGGCGAAACGCTGTAGAGGCCGTATGGAGATATGGCAGGGTTCGATCAGATACGTGCGGTATTGCACGGATCGTGATCGGACGGTTTTTACTAGCCGGCTTTGGCTTAAGCCGGATCTTAGTATTTGATAATGAATTTTTGTCTCTTTGCATTTGTATCCGGTCGGAATACAAATGCGGGTGTGTATGCACAGTATCGGGGTTTTCCTGTAATTTATTACGGGACCAGTTTTCTGGAGTTGCCAGTTTGCATTCCGTTCCGGCCGGTTTTCCTTTGTTCTTTCCCGGCCGGACTTTTCCGATGGAGGGGGTTATTTGCAATTGTGCAAATAACATTTGTGGAGGGGGTTTCTTGAATATATATTGATTATGATAGCTTTCTTTTCTTTGCACCATAACTTGCTTTGACTTGTTTTAAAGTGAAGTGAAAGGTTATGGTGGCATAGTGTTTTTTAAGCATGGTTGATGTTTTGTTGACCTTGGATGTGGTCACCCCTCTCTTGCTCCTACACTCACCTCCCTCTTGCTATCATATTATCATTCCTCCACCATTCTCATTCTCACTTGATGATAAGTCTTTCAAGAAAGTGAGAAGAAAAAGAGAGAGCTTCATTCTTGAGAGTTTCCTTCTTGATCTTGCTTTCATGCAAGGAAAAATGAAAGCACCATATTTTCCTTGTCCTCTTTCCTCCATCATGGCAACAAAACCCCATTGAGACAAAGCGTATTCTACACTACATTCTACAGCACTTCTTGAGCATGTCGAGTTGCCGGCTTCATGCTCGAGTTGCCTCGGTATTGAGGCGGGAGCCCGTAAAAGACGAAGGCGATGTGGTGCCCTTTCCGGCGAGGAGGCGACGATGTGGACGGAGGTCCCGCGAGGAGATCGGAGTGGAGATGAAGACCGGAGGACTTGGATCGTCGGTATATCTCTATTCCCATTCTTGTAGATAGCTTAGACTAGTTAATGGTCCGATCCGGTTAAAGTGCGCGGTGGTGCCGGTTTGCAAAGTCCGCAAAATTTAAGTTATTCACCGCTTCCGCATTCCGGCGTCGGATTGACGGCCGGGGCGCCGCCGTGCACTTACACTTGACATGTGACTTATGATATGTTGGCCAAAGTCAAGGTCATAAGAGCATGGGGTAGAAATCCACATCGGGAGTTTCAAAAGAACTGAAACTTGCCAGATATGCGCATACCTTCTGGAGTGTGATAACGTGAGCGGATTCCGTCACGTTATCATGTGATGATAGTTGGATCCCGATTCCTACTGATGAGTTGGTTTACTCCTCGGGTGATCCCGGCTAATTCTTCTTTCAGGTTTGGGGAAGAATTTGACGTTACAGTGGGAGGTTTCCAGATTAGATAAAGTGGTAACCATTCTGATCTAGGTTAGAGTGCACGCTGAGTGTTTCTTTTCTCTCTCTCTTTGGCAGCGACCATTGACCCGACCATAGACTATGACTCTGTGACCAAGTTGACCGAACCTTCTTAATATTGGCTTTTGGATTGTCAGAGTTGCAAACCTCTTTGCCACTCCTACTTTTATCCTTTTCTCCAGGACACCCCGTATTACTACGAACGTCCACTTCCATTGGACAAAACCATCGTATGGTTATATACGAACTCGAAGGACTTCGAGGATGGTTTCAGGTTCTGGAGAAAACGAATAGGATTATTCAGTTCTTTTTTCCTTTTACCTTCTCTCTCAGATTGCGAGTACTCCTTGGCTTAGGAGATAGTACACCTATTACGCAAATTGGATAGTCTTCTTCCAGACCATAGGCAGGTGCCGACCGGTAGGGAATGAAGAAAACCAATTAGCCTAAACGGTGTACAGAAGGTATTAAGTAAAGACAAAGAAAGGGATTAGTAAGAGGGCAAAGTAAATTGCGGCTGCTATTCACGACCAAACCAAGTATTTCTTCGCCAATCCTAAATCACCTTTGTATTTCTCCAGGACACTCCGTATCGCTACGAAGATCCCAGTTTATTGGATAATCCATCGTATGGTTATATACGAACTCGAAAGGAACTTGTTCCAGTTCGGGGATGGATCCTGGCTCAGGAGAAATAGGAAAAAGGTTCATTCGGTTGTCTTTTATCTTCACCTTCTCTCGCGTTGCGAGTGCTCCTAGGATTAGGACAGTACACCCATTATGCTTATTGGATAGTCTTCTTCCAAACCATAGGCTGGTGCCGGATGGTAGGGAAGGAAGAAAACCATTTGGCCTAAAAGGGTGTACAGAAGGTAACGACTAAAGACATATAAAGGAATTTGGAGAGATGGCAAAGAGATATACGGTTAAAGTTGTGAATCTGGATAATGGAAGAGGCATTACTAGGAATACCAGGATACCCCATCGAAACATTTCAATGTTTCAGTTTCACTGTGTACTGTTAAAAGAAAACTGATTTCCCAATTAGATACTTGCTCCAGGGTATGTATTTACCAGGTATGATTCTCACATCTGTATGGTTTTACAGATGATGAGTGGGAGTAAGTTATTGGGAATTAGGTGATCATCCTCATTATATCAGGATTCGTTGTAATTGGTGATATTTGAGGAAGTCACCTGGGTTGTTTGCCGGTCGGCAAATATTTGGTTTTGAATATCCGTTGTTGTGCACCAATTTCAAATTGATATATCTGTACATCTATTTTTATAGAGTGAGACATACCTTTTTGAAATTATGTCTATGACATTTACCTATACCAGTGGATGGTTAGGTAAGGAGCATTGAACAACGGTGTAATTCTTCTTAACCATAAGTACAGTTTTCAACCTACGACACACAGTGAATGAGTTGTTAGACTCAGCGGACTTATACAGAGTATTGTATGTTGTCCAGTGTCCATTAGGACAGAGGGGTTGGTCCTCATACTATATTCTGTTTACTTTTAACTTCTCTAGTTCTTAGACATGTGTTTCGTGGAAACACAGGGTCTAAGTTTTGAGGAGTTATAGGTATATGAATAAAGTAGAGAACCAGGTATTGCAAGTATCGGGATTCTTCAAGGTGATCGAAGATGTAGATACTTGTATAAGGTATTCAGTTAATAGTGATGGTTAAGAGAACTTGCTTCTCTTTCAGGTTACTCATAATTGGAAGTATTCCTAAGTTGAGTAATGATGATCAGCCTCTTTCAATTTAGTTGACATGCACTGGAGACAGCTGCATGATTTGAATCTGGTTCAATTAAATCAGTGCCTCTATTCCTGTATTGGATATAGAACAGTTCATATCTTGACATTGTTAAGATACGGGGAGTTGTCCGGCTTATGCTTAAAACCAGACTCTGGACAACTCAAGGCACGTTTCTGTAATGGCTGTTTGTGGGTTGACCCGGGCTATGACGAGGGTTGACTTTCTACCATCTGGAAGATCAATAGTGATATTGTTCTTAACTCGCCACAGTTTTAATAAAAATGGATTTTTCAGAAAACAGTAGTGGGAGTATGGTAGAACTGGAAGTGATTCCAGAACCGCAAACGATTACTGAAGATTTGATAAGAACCTAAAGATTCAATCTGGTTTGACATTCCATTGGCCACTCCGCAGATATGGTGGGTATCCTCAGGCACTTGAGAGGTACTTCGGTATGCTCAAGGACGGTGGCAGGAAAGTTCTTGTTTACCCAGACTTGCCATTGCTGTTGTTCCAGACTGTGAGACCCGGCAGGAGGATGAGTATAGCGTCGTTCTAAACTAGCTTTAGAAGTGTACGTCTATATGACTCTGCCAGAGGGTTGTCATAGTCAGTGGGAGCAGCGGAATCATTGGTGGATATCAGGCTTATGTCTATTTATAGACTAAAGCAGATATAGCGGAGATAGATCATCTATTTCTGATGTGACAGTCATAGGTTTGACTTCATCAGAATAGGGGATGGATCTGTTAAGAAGGTAGTAGGGTGTGATGTCCTGGTATTTGATGACATACACAGAGTAGGAAGTAATATTCCTATACTACGATCGGTTATACTTTGGTCGTCACACAGTGGTTTCTCCACACAGGACTTGGATATTATATCAGACATTCTGGTTACTAGATCTATGGTTTTAGATCTAGATTTGGGTGGTTTCCCAATCAGGGTACTTAGACAACATTCTAAGAGTATTTAGAATGGACGACTCCTGGCACGGTAGTATACCTGCAGGTGATGGAGTCACCCTCTCTAAAGCAGTCTTGCAGACTAAAGGGGAGAGGGATACGCATGATTGACAGATCACTTGCTTAGGCAATTGAGTCAATCATGAGATGTCAAGTACCACACCAGATGTTGTTCTTGCAGTAGGTGCAATAAGTTGATATTGATCCAATCCTGGAGAAACAATCGGAAGCAGTTTTAGAACATAAGTTGATGTTCTAGGGAATTGATAACGGCAGCCTCCTTGAGGAGACGGTTATCATTCCAGGCTTCCAAGGTGACCTGGATGGCAGAGTGGCTGTCAGAGTTATAGTTTTTCCCTCTGACGAGGGGCAGTATTTTGGACAGGTGGTCCAGGTGGATACTGAGGGAAGGCATGGCGCAGGATACTGATTAAGTTCAGTTGACGATACAGTCTAAGAAGTTTGGATTTGGAGTTCACTTATGAGCTAGGTCCCATCAGACATCCAGACATTCTAGGACAGGTATTGCTCATTTCGGGAGATGGTTTTCTCCGCGAACTTGAGATATAGAGAGACATAGAAAGAAACATCAAAGCGGATCCACTCACTGAGGCTATTCCTCAAATGCAATAGTTTCGCAAACGAGCTTTGTGAGACTGACCAGTAGAGGAGTTGGGTGTTCGGTATCACACGGGCTGTGAGTATGCGACATCGCAATAATTAGCCTTGAGTGCAAGTAGGAGATTGTTGGAGATAGTGCCCTCAGAGTCAATTATTGGATCACAGGCACGTGATTGCAATGATTGAGGGGAGGACCTATCCCAGTAGGACAGTCTTACTCGAGATGATAGTATGCTATCTGGTTTATCTTTTATCATCGTGTACTGTTTTAGGTGACCTTACGAGTCGCTATTACACGTTGATAGAGCCCCTAGGATTCTTGCTTGACTGCCAGCAGTATGAGGGCGATCATATAAGTGAGAGCTGGAGTCTATAAGCACATCCTTAAAAGGTCCCTAGTCGTGGGAGTTTCGAGACAGGGCATCGATTCTCCAGAGTAGACTAGTGTATACAGTCGAGACCCCGACGAGGGGCGGTGGCCGGTCTCACAAGCCACTGGTGTCAGTTGGTTCACCTAAGATGTATACAGGTGCTCATTGGGTTATGAGTACACCGGACAGGACTCGCCGGGAGCCTGCTAGTTGGTATTATACCTGATGTCAGATAGCAGTTCCCCGGTGACATGTGTACAGGTTAGTTCATCGACCTGAGATCGTCATTTATCTCGTGTGAGTTCCCACTGTGCTTTGATTACTACCCTACCACGGCTCAAAGGAGTCGTGCAAACAGGTTTTAGTTGGGTACAGTCCCGAGCCACATGGAGGCAGTGAGCGGATCTGCAGGGGTTCATCTCTCCCGGTATTGGGGGTGAGGTCGCGCTGTGTCTAGGAGAGCCAGAACATGAAAAGTCCTTGGCCAAAGCAGGAGATTTGCTGGTAGGTATTCCAGTAGTATCTCAGGGTGTTCTGGGCTACACTCCGACACGACTTGTACCGCTTTTGGGGGTCTGACTTTTACCAACCCCCTAGGCCCGCCATGCGATGCTCATAGACGAACGGACCGGACTGTACGGATATTGTCACTGACAGGCTCAGTAGGGTATCAGGATGAGTTCGCTCATCGACGTCCCTTTTGGTCAGTACATGGTAGCCCGTTACGTATTGGCTTATACCTCTGACGTGCTAGTGGTTAAATCCACAGCCATAGTATTGACGAGTCTTTAGAGTCCACCACACACACAGTTACTCAAGTTTCGGGCGAAACGCTGTAGAGGCCGTATGGAGATATGGCAGGGTTCGATAAGATACGTGCGGTATTGCACGGATCGTGATCGGACGGATTTTACTAGCCGGCTTTGGCTTAAGCCGGATTCTAGTATTAGATAGTGTAGTTTTGTCTCTTTGCATTTGTGTTCAGTGGGAATACAAATACGGGCATGTATTTGCAGTGGCGGGGTTTTCCTGTAATTTATTACGGGATCAGTTTTCTGAAGTTGCCAGTTTGCATTCCGTTCCGGCCGGTTTTCCTTTGTTCTTTCGCGGCCGGACTTTTCGTTGGAGGGGGTTATTTGCAAGAGTGCAAATAACTTATTTATGGAGGGCTTTCTTGCATATGTGTGGCTCCATGATTGTTTAGTCATCATGAGATGCTTTTTGAGTCCATTCCTTTGCTTTTCATGTGATGTTTTTGGATGTGATGAGATTTGAAATGTGGTGACTATTTTTCTTGCATTATCTTCACACATTTCTCACTTGGTTAATTGATTCCATTATCTCCACCATTTTCTTAGAGAGGGGCTGGCCACTTTGGTGAGGTGAGAGGGATCATTTTTGTGGTGGCAAAAATCTCCATCTCATTTTATTCCATTCATCATAAAATGAGAGTTTCATTTAAAAAGCTCATTCTTTTTCTCACCTCCACATCCATGGCAACTTCTAAACCCCAAAAGAGACATAGCATTCTGCACTATTCTATAGCATCCCTTGGATGCGTCGGCTAGCCAACTTCGCGCCCGAGTTGCCTCGGTCAAGAGGCAGGAGCCCGTAAAAGAGATCGGCTACGTGGTGCCCTTTCCGACGAGGAGGTGATGGATGGAGTTTCAGCGGGAGATCGGAGTGGAGATGAAGATCGAAGGACATGGATCGCTTGGTATAACTCTTCACCCATCCTTTTGTTTGCTAGTAGCTAGGTTAATGGCCCGATCCGGGTGAAAAGTGCACGGTGGTGCCGGTTTCTAGTTGTTTGAAAGTTTTCGTTTCCGCGTTTCCGGCGTCGGATTGACGGCCGGGGCACCGCCGCGGGCTTACAAATCCCACCGATTTTCCGTGGTTACGCCGCCGAGTTGGGGCCGATTCATCCTTTTTTTCTTCTGTGCCTTCTGTGTGATATTTGGTATTTTATGGTATTTTTTAATTTTTTGCTCAGGTTTCAGATTTACAGAGAAGTGTTGGAGCAAAATTAAATGTGTTTAATCGATCGAAATTATACGGTGTTTGCATGTTTGATTATATCTGTGAAATGTTTTATGTGTTCATAAACCTCCCCTAACTGCTAGTATGTCGGTTGGCAGGGGGTTGCACATATCTGTGATGTGAAATATAACTGTTTGTGTATATAAACTGTATTGGACTGTTGTGGTGATTAGCCGGGTTTTGTGATGGGTTATTGTATTAATTCATTTGATGTAAATGTAATAAGTTGTAATATTATTTCGCGGGGCACATCCACGTTGCGGTTGTAGCCACCGTTGTATTATTTCTTTTTACTGTTTTTGCTCCTAGTATAGACCCAAGGTGGGGTACACAAACTACCGGGTATTTTGAAGTGTTGAGGTAGACCACTTCACTTCTGGTACTTGGCGCGTAGTTTGCCGTACCCGTAGGGGTCTGGGGTGGGGTAAAATGGCTATTCATCACAGCTGTGTAATCCGTCTTTCATTACAGGCTCAAAAGAAATGCGGATTGCTTGCAAATCCAATATTGTTTATCTGTGATCTGGAATGCCTATTATTGCGTCTGACGAATGTACAATATCTATATATGATAGCTATTTAGACGTCACTTATGTTTTACACCTGCGCTAGCCCAGCCCTCGCTCTGTCGTTAGTTAAGTAACTTAACGGGTGATGACGGGACCCCGTGGCGAATGCGGATGGCATAAGAGGACGTTGTATTTTTGTTGTTATCTGTAATGATAGGTTAATGATGGGACGCATTATTATTAATGCAAAGAAAATAAAACCTAAACTGAATCGTTGGAACAATTTCTAAAAACTACTCGGTTTTCTTGAAAAAGCAAATTTTAAATACGAAGCTTAAACCACTCCTTTTAAATAAAAGCTATCTCTGTTCCTTCGATCATATCAAGTTCATTACGTTAACGGTTCTTTGCCAAAAAAACCAGCCGTAACCCTCTGTCGTTTCAGATAGACAGCACATCGTATTCATGCTATGCTTGTTGGCCTACGTCAAGGCATAGTGTATGGTAGCAGTGTGTGCGCCTATTTATTGCAAAGATAGATGCATTAGTTTAATACAGACGTACACCTTGTTGGCCTACGTCAAGGGCTTGTACGATGTACTTAAATTGATCAGGACAACGACGGGTAGAACTTGACTTGCGTCTTATGACTTGTTGGCCTACGTCAAGGTCTATAAGAGCTTGGGGTAAAAATCATATCGGGAGTTTCAAACATAAAGGAAACTTGCAGATTTAGCATACCTTCTGGTGTGTGGTGACTAGAGTGGCTTCCATCTAGGGCATCATGCAATGATAGTTGGATCCCGATCCCACTGATGAGTAGGATTACTCTCGGGAATTTCTCTCACTTAACAATCAATGCTATAAACCAAGTAGGTGCCTAGAAAGGTGTTACAGGGGCTACGCCTCTAGGGAAAAGAGGTTATTTAATTAAGGAACTTCGCAAAAGCGTTGGAAAACCTCCCTCGAAGTACCAACACCAGCCTGGCTGAAAGGTTAAGCAAGTATTATGACGTATGATTAATCCTGATTAGTTCTTCTTTTAGGTTTTGAAGAAAGATTTGAGGAAATAGTGGGAGCCATCCTGTTTAGATAAATTAATAAACCAATCTAAACTTGCAAGAGCATATGTTGAGTGTTTTCTTTTCTCTCTCTCTGGCAGCTACCATGACTGGATTAAAACTATTACTCGAAAAAAATATACTGACCGGGCAGAACTATAAAGATTGGCTAAGGAACGTCAATATTGCACTGACTTATGACAAAATAGCATATGTTACCACCGCTGTTCCTCCCCTTATCCCTGGACCAGATTCCTCAGTTGTGGACAGGGAAGTCCGCAAAACCTGGGATCTAGATTGTGAGCGAGCTAAGTGTATCGTGCTGGCGTCCATGAACAATGAACTCCAGAAACAGCACGAGAGTATGGATATTGTATCCATCTTTCTCCATGTCAAAGAGTTGTATGGAGAGCACTCACGTATCGTGAGGTACGAAACCTCAAGGAAACTCTTCCAGATGAGGTTAGCTCCAGGATCGCCTATAGGAGAGCACGTCCTCAAAATGATCATCCTCAATGAGGAACTCGCAAACCTGGGATGCGTGCTAGAGAACGATTTGTATATCGACTTGATTTTGCGGTCCCTTCCCCACACCTTCTCTCAGTTCGTGCTGAACTTCAACATGCACGAAATGGAAGCGGATCTTCCAATGCTCCTCAATATATTGAGGGTAGCAGAGACCTCCTTGAAAAAGGAGAAGACCCCCGTTCTGTATGTTGGCCAATCATCTTTTTCTAAATCTAAAGCGAAAGCTAAAGGGAAGAAGAAGATGAAAGCCACCAAACCGAAAGGTGGGGTCAAGAAGGTGCAGGGAACGAACAAGGCAGGAAGGGTGAAGACAGAAAAGAACGAGTGCTTCTATTGTCACAAGGAAGGGCACTGAAAGAAGGATTGTCAGGCCTTCAAAGCCAAGGACATGAAGCAAGTAGTTGCTTCAACTTCAGGTGTGTTTATAATCGAAAATTGTCTTTCAGTTAACTCTACATCATGGGTACTTGATACCGGTTCTGGTTCTCACATCTGTAATTCATTGCAGGATCTGAGAAATAGTTGAGTGCTGGGGACAGGTGATATTACTCTCCGGATGGGCAATGGAATGCATGTAGATGCAATTGCAATAGGGGAATATCACCTAGGGTTGACTAGTGGACACATTTTGGTGTTGTACAGCTGTTTTTGTATTCCCAGTATGTTGTGTAATATTATATCAGTATCTTTGTTATCGAATGAAGGATATAGTTTTGCGCTTGAAAGAAATGTTATGAACATTCACCTAAATCAAGAACTGATTGGGTATGGCACACTGGAAAACGGCATATACATACTTAATCAACCTCAAATTTTCTATATTCAAAACACGCGTAAAAGAAAGGCTCCAGATTCGAATCAAGCCTTCCTATGGCATTGTAGACTTGGTCATATAAATGAAACAAGGTTGACTAAGTTACATAAAGATGGATATTTAGATCCGTTTGAATATTCATCATATGCAACTTGTCAATCATGTATCAAAGGAAAAATGACCAAATCTCCGTTCACCGGACACGGAGAAAGAGCCACTGAACTCTTGGGACTTATACACAGTGATGTATATGGTCCGATATCTACGCATGCACGAAGTGGTCACTCCTACTTCATCACTTTTACTGATGACTTCTCTAGGTATGGACATGTGTTCTTAATGAAGCATAAATCCGAGGCTTTTGAGAAGTTTAAGGAGTATAAAAATGAAGTAGAGAAACAAACTGGTAAAAGCATCAAGACACTTCGATCTGATCGAGGTGGAGAATACTTAAGTACCAGTTTCCTTGAATACTTAAAAGAGAATGGAATTCTCTCTCAGCTTACTCCGCCTTATACACCTCAGCATAATGGTGTATCAGAAAGGAGGAATCGCACGCTATTAGATATGGTGCGTTCAATGATGAGTAGTGTTGAGTTGCCACTTTCCTTCTGGGGATTTGCTCTAGAATCAACAGCATACTTATTGAATAGAGTTCCAACTAAGTCTGTGTCTACCACTCCATATGAAATGTGGAGCGGGAAGAGACCATATCTCAAGTATATCAAGATATGGGGGTGTCCGGTATATGTTAAAAAGCATAATCCGGACAAGCTCGAGGCACGATCGGTTTTATGCAAGTTCGTAGGATACCCCAAGCATTCAAGGGGGTATATGGTCTACCACACTGAAGAACAAAAGGTGTTTGTCGCTCGTCACATTGTCTTCTTAGAAAGCGAATTTCTTGCAAAAGAAATTAGTGGGAGCGCGGTAGAGCTGGAAGAAATTCCTGAACCTCAAACTGCAACCGAGGACTTAGTAGAACCTCAGATTTCAATAGAACATGACGAACCAACGCCACTCCGCAGATCTAGCAGGCTTTCTCATCCTCCTGAAAGATACTATGGTTTTCTTCTAGATTGGGATCGAGAGGATTGCATCATCGATGATGATTGGCCTACTAGTTTTCAGCAGGCTATTACGAGTAGTGACTCGATGAAATGGCTGGATGCTATGAGATCCGAAATGGAATCCATGTACACCAATAAAGTATGGACTTTAGAAGTTGCTCCTCCTGGAGTAAAACCAGTTGGATGCAAATGGATTTTCAAAAAGAAGATTGGTGCATTTGGACAAGTGGAAACCTACAAAGCTAGACTCGTAGCAAAAGGTTTTCGTCAAAGACCAGGATTGGACTATGATGAAACCTTTTCACCTGTAGCTATGCTTAAATCCATTCGGATCCTGCTTGCGATTGCTGCCTTCTATGACTATGAAATCTGGCAGATGGACGTAAAAACAGCTTTTCTAAATGGACATTTAGAAGAGAGTGTTTACATGGATCAACCAGAAGGTTTCTTAGACAGTGGGAGCAGCGAAAGAGTCTGCAAGTTGCTTAAATCCATTTATGGATTAAAGTAAGCATCGCGAAATTGGAACATCTGCTTTGATGAGACAGTCAAAGAGTTTGACTTTATCAAAAATGTAGATGAACCATATATTTATAGGAAGATTGTAGAAAGAGCAGTAGTCTTCCTCGTTTTATACGTCGACGACATACTGCTAATAGGGAATGATATCCCTATGCTACAATCGGTAAAGCTCTTCTTGTCACAGAAATTCTCTATGAAAGACTTGGGAGATGCATCATACATTTTGGGCATTAAGATCCATCGTGATAGATCTAATAGAATGTTGGGACTTTCACAGTCCAGGTATATTGACACCATACTGAAGAGATTTAGTATGGAAGATTCCAAGCGTGGCAATATGCCTGCTTGTCACGGAATCACCCTCTCCAAAGAGATGTCTCCAAAGACTGATGAAGAGAGGGCTCGCATGAGCATTATACCCCACGCTTCGGCGGTAGGATCAATAATGTATGCGATGTTATGTACCAGACTGGATGTAGCTTACGCACTTAGTGTGGTAAGCAGGTATCAGTCTGACCCAGGTGAGAAACATTGGATAGCAGTAAAGAACATTCTCAAGTACCTGAGAAGGACTAAGGAGATGTTCTTGATTTACGGTAATGGGGACCTCCAGGTAGAGGCTTTTACCGACTCCGGCTTCCAAAGTGACAAAGATGATTCTAAATCCATTTCGGGTTTTGTGTTTACCCTTAATGGAGGGGTGGTATGTTGGAAGAGTTCCAAACAGGATACCGTTGCAGACTCAACTATGGAGGCTGAGTATATAGCTGCTAGTGAAGCTGCAAAAGAGGCTGTTTGGATGAGGAAGTTTATTTCTGAACTTTAGGTGGTTCCGTCCATTACCAATCCAATACCTTTGTATTGCGATAACAATGGCGCTGTAGCTTTAGCGAAGGAACCAAGGTCCCATCAGAAATCCAGGCATATCTTAAGGCGGTTTCACCTGATCAGGGAGATCGTGGATCGTCGGGAGATCGAGATACGGAGAGTGGACAGAAAAGACAACACGGCAGATCCATTCACCAAGGCCATCCCTCAAGTGCAGTTCGAGAGGCTGTTTGAGATGTTGGGCATGCGGTACGCCAGCAACTGGATCTGGTAGAGACAGTGGGTACTCATTGCGCCAATTATAGGCCTTAGTGCAAGTGGGAGATTGTTGGATATATATGCCCTAGAGGCCTACATTGTATAGGATGCTTGGGATATGTATGTACATGACAGTCTTGCTTGATATGATAGTACGCTATTTGGTTTGTCTTTGTCTTAACGTATGATATATTTTACTTGGTATTTATATATGTATGTTGATAAAGCCCATAGGGTGTTTGCCTGACTACCGGCGTTGTGATGGCAGTCATACTTGTGGGAG
This sequence comes from Agapanthus africanus, assembly GCA_030015575.1. Taxonomy (NCBI): domain Eukaryota; kingdom Viridiplantae; phylum Streptophyta; class Magnoliopsida; order Asparagales; family Amaryllidaceae; genus Agapanthus; species Agapanthus africanus. The sequence continues at coordinate 525,495,627 of CM057337.1, forward strand.
CTGGATAGTCAATAGGCACATCCTTAGATGTCCCTGGTCGCAGGAGTATCGAGACTGGGCATCGATACACCGGAGTAGACTAGTGTATACATATCTAGACCCTGAGGAGGGGCGATGGACTGGTCCCGCAGCCATTGGTGGAGTGCACCTAAGATTGTATACAGATGCTCACTGGGTGTGAGTACACCGGACAGGACTCGACGAGAACTGACTGGATGGTATTATACCTAACGTCAGATAGCAGTTCTTAGGTGACATGTGTGCAGATAGTCCGTTGCTTAAGGTCATCATTTGTCTCGTGTGAGTTTCCACTGTGCTTTGATTATTACCCTACCACGATTCAAAGGAGTCGTGCAAACAGGTTTTAGTTGGGCACAGTCCCGAGCCACGTGGAGGCAGTGAGTGACTGTTAGGGATTCGTCTCTCCCGGTATAGGGAGTTGATATCGCACGGTGATCGGTTAGTCATTACCATAAGTCCCTGACCAGGGCTGATTGAGAATTACTGATGGACTGATCAGTAGATTCTCGGATGGTCTTGAGCCATACCGACACGACTTGTACGGTTATTAGGGGTCTGACGTCCACCACCTCCCTAGACCATACATGCGATACTCTTAGACGAACAGACCGGACTGCGCGGATATTGTCACGGACAGGCTCAGTAGGATTTCAGATGGGTTACCTCATCGGCTTTCTTATCGACAACTACTTGGGGACCGTTACGTACAGCTAGTGCCGCTTGCGGTCTGTGGTTAAACCCACTGCCAGCGTAGTAGTCGAGTCTTTAGAGTCCCACACAGAGATTTCCCAAACCCAGGCGAAAAGATATAGAGGTCGTACGGTTTTACGACAAGGGTTTGGACGCGCACGTGTGTTTACACACATACGTCGTTCGGACGGTTTTTACTAGTCGGCTTTGGTTTAAGCCAGATTCTAGTATCAGGTTATTGGATTTGTACAGTCTAAAGTTTTTCCGTGTTTTCACGGATAGGAGGGGCGTTCTCGTAATTTTCCGAGAAGCTTCTAGAAGGTGATGGCTTGGAGGGAGATGTGGCATTATCATTTAATGATTTAGTGACTCATTATGAGTGATTCATCATGTCATTAATGCATCATTAAATGCTTAATGACTCACATGATGAATCACCCACTTGCATTAATGAAACATGATAAATAATCTCATATTATTTATTTCTTTTTAATTCATTATGTTTCATATATCAAGTGAGAATCTATTTCATTATTATTATTATTATCATTATCATCTTCTCTCTCTCTCTCTTCAAGCTCTCTCTCCTTCACCAAACCCTAATCCTACCCCTCATGAGTTGAGAACAAGGACTAGGAAAGACTAATTACTCCATAACCTATCTCTACATCACCTTAGCTACTCTATTTAGCAACTAGAGAAACTAAGTAACCTCAAGTTTAGAGGTTATAGCTTGGATTAGGGTTCTCGGGTGGATCATCTATCACGGAAGGAAGCCGAGGAGGACGTGGAGATCCAAAGAGGCCGTAGATAACATAAAGATGAAGGACTAGAACCATTTGGTATAATCTCTTAACATAGTAGTTTAGAACTCTATAGGTTTTTTTAAGTATTGTTTAGCAAACGATTCATACGGTTATTCGATGTTTAACCAAAGAACAAGATCGTTTTTCATATTTCCGCCTCCCCACAAGTATTGGGGTGTTGAACATCGACTTACACTCGGGTCAATTTTGGCTTCTTGGCTTCAAATTTTGATGGTGTTCCAGTCTCTGGGTTTTGGTGTTTCAGGTGTTGTTTGTTTTTGCTAAATTTGCATGTGATGTTAACTTTCTGTAAAGGCAATTCGGAGTGTTTCACAGTCATAATTCTAACATGTATTCGGGTTATTTAGACGACGTTAAAAAGTTCGAACGGATATCAATAACCCATATTTTCCCTTGCTGGAAATTTTCTAAGTGTTGGATTTTTCGTTAGTTTAAAACTTTCAGAAAATCATGCAAGCGATTCTGTGGACCCTCTAGAAGAACGAAACCCTAACTCAATTTTGTGACCGTCAGAACTGCCACCAAACCCTAGGTTTGTGGTAGTTGAGTGGTGCCATAGGTGAGGCATTGGTTGACCCTTCTACAGCTGGTTCATAGGAGCTATGGCATGTTCTGGGGACTTTTTAAACTCCGCTCAAGTGTTGAGCTCTTTGGGAAATTTTGGGTGTTTGTTTATTCGATCGGAAAGTTTATCGTTGTCTAGTTATCTGAGATTGTGATACAATAATTGGAATCTATTTAGCTGCGTGCAAGTTTAACATTTCGGTCTCGGCTGAAATTGGGAATCTTGTTGAATTACCCGACTTCTTTTGAAAAGTGTTTTCATAGTTGAGACCTAAATGTAAGATTTTCTTTGTTAGGCATGAAATCCAGAATATGTGATATTCCGGGTTTATGATGTCTAAGGGTAGTGATGATTCCAATTGTTGTAGTTTTTCACTTTCTTTTCCGAGACCGTAAGTGTAATATGTGGTGTATCGTCAGTTTCGTTGCTATATGTCAACGACAATTGGGATACGCATATTTACTTACGTTGATGACATGTGATGTTATGTGTTGTTGTGATATATTATATTGGATCGTCGTGTTTTGAATAGCCAGGGGTTTTATGTGAGATGAGAGTTTTTATTTTCATTCATGTAAAATTCTTTGTATGTAATATTCTTTTATTGGGGCACTTCCGTGTTGAGGATGATGTCACCATTGTTGTATATTATTTACTTTTCCGCATTAGGATAGACCCAAGGAGGGGAGCACAAGTAACCAGGTTCTAGGGTCCAGAGGGAGACCATATCGAGTGTTGGATATAGTGCCCTCAGAGTCAATTATTGGATCACACGCCTGTGATTGCAATGATTGAGGGAGGACCTATACCGATAGGACAGTCTTACTCAAGATGATAGTATGCTATCTGGTTTATCTTTATCATCGTGTACTGCTTTAGGTGACCTTACAGGTCACTATTGCGCGTTGATAGAGCCCTTAGGATTCTTGCTTGACAGCCAGCAGTATGATGGCGATCATATACGTGGGAGCTGGGGTCTATAAGCACATCCTTAAAAGGTCCCTAGTCGTGGGAGTTTTCGAGATAGGGCATCGATACTCCAGAGTAGACTAGTGTATACAGTCGAGACCTCGACGAGGTGCGGTGGCCGGTCTCACAAGCCACTGGTGTCAGTTGGTTCACCTAAGATATATACATGTGCTCATTGGGTTATGAGTACATCGGACATGACTCGCCGGGAACATGCTAGTTGGGATTATACCAGACGTCAGATAGCAGTTCCCTGGTGACATGTGTACAGGTTAGTTCATCGACCTGAGATCGTCATTTGTCTCGTGTGAGTTCCCACCGTGCTTTGATTACTACCCTACCACGGCTCAAAGGAGTCATGCAAACAGGTTTTAGTTGGGTACAGTCCCGAGCCACACGGAGACAGTAAGCGGATTTGCAGGGGTTTGCCTCTTCCGGTATTGGGGGTGAGGTCGCGCTGTGTCTAGAAGAGCCATTACACAAAGCCCTCAGCCGAGTAAGGAGATTTACCGGTAGGTATTCCAGTAGGATCTCAGGGTGTTCTGGGCTACACTCCGACACGACTTGTACCGCTTTTGGGGGTCTGACTTTTACCAACCCCCTAGGCCCGCCATGCGATGCTCATGGATGAACAGACCGGACTGTACGGATATTGTCACTGACAGGCTCAGTAGGGTGTCGGCATGAGTTCGCTCACAGACGTCCCTTTTGGTCAATACCTGGTAGCCCATTACGTATGGCTAATACCTCTGACGTGCTAGTGGTTAAATCCATAATTAAAGTATTGACGAATCTTTAGAGTCCCCAACAGACCGTTTTCTCAAGTTTCGGGCGAAACGCTGTAGAGGCCGTATGGAGATATGGCAGGGTTCGATCAGATACGTGCGGTATTGTATGGATCATGATCGGACGGATAATACAGCGGGCTTTGGTTTAAGCCGGATCCTAGTATTGTACAGTGTAGATTTTTTCTCATTGCATTTGTATTCGGTCGGAATACAAATGCGGGTATGTATATACAGTCGCGGGGTGTTCCTGTAATTTATTACGGGGTCAGGTTTTTGAAGTTGCCAGTTTGCATTCCGTTTCGGCCAGTTTTCCTTTGTTCCTTCACGGCCGGATTTTTGTGATGGGAGGGCTAATTTGCAAGTATGAAAATTAGCAATTGTAGAGAGCGTCTTTTGCAAATGAGGGATTATGATGATAATAGCATCTTTGATTCTCTTGTGATCATTTCCTTGCATTAATGAGAAATGATAGAATGAGAGATTGATGTGAGACTTGCTTTTGGCTTATGGTCACCATTGCTTTTACTACACTCACCTCCCTTCTTGGTTTTTGCTCTCTCCTATTCATTCTTATCTAAGAGGCCGGCCACTTCTTGGTGAGGGAGAGATTCATTTTTAGTATGAGGAAAAATGTTCATCTCATTCTTCACTTGCTCACCTCTCTCCAAAGTTTATTCTACCTCCATCAAATGGCAACTTCAAACCCCAAGAGACAAACATTACTACACTTAGTCTACAGCATCCTTGAGCACGTCGACTCGCCAACTTCGTGCTCGAGTTGCCTCGGTCCAGAGGTGGGAGCCCGTAAAAGAACCCGGCGATGTGGTGCCCTTTCCGACGAGGAGGTGAAGACCGGAGATTCCGTGAGGAGATCGGGACGGAGGCCGAAGACCGAAGGACACGGATCGCTCGGAATATCACTCTATACCCTTTCTCTTGTTAGCTAGGTGTAGGTTAATGGTCACGATCCGGGTTTTAGGATGCGGTAGTGCCGGTTTTAAAGTTTGAGAAAAATTTTCGTTTTCGCATTTTGGCCGAGGAAAGACGGCCGGGGCGCTACCGTAGTCCTACATGGTATCAGAGCCATGCCATTAACCTAGTCTAGCTTGCTCTAACATGTTTACAAGTTCGATCCATCGGATTTTCTAAAAACCGCGTTTTCATTGCATCAGTTTTTGTCGAATTTTTTTTGGCTAAAAATTTTTTTCAGTACATTGCAGAAATACGTGCAGGGAATTATAAGCATTCTGTGAAAATTTGGTCGCATGAAGTCGTTTTCCACCGCGGAACCGTGGCCAAACCCATGCTTGGGCCACAGTTCCGCCGCCACTTTTACTGTTCAATGCACCAAAATTTTATAGAGAGCTTCTGAGTTGAAAATGGGGTTTTTGGAATGTTCTGTTTGGGCCCAGATTTTCTTTGAGTGCTACAGTTGTGCTTGGGGCCCACTTCGGTAAATTTAGTCGATCGAAAATTTTAAACATGTTAGTTCACAGTATTTACATTATATCTGAGACCGTGAATGTCATTTGATCGGTAAATCCTGTCTAACTGCTATAGCCCTTTTAGACGGATTTGCGAACGTGACATTCACGTTGATGTTCTGTGTTGTGCTGTGATGTTGCGGATTTTTCGTGGGGATAGCCTGGATGTAGTGGCAGTACAGTTATGGTATTATATGTACATTTGATATTGCGGGGCGAGCGTCCGACATGTGGACTGCCGTTACTGCCTGTTTGTATATTATTCTTTTGGGGCACGACCGGGCTGAGGTCGATGTACCTGTTGTATGTATATTTTACTTTCTGTACTAGGATTGCCCCGTGGAGGGGTGCACGGATAGCCGGGTTTTAGAGGGCAACGGGCCCGCATCTCATGGCGTTGAGACGGAGGGGGCTTCACTCTAGAATTGACGGGCTATTCGCCGCACTCGTAGGGGGTACAGGTTGACCTAAGGAGGGGTGCCCAAGTTACCGGATTCCGTAAAGTGCTGGGTGGTCCATTCACGTTGTTGAAGGGGGTTACCTCGCTTCAGGTTTTGGCGGGTAACTTGCCGCGCCCGTAGGGGTCTAGGATTTCATTGCACAGGCTATCCACACGACCAGGAGAACGTCGGGTTTCAGTAGCGGCTCTATGAAACCCGGAGATCCCAGATATCTGTATTGTTCTGTGATACTTATTACATTTCTGTGATGTTGCATTTTATCATGCCTTGAGCGAATATTATATATTGATATATATACTAGTAGATGTTGTATATGTTTTGCATCCGCGCTAGTCCAGTCCCCGCTCTGTCGTTAGTTAAGTAACCTAACGGGTGATGACGGGACCCAGTGGCTAATGCGGATGGCATATACGTACATCATTATTTTCGTTCTTTATTGTTGTGATCAATTGATGGGACTGCATTGATTCGGATCAATGCAAGCTAAACAAACCTATTATGATGTTGGAACAATTTTTCAAAATGCTGTTATTGCAAAGACGTTCTCTTTTGTTTTGCACAGTGGTATTCGGTTATGAATATCCAGCACCTCAGTCGACGAGGCAAGGGCCGAGATCCCTTCACCGGGAGTGACCCCTTAGACAGAAGTTTGCGTCAGGGCAATAACTTCACTATAGTCGATTACTTTTACTTTGCATCGTGGTATTCAGTAGGAATATCCTGCACCTCATTCTACGAGGAAAGAGCCGAGATCCCTTCACCGGGAGTGACCTCTTTAACAAAGGTTTTCGTCACTATATTTTTATAAAAATCTATGCAGTTCCTTCAATGATATCAAGTTCATTATGTTAAAAGGTTTTTCACCAAAAACCAGTCGTAGCCCTCCGTCGTTTCTTACAGGTATTACTTAGTATTCATGCTGTGTATGTTGACCTCTGTCAAGGCACAATGCTTGGTAGCTGGGTAATGCTTGTTTGTTGCATAAATGGGATTATTTAGGACAATCGCACGGTCATTTTGACCTCTGTCAAGGGCACGTGCGGGTGGGTCTAAGTTAATCAAGGACAATGACGGGTTGAACTTGACTTGCGACTTATGATATGTTGACCTCTGTCAAGGTCATAAGCTGCTTGGGGTAAAAATCACATCGGGAGTTTCTAAAGAAACTGAAACTTGCCAGGCATGCGCATACCTTCTGGAGTGTGGTAACGTGAGTGGATTCCGTCACGTTATCATGCGATTATAGTTGGATCCCGATTCCCACTGATGAGTTGGTTTACTCCTCGGGTGATCCCGACTAATTCTTCTTTCAGGTTTGGAGGAGAATTTGAGGTTACAGTGGGAGGTTTCCTGATTAGATAAATTGATAACCATTCTGATTTAGGTTAGAGTGCACGCTGAGTGTTTCTTTTCTCTCTCTTTGGCAGTGACCATGACCCGACCTTTGACTATGACTCAGTGACCAAGATTAACCGAACCTTCTTAAACACTGGCTTTTGGATTGTCAGAGTTGCATACCTCATTGCCACTCCTACTTTTACCCTTTTCTTTAGGACACCCTGTATTACTACGAACGTCCACTTCCATTGGATAAAACCATTGTATGGTTATATACGAACTCGAAGGAATTTATTCGAGGATGGTTTCCGGTTCTGGAGAAAACGAATAGGACTATTCAGTTGTCTTTTCCTTTTACCTTCTCTTAGATTGCGAGTGCTCTTTGGATTAGGACAGTACACCTATTACGCAAATTGGATAGTCTTCTTCCAAATCATAGGCAGGTGCCGACTGGTAGGGAATGAAGAAAACCAATAAGCCTAACAATGGTGTACAGAAGGTATTATGTAAAGACAAATAAAGGGATTAGTAAGAGGGCAAAGTAAATTGCGACCGCTATTCACGACCAAACCAAGTATTTCTTCGCCAATTCTACATCACCTTTGTATGTCTCCAGAACACTCCGTATCACTACGAAGATCCACAGTTTATTGGATATTCCATCGTATGGTTATATACGAACTCGAAAGGAACTTGTTCCAGTTCGGAGATGGATTCTGGTTTAGGAGAAATATGAATAAGGTTTATTCAGGTATCTTTTATCTTTACCTTCTCTCGTGTTGCGAGTGCTCCTAGGATTAGGACAGTACACCCATTATGCTTATTGGATAGTCTTCTTCCAAACCGTAGGCTGGTGCCGAAAGGTAGGGAAAGAAGAAAACCATTTAGCCTAAGAGGGTGTACAGAAGGTAATGACTAAAGACATATGAAGGGATTTGGAGATATGACAAAGAAATATACAGTTACAGTTGTGAATCTGGATAATGGAAGAGGCATTACTAGGAATACCCAGATACCCCTATGAAACATTTCAATGTTTCAGTTTCACTGTTAACTGTTAAAAGAAAACTGATTTCCCAATTAGTCATTGCTCTAGGGTATGTATTTACCAGGAATGATTCTCACATCTATATGGTTTTACAGATGATGAGTGGGAGTAAGTTATTGGGAATTGGGTGATTATCCTCATTATATCGGGATTCATTGTAATTGGTGATATTTGAGGAAATCACCTGGGTTGTTTGCCAGACGGCAAATATTTGGTTTTGAATATCCGCTGCTATGCACCAATTTCAAATTGATATATCTGTACGTCTATTTTTATAGAGTGAGATATACCTTTTTGAAATTATGTCCATGACATTTACCTATATCAGTAGATGGTTAGGTAAGGAGCATTAAAACAGTGGTGTAATTCTTCTTAACCATAAGTACAGTTTTCAACCTACGACACACAGTGAATGAGTCACTAGACTCAGGGGACTTATACAGAGTATTGTATATTGTCCAGTGTCCATTAGGACAGAGGGGTTGGTCCTCGTACTATATTCGGTTTACTTATGACTTCTCTAGTTCTTAGACAGGTGTTTCGTAGAAACACAGGGTCTAAGTTTTGAGAAGTTATAGGTATATGAATAAAGTAGAGAACCAGGTATTGCAAGTATCGGGATTCTTCAAGGTGATCGAAGATATAGATACTTGTGTATGGTATTCAGTTAAAAGTAATGATTAAGAGAACTTGCTTTTCTTTCAGGTTACTCATAATTGGAAGCATTCCTAAGTTGAGTAACACTGATCGGCCTCCTTCCATTTAGTTGACATGCACTGGAGACAGTTGCATGATTTGAATCTGGTTCCAATTAAATCAGTGCCTCTGTTTCTATATTAGATATAGAATAGTTCATATCTTAACAATGTTGAGGTACGGGGAGTTGTCTGGCTTATGCTTAAAACCAGACTCTGGATGACTCAAGGCACGTTTCTGTAATGGCAGTTTGTGGGTTGACCTGAGCTATGACGAGGGTTAACTTTCTACCATCTGGAAGATCAATAGTGATATTGTTCTTGACTCGCCACGGTTTTAATAAAAATGGATTTTTCAGAAAACAGTAGTGGGAGTATGGTAGAACTAGAAGTGATTCCAGAACCGCAAACGATTACTGAAAATTTTATAAGAACCTATAGATTCAATCTGGTTTGACATTCCATTGGCCACTCCGCAGATATGGTGGGTAACCTCAGGCACTCGAGAGGTACTTCGGTAGCCTCAAGGACGGTGACAGGGAGGTTCTTGTTTACCCATACTTGCCATTGCTGTTGTTCCAGACTGTGAGACCCGGCAGGAGGATGAGTATAGTGTCGTTCTAAACTAGCTTTAGAAGTGTACGTGTATATTATTCTGCCAGAGGGTTGTCGTAGCCAGTGGGGGCAGCGGAAGTATAATGGACAAGTGGCTTATGTCTATTTATAGGCTAAAGCAGATATAGCGGAGATAGATCATCTATTTCTGATATGACAGTCATAGGTTTGACTTCATCAGAATAGGGGATGGATCAGTTAAGAAGGTAGTAGGATGTGATGTCCTGGTATTTGGATGACATACACAGAGTAGGAAGTGAAATTCCTATACTACGATCGGTTATACTTTGGTTGTCACACAGTGGTTTCTCCAGATAGGATATTAATCCAGTCCCGGAGAAACGATCGGAAGCTGTTTTAGAACATAAGTGGATGTTTTAGGGATATGATAACGGCATCCTCCTTCGGGAGACAGTTATCACTCCAGGCTTCCAAGGTGACCTGGATGACAGAGTGTCTGTTAGAGTTATAGTTTTCCCTCTGACGAGGGGCAGTAGTTTGGACAGGTGGTCCAGGCGAATACTGAGAGAGGCATGGTGCAGGATACTGATTAAGTTCAGTTGACGATACAGTCTAAGAAGTTTGTATTTGGAGTTCATTTATGAATTAAGTCCCATCAGATATCCAGAAACATTTTAAGACAGGTATTGCTCATTTCAGGAGATGGTTTTCTCCGCGAACTTGAGATAAAGAGAGACATAGAAGGAAACATCTGAGCGGATCCACTCACTGAGGCTATTCCTCGGATGCATTAGTTTCGCAAACGGGTTTTGTGAGACTGATTAGTAGAGGAGTTGGGTGTTCGGTATCACACGGGCTGTGAGTATACGACATCGCAATAATTACCCTTGAGTGCAAGTGGGAGATTGTTGGATATAGTGCCCTCAGAGTCAATTATTGGATCACACGCCTGTGATTGCAATGATTGAGGGAGGACCTATACCGATAGGACAGTCTTACTCAAGATGATAGTATGCTATCTGGTTTATCTTTATCATCGTGTACTGCTTTATGTGACCTTACATGTCACTATTGCGCGTTGATAGAGCCCTTAGGATTCTTGCTTGACAGCCAGCAGTATAATGGCGATCATATATGTGGGAGCTGGGGTCTATAAGCACATCCTTAAAAGGTCCTTAGTCGTGGGAGTTTTCGAGACAGGGCATCGATACTCTAGAGTAGACTAGTGTATACAGTCGAGACCCCAACGAGGGGCGGTGGCCGGTCTCACAAGCCACTGGTGTCAGTTGGTTCACCTAAGATGTATACATTTGCTCATTGGGTTATGAGTACACCGGACATGACTCGCCGGGAACATGCTAGTTGGGATTATACCAGAAGTCAGATAGCAGTTCCCCGGTGACATGTGTACAGGTTAGTTCATCGATCTGAGACCGTCATTTGTCTCGTGTGAGTTCCCACTGTGCTTTGATTAATACCCTACCACGGCTCAAAGGAGTCGTGCAAACAGGTTTTAGTTAGGTACAGTCCCGAGCCATATGGAGACAGTGAGCGGATCTGCAGGGGTTCGTCTCTCCCGGTATTGGGGGTGAGGTCACGCTGTGTCTAGGAGAGCCATTACACAAAGCCCTCGGCCGAGGAAGGAGATTTACTGGTAGGTATTCCAGTAGGATCTCAGGGTGTTCTGGGCTACACTCCGACACGACTTGTACCGCTTTTGGGGGTCTGACTTTTACCAACCCCTAGGCCCGCCATGCGATGCTCATAGACGAACGGACCGGACTATACGGATATTGTCACTGACAGGCTCAGTAGGGTGTCAGCATGAGTTCGCTTACAGACGTCCCTTTTGGTCAATACCTGGTAGCCCGTTACGTATGGCTAATTCCTCTGACGTGCTAGTGGTTAAATCCACAACCAAAGTATTGACGAGTCTTTAGAGTCCCCCACAGACCGTTTTCTCAAGTTTCTGGCGAAACGCTGTAGAGGCTGTATGGAGATATGGCAGGGTTCGATCAGATACGTGCGGTATTGTACGGATTATGATCGGACGGATAATACTAGCGGGCTTTGGTTTAAGCCGGATCCTAGTATTGTACAGTGTAGATTTTGTCTCATTGCATTTGTATTCGGTCGGAATACAAATGCGGGTATGTATATACAGTCGCGGGGTGTTCCTGTAATTTATTACGGGATCAGGTTTTTGAAGTTGCCAGTTTGCATTCCGTTTCGGCCAGTTTTCCTTTGTTCCTTCACGGCCGGATTTTTGTGATGGGAGGGCTAATTTGCAAGTATGCATATTAGCAATTATGGAGGGTGTCTTTTGCAAATGAGGGATTATGATGATAATAGCATCTTTGATTCTCTTGTGATCATTTCCTTGCATTAATGAGAAATGATAGAATGAGAGATTGTTGTGAGACTTGCTTTTAGCTTATGGTCACCATTGCTTTTACTACACTCACCTCCCTTCTTGGTTTTTGCTCTCTCCTCTTCATTCTTATCTAAGGGTCCGGCCACTTCTTGGTGAGGGAGACATTCATTTTTGGTATGAGGAAAAATGTTCATCTCATTCTTCACTTGCTCACCTCTTTCTAAAGTTCATTCTACCTCCATCAAATGGCAACTTCAAACCCCAAGAGACAAACATTACTACACTTAGTCTACAGCATCCTTGGGCACGTCGACTCGCCAACTTCGTGCTCGAGTTACCTCGGTCCAGAGGTGGGAGCCCGTAAAAGAACCCGACGATGTGGTGCCCTTTCCGACGAGGAGGTGAAGACTGGAGATTCCGCGAGGAGATCGGGACAGAGGCCGAAGACCGAAGGACACGGATCGCTTGGTATAGCACTCTCTACCCTTTCTCTTGTTAGCTAGGTGTAGGTTAATGGTCACGATCCGGGTTTTAGGATGTGGTAGTGCCGGTTTTAAAGTTCGAGAAAAATTTTCGTTTCCGCATTTTGGCCGAGGAAAGACGGCCGGGGCGCTACCGTAGTCCTACATCGAGGAGTCGAGTCCGGGTCTCCTAACTCTAGAATTGGTAGGGTTTCTTGCTGCTTTCGTAGGGGTCTAGGGATGTGGGTTTGGCTATTCACCACGACCGTGGAATCCGTGTTTTATACAGGCTTAATATAAAACCCAGAAATCCTAGTATATCCAATATTTCATATGTTGATTTCTGCTGCGATATTCTGTGATGTGATCACTTGATATGATGAGATAGATACTGTATATAGTATATGCGATATATTATATAGACGCTGCTTATGTTTTACACCCGCGCTAGCCCTGCCCCGCTCTGCCGTTAGTTACCTAACCTAACAGTGCATGACGGGACATCGAGGCGAATGTGTCACGACCCGAAATATTAGCTCGTGACCAGCACTTAAATCACGCAACGTCTAGAGACGTAACGTAATTCAAGTAAGCCGAAACCCAGAAATCTAAACCTTTTTAAGAAAATAAAGGAGGTGAAGTTTTTGAAATAAAAGTATAATGAAATCAAGTTTTCTTAATGCATAGAAAAGGAACATAAAAATGCAAGTGAAATTTACTAGTTTGAAAACGTGTTTCGTCTTTTAAAAATTTAGGCAGCACATCCTTTGTATATTTTGATCCAAAACCACAAATACATAACAAGAATAATGGCATCCACATGCGGGAGCTAGCTCTTCGCCAACCGGCGGATCACAACCACGCAAGACAGTATATATAAGTATATGACACCCAACGGCGAAGGTCACCACAAAAGATAAAGAAATAAGCAAGATATCAAAACCACAAGTAGCGGAAAACCCCACGCTCTAAATCTCGCAACCACAATCTCACTAAGTTTCATTACTTATACAATTTATTAATTTTGATTGATGGAGTTGACTAGATACAATGTGAAATATAAATACAAGAGTGGGTACGATAAAAATGCCTCACCTACCAATGCAAAACATCCAAATGAAGCTATGTGCCAGCGACGTCGCTACTGATCCATGCGGTCAACCTGCAAGAACTGTAGCACAACGGGGGTGAGTTGCCAACACGTGAATAGAAATATATCAACAGATAGAAATTGAATAAATAACGACTCCTAGGTCAACTATATCATAAAGGTAATACTATGATATCTAGGGTGACCATATCTGTATGTGTGCCAATAATGAAATCAACACCTATATGTATGCGGATATCATCCAATCATATGATCAATGTCTGTATGCATGCGGATCTCGTCCAACCATATCCTCCATGTTTGTATCATAAAAGAAAATGCGTGAAAATATGAGGACATAAATCAACGTGTGTCTGTAACATTTCAGAAAATATAAAATATTATTTTTGGAATTTAATATTAAAATAATATATTTCCCGAAAACTGTCCGATTTGCGAAATTGGGGTTTTCGAAAAAGGTTATAAATATATACCAATAATTGTGAAATAAATAGAAATTTAAAATGGTTTATTCATTTAATAATATATTTAAAGGATTTGGCATTTTTAAAAAAAATATTTATATGCAGTTTCGATAAAAACCCGATTAGTGCACTGCTAATCGCGATTAAGCCAAATCCGTGTTTCTACAGTTTTTCATGGCTAGTGAACCATGTCATGTTGCATTTTGGTTACATGTTGTTTTCTTGTATTGTTTTGGGGTATTATGTGGTTGGTTTTAAAAGAAAAAGAAAAGGGTTAAAAAGAGAGAGTGATTGGAGAGAGAAAAAGAGGGTGAGAATAAGAGAGAGTGAGAGTAGGAGAGAGAGAGGGCAGGCATTCTTTCCCCTCCCCCTTATTTTTCTTCTCCTTCTTCTTTTCATCACTTCCCTCCACCTTCAACCCTAGATCCATCTCCAAATATTCACCAAAACCCTAAACCCTTGTCACGACCCAAAATTTAGATGTGACCGGCACTTAGATTGTATAATATCTAAAGATATATACACAACCCGAGTAAGCCGAAAACCAAGATCAAAATCCTTTTTGCGGAATTCTTTATATAAAAATTTAGCTTTTAAGTAAAAATCACAGTTTTTACGAAATTAAGATATAAAAACAAGTAAAAAGGTTTAAATTTGGTTGTATCCCTATATGGGATCAACAATATCAATAGCAGAGACAAATATGCAAGCGTATATGATATTAATAAGAATTTCAGATATAAGTAAAAGAAATAACAATTTATAAAACTAAACGATCTCATCTGTCAAATAATATACATATAACCATCTCTCACTCTAAGTAAAAAATATAGGTCTGATGGAGATTTTCTAGATCCAAAATACAATACCAAAAGAGAAAGTTACTACATATGTAACCCACATAACAAAAGATACGATAAAAGCTGAAAAAATGGATCTGCACTGCTGATCAGTCGAAAATACTGCATTTTTAACACGGCAATTTCCCTATCTTTTGCACTCATCTAGAAGTGTTCGGCATTCATATTACACATATTAGCAAATCAGACGTATAATATCAGATTGCATGTGTTAGACTCTAAAACCGACATTTCTAAGGAAATTGACTGCATTTCATGGCATCACATCATCCATATATTGCGCAACACTTGTCTCGATAATTTGCAGGAACAAAATCCAAAAGAAGCTGATAAAATACACCAACTCCAAGTTTTGAGATCTGGTAGAAATCCAAAGGGGAAAATACAATTCAACATATCCAATACAGGCCCATAATTCAGCCCAAAGAAGCACCAGAAGTTTCAAGCTCTGAAGCCTCCAAAGAGCCGCGGAACCGCGGCGGGAGCCGGCTTGCGCCGAGGTTCCGCGGCGGTTTTGCCACATCAGCACTCCAATTTTGGTGCATAACTCTTCTCTAAGTGGGTACACCTCATTTTGACACGTCAAATTCCAGAATTCTCCAGAGTCTTCTGCCAGATCAGCAAGGAGGATTAATTAAGCTAATCTTGATTAAGCTCCTAACTAATCACATCTAGAAGGTTCTCCTCAACAAACTTTTGGAGGGAAATTCAAATCTCCTCTAACTAACTTTTGGAGGGAAATTCAAATTCTAATCCTAGATCTAGGGTTTAAGGAAGTCTATAAATAGAAGCCTAGACCTAGGGTTAAAGGTGAATCATTAAATCCTTAGCTAGTTCTTTAGTTGTTCATTAATTCTTCATCTCTCCCTCTTCTTCCACAAGTTGAGTGACACGACTTGTGCGAAACCCTAACCCTAATTCCAATCCAAATTAAAGATCCCGAGTACCAAATCAAGCAAGAAGCCTTCAACCTTTTAGGAGCGGAGCCGATCTTCAATCGGGCAAGTGATCCAAACCGATCCGCGACCTACGGAGACGAGCGAAGCCAAATCGACGATCGAGTTCTTCCTCTTGTAGTTCTTGAGCGAATGTAACGAAATTGTTGATATAAATAAAAGGTGAAATTCTTTAATCTTGCTTTCTTTTAATTCTTGCATCATGATTAGATCTCAATTTGTGATTGTAGTTCTCGTTGTGATGTTCGAGTAAAACTCCGCTTGTAAAGGAGTCGAGACGATCAATAGAATGATGATGTAACAAATCTTAATACGATTCTTGAGTCCTACGAGTCTTGTAAACCCTAGCAAGTTCAAGAATCGATGACCTAGTTTCGTTGCGATACTTTCTTGATTGTGATCGCTCGAAATTAGGGATCTACGATCGTTTCTTGAATTTACTAGAGACTAGAATGTGAATGATATCGACGAAAGAACAAGGGATAAGATGAAACCCTAGTTTCATAAGAAATCCCTAATTCTCGATCGATCATCATCGATCTAGTATCAATTCATCGAAGGATAAGAATACGTCATTGTAAGATTACATCACATCTATAGATCCGATCAATTCTTACGAGCCTCATTTCGATTCTTGATATTTGGTTTGGAAAAATCATCAAACTCTCAATTCTTGATTCTATCTTTTTCTTGTTATTAGATCTAGATTTTCTAATTCTTGAACTTCAAATACAAATCTTGAATTGTTTGTTTTCTTTTCTTAAAGTTTCGACTCATCTAATTCGAAGCACGAATGATTACACTTTCCCTGTGGACGATCCGCACTTACTAACGCGCTACATTCGACACCGTTATTGATTGCAGTCAAAATATTTTTGGTTGTGATTTCTATATACAATTTTCTCAAACCGACACATCACAAAAATCATATCAATCAAATGGCACCGTTGCCGGGGATAGTGCGCTAATTGTTCGTATTTTGAAATTTGAGTTGAAAAATTTATTCCTTTACAATTTATTAGTTCTAAACTCGCACAAACCCTAATACGTGTTGTTTTTTGATTGCGAGGAAATCTGGAACTTGTGGAGCTGTGGAAATTTTTTTCTGCAAACTCCAAAGAGCTGTGTAAGTGAACAGGAGCTTGTGCACAAAATTTTGTGCAGTGATCACACTACATCACCGCGACTCCGCGGCATTAGCCTGCATAAGCGGCGGATCCGCCGCAATTCTACTTCATCACTGCACCAAACTTTCTCTGTAAGCTTCTCACTTTCTTACCCCTCCCCTCATCTGCTCCAATTAATATTTTGTGCAGGTTTCTTTGCAAAAATCGCAGCGCCGCACAAAAAGCAAAATTAAATTGTGCTTGTTTTGATTTTGTGGTTGTTTGCATAATTAATACGGACATTAAGGGGCAAAGAACAAATCCAGATTAGGTGGGGAGTTCATTACCCTTCCTAAGCCCCAAAAATCACAAACTTGCATCCGCATTTACCCTAATTAATTAAAAAATATCTAGAGATGACTCTAAGGACCGTCGCGCTCACTTAGGACAGAAGAAGGCCGTGGGTAATTCATTGCTTATCCGCGTTTTCTTGTGGTGTCTAAAGCAAGTGTGTCGAAGGCTAGTGGTTATTAATTAGGCCCACTACTTACGTAGTGGAGTACCTTCCCACTTACCTGGCACTTACTTGGCCACAGGGGGACAAAGAGGCAGTGGAGGATTCTATCCTGCGACTTGTCTTTTGGCAATTAGGAGCGGTCTAGAGCCGGACCTAGGTGACCAATAGAATTAGGGTTTTGTATGTTGCATTTGTTGTGTTGCATCATATTTTCAAAAATCTGTCCACTTTTCAAAACAAACACCGCATTCATTCATCATTCCCCTAATTACAAATTCACGCTGCCACTTGTACTAACCATTTTTAGTGCAAGATAGGCTGGACAACGGGATTCTAGTGCCTGTTTAGTCCGCGTCCCCCGATCGACTCAGAAGTCGATATTTCTCCATTTACCTTTTCTTTACCCACCACCACACCCACATCGATGGATCCGTCTCCATCGAACTTCTTTTCCACTACTCTGCCGCCGTCCGTTGGTGCGCAGAATCCACCTCGCATCTCTCTCCAAGAGAGGTGCTATCCAACACGAGGTCCCCTTTCCACCTGTCTTTCCATTCCACCAGCCAACGGGGAAAATTTTCAGATTAAACCCCAATACATCAACCTTCAACCAAAATTTCACGGTCTCGAGTCTGAAGACGCATATGCATTTATCACCAAATTTGAAAATGTATGCGCAATGATGGGTACTTCACAGCTTTCTGTGGATGCTTTACGTCTTCGTCTTCTCCCATTCACTTTGTGCGATATAGCCGAGAAGTGGCTGTATAACACTACCGCACATTCCATTTCAAATTGGGAAGAATTCGTCAAAGCATTCCTAAAGAAATTCTACCCACATCAAAAGACAGCTCGAGTCCGTAGCGAAATATATCAATTTACCCAGCTTCCAAATGAACCATTTTCAAAATGTCTTGAACGCTTCAAGGATCTGTTAGTCCAATGTCCACATCACGGCATCCCCAAATGGGAACTGTGCCGAATCATTTATGAGGGCATTAATCCTAACACAAGACAGACCCTTGAATCCATGTGTCAAGGCAACTTCATGACTAAAGATGATGGGGAAGCCTGGAAATTTCTAGAAGATTTCGCTGAAAAGTCTTTACAGTGGGAGGGTGTGAGTCAATCGTCTAGGGATGGCAATGATATTTCCATAGGAGTTAGAGCTGACATTGCAGCTATACACAAGAAACTCGAGACTATGGAAAACAAATTTTTAGCCGCCACCCTAAATCAAATGTCACTCTCCAAAACTGTATGTGGATGCTGTTCTGATCCATCATATTTGACGGAAGAATGTCCACTTAATTCTCCGTTTCAAGGTCACGAGCATACCAATGCCGCATTTCAAAGACCTAGAAACGATCCTTATTCTTCCACATATAATCAGAGTTGGAGGAATCACCCTAATTTTGCTTGGAACCAACCACAATCTCAAAACACGGTTCCAACCTAACACAATTTCCAAAGGGTCCCTCCACCACAACAGCAACCACCACAATTGAGTCAGCACCCCTTCCAAGCACAAAACTTCCAAAATCCGGTCAACACACCTGCACCGTCTAGTCCTTTGCAGTTGACCGGGACTGATGAATCCTCTTCATTCATAAACTTGCTTCTGACAAATCTCATGCAAGTATCGGCTGAAATAAAGACTTCCGTCGATGATATAAAGAAAAACTCTGCGTCCCAAAGTGAGAGTATTAAATCGATGGAAGAAGAAATTGCACGATTAAAAGCCGAAATGAGTGCAAGAGAGAAAGGGAAACTTCCAGCTCAATCTTTACCCAATCCTGGCTATTCATATCCTGTGAATACAATCACGTTGAGATCTGGAAGAGTGCTTGACCATCACCTTGGGGAAGAGTTTGATGATACTGAAAAATCAATCAATAACACTCCGGCTGAGACCTTTCCTCACACACACACTTCTAATTCTGACCCCAGTTCTTCTACCCCACCACCTTCTTGCGAGCCTATTCTTCATTTCCCTCTAGGCTCGACACCTCAGCCCACCTCTTCTACTCCTCCACGGACGATCCCCACTTCTATTTTGGGATCGGGTCCACACACACTTCCTTCTCCTATGATGGACCCAGCGCTTATTGCTAAAGCACCTTATCCTAATCGGTTAAGGGCAAACACACCGAGTCCACATATGGAGAAGATTATGGACATTTTTAAGCAAGTTAACATCAACATCCCTCTCCTAGATGCCATCCAACAAGTTCCATCCTATGTGAAAACTCTTAAGAACTTGTGCACTAGGAAGAGGAAGACTCAAGTGCCAAAAAAGATATTCATGGCAAAGACGGTAGACACGGCTTTTCCCCAACAATTACCGAGGAAACGTAAGGATCCTGGATATCCTACGATTTCCATTTTTATCGGGGGAAAACACATCAACCGTACTCTACTAGACCTTGGCGCTAGTGTTAACTTGTTTCCATTATCAGTCTATGAGCAGTTAGGGATCGGAGAGTTGAAGCCAACCCATTGCACTCTCCAGATGGCTGACCGATCAATCACCAAACCTAGGGGTAAACTGGAGGATGTGTTAATAAAAATCGGGAAATTTATATTCCCTGTGGACTTTATTGTAATTGATACACAGCCTGTAGCGAACCCACGGAATCAGATTCCGGTGATTTTAGGTCACCCCTTTTTGGCCACTTCCAACGCTATCATCAACTGTCGTAATGGCTCTATGACCCTATCTTTCGGGAATAGGTCAATAGAGCCAAACATTTACAAGTTGGGAAGTGTACCCTCCGAACCTACTGCTCAGGTATGTTCTGTCGACTTAATAGATGTCAACAGCAGCGAATTTGATGATCCTCCTGATACCGATCTTGACTCTTTTCATACGTTGTTGTTTGACCCAACTATGTATCATACACATACGGACTCTTCCACCGAGATGTCCGGGTCAACAATTAACACGGATTATAAACTGTTCTTAGAGTCTGAAGATCATCCCGTACTTTGTGATGACATTATTCATCGGGGTATTGATGGAACTTTTGAGGAAATCTTCGCTGATGAACTCGCATTTTTGAATGACACGGGTGTTGAGATGAATCCACATCCAATCACTGAAATTGAACCTCCACCCCTTCTTCTGAACTGTAAAAAGAATGCGAGTAATCCATCACATTCACTGCATCGTCTCTCCAAAATGAGACGCACACACACTCTCTTCCACCACTTGACCTTTCCCCACTTCTTCTTCCACCAACCAGAGCACTGCATTGATAAAATTTTTGAATGGTTGGAGTTAACCTTCGGTCTTTGCAAAGCTTGGTATCGACCAATGATTCTTGACCCCCTCATATGATTTCAAAGATTAACATTGCTTAACTCAAGTTTGGGGGGGGACATTTTTTTTCTGGCTCTTGGAAAGAAAATTTTTGTAAAATTTTGAGCCAAAAAAATAAGTTTGGGGGAGGTTCTTCACTTAAATATTTTGCCCCCACTAATAATTCCCTCCAGGCTTACAGTTTTTGTAGGTATAGCGATTGGAAACAGTGAGGACACTGTTGAAATCAAGTTTGGGGGAGGTTTGTGCTTATTTTTACATCATTTGCATATCATCTGCATAAGCACAAAACATTTCTTTTAAAAATCTATAAAAATTTAAAAATTTTCAAAACCCACAAAAATTTAAAAATTTTCAAGTATAAAAATATTTTAATATTTAAACTTTTTTTGTACATAAATAAGATAATAAAAGTTTAGATAGTGAAAAATTACATCCATGAGATTAGAAAAATTTAAGAAAACTAAGAAAATTAGAAGTTTTCTTATACGAACTAGTAATAAGTAGTTATGAGCCGTTGTCCCAAGGGTTAGTAAGATGAAGGACGTCACTAATCTGAGGATAAAAATAAGTCTGAAAAATAGTTTCTATTATGGAAGCCAAACATTTTGAACGTTGATACCCTGCTATTCGCACTTACACACGTCTTGAAGCCCGGGATAGTAGAGGATACCTTGAAATGCTCTTGTCTTAAAGCCGATGTATGAAGGAAAAAAAAGTGAATAAAAAAATATAAAATGGTGAGAAAAATGGACACTGGTTTTGTTATCACCGAGGGCAATAAAAAAATATATAGCGAGGGTGCCTCTTCACCTAGTGCCCTAAGGCCAACTGGCGTGGGAGTCACTGCTATGCCTGAGGTGGTGCAAGACGAGGAAATACACCAAATAAGCAAGCACATGAGTAATCGGTCGATTAGTACCTCAAGAAGTATTAACGGTCGCATGAAAGTGTGTGGGCAATCTCATCTAAATATTCATTAATTAAAAAGTACTGAGGCTGATGGGCAAGAGTATGATAGCTTGAATTGAATTCTCTGGGTGTAGGGATGTCCTTTACACACACGCAGGGTTATATGATCAATGTTTGGAAGAAAGATAGGAATGAAGAATAAGACGATGTTTTATTGAGGGAGGACGTGATTTTTGACATCTTTTCATGACCATTAAGATAGGGCTCATGACAACCGAAAAGCTAGCTTAGTTGGAAACCCTAATTTTCAAGGCTTTTCTTTTACAATTCTTTTCTTTAAATGTAATATTCATGATCTTCCTTTTATTATTGGATTTTGTGGGTGCAATCCGCTGAAAACCCTCAGGAGACAACACTCCTCCTACTAGGTACACCTAGAGGTTTAAAGGCTTGTTGCACATGCTCAGTTCAATCGTGTTGCCTACGAAAGTGTGCTAGTTAGTTTTTCTCTTTCTTTATTTTCTCCTTCTCTTTTTAATAAAACAGTTCGCTCGAGACGATCGAAAATAAGTTTGGGGGAATTTGATCAGTCGAAAATACTGCATTTTTAACACGGCAATTTCTCTATCTTTTGCACTCATTTAGAAGTGTTCGGCATTCATATTACACATATTAGCAAATCAGACGTATAATATCAGATTGCATGTGTTAGACTCTAAAACCGACATTTCTATGGAAATTGACTTCATTTCATGGCATCGCATCATCCCTATATTGCGCAACACTTGTCTCGAGAATTTGCAGGAACAAAAGCCAAAAGAAGCTGATAAAATACACCAACTCCAAGTTTTGAGATCTGGTAGAAATCCAAAGGGGAAAATACAATTCAACATATCCAATACAGGCCCATAATTCAGCCCAAAGAAGCACCAGAAGTTTCAAGCTCTGAAGCCTCCAAAGAGCCGCGGAACCGCGGCGGGAGCCGGCTTGCGCCGAGGTTCCGCGGCGGTTTTGCCACATCAGCACTCCAATTTTGGTGCATAACTCTTCTCTAAGTGGGTACACCTCATTTTGGCACGTCAAATTCCAGAATTCTCCAGAGTCTTCTGCCAGATCAGCAAGGAGGATTAATTAAGCTAATCTTGATTAAGCTCCTAACTAATCACATCTAGAAGGTTCTCCTCAACAAACTTTTGGAGGGAAATTCAAATCTCCTCTAACTAACTTTTGGAGGGAAATTCAAATTCTAATCCTAGATCTAGGGTTTAGGGAAGTCTATAAATAGAAGCCTAGACCTAGGGTTAAAGGTGAATCATTAAATCCTTAAATAGTTCTTTAGTTGTTCATTAATTCTTCATCTCTCCCTCTTCTTCCACAAGTTGAGTGGCACGACTTGTGCGAAACCCTAACCCTAATTCCAATCCAAATTAAAGATCCCGAGTACCAAATCAAGCAAGAAGCCTTCAACCTTTTAGGAGCGGAGCCGATCTTCAATCGGGCAAGTGATCCAAGCCGATCCGCGACCCATGGAGACGAGCGAAGCCAAATCGACGATCGAGTTCTTCCTCTTGTAGTTCTTGAGCGAATGTAACGAAATTGTTGATATAAATAAAAGGTGAAATTCTTTAATCTTGCTTTCTTTTAATTCTTGCATCATGATTAGATCTCAATTTGTGATTGTAGTTCTCGTTGTGATGTTCGAGTAAAACTCCGCTCGTAAAGGAGTCGAGACGATCAATAGAATGATGATGTAACAAATCTTAATACGATTCTTGAGTCCTACGAGTCTTGTAAACCCTAGCAAGTTCAAGAATCGATGACCTAGTTTCGTTGCGATACTTTCTTGATTGTGATCGCTCGAAATTAGGGATCTACGATCGTTTCTTGAATTTACTAGAGACTAGAATGTGAATGATATCGACGAAAGAACAAGGGATAAGATGAAACCCTAGTTTCATAAGAAATCCCTAATTCTCGATCGATCATCATCGATCTAGTATCAATTCATCGAAGGATAAGAATACGTCATTGTAAGATTACATCACATCTTTAGATCCGATCGATTCCTACGAGCCTCATTTCGATTCTTGATATTTGGTTTGGAAAAATCATCAAACTCTCAATTCTTGATTCTATCCTTTTCTTGTCATTAAATCTAGATTTTTTAATTCTTGAACTTCAAATACAAATCTTGAATTGTTTGTTTTCTTTTCTTAAAGTTTCGACTCATCTAATTCGAAGCACGAACGATTACACTTTCCCTGTGGACGATCCGCACTTACTAACGCGCTACATTCGACACCGTTATTGATTGCAGTCAAAATATTTTTGGTTGTGATTTCTATATACAATTTTCTCAAACCGACACATCACAAAAATCATATCAATCAAATGGCGCCGTTGCCGGGGATAGTGCGCTAATTGTTCGTATTTTGAAATTTGAGTTGAAAAATTTATTCCTTTACAATTTTTTAGTTCTAAACTCGCACAAACCCTAATACGTGTTGTTGTTTGATTGCGAGGAAATCTGGAACTTGTGGAGCTGTGGAAATTTTTTTCTGCAAACTCCAAAGAGCTGTGTAAGTGAACAGGAGCTTGTGCACAAAATTTTGTGCAGTGATCACACTACATCACCGCGACTCCGCGGCATTAGCCTGCATAAGCGGCGGATCCGCCGCAATTCTATTTCATCACTGCACCAAACTTTCTCTGTAAGCTTCTCACTTTCTTACCCCTCCCCTCATCTGCTCCAATTAATATTTTGTGCAGGTTTCTTTGCAAAAATCGCAGCGCCGCGCAAAAAGCAAAATTAAATTGTGCTTGTTTTGATTTTGTGGTTGTTTGCATAATTAATACGGACATTAAGGGGCAAAGAACAAATCCAGATTAGGTGGGGAGTTCATTACCCTTCCTAAGCCCCAAAAATCACAAACTTGCATCCGCATTTACCCTCATTAATTAAAAAATATCTAGAGATGACTCTAAGGACCATCGCGCTCACTTAGGACAGAAGAAGGCCGTGGGTAATTCATTGCTTATCCGCATTTTCTTGTGGTGTCTAAGGCAAGTGTGTCGAAGGCTAGTGGTTATTAATTAGGCCCACTACTTACGTAGTGGAGTACCTTCCCACTTACCTGGCACTTACTTGGCCACAGGGGGACAAAGAGGCAGTGGAGGATTCTATCCTGCGACTTGTCTTTTGGCAATTAGGAGCGGTCTAGAGCCGGACCTAGGTGATCAATAGAATTAGGGTTTTGTGTGTTGCATTTGTTGTGTTGCATCATATTTTCAAAAATCTGTCCACTTTTCAAAACAAACACCGCATTCATTCATCATTCCCCTAATTACAAATTCACGCTGCCACTTGTACTAACCATTTTTAGTGCAAGATAGGCTGGACAACGGGATTCTAGTGCCTGTTTAGTCCGCGTCCCCCGATCGACTCAGAAGTCGATATTTCTCCATTTACCTTTTCTTTACCCACCACCACACCCACATCGATGGATCCGTCTCCATCGAACTTCTTTTCCACTACTCTGCCGCCGTCCGTTGGTGCGCAGAATCCACCTCGCATCTCTCTCCAAGAGAGGTGCTATCCAACACGAGGTCCCCTTTCCACCTGTCTTTCCATTCCACCAGCCAACGGGGAAAATTTTCAGATTAAACCCCAATACATCAACCTTCAACCAAAATTTCACGGTCTCGAGTCTGAAGACGCATATGCATTTATCACCAAATTTGAAAATGTATGCGCAATGATGGGTACTTCACAGCTTTCTGTGGATGCTTTACGTCTTCGTCTTCTCCCATTCACTTTGTGCGATATAGCCGAGAAGTGGCTGTATAACACTACCGCACATTCCATTTCAAATTGGGAAGAATTCGTCAAAGCATTCCTAAAGAAATTCTACCCACATCAAAAGACAGCTCGAGTCCGTAGCGAAATATATCAATTTACCCAGCTTCCAAATGAACCATTTTCAAAATGTCTTGAACGCTTCAAGGATCTGTTAGTCCAATGTCCACATCACGGCATCCCCAAATGGGAACTGTGCCGAATCATTTATGAGGGCATTAATCCTAACACAAGACAGACCCTTGAATCCATGTGTCAAGGCAACTTCATGACTAAAGATGATGGGGAAGCCTGGAAATTTCTAGAAGATTTCGCTGAAAAGTCTTTACAGTGGGAGGGTGTGAGTCAATCTTCTAGGGATGGCAATGATATTTCCATAGGAGTTAGAGCTGACATTGCAGCTATACACAAGAAACTCGAGACTATGGAAAACAAATTTTTAGCCGCCACCCTAAATCAAATGTCACTCTCCAAAACTGTATGTGGATGCTGTTCTGATCCATCACATTTGACGGAAGAATGTCCACTTAATTCTCCGTTTCAAGGTCACGAGCATACCAATGCCGCATTTCAAAGACCTAGAAACGATCCTTATTCTTCCACATATAATCAGGGTTGGAGGAATCACCCTAATTTTGCTTGGAACCAACCACAATCTCAAAACACGGTTCCAACCTAACACAATTTCCAAAGGGTCCCTCCACCACAACAGCAACCACCACAATTGAGTCAGCACCCCTTCCAAGCACAAAACTTCCAAAATCCGGTCAACACACCTACACCGTCTAGTCCTTTGCAGTTGACCGGGACTGATGAATCCTCTTCATTCATAAACTTGCTTCTGACAAATCTCATGCAAGTATCGGCTGAAATAAAGACTTCCGTCGATGATATAAAGAAAAACTCTGCGTCCCAAAGTGAGAGTATTAAATCGATGGAAGAAGAAATTGCACGATTAAAAGCCGAAATGAGTGCAAGAGAGAAAGGGAAACTTCCAGCTCAATCTTTACCCAATCCTGGCTATTCATATCCTGTGAATGCAATCACGTTGAGATCTGGAAGAGTGCTTGACCATCACCTTGGGGAAGAGTTTGATGATACTGAAAAATCAATCAATAACACTCCGGCTGAGACCTTTCCTCACACACACATTTCTAATTCTGACCCCAGTTCTTCTACCCCACCACCTTCTTGCGAGCCTATTCTTCATTTCCCTCTAGGCTCGACACCTCAGCCCACCTCTTCTACTCCTCCACGGACGATCCCCACTTCTATTTTGGGATCGGGTCCACACACACTTCCTTCTCCTATGATGGACCCAGTGCTTATTGCTAAAGCACCTTATCCTAATCGGTTAAGGGCAAACACACCGAGTCCATATATGGAGAAGATTATGGACATTTTTAAGCAAGTTAACATCAACATCCCTCTCCTAGATGCCATCCAACAAGTTCCATCCTATGTGAAAACTCTTAAGAATTTGTGCACTAGGAAGAGGAAGACTCAAGTGCCAAAAAAGATATTCATGGCAAAGACGGTAGACACGGCTTTTCCCCAACAATTACCGAGGAAACGTAAGGATCCTGGATATCCTACGATTTCCATTTTTATCGGGGGAAAACACATCAACCGTACTCTACTAGACCTTGGCGCTAGTGTTAACTTGTTTCCATTATCAGTCTATCAGCAGTTAGGGATCGGAGAGTTGAAGCCAACCCATTGCACTCTCCAGATGGCTGACCGATCAATCACCAAACCTAGGGGTGAACTGGAGGATGTGTTAATAAAAATCGGGGAATTTATATTCCCTGTGGACTTTATTGTAATTGATACACAGCCTGTAGCGAACCCACGGAATCAGATTCCGGTGATTTTAGGTCACCCCTTTTTGGCCACTTCCAACGCTATCATCAACTGTCGTAATGGCTCTATGATCCTATCTTTCGGGAATAGGTCAATAGAGCCAAACATTTACAAGTTGGGAAGTGTACCCTCCGAACCTACTGCTCAGGTATGTTCTGTCGACTTAATAGATGTCAACAGCAGCGAATTTGATGATCCTCCTGATACCGATCTTGACTCTTTTCATACGTTGTTGTTTGACCCAACTATGTATCATACACATACGGACTCTTCCACCGAGATGTCCGGGTCAACAATTAACACGGATTATAAACTGTTCTTAGAGTCTGAAGATCATCCCGTACTTTGTGATGACATTATTCATCGGGGTATTGATGGAACTTTTGAGGAAATCTTCGCTGATGAACTCGCATTTTTGAATGACACGGGTGTTGAGATGAATCCACATCCAATCACTGAAATTGAACCTCCACCCCTTCTTCTGAACTGTAAAAAGAATGCGAGTAATCCATCACATTCACTGCATCGTCTCTCCAAAATGAGACGCACACACACTCTCTTCCACCACTTGACCTTTCCCCACTTCTTCTTCCACCAACCAGAGCACTGCATTGATAAAATTTTTGAATGGTTGGAGTTAACCTTCGGTCTTTGCAAAGCTTGGTATCGACCAATGATTCTTGACCCCCTCATATGATTTCAAAGATTAACATTGCTTAACTCAAGTTTGGGGGGGGGGACATTTTTTTTCTGGCTCTTGGAAAGAAAATTTTTGTAAAATTTTGAGCCAAAAAAATAAGTTTGGGGGAGGTTCTTCACTTAAATATTTTGCCCCCACTAATAATTCCCTCCAGGCTTACATTTTTTGTAGGTATAGCGATTGGCAACAGTGAGGACACTGTTGAAATCAAGTTTGGGGGAGGTTTGTGCTTATTTTTACATCATTTGCATATTATCTGCATAAGCACAAAACATTTCTTTTAAAAATCTATAAAAATTTAAAAATTTTCAAAACCCACAAAAATTTAAAAATTTTCAAGTATAAAAATATTTTAATATTTAAACTTTTTTTGTACATAAATAAGATAATAAAAGTTTAGATAGTGAAAAATTACATCCATGAGATTAGAAAAATTTAAGAAAACTAAGAAAATTAGAAGTTTTCTTATACGAACTAGTAATAAGTAGTTATGAGCCGTTGTCCCAAGGGTTAGTAAGATGAAGGACGTCACTAATCTGAGGATAAAAATAAGTCTGAAAAATAGTTTCTATTATGGAAGCCAAACATTTTGAACGTTGATACCCTGCTATTCGCACTTACACACGTCTTGAAGCCCGGGATAGTAGAGGATACCTTGAAATGCTCTTGTCTTAAAGCCGATGTATGAAGGAAAAAAAAGTGAATAAAAAAATATAAAATGGTGAGAAAAATGGACACTGGTTTTGTTATCACCGAGGGCAATAAAAAAATATATAGCGAGGGTGCCTCTTCACCTAGTGCCCTAAGGCCAACTGGCGTGGGAGTCACTGCTATGCCTGAGGTGGTGCAAGACGAGGAAATACACCAAATAAGCAAGCACATGAGTAATCGGTCGATTAGTACCTCAAGAAGTATTAACGGTCGCATGAAAGTGTGTGGGCAATCTCATCTAAATATTCATTAATTAAAAAGTACTGAGGCTGATGGGCAAGAGTATGATAGCTTGAATTGAATTCTCTGGGTGTAGGGATGTCCTTTACACACACGCAGGGTTATATGATCAATGTTTGGAAGAAAGATAGGAATGAAGAATAAGACGATGTTTTATTGAGGGAGGACGTGATTTTTGACATCTTTTCATGACCATTAAGATAGGGCTCATGACAACCGAAAAGCTAGCTTAGTTGGAAACCCTAATTTTCAAGGCTTTTCTTTTACAATTCTTTTCTTTAAATGTAATATTCATGATCTTCCTTTTATTATTGGATTTTGTGGGTGCAATCCGCTGAAAACCCTCAGGAGACAACACTCCTCCTACTAGGTACACCTAGAGGTTTAAAGGCTTGTTGCACATGCTCAGTGCAATCGTGTTGCCTACGAAAGTGTGCTATTTAGTTTTTCTCTTTCTTTATTTTCTCCTTCTCTTTTTAATAAAACAGTTCGCTCGAGACGATCGAAAATAAGTTTGGGGGAATTTGATCAGTCGAAAATACTGCATTTTTAACACGGCAATTTCTCTATCTTTTGCACTCATTTAGAAGTGTTCGGCATTCATATTACACATATTAGCAAATCAGACGTATAATATCAGATTGCATGTGTTAGACTCTAAAACCGACATTTCTATGGAAATTGACTTCATTTCATGGCATCGCATCATCCCTATATTGCGCAACACTTGTCTCGAGAATTTGCAGGAACAAAAGCCAAAAGAAGCCGATAAAATACACCAACTCCAAGTTTTGAGATCTGGTAGAAATCCAAAGGGGAAAATACAATTCAACATATCCAATACAGGCCCATAATTCAGCCCAAAGAAGCACCAGAAGTTTCAAGCTCTGAAGCCTCCAAAGAGCCACGGAACCGCGGCGGGAGCCGGCTTGCGCCGAGGTTCCGCGGCGGTTTTGCCACATCAGCACTCCAATTTTGGTGCATAACTCTTCTCTAAGTGGGTACACCTCATTTTGACACGTCAAATTCCAGAATTCTCCAGAGTCTTCTGCCAGATCAGCAAGGAGGATTAATTAAGCTAATCTTGATTAAGCTCCTAACTAATCACATCTAGAAGGTTCTCCTCAACAAACTTTTGGAGGGAAATTCAAATCTCCTCTAACTAACTTTTGGAGGGAAATTCAAATTCTAATCCTAGATCTAGGGTTTAGGGAAGTCTATAAATAGAAGCCTAGACCTAGGGTTAAAGGTGAATCATTAAATCCTTAAATAGTTCTTTAGTTGTTCATTAATTCTTCATCTCTCCCTCTTCTTCTACAAGTTGAGTGGCACGACTTGTGCGAAACCCTAACCCTAATTCCAATCCAAATTAAAGATCCCGAGTACCAAATCAAGCAAGAAGCCTTCAACCTTTTAGGAGCGGAGCCGATCTTCAATCGGGCAAGTGATCCAAGCCGATCCGCGACCCATGGAGACGAGCAAAGCCAAATCGACGATCGAGTTCTTCCTCTTGTAGTTCTTGAGCGAATGTAACGAAATTGTTGATATAAATAAAAGGTGAAATTCTTTAATCTTGCTTTCTTTTAATTCTTGCATCATGATTAGATCTCAATTTGTGATTGTAGTTCTCGTTGTGATGTTCGAGTAAAACTCCGCTCGTAAAGGAGTCGAGACGATCAATAGAATGATGATGTAACAAATCTTAATACGATTCTTGAGTCCTACGAGTCTTGTAAACCCTAGCAAGTTCAAGAATCGATGACCTAGTTTCGTTGCGATACTTTCTTGATTGTGATCGCTCGAAATTAGGGATCTACGATCGTTTCTTGAATTTACTAGAGACTAGAATGTGAATGATATCGACGAAAGAACAAGGGATAAGATGAAACCCTAGTTTCATAAGAAATCCCTAATTCTCGATCGATCATCATCGATCTAGTATCAATTCATCGAAGGATAAGAATACGTCATTGTAAGATTACATCACATCTTTAGATCCGATCGATTCCTACGAGCCTCATTTCGATTCTTGATATTTGGTTTGGAAAAATCATCAAACTCTCAATTCTTGATTCTATCTTTTTCTTGTCATTAAATCTAGATTTTTTAATTCTTGAACTTCAAATACAAATCTTGAATTGTTTGTTTTCTTTTCTTAAAGTTTCGACTCATCTAATTCGAAGCACGAACGATTACACTTTCCCTGTGGACAATCCGCACTTACTAACGCGCTACATTCTACACCGTTATTGATTGCGGTCAAAATATTTTTGGTTGTGATTTCTATATACAATTTTCTCAAACCGACACATCACAAAAATCATATCAATCAACTGCCGCTAACCGTCCACTCTACCCCTGCAAGGAACTGTGGCACAACGGGGTTGCGTTACCAACTCAATGAATATAACTAACATATAACGGTTAATAATGTAAATATGACGATCATACTAACTGAAATGAGACAAGTATAATGTATGATAGCGTATGGAAAGTATGAATCTGTACTACGAATCACATAACCAAAACTGAAATCTCATCATTTATAAAAAAAAATTCATCTCTCCGTGTCCATCATCGACACAAAACTTCCATTTCTCGTAGGCATCATTCCTCGAATGATCCTGAAATCAACAATACCGGTCGGTATCATCTAGATATCCGCCGTATTTCACCACTATCTCCGATATCGAGTAACCTCGCTACGCTCCCCCGTCTCAAATGCGGCTATCCTGCCCCTCGGTCTCAACCGGATCCACCATGTATCCAACTTTATATCTCCCCCACTCAGTCTGGATAACGTATAAATCCGCGACCGTATATCTCCCCCATTCGGTCCGGAATAGAACCAAATCATAAAATATCTCATGGTGGACATGTCACATCAATCATGAAAATCACTGAATTTATGCAATAGTATAGGAAAACTCAAATTATAAATTCTCAATAATGCAATTGCTTCTTATATCAACTTAGAATATTCGGATGATAAATATGATGTCACTAATGCAAGTTGGTGTCATTGATGCAAGTTACTACTATTTTATATAAATGAGGTATGATAGGAATCATATTTAACAGGATAATATTTAGTGAAAAAGTGACATGTTAATATCGACGAGCTGTAGTGTAACATGTAAAGGTTTGCTCGTGCTGCATAACTCATCGATAATTGTGCAATGTTCTACGTCTATTTCCATAATGATGCATAGGTATGCATATGAATGCGTATTATTAACTTAGCATACACAAGTGAAAGTTTTATTTAAACAAAACTACGGGCGTAATACGCCATCTTTACAAAATACCCCGGTAGATGTTTAGTCTACTCACCGGAAATACGTCGTATCTACTCAGGAATCGCCAATCCTTTCCCTTTCTTTGCGGCCTCCGAAGTCCCCGCACTCAAATCTAACATTTAATTAACTTGTATAAGAAAACGGCTACATTCCGATAGGGAAAATCAAGAAAACACAAGTTTGTACGTGCTAACTACACTATGTACGACTATTGCCAACAATCCAATCACTCAACCTCTCTGAAATTTAAACCTGCGCTGCATCGCGACTGAGAACAGAACACGTTATGTTTTAACCGTGTCGTATTTTAGATTGTTGATTCCATAACCGATATTTCCTCCCAGATTTTATATATAGTGAAACTAACTTACTTAAATATTACCAAAATAATCAAACATTTATACAGAGACCTACCCAAAAACCACACTACCCAACTCACCCAAAAATCCGGCGTTGCCGGAATTTGCCTTTGGGTCGCCGGCCAAAATCCGAGCCCTCTGATTCATGTTCCTATGGTTTGCTCTTGGTGCAACATACATCATTTTGGCACTGTTTTGTTAAGTAAATTTTTATCTAAACAATAGCAGATTCAAACAGAACTTAGTTGTACCTAAAATACTATATTATAGACTTTTGATTTCAACTTAAACCAATTTCAGAATTTAAATCTCTACTGTGAATGAGGATTTTTACCTACAATAATTTGTTGGAATATCACTCTCCAAGATGCACAAACTCCTAATCCTAGCTTGATGATGAACTCCTTGTCTAGTTCTTCTTCTTCACTTCTTTTCTCCTTTATTTCTCTTTTTGAATTTTAAGTGTTTTCTTTCACTTTGGTTGGGAATTTTCAGAAGTTTAATTGGATTAATGATCTTAACACTTAATATATATAGTGGTGGGAAGAGGGAGGTGGTAGGAGGAGGTGTCAATGACCTAGATGTGCCATCCTCATGCAAGGAGGAGGTGTGGTGAGGGTGTGTACATGCAAGAATGATATGGAATTGATTTTTCTTTTTCCAAAATGAAATATCTCATGGATAATATTCTGAACATAACCCTAATTTATCCCCTTTTCACTCACACCCATAATAATTTCAAATTTGCACAATATCCTAAATTTTACATAAGAACCCTTCACAACTTATGTTATTATATAATACCTTTTTAATTAAAAAGAAGCTAAAATTCTTATTAAAACCCTTATAATTTATTTATGTTACAAATTAAAATTTTAATTTAATTTATTTTACATACTTCTTATGAAAATACCTTATTTGGTTTTAATAACTTTTTAATTTAACATTTTATTATTTAATTAATTAATTTTATTTATTTCAAAATTTTCAGAAGGTTACAATATTCCCCCCTTAAGAAAATTCGGTCCCCGAATTTAAAACTTAACTAAACGTACCTTCAAAAAGATGTGGAAATTTCTTTCGCATCATATCTTCGGTCTCCCTAGTAATCTCCTTGCGATTCTTTCCTTGCCAAAGAACCTTTACCGATGGAAGTACCCTCGATCTCAGTTTTTTTGCCTGCCTGTCTAGAATAGCGACTGGCTGCACTGTGTAGGATAAATCCGGCTCAAGCTGTAAGGTCTGATGCTAGATCGCGTGAGAAGGATCGTGAAGATACTTGCGAAGTATCGAAACGTGAAACACCGGATGCACATCGGGAAAACTCGGTGGAAGTGCTAAACGATAAGCTACAGCACCCACTCTCTCCAGAATCTCGTAAGGTCCAACATATCTGGGGCTGAGCTTCCCCTTTTTCCCGAAACGCATCACGCCTTTCATCGGAGACACACGAAGGAACACATGATCTCCCACATCAAACTCGAGTCTACGACGTCGTCGATCTGCATATGATTTTTGTCTGCACTGGGCTGCCCTCATTCTATCCCGTATCAATTGAATCTTCTCTGTAGTCTCCTGTACTATCTGCGGTCCCAAGATGCCACTCTCGGTCAGTTCCGTCCAGCAAATGGGTGATCGACATCTCCTCCCATATAAAGCTTCAAAGGGTGCCATCTGGATTGTCTCCTGAAAACTGTTGTACGAAAATTCTATCAAAGGTAAGTGACGATCCCAACTACCACCGAAATCAAGACTGCAAGCTCGAAGCATATCTTTTAAAGTCTGAATGGTCCGCTCTGACCGACCATCTGTCTGTGGGTGAAAAGCTGTACTAAAACTCAGTCGGGTACCAAGAGCTTCTTGAAGTTTCTGCCATAGCCTACTAGTAAACTGGGTACCTCGATCTGATACTATGCATGTTGGAACTCCATGTAAACCTACAATCTCATCGATGTAAATCTGAGCATACTGTGCAAATCCATACGTCGTCTTCACTGGAAGAAAATGAGCTGCCTTTGTCAATCTATCTACAATCACCCAAATGGAATCATACCCTCTGCTAGTCCTGGGTAGACCCACAACGAAATCCATGGAAATCTGTTCCCATTTCCACTCCGGAATGGGCAAGGGCTGAAACTCTCCTGCCGGCCTCTGGTGTTCAGCTTTGACTTGCAGACAAGTCAAGCATCTCGAAACAAACTTCGCAACGTCCCTCTTCATTCCTTCCCACCAATAAACATCCCTTAAGTCATGATACATCTTGGTGGAACCAGGATGAATACTGTATGCTGATCTATGAGCCTCCTTTAAAATCTCTCGTCTTAGTCCATCCGAATCTGTTACACAAAGACGAGTCCCAAAACGTAATACTCCACGGTCATCAATCATGAACTCCGAATCTCTGTCCTGCCTAACCTGATCTATAATCTCCGTCATATGAGCATATGCGGGCTGTGCCTCTCGAATACGATCCAACAACTGAGGTCGGGTGCGAACATGTACTAAATGTCCTCTTGCCGATGTGAACTCAAACTGTATACGGCTATCATATAAAATCTGCCAGTCTGTAGAAGACTGTCTCTACAAGGTGCACAAATGAGATAAACTACCTCCAGGTCTCCGACTCAAAGCATCCGCAACAACATTTGCTTTACCTGGATGATACAAGATCTCACAATCGAAATCTTTCACCAGTTCCATCTATCTACGCTGCCTTAGGTTCAGATCTCTCTGCTGAAAAATATACTTTAAGCAATTATGATCTATGAAGATTTGGCACGACTCTCCGTATAAGTAATGCATCTAAATCTTCAGTGCAAAAACTATAGCAACCATCTCCAAATCATGAGTG
Source organism: Agapanthus africanus (assembly GCA_030015575.1). NCBI lineage: Eukaryota > Viridiplantae > Streptophyta > Magnoliopsida > Asparagales > Amaryllidaceae > Agapanthus > Agapanthus africanus. The sequence goes on from CM057337.1 coordinate 525,531,051, forward strand.
GGGTAGTTCTGCTCGTGCCTCTTCAACTGTCGAGAAGCATAAGCTACAACTCTGCCGTGCTGCATCAATACACAATCTAAACCCACTCGAGATGCATCAAAATACACAATAAAACCACCTGACCCGGAAGGTAAAGATAAGACAGGTGCAGTCGTCAAGCGCGTCTTCAACTGCTGAAAACACTGCTCACAGGCATCTGTCCAAAGAAAGGGAACCTCCTTCCTAGTCAATCCGGTCAACGGTGCAGCGATCCGAGAAAAATCCTGCACAAAGCGTCGGTAATAACCTGCCAGACCTAAGAAACTTCGAACCTCTGTAACTGACACAGGTCTGGGCCAGTGCTGTACCTCTTCAATCTATAGGGTTTCCTTATCACCTCATATAGGGTTTGGAAGCATCACACATGCCACAATTTAAATTTTAAGAGGTGCTAAGCAAACTTAACTAGGAATCGAACTAGAAATATAGGGTAACAACTAATAGTATCACATACAAAAGTTAATCTAACACTAAGTGGAGAGACTACAACTTTTGTAGACCTCCTAGGGTTTGAACGAGCTAGCTTGAACTTTCCCCACGTCCACGATGATCCACCCGGAGTACCTTTGCTCGAAGCTCCTTGCTCCAATAGATCACTATGATGATGAAGCAAGCAAACTACACCAATGGGCTAAACAAGTGTAGTGTGATGATATGGTTGTGTTCTCATATAAAAACCCTTTCTTTCTTTCACCCTCACTCACTTTGGAAACTCAAGAGAGAGCTAGAGAGAGGAAGATGAAGATGGCAACCTTGAGCTCATTTTTCTTTTGGATAAAAGATAATGAGAAAGATAATGAGAGAAAGATAAATATCAAGAATAAATATCTCCTCTCAAACCATGGTTAATAAAATATCTAGATATTTTAGAATGAGAAAAAAATAACAAATGAAAAAGAAACCATGGTTTAATTTTGGTCAAGTAAAGAAAAGTCAACAATGATTTAAAATCAATTTTCTTTTTCTCATTTTAATATATATAAATATATTTACTTTCCATGTATTTCTTATATTGCCATCTTTGTTGTATCATCAACCATGATACAAATGCATGCATGTATGTGTGTATGCCCATCAACATGTACATATACATGCATGCATCCATCATAAAGAAAAGGTTTATTTAAATGAGATAAAAGTCAATATTAAATCAACACTTGATTTAATAAACCGGTCATATCTCATACGACCCGACCAATATAAAACGCCCGATTAAAATACGGCATCATATACACGTATTTAATCAAACTCCCGCACATATCTCATATGTACACCACATCGTTTCGCCTGAGCCAGGAAACTCCTATGTGGGACTCTAAGACTCGTCAATATGCCGGCAGTAGGTGATGATCACATCAAACACCTACAAGCTGCAAGCGGTCAGCTAAACGTAACGGCCACCCGAGTATTGAGCGATCAGAAGAAGAACAAGAGAACCTGTCAAAACTCCCGTCAATCCAACTGGCAACACTTATCGTACAGTCCGGTCTCTTCATCAGATATGTTGCATATCGAGTTTAGGGATGGTAACGTCGACCCCAATAACTCAATAAGTCATGCCGGTATATGGTCTACAACAGATCGAGAAACTACTGATAACACTTATCAGTAATATCTCAGCAGCCCTGGCCAGGGACTTCCTGTTATAGCCAATCGTGCACAGCGCAACATCAACCCCAAATACCGGGAGAGACGAAACACCTCCTATTGCTCATTGCCTCCATATGCCTCGGGACTGTACCAAAAATCCACCCATTTGTACGACTCAGTAGAGCCGTAGTAGGGTGGAGATCAAAGTACAGTGGGAGGACACACAAGACTCTATGGCGATCTCGGTTCTACAGACTAACCTGTACCAATGTCACCTGAGAACTGCTATCCGACGTATGATATAATACCACATAGGAGTTCTCGGTGTGTCCGTTCAGTGTACCCAGTCTCACTGAGCACCCGTATACAATCTTTGGTGTCACCACACAAGACGGATATGGGATCATCTATCGCCCATCATATGGAACAAGAATGGTATACGCTAGTCTACACTGGAATATCGATGCCCTGTCTCGATATACCTACGACTAGGAACATTTCAAGGATATGCTTATAAACTACAGGTGTCCCACTAGTATGATCCACATCATAATCCCAGTAGTCAAGCCAATATCCTTAGGGCTTTATCAACACGTATCAAATGAGTAAAAACATGATCAAGTGAATATATGATAAAGAGAAACCGGATAGCATACTATCATGTCGAGCAAGACTGTCTTATGAATATATATATACACACATCAGTACATACACTATCATATAATGGCCTTTAGGGTATACATATATCCAACAATCTCCCACTTGCATTAAGGCCAATTATTGGCGTATCTCATACCCAACAACTCAAAAAGTCGCTCATGATGCGGCTGAGGGAGGGCCTTGGTGAATGGATCCGCAGTGTTGTCCTTTCTATCTACTCTCTTAATCTCGATCTCGTGGCGATCAACTATCTTCCGGATCACATGATATCGCCTCAGGATGTGTCTGGACTTCTGATGGGACCTGGGCTCTTTGGCCAACGCCATAGCCCCATTATTGTCAGAATACAAAGGTATTGGATCAATAATGGTTGGAACTACTCCTAGTTCCAAGATTAACTTCCTCATCCAGACGGCTTCCTTGGCAGCATCATTTGCAGCAATGTACTCAGCTTCCATCGTTGAGTCTGCAACGGTATCCTGTTTGGAACTCTTCCAACTTATCGTCCCTCTATTGAGGGTAAATGCAAACCCTGAGATAGACTTGCTGTCATCCTTGTCACTCTGGAAGCTCGAATCGGTAAAGGCCTCCATTTGGAGATCCCCGTTACCATACACCAAGAACAATTCTTTAGTCCTTCGCAAGTACTTAAGAATGTTCTTCACAGCAGTCCAGTGATTCTCCCCTGGGTTTGAATGATACTTGCTCACTATACTAAGTGCATAAGTTACATCAGGGCGTATACACAACATCGCATACATTATCGATCCTACTGCCGAAGCATAGGGAATAATGCTCATGCGAGGTCTCTCTTTATCAGACTTTAGGCAATCGTTCTTGGAGAGAGTGACTCTGTGGCAAGCGGGTTTGGCACCCCGCTTGGAGTCTTCCATACTAAAGCTCTTTAGGATGGTGTTGATGTACTTGGTTTGGGACAATCCCAATAACCATTTGGATCTATCCCTATAGATCCGTATGCCCAATATGTACGTGGCATCAACCAGGTCCTTCATGGAGAACCTATGTGATAAGAATGATTTGACCGACTGTAGCATAGGAATGCCATTTCCTATCAGAAGAATGTCATCTACGTACAATACGAGGAATGCGACAGTTCTCCCTACAGTCTTCTTATAAACACAAGGTTCATTTGGATTTTTGATGAAATCAAACTCTTTGATAACATCATCAAAACAGATGTTCCAACTCCATGATGCCTGCTTTAATCCATAAATGGATTTAACCAATTTACATGCTTTCCCGCTGCTCCCACTGTCAATGAATCCTTCTGGCTGATCCATATAAACGCAATCATTTAAATCACAATTTAGAAATGTAGTTTTAACGTCCATCTGCCAGATTTCATAGTCGTAGTGAGCAGCAATAGCAAGTAGGATCCGAAAGGATTTAAGCATGGCTACCAGAGAGAAAGTCTCATCATAGTCCAGACCTGGTCTTTGACGAAAGCCTTTCGCTACCAACCTTGCCTTATAGGTCTCCACCTGTCCATCTACACCGATCTTTCTTTTAAAGATCCATTTGCAGCCTACAGGTTTTATCCCAGAGGGTACATCCTCCAAAGTCTATACTTTGTTGGTATACATGGACTCCATTTCGGATCTCATAGCATCCAGCCACTTCACAGAGTCACCACTCGTGATAGCTTGCTGAAAACTGGCAGGGTCATCATCATCCATGATGCAATCTTCTCTATCACCATCAATGAAAAAACCGTAGTATCTCTCCGGTGGGCGAGAAGTCCTACCAGATCTACGGAGTGGCTGAGGTTCATTCGATTCTGTTGCAACATTAGGTTCAGCTAAGTCGTCATTTGTAACTTGTGTCTCTAGAACCTCTTCTAGATCTACCACATTGCCATCAGCATCATTTGGAAAAATCTCATGTTCTAAAAATGTGTCATACTGAGAAACAAACACCTTTTGTTCCTCCTTGTGGTAGAAAAGATACCCAAACGAATGTTTTGGATATCCCACAAATATACATTTGACCGATCGTGTCTCGAGTTTGTCTGGATTCTTCTTTTTGACAAAAGCCGGACAACCCCAAATCTTAACTCTTTTAAGAGATGGTCTCTTCCCATGCCATATCTATGGAGTGGTAGAAACGGTCTTGGTTGAAACTTTGTTTAACAGAAAAGCTGCAGTTTCTAATGCATGCCCTTAAAAGGAGAGGGGTAACTCAGAATCACTCATCATGGATCGTACCATATCTAATAGGGTACGATTCCGCCGCTCTGAAACACTGTTGTGCTGTGGTGTGTAAGGGGGAGTGAGCTGAGAGAGAATCCCATTCTCTTTTAGGAAGTCCAAGAACTCAGTACTTAAGTACTCTCCAGCTCGATCTGATCGAAGTATCTTGATTCTCATTCCTGTTTGGTTTTCTACTTCAAGTTTGTACTCCTTGAATTTCTCGAAAGCTTCATACTTATGTTTTATTAAAAACACATGACCGAATCTTGAGAAATCATTAGTAAAAGTTATGAAGTAAGAAAAACCGCCTCTTGCATGTGTAGACATTGGCCCGCATACATCACTATGTATGAGGCCTAGGAGCTCAGTAGCTCTTTCTCCGTGTCTAGTAAACGGAGTTTTGGTCATTTTACCTTTGATACAAGACTGGCAAGTTGCATAAGATTTATTCTCAAAAGAATTTAAATATCCATCTTTATGAAGCTTGTTTATTCTTGTTTAATTAATATGACCAAGTCTACAATGCCAAAGAAAAGCTTCATTTATATCTAAAAATTTTCTTTTACTTGTGTGTTGAATGTTGAAAACTGTGTGTTGATTAAGGACGTATATCCCGTTATTAAGTGTACCATAACTAATCAACTCTTGATTAAGTCTAATGTTCATAATGTAAGTCCACGGCGGCGCCCCGGCCGTCTGAACGAGGCCAAAATGCGGAATCAAAACTTTTCTATAAACTAGAATCGGCGCAACTGCGGACTTTAAAACCCGGATCGGGCCATTAACCTACTCCTAGCTAACTAGAGAAGGGGTAGAGAGATATACCGAGTGATCCGTGTCCTTCGGTCTTCTCGTCGTCGTCCCGATCTCCCCGCGGAATCTCCGGTCTTCATTTCCTCTTCGGAAGGGCACCACATCGCCGGGTTCTTTTACGGGCTCCCACCTCTGGACCGAGGCAACTCGGGCACGAAGTTGGCGAGTCGATGTGTCCAAGAATGCTGTAGGATAGTGTAGAACTCTTTTGTCTCAATGGGGTTACTAGAAGTTGCCTTTTTGGTGGAGGAATGAGATATGAACTTTTTACAATGAACTAGGGAATTTTTGAAGCAAGAAGAGAACAAAATTCCCCCTCCAAAATTTTGGACAGCCCCTACAAAGAATGGCCGGCCCCCTTATCAAAAATGAGAAGGGTTGTAAATGTCGGGGGGGGGTGAGAAGCAATAATACAAGAGAGAGAGAGAGAGAGAGAGAGAGAGAAAGAGAGAGAGGTGATCATTAAGAATCATCATCACAACAAAGTCCACACTCATAAACCCATCACTCTAATCACAAAAGTCAAGCCATCATGAACCAAGAAGTCAAATGGTGGTAGAATCATCATGAAACTATCATGTGCCATAAAAAGTCTTCTCCTTTGTTAAATGCACAATTGCAAATAACCCCCTCCACCAAAATTCAGCCAAAGAAAGGAAACAAAGGAAAATGGCCGAAACGGAAAGCAAACTGGCAACTTCAAAAAACTGATCCCGTAATAAATTACAGGAAAACCCCGCGACTGTATATACATACCCGCATTTGTATTCCGACCGAATACAAATGCAATGAGACAAAATCTACACTGTACAATACTAGGATCCGGCTTAAACCAAAGCCCGCTAGTAATATCCGTCCGATCATGATCTGTGCAATACCACACGTACATGATTGAACCCTGCCATATCTCCATATGGGCTCTACAGCGTTTCGCCTGAAACTTGAGAAAACGGTCTGTGGGGGACTCTAAAGACTCGTCAATACTTTGGCTGTGAATTTAACCACTAGCACGTCAGAGGTATTAGCCATACGTAACGGGCTACTAGGTATTGACCAAAAGGGACGTCGATGAGCGAACTCATCCTGATACCCTACTGAGCCTGTCAGTGACAATATCCGTACAGTCCGGTCCGTTCGTCTATGAGCATGGCATGGCGGGCTTAGGGGGTTGGTAAAAGTCAGACCCCCAAAAGCGGTACAAGTCGTGTCGGAGTGTAGTCCAGAACACCCTGAGATACTACTGGAATACCTACCAGTAAATCTCCTACCTTGGCCAAGGACTTCGTGTAATGGCTCTCCTAGACACAGCGCGACCTCACCCCCAATACCGGGAGAGACGAACCCCTGCAGATCCGCTCACTGCCTCCATGTGGCTCGGGACTGTACCCAACTAAAACCTGTTTGCACGTCTCCTTTGAGCGTGGTAGGGTAGTAATCAAAGTACAGTGGGAACTCACACGAGACAAATGACGATCTCAGGTCGATGAACTAACCTGTACACATGTCACCAGGGAACTGCCATCTGACGTCTGGTATAAGACCAACTAGCATGTTCCCGGCGAGTCCTGTCCGGTGTACTCATAACCCAATGAGCACCTGTATACATCTTAGGTGAACCAACTGACACCAGTAGCTTGTGAGACCGGCCACCGCCCCTCGTCGGGGTCTCGACTGTATACACTAGTCTACTTTGGAGTATCGATGCCCTGTCTCGAAACTCCCACGACTAGGGACCTTTTAAGGATTTGCTTATAGACCCCAGCTCCTACGTATATGATCGCCATCATACTGCTGGTCGTCAAGCAAGAATCCTAGGGGCTCTATCAACGTGTAATAGCGACCTGTAAGGTCACTTAAAACAGTACACGATGATAAAGATAAACCAGATAGCATACTATCATCTTGAGTAAGACTGTCCTACCGGCATAGGTCCTCCCTCAATCATTGCAATCACGTGCCTGTGATCCAGTAATTGTCTCTGAGGGCACTATATCCAACACATAATATTGTGTTGCACAGCAAAATGATATCCTTCATTGTCTAACAAAGAAACGGATATAATATTACAAAGCATACTTGGCACAAAATAACATGGGTTCAAAACCAATATACAACCCGATGGCAACCCTAGGTGATACTCTCCCACTGAAACTACATTTACATTGGAACCATTTCCAACCTGGAGAGTATGATCGCCTATCTTCAAAACTCTGCTATTTCTCAACGCCTGCACAGAATTGTAAATATGAGAACCTGAACCGGTATCTAATACCCAGGAAGCAGAGTTAATAGAAAAACAGTTTTCAATTACGAACACACCTGAAGCTGAAGCATCACCATGCTTCTTTTTGAGTTCAAGGTACTCAGTACAGTTCCGCTTCCAGTGTCCTGTCTTCTTACAGTGGAAACATTCTCCTTTCCCTGATTCCCCAACTTTGGACTTCTCTTTCCCCTTAACCTTTTTGACTCCACCCTTAGGTTTGGTGGGTTTCTTCTTCATTTTTCCCTTGGCCTTAGGCTTCGGGTGAGAGGAGGAAGATGGCCCAACACTCAAAACGGGAGTCTTCACTGACTTCAGCGTGCTCTCTGCACTCCTTAACATATTAAGGAGTTCAGGTAGTTCCTTCTCCATGTTGTGCATGTTGAAATTAACTATAAATTGAGCCAAGGTGGAGGGGAGAGACTGCAGAATAATATCCGTATATTGCTCATTGTCCATTGTCCACCCAAGGTCCTCAAGCTTTTCTATGAGAGCTATCATCTTCAGAACATGGTCTCCTACTGGTGTGCCAGGGGCCATTCGCATCTGAAACAGCTTTTTGGTCGCTTCGTATCGTAATACGTGAGATTGCTCTCCATACAACTCTTTTGTATGGAGGAATATGGCTTGGACGTCCATATTCTCGTGCTGCTTCTGATGTGTGTTATCCATCGATGCAAGCGCGAGGCATTTGGCCGTGGCACAGTCAGCGTCCCATGTCTTGTGGATTTCCTTATCCGCAACTGAAGGTTGGACCTGGGATGGGTGGGGTTGGAGCCGTGATGACATATGATACCTTATCATAAGTCAAGGCAATGTTGAGATTTCTCAGCCAGTCTTTATAATTGGTCCCATTCAGTTTATTTTTATCTAGTAGAAGCTTGAGTCCTGTCATTGGTATCTGCCATTAAGAGAGAGAAAAGAATACACCCAGCGAAAGCTCTTGCAAAGATAAAATTGGTTATTATCTTATCTAATCGATGTCTATCAAATTTTCTTTAAAACCTTTTAAAAAGAAAACTATCCGGGATTAATTACATTCTATAACTTCGCTAACCGTTCAGCCAGGCCAGTGCCGGTACTTTGAGGGAGGTTTCCCGTGCTTTCGCAGGGACTTAATTAAAATAAACCTCGTCTTCTCAGAGGCGTAGCCCCGTTTGACACCTTTCTAGACACCTAATAAGTTAGCTAACTGTAAAGTTCAAAACTCTCTCAGGAGCAACTCTTGCTCACAGTAGGATCGGGATCCTACTATCATATAGAAGGTATGCAATCTTATTGCAAATTTCAACTCTTGAAATTCCCGATATTGTTTTTACCCCTAGTACTCATGACCTTAACTATGGTCAACATATCATAAGCACTAGTCAAGTTCTTCCCGTCATTTCGTGATTAACTAGACCCACCCACATGGCCCTTAACTAAAGTCAATATAATCATATGAATGTTCTAACTAATCTGCATCATATGCAATGTAGGAAGACATCACTTAGCTACTGGACACTGCGCCTTAACTAAAGTCAAAATATGCAGCACGAATACTAAGTACTCTACTTCCTAAAATGACGGAGGGATGCGGATAGTTTTAAAGAAAACTTTTAACGCTTTGAACTTAATATCGTTATAGAATCCAATGGGTTTAAAAGGAGTGGCTTAAGCTCCGCACTTTGTAAACTTGCTTTTTCATAAAAAACCGAGTATGTTTTAAATCCGATTCTACAACATCTTTTTAGGTTCATTTTTTTACATTAATCTCATTAATGTAGTCCCATCATTTAAGTCCTAAATCCATCACAGAAAGAAACGAAAATATAACGTACGCTTATGCCACTCGCATTCGTCACGGTGTTCCGTTATGCACCGTTAGGTTACTTAACTAACGGCATACCGGGACAGAGCTAGCGCGGGTGCAAAACATAAGCAACGTCTATTATATATCATATATATAATATTCCATTCGTCTCAGATATATTAAATGATCATATCACAGAATATAAGTAGCAGAAGCACATATAATATAGGATATCTAGGAGGTCCGTATTTTGTATTTAGCCATCAATAGAAAATACGGATTCCACGGTCGCGATGAATAGCCAAGCCTACACCCCTTGACCCCTATGAGAGCGGCAAGTGACCCTACCAATTCTGGAGTTTAGGAGACCCGGTCTCGACTCCTCGAGATGGCCTCCCACTGAACCCCAGAACCCGGTCACTTGTGCCCCCCTTCTTGCGTCTATCCTAATGCGGAGAAGTAAATAATATACAACAATGGTGACATCATCCTTAACCCGGAAGTGCCCAAAATAAAAGAATATTACATACAATTGAATTTTACATGAATGAAAAGAAAACTCTTATCTCACATAAAACCCCCGGCTATTCAATCACGACAATCCTGCACATCATATCTCAGCAACACATAATATCACATATCAACAACGTAAGTAAGTATGCGTACCCTGATTGTCGTTGATGTATAGCAACGAAACCGACGATACACCACATACTACACTTACGGTCATAGAGAAATAAAATGGAAAACTAAAACAATTGGAATCGTAACTGCCCTTAGACAACACAAACCCGGAATATCACATATCTAAGATTTCATGCCTAACAATGTAAAGCTCGCATTTAGGTCTCACCCATGAAAACACCCTTTCAAAATAAGTCAGATAATTCAACAAGATTTCCGATTACATGCGAGACTGAAATGCTAGATTTACACGCAACAAACAAATTTGTAGATTCCAATTATTGTATCACATTCTCATAAACTAGGCGCAGTTAAAACATTCGATCGAACGATTGATCACCCAAAGACTTCTCAGAAAGCTCAACACTTGAGCAGTTTTAAAAATTACCAGAGACTGCTACAAGTACATACGGGCCAGCACAAGAAGGCACGGTCCAAGTCTCACCAACGGCGCCGCGGAACCGCCGCGAAATGACCATTTTGGCCGCGGTTCCGCGGTCGTATAGTCGAGTTAGGGATTCGTTCTTCTTGTGGGCCCATAAAATACCCTGTCCGATTTTCTGAGTATTTTTAATGTGAAAAAACCACCTTTTTGAAAAATGTCCAGAGAGCACCCTTCGGGCGTCGTTTTTCGTTCGTTCGAGGTTTATAACGTAGTCTAGGTTACTCTAAAACTCTAGCTTGGCTCTGATACCACTGTAGGGTTTCCTTATCACCTCATATAGGGTTTGGAAGTATCACACATGCCACAATTTAAATTTTAAGAGGTGCTAAGCAAACTTAACTAGGAATCGAACTAGAAATATAGGGTAACAACTAATAGTATCACATACAAAAGTTAATCTAACACTAAGTGGAGAGACTACAACCTTTGTAGACCTCCTAGGGTTTGAACGAGCTAGCTTGAACTTCCTCCACGTCCACGATGATCCACCCGGAGTACCTTTGCTTGAAGCTCCTTGCTCCAATAGATCACTATGATGATGAAGCAAACAAACTACACCAATGGGCTAAACAAGTGTAGTGTGATGATATGGTTGTGTTCTCATATAAAAACCCTTTCTTTCTTTTACCCTCACTCACTTTGGAAACTCAAGAGAGAGCTAGAGAGAGGAAGATGAAGATGGCAACCTTGAGCTCATTTTTCTTTTGGATAAAAGATAATGAGAAAGATAATGAGAGAAAGATAAATATCAAGAATAAATATCTCATCTCAAACCATGGTTAATAAAATATTTAGATATTTTAGAATGAGAAAAAAATAATAAATGAAAAAGAAACCATGGTTTAATTTTGGTCAAGTAAAGAAAAGTCAACAATGATTTAAAATCAATTTTCTTTTTCTCATTTTAATATATATAAATATATTTACTTTCCATGTATTTCTTATATTGCCATCTTTGTTGTATCATCAACCATGATACAAATGCATGCATGTATGTGTGTATGCACATCAACATGTACATATACATGCATGCATCCATCATAAAGAAAAGGTTTATTTAAATGAGATAAAACTCAATATTAAATCAACACTTGATTTAATAAACCGGTCATATCTCATACGACCCGACCAATATAAAATTCCCGATTAAAATACGGCATCACATACACGTATTTAATCGAGCTCCTGCACATATCTCATATGTACACCACATCGTTTCGCCGGAGCCAGGAAACTCCTATGTGGGACTCTAAGACTCGTTAATACGCCGCCAGTAGGTGATGATCACATCAAACACCTACAAGCCGCAAGCGGTCTAAACGTAACGGCCACCCGGGTATTGAGCGATCAGAAGAAGAACAAGCGAACCTGTCAAAACTCCCATCAATCCAACTGGCAACACTTACCGTACAGTCCGGTCTCTTCGTTAGATATGTTGCATATCGAGTCTAGGGATGGTAACGTTGACCCTAATAACTCAATAAGTCATGCCGGTATATGGTCTACAACAGATCGAGAAACTACTGATAACACTTATCAGTAATATCTTAGCAGCCCTGGCCAGGGACTTCCTGTTATAGCCAATCGTGCACAACGCAACATCAACCCCCAATACTGGGAGAGACGAAACCCCTCCTATCGCTCATTGCTTCCATGTGCCTCGGGACTGTACCCGAAATCCACCCATTTGTACGACTCAGTAGAGCCGTAGTAGGGTGGAGATCAAAGTACAGTGGGAGGACACACAAGACTCTATGGCGATCTCGGGTCTACAGACTAATCTGTACCAGTATCACCTGAAAACTGCTATCCGACGTATGATATAATACCACATAGGAGTTCTCGGTGAGTCCGTTCAGTGTACCCAGTCTCACTGAGCACCCGTATACAATCTTTGGTGTCACCACACAAGACAGATATGGGATCATCCATCGCCCATCATATGGAACAAGAATGGTATACGCTAGTCTACACTGGAATATCGATGCCCTGTCTCGATATACCTATGACTAGGAACATTTCAAGGATATGCTTATAAACTACAGGTGTCCCACTAGTATGATCCACATCATAATCCCAGTAGTCAAGCCAATATCCTTAGGGCTTTATCAACACGTATCAAATGAGTAAAAACATGATCAAGTGAACATATGATAAAGAGAAACCAGATAGCATACTATCATGTCGAGAAAGACTTTCCTCTGAATACACACACACACACACACATCAGTACATACACTATCATATAATGGCCTCTAGGGCATACATATATCCAACACAATCTTCTTTGGGTCCACACGTATCCCAGCTCTAGTAACTACGTGTCCCAAGAAATCCACACTATCTAGCCAAAAAGCACACTTGGAGAATTTTGCAAACAGCTGATGCTCCCTCAAGGTCTGTAACGTGCTACGCAAATGCTGCTCGTGCTCCTCTCGGCTCCGGGAATAAACGAGAATATCATCAATGAATACTATAATAAACTGATCAAGGAAGGGCCTGAAGATACGGTTCTTCATATCCATAAAAGCTGCTGGGGAGTTGGTGAGTCCAAACGACATCACCAGAAACTCATGGTGCCCATATCGGGTGCGAAAAGCAGTCTTCGGAATGTCGTCCTTCCGAACCTTCAACTAGTGATATCTTGACCGCAAATCAATCTTCGAGAAGTAGCCAGCTCCCTGCAACTGATCGAACAAGTCATCGATACGAGGTAATGGGTACTTATCTCGCACAGTGACGCGATTCAGCTGTCGGTAGTCGATGCACAGTCTCATACTACCGTCCTTCTTCTTTACAAATAAGACAGGAGCTCCCCACGGCGATACACTGGGACGAATTAGTCCTCTATCTAACAATTCTTGCAATTGGATTTTAAGTTCCTTCAACTCCGTCGGGGCCATCCGATAGGGTGCTATAGAAATAGGCCCCGCACCCGGAATCAAGTCAATGCAAAATTCAATATCACGATCAGGCGGTAGTCCTGGTAACTCAGAAGGAAACACATCCGGAAATTCTCATGCGATCGGAACCTGGTCCAATGGAATCTCAGTGACTCCTAAGTCCTGAACAAATGCCAAGAACCCATGACAATCTTTCTTCAAGAGTCGTCCCGCACAAAGAGCAGAAATCATGTTGGCAGGAGTTATCGTACAGTCCCCCTGCACAAAAAAAATCGGTTCACCTGGAAAACAAAATCTAACCGCTTTTCCCCGACAATCTACATAGGCATGACAAGCGGCCAACCAATCCATACCGAGAAGTATATCAAAATCTAACATATCCAGGAGAATCAGATCAACTAGCGAATCTTTATCACCAATACGTATAGAACATGACATGAATACATGTCGAGCTATAAAGGAATCTCCCACCGGAGTAATTACCACTAACGGTAACTCTAACAATGACGACTCTTTCCCCAGAGAATGTGCAAAGCGTGAAGATACATAAGAATGTGTAGAAATGGGATCAAATAAGATATGGGATTCTAAGGACCATACTACAAGAGTACCTGTCACAACTGCATTTGATGCCTGGGCATCCTGTGGAGTCAGCGCAAAAACCCGTGCCTGGCCCCTGCCCGCATCCTGTCGTCCTCTACCTCTATCTCCTCGACCTCTCTGAGAGCATCCTGCAAAGCCTCGACCTCATGGTACAACTGCCTGGCGCGTAGTGCCAACTGGAGGAGGAAGTAAAGCCATCGGCGTAGAAGGTGGAGGGGGTAAAGCAGCCTGTAGGACAACGGTCCTTCCTTGGGATCTACAATTCTGCGCAAAATGTTCTGGAAGTCCGCAACTAAAACATGTAGATGGGGTCCTCTGATCCTCAGGATAAGAACTGAACATCTGGCCCTGGGTCCAACCTTGCCTAAAACTGCGGCCTGGAGTGTACCTACCTCTACCCCTACCAAACTGCCTAGTCATCGGCCCAAACAGTCTACTCCTCTTTGGTTCCGGAACAACCACCACCTTGTTCAAACACTCCTCCATGCGTATCGCTGCATCCATGGCCTGCGCATACGTATCAAAATGCTGGGAGCCTATAGCTAGATACAACTGTGTGTCCAGACTCCTTAGGAAGCTCCTCACCCGAAGCTCCTCTGTAGGAACTAAATATGGAGCATAGCGCGACAACTGGGTGAATCGTAAATCATAATCTGCCACCGACATACTCGCCGATTTCCGCAACGCTTCAAAACTGCGTCCCTCACACTCTGTGGAAGAAATCTGGCAAGAAAGACCTCGGAAAACTCGGTCCACAACATCGGAGGAAGACCCATAGCTCGTCCTCTCTCCATCGACTCACACCACTCCTGTGCAAGTCCCTCTAAACAAAAGCTAGTCAGCTCAACTGACCTCGCATCAGAACATCACAATGATCTGCCAATCCTCGCCATCCTATCAAGAAAGGACTGAAGGTCCTCCGCTACATCGGTCCCTGTAAATACCGGAGGTCTCAATCTCATAAACTCTGCAAGCGATACCTCCATCACTCTCGTATCTACAAGTGCTACCGTCTGTGTGGCCTATACCTCGGACTCTGCCACGGCCGGTGCCGGATCCTGTCTCTGTACTCGAGTGGCCTCTGCTAACTGTCCTACCACTCGCTGTAATCCTAACATGCCTTCTTCTATCCTAGTCATGCGATCTGGAGGAGGAGGATCAACATGCTCATGCACCGCCGGAACGTCCGGTGTACCAGTCGCTGTTACAGGAGGATTCGCCCTAGCTGCATCTCTGGCTGCGGCTCGTCTAGTTCGCGTAGTCATAGCAACTGGAACAAGAAACGAGAGTTGATAAGGATTACGAATAGGAACAATCAATAACAGAGAGTCAAAGGAAGAATAGATGAAGATATACATCCTAAGGTTAGTTAGGATGAGTATGGTAACGTAAATATGCCGCGGAACATACGTACGGTACTGCACTCATCCTAAATCACCTACTCCATCAAACTAAAGGTCATCCTAAATCATGGACTCACGTCAACCTATCTTAACTCACTACTCGATTCCGTAACGTTAATCCTACGCTCTGATACCAACTTTGTCATAACCCAAAGTTTGGATGTGACCGACACTTAAATTGTATAATATCTAAAGATATATACACAACCCGAGTAAGCCGAAAATCAAGATCAAAATCCTTTTTGCGGAATTCTTTATATAAAAATTTAGCTTTTAAGTAAAAATCACAGTTGTTACGAAATTAAGATATAAAAACAAGTATAAAGGGTTAAATTTGGTTGCATCCCTAGTTGGGATCAACAATATCAATAGTAGAGATAAATATCCAAGCGTATATGACATTAATAAGAATTTTAGATATAAGTAAAAGAAATAACAATTTATAAAACTAAACGATCTCATCTGTCAAATAATATACATATAACCATCTCTCACTCTAAGTAAAAATAAAGGTCTGATGGAGATTTTCTAGATCCAAAATACAATACAAAAAGAGAAGGTTACTACATATATAACCCACCTATCAAAAGATACGATAAAAGCTGCAAAAGTGGATCTGCACTGCCGCTAACCGTCCACTCTACCCCTGCAAGGAACTGTGGCACAACGGGGATGAGTTGCCAACTCAGTGAATATAACTAACATATAACAGTTAATAATGTAAATATGACGATCATACTAACTGAAATGAGAAAAGTATAATGTACGATAGCGTATGGAAAGCATGAATATGTACTACGAATCACATAACCAAAACTGAAATCTCATCATTTATAAAAAAATTTCATCTCTCCGTATCCATCATCGACAAAAAACTTCCATTTCTCCCAGGCATCATTTCTCGAATGATCCTGAAATCAATAATACCGGTCGGTAACATCTAGATATCCGCCGTATTTCACCACTATCTCCGGTATCGAGTAACCTCGCTAGGCTCCCCCGCCTCAAATGCGGCTATGCTGCCCCTCGGCCTCGACCGGATCCACCATGTATCCAACTGTATATCTCCCCCACTCAGTCTGGATAACGTATAAATCCGCGACCGTATATCTCCTCCACTCGGTCCGGAATAAAACCAAATCATAAAATATCTCATGGTGGACATGTCATATCAATCATGAAAATCACTGAATTTGTGCAATAGTATAGGAAAACTCAAATTATAAATTCTCAATAATGCAATTGCTTCTTATATCAACTTAGAATACTCGGATGATAAATATGATGTCACTAATGCAAGTTGGTGTCATTGATGCAAGTTACTACTATTTTATATAAATGAGGTATGATAGGAATCATATTTAACAGGATAATATTTAGTGAAAAAGTGACATGTTAATATCGACGAGCTGTAGTGTAACATGTAAAGGTGTGCTCGTACTGCATAACTCGTCGATAATTGTGCAGTGTTCTACGTCTATTATCATAATGATAAATAGGTATGTATATGAATGCGTATTATTAACTTAGCATACACAAGTGAAACTTTTATTTAAACAAAACTATGGGCGTAATACGCCATCTTTACAAAATTCCCCGGTGGATGTTTAGTCTACTCACCGGAAATACGTCGTATCTACTCAGGAATCGCCAATTCTTTCCCTTTCTTTGCGGCCTCCGAAGTCCCCGCACTCAAATCTAACATTTAATTAACTTGTATAAGAAAACGGCTACATTCCGATACAGAAAATCAAGAAAACACAAGTTTGTACGTGCTAACTACACTATGTACGACTATTGCCAACAATCCAATCACTCAACCTCTTTGAAATTTAAACCTGCGCTACATCGCGACTGAGAACAGAACACGTTACGTTTTAACCGTGTCGTATTTTAGATTGTTGATTCCATAACCGATATTTGCTCCCAGATTTTATATATAGTGAAACTAACTTACTTAAACAATACCAAAATCACCAAACACCTATACAGAGACCTACCCAAAAACCACACTACCTAACTCACCCAAAAATCCGGCGTTGCCGGAATTTGCCTTTGGGTCGCCGACCAAAATCCGAGCCCTCTGATTCGTGTTCCTATGGTTTGCTCTAAGTTCAACATACATTATTTTGGCACTGTTTTGTTAAGTAAATTTTTATCTAAACAATAGCAGATTCAAACAGAACTTAGTTGTACCTAAAATACTATATTATAAACTTTTGATTTCAACTTAAACCAATTCCAGAATTTAAATCTCTACTGTGAGTGAGGATTTTTACCTACAATAACTTGTTGGAATAACACTCTCCAAGATGCACAAGCTCCTAGTTCTAGCTTGATGGTGAACTCCTTGTCTAGTTCTTCTTCTTCACTTCTTTTCTCCTTTATTTCTCTTTTTGAATTTTAAGTGTTTTCTTTCACTTTGGTTGGGATTTTTCAGAAGTTTAATTGGATTAATGATCTTAACACTTAATATATATAGTGGTGGGAAGAGGGAGGTGGTAGGAGGAGGTGTCAATGACCTAGATGTGCCATCCTCATGCAAGGAGGAGGTGTGGTGAGGGTGTGTACATGTAAGAATGATTGGAATTGATTTTTCTTTTTCCAAAATGAAATATCTCATGGATAATATTCTGAACATAACCCTAATTTACCCCTTTTTCACTCACACCCATAACAATTTCAAATTTGCACAATATCCTAAACTTTATATAAGAACCCTTCACAACTTATGTTATTATATAATACCTTTTTAATTAAAAAGAAGCTAAAATTCTCATTAAAACCCTTATAATTTATTTATGTTACAAATTAAAATTTTAATTTAATTTATTTTACATACTTCTTATGAAAATACCTTATTTGGTTTTAATAACTTTTTAATTTAACATTTTATTTTTTAATTAATTAATTTTATTTATTTCAAAATTTTCAGAAGGTTTCAACCTTCTTCACAAAAGTTGATCCCCTCCTTCTCCTCTACACATTGGACCAAGAAAAGTGGGATTTTGGCAACATTGGCAAACTATGGTTTTTCTTGAGTTGCATCCATGAGGTATAATTTCTACCATTTATATAGTTTTAAGTTTCTTTATATTCTAGTTAGTTAGAAATGGGTTTAAGATGTGGATTTGTGAACTTGGAAAATTCTAGAGAGGGGTTTGAGTGTTGTGTGGATTGGGGGATACCTAGTGGCTGTTATAAGACCCTAGAGACCAATTCTTGACCTGGACCAGTGACCAAACCCCAAAACATGAACTTTAGATTCGTCGATATCGGGAAATTGTGGAAATTGTGTTGGTATTTTGTGATCTGCTATCATACGGGGGCACTAGGGATTATTTTGCAAACACAGAGGAGTGTGCAGGTAACCTGGAACCTTCACCCAAGACCTGAGCCCCTACCCTTCAAGTGCGGCCGCAAATTTATTGTTCCTGGCCGCAATTTGCGGCCAGGGTGTGAGGAAAAGTGTTCGTATTTGGTCCATGTCTTGTTCTCCAGTAAACTAGACCCTGTGTATGTGCAACTTTGGCTAGTTTGACCCGAGTCAAAATCTGGGGCACATTAGTGTGATTTTGGATATGTTTTCCGTATTTTGAGATGCTCATTTTTGATATTTGGATTCGTATTTGGTTGTTGGGTTTTTGTACATCAACAACTAGGGATAATTGGTTGGTTTTGCATGCGTGGGCTATAGGTTCTAACCTATAGGCGATCCGTGTGCCTTTTCGGTTTTCAGAACTTGATTTTAATAGCGTTGCGATATGCGTTATTATTGTAGGAACCTTTGCGTGGATTCAGAGGCGACGGAGTATGGCGTCATCGACTTCGGCAAGCAAGGATCAAGGTGAGTGGATCTATATCCATGGGGGAAGTCGGGTGGATGGCGTATAGCACCCCCGCAAGTTTTTGATGGAAATTGATTCATTGTAAATGGTTAAGGAAACCTTTAATAGAAAACTATAGATAGAATTAAATGATAGTTAGAAGTGATGTGATACGGCTAATACGTGATGACGGGATTTGAGGATGATATTTGATGATATTGCCGTTTAGGGTACTATAGGACTAGATAGTCGACGTAGATGTGTCATCCGAATCATACTTATTTCCGAACTGAAGAATCGTATGCATATTTTAAACAGATACCCTGAGAGACATTACGGATTTTCAAATGATACCTTGCTTTAAAAAAAAAGACCGTAGCCCCTATTTTCAAAACTATGATTCGCATCTTTCAAAACTGTTTGTATGGTTCGGGTGAGTATGTTAGATTAGATAAGTATGCTTATAGTAAAGGTAGAATGTATATATATAACTTTTGATTCGATGTGAGATATAATGTGATAAAAAGAATGTACGATTCGATATGATGACTTGGTGATATGTTGGTATACGGATGGGAGTCGATTGAGATGATTGATACCTTGCCGGTCTCCTGATACGAGATTGTTATGGATGTGACCTGAGACATAGGTATATAGATATATATAGAATGTTGTGAATCATGAATGATAGGCCGTACGTGATATTAGGCCGTACCTTCATTGTCTTATAGGTTGATAGGATCCTTATTGGTTTAATGCCGCCGTACGATGATTTTCTGTGCGTGATGAGTTTGACTTGATGTTTGATCCATACCCTTGACTAGAGGCTGCCGTACGATTTATAGTACCGTGCGCGTTGTTGTGAGACTTTATGCCGATTGATAGATTCACCGACTCGGTCATGTTAGATACGTGTACCCGTCAGCATTTGCATATGATTTACCTTATGCTGCATTCATGTTATTCGCATTGCATTACTTATACCTGTGTTAGTATACTTACACCAATATCGATGATGCGCATGTTACACGTACACAAATTTGCCGGCTCACACACTTCATCATCGATAATTGCCATGTCACCACACAGTAGGATTGCTGCATCATGATATGACTCTTTGCATAATTTACTTGCTATTGTTGCATATGCACCTTTATACGATGTTGTATTGGATTTTGGAGAATATGGAACCGCATGTTATATTTTAAAAACTGGAATCATTTAAAGGAGCGGTTTCCCCTTAATATGTCATATCACTGTTCCATGTTGCATGATATACGGATATGCTTACATTTCTATTATATGTCGCATACATCATGCTCTATGATTATATGCATTGAGATATGCTTTTTTCATGAGATTTCTAGATTTGAGAACCGTGGACATTTTAAAACAGATTATGTGTTGTTTTAAAAACCCGGTTTCTCTTGATATGATATTTCAGTGCGTCCACCATGAGTTTTCTCGGTTCTGAGACGTGTGACATGTGAAACCCGATACGAGGAGCTGGATGAGGCCGATTCGGGTACATGGTGGACCCGGTATGGTACCCCGGGGCAAGAAAGGGATGCTGTGTATACAGACGGTGAGCCTGGCAGAGGGACTACTACCTACCGGTGATTGGTTGGGCCTGGCGGATATCCGGAGGATACCAACTGGAGTCGAGAGATGATATGGGCTGATCTGGACTGATGGAGCCCGTGGGCCGATCCGGACTGACGGAGCCCGAGATATGAGGATTTACGTGTCGATGCTGGACACGGGTTTCATGATGTTTTCGGGTGTCGATGTTGGACACGCAGGTTCCATGATTTTGATGTGTCGCGAGGGACACCGTTGATTTATATCCTCACACTTTCATGCACACTCTTTTATGATATTTACGTGCATACATACATTGATTATATGGGTGGATGAGATCCACATGCATACATGCATTGATTATACTGTTGGATGTTATCTACATGCTTATAGGCATTGACTACCTTGTTGGCACATATACAGATATGGTCACCCTAGATATCATAGTATTACTTTTATGATATAGTTGACCTAGGAGTCGTTATTTATTCGATTTCTATCTGTTGATATTTTTCTACTCACGAGTTGGCAACTCACCCCCGTTGTGCCACAGTTCTTGCAGGTTGACCGTATGGATCCGTAGCAGTATCGCTGGTACATAGTTTCATTTGGGTGTTTTGCATTTGGTAGGTGGGATATTTGTATCGTACCCATTCTTGTATTTATATTTCATATTGTATCTAGTCAACTCCATCAATCAAATTTAGTAATTGTATAAGTAATGAGACTTAGTGAGATTGTGGTTGTGCGACTTAGAGCGAGGGGTTTTCCGCTACTTGTGGTTTTGATGTTTTGCTTATTTCTTATTCTTTTATGGTGATCTTCGCCGTTGGGCGTCGCATACTTATATTTACTGCTTTGCGTGGTTGTGATCCTCCGGTTGGCGAAGTGCTAGCTCCCGCTTGGGGATGCCATTATTCTTGTTATGTATTTGTGGTTTTGGATCAAAATATACAAAGGAGGTGCTGCCCAAATTTTTAAAAGACGAAATATGTTTTCAAACTAGTAAATTTTACTTGCATTTTCATGTTCTTTTTCTATTCGTTAAGAAAACTTGATTTCATTATACCTTGATTTCAAAACTTCACGTCCTTTATTTTCTTAAAAAGGTTTAGATTTCTGGGTTTTAGCTTACTTGAATTACGTTACGCCTTCAGACGCTGCGTGATTTAAGTGCTGGTCACGAGCTAATATTTCGGGTCGTGACAAAGTTGGTATTAGAGTGCTAGGTTTAACCTTGGTTCGATTCTATGTTTGACTATGCGGAGTCTACGGTGGGTATGTATTTCGGAACCTAGGCTTGACCTTACGGAACTTAGACTTGAACAAGTGTGGGGGGGGGGATATTAGACCCGAACTTTCATTTCATAGGTTGACCCTGATTGATGGAGTAGGTAGCTTGAGTAGAGTGACGTACCGTACGTATGTTCCGCGGTATATTTACGATACGATACTCCACTTAAGAAACCTTAGGATATACATATTTTTGAGACTTATGATTCTCTTCATACCCATGATTATACATCCATTTGAGACCCTTGATTCTATTCGTTTCCATGATCATATTCTCATTGATGCTGTTCCTTCTTATGATCATGCATCCATTCTGGACTTGTCGTTTCCTTTCTTGCCGTTGATCTGCTTTCTTCGATACTCGATTGACGTTCCTGTCACCATGGTTTGAGCGCAGTTTGAGCTGCTACTAGTGATGCGGTCAGGGCGAGCTCGTCTGGTACATGGGCTGACCATTGTGTTTTCTGGTGACATGGGAACGTCTCGATGTAGTGTTATGTTGTGACCTCTTGTGGAGGCGAGCGTTTGGTTTTGCACCGGATGATCGGGCCATTGATAGAGCTGCCAGTTGTGAGAGGACTGTTGATGTACAACCTACCTTAGAGATTGTGATGTCGTCTACCGTACGGACAGATGACCCAGCTATTGCTGAGATTGATGGGATATCGCTTCCAGAGCTTACGAGCTGAGATCCCTGGAGCTTCCAGGCAGAGATGCGACAGATGATAGCTAGTCTATCCTGAGTTGAGAGACGAAGGTAATTCGTCAGATTGATACGCCGACGCAGGCCCAGTTGAGTTAAAGATTTTCAGTATGGAGAGTCTTACTCAGATATAGAGCAGACCAATCCCGAGATGACCGTTGATGTACCGTCTTTACTGGAGGATTGAGGTATTGTTTAGCATGCGGACGGAGGGTATTCGCATGTCGCCTAGGCGAAGTTAAAAAGTTCGAACGAGTGTCAGAAACCCATTTTTTCCAAGTTTAAAGTGTTCGGAAGAACATGCAGGTAATTCTGTGGACCATCTAGAAGAATGAAATCCTAACTCGACATGATGACCATGAAACTGCTTTTGAACCTTAGGGTTTGCAGCAGTTTAGCGGTGCTATCAGTGAGGCTTGGGTTTGCCCTTCTACGGCTGGTCCAGAGGTACTGTGGTATGTACCGGATATTTTTAGACTGTGCTCAGGTGTTGAGCCTTCGGGAAATTTTGGGACTTTGATGACTCGATCGAAAAGTTTAGCGTCGTCCGGATATCATGTGATAAGAGATCAGTAAGCTGACCAGTTTTGGATAGAGGACCTCACCCAGATGCATTGGGAGTTGATTGAGGACGAGCGAGTATTGAGTATTTCTCCGATGGTTGGGACGAGTTCCCGAGGATGTGTTCGGCTAGAGATCTTCTACAGAGTGATGAAGATACCGAGTTCGTAACTTCAAGTCCGTATGAGGGACTCCGGATTGACCGTGGCCGAGAACAGTTGCAGTGCGCAGATAACATGGCGTGACGTCATAGTGGACGATGATACAGACGAGTGGAACCAGAGGTTCGTGCGAGACGCTGACGAGCTGTTGTTAATCCCCGTCAAGATTAGATATCTGATATGCATGCCGAGGCGTTGGGATACGGCCAGTTCCCGAGAAAACGTGTGTGGAAAATACAGGTGTCCAGAAAATGTGACAGGATTATGCAAGAGTATCAGCCTCCATACAGTTCGGCATAGGCGAGATCAGAAGAGACCATGAGCAGGTTTTTTCCAGGACACCGCTGCAGTAAGATTTGCACCCAGGATCAGATATGTGACGTGTATTTAGAGGGCTAGAGGCCAACGCCAGTAACTTGCTGCTTACGAGTGGTCGTGATGATTGGCCGAGAGATGACCAGAGAAGTGCTAGAGCGGAATCGTTCCCGTTAGCACACCTGACCGGGCCGATGAGCCGATGGATTGCGAGATTGGTGAATCCACAGAGAAGATGAGGACCCAGAGACTGAGTACGCCAGACCGTGAGCAGGAGGCAAGCGGATATTCTTGTTCTGCCGGTTTTAGGCGCACCGATTTATTTTTCGACATTGTAGGAGGTGTACCTCAATGTCATTTGTTGCGATTTGCGTTTGCGATCCGAGTATCACGCTTATATCGCTTGGATTGAAGTTTTGAGGATTGAGTTGTAAGTCGACGTTAGACACCCCACATGATGCGGGGAGGCGGAATAGGTAAAACAATCATTTTGTTTAAGTTAACATCGACTAACTTTACGGATCTTTGCTAAACCCTAACTAACAAACTATTTAGAAGTACTAAACTACTATGACAGATGATTTACCTTAAGATACTAGTCCTTCTTGTTCTTGTTGTTCACCTCCTCGTCGGCCTCCTCGATGTGATAGAAGATCCACCCGAGAGTTTCTTCTCCAAGCTTTAACCTCTAACTTGAGGTAACTAAGTGGATAGGATTGCTAATCCAAGTGACCTAGGAGATATAGAAGTGGATTAAGGATCTATTAGTCTTGCTAACCCTTGGGATCTCAACACATGAGAGGATTATGGTTAGGTTTAAGAAGAGAGAGAGCTTGAGGAGAGAGAATGTGTTTGTAATAATGAAATGAACCCTTCTCACTTTGAATAATATGAAGCATAAAAAAATATCTTGCACAAATATCTTGCACAAATATCATTAATGCTTCAGTTAATTCTTGAGATGAATCATCTCATGAGTCATGGTGTATTTAATGATAATAATACATATGCTCTCCACCTCATTAAGTTTTAATTCACAAATGAATTAAAACTAAATGAGTCACCTTCCTTCTAGAAGCTTCTCGACTAATTACGAGAATGCCCCTCCCATCTGTAAAACACGGAAATACTGAGACTGTATAAATCCAATAATCCAATACTAGAATTTGGCTTAAACTAAAGCCCGCTAGTATAATCTGTCCGAACATTTTATGTGCATAAATACACGTATGTGTCCGAACCCTGTCGTAAAACCATACGACCTCTATATCGTTTCGCCTGAAGTAGGGAAACTCTCTGTGTGGGACTCTAAAGACTCGACACTACGCTGGCAGTGGGTTTAACCACAGGCCGCAAGCGGTACTAGCCGTACGTAACGGTCCCCAGGTAGATGTCGATAAGAAGGCCAATGAGGAAACCCATCCGAACTCCTACTGAGACTAATGTGACAATCTTCGTACAGTCCGGTCTGTTCGTCTAATACTATCGCATATCGGGCCTAGAGGGGCGGCAAGCGTCAGTCCCCTAAAAGCGGTATAAGTCGTGTCGGAGTGAAGCCCATTACACCTTGAGAAGCTACTGGAAATCCTACCAGTAAATCTCATTTGCCCTGGCCAGGGACTTTGCGTAATGGCTCTCCAAACACAGCGCGATATCAACTCCCAAAACCGGGAGAGACGAATCCTTTCTAACTGCCACTGCCTCGAAACTTCGGGACTGCACCCAACTGCTACCTGTTTGCACGACTCTTTTGAGCCGTGGTAGGGTAGCAATCTAAGAACAGTGGGAACACACTCGAGACGAAGCAGCAGTGTCAAGTCTGCGGACTATACTGTACAAATGTCACCTGGGAACTGTTAACTGACGACGGGCATAATACCAACCAACAGTTCCCTGCGAGTCCTGTCCGGTGTACCCGTAACCCAATGAGCACCTGTATACTATCTCCAGTACAACGTACTAATGGCTGTGGGACAGACCATTTCCCCTGCTGGGATGAGAAGCGTACACACTAGTCTACTCTGGAGTATCGATGCCCTGTCTCGATAATCCTACGACTAGGGACCTGAAAAAGGATGTGCTTGTAGACTACCCAGCCCCCACTAGTATGACGGCCATCACAACGCTGGTAATCAAGCAAAGATCCTAAGGGCTCTACTAATATGTATAAGCGATATGTTAAAAGAAACACATGCACATATTAAAGTAGAAATAAACCAAGTAGCATACTACCATTTTTAGCAAGACTGTTAATACAACTGTGAATATCCCAAGCTTCCATTAAGTAATATACAAACTAGTATGATACAGTAATGGCCTCTAGGGCATAAACACTAACAATCTCCCACTTGCACTAGGGCCATATACTGGCATATCGCAGACCTATCATCTCGATTAGCCTCTCGAACTGCGTCTGAGGAATGGCCTTAGTGAATAGATCAGCAGTGTTATTCTCTGTATCTACTCTCTTCAACTCGATCTCCCGGCGATCTACGATCTCCCTGATCAGGTGATACCGCCTTAAGATGTGTCTGGACTTCTGATGGGACCTGGGTTCCTTCGCTAAATCTATAGCGCCGTTGTTGTCACAATACAGCGGTATTGGATTAACAATGGTAGGAACCACCTGAAGTTCTGTGAGGAACTTCTTCATCCAGACAGCTTCTTTTGCGGCATCGCAAGCAGCTATGTACTCCGCTTCCATCGTTGAGTCAGCAACGGTGTCCTGCTTGGAACTCTTCCAACAGACCGCCTCTCTATTGAGGGTAAAGACATAACCCGACATGGACTTGGAGTCATCCTTGTCACTCTGGAAGCTGGAGTCAGCAAAGGCCTCGATCTGGAGGTCCTTTCTGCCATACACCAAGAACATCTCCTTAGTCCTTCTCAAGTACTTGAGAATGTTCTTTACTGCTATCCAGTGCTTCTCCCCTGGGTTTGCTTGATACCGTCTTACAACGCTTAATGCGTATGCTACATCTGGTCCGGTACATAACATCACATACAATATAGAGCCTACCGCAGCAGCGTAGGGTATAATCGACATGCGAGCCCTTTCCAAATCAGTCTTGGGTGACATCTCTTCGGAGAGGGTGATTCCGTGACAAGCCGGTAGGTTACCATGCTTAGAATCTTCCATACTGAATCTTTTCAATATGATGTCTATGCATCTGGACTGCGAAAGTCCCAACACCCTCTTTGATCTATCACGATAGATCCGGATCCCCAGAATGTAGGTGGCATCACCCAGGTCCTTCATGGAGAACTTCTGTGACAAGAATCCTTTGACTGACTGTAGTATAGGAATATCATTTCTTATTAGGAGAATGTCATCCAGGTACAAGACGAGGAATACTACAGCTCTCCCTACAATCTTACTGTATATGCATGGTTCATCTGGATTCTTGATAAAGTCGAATTCTTTAACAGTATCATCAAAATAGATGTTCCAACTCCGCGATGCCTGCTTTAGTCCATAAAAGGACTTAAGCCACTTGCACACTTTACCGCTGCTCCCACTCTGAATGAATCCCTCTGGCTGATCCATATAGACGCACTCTTCCAAATTTTCATTTAGAAAAGCCGTCTTTACGTCCATCTGCCAGATCTCATAATCGTGGAAGGAAGCAATGGCAAGAAGGAGCCGAATGGATTTGAGCATAGCCACTGGAGAAAAGGTTTCGTCATAGTCCAAACCAGGTCTTTGACGAAACCCTTTGCAACAAGTCTAGCCTTATAGGTTTCAACCTGTCCATCTACACCAATCTTCTTTCTGAAGATCCATTTGCATCCTATGGGTTTTACCCCATCTGGAGCAATGTCTAAAGTCCATACTTTGTTGGTGTACATAGACTCCATTTCGGTCCGCATTGCATCCAGCCATCTTACTGAGTTGCCTCTCTGGATGGCCTGCTGGAAGCTAGTAGGGTCATCATTGTCAATGATATAATTCTCTCGATCCCCGTCTATGAGAAACCCGTAGTATCTCTCAGGCGGATGAGACTGCCTATTACTTCTGCGGATAGGCGCTGGGATGTCCCTTTCTTCTGAAACTTCTGGTTCTACCATACTTTCAGTAACAGTTTGTGGTTCTGTAATTTCTTCCAGTTCTATTGCACTCCCACTCTTCTGATTTTCTAAAAATTCAGCTTCCAAGAAGTGGGCATGACGAGAAACAAAAACCTTTTGTTCCTCTACGTAATAGAAATAATACCCTTTGGAGTTCTTTGTATATCCTACAAACTTACACTGTACTGAGCGTGCCTCGAGCTTGTCCGCATGCTGCTTTTTAACAAAAGCTGGACATCCCTATGTCCTTAAGTGTTTAAGACAGGGTTTCTTCCCACACCACATCTGATATGGTGTGGTAGGAACAGTCTTGGTTGGAACCTGGTTCAAAAGATATGCAGCTAATTCTAGTGCATAACCCCAGAAAGATCGCGGTTACTCGGCTTTACTCATCATGGAACGAACCATATCTAATAGGGTTCGATTCCTCCTTTCCGATACACCATTGTGTTATGGTGTGTATGGAGGAGTAAGCTGAGGGAGAATTCCATTCTCTTTTAAGTATCCCAGGAACTCGGCACTTAAGTATTCACCACCTCGATCAGATCTCAGTGTTTTGATACTTTTACCTGTCTGTTTTTCCACTTCATTCTTGTATTCTCGGAATTTCTCAAAGGCCTCGGATTTATGCTTCATCAAGAAGATATGTCCATACCTAGAGAAATCATCCGTAAAAGTAATGAAGTAGGAATAACCACCTCTTGCATGTGTAGGCATTGGACCGCACATGTCACTGTGTACGAGTCCCAAGAGCTCGCTCGCTCTTACTCCGTGTCCAGTAAACGGAGTCTTTGTCATCTTTCCCATGAGATAAGATTCACAAGTAGCATAAGATTGATATTCGAACGGATTCAAATATCCTTCTCTATGTAACTTAGTCAATCGTGTTTCATTGATGTGACCTAGTCTACAATGCTATAAGAAAGCCTGATTTACTTCTGGAGACTTTCTTTTAAGTGTGTTCTGGACATTGAAAACCTGAGCTTGATTCAATACGTATATACCGTTATCTAATGTACCGGACCCAATCAGAACTTGATTTAGATGGATGTTTACTACATCGCTTACGAATGTAAAATCATATCCCTCTTTCGAAAGTGAGGACACTGATATGATATTACAAGTCAAACTAGGTACATACAAACAGTTACGTAGAATCAATATCTGCCCACTTGTCAAACCTAGGCGATATTCTCCCACGGATTCAGCGTCCATGCTCATTCCGTTTGCAACTCTGAGAGACAACTTGCCTACCCTAATAACTCTACGGTTTCTCAAAGCATGTAATGAATTACAGATATGAGATCCTGCTCCGGTATCTAGTACCCAGGAAGCAGAGTTAATTGACAAACAGTTCTCAATTACAAACACACTCGAGGCCGAAGCCACAACATGCTTCGAATCCTGGCTACTGGCTTCCAAAGCCCTGCAATCCTTTTGCCAATGCCCGTTCCCATAACAATAGGAACATCCCTCCTTCCCTACACCAAGTCCCGAAACTTTTGCTCTTCCCTTTCCTTTTACTTCACTGACACCGTGTATCGGCTTTATGGAGGTCTTCTTCTTCTCACCCTTTGCTTTCGCCCTTGATGCAGAAGAAGAAGGTCCCCCATTAAGCAGAGCGGGTGTCTCCCTGGTTTCTTTCAGGGTGTAAGTAGAGGGTAGGGGCTATGGAAATACGTCATCATATGACCTATTTCCCAACGTTGTCTCCAGATCCGTGAGCTCATCAATATAGCTAGTCATCGTAAGGACGTCGTCCCTTACAGATGACCTGACAGCTAACCTCGCTTGAAGAAATTCGTTCGAGGTCTCATATCTTGTGATACGAGATTGCTCTCCATATAAATCTTTGTTATGGAGGAAGATGGAAACTAAGTCTATCTTCTCGTGCTTCTTCTGGTATACACCATCAACTGAAGCCAACACGAGGCACTTGGCATTCGCACTGCCCTTTTTCCTTGTCTGACGGATATCCATATCCGCGACGGTGGGAACTGGACCTGGGACGGTGAGGGCTTGAGTAGTAATAGGGTGGTCAAGCTTGTCATAGGCAATGGACATCTGGACAGACCTTTTCCAGTCATAAAAGTCAGATTCAGTCAACTTTTTATCTAGATGTAACCTAGTCATGGTCACAAGGTCGCCGCAGTTACGAGAGAGAAGAAACCACTTTAGCATGATGCTCTTGCAAGTTTAGATTGGTTTTTAATTTATCTAAACTGGATGGCTCCCACTGTTTCTCGAATCTGTAAGTCCATGTCACGCACCCCACGAACTTGTGAGGAGGCGGAATATATGAAAAACGATTATCAAAGCTTCGTAACACGGACTTGAGCGCATGAATCGTTATCTAAACCATTGCTAACTAACTACTAGAGGTTTAACTACTCGGATACGAAGTTATACCTCACGTTACTTGTCTTTCGGGTCTTCATCGCGGTTCTCCACTCCTCGTAGGCTCCTTGGAACATCGGCACCTCAACGGCCTCCTCGAATCAAAGACGATCCACCCGAAAGCTCCTACACCAAGCTTGATCTCAAACTTGAGATAACTAGGTTGCTTAAAGTGCTAATCTAAGCTACCTAGGGGATATAGAGTGAGGTTATGGATGTATTAGTATAGCTAACCCTTGACCTCAACACATGAGTGGTTAGGGTTAGGGTTTGAAGAGAGAGTGAGCTTGAGGAGAGAGAAGGTGAAGATGAGAATGAAATGAGATAATGATCTTATCATAATATATATGAAGCATTATTATTTATCCAAAAATGAAATAATAGAATTAACAACCATGCTTCATAAATATCTATGAGTGATTCATCTCCATGAGTCATTAAGCATTTATGATGCATTAATGACTTGGATGAATCACACAAATGAGTCACTAATCTCATTTAATGCAATGCCACCTTAACCCCTTAGTCACCACTCTTCTAGAAGCTTCCCGACAAATTACGAGAACGCCTTTCCAATCCGTGAAAACACGGAAAAACTTTAGACTGTATAAATCCAATAACCCGATACTAGAATCTGGCTTAAACTAAAGCCGGCTAGTAAAATTTGTCCGAAAACTCGTACATGCGTAAACACACGTACGCGTCCGAACCCTTGTCGTAAAACCATACGACCTCTATATCGTTTCGCCTGGAGCAGGGAAACTCTTTGTGTGGGACTCTAAAGACTCGACACTACGCTGGCAGTGGGTTTAACCACAGACCGCAAGCGGCACTAGCTGTACGTAACGGTCCCCAGGTAGATGTCGATAAGAAGGCCGATGAGGAAAATCATCCGAACTCCCACTGAGCCTGATGTGACAATCTTCGTACAGTCCGGTCTGTTCGTCTAAGACTATCGCATATCAAGCCTAGGGGGCGGCAAGCGTCAGTCCCCTAATAGCTGTATAAGTCGTGTCGGAGCGAAGCCCATTACACCCTGAGAAGCTACTGGAACCTACCAGTATATCTCGCTTGCCCTGGCCAGGGACTTTGCGTAATGGCTCTCTGACACAGCACGATATCATCTCCCAATACCGGGAGAGACGAATCCTATCTAACTACTACTGCTTCCAAGTGCTCGGGACTTCACCCAACTGCTACCTGTTTGCACGACTCCTTTGAGCCGTGGTAGGGTAGCAATCTAAGATCAGTGGGACACACTCGAGGCGAAGTAGCAGTGTCAAGTCTGCGGACTATGCTGTACTCATGTCATCTGGGAACTGTTAACTGACGACGGGTATAATACCAACCAATCAGTTCCCCTGTGAGTCCTGTCCGGTGTACCTGTAACCTAACGAGCACCTGTATACTATCTCCAGTACTGCGTACTGATGGCTATGGGACATACCATCTCCCCAACTGGGATGAGAAGCGTACATACTAGTCTACTCTGGAATATCGATGCCCTATCTCGATAATCCAACGACCAGGGACCTGTATAGGATGTTGCTTACAGACTACCCAGCCCCCACTAGTGTGACTGCCATCACAACGCTGGTAATCAAGCAAAGAACCTATGGGCTCTACTAATATGTATAAGTGATACGTTACAAGAAACATATGCACATATTAAAGTAGACACAAACCAAGTAGCATACTACCATTTTTAGCAAGACTATATATACAACTGTGAATATCCCAAGCTTCCATTAAGTAATATACAATCTAGTATGATACAATTGTAGGGTTCCTAGGCACCCTAATGAGGTCTCACAAGGCATCAACCATGCCAATTTCAAAAATACGGTGCCGAGAAACCCTAGACTAAGGATCGTTAGCTAGATGTCTAGGCGAAAAGATTAACTAGTTAACACTTAACTAAGGGATACGGATATACAACCTTTGTAGATCCGTTTGTCCACCTCCATAGCTCCATGAAGAAGTCATCTCCGCTGTACAAATCCGAAATCCGGGCTCTTGCGTCGGCTTCATCGGAGAAGAAGCGGGCTAGGTCATCGACGACGTGCCGAAGATGATCTACGTCGAAGCATCACTAGATCAAGCTCCACCTTCACCAAGCCATGAAAACTTGTGAAGGAAACACACTCTACTACTTGGCAAGAGGTAGAGGATGAAGAAATAGGAAGTGGGTTCAATTTAGAATTGGATTTCTCACTCTTTATCATCAATCACCATTGATGACCTCAAGGTTTTCTTCTTGAGTTCAAGGAAGAAGAAGAAGAAAATGATATGATAAGTTATGATAAGTTAATTAAAAATGAAAAGAATATCCAAACTTATCATAATCCTAACTATGGTTATGTGTAGAGAATTAATCATGGTTCAATGCAATGGTTAGGGTTAAGCTAAAATACAAAATGGTCAAAGTCTTCATGAAGCTTCAACAAGCTTCCAAATAAAGCCACCACTTTGCATTATGCTTATGATTTTCCAAAATGAATAAACAAATAAATAAATAGATATGAAAATGAAAACCCTAACCATTACATAACCATGGTTTAAACTTTACACAAAACACAAGTTAGCATGCATCATCAAACATGATACATACAAGTGTACAAAAGTATATCACATATACAATGTGCACAAACCAAGTGAGAAAATCCGTTTAAAGTGAACCAATACTAGTTAGTGCAAAGTAATATATCAAATATATAATTATGCATTAAATCATTAAATCAACACTTGATTCAATGATCCGGTCATGTCGCACACAACCGACTAGTATACAATGTATCGGCTTATCGAATCAACGCTTGAATCGATAACTAGGTTATATCGCATACAACCATTCGATACATTCATCGCGAGAATGAAATACGGTATCACATACACGCATTATTCTCG
Organism: Agapanthus africanus; assembly: GCA_030015575.1. NCBI lineage: Eukaryota > Viridiplantae > Streptophyta > Magnoliopsida > Asparagales > Amaryllidaceae > Agapanthus > Agapanthus africanus. The sequence goes on from CM057337.1 coordinate 525,564,266, forward strand.
GTCCTGCACATATCTCATATGCGCTCCTATTTCGTTTCGCTTGAGCCAGGAAACCTCTGTGTAGGACTCTAAAGACTCGTCAATACGCCGGCAGCGGATGATGATCATATCAAACATCCACAAGCCGCAAGCGGTCTGCTAAACGTAACAGCCACCCGGGTATTGAGCGATCAGAAGATCGACGAGCAAGCCCGCTCACACTCCAGTGAATCCAACCAGTAACACTACCGTACAGTCCGGTCTGATCGTCTGATATGTCGCATATCTCGCCTAGGGGTGGTAAACGTCAGACCCCAATAGCTCGATAAGTCGTGTCGATATGAGGTCTATAACAATTCGAGAAACTACTGGTAACACTTACCAGTAAATCTCAGCAACCCTGGCTAGGGATTTCCTGTTATAGCCAATCGAATACAGCGCAACATCAACCCCCTATACCGGGAGAGACGAATCCCCTCCTATCGCTCATTGCCTCCATGTGACTCGGGACTGTACCCAAAAACCACCATTTTGCATGCCCTCTTGGACGTGGTAAGATGGAAATCAAAGAACAGTGGGAACCACACAAGACTCTATGACGATCTCGGGTCAACAGACTACTCTGTACCAGTGTCACCAGAGAACTGCCATCTGACGTGATGTATAATACCATCTGGGAGTTCTCGGCGAGTCCGTCCAGTGTACCCAGTCTCTACTGAGCACCCGTATATCATCTCTGATGTCAAACACCGATGGATATGGGATCATCCATCGCCCATCTGTATGGGTCGAGAAGGTACACGCTAGTCTACTCTGGCATATCGATGCCCCGTCTCGATACACCCACGACTAGGGACTTTCAAGGATGTACTTATGGACTACCATGTCCCCATTAGTATGATCCGCATCATAGTCCAGGTAGTCAAGTACACATCCTAAGGGCTTTACCAACATGTAACAGAGAGACAATCAGTGTACACGTTGAGGTAAAGGGTAACCAGATAGCATACTATCATGTCGAGCAAGAAAGTCCTCCCTATATATGTCCCAGCATCCACTACAATATACATCCTATGTACAGTAATGGCCTCTAGGGCATACATATAACTAACAATCTCCCACTTGCACTAGGGCCATCTGTAGCAGTGGTCGAAGTATCTCATACTCAACCATCCCATAAAAGTCTCTCTCTGGGAATAGGCCTTCGTGAGTGGATCCGACGTGTTATCCTCTGAGTCTGCTCTCCTTGCCTCGATCACCTTGGAGATCAACCATCTCCATGATCAGGTGATACTGCCTTAGAATAAGTCTGGATCACTGATGGGACGGACGTTCCTTGACAAAAGCCACAACTCCATTGTCACATAATGGGAGGAACATAGTTCATCTCATGAACCATTATACATCCAAACAGCCTCTTTGGTAGCATCTTAAGTAGCGATGTATCCTGCCTTTATCGTCTAGTATGTCACGGTATCTAGCTTGGAACTCTTCCAACATACCGTCCCTTTACTGAGGGTAAAGACAATGCCTGCGACTGACATTCAGTCGTCTTTATCACCCTGGAACCCTTCCATTGATTCTCCCCAGGATCAATTGATACGATCTCACTACAACTAGTGAGTATTCTAACATCCAATTAGATCTATCTCATAGATCCAAAATCCAGGATTTAGTAGGTATCATTTTGATCCTACACGGAGAATCTTTGTGATATACGGAGATTGATCGAGCGTAGCATAAGAAACTCCTTTCTTATCAAGAGTATTTTATCCACGTACTATACGAGGATCACCACCATACTCCCTACTACCTTTTTGTTTATACAAGGTTCATCTACCATTTTGATGATGTCAAACTCTTTGACTACTTCATCAAAACAGATGTTCCAACTCCGCGATGCCTGCTTTATCAGATAAAACATCTTGCACACGTTTCCGCTGCTCCCACTGTTTACGAAGACCTCTGGCTGTGTACTTACAGACGCACTCTTCTAAATCAATATTTAGAAAAGCAGTCATGGCACCCAACCGCCAGATATCGTAGTCATGGTATGTAGCCGTGGCAAGTAGGATCTGGATGGACTTAAGCATAGCTACTTGAAAAGGTTTCATCATTATCCGTACCTGGTCAATGATGCAAACTTTTAACAAGTCTAGCTTTGAAAGTCTCAACTTTTCCATGTACACCAAGTAATCTTCTCAAGATATACTTGCTCCTGATGGGGATTTAACCCTTCAGATATAGCAGCTAAAGTCCATACTTTGCTGGTGTATAAGGATTCCATCTCAAATCACTAAGCATCCAGCCATTCTTACAGAGTCTCACTCCTGATGGCCAGCTCGAAACTAGTTGGGTCATCATCTCATGATGCAATCCTCGCTCCCACTGTCATAGAGAAACCGAAGTATCTCTCAGGCGGGTAAGGAACCTTACTAGATCGGCGGAGAGGCTGAGGTTCGTTGGTAACTATTGAATCCTTTGGTTCTTTCAAATCATCAGCTGCAGTTTGTATAGCTGGAACATTTCCAGTTCTACATTACAGACCTTGCCTCGAGCTTGTCCGGATTTTTCTTTTAGACATAGCCCGGACAACCCCAAATCTTAACCAACTTAAGATATGGGCTCTTCCCTTATCATATCACATATGAAATGGTAGGCAACTGATTTGATTTGAACCCTATTCAATAGGTATGCAGCTTCTCAAGTGCATAACTCCCATAAGGAAATAGGTAACTCAGTAGTACTCATCATAGAGCACACCATATCAGATAGGGTGTATCTGCTCCGCCCCGACATACCATCGTGCAATGGTGTATACGGAGGAGTAATGCTGAGAGAGAATCTCATTCTCCTTTAGAATAATCCAAGAATTCCGTGCTCAAGTATTCTCCTCCTTGATCTCATCAAAGGACATAATACTTATACCCGTATTGGTTCTCTACTTCTAACTTATATTCTGTGAATATCTCAAAAGGTTCGGACTTGTGTTTCAACAGGAACATATGTCTGAATCTTGAGAGATTATCAGAGAATATAATGAAGTATAAAGAACCGGTCTTGGCATGTATAGACAGGGGACCTAACATACATCAACATGTATCATCCCAAGAGTTCACTAACTCTTTCTCTGTTTCCAATAAACAGAGCTGGTGTCATTATATCTTTGTGACATGACTGGCAAGTTTCACAAGATGTAGATTCAAACTGATTTAAATATGCATCTTCATGTAACTTCAGCTAGTCGGGTCGCATTGATATGACCTAGTCTACAATGCCTCAAGAAGGATTCGTTCATTTCTGAACTCTTCCTCTTTTGTGTGTTCAGTATACTAAAGAACTGTAGTTTGATTTAGAACATTAATGCTTTTAGATAACGTGCCTGAACCGATCAACTTTTGATATAGGAAATGTTCAAAACATAATCCAACAATACAAAATTATATCCTTTCTTTACAAATAAAGAGACTGATATGATTTTGTATATCAGGTTCGGTATCTAATAACATTCGTTCAGAATCAATGTATTTGGAATACAGGGTGACAGTGACCAACAGACTTGGCTGCAACTCTTGCCCCGTTTTCTGCCTCATGAAACTTATCACCCGTTCTCAGTTCTCTACCTTTCTGTAGCCCTATGTAACAGATTACATATCTGGGATCCTGTTCTGGTATCACATACCCAGGACGTAAAGGATACTGAGAAACAGTTCTCTGTAACAAACACACCTGAAGATAATGCATCAGCATGCACTCTCTTCGTTTGGGCGGCACGGGAATCTTGGTATTCCCCAATTTCCTGCTCTGTCTTATAACAATTATAAGGTGGAGCGGGACCAACGTTCCCCAGCTCAGTATAACAAGCGGGTTCGGTCAATATTCCGTTTTATTATCTTGATTAAGGCGTGACATGGTCGCTACCAGGAGAGAGAGAGAAGAAAACACTCAGCGTGCGCTCTTGCAAGAATAGATTGGTTATTATTTTATCTAATCAGGATGGCTTCCACTGCTTTTTATCAAATCTTCCTTCAAACCCTAAAAGGAAAGACTAGCCGGGATTAATTACACACTACAAGTTCGCCAATCTTTCAGCCAGGCCAGTGTCGGTACTTTGAGGGAGGTCCCCCGTGCTTTCGCACGAACCTAATTAATGTAAACCTCGTTTTCCCAGAGGCGTAACCCCGTTGACACCTTTCTAGACACCTACTTGATCGGCTAATTGTAATGTATAAAACTCTCCCAGGAGTAACACTTACTCGCAGCGGGTATCGGGATCCAACTATCTCATAGAAGGTATGCAATCTCATTGCAAATTTCAACACTTGAAATTCCCGATAATATTTTGCCCCTAACGTGCTATGACCTTGACGAAAGCCAACAAACCATAGCCCGCTAGTCAAGTTCAACCCGTACATTTCTTGATTGAATTAAACCCACCCGCACGACCCTTGACGAAAGCCAACAAAGCCGCACGACTACCCTAATCCAATCGCATCGTATGCAAGCAGATAAGCAGCATATAGCTACCGCACACTGCACCTTGACGAAAGCCAACAAATGCAGCACGAATACTATATACAACTTATCTGAAATGACGGAGGGCTACGCCAGGTTTTTCTGAATACCTATTGCGTAATGAACTTGATATCGTTGTAGAATCAAATGATTTTAAAATGGAGTGTTTTTGAGGCTTTTCTAGTTTTGCTAAAGGAGTCACTCCCGGTGAAGGGATCGTCGGTCCTTTCCTCGTCGAATGAGGTGCGGGATATATCATATATATCAATGTGCAAAGCAAAAACTCTTAAAAGCAATCAAAAGACAAACCGAAGGTTGTAGCATCTGCTAGTTATTGCTAAAGGAGTCACTCCCGGTGAAGGGATCTCGGTCCTTTCCTCATCGAATAAGGTGCAGGATATATCGCATATACCGCTGTGCAAAGCAAGAACTGTAGCTACCTGTTTTATTTTGAAATTCGATTCTACAACATCTTAGGTTTCTTTTATTTCATTAATCTCATTAATGAAGTCCCATCATTTAAGTACCTAAACATCACAGATAAATACGACGTACACTTATGCCATCCGCATTCGCCTCGATGTCCCCTCGTGCACCGTTAGGTTAGGTAACTAACGACAGAGCAGGGCAGGGCTAGCGCGGGTGTAAAACATAAGTAACGTCTATATAATATATCATATATACTATATACTGTATCTATCACAGAACATCACATGATCACATCACAGATATCGCAGCAGAAGAATCATATGAAATATTGGATATACTAGGACGTCCGTGTTTTCAATACGAGCCAGTATAAAACACGGATTCCACGGTCGTGATGAATAGCCAAACCCACACCTCAAGACCCCTACGAGAGCGGCAAGCAACCCTACCAATTCTAGAGTTAGGAGACCTGGACTCGACTCCTCGAGTTGGTCTCCCACTGGACTCCAGAACCCGGTTACTTGTGCCCTCCTCCTTGGGTCTATCCTAGTGCGGAAAAGTAAATAATATACAACGGGTGACAACTTCCGCAACCTGGAAGTGCCCCAATAAAAGAATATTACATACAAGTTTTTACATGAATGAAAATGAAAAACACTCATCTCACATAAAAACCCCCGGCTATTCAAACACGACGATCCAATATAACATATCCAGCAACACATAACATCACATGTCATCAACGTAAGTAAATATGCGCATCCCAATTGTCGTTGACATATAGCAACGAAACCGGCGATATCACATATTACACTTACGGTCACAGAAAAGAAAGTGTAAAACTACAACAGTTGGAATCCGCAACCATCTCAGACATCGCATGCCTGACCAAATGAATTCCTTAGACATCGCATGCCTAACAATTATAAACCCCGCATTTTAGTCTCATTATCGAAAAAACTTTTCAATATCGAGTCGGACAATTCAACAAGATTCCCGACAGTCTGATCGAATGCTCGTCGCAAACTTCAGTAGGCGGCCGCACCCCTGATATCGTCGACGAAGTGCACCAAGGCGGAACACCGCTACCGCGAGCACCCGAACGGATGCTTTCGGCGACGGGGTTCTCCTACAGTCACTTGGTCGGGGCTATGGGGCGAGGCTGTCTATTAAGTTTACCCGGCGAGTATCCGCGTACGCTACGTGATTGCGACGGACTTTTGATCACATCAAAATTCCGTGGCAACCGATCAAGTGAGACTAAACTGCTATGTTTATAACATTCATTCAGTTATCACATAACTCATTGTGAAATCCAATTATTGTATCCCATTCCAGATAAATAGAAAATGTTAAACTTTTCGATCGAACAGTCAAACACCCAAGTTTTCCCGATACAGATCAACACATGAAACAAGTCTAACAACATTCAGTTCGTGCCTCAGTACCAACGGTCCAGCCGTAGAAGGGTCAAGCCAACGCCTCACATGTGGCACGCCGTACTGCCCCAAACCCGATGGTTCAAAGGGCAGTTCAAGACGGTCACATAATCGAGTTAAGGTTTGTTGTCTTCTAGAGGGACCATCGCGTTACTTGCACTACTTAGAACGTCGTTAAACTACGGAAAAATCCAACACTTGGAAATTTCCCGACAGGGGAAAAATTGGGTATTTATATCAGGTCGAACTTTTTAACATATTCTAAAATTTATCCGGAAAGCCACACAGACAAAATTTGATACTCCGATCGAAACACCGAATCCCCAAAACAATCCCAGATTATTCAACTCTTTAATAAATTTTAAAAATTCCCAGAAAACTCAGAAGAATTTATCAGGAATTACTGTGCAAAAATATAGGGCTGACGTCACCAGAGAGCCGCGGAACCGCCGCAGAAGCTAGGCTTCTGCCGCGGTTCCGCCGCACTAATTACTGTTCACCGAAATATTTTTGTATCGTAATTCTTATTTTTCCCTGCTGAATTTTTTAGTAATTTTTAATTTGGAAAAATCCCAGTTTTTGAAAAAAGGACAGAGAGCTATTTTGGGTTTGGGTTTTCGGGTCGTTCGGACTTCAAACTCCGTCTAGACTTCGCCTAAGGCTCTAGCTAGGCTCTGATACCACTGTAGGGTTCCTAGGCACCCTAATGAGGTCTCACAAGGCATCAACCATGCCAATTTCAAAAATACGGTGCCGAGAAACCCTAGACTAAGGATCGTTAGCTAGATGTCTAGGCGAAAAGATTAACTAGTTAACACTTAACTAAGGGATACGGATATACAACCTTTGTAGATCCGTTTGTCCACCTCCATAGCTCCATGAAGAAGTCATCTCCGCTGTACAAATTCGAAATCCGGGCTCTTGCGTCGGCTTCATCGGAGAAGAACCGGGCTAGGTCATCGACGACGTGCCGAAGATGATCTACGTCGAAGCATCAGTAGATCAAGCTCCACCTTCACCAAGCCATGAAAACTTGTGAAGGAAACACACTCTACTACTTGGCAAGAGGTAGAGGATGAAGAAATAGGAAGTGGGTTCAATTTAGAATTGGATTTCTCACTCTTTATCATCAATCACCATTGATGACCTCAAGGTTTTCTTCTTGAGTTCAAGGAAGAAGAAGAAGAAAATGATATGATAAGTTATGATAAGTTAATTAAAAAGGAAAAGAATATCCAAACTTATCATAATCCTAACTATGGTTATGTGTAGAGAATTAATCATGGTTCAATGCAATGGTTAGGGTTAAGCTAAAATACAAAATGGTCAAAGTCTTCATGAAGCTTCAACAAGCTTCCAAATAAAGCCACCACTTTGCATTATGCTTATGATTTTCCAAAATGAATAAACAAATAAATAAATAGATATGAAAATGAAAACCCTAACCATTACATAACCATGGTTTAAACTTTACACAAAACACAAGTTAGCATGCATCATCAAACATGATACATACAAGTGTACAAAAGTATATCACATATACAATGTGCACAAACCAAGTGAGAAAATCCGTTTAAAGTGAACCAATACTAGTTAGTGCAAAGTAATATATCAAATATATAATTATGCATTAAATCATTAAATCAACACTTGATTCAATGATCCGGTCATGTCGCACACAACCGACTAGTATACAATGTATCGGCTTATCGAATCAACGCTTGAATCGATAACTAGGTTATATCGCATACAACCATTCGATACATTCATCGCGAGAATGAAATACGGTATCACATACACGCATTATTCTCGGTCCTGCACATATCTCATATGCGCTCCTATTTCGTTTCGCTTGAGCCAGGAAACCTCTGTGTAGGACTCTAAAGACTCGTCAATACGCCGGCAGCGGATGATGATCATGTCAAACATCCACAAGCCGCAAGCGGTCTGCTAAACGTAACGGCCACCCGGGTATTGAGCGATCAGAAGATCGACGAGCAAGCCCGCTCACACTCCAGTGAATCCAACCAGTAACACTACCGTACAGTCCGGTCTGATCGTCTGATATGTCGCATATCTCGCCTAGGGGTGGTAAACGTCAGACCCCAATAGCTCGATAAGTCGTGTCGATATGAGGTCTATAACAATTCGAGAAACTACTGGTAACACTTACCAGTAAATCTCAGCAACCCTGGCCAGGGATTTCCTGTTATAGCCAATCGAACACAGCGCAACATCAACCCCCTATACCGGGAGAGACGAATCCCCTCCTATCGCTCATTGCCTCCATGTGACTCGGGACTGTACCCAAAAACCACCGTTTTGCACGCCCTCTTGGACGTGGTAAGATGGAAATCAAAGCACAGTGGGAACCACACAAGACTCTATGACGATCTCGGGTCAACAGACTACTCTGTACCAGTGTCACCAGAGAACTGCCATCTGACGTGAGGTATAATACCATCTGGGAGTTCTCGGCGAGTCCGTCCAGTGTACCCAGTCTCTACTGAGCACCCGTATATCATCTCTGATGTCAAACACCGATGGATATGGGATCATCCATCGCCCATCTGTATGGGTCGAGAAGGTACACGCTAGTCTACTCTGGCATATCGATGCCCCGTCTCGATACACCCACGACTAGGGACTTTCAAGGATGTACTTATGGACTACCATGTCCCTATTAGTATGATCCGCATCATAGTCCAGGTAGTCAAGTACACATCCTAAGGGCTTTACCAACATGTAACAGAGAGACAATCAGTGTACACGTTAAGGTAAAGGGTAACCAGATAGCATACTATCATGTCGAGCAAGAAAGTCCTCCCTATATATGTCCCAGCATCCACTACAATATACATCCTATGTACAGTAATGGCCTCTAGGGCATACATATAACTAACAACAATAATGGCCCCTAGGGCATATACACTAACAATCTCCCACTTGCACTAGGGCCATGAGGTGGCATATCGTAGACCTATCATCTCGTATAGCCTCTCGAACTGCGTCTGAGGAAGGGCCTTTGTGAATGGATCAGCAATGTTATTCTCTGTTTCTACTCTTTTCACCTCAATCTCCCGGCGATCTACGATCTCCCTGATCAGGTGATACCACCTTAAGATGTGTCTGGATTTCTGATGGGACCTGGGTTCCTTCGCTAAAGCTATAGCGCCGTTCTTGTCATAATACAGAGGTATTGGACCAACACTGGAAGGAACCACCTGAAGTTCTATGAGAAACTTCTTCATCCAGACAGCTTCTTTTGCGGCATCGCAAGCAGCTATGTACTCCGCTTCCATCGTTGAGTCAGCAACGGTCTCCTGCTTGGAACTCTTCCAACAGACTGCCCCTCCATTGAGGGTAAAGACATAACCCGACATAGATTTGGAGTCATCCTTGTCACTCTGGAAGCCGGAGTTGGCAAAGGCCTCCATCTGGAGGTCTTTTCCGCCATATACCAATAACATCTCCTTAGTCCTTCTCAGGTACTTGAGAATGTTCTTTACTGCTATCCAGTGCTTCTCCCCTGAGTTTGCCTGATACCGGCTTACAATGCTCAATGCGTATGCTACATCTGGTCTGGTACATAACATCGCATACATTATAGAGCCTACTGCAGAAGCGTAGGGTATAATCGACATGCGATCCCTTTCCAAATCAGTCTTGGGAGACATCTCTTTGGAGAGGGTGATTCCGTGACAAGCCGGTAGGTTACTGCGCTTAGAATCATCCATACTGAATCTCTTCACTATGGTGTCTATGTATCTGGACTGCGAAAGTCCCAATATCCTCTTTGACCTATCACGATAGATCCGGATCCCCAGAATGTAGGTGGCATCACCCAGGTCTTTCATGGAGAATTTATGTGACAAGAATCTTTTGACTGACTGTAACATAGGAATATCATTTCCTATTAGGAGAATGTCATCCACGTACAAGACGAGGAATACTACAGCTCTCCCTACAATCTTACTGTATATGCATGGTTCATCTGGATTTTTGATAAAGTCAAATTCTTTGACAGCATCATCAAAACAGATGTTCCAACTCCGCGATGCCTGCTTTAGTCCATAAATGGACTTAAGCAGCTTGCATACTTTACCGCTGCTCCCACTCTGAATGAATCCTTCTGGCTGATCCATATAGACGCTTTCTTCCAAATTACCATTTAGAAAGGCCGTCTTTACGTCCATCTGCCAGATTTCATAATCGTGGAAGGCAGCAATAGCAAGAAGGACCCGAATAGATTTAAGCATAGCCACTGGAGAAAATGTTTCGTCATAGTCCAAACCAGGTCTTTGACGGAAACCCTTTGCAATAAGTCTAGCCTTATAGGTTTCAACCAGTCTATCTACACCAATCTTCTTTTTGAAGATCCATTTACATCCTACGGGTTTTACCCCATCTGGAGCAATGTCCAAAGTCCATACTTTGTTAGTGTACATGGACTCCATTTCGGTCCGCATTGCATCCAGCCATTTTACCGAGTCGCCGCTCTGAATGGCTTGCTGGAAGCTAGTAGGCTCATCATAGTCAATAGTGCAATTCTCTCTATCCCCGTCTATGAGAAAACCGTAGTATCTCTCGGGCGGATGAGATTGCCTACTACTCCTGCGGAGTGGCGTTGGGATGTCCTGTTCTCCTGAACCTTCTTGTTCCACCAATGTTTCAGTAATAGCTTGTGGTTCTGGAATTTCTTCCAGTTCTACTGCGCTCCCACTCTTCTGATTTTCTAAAAATTCAGCTTCTAAGAAGTGGGCATGACGAGAAACAAAAAGCTTTTGTTCCTCTGCGTAATAGAAGTAATACCCCTTGGAGTTCTTTGGATATCCCACAAACTTACACTGTACTGAGCGTGCCTCGAGCTTGTCTGCATGCTGCCTTTTTACAAAAGCTGGACATCCCCATGTCTTTAGGTACTGAAGATAGGGTTTCTTTCCACTCCATATCTGATATGGTGTGGTAGGCACAGTTTTGGTTAGAACTTTGTTCAAAAGATATGCAGCTGATTCTAGTGCATATCGCCAGAATGATCGCGGTAACCCAGCCTTACTCATCATGGAACGAACCATATCTAATAGGGTTCGATTCCTCTTTTCTGATACACCATTGTGTTGTGGTGTATATGGAGGAGTAAGCTGAGAGAGAATTCCATTCTCTTTTAGGTAACCTAGGAACTCGGCACTTAAGTATTCACCACCCCGATCAGATCTCAGTGTCTTGATACTTTTGCCTTTTTGGTTTTCTACTTCATTCTTGTATTCCTGGAATTTCTCAAAGGCCTCGGATTTATGTTTCATTAAGAACACATGTCCATACCTAGAGAAATCATCCGTAAAAGTAATGAAGTAGGAATAACCACCTCTCGCATGTGTAGACATTGGACCGCATACGTCTCTGTGTATGAGTTCCAAGAGCTCGCTTGCTCTTACTCCGTGTCCAGTAAACGGAGTCTTGGTCATCTTTCCTATGAGACAAGATTCACAAGTAGCATAAGATTGATATTCGAACAGATTCAAATATCCTTCTCTATGTAATTTAGTCAACCTTCTTTCATTGATGTGACCTAGTCTACAATGCCATAAGAAAGCCTGATTTAATTCTGGAGACTTTCTTTTAAGTGTATTCTGGATATTAAAAACCTGAGCTTGACTTAATACGTATATACCGTTATCTAATGTACCTGACCCAATCAAAACTTGATTTAGGTGGATGTATACTACATCGCTTTCGAATGTAAAATTATATCCCTCTCTTGAAAGTGAGGACACTGATATGATATTACAAGTCATACTAGGTACATATAGATAGTTATGTAAAATCAATATCTGCCCACTTGTCAAACCTAGGCAATATTCTCCCACGGATTCAGCGTCCACGCTCATTCCGTTTGCAACTCTGAGAGACCAATCACCAACCTTTATAACTCTACAGTTTCTCAAAGTATGTAATGAATTACAGATATGAGATCCTGCTCCGGTATCTAGTTCCTAGGAAGTAGAGTTAATTGAAAAACAGTTCTCTATTACTAACACACTTGAGGCTGAAGCCACAACATACTTCGTATCCTGGCTACTGGCTTCTAAAGCCCTGCAATCTTTATGCCTATGCCCAATTCCATAACAATAGGAACGCCCTTCTTTTACTATTTCCAGTTCCGAAACTTTTGCCCTTCTCTTTCCTTCTACTTCCCTGGTTTCCTTCAGGGTAGAAGGCAGAGACTGTAGAATCAAGTCAGTATCTGACTCGTTTCCCAACGCGGTCTCCAGGTCCTGGAGCTCATTAATACAGCTAGTCAATGTAAGGACGTTGTCCCTACAGATGACCCGTCAGCCAACTTTGCTTGAATTAATTCGTTCGAGGTCTCATATCTTGCGATATGAGATTGCTCTTCATATAAATCTTTGTTATGGAGAAAGATGGAAACTAAGTCCATCTTCTCGTGCTGCTTCTGGTATACACCATCAACTGAAGCTAACACGAGGCACTTAGCTTTCGCTTTATCTTTTTCCCTTGTCTGACGGATATCCATATCCGCGATGGTGGAAACTGGACCTAGGACGACAGGATCTTAAGTAGTAATAGGGTGTTCCAGCTTGTCATAGGTAATGGACATCTGGACAGACCTTTGCCAGTCATATAAGTCAGATTCAGTCAATTTGTTATCTAGATGTAACCTAGGTGTGGTCATAAGGTCGCTGCAATTAAGAGAGAGAGAAGAAAATATTTTAGCATGATGCTGTTGCAAGTTTAGATTGGTTTTAAGTTTATCTAAACAGGATGGCTCCCACTGTTTCTCGAATCCTTCCTCAAACCATAAAAGAAGAATTAGCCAGGACAATTCTCACCGTACAATACTTGCTTAACCGTTCAGCCAGGCCAGTGTCGATACTTCGAGGGAGGTTTTCCAACGCTTTCGCGAAGTTCCTTAATTAAATAACCTCTTTTCTCTGGGGGCGTAACCTCGCTGACACCTTTCTAGGCACCTACTTGGTTTATAGCATTGATCGTTAAGTGACGAATCTCCTGATAAGTAGTATATACTCACAGTAGGATCGGGATCCAAAATATCATCGTATGATAATGTTGAAGGAATCCTACCAACATTCATCAAACTCCAAAATGGTATGCTTCTCTCTGCAAATTTCAGTTTCTTTAGAAATTCCCGATGTGGATTTTTGCCCCATGCTCTTATGACCTTGACGAAGGCCAACAAATCATAAGTCACATGTCAAGTTCTGCCCATCATTATCTAGTTAATTTGAACCCACCCGTACATACCCTTGACAAAGGCCAACAAGGTAATACGAATGTCCCAAACCAACACATCTATCTATGCACCAAATGAATACCCCAGCAGCTACCAAACACTATGCCTTGACGAAGGCCAACAAATATAGCTTGAATACTACTGACCATTCATAAGAAATGACGGAGGGCTACGAATGGTTTTGGCAAAACCGTGAACGTAGTGAACTTGATTTAATCGAAGGAACCTGATACTTTTTAAAAGGAGTGGTTAAAGCTCCACAATTAAAAAATTCTAATCTTTTTAAAATAACCGAGTGGTTTCTTTTAAATTTGTTCCAACAACTTAACTTTGGTTTATTTTCTTTGCATTATAATAATGCGTCCCATCATTGCAGAAAACAACGAAAATACCACGTCCTCTTATGCCATCCGCATTCGCCACTGGGTCCCGTCATCACCCGTTAGGTTACTTAACTAACGACAGAGCGAGGGCTGGGCTAGTGCGGGTGTAAAACATAAGTGACGTCTAATAGCTATCATATATAGATATTGTACATTCGTCTGACGCAATAATAAGCATTCTAGATCACAGATGAACTTTATTGGATTTATTAGCAATCAGCATTTGTTTTGAGCCTGCAATAAAAGACGGATTACACAGTTGTGATGAATAGCCATTACCCCACCCTAGACCCCTACGGGTACGACAAACTACCCGCCAAGTACCCGAAGTGAAACGTTCTCCCTCAACAAAGTGAGTAGGCCACTAAACACTTCAAAGTACCCGGTAGTTTGTGTACCCCGCCTTAGGTCTATCCTAGGAGCAAAAAATAGTAAAAAGAAATAATACAACGGTGGCTACAACCGCAACCTGGATGTGCCCCGCAAAAGAATATTACATCATATTACATTTACATCGAATGAATGAATATTAAACCCGTCTCATACCCCGGCTAATCATCACAACAGTCCAACACAGTTCATATACACAAACAGCAAACATTTCAGAAATGTGCAACCCCCTGCCAACCGACATACTAGCAGTTAGGGGAGGTTTACGAACACATTAAACATTACAGATACAAACCCAATTAGCAAATATCTTAGAACATCGATCGAGTACCATATTTCGTGTCTACCCCAAAAAGCAAACCTGCACTTAAGCAACCTGGGTAGAAACAGAGCATACAGGAAACCAAAACACCAATAAATATGAATAACAGAGCAAATCCGAGTCAACTCGGCGTTGACACGGCGGCGGATCCGCGGCCAAAAGCACCTTCTTGCCGCGGATCCACGGCCGTCTTGCCGAGTTAGGGGCTCTTATTTTCCCAGTATTCTTATATTTCCCTGCTGTGAATTTTAAGGCATATCAAATAATTTTTCAGACATGTTTAAAATTAACAGAAACTTAGGGATCCCGGGGTTTCGTTTTTGTGTTTTCCGTCGATCGAACTTCTAATTAGTTGCTAACAAGCTAGTAATGGTTTAGTTGGCACTGATACCACTATAAGTCCATGTCACGCACCCCACGAACTTGCGGGGAGGCGGAATATATGAAAAACGATTATCAAAGCTTCGTAACACGGACTTGAGCGCATGGATCGTTATCTAAACCATTGCTAACTAACTACTAGAGGTTTAACTACTCGGATACGAAGTTATACCTCACGTTACTTGTCCTTCGGGTCTTCATCGCGGTCCTCCACTCCTCGTAGGCTCCTTGGAATATCGGCACCTCAACGGCCTCCTTGAATCAAAGACGATCCACCCGAAAGCTCATACGCCAAGCTTGATCTCAAACTTGAGATAACTAGGTTGCTTAAAGTGCTAATCTAAGCTACCTAGGGGATATAGAGTGAGGTTATGGATGTATTAGTCTAATCTAAGCTACCTAGGGGATATATAGTGAGGTTATGGATGTATTAGTCTAGCTAACTCTTGATCTCAACACATGAGAGGTTAGGGTTAGGGTTTGAAGAGAGAGTGAGCTTGAGGAGAGAGAAGGTGAAGATGAGAATGAAATGAGATAATGATCTTATCATAATATATATGAAGCATTATTATTTATCCAAAAATGAAAAAATAGAATTAACAACCATGCTTCATAAATATCTATGAGTGATTCATCTCCATGAGTCATTAAGCATTTATGATGCATTAATGACTTGGATGAATCACACAAACGAGTCACTAATCTCATTTAATGCAATGCCGCCTTAACCCCTTAGTCACCACTCTTCTAGAAGCTTCTCGACAAATTACGAGAATGCCCCTCCAATCCGTGAAAACACGGAAAAACTTTAGACTGTATAAATCCAATAATCCGATACTAGAATCTGGCTTAAACTAAAGCCAGCTAGTAAAAAATGTCCGAAAACTCGTACGTGCGTAAACACACGTACGCGTCTGAACCCTTGTCGTAAAACCATACGACCTCTATATCGTTTCGCCTGGAGCAGGGAAACTCTCTGTGTGGGACTCTAAAGACTCGACACTACGCTAGCAGTGGGTTTAACCACAGACCGCAAGCGGCACTAGCTGTACGTAACGGTCCCCAGGTAGATATCGATAAGAAGGCCGATGAGGAAAATCATCCGAACTCCCACTGAGCCTGATGTGATAATCTCCATACAGTCCGGTCTGTTCTTCTAAGACTATCGCATATCAAGCCTAGGGGGCGGCAAGCGTCAGTCCCCTAATAGCTGTATAAGTCATGTCGGAGCGAAGCCCATTACACCCTGAGAAGCTACTGGAACCTACCAGTATATCTCGCTTGCCCTGGCCAGGGACTTTGCGTAATGGCTCTCTGACATAGCGCGATATCATCTCCCAATACTGGGAGAGATGAATTCTATCTAACCACTACTGCCACCAAGTGCTCGAGACTTCACCCAACTGCTACCTGTTTGCACGACTCCTTTGAGCCGTGGTAGGGTAGAAATCTAAGAACAGTAGGACACACTCGAGGCGAAGTAGCAGTGTCAAGTCTGCGGACTATGCTGTACTCATGTCATCTGGGAACTGTTAACTGACGACGGGTATAATACCAACCAATCAGTTCCCCTGCGAGTTCTGTCCGGTGTACCCGTAACCTAACGAGCACCTGTATACTATCTCCAGTACTGCGTACTGATGGCTATGGGACATACCATCTCCCCAACTGGGATGAGAAGCGTACACACTAGTCTACTCTGGAATATCGATGCCCTATCTCGATTATCCAACGACCAGGGACCTGTATAGGATGTTGCTTACAGAATACCCAACCCTCACTAGTGTGACTGCCATCACAATGCTGGTAATCAAGAAAAGAACCTATGGGCTCTACTAATATGTATAAGTGATACGTTACAAGAAACATATGCACATATTAAAGTAGACACAAACCAAGTAGCATACTACTATTTTTAGCAAGACTGTATATACAACTGTGAATATCCCAAGCTTCCATTAAGTAATATACAATCTAGTATGATACAATAATGGCCCCTAGGGCATATACACTAACAAAATCCTTCCTCAAACCATAAAAGAAGAATTAGTCAGGACTGATCTCACTGTACAATACTTGCTTAACCGTTCAGCCAAGCTAGTGTCGGTACTTCGAGGGAGCTTTTACGACGCTTTCACGAAGTTTCTTAATTAAATAACCTCTTTTCTCTGGAGGCATAGCCCCGCTAACACCGTTCTAGACACTTACTTGGTTTATAGCACTGATCGTTAAGTGACGAATCTCCCGATAAGTAGCATATACTCACAGTAGGATCGGGATCCAAATATCTTCGTGTGATAACACTGAAGGAATCCTACCAACATTATCAAACTCCAAATGGTATGCAACACTAGCAAGTTTCAGTTTCTTTAGAAACTCCAGATGTGAATTTTTGCCCCATGCTTTTATGACCTTGACTAAGGGCCAACAAATCATAAGTCACATGTCAAGTTCTACCCATCATTATCTTGTTAATTTGAACCCACCCGTACATACCCCTGACATTGGCCAAATAGTAGTACGACTGTCCCAAACCAACTCATCTATCTATGCTACATGTGAACAACCCAGCAGCTACCAATCACTATGTCTTGACTAAGGGCCAAACAAACATAGCTTGAATACTACTGACCATTCATATGAAATGACGGAAGGCTACGACTGGTTTTGGCAAAACCGTGAACGTAGTGAACTTGATATGACCGAAGGAACCTGATAGCTTTTAAAAGGAGTGGTTTAAGCTCCGCAATTAAAAAAAAAATCTTCTGTTTTAAAATAACCGAGTGCTTTCTTTTAAACTTTTCCAACGATTCAACTTTGGTTTATTTTCTTTGCATTAAAATAATGCGTCCCATCAATTAACCTATCATTGCAGAAAACAACGAAAATACAACGTCCCCTTATGCCATCCGCATTCGCCACTGGGCCCCGTCATTCACCCGTTTGGTTACATAACTAACGACAGAGTGGGGGCTGGGCTAGCGCGGGTGCAAAACATAAGTAACGCCCACTAGATATCATATATAGATATTGTACATTCGTCAGACGCAATAATAGGCATTCCAGATCACAGATGAACATATTGGATTTTCTAGGAATCCGCATTCTTTTTGAGCCTGCAAAGAAAGACGGATTACATAGTCGTGATGAATAGCCAAAACCCCACCCTAGACCCCTACAGGTACGGCAAACTACCCGCCAAGTACCCGAAATGAGCGGTCTCCCTCAACGACGTGAGTAGGCCACTAAGCACTTCAAAATACCCGGTAGTTTGTGCACCCCACCTTGGGTCTATCCTAGGAGCAGAAAACCGTAAATGAAATAATACAACGGTGGCTACAACCTCAACCCGGATGTGCCCCGCAAAAGAATATTACAACAAATTATAAATTACATTTGAATGAAAGAAACACTCATCTCACATCCCCGGCTATCCATTCACGACAATCCAACAAGTTCACAATCACAAACCAGTAAAAACCATTACAGAAATGTGCAACCCCTTGCTAACCGACATACTAGCAGTTAGGGGAGGTTTACGAACACATTAAACACAATACACATATAATTAAGTTAGCCAAAGTTCTTGGAATTTTGATCAAGCAATACCAATGAATCTACTCCAAACAATTCTCTGTGCACATAAAACCTGAGCAGAAACAAAACATCCCAGAAAACACAACATCAACACAGAAGAATAACTAAGCAAATTTGGGTTGACTCAGTATCAACTCGGCCACGGATCCGCAGCGGATCGCTTGGATCGGCGGCGGTTCCGCGTTGGTTTGGACGAGTCACAATCCCAAATTTTTTCACAATTTTTCAAAAACCCTGCTTGTATTTTTAAGGGTCCTTGAAAAATTTTTAGACCCCGTTTTAAAATCGTCAGAAACTATGTGAAAATGTCTTTTTTTCGGGTTCGTTTTGTGATCGAATTTCTAAAGACTTTGCTAACATGTTAGTTATGGTTTAGCTAGGCTCTGATACCACTATAAGTCGACGTTAGACACCCCACATGATGCCGGGAGGCAGAATAGGTAAAACAATCATTTTGTTTAAGTTAACATCGACTAACTTTACGGATCTTTGCTAAACCCTAACTAACAAACTATCTAGAAGTACTAAACTACTATGATAGATGATTATACCTCAAGATACTAGTCCTTCTTGTTCTTGTTGTTCACCTCCTCGTTGGCCTCCTCGATGTGATAGAAGATCCACCCGAGAGTTCCTTCTCCAAGCTTTAACCTCTAACTTGAGGTAACTAAGTGGGTAGGATTGCTAATCCAAGTGACCTAGGAGATATAGAAGTGGATTAAGGATTTATTAGTCTTGTTAATCCTTGGGATCTCAACACATGAGAGGATTATGGTTAGGTTTAAGAAGAGAGAGAGCTTGAGGAGAGAGAATGTGTTTGTAATAATGAAATGAACCCTTCTCACTTTGAATAATATGAAGCATAACAAAATATCTTGCACAAATATCTTGCACAAATATCATTAATGCTTCATTTAATTTTTGAGATGAATCATCTCATGAGTCATGGTGCATTTAATGATAATAACACATAAGCTCTCCACCTCATTAAGTTTTAATTCACAAATGAATTAAAACTAAATGAGTCACCTTCCTTCTAGAAGCATCTCGACTAATTACGAGAATGCCCCTCCCATCCATAAAACACGGAAATACTGAGACTGTATAAATCCAATAATCCAA
The DNA here is from genome assembly GCA_030015575.1 of Agapanthus africanus. Taxonomy (NCBI): domain Eukaryota; kingdom Viridiplantae; phylum Streptophyta; class Magnoliopsida; order Asparagales; family Amaryllidaceae; genus Agapanthus; species Agapanthus africanus. The sequence goes on from CM057337.1 coordinate 525,584,096, forward strand.
TACTAGAATCTGGCTTAAACTAAAACCCGCTAGTATAATCTGTCCGAACATCGTACGTGCATAAATACACGTATGTGTCCGAACCCTATCGTAAAACCATACGACCTCTATATCGTTTTGCCTGAAGTAGGGAAACTGTCTGTGTGAGACTCTAAAGACTCGACACTACGCTGGCAGTGAGTTTAACCACATGCCGCAAGCGGTACTAGCTGTACGTAAGGGTCCCCAGGTAGATGTCGATAAGAAGGCCGATGAGGAAACCCATCCGAACTCCTACTGAGCCTGATGTGACAATCTCCGTATAGTCCGGTCTGTTTGTCTAATACTATCGCATATCGGGCCTAGGGGGGCGGCAAGCGTCAGTTCCCCAAAAGCGGTATAAGTCGTGTTGGAGTGAAGCCCATTACACCTTGAGAAGCTACTGGAAATCCTACCAGTAAATCTCGTTTGCCCTGGCCAGGGACTTTGCGTAATGGCTCTCCAAACACAGCGCGATATCAACTCCTAAAACCGGGAGAGACGAATCCTTTCTAACTTCCACTGCCTCCAAGTGCTTCGGGACTGCACCCAACTGCTACCTGTTTCCACGACTCCTTTGAGCCGTGGCAGGGTAGCAATTTAAGAACAGTGGGAACACACTCGAGACGAAGCAGCAGTGTCAAGTCTGCGGACTATGCTATACTCATGTCACCTGGGAACTGTTAACTGACGACGGGCATAATACCAACCAACAGTTCCCTGCGAGTCCTGTCCGGTGTACCCGTAACCCAACAAGCACCTGTATACTATCTCCAGTACAACGTACTAATGGCTGTGGGATAGACCATTTCTCCTGCTGGGATGAGAAGCGTACACACTAGTCTACTCTGGAGTATCGATACCCTGTCTCGATAATCCTACGACTAGGGACCTGAAAAAGGATGTGCTTATAGACTACCCAACCCCCACTAGTGTGACTTACATCACAACGCTGGTAATCAAGCAAAGATCCTAAGGGCTCTACTAATATGTATAAGCGATATGTTAACAGAAACACATGCACATATTAAAGTAGAAACAAACCAAGTAGCATACTACCATTTTTAGCAAGACTGTTAATACAACTGTGAATATCCCAAGCTTCCATTAAGTAATATACAAACTAGTATGATACAGTAATGGCCTCTAGGGCATAAACACTAACATGAGTTTCATGATATCATTTTCATGCACCATGGCTGCACCTACTGGGTATTTATATGTTTGCGCATAGTTATCGCACCTGATATATATTTTATAGACCGTTGTGTTGATTTGCGATTTGTGCATATCCATTACATTTGATGTCGATTTTGTACCTTCATAGCAGGTGTTTATGATTTCGTGGATTTCATACGGATGATGTGATTTTTGCACTCGGTATAGCTCACATGTGCTTGTAGTGCATTGATCCAGATTTATGCTCGTAGTTGCACACGTTTTTGATTTATACACCTTGGTACACTCGATATCGTTCTTATACGCATTTGAGTTATTAATGTGATTTTCGTGCATTGGTTGCACCGTACTTATATTTCGCGCATTTGATGCATCAGATTTGAGATTTTCGTGCATAAAAGATGCACCAGATATTGTTGTCGTGCACACCCGTTGCACTGGACAGATGCTTTCGTGCACACCTGTTGCACTTAGTTTTGCTTTTGTGCATATTGTAGCACCTGTATTTGGATTTGATTTCTGTGCGCACCAGACGCACGCGATTATTGGATACGCCTTTTGAGACTGATTTTGCTTTGAGCACTTTGTTTCCTTGTTGGGCACCATATTATATAGTGGCCGAACATGACTGATCTAAGGACAGTACATGAGTACTTTGCATGTATTAAAAAGTTACCAAGAGGTTTTCAAAAAGGATCTATATTCTCGCTCTTTCCTACGTGTCCGTGAGCGACACGAACGTTTATAAAGGAAAACCTTTTGGGATATTTTGAAAACGACGGAACGTGTATTTTGCAAAACATATATGAGCGTATACTTATTACTTACAAATGAGCGTCCGTCACTTATGCCGTGAGTTACGCATCACACGGCGATTCAGAAAGGATTTTGCATGTATTTTATTCAACTTTTGGGGGTTTTCAAGGATGCGTACTATATACATGTTATAGTATTTGACTAGTGTATATTGGATTTCAGTAGTGGATTTCAAGGTCTGTATCTCTATTGTAACTTTGAGGATATGCGTGCTAATCAGATGATTTGCGTGACGCTTGACGGAGTTCGATTTTGAGTTTTGTACTCGTTTTCATGCGCACTTGGCGCGATGTGCTGTGTTATTTCTGTATTTTCCGTGATTTCGGAGCCCCATTGATTTGAGCTGATTATTGAAATGTTTTAGATTTTGGGGGTTTAAATTTAAATTCAGGGACTGAATTTATTTAAGGGGGGAAGATTTTAACATTTCAGAAAATATAAAATATTATTTTTGGAATTTAATATTAAAATAATATATTTTCCGAAAACTGCCCGATTTGCGAAATTGGGGTTTTCGAAAAGGGGTATAAATATATACCAATAATTGTGAAATAAATGGAAATTTAAAATGATTTATTCATTTAATAATATATTTAAAGGAATTTTTTAAAAATTATTTATATGCAGTTTCGATAAAAACCCGATTAGTGCACTGCTAATTGCGATTAAGCCAAATCCGTGTTTCTACAGTTTTTTATGGCTAGTGCACTATGTCATGTTGCATTTTGGTTACATGTTGTTTTCTTGTATTGTTTTGGGGTATTATGTGGTTGGTTTTAAAAGAAAAAGAAAAGGGTTAAAAAGAGAGAGTGATTGGAGCGAGAAAAGGAGGGTGAGAATAAGAGAGAGTGAGAGTAGGAGAGAGAGAGGGCAGCCATTCTTTCCCCTCCCCATTATTTTTCTTCTCCTTCTTCTCTTCATCACTTCCCTCCACCTTCAACCCTAGATCCATCTCCAAATATTCACCAAAACCTTAAACCCTCTTCACAAAAGTTGATCCCCTCCTTCTTCTCTACACATTGGACCAAGAAAAGTGGGATTTTGGCAACATTGGCAAACTAGGGTTTTTCTTGAGTTGCATCCATGAGGTATAATTTCTACCATTTATATAGTTTTAAGTTTCTTTATATTCTAGTTAGTTAGAAATGGGTTTAAAATGTGGATTTGTGAACTTGGAAAATTCTAGAGAGGGGTTTGAGTGTTGTGTGGATTGGGGGATACTTAGTGGCTGTTATAAGACCCTAGAGACCAATTCTTGACCTGGACCAGTGACCAAACCCCAAAACACGAACTTTAGATTCGTCGATATCGGGAAATTGTGGAAATTGTGTTGGTATTTTGTGATCTGCTATCACCCGGGGGCACTAGGGATTATTTAGCAAACACAGAGGAGTGTGCAGGCAACCTGGAACCTTCACCAAGACCTGAGCCCCTACCCTTCAAGTATGGCCGCAAATTTATTGTTCCTGGCCACAATTTGCGGTCAGGGTGTGAGGAAAAGTGTTCGTATTTGGTCCATATTTTGTTCTCCAGTAAACTAGACCCTGTGTATGTGCAACTTTGGCTAGTTTGACCTGAGTCAAAATCTGGGGCACATTAGTGTGATTTTAGATATATTTTCTGTATTTTGAGATGCTCATTTTTGATATTTGGATTCGTATTTGGTTGTTGGGTGTTTTTACATCAACAACTAGGGATAATTGGTTGATTTTGCATGCGTGGGCTATAGGTTCTAACCTATAGGCGATCCGTGTGCCGTTTCGGTTTTCAGAACTTGATTTTAATAGCGTTACGATATGTTTTATTATTGTAGGAATCTTCGCGTGGATTCCTAGGCGACGGAGCATGGCTTCATCGACTTTGGCAAGCAAGGATTAAGGTGAGTGGATCTATATCCACGGGGGAAGACGGGTAGATGGCGTATAGCACCCCCGCAAGTTTTTGATGGAATCATAGTAAATGGTTAAGGAAACCTTTAATAGAAAACTATAGATAGAATTAAATGATAGTAAAGTGATGTGATACGGCTAATACTTGAAGACGAGATTTGAGTATGATATTTGATGATATTGCCGTTTAGGGTACTATAGGACTAGATAGTCGACGTAGATGTGTCATCCGAATCATACCTATTTCCAAACTGAAGAATCGTATGCATCTTTTAAACAGATACCCTGAGGGACGTTATGGATTTTCAAATGATACCTTGCTTTAAAAAAAACACCGTAGCCCCTACTTTCAAAACTACGATTCGCATCTTTCAAAACTGTTTGTATGGTTCGGGTGAGTATGTTAGATTAGATAAGTATGCTTATAGTAAAGGTAGAATGTATATATATAACTTTTGATTCGATGTGAGATATAATGTGATAAAAAGAATGTACGATTCGATATGATGACCTGGTGATATGTTGGTATACGGATGAGAGTCGATTGAGATGATTGATACCTTGCCGGTCTCCTGATACGAGATTGTTATGGATGCGACCTGGGACATAGGTATATAGATATATATAGAATGTTGTGAATCATGAATGATAGGCCGTACGTGATATTAGGCCGTACCCTCATTGTCTTATAGGTTGATAGGATCCCTATTGGTTTAATGCCGCCGTATGATGATTTTCCGTGTGTGATGAGTTTGACTTGATGTTTGATCTATACCCTTGACTAGAGGCTGCCGTACGATGTATAGTACTGTGCGCGTTGTTGTGATACTTTATGCCGATTGATAGATTCACCGACTCGGTCATGTTAGACACGTATACCCATCAGCATTTGCATATGATTTACCTTATGCTGCATTCATGTTATTCGCATTGCATTACTTATACCTGTGTTAGTACACTTGCACCATTATCGATAATGCCTATGTTACACGTACACAGATTTGCCGGCTCACACACTTCATCATCGATAATTGCCATGTCACTACACAGTAGGATTGTTGCATCATGATATGACTCTTTGCATAATTTACTTGCTATTGTTGCATATGCACCTTTATACGATGTTGCATTGGATTTTGGAGAATTTGGAACCGCATGTTATATTTTAAAAACTGGAATCATTTAAAGGAGCGGTTTCCCCTTAATATGTCATATCACTGTTCCATGTTGCATGATATACGGTTATACTTACATTTCTATTATGTGTCTCATACATCATGCTCTATGATTTTACGCATTGAGATATGCTGTTTTCATGAGATTTTTGGATTTGAGAACCGTTAACATTTTAAAAGAGAATATGTGTTGTTTTAAAAACCCGGTTTCTCTTGATATGATATTTCAGTGCGTCCACCATGAGTTTTCTCGGTTCTGAGACGTGTGACATGTGAAACCCGATTCGAGGAGCTGGATGAGGCCGATTGCGGGTACATGGTGGACCCGGTATGGTACCCCGGGGCAAGAAAGGGATACTGTGTATACAGACAGTGAGCCTGGCAGAGGGACTACTACCTACCGGTGATTGGTTAGGCCTGACGGATATCCGGAGGATACCGATCAGAGTTGAGAGATGATATGGGCCGATCCGGACTAACGGAGCCCGTGGGCCGATCCGTACTGATGGAGCCCGAGATATGAGGATTTACGTGTCGATGCCGGACACGGATTTCATGATGTTTTCGGGTGTCGATGTTGGACACCCAGGTTCCATGATTTTGATGTGTCGCGAGGGACACCGTTGATTTATATCCTCACACTTTCATGCACACTCTTTTATGATATTTACGTGCATACATACATTGATTATATGGGTGGACGAGATCTACATGCATACATGCATTGATTATACTGTTGGATGTTATCCACATGCTTATAGACATTGACTACCTTGTTGGCACATATACAGATACGGTCACCCTAGATATCATAGTATTATCTTTATGATATAGTTGACCTAGGAGTCGTTATTTATTTGATTTCTATCTGTTGATATTTTTCTATTCATGATTTGGAAAATCACCCCCGTTGTGCCACAGTTCTTGCAGGTTGACCGCAAGGATCCGTAGCGGTATCGCTGGCACATAGCTTCATTTGGGTGTTTTGCATTTGGTAGGTGGGTCATTTGTATCGTACCCATTCTTATATTTATATTTTATATTGTATCTAGTCAACTCCATCAATCAAATTTAGTAATTGTATAAGTAATGAGACTCAGTGAGATTGTGGTTGTGCGACTTAGAGCGAAGGGTTTTCCGCTACTTGTGGTTTTGATGTTTTGCTTATTTCTTATTCTTTTGTGGTGATCTTCGCCGTTGGGCGTCGTATACTTATATTTACTGCTTTGCATGGTTGTGATCCGCCGGTTGGCGAAGAGCTAGCTCCCGCTTGGGAATGCCATTATTCTTGTTATGTATTTGTGGTTTTGGATCAAAATATACAAAGGAGCTGCTGTCCAAATTTTTAAAAGATGAAACAAGTTTTCAAACTAGTAAATTTCACTTGCATTTTCATGTTCTTTTTCTATGCATTAAGAAAACTTGATTTTATTATACCTTGATTTCAAAACTTCACCACCTTTATTTTCTTAAAAAGGTTTAGATTTCTGGGTTTCATCTTACTTGAATTACGTTACGCCTTTAGACGTTGCGTGATTTAAGTGCGGGTCACGAGCTAATATTTCGGGTCGTGACAGTGTCTCTCGCGACACATCACAATCATGGAACCTGAGTGCCTAGCATCGACACTCGAAAATATCATGAAAACCGTGCCCAGCATCGGCACGTAAATCCTCATATCTCTTGGGCTCTGTCAGTCCGGATCGGCCCTCGGGCTCCGTCAGTCCGGATCGGCCCATCTCAACTTTCAACTCCGGTCGGTATCCTTCGGATATCCGCCGAGCCCAAATTCTATCACCGGTAGGTAGTGGTCCCTCTGCCAGGCTCACCGTCTACTGCACAACAAATCCGTTCTCGTCCCGGGGTACCATACCGGGTCCACCATGTACCCGCAATCAGCCTCATCCAGCTCCTCGAATCGGGTTTCACATGTCACACGTCTCAAAACCGAGAAAACGTATGGTGGACGCACTGAAATATCATATCAAGGGAAACTGGGTTTTTAAAACAATACATACTTTCTTTTAAAATGACCACGGTTCTCAAATCCAGAAATCTCACGAAAACAGTATATTTCAATGTGTAAAATCATAAAGCATGATGTATTCGACATATGATAGAAATATAAGCATATCCTTATATAATGCAACATGGAACAGTGATGTGACATATCAAGAGAAAACCGCTCTTTTACATGATTCTAGTTTTAAAATATATCCTGCGGTTCCCTATTCTCCAAAAACCAAAGCCAGCATCATCTATGTATGTGCAATAAGTATGTATGTAGGTATGGATGCACAAGTGGTATACACGCAAGTATGAGTGTACAATATGTATGTGCGCCAATATAGATGTACAAGTCGTATATACGCAAGTATGAGTGTACAATATGTATGTGCGCAAGTATGGATGTACAAGTGGTATATACGCATGTATAGCATGCAAGGAGTCATATCATGATGCAGCAATCCTACTGTGTAGTGACATGGCAATTATCGATGATGAAGTGTGTGAGCCTACAATCTGTATACGTGTAACATACCCATCATCGATAATGGTGCAGGTGTACTATAACAGGTATAAGTAATGCAATGCGAATAACATGAATGCAGCATAAGGTAAATCATCAGCTAAAAGCTATAAGGTATACATGCCTACAAGATCGAGTCGGTGAATCTATCAATCGGCATCCAGCCTCACAACATCGCGCATGGTATAATCTGTCGTACGGCATCCTCTAGTCAAGCGTATGGATCAATCATCAAGTCAAACTCATCACGTACGGAAAATCATCGTACGGCGGCATTAAGCTATCATGGATCCTATCAACCTATAAGACGAGGAGGGTACGGACCTAATGTCTCGTACATCTATCACTCATGATTCACAACATATATAAAAATATCGATATATACCTATGTCCCAGGTCACATCCGCAACAATCTCATATCAGGGGACCGGCAGGGTATCAACCATCTCAATCGACTCGCATCCGTATACCAACATACCACCAAATCATCATATCACGTCATATATTCTTTTCATCGCATTTATATCCCTCATCAAGTCAATTTTACAAATACATTCTACTCTTACTATAAGCATAAGTATCTAATCTAACATACACACCCGAACTATACAAATAGTTTTTGAAAGATGCGAATCGTAGTTTTGAAAGTAGGGGCTATGGTGTTTTTAAGAAAAAGATATCATTTGAAAATCCGTAACGTCCCTCAAGGTATCTGTTTAAAAGATGCATATGATTCTTCAGTTTGGAAATAGGTATGGTTCGGATGACACATCTACGTCGACTATCTAGTCCTATAATACCCTAAACAGCAATATCATCAAATCTCATCCTCAAGTCCTGTCATCACATACTAGTCGTATCATATCACTTCTAACTATCCTTAGTTTCTAATAAGGTTCTCTAACTACCCTTTTACTCTATCTATAGTTTTCTATTAAAGGTTTCATTAACCATAATCTATATATAAATCGGTTTCCATCAAAGTGTGCGGGGGTGCTATACGCCATCTTCCCGACTTCCCCCATAGATATAGATCTACTCACCTTGCTTCTCGATTGCCGAAGTCAGTGATGCCACGCTCCTTTGCCTTGGAATCCACGCGAGGGTACCTACAATAATAAACAATCGCAATCGCTATTAACATCAAGTCCGGAAACCAAAACGGCACACGGATCACCTATAGGTTAGAACCTATAGCCCACGTATGCAAAACCAACAAATTACCCCTAGTCGTTGATGTACAAACATTCAACAACCAAAAACAAATCTAAATATCAAAACTCATCATTCAAAATATGGAAAACATATCCAAAATCACACTAATGTGTTCCCAGATTTTGACTCAGGCTAAAAGGAGTTGCACAAACAAGTCTAGGGTGCTGTATATGATGTATATGAGCTACTGGACCAACCCCGACACCACCTGCCACCAAGTGGCTGGCCACCTACCCAAAAAATCCATCCTCCTCGGCCCCCTAGGCTCCTTTGGGCTCCGACTCGACAAGGTGGTCTCCTAGTACTCTAATTTGGTCCCCTAGTACTCTAATTTGGTCCTTAGAGTTGTTTGCTTGCCTTAGAAATTCCCCAGGTTGCTCCAGATTTCCCTGCACACCCTATATACTTACAAAACTGACATGGATCAATTCCTAAATTCGTATTTTAGGGTTCTAAGCTATGGTCCAGGTCAAGAATCTCCTCAAAAGTCTTATTGACAGCCACAAAACATCATCAATTTCCCAAACCCTTCTCTAGAATTTCAAAGTTCACAAATCCACCAATCCAATTCAACTTCTAAACTATCTAAAACATAAGAAAAATAAAACTAACTAAATGGAAATGATTATAACTCATGGTTACACCCAAGCAAAACCCTAGAAGTCCCAATGTTATCAAAATCCCGCTTTGCTTGGTCCAATGTGTAGAGGAAGAGATGGGGATTAAATTTTGTGAAGGGAGTATAAGGTTTTGGGGATTATTTGGAAATGGATCTAGGGTTAGAAGTGGAGGGAGATGAGGGTGAGGAATATGAAGAAGGAGAATAAAATGACAGGGTAACACTTATGGCAGCAGCCCCCCTCTCTCACTTATTCTCACACACACACTCTCTCTCCAATCATTCACCTTTTAAACCCTTTTTCATTCCTTTATCTTTTCTCTTTTAAATTTCAAAACCAAATCGTATAATACCCATAAAACAACACAAATGCAACAACATGTAACCAAATGTAACATGACATGGTGCACTAGCCATGGAAAACTGTAGAAATACGGATTTAGCTTAATTGCGATTAGGAGTGCACTAATCGGGTTTTTATCCAAACTGCATATAATAAATTTTAAAAATGCCAAATCCTTTAAATATATTATTAAATGAATAAATCATTTTAATTTCCATTTATTTCACAATTATCGGTATATATGTATATCCTTTTTTGAAAACCCCAATTTTGCAAATCGGGCGGTTTTCGGGAAATATATTATTTTAATATTAAATTCCAAAAATAATATTTTATATTTTCTGAAATGTTACAATCTTTCCCCCTTAAATAAATTTGGTCCCCGAATTTAAATTTAAGCCCCCAAATACTAAAACATTTCAATAATCAACTCAAATCAACGGGGTTCCGAAATCACGGAAGATATAAAAACAGGAAAACGCATCGCGTGCGCCTGAAAAATGAGTACAAAAACTCAAAATCGAACTCCATCAAACGTTACACAAATCACTGGATTCGTACGCATATCATCGGAGTTACAATGGAGATACAGATCTCGAAATCGAATACCGAAATCCAATATACACCAGTCAAATACTATAATATGTATATAGTACGCATCCTTGAAAAATCTTCAAAAACAGAATGATACACATGAAAAATCCTTTCTAAATCGCCGCGTGATACTGTCACGACCCGAAATTCGGCCCGTGACCGGCACTTAACCACGTAACGTCTACAGGTGCAACGCGATCAAGTAAGCCGAAACCCAGAAATCAAACCATTAAAATAGTGAGTGAAGAAAAACATTAGTTTAAAACATTTAGAAAACCTTGAGTAATTGAGTAAAAATCTTTAAAGTTTAGGTTATTTTCTTAAAAATTTCGGCAGCACCTCCTTTGTAAAAACTAGCCCCGACAACAGGTACAAAACATGATATAAGTAAAATGACTGATAACAAGAATATATCATCCCCAAACGGGAGCAATCACGCTCAACGGTGGAAACAATCACCACAAGAATAATATACGACGCCGTAGCGAAGAAATGAGCAATATAAGTGAAAAACATCATAAAAGATAAAACTGCATAAATAAAGTCGGCTCACAAGAGCTCGACACCAGAGTACAAAATAATATACAACATCGTCCTCACAACTGGTCTCTAAGTCAATACATTAAATAGTAGATGGAGAATACTAGATACAATAGAGTGTACAAATGGAAAATAACCGGATACCACAAACCCACCTATCAGCAAAACAGCTCACGCGCCAACTGTAGTGGTATCCGTAGCAAAAAGATACAAGAGATAGCCCTGCCGCAAGTACTCCGAGGGTCGACCTGCAAACACTGTGGCACAACGGGGATGAGTTGCCAATTCGTGAATAGTAAATAATATATAAAGTAATTACGAGTATGCACATACTGCGATACTCTAACATGTGCAATCAGATAACAACTATATGATGAGCTGGGTATGCAATGATCATGCATAACAAGTGCGATCTAATAACATCTATATGATGAGCTGGGTATGCAATAATCATGCCAAAATACTTTATCAGGTACTACGACTACATGATGCGATGCATAACAATGGATGTTGAGCATGGGATAAAATATCATCTACACGGAATATCAACGTGGAAAACCCCGGTGTCTACCAAAAACATCCCAAAATCCCAATAACTCAGGCGCCGTCACTCTATCCGGCCTTAAATCCTGTAAATCTCATAAAACGGGGTGCCCAGCATCGGCACCCGAAAACATTACGAAATGCTCGTGTCCAGCATCGACACGCAAATCCTCATATATTGGGCTCCGTCAGTCCGGATCGGCCCACGGGCTCCGTATGCGGAATCGGCCCTCGGTCCCGGCAGTACGGGTCGGCCCATATCCATCTCTCGACTCTGGTTAGTATCCTCCGGATATCCACCAGGTCCAACCAATCACCGGTAGGTAGTAGTCCCTCTGCCAGGCTCATCATCATCCACACGAAATCTCTCTCTCGCCCCGGGGTACCATACCGGGTCCACCATGTACCCGCAAACGGATCGTCCTCCTCCTCGAATCGGGTTTCACATGTCACACGTCTCAGAACCGAGAAAACGCATGGTGGACGCACTAAAATATCATATCAAGAGAAACCGGGTTTTTCAAAACAGTGCATACTTTCTTAAAATAATACCACGGTTCTCAAATCCAGAAATCACACGAATCCAAAACTCACTGCGTAAATCCATGCAATGTGTCGTATGCCGTATAAAATCGTACTACGAGTAAAAGGGGAAAACCGCTCTTTTAAAAGGATCCAGTTGAAAACATTTCATGCGGTCCCCAATTTTTAAATCAAAATTAGCATCATCTATGTATGTGCAAGAGTATGTATGTATGTAGGCATGGATGCACAAAGATATATATATCCACGCAAGTATGGATGTACAGTATGTATATGTGCCAATATGCGACAGAATCATGTCTAATCATCAATGATGCGGTAATCAAAATGATGTATGGTTCGTAGTAATCCTATAGTGCGAGTGTCATGGCAATCACTAACGGTGTGGGTATAACATACAAATAGTGCCCGTGCAGCTTGAACCGTTAGTGACAGTACGGTGTTACATAAATAATGTATCTATATGCAACAAAAGAGGGGTACGCTACAATAGTATATATGCACAAATCAATATATATATATTTATATACACGCGACTACAATATCCTATCAAGCCCTGACGCTTAACGCCATACGGGCGATTTCCCCGTAGATGTTAAATTTACTCACTGTGGTCTCGTGCTAAGTGTAGCCGACTACTTGCTTCCCCTTCCTTGCGGCGTCCGATGTACCCACCCGCGAACCTAGAATTTACACAAAGAATACACATAAGCTAAGATCCTGCAAAAAAGAGATATCAAAACCAAACGAGAAACTCGCGTCGCGAACTAAACGCGTGTGTATCCGATACGCTAAAACGTGTGAATACGCGTCTGAAACTACCCCGACATGCTGTGACACGCAGCAAACACTAAACCCACACACATAACATACGTGTCGCGCAAGCTTAAAAGTATAGGAAATAAGGTATTATGCTCCAGATTTTGATACAGGCAGAATTAGAAAAAAATGCATACACCAAAGACCTTAAATATGCAGCAGACTCACCCAGACCAAACCCTAACACCCATCTCTACCATCTGGCCTCAATTTGCGGCCAGAATAAATATTTTGGAGGCCTGGAAGGAAAATTGGGGTCTCGTGCTTCATGTGTGTGGTCTAAATCTAGTGTACATGCCCCAGTAAACTCAGTTTTTGCCTGAAGCAACCGGGTTGAAAGCAGATCACAAAAGGGCACAAATCTTAACAAAAACGCTAATTTAACACTAATTTGATACAAAATGGTATTTTAGTGTAACCTGAGAAATTAACTTGGTTTAAACAACATTAATAGCACCTAATTAAGTTAATCAAACCTTAAAAACCCTGACTTACCCTAAACTTCACTTAATCCATCTCATTAGCACTAAAACGCACAAAAACACAATTTTTAGCTAATAAAACTACAAGTTAAGCAATAAAGTGATATGGGTGAGTTTAATACCTCCAAATGATCTTAGGGGAGTCTAACTTGCTGCGCTTGCTTTCAAAGGCAAGGATTTGCCATCAAGACCCACAAAAGAGGTGTTTTGCAAAGGTTTTATGAAGAAAATGTGAGTTTTTTGTGTAGGGGTTTGTTGTTTGAAAGCAAGGAGAAGAAAAGAAGAAAAGAAGAAGAAGATGAAGAGTATGCTGCTGCTGCTGCCTCTGCTGGAATTTCCAGAAAATGAGAGGGAGAGAGAGAAAAGAGTGAGGTTAAGGTCAAAAGTCAAGCCATTCTTCACCTAACCCCAACCATGCCTCCCATTCTTTTATATTTCATTTCTTTAATTAAGGTTTGACTTGATTTTGTGAGGATAAATGAACCATGCAAGAGGGAAAAAGAAAATGAATATAAGTTAACACTTAACCTAGGTGATTAGGGTTGTGCATGCTAACTAAATTTGGCTTAGGAAAATTATTTAAGAAAATTTGCTAATTAAGTGAACACTAAGCTAATTTATAATTAATAAACCCATTCATATAAAAAAACACACCTTATCACAATTAAAACTGATCTTATTTTAGTTTAAGTGGAAATTTAAAATTTACGAGACTTTATGAAAAACACACATTACCGCTAATTAACGCGAAAATTAATCTAACGAATTTCAAAGCGTTACATATACATAACTCACGGTATAAGTGACGTACTCTGTTTCCCCCAATCAGAGCAAAGCTCTGTTTTAAAATTCAAAATTTAAAAGTTGAAGCAACGCTTCAGATTCAGCGCTAGGCGCGCTGCGTGCCACGTGTCAAACATAGATGCGCTAGCGCCAGATGCACTGCGCCTTAGGCAGCGCACCCCCCAATCAGAGCAAAGCTCTATTTTAAAATTCAAAATTCAGAATTCGGAGCAATGCTTCAGATCCAGAGTTAGGCGCGTTGCGCGCCACGTGTCAAACATGGGTGCGCTAGCGCAGGCTGCGCTACGCTCTGCGCTGCGCGCCATGTGTCAAACGTAGGTGCGCTAGCGCTGGAATTAAAAAATTCCCCACCGTCAGATCAAAAGATCTAGTAATGATAAATCATTAATTAATCAGAATTAAAATTCTGTTATGGAAAGATCTTTCCAATCTTGTTAAAAACAAGAAGATTGTCTTTTGTAAAATAGAAGCCCTAGGATCAAAGATCCAACGGTGGGGAAACATCCCCAAATCAATCAGAGAAAGATCTCTTTAAATGATTTAACAAATCAATTTGCCCTATAAAAAGGCCCCTAGATTTCAAGTCTCAAATATACAGAAGCAGGGAGAAACCCCCTACAAACTTTGAGAAAACTCAAAGAAAGAAGAGCAAGCTCTTGAAAGAAGATCATTTCTTCAAGGTAAAGAACATGAACAATGAACACAAAGATGAAATCATCTCATGAAAAGAAGAACCATCTTCTAAAAAAGATCATAGATCTATAAAGACCAAGGTCTTTCATAAAAGATCAAAAGATCTAATCATAAAAACAAAAGAAGTATCTACTTCATTCACAGATCATTGATCTACAAAGGCAAAGCCCTTTCGAAAATAAGAACTGTTGTTCTTGAATCTTGAGGCAAAGCCTCCTTTGAAAAAGAACATAAACTTGTTCTCTGATCATAAATTTGATCAAATGCACTGTTCCCGCCAAAAATTTGGTTCAAAACCCGCTTCCGTATAAAATAACAACAATAAAATAAAATAAAAATAAATAAATAAATTAATAAGTAATAATAATAATAATAAAGGAGAAATTCTCCTTTTCAGAGCAAAGTTCTGTTTGAATTACAAATTCAAAAGGTGAAGCAACGCTTCAGATCTCTTGCGCTGCGCACAGAGCGCCACGTGTCAAAAGTAGACACGCCAGCGCAAGGGGCGCTGCGCCCAAGACAGCGCACCTCAATCAGAGCAAGGCTCTGTTTTAAAATTCAAATTCTAAATAAAGGAAGCAACGCTTCAGGTGGCTTGCGCTCTGCGTTGCGCGCCACGTATCAAACAGTGGTGCGCTAGCACAGTTGCGTTGCGCTCTGCGCTGCGCGACATGTGTCAGCGCAGTTGCGCTACGCTCTGCGCCGCGCGACACGTGTCAAGCGCAGGTACACTTGCGCCAACTGTGTCAGCACTAAAACTTAAATAATGAATTATTTAATCATAATCAGAAAGATCTTTCTAATCTTGTTAAAACAAGAAGATTATTTTCTGTAAAACAGAAGCCCTAGAATCAAAGATCCAACGGTAGGGAGACATCCCTAAATCAATCAGAGAAAGATCTTTTTAACCGATTTAACAAATCAATTGGTACTATATAAAGGCCCCTAGACTCCAAGTCTAAAACATACAGAAAAAGAGATACAGAGAGCTCTTCTAAAAACTTTAAGAAGAATTCAAAGAGAAAGAAAAAAGGTAAAACTTTTGGAAAAAAGAAGAATTTCTTCTAAAAAGATCAATGATCTAAGAACTAGATCAAGATCTTTAATAAAAAATAATAATAAAGAAGTAATCTACTTCATGACTAGATCTTTGGATCTATATAAAGGCATTCCCTTTTGATGAACCACTGGTTCTTGAAATTTGAGGCAGAACCTCTCTGGAAAAAGAAAAAAACTTATTTTCTTTGATCTAAATTTGATCAAGATATTAAACAGTGCCTTGCTCTTTTGAAATTTGCACTGTTGCGCTCGTTGGATTGGCGCAAGCCACCAGAGAGCGCCACGTGTCAATCACAGAACAACTGCGTCTTGCGCTTCTAAAAACAGAGCACTGCTCTTTTGGTTTGGCGCAAGTCACCAGAGCGCGCCACGTGTCAGCAGCGCACTGCGCTAACAGACTTGCGCTCACCAGAGCGTGACACGTGTCACCTCCATATGAATTTGCGTCTTGCGCTCCTCAATTGGCGCAAAGCGCCTGACAGGCCACGTGGGGGCACTGTCAGAACATTTAATGCAGTGCATTATTAAGGGCAGAGCCCAATTAAAAGGTCGATCAGACCCAATAAAAATGCAATGCATTATTAAAAAAAGGGCAGAGCCCAATTAAAAGGCCTATCAGACCAAATAAAAAAATGCAGTGCATTATTAAAAAGGGCAGAGCCCTAGTAAAGGCCTAATAGGCCAAATGCAAATAAAATGTTCTCAACTGGACTTAGCCCAGTTCTGGCCATAAGTCCTCAAATTAAATTGACTGAGCACGACTGCTCTCTCAAATCAATTTACACCTGGTTCAAGGGTACATCTCTGAACTCCTCTGATATTTGTCGTTGTAATCCTTCAACGTCGTCAGAGAGGTGACGGGTCCCGACAACCACATATTGCTATGGACTGTGGGGTCCTTAAACTCATGGACTAATGCGTCCTTAAACCAATATTCGTCCCCAAAATGGGAATATTGGACCACCATGTCCCTAAACTGGTAATACGGACTGTGGGGTCCTTAAACTCATGGACTTATGCGTCCTTAAACCAATATTCGTCCCAAAAATGGAAATGTTGGACCACCATGTACCAAAACTGGCAATGGACCACTATATCCCTAAACTAGAACAATAGAGCCTCCAAATGCTCTTTTGTTGGATCTAAACGATCCCGTTAAGTTGATCTTAGTCTAAAATTAGACTAACGTATCCTTAACAAACGTTTAAGTTGATCTTAGCCTCAAATATGGCTAACTTATCCTTAAACCAAAACCCCAAACCCAAATCTAAGAAAATACGGATTTGGACTAATCCACGTCCTATGGGCGATGACATAAATTAGTCTCCGTATACAATCCACGGGCAACCACAAACAAAACAAACACCTACGACACGAAGTGACCAGCTGGAGAAGGAGAAAGTTGTTACCGCGATGCGGTAGCGTAATTAACTGCAGGGGCTTGCCCCTGCAGGGAAGAGCGTCCCCACAATAAAAAACCCCTCGAACGAGGGGGAATCTGACGAAGTCTGCTATATCGGCCGCATCCGTCTAAACGTTCGATACACGTTGCCATAAATCAACTTGGCATATTCGGAGAGGTGGACAGATAAAACCAAATAGCATCTGCCCCGAATTCCAGGCAAGACGTCTCTCTGCGTCGCGCCGCCATTCGGAGGGGAACAAATGCACTTTGTGCTACTGAAAGTGCCTTGCACTCATGAACTGCGCTTTGTGCTCTTTGGACCGGCGCTCAGCGCCAAAACGTGCCACCTGTCAACCACAGATGCAACTTGCACTTCTGAAACAGCGCACTGCGCTCATGGGCTGGCGCTCAGCGCCAAGCGCGCCACGTGTCACTTACTGGTGCGCCACTAAACTAGCGCAACGCGCTCACAAATTGAAAGCGCAATGCGCTTATAAACTGGCGCTTAGCGCTAAGTGCGATACGTGTCCTTTTCGTGTGCGCTACTTGGCAGATACGCAATGCGCTCTTTAACTGGCGCAAAGCACCTGGCGCGCCACGTGGCGCGCTGTCAGAATACGCATTGTTCTGATGAATGCTATACATTCAATACAAGAAAAAAATGTCAGAATCTAATGCTCAGCATTATTGAAAGGGCTAAACCTAAACAAATGTTCAACAGCTCAGAACAATAAAATGTTAAACATTTTAATCTTATTGGACTTAGCCTAATTCTGGCCATAAGTTCTCAACTTATATTTAATTGAGCCCATCTGCTCACGAATATTGAACAGATCTCAGTCCCAAACTGGACTACAGATCTTTCAACCAACTCATACCGGTTCAAGGGTACATCTCTTTACTCCCCTGATATCTGTCGTTGTAATCTTTCAACGTATTCAGAGAGGTGACGGGTCCCGACAACCACACATTTCTACGGACTGTGGGGTCCTTAAACTCATGGACTACGATGTCCTTAAACTTTATAGACTACGATGTCTCTAAACCGGACTGTGGGGTCCTTAAACTCATGGACTACGATGTCCTTAAACCTTATAGACTACGATGTCTCTAAACCGGACTGTGGGGTCCTTAAACTCATGGACTATGATGTCCTTAAACTTTATAGACTATGATGTCTCTAAACCGGACCGTGGGGTCCTTAAACTCATGGACTATGATGTCCTTAAACCTTATAGACTACGATGTCCTTAAACCTTATAGACTACGATGTCTCTAAATCGGACTGTGGGGTCCTTAAACTCATGGACTACGATGTCCTTAAACTTTATAGACTACGATGTCTCTAAACCGGACTGTAGGGTCCTTAAACTCATGGACTACGACGTCCTTAAACCTTATAGACTACGATGTCTTTAAACCGGACTGTGGGGTCCTTAAACTCATGGACTACGACGTCCTTAAACTTTATAGACTATGATGTCTCTAAACCGGACTGTGGGGTCCTTAAACTCATGGACTATGATGTCCTTAACCTGGACCGTAATGTCTTTAAACTAACCTTGGACCGTAATGTCCTTAAACTAATCGACCGCAATGTCCCTAAACTAAACAATAAGAGTCCAATCGCTCTCTTGTCAGATCTAAACGATCCCGTTAAGTTGATCTTAGTCTAAAAATTAGACTAACGTGTCCTTAACGTACGTTTAAGTTGATCTTAGTCTTAAATGAGACTAACGTATCCTTAAACCCAAACCAAAACCCAAATCTAAGAAAATACGGATTTGGACTAATCCACGCCCTACGGGCGACAACATAAATTAGTCTCCGTATACAATCCACGGGCAACCAAAAACAAAACAAACACACACGACATGAAGTGACCATGTGGAGAAGGAGAAAGTTGTTACCGCGATGCGGTAGCATAATTAACTGCAGGGGCTTGCGCTTGCAGGGAAGAGCGTCCCCACAATCAAAAACCCCTCAAACGAGGGGGAATCTGACGAAGTCTGCTGTATCGCCCGCATCTGTTTAAACCTTCGATACATGGTGCCATAAATCAACTTGGCATCTTCGGAGAGGTGGACGGACGGCACCAATTAGCATCTACACCGAATTTCAGGCAAGACGGACCTGCGCGGTTGCGTCTCCGTGTTCGGTGGGGAACAGATTCTGGCACGCCCGGTGGGACCTTTTCCTCTTTCCACTCCACACTTTGTGTGCCGCGTTCGCGAACGAATCACGGTTTGTTAATGGTTGCCCTTGGGTTCGAGGTACTTTGATTTGGTGTCTTGCTGGGTGCAGAAAACAATGGCGTCTACTTGCATGAAGTGTTCCAGCTACAATTGCAACTCGCATTCCGCCACATCTGGAGGTATAGCTTACGGGCCCCAAGCGGCCTCCCTGTTCACGATGCCGGTGGAACAGGTCACTCAGGCCATCACTGGATTATTTTTCGGGACCATGCTCCCGCCAACGAGCTTCAGCGTTCCTATACCAACACAAGAAGCTCCCAAGAAGTCGGTCTTTGATCGGCTTACAACTACTACGGCCCCTCTCAACGGATCGTCCAGCTCCAGCGCCTCAGTCTTCGCCAGATTGGGCCAAAGTTCATGCGGGCTTATGATGAAGCCTGCAGTTCCAGAAAAGGTTATTCCGAAGAGGATAGCCATCCCTGCTCCCGAAGTCGTCAAGGCAGCTTCTTCTGCCAAAGGGTCAGTCTTCACAAGACTGACTGTTTTGGCTCCCAATCCGGCTCCCGTTCCTGCTCAAAAGTCTATTTTTGACAGATTGGACACCGTTACTCAACGGACGTCGGTCTTCAAGAGGCTGGTACCGGCAACGCCTCACCAGAACAGGGGCATGAAAAAGCCATCCCTATCATCGAACCAACACCATCGGCTCGACACGCTCGACGTCGCCACTGGTGCCGAGTAAGGACGGCTGGGGGCAAGTCCCTCTCTGGGCTAACTCCACCATCCTCAACGGTGGAAGTCAATATTGCTGTTCCAACTGGAAACAGCTTTGAATTGCTGAACAAGGTGCACAGGAACTCTCCTACCGCCGTACTGAAAAGATCTCCACCACCGGTGGAGAATGTTACAGAAATAAAGCCGAATCAGCCCCCTCAACGGCTGTCCTCCAAAGTTTACAAAGTCTGGCGACGGGTCCAGGAATGGGTGATTGATCAAGACTATCCCCGTCGACAGAAGAAGCTGAAGGCTCAGCAGGAAGAGAACCGTCCTGTCAAACCGCGAAGGAAAACAACTACCTGGGGTTCCCGCTGCAACGGCCCCCTCAACGTCAACTGTTCAAAAGAGAATGAGGCCAAAGAAAGCCCCTGTGACTACAGTAGATCACAAAAACACTGAGCCCAAACGCCCCAAGTCTGGGGGCATAATGGTGCATACTGTTTACATGGCTTCCGGAAAAGAGGAAAACCGCGCTTCGACGGGTCACCGACTGCTCACTCGATCCGTGACCAAAGCCCAGGAGCAACAACAGAAGCTTCAGGAAATGCTGACGCAAATGGCCCCACTCACCGGGCCAAAAGAAAGCCCGGAAGGATCATCAGAGCAGCGTCATGAACAAGAAACTGATGCCGACTTCCTCTGCAGAGTCCTCGAAAAGAAGGACAGAGAAGCAGCAGAACAAGCTGCCAACATAAAACGAATGGCACTTCTCTTCCAAGACATGGTCGGGATGATGTTACAGCTGGATCCTCCAGCTGAAAACCCTCCTATCATTATTGAAGATGACAGAGGGGAGACATCGAACCCTCCTCCGACTCTTTCAGCAGCCAAGGAGGAAACTATCTCAAAAGCCATGCTCGATGATTATATAGCTCAACAAATACGAGCTCACCGAGCGAATGAAGCGGCTGGCCAAGTCGTTAAAACTGGGCGCCATATCCAGGCTGGTATGATCAAACAAGTTACCTGCCGGGATATACGATCCCCAAATTCCATGTGTACAAGGGGACAGGAAATCCCCATCAACATGTTGCTCAGTTCAGGGCTCTTTGCGGCAATACTGGAGGTAATGATAAACTTCTACTTCGCCAGTTCGTCGGTAGTTTAGCAGACACAGCTTTTGAATGGTACTCGGAGCTTCCCGACGACTCCGTCAAAACGTTTACAGAAATGGAGTTGCTATTCACTCAACGGTTCGCAAGCGCCAGTGAACGCACTCCGATCACGGCATTGATCAACGCCAGAGTAAAGCCGGGAGAGACATGGGTGCAGTATGCAATCCGGTGGAGGAACCCATGGTCGAAATATGAACAACGCATAGAAGAAGCTCCTGCCGTGGGCATGTTCATGTGGACCCTTGACCCTCACTCGACTATCTCCCAATTCATGATGTTCTTCAAGCCGACCACCGTCCAGGTCTTGATCGACAAGCTGGTCCAAATGGATCAGATGGGCCATAGGCCTTTCCCTTCAAAAGTGGGTTTTCGGAATGAAAAAGGCAACGGGAAAGCGACCGTTGTCGCTAACGCTCAGCGACAGCCGAGTAACCCAAGACTATTTGTTCGTCAGAGCAGTAAGCCGCGATCCCTCGATAAGAAGTTGAAACGTCCTTACTCATTTCCTAGGGATAAAACAAGGAGACTATTCGAACTGGCAGTGCGCAAGGGACTCATCACTCTGCCAGATCCAAAACATCTATCGCAACCGGGTGACGTTAACCATCTTAACTATTGTCCCTACCACAAAGTAATGGGCCACCCACTCGAAGATTTCTACGTCTTCAAAGGCTGGATTGAGGATGAATACCAAAAGGGAAAGTTTGAGTTGTCTGACAACTGGAAGGTGAATCCGCCACAACCACATGCTCAGAAAAGGATGGACACGCCGGGGGCATCATGCTCTTTTATAGGGGAAGCTCCATGAGAAATTGTTCTTTCGGAAAAAACTAAAAGAGAATTGAAAGGTCTTCAAACATGTCCGACCTATGAACAAAGAGACTGAAACGTCTTTAAACTAACACCGGACCACTATGTCCTAAAACTGGCAACGGACCACTATGTCCTAAAATTGGCAACTGACTGAAACGTCCTTAAACTAATGATGGACGAAAACGTCCTTAAACTAACGATGGACCACTATGTCCTAAAACTAGCTGTTGACCGAGATGTCGATAAACTACGATGGATTGCAGCATCCCAAAGCTAATACAAAAAAAGAGAATAAAAAAAAGAAAAAAAAGAGAAAACACTATGTCCATAAGCAAAATGGGCACGGATGAAAACTCGCAAGGGCTCCGTGAGTAAAAACAGCAGGGCTACCGGCGTGTTTTGTGAAAACCCGAAAAGGCGCAACCTCGTTAGAATAAAAAAAAGAGGAAAAAGAAAACGTTATGTCCATAAGCAAAAGGGCACGGATGAAAACCCGAAAGGGCTCCGTGAGTAAAAACAGCAGGGCTACCGGAGAGCTTTGTGAAAACCCGAAAGGGCGCAATCTTGTTAAAAGACACTTGCAAGGTCCTCTCGATCTTGTGAGGAGAAACCACCTGCGTGAGATCCTTACGACTCACAAGGGAACAACACACTTAGGGATCCCCACGATTCCAAAGGAGAAATTACATTTGGGAGATCCTCTCGACTCGTAAGGAGAACTCTCTTGTGAG
This sequence comes from Agapanthus africanus, assembly GCA_030015575.1. Classification (NCBI taxonomy): domain Eukaryota; kingdom Viridiplantae; phylum Streptophyta; class Magnoliopsida; order Asparagales; family Amaryllidaceae; genus Agapanthus; species Agapanthus africanus. The sequence goes on from CM057337.1 coordinate 525,606,993, forward strand.
ACCCTCACGGCTCATAAGATTTGAATGTCTTAAGCTACAGGGATCTGAACCTGTTCTTAAGCAGCCACCACAACCTCCAGCACTGCCCTACAAGCGGCTCAATATTGACCCTTGTATACAATCCACGGGCGCGAATAAACATTTCCCTAGCAAAATCCCATCCGTGACTAGGGATATGTTTGCACGGTGAACCCCCTTGTAAGCTGTAACGTTTTAAAAATAAATGAATTAATAAATAAATAATTAAATAAATAAAAATCCTTTAGGCGAATTTTTTTGATTATCGGTAAAATAAACCGTATTTTTCGTAAAACTTAACCATGATTATTTTTCATCATAAATTTAAAAAGACCTATTTTAACTATGTAATCACTAGTAAATGGTGTTTATTTAGTGACTTATAAATTATTAGTTTACTAAAATATTTTCCGTAATTAATTAAATTCAAATATTTAAATAAACTTTTAAATATACATTAAATTAGTGTAAATTACAAATTTGAATGGGTTAATTTTACAAAAGTGGACCATGACAATTTAAAACAAGTGTGTAATATGCAAAATTCATTCTCAAATCTCTTCATGGTTCTAGATTTTTCTAGGTGGGAAAAGGTTATAAAGTAAAATAATTAAAGAAAAAATTAAAAAGGAGGCTTTATTCATGAAGTTTCTACACACCTATACACATTTCTTTTTCTCTCTCCCATCCTTATATTTTCTGGCCGAGCCTAGCTAAGAGGCAGCCCCCCATTTTCCAAGTTCATTTTCCTTTCAAAAATCATCCAAAAATTCTACAAAAATCTAAATAAAAAAACCCATAAATTCCTAATTTAATTCCTACCCACTATTCTTTGCTCATTCTAGCTTGGATTCTTGGAGAAAGAAAGTCACTTTGGGAGGCTAAGATTGCATGGTTAATCTCATGTTGTGGAGGTATAATTTTAATCCTATAGTTAATTTGTGGGTTAGTTACCTTAAATTAGCTAATTAAGTGATTAATTTTGGTTTTAAATTGCAAGTTTAGAAAAAATTCAAGAGAGGGTTTTAAAATGAAGTTAGGGTTCTGATTAATTAAGTGGGGTTATAATAAGTAGTTTACATTTTTAGAAACGAAAAATCTAGCATGGTTGATGTATTGTAAATTGTTCATTCAAAATTGTTTAAATTAAACAATTTTGCAAACTAGGTTTTTACAATATATATATATTGGTGAGGTAAAATTATGATGAGGGTTTTTATTATTAGATTATGGTTTTAATGAGGAGATTAAAATGTTAATTGAATGTAAAACCTAATTTAGTTGCTAGTTTCAAATTGATAATGGAAAATTGTGATAAATATGCTATTTTTGCTAACTAGGTTTTAGAAATTGCTTAAATAATTGAGATTTAAAATCTAATTATGGTTTCATGACATTATTAACATCATAAATTGTAGTTTAATAATTTAATTCATTCAAAATCAAGTTTAGTTGTGGAATTGGGAATTTTTGCTTACAAGGTGTTGAAATTTGATAAAATTGCAAACTGGAATTTTCAATTTAATACAAATTAGTGTGATAAAAATATAGTAATAATTTTTATGACTTAGTTATGATATTTAGTGAATATTATTACCATTAGTTTTATTTAAACATCATGTTTTGAAGTAAAATGGTAAATTGACGTTTTCTAGGTTTTTGCAAAATAGGATGATTTGATCGATTTTAAGGTTTTGATGATTTAAACCATGTTTTTTATTATAAATAATGAGTTTTGGAACTACGAGTTGTTTGTTGGTGTTTTATCTCAATCAATCGGCGTTTGTACGCCGATATCGAGCGATATTTGGTTCTTTTGCATGAGCGGGTCATAGGTTTTAACCTATGCACGTTCGTGCGCTGTTTTGGCTTTGTCTGTGATTTGGTTTACGATATTATATATGTTTGCATATAGGTACCCATTACGTGGACTTCGGATGATGAAGAGGAGGGCGGCATCGACTTCGACAGCTAAGGGCCAGGTGAGTAGATGTATATCTACGGGGAAAATCGGGTAGATGGCGTTTAGCACCCCCGCAAACGTAGAATAGGGATATTACTTACTGTCATTAGGAAGTCGGACGTGACCTTAGATTCTTGGCGAGTAGGATCCTATTGAAGAATTTAGGTTGGACTAGACCGATTTAGAAAGACTTAACCAGAGAATGAATGCCTAGGAGGGAATTCGTAGGTTTCAGGTAGACACACACGCACGCACACACATACATTTGACTTGGTGTACATGTGTGTGTATGTGTGTATATGATTGTGTGTAGGTTTCTATAGGTATACACACACACACACACAACATATACACGTGATATGGGGAGGTAATATGATATCTGGGAAGGAGTCTGTATGATTGGGCGTGATGCCATGAGTTAAAAATATACGATCGAGTATGATATGAGATGTACTATGATATTTGCGGATCGTTTGGAAATGAGAAAATGGATATGTATACATAAACGATAATAGGTGATGATGACATTGAGATATACAAGACTCTAGAATAGAACCCGGACTGTAATATGTGACTTAATCGCGATATGATATATGTGACTTGATCACGATATGATATATGTGACTTAATCACGATATGATATATGCGACATGATATTTCTGAGGACCATTTGACGATGTATATTTACACAGACAATGATATATGTTTGATGATATTGGGATGTATGCGATTATAGCACAGTACCCTTGATCATGATAATATTTGATGACGATATTATACGAATGATGATGTACATAGGTGATAGTTGACCCATACCCCGATTTTGGGATGCTGTACGATGGATTTTATCGTACGAGGCATAGATGTGATGATTGATCCGCACTCTTGATTCGAAGAAGTCGTACTATGTACGTGACGCTATTGAGGCTGGATCGCCGACTATTAGAGATATCGACTCAGACTTTAGGTGGATTCTTATTTCCTATCGACTAGTTTCTTTAGTTTAGTTCCTTAGTGGGTTAGATAGATACCAGTTTAGGCTCGAGTCATATAGTTTGTAGTTAGATATGTATTTTCCAAATGAGTGGTTAGTACACGTTCATCTTTATATTCAGATTGTAATCATCGCGTTGCATGTTCATACATATGTTTCTTTAGTTAAAATGAAACTCTGGCTGTTAGGATACCGGCACCATTACCGATGATGCGCATATTCCACGTACACTTATTTGCCGGCTCACACACATCATCATCGGTAATTGCTATGTCACGTACAATTTAGAACATATTATCTTTTATTGATAGAATCAGCTAAAGGCTAGATCAACATAATATTGTGATTACTCTCAGGTGTTAGTCTAGACATTGCATTTATTACTTAGAAATTTCATGCATTCACATTTTCATGTTATCATGCAGTATTGTGGGGCTTATGCCGATACTTATTATTTACTTACTCATGATTTTGGGATTTTGGATTTCTATGAGATTTCTGGATTTTGGAGAAAACCGCAAGAATATATATAAAAACTTCTCTCTCTCTCCCTCTCTTTTTAAAATACAAGTTGCGGTTTTCTCGTGATGTATGTGTCGTCCACCATGAGATTTCATGTTTTCTGTTGGATTTCGAGACCCGATTCAAGGAGTGGATGAACCGTCTCGGGTACATGGTGGGCCCGGTATGGTACCCCGGGGCAAGAAGATCGAGTTGTAGACGATGAGCCTGGCAGGGGAAGACTACCTACCGGTGATGTCTGGCACGGCGGATATCCGGAGGATACCGACCGTTGTCGTGAGATTTGATGATATGGGCCGATCCGGACTGACAGAGCCCGAGAGATTGAGACTATGAGATATTGAGATTTTGAGTTTTACATGGTTTGTGTCGATGCTTGACACGGATTTCCATGGATTTCATTGCTGTTTCAGATTACCATACAAATTTTACTGTGATAAAGTTAAAGATTTCTTATACAGATATAATCAGATTTCATGGTTTATTGTTTTACATTCATGGTGCATGCATAATCATACACACGACATGTTACTAAGGTACTGACACGAGCACTGAGCATTGCACTTGCGCATAGTTTATTACCCTGCACTACAAGATGACTAGTGATATATTAAGTATATTATTATGACCTACGATAGCGTCGCGCATTCGATTTCTTCTTGCAGATGTCTTATACTCACGAGTTGGCAACTCACCCCCGTTGTGCCAAATTTTTCTTACAGGTTTCGATGTACAGGTTTCCTTGGTAGCTTGCTGGCACATCATTTCATTCAGGGTGATTTGCTTGGTAGGTTGGTTCACTTGTATCAGGACCGCCGTTGTACCTTTATTATTTAATTTGTATCTAGTAAGCTCCATCAACTAGACTTGTATTCTTGATAGTTTAGAAGACCAGTTGTTTTTATTTCGACCTTAGAGTCGCGCTTGTATTATTATGGTTTCGGGTGGATTTGGTTTTCTTTTGAGTTTTGAGCCTCGCCCTTTGGTGTTGTATATTATAGTGCATTGTGTGGTTGTTCCGCCATTTGGCGTAGAGCTAGCTCCCGCTTGGGGATGCCTTTGTATTGTTTGTATATATTATTCTTGTTTGTACCCGTTTGGGGCCAGTTTTTACAAAGGAGACTCTGCCGAAATTTTTGAGAAAATTTGATGTTGCTTCTAAACTTGTTTTCCTACATGTTTTCCTTTACTTCTTCGTTGAATGGTTTAGATTTCTGGGCTTCGGCTTATTTAGATTACGTCGCGCCTCTAGACACTTCGTAATTTAAGTGCCGGTCACGTTCCATACCTTCGGGGTGTGACATAAGCCCTCTTGACTTATGAGGAGAAAATACTCTTGTAAGATCCTTACGACTTACGAGAAGCCATATATTTAGGAGTCCTCACGATTCCTAAGGAGAAAACGCACCTACGAGATCCTCACGACTCGTAGGGAGAAACATCTTCATAAGACCCTTATAGCTCATGAATTCAAAAGCCTTGGTCGACAGGATCCTAACCCTGTTCGCTAAGCCACCTTTGTTCAACATTGACAGAGGCAAATGATGATTCGCTCCTGGCAATATTCCAGTTGTAGCGGTGCTGATGCTGAAATCGGTGTCTAATCCCAAGCTTGCAGCAAAAAGCCAGCGAGCCACACATGCATACGAAATAGCCGAAATGATGGGGCAACTTGCAACAAAATCAGCAAGTAAAAAAAAAAATGTATGCATGCAAGATAGCCGAAATGATTGGGCAACTCGTAATAAAAAGCAGTGAGTAAAAATAAAATAAATAGCCGAAATGATTGGGCACCACGAAAAATAGCCGAAATGATTGGGCAATCGCGACTTTCGTGATATAAAAGCTGAAATGATAGAGCATCGCGGAAAGAAATAAAAAAATTCTGAGAGAATGAAACTTTTGCCTTACATGTGATATCACATCAATCCCTGTATACAATCCAGGGACGCAAACAAAGAAAGAATCACACCTTCCCTCCTCAGGCTCCATCAGAAAACGAAGCCAAATCTCAACGGTTCACAGATAACCTGGAGGCTACTTCGACATTCGTCTCATTACAACGGACGCTACGTCATCCAAATGACCTCGTCACGGACGCTACGTCATCCAAATGACCCTGTCTCGGAAATACGTCAACCACATGACCCCTTCTCGGAAATACGTCATCCAAATGACCCCGTCTCGGAAATACGTGATCCAAATGACCGCGTCTCAGAAACACGTCATCCACATAACCCCGTCTCGGAAACACATCAGCAAATGACCCCCATCTCGGAAATACATCAGCAAATGACCTCCGTCTCGGAAACAAGTCAACCAAACTCCAGGGAAATCAGTGTCCTTGGCAAAACCTCGATTCAGGGAAATCAGCATCCTTGACGAGAGCATCTTGATTCGCGTCGACCCGCAAGGAAATCGGTATCTTCGCAGGAATCTCTCGATTCGTCTTAACTCCAGGGAAATCAGTGTCCTTAGCAACCTCCTCGATTCAGGGAAATCAGCATCCTTGACGAGAGCATCTCAATTCGTGTCGACCCGCAAAGAAATCAGTGTCTCTGCAGGAATATACGACGTACACAACAACGGAGCCATGGCAAAATCCCCTAGTTCCAAATTTCAACGGTTCACCAACAACTTAGAGATAAACCGCGACATTCGTCCCGATATAGCAGACGCACAGGCAATATTCCTAGCTTCAGGGTCTTGACGACAACTCATATAAAACCTGGAAGACTATCGGAGATCATCTCATACCAGCGCGGAGTGGTTATGACTCATTGGGGCTCCCAAACTGAGCCTAACCTCAAGTAAAAAGCGACATAGAATATCCCTAATGCTTGCTCTTTCGACGGTAATATCACCTGGAAGATTACTTGAAGTCTTCTTGTCCAGCCCTCGAAGGGATCAGAGACACGACAGTCGCGGGGCTACTCGAACAGCAATATTATGCGTCGAGGAACACCAGCCAACGCGACGGTGCGACGGGTAAAAAACCCTAGTACCACAGGCCCTAACGAACTTCTATTAGCAGGAGTTAACTGTGACGTTAGGACATTCTTGCGAGAACTTCTTGATTCGTCTCGACTCGTGAGGAAATTAGTGTCCTTGCGAGAATTTCTCGATTCGTCTCGACTCGTAGGGAAAAGCCTTAGGCAATGGGGATGAGGACCTGTTTCCTAAGGACTGGGGTCCTGCAAGTCGGTCCAAAATGGACTCTTGCATACTATTCACGGACCACACTCCCCAAAGTCGAATCTCGACAAGGAGGGAAACAACCACTTACGAGTCCTCTCGACTTGTAAGAGGGAAAAATTCTCTTGTGAGATCCTTACGACTCTCGAGAGAAACCACACTTGGGAATCCTCACGATTCTTAAGTAGAATTTACACCTACGAGAACCTCTCGACTCGTAGGGAGAAAAGCCATTATGAGACCCTCACGGCTCATAAAGTTGAAAAGTCTTAGGTAGTAGATCTGAACCTGCTTCCTAAGCCATCGCTACCCCTCGAAGAAGCCAAAACAAGATGCCCACCCTATCATCTGCCGGCTATGTTTGCTAAGGTGACATGCTGATAACAAAAGAAAGAAGAAAGCAGAGAGATGACACAAGACATTGCGAAAGAAATGTATCTTTTATTCATGAATTCAATTGGGTACAAAATACGTCATATGAAAGAATAAAAGAATGAATACATTTTATTCAAAATTACAAATGGTACAAAAATTTTTATTGAGAGGGAAGCGCTTTCAATAGTCCGATTAGCCGCTCGCGCACTTCCCTCAGCCCCTCTTCTTGGTCAGCCACCATGGCCAACTCCGCTTCGATTCGAGTCCTTTGCTGCAAGCATGATGAAATTTTCTCATCGATTTCCCGTTGAGCAGCTTCGCGACTCTGCACAATCCGCTCGATAGAGTCGAACTTCTGTCTCAATATAAGACCGTCCGAAATACACTTCTGCAAGGTGTCAAAGACGGATCTCAGTTGCGCAGCGTTCGCTTCAACCTAGGCACGCAATTGAACAGACTCAGCGGAAGCCTCCTCGCATTCCTTCCACCTCAAGGCCGCTTCTTGTTCAAAATGGTGGAGGAAGGACACACTCTGCTCAATCTATGCAGCCCGCTGGGAGTTCAAAACCTGAATCTCAGGAGCAGGACGCATAAGCTCGAGCTCATGCAGGCATGCCTCAATCTTCCGGCAGTGGTTAACCCAAGATTCGACGACGCCTTCGTTATGAAAGTTTACAAGCGTCGCCAGCATTAGGTTAACCTCCGCGACAAAATCCGCGGCAGATGTAGGAGTCTCCACATCGAGCTCCTCAATATAGTCGCTCACCATGCGCAGACTATTCGCGGCGCCTTTCGAGGATGGACGTCTCGAAAAGGGTCTGGCCGGCATTATGACGCGAGACTCGAACGGGGCTGGAGTCGATGTGACTGCTGCAAAACAAATCACAATCAGATGATGGCTCAAGAAATAAAGAAAATACATGAAAAATAGATTCTACTATACCGGCTGCAACAGGGGGCAGAGCTGGGAGTACTGGAGACGCAACGATAGCCTCATCCCCGCCTTCGATTTGTAAGGCTACAAGCAATACAAAAAGGGATTAGCAATAATGTGACTGCCCGTTAAAGAAAGGATGTCGTTTAGAAAAGATACTCACTGACACCAGCAGGCGGACTAATCTCTGACAGGAAGGAGAAGTGTGGGTGCAACACCTGATACAGGTGGTCAAAAAGGACTCCTGTAAGGACACAGTAATGCAACGTCAGTACATAAATTATACAGCCTAGAAGTAAGACTGATGGGTCACAAATCCGTACCTTCCAACATCTGAGACGGTGCGAGAGAAGGTAGATGAGGGGTCACCGTCAAAACGGTAACTGATGGCGTTGCCTCGGGTAGCGCGACCTCAGTGCTCGCCACACCTACATTAGAAACAAGATAAATTCTGTCAGGAAAGATTGAAAAGGAGTGCAGAATAAAAAGAAAAGTAATGACCCAAAATTTACCTGATGAGTCACCAATCGGAACCGCGATGAGGGCGCCACATACAGCGACGGCTTCTCCCTCCTCCATCGGGATGGTCTCACCGCCCGTCGCCTCATCCCCTGACTCTCCGAGAGTCGTCGTAACGCTTGCGATGTCAGGAGATGGCAAAGAGCCGCAGGCGAAAAGAGCGACGATTGTGGCGGTGCCTGACTCTTGAGAGGGAGCGGCTACCTCGGGCTTAGCAATTGTAGCCATCTCATCCGCCGCCACCTCGAGCTCGACAATAGTAGCCGTCTCACCCATCGCCACCTCCGGTTCGGCAATGGTAGCTATCTCTGGAACAACAATCGTGACTGTCTCACCAGCCGCTACCTCGAGCTCGGCAATTGCAGCCACCTCGCCTACCGCCACCTCGGGTTCGTCAATCATGACTACCTCCTCTACCGCTATCATAGGTTCAGTGGTCGCTTCCACTTCTTCGGTAAGACTCGGCCTTGCAAGATAAGATATATGAGAACTGGTATTTAAAACTTTGACAACGGAACCCCGTGTCACATTACCTTGAGTTGGTCTTCCGACTGCTTCCCGAGCCGCACGTGCTGCCCATCTATAGGCAGTGGACAAGGCAGCCGGAGATTCCTCTGAGGGAGTAGGTGCAGGGGTAGCGGTGCTCGAACCCGCACCTAAGGCTAAGGCAGCACTACGCTCCCTTGCCGCGCGCATTCGGCGCTTCCTTTCTGCCCGGGCCGTCAAAGAGGAACTTCTAGACGCCTCCATCAACAGGACGTCATCATCCACACCAAGGGTTACCTCTGGAGCCGTCAAGGCTTCCGTCATCGGTCGTTTGAGTAAGGCCTCTTTTGGCAGTGCCGAAGAGGCCAGGACTTCGGTGGCTGGCCCGGGAAGAATCTTCGCATCAGCTTGCGGGATCAGTATTGTGGTCCCTGTGATAAGACAAAGAAGGGGTCAGATTACTCATAAGAAACGGGAGCGGGGACATCGTAAACTGAAATGTACCGATGCCTAAGGATGCTCGAAGTCGTTTCTCTTCCTCAAAAGTCTTGACAGAAGCTGCAAGAGCTTATTCGGTAGAAATGTCTGTTAAAGAAGGAAAAGCGTCAGTCAAAACACGATAATAGAAATACGATGCAATGAAGAAAAATACAGCTAATGATTACCTGATCGCGCGATGATAGCCAACCCCTCTTCATGGCTGGCCAATTGCTCAGAAGCTGCAATGGCAGCCGCCAGATCAGTATCATCTGGAGGCATGAATAAGCCCTCATTTGTCCCGTACTCGCTCAGGCCCTCACCGTAAGGAGCGTGAAGCCCCTGGCCAAGTACAACGTCGACAGAAAGGATTGACTTCTTCTCTTCTTTTGTGAGCGAGCTTCGGTCGCTGCCAGCACTAGCTTACGCTTGGTAGGCACCTTGGGACGATGAGTCCCAATTTCTTTTCCGACGTCCGATTCGTGGGACGCGGCAACCACTTATTTTTCAGACACGCTGGAAGAGGGCAACCCGCGTGTGGGGCTTAGCACACGTGGAGGCTCAACTGCAGTGACCTCTTTTAGCGGAGGGGGGACGGTGGTCTGTCGCTTCAAAGGGACGTTGCGATCACCGGCAGGAGGTGCACTTTTGCGATCGAGCAGCAGCCGCCTCTCTTCTTTAATGACGGAGCCCATCGAATGCTGGTACCACACCGTGTACACATTAAGGACCTTCGGGACACTGCTCGGTTCGCTGATAAAGAAACTGGACCCCGTGTTCAAGCGCATGAAATAATGTAGCGCGTTTCACATCCCCTCTTCAGTGGCAGTGGGTTCTAGCAAGAAAGCCTCCAGCGGAACTCCTTGATTATAGCTCAATTGTTGGGCAAAACGATGCGGATTGTATCTCATGAAAAGCGCCGCATCATTTTCCCTAAACACTAGGAAGCCCGGCCTGATGGAGTATAAATGGAGAATCTCCTCGGCTTTCAACACGGAGGCCCCGTCTTTAAAAACGTCGCACAATGCCAGCACCGTCTTAGAAGTTTCCTGGCCGATCGTCAGGACTTTGTCCGTGAAAGACATACTGTCACGTCCCGCTTCCCAGTGTACGGCAAAAGGGACGCGACGAGGTCCGCTACGTATATACTCATAAGTATATATGCTAAGCGTATCTAAGCAATATGAAATAAATACACAAGAGACAAGTAATAAAAAGAACATCAACTTTTATTTATTAACATTCTTTGTACAATATATGAAAGGAAATACAACTAAAATAAAAAGATGCCTAAACAGTGGCATAACAGGAAATGAAAAGTACAGAGAGGAAAAGTGTACAAGAAAACTAAAGTGCAGGGTCTTCAGCAAACTGCTCCAAGTCTTCTTGCGATGGCTCGATCTCTGCCGGGTCCAAATCACCTGACGACATTCAAAGAAGAAAGAAACAGAATGTCGTCAGCGAACAGGTCACTCGGTAAGTCCCAAAGGTGAGAGGAAAGTAGAAAAGACAGAATAAGAAGATATCTTTTAAAGTTGTATACTATTGTTGTAATGCTGTGTTAACGCTGTTGTTTGTAGCTTGGTACAGATGATGCCAGTGTATACGAGGGGAGTCTCTATATGCCAGAGACTAGAGGCACGCGTAGTACAAGGAACCGTTTATGCCACGGTACAACGGCAACGGAATATAGGTTAGGTGTCTTAATCTGAATACCTCGTGCCACCTTTAACACCTTCCGTACCAATCTACCCCTTAAACCCCGCGATATCTTATTTGTATTGTTATCTTGTAAATTGTATTGGTTGTATGACTGATTGACTAACTGACCAAAACCATGATATCAGGAAATGGTTGTAACCATAGAGTCATGTAAATGGAATACTGAGAATCATGTAAAAGGAATATATATCCATGGTTCGGTTCAGTCAAGTTGTATAAATTGATAATTGTATTCATGGATTTATGTGTTCATATTGAATTGGAATCTTGTAGATTATAGATTGACTTGAATCATATTCAAGTCAGAATAATCAGACTCAAACCCGAGTCAGATAATCAGAAATGTGAATCGAGGTCTTATAATTGCTAGGGTCCTTAGGGTAATTTATAAAACTTGAGGGGTTTTTATGTAAAAATACTTTTATATACTTTTCAAAATACGCCTCAAGTATTTATTGTTCGTCTTTAGAGTTGTAATGAGGGTGGATTTTATGTTGTGACATTTCTAGTGAAAATATCCTAGTTTTATAAATAAGGGTATTTATTGGTAATATTGATTTATTTGAAGTTCATGGTATTTTAGTGTAAAATTTATTCTTGTGATTTTTAGGAAAAGGTGGAAAATTTATATTATATAAAATAGATATTTAAATGATAAATATACATATGTTTATACCAAAAATAATTTTAATAAATATTTTATATTCCAAAAATCTCATTTTCTTAAGATGTCGTATTTTAAACCTTTCGAGACCGAATGCTCCTTGCGGAGCTCTGAATCTCGCACTACTAGCCCTAGGGTGCGCGATAAACCGTACAATCCCGAACGGGTTCCCCAAAAATGGGTTGTAGCGGCGCTTTGCAAAGATTGTAAAATACTAATCCTTTAGAAAACATTTTTATAAAAAAAAAGGTATTTATTTGCAAAGTGTAATTTTCCGTATTTTAGATTCTAGGGTTTCCTAAGCCAACTAGCCTATTTCTAAATGGTCTAAACGACAAGTCGTTAGAAGCCTCAAATCGTCTCTTCACCGCCAATTGTGGCCAGGTAAGTACAAATGAGGAAAGGAGAGATCCGCTCACGAATCGTGAGACGGACCTTTTAAAGTTACCTTTTCTCACTTGCCTAGCCTAGACACCACAAAGTCAGGTTTAGATAAACGATTGATGTCCACAACTTATCATATTTTCCTAATAAGATGTATTTATTTAAAAGTGTATCAAAACTAAAAACTTTTAGAAATGATTTTATTAAGAATATGGTATTTAAATGAAAGTACTGTTTTATCGTATTCTAAGTTTTGATGATATCGTTTAGGGTTGTATTTGCGTGTGTGTGGAGGTAGGTCATTACCTCGTGCTCTATTTTAAATGTATAGCAAAGTTAAGGGGTTAAATGTGAAATCGAAACATTGTGGTATTTAAGTGAAAAATACGATAAATTGGAAAGGCTATCATTTTATGTGATGAAACTTATTCAAATTGATTGTTAAATGTTTAATAGTCAACATAAAGATGTTTAGGCATGAATGAATTGGTGAGAAGTGAAATTTTATAGAAAACCGAATCGGAAATCGGATTTGTTCCGATTCCGTCGTGTTTTGTAATTTCGTATTTTAGAGGAATAGAAAGAGGGATAGAATGGGCCTTACGGGTTTCGATTAGGCAAAGAAGTGAAGGGGGGACTAGAGAGGTTGCCGAGGCGTTGCTTCGTCGCCGGTTGTTCCTAAAAATGTTGCCGGAATTTCCGCCGGAATTTCGTCGGAGCTTCGCCGCGCACTTGTTTTCAAGGTACATAACTCTTGTAAAATTTTTGAGAGAGTGAGCTTAGGGTTTTGGGATGAGAGGGTAGAGGGTAGGGGGTGTATTTATAGGGTAGGCTAGGGGTAGGTAGGTGAAAGGTTTTTAAATAAAAAAAAATTGTAAAAAAATATAGAAATTCATTAAAAATTGTAGTAAATGGGGGATAATTAAGTTTCGGGAACCGATCCAAATAAATGGTGTATGCAGAGGGTTAAAAAAGGCGAAAAGACACATTTTTCGTTTTGGGGACTCGACCGTCCGGCGGCGCCGGCCTGAGTCGGCCGGTCCGCCGGCCGACTCGGCCGATCCTGGCCGAGTTCGGTGGTCGGTGGGTAGGGGATCATCAGACGTGGCTCCTGGTATTTTTAGTTTTTCAGGTGAAGTTCAAAGTTTGGGAGTTATGGTCTGTGGACTGTTGGGCTTCCAAGGAATTTAAAACAAAAACAATCTAAAAATAATGTTGGGCAGGGGATTTGAACTCTGGTGGCTTGGTTCAGCAGTGCAAGGTGTTACCAATGAGCTACAAGCTCTTTCTTGTAATTTTTGTGTGAAAATAAATACTTAAAGTGGTAACAGCAACATTAAATACCCCAAGTATACTTCAAATTTAAATCAATTTTATGTATACAAAAAATTGGAGTTGTTATAATCTACCCTCCTTAAAAAAAATTCGTCCTCGAAATTTACAACTTTTATTTGAGGACTAGTTTACAAAGAGGTGAGGATATCTTACACGCATTTCATCTTCCCTTTCCTAAGTGGATTCTCCTGGAATATCTTTCCTCCACATTACCCGGACCAAGTTAACTTCTTTGTTCCGAAATGTCTTCACTTTCCTGTCCAGGATCTCCACAGGCTGTTGCTCACAAGACAAGCCGGGCTGTATAGTGAGCTCGGAATGATCAAGAACATGGCTAGGGTCACTCACATACTTTCTGAGTTGGGATATGTGGAACACGTTATGTACTCCTTCCAATGAGGGTGGAAGCGCTAAGCGGTATGCCACTTCACCGACTCGTTCGAGTATGTCGAACGGTCCAATATATCTCGGACTCAATTTACCCCGTCTTCCAAATCGGATCACTCCGCGGTTCGGAGATATCTTCAAGAATACATGGTCTCCTGGCTGGAACTCCAAGTGTTGTCTCTTCGCATCAGCCCAGTGTTTCTGTCGATCTTAGGCTATGCGCATTCTTTCCCTGATAGTACGAGCCACATCAACGGTCGCTATTATCATTTCTGGTCTAAGAAGTTCCCTATCTCCGATGTCATCCCAACTTAATGGTGATCGATGAAGGGTTCCTAGGCACACTCAAGAGGTCTCACAAGGCATCAACCATGCCAATTTCAAATTTTACGGGTGCCGAGAAACCCTAATACGGATCGTTAACTAGAAATTTAGGCGAAAAACTAAACTAGTTAACAACTTAACTAAAGGAGAGAGACTACAACCTTTGTAGATCCGGTTCTCCACTTCCTTAGCTCCACGTAGGCGTCCTCTCGCTGTCCATCTCGAATCCCGAACTCAAACGTCGGCTTCATCGGAGAATAGGGCGGACTAGGTCGTCGGCTTCGTGCCGAAGATGATCTACGTCGAGGTTGCACAAGTTCAAGCTCCAACTTCACCAAGTTGTGAAACTTGTGAAGAAAACACCCAAAACAACTTGGCAAGAGGTAGAGGGTGAAGAAATAGGAGGTGGGTTCACTGTAGAATTGGATTTCACTCACTTTTGCTCAAGTTGCCATTGATGGGCTTGAGCTTTTCTTGAAGAAGAAGATGATCAAGAAGAAGAAAGAATATGATAAGTCCTCTTTAAAATGAAAAAGAAAATGAATACTTATCATAATCTTAACCATAGTTAAGCGTAGAGAATGAACTAGGGTTACCTCAAATGGTTAGGGTTAAGCATGAGACAAGAATGGTGACTAAGTCAAAGCTTCATGAAGCTTCAATAAGAAACAAAGAAAACCACCATTCTCATCTTTATCCTTTCCAAATAAATAAATAAACAAACAAATAAATAAATGAATATGCAAAACCCTAATCATCAAATTAATCATGGTTTAATTCTATACACTTAACTAAATGATCAAGTATCATCAAACATGATACAAATATGTGCACAAAAGTATATCACATATACTTCTTGCACATCAAGTGAGAAAATCCATATAAAGTGAACTAATACTAGCTAATGCAAAGTAATATAGCAAATATATAATTATACATTAAATCATTAAATCAACACTTGACTTAACGATCCGGTCATATCGCATATAACCGACTAGTATCCTATGTATCGGCTTATCGAATCAATGATTCGATAACTAGGTCATATCGAATATAACCAATCGATACATCCATCGCGAGAATGAAATACGGTATCACATACACGCATTATTCTCGGTCCTGCACATATCTCATATGCGCTCCTATTTCGTTTCGCTTGAGCCAGGAAACCTCTGTGTAGGACTCTAAAGACTCGTCAATACGCCGGTAGCAGATGATGATCATATCAAGCACCCACAAGCCACAAGCGGTCTGCTAAACGTAACGGCCATCCGGGTATTGAACGATCAGAAGTTCGACGAGCTAGCCCTCTCACACTCCTGTGAATCCAACCAGTAACACTTACCGTACAGTCCGGTCTGTTCGTCTGATATGTCGCATATCAAGTCTAGGGGTAGTAAACGTCAGACCCCAATAACCGATAAGTCGTGCCGATGTGAGGCTCATAACGGGTCGAGAAAGTACTGGTAACACTTACCAGCAAATCTCTGATCAGCCCTGGCCAGGGACTTCCCTGTTACGGCCAATCGAGCACAGCGCAACATCAACCCCCAATACCGGGAGAGACGAAACCCCTCCTATCGCTCATTGCCTCCATATGACTCGGGACTGTACCCAAAGACCACCGTTTTGCACGCCCTCATGGACGTGGTAAGGTGGAGATCAAAGCACAGTGGGAATCACACAAGACTCAATGACGATCTCGGGTCTACAGACTAACCTGTACAAGTGTCACCTGAGAACTGCCATCTGACGTGAGGTATAATACCATCTGGGAGTTCTCGGCGAGTCCGTCCAGTGTACCCAGTCTCCACTGAGCACCCGTATACCATCTCTGATGTCAAACACCAATGGATATGTGATCATCCATCGCCCATCTCATGGGTCGAGAAGCGTATACGCTAGTCTACACTGGTATATCGATGCCCTATCTCGATACACCCACGACTAGGGACCTTGAAGGATGTACTTATCGACTACCATGTCCCCACTAGTATGATCTGCATCATAGTCCAGGTAGTCAAGTACATATCCTAAGGGCTTTATCAACATGTAACTATAAGACAGTTTAAAGAGACAAGTGTACATGTTAAGATAAAGAGTAACCAGATAGCATACTATCATATCGAGCAAGAAAGTCATCTCTATATATGTCCAAGCATCCAATATAATATACATCATCTGTACAATACTGGCCTCTAGGGCATACATACAACTAACAATCGACACTTCCTTCTATACAATGCTGCAAAAGGTGCCATTCCTATGCTTCAGTGGCAGTGGATTCTAGCAAGAAAGCCTCCAGCGGAACTCCTTGATTATAGCTCAATTGTTGGGCAAAACGATGCGGATTGTATCTCATGAAAAGCGCCGCATCATTTTGCCTAAACACTAGGAAGCCTGGCCGGATGGAGTATAAATGGAGAATCTCCCCATCTTTCAACACGGAGGCCCTGTCCTTAAAAACGTCGCACAATGCCAGCACCGTCTTAGAAGTTTCCTGGCCGATCGTCAGGACTTTGTCCATGAAAGACATACCGTCTCCGGCCGTGTGCGGACGAAGGAGCAAGCCCCTAGCTTCCCTCTGTGACGGACTCACGATGGAGGCGTCAACCAGCCGCATAATTCGCGGGAACTTGCATCTCTCATAAAACGAAGGTCTCTTGTTAATGCCAAAGACCCCGAGCACATGCATCTCCATCCATGAAGTGAAGTAATGCATCGGAAAGTTGGCAGGATGCACCCCTGGTTCAGTGGTATCCACCGCTACGCTAAGACCATGGTATAAATGGGCTAACCCGGCAATCCCGATGGCCACTTCTATTCCGGAAACCATGCAATGCATGAGGTAGAAGATGGAAGGCCTCATGTAACGAGGATGTATAGGGAGCGCGGACCAACTCAACCATAGCCCAAGAAACCCAAGAAACCCAAGAAAGAAAACCTCCTCGTCAATGCCCGGAGCGGCGATTTCTGACAGAGGGATGATTGCAGCATCAGGAAGAAAAAATCCCTTCTGATCAGTTTCCATTACCGGCTGACGGTCCAAGCCAAAGCCGAAGGGATCATCGAGCTTAGCAAACTTTTCTCCTCATTGCGACAAAACCTCCGGGCGAAGAAACCGAGCAATGAAGTCTGCAAAACTGACCCCCCGACCTCCGGATTCCAGGAAGAGGCTCTCGTACATGTTCAACACCTTTATCAGAATAGGAAACTGGTGCTGAATGGCGTTCTCTGGCGTGAGGCCCATCCCCACCGGCTTGGTGGCAAAAACATACTCATCCGGAGGAAGCAGCTCCTCGTAGTGTTCCCCCCTGATCGGTAGACCGGAAACCTCGGCAAATTCTTCCAAGGAAATGGAAACCTCTCTGTCCAGTAGAAGGAAGGTATGGGTTGGGATGTTCCACTGCTCCAAGAACGCCTTGATCCACCATGTGGGAGGTGCATAATATTGGAACAACAAAACGTAAACCGTAGGGTATAGGTCGAGCTTTAGCAGCTGCGATTTCTTCGCCGACAGGATGTACCGGGCCCACTGCAAGTACCCGGCCGGATGATGGTGAGTTAGCCCGATGTTGTAGGGCTGTCCCCAAGGGCACGACTCACTTTGGCATATGCGCCGCCCCAGGGTATCCAAAGCCGCTGGCGGCTGCATGGGTACCGCGGCGATCGAAGGTTGAAGAAGACCCTCCGAAGTCTAATTGGCAACCTCCACGGCATAGTTCACCGGGGGTGCATCCGCATATGGGATCGCCGAGATAGGTTCCGACGGCGTCGCACAAGAGAAGCTTCGACGACCTCTGATAATCTAGTCATACCACCTACCTCACAAGTGAAGGTTTTTGTGTTCCTGATCATGGTCTCGGATAAGTGCGAGAACCTTCCGATCCACAGGTGCCTCAGGGAATCCTCCCTCTGAATCGAACGGAAACGAAGCATTGAAAGACATGTTACCAGCAAAAAAGAGGGACAGAAATCAACTGTCAGTGCTATAATTTAATTTTAAATTTCTGGCACTCGGTACTTTAAAATTTGTACCACACTGCAATGCAGTGGAAAGGGGACCAAAGGGGGACCCACAAAATCTAGATGACAATTCATCAATTAATAATAAAACAGCCTCATCATTGGATGAGACTGTTAATTAATGAGGAAACCCTCAAGGAAATTCTCATTGAATGAGAGATCCCTCGGGAGAAGGAAATAATCTCCCTTTGAGAGCAAAGCTCTATGACAGAGTGACACTTGTCAAACTCTGATCATGAGGGAATAAAATTCCTTAAAGAGCCTAGCTCTGTAATGATGATGAAAAATCCATCAGAAAAGAATTAATTAAAATTAATTTTTATGAATTAAAAAATTCTAGGATCTTCATGATCCATGAAAAAACTCTTAAGAGTTCTTCATCGAAGATTAAGAAATCTACACATGATTCAAAAGAGCAAGGCTCTGTTTATGGGTTAAGAAACCCCAAAAGATCTCTTTAGATCTATGGGTTCGTCAGAGTAAAACTCTGCTAATGAAACCCTAAATGGCTTTTCTGTAGATCAAAAATCTATAAAGAGCAAGGCTCTGTTAATGGGTAAAACTCTAATTTATTAAAATTTTTAAAAAACTTTACCTAAATTTGGAAAGAGTTTTTACTCTTGAGAAGTTCTTAAACAGAAGAGTTGTGCTCTGAAAAAAATTCTCAAAGAAAGAAGATGATAATCATCTAAGGGACCAAAGGTCCTATTTATAGGCATTGAACTGCCTCTTCAACTTCTGAGTTGATCCAAGGGCTCAGATGCTGCCACCGCTGCACTCACGTGTGCGCCACGTGAGCGCAACGGTGGGGGGCATTTGTTTCTCCCAATCAGAGCAAAGCTCTGTTTTAAAATTTAAAATTTAAAAGTTGAAGCAACGCTTCAGATTCAGCGCTAGGCGCGCTGCGCGCCACGTGTCAAATACAGATGCACTAGCGCCAGATGCACTGCGCCCTAGGCAGCGCACCCCCTAATCAGAGCAAAGCTCTGTTTTAAAATTCAAAATTCAAAATTCGAAGCAACGCTTCAGATCCAGCGCTAGGTGCACTGCGCGCCACGTGTCAAACACGGGTGCGCTAGCACAGGCTGCGCTGCGCGCCACGTGTCGAATACAGGTGCGCTAGCGCAAGGTGCGCTAGCGCTGGAATTAAAAAATTACCCACCGTTAGATCAAAAGATCTAGTAATGATAAATCATTAATTAATCAGAATTAAAATTCTGTTATGGAAAGATCTTTCCAATCTTGTTAAAAACAAGAAGATTGTCTTCTGTAAAACAGAAACCCTAGGATCAAAGATCCAACTGTGGGGAAACATCCTCAAATCAATCAGAGAAAGATCTCTTTAACTGATTTAACAAATCAATTAGCCCTATGAAAAGGCCCCTAGACTTCAAGTCTCAAATATACAGAAGCAGGGAGAAACCCCCTACAAACTTTGAGAAAACTGAAAGAAAGAAGAGCAAGCTCTTGAAAAAAGATCATTTCTTCAAGGTAAAGAACACGATCAATGAACACAGAGATGAAATCATCTCATGAAAAGAAGAACTATATTCTAAAAAAGATCATAGATCTATAAAGACCAAGGTCTTTCATAAAATATCAAAAGATCTAATCATAAAAACAAAAGAAGTATCTACTTCATTCACAGATCATTGATCTACAAAGGCAAAGCCCTTTCAAAAATAAGAGCTGTTGTTCTTGAATCTTGAGGCAAAGCCTCCTTTGAAAAAGAACATAAACTTGTTCTCTGATCATAAATTTGATCAAATGCACTTTGCGCTCCTGAAAGTGCCTTGCACTCATGAACTGTGCTTCTGTGCTCCTAGGACCGGCGCTCAGTGCCAAAACGTGCCACGTGTTAACCACAGATGCAACTTGCGCTTCTGAAACTGCGCACTGCGCTAATGGGCTGGCGCTCAGCGCCAAGCGCGCCACGTGTCACTCACTGGTGTGACACTAAACTAGCGCAACGCGCTCAAAAATTGAAAGCACAACGCGCTTATAAACTGGCGCTTAGCGCTAAGTGCGACACGTGTCCTTTTCGTGTGCGCTACTTGGCAGAAGCGCAATGCGCTTTTTAACTGGCGCAAAGCGTCTGGCGCGCCATGTGGCGCGCTGTCAGAACACGCATTGTTCTGATGAATGCTATACATTCAGTACAAGAAAAAAATGTCAGAATCTAATGCTCAGCATTATTGAAAGGGCTAAGCCCAAACAAATGTTCAACAGCTCAGAACAATAAAATGTTAAACATTTTAATCTTATTGGACTTAGCCCAATTCTGGCCATAAGTCCTCAACTTATATTTAATTGAGCCTATCTGCTCACGAATATTCAACAGATCTCAGTCACAAACTGGACTACAGATCTTTCAACCAACTCACACCGGTTCAAGGGTATATCTCTTTACTCCTCTGATATCTGTCATTGTAATTCTTCAACGTCTTCAGAGAGGTGATGGGTCCCGACAACCACACATTTCTACGGACTGTGGGGTCCTTAAACTCATGGACTACGATATCCTTAAACTTTATAGACTACGATGTCTCTAAACCGGACTGTGGGGTCCTTAAACTCATGGACTACGATGTCCTTAAACCTTATAGACTACGATGTCTCTAAACCGGACTTTGGGGTCCTTAAACTCATGGACTATGATGTTCTTAAACTTTATAGACTACGATGTCTCTAAACCGGACTGTGGGGTCCTTAAACTCATGGATTACGATGTCCTTAAACCTTATAGACTACGATGTCTCTAAACCGGACTGGGGGGTCCTTAAACTCATGGATTACGATGTCCTTAAACCTTATAGACTACGATGTCTCTAAACCGGACTGTGGGGTCCTTAAACTCATGGACTACGATGTCCTTACACTTTATAGACTACGATGTCTCTAAACTGGACTGTGTGGTCCTTAAACTCATGGACTACGACGTCCTTAAACCTTATAGACTACGATATCTCTAAACCGGACCGTGGGGTCCTTAAACTCATGGACTACGACGTCCTTAAACTTTATAGACTACGATGTCTCTAAACCGGACTGTGGGGTCCTTAAACTCATGGACTATGATGTCCTTAACCTGGACCATAATGTCCTTAAACTAACGTTGAACCGTAATGTCCTTAAACTAATCGACCGCAATGTCCCTAAACTAAACAATAAGAGTCCAATCGCTCTCTTGTCGGATCTAAACGATCCCGTTAAGTCGATCTTAGTCTAAAAATTAGACTAATGTGTCCTTAACGTACGTTTAAGTTGATCTTAGTCTCAAATGAGACTAACGTATCCTTAAACCCAAACCAAAACCCAAATCTAAGAAAATACGGATTTGGACTAATCCACGCCCTATGGGCGACAACATAAATTAGTCTCCGTATACAATCCACGGGCAACCAAAAACAAAACAAACACACACGACATAAAGTGACCATCTAGAGAAGGAGAAAGTTGTTACCGCGATACGGTAGCGTAATTAACTGTAGGGGCTTGCGCCTGCAGGGAAGAGCGTCCCCACAATCAAAAACCCTTCAAACGAGGGGGAATCTGACGAAGTCTGCTACATCGGCCGCATCTGTTTAAACCTTCGACACATGGTGCCATAAATCAACTTGGCGTCATCGGAGAGGTGGACGGATAGCATCAATTAGCATCTGCCCCAAATTTTAGGCAAGACGGACCTGCGTGGTCGCGTCTCCTTGTTCGGCGGGGAACAGACGCTTGTTTGTAAACTAGTAAATGTATCTATACATGTCTTTGCTCAAATATGCGTTCCGCCTTTTCTAAAATATCCCAAAAGGTTTTCCTTTTTGTAAACGTTCGTGTCTCTCATAGACACGTAAGAAAAAGCGAGACTATAACTCCTTTTTGAAAACCTCTGGTTAAACTTTTAATGCATGCAACATACTCAGGTACTGTCCTCAGATCAGTCCTGTTTGGCTACTATGCAATATAATGCCCAACATAAAAACAAAGTGCTCAAAAGCAAAATCAGCCTCAAAAGGGTGTATCCAATAATCACATGCGTCTGGTGCGCACGGAAATCAAATCCAAACATAGGTGCCACTATACGCACAAAGCAAAACTAAGTGCAATGGATGTGCATAAAAGCATCTGTCCACTGCAATGGGTGTGCACGACAACAATATCTGGTGCATCTATTGTGCACGAAATGTTAGTTATGTATATGCCCTAGAGGCCATTGTTGTAAATATGATGTATATTATAATAGATGCTTGGATATATATAGAGAGGACTTTCTTGGTCGTCATGATAGTATGCTATTTGGTTTCACTTTATCTTAACATGTTGACTTGTATTAGTTTGCTGTCTTACTCTCACATGTTGATAAAGCCCTTAGGATATGTACTCGACTACTGGGACTATGATGAGATCATACTAGTGGGGCCAGAATAGTCGATGAGTACATCCTATAACTGTTCCTAGTCGAGGGTGTATCGAGACATGGCATCGAGACACTAGAGTAGACTAGCGTATATGCATCTTGACCCATATGATGGGCGATGGATGATCCCATTTCCATCGGTCTTTGACATCAAAGATGGTGTACGGGTGCTCAGTGGAGATTGGGTACACTGGACGGACTCGCCGAGAACTCCCAGATGGTATTATACCTCACGTCAGATGGCAGTTCTCCAGTGACACTGGTACAGGGTAGTCTGTAGACCCGAGATCGTCATAGAGTCTTGTGTGATTCCCACTGTGCTTTGATTTCCACCTTACCATGTCCATAAGGGCATGCAAAACGGTTGCTTTTGGGTACAGTCCCGAATCACATGCAGGCAATGAGCGATAGGAGGGGATTCGTCTCTCCCGGTATAGGGAGTTGATGTTGTGCTGTGTTCGATTGGCTGTAATTGGAAGTCCCTGGCCAGGGCTGATATAGAGTACTACTGGTAAGTGTTACCAGTAGTTTCTCGACCTGTTATGAGCCTCACATAGACATGAGTTATCGGTTACTGGGGTCTGACGTTTACCACCCCTAGACCAGATATGCGACATATCAAACGAAGAGACCGGACTGTACGGGAGTGTTACTGATTGGATTCACAGAAGAATGTACAGGCTTGCTTGTTGATCTTCTGATCGCTCAATACCTGGGTGGCTGTTACGTTTAGCTGACCGCTTGCAGCTTGTAGGTGTTTGATATGATCATCACCTGCTACCGGCGTATTGACGATTCTTTAGAGTCCTACACAGAGGTTTCTTGACTCAGGTAAAACGGAGTAGGGGCACATATGTGATATGTGCAGGACCGAGGATAATACGATATGAGATACCGTATTCTATTCTCGCGATATTTTGATATGAGCCGGGTCATCGGATCAAGTGTTGATTCGATGAATCGGTACATGATATATTAGTCGGTTATATGCGATATAGCCGGATTGTCGGATCAAGTATTGATTCGATAATTAAATGTATAATTATATATATGATATATTGCATTACATTATCTAATATTGGCTCGCTTTATTATTTCATTTTCTCACCGGATAATACATTGATATATATGCGATATATGTTAATTGTATTATTTTCTTTTGTTACAAAAATATATTATATATGTGATATATAATATTGTAACATATTATAATTACTAATGCAACATGATTTGTGGAGATTAAACTTGGTTAGGGTTTGATTTGGGTTAGTTCTTTCATGAAGCTTTTCTTTTGTTTCGTGCAAAGATATTATGGTTGATATTTTTGTGAGATATTTGTAAACCCAAACCACACCCTTAACCCTAGTTAAGTCTCTACAATTGTTAGCCTTCTCATCTTTGACCATGGTTGCATTTGTAATCATAATATCATTTTCATTATTCATCACAAAAGGAGATTCATTCTTCTTTTTCTTCCTTGAGCTCACAAAAGCTTTCTAGGTTTTTATTTTGTGATGGATTAGTGTGAGAATTTGATAATAAAAGAGAGCATAAATCCTATTTCATCATTCTCATCTAATCTAGCTAATTAGATTAGGATGTTCACCTCATTAGTGAGTGAGAGCTTGAGTTAAAGAAAGTTCGAGGTAGATCATCTTTGAAAAGGAAGACTACAAGCAAGCATGGATCATTCGGGTTGTGGAGCCTCTCTTGAGTCCGGGAGATCGTGGATCGCGGCGAAGGGACTTCTACTCGGAGCTTATGAAGCGAAGGAGCAGACTACAAAGGTTGTAATCCCTCACTCTTAGTTGTAAAGGTGTTTACTTGCATGTTTAACCCTAATAATCTAGCAAAGATCCTAGCTTTGGGTTGTTCGGCACGTCTAAATTTTAAATTAGGCATGGTTGATGCCTTATAGACCCTTGTAAGAGTGCCTAGGAACCCTACAGTGGTATCAGAGCCTAGCTAGAGCATTAGGCGATGTGTATACGAAGTTAAAAGTCCGATCGAACCCCGAAACGTCGAAATAGACCCCCTCTCTGGAAATTTTCTAAAAAGTTGGTTTTCTCTGCATTAAAATACTCAAAAAAATCAGCAGGGAATTATAAGAGTTACTGTGAAAAACGAGCATGTAATTCTCACAAACCGTCGCGGAACCGCGGCAATACCATGCATTGTGCCGCGGATCCGCGGCCGTACAGGTGAATTAGTCTTAGTTTTTGCACAATAATATCCGTTGGTATTTCTGCATATTTCTGGGTATTTTTAATCTTACTCAAGTGTTGAGTTTTCTGGAGATCTTTTGGTACTCGTTGATTCGATCGGAAAGTTTAACTTCGTTCAGTTTTCCGGATAATTTAGAAAGTATTAAAATGTTCGAACGGATATCATTAACTCACTTTTTCCCGACACGAAAAACTTTCAAGTGTTGAATTTTTCTTGAGTTTAAATCTTTCGGAAAAACGTGTAAGGAACGCGGTGGACCCTCTAGAAGAACACAAACCTTAACTCGATTATGTGACCGTCTGAACCGCCTCTAAATCTTAGGGTTTGGGGTAGTACGGCGTTGCCACATATGAGGCGTTGGTTTGACCCTTTTACGGCTGGACCATTGGTACTGTGACATATTCTGGGATTTTTGAACTCCGCTCAAGTGTTGAGCTATTTAGGAAATCTTGGGTATTTGATTATTCAATCGGAAAGTTTAATATTGTCTATTTATCTAGAATGTGATACAATATGTGGAATTCATAAAGTTAGGCATGAAATGCGAAGTATGTGATATTTTAGATTTACGATGTCTAAAGTGATTGTGGATTCCAAATGTTGTAGTTTTACACTTTCTTTTCTGTGACCGTAAGTGTAGTATGTAGTTGTATTGCCGGTTTTCGTTGCTATACATCAACGACAATCGGTGTATGCATACTTACTTACGTTGATGATATGAGATATTATGTGTTGCTGTGATATGTTGTATTGGATCGTCGTGTTCTGAATAGCCGGGGGTTTTATGTGAGATGAGGGTTTTTATTTTTATTCATGTTAAATTCATTTGTATGTAATATTCGTTTATTGGGGCACTTCCGGGATGAGGTTGATGTCACCTTTGTATATTATTTACTTTTCCGCATTAGGTAGACCCAAGGAGGAGAGCATAAGTAACCGGGTTCTAGGGTACAGTGGGAGGCCATCTCGAGGAGTCGAGACCGGGTCTCCTAACCCTAGAATTGGCAGTGTTACTTGCCGCTCTCGTAGAGGTCTTGGGATGTTGGTTTGGCTACTCATCGCGACCGTGGAATCCGTGTTTTATACAGGCTCGAAATAAAACACGGACGTCCTAGTATATCCAATATTTCATATGATATCTTCTGCTGCAATGTTCTGTGATGAGATCATATTACTGCCTGAGACAAATGCTTATACTATATATATATGCTGATATATAAATATTACTGCTTCCGTTTCTACTGTGTTGCTTAGGAAGCATAAGCTGATGGGATATATTAATGAGATTAATAAAAAGAAAAGAAACCTAAAAGATGTTATAGAATCAAAACTTTATAAAAAAAAGGTAGCTACAGTTTTGCTTTGCATAGCGGTATATATGATGTTAGTGTATATTCCCTAGAGGCCATTACTGTATCATACTAGTTTGTATATTACTTGATGGAAGCTTGGGATATTCACAGTTGTATAGACAATCTTGCTCAAAATGGTAGTATGCTACTTGGTTTGTCTCTGCTTTAATGTGTACATGTGTTTCTTTTAGCATATCGCCTATACACATTAGTGGAGCCCTTAGGATCTTTGCTTGATTACCAGCATTATGATGGCAGTCACACTAGTGGGGGCTGGGTAATCTACAAGCACATCCTTATATAGGTACCTAGTCGTAGGATTATCGAGACGGGGCATCGATACTCCGGAGTAGACTAGCGTATACGCTTCTCATCCCAGCATGGGAGACGGTCTGGTCCACAGCTGTCAGTACGTCGTACTTGAGATAGTATGCGGGTGCTCGTTAGGTTACGAGTATACTGGACATGACTCGTCGGGAACTGTTGGTTGGTACTATACCTATCGTCAGTTATCAGTTCCCAGGTGACATGAGTACAGCTTAGTCCGCTGACTTGACACTGTCACTTCGCCTCGAGTGTGTTCCCACTGTACTTTGATTACTACCCTACCACGACTCAAAGGAGTCATGGAAACAGGTAGTAGTTGGGTGCAGTCCCGAAGCACTTGGAGGCAGGACGGTTAGACAGGATTCATCTCTCCCGGTATTGGGGGTTGATATCGCGCTGTGTCTAGTAGAGCTATTACACAAAGTCCCTGGCCAGGGCTAGCGAGATATACTGGTAGCGTTTCCAGTGATATCTCAGGGTGTTCTGGGCTACACTCCGGCATGACTTGTACCGCTATTAGGAGACTGACGTTTACCACCCCTTTAGGCCCGCTATGCGATACTCTCAGACGAACAGACCGGAATGTATGGAGATTGTCACATACGGGCTCCGTAGGAGTTTGGATGGGTTCACCTCATCAGTCTTCTTATCGGCATCTACCTGGGGACCGTTACGTACAGCTAGTGCCACTTGCGGTCTGTGGTTAAACCCACTGCCAGCGTAGTGTCGAGTCTTTAGAGTCCCACACAGAGGGTTATTCGCCTTTGGGCAAAACAGAGTAGAGGTCGCATGGTTTTGCGACAGGGTTCGTTCACATCCGCGCACTTGTGCACGTTTGGTGTCCGGATAGTTATTACTAGCGGGCTTTGGTTTAAGCCAGATCCTAGTATATGTTTTGGGATTGGTTTTATCTCATTGTAATCGTGTTCCTTAGAACATGAATGCGGGTGTGTATGCACAGTTGACTGAGGCAGAGGCAGAGAATTCTCATTAGGGTTGATGACGGTTTTCTTTTTCCAAACCCTAATGAATATGTGAAATATGATTAATAATATTAATTAAAGGAAATTGTGTTATGGTTAGGGTTGTTGACCATTTGACCAAGGTTGACTTGTTGACCAAGGTTGAAAAGTTGACCATCATCATTTCACACAAAAGATGCTCTTTGATCTTTGCAAAACTCATTAAATGTGAAATGATAATGGTCTTTTCAAACCAACCATCGCCTTTTTCTTTTTGATTAATATTGTTAATTGATAATTCACATATATGTGATATGGTTGTTATTTTCTTTTGATTCTCTCATATTCATTCTCTCTCATCCTCTTCCTCTCTCTCAAGGCAAAACATCTCTCATGAGTTGAGAACCATTTGCCATTGAGATAAAACACCAAAACTACTCTCTACTCATCCTAAGGTTGAAGGTTTAGCAAACCTAACAGTTTAGTTACCTCAAGTTTGGGGAAGGAGCTCAAGGTAGAGGCCCTCAGGTGGATCTTTCTTCGGCAAGAGAAGGCGACGAGGAGGAACCATTCAACCCACTCCAAGGAGAAGAAGAGAAGGAGTTCAAGACTAGGTATAACCCCCTAACCGAGTAGGTAAAGCTTGTAGTTAGTTGCTAGTGTGTCGTTTAGCAAAGATCCGGTTTCTAGTCCATGTTACCCTAGCCCTAAAAATCGTTTTTCACCGTTTCCGCAACCCCGAAAGAACCGGGACAGGTAACGTGGACTTACAGTGGTATCAGAGCCTAGCTAAACACATACTAGCATGTTAGCAAAGTATTTAGAATTTCGATCGGAGAAAAAACCGCAAAACACGTCCAAAATGTGAACTTTCTACCAATTTTTAGATCTGTTCAAAAAATAATTTAACATACACTAAAAATCGGCTCAGGGTTTTCAAAGAACACCCAAGAAAAATGATCCAGTGAGTCGATCAACGCGCCGCGGAACCGCGGTAAGAACATACTTCTTGCCGCGGATCCGCGGCCGAGTTGACTCGGCCGTGGTTTGTTTTTCCTGCAGTGTTCTTAGTAAGGTGTTTTGGGATTTTTAGAATAGTTTGTTTCTGCCCATATTTTCCAAAGAACAAATTTGTGTTTGGGGTGGTTACAATTTGTATTTTGATCGAACTTCTGTAGACTTTGGCTAATGGGTTATATCTGTGATGTGATATATGTATTGAACATCTGCTAATCGCTATACGTCAATTAGTGGGGGTTATACATATCTGTGATCTGTAATGTTGATGGTTTGTGTATATGAACTCGTTGGATTGTCGCGGATGAATAGCCGGGGGGTTGTGAGATGTGAGTTTTATTTATCTTTCATTTGATGTAATATGTAAATTTATTGTAATATTATTTGTATGGACGCACATCCGGGATGAGGTTGTAGCCGCCATTGTATAATTTCTTTTTACTATTTTTGCTCCTAGGATAGACCCAAGGTGGGGTGCACAAACTACCGGGTACCTCGAAGTGCCGAGTAGCCTACTTACGTTGTTGAGGGAGGTTGCTTCGCTTCGGGTACTTGGCGGGTAGTTTGCCGCACCCGTAGGGGTCTAGGGTGGGGTATTGGCTATTCATCGCGACCGTGTAATCCGCTTTTCGTTGCAGGCTCGAACGAATCACGGATTCCTAGTATATCCAAAGTGTTCATCTGTGATCTGGAATGGTTATCATTGCATCTGATGAATGAATATATCTATATATGATATCTATTTAGGCGTTGCTTATGTTTTGCATCCGCGCTAGTCTATCCCCCGCTCTGTCGTTAGTTAAGTAACCTAACGGGTGATGACGGGGCCCCGTGGCGAATGCGGATGGCATAAGCGTATGTCATATTTTCGTTGTTTTCTGCAATGGTAGGATTAAATGATGGGACACATTAAATTAACACAAGAAAATAAACCAAAGTAAAGTCGTTGGAACAATTTCAAAACCACTCGGTTCTTTTCAAAACCAACTTTTAAACGTGGAGCTTGAACCACTCCTTTTAAAAGCTACCTCGTTCCATCGATTATATCAAGTTCACTACGTTCACGGTTTCGCCAAAACCATTCGTAGGCCTCCGTCATTTTATATAAATATTCAATAGTATTCAAGCTATGTTTGTTGACCTTCGTCAAGGCATAGTGATTGGTTGTTGTTGGGTGTTCATATTAGCATAGATAGATGCGTTGGTTTGGGACAGTCGTATTACCTTGTTGACCTTCGTCAAGGGTATATACGGGTGGGTTCAAATTAACCTGGACAATGACGGGTAGAACTTGACATGTGACTTATGATTTGTTGACCTTCGTCAAGGTCAAAAGAGCATGGGGCAAAAATCCACATCGGGAGTTTCTGAAGAAACTGAAACTTGCTAGTGCTGCATACCATTTGGAGTGTGATAATTCTGGTAGGATTCCTTCAGTTTTATCACACGATGATATTTGGATCCCGATCCTACTGTGAGTATATGCTACTCCTCGGGAACTTTCTCACTTAACGATCAATGTTATAAACCAAGTAGGTGTCTAGAAAGGTGTTAGCGGGGCTACGCCCCCAGGGAAAAGAGGTTCTTGAATCAAGGAACTTCGCGAAAGCGTTGGAAAGCCTCCCTCGAAGTACCAACACTGGCCTGGCTGAACGGTTAAGCAAGTATTGTACGGTGAGATTGATCCTGACTATTTCTTCCGTTTTGGTTTGAGGAGGGATTCGAGAGACAGTGGGAGCCATCCTGTTTAGACAAACTAAAAACCACTCTAAACTTGCAACAGCATCATGCTAAAGTGTTTCTTCTCTTTCTCCTAATTGCAGCGACCAATCATCATGACCGGACTTAAGTTACTACTAGATAAAAATATACTGACAGGGCCAAATTACAAAGATTGGCTCAGGAATGTCAAAATGGCAATCACTTATGACAAGTTGGGGTATCTCCTTACCACCAAAGCTCCTCCTGTCCCAGGTCCCACTTCCAGCGTCGCGGATATAGAAATCCATAAGACCTGGGAGATCGACTGCGCGAAGGCCAAGTGCCTCGTGCTTGCCTCTATGGACAATGAACATCAGAGGAGGCATGAGAATATGAACCTAAAACCCATATTTCTTCATACAAAAGAACTGTATGGGGAGCAATCCCGTATCGCCAGATACGAAGTCTCGAAAAAGTTGTTTTCAGCGAGATTGGCCATCGGATCATCCGTAGCGGAACACGTGCTTAAGATGATTGGCTACATTGAAGAGCTCGCGGACCTATGGACCACGTTAGAGAACAAGCTCTATATTGACTTGATTCTCCAGTCCCTTCCTTCCACTTACGCCCAGTTTATCCTGAACTTCAACATGCAAGGAAAGGAGGTTGAACTTTCCGAACCCCTTAACATGTTGAGGAGTGCAGAGGGCACCCTATAGAAAGGTAGGGAAACATCCACTTTGTTTGTTGGAGGACCTTCCTCTTCTAGGTCCAAGGCGAAAGCCAAGGGAAAGAAGAAGAAAACCCCCACCAAACTAAGGGGCGGTGTTTGTAAAGTGGAAACGAAGGGAAAGGCAAAAGCAACAAAGATAGCGGGAAAGCTTGTGGGAAAGGAAGAGTGCTTTTACTGTCACAAGAGTGGACACTGGAAAAAGGATTGCAGGGCTTGGAAGGCCAGAAACCAGGACCCGAAGCAAGCTGTCGCTTCGGCTTCAGGTGTGTATGTTATTGAAAACTGTCTATCAGTAAACTCTACTTCCTGGGTATTGGATACCGGATCAGGATCTCATATCTGTAATTCTTTGTAGGCACTGAGAAAGCGTAGGGTTTTGAAGGCAGGTGATATGACCCTCAGAGTTGCAAACGGAGCTAGCATGGATGCTGAGTCCATGGGGGACTATCACTTGGGGTTGTCAGATGGACATGTTTTGGTTTTGCATGATTGTTATTTGTACCCAATGCAACTTGTAATATCATATCTGTATCTTTAATGTCTAAAGAAGGTTATGAATTTGCATTTGTAAGTAATGTTGTAAACATTCACCTTAATCAAGTTCTGATTGGGTCGGGTACATTAAGCAATGGTATATACGTATTAAACCAACCATAGATTTTCAATGTCCAGAATACACACAAAAGAAAGTCTCCAGAAATAAATCATGCTTTCTTATGGCATTGTAAACTGGGTCACATCAATGAGAGAAGGTTGAATAAGTTACATATAGAAGGATATTTGGATCCGTTCGAATATCATTCATATGCAACTTGTCAATCCTGTCTCAAAGGAAAGATGACAAAGACTCCATTTACTGGACATGGAGTAAGAGCGAGCGAGCTCTTGGAACTCGTACACAGTGATGTATGCGGTCCAATGTCTACACATGCGCAAGGTGGTTATTCTTACTTCATTACTTTTACGGATGATTTTTCAAGATTCGGACATGTCTTCTTAATAAAGCATAAATCTGAAGCCTTTGAAAAATTCCAGGAACACAAGAATGAAGTAGAAAAACTAACAGGCAAAAGTATCAAGACACTGAGATCTGATCGAGGTGGTGAATACTTGAGTGCCGAGTTCCTGGATTACCTAAAAGGGAATGGAATTCTCTCTCAGCTTACTCCTCCATACACTCCACAACATAACGGTGTATCGGAGAGACGGAACCGAACCCTATTGGATATGGTACGTTCCATGATGAGTAACGCTGAGTTACCGCGATCATTCTGGGAATATGCACTAAAATCAGCTGCATATCTTTTGAACCGAGTTCCAACTAAGACTGTGCCTACCACACCATATGAGATATGGAGTGGGAAGAAACCCTATTTTCAATATCTGAAGATTTGGGGATGTCCGGCTTTTGTCAAAAAGCTGCATGCGGACAAACTCGAGGCATGCTCAGTACAGTGCAAGTTTGTGGGATACCCAAAGAACTCCAGGGGGTATCTTTTCTATTACGCAGAAGAACAAAAGGTCTTTGTCTCTCGCAATGCCCACTTTCTGGAACATCAGTTCTTAGAAAAAGAAATAAGTAGGAGCGCAATAGAACTGGAAGAAATTCCAGGACCACGAACTATTACTGAAAGCTTAGTAGAACCAGAGGGTTCGAAAGAACAGGACATTCCTACGCCGCTCCGCAGGAGTAGTAGGCAGTCTCGTCCGCCCGAGAGATACTACGGTTTTCTCATAGACGGGGATAGAGAGGATTGCATCATTGATAATGATGAGCCGACTAGCTTCCAGCAGGCCATTCAGAGCATTGACTCGGTAAAATGGTTGGATGCAATGCGGACCGAAATGGAGTCCATGTACACTAACAAAGTATGGACTTTGGACGTTGCTCCAGAAGGGGTAAAACCCGTAGGATGCAAATGGATCTTCAAGAGGAAGATTGGTGTAGATAGGCATGTTGAGACCTATAAGGCTAGACTTGTTGCAAAGGGTTTTCGTCAAAGACCTGGTTTGGACTATGACGAAACCTTTTCTCCAGTGGCTATGCTCAAATCCATTCGGATCCTTCTTGCCATTGCTGCCTTCCACGATTATGAGATTTGGCAGATGGACGTAAAGACCGCTTTTCTAAATGAAAATTTAGAGGAGTGTGTCTATATGGACCAGCCAGAGGGTTTCATTCAGAGTGGGAGCAGCGGAAAGGTGTGCAAGTTACTTAAGTCCATTTATGGACTAAAGCAGGCATCGCGGAGTTGGAACATCTGTTTTGATAAGACGGTCAAAGCTTTTGGCTTTATCAAAAATCCAGATGAACCATGCATCTATAGTAAAATTGTAGCACGAATTGTCGTATTCCTCGTTTTATACGTGGATGACATCTCTTGATAGGAAATGACATTCCTATGCTACAATCTGTCAAAGGGTTCTTGTCACACAGGTTCTCCATGAAAGACCTGGATGATGCCTCTTACATTCTGGGGATCCGGATCCATCGTGATAGATCCAAGAGGATATTAGGACTTTCACAGTCCAGGTACATCACTACCATACTGAAAATATTCAGTATAGAAGATTCCAAGCGCGGTAATCTACCGGCTTATCACGGGATCACCCTCTCTAAAGAGATGTCTCCCAAGACTGATTTGGAAAGGGATCGCATGTTTATTATACCCTACGCTTCTGTGGTAGGCTCTATAATGTATGCGATGTTGTGTACCAGACCAGATGTAGCTTATGCACTGAGTGTGGTAAGCCGGTATCAGTCAAACCCTGGGGAGAAGCACTGGATAGCGATAAAGAACATTCTCAAGTACCTGAGAAGGACTAAGGAGATGTTCTTGGTGTATGGCGGAAAAGACCTCCAGATCGAGGCCTTTGCTGACGCCAGCTTCCAGAGTGACAAGGACGATTCCAAGTCCATGTTGGGTTATGTCTTTACCCTCAATGGAGGGGCGGTGTGTTGGAAGAGTTCCAAACAGGAAACCATTGCTGACTCGATGATGGAAGCGGAATATATCGCTGCTTCTGATGCCGCAAAAGAAGCCATCTGGATGAGGAAGTTCTTGAAAGAACTTCAGGTGGTTCCGTCCATTGTTGATCCAATACTTCTGTATTGTGACAACAACGGGGCTATAGCTTTAGCGAAGGAACCCAGGTCCCATCAGAAGTCCCGACACATCTTAAGGCGGTATCACCTGATCAGGGAGATCGTGGATCGCCAGGAGATCGAGGTTCGGAGGGTTGCTACGGAAGATAACACTGCAGATCCATTCACGAAGGCCTTATCCCAGACTCAGTTCGAGCGACTGATCGAGATGATAGGTCTTCGATACGCCAGTACATGGCCTTAGTGCAAGTGGGAGATTGTTAGTGTATATGCCCTAGAGGCCATTACTGTATCATACTAGTTTGTATATTACTTGATGGAAGCTTGGGATATTCACAGTTGTATAGACAATCTTGCTCAAAATGGCAGTATGCTACTTGGTTTGTCTCTGCTTTAATATGTGCATGTGTTTCTTTTAGCATATCGCTTATATACATATTAGTAGAGCCCTTAGGATCTTTGCTTGATTACCAGCGTTGTGATGGTAGTCACACTAGTGGAGGCTGGGTAATCTACAAACACATCCTTATACAGGTCCCTAGTCGTAGGATTATCGAGACGAAGCATCGATACTCCGGAGTAGACTAAAGTATACGCTTCTCATCCCAGCAGGGGAGACGGTCTGTCCCACAGCCGTCAGTACGTCGTACTTGAGATAGTATGCGGGTGCTCGTTAGGTTACGAGTACACTGGACAGGACTTATCGGGAACTGTTGGTTGGTACTATACCTATCGTCAGTTATCAGTTCCCAGGTGACATGAGTACAGCTTAGTCCGCTGACTTGACACTGTCACTTCGCCTCGAGTGTGTTCCCACTGTACTTTGATTACTACCCTACCACGGCTTAAAGGAGTCGTGCAAACAGGTAGTAGTTGGGTGCAGTCCCGAAGCACTTAGAGGCAGTGACGGTTAGACAGGATTCGTCTCTCCCGGTATTGGGGGTTGATATCGCGCTGTGTCTAGGAGAGCCATTACACAAAGTCCCTGGCCAGGGCTAGCGAGATATACTGGTAGTGTTTCCAGTGATATCTCAGGGTGTTCTGGGTTACACTCCGGCACGACTTGTACCGCTATTAGGGGACTGACGTTTACCACCCCCTAGGCCAGCCATGCGATACTCTCAGACGAACAGACCGGACTGTACGGAGATTGTCACATACAGGCTCAGTAGGAGTTCGGATGGGTTCACCTCATCATTCTTCTTATCGGCATCTACCTGGGGACCGTTACGTACAGCTAGTGCCGCTTGCGGTCTGTGGTTAAACCCACTGCCAGCGTAGTGTCGAGTCTTTAGAGTCCCACACAGAGGGTTATTCGCTTTTCGGCAAAACAGAGTAGATGTCGCATGGTTTTGCGACAGGGTTCGTTCACATCCGCGCACTTGTGCACGTTTGGTGTCCGAACAGTTATTACTAGCGGGCTTTGGTTTAAGCCAGATCCTAGTATATATTTTGGGATTGGTTTTATCTTATTATATTCTTGTTCCTCGGAAAATGGATGCAGGTGTGTATGCATAGTTGACTGAAGCAGAGGCAGAGGATTCTCATTATGGTTGATGACGGTTGACTTTTTCTAAACCCTAATGAATATGTGAAATATGATTAATAATATTAATTAAAGAAAATTGTGTTATGGTTAAGGTTGTTGACCATTTGACCAAGGTTGACTTGTTGACCAAGGTTGAAAAGTTGACCATCATCATTTCACACAAAAGATGCTCTTTGATCTTTGCAAAACTCATTAAATGTGAAATGATAATGGTCTTTTCAAACCAACCATCACCTTTTTCTTTTTGATTAATATTGTTAATTGATAATTCACATATATGTGATATGGTTGTTATTTTCTTTTGATTCTCTCATATTCATTCTCTCTCATCCTCTTCCTCTCTCTTAAGGCAAAACATCTCTCATGAGTTGAGAACCATTTGCCATTGAGATAAAACACCAAAACTACTCTCTACTCATCCTAAGGTTGAAGGTTTAGCAAACCTAACACTTTAGTTACCTCAAGTTTGAGGAAGGAGCTCAATGTAGAGGTCCTCAGGTGGATCTTTCTTCGGCAAGAGAAGGCGACGAGGAGGAACCATTCAACCCACTCCAAGGAGAAGAAGAGAAAGAGTTCAAGACTAGGTATAACCCCCTAACCGAGTAGGTAAAGCTTGTAGTTAGTTTCTAGTGTGTCATTTAGCAATGATCCGGTTTCTAGTCCATGTTACCCTAGCCCTAAAAATCGTTTTTCACCGTTTCCGCAACCCCGAAAGAACCGGGACAGGTAACGTTGACTTACATATGATATACCCTGCACTTTATTCGATGAGGGAAGTGCCAAGATCCCTTCACCGGGAGTGATCTCTTTAGCGAAACTGGCAGATGCTACAAACTCACGGTTTAGTTTTTGACAGCTTCTTTAATTCTGGCTTTGCACAGTGGTATATATGATATACCCTGCACCTTATTCAATGGGGAAAGAGCCGAGATCCCTTCACCGGGAGTGACCTCTTTAGCGAAACTAGAAAAGCCTAAAAAACACTCCTTTTCAAAATCACTTGTTTCTACAACGATATCAAGTTCATTACGCTCATGGTTTTCTGAAAAACCTGCGTAGCCCTCCGTCATTTCAGATAGAGACTAGTTAGTATTCGTGCTGCGTTTGTTGACCTTAGCCAAGGCGTGGTGTACGGTAGCTAATTAGTATTTATCTGCTAAAACATGAGATGTGATTGAGTTAGGGTAGTCGTACGACTTTGTTGACCTTAGCCAAGGGTCGTACGGGTGGGTTTAATTCAATCGGGAAATAACGGGTTGAACTTGGCTAGCACTTATGATTTGTTGACCTTAGCCAAGGTCATAAGTTGCTAGGGGCAAAAGCATTATCGGGAATTTCAAGTATTGAAATTTGCAATGAGATCGCATACCTCCTATGAGATAGTTGGATCCTGATATCCACTGCGAGTAAGAGTTACTCCTGGGAGAATTTTACACAGGACAATTAGCCGATCAAGTAGGTGTCTAGAAAGGTGTTAACGGGGTTATGCCTCTGGGAAAACGAGGTTTATTTTAATTAGGTCCGTGCGAAAGCACGGGGAACCTCCCTCAAGTACCGACACTGATCTGGCTGAAAGATTGACGAAATTGTAGGGTGTAATTAATCCTGGCTAATCTTACCTTTTAGGGTTTGAAGGAAGATTTGATAAAAACAGTGGGAGACATCCTGATTAGATAAGATAATAACCAATCTAATCTTGCAAGAGCATATGCTAAAGTGTTTTATTCTCTCTCTCTCCAGGTAGCGACCTTGTCAGGCCATAATCAAGATAATAATATGGATGTATTGACTGAACCCGCTTATTATACTGAGCAGGGGAACGTTGGTCCCGTTCTTTCTTATAAGAGTTATAAGACTGAACAGGAAACAGGAGAAAATCTGGATTCTCACGCCGCCCAAACGAAGAACAAGCATGTTGATGCACCTTTTTCGGGTGTGTTAGTTATTGAGAACTGTTTCTCAGTTCACCCTACGTCCTGGGTATTAGATACCGGGTCGGGATCCTATATATGTAATTTGTTACATGGGCTACGTAAAGGTAGAGAACTGGGAAAGGGTGATCATTCAGTAACAGTAGGGAATGGTACACATATTGTAGCCAAAGCAGTTGGCGAATATCACCTTGTATTACCAAGTAGTAATACATTGATTCTGAATGAGTGCTATTATATACCGAACATGATGTGCAACATTATATCAGTTTCTTTATTAAGTAAAGAAGGATATAATTTTGTAATACAGGATAATATTATGAACATCTTCCTAAATCAAAAGTTGATTGGATCAGGCTCGTTACATAATGGCATATTCATTCTCAATCAAAATACAGTCCTTAATATACAAAACACACACAAGAGGAAAAGTTCAGAAATGAACGAATCCTTCTTGTGGCATTGTAGACTTGGTCATATCAATGCGACACGACTAGCTAAGTTACATAAGGATGGATATTTGAATCCGTTCGAATTATCATCTTATGAAACTTGCCATTCATGTCTCAAAGGCAAAATAACCAAAACTCCGTTTAGTGGACACGGAGAAAGAGTTACGGAACTCTTAGAACTGGTACATAGTGATGTATGCGGTCCCATGTCTACGCATGCCAGGAACGGCTCTTCCTACTTCATTGCATTCACTGACGATCTCTCAAGATTCGGACATGTGTTCCTGATGAAACACAAGTCTGAAGCTTTTGAGAAATTCAGAGAATATAAGCACGAAGTAGAGAACCAAACGGGCAAAAGTATTAAGATCCTTCGATCTGATCGAGGAGGAGAATACTTAAGCAATGAATTCCTAGACTATCTAAAAGAGAATGGGATTCTCTATCAGCTTACTCCTCCTTATACACCACAGCACAACGGTGTATCAGAGCGGAGGAATCGCACCCTATTAGATATGGTGCGCTCTATGATGAACACTGCTGAGTTGCCTATTTCCTTCTGGGGGTATGCGCTTGAGACAGCCATATATCTATTGAATAGAGTTCCAACCAAATCTGTGCCTACCACTCCATATGAGATATGGAATGGGAAGAGACCATCTCTTAAAAGAGTTAAGATATGGGGTTGTCCGGCCTATGTTAAAAAGCAAAATCCAGACAAGCTCGAGGCACGATCTGTTCTTTATAAGTTTGTAGGATATCCAAGCAATTCGTATGGATATCTATTCTACCACAGTGAACAACAAAAGGTGTTTGTTGCTCAACATGCCACCTTCTTATAAAAGGAATTTCTTGCAAAAGAAATTAGTGGCGATGAGGTAGAGCTGGAAGAGGTTCCAGCACCGCAAACTACAACTGATAATTTATTGGAACCAGAGGATTCAGTAGTACCCGACGAACCCCAGCCTCTCCGCCGATCTAGTAGGGTTTCTCATCCACCTGAGAGATACTACGGTTTTTTCATTGATGGTCGAAGCGAGGATTGCATCATGGAAGATGATGACCCGACTAGTTTCGAGCAGGCCATCACGAGTGGTGACTCTTTGAAATGGCTGGATGCAATGCGATCTGAGATGGAATCCATGTACACCAACAAAGTATGGACTTTGGAAGTTGCTCCTGAAGGGGTAAAACCCATGGGGAGCAAGTGGATCTTTAAAAAGAAAATTGGTGTAGATGAAAAAGTTGAGACTTTCAAAGCTAGACTTGTTGCAAAGGGTTTTCGTCAACGACCAGGTGTGGATTATGACGAAACCTTTTCTCCTGTGGTTATGCTTAAGTCCATCCGGATCTTACTTGCCATTGTTGCATACCATGAATACAAAATCTGGCAAATGGATGTTAAGACCGCCTTTCTAAACAGTGATTTAGAAGAGCGCGTGTACATGACTCATCCAGAGGGCTTCGTAGATAGTGGGAGCAGCGGAAAAGTGTGCAAACTGCTTAAATCCATCTATGGGTTAAAGCAAGCATCGCGGAGTTGGAACATCTGTTTTGATGTTGTAGTCAAAGAGTTTGACTTCATCAAAAATATAGATGAACCTTGTATTTACAAGAAGGTTGCAGAGAGTAAGCTTGTATTCCTCGTATTGTACGTGGATGACATACTCTTGATAGGAAATGATGTTCCTATGCTGCATTCTGTTAAGCTCTTCTTATCACAAAGATTCTCAATGAAAGATCTAGGTGATGCCTCCTGCATACTGGGAATCAGGATCTATAGAGATAGATCTAAACGGATATTGGGATTGTCCCAATCCAGGTACATTGACACCATACTAAAGAGGTTTAGTAAGGAAGAATCCAAGCGTGGGAACCAACCCACGATCTCTGGACTCACTCTCTCCAAAGAGATGTCTCCTAAGACTGATTTGGAGAGAGCTCGCATGCAAGGGATACCCTATGCTTCGGCAGTAGGCTCTATCATGTATGCGATGCTATGTACGAGACCCGATGTAGCATACTCACTAAGTGTAGTGAGTCGGTATCAAGCAGATCCTGGAGAGAGTCACTGGACAGCTGTGAAGAACATTCTCAAGTACTTGCGAAGAACTAAGGAGATGTTCTTGGTGTATAGTAACGGAGAACTCCAGGTGGAGTTGTTCATACCATAATTTTGCATTATTTTATTCCCCATTCTTATTCAGTTTACAAACAAACAGGTGCTTTTGACCCATGTCTGCTACATAGTTGCAGGTTACAGGTTCTCGGAACAAAATAGTGAAAAAGATGAAAAGACGATACAAAAGGAGACTACAACCAACAAATGGAAGAATCTTGATCAAGTCTACAGTTGGAGAATAAACGAAAATCAGTGAACAAGTTCACAAAGTATAAAGGCAGCGCAAGATTCAAGACTTCGACACGAAGCAAGCGGTAAAGTCCACGACATTATTCACTGTGGAAATCTGGAAGAAAACTAGAGGACAATCTGAGAAACCAAGTGAAGAAACAAGTAGGAAAATGCAACCAGACCAAACCCTAAAAATTCCAGCTGAAGAAACCACTATATGGACGCGGATCCGCGGCCAAACAGGGGTTTTGGCCGCGGTTCCGCGGCCGTACGATGCGCGTGCCGGTGCAAAATTTCTATGGAGGCTGGCGGCGCGTTGACTAGTCTTCTTTAGGGGTAAAATTGTAAAAGCAGATGTACGTCGATTGTAACCCTAGGGTTTCTATGTTCTATAAATAGAAACCCTAAAATCTCTTTTAGGTTATGCCTCTTCTTGTGCCTTATTTCATCTATCTAAATTCAGATCTGTAAATTTCTGTAAAGAAGGAAGGGAGCATCAAATAAAAATTAAGAGTAAATTTTCTTTTCATTGCCCTAGTTAAGTTTTATTTCCATGCCCTAGCTAATTTCTTTCTTGCCCAAGCATAGATCTTTATTATCTGCCCTAGTTAGATAGTTAGACAATGTTTTTCAATTCCCTAATGAGTGAGTAGTCACCTCGCTTGTTAGGGTTAGATTTGGGGAAGGCTTGAGAGATGAATATCTCTCACCCTTTCTTGCCCATCACACGTTTTTATAGGACTCCATACATACATGCACACACCGCTCCCTACGGCACCCTATCCCACGAGGTGGCGGTGATACCGTAGTATAAACGACCAGTTGAGCGTGTTTTCAATGGAGGTTAGGGTAAGAATTAAGAAAAGAAGGACAAGAACTTAGAGGAAGAAACACCGTTTCTTCGCGATGGTATTAATCCCCTTTATTATTTGTTACCATAACACCTCTTAGATCTTAATTTGGGCATTGA
Source organism: Agapanthus africanus (assembly GCA_030015575.1). Taxonomy (NCBI): domain Eukaryota; kingdom Viridiplantae; phylum Streptophyta; class Magnoliopsida; order Asparagales; family Amaryllidaceae; genus Agapanthus; species Agapanthus africanus. The sequence goes on from CM057337.1 coordinate 525,648,408, forward strand.
AAATGGTGAGGAATATTGACTTTCCAAACTTAACCTAAACCTAACCCTAGCACGATTCTAGTCCTAGTCTAGATCAACCTTAGTTTTTAGATTTAATCAATCCGACAACAATCGGAATTAACTCGTTAGAACAATTAGGAAATACACAAAATCCCTATGGACTGACCCATACTCACCGGCTAGCTACTAAGCGATGCCGTTCTTGATTGCGGTTATAAATATTTTTTTGAATCAATCAAATGGCGCCGTTGCCGGAGATGGCGTAGTATTTTATTTTTGTAATTTCGGATTAATATAAAATTGAAAAATCATAAAAACTGAAAAATAAAAAAAAATATAAATTTTTTTTATCATCTTATTATTTTGTGAAGGGTATTTTCGTTTGAATTATGCAGGATCGAAGAACAAATTCAGATCTGGAAAAATCCAGAAAGCGAAACTGAAAACTGAAGATTTGAACAATAGGGGAAAATCAAAACAGAGGAACAAAAAAAATTCTCAGGAACCGAACGGTCCAGAAGACCGCGATTCCGCCGCGATATCCCTGCTCCGACCACGCTTCCGCGGTCTGTAGGTGACGTCAGCGCTTAGAGACCCCTCTGTAAGCTGCCTTGAACCTCCTCTGAACCCCTTGATATCTCCTCTGTAAAAATTTGCCTGCAGAATTCTTTGCGCCAAAAATTTCTCCCCCTTCCAATAAATTGATCTTGTGTAAGATTCTTTGCGCCGCGCTAAAAATAATTTTTTTTTGCAAGTGATTGTGTTTACTGCTTTGCATATTTAAATTGACTTTAAGGGGCTTGAACACCAATCCAGATTGGATGGGGATTTCATCACCCTTCCCAGGACCCCAAAAATCACATAAGGCATATTGCATTGACCATCATTTAATTAAAAAAATATTAGACTCAGCCCTAAGGACTTCGCGCTCAATAGGAAAAGGAATAGTTGTAGGCATCGACCGTTGATCCTAACCTAACTTTGTGGTGCCTAGGCTAGACAGGTAGTGAAAGCTAATTTTAAAAGGCCCGTCTCACGGTGATTCGTGAGCGGATCCCTCTTTTCTCTACTTATGCTTACCTGGCCACAATTGGCGGTGAAGAGGCGATTTGAGGTCTTACTTCTTGCTCTTTGGAACAGTTAGGAGCTGTCTAGCTGACCTAGGCAACCCTAGATCTAGGCCTGATTGTGCATTTGTGATTGATTGAATGTGTGTCTAAGCCTTTTATCGAAAATCTTTTTTGCAAAAAGCTCCACATAAAAAAAACACAAAAAGAAAAAAGGAAATTTTTTTACAAAAACTTGCAACTTGTCGCTAAGAAATCCGTGCACCGCACATTCTTTTTCTTCTCCTTTCTTACATCATGGGTACCCTACCTCACAAAACTCTTGCTGAACTTTGGTACCCTCATCCAAAAATTGCTTCCTACGCGAATTGATTTGGTCGAATTACGGACGACCCCTCCATGCCAAAAATTTCTTTGAAAGATCGAATAGAAGCGTCTAGGAGAAACAGTTCGACTCCGCAATCCACTTTGTATCAACCATTTCAATCTTCACCACCTTCTTACGTTGATACTACTTTTTCAAGTCCTGTTGTAACTCCGAAAGCCATGTCTATTTCTGAACATATTGAACAATCTTGTAACCGATCTTTCACTCCTTTCAATACTTCTAGTTCTTGGGATCAATAAGTCCATTCACCTTTTTATCCAAATGTTGATCCTGCTCCTGTCCAACCATTCAATTCCTACCAGTCCTACCCAACTTTCACACCTTCCCTAGACATTGCTTCTACACAGCCATTTGGGAGTTTCCAGAATCCAAGCAACTTTGAATCTTTTACTGAAACCCCTTCACAACCCATGTCTAGTCTGGAACAGTCGTTGGAAGCCTATATGGTAGCGACAAACCAAATGATTAAGAATGTGGATGCGTCCATGGCCGCCCTTATGCAACATAGTGACCCGGTAGCTAGTTTCCAACTAGCTCCAAAAATTCCAATGTATGATGAGGCAGTTGGACAGATCGAGAATTTGAGTGGAGAAAGTGAGCTGTGCACCCTTCCAAATCAAACCTACCCATGACCAATTGAATCCTACAACTCCGGTTTTGAATGTCTATCAAGTGTCCTAAATGATTCACCAGTTGAAAATAAAACGTTTAATGAGTTGTGCGACTTTGTCGTGCTTGATTTGCCAGATTGTGAAGGGTCCCTTTTGAGTGAAACCATCACCAATCCTTTCGACCTCTACACCTCCAATCTAGAACCTGAATTGATAAATATCCATGCATGTGATGAGGTGTCTAAAAAAATTGATTTTCACTTGATTGAGGATATTGACGCCGAGAATATTTTGGTTGATGAACCCGTAGATTTGACTGAAATTTTATCTCCCATTCATCATCCCGAGTCATTAAATGTTTCTCCGAAACTTCATATGCGTCTTGATTTTGATATTAATTGCATGGATGAGATAACTTTTGAGGAGAATTATGAGGATAGTATTGAGGAGAGTATTGAGGATAGTATTGAGTATGAACCATTTTTGTTTGATGAGTCGGATTTTCCAATTCATTCTCCTGAACCTTTAACTGTTATACTTCCTAAATCACCCCCCTTCATCCTTCCAATCGTTCCGACCACGCAAAAGATCACACAGGAGGATTGTGAGCTTGAAAGATTTTTATTCAATCACAGCAGTTTTGACGCCACTAGTGCGTTCCTATTTGAATCTCACACAGTTCTCACAGCCGATAACACTTACGAGTGTTTCACTTTTTCGGAAGATTTTGAATACTCACTGCTCGAGTTTGAGTCCTTTGAATTTTCAGATGAGTTAGTTGAACCATCAGACTCGGTTGCTTATAGTCATTTCGAACCATTGATGGAATCCTTTGAGTTCGAGACAGTTTACTTAGGTGAGAATAAGACTATCCCTAAATCACTCCCTTTCGTCCTTCCTATCGTTTCGACCGCGCAAGAATCCGTCGCGCTTCCATTTTCAATGGATGGTTTACCAAGTTCAATGTACCCATGCTTTCTTGTGAATCTTGAGGGATTTGACCCCATTTCTTGACGGGTTGATAGATTAGCACAATCGCTTTTAACACATCGGTCATCACAAATTATGCTAATTTATTCACTCAATTTACACCCTTAAGTTCGTACTACACTTCTTTCTCTCTTCCGCCATTCTTCTCCTCCACCGAGACCGTATACCATTTCTATCTCCACACGGTCTCGTGTGCTTCTCATTTCTTTTCTTTACACACCATTCTTTCACCAACTCTACCATTATCACGATAAAATTTTTGAATGGTTAGTGCTAACCTTTGGCCTGTGTAAGGCCTTGTATAGTTTGATTTTTCTCCTCCCTAACTCTGAACTTTAACGCTTAAAAACAGTGGAAACACTGTCTCATTTAAGTTTGGGGGGATCTTTTTGTATATATATTTTGTTTTTCTTTTAACAATAATTTTTTTGTAATAAATAAACAGGGGAGTGCCGACATTTTTGACCCTCTTGGTATGGCCTGACAGTGAGGACACTGTTAAGTTTAAGTTTGGGGGTATGCTCGGTAAGCCTTCTTCCTTCGCATTCATGTGTATATTTTTGCATTTGCATACTTATTTTAAAACCCATAAAAAATTGAAAAATTTCAAAAATTATAAAAATTAAAACATTCAATTTTGGCCCTAATTGACTTGAGTTTGACAAAAAGGTTAACTAGCTAGGAACAACTAGATCCTAGACTTAGTAAATTAAAAACCCTAAAAATAACCTTTCTTAAAATTTAACGGTAGAAAGTATATGTGCTTGTAGTTTATTTAGAAATAGGCAAATTTCGAGTTGACTTCGTGGGCTAAGTTAAAACAAGGGAAAAGTATTGATATTTTTATTAAAGTATAAGTTTGAAAAATAATTCTTAAGCTTAAGTCTAAATTCTGAAAATATATACCCTACAAATTGCACAAACACGAATCTTGAAACTTGGAATAGTAGAAGAGACCTTGAAATGCTCTTGTCTAAAGTCCTTAGTACGAAGAAAAGTAAAATAAAGTTATAAGTGTGAATAAAGAGATATAAGAAAAATAAACACTGGTTTTTGTAATTACTTAAGACTGCATAAATAGAAAAATATATAGCGATGGTGCTTTATCACCTAGTGCCTTAGACCAACTGGTTTGGGAGTCACTGCTAAAGCCTTAGGTGTTACAAGACTAGGAATTACACTTTAATGTGAAAACACATTTTGTAATCGGTCGTTGGTACCTAAAGAAGTATTAACGGTCGCATGAAGGATGTGTGAGAAATTTCATCTAAAAATTCACCAATTGAAAAGTACTTTGGACGATGGACATGAGTATAGTAGCTTGATTTGAATTTCCAAGTGTAGGGGTGATATATACACACATGTAGGGGTATGTGATTGGGGTTTAGAAAGAGATAGGAATGAAGAATATGACTTGTATCTTTAATAGAGATGATAAAAATTCCTAAGTTGAGATGGAACCCTAGAAGGAAAACTTAAAAGATGCTAAAAGCTAAGTAAGTTTACAGAACATGTATAATCTTATGTTAAATGATAAGGAAGCGTGAAAAATACGGGTGGATAATTTCTGAGTCGAAGATAATAGAATTCCTTGTTGGAAAACCTAATTGGAGAATAAAAGTCAATAGGCCTAATTGATAGGATTTTATGGGTAGTATCCGTTGAAAACCCTCAGGAGACAACAATCCTCCTACTAGGGACACCTAGAGGTTTAACGGCTTGTTGCACGAGCTTAGTGCAATCACGTTTCCCTGCGAAAGTGAGGTTAGGATTTTGTTGAGAATAAAACTAGGTTTGCTCGAGGACGAGCAAAAGATAAGTTTGGGGGTATTTGTTCATACCATAATTTTGCATTATTTTATTCCCCATTCTTATTCAGTTTACAAATAAACATGTGCTTTTGACCCATGTCTGCTACATAGTTGCAGCTTACAGGTTCTCAGAACAAAATAGTGAAAAAGAGGAAAAAATGATACAAAAGGAGACTACAACCAACAAATGGAAGAATCTTGATCAAGCCTACAGTTGGAGAATAAACGAAAATCAGTGAACAAGTTCACAAAGTATAAAGGCAGCGTAAGATTTAAGACCTCGACACGAAGAAATCGGTAAAGTCCACGACATTATTCACTGTGGAAATCTGGAAGAAAACTAGAGGACAATCTGAGAAACCAAGTGAAGAAACAAGTAGGAAAATGCAACCAGACCAAACCCTAAAAATTCCAGCTCAAGAAGCAAATATATGGACGCGGATCCACGGCCAAACAGGGGTTTTGGCCGCGGTTCCTCGGCCGTGCGAAGCGCGTGCCGGTGCAAAATTTCTATGGAGGCTGGCGGCGCGTTGACTAGTCTTCTTTAGGGGTAAAATTGTAAAAGCAGATGTGCGTCGATTGTAACCCTAGGGTTTCTATGTTCTATAAATAGAAACCCTAAAACCTCTTTTAGGTTATGCTTCTTCTTGCCTTATTTCATCTATCTAAATTCAGATCTGTAAATTTTTGTAAAGAAGGAAGGGAGCATCAAATAAAAATTAAGAGTAAGTTTTCTTTTCATTGCCCTAGTTAAGTTTTATTTCCATGCCCTAGCTAATTTCTTTCTTTCCCTAGCATAGATCTTTATTATCTGCCCTAGTTAGATAGTTAGACAATGTTTTTCAATTCCCTAATGAGTGAGTAGTCACCTCGCTTGTTAGGGTTAGATTTGGAGAAGGCTTGAGAGATGAAGATCTCTTACCCCTTTCTTGCCCATCATACGTTTTTATAGGACTCTATGCATACTGTTAGTTATATGTATGCCCTAGAGGCCATACTGTACATAGGATGTATATTGTAGTGGATGCTGGGACATATATAGGGAGGACTTTCTTGCTCGACATGATAGTATACTATCTGGTTACTCCTTACCTTAACGTGTATACTGATTGTCTCTCTGTTACATGTTGGTAAAGCCCTTAGGATGTGTACTTGACTACCTGGACTATGATGTGGATCATACTAGTGGGGACATGGTAGTCCATAAGTACATCCTTCACGGTCCCTAGTCGTGGGTGTATCGAGACAGGGCATCGATATACCAGAGTAGACTAGCGTATACCTTCTCGACCCATACAGATGGGCGATGGATGATCCCATATCCATTGGTGTTTGACATCAGAGATCATATACGGGTGCTCAGTAGAGACTGGGTACACTGGACGGACTCGCCGAGAACTCCCATATGGTATTATACCCTACGTCAGATGGCAGTTCTCTGGTGACACTGGTACAGGTTAGTCTGTAGACCCGAGATCGTCATAGAGTCTTGTGTGATTCCCACTGTGCTTTGATTTCCACCTTACCACGTCCAAGAGGGCGTGCAAAACGGTGGTTTTTGGGTACAGTCCCGAATCACATGGAGGCAATGACCGATAGGAGGGGATTCGTCTCTCCCGGTATAGGGAGTTGATGTTGCGCTTTGTTCGATTGGCTATAACCGGAAATCCCTGGCCAAGGTTGCTGAGATTTACTGGTAAGTGTTACCAGTAGTTTCTCGAACTGTTATAGACCTCATATCGACACGACTTATCGAGCTATTGGGGTCTGACGTTCACCACCCCTAGGCGAGATATGCGACATATCAGACGACGAGACCGGACTGTACGGTAAGTGTTACTGGTTGGATTCACAGGAGTGTGAGCGGGCTTGCTCGTCGATCTTCTGATCGCTCAATACCCGGGTGGCCGTTACGTTTAGCAGACCGCTTGCGGCTTGTGGGTGCTTGATATGATCATCATCTGCTGCCGGCATATTGACGAGTCTTTAGAGTCCTACACAGAGGTTTCCTGGCTCAAGAGAAACGAAAAAGGAGCGCATATGAGATATGTACGGGAACGAGAATAATGCGTGTATGTGATACCGTATTCTATTCTCGCGATAAATGTATCAATTGGTTGTATGCGATATAACCTAGTTATCGAATCGAGGATTGATTCGATTATTCGGTACATTGGATATTAGTCGGTCATATGCGATATGACCGGATCGTTAAATCAAGTGTTGATTTACTGATTTGATGTATAATTATATATTTGATATATTACTTTGCATTAACTGGTATTGGTTCACTTAAGATGGATTTTCTCACTTGTTGTGCACATTGTATATGTGATATATTTTTGTGCACAAGTTTGTATCATGTTTGATGATACATGCAAACTTTGGTGTATGTTTGATTTGAACCATGTTTAGTAAATGGTTAGGGTTTCATTCCATTTGCTTTATTTACTTATTCATTTATTTATTTGTTCATTTTGGTTAGAAATATAATGGTGACTTTATTTGGATTTCACTTGAAGCTTCATGAAGCTTTGAAAGTCAAACCATTTTGTTTCTTTCCTAAACCCTAACCCTTTAACTAAACCCTAGTTCATTCTCTACACTTAACCATGATTGCTAATATGATAAGAATCATTTTATTTACTATTATCTATTATTCTTATCATATTCTTTTCTTCTTCTTCTTCTTCTTCAAGAAGAAAGAAGCTGCTAGCTTCAATGGTGACTTGAGAAAAAGAGTGAGAAATCCAATTCTAAAGTGAACCCACTTCCTATTTCTTCATCCTCTACCGCTTGCCAAGTAGTATAGGGTGTTTTCTTCACAAGTTTCATGACTTGGTGAAGTTGGAGCTTGATCTTGTGTTGTCTCGACGTAGATCATCTTCGGCATCGAAGTCGATGACCTAGCCCGATCATTTCTTCGACGAAACTATCGCTAGAGTCCGGGATCCGATGATCGCAGCGGGGGGACATCATCACGGAGCTAAGGAAGTGGAGGACCGGATCTACAAAGGTTGTAGTCTCTTTCACTTAGCAGTAGAGTTGTTTACTTGCATTGTTTATCGCCTAATCTCTAGTTAACGATCTATATTAGGGTTTCTCGGCACCGAAAAAATTTGAAATTGGCATGATTGATGCCTTGTGAGACATCCTTAGAGTGCCTAAGAACCCTACAGTGGTATCAGAGCCTAGCTAGAGTATTAGGCGATGTCTTAACGAAGTTAAAACTCCGAACGAACCCGAATACGACATTTCAAACCCCTCTTTGTACATTTTTTAAAATCTGGGAATTTTCCAAATTAAAAATGCTTAAAAAATTCAGCAGGGTTTTCTAAGAATTACCATGAAAAACGAGCCCCTAAGTCCTCTATATGGCCGCGGAAGCGCGGCAATACCCCTCCTTTGGCGGCGGTTCCGCGGCAGTATAATTGAATTAGCGACGGATTTTCTCACAGTAATTCATAACTCTGTTGTTTCTATTTTTTGGGCATTTTTAACACTGACTCAATAGTTGAGTATTTTGGGGTTTATTTTGTAGTCGTTGTTTCAATCGGAATTTTAATTTCGTTGTGTTTTCCGGATAATTTTTGAATATGTTAAAAGGTTCGACCGGATATAAATACCCACTTTTTCCCCTACCGGGAAATTTCCAAGTGTTGGATTTTTCCGTAGTTTAATGACGTTCTAAGTAGTGCAAGTAACGCGATGGTCCCTCTAGAAGACAACAAACCTTAACTCGATTATGTGACCGTCTTGAACTGCCCTTTGAACCTTCGGGTTTGGGGCAGTACGGCGTGCCACATGTGAGGCGTTGGCTTGACCCTTCTACGGCTGGACCATTGGTACTGAGGCATGAACTGGATGTTTATTAAACTTATTTCATGTGTTGAGCTGTTTCGGGAAAACTTGGGTCTTTGACTGTTCGATCGGAAAGTTTAACATTTTCTGTTTATCTGGAATGTGATACAATATTTGGAATCCACAAATAGTTATGAGATAACTGAATGAATGTTATAAACATAGCACTTTAGTCTCACTTGATCGGTTGCCACGGAATTTTGATGCGATCAAAAGTCCATCGCAATCACGTAGCGTACGCGGATACTCGCCGGATAAACTTAATAGACAGCAACACCCCTTAGCCCCGACCAAGTGACTGTAGGAGAACCCCGTCGCCGAAAGCATCCGTTCGGGTGCTCGCGGTAGCGGTGTTCCGCCTTGGTGCACTTCGTCGACGGTATCGGGGGTGCGGCCGTCTACTAAAGTTTTCGACGAGTATTCGGTCAGGATGCCGGGAATCCTGTTGAATTGCCCGACTTTATATTGAAAAGTGTTTTCGATAATGAGACTAAAATGCGGGGTTTATAATTGTTAGGCATGCGATGTCTAAGGAATTCATTTGATTAGGCATGCGATGTATAAAGAGGTTGCGGATTCCAACTGTTGTAGTTTTACACTTTCTTTTCTGCGACCGTAAGTGTAATATGTGATATCGCCGGTTTCGTTGCTATATGTCAACGACAATTGGGATGCGCATATTTACTTACGTTGATGACATGTGATGTTATGTGTTGCTGGATATGTTATATTGGATCGTCGTGTTTGAATAGCCGGGGGTTTTTTATATGAGATGAGTGTTTTTCATTTTCATTCATGTAAAAACTTGTATGTAATATTCTTTTATTGGGGCACTTCCACGTTGCGGAAGATGTCACCTTTTGTATATTATTTACTTTTCCGCACTAGGATAGACCTAAGGAGGAGGGCACAAGTAACCGGGTTTTAGAGTCCAGTGGGAGACCAACTCAAGGAGTCGAGTCCGGGTCTCCTAACTCTAGAATTGGTAGGGTTGCTTGCCGCTCTCGTAGGGGTCTAGGGGTGTGGGTTTGGCTATTCATCACGACCGTGGAATCCGTGTTTTATACTGGCTCGTATTGAAAACACGGACGTCCTAGTATATCCAATGTTTCATATATTTCTTCTGCTGCGATATCTGTGATGTGATCATGTGATATTCTGTGATAGATACAGTATATAGTATATATGATATATTATATAGACGTTACTTATGTTTTACACCCGCGCTAGCCCTGCCCCGCTCTGCCGTTAGTTACCTAACCTAACAGTGCACGAGGGGACATCGAGGCGAATGCGGATGGCATAAGCGTACGTTATATCTATCTGTGATGTTTAGGTGGATTTAAATGATGGGACTTCATTAATGAGATTAATGAAAGTAAAAGAAACCTAAAGATGTTGGGGAATCGAATTTAAAAAATAAAACAGGTAGCTACAGTTCTTGCTTTGCACAGCGGTATATATGATATATCCTGCACCTTATTCGATAAGGAAAGGACCGAGATCCCTTCACCGGGAGTGACTCCTTTAGCAATAACTGGCAGATGCTACACACTCGGTTTGTATTTTGATTGCTTTTAAAAGTTTTTGCTTTGCACAGTGATATATATGATATATCCCGCACCTTATTCGATGAGGAAAGGGCCGATAATCCCTTCACCGGGAGTGACCCCTTTAGCAAAACTAGAAAAGCCTCGAAAACACTCCATTTCAAAATCATTTGATTCTACAACGATATCAAGTTCATTACGCAATAGGTTTTCAGAAAAACCTGTCGTAGCCCTCCGTCATTTCAGATAAGTACTAGTTAGTATTCGTGCTACGTTTGTTGACTATGTTAAGGCGTAGTGTGCGGTAGCTAATTAGTGCTTATCTGCATAAGCATATGATGCGATTGGATTAGGGTAGTCGTGCGACTTTGTTGACTATGTTAAGGGTCGTGCGGGTGGGTTTAATTCAATCGGGAAATGACGGGTTGAACTTGACTAGCACTTATGATTTGTTGACTATATTAAGGTCATATAGCTGCTAGGGGCAAAATATTATCGGGAATTTCAAGTGTTGAAATTTGCAATGAGATTGCATACCTTCTATGAGATAGTTGGATCCCGATACCCGCTGCGAGTAATTGTTACTCCTGGGAGAGTTTTACACATTACAATTAGCCGATCAAGTAGGTGTCTAGAAAGGTGTCAACGGGGTTACGCCTCTGGGAAAACGAGCTTTACATTAATTAGGTTCGTGCGAAAGCATGGGGGACCTCCCTCAAAGTACCGACACTGGCCTGGCTGAAAGATTGGCGAACTTGTAGCGTGTAATTAATCCCGGCTAGTCTTTCCTTTTAGGGTTTGAAGAAAGATTTGATAAAAACAGTGGGAGCCATCCTGATTAGATAAAATAATAACCAATCTAATCTTGCAAGAGCGCACGCAGAGTGTTTTCTTCTCTCTCTCTCCTGGTAGCGACCATATCACGCCTTAATCAAGATAATAATACGGAATATTGACCGACCCCGCTTGTTATACTGAGCTGGGGAACGTTGGTCCCGCTCCAACTTATAATTGTTATAAGACAGAGCAGGAAATTGGGGATTACCAGTATTCCTGTGCCGCCCAAACAAAGAAAGTGCATACTGATGCATCATCTTCGGGTGTGTTCATTATACAGAAATGTTTCTCAGTATTCTTTACGTCCTGGATATGAGATACCGGATCAGGATCCCGCATATGTAATTTGTTACATAGGGCTACAGATAGGTAGAGAACTGAGAACGGGTGATAAGTTTCATGAGACAGAAAACGGGGCAAGTGTTGCAGCCAAGTCTGTTGGTCACTGTCACCCTGTATTCTAAATACATTGATTCTGAACGAATGTTATTAGATACCGAACCTGATATACAAAATCATATCAGTCTCTTTATTATTAAAGAAATGATAAAATTTTGTATTGTTGGATAGTGTTTTGAACATTTCCTATATCAAAAGTTGATCGGTTCAGGCACGTTATCTAAAAGCAATGATGTTCTAAATCAAACTACAGTTCTTATTATACGGAACACACACAAGAGGAAGAGTTCAGAAATGAACGGATCCTTCTTGAGGTATTGTAGACTAGGTCATATCAATGCGACCCGACTAGCTAAGTTGCACATAGATGCATATTTAAATCTGTTTGAATTTACATCTTGTGAAACTTGCCAGTCATGTCACAGAGATAAGATGACCATAGCTCTGTTTACTGGAAACAGAGAAAGAGTTAGTGAACTCTTGGGACTGATACATGATGATGTATGTAAGGTCCCCTGTCTACACATGCCAGGACTGGTTCATTATACTTCATTACGTTCTCTGATGATCTCTCAAGATTCAGACATATGTTCCTGTTGAAACACAAGTCAGAACCTTTTGAGGTATTCACAGAATATAAGTTAGAAGTAGAGAACCAATAAGGGTATAAGTATTATGTCCTTTGATGAGTTCAAGGAGGAGAATACTTGTGCATAGAATTCCTGAACTATTCTAAAGGAGAATGAGATTCTCTCTCAGCATTACTCCTCCGTATACACCATAGCACGATGGTATATCGGGGCGGAGCAATAGCACCCTATGTGATATGGTGTGCTCTATGATGAGTACTACTGAGTTTCCTATTTCCTTTTAGGGAGTTATGCGCTTATGAAGTTGCATACCTTTTGAATAGGGTTCCGATCAAATCAGTTACCTACCACTTCATATGTGATATGGAAAGGGAAGAGCCCATATCTTAAGTTAGTTAAGATTTGGGGTTGTCCGGCCAATGTCTAAAAGCAAAATCCGGACAAGCTCGAGGTAAGGTCTGTTATGTAGAACTGGAAATGTTCCAGCTATACAAACTGCAGCTGACGATTTGAAAGAACCAAGGGATTCAATAGTTACCGACGAACCTCAGCCTCTCAGCCGATCTGGTAGGGTTCCTCATCCTCCTGAGAGATACTTCAGTTTTTCGATGACAGTGGGAGCGAGGATTGCATCATGAGATGATGACCCAACTGGTTTCGACCAGGCCATCGAGAGTAGGGACTCTGTAAGAATGGCTGGATGCTTAGCGATCTGAGATGGAATCCATGTACACCAACAAAGTATGGACTTTGGTTGCTATATCTGAAGGGTTAAATCCCCATCAGGAGCAAGTATATCTTGAGAAGATTACTTGGTGTACATGGAAAAGTTGAGACTTTCAAAGCTAGACTTGTTAAAAGTTTGCATCATTGACCAGGTATGGATTATGATGAAACCTTTTCTAAGTAGCTATGCTTAAGTCCATCCAGATCCTACTTGCCACAGCTATATACCATGACTACGATATCTGGTGGTTGGGTGTCATGACTACTTTTCTAAAATGATGTTTCAGAAAAGAGAGTCTGTAAGTACACAGTCAGAGGGCTTCGTAGACAGTGGGAGCAGCGGAAACGTGTGCAAGATGATTTATGTGATAAAGCAGGCATCGCGGACATGGAACGTCTGTTTTGATGTGGTAGTCAAAGAGTTTGACTTCATCAAAATGGTAGATGAACCTTTTATATACAAAAAGGTAGTAGGGAGTATGGTGGTGATCCTCGTAGAGTACGTGGATGACATACTCTTGATAAGGAAGGAGTTTCCTATGCTACGCTCGGTCAATCTCTGCTTATCACAATGATTCGCCATATAGAATCAAAGTGATACCTACTAAATCCTGGGTTTTGGATCTATGAGATAGATCTAATTGGATATTAGGATACTCACTAGTTGTAGTGAGATAGTATCAATTGGTCCTGGGGAGAATCACTGGAAGGGTTCCAGGGTGATAAGGACGACTGAAAGTCAGTCACAGACATTGTCTTTACCCTTAGTAAAGGGACGGTATGTTGGAAGAGTTCCAAGCTAGATACCGTGACATACTGGACGATAAAGGCTGGATACATCGCTACTTAAGATGCTACCAAAGAGGCAGTCTGGAAGTATATTTGTTCATGAGATGAACTTAGTTCCTCCCATTGTGTGACAATGGAGTTGTGGCTTATGCCAAGGAACGTCCGTCCCATCAGTGATCCAGATATATTCTAAGGCAGTATCACCTGATCATGGAGATGGTTGATCTCCAAGGGATCGAGGTTAGGAGAGTAGACTCAGAGGACAACACGGCGGATCCACTCACAAAGGCCTTTTCCCAGAGAGAGACTTTTATGGGATCGTTGAGTATGAGATACTACAACCACTACTACAGATGGCCCTAGTGCAAGTGGGAGATTGTTAGTTATATGTATTCCCTAGAGGCCATTACTGTACATAGGATGTATATTGTAGTGGATGCTGGGACTTATATAGGGGGGACTTTCTTGCTCGATATGATAGTATGCTATCTGGTTACTCTTTACCTTAACGTGTATACTGATTATCTCTCTGTTACATGTTGGTAAAGCCCTTAGGATGTGTACTTGACTACCTGGACTATGATGTGGATCATACTAGTGGGGACATGGTAGTCCATAAGTACATCCTTCAAGGTCCCTAGTCATGGGTGTATCGAGACAGGGCATCGATATACCAGAGTAGACTAGCGTATACCTTCTCGACCCATACAGATGGGCGATAGATGATCCCATATCCATTGGTGTTTGACATCAGAGATCATATACGGGTGCTCAGTAGAGACTGGGTACACTGGACGGACTCGCCGAGAACTCCCATATGGTATTATACCCTACGTCAGATGGCAGTTCTCTGGTGACACCGGTACAGGTTAGTCTGTAGACCCGAGATCGTCATAGAGTCTTGTGTGATTCCCACCGTGCTTTGATTTCCACCTTACCACGTCCAAGAGGGCATGCAAAATGTTGGTTTTTGGGTACAGTCCCGAATCATATGGAGGCAATGAGCGATAGGAGGGGATTCGTCTCTCCCGGTATAGGGTGTTGATGTTGCGCTGTGTTCGATTGGCTATAACCGGAAATCCCTGGCCAGGGTTGCTGAGATTTACTGGTAAGTGTTACCAGTAGTTTCTCGAACTTTTATAGACCTCATATCGACACGACTTATCGAGCTATTGGGGTCTGACGTTCACCACCCCTAGGCGAGATATGCGACATATCAGACGACGAGACCGGACTGTACGGTAAGTGTTACTGGTTGGATTCACAGGAGTGTGAGCGGGCTTGCTCGTCGATCTTCTGATCGCTCAATACCCGGATGGCCGTTACGTTTAGCAGACCGCTTGCGGCTTGTGAGTGCTTGATATGATCATCATCTGCTGCCGGCGTATTGACGAGTCTTTAGAGTCCTACACAGAGGTTTCCTGGCTCAAGCGAAACGAAATAGGAGCGCATATGAGAAATGTGCGGGACCGAGAATAATGCGTGTATGTGATACCGTATTCTATTCTCGCGATAAATGTATCAATTGGTTGTATGCGATATAACCTAGTTATCGAATCGAGGATTGATTCGATTATTCGGTACATTGGATATTAGTCGGTCATATGCGATATGACCGGATCGTTAAATCAAGTGTTGATTTAATGATTTGATGTATAATTATATATTTTTTATATTACTTTGCATTAACTAGTATTGGTTCACTTAAGATGGATTTTCTTACTTGTTGTGCACATTGTATATGTGATATATTTTTGTGCACAAGTTTGTATCATGTTTGATGATACATGCAAACTTTGGTGTATGTTTGATTTGAACCATGTTTAGTAAATGGTTAGGGTTTCATTCCATTTGCTTTATTTACTTATTCATTATTTATTTATTCATTTTGGTTAGAAATAAAATGGTGACTTTATTTGGATTTCACTTGAAGCTTCATGAAGCTTTGAAAGTCAAACCATTTTGTTTCTTTCCTAAACCCTAACCCTTTAACTAAACCCTAGTTCATTCTCTACACTTAACCATGGTTGCTAATATGATAAGAATTATTTTATTTACTATTATCTATTATTCTTATCATATTCTTTTTCTTCTTCTTCTTCTTCTTCTTCAAGAAGAAAGAAGCTTGCTAGCTTCAATGGTGACTTGAGAAAAAGAGTGAGAAATCCAATTCTAAAGTAAACCCACTTCCTATTTCTTCATCCTCTACCACTTGCCAAGTAGTATAGGGTGTTTTCTTCACATGTTTCATGACTTGGTGAAGTTGGAGCTTGATCTTGTGTTGTCTCGACGTAGATCATCTTCGGCATCGAAGTCGACGACCTAGCCCGATCATTTCTTCGACGAAACCATCGCTAGAGTCCGGGATCCGATGATCGCAGCGGAGGGACATCATCACGGACCTAAGGAAGTGGAGGACCGGATCTACAAAGGTTGTAGTCTCTTTCACTTAGCAGTAAAGTTGTTTACTTGCATTGTTTATCGCCTAATCTCTAGTTACCGATCTATATTAGGGTTTCTCGGCACCGAAAAAATTTGAAATTGGCATGGTTGATGCCTTGTGAGACCTCCTTAGAGTGTAGGGTTCCTAGGCACACTATAGAGGTCTCACAAGGCATCAACCATGCCAATTTCAAATTTTATGAGTGCCGAGAAACCCTAATACGGATCGTCGACTAGAATTTTAGGCGAAACATTAAACTAGTTAACGACTTAACTAAAAGTGAGAAGCTACAACCTTTGTAGATCCGGTTCTCCACTTCCTTAGCTCCACGTAGACTTCCTCCCGCTGTCCAAGTCGGATCTCGGACCCTAGCATCGGCTTCATCCGAGAAATGAGCGGAATAGTCGTCGGCTACGATGCCGAAGATGATCTACGTCGAGGCTTCACAAGATCAAGCTCCGACTTCACCAAGTTGTGAAACTTGTGAAGAAAACACCCTATACTACTTGGCAAGAGGTAGAGGGTGAAGAAATAGGAGGTGGGTTCACTTTAGAATTGGATTTCTCACTTGTTTACTCAAGATGCCATTAATGGTGGTAAGCTTTTTCTTGAACTCAAGAAGAAGAAGAAGATGAAGATGATTATGATAAGTTTTTTAAAATGCAAAAGAAATGAATACTTATCATAATAGGAACAATGGTTAGGTGTAGAGAATTGACTAAGGTTAGATGAATGGTTAGGGTTAAGCATGAAGACAAAATGGTCACTTTGGTCAAAGCTTCAAGAATGAAAGCAACCACATTGTTTTCTTTTGCAATTTCTTTTTAATTCATATTAAAAAGATAAATGAATGAATAAATAAAAACCCTAACCATTTACTTAACCAAGGTTTAATTCTTTACACTTAACCAAATGAGCAAGTATCATCAAACATGATACAAACATGTGCACAAAAGTATATCACATATACAACTTGCACATCAAGTGAGAAAATCCATTTAAAGTGAACCAATACTAGTTAATGCAAAGCAATATATCAAATATATAATTATACATTAAATCATTAAATCAACACTTGATTTAACGATCCGGTCATATCGCATATAACCGACTAGTATCCTATGTATCGGCTTATCGAATCAATCCTTGATTCGATATCTAGGTTATATCGCATATAACCATTCGATACATCCATCGCGAGAATGGAATACGGTATCACATACACGCATTATTCTCGATCCTGCACATATCTCATATGCGCTCCTATTTCGTTTCGCTTGAGCCAGAAAACCTCTTTGTAGGACTCTAAAGACTCGTCAATACGCCGGTAGCAGATGATGATCATATCAAGCACCCACAAGCCGCAAGCGGTCTGCTAAACGTAACGGCCATCCGGGTATTGAGCGATCAGAAGATCGACGAGCTAGCCCGCTCACACTCCTGTGAATCCAACCAGTAACACTTACCGTACAGTCCGGTCTGTTCGTCTGATATGTCGCATATCAAGTCTAGGGGTGGTAAACGTCAGACCCCAGTAACCGATAAGTCGTACCGATGTGAGGCTCATAACGGGTCGAGAAACTACTGGTAATACTTACCAGCAAATCTCTGATCAGCCCTGGCCAGGGACTTCCCTGTTACAGCCAATCGAGTACAGCGCAACATCAACCCCCAATACCGGGAGAGACGAAACCCCTCCTATCGCTCATTGCCTCCATGTGACTCGGGACTGTACCCAAAGACCACCGTTTTGCATGCCCTCATGGACGTGGTAAGGTGGAGATCAAAGCACAGTGGGAATCACACAAGACTCTATGACGATCTCGGGTCTACAGACTAACCAGTACAAGTGTCACCTGAGAACTGCCATCTGACGTGAGGTATTATACCATCTGGGAGTTCTCGGCGAGTCCGTCCAGTATACCCAGTCTCTACTGAGCACCCGTATACCATCTCTGATGTCAAACACCAATGGATATGGGATCATCCATCGCCCATCTCATGGGTCGAGAAGCGTATACGCTAGTCTACTCTGGTATATCGATGCCCCGTCTCGATACACCCATGACTAGGGACCTTGAAGGATGTACTTATGGACTACCATGTCCCCACTAGTATGATCTGCATCATAGTCCAGGTAGTCAAGTACACATCCTAAGGGCTTTATCAACATGTAACTATAAGACAGTTTAAAGAGACCAGTATACATGTTAAAATAAAGAGCAAGCAGATAGCATACTATCATATTGAGCAAGAAAGTCATCTCTATATATGTCCAAGCATCCAATATAATATACATCATCTGTACAATACTGGCCTCTAGGGCATACATACAACTAACAATCTCCCACTTGCACTAGGGCCAGCTGCTGTAGTATCGCATACCGAGCATCCCGAAGAGTCTCTCAAACTATATCTGGGGAATGGCCTTCGTGAGTGGATCCGCTGTGTTGTTCTTCGTGTCAACCCTCCTGACCTCGATCTCCCGGCGATCAACTATCTCCCGGATCAGGTGATACCGCCTCAGAATATGCCTGGATCGCTGATGGGACCTGGGTTCCTTGGCCAAAGCCACCGCTCCATTGTTATCGAAATACAAAGGTATTGGATGCTCAATGGATGGAACTACTCCAAGTTCAGTAATGAACTTCTTGATCCAGACAGCCTCTTTGGCAGCATCGTTGGCAGCGATGTATTCAGCCTCCATCGTCGAGTCTGCCACGGTTTCCTGCTTGGAACTCTTCCAGCTAACCGCCCCCCCGTAAAGGGTAAAGACAAATCCCGACTGCGACTTAGAGTCGTCCTTATCACTCTGGAAGCTCGAATCGGTAAAGGACTCCACTTGGAGTTCTCCGTTACCATACACCAAGAGCATCTCTTTAGTCCTTCGCAAGTACTTGAGAATGCTCTTCACAGCTGTCCAGTGACTCTCTCCAGGATCAGCTTGATACCTGCTCACTACACTTAGTGAGTATACTACATCGGGTCTGGTACATAGCATCGCATACATGATAGAGCCTACAGCCGAAGCATAGGGTATCCCTTGCATGCGAGCTCTCTCCAAATCCGTCTTGGGAGACATCTCTTTGGAGAGAGTGACTCCAGAGATCGTGGGTAAGTTCCCACGCTTGGATTCTTCCATACTAAACCTCTTTAGTATGGTGTCAATGTACCTGGATTGGGACAATCCCAATATCCGTTTGGATCTATCTCTATAGATCCTAATTCCCAATATGCAGGAGGCATCACCAAGATCTTTCATTGAGAATCTTTGTGATAAGAAGAGCTTGACCGATTGCAGCATAGGAATATCATTTCCTATCAAGAGTATGTCGTCCACGTACAATACGAGGAAGACAACCTTACTCTCTGCCACCTTCTTGTAGATACAAGGTTCATCTGGGTTTTTGACGAAATCAAACTCTTTGATAACGACATCAAAGCAGATGTTCTAACTCCGCGATGCTTGCTTTAATCCATAAATGGATTTAAGCAGTTTGCACACCTTCCCGCTGCTCCCACTGTCTACGAAGCCCTCTGGCTGAGTCATGTACACGCACTCTTCTAAATCACCGTTTAGAAAGGCGGTCTTAACATCCATTTGCCAGATTTCGTAATCATGATATGCAGCGATGGCAAGCATGATCCGGATGGATTTAAGTATAGCCACTGGAGAAAAGGTTTCGTCATAATCCACACCTGGTCTTTCACGAAAACCCTTTGCAACAAGTCTAGCTTTGAAAGTCTCCACTTTCCCATCTACACCAAGTTTCTTCTTGAAGATCCACTTGCTTCCAATGGGTTTTACCCCTTCAGGAGCAATATCCAAAGTCCACACTTTGTTGGTGTACATGGATTCCATCTCGGACCGCATTGCATCCAGCCATTTCACTGAGTCCCTACTCGTGATGGCCTGCTCGAAGCTAGTTAGGTCATCATCCTCCATGATGCAATCCTCGCTCCCACCATCCATGAGAAAACCGTAGTATCTCTCAGGTTGGCGAGGAACCCTACTAGATCGGCGGAGTGGCTGAGGTTCATTGGGAGCTACTGAATCCTCTGGTTCCACTAAATCTTCTGTTGTGTTTTGTTCAGCTGGAACCTCTTCCAGTTCTACCTCAGAGCCACTAATCTCTTTTGCAAGAAATTCCTTTTCTAAAAAGGTGGCATGTTAAGCAACAAATACTCTTTGTTCCTCACTGTGGTAGAAGATATACCCTCGCGAATGTTTGGGATATCCAACAAATTTACACAAAACAGACCTTGCCTCGAGTTTGTCCGGTTTTTGTCTTTTGACATGGGCCGGGCAACCCCATATATTAATAAAATTAAGATATGGTCTCTTCCCTTCCCATATCTCATATGGTGTGGTACGCACAGATTTGGTGGGAACCCTATTCAGTAGGTATGCTGCTGTTTCCAGTGCATATCCCCAGAAGGAAACAGGTAACTCAGCTACACTCATCATAGAGCGCACCATATCCAATAGGGTGCGGTTCCTCCGTTCCGATACACCGTTGTGCTGTGGTGTATATGGAGGAGTTAGCTGAGAGAGAATCCCATTCTCTTTTAGGAGGTCCAGGAATTCAATGCTCAAGTATTCACCTCCTCGATCAGATCGTAGGATTTTAATACTTTTTCCGGTTTGGTTCTCGACTTCTTGTTTATATTCTCTAAATTTCTCAAAAGCTTCTGATTTGTGTTTCATCAGGAACACATATCCGAATCTAGAGAGATCGTCAGTGAATGTAATGAAATACGAAGAACCATCCCTGGCATGTGTAGACATGGGACCGCATACATCACTATGTATCAGTCCCAAGAGTTCGGTAACTCTTTCTCCGTGTCCCTTAAACGGAGTTTTGGTCATCTTGCCTTTGAGACACGACTGGCAAGTGTCATAAGATGAAAATTCAAACGGATTTAAATATCCATCCTTATGCAACTTAGCTAGTCGTGTTGCATTGATGTGACCCAGTCTACAATACCATAAGAAGGATTCGTTCAGTTCTGAACTCTTCCTCTTGTGTGTGTTTGTTATGCTCAGAACTGTTGATTGATTTAGAACATAAATGTCATTGCACAACGTGCCTGATCCAACCAACTTTTAGTTACGGAAAATGTTCATAACATTATGCTGTAATACAAAATTATATCCCTCTTTACTCAATAAAGAAACCGATATAATGTTGCATATCAGTTTCGGCATGTAATAGCATTCGTTCAGAACCAATGTATTACCAGTTGGTAATACAAGGTGATATTCCCCGACAGTCTTAGCTGCAACAATTGCACCATTTCCAACTCTAATGTCTTTATCACCTTCTCCAAGTTCTCTACCTTTTCTAAGCCCATGTAACTGATTACATATATGGGATCCTGACCCGGTATCTAATACCCAGGATGCAGGGCAAATGGAGAAACAATTCTCTGTAACGAACACACCCGAAGAAAATGCATCATCATGTACTTTCTTTAATCGGGTGGCATGGGAATCCTGGTATTCCCCTATATCATGTTCATTCCTATAACTCTTATAAGAAAGAACGGAACCAACGTTCCCCAGCACAGTATAACATGCGGGTTCAGTCAATACATCCATATTATTATCTTTATTAGGACATGAAATGGTCGCTACCTGGAGAGAGAGAGAAGAAAACACTTTAGCGTAAGCTCGTGCAAGATCAGATTGGTTATTATCTTATCTAATCAGGATGGCTCCCACTGGTTTTTATCAAATCTTCCTTCAAACCCTAAAAGGAAAGACTAGCCGGGATTAATTACACACTACAAGTTCGCCAATCTTTCAGTCAGGCCAGTGTCGGTACTTTGAGGGAGGTCCCCCGTGCTTTCGCACGAACCTAATAAATGTTAACCTCGTTTTCCCAGAGGCATAATCCCGTTGACACCTTTCTAGACACCTACTTGATCAGCTAGTTGCAATGTGTAAAACTCTCCCAGGAGTAACAATTACTCGCAGTGGGTATCGGGATCCAACTATCTCATAGAAGGTATGCAATCTCATTGCAAATTTCAACACTTGAAATTCCCGATAATATTTTGCCCCTAGCACCCTATGACCTTGACGGAGGTCAACAAACCATAGGCTACCAGTCAAGTTCAACCTGTCATTTCTTGATCGAATTAAACTCACCCGCACGACCCTTGACGGAGGTCAACAAGGCCGCACGAGTACCCTAATCCAATCTGCATCATATGCATAAGCAGATAAATACTAGTTAGCTACCGCACACTACGCCTTGACGGAGGTCAACAAACGTAGCACGAATACTAAATAGGACTTATCTGAAAAGACGGAGGGCTACGATAGGTTTTTATGAAAACCTATTGCGTAATGAACTTGATATCGTTGTAGAATCAAATGATTTTAAAATGGAGTGCTTTTGAGGCTTTTCTAGTTTTGCTAAAGGAGTCACTCCCGGTGAAGGGATCGTCGGTCCTTTCCTCGTCGAATAAGGTGCGGGATATATCATATATATCACTGTGAAAAGCAAAAACTCTTAAAAGCAATCAAAAGACAAACCGAGTGTGTAGCATCTGCCAGTTATTGCTAAAGGAGTCACTCCCGGTGAAGGGATCTCGGTCCTTTCCTCATCGAATAAGGTGCAGGATAAATCACATATACCGCTGTGCAAAGCAAGAACTGTAGCTACCTGTTTCATTTTGAAATTCGATTCTACAACATCTTTAGGTTTCTTTTCTTTCATTAATCATATTAATGAAGTCCCATCATTTAAGTCACCTAAACATCACAGATAAATACGACGTACACTTATGCCATCAGCATTCGCCTGGATGTCCCCTCGTGCACCGTTAGGTTAGGTAACTAACGGCAGAGCGGGGCAGGGCTAGCGCGGGTGTAAAACATAAGTAACGTCTATATAATATATCATATATACTATATACTGTATCTATCACAGAACATCACATGATCACATCACAGATATCGCAGCAGAAGAAACAAATGAAACATTGGATATACTAGGACGTCCGTGTTTTCAAAACGAGCCAGTATAAAACACGGATTCCACGGTCGTGATGAATAGCCAATCCCACACCCTTAGACCCCTACGAGAGCGGCAAGCAACCCTACCAATTCTAGGGTTAGGAGACCCGGACTCGACTCTTCGAGATGGTCTCCCACTGGACCCTAGAACCCGGTTACTTGTGCTCCCCTCCTTGGGTCTATCCTAATGCGGAAAAGTAAATAATATACAAATGGTGACAACTTCCGCAACCTGGAAGTGCCCCAATAAAAGAATATTACATACAAGTTTTTACATGAATGAAAATGAAAAACACTCATCTCACATAAAAACCCCCGGCTATTCGAACACGACGATCCAATATAACATATCCAGCAACACATAACATCACATGTCATCAACGTAAGTAAATATGCGCATCCCAATTGTCGTTGACATATAGCAACGAAACCGGCGATATCACATATTACACTTACGGTCACAGAAAAGAAAGTGTAAAACTACAACAGTTGGAATCCGCAACCTCTTTAGACATCGCATGCCTAATCAAATGAAATACTTAGACATCACATGCCTAACAATTATAAACCCCGCATTTTAGTCTCATTATCGAAAACTCTTTTCAATATCAAGTGAGACAAAACCGCTAGATTTATAACATTCATTCAGTTATCTCATAACTGTTTGTGAATTCCAATTATTGTATCCCATTCTGGATAAATAGAAAATATTAAACTTTCCGATCGAACGTTCGAACACCCAAGTTTTCCCGAAACCATTCAACTCATGAAATAAGTCCAAAGACATTCACTTCATGCCTCAGTACCAACGGTCTATCCGTAGAAGGGTCAAGCCAACGCCTCACATGTGGCACGCCGTACTGCCCCAAACCCGAAGGTTCAAAGGGCAGTTCAAGACGGTCACATAATCGAGTTAAGGTTTGTTGTCTTCTAGAGGGACCATCGCTTTACTTGCACTACTCAGAACGTCCTTAAACTACGGTAAAGTCCAACAATTGGAAATTTCCGGGCAGGGAAAAGATTGGGTATTTACATCCGGTCGAACCTTTTTTAACATATTCTAAATATCCGGAAAACATATAGACAAAGTTTGAAATTACCGAACGAATCATCGAGGCTCTAAAACAACCCAGAAAACTCAACACTTGAGTGCAAATTAAAAATTCCTAGAAAACTCAGCACCTGGAAAAATGAATTACTGTGCAAAAACTACAGGCAACTCCCTTCATCAGGCCGCGGAACCGCCGCAGAAGCCATGCTTCTGCCGCGGTTCCGCCGCACTATAAACATATCATGGGTTAATTTTTGCATCGTAATTCTTAGAATTCCCTGCTGAATTTTTTAAGCATTTTTAATCTGGAAAAATCCCAGTTTTTGAAAAAAGTCCAGAGAGCAATGTGTTTTAGGGTTTCGATGTTCATTCGGGTTTCAAACGTCGTCTAAGCATCATCTAAGGCTTTAGCTGGGCTCTGATACCACTGTAGGGTTCCTAGGCACACTATAGAGGTCTCACAAGGCATCAACCATGCCAATTTCAAATTTTAAGAGTGCCGAGAAACCCTAATACGGATCGTCGACTAGAATTTTAGGCGAAAAATTAAACTAGTTAACGACTTAACTAAAAGTGAGAAGCTACAACCTTTGTAGATCCGGTTCTCCACTTCCTTAGCTCCACGTAGACTTCCTCCCACTGTCCAAGTCGGATCTCGGACCCTAGCATCGGCTTCATCGGAGAAATGAGCGGAATAGTCGTCGGCTACGATGCCGAAGATGATCTACGTCGAGGCTTCACAAGATCAAGCTCCGACTTCACCAAGTTGTGAAACTTATGAAGAAAACATCCTATACTACTTGGCAAGAGGTAGAGGGTGAAGAAATAGGAGGTGGGTTCACTTTAGAATTGGATTTCTCACTTGTTTACTCAAGATGCCATTAATGGTGGCAAGCTTTTTCTTGAACTCAAGAAGAAGAAGAAGATGAAGATGATTATGATAAGTTTTTTAAAATGCAAAAGAAATGAATACTTATCATAATAGGAACCATGGTTAGGTGTAGAGAATTGACTAAGGTTAGATGAATGGTTAGGGTTAAGCATGAAGATAAAATGGTCACTTTGGTCAAAGCTTCATGAAGCTTCAACAAGCTTCAAGAATGAAAGCAACCACTTTGTTTTCTTTTGCAATTTCTTTTTAATCCATATTAAAAAGATAAATGAATGAATAAATAAAAACCCTAACCATTTACTTAACCAAGGTTTAATTCTTTACACTTAACCAAATGAGCAAGTATCATCAAACATGATACAAACATGTGCACAAAAGTATATCACATATACAACTTGTACATCAAGTGAGAAAATCCATTTAAAGTGAACCAATACTAGTTAATGCAAAGCAATATATCAAATATATAATTATACATTAAATCATTAAATCAACACTTGATTTAACGATCCGGTCATATCGCATATAACCGACTAGTATCCTATGTATCGGCTTATCGAATCAATCCTTGATTCGATATCTAGGTTATATCGCATATAACCATTCGATACATCCATCGCGAGAATGGAATACGGTATCACATACACGCATTATTCTCGGTCCTGCACATATCTCATATGCGCTCCTATTTCGTTTCGCTTGAGCCAGGAAACCTCTGTGTAGGACTCTAAAGACTCGTCAATACGCCGGTAGCAGATGATGATCATATCAAGCACCCACAAGCCGCAAGCGGTCTGCTAAACGTAACGGCCATCCGGGTATTGAGCGATCAGAAGATCGACGAGCTAGCCCGCTCACACTCCTGTGAATCCAACCAGTAACACTTACCGTACAGTCCGGTCTGTTCGTCTGATATGTCGCATATCAAGTCTAGGGGTGGTAAACGTCAGACCCCAGTAACCGATAAGTCGTGCCGATGTGAGGCTCATAACGGGTCGAGAAACTACTGGTAACACTTACCAGCAAATCTCTGATCAGCCCTGGCCAGGGACTTCCCTGTTACAGCCAATCGAGCACAGCGCAACATCAACCCCCAATACCGGGAGAGACGAAACCCCTCCTATCGCTCATTGCCTCCATGTGACTCGGGACTGTACCCAAAGACCACCTTTTTGCACGCCCTCATGGACATGGTAAGGTGGAGATCAAAGCACAGTGGGAATCACACAAGACTCTATGACGATCTCGGGTCTACAGACTAACCAGTACAAGTGTCACCTGAGAACTGCCATCTGACGTGAGGTATTATACCATCTGGGAGTTCTCGGCGAGTCCGTCCAGTGTACCCAGTCTCCACTGAGCACCCGTATACCATCTCTAATGTCAAACACCAATGGATATGGGATCATCCATCGCCCATCTCATGGGTCGAGAAGCGTATACGCTAGTCTACTCTGGTATATCGATGCCCCTTCTCGATACACCCACGACTAGGGACCTTGAAGGATGTACTTATGGACTACCATGTCCCCACTAGTATGATCTGCATCATAGTCCAGGTAGTCAAGTACACATCCTAAGGGCTTTATCAACATGTAACTATAAGACAGTTTAAAGAGACCAGTATACATGTTAAGATAAAGAGCAACTAGATAGCATACTATCATATTGAGCAAGAAAGTCATCTCTATATATGTCCAAGCATCCAATATAATATACATCATCTGTACAATACTGGCCTCTAGGGCATACATACAACTAACATTGAGTGCCTAGGAACCCTACACATACATGCACACACCGCTCCCTACGGCACCCTATCTCACGAGGTAGCGGTGATACCGTAGTATAAACGACCGGTTGAGCATGTTTTCAGTTGATGTTAGGGTAAGAATTAAGAAAGGAAGGACAAGAACTTAGAGGAAGAAACATCGTTTCTTCCCGATGGTACTAATCCCATTTATTAATTGTTACCATAACACCTCTTAGATCTTAATTTGGGAATTGAAAGTGGTGAGGAATATTGACTTTCCAAACTTAAGCTAAACCTAACCCTAGCAAGATTCTAGTCCTAGTCTAGATCAACCTTAGTTTTTAGATTTAATCAATCCGACAACAATCGGAAGT
Organism: Agapanthus africanus; assembly: GCA_030015575.1. Taxonomy (NCBI): domain Eukaryota; kingdom Viridiplantae; phylum Streptophyta; class Magnoliopsida; order Asparagales; family Amaryllidaceae; genus Agapanthus; species Agapanthus africanus. The sequence goes on from CM057337.1 coordinate 525,675,567, forward strand.
AACTCGTTAGAACAATTAGGAAATACACAAAATTCCTGTAGACCGACCCGTACTTACCGGCTAGCTACCAAGCGACACCGTTCTTGATTGCGGTTATAAATATTTTTTTGCTAATCATTTGGTTTGTCGCTACCATATAGGCTTCCAACGACTGTTCCAGACTAGACATGGGTTGTGAAGGGGTTTCAGTAAAAGATTCAAAGTTGCTTGGATTCTGGAAACTCCCAAATGGCTATGTAGAAGCAATGTCTAGGGAAGGTGTGAAAGATGGGTAGGACTGGTAGGAATTGAGGATATTGACGCCGGGAATATTTTGGATGATGAACCCGTAGATTTGACTGAAATTTTATCTACCATTCATCATCCCGAGTCATTAAATGTTTCTCCCGAACTTCATATGCGTCTTGATTTTGATGATAATTGCATGGATGAGATAAATTTTGAGGAGAATTATGAGGATAGTATTGAGGAGAGTATTGAGGATAGTATTGAGGATGAACCATTTTTGTTTGATGAGTCGGTTTTGGCCGCGGTTCCGCGGCCATATAATGCCCGTGTCGGTGCGAAATTCTTCTGAAGTCTGGCGGCGCATTGACTAGTCTTTTCTTAGGGGGTAAACTTGTAATTGCAGATATGCGTTGATTGTAAACCTAGGGTTTCTTTGAATCTATAAATAGAAGCCCTAAGACCTCTTTTAGGTTATGCCTCTTCTTGTGCCTCATTGTATCTATCTAAATTCAGAATTTCAATTCTTGTAAAGTATGAAGAGTGCATCAAATTAGAGTTAGTTTTCTATTTTTGCCCTAGTTAATTTTATTATCTGCCCTAGTATAATTTTCCTTTCTGCCCTAGTTTAGATTTTATTCTCTGCCCTAGTTAGATAGTTAGAAATTGTTTTTCAATTCCCTAATGAGTGAGTAGTCTTCTCGCTTGTTAGGGTTAGATTTGGGGAAGGCTTGAGAGATGAAGATCTCTCACCCCTTTCTTGCCCATCACACGTTTTTATAGAACTCCATGCATACATGCACACACCGCTCCCTACGACACCCTATCCCACGAGGTAGTGGTGATACCGTAGTATAAACGACCGGTTGCACGTGTTTTCCATGGAGGTTAGGGTAAGAATTAAGAAAGGAAGGACAAGAACCTAGAGGAAGAAATATCGTTCCTTCCCGATGGTACTAATCCACTTTATTAATTATTACCATAACACCTCATAGATCTTAAACAGGGCATAGAAAGCTGTGAGGAATATTGACTTTCCAAACCTAACCTAAACCTAACCCTAGCAAGATTATAACCCTAGTCTAGATCAAACTTAGTTTTTAGATTTAATTAATCCGACAACAATCGGAATTAACTCGTTAGAACAAATAGGAAATACACAAAATCCCTGTGGACCGACCCGTACTCATCGGCTAGCTACCAAGCGACGCCGTTCTTGATTGCGGTTATAAATTCTTTTGATCAATCAGGAGTCCTTTACCGATTCCAGATTCCAGAGTGATAAGGATGACTCTAAGTCGCACTCGGGATTTGTCTTTACCCTCAATGGAGGGGCGGTATGTTGGAAGAGTTCCAAACAGGATACCGTTGCAGACTCGACGATGGAGGCTGAATACATCGCTGCCAACGATGCTGCCAAAGAGGCTGTCTGGATAAAGAAGTTCATCACTGAACTTGGTGTGGTTCCGTCCATTGAGCATCCAATACCTTTGTATTGCGATAACAATAGAGCTGTGGCTTTGGCCAAGAAACCCAGGTCCCATCAGAAGTCCAGACATATTCTGAGGCGGTATCACATGATCAGGGAGATAGTTGATCGCCGGTAGATCGAGGTCAGGAGAGTTGATATGAAGGACAACACTGCGGATCGACTCATGAAGGCCATTCCCCAGATACAGTTTTGAAAGGTTCCTAGGCACCCTTGTGAGGTCTCACAAGTGATCAAACATACACAAATCAAAAATTTACTTGTGCCTACAAACCCTAATACGGATCGTTGGCTAGAAGTATAGGCGAAGCAAGCAAGTAAACGGAAATATAGCTAAAGGGAAGGGGCTACAACCTTTGTAGATCCGGACCACCACCTCCTAGGCTCCATGATGAAGTCCCCTCGCTGTCCAAATCGTATCTTGGGCTCTAGCGTCGGCTTCATCGAAGAAGAAACGGGCTAGGTCATCGACGACGATGCCGAAGATGATCTACGTCGAGGCATCGCTAGATCAAGCTCCAACTTCACCAAGTCAAGAAAACTTGTGAAGTAAACACCCTATACTACTTGGCAAGAGGTAGAGGATGAAGAAATAAGAAGTGGGTAGACTTTAGTTTTGGATTTCTCACACTTTTTCATCAATCACCATTGATGTAGCAAGCTTTCTTCTCATGAAAGAAGAAGATGAAGAAGAAGAAGATATGATAAGTTATGTAAAATAGATAAATAAATCAATACTTATCATTTACTAACCCTTGGTTAAGTGTAGAGAATGTACTATGGTTAGTTCATATGGTTAGGGTTAAGCATGAGACAAGAATGGTGACTTAGTCAAAGTTTCATGAATGTTCAACTAAAAACAAAAATAGCAACCATTCTTTTCTCATCTTTTCCAAATATAAATAAATAAATAAATAGACAAATAAGTAAATGAAAAAAAACAAAACCCTAACCATTAGTTTAACCATGGTTTAATTCTTTACACTAACCCTAGCTTGCATGTATCATCAAACATGATACAATCTTGTGCACAAAAGTATATCACATATACAACTTGTGCATTTCAAGTGAGAAAATCCTTTTAAAGTGAACCAATACTAGTTAATGCAAAGTAATATATCAAATATATAATTCTACATTAAATCATTAAATCAACAATTGATTTAACGATCCGGTCATGTCGCATATAACCGGCTAGTATCCAATGTATCGGCTTATCGAGTCAATCCTTGATTCGATAACTAGGTTATATCGCATACAACCATTCGACACATTCATCGCGAGAATGAAATACGGTATCACATACACGCATTATTCTCGGTCCCGCACATATCTCATATGCGCTCCTATTTCGTTTCGCTTGAGCTAGGAAACCTCTGTGTAGGACTCTAAAGACTCGTCAATACGCCGGCAGCAGATGATGATCATATCAAACACCTACAAGCCGCAAGCGGTCTGCTAAACGTAACGGCCACCCGGGTATTGAACGATCAGAAGATCGACGAGCAAGCCCGCTCACACTCCTGTGAATCCAACCAGTAACACTTACCGTATAGTCCGGTCTGTTCGTCTGATATGTCGCATATCTCGCCTAGGGGTGGTAAACGTCAGACCCCAATAGCTCGATAAGTCATGCCGACGTGAAGTCCATGACATATGTGAAACTACTGATAACTCTTACCAGTATATCACTGCAACCCTGGCCAGGGATTTCCTGTTATGGCCAGTCGAGCATAGCGCAACATCAACCCCCAATACCGGGAGAGACGAATCCCCTCCTATCGCTCATTGCCTCCATGTGAATCGGGACTGTACCCAAAAACCACCTGTTTGCATGACTCAGTAGAGCCGTGGTAGGGTGGAAATCAAAGCACAGTGGGAGACACACAAGACTCTATGACGATCTCGGGTCAACAGACTAAGCTGTACCAGTGTCACCAGAGAACTGCCATCTGACGTGAGGTATAATACCATCTGGGAGTTCTCGGCGAGTCCGTTCAGCGTACCCAGTCTCTACTGAGCACCCGCATACCATCTTCGATGTCAAACACCAATGGATATGGGATCATCCATCGCCCATCGCATGGGTCGAGAAGATATGCGCTAGTCTACTCTGGAATATCGATGCCCCGTCTCGATATTCCCTCGACTAGGAACATTTCAAGGATGTACTCATGGACTACCCAGGCCCCGCTAGTATGATCTGCATCATAGTCCTGGAAGTCGGGTACACATCCTAAAGGGCTTTATCAACATGTAATCAGAGAGACAGAAAGTATACACGTTAAGATAAAGAGCAACCAGATAGCATACTATCATGTCGAGCAAGAAAGTCCTACCTATATGTCTCAGCATCCACTACAATATACATCCAATGTACAGTAATGGCCCCTAGGGCATACATATAACTAACAATCTCCCACTTGCACTAGGGCCATCTGTAGCAGTGGTTGCAGTATCACATACTCAACCATCCCCTAAAAGTCTCTCTTTGGGAAAAGGCCTTCGTGAGTGGATCTACCGTGTTGTCCTCTAAATCTACTCTCCTAACCTCGATCAACCTGGAGATCAACTATCTCCATGATCAGGTGACGCTGCCTCAGAATTTGTCTGGGTCACCGATGGGACCAGGGTTCCAGGGCCGAAGCCACACTTCCATTGTCATACAATGGAAGGAACTTAGTTCATCTTATAAACCAATATACACCCAAACTGCCTCTTTGGTAGTATCTTAAACAGCGATGTTACCAGCCTTTATCGTCTAGTTTGCCACGGTATATAGCTTGGAAATCTTCCAACATACCGTCCCTTTACTGAGGGTAAATACAATGCCTGCGACTGACATTCAGTCGTCTTTATCACCCTGGAACCCTTCCAGTGATTCTCTCCAGGATCGATTGATACCATCTCACTACATTTAGTGAGAATCCTAGCATCAAATTACATCTATCTCATAGATGAAAACTCAGGATTTAGGAGGTATCACTTTGATCCTATTGGAGAATCTTTGTGATAAGCGGAGATTGACCGAGCGTAGTATAGGAAATCCTATTCCTATCAAGAGTATGTTGTCCACGTACAATACGAGGATGACCACCTTACTCTCTACTAACATTTTATATAAACAAGGTTCATCTACCATTTTGATGATGTCAAACTGTTTGACTATCACATCAAAACAGACGTTCCAACTCCGCGATGTCTGCTTTATCCTATAAAGCATCTTGCACACGTTTCCGCTGCTTCCACTGTATACGAGGCCCTCTGGCTGTGTTCTTATAGACGCACTCTTCTAAAACATTATTTAGAAAAGTAGTCATGGCACCCAACCACCAGATATCGCAGTTATGGTATGTAGCCGTGGCAAGTAGGATCTGGATGGACTTAAGCATATTCCCTGGAAAAAGGCTTCATCATTTTCCGTACCTGGTCGATGACGAAAACCTTTAACAAGTTTAGCTTTGAAAGTCTCAACTTTTCCATGTACACCAAGTAATCTTCTCAAGATATACTTGCTCCTGATGGGGATTTAACCCTTCAGATATAGCAACCAAAGTCCATACTTTGTTGGTGTATAAGGATTCCATCTCAGATCACTAAGCATCCAGCCATTCTTACAGAGTCCCTACTCTTGATGGCCTGCTCGAATCTAGTTGGGTCATCATCTCATGATGCAATCCTCACTCCCACTGTCATCGAGAAACCGAGGTATCTCTCAGGCGGATGAGGAACCCTGCTAGATCGGCGGAGAGGCTGAGGTTCGTCGGGAACTATTGAATCTTTTGGTTCTGTCAAATCATCAGCTTTTGATTGTATAAATGGAACCTTTCCAGTTCTACATAACTGACCTTGCCTCGAGCTTGTCCAGATTTTGCTTTTTAGACATAGACTGGACAACCCCAAATCTTAACTAACTTACGAGATAGGCTCTTCCCATACCATATCTCATATGGAGTGGTAGGCACTGATTTGAATCGAACCTTATTCAATAGGTATGCAACTTCATAAGTGCATAACTCCCAAAAGGAAATAGGAAACTCAGTAGTACTCATCATAGAGCACACGATATCTAATATTGTGTGATTGCTCCGCCCTGATACACCGTTGTGCTGTGGTGTATTCAGAGGAGTAATACGGAGAGAGAATCTCATTCTCCTTTAGAATGGTCCAGGAATGCCATGCACAAGTATTCTCCTCCCTGATCTCATCATAGGACATAATACTTATACCCGTATTTTGGTTCTCTACTTCTAACTTATATTCTGTGAATACCTCAAAAGCTTCGGACTTATGTTTCAGCAGGAACATACGACTGAATCTTGAGAGATTATCAGAGAATATAATGAAGTATAAAGAACCAGTCCTGGCATGTGTAGACAGGAGACCTTACATACATCATCATGTATCAGTCCCAAGAGTTCATTAACTCTTTCTCTGTTTCCAGTAAACGGAGCTATGGTCATCTTATCTTTGTGACATGACTGGCAAGTTTCAGAAGATGTAAATTCAAACTGATTTAAATATACATCTAAATGTAACTTCAGCCAGTCGGGTCGCATTGATATGACCTAGTCTACAATGCCTCAAGAAGAATTCGTTCATTTCTGAACTCTTCTTCCTGTGTGTGTTCAGTATACAAGGAACTGTAGTTTGATTTAGAACGTCAATGCTTTTAGATAACATGCCTGAACCGATCAACTTTTGATATAGGAAATGTTTAAAACATTGTCCATCAATACAAAATTTTATCATTTCTTTACTAATAAAGAGACTGATATGATTTTGTATATCAGGTTCGGTATCTAATAGCATTTGTTCAGAATCAATGTATTGGTAATACAGGGTGACAGTGACCAACAGACTTGGCTGCAACACTTGCCCCGTTTTCTGTCTCATGAAACTTATCACCCGATCTCAGTTTTTCTACCCTCTTGTAGCCCTATGTAACAGATTACATATCTGGGATCCTGATCCGGTATCATATACCCAGGATGCAGAGGATACTGAGAAACAGTTCTTTGTAATGAACACACCCGAAGGAGATGCATCATATGCACTTTCTTCGTTTGGGCGGCATGGGAAATCTGGTATTCCCCAATTTCCTGCTCTGTCTTATAACAATTATAAGTTGGAGCGGGACCAACGTTCCCCAGCTCAGTATAACAAGCGGGTTTGGTCAATATTCCATTTTATTATCTTGATTAAGGCGTGACATGGTCGCTACCTGGAGAGAGAGAGAAGAAAACACTCAGCGTGCGCGCTTGCAAGATCAGACTGGTTATATATTTTATCTAATCAGGATGGCTCCCACTGTTTTTATCAAATCTTTCTTCAAACCTTAAAAGGAAAGACTAGCCGGGATTAATTACACTCTACAAGTTCACCAATCTTTCAGCCAGGCCAGTGTTGGTACTTTGAGGGAGGTTCCCCGTGCTTTCGCACGGACCTAATTACAGTAAACCTCGTTTTCCCAGAGGCGTAACCCCGTTGACACCTTTCTAGACACCTACTTGATCGGCTAATTGCAAAGTGCAAAACTCTCCCAGGAGTAACAATTACTCGCAGTGGGTATCGGGATCCAACTATCATATAGAAGGTATGCAATCTCATTGCAAATCTCAACACTAGAAACTCCCGATAAAGATTTTTACCCCTAGCACCTATGACCTTAACTATGGTCAACAAATCATAAGTACTAGTCAAGTTCTACCCGTCATTTCGTGATTAATTAGACCCACCCACATGACCCTTAACTAAGGTCAACAAAGTCACGCGACTGTCCTAACTAATCGCATCATATGCTGTGTAGGAAGACATCACTTAGCTACCGTACACTGTGCCTTGACTATGGTCAACAAACACAGCACGAATACTAAGTACTCTACTTCTTAAAATGACGGAGGGTTGCGGCTGGTTTTTATGAAAACCTTTAACGCTTTGAACTTGATCTCGTTGCGGAATCAAATGGTTTTTAAATGGAATGTTTTTGAAGCTTTTCTAGTTTTGCTAAAGGGGTCACTCCCGGTGAAGGGATCGTCGGCCCTTTCCTCGTCGAATGAGGTGCGGGATATATCATATATATCACTGTGCAAAGCGGAAACTATAGAAGCTATCAAAAGACAAACCGAGTGATGTAGCATCTGCCAGTTATTGCTAAAGGAGTCACTCCCGGTGAAGGGATCTCGGTCCTTTCCCTATCGAATAAGGTGCAGGATGTTCTACAAGGAACACCGCGATGCAAAGCAAGAACTGTAGCTACCTGTTTTTATTTTGAAATTCGATTCCACAACATCAATTAGGTTTATTTTCTTTCATTAATCACATTAATGAATATCCCATCATATAAGTCCACCTAATCATCACAGATAAATATAACGTACGCTTATGCCATCCGCATTCGCCTCGATGTCCCGTCTGCACCGTTAGGTTAGGTAACTAACGGCAGTACGGGGCAGGGCTAGCGTGGGTGTAAAACATAAGCAACGTCTATATAATATATCATATATACTATATACTACATCTATCTGAACAGAGCATAGAACATCGCATGATCACATCACAGATAACGCAGCAGAAAGAATCATATGAAATATTGGATATACTAGGACGTCCGTGCTTTCAATACGAGCCAGTATAAAACACGGATTCCACGGTCGTGATGAATAGCCAATCCCACACCCCTAGACCCCTACGAGAGCGTCAAGCAACCCTACCAATTCTAGGGTTAGGAGACCCGGACTCGACTCCTCGAGATGGTCTCCCTCTGGACCCCAGAACCCGGTTACTTGTGCTCCCCTCCTTGGGTCTATCCTAATGCTGAAAAGTAAATAATATACATCAACGGTGACAACTTCCGCAACCTGGAAGTGCCCCAATAAAAGAATATTACATACAAGTTTTTACATGAATGAAAATGAAAAACACTCATCTCACATAAAAACCCCCGGCTATTCAAACACGACGATCCAATATAACATATCCAGCAACACATAACATCACATGTCATCAACGTAAGTAAATATGCGCATCCCAATTGTCGTTGACATATAGCAACGAAACCGGCGATATCACATATTACACTTACGGTCACAGAAAAGAAAGTGTAAAACTACAACAGTTGGAATCCGCAATCTCTCTAGACATCGCATGCCTAATCAAATGAATTCCTTAGACATCGCATGCCTAACAATTATAAACCCCGCATTTTAGTCTCATTATCGAAAACTCTTTTCAATACCAAGTCGGGCAATTCAACAGGATTCCCGACATTTTGATCGAATGCTCGTCGCAAACTTTAGTAGGCGGCTGCACCCCCGACGCCGTCGACCAAGTGCACCAAGGCGGAACACCGCAACCGCGAGCACCCGAACGGATGCTTTCGGCGACGGGGTTCTCCTACAGTCACTTAGTCGGGGCTATGGGGTGAGGCTGTCTATTAAGTTTACCCGGCGAGTATCCGCGTACGCTACGTGATTGCGACGGACTTTTGATCACATCAAAATTCCGTGGCTACCGATCAGTTGAGACTAAACTGCTATGTTTATAACATTCATTCAGTTATCTCATAACTTATTGTGAATTCCAATTATTGTATCACATTCCGGATAAATGGAAAATGTTAAACTTTCCGATCGAACAATCGAACACCCAAGTTTTCCCGAAACAGCTCAACACATGAAATAAGTCTAACAGCATTCAGTTCATGCCTCAGTAGCAACGGTCCAGCTGTAGAAGGGTCAAGCCAACGCCTCACATGTGGCACGCCGTACTGCCCCAAACCCGAAGGTTCAAAGGGCAGTTCAAGACGGTCACATAATCGAGTTAAGGTTTGTTGTCTTCTAGAGGGTCCATTGCGTTACTTGCACTACTTAGTATGTCGTTAAACTACGGAAAAATCCAACAATTGGAAATTTCCCGGCAGGGGAAAAAGTGGGTATTTGTATCCGGTCGAACTTTTTAACATATTCTAAAATACCCGGAAAAACACACTGACAAAATTAGACAATCCTATCGAAACACCGAGTCCCTAATACAACCCAAAAATGCAACTCTGGAAAAAATATTATAAAATTCCCAGGAAAACCAGCACAGACAACTAAGAATTACTGTGCAAAATTAGATGCACAAAACGAAAAAATGGCCGCGGAACCGCCGCATGAGCATGCTCAAGCGGCGGATCCGCGGCGCCTTTATGGAATCAGGTCCTCGAATTTTACAGTAATCCTTAGATCTTCCTGCTGATTTTTCTGAATATTTTTAATCTGCAAAAATCCACATTTTACAAAATTATCCAGAGAGCATTTTCAAGTCGGGGTTTTGGGTCGATCGGACTTCTAACTCCGTCGGGACTTCGCCTAAGGCTCTAGCTAGGCTCTGATACCAGTGAAAGGTTCCTAGGCACCCTTGTGAGGTCACACAAGTGATCAAACATGCACAAATCAAAAATTTCCTTGTGCCTACAAACCCTAATACGGATCGTTGGCTAGAAGTATAGGCGAAGCAAGCAAGTAAACGGAAATATAGCTAAAGGGAAGGGGCTACAACCTTTGTAGATCCGGTCCACCACCTCCTAGGCTCCATGATGAAGTCCTCTCGCTGTCCAAATCGTATCTTGAGCTCTAGCGTCGGCTTCATCGAAGAAGAAACGGGCTAGGTCATCGACGACGATGCCGAAGATGATCTACGTCGAGGTATCGCTAGATCAAGCTCCAACTTCACCAAGTCAAGAAAACTTGTGAAGGAAACACCCTATACTACTTGGCAAGAGGTAGAGGATGAAGAAATAGGAAGTGAGTAGACTTTAGTTTTGGATTTCTCACACTTTTTCATCAATCACCATTGATGTAGCAAGCTTTCTTCTCATGAAAGAAGAAGATGAAGAAGAAGAAGAAGATATGATAAGTTATGTAAAATAGATAAATAAATCAATACTTATCATTTACTAACCCTTGGTTAAGTGTAGAGAATGTACTATGGTTAGTTCATATGGTTAGGGTTAAGCATGAGACAAGAATGGTGACTTAGTCAAAGTTTCATGAATGTTCAACTAAAAACAAAAATAGCAACCATTCTTTTCTCATCTTTTCCAAAAATAAATAAATAAATAAATAGAAAAATAAGTAAATGAAAAAAAACAAAACCCTAACCATTAGTTTAACCATGGTTTAATTCTTTACACTAACCCTAGCTTGCATGTATCATCAAACATGATACAATCTTGTGCACAAAAGTATATCACATATACAACTTGTGCATTTCAAGTGAGAAAATCCTTTTAAAGTGAACCAATACTAGTTAATGCAAAGTAATATATCAAATATATAATTCTACATTAAATCATTAAATCAACACTTGATTTAACGATCCGGTCATGTCGCATATAACCGGCTAGTATTCAATGTATCGGCTTATCGAGTCAATCCTTGATTCGATAACTAGGTTATATCGCATACAACCATTCGACACATTCATCGCGAGAATGAAATACGGTATCACATACACGCATTATTCTCGGTCCCGCACATATCTCATATGCGCTCCTATTTCGTTTCGCTTGAGCTAGGAAACCTCTGTGTAGGACTCTAAAGACTCGTCAATACGCCGGCAGCAGATGATGATCATATCAAACACCCACAAGCCGCAAGCGGTCTGCTAAACGTAACGGCCACCCGGGTATTGAGCGATCAGAAGATCGACGAGCAAGCCCGCTCACACTCCTGTGAATCCAACCAGTAACACTTACCGTATAGTCCGGTCTGTTCGTCTGATATGTCGCATATCTCGCCTAGGAGTGGTAAACGTCAGACCCCAATAGCTCGATAAGTCATGCCGACGTGAAGTCCATGACATATGTGAAACTACTGATAACTCTTACCAGTATATCACTGCAACCCTGGCCAGGGAATTCCTGTTATGGCCAGTCGAGCATAGCGCAACATCAACCCCCAATACCGGGAGAGACGAATCCCCTCCTATCGCTCATTGCCTCCATGTGAATCGGGACTGTACCCAAAAACCACCTGTTTGCACGACTCAGTAGAGCCGTGGTAGGGTGGAAATCAAAGCATAGTGGGAGACAAACAAGACTTTATGATGATCTCGGGTCAACAGACTAAGCTGTACCAGTGTCACCAGAGAACTGCCATCTGACGTGAGGTATAATACCATCTGGGAGTTCTCGGCGAGTCCGTTCAGCGTACCCAGTCTCTACTGAGCACCCGCATACCATCTTCGATGTCAAACACCAATGGATATGGGATCATCCATCGCCCATCGCATGGGTCGAGAAGATATGCGCTAGTCTACTCTGGAATATCGATGCCCCGACTCGATATTCTCTCGACTAGGAACATTTCAAGGATGTACTCATGGACTACCCAGGCCCCGCTAGTATGATCTGCATCATAGTCCTGGAAGTCGGGTACACATCCTAAAGGGCTTTATCAACATGTAATCAGAGAGACAGAAAGCATACACGTTAAGATAAAGAGCAACCAGATAGCATACTATCATGTCGAGCAAGAAAGTCCTACCTATATATGTCCCAGCATCCACTACAATATACATCCAATGTACAGTAATGGCCCCTAGGGCATACATATAACTAACAAGTTTGAGAGATTATTCAGGATGCTAGGTATGAGATACTACAGCAGCTAGCCTTAGTGCAAGTGGGAGATTGTTAGTTATGTATATGCCCTAGAGGCCATTGTTGTACATATGATGTATATTATAATGGATGCTTGGATATATATAGAGAGGACTTTCTTGCTCGTCATGATAGTATGCTATTTGGTTTCACTTTATCCTAACATGTTGACTTGTATTAGTTTACTGTCTTACTCTCACATGTTGATAAAGCCCTTAGGATATGTACTCGACTACTGGGACTATGATGAGATCATACTAGTGGAGCCAGAATAGTCGATGAGTACATCCTATAACTGTTCCTAGTCGAGGGTGTATCGAGACAGGGCATCGATACACCAGAGTAGACTAGCATATACGCATCTTGACCCATATGATGGGCGATGGATGATCCCATTTCCATCGGTGTTTGACATCAAGGATGGTGTACGGTTGCTCAGTAGAGACTGGGTACACTGGACAGACTCGCCGAGAACTCCCAGATCGTATTATACCTCACGTCAGATGGCAGTTCTCCGGTGACACTGGTACAGGGTAGTCTGTAGACCTGAGATCGTAATAGAGTCTTGTGTGATTCCCACTGTGCTTTGATTTCCACCTTACCACGTCCATAAGGGCGTGCAAAATGGTGGCTTTTGGGTACAGTCCCGAATCGCATGGAGGCAATGAGCGATAGGAAGGGATTCGTCTCTCCCGGTATCGGGAGTTGATGTTGTGCTGTGTTCGATTGGCTGTAACTGGAAGACCCTGGCCAGGGCTGATATAGAGTACTACTGGTAAGTGTTACCAATAGTTTCTCGACCTGTTATGAGCCTCACATCGACACGACTTATCGGTTACTGGGGTCTGACGTTTACCACCCCTAGACCAGATATTAGACATATCAGACGAAGAGACCGGACTGTACGAGAGTGTTACTGATTGGATTCACAGGAGAATTTACAGGCTTGCTTGTTGATCTTCTGATCGCTCAATATCTGGATGGCTGTTACGTTTAGCTGACCGCTTGCAGCTTGTGGGTGTTTGATATGATCATCACCTGCTACCGGCGTATTGACGATTCTTTAGAGTCCTACACAGAGGTTTCTTGACTCAGGCAAAACGGAGTAGGGGCACATATGTGATATGTGCAGGACCGAGAATAATACGATATGAGATACCGTATTCTATTCTCGCGATATTTTGATATGAGCCGGGTCATCGGATCAAGTGTTGATTCGATGAATCGGTACATGATATATTAGTCGGTTATATGCGATATAGCCGGATTATCGGATCAAGTGTTGATTCGATAATTTAATGTATAATTATATATATGATATATTGTATTACATTATCTAATATTGGCTCGCTTTATTATTTCATTTTTTCACCGGATAATACATTGATATATATGCGATATATGTTAATTGTATTATTTTATTTTGTTACAAAAATATATTATATATGTGATATATAATATTGTAACATATTATAATTACTAATGCAACATGATTAGTAGAGATTAAATATGATTAGGGTTTGATTTGGGTTAGTTCTTTCATGAAGCTTCTAGTAGCTTTTCTTTTGTTTCTTGCAAAGATATTATGGTTTATATTTTTGTGAGATATTTGTAAACCCAAACCACACCCTTAACCCTAGTTAAGTCTCTACAATGATTAGCCTTCTCATCTTTGACCATGGTTGCATTTGTAATCATAATATCATTTTCATTATTCATCACAAAAGGAGATTCATTCTTCTTCTTCTTCTTCCTTGAGCTCACAAAAGCTTTCTAAGTTTTTATTTTGTGATGGATTAGTGTGAGAATTTGATAATAAAAGAGAGCATAAATTCTACTTCATCATCCTCATCTAATCTAGCCAATTAGATTAGGGTGTTCACCTCATTAGTGAGTGAGAGCTTGAGTTAAAGAAACTTCAAGGTAGATCATCTTTGAAAAGGAAGACTACAAGCAAGCATGGATCATTCGGGTTGTGGAGCCTCTCTTGAGTCCGGGAGATCGTGGATCGCGGCGAAGGGACTTCTACTCGGAGCTTATGAAGCGAAGGAGAGGACTACAAAGGTTGTAATCCCTTACTCTTAGTTGTAAAGGTGTTTACTTGCATGTTTAACCCTAATAATCTAGCAAAGATCCTAGCTTTGGGTTGTTCGGCACGTCTAAATTTTAAATCGGGCATGGTTGATGCCTTATAGACCCTTGTAAGAGTGCCTAGGAACCCTACACGAAAATCTCAATCCAGTGCAACTAACGCGCACGAATAAAAAATCCCAAATCGAGTGCATCCGGTGTGCACAAAATCACGACTCATATCATGCGCCCAACATGCACGAAAATCCAAATCAAGTGCCTCCATCATACACGAATGAAATCTAAATCAAGTGCATCAAACATGCACGAATAAAAGCTAAATCAAGTGCATCCATCATGCATAAAAGAAATCTAAATCAAGGGCATCCGACATGCACGAGTAAAAATCTCACTCAAGTGCATCCGATGCGCACAAAATCCAAAATCAAGCTCCTAATATTTGCAAAAATCCTACCCAAGCGCGTCGGGTCCGTAAAAGCATATAGTGTTGTAGCATGCACGAAAACGAATGGCAAGTGCCAACGCGCACGAAAACACAAATCGGATAACACAAATTCTTAAAGACATAAATCGGTGCAGCCATGTACAGAGTATAAATCTAGCGCAACCAATGCACAAAATACCGATCTGGTGCAACCAATGCACAAAACATTAATCCAGTGCAACAAATGCATGAAAAGAAAATTTAGTGCAACAAATGCATGAAACACAAATCCGGTGCATCCAGGGCACGAAATACAGTGCATAAATGCATAAATACAAATCTGGTGCATCAAGTGCACGAAATACAAATACGGTGCATCCAGTGCACGAAATACAAATACGGTGCATCCAGTGTACGAAATACTAATACAGTGCATCCTGTGCACAAAATACCGATCAATAACTCAAATGCGTAAACAGCAACACCGAGTGTACCAAGGTGTATAAAATCATGAACATGTGCAAATGCGTGCACAAAACACATATCAATGCACTACAAGCACATATAAGCTATACCGAGTGCAAAAATCAAATCGAGTGCGTACCACACGCACAAAAATCAAATCAACTGTATGAAATCCACGAAATCATAAACATGTGCAGCCAAGGCACAAAACTGATATCAAGTGCAATAAATATGCACAAATCAAAAACCAACACAACGGTGTATAAAAACATATCTCAAGTGCAATAGCTATGCACAAAATGTAAATACCCAGTAGGTGCAGCCATGGTGCACGAAATCAATATCAGGAAACTCATCATCAAAACTCAAATCCAAGTGATATAAGCGTGATACTCAGATCACAAAAGCAAATCGCAACAAAGGACATTCAGGTACACCTCCTACAATATCGAAGAATAAATCGGTGCGCCTAAAACCGGCAGAATAAGAACATCCGCTTGCCTCCTGCTCACGGTCTGGCGTCCTCGGTCTCTGGGTCCTTATCTTCTCTGGGGATTTACCAATCTCGCAATGCATCGGCTCATCGGCCATGTCGGGTGTGCTAACGGAAATGATTCCGCTCTGGCACTTCTCTGGTCATCTCTCGGTCAATCATCATGACCACTCGTAAAGCAGCACGTTACTGGCATCGGCCTCTGGTTCTCTGAATACACGTGACACAACTGATCCTGGGTGTAAACCTCATTGCAGCAGTGTCCTGGAAGGAATCCTGCTCAAGGTCTCTTTCCGATCTCGCCTATGCCGAACTGTATGGAGGCTGGTACTCTTAAATAATCTTTTCTCGTTTTCTGGACATCTGCGTGTTCCACACACATTTCCTCGGGAACTGGCCGTATCCCAATGCCTCTGTATGTATATCAGATCTCTAATCTCAACGGGGAGTAGCAACAGCTCGTCAGTGTCTCGCATGAACCTCTGGTTCCGCTCGTCTTTATCTTCGGCCATCTTGACGTTACGTCATGCTATCTGCGCACTGCAACTGTTCTCGGCCACGATCAATCTGAATTCTCTCACACCGACTCGAAATCACGAACTCGGTATTTTCATCACTCTGTAGAAGGTACCTGGCCGAACACATCCTCGGGAACTCGTCCCAACCATCGGGGGAATACTCTATACTCGTCCATTCTCGATCAACTCACAACGCATCTGGGTGAGGTCCTCTATCTAAATCTGGTCAGCTTGCTGATCTCTTATCACATGATATCCGGACGATGCTAAACTTTTCGATCGAGTCATCAAAGTTCCAAAATTTCCCGAAGGCTCAACACCTGAGCACAGTCTAAAAAAATCTGGTGCATAGCATAGTACCTCTGGACCATCCATAGAAGGGCAAACCCAAGCCTCACTGATGGCACCGCTAAACTGCCGCAAACCCTAAGGTTCAAAAGCGGTTCCATGGTCATTATATCGAGTTAGGGTTTCATTCTTCTAGAGAGTCCACAGAATCACTTGCATGTTCCTCCGAACACTTTAAACTTGGGAAAAATGGGTTTCTGACACTCGCTTGAACTTTTTAGCTTCGCCTAGCCGACATGTGAATACCCTTCATCCGCATGCTAAACAATGCCTCAACCCTACAGGAAAGACGATACTTCAACGGTCATCTCTGGATCCGTCTGCCCTAGATCTGAGTAAGACTCTCCACACTGAAAATCTTCAACTCGACTGGGCCTGCGTCGGCGCATCAATCTGACGAATCACTTTCATCTCTCAACTCGGGATAGACTAGCTATCATCTGTCGCATCTCTGCCTGGGAGCTCCAGTGATCTTAGCTCGTAAAGTCTGGAGTCGACATCCTATCAATCTCAGCAACAGCTGGGTAATCTGTCTGCATGGTAGGCGACATCACAATCTCTGAGGTATGCTGTACATCAACAGTCCTCTCGCAACTGGCATCTCTAACAATGGCCCGATCATCCGGTGCAAAACCAAACACTCGCCTCATCCGAGAGGTCACAACACAAACGCTAACTCGAGACGTTCCCGTGTCACCAGAAAACACGATGGTCAGCCCTCATACCAGACGAACTTGCCCTGACCGCAACACTAGCAGCAGCTCAATCTATGCTCAACAAGGTGACAGGAACCTATATCGAGTGTCGAAGAAAGCAGATCAACGGTATGAAAAGACACGACAGATCCATAATGGATACATGATCATAAGAAGGAATAGCATCAATGAGAGTATGATCATAGAAACAAATAGAATCAAGGATCTCAAATGGATGTATAATCATGGGTACAAAGGGTATCACAGATCTTAAAATATGTACATCCTAAGTTTTCTTAAGGGGAGTATCGTATCATAAATATGCTGCAGAACATATATACGGTACGTCACTCTACCCAAGCTACCTACTCCATCAATCAGGGTCAGCCTATGTAATGAAAGTTCGGGTCTAATACCCCCCGCGTTCAAGTCTAAGTTTCATAAGATCAAGCCTAGGTTCCAAAATACATACCCGCCCTAGACTCCGCATAGTCAAACATAGACTCGAACCAAGGTTAAACCTAGCGCTCTGATACCAACTTTGTCACGACCCGAAATATTAGCTTGTGACCAGCGCTTAAATCACGCAACGTCTAGAGGCGTAACGTAATTCAAGTAAGCCGAAACCCAGAAATCTAAACCTTTTTAAGAAAATAAGGGAGGTGAAGTTTTTGAAATAAAAGTATAATGAAATCAAGTTTTCTTAATGCATAGAAAAGGAACATAAAAATGCAAGTGAAATTTACTAGTTTGAAAACGTGTTTCGTCTTTTAAAAATTTGGGTAGCACCTCCTTTGTATATTTTGATCCAAAACCACAAATACGCAACAAGAATAATGGCATCCCCAAGCGGGAGCTAGCTCTTCGCCAACCGGCGGATCACAACCACGCAAGACAGTATATATAAGTATACGACGCCCAACGGCGAAGGTCACCACAAAAGATAAAGAAATAAGCAAGACATCAAAACCGCAAGTAGCGGAAAACCCCACGCTCTAAGTCTCGCAACCATAATCTCACTAAGTCTCATTATTTATACAATTTACTAATTTTGATTGATGGAGTTGACTAGATACAATGTGAAATATAAATACAAGAGTGGGTACGATACAAATTCCCCACCTACCAATGCAAAACACCCAAATGAAGCTATGTACCAGCGATGCCGCTACTGATCCATGCGGTCAACCTGCAAGAACTGTGGCACAACGGAGGTGAGTTACCAACTCGTGAATAGAAATATATCAACAGATAGAAATCGAATAAACAATGACTCCTAGGTCAACTATATCATAAAGGTAATACTATGATATCTAGGGTGACCAAATCTGTATGTGTGCCAACAATGAAATCAACACCTATATGTATGCGGATATCATCCAATCATATGATCAATGTCTGTATGCATGCGGATCTCGTCTAACCATATCCTCCATGTATGTATCATAAAAGCAAATGCATGAAAATATGAGGATATAAATCCCTCGCGACACATCACAATCATGGAACCTGAGTGCCTAGCATTGACACTCGAAAACATTATGAAAACCGTGCCCAGCATCGGCACGTAAATCCTCATATCTCTTGGGCTCCGTCAGTCCAGATCGGTCCATCTCATCTCTCGACTCCGGTCGGTATTCTCCGGATATCCGCCGAGCCCAAATACTATCACCGGTAGGTAGTGGTCCTTCTGCCAGGCTCACCGTCTACTGCACAGCAAATCCGTTCTCACCCCGGGGTACCATACCGGGTCCACCATGTACCCGTAATCGGCCTCATCTAGCTTCTCGAATCGGGTTTCATATGTCACACGTCTCAGAACTGAGAAAACGCTTGGTGGACGCACTGAAATATCATATCAAGAGAAACTGGGGTTTTAAAACAATACATACTTTCTTTTAAAATGACCACGGTTCTCAAATCCAGAAATCTAATGAAAACAGTATATCTCAATGCGTAAAATCATAAAGCATGATGTAGCGACATATGATAGAAATGTAAGCATATCCGTATATCATGCAACATGGAACAGTGATGTGACATATCAAGGGAAAACCGCTTTTTTAAATGATTCTAGTTTTAAAATATATCCTGTGGTTCCTAATTCTCCAAAAACCAAAGCCAGCATCATCTATGTATGTGCAATAAGTATGTATGTAGGTATGGTTGCACAAGTGGTATATACGCAACTATGAGTATACAATATGTATGTGCACCAAGATGGATGTATAAGTCGTATATACGCAAGTATGAGTGTACAATATGTATGTGCGCAAGTATGGATGTACAAGTGGTATATACGCATGTATAGCATGCAAGGAGTCATATTATGATGCAGCAATCCTACTGTGTAGTGACATGGCAATTATCGATGATGAAGTGTGTGAGCCTACAATTTGTGTACGTGTAACATACGCATCATCGATAATGGTGCAGGTGTACTATCATAGGTACAAGTAATGCAATGCGAATAACATGTATGCAATATAAGGTAAATCATCAGCTAAAAGCTATAAGGTATACGCGCCTACAAGATCGAGTCGATGAATCTATCGATCGGCATCCAGCCTCACAACATCACGCAAGGATAATCCGTCGTACTGCATCCTCTAGTCAAGGGTATGGATCAATCATCAAGTCAAACTCATCACGTATGGAAAATCATCGTACGAAGACATTAAGCTATCAGGGATCCTATCAACCTATAAGACGAGGAGGGTACGGACCTAACATCTCGTACGGCTATCACTCACGATTCACAACATATATAAAAATATCCCTATCTACCTACGTCCCAGGTCACATCTGCAACAATCTCATATCAAAGGACCGGCAGGGTATCAATCATCTCAATCGACTCGCATCCGTATACCAACATATCACCAAATCATCATATCACGTCATATATTCTTTTCATCGCATTTATATCCCTCATCAAGTAAATTTTACAAATACATTCTACCCTTACTATAAGTATAAGTATCTAATCTAACATAACACCCGAACCATATAAACAGTTTTTGAAAGATATGAATCGTAGTTTTGAAAGTAGGGGCTACAGTGTTTTTAAGGAAAAGATATCATTTGAAAATCCGTAACTTCTCTCAAGGTATCTGTTTAAAAGATGCATACGATTCTTCAGTTTGGAAATAGGTATGGTTCAGATGACACATCTACGTCGACTATCTAGTCCTATAGTACCCTAAACGGCAATAACATCAAATCTCATCCTCAAGTCCCGTCATCACATACTAGTCGTATTATATCACTTCTAACTATCCTTAGTTTCTAATATGGTTCTCTAACTACCCTTTTACTCTATCTATAGTTTTCTATTGAAGGTTTCATTAACCATAATCTATATATAAATCGGTTTCCATCAAAGTGTGCGGGGGTGCTATACACTATCCACCCGACTTCCCCCATAGATATAGATCTACTCACTTTGCTTCTCGATTGCCGAAGTCGGTGACGCCATGCTCCGTCACCTCAGAATCTATGCAAAGGTACCTACAATAATAAACAATCGCAATCGCTATTAACATCAAGTCCGGAAACCAAAACGGTACACGGATCGCCTATAGGTTAGAACCTATAGCCCGCGTATGCAAAACCAACAAATTACCCCTAGTCGTTGATGTACAAACATTCAACAACCAAAAACAAATCCAAATATCAAAACTCATCATTTAAAATACAGAAAACATATCCAAAATCACATTAATGCGTTCCCAGATTTTGACTCAGGCCAAAAGGAGTTGCTGCACAAACAAGTTTTGGGTGCTGTATATGATGTATATGAGCTACTGGACCAACCCCGAAACTACATGCCACTAAGTGGCCGGCCACCTACCCAAAAAATCTGGCCTCCTCGTCCCCCTAGGCTCCTCTGGGCTGTAAGTCGACGTTAGACACCCCACATGATGCGGGGAGGCGGAATAGGTAAAACAATCATTTTGTTTAAACTAATATCGACTAACTTTACGGATCTTTTCTAAACCCGAACTAACAACTATATAGAAGTGATTAGCTACTATGATAGATGATTATACCTAATGAATCAAGTCCTTCTTGTTCTCGTTGATCACCTCCTCGTCGGCCTCCTCGATGTGATAGAAGATCCACCCGAGAGTTACTTCTCTAAGTTTTAACCTCTCACTTGAGGTAACTAGGTGACTATGAGTGCTAATCAAAGTAACCTAGAGAATATAGATGAGGATTAGGGATCTATTAGTCTTGCTAACCCTTGGATCTCAACACATGAGTGGTTAGGGTTAGTTCTTTGAAGAGAGAGAGCTTGAGGAGAGAGAAGGTGTGAGTGAGAATGATAATGAATTATGTCTTATTTTAGAATATATGAAGCATGATAATTATTAAAATGAATAACATAATAATAATATCAACCATGCTTCATTAACTCTCTTTGTGTGAATCATCTCATGAGTCATTAAGCAATAAATGCTTCATTAACTCATTTGGATGAATCACACTATGAGTCACTAATCCATTTAATGCAAATAACACCTAAGCCCTCCAACTCATCAATCTTCTAGAAGCTTGTAGACTAATTATGAGAATGCCCCTCCCATCCGTGAAAATACGGAAATACCGAGAGTGTATAAATCCAATAATCCAATACTAGAATCTGGCTTAAACTAAAGGCCGCTAGTAAAAATTGTCCAAACATCGTACGTGCATAAAAACACGTATGTGTACGAACCTTGTCGTAAAACCATACGACCTCTATATCATTTCACCTGAACCAGGGAAACTCTCTGTATGGGACTCTAAAGACTCAACACTTACGCTAGCAGTGGGTTTAACCACAAGCCGCAAGCGGTACTAGCTGTACGTAACGTTCCCCAGGTAGATGTCGATAAGAAGGCCGATGAGGAAACCCATCCGAACTCCTACTGAGCCTGATGTGACAATCTCCGTACAGTCCGGTCTGTTCGTCTAGGACTATCGCATATCGGGCCTAGGGGGCGGCAAGTTTCAGTCCCCTAAAAGCGGTATAAGTCGTGTCGGAGTGAAGCCCATTACACCTTGAGAAGATACTGGAAATCCTACCAGTAAATCTCGTTTGCCCTGGCCAGGGACTTTGCGTAATGGCTCTCCAGACACAGTGCGATATCAACTCCCAATACCGGGAGAGACGAATCCTATCTAACCACCACTGCCTCCAAGTGCTTCGGGACTGCACCCAACTGCTACCTGTTTGCACGACTCCTTTGAGCCGTGGTATGGTAGCAATCTAAGAACAGTGGGAACACACTCAAGACGAAGCAGCAGTGTCAAGTCTGCGGACTATGCTGTACTCATGTCACCTGGGAACTGTTAACTGACGACGGGTATAATACCAACCAACAGTTCCCTGCGAGTCCTGTCCGGTGTACCCGTAACCCAACGAGCACCTGTATACTATCTCCAGCACAACGTACTGATGGTGGTGGGACAGACTATCTCCCTAACTGGGATGAGAAGCGTACACACTAGTCTACTCCGGAGTATCGATGCCACGTCTCGATAATCCTACGACTAGGGACTTGAAAAATGATGTTCTTGTAGACTACCCAGCCCCCACTAGTGTGACTGCCATCACAACACTGGTAGTCAAGCAAGATCCTAAGGGCTATATCAATATGTATTCGCGATACGCTAACATATAAACATATTAAGATAGATATAAACCAAGTAGCATACTACTATGTTTAGCAAGACTGTTAATATAACTGTGAATATCCCAAGCTTCCATTAAGTAATATACAAGCTAGTATGATACAATAATGGTCCCTAGGGCATATACACTAACAATCTCCCACTTGCACTAGGGCCATGAACTGGCGTATCGAAGACCTATCATCTCGAGTAGCCTCTCGAACTGAATCTGAGGTAAGACCTTTGTGAATGGATCTGCAGTGTTCTCCTCTGTAGCAACTCTTCGGATCTCGATCTCCCGGCGATCTATGATCTCCCTGATCAGGTGATACCGCCTTAAGATGTGTCTAGACTTCTGATGGGACCTGGGTTCCTTTGCCAAAGCTATAGCCCCGTTGTTGCCATAATACAGAAGTATTGGAACAACAATGGATGGAACCACCTGAAGTTCTGTGAGGAACTTCTTCATCCATACTGCTTCTTTTGCGGCATCGCAAGCAGCGATATACTCCGCTTTCATCGTCGAGTCTGCAACGGTGTCCTGCTTGGAACTCTTCCAGCTCACCGCCCCTCCATTGAGGGTAAAGACATAACCTGACATGGACTTGGAGTCATCCTTGTCACTCTAGAAGCTGGAGTCAGCAAAAGCCTCGATCTTGAGGTCTTTTCCGCCACAAACCAAGAACATATCCTTAGTCATTCTCAGGTACTTTAGAACGTTCTTTACTGCTATCCAGTGCTTCTCCCCTGGCTCTGACTGATACCGGTTTACCACGCTCAGTGCGTAAGCTACATCTGGTCTGGTGCACAACATCGCATACATTATAGAGCCTACCGCAGAAGCGTAGGGTATAATAGACATGCGATCCCTTTCCAAATCAGTCTTGGGAGACATCTCTTTGTAGAGGGTGATTCCGTGACAAGCCAGTAAACTACCACGCTTAGAATCTTCCATACTGAATCTTTTCAGTATAGTGTTGATATACCTGGACTGCGAAAGTCCCAACATTCTCTTGGATCTATCACGACAGATTCGGATCCCCAGAATGTAAGAGACATCACCCAAGTCTTTCATAGAGAACTTGTGTGACAAGAATCCTTTGACAGATTGTAGCATAGGAATGCCATTTCCTATCAAGAGAATGTCATCCACGTACAAGACGAGGAATACAACAGTTCGTTCTACAATTTTACTATATATACATTGTTCATCTGGAATTTTGATAAAGTCATATTCTTTGACCGTTTCATCAAAACAGATGTTTCAACTCCGCGATGCCTGCTTTAGTCCATAAATGGACTTAAGCAACTTGCACACTTTCCCGCTGCTCCCACTCTTATTGAAACCTTCTGGCTGATCCATATAGACGCACTCTTCTAAATTACCATTTAGAAAAGCCGTCTTTACGTCCATCTGCCAGATCTCATAATCATGGAAGGCAGCAATGGCAAGAAGGATCCAAATGGATTTGAGCATAGCCACTGGAGAAAAAGTTTCGTCATAGTCCAAACCAGGTCTTTGACGAAAACCCTTTGCAACAAGTCTAGCCTTATAGGTTTCCACCTGTCCATCTATACCAATCTTTTTCTTGAAGATCCACTTGCATCCTATGGGTTTTACCCCATCTGGAGAAAAGTCCAAAGTCCATACTTTGTTGGTGTACATGGACTCCATCTCGGTCCGCATTGCATCCATCCATCTTATTGAGTCGCCGCTCTGGATGGCCTGCTGGAAGCTAGTAGCTTCATCATTATCAATGATGCAATCTTCTCTATTCCCGTCTATGAGAAAACCGTAGTATCTCTCAGGTGAATGAGACGACCTACTGCTCCTGTGAAGGGGTGCAGGAATTTCCTGTTCTTCTTGAGCTTCTGGTTCTACCAAACTTTCAGTAGTAGTTTGTGGTTCTGGAATTTCTTTCACTTCTATTGCACTCCCACTTGTTTCTTTTTCTAAAATCTGCTGTTCTAGAAAATGGGCATTACGAGAAACAAAACCTTTTGTTCCTCTGCGTAATATAAGAAATACCCCTTGGAGTTCTTTGGATATCCCACAAACTTACACTGTACTGATCGTGCCTCGAGTTTGTCCGCATGCTACTTTTTAACAAAAGCTGGACATCCCCATATCTTCAGATACTGAAGATAGGGTTTCTTCCCACTCCACATCTTATATGGCATGGTAGGCACAGTCTTGGTAGGAGCCCTATTCAAAAGATATGCAGCTGATTCTAGCGCATAACCCCAGAAAGATCGTGGTAACTCAGCATTACTCATCATGGAACGTACCATATCCAATAAGGTTCGGTTCCTTCTTTCCGATACACCGTTATACTGTGGAGTGTATGGAGGAGTAAGCTGAGAGAGAATTCTTTTCTCTTTTAAGTAACCCAGGAACTTGGCACTTAAGTATTCACCACCTCGATTAGATCTCAGTGTCTTGATACTTTTGCCGGTTTGGTTTTCTACTTCATTCTTATATTCTTGGAATTTCTCGAAGGCCTCGGATTTATGTTTCATTAAGAAAATGAATCCATACCTAGAGTAATCATCCGTAAAAGTAATGAAATATGAAAAACCACCTCTTGCATGTGTAGACATTGGACCACATACATCGCTGTGTATGAGTCCTAAGAGCTCGCTCGCTCTTACTCCATGTCCAGTGAATGGAGTCTTTGTCATCTTTCCTTTGAGACATGATTGACAAGTGGTATAAGATGGATATTCGAACGGATCTAAATATCCTTCTCTATGTAACATAGTTAACCTTGTCTCATTGATGTGACCTAGTCTACAGTGCTATAAGAAAGCCTGATTAATATCTGGAGACTTTCTTTTTAGTGTGTTCTGGACATTGAAAATCTGTAATTGGTTTAACACATATATACCGTTATCTAGTGTACCGGACCCAATCAAACCATGATTAAGGTGGATGTTAACAACATCACTTACAAACGTGAAATCATAACCTTCTTTTGATAACAACGATACTGATATGATATTACACGTTAAACTGGGTACGCAAAAACAGTTGTGCAAAACCAAAATATGTCCACTCGTCAATCCAAGGTGATAATCCCCTACGGACACAGCACCCACGCTAGATCCGTTAGCAACCTGGAGGGTCATATCACCAACCTTCAGCACTCTACGGTTTCTCAGTGCCTGCAATGAATTGCATATATGAGATCCTGATCCGGTATCCAATACCCAGCAAGTAGAGTTGATTGACAGACAATTTTCAATTACAAACACACCTGAAGTCGAAGCCACAGCTTGCTTCGGGTCCTGGTTCTTGGTAATCTAAGCTTTGCAATTTTTCTTCCAATGGCCTTTCCTACGACAGTGGAAGCACTCATCCTTTGCTACTAGTGGCACTGCAACCTTTGCTTTTCCCTTAACTCCCACCTTACCAACACCACCTCTTGGTTTGGTAGCGGCCTTTTCTTCCTTTCTTTGGCCCTTGCCTTGGACTCGGAAGAGGAAGCACCGTGAACAAACATAGTGGGTATTTCCCTTGCTTTCTGCAAGGTGCCCTCTGCACTCCTCAACATGTTAAGGAGTTCTGGAAGTTCAACTTCTTTTCCTTGAATGTTGAAATTCAGAATAAACTGGGCGTAGGTGGAAGGAAGGGACTGAAGAACCAAGTCTGTATATAGCTCGTTCTCTAATGTCGTCCTGAGGTCCGCAAGCTCTTCTATATAGCCAATCATCTTAAGGACATATTCTCCTATAGATGATCCGACGGCCAGCCTCGACTGAAACAAGTTCTTCGAGGTCTCGTATCTAGCTATATGAGATTGCTCTCCATACAGTTCTTTGGTGTGGAGAAATATGGATTCGAGATCCATATTCTCGTGCCTCCTCTGGTGTTCATTATTCATAGAGGCAAGCACGATGAATTTGGCCTTCGCGCAGTCAATCTCCCAGGTCTTACGGATTTCCTTATCCGCGACACTGGATTCTGGACCAGGGACAGCAGGTGCCTTAGTAGTAAAGACATACCCCAATTTGTCATAAGTTATTGCCATCTTGACATTCCGGAACCAGTCTTTATAGTTTGGCCCTGTTAAAATATTTTTATCTAATAGTAACTTAAGGCCTGTCATGTTCTGGGTCGCTGCAATTAGGAGAGAGAGGGAACACTTTAGCATGATGCTCTTGCAAGTTTAGAGTGGTTTATAGTTTATCTATACTGGAAGGCTCCCACTGTTTCTCGAATCCCTCCACAAACCAAAATGGAAGAACTACTCAGGACCATTCTCACCGTACAATACTTGCTTAACCGTTCAGCCAGGCCGGTGTCGGTACTTTGAGGGAGGTTTTACGACGCTTTCGCGAAGTTCCTTAATTAAATAACCTCTTTTCTCTAGGGGCATAGCCCCGCTGATACCTTTCTTGACACCTACTTGGTTTATAGCACTGATCGTTAAGTGATGAATCTCCTGATGAGTAGCGGATACTCACAGCAGGATCGGGATCCAAATAT
Organism: Agapanthus africanus; assembly: GCA_030015575.1. Lineage (NCBI taxonomy): Eukaryota > Viridiplantae > Streptophyta > Magnoliopsida > Asparagales > Amaryllidaceae > Agapanthus > Agapanthus africanus. The sequence continues at coordinate 525,703,110 of CM057337.1, forward strand.
CATCGTGTGATAAAGCTGAAGGAATCCTACCAAAATTATCACACTCCAAATGGTATGCAACTCTTTGCAAATTTCAGTTTCTTTAGAAATTCCCGATATGGATTTCTGCCCCATGCTCTTATGACCTTGGCGTTGGTCAAAATGTCATAAGTCACTTGTCTAGTTCTATCCATCATTATCTTGTTAATTTGAATCCACCCGTACATGCCCCTGACGTTGGCCAAATAGTAATACGACTGTCCCAAACCAACTCATCTATCTATGCAACAATTGAATACCCAGCAGCTACCAAACACTATGCCTTGGCGTTGGTCAAAATACATAGCTTGAATACTACTGAATAACCAAATGAAATGACGGAGGGCTACGAATGGTTTTGGCAAAACCGTGAATGTAGTGAACTTGATATGATCGAAGGAACCTGATAGCTTTTAAAAGGAGTGGTTAAGCTCCGCAATTTAAAATATCTTCTGTTTTAAAAATAACCGAGTGGTTTCTTTTAAACTGTTCCAACGATTCAATTTTAGTTTATTTTCTTTGCATTAATATAATGCGTCCCATCAATTAACCTATCATTGCAGAAAACAACAAAAATACAACGTCCTCTTATGCCATCCGCATTCGCCACTGAGCCCCGTCATTCACCCGTTAGGTTACTTAACTAACGATAGAGCGGAGGCTAGGCTAGCGCGAGTGTAAAACATAAGTGACGCCTAATAGATATCATATATAGATATTGTACATTCGTCAGACGCAATAATAGGCATTCCAGATCATAGATGAACATATTGGATTTTCTACGAATCCGCATTCCTTTTGAGCCTGCAAAGAAAGACGGAATACACAGTCGCGATGAATAGCCAAAACCCCACCCTAGACTCCTACGGGTACGGCAAACTACCCGCCAAGTACCCGAAGTGAAGCGGTCTCCCTCAACAACGTGAGTAGGCCACTAAACACTTCAAAGTACCCGGTAGTTTATGCACCCCACCTTGGGTTTATCCTAGGAGCAGAAAACAGTAAATGAAATAATACAATGGTGGCTACAACCTCAACCCGGATGTGCCCCGCAAAAGAATATTACAACAATTTACAAATTACATTTGAATGAAAGAAACACACGTCTCACATCCCCGGCTATCCATTCACGACAATCCAACAAGTCCAAAAACACAAACCAGTAAAAACCATTACAGAAATGTGCAACCCCCTGCTAACCGACATACTAGCAGTTAGGACAGGTTTACGAACACATTAAACACATCACAGATATAATCAAGTTAGCCAAACATCTTAGAATTTCAATCAAGCAAACACAAATGAATCTACTCCAAATAATTCTCTGTGCACATAAAACCTGAGCAGAAACAAATCATCCCAGAAAACACAACATCAACACAGAAGAATAACTGAGCAAATTTGGGTTGACTCGGAGTCAACTCAGCCGCGGATCCATGGCAGATCGCTTGGATCGGCGGCGGTTCCGCGGCGCTATGGTCGAGTCACAGTCCCAAATTTCTTCACAATTCTTAAAATTCTCTGCTTGTATTTTTAAGAGTCCCTGAAAAATTTTTAGACCTCGTTTTAAAATCGGTAGAAACATGGTGAAAATGATGTTTTTTCGGGTTCGTTTTGCGATCGAATTTCTAACGACTTTGCTAACAAGTTAGTTATGGTTTAGCGAGGCTTTGATACCACTGTAAGTCGACGTTAGACACCCCACATGATGCGGGGAGGCGGAATAGGTAAAACAATCATTTTGTTTAAACTAATATCGACCAACTTTACGGATCTTTGCTAAACCCTAACTAACAACTATATAGAAGTGATTAGCTACTATGATAGATGATTATACCTAATGAATTAAGTCCTTCTTGTTCTCATTGATCACCTCCTCGTCGGCCTCCTCGATGTGATAGAAGATCCACCCGAGAGTTGCTTCTCCAAGCTTTAACCTCTCACTTGAGGTAACTAGATGACTATGAGTGCTAATCAAAGTAACCTAGAGGATATAGATGAGGATTAGGGATCTATTAGTCTTGCTAACCCTTGGATCTCAACACATGAGAGTTTAGGGTTAGTTCTTTGAAGAGAGAGAGAGCTTGAGGAGAGAGAAGGTGTGAGTGAGAATGATAATGAATTATGTCTCATTTTAGAATATATGAAGCATGATAATTATTAAAATGAATAACATAATAATAATATCAACCATTCTTCATTAACTCTCTTTGGGTGAATCATCTCATGAGTCATTAAGCAATAAATGCTTCATTAACTCATTTGGATGAATCACACCATGAGTCACTAATCCATTTAATGCAAATAACACCTAAACCTTCCAACTCATCAATCTTCTAGAAGCTTCTCAACTAATTACGAGAATGCCCCTCCCATCCGTGAAAACACGGAAATACTGAGACTGTATAAATCCAATAATCCAATACTAGAATCTGGCTTAAACTAAAGCCCGCTAGTAAAAACTGTCGAACATCGTACGTGCATAAAAACACATATGTGTTCGAACCTTGTCGTAAAACCATACGACCTCTATATCATTTCGCCTGAAGTAGGGAAACTCTCTGTGTGGGATTCTAAAGACTCGACACTTACACTGGCAGTGGGTTTAACTACAGGCCGCAAGCGGTACTAGCTGTACGTAACAGTCCCCAGGTAGATGTCGATAAGAAGGCCGATGAGGAAACCCATCCGAACTCCTACTGAGCCTGATGTGACAATCTCCGTACAGTCCGGTCTATTCATCTAGGACTATCGCATATCGGGCCCAGGGGGCCGGCAAGCGTCAGTCCCCTAAAAGCGGTATAAGTCGTGTCGGAGTGAAGCCCATTACACCTTGAGAAGCTTCTGAAAATCCTACCAGTAAATCTCGTTTGCCCTGGCCAGGGACTTTGCATAATGGCTCTCCAGACACAGTGCGATATCAACTCCCAATACCGGAAGAGACGAATCCTATCTAACCGCCACTGCCTCCAAGTGCTTCGGGACTGCACCCAACCGCTACCTGTTTGCACGACTCCTTTGAGCCGTGGTAGGCTAGCAATCTAAGAACAGTGAGAACACACTCGAGACGAAGCAGCAGTGTCAAGTCTGTGGACTATGCTATACTCATGTCACCTGGGTACTGTTAACTGACGACGGGTATAATACCAACCAATAGTTCCCTGCGAGTCCTGTCCGGTGTACCCGTAACCCAACGAGCACCTGTATACTATCTCCAGCACAACGTACTGATGGTTGTGGGACAGACCATCTCCCCAACTGGGATGAGAAGCGTACACACTAGTTTACTCCGAAGTATTGATGCCCTGTCTCGATAATCCTATGACTAGGGACCTGAAGAAGGATATGCTTGTAGACTAACCAGCCCCCACTAGTGTGACTTCCTTCACAACGCTGGTAGTCAAGCAAGATCCTAAGGGCTCTATCAATATGTATTCGCGATATGCTAACATATACACATATTAAGATAGATATAAACCAAGTAGCATACTACCATGTTTAGCAAGACTGTTAATATAACTGTGAATATCCCAAGCTCCCATTAAGTAATATACAAGAAAGTATGATACAATAATGGCTCCTGGGGCATATACACTAACATGGGCTCCGTCTCGTCAAGGTGGTCTCCTAGTACTCTAATTTGGTCCCTGGAGTTGTTTGCTTGTCTCAGAAATTCCCTGGGTTGCTCCAGATTTCCCTGCACACCCTATATACTCACAAAACCGACATGAATCAATTCCTAAATCCATATTTTAGGGTTCTAAGCTATGGTCTAGGTCAAGAATCACCTTAAAAGTCTTATTGACAGCCACAAAACATCATAAATTTCCCAAACCCTTCTCTAGAATTTCAAAGTTCACAAATCCACCAATCCAATTCAACTTCTAAACTATCTAAAACATAAGAAAACTAAAACTAACTAAATGGAAATGATTATACCTCATGGTTACACCCAAGCAAAACCCTAGAAGTCCCAATGTTGTCAAAATCCCACTTTGCTTGGTCCAATGTGTAGAGGAAGAGATGGAGATTAAATTTTGTGAAGGGAATATAAGGTTTTGGGAATTATTTGGAGATGGATCTAGGGTTAGAAGTGGAGGGAGATGAGGGTGAGGAAGATGAAGAAGGAGAAGAAAATGATGGGGTAACAGTTATGGCAGCAGCCCCCCTCTCTCTCACTTATTCTCACACACTCTCTCTCTAATCATTCACCTTTTTAACCCTTTTTCATTTCTTTATCTTTTCTCTTTTAAATTTCAAAACAAAATCACATAATATCCATAAAACAACACAAATGCAACAACATGTAACCAAATGTAACATGACTTGGTGCACTGGTCATGGAAAACTGTAGAAACATGGATATGGCTTAATTGCGATTAGCAGTGCACTAATCGGGTTTTTATTCAAATTGCATATAATAAATTTTAAAAATGCCAAATCTTTTAAATATATTATTAAATTAATAAATCATTTTAATTTCCATTTATTTCATAATTATTGGTATATATTTATACCCTTTTTCGAAAACCCCAATTTCGCAAATCGGGCGGTTTTCAGGAAATATATTATTTTAATATTAAATTCCAAAAATAATATTTTATATTTTCTGAAATGTTACAGAATGCGGATGGCATAAGCGTACGTTGTATTTATCTGTGATGCTTAGGTAACTTAAATGATGGGACATTCATTAATGAGATTAATGAAATAAAGGAAACCTAAAGATATTGTGGAATCAAATTTTCAAAAACAGGTAGCTCTAGTTCTTGCTTTGCATAGCGGTATTCCTTGTAGAATATCCAGCACCTTATTCGATAAAGAAAGAGCCGAGATCCCTTCACCGGGAGTGACCTCTTTAGCAATAACTGGCAGATGCTATAACCCTCGGTTTCGTTTTTTGATTGGTTTTCTAGTTCTTGCTTTGCATAGTGGTATTGTGAATATCTTGCACCTCATTCGACGAGGAAAGAACCGAGATCCCTTCACCTGGAGTGACCTCTTTAGCAAAACTAGCAAAAGCCTAAAAAACACTCCATTTTAAATCATTTGATTCTACAACGATATTAAGTTCATTACGCAAAAGGTTTTCTTAAAAATCTGTCGTAGCCCTCTGTAATTTCAGATAAGTACTTCATAGTATTCGTGCTACGTTTGTTGGCTCTCATCAAGGCGTAGTGTGCGATAGCTATTTATACTTATCTGCAAAAGCATATGATGTGATTGAGTTAGGGTAGTCGTGCGACTTTGTTGGCTTTCGTCAAGGGTCGTGCGGGTGGGTTTAATTCAATCATGAAATGTAAGGGTTGAACTTGACTAGCAGCCTATGGTTTGTTGGCTTTCGTCAAGGTCATAGGATGCTAGGGTCAAAATTATCGGGAATTTCAAGTGTTGAAATTTGCAATGAGATTGCATACCTTCTATGAGATAGTTGGATCCCGATACCCACTGCGAGTAATTGTTACTCCTGGAAGAGTTTTGCACTTTACAATTGGTCGATTAAGTAGGTGTCTAGAAAGGTGTCCATAGGGTTACGCCCCTGGGAAAACGAGGTTTATTTTAATTAGGTCCATGCGAAAGCACAGGGAACCTCTCTCAAACTACCGGCACTGGCCTGGCTGAAAAATTGGCGAACTTGTTGGGTATAATTAATCCCGGCTAGTCTTTCCTTTTAGGCTTTGAAGGAAGATTTGATAAAAATAGTGGGAGCCATCCCGATTAGATAAAATAATAACCAATCTAATCTTGCAAGAGCATACACTGAGTGTTATCTTCTCTCTCTCTCTCTCTCCAGGTAGCGACCATGTCACGACTTAATCAAGATAATAATATGGATGTATTGACCGAACCTGCTTGTTATACTTTGCTGGGGAGCGTTGGTCCCTCTCCAACTTATAATTGTTATAAGACCGAGTGGGAAATAAGGGATTGCCAGGATTCCCGTGCCGCCCAAACGAAGAAAGTGCATGATGGTACATCTTCTTCGGGTGTGTTCATTACAGAGAACTGTTTCTCAGTGTTCTCTATGTCCTGGGTATGAGATACCGAATCAGGATCCCGTTAATATAATCTGTTACATGGGCAACAGATTGGTAGAGAACTAGGAATGGGTGATAAGTTTCAAGAGATGGAAACGGTGCAAGTGTTGCAGCCAAGGTGTTGGCGGTTATCACCCTGTATTACCAAATACATTGATTCTGAACGAATGTTGTTAGATACCGAATTTGATATACAACATTATATCAGTCTCTTTATTTAGTAAAGAAGGATATAATATTATATTGTTGGATAATGTTTTGAACATTTCCTATATCAAGGGTTGATCGGTTCAGGCACGTTATCTAAAAGCATATACGTTCTAATTCAAACTACAGTTCTTAACGTACAGAACACATACAAGAGGAAGAGTTCAGAAATGAACGAATTCTTCTTGAGGCATTGTAGACTAGGTCATATCAATGCGACCCGACTAGCTAAGTTACATTAAAATGCATATTTAAATCAGTTTAAATCTGCATCTTGTGAAACTTGCCAGTCATGTCACAAAGATAAAATGACCATAGCTCCGTTTACTAAAAACAGATAAAGGGTTAGTGAACTCTTGGGATTGATATATGATGATGTATGTAGGTCCCCTGTCTACACATGCCAGGATTGGTTCTTTGTACTTCATTACATTCACTGATTATCTCTCAAGATTCGGACATATGTTCCTGTTGAACTACAATTCTGAACCTTTTGAGAAATTCAAAGAATATAAGTCAGAAGTAGAGAACCAAAACGGGTATAAGTATTATGTCCTTTGATGAGATCAGGGAGGAGAATACTTGGGCACGGAGTTCCTGGACAATTCAAAAGGAGAATAAGATTCTCTTTCGGTATTACTCCTCCGCATACACTACAGCACAACGGTGTATCGGGGCGGAGCAATCGCACCCTATTAGATATGGTGCGCTCTATGATGAGTACTACTGAGTTACCTATTTCCTTTTTGGGAATTATTCACTTTAGAAGTTGCATACCTATTGAATAGGGTTCCAACCAAATCAGGTGCCTACCACTCCATATGAGATATGGTATGGAAAGATCCCATGTATTAAGTAAGTTAAGATTTGGGGTTGGCCGGCCTATGTCTAAAAGCAAAATCCGGACAAGCTCGAGGCAAGGTCAGTTCTGTGGAAGTTTGTTGGATATCCCAAAGCATTCTCAAGGGAATATCTTCTACCACACCGATGAACAAAAGGTGTTTTATTTCTCGGCATGCCACCTTTTTATAAAAGGAATTTTTTTATGGAAGAAATTAGTGGTCATGAGGTAGAACTGGAATAAGTTCCAGCTATACAAACTACAGCTGATGATTTGGTAGAACCGGAGGATTCAATATCTCCCAACAAACCTCAGCCTCTTCGACGATCAGGTAGGGTTCCTTATCCACCTGAGAGATACTTCGGTTTTCTCAATGATAGTGGGAGCGAGGATTGCATCATGAGATGATGACCCAACTAGTTTCGAGCAGGCCATCAAGAGTGGGGACTCTGTAAGAATGGCTGGATGCTAAGCGATCTGAGATGGAATCTATATACACCAACAAAGTATGGACTTTGGTTGCTATATCTGAAGGGTTAAACCCCTATCAGGAGCAAGTATATCTTGAGAAGATTACTTGGTGTAGATGGAAAAGTTGAGACTTTCAAAACTAGACTTTTTGCAAAAGGTTCTCGTCATCGATCAGATGTGGTTTATGTTGAAACCTTTTCTCCAGTGGCTATGCTTAAGTCCATCCAGATCCTACTTGCCATTGCTACATACTATGACTACGATATCTGGCGGTTGGGTGTCATGACTGCTTTTCTAAATGGTGATTTAGAAGAGAGCGTCTATAAGTACACAGCCAGAAGGCTTCGTAGACAATGTGAGCAGCGGAAACGTGTGCAAGTTGCTTTACGGGTTAAAGCAGGCATCGCGGCGTTGGAACATCTATTTTTATATGGTAGTCAAAGTGTTTGACTTCATCAAAATGGTAGATGAACTTTGTATATACAAAAAGGTAGTAGAGAGTAAGGTGGTCTTCCTCGTATTGAACGTAGATGACATGCTCTTTATAGGGAAGGTATTTTCTATGCTACACTCGGTCAATCTCCTCTTATCATATTGATTATCCATATAGGATCAAGGTGATACCTCCTAAATCCTGGGTTTTGGATCTATGAGATAGATTTAAGTGGATGTTAGGATTCTCACTAGGTGTAGTGAGATGGTATCAATCGATCCTGGGGAGAATCACTGAATAGCTTCAAGGGTAGTAAGGTTGACTGAAGGTCAGTCACAGGCATTGTTTTTTCCCTCAGTAGAGGGACGGTATGTTGGAAGAGTTCCAAGCTAGATACCATGGCAAACTAGACGATAAAGGCTGGATCATTGCTACCAAAGATGCTACCAAAGAGGCAGTCTGGGTGTATATTAGTTCATGAAATGAACTTCGTTCCTACCATTGTGTGACAATGGAGTTGTGGCTTATGCCTAGGAACCCCTGTCCTATCAGTAACCCAGACATATTCTAAGGAAGTATCACCTGATCATGGAGATGGTTGATCTCCAGGGAGATCGAGGTTAGGAGAGCAGACTCAGAGGACAACACGGCGGATCCACTCACAAAGGCCTTTTCCCAAGAGAGACTTTTATGGGATGGTTGAGTATGGGATACTACAACCACTGCTATATGATGGCCCTAGTGCAAGTGGGAGATTGTTAGTTATATGTATGCCCTAGAGGCCATTATTGTACATATGATGTATATTATAGTGGATGTTTGGACATACATAGGGAGGACTTTCTTGCTCGACATGATAGTATGCTATCTGGTTACTTTTTATCTTAACATCTACATTGATTGTCTCTCTGTTACATATTGGTAAAGCCCTTAGAATGTGTACTTGAATACCTAGATTATGATGTGGATCATACTAGTAGGACAAAGGTAGTCCGTGAGTACATCCTTTAAAGTCCCTAGTCGTGGGTGTATCGAGACGGGGCATCGATATACCAGAGTAGACTAGCGTATACCTTCTCGACCTATGTAGATGGGCGATGGATGATCCTATATCCATTGGTGTTTGACATCAGAGATGATATACGGGTGCTCAGTGGAGACTGGGTACACTGGACGAACTCGCCGAGAACTCCTAGATAGTATTATACCTCACGTCAGATGGCAGTTCTCTGGTGACACTGGTATAGGTTAGTCTGTCGACCCGAGATCGTCATAGAGTCTTGTGTGATTCCCACTGTGCTTTGATTTCCACCTTACCACGTTCAATAGAACGTGCAAAACGGTGGTTTTTAAGTATATTCCCGAGTCACGTGGAGGCAATGAGTGATAGGAGGGAATTTCGTCTCTCCCGGTATTGGGGGTTGTTGCTGCGCTGTGCTCGATTGGTTATAACAGAAAGTCCCTGGTCAGGGCTGTTTCTGAGATTTACTGGTAAGTGTTATCAGTAGTTTCTCGACCCGTTATGAGCCTCACATCGGCATGCCTTATGAAGCTATTTGGGTTTGACGTTTACCACCCCCAGGCGAGATATGCGACATATCAGACGAAGAGACCGGACTGTACGGTAGTGTTACTGATTGGATTCGCAGGAGTATCAGCAAGCTTGCTTGTTGATCTTCTGATCGCTCAATACCCGGTTGGCCATTACATTTAGCATACCGCTTGCGGCTTTTGGGTGTTTGATATGATCATCACCTACTGCCGGCGTATTGACGAGCCTTTAGAGTCCTACACAGAGGTTTCCTGGTTTATGCAAAATGAAGTAGGAGCACATATGTGATATGTACGATACCGAGATTAATGCGCGTATGTGATACCGCATTCTATTCTCGCGATATGTGATATCGGTCGGTTATATGTGATATAGCCGGGTTATCGGATCAAGTGTTGATTCGATAGATTGTTACATTTGATATTAGTCGGTTGTATGTGATATAGCCGGATTATTAAATCAAGTGTTGATTTAATAATTTAATGTATAATTATATATTTGATATATTAACTTACATTAACTAATATTAGCTCACTTAAGAATTCTTTTTCTCACTAGTGTACACTTAGTATATATATGTGATATATATTAATGTACATCTTTTGTGTCATGCTAGATGCCACATGCTACATGGGTGTATGAGACTCACACCATGCCAATAATAATGTAAGGTTTTCATTTATTTAGGTAATTCACAAATTAGTGGTAATTAGTCACATGGTTGAAGCTTATAGAAGCTTGTGGAACCATTGACCAAGTCCACTAATTTTGTTTTACTTGTAGATATTTATTAACCCAACCATTATTGTTAACCTATGGTTTATTCTCTACATGAGTTAGTGTATGACACTAACTCACCCATGGTTGCTATTCTCACCTGATGAGTTCATTCTCTCATTTTTATTCACTTGAGCTTCTTCTTCCTCAATGAGAAAGCTTACTAGCTTTTTCTAAGTGAGAAAATATTGTGAGAAAAAGAAATCTAAAGCGATCCCACTTCTTACTTCATCATCCTCTACTGTTAGCCATTTAGTTTAGGGTGTTTGCTTCACTAATCTACCATTAGTGAAGAGGTAGCATGAGCTTAAGTCTCCTTGACGTAGATCATCTTCGGCCTTGAAGATTTCGAGCAAGCTTGTTCATTTCTCCAAAGGAATCCATACTAGAGTTCAGGAGATCTCTACTCGCAGCGAAGGGACTACTAATAGAGCATTAGAAGTGAATGAACGGTCTACAAAGGTTGTATTCCTTGTTCACTTAGTTGTAAAGTAGTTTACATATCGTATCGTCGCATTTTCTAGTAAAGATTCTATGGTTAGGGTTAGCTAGAATGACAAATTTTTGAAATTGGCATGGACGATGCCTCCTGAAACCTCGCTGCCGTACTAGGGAACCCTGCATATTTTTCAGACTTATTTTTATTCTCAGATTAGTGACTTCCTTCATCTTACTAACCCTTGGGACAACGGCTCATAACTACTTATTACTAGTTTCATTTAAGTAAACATCTAACTTTCTTGGTTTTCTTAAACTCTTCCAATCTTTCAAATGTAATTTTTCACTTTCTAATCATTCATTATCAAAGAAAATTTTTTAAAATTTTTGTGCTTATGCAAAGTGTAATGCAAGGTAACACGTAAATAAGTACAAACCTCCCCCAAACCTGTTTACAGCAGTGTCCTCACTGTTGTTATCTTTTAAATCTCAAAAACCTATAGACTTGGGAGGAAAAGTTATTAACGGGGACAAGAATAAGTGAAAGTGAAAATTTCCCCCAAACTTATTTTTGGCTCACAATTTTGTGTACAAATTTTATTTTCAAGAGCCAAAAATATACCCCCCCAAACTTGATTTAAACAATATTAAGCATTTAAAAATCATAAGAGGGGGAGTAAAGTTATTGGTCTATACAAAGTTTTATAAAAACCAAAAGTTAATAACAACCATTCAAATATTTTATCAATGTAACGCACCGATTGGTGGAAGAACATGTTATATATGTTGGATATAGTGCCCTCTAAGTCAATTATTGGATCGCAGGTACGTGATTGCAATGATTGAGGGAGGACCTATACCGATAAAACAGTCTTACTCGAGATGATAGTATGCTATCTGGTTTGTCTTTATCATCATGATAGAGCCCATAGGATTCTTGTTTGACTACCAGCAGTATGATGGCGATCATATATGTGGGAGCTGGGGTCTATAAGCACATCCTTAAAGTGTCCCTAGTCGTAGGAGTTTCGAAACAGGGCATCGATACTCCAGAGTAGACTAGTGTATACAGTCAAGACCCCGACGAGGGGCGGTGGCCGGTCTCACAAGCCACTGGTGTCAGTTGGATCACCTAAGATGTATACAGGTGCTCATTAGGTTATGAGTACACCGGACAGGACTCGCCGGGAACATGCTAGTTGGTATTATACATATCGTCAGATAGCAGTTCCCTGGTGACATGTGTACAGGTTAGTTCATTGACCTGAGGTCGTCATTTGTCTCGTGTGAGTTCCCACTGTGCTTTGATTTATACCCTACCACGCTCAAAGGAGTTGTGCAAACAGGTTTTAGTTGGGTACGGTCCCGAGCCACATTGGAGGCAAGTGAGCGTATCTTCGGGGATTCGTCTCTCCCGGTATTGGGAGTGAGATCGCGCTGTGTTTAGGAGAGCCATTACACGAAATCCCTGGCCAGGGTAATCGAGATATACTGGTAGGTATACCAGCAGAATCTCAGGGTGTTCTGGGCTGCTCTCTGACACGACCTATATCGCTGTTGGGGGTCTGACGTTTACTGGCCCCCTAGGCCGTATATGCGATACTCATAGACGAATGTTCCGGACTGTACGGTTATTGTCACTGTCAGGCTCAGTAGGGTTTATAGATGAGTTCGCTCGTCAGCTTCCCTTCCAATCAATACATAGGCAAAACGTTACGTACAGCTTGTACCTCTGACGTGCTAGGGGTTATACCCAGTGCCAGTGTGTTGATGAGTCATTAGAGTCCCCAACCGACACTTTCCCAAGTTCGGGCGAAACGTTGTAGATGCCGTATGGGTTTATGGCAAGGTTCGGAAAAAGCACGTGCGTTTTCGCACGTGTTATTTTTCGGGCAGATAATACCGGTAGGCTTTGGTTTAAGCCGGATCCCAGTATTATACAGTGTAGATATAATATCTTTGTCTCAGTTGCATTTGTATTCGGTCGTAATACAAATACGGGTATGTTTATACCATTACGGGGTTATCCTGAAATTCGTTTCGGGATGATTTTTGGAAGTTGCCAGTTTCCAGTTTTCTATCGGCCGTATTTTGACATTCGGTTAAATACGGATTTTTCTTTTCGTCTTCAGAGTGAGTCATGCTTCTAGAAGGTTCTAGAAGTGATGACAAGGCTTGTGACTCACTTGGGTCATTAATGGTTCATTAATGATAAAGGATGACTAGGTTAATTGTGATAGGTTTGCACTTAATGCTAGTTGATGATTCATTCTTTCTTTAATGACTTGATAAGGTTGAAAGCTTATGGTCACCACTTGATGCTCCTACCCTCACCTCCCTCCTCTCATATATTTGGCCGGCCACTCATTGTGTGGGTGTGTGATTTTTTGAATCATTTCAAATTGGCAAAAAGATTATGATACAAGTGTATGGAAATTTCCTAGTTCAATTTCCATTCACCCGATTCCAAATGGCAACCTCTATAACCGTTCGTCCGTGACCTTGGACGTAATGAGACAAAGTATTCTACTCATTCTCTACTTCATCTTGGTCGTCTCTTTTGGCAAACTTGACGATCGATTTGCCTCGGTTCTGAGGCGGGAGCCCGTTTAAAGATCTGTCGACGTGGTGCCACCTGGACGATGAGAACGAAGATCAAGCAAGTTCGGATCAGTTGCAACATAGTGTGGGATGATGGTTGAAGACCGAAGGACTCGGATCATTCGGTATAACAATTCTACCCTCTTTACAATTTGTTAGTTTAGCTTTAATGGACGATCCGGGATAAAGTACGCGATAGCGCCAGTCGTAAAAGTTTTGTTCCGCATATCGGCATCTGTTAGATGGCCGGGGCGCCGCCGCGGACTTACAGTGGCATCAGAGCCTCACCATTAAGCTATACTAACTTGTGCTAACACGGTTAAAAGATCGATCGAACGGATTTCGCGAAATCACAATTTTCTGTACATGATGGTTCCGTCGATTTTTAAAATGTTCTAAAATTCATTTTGAGCATTTCAGAAAATCATGCAGGGTTTTTTAAGAATACTGGTGAAATTTGGGCACGTGATCCCACAAAACGACCGCGGATCCGCGGCCCAAACCATGGTTTGGCCGCTGATCCGCCGCTCTTTTGTGGGAACAGTGCACCAAATTTTTTCAGTGGGTTTCTCATGGGAAATGGTGATTTTTGGTATATGTCTTTTGGGCCAAAATTTTGTTACTGTACACCAGATGTATGTGGGGCCCACTTCGGGAAATTTAGTCGATCGAAATTTTAAACTTGTTATTTTTCAGTATTTTCATTATATCTCCGACCGGGAATGTCATTTGATCGGTAAACCACGTCTGATTGCTATAGTTCTTTCAGACGGGTTTGCGAACGTGACATTCGCGTTGATGTTCTGTGTTGTGCTGTAATGTTGCGGATTCGTCGTGGTGGATAGCAGGGTGCAATGATAGTGTTGTTCATATTTATTTGTACATTTGATATTGCGGGGCGAGCGTCCGACTTGTGGACTGCCGTCACTGCCTGTTTGTATAATATTCTTTTGGGGCACGACCAGGTTGCGGTCGGTGCACCTGTTGTACTATTTTTATTTCTGTACTAGGTTTACCCCATGGTGGGGTGCACGAATAGCCGGGTTCTGGAGGGAAACGGGTTCGTATCTCATGGCATTGAGAGGCAAAGGGACCTCACTCTAGAATTGGCAGACTATTCGCCGCACTCGTAGGGGGTACAGGTTGACCCAAGGAGGGGTGCTCAATTTACCGGATTCCGTGAAGTGCCGGGTGTTCCATTCACTATGTTGTGGGGACTACCTCGCTTCAGGTTTTGGTGGGTAACTTGCCGCACCCGTAAGGATCCAGGTTTCATTGCACAGGCTATCCACACGACCAGGGGAACATCGGGTTTCAGTAGCGGCTCTGTGAAACCCGGGGATCCCAGTTTATCTGTATTGTTCTGTGATGCTTATTACTTTTCTGTAATGTTGCATATTATCACGCCTGGAGCGATTACTGTATATTAGTATATATACTATTAGATGTTGTATATGTTTTACACCCGCGCTAGTCCAGTCCCCGCTCTGTCGTTAGTTAAGTAACCTAACGAGTGATGACGGGACCCAGTGACGAATGCGGATGGCATATACGTACATTTTATTTTCGTTCTTTTCTGGTGTGATTGATTGATGGGACTGCATTGATTCTTATCATTGCGAGATAAAACAAACCTTTGATATTGTTGGAACAAATTTTAAAATTATTACAAAGACGTTTCCTTTTGTTTTGCATAGCGGTATTCAGTTGGAATATCCTGCACCTCATTCCACGAGGAAAGAGTCGAGATCCCTTCACCAGGAGTGACTTCTTTAGCAAAAGGTTTTCGCTACTATATATTTTTATAAAGCTATCAGGTTCCTTCAACAAGATCAGGTTCATTACGTTAAAGGTTTTTCGCCAAAAACCAGCCGTAATCCTCCGTCGTTTCTTATAGATGGTCAGTAGTATTCAAGCTATGTTTGTTGGCCTATGTCAAGACATAGTGTTTGGTAGCTGCTGGGTATTCATTTGTTGCATAGATAGATGCATTAGTTTAAGTCAGACGTACACCTTGTTGGCCTACGTCAAGGGCTTGTACGATGACTTAAGTTGATCAGGACAACGACGGGTAGAACTTGACATGTTGCTTATGATTTGTTGGCCTACGTCAAGATCATAAGAGCATGGGATAAAAATTACATCGGGAGTTTCAAACATACAAGGAACTTGCCAGACTTGCGCATACCTTCTGGAGTGTGATGACTTGAGTGGCTTCCATCAAGTTATCATGCGATGATAGTTGGATCCCGATTCTCACTGATGAGTTGGTTTACTCTTCGGGTGACCCCGACTAATTCTTCTTTCAGGTTTGGAGGAGAATTTGAGATCACAGTGGGAGGTTTCCTAATTAGATAAAGTGATAACCATTCTGATTTAGGCTAGAGTGCACGCAGAGTGTTTTCTTTTCTCTCTCTCTTTGGCAGCAACCTTTGACCGACCCTAGACTATAACTCAGTGACCAAAGTTGACCGAACCTTCTTAAAATACTGGCTTTTGGATTGTCTATAGTTGCATAAGTCATTGCCGCTCCTTCTTTTACCCTTTGTATTTCTCAGAACACCCCGTATTACTACGGACATCCACTTCCATTGGATAGATCCATCGTATGGTTATATACGAACTCGAAGGGACTTCTTCGAGGATGGATCCAGGTTCAGGAGAAATAGAATTGGTTTATTCTGTTGTCTTTTATTATCACCTTCTCTCAGGTTGCGAGGGCTCTTTGGTTTAGGAGAGTACACCTATTATGCTTATTGGATAGTCTTCTTCCAAACCATAGGCTGGTGCCGAACGGTAGGGAATGAAGAAAACCAATTAGCCTAAGTAGGGTGTGCAAAAGGTAATATGTAAAGACAAGATAAAGGAATTAGAAAGAGGGCAAAGTAAATTGCGACTATTTACATTCATGACCAAATCACGTATTTCATCGCCACTCCTACTTCACCTTTGATTTCTCCAGAACAACCTGTATCACCACGAACATTCAATTCCATTGAATAAATCCATCGTATGTATATACGAACTCGAAGGACATTTTTTTCGAGGATGGATTCTGGTTCAGGAGAAATAAGAATAAGGTATTATTCAGTTGTTTTTATCATCGCCTTCTCTCAAGTTGCGAGTACTCCTATGATTAGGAGGGTACACCTATTATGCTTACTGGATATTCTTCTTCCAAACCATAGGCTAGTGCCGAACGGTATGGAAGGAAGAAAACAACTTAGCCTAATGATGGTGTACAGAAGGTAACGACTAAAGACAAATAAAGGGAAATGGAAAGATGGCAGGGAAATATACGGTTAAAGTCATGATTTAGCTTATGGAAGAGGCATTACTATGAATACCAGAATACCCCTATGAAACATATTTATGTTTCATATTCACTGTGCATTGTTAATAGAAAACTGATTTCCTGATTGGATACTTACTCCAGAGTATGTATTTACAAGGTGTGATTCTCACATCTACATGGTTTTACAGATGTTGAGTGGGAGCGAGTTATTGGGAATTAGGTGATCATCCTCATTATATCGGAATTCGTTGTAATCGGTGATATTTGAAGAAATCGCCTGAGAACAGTTTTCAACCTACGACGTACAGGTTATGAGTTATTCAACTCAGCGGACTTATACAGAGTATTGTATATTGTCCAGTGTCCATCAGGACAAAGGGGTTGGTCCTCATACTATATTATGTTTACTTGTAACTTCTCTAGTTTTTAGACAAGTGTTTCGTAGAAATACAATGTCTAAGTTTTGAGAAGTTGTGGGTATAGGAATAAAGTAGAGAACCATGTATCGCAAGTATCGGGATTCTTCAAAGAAATCGAAGATGTAGATTCTTGTGATTAGTATTCAGTTGATAGTAATGGTTTTGAGAAACTTGTTTCTCTTTCAGGTTACTCGTAATTGGATGGATTCCTAAGTTGAATAATGCTAATTAGCCTCTCTCCATTAAGTTGATATGCACTGGAGACAGCTGCATGATTAGAATTTGGTTCCAAATTAAAATAAGTGCCTATGTTTCTATATTGGATATAGATTGCTTCATATCTTAACGATGTTAAGGTAAGGGGAGTTGTCCAGCTTATGCTTTAAAACAGATACTGGAAAACTCAAGGCACGTTTCTGTAATGACAGTTTGCGGGTTGACCCTAGCTTCGACGAGGGTTGATTTTCTACCATCTGGAAGATCAATAGTGATATTGTTCTTGACTCGCCACAGTTTTATTAAAATGGATTTTTTTTCCAGAAAAACAGTAGTGGGAGCATAGTAGAACTGGAAGTGATTCCAGAACCGCAAACGATTACGGAAAGTTTTAATAGGACCTATATATTCAATCAGGTTTGACATTCCAATAGCCACTCCGCAGATATGGTGGGTAACCTCAGACACCCGAGGGTACTCCGGTAGCCTCAAGGACGGTGACAGGGAGGTTCTTGCTTACCCAGACTTGACACTACTGTTGTTTCAGACTATGAGACCGGGCAGGAGGAAATGTATAGCGTCGTTCTAAACTAGTTTTAGAAATGTACGTATATATTATTCTGCCAATGGGTTGTCGTAGTCAGTGGGAGCAGCAGAAGCATAGTGGGCAAGAAGCTAGTGTCTATTTATAGACTTGAGCAGAAATAGCGGAGATAGATCGTCTAATTTTTGATGTGACAGTCATAGGTTTAACTTCATCAGAATAAGGGATGGATCTATTAAGAAGGTAGTAGGGTGTAATGTCCTGGTATTTGGATGACATACACAGAGTAGGAAGTAAAATTCCTATACTGAACGGTTGTACTGAGGTCGTCACACAGTTGTTTCTCCACAAAGGACATGAATATAATATCCGACATTTTGGATACAAAATCTATGGTTTTATATCTAGATTTGGGTAGTTTCCTAATGTGGGTTCTTTGACAGTATTCTAATAGTATTTTAGAATAGATGACTCCTGGCATGGTGGTGTACCTGCAGGTGATGGAGTCACCCTCTCTAAAGGTGTCTTACAGACTAAAGGGTAGAGGGATGTGCATGATTGGCAGATCACTTGCTTAGGCAATTGAGTCAATCGTGAGATGTCAAGTACCACACCCGATGTTGTTATTGCACTAAATGCGATAAGTTTATATTAATCCAATCCTGGAGAAACATTAGGAAGCAGTTTTAGAACATAAGTGAATGTTCTACGGATTTGATGACGACGGCCTCCTTCGGGAGACGGTTATCATTCCAGGCTTCAAAGGTGACATAGATGACAGAATGATTGTCAAGGTTATAGTTTTTCCTCAGACGAGGGACAGTATTATGGACAGGCGGTCCAAGAGGATACTGTGGGAGGCATGGTGCTGGACACTGATTAGTTTCAGTGATCGATACAGTCTAAGAAGTTTGGATTTGGAGTTCATTTATGAACTAGGTCCCATCAGATATCCATACATATTCTAAGACACGTATTACTCAATTCGGGAGATGGTTTTCTCCGCGAACTTGAGATTAAGAGAGACATAGAAAGAACCATCATGGCGGATCCACTCACTTAGGCTATTTCTCGAACACATTAGTTTCGCAAACAGGCATTGTGAAACTGATTAGTAGAGGAGTTGGATGCTCGGTATCACACGAGCTGTGAGTACTCGACATCGCAATAATTAGCCTTAAGTGCAAGTGGGAGATTGTTGGATATAGTGCCCTCTAAGTCAATTATTGGATCGCAGGTACGTGATTGCAATGATTGAGGGAGGACCTATACCGATAAAACAGTCTTACTCGAGATGATAGTATGCTATCTGGTTTGTCTTTATCATCATGATAGAGCCCATATGATTCTTGTTTGACTACCAGCAGTATGATGGCGATCATATATGTAGGAGCTGGGGTCTATAAGCACATCCTTAAAGTGTCCCTAGTCGTGGGAGTTTCGAGACAGGGCATCGATACTCCAGAGTAGACTAGTGTATACAGTCAAGACCCCGACGAGGGGCGGTGGCCGGTCTCACAAGCCACTGGTGTCAGTTGGATCACCTAAGATGTATACAGGTGCTCATTAGGTTATGAGTACACCGGACAGGACTCGCCGGGAACATGCTAGTTGGTATTATACATATCGTCAGATAGCAGTTCCCTGGTGACATGTGTACAGGTTAGTTCATTGACCTGAGGTCATCATTTGTCTCGTGTGAGTTCCCACTGTGCTTTGATTTATACCCTACCACGCTCAAAGGAGTTGTGCAAACAGGTTTTAGTTGGGTACAGTCCCGAGCCACATTGGAGGCAAGTGAGCGTATCTTCGGGGATTCGTCTCTCCCGGTATTGGGAGTGAGATCGCGCTGTGTTTAGGAGAGCCATTACACGAAATCCCTGGCCAGGGTAATCGAGATATACTGGTAGGTATACCAGCAGAATCTCAGGGTGTTCTGGGCTGCTCTCTGACACGACTTATATAGCTGTTGGGGGTCTGACGTTTAATGGCCCCCTAGGCCGTATATGCGATACTCATAGACGAATGTTCCGGACTGTACGGTTATTTTCACTGTCAGGCTCAGTAGGGTTTATAGATGAGTTCGCTCGTCAGCTTCCCTTCCAATCAATACATAGGCAAAATGTTACGTACAGCTTGTACCTCTGACGTGCTAGGGGTTATACCCAGTGCCAGTGTGTTGATGAGTCATTAGAGTCCCCCACCGACACTTTCCCAAGTTCGGGCGAAACGTTGTAGATGCCGTATGGGTTTATGGCAAGGTTCGGAAAAAGCACGTGCATTTTCGCACGTGTTATTTTTCGGGCAGATAATACTGGTAGGCTTTGGTTTAAGCCGGATCCCAGTATTATACAGTGTAGATATAATATCTTTGTCTCAGTTGCATTTGTATTCGGTCGTAATACAAATGCGGGTATGTTTATACCGTTACGGGGTTATCCTGAAATTCGTTTCGGGATGATTTTTGGAAGTTGCCAGTTTCCAGTTTTCTATCGGCCGTATTTTGACATTCGGTTAAATACGGATTTTTCTTTTCGTCTTCAGAGTGAGTCATGCTTCTAGAAGGTTCTACAAGTGATGACAAGGCTTGTGACTCACTTGGGTCATTAATGGTTCATTAATGATAAAGGATGACTAGGTTAATTGTGATAGGTTTGCACTTAATGCTAGTTGATGATTCATTCTTTCTTTAATGACTTGATAAGGTTGAAAGCTTATGGTCACCACTTGATGCTCCTACCCTCACCTCCCTCCTCTCATATATTTGGCCGGCCACTCATTGTGTGGGTGTGTGATTTTTTGAATCATTTCAAATTGGCAAAAAGATTATGATACAAGTGTATGGAAATTTCCTAGTTCAA
Organism: Agapanthus africanus; assembly: GCA_030015575.1. Lineage (NCBI taxonomy): Eukaryota > Viridiplantae > Streptophyta > Magnoliopsida > Asparagales > Amaryllidaceae > Agapanthus > Agapanthus africanus. Next base: position 525,723,821 of record CM057337.1, read on the forward strand.
TTTCCATTCACCCGATTCCAAATGGCAACCTCTATAACCGTTCGTCCGTGACCTTGGACGTAACGAGACAAAGTATTCTACTCATTCTCTACTTCATCTTGGTCGTCTCTTTTGGCAAACTTGACGATCGAGTTGCCTCGGTTCAGAGGCGGGAGCCCTTTTAAAGATCCGTCGACGTGGTGCCACCTGGACGATGAGAACGGAGATCAAGCAAGTTCGGATCAGTTGCAACATAGCGTGGGATGATGGTTGAAGACCGAAGGACTCGGATCATTCGGTATAACAATTCTACCCTCTTTACAATTTGTTAGTTTAGCTTTAATGGACGATCCGGGATAAAGTACGCGATAGCGCCAGTCGTAAAAGTTTTGTTCCGCATATCGGCATCTGTTAGATGGCCGGGGCGCCGCCGCGGACTTACAATATATAGCCAAGAAGAAGTAGGGAAGAGATAAGTGGTGGTATGGAAAGGGTTTGCGTCTCTATTTGGAGAGACGACATAATGATAATGATGGATTACTCGCATTCTCGTTATTGTTAAGAAGTAGGAGTGATGGTTCAACTTCTTTGGTTTGGGGTTGATTCATTACAACTCCCGTGTTTTCTAAAAATGCGAGTTCATCAGCGAAAATTTCTTCAAAGCTTTCATCGATACCCCGAAGAATAATCTCATCGGAAAGAACGGGATGATACTCAGACTCCATAAAAGGTTCATAATCAGCGTTAGATGTTGACCCGGACAGCTCGATAGATGAGTCCGTATGTGTATAACAAATAGCAGGGTCAAACAACAACGTATTAAGGGAGACTAGATCAGTATCGTGAAGCTGTTCAAATTCGTTGCTGTCGACATCCATTAATTCGACAGAACATAATTGAGCAGAAGCTTTGGAAGGTTCACTTCCCAACTTGTAAATGTTAAGCTCAATTGATATATTCCCGAAAGATAGGTTCATAGAGCCGTTTTGACAATTGATTACAACGTTAGAAGTCTCTAAAAAGGGTCGACCTAAAATCACCGGAATTTGGTTCCATTGGTTCGCTATGGCTGTGTATCTAGAACAATGAAGTCTACAGGGAATATAAATTCCTCAACTTTTATCAACACATCCTCTAACTTACCCCTAGGTTGGGTTATAGATCGATCAGCCATCTGTAGAGTGCAGTGCGATGGTTTTAACTCTCCGATACCCAATTGCTCATACACAGAATATGGAAGCAGGTTAACACTAGCACTAAATCGAGTAAAGTACGATTGATATTTTTACCCCCAATAGAAATAGATATTGTAGGAATCCCAGGGTCCTTACGTTTCTTTGGTAATTGCTGGGTAAAAGCTATGCTAACATCACTCGTCATGAAAACATTTTTAGGTACTTGAGTTTTCCTCTTCTTTGGCATAAGTCCTTAAGTATTTTCGCATAAGCAGGAACTTGTTGTATAGCATCTAGGAGTGGGATATTTATGTTAACCTGCTTAAAAATTTCCACAATTTTCTCCATTTGTGGACTTGGTCTGTTTTTCTTTAACCTATTTGGATAAGGAGCTTTATCAATAAGAGCTGGGTCCAACATTGGAGAAGATCGTGGGGAGAGAAAGGATCCCAGAATTGGAGTTGAGATTGTTATAGGTGGACTCAAGTAGGTGGGTGGAGGGATCGAGCCTTAGGGAAAACGGAGAATAGGCTCGGAAGAAGATGGATTAAATGAAATAGGGTCAGAAGTAGAAGTGGAAGCTGGGGTGTCATTGATTGATTCATCATTATCAACCTGTTCACCGACTTGGTTATTCATTACTTTTCCGGATCTCAACGTAGTAACGACACTCACATTATGATATTGCGAGTAGCCATGATTCGGTAGGGGTTGAGATGGAAGTTTCCCTTTCTCTCTAGCACTCATCGCGGCATTTAATTATGCAATTTGTGCTTCTATCGATTTTATACTCTCACTGTGTGAGGCGGAGTCTTTCGTTATGGTATCGATAGAAGACCTTATATCAGCCAACATTTGCATGGAATGTTTCATAAACAAATTCAAGGTTCGTTCGAGTGTAGTGGAGTTTTCGTTACCGGCCATTTGGAAAGAATTATTATAAGGTGCAGAATTTTTGGCAGGATTTTGAAAAGTTTGTGGTTGAAAGGGGTGCTGATTTTGTGGTGGTTGCTGTTGCTGTGGAGGAACCCTTTGAAAGTTATTTTGGTTTGGAACCGTATTTTGAGTTTGGTGTTGGTTCCAAGCAAAATTAGGACGATTCCTCCAACCCTGATTATATGTGGAAGAATAAGGATCGTTTCTAGGTCATTGCTGAAAAGTAGCATTAGTGTGTTCTTGACCTTGAAACGGAGAATTCAAAGGACATTCTTCCGTCAGATGTGATGGACCTGAACAGCATCCACACACGGTTTTAGGGAGCGTCACCTGGTTTAGGGAGGCTAATAAAAATTTGTTTTCCATAGCTTCGAGTTTCTTTTGTATTGCTACCATTTCGACTTTTACGACAATGGAAACATTGAGCTGATGAATTCCTCCCCTAGATAGTGGACTAACGCTTTCCCATTGCAAAGAGTTTTCAACAAAATCTTCCAAGAATTTTCAGGCTTCACTATCATCTTTAGACATGAAATTGCCTTGACACATGGTTTCAAGAATCTGTTTTGTCGTTTAATTAATGCCCTCATATATAATTTGGCACAGATCCTATCTATGGATTCCGTGATGAGGACATTGGACAAGCAGATCCTTGAACCGTTCAAAGCATTTCTAAAATGGTTCATTAGGAAGCTGGGTAAACTGGTTGATTTCATTCCTAACATGGACGGTCTTATGATTGGGATAAAATTTCTTAAGGAATGCTATAACGAATTCATCCCAATTGGAAATAGAGTGTGCGACTGTGTTATAAAGCCACTTTTTGGCTAAATCGTACAAAGTAAATGGGAGAAGACGTAAACGCATAGCATCCAAAGAAAGTTGTGAAGTGCCCATCATAGCACATACGTTTTCGAATTTGGTGATAAAAACGTATGCGTCTTCAGACTCTAGACCGTGAAATTTAGGCAAAACATTGATAAAGTGTGGTTTGATTTGAAAATTATCCCCATTGGCTGGTGGAATAGAAAGACAAGTAGAAAGAGTATCACATATAGGGTAGCATCTCTGTTGGAGAGATATACGCGGTAGATTCTGCACATCTGTGGGTGGTGGCAGAGTGGTGTTATTGAAAGTTGATGGACAACTGTCCATCTCGGTGGATGTTGTGGGTAGTGAAGAAAAAGAAGATGAAGAAATACCGACTTCGGAGTCGATAGAAGAAACGCGGACAAGACGGGCACTAGAATCCCATGTCCAGCCGAGCATGCATTAAGCGGATTTAGCGCAAGTGGCAGCGTATGTGTAAATTAAAAGAAATGTTTGTTTTGTGGTTTGTTTTTGAAAAAGACGGATCTAGACAAATCAAAAAAATGCACAATCAACCCTAAATCTAAGGTCATCTAGGTCAAGTCACTAGACCGCTCCTAGACTTCCAGGGGACAAATCGTAGGATAAATTCTCTACTACCTCTTTATCCCTCTTATGGCCAGGTAAGTACCAGGTAAGTGGAAGGTATCTACTATGTAAATAGCGGGCCTAATTAAGTAACCACTTGCCTTAGACACACTTGCCTAGATACCATAAAAGAAATGCGGATAAGCAGTAGATTACCCATGACCTTTCTCTATCCTAATTGAGCGCGACGGTCCTTAGAGTCTTGGTCTAGATATTTTTAATTAATGAAGGGTGATGCGGATGCTAGTTTTGTGATTTATGGGGGCTTAGGAAGGGTAATGAAATTCCCACCTAATATGAATTTGGTCTTTACCCCTTAATTTTCCGTATTACAATATGCACAAACAACCAATATCAAAACACGCAACAAAATTTTTTTAAGCGGCGAATTTTTGTAAAGAATCCTGTAGAAAATTTGTTATTGGACTTTTGCAGAGGAGAGAGAAGATAACAGGAAAATATACTAGAGAAAGATGAAGCCAAGAATCGCTTATCCCACCGCGGTTCCGCTGCGAAAATAGCCTTAATTCCGCTGTTCCGCGGCCAAGTTGAGTGTTCTTGAAAATATTTTTTCTGTACTTGTTTCACCTGTTCCTCTGGTTTTGATGAAATGATCTGAATCTTTATCTTTCTGCTATAATGATTCCAGATTCTCTTGCATAAAATTCACATACTAATCGTTAAGCACACGATGCGTTCTTGATTTATATTTCGATGGAATAATAATATTTCAACCCAAATAGTAAGAAAGAACAAATTACGCACTTATCCCCGGCAACGGCGCCATGTGATTGGTTCAAAAAGAATAGGTAGTTTAGTAACCGCAATCAATAACGGTGTCGCGTGTAGCGAGCGTTAGTGAGCACGGGTCATCCTCTGGGATTCGAAGAATTCATAAATTCTTATTTTAGTTGAGTCGAAAGAACTAGTAAAGAAATTCAAGAAATTGTTTAAGATTTGGTTGAATTAATATTTTCAAGAAAATCATGAAATCGTTTTCAAGAAAGAAAATCAAGAAAATGTTCAAGATCTAATTATTAAGAAAATATGAAGAAGGCTTGTAGGATTCGATCGGATTTAGTAGCCATGGATGACTAATAAATGTAAATCATCTATTCTATTGACAGTTTAATGCTAGATTGATGGCGATGAATGCGGATTAGGGTTTTTTGGAAGAAACTAGGGTTTATTCACTATAGTCCCTTCTACTTTTATGTTAGTGTATATGCCCTAGGGGCCATTATTGTATCATACTAGCTTGTATATTACTTAATGGAATCTTGGGATATTCACAGTTATATTAATAGTCTTGCTAAACATGGTAGTATGCTACTTGGTTTATATCTATCTTAATATGTGTATATGTTAGCATATCGAGAATACATATTGATAGAGCCCTTAAGATCTTGCTTGACTACCAGCGTTGTGATGGCAGTCACACTAGTGGGGGCTGGGTAGTCTACAAGCACATCATTTTTAGGTCCCTAGTCGTAGGATTATCGAGACAGAGCATCAATATTCCAGAGTAGACTAGTGTGTGCGCTTCTCATCCCAGTTGGGGAGATGGTCTGTCCCACAGCCATTAGTATGTTGTACTGGAGATAGTATACATGTGCTCGTTGGGTTACGGGTGTAGGGTTACTAGGCACACTCTAGAGGTTCCACAAGGCATCAACCATGCCAAATTGAAAAATTATGTGCCGAGAAACCCTTAGCAAGATCATTAACTAGAGTTTAGGCGAAACCAAATGAAAGTAAATCACATTTACACTAAGTGAATGGAAATACAACCTTTGTAAATCCGGTCCACCACTTCTTTAGCTCCGTGATGACGTCCCTCCGCTGCGATCATCGGGATCCTGGACTCTAGCGTCAGTTTCATCGGAGAAATGGGCGGGCTAGGTCGTTGACTTCGATGCCGAAGATGATCTACGTCGAGGCGACTCAAACTCAAGCTCCACCTTCACTAGGTTATGAAACTTGTGAAGATAACACACTCTACTATATGGCAAGTGGTAGAGGATGAAGAAATAGGAAGTGGGTTCACTTTGGATTTGGATTTCTCACTTGGAATCATCACTTGGAAATTTCAAGAAAGCTTTTCTTTTCTTCATCAATCAAGAAGAAAAAGAAAAGAAAATGAATAAAAGAATTGTCTCAAAATAGAAAATCAAGTGATTCTTATCATAATGCAACCATGGGTGAGTTTAACACATGTAGAGAATAAACTAGGGTTTAGGTGAATGGTTAGGTTAAGGAAAGAAACAAAATGGTCAAAGCTTTTCAAAGCTTCATGAAGCTTCAAGTGAAAAACAAAAGAAGCTACCATTTTCTTTCTTGCCCAAAAAATAAATGCATAAAGAAAATAAATAAAACATTTAAAACCCTAACCATTAACCTAAACATAGTTTAAAAGCAAACACACCCAAGTTTGCATGTATCATCAAACATGATACAAACTAGTGCACAAAACTATATCATATATACAATGTGCACATTCAAGTGAGAAAATAATCTTAAGTAAACCAATACTAGTTAATGTAAAGTAATATATCAAATATATAATTATACATTAAATCATTAAATCAACACTTGATTTAATGATCCGGTCATACTGCATATAACCGACTAATATCAAGTGTATCAATGTATCGAATCAACACTTGATCCGGTAACCCGGCTATATCATATATAACCGTCCAATGATACAAATCGCGAGAATAGAATACAGTATCACATACTGGTATTATTCTCGGTCCCGCACATATCTCATATGTGCTCCTATTTCGTTTCGCTTGAGCCAGGAAACCTCTGTGTAGGACTCTAAAGACTCGTCAATACACCGGCAGCAGGTGATGATCATATCAAACACCCACAAGCCGCAGGCGGTCTGCTAAACGTAACGGCCACCCGGGTATTGAGCGATCAGAAGATCAACGAGCAAGCCCGCTCACACTCCTGTGAATCCAACCAATAACACTTACCGTACAGTCCGGTCTGTTCGTCTGATATGTCGCATATCTCGCCTAGGGGTGGTAAACGTCAGACCCCAGCAGCTCGATAAGTCGTGTCGATATGAGGTCTATAACAGTTCGAGAAACTACTGGTAACACTTACCAGTAAATCTCAGCAACCTTGGCCAGGGATTTCTGGTTATAGCCAATCGAATACAGCGCAACATCAACTCCCTATACCGGGAGAGACGAATCCCCTCCTATCGCTCATTGCCTCCATGTGAATCGGGACTGTACCCAAAAACCACCGTTTTGCATGGCCTCTTGGACATGGTAAGGTGGAAATCAAAGCACAATGGGAATCACACCAGACTCTATGACGATCTCGGGTCTACAGACTAACCTGTACCAGTGTCACCAGAGAACTGCCATCTGACGTAAGGTATAATACCATCTGGGAGTTCTCAGCGAGTCCTTCCAGTGTACCCAGTCTCCACTGAGCACCCGTATATCATCTCTGATGTCAAACACCAATGGATATGGGATCATCCTGTTGGAGATAGTGCCCTCAGAGTCAATTATTAGGTCACAGGTACGTGATTGCAATGATTGATGGAGGACCTATCCCGATAGGACAGTCTTACTCGAGATGATAGTATGCTATCTGGTTTACCTTTATCATCGTGTACGGCTTAGGTGACCTGACAAGTCGCTATTACACGTTGGTAGAGCCCCTAGGATTCTTGCTTGACCACCAGCAGTATCAGGGCGATCATATACGTGGGAGCTGGCAGTCTATAAGCATATCCTTAAATGGTCCCTAGTCGTGTGAGTTTCGAGACAGGGCATCGATACTCCAGAGTAGACTAGTGTATACAGTCGAGACCCCGACGAGGGGCGGTGGCCAGTCTCACAAGCCACTGGTGTCAGTTGGATCACCTAAGATGTATACAGGTGCTCATTGGGTTATGAGTACACCGGACAGGACTCACCGGGAACATGCTAGTTGGTCATATACCAGACGTCAGATGGCAGTTCCCTGGTGACATGTGTACAGGTTAGTTCATCGACCTGGGGATCGTCATTTGTCTCGTGTGAGTTCCCACTGTACTTTGATTACTACCCTACCACGGCTCAAAGGAGTCGTGCAAACAGGTTTTAGTTAGGTACAGTCCCGAGCCACATGGAGGCAGTGAGCGTATCTTCAGGGGTTCGTCTCTCCCGGTATTGGGGGTGAGGTCGTGCTGTGTCTAGGAGAGCCATTACACGAAGCCCTCGGCCGAGGCAAGGAGATTTACTGGTAGGTATTCCAGTAGTATCTCAGGGTGTTCTGGGCTACACTCCGACACGACTTGTACCGCTTTTGGGGGTCTGACTTTTACCAACCCCCTAGGCCCGCCATGCGATGCTCATAGATGAACGGACCGGACTGTACGGATATTGTCACTGACAGGCTCAGTAGGGTTGTCAGGCTGAGTTCGCTCACAGACATCCCTTTTAGTCAATACCTGGTAGCCCGTTATGTATTGGCTTATACCTCTGACGTGCTAGTGGTTAAATCCACAACCAAGGTGTTGACGAGTCTTTAGAGTCCCCCACATTCAGTTACTCAGCTTTCGGGCGAAAGGTTGTAGAGGCCGTATGGAGATATGGCAAGGTCCGATCAGATACGTGCGGTATTGCACGGATCAGGATCGGACAGTTTGTACTATAGGCCGTATGGATATATGGCAGGGTTCGATCAGATACGTGCGGTATTGCACGGATCAGGATCGAACAGATATTACTAGCCGGCTTTGGTTTAAGCCGGATCCTAGTATAGTACAGTGTAGACTTTGTCTCATTGCATTTGTATTTCGGTCGAAATACAGATGCGGGTGTGTATGCACAGTATCGGGGTTTTTCCTGTAATTTATTACGGGACTAGTTTTCTGGAGTTGCCAGTTTGCTTTCCGTTTCGGCCGATTTCCTTTGTATCGTTCATTGGCCGAAGATTGGTGGAGGAGGGCTTATTTGCATTGTTGCAAATAAGTGTTTGTGGAGGGGGTCTTTGCATATTTCCTTGGATCATGATGGTGCACCATTCTTTTGACCTTGACTTCTTCTATCATGATGGCATGACTTTTGGAAGTGATCATTAGCTTGTTGGAGTGATTGGTTTTGGTGCAATCATGGTTGTTGGTGAGTAGTTGAGAGTGGGTGTGATTGTGATCTTGTTCCTTCATGATTTCTTTTTCCCTCTCTCTTGCATTATGCTATCACTCTCTCTCCTCTCATTCCTATTCCCACAAGAGAGCATGGCCGGCCATTAGTGAGGGAGTGGGGGCTTTTCTTTTGGTGGGGAGAAAAATGATACTCTCATTCTTTGTATATCACATTTTTCTTGACCTCTCTTCAAGTTCTTCTTCCTCCACCACAAAGGCAATTCCACAACCCCAAATGAGACATGTAATCCACATTATATTCTACAGTAAATCTTGGGCACGTCGAGTAGCCGGCTTCATGCCCGAGTTGCCTCGGCATTGAGGTGGGAGCCCGTAAAAGAAGTAGGCGATGTGGTGCACTTCCGGCGACGAGGAGGAGACGGGACATTCCGCAGGAGATCGGGACGATGACGAGAAGACCGGAGGACTTGGATCGTCGGTATATCTCTATTCCCTTTCTTGTAGATAGCTAGGACTAATTAATGGTTCGATCCGGGTATTAGTGCGCGGCGGTTTGCCAGTTCAAGTAAAATTTAAAGTTTATCACCGCTTCCGCATTTGGCCGTCGGATTGACGGCCGGGGCGCCGCCGTGCACTTACAGTGGTATCAGAGCCTCGCCATTAACTTAGTCTAGCTTGGTTTAATGTGTTTTGCTATTCCGATCGAATAAATGTTCCAAAAACCCAATATCACCCACGACAGTTTTCTGTCGAATTTTTTTAGTCTCTAAAAATTTTTCAGGTTGTATAAAAGTACTGTACAGGAAGTTATAAGGCTTCTGGAAAAATTCGGGTCATTGATACATCAAGGGGAGCGCGGAACCGCGGCCAAAACCCACCTTGGGCCGCGGTTCCGCCGCAGTATGTAAAGATCAATGGGCCTAATTTCTCCAGTGGGCTTCTGGGGTGATTTTAGGGGTTTTGGAATATTAATATTGGGCCCAGAGTTTCTTGATGTGCTACAGTAGTGCTTGGGGCCCACTTATTATAATTTTGATTGATCGGATATTTTAAACACATTATTTCACAGTATTTACATTATATCTGCGACCGTGAATGTCACTTGATCGGTAAATCCGGTCTAACTGCTATAGCCCGGTTAGACGGATTTGCGAACGTGACTTTCACGTTGATGTTCTGTTTTTGCTGTGATGTTGCGGATCGGTCGTGGGGGATAGCCTGGATGCAATGCTAGTACAGTTTCTGTTGTATTATGTACATTTGATATTGCGGGGCGAGCGTCCGACATGTGGACTGCCGTCACTGCCTGTTTGTATTATTATTTTGGGGCACGACCAGGTTGCGGTCGATATACCCGGTGTATGTATATTTTACTTTCTGTACTAGGATTGCCCCGCGGTGGGGTGCACGGATAGCCGGGTTCTGGAGGGCAACAAGCCCGCATCTCATGGCATTGGGACGGAGGGGGCTTCGCTCTAGAATTGGCGGGCTATTCGCCGCACTCGTAGGGGGTACAGGTTGACCCAGGAGGGGTGCCCAAGTTACCGGATTCCGTGAAGTGCTGGGTGGTCCATTCACGGCGCTGAAGGGGGCTGCCTCGCTTCAGGTTTTGGCGGGTAACTTGCCGCGCCCGTAGGGGTCTAGGATTTCATTGCACAGGCTATCCACACGACCAGGGGAACGTCGGGTTTCAGCGGCTCTGTGAAACCCGGGGATCCCAGATATCTGTATTGTTTCTGTGATGCTGTACATTTTCTGTGATGTTGCTTTTTATCACGCCTTGAGCGAATATAATATATTGGTATATATATTAGTAGATGTTGTATATGTTTTACATCCGCGCTAGTCCAGTCCCCGCTCTGTCGTTAGTTAGCTAACCTAACGGGTAATGACGGGACCCAGTGGCGAATGCGGATGGCATATACGTACATCAGTATATTTTCGTTCTTTTTGGTGTGATCAATTGATGGGACTGCATTGATTCGGATCAATGCAAGTTAAAAACAAACCTAATCTGATGTTGTTGGAACACTTTTCAAAAAGCTGTTATTGCAAGGACGTTCACTTTTGTTTTGCATCGCGGTATTCATTTAGAATATCCTGCTCCTCAGTCGACGAGGCAAGGGCCGAGATCCCTTCACCGGGAGTGACCCCTTGGACAAAAGTTTGCGTCAGGGCATTAACTTCACTATAGCCGATTACTTTTTCTTTGCACCGTGGTATTCAGTTGGAATATCCTGCACCTCATTCTACGGGGAAAGAGCCGAGATCCCTTCACCGGGAGTGACCTCTTTAGCAACAGTTTTCGTCACTATATTTTTAAAAGCTATCCGTTCCTTCAACGATATCAAGTTCATTACGTTAAAGGTTTTCGCCAGAAACCATTCGTAGCCCTCCGTCATTTCAGTTAAATATTCGGTAGTATTCAAGCTATGTATTTTGACCTCACGCCAAGGCATAGTGTTTGGTAGCTGCCGGGTATTTATCTGTTGCATAGATAGATGCGTTGGTTTGGGACAGTCGTACTACTATTTTGGCCTACGTCAAGGGTATGTACGGGTGGGTTCAAATTAACCTGGATAATGACGGGCAGAACTTGACATGTGACTTATGATATTTTGACCTCACGCCAAGGTCATAAGAGCATGGGGCAAAAATCACATCGGGAGTTTCAAAAGAACTGAAACTTGCCAGATATGCGCATACCTTCTGGAGTATGATACCGTGAGCGGATTCCGTCACGTTGTCATGCGATGATAGTTGGATCCCGATTCCCACTGATGAGTTGGTATACTCCTCGGGTGATCCCGACTAATTCTTCTTTCAGGTTTGGAGAAGAATTTGAGGTACAGTGGGAGGATTCCAGATTAGATAAATTGGTAACCATTCTGATCTAGGTTAGAGTGCACGCTGAGTGTTTCTTTTCTCTCTCTCTGGCAGCGACCATTTACCCGACCCTAAGACTATGACTCAGTGACCAAGTTGACCGAACCTTCTTAAACACTGGCTTTTGGATTGTCAGAGTTGCAAACCTCATTGCCACTCCTACTTTTACCCTTTTCTCCAGGACACCCCGTATTACTACGAACCTCCACTTCCATTGGACAAAACCATCGTATGGTTAGATACGAACTCGAAGGAATTTATTCGAGGATGGTTTCAGGTTCTGGAGAAAACGGATAGGATTATTCAGTTGTCTTTTCCTTTTACCTTCTCTCAGGTTGCGAGTACTCCTTGGTTTAGGAGATAGTACACCTATTACGCAAATTGGATAGTCTTCTTCCAAACCTTAGGCTGGTGCCGACCGGTAGGGAATGAAGAAAACCAATTAGCCTAACGATGGTGTACAGAAGGTATTAAGTTAAGACAAAGCAAGGGATTAGTAAGAGGGCAAAGTAAATTGCAACAGATATTCACGACCAAACCAGGCATTTCTTCGCCAATCCTAAAATCACCTTTGTATTTCTCCAGGACACTCCGTATCACTACGAAGATCCACATTTTATTTGGATACTCCATCGTATGGTTATATACGAACTCGAAAGGAACTTGTTCCAGTTCGGGGATGGATTCTGGTTCAGGAGAAATAGGAATAAGATTTATTCAGGTGTCTTTTATCCTCACCTCCTCTCGCATTGCGAGTGTTCCTAGGATTGGGACAGTACACCCATTATGCTTATTGGATAGTCTTCTTCCAAACCATAGGCTGGTGCCGAACGGTAGGGAAGGAAGAAAACCATTTGGCCTAAAGGGGTGTGCAGAAGGTAAAGACTAAAGACATATGAAGGGATTTGGAGAGGTGGCAAAGAATTATAAGGTTACAGTCGTGAATCTGGAAGAGGCATTACTAGGAATACCAGGATACCCCATCGAAACATTTCGATGTTTCAGTCTCATTGTGTACTGTTAAAGAAAAAAAAACTGATTTCCCAATTAGACACTTGCTCCAGGGTATGTATTTACCAGGTATGACTCTCACATCTGTATGGTTTTACAGATGATGAGTGGGAGTAAGTTATTGGGAATTAGGTGATCATCCTCATTATATCGGGATTCGTTGTAATCGGTGATATTTGAGGAAGTCACCTGGGTTGTTTGCCGGACGGCAAATATTTGGTTTTGAATATCCGCTGTTATGCACCAATTTCAAATTGATATATCTGTACGTCTATTTTCATAGAGTGAGATATACCTTTATGAAGTTATGTCTGCGGCATTTACCTATATTAGTGGATGGTTAGGTAAGGAGCATTAAACAGCGGTGTAATTCTTCTTAACCATAAGTACAGTTTTCAACCTACGGCACACAGTGAAAGAGTTATCAGACTCAAGGGACTTATACAGAGTATTGTATGTTGTCCAGGGTCCATCAGGACAGAGGGGTTGGTCCTCGTACTATATTCAGTTTACTTATGACTTCTCTAGTTTTTAGACAGGTGTTTCATGGAAACACAGGGTCCGAATTTTGAGAAGTTATAGGTATTTGAATAGAGTAGAGAACCAGGTGTAGCAAGTATCGGGATTCTTCAAAGTGATCGAAGATGTAGATACTTGTGAATGGTATTCAGTTGATAGTAATGATAAAGAGATCTTGCTTCTCTTTCAGGTTACTCATAATTGGAAGCATTCCTAAGTTGAGTAACGCTGATCGGCCTCCTTCCATTAAGTTGACATGCACTGGAGATAGTTGCATGACTTGGATCTGGTTCAGTTAAATCAGTGCCTCTGGTCCTATATGGGATATAGAACAGTTCGTATCTTAACGTTGTTAAGGTACGGGGAGTTGTCCGGCTTATGATTAAAACCAGACACTGGACAACTCAAGGCACGTTTCTGTAATGGCTGTTTGTGGGTTGACCCAGGCTATGACGAGGGTTGACATTCTACCATCTGGATGAACAATAGCAATATTGTTCTAGACTCGCCACAGTTTTATTTAAAAATGGATTTTTTTTTTCAGAAAACAGTAGTGGGAGTATGGTAGAACTGGAAGTGATTCCAGAACCGCAAACGATTACTGAAGATTTGATAAGGAACCTAAAGATTCAATCTGGTTTGACATTCCATTGGCCACTCCGCAGATAAGGTGGGTAACTTCAGGCACCCGAGAGGTACTACGGTAGCCTCAAGGACGGTGACAGGGAAGTTCTTGTTTACCCACAATTACCATTGCTGTTGTTCCAGGCTGCGAGACCCGGCGGGAGGATGAGTATAGCGTCGTTCTAAACTAGTTTTAGAAGTGTACGTCTATATGACTCTGCCAGAGGGTTGTCGTAATCAGTGGGAGCAGCGGAAGCATTGGTGGACAGGTAGCTTATGTCTATTTATAGACTAAAGCACCAGTAACGGAGATAGATCATCTATTTCTGACGTGACAGTCATGGGTTTGACTTCATCAGAATAGGGGATGGATCTGTTGAGAAGGTAGTAGCGTGTGATATCCTGGTATTTGGATGACATACACAGAGTAGGAAAAGAAACTCCTATACTACAATCGGTTATACTTTGGTCGTCACACAGTGGTTTCTCCACAAAGGAAATGGATTTTATATCAGACATACTGGTTACTAGATCTATGGTTTTAGATCTAGATTTGGGTGGTTTCCCAATCAGGGTACTTGACAGCATTCTAAGAGTATTTAGGATGGACGACTCCTGGCATGGTAGTGTACCTGCAGAAGATGGAGTCACCCTCTCCAAAGGTGTCTTACAGACTAAAGGGGAGAGGGACGTGCATGATTGGCAGATCACTTGCTCAGGCAATTGAGTCAATCGTGAGATGTCAAGTACCACACCAGATATTGTTCTTGCACTGGATGCAATAAGTTGACATTAATCCAATCCTGGAGAAACAGTCGGAAGCAGTTTTAGAACATAAGTGGATGTTCTAGGGATATGATAACGACAGCCTCATTCGGGAGACAGTTATCATTCCAGGCTTCCAAGGTGACCTGGACGACAAGGAGGTTGTCAGAGTTATAGTTTTTCCTTCTGATGAGGGGCAGTATTTTGGACAGGTGATCCAAGGCAATACAGAGGGTGGCATGGCGCAGGATACTGATTAAGTTCAGTTGACGATACAGTCTAAGAAGTTTGGATTTGGAGTTCATTTATGAGCTATGTCCCATCAGACATCCAGACACATTCTAAGACAGGTATTGCTCATTTCGGGAGATGGGTTTCTCCGCGAACTTGAGATATAGAGAGACATGGAAAGAGACAACAAAGCGGATCCACTCACTAAGGCTATTCCTCGAACGCAATAGTTTCGCAAACGAGCTTTGTGAGACTGACTAGTACAGGAGTTGGGTGTTCGGTATCACACGGGCTTTGAGTATGCGACATCGCAATAATTAGCCTTGAGTGCAAGTGGGAGATTGTTGGAGATAGTGCCCTCAGAGTCAATTATTAGGTCACAGGTACGTGATTGCAATGATTGATGGAGGACCTATCCCGGTAGGACAGTCTTACTCGAGATGATAGTATGCTACCTGGTTTACCTTTATCATCGTGTACGGCTTAGGTGACCTGACAAGTCGCTATTACACGTTGGTAGAGCCCTTAGGATTCTTGCTTGACCACCAGCAGTATGAGGGCGATCATATACGTGGGAGCTGGCAGTCTATAAGCATATCCTTAAATGGTCCCTAGTCGTGTGAGTTTCAAGACAGGGCATCGATACTCCAGAGTAGACTAGTGTATACAGTCGAGACCCCGACGAGGGGCGGTGGCCGGTCTCACAAGCCACTGGTGTCAGTTGGATCACCTAAGATGTATACAGGTGCTCATTGGGTTATGAGTACACCGGACAGGACTCACCGGGAACATGCTAGTTGGTCATATACCAGACGTCAGATGGCAGTTCCCTGGTGACATGTGTACAGGTTAGTTCATCGACCTGGGGATCGTCATTTGTCTCGTGTGAGTTCCCACTGTACTTTGATTACTACCCTACCACGGCTCAAAGGAGTCGTGCAAACAGGTTTTAGTTGGGTACAGTCCCGAGCCACATGGAGGCAGTGAGCGTATCTTCAGGGGTTCGTCTCTCCCGGTATTGGGGGTGAGGTCGTGCTGTGTCTAGGAGAGCCATTACACGAAGCCCTCGGCCGAGGCAAGGAGATTTACTGGTAGGTATTCCAGTAGTATCTCAGGGTGTTCTGGGCTACACTCCGACACGACTTGTACCGCTTTTGGGGGTCTGACTTTTACCAACCCCCTAGGCCCGCCATGCGATGCTCATAGACGAACGGACCGGACTGTACGGATATTGTCACTGACAGGCTCAGTAGGGTTGTCAGGCTGAGTTCGCTCACAGACATCCCTTTTAGTCAATACCTGGTAGCCCGTTATGTATTGGCTTATACCTCTGACGTGCTAGTGGTTAAATCCACAACCAAGGTGTTGACGAGTCTTTAGAGTCCCCCACATTCAGTTACTCAGCTTTCGGGCGAAAGGTTGTAGAGGCCGTATGGAGATATGGCAAGGTCCGATCAGATACGTGCGGTATTGCACGGATCAGGATCGGACAGTTTGTACTATAGGCCGTATGGATATATGGCAGGGTTCGATCAGATACGTGCGGTATTGCACGGATCAGGATCGAACAGATATTACTAGCCGGCTTTGGTTTAAGCCGGATCCTAGTATAGTACAGTGTAGACTTTGTCTCATTGCATTTGTATTTCGGTCGAAATACAGATGCGGGTGTGTATGCACAGTATCGGGGTTTTTCCTGTAATTTATTACGGGACTAGTTTTCTGGAGTTGCCAGTTTGCTTTCCGTTTCGGCCGATTTCCTTTGTATCGTTCATTGGCCGAAGATTGGTGGAGGAGGGCTTATTTGCATTGTTGCAAATAAGTGTTTGTGGAGGGGGTCTTTGCATATTTCCTTGGATCATGATGGTGCACCATTCTTTTGACCTTGACTTCTTCTATCATGATGGCATGACTTTTGGAAGTGATCATTAGCTTGTTGGAGTGATTGGTTTTGGTGCAATCATGGTTGTTGGTGAGTAGTTGAGAGTGGGTGTGATTGTGATCTTGTTCCTTCATGATTTCTTTTTCCCTCTCTCTTGCATTATGCTATCACTCTCTCTCCTCTCATTCCTATTCCCACAAGAGAGCATGGCCGGCCATTAGTGAGGGAGTGGGGGCTTTTCTTTTGGTGGGGAGAAAAATGATACTCTCATTCTTTGTATATCACATTTTTCTTGACCTCTCTTCAAGTTCTTCTTCCTCCACCACAAAGGCAATTCCACAACCCCAAATGAGACATGTAATCCACATTATATTCTACAGTAAATCTTGGGCACGTCGAGTAGCCGGCTTCGTGCCCGAGTTGCCTCGGCATTGAGGTGGGAGCCCGTAAAAGAAGTAGGCGATGTGGTGCACTTCCGGCGACGAGGAGGAGACGGGACATTCCGCAGGAGATCGGGACGATGACGAGAAGACCGGAGGACTTGGATCGTCGGTATATCTCTATTCCCTTTCTTGTAGATAGCTAGGACTAATTAATGGTTCGATCTGGGTATTAGTGCGCGGCGGTTTTCCAGTTCAAGTAAAATTTAAAGTTTATCACCGCTTCCGCATTTGGCCGTCGGATTGACGGCCGGGGCGCCGCCGTGCACTTACACATCCATCGCCCATCTGTATGGGTCAAGAAGGTATACGCTAGTCTACTCTGGTATATCGATGCCCTGTCTCGATACACCTACGACTAGGGACCTTGAAGGATGTACTTATGGACTACCATATCCCCACTAGTATGATCCGCATCATAGTTCAGGTAGTCAAGTACACATCCTAAGGGCTTTACCAACATGTAACAGAGAGACAATCAGTGTACACGTTAAGGTAAAGAGCAACCAGATAGCATACTATCATGTCGAGCAAGAAAGTCCTCCCTATATATGTCCAAGCATCCACTACAATATACATCCTATGTATAGTAATGGCCTCTAGGGCATACATATAACTAACAATCTCCCACTTGCACTAGGGCCATCTGATAGCAGTGGTTGTAGTATCTCATACTCAACCATCCCATAAAAATCTCTCTCTGGGAAAAGGCCTTTGTGAGTGGATCCGCCGTGTTGTCCTCTGAGTCTACTCTCCTAACCTCGATCACCCTGGAGATCAACTATCTCCATGATCTGGTGATGCTGCCTCAGAATACGTCTGGGTCACTGATGGGACGGACGTTCCTTGGCATAAGCCATAACTCCATTGTCACACAATGGGAGGAACTAAGTTCATCTCATGAACTAATATACACCAGACAGCCTCTTTGGTAGCATCTTAAGTAGCGATGTATCTTGCCTTTAATCGTCTAGTATATCACGGTATCTATCTTAGAACTCTTCCAACATACCGTCCCTCCATAGAGGGTGAAGACAATGCCTGTGACTGACATTCAGTCGTCCTTATCACCCTAGAACACTTCCAGTGATTCTCCCCAGGATCGATTGATACCATCTCACTACATCTAGTGAGAATCCTAACATCCATTTAGATCTATCTCGTAGATCCAAAACCCAGGATTTAGTAGGTATCACTTTGATCCTATGTGGAGAATCATTTTGATAAGCGGAGATTGATCGAGCGTAGCATAGGAAACTCCTTTCTTATCAAGAGTATGTCATCCACGTACTCTACGAGGATCACCACCATACTCCCTACTACCCTTTTGTTTATACAAGGTTCATCTACCATTTTGATGATGTCAAACTCTTTGACTAACACATCAAAACAGACGTTCCAACTCCGCGATGCCTGCTTTATCCTATAAAGCATCTTGTACACGTTTCCGCTGCTCCCACTGTCTACGAAGGCCTCTGACTGTGTACTTACAGACTCACTTTTCTGAAACATCATTTTAGAAAAACCGTCATGACATCCAACCACCAGATATCGTAGTCAAGGTATGTAGCCGTGGCAAGTAGGATCTGGATGGACTTAAGCATAGCTACTTAGAAAAGGTTTCTACAAAATCCATACCTGGTCAATGATGCAAACCTTTAACAAGTCTAGCTTTGAAAGTCTCAACTTTTCCAAGTACACCAAGTAATCTTCTCAAGATATACTTGCTCCTGATGGGGATTTAACCCTTCAGATAAAGCAATTAAAGTCCATACTTTGTTGGGGTATAAGGATTCCATCTCAGATTGCTAAGCATCCAGCCATTCTTACAGAGTCCCTACTCTCGATGGCCTGCTCGAAACTAGTTGGGTCATCATCTCATAATGCAATTCTCGCTCCCACTGTCATAGAGAAACTGAAGTATCTCTCGGTGAGAAACCCTACTAGATCGGCGGAGAGGCTGAGGTTCGTTGGTATCTACTGAATCCTTTGGTTCTACCAAATCATCTACTGTAGTTTGTATAGCTGGAACCTTTCCAGTTCTACATAACAGACCTTGCCTCGATCTTGTCCGGATTTTTGCTTTTAGACATAGGCCGGTCAACCCCAAATCTTAACTAGCTTAAGACATGGGCTCTTCCCATACCATATCTCATATGGAGTGGTAGACTGTGATCTGATTCGAACCTAATTCAATAGGTATGCAGCTTCTCAAGTGCATAACCCCCAAAAGGAAACAGGTAACTTAGTAGTACTCATCATAGAGCGCACCATATCGAATAGGGTGCAATTTCTCCGCCCCGATATACCATCGTGCTATGGTGTATACGGAGGAGTAATGCTGAGAGAGAATCTCATTCTCCTTTAGAAAAGTCCAAGAATTCCGTGCTCAAGTATTCTCCTCCTTGATCACATCAAAGGACATAATACTTATACCCGTTTTGGTTCTCTACTTCTAACTTATATTCTGTGAATATCTCAAAAGGTTCGGACTTGTGTTTCAACAGGAACATATGTCTTAATCTAAAGAGATCATCAGAGAATGTAATGAAGTACAAAGAACCAGTCTTGGCATGTGTAGACAGGGGACTGTTAGTGTATATGCCCTAGAGGCCATTACTGTATCATGCTAGTTTGTATATTACTTAATGGAAGCTTGGGATATTCACCTTGTATATACAATCTTGCTCAATATAGTAGTATGCTACTTGGTTTTTTTCTACTTCAATATGTACATGTGTTTATTTTAGTATATCACCTATACACATTTGTGGAGCCCTTAGGATCTTTGCTTGATTACCAGCGTTGTGATGGCAGTCACACTAGTGGGGGCTGGGTAATCTATAAGCACATCCTTATGCAGGTCCCTAGTCGCAGGACTATCGAGACAGGGCATCGATACTCCGGAGTAGACTAGCGCATGCGCTTCTCATCCCAGAGTGGGAGATGGTCTGTCCCACAGCCATCAGTACATCGTACTGGAGATAGTATGCGGGCGCTCGTTAGGTTACGAGTACACTGGACAGGACTCGTCGGGAACTGACCGGTTGGTATTATACCTATCGTCAGTTATCAGTTCCCAGGTGACATGAGTACAGCTTAGTCCGCTGACTTGACACTGTCACTTCGCCTCGAGTGTGTTCCCACTGTACTTTGATTACTACCCTACCACGGCTCAAAGGAGTCATGCAAACAGGTAGTAGTTGGGTGCAGTCCCGAAGCACTTGGAGGCAGTGACGGTTAGACAGAATTCGTCTCTCCCGGTATTGGGGGTTGACATCGCGCTGTGTCTAGGAGAGCCATTACACGAGTAGTCCCTGGCCAGGGCAAGCGAGATATACTGGTAGGCTTCCAGTGTTCTCTCAGGGTGTTTTGGGCTTCACTCCGGCACGACTTGTACCGCTATTAGGGGACTTACGTTTACCGCCCCCCTAGGCCCGCCATGCGATGTGTCAGACGAACAGACCGGACTGTACGGAGACTGTCACATTTAGGCTCAGTAGGAGTTCAGATGGGTTTCACCTCGTCAGTCTTCTTGTCGGCATCTACCTGGGGACCGTTACGCACAGCTAGTGCCGCTTGCGGTCTGTGGTTAAACCCACTGCCAGCGTAGTGTCGAGTCTTTAGAGTCCCACACAGAAAGCTATTCGCCTTTAGGCAAAAGAGTAGAGGTCGCATGGTTTTGCGACAGGTCGCATGGTTTTGAGACAGGGTTCGGTCACATCCGTGCACTTGTGCACGTTTAGTGTCCGGACAGTTAACACTAGCGGGCTTTGGTTTAAGCCAGATCCTAGTGTATGTTTTGGGATTGGTTTTATCTTGTATGTATTCGTGTTCCTCTGAACGCGGATGCGGGTGTGTATGCACAGTTGACGGAGAGACAGAGGCAGAGGATTCTCATTAGGGTTGTTGACTGTTGACTGTTGACCATTGACTTCTTGCTAAACCCTAATGAGAATATGATATGTAATTAACAATAATATTAATTAAGTATTATAGTGACATGGTTGTTGAGGGGTTGACTTTGTTGACTTGTTGACTTTGTTGACCGGTTGACTAGGTTGGACTAGTTGACCATCATGATGACAATGGCTATCATTTCATAGAAAAGACTTTTGCTTGCTTGTTCTCTTATGCAAAATGAGTGCATGAAATGATATGGCTATTGTAGCTTAAACCATCACTAATACTTGATTGATATTATTGGTTATGATGGATTTGGATTATGAGAGCCAAGAGAGAAAAGTCTTGCTCATTCTTTCATTTCCTTTCTCTCTCTTGTGTTCTTGAGCTCTCATCTTCTTCCGCTTGCTCTCCCTCTCTTTAGTTTATGGTTCACTTGTCTCATGTGTTGAGAACCAAGAACCATAGAGAAAAATCCCAACACACTCTCCTCTACTCACTCTAGTTCACAAGGTTTAGCAAACCGAGAGAACTAGTTTCTTCAAAGTTCGAAGAAGAAGCCAAAGATAGAAGCTTTCAGGTGGATCGATCTTCGGCGCAAGGAGACGACGGGGTGAAGCCGATCCGTACACCATCGAGGTTTGAAGACGAAGGAGTTCAAGAAAGAAAGGTATAACCCCCTAACCGAGTAGTTAACAACTCCTAGTTAGGTTGTTAGTTAGATGTTTAACAAAGATCCGGTTTTGAGTCCATGTTACTGCCTTTAGAAAATTATTTTTCATCAAATTCCGCATGCCCGAAAGTACCGGGAGAGGTAGCATGGACTTACAGTGGTATCAGAGCCTAGTTAAACACTACCTAACATGTTAGCATAGTAACTAGAAATTCGATCGGAGAAAAAGTCCCGAAATGAACCCGGAATTCATGCTTGCTGTCGAATTTTTCCTCTGTTCCAAAAATGATAAATCATACTTTAAAATTCGGCTCAGGGTTTTTATAGAAAACTGCAAAAATTTCATCCACTGATCCGATCAAAGCGCCGCGGAAACGCGGCGGGAGCGTGCTCCCGCAGCGGTTCCGCGACCGAGTTGACTCGGCTGTGGGAAATTTTGGTTGCAGTTTGTTCAGTGGGTTATTTTGGGAATTTTGGTATATGTTTTTTCAGCCCAGATTTTCCAGAAAGAAAATTTTGTTTTTGGGGCTTTAAAAACCGTATTTCGATCGAGTTTCTAAAGACTTAAGCTGACGGGTTTTTGTCTGTGATGTGATATTTGTATTGAACGTCTGCTAATCGCTATATGTCGATTAGTGGGGGTTATACAAATCTGTGATCTGTAATGTCTTTGGAATGTGTATATGAATTCATTGGATTATCGCGGGTGAATAGCCGGGGGTTGTGAGACGAGAGTTTTCTTTTCTTTCAATTCATGTAAATTTGTAAATTGATGTAATAATTATTTGTATGGCCGCACAACCGGGTCGGGGTTGTAGCCGTCATTGTATAATTTCTTTTTACTGTTTTTGCTCCTAGGATAGACCCATGGAGGGGGTGCACAAACTACCGGGTATCCCGAAGTGCCGAGTGGCCTACTCATGGAATTGAGGGAGGTTGCTTCATTCGGGTACTTGGCGGGTAGTTTGCCGCACCCGTAGGGGTCTTGGGTGGGGTATTGCCTATTCACCGCGGCCGTGTAATCTGCTTTTCGTTACAGGCTCGTACGAATTGCGGGTTCCTAGTATATCCAATGTGTTCATCTGTGATCTGAAATGGCTATCATTGCAATATATCTATATATGATATTATTTAGGCGTTGCTTATGTTTTACAGACACGCTAGCCCAGCCCCCGCTCTGTCGTTAGTTAAGTAACCTAACGGGTAATGACGGGGCCCCATGGCGAATGCGAATGTCATAAGCGTACGTCATATTTTGGTTGTTTTCTGCAATGGTAGGATTAAATAATGGGACGCATTAAAAGAACTAATGCAAGAAAATAAACCAAGTAAAAGTCGTTGGAACACTTTCGAAAAACCACTCGGTTCTTTTCAAAACCAACTTTTAAATGCGGAGCTTGAGCCACTCCTTTTAAAAGCTATCTCGTTCCATCGATTATATCAAGTTCACTACGTTCACGGTTTCGCCAAAACCATTCGTAGCCCTCCGTCGTTTCACATGAATAGTCAATAGTATTCAAGCTATGTTTGTTGGCCAAAGTCAAGGCATAGTGATTGGTAGCTATTGGGTATTCATGTGCAGCATAGATAGATGCGTTGGTTTGGAACAGTCGTACTGCCTTGTTAGCCAAAGTCAAGGGTAGGTGCGGGTGGATTCAAATTAACCTGAAGAACGACGGGTAGAACTTGACATGTGACTTATGATTTGTTGGCCAAAGTCAAGGTCATAAGAGCATGGGGAAAAAATATCCACATCGGGAGTTTCAAAAGAACTGAAACTTGCTAGTGTTGCATACCATTTGGAGTGTGATGATTCTGGTAGGATTCCTTCAGTTTCGTCACGCGATGATATTTGGATCCCGATCCTACTGTGAGTATATGCTACTCCTCGGGAAATTTCTCACTTAACGATCAATGCTATAAACCAAGTAGGTGTCTAGAAAGGTGTTAGAGGGGCTACGCCCACAGGGAAAAGAGGTTATTTAATTAAGGAACTTCGCGAAAGCGTTGGAAAACCTCCCTCGAAGTACCGACACTGGCCTGGCTGAATGGTTAAGCAAGAATTGTACGGTGAGATTGATCCTGACTAATTCTTCCTTTTTGGTTTGAGGAGGGATTCGAGAAACAGTGGGAGCCATCCTGTTTAGACAAACTAAAAACCATTCTAAACTTGCAAGAGCATCATGCTGAGTGTTTCTTCTCTCTCTCCTAATTGCAGCGACCAATCGACATAACTGGACTTAAGTTACTTCTAGATAAAAACATACTGACATGGCCAAACTACAAA
The DNA here is from genome assembly GCA_030015575.1 of Agapanthus africanus. Lineage (NCBI taxonomy): Eukaryota > Viridiplantae > Streptophyta > Magnoliopsida > Asparagales > Amaryllidaceae > Agapanthus > Agapanthus africanus. The sequence goes on from CM057337.1 coordinate 525,747,709, forward strand.
GATTGGCTCAGGAATGTCAAGATGGCAATCACTTACGACAAGCTGGGGTATCTTCTTACCACCAAAGCTCCCCCTGTCCCAGGTCCCAAAACCAGCGTCGCGGATAAGGAAATCCGTAAGACCTAGGAAATCGACTGCGCGAAGGCCAAGTTCCTCGTGCTTGCCTCTATGGACAACGAACATCAGAGGAGGCACGAGAATATGGACCTCGAGTCCATATTTCTCCATACAAAAGAACTGTATGGAGAGCAGTCTCGTATCGCAAGATACGAAGAGTCGAAGAAGTTATTTTCGGCAAGGTTGGCCGTCGGATCATCTGTAGTGGAACACGTGCTTAAGATGATTGGGTACATAGAAGAGCTCGCGGACCTTGGGACCACGTTGGAGAATGAGCTCTATACGGACTTAATTCTCCAGTCCCTTCCTTCCACTTACGCCCAGTTTATCCTGAACTTCAACTTACAAGAAAAGGAAGTTGAACTTTCAGAACTCCTCAACATGCTGAGGAGCGCAGAGGGCACCCTACAGAAAAGTAGGGAAACATGCACTTTGTTTGTAGGAGGATCTTCCTCTTCTAGGTCCAAGGCGAAAGCCAAGGGAAAGAAGAAGAAAGCCCCCGCCAAACCAAAGGGCGGTGTTAGTAAAGTGGATACGAAGGGAAAGGCAAAAGCAACAAAGAAAGTGGGAAAGCTTGTGGATAAAGAAGAATGCTTCTATTGTCATAAGAAGGGACACTGGAAGAATGATTGCAGGGCTTGGAAAGCCAGAACACAGGAACTGAAGCAGGTTGTGGCTTCAGCTTCAGGTGTGTATGTTATTGATAACTGTCTTTCAATAAACTCTACTTCCTGGGTATTGGATACCGGATCAGGATCTCATATCTGTAATTCTTTGCAGGCGTTGAGAAACCGTAGGTTTTTGAAGGCAGGTGACGTGACCCTAAAAGTTGCAAACGGAGCTAGCATGGATGCTAAGGCCGTGGGGGACTATCACCTGGGAATGTCAGATGGACATGTTTTGGTTTTGCGTAATTGCTTTTTTGTACCCAACGCAACTTGTAATATCATTTCTGTATCTTTGGTTTCTAAAGAAGGTTATGAATTTGCGTTTGTAAGCAATGTTGTAAACATTCACCTTAATCAAGTTATGATTAGGTCAGGTACATTGAGCAATGGTATATACGTATTAAACCAACCACAGATTTTCAATGTCCAGAATACACACAAAAGAATGTCTCCAGAAATCAATCAGACTTTCTTGTGGCATTGTAGACTGGGTCACATCAATGAGAGAAGGTTGACGAAGTTACATACAGATGGATATTTGGATTCGTTCGAATATCAATCCTATGCCACTTGTCAATCCTGTCTCAAAGGAAAGATGACAAAGACTCCGTTCACTGGACACGGAGTAAGAACGAGCGAGCTCTTGGGACTCATACACAGCGACGTGTGCGGTCCAATGTCTACACATGCGCGAAGCGGTTATTCTTACTTCATTACTTTTACGGATGACTTTTCAAGGTACGGTTATGTCTTCTTAATGAAACATAAGTCCGAAGCCTTTGGAAAATTCCAGGAATATAAGAATGAAGTAGAAAAACAAACCGGCAAAAGTATCAAGATTCTAAGATCGGATCGAGGTGGTGAATACTTGAGTGCCGAGTTCCTGGACTATTTAAAAGAGAACGGAATTCTCTCTCAGCTTACTCCTCCATACACTCCGCAACATAACGGTGTATCGGAGAGACGGAACCGAACCCTATTGAATATGGTACGGTCCATGATGAGTAACGCTGAGTTACCGCGATCATTCTGGGGGTATGCGCTAGAATCAGCTGCATACCTTTTGAACCGAGTTCCCACTAAGACTGTGCCTACCACACCATATGAGATGTGGTGTGGGAAGAAACCCTATCTTAAGCACATTATGACATGGGGATGTCCAGCTTTTGTTAAAAAGCAGCATGCGGACAAGCTCGAGGCACGCTCAGTACAGTGCAAGTTCGTGTGATATCCAAAGAACTCCAAGGGATATTTCTTCTACTGCGAAGAAGAACAAAAGGTTTTTGTTTCTCGTCATGCCTACTTCTTGGAAACTGAGTTTTTGGAAACCCAGATAAGTGGGAGCATAGTAGAACTGGAAGAAATTCCAGAACCACGAGCTATTACTGAAAGCTTAGTGGAACCAGAGGGTTCAAAAGAACATGACATTCCTACGCCGCTCCGCAGGAGTAGTAGGCAGTCTCATCCGCCCGAGAGATACTACGGTTTTCTCATAGACGGGGATAGAGAGGATTGCATCATAGATTATGACGAGCCTACTAGCTTCCAGCAGGCCGTTCAGAGCATTGACTCGGTAAAATGGCTGGATGCAATGCGGACCGAAATGGAGTCCATGTACACCAACAAAGTATGGACGTTGGACATTGCTCCTGACGGGGTAAAACCCGTAGGATGCATGTGGATCTTCAAAAGGAAGATTGGTGTAGATGGACAGGTTGAGACCTATAAAGCTAGACTGGTTGCAAAGGGTTTTCGTCAAAGACCTGGTTTGGACTATGACGAGACTTTTTCTCCAGTAGCTATGCTGAAATCCATTCGGATCCTTCTTGCCATTGCTGCCTTCCACAATTATGAGATTTGGCAGATGGACGTAAAGACCGCTTTTCTAAATGGGAATTTAGAGGAGTGTGTTTATATGGACCAGCCAGAGGGTTTCATTCAGAGTGGGAGCAGCAGAAAGGTGTGCAAGTTGCTTAAGTCCATCTATGGACTAAAGCAGGCATCGCGGAGTTGGAACATCTGTTTTGATGAGACGGTCAAGGAATTTGGCTTTATTAAAAATCCAGATGAACCATGCATCTATAGTAGATTTATAGCGAGAACTGTAGTATTCCTCGTTTTATACGTGGATGACATTCTCTTAATAGAAAATAACATTCCTATGCTACAATCTGTCAAGGGGTTCTTGTCACACAGGTTCTCCATGAAAGACCTGGGTGATGCCTCATACATCCTGGGGATCCGGATCCATCGTGATAGATCCAAGAGGATATTAGGACTTTCACAGTCCAGGTACATCGACACCATACTGAAAAGATTCAGTATGGAAGATTCCAAGCGCGGTAACCTACCAGCTTGTCACGAGATCACCCTCTCTAAAGAGATATCTCCCAAGACTGATTTGGAGAGGGATCGCATGTCAATTATACCCTACGCTTCTGCGGTAGGCTCTATAATGTATGCGATGTTGTGTACCAGACCGTATGTAGCTTATGCACTTAGTGTAGTAAGCCGGTATCAGTCAAACCCTGGGGAGAAACACTGGATAGCGGTAAAGAACATTCTCAAGTACCTGAGAAGGACTAAGGAGATGTTCTTGGTGTATGGTGGAAAAGACCTCCAGATCGAGGCCTTTGCTGACTCCAGCTTCCAGAGTGACAAGGATGATTCCAAGTCCATGTCGGGTTTTGTCTTTACCCTCAATGGAGGGGCGGTGTGTTGGAAGAGTTCCAAACAGGAAACCGTTGCAGACTCGACGATGGAAGAGGAATACATCGCTGCATCTGATGCCGCAAAAGAAGCTGTCTGGATGAGGAAGTTCTTGAAAGAACTTTAGGTGGTTCCGTCCATTGTTGATCCAATACCTCTGTATTGCGACAACAAGGGGGCTATAGCTTTAGCGAAGGAACCCAGGTCCCATCAGAGATCCAGACACATCTTGAGGCGGTATCACCTGATCAGGGAGATCGTGGATCGCCAGGAGATCGAGGTTCGGAGGGTTGCTTCAGAAAATAACACTGCAGATCCATTCACCAAGGCCTTGCCCCAGACTCAGTTCGCGCGGCTGATCGAGATGATAGGTCTTCGATACGCCAGTATATGGCCTTAGTGCAAGTGGGAGATTGTTAGTGTATATGCCCTAGAGGCTATTACTGTATCATACTAGTTTGTATATTACTTAATGGAAGCTTAGGATATTCACCTTGTATATACAATCTTGCTCAATATAGTAGTATGCTACTTGGTTTGTTTCTACTTCAATGTGTACATGTGTTTATTTTTGTATATCACCTATACACATTAGTGGAGCCCTTAGGATCTTTGCTTGATTACCAGCGTTGTGATGGCAGTCACACTAGTGGGGGCTGGGTAGTCTATAAGCACATCCTTATGTAGGTCCCTAGTCGCAGGACTATCGAGACAGGGCATCGATACTCCGGAGTAGACTAGCGCATGCGCTTCTCATCCCAGAGTGGGAGATGGTCTGTCCCACAGCCATCAGTAGATCGTACTGGAGATACTATGCGGGTGCTCGTTAGGTTACGAGTACACTGGACAGGACTCGTCGGGAACTGACCGGTTGGTATTATACCTATCGTCAGTTATCAGTTCCCAGGTGACATGAGTACAGCTTAGTCCGCTGACTTGACACTGTCACTTCGCCTCGAGTGTGTTCCCACTGTACTTTGATTACTACCCTACCACGGCTCAAAGGAGTCGTGCAAACAGGTAGTAGTTGGGTGCAGTCCCGAAGTACTTGGAGGCAGTGACGGTTAGACAGGATTCGTCTCTCCCGGTATTGGGGGTTGACATCGCGCTGTGTCTAGGAGAGCCATTACACGAGTAGTCCCTGGCCAGGGCAAGCGAGATATACTGGTAGGCTTCCAGTGTTATCTCAGGGTGTTTTGGGCTTCACTCCGGCACGACTTGTACCGCTATTAGGAGACTGACGTTTACCGCCCCCCTAGGCCCGCCATGCGATGTATCAGACGAACAGACCGGACTGTACGGAGACTGTCACATTCAGGCTCAGTAGGAGTTCAGATGGGTTTCACCTCGTCAGTCTTCTTGTCGGCATCTACCTGGGGACCGTTACGCACAGCTAGTGCCGCTTGCGGTCTGTGGTTAAACCCACTGCCAGCGTAGTGTCGAGTCTTCTGAGTCCCACACAGAAAGCTATTCGTCTTTAGGCAAAAGAGTAGAGGTCGCATGGTTTTGCGACAGGTCGCATGGTTTTGCGACAGGGTTCGGTCACATCCGTGCATTTGGGCACGTTTAGTGTCCGGACAGTTAACACTAGCGGGCTTTGGTTTAAGCCAGATCCTAGTGTACGTTTTGGGATTGGTTTTATCCAATATGTATTCGTGTTCCTCTGAACGCGGATGCGGGTGTGTATGCACAGTTGACGGAGAGACAAAGGCAGAGGATTCTCATTAGGGTTGTTGACTGTTGACTGTTGACCATTGACTTCCTGCTAAACCCTAATGAGAATATGATATGTAATTAACAATAATATTAATTAAGTATTATAGTGACATGGTTGTTGAGGGGTTGACTTTGTTGACTTGTTGACTTTGTTGACCGGTTGACTAGGTTAGACTAGTTGACCATCATGATGACAATGGCTATCATTTCATGGCAAAGACTTTTGCTTGCTTGTTCTCTTGTGCAAAATGAGTGCATGAAATGATATGGCTATTGTAGCTTAAACCATCACTAATACTTGATTGATATTATTGGTTATGATGGTTTTGGATTATGAGAGCCAAGAGAGAAAAGTCTTGCTCATTCTTTCATTTCCTTTCTCTCTCTTGTGTTCTTGAGCTCTCATCTTCTTCCTCTTGCTCTCCCTCTCTTTAGTTTATGGTTCACTTGTCTCATGTGTTGAGAACCAAGAACCATAGAAAAAAATCCCAACACACTCTCCTCTACTCACTCTAGTTCACAAGGTTTAGCAAACCGAGTGAACTAGTTTCTTCAAAGTTCGAAGAAGAAGCCAAAGGTAGAAGCTTTCAGGTGGATCGATCTTCGGCGCAAGGAGATGACGGGGTGAAACCGATCCGTACACCATCGAGGTTTGAAGACGAAGGAGTTCAAGAAAGAAAGGTATAACCCCCTAACCGAGTAGTTAACAACTCCTAGTTAGGTTGTTAGTTAGATGTTTAACAAAGATCCGGTTTTGAGTCCATGTTACCGCCTCTAGAAAATTGTTTTTCATCAAATTCCGCATGCCCGAAAGTACCGGGAGAGGTAGCATGGACTTACAGGGACCTTCATGCATCATCATGTATCAGTCCCAAGAGTACACTAACTCTTTTTCTGCTTCTAATAAACAGAGCTATGGTCATCTTATCTTTGTAACATGACTGGCAAGTTTCACAAGATGTAAATTCAAACTGATTTAAATATGCATCTATGTGCAACTTAGCTAGTCGGGTTGCATTGATATGACCTAGTCTACAATACCTCAAGAAGGATCCGTTCATTTCTGAACTCTTCCTCTTTTATGTGTTCCGTATACTAAGAACTGTAATTTGATTTAGAACATTAATGCTTTTAGATAACGTGCCTGAACCGATCAACTTTTGATATAGAAAATGTTTAAAACATTATCCAACAATACAAAATTTTATCATTTCTTTACTAATAAAGAGACTGATATGATTTTGTATATCAGGTTCGGTATCTAATAACATTCGTTCAGAATCAATGTATTTGGAATACAGGGTGACTGTGACCAACAGACTTGGCTGCAACACTTGCCCCGTTTTCTGTCTCATGAAACTTATCACCCGTTCTCAGTTCTCTATCTTTCTGTAGCCCATGTAACTGATTATATATCTGGGATCCTAATCCGGTATCAAATACCCAGGATGCAGAGGACATTGAGAAACAGTTCTCTGTAATGAACACACCCGAAGATGATGCATTGGTATGCACTTTCTTCGTTTGGGCGGCACGGGAATTCTGGTAATCCCCAATTTCCTGCTCTGTCTTATAACAGTTATAAGTTGGAGTGGGACCAACGTTCCCCAACACAGTATTACAAGCGGGTTTGGTCAATACATCCGTATTATTATCTTGATTAAGGCGTGATATGGTAGCTACCTGGAGAGAGAGAGAAGAAAACACTCTGCGTGCGCTCTTGCAAGATCAGATTGGTTATTAATTTATCTAATCAGGATGGCTCCCACTGTTTTAATTAAATCTTCCTTCAAACCCTAAAAGGAAAGAGTAGCCGGGATTAATTACACGCTACAAGTTCGCCAATCTTTCAGCCAGGCCAGTGTCGGTACTTTGAGGGAGGTCCCCCGTGCTTTCGCACGAACCTAATTAATGTAAACCTCGTTTTCCCAGAGACGTAACCCCGTTGACACCTTTCTAGACACCTACTTGATTGGCTAATTGTAATGTGTAAAACTCTCCTAGGAGTAACTCTTACTCGCAACGGGTATCGGGATCCAACTATCTCATAGAAGGTATGCAATCTCATTGCAAATTTCAACACTTGAAATTCCCGATAATATTTTGCCCCTAGCGTCCTATGACCTTGACGCAGGCCAACAAACCATAGTGCGCTAGTCAAGTTCAACCCGTCATTTCCTGATTGAATTAAACCCACCCGCACGACCCTTGACGCAGGCCAACAAAGTCGCACGACTACCCTAATCCAATCTGCATCATATGCATAAGCAGATAAATACTAGTTAGCTACCGCACACTACGCCTTGACGCAGGCCAACAAACGTAGCACGAATACTAACTACTACTTATCTGAAATGACGGAGGGCTACGATAGGTTTTTCTGAAAACCTATTGCGTAATGAACTTGATATCGTTGTAGAATCAAATGATTTTAAAATGGAGTGTTTTTTAGGCTTTCCTAGTTTTGCTAAAGGGGTCACTCCCGGTGAAGGGATCGTCGGCCCTTTTCTCGTCGAATGAGGTGCGGGAAATATCATATATATCACTGTGCAAATCAGAAACTATAGAAGCAATCAAAAGAAAAACCGAGGGTTGTAGCATCTGCCAGTCATTGCTAAAGGGGTCACTCCCGGTGAAGGGATCGTCGGCCCTTTCCTCATCAAATAAGATGCAGGATATATCATATATACCACTATGCAAAGCAAGAACTGTAGCTACCTATTTTTGAAAATTCGATTCCACAACATCTTTTAGGTTTCTTTTTATTTTCATTAATCATATAAATGAAGTCCCATCATTTAAGTTACCTAAACATCACAGATAAATACGACGTACACTTATGCCATCCGCATTCGCCTCGATGTCCCCTCGTGCACCGTTAGGTTAGGTAACTAACGGCTGAGCGGGGCAGGGCTAGCGCGGGTGTAAAACATAAGTAACGCCTATATAATATATCATATATACTATATACAGTATTTATCACAGAACATTAAATAATCACATCACAGATATCGCAGCAGAAGAATCATATGAAACATTGGATATACTAGGACGTCCGTGTTTTCAATACGAGCCAGTATAAAACACGGATTCCACGGTCGTGATGAATAGCCAAACCCACACCCCTAGACCCCCACGAGAGCGGCAAGCAACCCTACCAATTCTAGAGTTAGGAGACCCGGACTCGACTCCTCGAGTTGGTCTCCCCCTGAACTCCAGAACCCGGTTACTTATGCCCTCCTCCTTGGGTCTATCCTAGTGCGGAAAAGTAAATAATATACAAACGGAGACGTCTTCCGCAACCTGGAAGTGCCCCAATAAAAGAATATTACATACAAGTTTTTACATGAATGAAAATGAAAAACACTCATCTCACATAAAACCCCCCGGCTATTCAAACATGACGATCCAATATAGCATATATCCAGCAACACATAACATCATATGTCATCAACGTAAGTAAACATGCGTATCCCAATTGTCGTTGACATATAGCAACGAAACCGACGATATCACATATTATACTTACGGTCACAGAAAAGAAAGTGTAAAACTACAACAGCTGGAATCCGCAAACTCTTTAGACATCGCATGCCTAACCAAATGAATTCCTTAGAAATCACATGCCTAACAATTATAAACCCCGCATTTTAGTCTCAAAATCGAAAACACTTTTCAATATCAAGTCGGGCAATTCAACAAGATTCCCGACATCCTGATCGAATGCTCGTCGCAAACTTTAGTAGACGGCCGCACCCCCGATACCGTCGACGAAGTGCACCAAGGCGGAACACCGCTACCGCGAGCACCCGAGGGATGCTTTCGGCAACGGGGTTCTCCTACAGTCACTTGGTCGGGGCTAAGGGGTGTGGCTGTCTATTAAGTTTACTCGGCGAGTATCCGCGTACGATACGTGATTGCGACGGACTTTTGATCACATCAAAATTCCGTGGCAACCGATCAAGTGAGACTAAAGTGCTATGTTTATAACATTCAAATTAGTTATCTCATAACTCCTTGTGGATTCCAAATATTGTATCACATTCCAGATAAATAGAAAATGTTAAACTTTTCGATCGAACAATCAAACACCCAAGTTTTCCCGGAACAGCTCAACACATGAAATAAGTTTAAAAACATTCACTTCATGCCTCAGTACCAACGGTCCAGCCGTAGAAGGGTCAAGCCAACGCCTCACATGTGGCACGCCGTACTGCCCCAAACCCTAAGGTTCAAAGGGCAGTTCAAGACGGTCACATAATCGAGTTAAGGTTTGTTGTCTTCTAGAGGGTCCATCGTGTTACTTGCACTACTTAGAACGTTATTAAACTACGGAAAAATCCAACAATTGGAAATTTCCCGGCAGGGGAAAAATTGGGTATTTATATCCGGTCGAACTTTTTTAACATATTCTAAATTACCCGGAAAAACACATAGACACAGTTAAAGATTCCGATCGAATCATCGAATCCCCAATACAACCCAGAAAACTCAACTGTTGAGTATATTTAAAAGCACCCAGAAACATCAGGAATCACATACGGGGGAAACTGTACAAAACTGAAACCCTAACTCTTTAATTTAGCCGCGGAACCGCCGCCAATGGCATGTCATTGCCGCGGTTCCGCGGCCGTTTGAATGAGTTAGAGTCTCGTTTTCTACAGTTAACCTTATATTTACCTGCACTATTTTCTGAGTATTTTTAATTCACAAAATTCCACAGATTTGAAAAATGTACAGAGAGGGTTAATGGATTAGGGTTTCGGGTTCGATCGAACTTCTAACATCATCTACGCTTCGCCTAAGGCTCTAGCTAGGCTCTGATACCACTGTAGGGTTACTAAGCACACTCAAGAGGTTCCACAAGGCATCAACCATGCCAAATTGAAAAATTATGTGCCGAGAAACCCTTAGCAAGATAGTTAACTAGAGTTTAGGCGAAACCAAATGAAAGTAAATCACATTTACACTAAGTGAATGGAAATACAACCTTTGTAGATCCGGTCCACCACTTCTTTAGCTCTGTGATGACATCCCTTCGCTGCGATCATCGAGATCCTGGACTCTAGCGTCGGTTTCATCGGAGAAATGGGCGGGCTAGGTCGTTGACTTCGATGCCGAAGATGATCTACGTCGAGGCGACTCAAACTCAAGCTCCACCTTCACTAGGTTATGAAACTTGTGAAGATAACACACTCTACTACATGGCAAGTGGTAGAGGATGAAGAAATTGGAAGTGGGTTCACTTTGGATTTGGATTTCTCACTTGGAATCATCACTTGGAAATTTCAAGAAAGCTTTTCTTTTCTTCATCAATCAAGAAGAAGAAGAAAAGAAAATGAATAAAAGAATTGTCTCAAAATAGAAAATCAAGTGATTCTTATCATAATGCAACCATGGGTGAGTTTAACACATGTAGAGAATAAACTAGGGTTTAGATGAATGGTTAGGTTAAGGAAAGAAACAAAATGGTCAAAGCTTTTCAAAGCTTCATGAAGCTTCAAGTGAAAAACAAAAGAAGCCACCATTTTCTTTCTTGCCCAAAAAATAAATGCATAAAGAAAATAAATAAAACATTTAAAACCCTAACCATTAACCTAAACATAGTTTAAAAGCAAACACACCCAAGTTTGCATGTATCATCAAACATGATACAAACTAGTGCACAAAACTATATCATATATACAATGTGCACATTCAAGTGAGAAAATAATCTTAAGTGAACCAATACTAGTTAATATAAAGTAATATATCAAATATATAATTATACATTAAATCATTAAATCAACACTTGATTTAATGATCCGGTCATACTGCATATAACCGACTAATATCAAGTATATCAATGTATCGAATCAACACTTGATCCGGTAACCCGGCTATATCATATATAACCGTCCAATGATACAAGTCGCGAGAATAGAATACAGTATCACATACTGGTATTATTCTCGGTCCCGCACATATCTCATATGTGCTCCTATTTCGTTTCGCTTGAGCCAGGAAACCTCTGTGTAGGACTCTAAAGACTCGTCAATACGCCGGCAGCAGGTGATGATCATATCAAACACCCACAAGCCGCAGGCGGTCTGCTAAACGTAACGGCCACCCGGGTATTGAGCGATCAGAAGATCAACGAGCAAGCCCGCTCACACTCCTGTGAATCCAACCAATAACACTTATCGTACAGTCCGTTCTGTTCGTCTGATATGTCGCATATCTCGTCTAGGGGTGGTAAACGTCAGACCCCAGCAGCTCGATAAGTCGTGTCGATATGAGGTCTATAGCAGTTCGAGAAACTACTGGTAACACTTACCAGTAAATCTCAGCAACCCTGGCTAGGGATTTCCGGTTATAGCCAATCGAACAAAGCGCAACATCAACTCCCTATACCGGGAGAGAAGAATCCCCTCCTATCGCTCATTGCCTCCATGTGAATCGGGACTGTACCCAAAACCACCGTTTTGCACGCCCTCTTGGACGTGGTAAGGTGGAAATCAAAGCACAGTGGGAATCACACAAGACTCTATGACAATCTCGGGTCTACAGACTAACCTGTACCAGTATCACCAGAGAACTGCCATCTGACGTAAGGTATAATACCATCTGGGAGTTCTCGGCGAGTCCGTCCAGTGTACCCAGTCTCCACCGAGCACCCGTATATCATCTCTGATGTCAAACACCAATGGATATGGGATCATCCATCGCCCATCTGTATGGGTCAAGAAGGTATACGCTAGTCTACTCTGGTATATCGATGCCCCGTCTCGATACACCTACGACTAGGGACCTTGAAGGATGTACTTATGGACTACCATGTCCCTACTAGTATGATCCGCATCATAGTCCAGGTAGTCAAGTACACATCCTAAGAGCTTTACCAACATGTAACAGAGAGACAATCAGTGTACACATTAAGATAAAGAGCAACCAGATAGCATACTATCATGTCGAGCAAGAAAGTCCTCCCTATATATGTCCAAGCATCCTCTACAATATACATCCTATGTATAGTAATGGCCTCTAGGGCATACATATAACTAACAACGGGTACACCGGACAGGACTCGCAGGGAACTGTTGGTTGGTATTATACCCGTCGTCAGTTAACAGTTCCCAGGTGATATGAGTACAACATAGTCCGCAGACTTGACACTGCTGCTTTGTCTCGAGTGTGTTCCCACTGTTCTTAGATTGCTACCCTACCACGGCTCAAAGGAGTCGTGCAAACAGGTAGCAGTTGGGTGCAGTCCTGAAGCACTTGGAGGCAGTGGCGGTTAGACATGATTCGTCTCTCCCGGTATTGGGAGTTGATATCGCGCTGTGTCTGGAGAGCAATTATGCAAAGTCCCTGGCCAGGGCAAACGAGATTTACTGGTAGGATTTCCATTAGCTTCTCAAGGTGTAATGGGCTTCACTCTGACACGACTTATACCGCCTTTAGGGGACTGACGCTTGCCGCCCCCTAGGCCCGATATGCGATAGTCCTAGACGAACAGACCGGACTGTACGGAGATTGTCACATCAGGCTCAGTAGGAGTTCGGATGGGTTTCCTCATCGGCCTTCTTATCGACATCTACCTGGGGACCGTTACGTACAACTAGTACCGCTTGCGGCCTGTGGTTAAACCCATTGCCAGCGTAAGTGTCGAGTCTTTAGAGTCCCACACAGAGAGTTTCCCTGCTTCGGGCGAAACGATATAGAGGTCGTATGGTTTTACGACAGGGTTCGGACACATACGTGTTTTTATACACGTACGATGTTCGGACAGTTTATACTAGCAGGCTTTAGTTTATGCCAGATTCTAGTATTGGATTATTAGATTTAAACATTCTCAGTATTTCCGTGTTTTCACGGATGGGAGGGGCATTTTCGTAATTAGTCGAGAAGCTTCTAGAAGATTGATGAGTTGGAGGCTTAGGTGGAAATTGCATTAAATGGATTAATGACACATGGAGTGATTCATCCAAATGAGTTAATGAAGCATTTATTGCTGAATGACTCATGAGATGAATCACACAAGGTGAGTTAATGAAGCATGATGATATTATTATTTGTTATTCATTTAAAAATGATTATGCTTCATATATTCATAAATGAGATATTATTTCATTATCATTCTCACTCTCACCTTCTCTCTTCTCAAGCTCTCTCTCTCTTCAAGAACTGACCCTAACCTCTCATGTGTTGAGATCCAAGAGTTAACAAGACTAATAGATCCCTAATTCTCTTCTATATTCTCTAGGTTACTTTGATTAGCACTCATAGCAACCTAGTTACCTCAAGTGAGAGGTTAAGCTTGGAGAAGTAGCTCTCGGGTGAATCTTCTATCACAACGAGGAGGCCGATGAGGAGGTGATCAACGAGAACAAGAAGGACTTGATTCATTAGGTATAATCATCTTTCATAGTAGCTAATCACTCCTATGTTGTTGTTAGTTAGGGTTTAGCAAAGATCCGTAAAGTTAGTCGATGTTAGTTTAAACAAAATGATTGTTTTACCTATTCCGCCTCCCCGCATCATGTGGGGTGTCTAACGTCGACTTACAGTGGTATCAGAGCCTTTCTAAACCAAAACTAAGTTGTTAGCAAAGTCGTTAGAAATTCGATCGCAAAACGAACCCGGAAAAAAACCTCATTTTAACCTAGTTTCTGCCGATTTTAAAACGGGATCTAAAAAATTTTTAGGGACCCTTAAAAATACAAGCAGGGAATTATAAGATTTCTGGAGAAATTTGGGATCGTGACTCAGCCAAACCGCCCCGGAACCGCGGCCGATCCAAGCGATCCTCCGAGGATCCGCCGCCGAGTTGAAGCTGAGTCAGCCCAAATTTGCCCAGTAACTCTTCTGTGTTGATATTGTATTTTCTGGGATGTTTTGTTTCTGCTTAGGTTTCATGTGCACAGAGAATTATTTGGAGTAGAATCATTTGTGTTTGCTTGATCGAAATTCTAAGATGTTTGGCTAACTTGATTATATTTGTGATTTGTTTAATGTGTTCGAAAACCTCCCTTAACTGCTAGTATGTCGGTTAGCAGGGGGTTGCACATTTCTGTAATGGTTTTACTGGTTTGTGATTGTGGACTTGTTGGATTGTCGTGAATGGATAGCCGGGGATGTGAGACGAGTGTTTCCTTCATTCAAATGTAATTTGTAAATTGTTGTAATATTCTTTTGCAGGGCACATCCGGGTTGAGGTTGTAGCCACCATTGTATTATTTCATTTACTGTTTTCTGCTCCTAGGATAGACCCAAGGTGGGGTGCACAAACTACCGGGTACTTTGAAGTGTTTAGTGGCCTACTCACGTTGTTGAGGGAGACCGCTTCACTTCGGGTACTAGGCGGGTAGTTTGCCGTACCCGTAGGGGTCTAGGGTGGGGTTTTGGCTATTCATCGCGACTGTGTAATCCGTCTTTCTTTGCAGGCTCAAAAGGAACGCGGATTCATAGAAAATCTAATATGTTCATCTGTGATCTGGAATACCTATTATTGCGTCTGACGAATGTACAATATCTATATATGATAGCTATTAGATGTCACTTATGTTTTACACCCGCGCTAGCTCAGCTCCCGCTCTGTCGTTAGTTAAGTAACCTAACGGGTGAATGACGGAGCCCAGTGACGAATGCAGATGGCATAAGAGGACGTTGTATTTTCGTTGTTTTCTGCAATGATAGGTTAATTGATGGGACGCATTATATTAATGCAAAGAAAATAAACCAAAGTTGAATCGTTGGAACAGTTTAAAAGAAACCACTCGGTTATTTTAAAATAGAAGATATTTTTTAATTGCGGAGCTTTAACCACTCCTTTTAAAAGCTATCAGGTTCCTTCAGTCATATCAAGTTCACTACGTTCATGGTTTCTCCAAAAGCATCCGTAGCCCTTCGTCATTTCATTTAGGTATTCAGTAGTATTCAAGCTATGTATTTTGACCAACGCCAAGGCATAGTGTTTGGTAGCTGCTGGGTATTCATTTGTTGCATAGATAGATGAGTTAGTTTGGGACAGTCGTATTATCATTTGGCCAACGTCAGGGGTATGTACGAATGGGATCAAATTAACAAGATAATGATGGGTAGAACTTGACATGTGACTTATGACATTTTGACCAACGCCAAGGTCATAAGAGCATGGGGCAGAAATTTATATCGGGAATTTCTAAAGAAACTGAAATTTGCAAAGAGTTGCATACCATTTGGAGTGTGATAATTTTGGTAGGATTCCTTCAGCTTTATCACACGATATTTGGATCCCGATCCTACTGTGAGTATCCGCTACTCATCAGAAGATTCGTCACTTAACGATCAATGCTATAAACCAAGTAGGTGTCGAGAAAGGTGTCAGCAGGGCTACGCCCCTAGAGAAAAGAGGTTATTTAATTAAGGAACTTCGCGAAAGCGTCGGAAAACCTCCCTCGAAGTACCGACACCGGCCTGGCTGAACGGTTAAGCATGTATTGTACGGTGAGAATAGTCCTGACTAGTTCTTCCTTTTTGGTTTGAGGAGGGATTCGAGAAACAGTGGGAGCCATCCAGTTTAGATAAACTAAAAACCACTCTAAACTTTCAAGAGCATCATACTAAAGTGTTCCCTCTCTCTCTCAATTGCAGCGACCCAGAACATGACAGGCCTTAAGTTACTATTAGATAAAAATATTCTGACAGGGCCAAACTATAAAGATTGGTTTCGGAATGTCAAGATAGTTTTGACTTATGACAAATTGAGGTATGTCCTTACTGCTAAGGCACCTGCTGTCCCTGGTCCAGAATCCAGTATTGCGGATAAAGAAATCCACAAGACTTGGGAGTTAGATTGCGCGAAGGCCAAATGCATCGTGCTTGCATCTTTGAATAATGAACATCAGAGGAGCCACGAGAATATGGATATTGAGTCCATATTTCTCCACACCAAGAATCTCTATGGAGAGCAATCTCGTATAGCTAGATACGAGACCTCGAAGAACTTGTTTCAGTCGAGGATGGCCGTCGGATCATCTGTAGGAGAACATGTCCTTAAGATGATTGGCTATATTGAAGAGCTCGCATACGTCGGGACAACATTAGAGAATGAGCTGTATACAGACTTGATTCTCCAGTTCCTTCCTTCCACCTACGCCCAATTTATTCTGAATTTCAACATTCAAGGAAAAGAAGTTGAACTTCCAGAACTCCTTAACATGTTGAGGAGTGCAGAGGGCACCTTGCAGAAAGCAAGGGAAACACCCACTATATTTGTTCGCGGTGCTTCCTCTTCCGGGTCCAAGGCTAAGGCCAAAGGAAGGAAGAAGAAGGCCGCTACCAAACCAAGAGGTGCTGTTGGTAAGGTGGGAGTTAAGGGAAAGGCAAAGGTTGCGGTGCCAGTAGTGGCAAAGGACGAGTGCTTCCACTGTCGTAGGAAAGGCCACTGGAAGAAAGATTGCAAAGCTTGGATTGCCAAGAACCAGGAACCAAAGTAAGCTGTGGCTTCGACTTCAGGTGTTTTTGTAATTGAAAATTGTCTGTCAATCAACTCTACTTCCTGGGTATTGGATACCGGTTCAGGATCTCATATACGCAATTCATTGCAGACACTGAGAAACCGTAGAGTGCTGAAGGTTGGTGATATGACCCTCTAGGTTGCTAACGGAGCTAGCGTGGGTGCTGTGTCCGTAGGGGATTATCACATTGGATTGACGAGTGGCCATATTTTAGTTTTGCATAACTGTTTTTGTGTACCCAGTTTAACGTGTAATATCATATCAGTATCGTTGTTATCAAAAAAAGGTTATGATTTCATGTTTGTAAGCGATGTTGTTAACATCCACCTTAATCATGGTTTGATTGGGTCCGGTACACTAGATAACGGTATATATGTGTTAAACCAATTACAGATTTTCAATGTCCAGAACACACTAAAAAGAAAGTCTCCAGATATAAATAAGGCTTTCTTATGGCATTGTAGACTAGGTCACATCAATGAGACAAGGTTAACTAAGTTACATAGAGAAGGATATTTGGATTCGTTCGAATATCAATCTTATGCTACTTGTCAATCATGTCTCAAAGGAAAGATGACAAAGACTCCATTCACGGGACATGGAGTAAGAGCGAGAGAGCACTTAGGACTCATACACAGCGATGTATGTGGTCCAATTTCTATACATACAAGAGGTGGTTTTTCATATTCCATTACTTTTACGGATGATTACTCTAGGTACGGATTCATTTTCTTGATGAAACATAAATTCGAGGCCTTTGAGAAATTCCAAGAATATAAGAATGAAGTAGAAAACCAAACCGGCAAAAGTATCAAGACACTAAGATCTGATCGAAGTGGTGAATACTTAAGTGCCGAGTTCCTAGGTTACCAAAAAGAGAAAGGAATTCTCTCTCAGCTTACTCCTCCATACACTCTACAGCACAACGGTGTATCGGAGAGACGGAATCGAACCCTATTGGATATGGTACGTTCCATGATGAGAAATGTTGAGTTACCGCGAACTTTCTGGGGTTATGCGCTAGAATCAGCAGTATATCTTTTGAACAGGGCTCCTACTAAGACTGTGCCTACCACACCATATCAGATGTGGAGTGGGAAGAAACCCTATCTTCAATATCTGAAGATATGGGGATGTTCTGTTTTTGTTAAAAAGCAGCATGCGGACAAACTCGAGGCACGATCAGTACAGTGTAAGTTTGTGGGATATCCAAAGAACTCCAAGGGGTATTATTTCTATTATGCAGAGGAACAAAAGGTTTTTGTTTCTCGTAATGCCCATTTTCAAGAACAGCAGTTTTTAGAAAAGGAAACAAGTGGGAGCGAAATAGAGCCGGAAGAAATTCCAGAACCACAAACTACTACTGAAAGTTTGGTAAAACCAGAAGTTCAAAAAGAACAGGACATTCCAGCACCCTTCCGCAGGAGTAGTAGGCCGTCTCATCCGCCTGAGAGATACTACAGTATTTTCATAGACGGGGATAAAAAAGATTGCATCATTGATAATGATGAACCTACTAGCTTCCAGCAGGCCATCCAGAGCGGCGACTCAGTAAGATGGCTGGATGCAATGCGGACCGAGATGGAGTCCATGTACACCAACAAAGTATGTACTTTGGACTTTGCTCCAGATGGGGTAAAACCCATAGGATGCAAGTGGATCTTCAAGAAAAAGATTGGTGTAGATGGACAGCTGGAAACCTATAAGGCTAGACTTGTTGCAAAGGGTTTTCGTCAAAGACCTGGTTTGGACTATGACGAAACTTTTCTCCAGTGGCTATGCTCAAATCCATTCGTATCCTTCTTGCCATTGCTGCTTTCCATGATTATGGGATCTGGCAGATGGACGTAAAGACGGCTTTTCTAAATGGTAACTTAGAAGAGTGCATCTATATGGATCGGCCAGAAGGTTTCAATCAGAGTGGGAGCAGCGGGAATGTGTGCAAGTTGCTTAAGTCCATTTATGGACTAAAGCAGGCATCGCGGAGTTGGAACATCTGTTTTGATGAAACGGTCAAAGAATATGACTTTATCAAAAATCCAGATGAACCATGTATATATAGTAAAATTGTAGCACGAACTGTCGTATTCCTCATCTTGTACGTGGATGATATTCTCTTAATAGGAAATAACATTCCTATACTACAATCTGTCAAAGGATTCTTGTCACACAGGTTCTCCATGAAAGACCTGGGTGATGCCTCTTACATTCTGGGGATTCGGATCTGTCGTGATAGATCCAAGAGGATGTTGGGACTTTCGCAGTCCAGGTATATCAACTCTATACTGAAAAGATTCAGTATGGAAGATTCTAAGCGCGGTAGTTTACCGGCTTGTCACGGAATCACCCTCTCCAAAGAGATGTCTCCCAAGACTGATTTGGAAAGGGATCGCATGTCTATTATACCCTACGCATCTGCGGTAGGCTCTATAATTTATGCGATGTTGTGCACCAGACCAGATGTAGCTTACGCACTGAGCATGGTAAGCAGGTATCAGTCAGACCCAGGGAAGAAGCACTGGATAGCAGTAAAGAACATTCTCAAGTACCTGAGAAGGAATAAGGAGATGTTCTTGGTTTTCGGCGGAAAAGAACTCAAGATCGAGGCTTTTGCTGACTCCAGCTTCCAGAGTGACAAGGATGACTCCAAGTCTATGTCAGGTTATGTCTTTACCCTCAATGGAGGGGCGGTGTGCTGGAGGAGTTCCAAGCAGGACACCGTTGCTGACTCGACGATGGAAGCGGAGTATATAGCTACTTGCGATGCCGCAAAAGAAACGGTCTGGATGAAGAAGTTCCTAACAGAAATTCAGGTGGTTCCATCCATTGTTGATCCAATACCTCTGTATTGTGACAATAATGGGGCTATAGCTTTAGCAAAGGAACCTAGGTCCCATCAGAAGTCCAGACACATCTTAAGGCGGTATCACCTGATCAGGGAGATCATAGATCGCCGGGAGATCGAGGTCTGGAGAGTTGCTACAGAGGAGAACACTGCAGATCCATTCACAAAGGCCTTACCTCAGACGCAGTTCGAGAGACTATCAGAGATGGTAGGTCTTCGATACGCAAGTACATGGCCCTAGTGCAAGTGGGAGATTGTTAGTGTATATGCCCTAGGGGCCATTATTGTATCATACTAGCTTGTATATTACTTAATGGAAGCTTGGGATATTCACAGTTATATTAACAGTCTTGCTAAACATGGTAGTATGCTACTTGGTTTATATCTATCTTAATATGTGTATATGTTAGCATATCGAGAATACATATTGATAGAGCCCTTACGATCTTGCTTGACTACCAGCGTTGTGATGGCAGTCACACTAGTGGGGGCTGGGTAGTCTACAAGCACATCCTTTTTCAGGTCCCTAGTCATAGGATTATCGAGACAGGGCGTTGATACTCCGTAGTAGACTAGTGTGTGCGCTTCTCATCCCAGTTGGGGAGATGGTCTGTCCCACAGCCATTAGTACGTTGTACTGGAGATAGTATACAGGTGCTCGTTGGGTTACGGGTACACCGGACATGACTCGCAGGGAACTGTTGGTTGGTATTATACCCGTCATCAGTTAACAGTTCCCAGGTGACATGAGTACAGCATAGTCCGCAGACTTGACACTGCTGCTTCGTCTCGAGTGTGTTCCCACTGTTCTTAGATTGCTACCCTACCACGGCTCAAAGGAGTCATGCAAACAGGTAGCAGTTGGGTGCAGTCCCGAAGCACTTGGAGGCAGTGGCGGTTAGACAGGATTCGTCTCTCCCGGTATTGGTAGTTGATATCGCGCTGTGTCTGGAGAGCCATTACGGAAAGTCCCTGGCTAGGGCAAACGAGATTTACTGGTAGGATTTCCAGTAGCTTCTCAAGGTGTAATGGGTTTCACTCCGACATGACTTATACCGTCTTTAGGGGACTGACGCTTGCCGCCCCCCTTGGCCCGATATGCGATAGTCCTAGACGAACAGACCGGACTGTACGGAGATTGTCACATCAGGCTCAATAGGAGTTCGGATGGGTTTCCTCATCGGCCTTCTTATCGACATCTACCTGGGGACCGTTACGTACAGCTAGTACCACTTGCGGCCCGTGGTTAAACCCACTGCCAGCGTAAGTGTCGAGTCTTTAGAGTCCCACATAGAGAGTTTCCCTGTTTCGGGCGAAACGATATAGAGGTCGTATGGTTTTACGACAGGGTTCGGACACATACGTGTTTTTACGCACGTATGATATTCGGACAGTTTATACTAGCAGGCTTTAGTTTAAGCCAGATTCTAGTATTGGATTATTGGATTTATACAGTCTCAGTATTTCCGTGTTTTCACGGATGGGAGGGGCATTCTCGTAATTAGTCAAGAATCTTTTAGAAGATTGATGAGTTGGAGGCTTAGGTGGAAATTGCATTAAATGGATTAATGACTCATGGTGTGATTCTGTTGGAGATAGTGCCCTCAAAGTCAATTATTGGATCGCAGGTACGTGATTGCAATGATTGAGGCAGGATCTATACCGATATGACGGTCTTGCTCGGGATGATAGTATGCTATCTGGTTTGTCTTTATCATCGTATACATGCTTTAGTTCACTATTGCATGATGATAGAGCCCATAGGATTCTGCTTGACAGCCAGCAGTATGATGGTGATCATATACGTGGGAGCTGGGGTCTATAAGCACATCCTTAAAGTGTCCTTAGTCGTGGGAGTTTCGAGACAGGGTATCGATACTCCAGAGTAGACTAGTGTATACAGTCGAGACCCCGACGAGGGGCGGTGTCCGGTCTCACAAGCCACTGGTGTCAGTTGGTTCACCTAAGATGTATACAGGTGCTCATTAGGTTATGAGTACACCGGACAGGACTCGCCGCGAACATGCTAGTTGGTATTATACATATCGTCAGATAGCAGTTCCCTGGTGACAAGTGTACAGGTTAGTTTGTCGACCTGAGATCGTCATTTGTATCGTGTGAGTTCCCACTGTGCTTTGATTCCTACCCTACCACGCTCAAAGGAGTTGTGCAAACAGGTATTTTTTGGGTACAGTCCCGAGCCACATGGAGGCAGTGAGCGGATCGTCGGGGATTCGTCTCTCCCGGTATTGGGGGTTGATGTCGCACAGTGCACGGGTGGCCATCACTTGAAATCCTTGGCCAAGGTAGTGGAGAATTACTGATTTGGATCAGTGGTTTCTCAGATGGTGATGGGCTTCATGCCGACACGATTTATCGCGTTATTAGGGGTCTGACTTTATCCACCCCCCTAGACTCGATATGCGATACTTTTTAGACGAACAGACCGGACTGTATATACATTGTTACTGTTAGACTCAGTAGGGTTCATAGATGAGTTCGCTCGTCAGCTTCCCATCCAATCAATACATAGGCAAACCGTTACGTACAGCTTGTACCTCTGACGTGCTAGAGGTTATACCCAGTGCCAGTGTGTTGATGAGTCATTAGAGTCCCCCACAGACACTTTCCCAAGTTCGGGCGAAACGTTGTAGAGGCCGTATGGTTTTATGGCAGGGTTCGGAAAATACACGTGCGTTTTCGCACGTGTCATTTTTTGGACAGATAATACTGGTAGGCTTTGGTTTAAGCCGGAATCCAGTATTATACTGTGTTGATATAATATCTTTGTCTCAGATACATTTGTATTCGGTCGTAATACAAATACGGGTATGTTTATACTGATACGGGGTTATCCTGAAATTCGTTTCAGGATCACTTTTGGAAGTTGCCAGTTTCCAGTTTTCCATCGGCCGTATTTAACATTCGGTTAAATGCGGATTTATCTTTTCTTCTTGAGGGTGAGTCATAGGGTGAGTCATGTGTGTAGAAGCTTCTAGAAGTGGTGATGAGGCTTGTAACTCATTAGTGCCATTAATGATGCATTAAATGCTTTTTGTGACTAGGTTAATGTTCATTGGTTAGCATTTAATGTTTTGTGTGATTCATTCTTTCATGATAAGCTTCAAGTTTATGGTCACCCTCCTCCTTGCTCCTACACTCACCTTCTTCCTCCATATATATGGCCGGCCCCCTCTTGAGGAAAAGAGAGAGATTTCATTTTTGAAAAGATTAAGGATTATGGTTCATGGAAATTAGTATACTCCATTTCTCATTTCATATCGATCCAAAAGGCAACTTCCATAACCGTTCGTCCATAGCCTTGGACGTAACGAGACAAAGCGTTCTACTCATTCTCTACATCATCTTGGTCGTCTCTTTTAGCAAACTTGACGACCGAGTTGCCTCGATTCAGAGGCGGGAGCCTGTTTAAAGATCCGTCGACATGGTGCCCCCTGGACGACGAGACTGGAGGTTCAGGAGATCGGAGCAGCCGCAACAAAGCGTGGGATGATGGTTGAAGACCGAAAGACTCGGATCATTCGGTATAACATTTCTACCCATTTTTAATTTATTAGTTTAGCTTTAATGTCAGATCCGGGTTATGGTACGCGATAGCGCCAGTTTCTAAAAAGTTTTTGTTCCGCATTTGGCGTCTGTTAGACGGCCGGGACGCTACCGTGGACTTACATTGGTATCAGAGCCTCACCATTAAGCTATACTAACTTGTGCTAACGCGTTTAAAACATCGATCGAACGGATTTTCGAAAACCGCAAATTTCAGGGTTAAAGTTTCTGTCGATTTTAAACAGTGTCTAAAAATTATTTTACACATTGCAGAAAATTAAGCAGGCTTTTTTAAGGAACCAGAAGAAAAATGACCTACTAAATTGACCAAACCGCCGCGGAAACGCGGTCAAAGCCTTTCTTTGACCGCGGAACCGCGGCCGTATTGGTGACTTAGTGGACCATCTTTCTTCTGTTGTTTCTACATGATAATTTGTGGTTTCTGGTGCTGTTCTTTTGGGCCCAGATTTTGTTACTGTACAGCAGATGTTTGTGGGGCCCACTTTGAGAAATTTAGTGGATCGAAATTTTAAATTTGTTAGTATGCGGTACTTACTTTATATCTCCGACCGGGAATGTCATTTGATCGGTAAACCGCGTCTAATTGCTATAGTTCTTTTAGACGGGTTTGCGAACGTGACATTCGCGTTGATGTTCTGTGTTGTGCTGTGATGTTGCGGATATGTCGTGGTGGATAGCTGGGTGCAATGGTAGTGCAGTTTGTATTTATTTGTACATTTGATATTACGGGGCGAGCGTCCAACATGTGGACTGCCGTCACTGCCTGTTGTATAATATTCTTTTGGGGCACGACCAGGTTGAGGTCGTGTTCATACCATAATATTGCATTATTATATTCCCCATTCTTATTCTTTTTATAAATAAACAGGTGCTTTTGACGCATGTCTGCTACATATTACAGGTTACAGGTTCTTGGAGCGAAAACAGTGAAAACGATGAAAAGACGATGCAAAAGTTGACTTTGACCAACAAACAGAAGACTCTTGATCAAGCCTACATCAAAAATAAAATTCATAAAGTACAAGGCAATGCAAGGTCCAAGATTACAAAATGAACGGTTAAAAGTCCACCGCAATTATTCACTGGAGATCTGGAAGAAATAGAAAAGCCAAATTGAATAAAGATCCAAAGAAATAAAAAGCCCAAGAAGCCCAGAATCAGTTCCAAAATTTCCAGACATAAAATTTTACCAAAGCATGGAAGTCTACTTTGACTAGGTCTTTCTAAGGATATTTTGGTCAATGTAGACATGCGAATCAATTGTAACCTAGGGTTTCTATCTCCTATAAATAGAAGCCCAAATCATTGTATTCTTTTCATGCCTCCTTTTAATAAAAATTCCAAAATTCTTTATGGAGAGCATCGGTGCCTCTCTTCAATTCTGAAATTCAGATCTGACAACCCTGCATGGATGATTGGAGAAATGCATCTGTAAAGTAAGTAGATTTGTTTATTTTCTTGCCCTAGATAATTTCAATTTCTGCCCTAGATTAAATTTATTTTTCTGCCCTAGTATACATTTTATTTATCTGCCCTAGTTATAACTTTCAATTAATTGCCCTAGGTAGAATAATTAGATTTTTAGATTTAATAATCAACCGAACACCCTTCGGAATTAACTCGTAAGAACGAATCGGAAATTCACAAAATCCCTGTGGACCGACTCGTACTCACCGGCTAGCTTCATGTGACGCCGTTCTTGATTGCGGTTTAGAAATAGTTTTGATCTATCTTTTAGAAAGTGCAAGCACGCTAAATTATTCAATCAAATGGCGCCGTTGCCGGGGATGGCGTAGAACTTTTCTTTTCGCAATTTCGGGTTAATCACAAAATTAAAAAAATCATAAAAATCTGAAAAATCATAAAAAAATATAAAATATATTATCTGTTATTTTTGGAAAGGGTACTTTGTTGTTTGAATCTTGCAGGATATACAATCGAGACGGATCTGGAAATTTCCAGAAAGCAAAACAAGAAGAACCGCGGAGATCTGGAGAGCAAAAAAAAAAAAAAAGGCCGAAGCCACCAAACCGCGTTGGATCCGCGGTCTGAGGCTGCCATTAGCGACGGTTCCGCGGTCATACCAGAGGATCTGATCCCCAAACTTCCTCTACGGTTAAAAAAAAAACCTCTGTAAGTCTTCTGATCTCTCCTCTGAATGTTTCGATATATATCTTTTGTTAAATTTTCTGCAAGATTCTGTGCACTTTAAAAATATATTCCCTCCCATATAACGGTCTTGTGCAGGATTTTTGGGCCCCACTTGAAATAAAATAGATTGTAAGTAATATTTTGCTGCTGCATATCTTTTCTATAAAATATTTTGCTGTTGCATATCTTTTCTCGAAAATCTTTTTGCAACAAAATTTTTCCAAATAAAGAGAAAGAAAAAATCAATGAAAAATGAAAATAAAAAGGACAAATATTTTATAGAACTTGCAAAATTTTTTTAGCCCCAAATAAATCCTAGCACGACCCAACCTTCCTTCTTGTCACCTTTCTTCTTCTAACATGGGTACCCCACACAATAAATCATTAGCCGAACTTTGGTATCCTGAACCTAATTTTGCATCGTACGTTAATTTGTCCGGTCAATTTAAAGACGATCCCTCCTTACCAAAAATATCTTTGAAAGATCAAATAGAGGCGTCTAGGAGAAACAATTTGACTTTTCAACCCACTTTGTGTCAACCGAGTCAACCTTTACCACCTACATATGTTGATGCCACTTCTTCAAGTCCTTCTGTCACTCCTAGGCCGATGTCCATTGCTGAGCATATTGCTCAATCTCGTAGCCGATCTTTCACCCCTCTCCACTCATCTAGTTCTAGGGATCAACACGACTATTCACCTTTTTATCCATATGTTGACCCTACCCCTGTCCAATCACCCACTTCCTACCAGTCATACCCGACCTTCCCACCTTCACCAGACACTGTTTCTACACAGCCTATTGGGAGTTTTGCATATCCACACCATTTTAAATCTTTTACCGAAACCCCCTCACCACCTATGTCTAGTTTGGAAGAGTCGTTGGAGGCTTATATTGCTGCAACAAACAAAATGGTAAGGAATGTGGAAGCGTCCATGGCCACCCTTATACAACCGAGTGAACCTGTAGCTAGTTTCCCGCTAGCTCCAAATTTTTCAATGTTTGAGGAGGCGGTTGGACAGAGTGAGAATGAGAGAGGATTTCCAAATCAAACCTACCCATACCCAATTGAAGCCCACAACTCCTGTTTTCCATTGATTGCCCTAAATAGTTCACCTGTTGAAAATAAAAATGAGTTGTGTGATTTTGTAGTGCTCGATTTGCCAAATTGTGAAGAACCCCTTTCGAGTGAAACCGCACCTAATCAGTTTAACCTTTACACATCCACTCTAGAACCTACATTGATAAACATCCATGCTTTTGAGGAGGTGTCTAAAGAAATTGATTTTCACTTGATTGAGGATATAGACGCCGGGAATATTTCGGATGATGAACCTGTCGATTTGCTTGAAATTTTATGTTCAAATCATCATCCTGAGTTATTAAATGTTTCTCCCGAATCTCATATGCGTCTAGATTTTGATGATAACGGCATGGATGAGTTAAATATTGAGGATAGTATTGAGGAGAGTCTTGAGGATAATATTGAGGTTGAATCATTTTTGTTTGATGTGTCTGATTTTCCAATTCATCCTCCTGAACTTTTGACTGTTATATCACCCTCCCTCTTTCCCATTGTTCCGACCGAACAAATGACCGTTACGCTTTCATCTCCTATACCAAGTTCGGCGTACCCATATTTTCTTGCGAACCTTGAGGGATTTGACCCCATTTCCCGATGGGTTGATAGGTTAGCGCAAGCGCTTTTAACATATCGATCATCACATATTGCGTTAATTTATTCACTCGATTTACACCCTCAAGTTCGCGCGATCCTTCTTTCTTCTTTCCGCTCTTCTTCTCCCCCACCGAGACCATATTCTACCATTCTTCTTTCCACACGGTCTCGCGTGTTTCTCATTTCTTTCCTTTCCACCCCATTCTTTCACCAACTAGATCATTACCACGATAAGATTTTTGAATGGTTGGTGCTAACCTTTGGCTTGTGTATGGCCAAGCTTAAGTTTGGGGGGGACCTTGTTGTATATATGTATATATTTTTTATTTTCTTTTTATAAAAAATAGAAAAAAATTTCAAAACATTAAAAAATATATAAAAAAATTTATAAATAAATAAACAGGGGAGTACCGATATTTTGACCCTCTTGGTTTAGCATGACAGTGAGGACACTGTCAAGTTCAAGTTTGGGGGTATGCTCGGTAAGTCTTCTTTCTTCGCATTCATTTGTACATATTTTTGCATTTGCATACTTATTTGAAAACCCATAAAAAATTGAAAAATTTCAAAAATTATAAAAATTATTGTATTCAATTTTGGCTAATTGACTTTGGTTTGACAAATAGGTCAACTGGCTAGGAACAACTAGATCTTAGACTTAGTGAATTAAAAACCCTAAAAATAACATTCCTTAAAGTTTAACGGTAGAAAGTATATGTCTTTGTAGATTATTTAGAAATAGGCAAATTTTGGGTTCACTTCTTGGGCTAAGTCAAAATGAAGGAAGAGTATTGATGTTCTTATTAGAGTATAAGTTTGAAAAATAGTTCCTAGCTTAAGTCTAGATTTTGAAAACGTGTACCCTACAAAATACACAATCACGCATCTTGAAACTTGGAATAGTAGAAGAGACCTTGAAATGCTCTTGTCTAAAGTCCTTAGTACGAAGAAAATAAAAGAAAAAAAAGTGTGAATAAAGAATAAAAAAAAAGGACACTGGTTTTTGTGATTACTTAAGGCTGTAAAAATAGAAAAATATTTAGCGAGGGTGTCTCATCACCTAGTGCCTTAGACCAGCTGGTTTGGGAGTCACTGCTAAAGCCTTGAGTGTTGCAAAACTAGGATGTACGCTTTAAAGTGCTAACGCATCTTGTAATCGGTTGTTGGTACCTCAAGAAGTATTAACGGTCGCATGAAGGATGTGTAAGAAAAATTCAATTAAAAATTCACCAACTAATTAGTACTTTGGACAACGGACAAGGGTATGATTGCTTGATTTGAATTTCCAAGTGTAGGGGTGATCTTTACACACACGTAGGGGTATGTGATTGGGATTTAGATGAGAGAAAGGAGTGAAGAATAGAACTTATATCTTTAGTAAAGTTAATAAAAATTCCTAAGTGGAGATGGAACTTTAGAAGGAAAACTTAAGAGATGCCGAAAGCTAAGTAGGTCTACATAACATATATAATCTTAAGTTAGATGATAGGGAAGTGTGAAGAATATGGGTGGATAATTTGCGGGTCGATGATAATAGAATTCTTAGTTAGAAAACCTAATTGGAGAACAAAAGTCAATAGGCCGAATTGATAGGATTTTGTGGGTGTAATCCGCTGAAAACCCTCAGGAGACAACACTCCTCCTACTAGGGACACCTAAAGGTTTAACGGCTTGTTGCACGTGCTCAGTGCAATCGCGTTTCCCTGCGAAAGTGCGGTTAGGATTTTAGTGAATAAAAAATAAGATTGCTCGAGGACGAGCAAAAGATAAGTTTGGGGGTATTTGTTCATACCATAATATTGCATTATTATATTCCCCATTCTTATTCTTTTTATAAATAAACAGGTGCTTTTGACGCATGTCTGCTACATATTACAGGTTACAGGTTCTTGGAGCGAAAACAGTGAAAACGATGAAAAGACGATGCAAAAGTTGACTTTGACCAACAAACAGAAGACTCTTGATCAAGCCTACATCAAAAATAAAATTCACAAAGTACAAGGCAATACAAGGTCCAAGATTACAAAATGAACGGTTAAAAGTCCACCGCAATTATTCACTGGAGATCTGGAAGAAATAGAAAAGCCAAATTGAATAAAGATCCAAAGAAATAAAAAGCCCAAGAAGCCCAGAATCAGTTCCAAAATTTCCAGACATAAAATTTTACCAAAGCATGGAAGTCTACTTTGACTAGGTCTTTCTAAGGATATTTTGGTCAATGTAGACATGCGAATCAATTGTAACCTAGGGTTTCTATCTCCTATAAATAGAAGCCCAAATCATTGTATTCTTTTCATGCCTCCTTTTAATAAAAATTCCAAAATTCTTTATGGAGAGCATCGGTGCCTCTCTTCAATTCTGAAATTTAGATCTGACAACCCTGCATGGATGATTGGAGAAATGCATCTGTAAAGTAAGTAGATTTGTTTATTTTCTTGCCCTAGATAATTTCAATTCCTGCCCTAGATTAAATTTATTTTCCTGCCCTAGTATACATTTTATTTATCTGCCCTAGTTATAACTTTCAATTAATTGCCCTAGGTAGAATAATTAGATTTTTAGATTTAATAATCAACCGAACACCCTTCGGAATTAACTCGTAAGAACGAATCGGAAATTCACAAAATCCCTGTGGACCGACTCGTACTCACCGGCTAGCTCCATGTGACGCCGTTCTTGATTGCGGTTTAGAAATAGTTTTGATCTATCTTTTAGAAAGTGCAAGCACGCTAAATCACTCAAATCAGGTCGATGTACCCGTTGTACATATTTTTATTTCTATACTAGGTTTACCCCGCGAAGGAGTGCACGGATAGCCGGGTTCCGGAGGGCAACGGGTCCGTATCTCATGGCTTTGAGAGGCAAAGGGACCTTACTCTAGAATTGGCAGACTATTCGTCGCACTCGTAGGGGGTACAGGTTGACCCAAGAAGGGGTGCTCAATTTACCGGATTCCATGAAGTGCCGGGTGTTCTATTCACTATGCTGTGGGGGGCTACCTCGCTTCAGGTTTCGGCGGGTAACTTGCCGCACCCATAGGGGTCTAGGTTTCATTGCACAGGCTATCCACACGACCAGGGGAACGTCAGGTTTCAGCAGTGGCTCTGTGAAACCCGGGGATCCCAGATTATCTGTATTGTTCTGTGATGCTTATTACTTTTCTGTAATGTTGCATATTATCACGCCTGGAGCGATTATTGTATATTGGTATATATACTATTAGATGTTGTATATGTTTTACACCCGCGCTAGTCCAGCCCCCGCTCTGTCGTTAGTTAAGTAACCTAACGGGTGATGACGGGACCCAGTGGCGAATGCGGATGGCATATACGTACATTTTATTTTTCGTTCTTTTCTGGTGTGATTGATTGATGGGACTACATTGATTCTTATCAATGCAAGGATAAAAAAAACCTATATTTGATGTTGTTGGAACAAATTTTAAAAAGTGTTATTACAAAGATGTTTCCTTTTGTTTTGCATAGAGATATTCAGTCAGAATATCCCGCACCTCATTCGACGAGGCAAGGGCCGAGATCCCTTCACCGGGAATGACCCCTTGGGCATAAGTTTACGTCAAGGTAATAACTTCAATATAGTCGATTACAAGTTGCTTTGCATTGCGGTATTCAGTTGGAATATCCTGCACCTCATTCCACGAGGAAAGAGCCGAGATCCCTTCACCGGGAGTGACCACTTTAGCAAAACGTTTTCGCCACTATATTTTATAAAAAGCTATCAGGTTCCTTCAACGAGATCAAGTTCATTACGTTAAAGATTTTTTCGCCAAAAACCAGCCTTAGCCCTCCGTCGTATCTTATGGATGGTCAGTAGTATTCAAGCTATGTTTGTTGGCCTTCGTCAAGGCATAGTGTTTGGTAGTTGCTGGGTATTCATTTGTTGCATAGATAGATGTGTTGGTTTGGGACAGTCGTATAGCCTTGTTGGCCTTCGTCAAGAGCTTGTACGGGTGGGTTCAAATTGACCTGGACAATGACGGGTAGAACTTGACATGTGACTTATGATTTGTTGGCCTTCGTCAAGGTCATAAGAGCATGAGGCAAAAATTCTCATCGGGAGTTTCAAAGATACAGGAAACTTGCCAGGCATGTGCATACCTTCTGGAGTGTGATTACTTGAGTGGCTTCCATCAAGTTATCATGCGATGATAGTTGGATCCCGATTCTCACTGATGAGTTGGTTTACTCTTCGGGTGATCCCGACTAATTCTTCTTTCAGGTTTGGAGGAGAATTTGAGATTACAGTGGGAGGTTTCCTGATTAGATAAAGTGATAACCATTCTGATCTAGGTTAGAGTGCACGCAGAGTGTTTCTTTTCTCTCTCTCCCTTTGGCAGCAACCTTTGACCGACCCTAGACTATGACTCAGCGACCAAGTTGACCGAACCTTCTTAAAATATTGACTTTTGGATTGTCTGAGTTGCATAAGTCATTGCCGCTCCTTCTTTTACTCTTTGTATTTCTCAGAACACCCCGTATTATTACGGATATCCACTTCCATTGGATATATCCATCGTATAGTTATATACGAACTCGGAGGGACTTCTTCGAGGATGGATCCAGGTTCAGGAGAAATATAATTGGTTTATTCAGTTGTCTTTTGTTATCACCTTCTCTCAGGTTGCAAGGGCTCCTCAGTTTAGGAGAGTACACCTATTACGCTTATTGATAGTCTTATTCCAAACCATAGGCTGGTCCCGAAAGGTAGGGAATGAAGAAAACCAATTAGCCTAAGTAGGGTATACAGAAGGTAATATGTAAACACAAAATAAAGGGATTCGAAAGAGAGAAAAGTAAATTGCGACTGTTATCATTCACGACCAAACCGCGTACTTCATTGCCACTCCTATTTCACCTTTGCTTTTTCCCCAGTTCGGGAGAAATAGAATAAGGTTTTATTCAGTAGTCTTTTATCATCACTTTCTCTCAAATTGCGAGTACTCCTAAGATTAGGAGAGTACACCTATTAAGCTTACTGGATAGCCTTCTTCCAAATCATAGGCTGGTGCCGAACGGTAGGTAAGGAAGAAAACCATTTAGCCTAACGAAGGTGTACAGAAGGTAACGACTAAAGACAAATAAAGGGATTTGGAGAGATGGCAAAGAAATATACGGTTATAGTCATGAATAGGTTTATGGAAGAGGAATTACTAGGAATACCAGGATACCCCTAAGAGACATTTTAATGTTTCAATTTCACTGCGCATTGTTAAAAGAAAACTGTTTTCCCGATTAGATACTTACTTCAGGACATGTATTTACCAGATTTCATTCTCATATCTGTATGGTTTTACAGATGATGAGTAGGAGTAAGTTATTGGGAATTAGGTGATCATCCTCATTATATCAGAATTCGTTGTAATTGGTGATATTTGAGGAAATCGCCTGGGTACAGTTTTCAAACCTACGATGCACAGGTTTTGAGTTATTCGAACTCAGCGGACTTATACACTGTATTGTATGTTGTCCAGTGTCCGTCAGGACAAAGGGGGTGGTCCTCGTACTATGTTCTGTTTACTTGTGACTTCTCTAGTTTTTAGACAAGTGTTTTGTAGAAATACAATGTCTAAGTTTTGAGAAGTTGTGGGTATAAGAATAAAGTAGAGAACCAGGTATCGCAAGTATCAGGATTCTTCAAAGAGATCGAAGATGTAGATTCTTGTGATTGGTATTCAGTTGATAGTAATGGTTTTGAGAAACTTGTTTCTCTTTCAGGTTACTCATAATTGGATGGATTCCTAAGTTGAGTAATGCTGATTAGCCTCTCTCCATTAAGTTGATATGCACTGGAGACAGCTGCATGTTTTTTGAATCTGGTTCCAATTAAATTAGTGCCTCTATTTCTATATTGTATATAGAATGGTTCATATCTTAACGATGTTAAGATACGGGGAGTTGTCCAGCTTATGCTTAAAACCAGACACTGGATAACTCAAGGCACGTTTCTGTAATGGCAGTTTGTGGGTTGACCCTGGCTTTGATGAAGGTTGACATTTCTACCATCTGATAGATCAATAGTGATATTGTTCATGACTCGCCACAGTTTTAATAAAATGTATTTTTTCAGAAAACAGTAGTGGGAGTATGGTAGAACTGGAAGAGATTCCAGAACCGCAAACGATTACGGAAAATTTAATAGGACCTATATATTCAATCAGGTTTGACATTCCAATAGCCACTCCGCAGATATGGTGGGTAACCTCAGACACCCGAGAGGTACTCAGGTAGCCTCAAGGACGGTGATAGGGAGGTTCTTGTTTACCCAGACTTGACACTACTGTTGTTCCAGACTATGAGACCCAGCAAGAGGATAAGTATAACGTCGTTCTAAAACTAGCTTTAGAAGTGCACGTATATATTATTCTGCCAGAGGGTTGTTGTGGTCAGTGGGAGCAGCGGAAGCATAGTGGGCAAGTAGCTTATGTCTATTTATAGACTTGAGCAAATATAGCGGAGATAGATCATCTATTTTTGATGTGACAGTCATGGGTTTGACTTCATCAGAATAGGGAATGGATCTGTTGAGAAGGTAGTAGGGTGTGATGTTCTGGTATGTGGATGACACACACAGAGTAAGAAGTAAAATTCCTATACTACAATCCGTTATATTGTGGTCGTCACATAGTTGTTTCTCCACAAAGGATATGGATATAATATCAGACATTCTGGTTACTAGATCTATGGTTTTAGATCTAGATTTGGGTAGTTTCCCAATGTGGGTACTTAGACCGTATTCTAAAAGTATTTAGAATAGATGACTCCTGGCATGGTGGTGTACCTGCAGGTGATGGAGTCACCCTCTCTATAGGTGTCATACAGACTAAAGGGGAGAGGGATGTGCATGATTGACAGATCACTTACTTAGGCAATTAAGTCAATTGTGAGATGTCAAGTACCACACCATATGTTGTTTTTGCACTAGATACGATAAGTTTATATTAATCCAATCCTGAAGAAACATAAGGAAGCAGTTTTAGAACATAAGTGCATGTTTTAAGGATTTGATGACGGCAGCCTCTTTCGGGAGACGGTTATCATTCCAGGCTTCAAAGGTGACCTGGATGACAAAGTGATTGTCATAGTTATAGTTTTCCCTCTGACGAGAGACAGTATTATGGACAGGTGGTCCAAGAGGATACTGTGGGAGGCATGGTGTTGGATACTGATTAAGTTCAGTTATCGATACAGTCTAAGAAGTTTGGATTTGGAGTTCATTTATGAACTAGGTCCCATCAGATATCCAAACATATTCTAAGGTAGGTATTACTCGATTCGGGAGATGGCTTTCTCCGCGAACTTGAGATTAAGAGAGACATAGAAAGAAACGTCAGGGCGGATCCACTCACTGAGGCGATTTCTCGAACACAAGAGTTTTACAAACGGGTTTTGTGAAACTGATTAGTAGAGGAGTTGGATGTTCGGTATCACACGGGCTGTGAGTATGCGACATCACAATAATTAGCCTTAAGTGCAAGTGGGAGATTGTTGGAGATAGTGCCCTCCAAGTCAATTATTGGATCGCAGGTACGTGATTGCAATGATTGAGGCAGGACCTATACCGATATGACGGTCTTGCTCGGGATGATAGTATGCTATCTGGTTTATCTTTATCATCGTATACATACTTTAGTTCACTATTGCATGATGATAGAGCCCATAGGATTCTGCTTGACAGCCAGCAGTATGATGGTGATCATATACGTGGGAGCTGGGGTCTATAAGCACATCCTTAAAGTGTCCCTAGTCGTGGGAGTTTCGAGACAGGGCATCAATACTCCATAGTAGACTAGTGTATACAGTCAAGACCCCGATGAGGGGTGGTGGCCGGTCTCACAAGCCACTGGTGTCAGTTGGTTCACCTAAGATGTATACAGGTGCTCATTAGGATATGAGTACACCGGACAGGACTCGCCGGGAACATGCTAGTTGGTATTATACATATCGTTAGATAGCAGTTCCCTGGTGACATGTGTACAGGTTAGTTTGTCGACCTGAGATCGTCATTTGTCTCGTGTGAGTTCCCACTGTGCTTTGATTCCTACCCTACCATGCTTAAAGGAGTTGTGCAAACAGGTATTTTTTGGGTACAGTCCCGAGCCACATGGAGGCAGTGAGCGGATCTTCGGGGATTTGTCTCTCCCGGTATTGGGGGTTGATGTCGCACAGTGCACGGGTGGCCATCACTTGAAATCCTTGGCCAAGGTAGTGGAGAATTACTGATTTGGATCAGTAGTTTCTTAGATGGTGATGGGCTTCATGCCGACAGGATTTATCACGTTATTAGGGGTCTGACTTTATCCACCCCCTAGACTCGATATGCGATACTCTTTAGAGGAATGGAACGGACTGTATATACATTGTCACTGTTAGACTCAGTAGGGTTCATAGATGAGTTCGCTCGTCAGCTTCCCTTCCAATCAATACATAGGCAAACCGTTACGTACAGCTTGTACCTCTGACGTGCTAGAGGTTATACCCAGTGCCAGTTTGTTGATGAGTCATTAGAGTCCCCCACAGACACTTTCCCAAGTTCGGGCAAAACGTTGTAGAGGCCGTATGGTTTTATGGCAGGGTTCGAAAAATACACGTGCGTTTTCGTACATGTCATTTTTTGGGCAGATAATACTGGTAGGCTTTGGTTTAAGCCGGAACCCAGTATTATACTGTGTTGATATAATATCTTTGTCTCAGATACATTTGTATTCGGTCGTAATACAAATACGGGTATGTTTATACTGATACGAGGTTATCCTGAAATTCTTTTCAGGATCACTTTTGGAAGTTGCCAGTTTCCAGTTTTCCATCGGCCGTATTTAACATTCGGTTAAATGCGGATTTATCTTTTCTTCTTGAGGGTGAGTCATAGGGTGAGTCATGTGTGTAGAAGCTTCTAGAAGTGGTGATGAGGCTTGTGATTCATTAGTGCCATTAATGATGTATTAAATGCTTTTTGTGACTAGGTTAATGTTCATTGGTCAGTATTTAATGTTTTGTGTGATTCATTCTTCCATGATAAGCTTCAAGTTTATGGTCACCCTCCCCCTTTCTCCTACACTCACCTCCATCCTCCATATATATGGCCGGCCCCCTCTTAAGGAAAAGAGAGAGATTTCATTTTTGAAAAGATTAAGGATTTTGGTTCATGGAAATTAGTATACTCCATTTCTCATTTCATATCGATCCAAAAGGCAACTTCCATAACCGTTCGTCCATAGCCTTGGACGTAACGAGACAAAGTGTTCTACTCATTCTCTACATCATCTTGGTCGTCTCTTTTAGCAAACTTGACGACCGAGTTGCCTCGGTTCAGAGGCGGGAGCCCTTTTAAAGATCCGTCGACGTGGTGCCACCTGGACGACGAGACTGGAGGTTCAGGAGATCGGAGCAGCCGCAACAAAGCGTGGGATGATGGTTGAAGACCGAACGACTCGGATCATTCGGTATAACGTTTCTACCCATTTGTAACTTTTAGTTTAGCTTTAATGGCAGATCCGGGTTACGGTACGCGATAGCGCCAGTTTCTAAAAAGTTTTTATTCCGCATTTGGCGTCTGTTAGACGGCCGGGGCGCTACCGTGGACTTACAGATTCATCCAAATGAGTTAATGAAGCATTTATTGCTTAATAACTCACGAGATGAATCACACAAGGTGAGTTAATGAAGCATGGTGATATTATTATTTGTTATTCATTTAATAATGATTATGCTTCATATATTCACAAATGAGATATTATTTCATTATCATTCCCACTCTCACCTTCTCTCTCCTCAAGCTCTCTCTCTTCAAGAACTAACCCTAACCTCTCATGTGTTGAGATCCAAGGGTTAGCAAGACTAATAGAACCATAATCCTCTTCTATATCCTCTAGGTTACTTTGATTAGCACTCATAGCAACCTAGTTACCTCAAGTGAGAGGTTAAGCTTGGAGAAGTAGCTCTTGGGTGGATCTTCTATCACAACGAGGAGGCCGACGAGGAGGTGATCAACGAGAACAAGAAGGACTTGATTTATTAGGTATAATCATCTTTCATAGTAGCTAATCACTCCTATGTTGTTGTTAGTTAGGGTTTAGCAAAGATCCGTAAAGTTAGTCAATGTTAGTTTAAACAAAATGATTGTTTTACCTATTCCGACTCCCCGCATCATGTGGGGTGTCTAACGTCGACTTACATTTTATTGATCCCATTCATTTTCTAACTCTTCACAAAAATATTGTTAATCTTATCTCACATCGTGGTCAAGATAATCAATAATTTGATATCGTACCCAATGAGGATGTTAACGATTCTTTTGCGAAGGTTTGTAAACTTCATAAGACTAAAGAAATGTATAGAATTCTATCATCCATCGATCTACCCTAATCCTACGGATCCTAGCAAGCGGAGATTTACTCGCGCATCCTGAAAATAGAAGAAAGATTAGAAAAAGAACTCATAATGCGGAATTTTTAAAGAAAGCGAAATTGAAACTAATTATCACCTTTATTATTCAACTTACAATCCAAGATTTAGAAGAAGAATTGTTCTCGATCACTCTCTTGAAGAGGTAATTTTTCCGTTGATTTTGACGTCGCTCGATCACCGTGAGTCTTGGACCTATCGTGGATCGCATGATCTTTTGTTGAATCGCTTGATGAACTTCTCAATGATCCTTGATTTTGGATATTGGATTTGATGTTGGATCTTTTCTTGATTTGATTTGATGAATGAATTTGGGGAAAATTAGGAACTAATTGGGAACCCTTTTCTTCATAACCTTGGTCCTTTTTATAGCCCCCCTCTTTAAGCTTCCCCAACAAGCTAGGTTGTTATAGAGAAGTTTCCAGAACAAGATTGTTACAACGAGGCTTCCCCAACAAGCTAGTGCAGGATTACCTAAGACGGTAGCAAGGTTTTGGGAGGCATTGTCCATGCCAAATTCAAAAATTTGCCGTTTTAGCTAACCCTAACTAAGAATCGTTAACTAGAAATCGACGGAATATAAAATGCAAACACTTTTCAAGTCTAGTGAGCAAGGAATACAACCTTTGTAGACCGGTCCTTCACTTCAATAGCTCCGTGCAGTAGTCCCTTTCGCTGCGATCGTGAACTCCGGACTCTAGAGAGGATCCCATGAAGAAACGAACATACTTGCTTCGAGGTCCTCGAGGCCAAAGATGATCTACGTCGAGGAGACACTAACCCAAGCTATCTCTTCACTAATTACGGAATTAGTGAAGCAAACACCTTATACTAAATGACAAGAAGTAGAGGATGATGAAGTAGGAATTTTGCTCACATTAGAAATCATTTTCTCATTCAAAATCATCACTTTGTCACAAACTAGAGAGCAAGCTCAAAAGGAAGAAGAAGATGAAGTCAAGTGATGAAATGAATTATGTGTGAGGTTAGAAAAGCAACCAAGGGTTAAGCATGTCATGCTTAACCCTTGTAGTGAGTTAACCATGGCCATGGATTAAAGGGTTGGGTTAAACAAATATCCTAAGCTAGACAAAAGAGTGTGCAAAGTCAAAGATGCTTACAAGCTTCTACAAGCTTTCAACAAATATCAACCATGATAAAATCCACAATATTGAATAACTTAATGATAAATATAAAACCCTAATCTTAACCCTAGCATGGTTCAATCCTCATAAATCCTAGTTGCTTTTTTAACCTAGCATGATACATTTAACATATATCACATATACATCAATGTATCCAAAGTGAGAAAAGAAATCATAAGTGAGCTAATACTAGTTAATGTAATGTAATATATTAAATATATAATTATAGATTAAATTATTAAATCAATAATTGATTTAATAATCCGGCTATATCATATATAACCGACTAATATCATATGTAACAACTTATCGAATCAACACTTGATCCGATAACCTGGCTATATCTCATATAACCGACCAATGTCACAAAATGCGAGAATAGAATACGGTATCACATATCGTATTAATCTCGGTTCCGAACATATCACATATGTGCTGCTACTCCGTTTCGCTTGAGCCAGGAAACTCCTGTGTAGGACTCTAAAGACTCGTCAATACACCAGCAGTAGGTGATGATCATATCAAACACCCATAAGCCGCAAGCGGTCTGCTAAACGTAACGGCCACCCGGATATTGAGCGATCAGAAGATTAACAAGCAAACCTGCTCACACTCCTGCGGATCCAATCAGTAACACTACCGTACAGTCCGGTCTCTTCGTCTGATATGTCGCATATCTCGTCTAGGGGTGGTAAACGTCAGACCCCAGTAACTCGATAAGTCGTGCCGATATGAGGCTCATAACGGGTCAAGAAATTACTGATAACACTTACCAGTATATCTGTAAAGCAGCCCTGGCCAGGGACTTCCTGTTATAGCCAATCGAGCACGGTGCAACATCAACTCCTAATACCGGGAGAGACGAAACCCCTCCTATCGCTCATTGCCTCCATGTAATTCGGGACTGTACCCAAAAGCCACCGTTTTGTATGTTCTGTTGAACGTGGTAAGGTGGAAATCAAACCACAGTGGGAATGACACAAGCCTCTATGACGATCTCGGATCTACAGACTAACCTGTACCAGTGTCACCAGAGAACTGCCATCTGACGTGAGGTACAATACCATCTGGGAGTTCTCGGCGAGCCCGTCCAGTGTACCCAGTCTCCACTGAGCACCCGTATACTATCTCTGATGTCAAACACCAATGGATATGGGATCATCCATCACCTATCTACATGGATCGAGAAGCTATACGCTAGTCTACTCTGGTATATCGATGCCCTGTCTCGATACACCTATGACTAGGAACATTTGAAGGATGTACTTAGAGACTACACTGTCCCCACTAGTATGATCTGCATCATAATCCTAGTAGTCAAGTACTCATCCGAAGGGCTTTATCAACATGTAACATAGAGACAATCAGTGTACATATTAAGATAAAGAGTAACCAGATATCATACTATCATGTCGAGCAAGAAAGTCCTCCATATATATGTCCAAGCATCCACTCCAATATACATCGTATGTACAGTAATGGCCTCTAGGGCATACATATCACTAACAATCTCCCACTTGCACTAGGGTTATCTGTTGTAGTATCTCATACCCAACAATCAGCAGTGGTTGTAGTATCTCTTACTCAACCATCCCATAAAAGTCTCTACTAGGAAATAGGCCTTTATGAGTGGATTCGCGCTGTTGTCCTCTGTGTCTACTCTCCTAACCTCGATCTCCCTGGAGATCAACCATCTCCATGATCAGGTGATACTGCCTAAGAATATGTCTGGATCACTGATGGGGCAGGGGTTCCTAGGCAAAAGCTACAACTCCATTGTCACATAATGGTAGGAATGAAATTCATCTCATGAACTTATATACATCCAGACTACCTCTTTGGTAGCATCGTAGGTAGCGATGTATCCTGCCTTTATCTTCTAGTTTGCCACGGTATCTAGCTTGGAACTCTTCCAACATACCGTTCCTCCACTTAGGGTAAAGAAAATGCCTGTGACTGACATTCAATCGACCTTACGACCCTGGAAGCTATCCAGTGATTCTCCCCAGGATCGATTGATACCATCTCACTACACCTAGTGAGAATCCTAACATCCACTTAGATCTATCTCATAGATCCAAAATCCAGGATTTAGGAGGTATTACCTTGATCCTATATAGAGAATCCTAGTGATAAGAGGAGATTGACCGACCGTAGCAAAGGAAACTCCTTCCCTATCAAGAGTATGTCATCCTCCTACAATGTGATGATCACTACCATACTCCCTACTACCTTTTTGTATATACAAGGTTCATCTACCATTTTGATGAAGTCAAACTCTTTGAATACCACATCAAAACAGACGTTCCAACTCCGGGATGCCTTCTTTAACTCATAAAGCAACTTGCACACGTTTCTGCTGCTCCCACTGTCTACGAAGCCCTCTGGCTGTGTACTTATAGAAACTATCTTTCTAAATCACTATTTAGAAAAAGCAATCATGACACTCAACCGCCAGATATCGTAGTCATGGTATGTAGCAATTGCAAGTAGGATCTGGATGGACTTAAGCATAGCTTTGAAAGTCTAAACTTTTCCATGTACACCAAGTAATCTTCTCAAGATATACTAGCTTCTGATGGGGATTTAACACTTCAGATAAAGCAACCAAATTCCATACTTTGTTGGTGTATATGGATTCCATCTCAGATCGCTTAGCACCCAGCCATTCTTACAGAGTCCCCACTCTTGATGGCCTGCTCGAAACTAGTTGGGTCATCATCTCATGATGCAATCCCCGCTCCCACTGTCATAGAGAAACCGAAGTATCTCTCAGGTGGATGAGGAACCCTACTAGATTGGCGGAGAGGCTGAGGTTCATTGGAAACTATTGAATCCTCCGGTTCTACCAAATCATCAGCTGTAGTTTGTATAGCTGGAACTCCTTCTAGTTCTACCTCATGACCACTAATTTCTTCACAAGAAATTCCCTTTCCCAAAGGTGGCATGCTGAGAAACAAAACACCTTTTGCTCCTCAGTTTGGTAGAAGATATTCCCTTGCGAATGCATGGGATATCCAACAAACTTCCATAGAACTGATCTTTCCTGGAGCTTGTACGGATTTTGCTTTTGTCATAGGCCGGACAACCCTAAATCTTAACTTTCTTAAGAGATGGGCTCTTTTCATACCATATCATATATGGAGTGGTAGGCACCTGATTTGATTGGAACCCTATTCAATAGGTATGCAGCTTCTCAAGTGCATAACCCTTAAAAGGAAATAGGTAACTCAGTAGCACTCATCATAGAGCACACCATATCACATAGGGTGCGATTGCTCCGCCCCGATACACCAACGTGCTGTGGTGTATACGGAGGAGTAATGCTGAGAGAGAATCTCATTCTCCTTTAGAATAGTCCAGGAATTCCGTGCTCAAGTATTCTCCTCCCTGATCTCATCATAGGACATAATACTTATACCCATTTTGGTTCTCTACTTCTAACTTATATTCTTTGAATTTCTCAAAAGTTTCAGACTTGTGTTTCAACAGGAACATATGTCCGAATCTTGAGAGATGATCAGTGAATGTAATGAAGTACAAAGAGCCAGTCCTGGCATGTGTAGACAGAGGACCTCATACATCATCATGTATCAATCCCAAGAGTTCACTAACTCTTTCTCTATTTCCAATATACAGAGCTAGAGTTCACTAACTCTTTCTCTGTTTCCAATAAACAGAGCTATGGTCATCTTATCTTTGTGACATGACTGGCAAGTTTTACAAGATGTAAATTCAAACTAAATTAAATATGCATCTTTATGTAACTTCAGCTAGTTGGGTCGCAATGATATGACCTAGTCTACAATGCCTCAAGAAGGATTCGTTCATTTCTGAATTCTTCTTCTTGTGTATGTTTTGTACGTTAAGAACTGTGGTTTGATTTAGAATGTATATGCTTTTAGATAACGTGCCTGAACCGATCAACTCTTGATATAGGAAATGTTCAAAACATTATCCAACAATACAAAATTATATCCTTCTTTACTAAATAAAGAGACTGATATGATGTTGTATATCAGGTTCGGTATCTAATAACATTTGTTCAGAATTAATGTATTTGGTAATACAGGGTGATAACTGCCAACAACTTGGCTGCAACACTTGCATCGTTTCCAACTCTTAAAACTTTATCA
The DNA here is from genome assembly GCA_030015575.1 of Agapanthus africanus. Classification (NCBI taxonomy): domain Eukaryota; kingdom Viridiplantae; phylum Streptophyta; class Magnoliopsida; order Asparagales; family Amaryllidaceae; genus Agapanthus; species Agapanthus africanus. Next base: position 525,790,364 of record CM057337.1, read on the forward strand.
CTCGTTCTCAGTTCTCTACCTATCTGTAGCCCATGTAACATATTACATATGCGGGATCCTGATCCGATATCACATACCCAGGACGTAGAGGAGACTGAGAAACAATTCTCGGTATTGAACACACCCGAAGAAGATGCATCATCATGTACTTTCTTCGTCTGGGCGGCACGGGAATCCTGGTAATCCACTATTTCCTGCTCGGTCTTATAACAATTATAATTTGGAGCGGGACCAACGTTCCCCAGCTCAGTATAATAAGCGGGTTCGGTCAATACATCCGTACTATTATCTTGATTAAGGCGTGACATGGTCGCTACATGGAGAGAGAGAGAGAAGAAAACACTCAGCGTATGCTCTTGCAAGATTAGATTGGTTATTGATATATCTAATCAGGATGGCTCCCACTGTTTTAATCAAATTTTCGTTCAAACCCTAAAAGAAAAGACTAGCCGGGATTAATTATACCATACAAGTTCGCCAATCTTTCAGCCAGGCCAGTGTCGGTACTTTGAGGGAGGTTCCCCACGCTTTCGCACGGACCTAATTAGAATAAACCTCGTTTTCCCAGGGGCGTAACCCCGTTGACATCTTTCTAGACACCTACTTGATCGGCTAATTGTAATGTGTAAAACTCTCCCATGAATAACTCTTACTCGCAGTGGGTATCGGGATCCAACTATCTCATAGAAGGTATGCAATCTCATTGCAAATTTCAACATTTAAAATTCCCGATAATATTTTACCCCTAACCTCCTATGACCTTGACGGAGGCCAAAAAACTATAGGCTGCTAGTCAAGTTCAACCCGTCATTTCCTGATTGAATTAAACCCACCCGCACGACTCTTGACGGAGGCCAACAAAGTCGCACGACCACCTTAACTCAATCGCATCATATGCTTATGCAGATAAGCATAAATAGCTACCACACACTACGCCTTGACGGAGGCCAACAAACGTAGCACGAATACTATGAAGTACTTATCTGAAATGACGGAGGGCTATGATAGGTTTTTAAGAAAACCTTTTGCGTAATGAACTTGATATCGTTGTAGAATCAAATGATTTAAAATGGAGTGTTTTTTAGGCTTTTACTAGTTTCACTAAAGAGATCACTCCCGGTGAAGGGATCGTCGGCTCTTTCCTAATCGAATGAGGTGCAGGATATTCACAATACCACTATGCAAAGCAAAAACTATAAAAGCAATCAAAAGACAAACCGAGGGTTGTAACATCTGCCAGTTATTGCTAAAGAGGTCACTCCCGGTGAAGGGATCTCAACTCTTTCCTTATCGAATAAGGTGGTGGATGTTCTACAAGGAACACCGCTATGCAAAGCAACAAGTAGAGCTACCTGTTTTTGAAAATTCGATTCCACAACATATTTAGGTTTCTTTTATTTCATTAATCTCATTAATGAAGTCCCATCATTTTAAGTTACCTAAACATCACAGATAAATACAACATACGCTTATGTCATTCGCATTCGCCTCGATGTGCCCTCGTACACCGTTAGGTTAGGTAACTAACGGCAGAGCGGGGCAGGGCTAGCGCGGGTGTAAAACATAAGCAACGTCTATATAATATATCGCATATACTACATCCTGTATTCATCTCATCAATATATCAAATGATCATATCACAGATATCGCAGCAGAAAACAACATATGAAATATTGGATATACTAGGATTTCCGGGTTTTATTTTAAGCCTGTATAAAACACGGATTCTACGGTCATGATGAATAGCCAATCCCACACCCCTAGACCCCTATGAGAGCGGCAAGCAACCCTATCAAATCTAGAGTTAGGAGACCCAGTCTCGACTCCTCGAGATGGTCTCCCACTGGACCATAGAACCCAGTTACTTGTGCTCCCCTCCTTGGGTCTATCCTAATGCGGAAAAGTAAATAATATACAATGGTGACATCATCCTCAACCAGGAAGTGCCCCAATAAAAAAAATATTACATACAATGAATTTTACATTAATGAAAATGAAAAACTCTCATCTCATATAAAACCCCGGGCTATTCAAAACACGATGATCCAATATAACATATCACAGCAACACATAATATCACATGTCATCAACGTAAGTAAATATGCGTATCCCGGTTGTCGTTGACATATAGCACCGAAACCGGCGATACACCACATATTACACTTACGGTCGCAGAAAAGAAAGTGAAAAACTACAACAGTTAGAATCCGCAACCTCCTTAGACATCATAAACCCAACGTATCACATACTTTGGATTTCATGCCTAACCATATGAATTCCTTAAACATTGCATGCCTAACAATTATAAACCCCGCATTTTAGTCTCGATCTCGAAAACACTTTTCAATATCTAGTCAGGCAATTCAACAAGATTCCCGACATCCTGATCGAATGCTCGTCAGAAACTTTAGTAGACGGCCGCACCCCCCGATGCCATCGACGAAGTGCACTAAGGCAGAACACCGTTGCCGCGAGCACCCGAATGGATGCTTTAGGCGACGGGGTTCTCCTACAGTCACTTGGTCGAGGCTATGGGGCATGGCTATCTATTAAGTTTACCCGGCGAGTATCCGCGTACGCTACGTGATTGTGACAGACTTTTGATCACATCAAAATCCCGTGGCAACCGATCAAATGAGACTAAATTGCTAGATTTATAACATTCAAATTAGTTATCTCATAACTACTTTTGTGGATTCCAAATATTGTATCCCATCACATAATATCCGGACGACGTTAAACTTTTCGATCGATTCATCAAAGTCCCACAATTTCCCGAGAGCTCAATACTTGAGCACGGTTTAGTAATACCCAGAATATGCCACAATACCTATGCACCAGCCATATAAGGGCAAACCAAAGCCTCACTCATGTCGCCACAGAACTACGGCAAATCCTAGGGTATGTCCGTGGTTCCGCGATCCAAAAAAGTCGAGTTAGGGTTTCATTCTTCTAGAGGGTTCATAGGATCACTTGCATGTTTTTCCGAATACGTTAAACTTAGAAAAATGGGTTTTTGACATTCGATCGAACTTTTTAACTTCGCCTAGACAATATGTGAATAACTCGAAACAATGTTAAAACTATGAATACAAAAGACTCCGAATTGCCTATAGTGTAAGATTACATCACATGCAAAATTAGCAAAAACAAACAACACCTGAAACATCAAAACCCAGATCCTAGAACACACCTAAAAATTTAACCCATTCCCTCACAATAAAACCGAGGTCGCCGGAATCCCTGGGCATGTCGCCGGCCATTTTCCGAGGAGGGGGTGAAATATCATGTGTTCATGTTGCATCTCATACAACATTCTGCTCTTGTTTAAAAATTTTTTGACAATTATTTAAAATCGACAGAAACATGATTTTTGCGTTTCAAGTTTCGGAGTATTTCGGTTTCGTAATCTTACCAAAATCCGTATAAATTTCTAGCATGGCTCTGATACCACTGCAGGGTTACCTAAGACGGCAGCAAGGTTTCAGGAGGTATCGTCCATGCTAAAATCAAAAATTTGCCGTTTTAGCTAACCCTAACTAAGAATCGTTAACTAGAAATCGACGGAATATAAAATGCACACACTTTGCAAGTCTAGTGAGCAAGGAATACAATCTTTGTAGACCGGTCCTTCACTTCAATAGCTCCGTGTAGTAGTCCCTTTCGCTGTGATCGTGAACTCCGGACTCTAGAGAGGATCCCATGAAGAAACGAACATGCTTGCTTCGATGTCCTCGAGGCCGAAGATGATCTACGTCGAGGAGACACTAACCCAAGCTATCTCTTCACTAATTATGGAATTAGTGAAGCAAACACCCTATACTAAATGGAAAGTAGTAGAGGATGATGAATTAGGAATTTTTCTCACATTAGAAATCATTTTCTCATTCAAAATCATCATTTTGTCACAAACTAGAGAGCAAGCTCAAGAGGAAGAAGAAGATGAAGTCAAGTGATGAAATGAATTATGTGTGAGGTTAGAAATGCAACCATGAATTATGTGTGAGGTTATAAATGTAACCAAGGGCTAAGCATGTCATGCTTAACCGTTGTAGATAGTTAACCATGGCCATGGGTTAAAGGGTTGGGTTAAACAAATATCCTAAGCTAGACAAAAGAGTGGAAAAAGTCAAAGATGCTTACAAGCTTCTACAAGCTTTTAACAAATATCAACCATGATAAAATCCACAATTTTGAATAACTTAATGAGAAATATAAAACCCTAATATTAACCCTAGCATAGTTCAATCCTCATAAACCCTAGTTGCATTTTTAACCTAGCATGATACATTTTTCATATATCACATATACATCAATGTATCCAAAGTGAGAAAAGAAATCATAAGTGAGCTAATACTAGTTAATGTAATGTAATATATCAAATATATAATTATACATTAAATTATTAAATCAACAATTAATTTAATAATCCGGCTATATCACATATAACTGACTAATATCATGTGTAATAACTTATCGAATCAACACTTGATCCGATAACCTGGCTATATCTTATATAACCGACCAATGTCACAAAACGAGAGAATAGAATACCGTATCATATATCGTATTAATCTCTGTTCTGCACATATCACATATGTGCTGCTACTCCGTTTCGCTTGAGCCAGGAAACTCCTGTGTAGGACTCTAAAGACTCGTCAATACACCGGCAGTAGGTGATGATCATATCAAACACCCACAAGCCGCAAGCGGTCTGCTAAACGTAACGGCCACCCGGATATTGAGCGATCAGAAGATCAACAAGCAAACCTGCTCACACTCCTGCGGATCCAATCAGTAACACTACCGTACAGTCCGGTCTCTTCGTCTGATATGACGCATATCTCGTCTAGTAGTGGTAAACGTCAGACTCTAGTAACTTGATAAGTCGTACCGATATGAGGCTCATAACGGGTTGTGAAACTAGTGATAACACTTACCAGTATATCTCTAAAGCAGCTCTGGCCAGGGACTTCCTGTTATAGCCAATCGAGCACAGCGCAACATCAACTCCCAATACCGGGAGAGACGAAACCCCTCCTATCGCTCATTGCCTCCATGTGATTCGGGACTGTACCCAAAAGCCACTGTTTTTCACATTCTCTTGAATGTGGTAAGGTGGAAATCAAAGCACAGTGGGAATCACACAAGACTCTATGACGATCTCGGGTCTACAGACTAACCTGTACCAGTGTCACCAGAGAACTGCCATCTGAAGTGAAGTATAATACCATCTAGGAGTTCTCGGTGAGTCCGTCCAGTGTACCCAGTCTATACTGAGCACCCGTATACTATCTCTGATGTCAAACACCAATGGATATGGGATCATCCATCGCCCATCTACATGGGTCGAGAAGCTATACGCTAGTCTACTCTGGTATATCGATGCCCTGACTCAATACACCTACGACTAGGAACATTTGAAGGATGTACTTAGCGACTACACTTTCCTCACTAGTATGATCTGCATCATAATCCTGGTAGTCAAGTAATCCTAAGGGCTTTATCAATATGTAACATAGAGACAATCAGTGTACATGTGAAGATAAAGAGCAACAAGATAGCATACTATCATGTCAAGCAAGAAAGTCCTCCATATATATGTCCAAGCATCCACTACAATATACATCGTATGTACAGTAATGGCCTCTAGGGCATACATATCACTAACAGGTAGGACGTTAAGAAGAAGTTTCTAGAGAGTTCCCGACCCCGAAGCCTACGAATCGGCCGCGGATCCGCGGCGACTCGGCCTGACTCGGCCGCGGTTCCGCGGCCAATTGGTGGCTTCATTGGTTGAAACTTCAGGTGTTTTCTTCTGTTGATCTCTGGGTCGTTATGTGATATCTGAAATCTTCTTATCTCTTCTGAATTTCTGCCAATATTTGATTCTTCGACTTTCCTGTATTTTTTCGGCAGATTCCTGATTCCCGATATCTGACCTGAGTTAACTTTGCATAAGATCTCAATGAAGAATGTGAGATACAAATATTATGCGTAAAAATATTAAACATACAATTTCCTTCATAATATTGATTATAATGTATAATACATGGTAAATGATATTTTGCAGATGAACTTCTAATATGTATTATATTTATAGCAAATACCTTTAGATGATTAGAAAAAGTAAGGAAATTGTCATGTTAAAAATGCAATAATTTCAACTGAACAGGTCCCTAAGCACCGGGATGAAACTGTCATCACCGCACTAAGGTCGGGTCTTAGGCACAAAGAGTGGCTTCGCTCTTTTGCATTAGCGCAACCTAAGCCCATGGCCGAGATAAAGTTTGGACCGAACGAGAGATCCAACTCGAGTCGGAGGTGAACGCCAACCTGTCGCAGGGTGACCAAGCCGACTAAAAAAAGAGGGGCAGAGAAGCGAAGAAGAGGGTCGACCGACCAAAGCCATACTCCCCGATGTTTCTGGAGTACACTCCTCTTAACATCTCCCAGACCGAGCTGTTGGAGGAGGCGAAGGGCGAGAGATTCTTCAAGCTCCCGCCAGTCACCCATAGAGCGGCTAAGTGGATCCGGGGCCCATATTGTGCCTTCCATAGGTCGCAATGTCACCCGACCGAAAACTACAAACAACTCCGTGACTACATCGAGGAGTTGGTCCGTTCTGGCCACCTGGCGAAGTACCTGCGGGACAAGCGACAAGCGGATCGGGAACGGGAGAACCTGCCTCCTCCCAGGGAATTAACGATCGGGCAAATCATGGTCGTTACCTCGGAAAGACCCCGGAGAGCCGGCGAAAATCACCACCTCTTACTCATCAAGGGTACAAGAGATCCCCTCAGAAGAAGTGCAGGACCACTGAGCTCATCGTCTTCACCGACGAAGACCTCCACGGTATATCCTTGCCTTATAATGACCCTCTCGTGATAACGGCACGGGTCCACCGTTATGAGGTACAGAGGATATTGGTCGATTCAAAGAGCTCGGCAGACATCCTCTTTTATGATTGCTTCCGGCGTATGGGCCTAGGGCCGTCTGACCTACGACCCACCTCCCATGTCCTCTCGGGGTTTACCAACCACTCCATCCAGGCCGAGGGAGTGGCCACCCTCCTACTTAACATTGGAGAAGTGGGCCATGCGAGGACCGTGCTAGTGGAGTTCATCATCGCTAGGGTCCCTTCATCCTACAACATCCTCCTGGGCCGCCCGACATTGAATGCCCTCCGGGCATAAATCTCGACCTATCACCTTGCGATCAAAATTCTATTAGACTAAGGTGATGGGCCGGGCCTACAGGAACCAGCAGATTGCTAAGATCTGCTTCACCTCGACGTCCTCCGCCAGAGAGCAGAGCGACGACTTTGAAGATACAGACGATTTCCGGGGGTCCTTGGACACGCGCGACGACCAGAAAAAATCCGAGGAGCCTCGGTAGAAGCGTTTATAGAAGTCCCCCTCGTCGAGGGGGTCGATGGACGAACCGTCCAGATCGGATCCCTCCTGACGGGAGACCGTCGTATGGAATTGATCCGTTTTCTCCGAGGAAACTCGTACGTGTTTGCCTGGGCACCATCTGACATGCCCGGGATCAACCCTAAAGTAATCTCGCACAATCTTAGGGTAGACTCGAAGGCCCGACCCGTCCGACAAAAGAAGCGAAGTTTCATGCCGATCAAGCAGAAGGCTATTGAGGACGAGGTCGATAGATTGCTCGTAGCCAACTTCATCAGAAATATAGACTACTCGAATTAGCTAGCGAATGTGGTCATGGTCAAAAAGGCGATCGGGAAATGGTGCATGTGCATCGACTTCACTGATCTGAACAAGGCCTGCCCGAAAGACAACTATCCCCTCCCTCAGATAGACCAGCTAGTGGACAGCTCTGTCGTCCACGAATTTTTAAGCTTCATGGACGCTTTCTCCTGCTACAATCAGATCGAGATGAACGCGGCATATGAAGAACTTACCGCGTTCACCATGGACCGGAGGGTATACTGCTACAAAGTGATGCCCTTCGGTCTCAAGAATGCTGGGGCTATATATCAGCGCCTAGTTAACAAATTGTTCAAACCGCATATCGGGAGGAACATGGAGGTCTATGTCGACGACATGCTCGTAAAGTCAACCTCATCGGACGAGCACACCGAAGATCTTGGCGAGACATTCGATGTCCTCTGCAAGTATAAAATGATGCTCAATCCGGCTAAGTGCGCGTTCGGAGTCACCGGTGGGAAATTCCTCGGGTTCATGGTAACCCACCGAGAAATCGAAGCAAATCCGGAAAAGATCAGCGCCACTCTCAACATGGCCACACCAAAGAGCAAAGTTGAGATCATGCGGCTCACAGGGAGAGTGGCCGCTCTAAGTCGCTTCATGTCAAGATCAGGTGAAAAGTGCCTCCCGTTCTTCAAAACCCTGAGAAAGATCCCTAAGTTCGAATGGTCGTAAGAATGTCAAAACGCTTTCGAGCAACTCAAGGCACACTTAACTACTCCCCCTCTGCTCACCCGACCAGTCGAAGGAGACGAGCTACTATTGTACCTTAAGGTCTTCGACCAAGCTGCAGGCTCGGTGCTCGTCCGAGATGTCGAGGGTGTGCAGAAGACGGTCTACTACGTGAGCCATGTCTTCAAAGATGCGAAAACGAGATACCCAGCCATAAAAAAGATAGTCTTGGTGCTCATCGTCGCCTCAAGGAAGCTGCGGCACTACTTCCAAGTGCACACCATCCTCGTCCTCACCGAGCGACCTATAGGGACTATTCTCGCCTCCCCCGAATCATCAGGTTGTCTGAGAAATGGAGGTGGGAATTATCCCAATTCGACATCAAATATCACCCAAGGTAGGCCATCAAAGCACAGGTCCTAGCAGACTTGGTGGTCGAGTGCACTATTCCCATCAAGGAAGGAGTAGCAGCACGGGAGCCCAGACCTCGACCCTCGGTCGAGAAAGTGCCCGACTTCGTCCCCGATTGGATTCTCTACATGGACGGATCCTCTACCGAGGAAGGGAGCGGTGCCGGCCTTATCATCCGAGGCCCGGACGAGGCAGAGATGGAATACTCTTTGAAGCTCGGGTTCAGAGCGTCAAACAACACAGCGGAATACGAGGCTTTGTTAGCGGGGTTGCGAATCTCCTCCGAGGTGGGGCTGAAGACCATCAGAGTTCGTAGCGACTCCGCCTTAGTCGTCGGCCAGGTGACTGGGAGATTTGAAGCCCGGGAACCGCTCATGGTAAAGTACCTAGCCGAGGTAAAATGACTTCGCAAAAATTTTGATGAAGTCCAGGTGGATCAGATTCCCCGGGACCTGAACACCCAAGCCGACGCTTTGAGCAAGCTCGCCTCTTCCTATACGGCCAACCATAAGAGGAACATCCTCTTCGAAGTCTTGCCACGGCCCATTGATTGATTTGATTTTCGCTTCTTTGTTTTGAAAGAATAGATGTAGTAGTAAAGAAGTGATGTAATGTTTTAGTAGTATAATAACCACAATCAATAACGGTGTCACGTGTAGCGAGCGTTAGTGAGTACGGGTCGTTCTCTAGGATTCATGGAACTCGTAAATTCTTGCTTTAGTTGAGTCGAAAAAGCTAGTAAAGAAAATCAAGAAATTGTTTTAAGATTTGGTTGAAGTAATCATTTCAAGAAGTTCAAGAAATAGTTTTCAAGAAAAAGAATTCAAGAAAATTGAAGAAGGCTTGTAGGATTCGAACGGAATTAGTAGCCAATGATGATTATTCAAGATGATTCATCTTATCTATTGGTAGAATTACAACTAGATTGATGGCTAATAATGCGAATTAGGGATCCTTTGAAGAAAATAGGGTTTTTCCTTCATTTCCCCTTGTTCTTTCATTAATTGTCATTCATATCTAGCCTTTAACAAGAAGGATTATCAATCTAATCCCCAAATTGTGATGAAATTCTCAATAAATTGATCTCACTAACAATTTGGACATTAATAATTCTTTTTTGCTAAAGTTTATAATCTCCATAAGACTTAAGATGAATATAGAATTCTCTCACCATTGGATCTACCAAATTCCTTCGAATCCTTAGCAAGCGGAGATTTACTCACACATTATCAAAATAGAAGAATCAACAAATAGGGATTTCATAATGTGAAAATTTAAAGAAAGCGAGATTAAAAGTAATGATCATCTTTATTATTCAATTTCAAATTACAACTTCTTCAATCTGAGATTACAAGAAAATTCGCTCTCGATCACTCCCTTGAAGAGGTAATTTCTCCGTTGATCTTCGCTTCACTCGATCACCGTGAGTCTTGGATCTTTCAAGGATCATGTGCTCCTGATGACGATTGGCTTCGCGTAAAGGATCTTGAGTGATCTTGCTTGATGAATTTCTCACGATTCTTGATTTTGGATCTTGATTTGGAATTGGATCTTGATTTGGTTTTTGGATCAAAAGTTTTCCACTAAAAAATCAACAACCTTTTTAATGTAGGCTTAGGTCCCCTTTTATATCCCCTAATCAAGCTTCCCTCATAATCTAGGTTGTTATAGAGAGGCTTCTAGAATAAGCTAGGTAGTTATGAAGCTTAATCAACAAGCTAGATTGTTGTAGAGAAGTTTCCAGAACAAGATTGTTACAACGAAGCGTCTCCAAGAAGCTAGGACATTGCAATGAAGTTTCCAGAGAGATCCCGACTTCGAAGCCCTTAACTCGGCCGCGGATCAGCAGCGACTCGGCCTGACTTGGCCGCGGTTCTACGGTTGATTTGTGAGTTTGTTGCTTAAAAATTCTTGAGTCTTCTAATGTTGGTCTCGGGTTTATATGTGATATCTGGAATCTTCTTATCTCTACTGAATCTCTGCCAGAATATAACTCTTTGATTTCCTGTATTTTCTCGACGAATTTCCGATTCTGATATCTGATCTGGGCTAATTTCTGCACAAGATCTCAATGAAAAATGTTAGAGATATACAATATTATGCGTGAAATAATAAACATACAATTTCCTTCAAAAATGTTGATTATAATGTATAACACATGGTAATTGATATTTTCCAGACAAACTTGTAATATATGTTATATTTATATCAAACATCCTTAGATGATTAGAAAAGTGAGGAAATTGTTTTGTTAAAAATTGCAAAAATTTCAACTGAACAAATTCCCCCAAACTTGACTTTGGTCATCCCATGCAAACTTCTTTTATTTAGGAGAATGAGAAAAGAAAAAGAAAAACTAACTAGCACACTTTTGTAAGCAACACGATTGCACTGAGCACGTGCAACAAGCCTTTAAACCTCTAAGTGTCCCTAGTAGGAGGAGTGTTGTCTTCTGAGGGTTTTCATCGGATTGCACCCACAAAATCCCATAATAAAAGAAAGACTGTGAAGGTTACATATAAAGATAAGAATTATAAAAGAAAGAACTTGAAAATCAGAGTTTTCAACTACACTAGCTTTTCAGTTGTCATGAGCCCTATCTTAATAGTCATGAAAAGATGTTAGAAATCACATCATCCCTCAAAAAAACATCGCTTTTATTCTTCATCCCTACCTTTCTTCCAAACACCGATCATATACCCCTACGTGTGTGTAATAGACATCCCTACACCCGGAGAATTCAATTCAAGCTATCATACTCTTGTCCATCTACCTCAGTACTTTTTAGTCGGTGAATATTTTGGATGGAATTGCTCACACATTCTTCATGCGACCGTTAATACTTCTTGAGGTACTAACCCACCGATTACTAAATGTGCTCACTTATTAGGCATAATTAGCAATTTTCTCTCCTTGCAACACCTAAGACTTAGCAGTGACTCCCAAACCAGTCGATCTAAGGCACTAGGTGATGAAGCACCCTTGTTATATTTTTTTTATGCTGCCTTGGTGATTACAAAACCAGTGTTCATTTTTCTTCACCATTTTATACTTTTATTTTTCATTTTTATTTTCTTCGTACTTTGGATTTTAGACAAGAGCATTTCAAGGTATCCTCTACTATCCCGAGTTTCAAGACGTGTGTAAGTGCGTATAGTAGGGTATCAACGTTCAAATGTTTGGCTTCCAGAATAGAAACTATTTTTCAGACTTATTTTTATTCTCAGATTAGTGACTTCCTTCATCTTACTAGCCCTTGGGACAACGGCTCATAATTACTTATTATTAGTTTCATTTAAGAAAATATCTAACTTTCTTGGTTTTCTTAAACTTTTCCAATCTTTTAAATGTAATTTTTCACTTTCTAATCTTTCATTATAAAAGAAATTTTTGAAAATTTTGTGCTTATGCAAAGTGTAATGCAAGGTAATGCGTAAATAAGTACAAACCTTCCCCAAACCTGTTTACAGCAGCGTCATCATTATTGTCATCTTTTAAATCTCAAAAACCTGTAGATTTGGGAGGAAAAGTTATTAACGGGGGCAAGAATAATTGAAAGTGAAAATCTTTCCCAAACTTATTTTTGATTACTCACCTCCATTCTTATGATGAGACAATATTATCGAGACATGAAGGTGAGACGGAGGAAATTTAGTTAGAATAAAGCGGCTCCTGTAAAAACAGGAGCTCCTCCGTGGGGTCAGTGGAAAAATACGGTTTTTACCTATGCCCATTCACTTTGAAAATTGAACCGTTTTTAATATTTTCAACTTCAACTGCCCCGAGCGGGTATACATACGTACCACAAATGGTCCTTTCCAAGGAGATCTTAGATTACCCGCATGAAGATGGAGACAGGAATCGTAAAGAAGGACTTGTTGTCCTGGGATGAAAGTTTTTCTCAACATATTTTTATTGTGAAATACCTTAGTCCGATTCTTTACTATCACCGCATTATCGTAAGCTTTATCGCGAAGTTCGCTTAGCTCATTTAATTGCAACTTCCGAAAGTTGCAGACTTGATTTAAATCGAACTTAAGTTCTTTAGTGGCCTACATTGCTTTATGTTCGATCTCAACTGGAAGGTAGCAAGCCTTTCCAAACACTAGACGGTAAGGAGACATACCAAGATCAGTCTTATAAGCGATACGGAATGCCCAAAGAGCATGCGTCAATTTGGTTGACCAATCTTTAGGGTTTTTAGAAACCGTCTTCTCTAAAATTTGTTTGATTTGTCCATTAGAAATCTCAGCTTGCCCGCTCGTTTGGGGATGATAGGTGTAGAAAGTTTATGGTTGATTGAATATTTCCGCATCAAAGTCTCGAAAGACCAATTACAGAAATACGTCCCATTATCGCTAATTATAGCTCAAGGGTGTCCAAATCGCGAAAAGATATTCTCTTTAAGGAACTTAATAACAACCTTGTTATCATTAGTGCGACATGGTATTTCTTCCACCCATTTTGAGACGTAATCAACTGCTAACAAGATATGCAAATTCCTAAAAGAGTTGGGAAAAGGACCCATAAAATCAATCCCCCAAACGTTGAAAATTTCCAGAACCAAGATAGGTTGGAGTGGCATCTCATTTCTCCGAGAAATCCGACCCGTGTGTTGACACCATGGACAAGTTTTGCAATATTCAAATGCATCTTTGAATAATGTAGGATAGTAAAAACCATATTGCAAAACTTTCTCCGCCGTTTTTCGTGGACCAAAGTGACCACCACATGCCTGATCATGACAGAAAGACAAAACACTCTTGAATTCATCATTAGGGACACATCTGCGAATAATTTGGTCAGGACAATACCTAAACAAATAAGGTTCATCCCAGTAAAATGCTTTACTCGGGATAGAAATTGATGATTGTCTTGTTTAGACCATTCGCTGGGGATAAGTCCTGTTACCAGATAATTCACAATATCCACGAATCAAGGTTCGCAGGATACGTTCAAGAGCTGTTCGTCAGGAAAAGAGTCGTTTATTGGGAATGTCACAATAGGTGAAGAAGAGATGCGTGAAAGATGGTCGGCTACTACGTTTTCACATCCTTTCTTATCTTGAATGACAAGATCGAATTCTTGTAATAATAGGATCCAATGTATTAACCTGTCTTTAGCATCCTTCTTAGATAAAAGATGTTTTAGGGCAGAGTGATCGGTGTAAACCACAATCGGTAAGCCAATCAAGTAAGGCCTGAATTTTTCTAATGCAAATACAACTGCCTAGAGTTCTTTCTCGGTGGTTATATAATTAATTTGGGCATCATTCAAGATCTTACTTGCATAATAAATTGCATGTGGCATCTTATCAATGTGCTATCCTAAGACTACACCAACAGCAAAATCTGATGCATCACACATAAGCTAAAACGGGTGGTTCTAATCAGGAGATGATAGAACAGGGGCTGTAGTGAGAGATGTCACGACCCAAAATATTAGCTCATGGCCGGCACTTAAATTACGCAACGTCTACAGGCATAACGTAACCTAAGTAAGCCGAAACCCGGAAATCTAAACCTTACAATAGAAGTAAGTAAAGAAAACATTTACAACATTTAGAAACTTAAGTAAAAATCCTTAAAACTTCACTTAACTCTTTTCCTTGGTTTTCATAAAAATTTCGGCATCACCTCCTTTGTAAAAACTAGCCCTGAAAATGGGTACAACAAAGAATATAATGAAAGCATCCCAAACGGGAGCAAAACACGCCCAATGGCGGAAACAACATTACAAGTATAAATAATAAGTATACGACGCCCAACGGCGAAGATCCACAATAAGAAATAAAGTAAAGGAAGACATCAACCCTAAAAGCGAACATAAAACCCATCGCTCAAGTCTCGCAACTACAAGTCTTCTAAGTCTGCAACATATACAATTACTAGTTTCTGATTTGATGGAGTGACTAGATACAATATGAATAATAAGTACGAGAGGGGCACGGTCCAACATGTACCACCTACAAAACAAATCACCCGAAGGCAAGCTGTGTTCTAGCGATGCCACTACTGATCCAAGCGGACAACCTGCAAGAACTGTGGCACAACGGGGGTGAGTTGCCAACTCGTGAGTAGAAAACATCAACATGTAGAAATCGAAATAAACAAAGATTCCTAGGTCAACTATATCATAAAGGTAATACTATGATATCTAGGGTGACCGTATCTGCATATGTGCCAACACAATATAAATGCCTAACAATAAGTGTATATCACCCAACAATGAATCAATGCATGTATGCAGGTGGATCTCGTCAAACAATAAAATTAATGCATGTATGCAGTGGATCTCATCCACGTGTCAACCACTGACACAACAACTCCTACATGTAAATATCATAAAAGCATATGCAGGTAAATATGAGGATATCAAAGAATGTGTGTCTATCAATGCTACATCACAATCATGGAAACCTGGGTGTCTATCACCGATACCCGAAACATCATGAATACCCGTGTCTAGTATCTACACGTAAATCCTCATAACTCAGGAGCTGTCACCACGACTGGCACCGATGTTATGTCCGTACATCACTCCGGTCGGTCTCCCCACGATAACTGCCGAGTCCAAATACTATCACCGGTAGGTACTTGCCCGCCTTCCAGGCTCATCGCCTATCATCTACGATCATCTTGCCGAGGGAAACCGTACCGGGCTCCACCGTGTACCTGCACACGGCGCAATAGACTCCTCGCATCGGGTATATATATCACAAATCTCAAAACCGAGAAATCTCATGGTGGACGCATCAAAATATCATATCAAGAGAAACCGGATTTTCAAACAATACATAGTTTCTTGAAAATACCCCCACGGTTCTCAAATCCATAAACCACATGAAATCCATATCTCAATGTGTAAAATCCATATAAAACTGATATATGCAACATAAAACATCAATATGAGCATAGAAAGGGAAAACCGCTCTTTTAAATGAATCCAGCTTTAAAAATATATCTTGCGGTTCCTAAATCCTCCGAAAACAAGTGCAGCATCATATGAAGTGTACATGTAACTGTACCAAGGTATAAGTATCTACATGTAATCAAGTGTGTATGATGCATTTCATAAGTGCAATGGCACAATAATCAACGTCTCAATATCACATGTCAATGCAATACCATCTAGGGGTATATGCAACTGTAGCGAGATATGTGGGTGTACATGTCAGTATGTATGTATGATGTACATGTAGCTGTAGTAAAGTATGTGGGTGTACATATCAATATATCATGCAACCTAGCATATGTAAGTCCATGCTACCTTTCCCGGTAACATGGACTCAAAACCGGATCTTTGTTGAACATCTAACTAACAACCTAAGTAGGAGTTCTTAACTACTCGGTTAGGGGGTTATACCTTTCTTTCTTGAACTCCTTCGTCTTCAAGCCTCGATG
This sequence comes from Agapanthus africanus, assembly GCA_030015575.1. Classification (NCBI taxonomy): domain Eukaryota; kingdom Viridiplantae; phylum Streptophyta; class Magnoliopsida; order Asparagales; family Amaryllidaceae; genus Agapanthus; species Agapanthus africanus. The sequence goes on from CM057337.1 coordinate 525,806,586, forward strand.
GTTGTCCGGATCGGCTTCACCCCGTCGTCTCCTTGCGCCGAAGATCGATCCACCTGAAAGCTTCTACCTTTGGCTTCTTCTTCGTACTTTGAAGAAACTAGTTCACTCGGTTTGCTAAACCTTGTGAACTAGAGTGAGTAAAGGAGAGTGTGTAGGGATTTTCTCTATGGTTCTTGGTTCTCAACACATGAGACAAGTGAACCATAGACTAAAGAGAGGGAGAGCAAGAGGAAGAAGATGAGAGCTCAAGAACACAAGAGAGAGAATGAAAATGATAGAATGAGCAAGACTTTTCTCACTTAGCTCTCATAATCCAAAACCATCATCACAAAAATAGTAATCAAGTATTGTGTAAATGGTTTAAGTCAAAATGGCTATATCATTTCATGCACTCATATTGCACAAGAGAACAAGCAAGTAAAAAGTCTTTGCCATGAAATGATAGCCACTGTCATCATGATGGTCAACTAGTCCAACCTAGTCAACCGGTCAACAAAGTCAACCCCTCAACAACTATGTCACCACAATACTTAATTAATATTATTGTTAATTACATATCATATTCTCATTAGGGTTGAGCAAAAAGTCAATAGTCAACAGTCAACGGTCAACAACCCTAATGAGAATCCTCTGCCTCTGTCTCTCCGTCAACTGTGCATACACACCCGCATTCGCGTTCCGAGGAACATGAATACATACTGGATAAAACCAATCCCTAAACGTACACTAGGATCTGGCTTAAACCAAAGCCCGCTAGTGTTAACTGTCCGGACACTGTACGTGCACAAGTGCACGGATGTGACCGGACCCTGTCGCAAAACCAAGCGACCTGTCGCAAAACCATGCGACCTCTACTCTTTTGCCTAAAGGCGAATAGCTTTCTGTCTGGGACTCTAAAGACTCGACACTATGCTGGTAGTGGGTTTAACCACAGACCGCAAGCAGCACTAGCTGTGCGTAACGGTCCCCAGGTAGATGCCGACAAGAAGACTGATGAGGTGAAACCCATCTGAACTCCTTCTGAGCCTGAATGTGACAATCTCCGTACAGTCCGGTTTGTTCGTCTGATACATCGCATGGGGGGCCTAGGGGGGCGGTAAACGTCAGTCCCCTAATAGCGGTACAAGTCGTGTCGGAGTGAAGCCCAATACACCCTGAGATAACACTGGAAGCCTACCAGTATATCTCGCTTGCCCTGGCCAGGGACTACTCGTGTAATGACTCTTCTAGACACAGCGCGATGTCAACCCCCAATACCGGGAGAGACGAATCCTGTCTAACCGTCACTGCCTCCAAGTGCTTCGGAACTGCACCCAACTACTACCTGTTTGCACGACTCTTTTCAGCCGTGGTAGGGTAGTAATCAAAGTACAGTGGGAACACACTCGAGGCGAAGTGACAGTGTCAAGTCAGCGGACTAAGCTGTACTCATGTCACCTGGGAACTGATAACTGACGATAGGTATAATACCAACCGGTCAGTTCCCGACGAGTCCTGTCCAGTGTACTCGTAACCCAACGAGCACCCGCATACTATCTCCAGTACGACGTACTGACGGCTGTGGGACAGACCGTCTCCCACACTGGGATGAGAAGCGCATGCGCTAGTCTACTCCGGAGTATCGATGCCCTGTCTCGATAGTCCTGCGACTAGGGACCTGCATAAGGATGTGCTTATAGATTACCCAGCCCCCACTAGTGTGACTGCCATCACAATGCTGGTAATCAAGCAAAGATCCTAAGGGCTCCACTAATGCGTATAGGTGATATAATAAAATAAACACATGTACACATTAAAGTAGAAACAAACCAAGTAGCATACTACTATTTTGAGCAAGATTGTATATACAAGGTGAATATCCCAAGCTTCCATTAAGTAATATACAAACTAGTATGATACAGTAATGGCCTCTAGGGCATATACACTAACAATCTCCCACTTGCACTAAGGCCATGTACTGGCGTATCGAAGACCTATCATCTCGATCAGCCGCTCGAACTGAGTCTGGGGCAAGGCCTTGGTGAATGGATCTGCAGTGTTATCTTCTGAAGCAACCCTCCGAACCTCGATCTCCTGGCGATCCACGATCTCCCTGATCAGGTGATACCACCTCAAGATGTGTCTGGATCTCTGATGGGACCTGGGTTCCTTCACTAAAGCTATAGCCCCGTTGTTGTCGCAATACAGAGGTATTGGATCAACAATGGACGGAACCACCTGAAGTTCTTTCAAGAACTTCCTCATCCAGACAGCTTCTTTTGTGGCATCAGATGCAGCGATGTATTCCGATTCCATCGTCGAGTCTGCAACGGTTTCCTGTTTGGAACTCTTCCAACACACCGCCCCTCCATTGAGGGTAAAGACAAAACCCGACATGGACTTGGAATCATCCGTGTCACTCTGGAAGCTGGAGTCAGCAAAGGCCTCGATCTGGAGGTCTTTTCCGCCATACACCAAGAACATCTCCTTAGTCCTTCTCAGGTACTTGAGAATGTTCTTTACCGCTATCCAGTGTTTCTCCCAAGGGTTTGACTGATACCGGCTTACCACACTCAGTGCATAAGCGACATCTGGTCTGGTACACAACATCGCATACATTATAGAGCCTACCGCAGAAGCGTAGGGTATAATAGACATGCGATCCCTCTCCAAATCAGTCTTGGGAGACATCTCTTTAGAGAGGGTGATCCCTGTTGGGGTAAAAATTTACACCCCGGTTGACCAAGTCAAAATCAAAGTCAACCCCAAGCCAAGTGGGTCCAAGCCCAGATCCAGTGGGCCCATGCCCGGGTCGAGCCCGAACATGAAGCGGCCGGCCTCCCCCACGCCAAGATAAAATTTTTGTAATAAATAATTTTGTTGCATTTTTTTATTTTATTTTATTTTCGGATAAATGTAAGAAAAATAGGCATAAAGCCAAATTTTTGTAAAGCCCATGGCTTATGTCCAAAAAAGAAATGGCACACGAGCCATGGGATAGGCAAAATGCCATTTTGTGAAGCCCAAGGGGCTATGTGTAAAATGTATGGCCTATAAAGGCAAGGATAATGAAATATCCCAACAACTTTCTCTCTCTCAAAAAAAAAAGTCTCAGAGCTGAGCTCTTTCTTCCATCTTCAAGGTTCCAAAACCTTCTTCTTTCTCTTGAATTAAATCAAGAGTTTTACTTTTCCTTTTTCAAAACAAATTAGTTTTTCACCACAAAACCCACAAAGGGAAACTTGGATCTATCATTAGATCTGAAAAAGAAGAGATTTTGAGATTTCACATCTCTTGATCTTCAAGATCCAGCAAGCAACAGGAGGAAGAAGAACATCGTTCACTAAACCCAAAAAAAAACACACACTCAGGAGTCCAACTCCTCTCTGATTTCTCTTCTGAGAAATTTGTTTTAGCAGCGCGCAGCGCAAGTGTGCAAAGCGCCCGCGTGCCGACACGTGGCGCGCGCGCGCGCTTGCGCACCTGCGCGCTTGCGCAAGTGCGCAAAGCGCCCGCGTGCCGACACGTGGCGCGCGCGCTTGCGCACCTGCGCGCTTGCGCACGTGCGCAAAGCGCCCGCGTGCCGACACGTGGCGCGCGCGCTTGCGCACCTGCGCGCTTGCGCAAGCGCGCAAAGCGCCCGCGTGCCGACACGTGGCGAGCTTGCGCACCTGCGCGCAGCGCTCATGCGCAAAGCGCCCGCGTGCCGACACGTGGCGCGCTTGTGCCTGAGCGCACAGCACCTAAGCGCACAGCGCCCAAGGTGCTGCCCCACGCATCCTTTGGATGCCCTTTTCCCCTTTATTTATATATACATGTATATATATACATATGTATACAAATGTACACATACACATACTCCGCCACACTCTCCCCCTCAAAAAAATTTTCGGGCCGGGGCGCTGCCCCGAACCCCGCAAGGGGGCTGCTAGCCCCCTTGACCCCCAGCCCGCTATCCGGGTAGCGGGACCCCCGTAAAAACTCTGCGTGGCTCCCGATATATCCAAAACCCCCCTTTCAAAACAGAACACACGTACACTGCACATTGAGTTCGCATGACCAGTTTAACCCGTTAATCGGAGGTTCCCTCGCCCCAAAGGCGAGGGGTAATTAACGGCAGCTTAGTCCGCGACTGCCGGAGATTCGGATCCCCACAATCATTAAACCCCGGCCTACCCTAGGCAGGGGGAATCTGTAGTACGCCTGACAAGCGTGCGCGTATTCCCATCTCAATGGGGTGACGAAAAACACCCTACAGATTCTGGCACGCCCGGTGGGACCAATCTCTCCTCCTATATTTCGGGTTAAACGTTCATGCGAACTCAATCAATATACATATCGATTGCCTTTACTGAAATAATGTTTTCTTTTCTGTACAGCAATCAACCTTCGACGGCAATGTCTCCCCAGACGAATTCAGCTTCCAACGTGACCCCGATTCCGTACGTGGTCAAGATCAACGCTCGTGTGGTTCTCCCTGCAAGCCTCAGTCGACAGTGGGAGGAACCTCCCCGCCAGTTTGGCTCCGTCATCATCTACCCTGCCGGAAGCGCTCATCTGGCGGAAATCCCGGCGGAACGGGTGGCCAAGCCAGTCCCAAGGGGCAAGAGGCCGAATGTTGTGATTGCTAAGGCACCACAACCAAAACTTAAGCTGGTGTCTGAACGATTCCCTGACGCTCTAGCTGGGGGCAAGACTTCCGGTGCGAAGGGCAACATCAAATGTTGCGGACGAGCTCAGGAGATGACTCCAACAAATGCACAATCGAGCGTATCTCCAAGGCCTTTCATCGCCCGGTCTGCGGTGTCTTCCCGAAGAGCCGAAGTCTGCCTGGTGCTTAGAACAGAAAAGTTAAGGCAGAAGCGGCTCAGGTATCGAGCCAACAAGCGAGCCAAGGCTTCGGCCAAATGGAATCGTGTGAAGTTCCAAGTGCAGGGTTGCCCGACGACGACGGCTGAGTCGGACGTAAGAATCAGCAATTCTTTCGAGCCTCTGAAGTGGATTCAGAAAAATGCCATGACCGCCAGAATCAAGAAGACAGCGGTCCGAACAGTGCCAAAAAGAGACGTGTCCTGGCCCCAACAGAAAAAGTATGACACTGTCTCTTCAAGGGTCTATCAGGCGCTTTGTGCCGCACGAAAGCAGCGGGGCAGATCCAGAAAAGAAGCGCCAGCACTATTCAAGAACCTGGTTAGGCCAGCCGCCTTCAATCGACTACCAGCTACCGAAGCAAGGGGGTCAAGACAACGAGCCGTGAAATCAGCCGCCAATGACAAAAAGACAGCCGGATATATCATCCATACGGTCTATATGGCAGGCGGGCGCCCCAGTGACAACCTTCTCAGCAAAAGCAAGGATGGGGCTACCACATCCCAGGCCCAATCTAGCCTGAATGTGGTTGCTGCTGCCCAAGAACAGCCGCCCCCGCTGGATGAAGAAAACCCTCTCGATGAGGATGATAGGCAGAAAGACCCCTCGTTCCATGCAGAGTCAAGCTCGGACAGCGAGGAAGAGCCGACTTTCCGCCCCAGGACTGCGGAGCAAGAGCTGCTTCAAGAGCTTCGAAAACAGCTCAGGAGCAAAGATAAAGAGATGGCCAAGCTCTATTCGAAGATTGACGACTTAACGAATGTGGTGATGCAGCTTACGGCTCAAATTGCTCGAGCGCCTCCCAATCAAGCACAAGCCGCTGGTAATCAGCCGGGTGATGACAATCCGAGGCAGCCAATGCCTGTTCCTTCGGGTCCAAGACTGGTCGAGCCACATGAAAGCCGGCCACACTCCGCTTCTGGGGACGCCTTGGCCCCAGATAGCACTATCCCGCTAACACAGGATCGGATAATGGATTTGGTCACCAGCAAGGTTAAAACATTGGTGGCCGAAGCTGAAGCTCAGAAAGAAATCGGCAGTAGTGGGCGGCCATACCCCGCGCAGTACGATCTGATTGAGTTCCCAAGCGGCTACGTCATTCCTAAGTTCGGAAGATTTGATGGAACGGGGAATGCAAATCAGCACGTCGCCCACTTCAAAGCATCGTGCGGAAATACAGGGGGCAATGACGCGCTCCTTCTTCGTCAGTTTGTCAACAGCCTGACCGGCGTCGCCTTCGACTGGTATGCGAGTATACCGGACGGGTCCGTCGTTACTTTTGCCCAAATGGAGTCCTTGTTCCGGCAAAGGTTCATGAGTGTCAGTGATAAAATCTCCATTGCCGACCTTGTGAGGACCAAGCCGGGGAAGAATGAAAGCAACACCGACTTTATCGCTCGATGGCGTAATCTCACAGTCAAGTGTGAACCGCCGCTGGAGCAGGACCAGTCCGTCAGCCTTCTTATTGGGAACCTCAGCAATTGGATGGTCCCATTCTTGTGTACAGCGGGCCTTAAGACATTTCAGGAGCTAACCAAGAAAGTCCAAATGCTGGAACGCTCGAAGCAGGAGTCCCCGTCGGATCCTCAGAAAGACAAAACTTGGAAAAGCAAGCGGGACGACAACCGTAGAAGCGGGAGTTCCAGTAGTACCAATGTCTTCAATGCGTCCGACATTGAAGAAAAGCGAAGGGCGTCCGAATCCAAAACTAACCGGTCTCGAAAGCCAATGCTGGGAGGAGATGGGCCCACCCTAGAGGAGAAAAAGAACAAGGTTTACTCTTTCAGAAGGGACAAGGTCCGCAAGATATTTAAAGATGCCTTGAACAACGGCCTACAATTGCCGGAGTCGAAAAGACCCCAAGAAGCAAAAATGACCGACAATCCTCTGTATTGCCCGTATCACCGAGTAGTGAGCCATGCGATCGAGGATTGCTATATCTTCAAAGACTGGGTCGAGAAGCAGTACAAGGCTGGAGAGATCGAGCTGTCCAAAAGCGTGTTGGTGAACAATCAAGTTGCAACTGCCAACTTTATACAGACAGAAGTTGAAGCCTTCTGGGAGCAGACAGCTGAATCTGCTGCCCTGACAAACGAAACTGACTCATCGCGGCCTCCGTGGAGTACACACATATCTAATAACACGAAGAAGATGCTAAAGATGCTTCAGAAAGAGCCCAGGATGGAATGGGAAGGACAGAAGAAGCCTACCAGTCCAGCCGCCAATGCGGCTCCATCAGGCTCAAAATCCAAGAAGCTCAAGAAGAAGAAAAGTGCAGCTCGGCGCGAAAAAGAGTCTGAAGGGAGATCGACCATTCAAAAATATATCGATTCCCTTGAAGAATATGAACAAAAGGAAAGAACATTGATTCAATTGAATGAGTTCTTCCCTGTACAAGCGGCTGAAATTCTGGAGGAGTTAGAAGATGACTCTAATGAAGAAATCCCAGTAGTGACCTGCTACGCCATCCATCTTGGCAGTGACTCCGAGGATGAGCTCTGTTTTCCTGAAGAGGATGAGGAGCTCGCCACAACGGCCAATCAAATCCAGCTTAGAATCGGCAGGGCTCTACCGCCAAATCAGGGCAACGCCCCAAAAGGGAAAGAAAAACAAGTCGCTAAAGAAGAAGATGGCAGAGAACCGATTGATGAAAACATAAGTCCTTCCTCGGTGGACTATAATGTCTTGGCACATCTCCGGAAGCTTCCGTCTCTCCTGAGCATCTACGACGCCTTGGTCCTATCTAAAGAGCTTAGAGATGTTCTCATCCATGCTCTACAAAACCCCGAGCGGTATCAGGCTCACTTTGCGGAAATTAATATGAAAGAAGCCCAGCACGCTTTGCATGCCACCGCAGTCACATTTAAGGATGAAGACTTGCTACTGGGAACGGCTGAGCATAATCGGCCGCTTTACGTGACCGGGTACAGCGACGGAGATCGAATTAATCGTATATTGATTGATCCGGGGTCCTCAGTGAACATCATGAACTTACGAACCCTGAAGAGTTTGTCAATGGACGTCCGACACCTGTCAAGGGAAAGGATTGTCATTCAAGGCTTCAACTAAAATTGCCAGCAAGTTCTGGGGTCTATAGCTTTGCCAATCAAATTCGGGGATCTGCAAACCGAAGCTAAGATATACGTGATTGACGCAGACACGTCTTATAAGATTCTCTTGGGGCGGCCGTGGCTCCACGATTACGACATCATTCCGTCAACTCTCCATCAATGCATGAAGTATACTAAAAATGGCGAAGAAAGACGCATTGACGGAGACATCCAGCCGTTCGGTGTGCATGAAGTCCGCTATGAAGATTCTTGGTACTTTATGAACCACCAAAATGCTAAGCCACAACTGACTGAGGATAGACCGGCCCCAAGACTCAAAAGCAAATCTGCGCCGGCTGTCACTTTCAAGAGCAAAAACACCCAAGTGCGCCTGCATTTCGGTAGCGACACTGACGAGTCCGACGCTGGAAGCCCATCCTCCCGTAAAACTCGTCCTCGTTTCGGCAGCGATACAGACGAATCTGTTACTGAAGGCCCATCTAGCAGCAAAGTCCGCCCTCATCTTGGCAGCGACACTGAAGAGTCGGAGGAAGAGGACCTGCCGTGCAACAGCGATGCAGATTGGACCCCTATGCAACAAGAGAAACTACGAGAGACCTTCGAAGTTGCAGAAGGGTCCCTAGCCGTGACAAGGGTACCAGAGCAGATGTACAAAGAGCTCGATGCGTTATCAGTCTCCACCGTGGACCAGCTGAAGACTTTCTACGTTCCCGGGAGGAATAGTGGACAGAAGGGCATCCTGTTTTATGGGTCATACCCCGTTGCGCACCCGGACGATTTGTCTGTTGTGTGCCTTCCATATAAGAGAGGCATAAGAGCCGTCCTCAATCCCAGATACTATGCGCCCGAGATGCGGGAATACTTTAAGAAGTGCGGATGCCGGTTATATCAAACGGAGTCCGAAGCAAAGTTTTACGAAGGCCTATGGCATCTGCCCCAGGTCCGAGCACTCATCGATGGACGAATTCCAGATAGACGGGGCATAGGCTACATTCAACCTGATTCCAAAGCGTGCTACATGATCCATGTTAGTGAGGCCAGCGAAAGATCAAATGATGACGACGAGATAGCCGAGCCAGAAGAAGCTCCTCAAGAGCTCGAAGATGGCGGACAAGCAACCTTTGACGAGCTAACCGAGATTGACTTAGGAACGCCCGATAATCCAAGGCCGACCTACATCAGCTCGCTCTTGTCAGAGGAAATGAAAGCGCAGATAATCGCCCTGCTGCATGAGTTCGTCGACTGCTTCGCGTGGACATACAAAGAAATGCCTGGCCTTTCCCCTGAAGTGGCCGTACATAAGTTGGCTATATCTCCTGATGCTAAGCCAGTCAAACAAGCTCCTCGAAGAATGAGAAGGGAGTTGGAAGAAAAGGTCATTGAGGAAACCAAGAAACTCATCGATGCCGGCTTCATCAGGGAAGAGAAATATGCAGACTGGATCGCATGCATAGTCCCAGTGAAGAAGAAAAATGGGCAGATCCGAGTCTGTGTCGATTTCAGGGACCTCAATAAGGCATGTCCTAAAGATGACTTCCCGCTACCGGTCATGGAAATGATGGTCGATGACACCTCAAATTATGAACTGTTCACCTTTATGGACGGCTCGTCTGGATATAATCAGATCAAGATGTCGCCTGGGGATGAGAAGCACACAGCATTTCAAACCCCGATCGGGATATATTGCTACAAGGTAATGCCATTCGGACTGAAGAACGCGGGTGCTACATATCATAGGGCAATGACTAATATCTTTGATGACCTAATCCATAAAGTCGTCGAATGCTATGTTGATGATCTGGTCATCAAGACTAAAGCCAAGGCCGATCATATCCAAGATCTCAGGACCGTTCTCACCAGACTGAGGCAATACGATCTGAAGATGAATCCTTTAAAGTGCGCTTTTGGCGTGTCATCGGGAAAATTCCTGGGCTTCATAGTTCGACATCGAGGGATCGAAGTTGACCCATCAAAGATAAAGGCCATCATGGAGATGCCCCCTCCGAAGAGTCTGGCGCAGCTGAGATCTTTTCAAGGCAAGCTTGCTTATATACGGAGGTTTATCTCAAATTTATCAGGGAGATGCAGGCCCCTCTCAAAGCTCATGAAGAAAGGAGCTCCTTTTATCTGGGATGCCGAATGTCAATCAGCTTTCGAAAGCATCAAACAGTACTTGTTGCACCCTCCAGTGCTGGCCGCTCCCATTCCAAATAAACCGCTGATTCTCTACACTGCCGCGCTGAACGAGTCACTCGGTGCGCTCCTTGCCCAGAATAATGAGGAGGGAAAAGAAAATGCCCTCTACTACCTCAGTCGAACTCTAGTCGGGGCGGAACACAACTACTCCCCAATCGAAAAGCAATGCCTGGCTCTGATATTTGCTGTGAAGAAGCTGAGGCACTATTTGCTCGCTCATCGGGTTATGCTGATCTCCAAGGTCGACCCGCTCAAACACTTGATGACCAAAGCAAGCCTAGCCGGCAGAATGGCAAGATGGGCTGTCATGCTACTTGAGTTTGACATAGTTTATACCCCTCAGAAAGCAGTAAAAGGGCAAGCTCTTGCAGACTTTCTCGCTGCTCATCCCATACCAGAAGGGTCGCCGCTAAATTGTGAGTTACCCGATGAACAAGTGCTGCACCTCGAGAAGGATGAGCCATGTTGGGAGCTCTACTTCGATGGAGCCTCGTCAATAAGGACCTCCAGTAAATCAAGCGTCCCGGAGATAAAAGCAGGGATAGGATTGGTGTTCATCACACCATCAATGGGAACCCTACGGCGTTCTTTTGCTCTCACCGAGCCTCGGACAAACAATGAAGCTGAGTATGAAGCTCTGATAGCTGGTTTGGAGCTTGCTATAGAAATGGAAATCCTTCGGCTACGGGTTTACGGTGACTCCCAGCTTGTCGTCAACCAAGTAAGCGGCGACTATAAGATATACAAACCCGAGTTAGCTCGGTACAGAGGTCGAGTGGTGGAACTCATGAAATGGTTTACTCATATTGAACTAACGAGAGTCCCTAGAGCGTTGAACGGAAAGGCTGATGTACTCGCTCGCTTGGCCAAGGAGCTGGCTGATCCTGACATGGACGAAATTCTGATCACAGTCAGGAGCCGGCAAATTCTGCCCCCAGTCTCTCTACGAGAAGAAGAAAGCGCGGAACAGAAGAGCAGTCCTGCGGAAGAAGCTTCGATCATCCAAGACGAGCCCGATTGGAGAGAACCCTTTATAGAGTACCTCCGATACGACAAGCTTCCCGAAGAAAAATCTGCGCGGATTCAGCTGAAGAAAAGAACTCTCCGATACGTGTTTGTAAATGACACGTTATACTGCAGGTCATATGACCAACTCTGGCTCAGGTGCCTGTCATCGGCCGAAGCCCAAAAAGTCATGAAAGAAGTTCACTCAGGCGTTTGCGGTGCTCACCAATCTGGCCCCAAGATGCGACTGCAAATTAAACGGCTTGGGTATTACTGGCCCACCATGATACGGGATTGCGGAGAGCATGCAAAGAAATGTTATATCTGCCAAATTCACGGTGATTTTATTCACAAGCATCCCAATCCATTGCATCCTACAGTGGCGTCGTGGCCCTTCGAAGTCTGGGGCACCGACATTGTTGGTCCAATTGATCCTCCGTCATCCAAAGGCCACCGGTTCATACTGGCTGCGACAGACTACTTCTCCAGATGGGCTGAAGCTGTCCCGCTAAAAGAAGTCAAGACAAAAGATATTCTGATATTCTTCCAGCATAATATTCTATACCGCTTCGGTACACCAAGAAGAATCATTTCTGACAACGGGCCTTCTTTCAAGAGCTTCAATGTCTCAAGGTTCGCTACCCAGCACAAGATAGACTGGAGATATTCCTCCATCTATAATCCAAGAGCCAATGGGCTAGCCGAAGCCTTCAATAAGACCTTATGCAAGCTCCTGAGGAAAAATGCTTCAGCCAACAAGAGAGACTGGAATCTCAAACTTCATGAGGCGCTGTGGGCATATCGTATCACTCACCGTACTCCAACACAGTCCACTCCATACTCATTGCTTTTCGGAGTGGAGGCGGTCCTCCCCCTCGAAGTAGAAGTTCCGAGCTTAAGAATGGCCGTTCAACATGAGTTGACGGAAGAGGAAAACGTGCTCCTTCGACTTGAAGAGCTTGATGCCCTCGAAGAAAAAAGGCTCGCGGTGCAGCAAAGTCTGGAGTTATACCGAGCCCAAATGTCACGGGCCTATGACAAGATAACTCGTCTCCGCGCTTTCAAGAAAGGTGAATTAGTGTTGGTCCTCAAAAGACCGATCATCCTCAATCGACATGCCAAGGGAAAATTCGAGCCAAACTGGGAAGGACCATACGTCATCGAGAAAGTGTTCGACGGAGGATCCTACCAACTAATAAGTGCCGAGGGAGAAAGGCCCATGCCACCCATCAATGGCCGATACCTCAAGAAATACTACACGTGAATGCTCCAAGTCGCAGGCGAACTGAGCACATCAGCCCTACGGTCTGGATCAGACATCCTGCAAAACCGTATACAATCCACGGGCGTAAATGACCCCTATCTCTCCCAAATCCTTCCGGTATGACTACTTTTAAAGTCCCACCAGCAAAAAAAAAAAAAAAAAAGGGTATGTCCACAAGCAAAACGGGCACGGATGAAAACCCGAAAGGGCTCCGTGAGTAAAAACAGCAGGACTACCGGCGGGTCTGTGAAAACCCGAAAGGGCGCAAACTCGTGAAAAGAGATGAAATACACTCGCAAAGTCCCCTCGACCTTGTGAGGAGAAAACCCTGCGTGAGATCCTTACGACTCACAAAGGAGCAAAACACTTAGGAATCCTCACGATTCTTAAGGAGAAAATACACCTGCGGGATCCTTACGACTCGTAGGGAGAAAATGCTTTTATGGGACCCTCACGGCCCATAAAACTGAAAAGCCTTAGATGGTAGGGACCCAAACCTACCTCCTAAGCCATCGTTCCCCAACGGGTAACGGCAAATGATGAGTTGCTCCTGGCATTATTCCAGTGCAGCAATGCTGATGCCAAACAAGATCCAAATTCCAAATCCCATACCCCAACGGCGAATGATGAGTCGCTCCTGGTACCACATTCCAGTGCAGCGATGCAGACGCCAACAAAGCCCTGAAATTTTTTCGGCCCTACGGTCTGGATCATACATCCTGCAAAACCGTATACAATCCACGGGCGTAAAACAATCCCGATCTCTCCAAAAAAAAAAAAATAAATAAAAATAGAAAAAGAAAAAAAAAATAAAAGAAAAAAAAATATAAACGGTATGTCCACAAGCAAAACGGGCACGGATGAAAACCCGAAAGGGCTCCGTGAGTAAAAACAGCAGGACTACCGGCGAGTCTGTGAAAACCCGAAAGGGCGCAAACTCGTAAAAAAAGAAAGGAGATGAAATGCACTCTCAAAGTCCTCTCGACTTTGAGAGGAGAAAATTCCCGCATGAGATCCTTACGACTCACAAAGGAGCAACACCCTTAGGAGTCCCCACGACTCCTATGGAGAAAATACACCTACGAGATCCTTTCGACTCGTAGGGAGAAAATGCTTTTATGGGACCCTCACGGCCCATAAAATTGAAAAGTCTTAGGTGATAGGGATCTAAACCTGCCTCCTAAGCCATCAATTCTCAAATTCTCCCAGGGCAAATGATGAGTTGCTCCTGGCATTATTCCAGTGCAGCAATGCAGATGCCAAACAAAAACCAAAATCCCAAAATCCTCTCAATGACAGATGATGATTCGCTCCTGGTACCATATTCCAGTATAGCGATGCTGATGTCAACCCAAATCAAAATCAACAAGTCAACTTCTACTCCGACACCGCAGAAAGCGAGACGAGTCAGAATCCAATCTCGACACCGCAAGAAGCGGAGCAAGTCAAGTCTACCCCTGACACTGCAAGAAGCAGAGCAAGTCAAATCAAGCACCGACCGTCCACGTCGCTAAAAGGGCAGCACCGACCGTCCAAGTCGCTAAAAGGGCAGCACCGACCGTCCAAGTCGCTAAAAGGGCAGCATCGACCGTCCACGTCGCTAAAAGGGCAGCACCGACCGTCCAAGTCGCAAAAATGGCAGCACCGACCGTCCAAGTCGCAAAAAGGGCAGAACCGATCGTCCAAGTCGCTAAAAGGGCAGCACCGACCGTCCAAGTCGCAAAAAGGGCAGAACCGACCGTCCAAGTCGTTAAAAGGGTAGCATCGACCGTCCAAGTCGCAAAAAGGGCATCACCGACCGTCCAAGTCGTTAAAAGGGCAGCATCGACCGTCCAAGTCGCAAAAAGGGCATCACCGACCGTCCACGTTGCTAAAAGGGGCAGCATCGACCGTCCAAGTCGCAAAAAGGGCAGCACCGACCTTCCAAGTCGCAAAAAGGGCAGCACCGACCGTCCAAGTCGCAAAAAGGGCAGCACCGACCGTCCAAGTCGCTAAAAGGGCAGCATCGACCGTCCAAGTCGCAAAAAGGGCATCACCGACCGTCCAAGTCGCTAAAAGGGCAGCATCGACCGTCCAAGTCGCAAAAAGGGCATCACCGACCGTCCACGTCGCTAAAAGGGGCAACATCGACCGTCCAAGTCGCAAAAAGGGCAGCACCGACCGTCCAAGTCGCAAAAAGGGCAGCACCGACCGTCCATGTCGCAAAAAGGGCAGAACCGACCGTCCAAGTCGCAAAAATGGCAGCACCGACCGTCCAAGTCGCAAAAAGGGCAGAACCGACCGTCCAAGTCGCTAAAAGGGCAGCACCGACCGTCCAAGTCGCAAAAAGGGCAGAACCGACCGTCCAAGTCGCTAAAAGGGCAGCATCGACCGTCCAAGTAGCAAAAAGGGCATCACCGACCGTCCAAGTCGCTAAAAGGGCAGCATCGACCGTCCAAGTCGCAAAAAGGGCATCACCGACCGTCCACGTCGCTAAAAGGGGCAGCATCGACCGTCCAAGTCGCAAAAAGGGCAGCACCGACCTTCCAAGTCGCAAAAAGGGCAGCACCGACCGTTCAAGTCGCTAAAAGGGCAGCATCGACCGTCCAAGTCGCAAAAAGGGCATCACCGACCGTCCACGTCGCTAAAAGGGGCAGCATCGACCGTCCAAGTCGCAAAAAGGGCAGCACCGACCGTCCAAGTCGCAAAAAGGGAAGCACCGACTGTCCAAGTCGCTAAAAGGGCAGAACCGACCGTCCACGTCGTTAAAAGGGCAGAACCGACCGTCCACGTCGCTAAAAGGGCAGCACCGACCATCCACGTCGCTAAAAGGGCAGCACCGACCGTCCACGTCGCTAAAAGGGCAGTATCGACCGTCCAAGTCGCTAAAAGGGCAGCACCGACCGTCCAAGTCGCAAAAAGGGCAGCGCAGGATTCCTACAAAGCGGGAACCAGATAACTCCGGGCCAGGGAAAACGTCTATCACGGACACTCCTTCTCGGAGACATGTCAAGCAACGACCGTCCATGTCGTAAAAAAAAAAGGGCAGTGCCAGCTTCCCAAAAAGCCGGAACCAAATCAAGTCGCCTCCACGTGAAAGAAGATCCATCAATTTCATGCACACGACCCACATATGTGGTGTGCATTTATTGATGGGGGGCAATTTGTTGGGGTAAAAATTTACACCCCGGTTGACCAAGTCAAAATCAAAGTCAACCCCAAGCCAAATGGGTCCAAGCCCAGATCCAGTGGGCCCATGCCCGGGTCGAGCCCGAACATGAAGCGGCCGGCCTCCCCCACGCCAAGATAAAATTTTTGTAATAAATAATTTTGTTGCATTTTTTTATTTTATTTTATTTTCGGAGAAATGTAAGAAAAATAGGCATAAAGCCAAATTTTTGTAAAGCCCATGGCATATGTCCAAAAAAGAAATGGCACACGAGTCATGGGATAGGCAAAATGCCATTTTGTGAAGCCCAAGGGGCTATGTGTAAAATGTATGGCCTATAAAGGCAAGGATAATGAAATATCCCAACAACTTTCTCTCTCTCAAAACAAAAAAAAGTCTCAGAGCTGAGCTCTTTCTTCCATCTTCAAGGTTCCAAAACCTTCTTCTTTCTCTTGAATTAAATCAAGAGTTTTACTCTTCCTTTTTCAAAACAAATTAGTTTTTCACCACAAAACCCACAAAAGGAAACTTGGATCTATCATTAGATCTGAAAAAGAAGAGATTTTGAGATTTCACATCTCTTGATCTTCAAGATCCAGCAAGCAACAGGAGGAAGAAGAACATCGTTCACTAAACCCAAAAAAAAAACACACACTCAGGAGTCTAACTCCTCTCTGATTTCTCTTCTGAGAAATTTGTTTTAGCAGCGCGCAGCGCAAGTGCGCAAAGCGTCCGTGTGCCGACACGTGGCGCGCGCGCGCGCTTGCGCACCTGCGCGCTTGCGCAAGTGCGCAAAGCGCCCAAGTGCAGACACGTGGCGCTCGCGCGCGCTTGCGCACCTGCGCGCTTGCGCAAGTGCGCAAAGCGCCCGCGTGCCGACACGTGGCGCGCGCGCTTGCGCACCTGCGGGCTTGCGCACGTGCGCAAAGCGCCCGCGTGCCGACACGTGGCGAGCTTGCGCACCTGCGCGCAGCGCTCATGCACAAAGCGCCCGCGTGCCGACACGTGGCGCGCTTGCGCCTGAGCGCACAGCACCTAAGCGCACAGCGCCCACGGTGCTGCCCCACGCATCTTTTGGATGCCCTTTTCCCCTTTATTTATATATACATGTATATATATATATATGTATACAAATGTACACATACACATACTCCGCCACACTCTCCCCCTCAAAAAAATTTTCGGGCCGGGGCGCTGCCCCGAACCCCGCAAGGGGGCTGTTAGCCCCCTTGACCCCCAGCCCGCTATCCGGGTAGCGGGACCCCCGTAAAAACTCTGCGTGGCTCCCGATATATCCAAAACCCTCCTTTCAGAACAGAACACACATACACTGCACATTGAGTTCGCATGACCAGTTTAACCCGTTAATCGGAGGTTCCCTCGCCCCAAAGGCGAGGGGTAATTAACGGCAGCTTAGTCCGCGGCTGCCGGAGATTCAGATCCCCACAATCATTAAACCCCGGCCTACCCTAGGCAGGGGGAATCTGTAGTACGCCTGACAAGCGTGCGCGTATTCCCATCTCAATGGGGTGACGAAAAACACCCTACAATCCCGTGACAAGCCGGTAGGTTACCGCGCTTGGAATCTTCCATACTGAATCTCTTCAGTATGGTGTCGATGTACCTGAACTGTGAAAGTCCTAATATCCTCTTGGATCTATCATGATGGATCCGGATCCCCAGGATGTATGAGGCATCACACAGGTCTTTCATGGAGAACCTGTGTGACAAGAACCCCTTGACAGATTGTAGCATAGGAATGTCATTTCCTATTAAGAGAATGTCATCCACATATAAAACGAGGAATACTACAGTTCTCGCTACAAATCTACTATAGATGCATGGTTCATCTGGATTTTTGATAAAGCCAAATTCCTTGACCGTCTCATCAAAACAGATGTTCCAACTCCGCGATGCCTGCTTTAGTCCATAGATGGACTTAAGCAACTTGCACACCTTTCCGCTGCTCCCACTCTGAATGAA
Source organism: Agapanthus africanus (assembly GCA_030015575.1). NCBI lineage: Eukaryota > Viridiplantae > Streptophyta > Magnoliopsida > Asparagales > Amaryllidaceae > Agapanthus > Agapanthus africanus. The sequence goes on from CM057337.1 coordinate 525,824,101, forward strand.
ACCTTCTGGCTGGTCCATATAGACACACTCCTCTAAATTTCCATTTAGAAAAGCGGTCTTTACGTCCATTTGCCAAATCTCATAATCGTGGAAGGCAGCAATGGCAAGAAGGATCCGAATGGATTTCAGCATAGCCACTGAAGAAAAGGTTTCGTCATAGTCCAAACCAGGTCTTTGACGAAAACCCTTTGCAACCAGTCTAGCTTTATAGGTCTCAACCTGTCCATCTACACCAATCTTCCTTTTGAAGATCCACTTGCATCCTACGGGTTTTACCCCGTCTGGAGCAATGTCCAACGTCCATACCTTGTTGGTGTACATGGACTCCATTTCGGTCCGCATTGCATCCAGCCATTTTACCGATTCAACGCTCTGAACGGCCTGCTGGAAGCTAGTAGGCTCATCATAATCTATGATGCAATCCTCTCTATCCCCGTCTATGAGAAAACCGCAGTATCTCTCGGGCGGATGAGACTGCCTACTACTCCTGCGGAGCGGCGCAGGAATGTCCTGTTCTTTTGAACCCTCTGGTTCCAGAATGATCGCGGTAACTCAACGTTACTCATCATGGACCGTACCATATCCAATAGGGTTCGGTTCCGTCTCTCCGATACACCGTTATATTGCGGAGTGTATGGAGGAGTAAGCTGAGAGAGAATTCCGTTCTCTTTTAAATAGTCCAGGAACTCGGCACTCAAGTATTCACCACCTCGATCCGATCTTAGGATCTTGATACTTTTGCCGGTTTGTTTTTCTACTTCATTCTTATATTCCTGGAATTTTCCAAAGGCTTCGGACTTATGTTTCATTAAGAAGACATAACCGTACCTTGAAAAGTCATCCGTAAAAGTAATGAAGTAAGAATAACCGCTTCGCGCATGTGTAGACATTGGACCGCACACGTCGCTGTGTACGAGTCCCAAGAGCTCGCTCGCTCTTACTCTGTGTCCAGCGAACGGAGTCTTTGTCATCTTTCCTTTGAGACAAGATTGACAAGTGGCATACGATTGATATTCGAACGCATTCAAATATCCTTCTGTATGTAACTTCGTCAACCTTCTCTCATTGATATGACCCAGTCTACAATGCCACAAGAAAGTCTGATTTATTTCCGGAGACTTTCTTTTGTGTGTATTCTGGACATTGAAAATCTATGGTTGGTTTAATACGTATATACCATTGCTTAATGTACCTGACCCAATCAGAACTTGATTAAGGTGAATGTTTACAACATTGCTTACAAACGCAAATTCATAACCTTCTTTAGAAACCAAAGATACAGAAATGATATTACAAGTTGCGTTGGGTACAAAAAAGCAATTACGAAAAACCAAAACATGTCCATCTGACATTCCCAGGTGATAGTCCCCCACGGCCTTAGCATCCATGCTAGCTCCGTTTGCAACTTTGAGGGTCATGTCACCTGCCTTCAAAACCCTACGGTTTCTCAACGTCTGCAAAGAGTTACAGATATGAGATCCTGATCCGGTATCCAATACCCAGGAAGTAGAGTTTATTGAAAGACAGTTTTCAATAACATACACACCTGAAGCTGAAGCCGCAACCTGCTTCAGATCCTCTGTTCTGGCTTTCCAAGCCCTGCAATCATTCTTCCAGTGTCCCTTCTTATGACAATAGAAGCATTCTTCCTTATCCACAAGCTTTCCCACTTTCTTTGTTGCTTTTGCCTTTCCCTTCGTATCCACTTTACTAACACCGCCCCTTGGTTTGGCGGGGGCTTTCTTCTTCTTTCCCTTGGCTTTCGCCTTGGACCTAGAAGAGGAAGATCCTCCTACAAACAAAGTGGATGTTTCCCTACCTTTCTGTAGGGTGCCCTCTGCGCTCCTCAGCATGTTGAGGAGTTCTGAAAGTTCAACTTCTTTTTCTTGTAAGTTGAAGTTCAGGATAAACTGGGCGTAAGTGGAAGGAAGGGACTGGAGAATCAAGTCCGTATAGAGCTCATTCTCCAACGTGGTCCCAAGGTCCGCGAGCTCTTCTATGTAGCCAATCATCTTAAGCACGTGTTCCGCTACCGATGATCCTGTAGGGTTCCTAGGCACACACTAGAGGTCTCACAAGGCATCAACCATGCCAATTTCAAAATTTACGGTGCCGAGAAACCCTAGACTACGGATCGTTAACTAGAAATCTAGGCGACCAAAGCAACTAGTTTACAACTAAACTATAAGAACGGAAATACAACCTTTGTAGATCCGGTTCTCCACCTCCATGGCTCCGCGATGAAGTCCTCTCCGCTGTCCAAATGCAATCCCGGACTCTAGAGTCGGCTTCATCGGAGAAATGGGCGGGCAAGGTCGTCGGCTCCGTGCCGAAGATGATCTACGTCGAGGCATCGCTAGATCAAGCTCCAACTTCACCAAGTCATGAAACTTGTGAAGAAAACACACTCTACTACTTGGAAAGAGGTAGAGGATGAAGAAATAGGAAGTGGGTAGACTTTAGAATTGGATTTCTCACTCTTTTTCATCAATCACCATTGATGGTCCAAGGTTTTCTTCTTTGAAGAAGATGAAGAAGAAGAAGATGAAGTTATGATAAGTTAATTAGAATAGAAAAGAAAAATCAATCCTTATCATAATTTTAACCATGGTTTTGTGTAGAGAACTAACTAGAGTTTATATGGATGGTTAGGGTTAAAACAAGAAGACAAAAAGGTCATTTGGTCAAAGCTTCATGAAGCTTCAACAAGCTTCATGAAAGAAAGAAATAAATAAACCATTTTGTTTTGTTTTTCACTTAAACCAAAAATGAAAAGATAAATAATTAAGTGAAAATAAACCCTGACCATCCATTAAACATGGTTTAAGTCTTTACACAAATCCAAGATAGTATGCATCATCAAACATGATACAATCAAGTGCACAAAAGTATATCACATATACAATGTGCACAATCCAAGTGAGAAAATCCATTTAAAGTGAACCAATACTAGTTAATGCAAAGTAATATATCAAATATATAATTATGCATTAAATCATTAAATCAACACTTGATTCAATGATCCGGTCATGTCGCATACAACCGACTAGTATCCAATGTATCGGCTTATCGAATCAATCCTTGATTCGATAACTAGGTTATATCGCATACAACCATTCGATACATTCATCGCGAGAATAGAGTACGGTATCACATACACGCATTATTCTCGGTCCCGCACATATCTCATATGCGCTCCTATTTCGTTTCGCTTGAGCCAGGAAACCTCTGTGTAGGACTCTAAAGACTCGTCAATACGCCGGCAGCAGATGATGATCATATCAGACACCCACAAGCCGCAAGCGGTCTGCTAAACGTAACGGCCACCCGGGTATTGAGCGATCAGAAGATCGACGAGCAAGCCCGCTCACACTCCTGTGAATCCAATCAGTAACACTTACCGTACAGTCCGGTCTGTTCATCTGATATGTCGCATATCTCGCCTAGGGGTGGTAAACGTCAGACCCCAATAGCTCGATAAGTCGTGTCGATATGAGGTCAATAACAATTCGAGAAACTACTGGTAACACTTACCAGTAAATCTCAGCAACCCTGGCCAGGGATTTCCGGTTATAGCCAATCGAACACAGCGCAACATCAACTCCCTGTACCGGGAGAGACGAATCCCCTCCTATCGCTCATTGCCTCCATGTGACTCGGGACTGTACCCAAAAACCACCGTTTTGCACGCCCTCTTGGACGTGGTAAGATGGAAATCAAAGCACAGTGGGAACCACACAAGACTCTATGACGATCTCGGGTCAACAGACTACTCTGTACCAGTGTCACCAGAGAACTGCCATCTGACGTAAGGTATAATACCATCTGGGAGTTCTCGGCGAGTCCGTCCAGTGTACCCAGTCTCTACTGAGCACCCGTACATCATCTCTGATGTCAAACACCAATGAATATGGGATCATCCATCGCCCATCTGTATGGGTCGAGAAGGTATACGCTAGTCTACTCTGGCATATCGATGCCCTGTCTCGATACACCCACGACTAGGGACTTTGAAGGATGTACTTATGGACTACCATGTCCCCACTAGTATGATCCGCATCATAGTACAGGTAGTCAAGTACAGATCCTAAGGGCTTTACCAACATGTATCAGAGAGACAATCAGTGTACACGTTAAGGTAAAGAGCAACCAGATAGCGTACTATCATGTCGAGCAAGAAAGTCCTCCCTATATATGTCCCAGCATCTACTACAATATACATCCTATGTATAGTAATGGCCTCTAGGGCATACATATAACTAACAATCTCCCACTTGCACTAGGGCCATCTGTAGCAGTGGTTGTAGTATCTCATACTCAACAATCCCATAAAACTCTCTCTTTGGGAATAGGCCTTCGTGAATGGATCCGCCGTGTTGTTCTCTGACTCTACTCTCCTAACCTCGATCACCCTGGAGATCAACCATCTCCATGATCAGGTGACACTGCCTTAGAGTTTTTCTGGATCACTGATGGGAGGGGTGTTCCTTGGCATAAGCCACAACTCCATTGTCACACAATGGGAGGAACATAATTCATCTCATGAACCAATATACACCCAAACAGCCTCTTTGGTAGCATCTTAAGTAGTGATGTATCCTGCCTTTATCGTCTAGTATGTCACGGTATTTAGCTTGGAACTCTTCCAACATACCGTCCCTTTACTGAGGGTAAAGACAATGCCTGTGACTGACTTTCAGTCGTCCTTATCACCCTGGAACCCTTCCAGTGATTCTCCCCAGGATCGGTTGATACCATCTCACTACAACTAGTGAGAATCCTAACATCCAATTAGATCTATCTCATAGATCCAAAACCCAGGATTTAGGAGGTATCACTTTGATCCTATATGGAGAATCCTTGTGATAAGCGGAGATTGACCGAGCGTAGCATAGGAAACTCCTTCCCTATCAAGAGCATGTCATCCACGTACTCTACGAGGATCGTCACCATACTCCCTACTACCTTTTTGTTTATACAAGGTTCATCTACCATTTTGATGATGTCAAACTGTTTGAATACTTCATCAAAACAGATGTTCCAACTCCGCGATGCCTGCTTTATCCTATAAAGCATCTTGTACACGTTTCCGCTGCTCCCAGTGTCTACGAAGCCCTCTGGCTGTGTACTTATAGACGCTCTCTTCCAAAACATCATTTAGAAAAGCAGTCATGACACCCAACCACCAGATATCGTAGTCATGGTATGTAGCCGTGGCAAGTAGGATCTGGATGGACTTAAGCATAGCCACTTGAAAAGGTTTCATCATTATCCACGCCTGGTCGATGACGAAAACCTTTAACAAGTCTAGCTTTGAAAGTCTCAACTCATCCATCTACACCAAGTAATCTTCTCAAGATATACTTGCTCCTGATGGGGATTTAACCCTTCAGATATAGCAACCAAAGTCCATACTTTGTTGGTGTATAAGGATTCCCTCTCAGATCGCTAAGCATCCAGCCATTCTTACAGAGTCCCACTCCTGATGGCCAGCTCGTAACTAGTTGGGTCATCATCTCATGATGCAATCCTCGCTCCCACTGTCATAGAGAAACAGAAATATCTCTCAGGTGGGTGAGGAACCCTACTAGATCGGCGGAGAGGCCGAGGTTCGTTGGAATCTACTGAATCCTTTGGTTCTATCAAATCATCAGCTGTAGTTTGTATAGCTGGAACCTTTCCAGTTCTACATTACAGACTTTGCCTCGAGCTTGTCCGGATTTTGCTTTCAGACATAGGCCGGTCAACCCCAAATCTTAACTAACTTAAGATATGGGCTCTTCCCTTTCCATATCACATATGAAGCGGTAGGCAACTGATTTGATCGGAACCCTATTCAATAGGTATGCAACTTCTCAAGTGCATAATTCCCAAAAGGAAATAGGTAACTCAGTAGTACTCATCATAGAGCACACCTTATCATATAGGGTGTGATTGCTCCGCCCCGATATACCATCGTGCTATGATATATGCGGAGGAGTAATGCTGAGAGAGAATCTCATTCTCCTTTAGAATAATCCAGGATTTTCGTGCTCAAGTATTCTCCTCTTTGATCACATCAAAGGACATAATACTTATACCCGTATTTTGGTTCTCTACTTCTAAATCATATTCTGTGAATATCTCAAAAGGTTCGGACTTGTGTTTCAACAGGAACATATGTCTGAATCTTGAGAGATCATCAGAGAATGTAATGAAGTATAAAGAACCGGTCTTGGCATGTGTAGACAGGGGACTTACATACATCAACATGTATCATCCCAAGAGTTCACTAACTCTTTCTCTGTTTCCAATAAACATAGCTATGGTCATCTTATCTTTGTGACATGACTGGCAAGTTTCACAAGATGTAAATTCAAACTGATTTAAATATGCATCTAAATGTAACTTCAGCTAGTCGGGTCGCATTGATATGACCTAGTCTACAATACCTCAAGAAAAATTCGTTCATTTCTGAACTCTTCCTCTTGTGTGTGTTCCGTATACTAAAGAACTGTAGTTTGATTTAGTGCATCAATGATTTTAGATAACGTGCCTGAACCGATCAACTTTTGATATAGGAAATGTTCAAAACATTATCCAACTATACAAAATTTTATCATTTCTTTACTTTTAAAGAGAGTGATATGATTTTGTATATCAGGTTCGGTATCTAATAACATTCGTTCAGAATCAATGTATTTGGAATACAGGGTGACAGTGACCAACAGACTTGGCTGCAACACTTGCCCCGTTTTCTGCCTCATGAAACTTATCACCCGTTCTCAGTTCTCTACCTTTCTGTAGCCCTATGTAATATATTACATATCTGGGATCCTGATCTGGTATCACATACCCAGGACATAGAGAATACAGAGAAACAGTTCTTTGTAACGAACACACCCGAAGATGATGTATCAGCATGCACTCTCTTCGTTTGGGTGGCACAGGAATTTTGGTAATCCCCTATTTCCTGCTCTGTCTTATAACAATTATAAGTTGGAGCGGGACCAACGTTCCCCAGCTCAGTATAACATGCGGGTTCGGTCAATAATCCTTATTATTATCTTGATTAAGGCGTGATATGGTCGCTACCTGGAGAGAGAGAGAAGAAAAAACTCAGCGTGCGCTCTTTCAAGAATAGATTGGTTATTATTTTATCTAATCAGGATGGCTCCCACTGCTTTTTATCAAATCTTCCATCAAACCCTAAAAGGAAAGACTAGCCGGGATTAATTACACACTACAAGTTCGCCAATCTTTCAGCCAGGCCAGTGTCGGTACTTTGAGGGAGGTCCCCCGTGCTTTCGCACGAACCTAATTAATGTAAACCTCGTTTTCCCAGAGGCGTAACCTCGTTAACACCTTTCTAGACACCTACTTGATCGGCTAATTGTAATGTGTAAAACTTTCCCAGGAGTAACAATTACTCGCAGTGGGTATCGGGATCCAACTATCTCATAGAAGGTATGCAATCTCATTGCAAATTTCAACACTTGAAATTCCCGATAATATTTCGCCCCTAACGTGCTATGACCTTGACGAAAGCCAACAAACCATAGCCCGCTAGTCAAGTTCAACCCGTACATTTCTTGATTGAATTAAACCCACCCGCACGACCCTTGACGAAAGCCAACAAAGCCGCACGACTACCCTAATCCAATCGCATCGTATGCAGCAGATAAGCAGCATATAGCTACCGCACACTGCACCATGACGAAAGCCAACAAATGCAGCACGAATACTATATACAACTTATCTGAAATGACGGAGGGCTACGACAGGTTTTTCTGAAAATCTATTGCGTAATGAACTTGATATCGTTGTAGAATCAAATGATTTTAAAATGGAGTGCTTTTGAGGCTTTTCTAGTTTTGCTAAAGGAGTCACTCCCGGTGAAGGGATCGTCGGTCCTTTCCTCATCGAATAAGGTGCGGGATATATCATATATATCACTGTGCAAAGCAAAACTCTTAAAAGCAATCAGAAGACAAACCGAGTGTGTAGCATCTGCCAGTTATTGCTAAAGGAGTCACTCCCGGTGAAGGGATCTCGGTCCTTTCCTCATCGAATAAGGTGCAGGATATATCATATATACCGCTGTGCAAAGCAAGAACTGTAGCTACTTTTTTATTTTGAAATTTGATTCTACAACATCTTTAGGTTTCTTATATTTCATTAATCACATTAATGAAGTCCCATCATTTAAGTACCTAAACATCACAGATAAATACGACGTACACTTATGCCATCCGCATTCGCCTCGATGTCCCCTCGTGCACCGTTAGGTTAGGTAACTAACGGCAGAGCGGGTCAGGGCTAGCGCGGGTGTAAAACATAAGTAACGTCTATATAATATATCATATATACTATATACTGTATCCATCACAGAACATCACATGATCACATCACAGATATCACAGCAGAAGAATCATATGAAATATTGGATATACTAGGACGTCCGTGTTTTCAATACGAGCCAGTATAAAACACGGATTCCACGGTCGTGATGAATAGCCAAACCCACACCCCTAGACCCCTACGAGAGCGGCAAGCAACCCTACCAATTCTGGAGTTAGGAGACCCGGACTCGACTCCTCGAGTTGGTCTCCCACTGGACCCCAGAACCCGGTTACTTGTGCTCCCCTCCTTAGGTCTATCCTAGTGCGGAAAAGTAAATAATATACAAAGGGTGACATCTTCCGCAACCTGGAAGTGCCCCAATAAAAGAATATTACATACAAGTTTTTACATGAATGAAAATGAAAACACTCATCTCACATAAAAACCCCCGGCTATTCGTACACGACGATCCAATATAACATATCCAGCAACACAAAACATCACATGTCATCAACGTAAGTAAACATGCGTATCCCAATTGTCGTTGACATATAGCAACGAAACCGGTGATATCACATATTACACTTACGGTCACAGAAAAGAAAGTGTAAAACTACAACAGTTGAAATCCGCATCCTCTTTAGACATCGCATGCCTAATCAAATGAAATCCTTAGACATCGCATGCCTAACAATTATAAACCCAGCATTTTAGTCTCATCATCGAAAACACTTTTCAATATCAAGTCGGGCAATTCAACAAGATTCCCGACATCCTGATCGAATGCTCGTCGCAAACTTCAGTAGACGGTCGCACCCCTGATACCGTCGACGAAGTGCACCAAGGCGGAACACCGCTACCGGGAGCACCCGAACGGATGCTTTCGGCGACGGGGTTCTCCTACAGTCACTTGGTCGGGGCTATGGAGTGAGGCTGTCTATTAAGTTTACCCGGCGAGTATCCGCGTACGCTACGTGATTGCGACGGACTTTTGATCACATCAAAATTCCGTGGCAACCGATCAAGTGAGACTAAACCGCTAGATTTATAACATTCATTCAGTTATCTCATAACTTCTTGTGAATTCCAAATATTGTATCACATTCCAGATAATTAGAAAATGTTAAACTTTCCGATCGAACATTCAAACACCCAAGTTTTCCCGATACAGATCAACACATGAAACAAGTCTAAAAACATTCAGTTCGTGCCTCAGTACCAACGGTCCAGCCGTAGAAGGGTCAAGCCAACGCCTCACATGTGGCACGCCGTACTGCCCCAAACCCTAAGGTTCAAAGGGCAGTTCAAGACGGTCACATAATCGAGTTAAGGTTTGTTGTCTTCTAAAGGGACCATCGCGTTACTTGCACTACTTAGAACGTCGTTAAACTACGGAAAAATCCAACACTTGGAAATTTCCCGACAGGGGAAAAATTGGGTATTTATATCCGGTCGAACTTTTTAACATATTCAAAAATTATCCGGAAGCCACATAGACAAAATATGATAATCCGATCGAATCATCGAATCCCCAAAACAACCCCAGAAAACTCAACTCTTGAGTGCAGATTAAAAGTTCCCAGAGAACAGAGGAAACAGATACGGGCATTACTGTATCAAAACAAATCCCTAATCAGCACAAACGGCCGCGGAACTGCCGCAAAAGGAGGCTATTGCCGCGGTTCCGCGGTACTACAGTGGAATTAGGGTTTCGTTTTCTGCAGTAATCCTTATAATTTTCTGCTCTATTTTCTGCGAATTTTTAATTGACAAAAATCCAAATTTTTAGAAAATTTCCAGAGAGCATTTTGTATTAGGGTTTCGGGTTCGTTCGGATTTCAAACTTCGTCTAGACTTCGCCTAAGGCTCTAGCTAGGCTCTGATACCACTGTAGGGTTCCTAGGCACACACTAGAGGTCTCACAAGGCATCAACCATGCCAATTTCAAAATTTACGGTGCCGAGAAACCCTAGACTACGGATCGTTAACTAGAAATCTAGGCGACCAAAGCAACTAGTTTACAACTAAACTATAAGAACGGAAATACAACCTTTGTAGATCCAGTTCTCCACCTCCATGGCTCCGCGATGAAGTCCTCTCCACTGTCCAAATGCAATCCCGGACTCTAGCGTCGGCTTCATCGGAGAAATGGGCGGGCAAGGTCGTCGGCTCCGTGCCGAAGATGATCTACGTCGAGGCATCGCTAGATCAAGCTCCAACTTCACCAAGTCATGAAACTTGTGAAGAAAACACACTCTACTACTTAGCAAGAGGTAGAGGATGAAGAAATAGGAAGTGGGTAGACTTTAGAATTGGATTTCTCACTCTTTTTCATTAATCAACATTGATGGTCCAAGGTTTTCTTCTTTGAAGAAGATGAAGAAGAAGAAGATGAAGTTATGATAAGTTAATTAGAATAGAAAAGAAAAATCAATCCTTATCATAATTTTAACCATGGTTTTGTGTAGAGAACTAACTAGAGTTTATATGGATGGTTAGGGTTAAAACAAGAAGACAAAAAGGTCATTTGGTCAAAGCTTCATGAAGCTTCAACAAGCTTCATGAAAGAAAGAAAGAAATAAACCATTTTGTTTTCTTTTTCACTTAAACCAAAAATGAAAAGATAAATAATTAAGTGAAAAGAAACCCTAACCATCCATTAAACATGGTTTAAGTCTTTACACAAATCCAAGAGAGTATGCATCATCAAACATGATACAATCAAGTGCACAAAAGTATATCACATATACAATGTGCACAATCCAAGTGAGAAAATCCATTTAAAGTGAACCAATACTAGTTAATGCAAAGTAATATATCAAATATATAATTATGCATTAAATCATTAAATCAACACTTGATTCAATGATCCGGTGATGTCGCACACAACCGACTAGTATCCAATGTATCGGCTTATCGAATCAATCCTTGATTCGATAACTAGGTTATATCGCATACAACCATTCGATACATTCATCGCGAGAATAGAATACGGTATCACATACATGCATTATTCTCGGTCCCGCACATATCTCATATGCGCTCCTATTTCGTTTCGCTTGAGCCAGGAAACCTCTGTGTAGGACTCTAAAGACTCGTCAATACGCCGGCAGCAGATGATGATCATATCAAACACCCACAAGCCGCAAGCGGTCTGCTAAACGTAACGGCCACCCGGGTATTGAGCGATCAGAAGATCGACGAGCAAGCCCGCTCACACTCCTGTGAATCCAACCAGTAACACTTACCATACAGTCCGGTCTGTTCATCTGATATGTCGCATATCTCGCCTAGGGGTGGTAAACGTCAGACCCCAATAGGTCGATAAGTCGTGTCGATACGAGGTCTCTAACAATTCGAGAAACTACTGGTAATACTTACCAGTAAATCTCAGCAACCCTGGCCAGGGATTTCCGGTTATAGCCAATCGAACACAGCGCAACATCAACTCCCTATACCGGGAGAGACGAATCCCCTCCTATCGCTCATTGCCTCCATGTGACTCGGGGCTGTACCCAAAAACCACCGTTTTGCACGCCCTCTTGGACGTGGTAAGATGGAAATCAAAGCACAGTGGGAACCACACAAGACTCTATGACGATCTCGGGTCAACAGACTACTCTGTACCAGTGTCACCAGAGAACTGCCATCTGACGTAAGGTATAATACCATCTGGGAGTTCTCGGCGAGTCCGTCCAGTGTACCCAGTCTCCACTGAGCACCCGTACATCATCTCTGATGTCAAACACTAATGGATATGGGATCATCCATCGCCCATCTGTATGGGTCGAGAAGGTATATGCTAGTCTACTCTGGCATATCGATGCCCTGTCTCGATACACCCACGACTAGGGACTTTGAAGGATGTACTTATGGACTACCATATCCCTACTAGTATGATCCGCATCATAGTCCAGGTAGTCAAGTACAGATCCTAAGGGCTTTACCAACATGTATCAGAGAGACAATCAGTGTACACGTTAAGGTAAAGAGCAACCAGATAGCGTACTATCATGTCGAGCAAGAAAGTCCTCCCTATATATGTCCCAGCATCCACTACAATATACATCCTATGTATAGTAATGGCCTCTAGGGCATACATATAACTAACAGATCCGACGGCCAACCTTGCCGAAAATAACTTCTTCGTGTTAGTGTATATGCCCTAGAGGCCATTACTGTATCATACTAGTTTTTATATTACTTGATGGAAGCTTGGGATATTCACAGTTGTATATACAATCTTGCTCGAAATGATAGTATGCTACTTGGTTTGTCTCTGCTTTAATATGTGCATGTGTTTCTTTTAGCATATCGCTGTTATACATATTAGTAGAGCCCTTAGAATCTTTGCTTGATTACCAGCGTTGTGATGGCGCTCATGTTGGTGTATATGCCCTAGAGGCCATTACTGTATCATACTAGTATGTATATTACTTGATGGAAGCTTGGGATATTCACAGTTGTACAGACAATCTTGCTCAATATAGTAGTATGCTACTTGGTTTGTCTCTACTTTAATGTGTACATGTGTGTTTATTTATTATATCACCTATACGCATTAGTAGAGCCCTTAGGATCTTTGCTTGATTACCGGCGTTGTGATGGCGATCACACTCGTGGGGGCTGGGTAATCTACAAGCACATCCTTATACACGTCCCTAGTCGTGGGAGTATCGAGATAGGGCATCGACACTCCGGAGTAGACTAGCGTATGCGCTTCTCATCCCAGCTCGGGAGACGGTCTGTCCCACAGCCGTCAGTACGTCGTACTTGAGATAGTATGCGGGTGCTCGTTAGGTTACGAGTACACTGGACAGGACTCGTCGGGAACTGATGGTTGGTATTATACCTATCGTCAGTTATCAGTTCCCAGGTGACATGAGTACAGCTTAGTCCGCTGACTTGACACTGTCACTTCGCCTCGAGTGTGTTCCCACTGTTCTTTGATTGCTACCCTACCACGGCTCTACTGAGTCGTGCAAACAGGTAGTAGTTGGGAGCAGTCCCGAAGCACTTGGAGGCAGTGACGGTTAGACAGGATTCGTCTCTCCCGGTATTGGGGGTTGACATCGCGCTGTGTCTAGGAGAGCCATTACACGAGTAGTCCCTGGCCAGGGCAAGCGAGATATACTGGTAGGTTTCCAGTGTTATCTCAGGGTGTATTGGGCTTCACTCCGACACGACTTGTACCGCTATTAGGGGACTGACGTTTACCGCCCCCCTAGGCCCGCCATGCGATGTATCAGACGAACAGACCGGACTGTACGGAGATTGTCACATACAGGCTCAGTAGGAGTTCGGATGGGTTTACCTCATCGACCTTCTTATCGACATCTACCTGGGGACCGTTACGTACAGCTAGTGCCGCTTGCGGTCTGTGGTTAAACCCACTGCCAGCGTAGTGTCGAGTCTTTAGAGTCCCACACAGAGAGTTTCCCTGCACTGAGCGAAACGTGTAGAGGCCGTATGGTTTTACGGCAGGGCTGCGATCACTTACGTACACTTGTGTGCGTATGGTGTTCGGGCAGGCAATACTAGTGGGCTTTTGTTTAAGCCGGATCCTAGTATTGTATGGATGGATTTGTTTTGTCTTCTGTGCATCCGCATTCTACGGAATACGGATGCAGGTGTGTATGCACAGTTTTCTGGAGCGATGAAGGAGGAGGTGCCTCATTAGGGTTTTGGCAGTTGGTTCGGCCAAAACCATTATGTGGCAGGCTCATTAGGGTTTTTGACAGTTCGTTTGGTCAAAACCATTATGAGCAGCGGACATCATTTACTAATCCTATTAGTGATAATCTTATGATGGCTAATTGCATTGACCATTTGACCCCGTTGACCCCTCTTGACTTTGTTGACCGGTTGACCGAGTTGACCATTGACATTCAAGAGGATTCCACACTCTTCTTTTCTTTTCCATTTTCTTTTGGATTATGATAATGGTCATTTCAATTGTAGCCATCAACTTTATCTTGATAGAATTAGTAATGATGTGGTTTTTTGCATTATTGCAACCATGGTTAGCTTTTCTCTTGGTTAAGCTTATCATAATTTTATTCTCTTTTCTCTCTCTTGATATGAGAAGCTCCATGGTTGCTAAAAACCTCCTTCTTCTTCCTCCTCTTGATTTTCTCCTTTGATCTCATGTGTTGAGAGAAAAAGGATTCTACTTGACAAACACATCCATACATCCTCTCTACTCAACCTAGGGCTTCTAGATTAGCAATCTCCTTGCCCTAGTTACCTCGGCTTGAGGTGGAGCTCGGCGTACATCTCTCGGGTGGATCGCCTTCGACTCAAGGAGGCCGCGGAGGTGACCGAAGTCCGGATCAACCTTTGAGCAAGCCATGAAAAGAACAACAAGAAGAGAAGAACATCATAGAAGAACAACAACTACAAGTGAAGGAGTTCAAGTTGAGGTATAACCCCTAACCGAGTAGATACATCTCTTGTTAGGTTGCTAGTTTATAGTTTAGCAAAGATCCGGCTTTTACGGTCCATGTTACAAACCTTAGAAAAAATTTTGTTTTACCGTTTCCGCAACCCCGAAAGTACCGGGAGAGGTAACGTGGACCTAACAGTGGTATCAGAGCCTAACTAAACATAAACTAGCTTGGTAGTAAAGTGTATCGAAGTTCGAAACGGAAAAGTCGAAAAAACCAAGTTATAAAAAATCTGAGTTTCTGTTAAAACTTTTTCTGGTCAAAACAAAATTTCTTATATCCCAAAAATCATCTCAGGCTTTTTAGAAGAAACCCACCAAAAACGACACAGTAACTCACCAGATCGGCCGCGCTTCCGCGGCAATAGCTTGCTATTGCCGCGGAAACGCCGCACTCTGGTGGAGTTGCTGTCTCGTTTTTGGTGCAGTTTGTTTCTTACATGGTTTTAGGATTTTTCTGATATATTATATGTTCCCAGATTTGCCAGAATAGAAATTTGTTTTTGGGGGCCTATAATTCCGTATTTTTTTCGAACTTCAATATACTTTGACTATAAAGGTTATATCTGTGATGTTCTCATGTATTGAACGTCGGCTAATCGCTATATGTCGATTAGTCGGGGTTATACATATCTGTGATCTGTGATTGTTGTTGATGGTTTGTGTATATGAACTCGTTGGATTGTCGCGGATGAATAGCCGGGGTGGATGTGAGATGAGAGTTTCTTTTTCTTTCATTCATGTAATATATTTGTAAATTGATGTAATATTATTTGTTTGGCCGCACAACCGGGTCGGGGTTGTAGCCGTCATTGTATAATTCTTTTCACTGTTTTTGCTCCTAGGATAGACCCATGGAGGGGTGCACAAACTACCGGGTAGCTCGAAGTGCCGAGTGGCCTACTCATAGCATTGAGGGAGGTTGCTTCGCTTCGGGTACTTGGCGGGTAGTTTGCCGCACCCGTAGGGGTCTTGGGTGGGGTTTTGGCTATTCATCGCGACCGTGTAATCCGTTTTTCGTTGCAGGCTCGAACGAATTGCGGATTCCTAGTATATCCAAAGTGTTCATCTGTGATCTGGATTGGCTATCATTGCTATATTGCTATATATAATAACTATTTAGGCGTTGCTTATGTTTTACAGCCGCGCTAGCCCAGCCCCCGCTCTGTCGTTAGTTAAGTAACCTAACGGGTGATGACGGGGCCCCGTGGCGAATGCGAATGGCATAAGCGTACGTCATATTTTGGTTGTTTTCTGCAATGGTAGGATTTAAATGATGGGACGCATTAAAAGAACTAATGCAAGAAAATAAACCTAAAAGACGTTGTTGGAACAATTTTTCAAAAAGCTGTTATTGCAAGGACGTTCATTTTTGTTTTGCATCGCGGTATTCGGTTATGAATGCCCAGCACCTCAGTCGACGAGGCAAGGGCCGAGATCCCTTCACCGGGAGTGACCCCTTGGACAAAACTTTGCGTCAGGGTAATAACTTCACCATAGTCGATTATTCTTGCTTTGCATCGAGGTATTCATCTTACGAATGCCCAGCACCTCACTCGACGAGGAAAGAGCCGAGATCCCTTCGCAGGGAGTGACCTCTTTAGCAAAAGTTTTCGCCACTATGATTTTCAAAAAGGGTGCAATCAGGTTCCTTCAACGATATCAAGTTCATTACGTTAACGGGTTTTTCGCCAAAAACCCAGCCGTAGCCCTCCGTCGTTTCGGATTAATATTATTCAGTATTCGTGCTGCGTTTGTTGACCTAGTCAAGGCGTAGTGAACGGTAGCTAAATAATATTTTTCTGTGGATTGCAAATGTGATTGGTTAGGACAGTCGTGCGGCCTTGTTGACCTAGTCAAGGGCACGTACGGGTGGGTCTAATGCAATCAGGATTATGACGGGTAGAACTTGTCTAACAGTTTATGGCTTGTTGACCTAGTCAAGGTCATGAACAGTTAGGGGCAAAAACCACATCGGGAGTTTCAAAAGAACTGAAACTTGCAGATTTAGCATACCTTCTGGAGTGTGGTGACTAGAGTGGATTCCATCTAGGTTATCACACAATGACAGTTGGATCCCGATCCCACTGATGAGTTGGTTTACTCTCGGGAGATTATTTCACTTAACGATCAATGCTATAAACCTAGTAGGTGTCTAGAAAGGTGTTAGCGGGGTTACGCCCCCAGGGAAAAGAGGTTCTTTAATTAAGGAACTTCGCGAAAGCGTTGGAAAACCTCCCTCGAAGTACCGACACTAGCCTGGCTGAAAGGTTAAGCAAGTATTGTGACGTGAATTAAAACCCGGCTAGTTCTTCTTTTAAAAAGGTTTTAAGAAGAATTTGAGGAAACAGTGGGAGACATCCTGGTTAGATAAATTAATAAACCAATCTAATCTTGCAAGAGCATACGCTGAGTGTTTCTTTTCTCTCTCTCCAGGCAGCAACCTTTTCACGCCCTAATCAAGATAATAAAATGTATCGCTTGACCGATCCGAATTCTTATTCGGGACTGGGGAAAGATGGTTCAGCTCTAACTTGTGACAACAGTCATGAGTATGAGAATGGGAAAGAGGAAAGTATGGATTTCCAGGATACCCAGTTGAAGAAGAAGCATGGTTTTGCATCTACTTCAGGTGTTCTTGTAATTGAGAACTGTTTTACGGTCAGCCCTACCTCCTGGGTACTTGATACCGGATCAAGATCTCATATCTGTAATTTATTGCAGGGACTGAGAAAAAGTAGGAAAGTTGCACCGGGTGATATGTCGCTCAGAGTAGCGAACGGAGCACAAGTTAATGCGGCAGCCGTCGGTGAATATCACCTAGTATTGCCAAATGGCAAGACTATGATTTTGAACGATTGCTACTATGTACCCTCCATGGTTTGCAACATCATATCAGTTTCTTTACTCGATAAAGATGGATATAACTTTGTTCTTGAAAAGAATATCATGAACATTTACCTTGATAAGGTACTGGTTGCAGAGGGTACACTGTTTAATGGTATCTACGTTCTAAATCAGAATACAGTTCTCAACATACAAAACACACGCAAGAGGAAGAATTCAGATACGAATGAATCCTACTTGTGGCATTGTAGACTCGGTCATATCGGAGAGAAAAGACTGAGTAAGTTGCATAAAGATGGACTCTTGAATGCGTTCGAGTTTTCATCTTATGGAACTTGTCAGTCTTGTCTCAAAGGAAAGATGACCAAATCTCCGTTCACCGGACATGGAGAAAGAGCAGCAGAGCTCTTGGGACTCGTACATAGTGATGTATGTGGTCCGATGTCTATACATGCTAGGGGTGGGTTCTCGTACTTCATCACATTCACTGACGATCTCTCTAGGTTCGGATATGTGTATCTGATGAAACACAAATCTGAAGCTTTTGAGAAATTCAAGGAATTCAGAAACGAAGTAGAGAACCAGACAGGCAAAAGTATCAAGATCCTCCGGTCTGACAGGGGAGGGGAGTACTTAAGCACGGAATTCCTAGATTACTTAAAAGAGAATGGTATTCTCTCTCAGCTTACTCCTCCTTATACACCACAGCACAACGGTGTTTCGGAGCGGAGGAATCGTACCCTACTGGATATGGTTCGCTCCATGATGAGTAATGCCGAGTTGCCTCTTTCATTTTGGGGACATGCGCTATTGACAGCCGCATACCTATTGAATGATGTTCCGTCTAAATCTGTGCCTAAGACTCCGTTCGAGATATGGAATGGAAAGAGGCCATATCTTAAAAGATCTAAGATATGGGGTTGTCCGGCTTATGTTAAAAAGCATAAACCGGATAAACTAGAGGCACGGTCAGTTTTATGTAAGTTTGTGGGATATCCAAAGAATGGTTATGGATATCTATTCTACCACACCGAGGAACAGAAGGTGTTTGTTGCTCAGCATGCCGTTTTCTTGGAAACGGAGTTTCTTGCAAAAGAAATTAGTGGGAGCACGGTAGAATTGGAAGAAATTCAGCGACCACAGACTGAAACTGAAAGTTTGACAGAACCTCAGGATTCAATAACCCCAGACGAACCTCAGCCACTCCGCAGATCTGGTAGGATTTCTCATCCGCCCGAGAGATACTACGGTTTTCTCATTGACGGGGATCGAGAGGATTGCATCTTGGAAGAAGATGACCCTACCAGTTTCAGGCAGGCCATTATCAGTAGGGACTCTGATAAGTGGCAGGAAGCAATGCAATCTGAAATGGAGTCCATGTACGCCAATAAAGTGTGGACCATGGATATTGCTCCACCTGGGGTAAAACCCGTTGGATGCAAATGGATCTACAAAAGGAAACTTGGTGTAGATGGGCAGGTGGAAACCTATAAAGCTAGACTCGTTGCAAAAGGTTTTCGTCAAAGACCTGGTTTGGACTATGATGAAACTTTTTCTCCGGTGGCTATGCTCAAATCCATTCGGATCCTACTTGCCATTGCTGCCTTCCATGACTATGAAATCTGGCAGATGGATGTTAAAACGGCTTTCCTAAACGGTTGTTTGGAAGAGTGCGTTTACATGGATCAACCAGAAGGTTTCGTAGACAGTGGGAGCAGCGGAAAGGTGTGCAAGTTGCTTAAATCCATTTATGGATTAAAGCAGGCATCGCGGAGCTGGAACATCTGTTTTGATGAGGCAATCAAGGAATTTGATTTCATCAAGAACGAAGATGAACCCTGTGTTTATAAGAAGATTGTAGGACGAACTGTCGTATTCCTAGTCTTGTACGTGGACGACATTCTTCTGATAGGAAATGACATTCCTATGCTACAATCGGTCAAGCTGTTTTTGTCACAAAGGTTCTCCATGAAGGACCTGGGTGATGCCTCGAACATTCTGGGGATCAAGATCTATAGAGATAGATCCAAGAAACTATTGGGACTTTCACAGTCCAGGTACATAGAGACCGTACTAAAGAGATTTAGTATGGAGGATTCCAAGCGCGGTAACATACCCGCATTGCACGGAATTACCCTCTCCAAGAAGATGTCTCCTAAGACTGACGAGGAGAGGGTTCGCATGAGCACTATACCCTACGCTTCGGCGGTAGGATCTATAATGTATGCGATGCTATGTACAAGACCAGATGTAGCTTACGCGTTGAGCACGGTAAGCCGGTATCAGTCGGACCCAGGGGAGGACCACTGGACAGCAGTGAAGAACATTCTCAAGTACCTGAGAAGGACTAAGGAGATGTTCCTGGTTTACGGTAATGGAGACCTCAGGGTCGAGTCCTTTACCGATTCAAGCTTCCAGAGTGACAAAGATGATAGCAAGTCCGTCTCGGGTTTTGTGTTTACCCTCAACGGAGGGGCGGTATGTTGGAGGAGTTCCAAGCAGGATACCGTCGCAGACTCGACGATGGAGGCTGAATACATTGCTGCATGCGATGCCGCAAAAGAGGCGGTCTGGATTAAGAAGTTCATTAGTGAACTTCAGGTCGTTCCGTCCATTGTTGACCCAATACCTTTGTATTGCGATAACAATGGGGCTATAGCTTTAGCGAAGGAACCAAGGTCCCATCAGAAATCCAGGCACATCTTAAGGCGGTATCACCTGATCAGGGAGATCATTGATCGACAGGAGATCGAGGTGCGGAGAGTGGACACAAAGGACAACACTGCGGACCCATTCATGAAGGCTTTACCCCAGACTCAGTTCGAGCGGCTGATCGAGATGATAGGTCTTCGATACGCCAGTACATGGCCTTAGTGCAAGTGGGAGATTGTTGGTGTATATGCCCTAGAGGCCATTACTGTATCATACTAGTATGTATATTACTTGATGGAAGCTTGGGATATTCACAGTTGTACAGACAATCTTGCTCAATATAGTAGTATGCTACTTGGTTTGTCTCTACTTTAATGTGTACATGTGTGTTTATTTATTATATCACCTATACGCATTAGTAGAGCCCTTAGGATCTTTGCTTGATTACCGGCGTTGTGATGGCGATCACACTCGTGGGGGCTGGGTAATCTACAAGCACATCCTTATACACGTCCCTAGTCGTGGGAGTATCGAGATAGGGCATCGACACTCCGGAGTAGACTAGCGTATGCGCTTCTCATCCCAGCTCGGGAGACGGTCTGTCCCACAGCCGTCAGTACGTCGTACTTGAGATAGTATGCGGGTGCTCGTTAGGTTACGAGTACACTGGACAGGACTCGTCGGGAACTGATGGTTGGTATTATACCTATCGTCAGTTATTAGTTCCCAGGTGACATGAGTACAGCTTAGTCCGCTGACTTGACACTGTCACTTCGCCTCGAGTGTGTTCCCACTGTTCTTTGATTGCTACCCTACCACGGCTCTACTGAGTCGTGCAAACAGGTAGTAGTTGGGAGCAGTCCCGAAGCACTTGGAGGCAGTGACGGTTAGACAGGATTCGTCTCTCCCGGTATTGGGGGTTGACATCGCGCTGTGTCTAGGAGAGCCATTACACGAGTAGTCCCTGGCCAGGGCAAGCGAGATATACTGGTAGGTTTCCAGTGTTATCTCAGGGTGTATTGGGCTTCACTCCGACACGACTTGTACCGCTATTAGGGGACTGACGTTTACCGCCCCCCTAGGCCCGCCATGCGATGTATCAGACGAACAGACCGGACTGTACGGAGATTGTCACATACAGGCTCAGTAGGAGTTCGGATGGGTTTACCTCATCGGCCTTCTTATCGACATCTACCTGGGGACCGTTACGTACAGCTAGTGCCGCTTGCGGTCTGTGGTTAAACCCACTGCCAGCGTAGTGTCGAGTCTTTAGAGTCCCACACAGAGAGTTTCCCTGCACTGAGCGAAACGTGTAGAGGCCGTATGGTTTTACGGCAGGGCTGCGATCACTTACGTACACTTGTGTGCGTATGGTGTTCGGGCAGGCAATACTAGTGGGCTTTGGTTTAAGCCGGATCCTAGTATTGTATGGATGGATTTGTTTTGTCTTCTGTGCATCCGCATTCTACGGAATACGGATGCAGGTGTGTATGCACAGTTTTCTGGAGCGATGAAGGAGGAGGTGCCTCATTAGGGTTTTGGCAGTTGGTTCGGCCAAAACCATTATGTGGCAGGCTCATTAGGGTTTTTGACAGTTCGTTTGGTCAAAACCATTATGAGCAGCGGACATCATTTACTAATCCTATTAGTGATAATCTTATGATGGCTAATTGCATTGACCATTTGACCCCGTTGACCCCTCTTGACTTTGTTGACCGGTTGACCGAGTTGACCATTGACATTCAAGAGGATTCCACACTCTTCTTTTCTTTTCCATTTTCTTTTGGATTATGATAATGGTCATTTCAATTGTAGCCATCAACTTTATCTTGATAGAATTAGTAATGATGTGGTTTTTTGCATTATTGCAACCATGGTTAGCTTTTCTCTTGGTTAAGCTTATCATAATTTTATTCTCTTTTCTCTCTCTTGATATGAGAAGCTCCATGGTTGCTAAAAACCTCCTTCTTCTTCCTCCTCTTGATTTTCTCCTTTGATCTCATGTGTTGAGAGAAAAAGGATTCTACTTGACAAACACATCCATACGTCCTCTCTACTCAACCTAGGGCTTCTAGATTAGCAATCTCCTTGCCCTAGTTACCTCGGCTTGAGGTGGAGCTCGGCGTACATCTCTCGGGTGGATCGCCTTCGACTCAAGGAGGCCGCGGAGGTGACCGAAGTCCGGATCAACCTTTGAGCAAGCCATGAAAAGAACAACAAGAAGAGAAGAACATCATAGAAGAACAACAACTACAAGTGAAGGAGTTCAAGTTGAGGTATAACCCCTAACCGAGTAGATACATCTCTTGTTAGGTTGCTAGTTTATAGTTTAGCAAAGATCCGGCTTTTACGGTCCATGTTACAAACCTTAGAAAAAATTTTGTTTTACCGTTTCCGCAACCCCGAAAGTACCGGGAGAGGTAACGTGGACCTAACAGCTCACACTCGTGGGAGCTGGGTGATCTATAAGCACATCCTTATACAGGTCCCTAGTCGTTGGACTATCGAGACAGGGCATCGATACTCCGGAGTAGACTAGCGTATGCGCTTCTCATCCCAGCGTGGGAGACGGTCTGTCCCACAGCCGTCAGTACATCGTACTTGAGATAGTATGCGGGTGCTCGTTAGGTTACGAGTACACTGGACAGGACTCATCGGGAACTGTTGGTTGGTATTATACCTATCGTCAGTTATCAGTTCCCAGGTGACCTTCGTACAGTTTAGTCCGCTGACTTGACACTGTCACTTCGCCTCGAGTGTGTTCCCACTGCACTTTGATTGCTACCCTACCACGGCTCAAAGGAGTCGTGCAAACAGGTAGTTTTTGGGTGCAGTCCCGAAGCACTTGGAGGCAGTGACGGTTAGACAGGATTCGTCTCTCTCGGTATTGGGGGTTGACATCGCGCTGTGTCCAGGAGAGCCATTACACGAGTAGTCCCTGGCCAGGGCAAGCGAGATATACTGGTAGGTTTCCAGTTTTATCTCAGGGTGTTCTGGGCTACACTCCGACACAACTTGTACCGCTATTAGGGGACTGACGTTCACCGCCCCCCTAGGCCCGCCATGCGATGTATCAGACGAACAGACCAGACTGTACGGAGATTATCACATACAGGCTCAGTAGGAGTTCAGATGGGGTTCACCTCATCAGTCTTCTTATCGACATCTACCTGGGGACCGTTACGTACAGCTAGTGTCGCTTGCGGTCTGTGGTTAAACCCACTGCCAGCGTAGTGTCGAGTCTTTAGAGTCCCACACAGAGAGCTATTCGCCTTTAGATAAAATGAGTAGAGGTCGCATGGTTTTGCGACAGGGTTCGTTCAAATCCGCGCACTTGTGCACGTTTGCTGTCCGGACAGCTTATACTAGCGGGCTTCGGTTTAAGCCGGATCCTAGTATATGATTTGGGATTGGCTTTTTCTCATTGTATTCGTGTTCCTCGGATCACGAATACGGGTGCGTATGCACAGTTTCTTGAGACAGAGGGAGAGGACTTTGATTAGGGTTAATGACTATTGTCATTTTATTAACCCTAATGCTTATGTGTGTATTATTGTTAATTGATATTAGTTTAATAATTGTGCATGGTTATGGTTGTTGACCATTTGACCTATCTTGACTTGTTGACCTTGTTGACACTTTGACCATCATCATTTCATTTGGAAGATGCTCTTTGATCCTTGCAATTTGCATTAAAAATGAAATGATAATGGTCATGTCTTGATTAACCATGACAATTATCTAGCTAATTATCTAATTACAATAATTCACACATATATGTGAGAATGGTTCATATTATTCTCATTCTATCATTTACTTTCTCTCTCTTGTTCTTACTCTCCCTCAAGCTCTCCCCTCTCATGTGTTGAGAAACACTTGAGCTTGAGAAAAACCCTCTCTTGATAATCTCTACTCTCATCTAGGGTTCAAGGATTAGCACTTCTTGCACCCTAGTTACTTCTAGCTTGGAGTTGAAGCCAAAGGTTGAGGCTTTCGGGTGGATCTTTCTTTGACGGGAGAAGACGACAAAGGTGACCTCCTTCCACCACTCCGAGGAGCAAGGAGAGAAGGACTTAAAGCCCAAGGTATAACCTTTCTAGCACTTAGCTAGTTTCTAGTTAGCTTTAGCTTGTTTTTGTTTAGCAAAGATCCTTCATAGTCTAGTCCATGTTGCCTAAGCTCATAAAAATTCGATTTTTATTCCGTTTTCCGCCTCCCCGCAAGTACCGGGGTGGCCAACGTGGACTTACAGTGGTATCAGAGCCTAACTAAACATAAACTAGCTAGGTAGTAGAGTGTATCGAAGTTCGAATTGGAAAAAAAAAAGAGTTTTCAAAACCCTAAGTTTCTGTTATTTTTTTTCTGTTCAAAATAAAATTTGTTATACTCCAAAAATCATCTCAGGGTTTTGTGAAGAAAGCCACCAAAAACGATCCAAAGATTCGACCAAAGAGCCGCGGTTCCGCGGCAATAGCAAGCTATTGCTGCGCAACCGCGGCCATCTTGGCTCTTCTCTGGGTCGAGTTTGGTGCAGTGTATTTCTGGCTTGGTTTTAGGATTTTTAAGATGGTTTATATGTTCCCAGATTTTCCAGAATAGAAATTTGTTTTTGGGGAACTATAAATCCGTATTTTTTTCCGAACTTCAATACACTTTGACTAAAAGGTTATATCTATGATGTTTATATGTATTGAACGTCGGCTAATCGCTATATGTCGATTAGTCGGGGTTATACATATCTGTGATCTGTGATTGATGATGGTATGTGTATATGAATGGGTTGGATTGTCGCGGATGAATAGCCGGGGTGGATGTGAGATGAGTGTTGCTTTTTCTTTCATTCATTGTAACATGTAAATTGATGTAATATTATTATTTGTTTGGCCGCACAACCGGGTCGGGGTTGTAGCCGTCATTGTATAATTCTTTTTACTGTTTTTTGCTCCTAGGATAGACCCATGGAGGGGGTGCACAAACTACCGGGTATCTCGAAGTGCCGAGTGGCATACTCACGGTGGTGAGGGAGGTTGCTTCGCTTCGGGTACTTGGCGGGTAGTTTGCTGCACCCGTAGGGGTCTTGGGTGGGGTTTTGGCTATTCACCGCGACCGTGTAATCCGCTTTTCGTTGCAGGCTCGAACGGATTGCGGATTCCTAGTATATCCAATGTATTCATCTGTGATCTGTAATGTCTATCATTGCTATATATTTATATATGATAACTATTTAGGCGTTGCTTATGTTTTACAGCCGCGCTAGCCCAGCCCCCGCTCTGTCGTTAGTTAAGTAACCTAACGGGTGATGACGGGGCCCCGTGCCGAATGCGAATGGCATAAGCATACGTCATATTTTGGTTGTTTTCTGCAATGGTAGGATTAAATGATGGGACGCATTAAAAGAACTAATGCAAGAAAATAAACCAAGTAAAAGTCGATTGGAACACTTTGAAAACCACTCGGTTCTTTTCAAAACTAAACTTTTAAAAGCGGAGCATGAACCACTCCTTTTAAAAGCTATCTCGTTCCATCGATTATATCAAGTTCACTACGTTCACGGTTTCGCCAAAACCATTCGTAGCCCTCCGTCATTCCACATGAATGGTCAAAAAGTATTCAAGCTATGTATTTTGGCCAAAGTCAAGGCATAGTGATCGGTAGCTATTGGGTATTCATGTGCAGCATAGAAAGATGCGTTGGTTTGGGACAGTCGTGCTTCCATTTTGGCCAAAGTCAAGGGTAGGTACGGGTGGGTCCAAATTAACCAGGAGAATGACGGGTAGAACTTGACATGTGACTTATGATATTTTGGCCAAAGTCAAGGTCATAAGAGCATGGGGCAAAAATCCACATCGGGAGTTTCATAAGTACTGAAACTTGCTAGCGCTGCATACCATTTGGAGTGTGATAATTCCGGTAGGATTCCTTCGGTTTTATCACGCGATGATATTTGGATCCCGATCCTACTGTGAGTATATGCTACTCCTCGGAAAAACTCTCACTTATCGATCAATGCTATAAACTTAATAGGTGTCTAGAAAGGTGTTAGCGGGGCTACGCCCACAGGGAAAAGAGGTTACTTAATTAAGGAACTTCGCGAAAGCGTTGGAAAACCTCTCTCGAAGTACCGACACTGGCCTGGCTGAACGGTTAAGCAAGTATTGTACGGTGAGATTGATCCTGACTAATCTTTTCTTTACGGTTTGAGAAGGGATTCGAGAGACAGTGGGAGCCATCCAGTTTAGACAAATTAAAAACCACTCTAAACTTGCAAGAGCATCATGCTAAAGTGTTTCTTTTCTCTCTCCTAATTGCAGCGACCATTCAACATGACCGGACTTAAGTTATTACTAGATAAAAACATATTGACAGGGCTAAACTACAAAGATTGGCTCAGGAATGTCAAGATGGCAATCACTTACGACAAGTTGGGGTATGTCCTTACCACCAAAGCTCCCCCTGTCCCAGGTCCCAAAACAAGTGTCGTAGATAGGGAAATCTACAAGACCTGGGAAATAGATTGTGCAAAGGCCAGATGCCTCGTACTAGCCTCGATGGACAACGAACATCAGAGGAGGCACGAGAATATGGACCTAGAGTCCATATTTCTTCATACAAAAGAACTGTATGGAGAGCAGTCTCGTATCGCATGATACGAAGGGTCGAAGAAGTTGTTTTCGGCAAGGTTGGTTGTCGGATCATCGGTAGCGGAACACGTGCTTAAGATGATTGGCTACATTGAGGAGCTCGCGGACCTTGGGACAACGCTGGAGAATGAACTCTATACTGATTTGATTCTCCAGTCCCTTCCTTCCACTTACGCCCAGTTTATTCTTAACTTCAACATGCAAGGAAAGGAGGTTGAACTTTCCGAGCTTCTGAACATGTTGAGGAGTGCTGAGGGCACCCTACAGAAGGGTAGGGAGACATCTACTTTGTTTGTAGGAGGATCTTCCTCTTCTAGGTCCAGGACGAAAGCCAAGGGCAAGAAGAAGAAAGCCCCTGCCAAACCAAGAGGCGGTGTCGGTAAAGTGGATACGAAGGGAAAAGGTAAAGCAACAAAGATAGCGGGAAAGCTGGTGGGGAAGGAAGAATGCTTCTATTGTCACAAAAGTGGTCAGTGGAAACAGGATTGCAATGCTTGGAAAGCCAGAACTCAGGATTTGAAGCGAGTTGCAGCTTCAGCTTCAGGTGTGTATGTTATTGAAAACTGTCTATCAATAAACTCTACATCCTGGGTATTGGATACCGGATCAGGATCTCATATCTGTAATTCTTTGCAGGCGTTGAGAAAGCGTAGAGTTTTGAAGGCAGGTGACATGACCCTCAGAGTTGCAAACGGTGCTAGCATGGATGCTGAGGCCGTGGGGGACTATCACCTGGGATTGTCGGATGGACACTTTTTGGTTTTGCGTAGTTGTTATTATGTACCAAATGCAACCTGTAATATCATTTCTGTATATTTATTATCTAAAGAAGGTTATGAATTTGCATTTGTAAGTAATGTAGTGAACATTCACCTTAATCAAGTTTTGATTGGGTCAGGTACATTGAACAACGGTATATACATATTAAACCAGCCACAGATTTTCAATGTCCAGAATACACACAAAAGAAAGTCTCCAGAAATCAATAAAACTTTCTTATGGCATTGTAGACTGGGTCACATCAATGAGAGAAGGTTGACTAAGTTACATGCAGGAGGATATTTGGATCCGTTCGAATATCAATCGCATGCAACTTGTCAATCCTGTCTCAAGGGAAAGATGACAAAGACTCCGTTCACTGGACACGGAGTAAGAGCGAGCGAGCTCTTGGGACTCGTACACAGCGACGTGTGCGGTCCAATGTCTACACATGCACGAAGCGGTTATTCTTACTTCATTACTTTTAGGGATGACTTTTCAAGGTACGGTTATGTCTTCTTAATGAAACATAAATCCGAGGCTTTTGAAAAATTCCAGAAATATAAGAATGAAGTAGAAAAACAAACAGGCAAAAGTATCAAGGCACTAAGATCTGATCGAGGTGGTGAATACTTGAGTGCCGAGTTCCTGGGTTACTTAAAAGAGAATGGAATTCTCTTTCAGCTTACTACTCCATACACTCCGCAACATAACGGTGTATCGGAGAGACGGAACCGAACCCTATTGGATATGGTACGGTCCATGATGAGTAACGCTGAGTTGCCGCGATCGTTTTGGGGATATGCGCTAGAATCGGCTGCATACCTTTTGAACCGAGTTCCAACTAAGAATGTGCCAACTACACCATATCAGATGTGGTGTGGGAAGAGACCCTATCTTAATCACATTAAGACATGGGGATGTCCAGCTTTTGTAAAAAAGCAGCATGCGGACAAGCTCGAGGCACGCTCTGTAGGGTTCCTAGGCACTCTAGTGAGGTCTCACTAGGCATCGAACATGCCAATTTCAAAAAATCTAGGTGCCGAGAGACCCGACTACGGATCGTTTGCTAGAAAACTAGGCGAAAAGATAACTAGTTAACACTTAACTAAGGGAATACGGAAATACAACCTTTGTAGATCCGGTGCTCCACCTCCATAGCTCCGCAACGAAGTCCTCTCCGCTGTCCAAATCAAATCCGGGCTCTAGCGTCGGCTTCGTCGGAGAATGGGCAAGCTAGGTCGTCGATGTCCATGCCGAAGATGATCTACGTCGAGGCATCGCTAAATCAAGCTCCGACTTCACCAAGTCAAGAAACTTGTGAAGAAAACACACTCTACTACTTGGCAAGAGGTAGAGGATGAAGAAATAGGAAGTGGGTTAACTTTAGTTTTGGATTTCTCACTCTTTTCCAACAATCACCATTGATGGAGCTTGGTTTTCTTCAAAGAAGAATGAAGAAGAAGAAGAGCAAGAAGAAGATAAGTATTATGATAAGTTAATTGATTTTAAAAAGAAAATCAATACTTATCATATATTGAACCATGGTCAAGTGTAGAGATTAAACTAGGGTTAATGGAGTGGTTAGGGTTAAGCATGGGACAAAATGGTAACTTTGGTCAAAGCTTCATGAAGCTTCAACTAGAATACAAACAAAGCCACCATTTTCCTTTATGCTTATCATTTCTCTAAAAAGAATGAATAAATGAATAAAAGGATAATAAGTGAATAAACAAAACCCTAACCACTCTCACAACCATGGTTTAATCTTTACACAAATCCAAGGTAACATGTATCATCAAACATGACACAATCAAGTGCACAAAAGTATATCACATATACAACTTGTGCAATCCAAGTGAGAAAATCTGTTTAAAGTGAACCAATACTAGTTAGTGCAAAGCAATATATCAAATATATATAATTATGCATTAAATCATTAAATCAACACTTGATTCAATGATCCGGTCATGTCGCACACAACCGACTAGTATACAATGTATCGGCTTATCGAATCAACGCTTGAATCGATAACTAGGTTATATCGCATACAACCATTCGATACATTCATCGCGAGAATGGAATACGGTATCACATACACGCATTATTCTCGGTCCCGCACATATCTCATATGCGCTCCTATTTCGTTTCGCTTGAGCCAGGAAACCTCTGTGTAGGACTCTAAAGACTCGTCAATACGCCGGCAGCAGGTGATGATCATATCAATCACCCACAAGCCGCAAGCGGTCTGCTAAACGTAACGGCCACCCGGGTATTGAGCGATCTGAAGATCGACGAGCAAGCCCGCTCACACTCCAGTGAATCCAACCAGTAACACTACCGTACAGTCCGGTCTGATCGTCTGATATGTCGCATATCTCGCCTAGGGGTGGTAAACGTCAGACCCCAATAGCTCGATAAGTCGTGTCGATATGAGGTCTATAACTGTTCGAGAAACTACTGGTAACACTTACCAGTAAATCTCAGCAACCCTGGCCAGGGATTTCCTGTTATAGCCAATCGAACACAGCGCAACATCAACCCCCTATACCGGGAGAGACGAATCCCCTCCTATCGCTCATTGCCTCCAT
Source organism: Agapanthus africanus (assembly GCA_030015575.1). Taxonomy (NCBI): domain Eukaryota; kingdom Viridiplantae; phylum Streptophyta; class Magnoliopsida; order Asparagales; family Amaryllidaceae; genus Agapanthus; species Agapanthus africanus. Next base: position 525,854,358 of record CM057337.1, read on the forward strand.
GTGACTCGGGACTGTACCCAAAAACCACCGTTTTGCACGCCCTCTTGGACGTGGTAAGATGGAAATCAAAGCACAGTGGGAACCACACAAGACTCTAAGACGATCTTGGGTCAACAGACTACTCTGTACCAGTGTCACCAGAGAACTGCCATCTGACGTGAGGTATAATACCATCTGGGAGTTCTCGGCGAGTCCGTCCAATGTACCCAGTCTCTACTGAGCACCCGTATATCATCTCCGATGTCAAACACCAATGGATATGGGATCATCCATCGCCCATCTGTATGGGTCGAGAAGGTATACGCTAGTCTACTCTGGTATATCGATGCCCCGTCTCGATGCACCCACGACTAGGGACTTTGAAGGATGTACTTATGGACTACCATATCCCCACTAGTATGATCTGCATCATAGTCGAGGTAGTCAAGTACAGATCCTAAGGGCTTTACCAACATGTAACAGAGAGACAATCAGCATACACGTTAAGGTAAAGATCAACCAGATAGCATACTATCATGTCGAGCAAGAAAGTCCTCCCTATATACGTCCTAGCATCCACTACAATATACATCATATGTACAGTAATGGCCTCTAGGGCATACATATAACTAACAATCTCCCACTTGCACTAGGGCCATCTGTAGCAGTGGTTGTAGTATCTCATACTCAACCATCCCATAAAAGTCTCTCTCTGGGAACAGGCTTTTGTGAGTGGATCCGCTGTGTTGTCCTCTGAGTCTACTCTCCAAACCTCGATCACCCTGGAGATCAACCATCTCCATGATCAAGTGATACTGCCTTAGAATATGTCTGGATCACTGATGGGACCAGCGTTCCTTGGCATAAGCCACAACTCCATTGTCACACAATGGGAGGAACAAAGTTCATCTTATGAACTAATATACACCCAGACTGCCTCTTTGGTAGCATCTTAAGTAGCGATGTATCCTGCCTTTATCGTCTAGTATGTCACGGTATCTAACTTGGAACTCTTCCAACATACCGTCCCTTTACTGAGGGTAAAGACAATGCCTGCGACTGACATTCAGTCGTCCTTATCACCCTAGAACCCTTCCAGTGATTCTCCCCAGGATCGATTGATACCATCTCACTACAACTAGTGAGAATCCTAACATCCAATTAAATCTATCTCATAGATCCAAAACTCAGGATTTAGGAGGTATCATTTTGATCCTATGTGGAGAATCATTGTGACAGACGGAGATTGATCGAGCGTAGCATAAGAAAACTCCTTTCTTATCAAGAGTATGTCATCCACGTACTCTACGAGGATCACCACCATACTCCCTACTACCTTTTTGTTTATACAAGGTTCATCTACCATTTTGATGATATCAAACTCTTTGACTAATTCATCAAAACAGATGTTCCAACTCCGCGATGCCTGCTTTATCCTATAAAACATCTTGCACACGTTTCCGCTGCTCCCACTGTCTACGAAGCCCTCTGGCTGTGTACTTATAGACGCTCTCTTCTAAATCATCATTTGGAAAAGCAGTCAAGACACCCAACCACCAGATATCGTAGTCATGGTATGTAGCCGTGGTAAGTAGGATCTGGATGGTCTTAAGCATAGATACTTGAAAAGGTTTCATCATTATCCATGCCTAGTTGATGACGAAAACCTTTAACAAGTCTAGCTTTGAAAGTCTCAACTTTTCCATATACACCAAGTAATCTTCTCAAGATATACTTGCTCCTGATGGGGATTTAACCCTTCAGATATAGCAACTAAAGTCCATACTTTGTTGGTGTATCAGGATTCCATCTCAGATCGCTAAACATCCAGCCATTCTTACAGAGTCTTACTCCTGATGGCCAGCTCGAAGCTAGTTGGGCCATCATCTCATGATGCAATCCTCGCTCTCACTGTCATAGAGAAACCAAAGTATCTCTCAGGTGGGTGAGGAACCCTACTAGATCGGCGGAGAGGCTGAGGTTCGTTGGTAACTATTGAATCCTTTGGCTCTATCAAATCATCTGCTGTAGTTTTTATAGCTGGAACATTTCCAGTTCTACATTACAGACCTTGCCTCGAGCTTGTCCGGATTTTGCTTTTAGACATAGGCCGGACAACCCCAAATCTTAACTAGCTTAAGACATGGGCTCTTCCCTTTCCATATCTCATATGGAGTGGTAGGCAACTGATTTGATTCGAACCTATTCAATAGGTATGCAGCTTCTCAAGTGCATAACCCCTTAAAAGGAAAATAGGAAACTCAGTAGTACTCATCATAGAGCACACCTTATCATATAGGGTGTGATTGCTCCGCCCCGATATACCATCGTGCTATGGTGTATTCGGAGGAGTAATGCCGAGAGAGAATCTCATTCTCCTTTAGAATAGTCCAGGAATTCCGTGCTCAAGTATTCTCCTCCTTGATCTCATCAAAGGACATAATACTTATACCCGTATCGGTTCTCTACTTCTAACTTATATTCTGTGAATATCTCAAAAGGTTCTGACTTGTGTTTCAACAGGAATATATGTCTGAATCTTGAGAGATTATCAGAGAATATAATGAAGTATAAAGAACCGGTCTTTGCATGTGTAGACAGGGGACCTACATACATCAACATGTATCATCCCAAGAGTTTACTAACTCTTTCTCCGTTTCCAATAAACGGAGCTCATGGTCATCTTATCTCTGTGACATGACTGGCGAGTTTCACAAGATGTAAATTCAAACTGATTTAAATATGCATCTAAATGTAACTTCAGCCAGTCGGATCGCATTGATATGACCTAGTCTACAATGCCTGAAGAAGGATCCGTTCATTTCTGAACTCTTCCTCTTCTGTGTGTTCCTTATACAAAGAACTGTAGTTTGATTTAGAACATCAATGCTTTTAGATAACGTGCCTGAACCGATCAACTTTTGATATAGGAAATGTTCAAAACATTATCCAACAATACAAAATTTTATCATTTTCTTTACTAATAAAGAGATAGATATGATTTTGTATATCAGGTTCGGTATCTAACAACATTCGTTCAGAATCAATGTATTGGTAATACAGGGTGACAGTGACCAACAGACTTGGCTGCAACACTTGCCCCGTTTTCTGCCTCATGAAACTTATCACCCGTTTCTCAGTTCTCTACCTGTCTGTAGCCCTATGTAAAAAAATTACATATATGGGGATCCTGATCTGGTATCACATACCCAGGACGTAAAGGATACTGAGAAACAGTTCTCTGTAATGAACACACCCGAAGATGATGCATCATCATGCACTCTCTTCGTTTGGGCGGCATGGGAATTCTGGTAATCCCCTATTTCCTGCTCTGTCTTATAACAATTATAAGTTGGAGCGGGACCAACGTTCCCCAGCTCAGTATAACAAGCGGGTTTCGGTCAATAATCCGTATTATTATCTTGATTAAGGCGTGATATGGTCGCTACCTGGAGAGAGAGAGAAGAAAACACTCAGCGTGCGCTCTGTCGAGAATAGATTGGTTATTATTTTATCTAATCAGGATGGCTCCCACTGCTTTTTATCAAATCTTCCTTCAAACCCTAAAAGGAAAGACTAGCCGGGATTAATTACACACTACAAGTTCGCCAATCTTTCAGCCAGGGCCAGTGTCGGTACTTTGAGGGAGGTCCCCCGTGCTTTCGCACGAACCTAATTAATGTAGACCTCGTTTTCCAGAGGCGTAACCCCGTTGACACCTTTCTAGACACCTACTTGATCGGCCAATTGTAATGTATAAAACTCTCCCAGGAGTAACACTTACTCGCAGCGGGTATCGGATCCAACTATCTCATAGAAGGTATGCAATCTCATTGCAAATTTCAACACTTGAAATTCCCGATAATATTTTGCCCCATGCGATCTATGACCTTGACTGAGTCAATAAACCATAGACCGCAAGTAAAGTTCAACCCGTAATTTCTCGATTGAATTAAACCCACCCGCACGACCCTTGACTGAGTCAACAAGGCCGCACGACTACCCTAATCCAATCGCATCATATGCATTGCAGATAAGCACTAATCAGCTACCGCACACTACGCCTTGACTGAGTCAACAAACGCAGCACGAATACTAACTAGGAATTATCTGAAATGACGGAGGGCTACGTCAGGTTTTTAAGAAAACCTTTTGCGTAATGAACTTTATATCGTTGTAGAATCAAATGATTTTAAAAAATGGAGTGCTTTTGAGGCTTTTCTAGTTTTGCTAAAGGAGTCACTCCCGGTGAAGGGATCGTCGGTCCTTTCCTCGTCGAATGAGGTGCGGGATATATCATATATATCACTGTGCAAAGCAAAAACACTTAAAAGCAATCAAAAGACAAACCGAGGGTTGTAGCATCGACCAGTTATTGCTAAAGGAGTCACTCCCGGTGAAGGGATCTCGGTCCTTTCCTTATCGAATAAGGTGCAGGATATATCACATATACCGCTGTGCAAAGCAAAAACTGTAGCTACCTGTTTTATTTTGAAATTCGATACTACAACATCTTAGGTTTCTTTTAATTCATTAATCACATTAATGAAGTCCCATCATTTAAATACCTAAACATCACAGATAAATACGACGTACACTTATGCCATCCGCATTCGCCTCGATGTCCCCTCGTGCACCGTTAGGTTAGGTAACTAACGACAGAGCGGGGCAGGGCTAGCGCGGGTGTAAAACATAAGTAATGTCTATATAATATATCATATATACTATATACTGTATCTATCACAGAACATCACATGATCACATCACAGATATCGCAGCAGAAGAAACATATGAAATATTGGATATACTTGGACGTCCGTGTTTTCAATACGAGCCAGTATAAAACACGGATTCCACGGTCGTGATGAATAGCCAAACCCACACCCCTAGACCCCTACGAGAGCGGCAAGCAACCCTACCAATTCTAGAGTTAGGAGACCTGGACTCGACTCCTCGAGTTGGTCTCCCACTGGACTCCAGAACCCGGTTACTTGTGCCCTCCTCCTTGGGTCTATCCTAGTGCGGAAAAGTAAATAATATACAAACGGTGACATCTTCCGCAACCTAGAAGCGTCCCAATAAAAGAATATTACATACAAGTTTTTACATGAATGAAAATGAAAAACACTCATCTCACATAAAAACCCCCGGCTATTCAAACACGACGATCCAATATAACATATCCAGCAACACATAACATCACATGTCATCAACGTAAGTAAATATGCGCATCCCAATTGTCGTTGACATATAGCAACGAAACCGGCGATATCACATATTACACTTACGGTCACAGAAAAGAAAGTGTAAAACTACAACAGTTGGAATCCACAATCTCCTCAGACATCGCATGCCTGACCAAATGAATTACTTAGACATCGCATGCCTAACAATTATAAACCCCGCATTTTAGTCTCATTATCGAAAACACTTTTCAATACCAAGTCGGGCAATTCAACAGGATTCCCGACATTTTGATCGAATGCTCGTCGCAAACTTCAGTAGACGGCCGCACCCCCCGATACCGTCGACGAAGTGCACCAAGGCGGAACACCGCTACCGCGAGCACCCTTACGGATGCTTTCGGCGACGGGGTTCTCCTACAGTCACTTGGTCGGGGCTATGGAGTGAGGCTGTCTATTAAGTTTACCCGGCGAGTATCCGCGTACGCTACGTGATTGCGACGGACTTTTGATCACATCAAAATTTCGTGGCAACCGATCAAGTGAGACTAAACTGCTATGTTTATAATATTCATTCAGTTATCTCATAACTTTTTGTGAATTCCAATTATTGTATCCCATTCCAGATAAATAGAAAATGTTAAACTTTCCGATCGAACAATCGAACACCCAAGTTTTCCCGATACAGATCAACACATGAAATAAGTCTAACAACATTCAGTTCGTGCCTCAGTACCAACGGTCCAGCCGTAGAAGGGTCAAGCCAACGCCTCACATGTGGCACGCCGTACTGCCCCAAACCCGAAGGTTCAAAGGGCAGTTCAAGACGGTCACATAATCGAGTTAAGGTTTGTTGTCTTCTAGAGGGTCCATCGCGTTACTTGCACTACTTAGAACGTCGTTAAACTACGGAAAAATCCAACACTTGGAAATTTCCCGACAGGGGAAAAGTTGAGTATTTATATCCGGTCGAACTTTTTAACATATTCTAAAATTTATCCGGAAAGCCACACAGACAAAATTTGATACTCCGATCGAAACACCGAATCCCCAAATCAATCCAGAAAATTCAACTCTTGAATTAATATTAAAAATTCCCATAAAATCCAGCATAATTTAATAAGAGTTACTGTGCAAATTATATCAAATAAGATGGCCGTACGGCCGCGGAACCGCCGCACGAGCCATGCTAGTGCCGCGGATCCGCGGCAGTTCAATGGATTTAGGAACTCGAATTTCACATGAACTCTTAAAATCACCTGCTGAATTTTCTGCATATTTTTAATGTCGAAAAACTCACTGTTTTCAAAAAAGGACAGAGAGCATGGAAATTTTGGGTTTCGGGTTCGTTCGGACTTCAAATTGCGTCTAGACTTCGCCTAAGGCTCTAACTAGGCTCTGATACCACTGTAGGGTTCCTAGGAACTCTAGTGAGGTCTCACAAGGCATCGAACATGCCAATTTCAAAAAATCTAGGTGCCGAGAGACCCGACTACGGATCGTTTGCTAGAAAACTAGGCGAAAAGATAACTAGTTAACACTTAACTAAGGGAATACGGAAATACAACCTTTGTAGATCCGGTGCTCCACCTCCATAGCTCCGCAACGAAGTCCTCTCCGCTGTCCAAATCAAATCCGGGCTCTAGCGTCGGCTTCGTCGGAGAATGGGCAAGCTAGGTCGTCGATGTCCATGCCGAATATGATCTACGTCGAGGCATCGCTAAATCAAGCTCCGACTTCACCAAGTCAAGAAACTTGTGAAGAAAACACACTCTACTACTTGGCAAGAGGTAGAGGATGAAGAAATAGGAAGTGGGGTTAACTTTAGTTTTGGATTTCTCACTCTTTTCCAACAATCACCATTGATGGAGCTTGGTTTTCTTCAAAGAAGAATGAAGAAGAAGAAGAGCAAGAAGAAGATAAGTATTATGATAAGTTAATTGATTTTAAAAAGAAAATCAATACTTATCATATATTGAACCATGGTCAAGTGTAGAGATTAAACTAGGGTTAATGGAGTGGTTAGGGTTAAGCATGAGACAAAATGGTAACTTTGGTCAAAGCTTCATGAAGCTTCAACTAGAATACAAACAAAGCCACCATTTTCCTTTATGCTTATCATTTCTCCAAAAAGAATGAATAAATGAATAAAAGGATAATAAGTGAATAAACAAAACCCTAACCACTCTCACAACCATGGTTTAATCTTTACACAAATCCAAGGTAACATGTATCATCAAACATGACACAATCAAGTGCACAAAAGTATATCACATATACAACTTGTGCAATCCAAGTGAGAAAATCCGTTTAAAGTGAACCAATACTAGTTAGTGCAAAGAAATATATCAAATATATATAATTATGCATTAAATCATTAAATCAACACTTGATTCAATGATCCGGTCATGTCGCACACAACCGACTAGTATACAATGTATCGGCTTATCGAATCAACGCTTGAATCGATAACTAGGTTATATCGCATACAACCATTCGATACATTCATCGCGAGAATGGAATACGGTATCACATACACGCATTATTCTCGGTCCCGCACATATCTCATATGCGCTCCTATTTCGTTTCGCTTGAGCCAGGAAACCTCTGTGTAGGACTCTAAAGACTCGTCAATACGCCGGCAGCAGGTGATGATCATATCAATCACCCACAAGCCGCAAGCGGTCTGCTAAACGTAACGGCCACCCGGGTATTGAGCGATCTGAAGATCGACGAGCAAGCCCGCTCACACTCCAGTGAATCCAACCAGTAACACTACCGTACAGTCCGGTCTGATCGTCTGATATGTCGCATATCTCGCCTAGGGGTGGTAAACGTCAGACCCCAATAGCTCGATAAGTCGTGTCGATATGATGTCTATAACTGTTCGAGAAACTACTGGTAACACTTACCAGTAAATCTCAGCAACCCTGGCCAGGGATTTCCTGTTATAGCCAATCGAACACAGCGCAACATCAACCCCCTATACCGGGAGAGACGAATCCCCTCCTATCGCTCATTGCCTCCATGTGACTCGGGACTGTACCCAAAAACCACCGTTTTGCACGCCATCTTGGACGTGGTAAGATGGAAATCAAAGCACAGTGGGAACCACACAAGACTCTATGACGATCTCGGGTCAACAGACTACTCTGTACCAGTGTCACCAGAGAACTGCCATCTGACGTGAGGTATAATACCATCTGGGAGTTCTCGGCGAGTCCGTCCAGTGTACCCAGTCTCTACTGAGCACCCGTATATCATCTCCGATGTCAAACACCAATGGATATGGGATCATCCATCGCCCATCTGTATGGGTCGAGAAGGTATACGCTAGTCTACTCTGGTATATCGATGCCCCGTCTCGATACACCCACGACTAGGGACTTTGAAGGATGTACTTATGGAGTACCATATCCCCACTAGTATGATCTGCATCATAGTCGAGGTAGTCAAGTACAGATCCTAAGGGCTTTACCAACATGTAACAGAGAGACAATCAGCATACACGTTAAGGTAAAGATCAACCAGATAGCATACTATCATGTCGAGTAAGAAATTCCTCCCTATATACGTCCTAGCATCCACTACAATATACATCATATGTACAGTAATGGCCTCTAGGGCATACATATAACTAACACGCTCAGTACAGTGCAAGTTTGTGGGATATCCAAAGAACTCCAAGGGATATTTCTTCTATTACGAAGAGGAACAAAAGGTATTTGTTTCTCGCCATGCCCACTTTCTAGAACACCAGTTCATAGAAAAAGAATTAAGTGGGAGCGCAATAGAACTGGAAGAAATTCCAGAACCGCAAGCTATTACTGAAAGCTTAGTAGAACCAGAGGGTTCGAAAGATCAGGACATTCCCACGCCACTCCGCAGGAGTAGTAGGCAGTCTCATCCGCCCGAGAAATACTACGGTTTTCTCATTGACGGGGATAGAGAGGATTGCATCATAGACTTTGATGAGCCTACCAGCTTCCAGCAAGCCATTCAGAGCGTCGACTCGGTAAAATGGCTGGATGCAATGCGGACCGAAATGGAGTCCATGTACACCAACAAAGTATGGACGTTGGACATTGCTCCAGATGGGGTAAAACCCGTAGGATGCAAGTGGATCTTCAAAAGGAAGATTGGTGTAGATGGACAGGTTGAGACCTATAAAGCTAGACTGGTAGCAAAGGGTTTTCGTCAACGACCTGGTTTGGACTATGACGAAACCTTTTCTCCAGTAGCTATGCTGAAATCCATTCGGATCCTTCTTGCCATTGCTGCCTTCCACGATTATGAGATTTGGCAGATGGACGTAAAGACAGCTTTTCTAAATGGACATTTAGAGGAGTGTGTCTATATGGATCAGCCAGAGGGTTTCATTCAGAGTGGGAGCAGCGGAAAGGTGTGCAAGTTGCTTAAGTCCATTTATGGACTGAAGCAGGCATCGCGGAGTTGGAACATCTGTTTTGATGAGACGGTCAAGGAATTTGGCTTTATCAAAAATCCAGATGAACCATGCATCTATTGTAGATTTGTAGCGAGAACTGTAGTATTCCTCGTTTTATACGTGGATGATATTCTCTTAATAGGAAATGACATTCCTATGCTACAATCTGTCAAGGGGTTCTTGTCACACAGGTTCTCCATGAAAGACCTGGGTGATGCCTCATACATTCTGGGTATCCGGATCTACCGTGACAGATCCAAGAGGATATTAGGACTTTCGCAGTCCAGGTACATCGACACCATACTGAAGAGATTCAGTTTGGAAGATTCCAAGCGCGGTAATCTACCGGCTTGTCACGGGATCACCCTCTCCAAAGAGATGTCTCCCAAGACTGAATTGGAGAGGAATCGCATGTCTATTATACCCTACGCTTCTGCGGTAGGCTCTATAATGTATGCGATGTTGTGTACCAGACCGGATGTGGCTTATGCACTGAGTGTGGTAAGCAGGTATCAGTCAAACCCTGGAGATAAACATTGGATAGCAGTAAAGAACATTCTCAAGTACCTGAGAAGGACTAAGGAGATGTTCTTGGTGTATGGCGGAAAAGACCTCCATATTGAGGCCTTTGCTGACTCCAGCTTCCAGAGTGACAAGGATGATTCCAAGTCCATGTCGGGTTTTGTCTTTACCCTCAATGGAGGGGCGGTGTGTTGGAAGAGCTCCAAACAGGAAACCGTTGCTGACTCAACTATGGAAGCGGAATACATCGCTGCATCTGATGCCGCAAAAGAAGCTGTCTGGATGAGGAAGTTCTTGAGAGAACTTCAGGTGGTTCCGTCCATTGTTGACCCAATACCTCTGTATTGCGACAACAACGGGGCTATAGCTTTAGTGAAGGAACCCAGGTCCCATCAGAAATCCAGACACATCTTGAGGCGGTATCACCTGATCAGGGAGATCGTGGATCGCCAGGAGATCGAGGTTCGGAGGGTTGCTTTAGAAGATAACACAGCAGATCCATTCACCAAGGCCTTGCCCCAGACTCAGTTCGAGCGGCTGATCGAGATGATAGGTCTTCGATACGCCAGTACATGGCCTTAGTGCAAGTGGGAGATTGTTAGTGTATATGCCCTAGAGGCCATTACTGTATCATACTAGTTTGTATATTACTTGATGGAAGCTTGGGATATTCACAGTTGTATATACAATCTTGCTCGAAATGGTAGTATGCTACTTGGTTTGTCTCTGCTTTAATATGTGCATGTGTTTCTTTTAGCATATCGTTGTTATACATATTAGTAGAGCCCTTAGGATCTTTGCCTGATTACCAGCGTTGTGATGGCGCTCACACTCGTGGGAGCTGGGTGATCTATAAGCATATCCTTATACAGGTCCCTAGTCGTTGGACTATCGAGACAGGGCATCGATACTCCGGAGTAGACTAGCGTATGCGCTTCTCATCCCAGCATGGGAGACGGTCTGTCCCACAGCCGTCAGTACGTCGTACTTGAGATAGTATGCGGGTGCTCGTTAGGTTACGAGTACACTGGACAGGACTCGTCGGGAACTGTTGGTTGGTATTATAGCTATCGTCAGTTATCAGTTCCCAGGTGACATGAGTACAGCTTAGCCCGCTGACTTGACACTGTCACTTCGCCTCGAGTGTGTTCCCACTGCACTTTGATTGCTACCCTACCACGGCTCAAAGGAGTCGTGCAAACAGGTAGTTTTTGGGTGCAGTCCCGAAGCACTTGGAGGCAGTGACGGTTAGACAGGATTCGTCTCTCCCGGTATTGGGGGTTGACATCGCGCTGTGTCCAGAAGAGCCATTACACGAGTAGTCCCTGGCCAGGGCAAGCGAGATATACTGGTAGGTTTCCAGTGTTATCTCAGGGTGTTCTGGGCTACACTCCGACACGACTTGTACCGCTATTAGGGGACTGACGTTCACCGCCCCCCTAGGCCCGCCATGCGATGTATCAGACGAACAAACCGGACTGTACGGAGATTGTCACATACAGGCTCAGCAGGAGTTCAGATGGGGTTCACCTCGTCAGTCTTCTTATCGACATCTACCTGGGGACCGTTACGTACAGCTAGTGCCGCTTGCGGTCTTTGGTTAAACCCACTACCAGCGTAGTGTCGAGTCTTTAGAGTCCCACACAGAGAGCTATTCGCCTTTAGGCAAAATGAGTAGAGGTCGCATGGTTTTGCGACAGGGTTCGTTCAAATCCGCGCACTTGTGCACGTTTGCTGTCCGGACAGCTTATACTAGCGGGCTTTGGTTTAAGCCGGATCCTAGTATATGATTTGGTATTGGCTTTTTCTCATTGTATTCGTGTTCCTCGGATCACGAATACGGGTGCGTATGCACAGTTTCTTGAGACAGAGGGAGAGGACTTTGATTAGGGTTAATGACTATTGTCATTTTATTAACCCTAATGCTTATGTGTGTATTATTGTTAATTGATATTAGTTTAATAATTGTGCATGGTTATGGTTGTTGACCATTTGACCTATCTTGACTTGTTGACCTTGTTGACACTTTGACCATCATCATTTCATTTGGAAGATACTCTTTGATCCTTGCAATTTGCATTAAAAATGAAATGATAATGGTCATGTCTTGATTAACCATGACAATTATCTAGCTAATTATCTAATTACAATAATTCACACATATATATGAGAATGGTTCATATTATTCTCATTCTATCATTTACTTTCTTTCTCTTGTTCTTCCTCTCCCTCAAGCTCTCCCCTCTCATGTGTTGAGAAACACTTGAGCTTGAGAAAAACCCTCTCTTGATAATCTCTACTCTCATCTAGGGTTCAAGGATTAGCACTTCTTGCACCCTAGTTACTTCTAGCTTGGAGTTGAAGCCAAAGGTTGAGGCTTTCGGGTGGATCTTTCTTTGACGGGAGAAGACGACAAAGGTGACCTCCTTCCACCACTCCGAGGAGCAAGGAGAGAAGGACTTAAAGCCCAAGGTATAACCTTTCTAGCACTTAGCTAGTTTCTAGTTAGCTTTAGCTTGTTTTTGTTTAGCAAAGATCCTTCATAGTCTAGTCCATGTTGCCTAAGCTCATAAAAATTCGATTTTTATTCCGTTTTCCGCCTCCCCGCAAGTACCGGGGTGGGCAACGTGGACTTACACTTCGACACTTCGTATCTTGCGATACGAGACTGCTCTCCATACAGTTCTTTTGTATGGAGAAATATGGATTCGAGGTCCATATTCTCTTGCCTCCTCTGATGTTCGTTGTCCATAGAGGCAAGCACGAGGCACTTAGCCTTCGCGCAGTCTAGTTCCTAGGTCTTACGGATTTCCTAATCCGTGACGCTGGTTTTGGGACCTGGGACAGGGGGAGCTTTGGTGGTAAGAAGATATCCCAGCTTGTCGTAAGTGATTGCAATCTTGACATTCCTGAGCCAATCTTTGTAGTTTGGCCCTGTCAGTATATTTTTATCTAGGAGTAACTTAAGTCCAGTCATGTCGATTGGTCGCTGCAATTAGGAGAGAGAAGAAACACTCAGCATGATGCTCTTGCAAGTTTAGAATGGTTTTTAGTTTGTCTAAACAGGATGGCTCCCACTGTTTCTCGAATCCCTCCTCAAACCAAAAAGGAAGAATTAGTCAGGATCAATCTCACCGTACAATACTTGCTTAACCGTTCGGCCAGGCTGGTGTCGGTACTTCGAGGGAGGTTTTCCAACGCTTTCGCGAAGTTCCTCAATTAAATAACCTCTTTTCCCTGGGGGCGTAGCCCCGCTAACACCTTTCTAGACACCTACTTGGTTTATAGCATTGATCGTTAAGTGAGAAATTTCCCGAGGAGTAGCATATACTCACAGTAGGATCGGGATCCAAATATCATCGCGCGACAAAACTGAAGGAATCCTACCAGAATCATCACACTCTAAATGGTATGCAACACTAGCAAGTTTCAGTTCTTTTGAAACTCCCGATGTGGATTTTTGCCTCATGCTCTTATGACCTTGGCGTGAGGTCAAAATGTCATAAGTCACATGTCAAGTTCTTCCTATCATTATCCTGGTTAATTTGAACCCACCCGTACCTACCCTTGACGTAGGCCAAAATGGCAGTACGGCTGTCCCAAACCAACGCATTCTATCTATGCAACAGATAAATATCCGGCAGCTACCAATCACCATGCCTTGGCGTGAGGTCAAAATACATAGCTTGAATACTACCGAATATTTAACTGAAATGATGGAGGGCTATGAATGGTTTTGGCTAAACCGTGAACGTAGTGAACTTGATATAATCGATGGAACGAGATAGCTTTTAAAAAGGAGTGGCTCAAGTTCCGCATTTAAAAGTTGGTTTTGAAAAAAACCGAGTGGTTTTTCGAAAGTGTTCCAACGACTTTTACTTGGTTTATTTTCTTGCATTAGTTCTTTTAATGCGTGATATTCTTGCATTAGTTCTTTTAATGTGTCCCATCATTTAATCCTACCATTGCAGAAAACAACTAAAATATGACGTACGCTTATGCCATTCGCATTCGCCACGGGGCCCCGTCATTACCCGTTAGGTTACTTAACTAACGACAGAGCGGGGGCTGGGCTAGCGCGGCTGTAAAACATAAGCAACGCCTAAATAATATCATATATAGATGCATTGCAATGATAGCCATTTCAGATCACAGATGAACACATTGGATATACTAGGAACCCGCAATTCGTACGAGCCTGTAACGAAAAGCAGATTACACGGTCGCGGTGAATAGCCAATACCCCACCCAAGACCCCTACGGGTGCGGCAAACTACCCGCCAAGTACCCGAAGCGAAGCAACCTCCCTCAACTCCGTGAGTAGGCCACTCGGCACTTCGGCATACCCGGTAGTTTGTGCACCCCCTCCATGGGTCTATCCTAGGAGCAAAAACAGTAAAAAAAAATTATACAATGACGGCTACAACCCCGACCCGGTTGTGCGGCCATACAAATAATTATTACATCAATTTACAAATTTACATGAATTGAAAGAAAAGAAAACTCTCGTCTCACAACCCCCGGCTATTCACCCGCGACAATCCAATGAATTCATATACACATTCGAATAACATTACAGATCACAGATTTGTATAACCCCCACTAATCAACATATAGCGATTAGCAGACGTTCAATACAAATATCACATCACAGATAAAAACCCGTCAGCTCAAGTCTTTAGAAGTTCGATCAAAAATACGGATTTTTAGGCCCCAAACACAAAATTTTCGTTCTGGAAAATCTGGGCTGAAAAGACATATTCCAAAATTCCCAAAATACCCCACTGAACAAACTGCAACCAAAATTTCCCACTGCCGAGTCAACTCGGCCGCGGAACCGCGGCGGGAGCACGCTCCTGCCGCGTTTCCGCGGCGCTTTGATCGGTTCAGTGGATGAAATTTTTGCAGTTTGCTATAAAAACCCTGAGTCGATTTTTGAAGTATGATTTATTACTTTTACAGCACTTTAAAAATCGACAGCAAGTTTGAAATCCGGGTTTATTTCGGGACTTTTTCTTTGATCGATCTTCTAGTTACTTTGCTAACATGTTAGATAGAGTTTAACTAGGCTCTGATACCACTGTAAGTCCATGCTACCTCTCCCGGTACTTTCGGGCATGCGGAATTTGGTGAAAAACAATTTTCTAGAGGCGGTAACATGGACTCAAAACCGGATCTTTGTTAAACATCTAACTAACAACCTAAGTAGGAGTTGTTAACTACTCGGTTAGGGGGTTATACCTTTCTTTCTTGAACTCCTTCGTCTTCAAGCCTCGATGGTTGTCCGGATCGGCTTCACCCCGTCGTCTCATTGCGCCGAAGATCGATCCACCTGAAAGCTTCTACCTTTGGCTTCTTCTTCGTACTTTGAAGAAACTAGTTCACTCGGTTTGCTAAACCTTGTGAACTAGAGTGAGTAGAGGAGAGTGTGTAGGGATTTTCTCTATGGTTCTTGGTTCTCAACACATGAGACAAGTGAACCATAGACTAAAGAGAGGGAGAGCAAGAGGAAGAAGATGAGAGCTCAAGAACACAAGAGAGAGAATGAAAATGATAGAATGAGCAAGACTTTTCTCACTTGGCTCTCATAATCCAAAACCATCATCACAAAAATAGTGATCAAGTATTGTGTAAATGGTTTAAGTCAAAATGGCTATATCATTTCATGCACTCATATTGCACAAGAGAACAAGCAAGTAAAAAGCCTTTGCCATGAAATGATAGCCATTGTCATCATGATGGTCAACTGGTCCAACCTAGTCAACCGATCAACAAAGTCAACAAGTCAACAAAGTCAACCCCTCAACAACCATGTCACCATAATACTTAATTAATATTATTGTTAATTACATATCATATTCTCATTAGGGTTGAGCAAAAAGTCAATAGTCAACAGTCAACGGTCAACAACCCTAATGAGAATTCTCTGCCTCTGTCTCTCCGTCAACTGTGCATACAGACCCGCATTCGCGTTCCGAGGAACACGAATACATACTGGATAAAACTAATCCCTAAATGTACACTAGGATCTGGCTTAAACCAAAGCCCGCTAGTGTTAACTGTCCGGACACTGTACGTGCACAAGTGCACGGATGTGACCGGACCCTGTCGCAAAACCATGCGACCTGTCGCAAAACCATGCGACCTCTACTCTTTTGCCTAAAGGCGAATAGATTTCTATGTGGCACTCTAAAGACTCGACACTACGCTGGCAGTGGGTTTAACCACAGACCGCAAGCGCCACTAGCTGTGCGTAACGGTCCCCAGGTAGATGCCGACAAGAAGACTGACGAGGTGAAACCCATCTGAACTCCTACTGAGCCTGAATGTGACAATCTCCGTACAGTCCGGTCTGTTCATCTGATACATCGCATGGCAGGCCTAGGGGGCGGTAAACGTCAGTCCTTTAATAGCGGTACAAGTCGTGTCGGAGTGAAGCCCAATACACCCTGAGATAACACTGGAAGCCTACCAGTATATCTCGCTTGCCCTGGCCAGGGTCTACTCGTGTAATGGCTCTCCTAGACACAGCGCGATGTCAACCCCCAATACCGGGAGAGACGAATCCTGTCTAACCGTCACTGCCTCCAAGTGCTTCGGGACTGCACCCAACTACTACATGTTTGCACGACTCCTTTGAGCCGTGGTAGGGTAGTAATCAAAGTATAGTGGGAACACACTCGAGGCGAAGTGACAGTGTCAAGTCAGCGGACTAAGCTGTACTCATGTCACCTGGGAACTGATAACTGACGATAGGTATAATACCAACCGGTCAGTTCCCGACGAGTCCTGTCCAGTGTACTCGTAACCCAACGAGCACCCGCATACTATCTCCAGTACGACGTACTGACGGCTGTGGGACAGACCGTCTCCCATACTGGGATGAGAAGCGCATGCGCTAGTCTACTCCGGAGTATCGATGCCCTGTCTCGATAGTCCTGCGACTAGGGACCTGCATAAGGATGTGCTTATAGATTACCCAGCCCCCACTAGTGTGACTGCCATCACAACGCTGGTAATCAAGCAAAGATCCTAAGGGCTCCACTAATGCGTATATGTGATATAATAAAATAAACACATGTACACATTGAAGTAGAAACAAACCAAGTAGTATACTACTATTTTGAGCAAGATTGTATATACAAGGTGAATATCCCAAGCTTCCATTAAGTAATATACAAACTAGTATGATACAGTAATGGCCTCTAGGGCATATACACTAACAGCATAGTGATATGAACATGGTAGTATATCATAGCATGATATAGCAATTCTACTGTGTAAGTGACATAGCAATTATCGATGAAGAAGTGTGTGCGCCGGCAATCTGTGTAAGTGTAACATATGCATCATCGATAATGGTGTAGTGTACTAGCACAGGTATAAGAAATGCAATGAGAATAGCATGAATGCAGCATAATGCATATACTGAATCAAATGTTATGGGGTATACATATCAACAAGACCAAGTCGGTGAATTTATCAATCGGCATCCAACCTCACAACATCACGTACGGTACAATCCATCGTACGACATTCTCTAATCAAGGGTATGGATAAATCAACAGGTAAAAGTCATCACGTACGGTAATCTAACGTACAACGACATTAGCAAATAGGGATTTTATCGACCTATACAATATCGGGGTATGGATATAAGTCTCGTACGGCATATCACTCATTATGCAATCATTATCCGTAAAAATATATACCTATCTCTCAGGTCACATCTATGTCAATCTCGTATCAGGGGACCTACAAAGGTATCAATAATCACGTATCGACTCGAATCCATATAATGACATATCACACTAAGTCATCATATCACATTGTATACTCGTTCATCTCATTAATATCTTACATCACAATTAAAGAACATCACACTTGTCTTCCGAAATCGTACTCATCATGATTCACTTATCATTTCATGTTCTCCTAAACCAATATGTTCACTAGTGTTCACTTCTATCATATTATCTACCAAAACTTACAATCACATCAGTCGCTTCTCATTATCAGGATATAATAATCAAACGATCTTTCAATCCAATATTTGCAGGGGTGCTATACGCCTTCCACCCGACTTCTACGGTAGATATAAATCTACTCACCTGCTAAACTCCTTGCTTAGCCGTAGTCGATGCGCTTCGTCTTCTCGGAATCCACGCGAAGGTACCTATAATCAATACGAATTCGCAACGCTATTAATATCAAATTCCGAAATCCAAAACGGCACGTGGTCCGCTCATAGGTTAGAACCTATAGCCTAAACATGCAAAACAATCAACTACACTTGTCGTTGACGTACAAACATCCAATGACCAAGTACAACATCCAAAACTCAAAACCAAGAATCCAAATACCGTAAACATAGCCGAAACCCTAAATAGGCTCACTATACATGAAAACTGCCAAATTAAAAACCCAATAATACCAATACGCATTTAAAAACACAATAAATATCGTAGGTATTAATATTTACGTCATCTCCATTTTTATTTAAAACCCACGTCAAATTTTACCGAAAAGCTAGTAAGCAGTTATAACATTTTATCTCAATTTAGCACAAGTCTAGAAATTTAACAATTCTAGCGATCGCAAATATCACCGATAAGCATAACTAAGTTATCCAAACCATATCCATAATTTTAATCTTTCCCAAAAATGAGTTAGAAAAACCTAGTTTGCGATTAAGCTTAAAAAGGCGATTAGGAAAAATAACAATTATCATTTTCACAATATACTTAACTTTTCCAAGTCTACACATCTTGCTTAACAACATAAAAACATCAAAACCCTAACTTGATTTCATAATAATTTACATGAATTAATTACACAAGAACTTTAAAGCTATAATTAGCACTTAATTAAGCAAGCTTAAGAATTAAGCAACAATTAAAAAGATTAGGGTTATGATTTATACCTCACAAACAAGATCTCAATTTTTCTAACATCACCAAAATTAACCCTCCAAAATGATTCTTTTCTTGAAGATCCATGCTAGATTAGAGATGCAGAATAATGGGTAATGATTTATTTAGGAATTTTGTAGGATTATTTAAGGATTTTTGGTGATTTTATGAGCTTGAAATTGATGAAATTGGGCAAGGCAAATGAAAGGGCAGCACCATGATGAGGCTCGACTAACACAAAGGAGGGAGGGGGGTTTGTGAATAAAATGTAGAATTTTCTAGCTAAAAACTAGCATTAAATGCTAATAAATGCTTTAAGCCACCTTTTCATTCTTTTCTTTTCTTTTTAAAATTTAAACCATTAGTCATCACAAAATATCTAGATATTAAAAAAGAAAGTTCTAAACTAATTCTAGTGATTAGATTAGCAATGATTCTCATTAGAAGTAATTACCATAATTTACGTGTATAATTTACCACTTAAAATGAAATTTTATTAGGGAAAAATCCTATTTGAACCAAAACTTCCCATATACATCCAAAGCTCGCGCACTAGCTTTATTTTAGCTAAACTAGGTGCCGGCAAGTTTATACGGGCGTTTGATCACAATCGGGTTAAAACAGAAAATACCGACTATTTTACCCTAAAACGGAAAAAATTCGCATAACGATTTCTAAAACGTTACAATCTTCCCCGCCTTAAAGAAATTCGGTCCCCGAATTTAAATTTAAATTTATACTCCCAAATGCTAAAACATTGCAATAAACAGCTAAATCAATGGGGCTCCGAAATAACGGAAGAAACAGAAAACCATAGTGCATCCTGCGCGCCGGAAAAATGAGTACTAAACTCAAAACCGATCTCCGTCACGCGTCACACAAATCAACGGACTTGCACGCATATCATCGGAGTCACAAAAGAGATTAAAATCTCAAATCCACTACCGAAATCTCATATGCACTAATCAAATACTATAATGCGCATATATAGTACGCATCCTGTTTGAGAAATCTCCAAAAACCGAATAAATCATATGCATAATCCTTTCTGAATTGCCGCGAAATGCGTAACTCACGGCACAAGTGACGGACGCTCATTTGTAAAGTAATAATATACTAGCATATATGTTTTGCCAAAATATGCGTCCTGCCCTTTTTTTTGAAATATCCCAAAAGGTTTTATTTTGTAAATGTTCGTGTCACTTGCAGACACGTAAAAAATAGCGAGACTATAGCTCCTTTTTGAAAACCTCTTGGTAAACTTTTTATGCATGCAAAGTACACAGGTACCGTCCTCGGATCAGTCCTGTTATGGTACTACAAAGTATAGGGCCACATCATGAAAACAAAGTGCTCAGAAGCAAAATCAGCCTTAAAAGGCGTATCCAAGAATCACGTGCGTCCGGTGCACACGGAAATCAAATCTAAATAAAAGTGCCAATATGCACGAAAGCAAAACTAAGTGCAACTGGTGTGCACAAAAGCATCTGTCTAGTGCAACAGGTATGCACGACAACAACATCTAGTGCATCTATAGTGCACGAAAATCTCAACCAGTGCAACTGTCATGCACGAACGAAAATCCCAATCAAGTGCATCCGGTGTGCACAAATCACATCTCATATCATGCGCTCAACATGCGCGAAAATCCAACTCAAGTGCATCCGTCATGCACAAATACAATCTGAATCAAGTGCATCCCATATGCACGAATAAAAATCTAAATCAAGCACCTAATATGCGCAAATCCGACCTAAACGCGTCAGGTCCATAGTAAGCATCAAGTGCAGTAGCCTGCACGAAAACGAACATCACGTATGCACGCGCACAAAAACACAAATCCGGTAAAATGAATGCTCAAAGGCATAAATCGAGTGCAACCAATGCACGAAATACCAATCCTGTGCATCCAGTGCACGAAATATCAAATCCTGTGCATCCCGTGCACGAAATATCATCAATATCTCAAATGCGTATGAAAACTACATGAGCGTACCAAGGTGTATAAAAATCATAAAAGTGTGCAACTACGTGCACAAAACACGTATCAACGCACTGCAAGCACATATGAGCTATACCGAGTGCTAAAATCAAATCGTGTGCGTACCACACGCACATATCAAATCAACTGTATGAAATCCACGAAATCATAAACATGTGCAGCTAAGGCACAAAATCAATATCAAGTGCAAATAGATATGCACAAATCACGAACCAATACAACAGTGTGTAAAACGTATATCCAGTGCAACAATTATGCACAAAATGTAAATACCCAGTAGGTGCAGCCATGGTGCACAAAATATCATGAAACAAAAAATCTAAGCGATATAAGCGTGATACTCAGATCACAACGCAAATCGCAACAAATGACATTAAGGTACACCTCCTACAATGTCGAAGAAAAACTCGATGCGCCCAAACTGGCAGAGCAAGAACATCCGCTCGCCTCCTGCCCACGGTCTGGCGTCCTCTGTCTCTGGGTCCTCAGAATACACGTAACACATCTAATCCTCGGTGCAAATCTTATTGCAGCAGTGTCATGGAAGGAACCGACTCAAGGTCTCTTCCGATCTCGCCTACGCCGAAATATACAGAGGCTGGTACTCTTACATAATCTTTCTCGTTCTATGGACATCTGCGTTCTCAGCACAACTTTTATTTGGAAACTGGCCGTATCTCAATGCCTCTGTACACATATCCGATCTCTAATCTCAACGGGGAGTAACAACAGCTCGTTAACGTCTCGCACGAACCTCTTGCTCCACTCGTCTTCATTATTGTCCACTTGACGTCGCATCATGCTATCTGCGTACCGCAAATATTCTCGGCTACAGTCAATCAGGAGTCTCTCACACGGACTCGAACTACGAACACGGTATCTTCATCGCTCTATCGAAGATATCTAGCCGAACACGTCCTAGGGAACCTGTCCCAACAATTGGAGAAATACTCAATACTCATCCGTTCTCGATCAACTCACAACACACCTGGGTGAGGTCCTCTATCCGAAGCTGGTCTTGTTGCTGATCTCCTATCACAGGATATCTGGATGGCATTAAACTTTTCGATCGAGTCATCAAAAGTCCCAAAATTTTCCGAGAACTCAACATCTGAGCTCGGTTTAATAATATTCGGTATATGCCACACTACCTATGGACCGACCGTAGAAGGGCAGACCTAAGCCTCACTGATGGCACCACTAAACGGCCGCAAACCCTAAGGTTCAAAAGTGGTTTCATGGTCATCACGTCGAGTTAGGGTTTCATTCTTCTAGAGGGTCCACAGAAGCACTTGCATGTCCTTCCGAATACTTTAAACTTGGAAAAATGGGTTTTCTGATATTCGTTCGAATCTTTCAACTCCGCCCAGACGACATGTGAATACCCTTCGTCCGCATGTTAAACAATGCCCCCAATCCTCAAGGATAGACGATACATCAACGGTCATCTCTGGGTCGGTCTACTCTAGACCTGAGTAAAACTCTCCACACTGGCAATCTTCAACTCAAATGGGCCTGCATCGGCACATCAATCAGACAAATCACCTTTGTCTCACAACTCAAGATAGACTAGCTATCACCTGTCGCCTCTCTGCCTGAAAGCTCCAGTGATCTCAGCTCGAAAGCTCTGGAAGCGGCCTCACATCAATCTCAGCAATGGCTGGGTCATCTGAATGCATGGTAGATGACATCACAATCTCTGAGGTAAGCTGTACATCAACAGTCCTCTCCCAACAGGCAGCCTCTAACAAAGGCCCGATCATCCGGTACACAACCGCACACTCGTCTCACACGAGGGGTCACAACAATACACCACTATATCGATACGTTCCCATGTCACCAGAAACACGATGGTCAGTCCTCGTCCACGACGAGCTCACCCTGACCGCATCACCAGCAGCAGCTCAATCTGATCTCAAACTATGGTGACAGGAACCTCAATCAAGTATCGAAGAAAAGATCAAAGGGCTGAAAAGAGTCAACAGATCCCAAAATGGATACATGATCATAAGGAGGAGTAAAATCACTGAGTATGATCATGGAAGCGAATAAAATCAAGTATCTCAATGGATGTAAAGTCAAAGGAAGGAAGAGAATCATCGGTCTCAAGATATGTACATCCTAAGGTCACTTAAGTGGAGTATCGTATCGTAAATATGCCGCGGAACATACGCACAGTACGTCACTCTACTCAAGCTACCTACTCCATCAATTAGGGTCAGCCTATGAAACGAAAGTTTAGGTCTAACACCCCCTTGTTCAACACTAAGTTCCGTAAGGTCAAGCCTAGGTTCCAAAATATATATGCCCTAGACCCCACATAGTCAAACCTAGACTCGAACTAAGGTTAAACCTAGCGCTCTGATACCAACTTTGTCACGATCCAAAATATTAGCTCGTGACCGGCACTTAAATTACGCAACGTCTACAGGCGCAATTTAACCTAAGTAAGCCAAAACCCAGATATCTAAACCTTACAATAGAAGTAAGTAAAGAAAACATTTACAACATTTAGAAACTTAAGTAAAAATCCTTAAACTTCACTTAACTCTTTTCCTTGGTTTTCATAAAAATTTCGGCAGCACCTCCTTTGTAAAAACTAGCCCCGAAAACGGGTACAACAAAGAATATAATGAAAGCATCCCAAACGGGAGCAAAACACGCCCAACGGCGGAAACAACACCACAACTATAAATAACAAGTATATGACGCCCAACGGTGAAGATCCACAATAAGAAATAAAGTAAAGCAAGACATCAACCCTAAAAGCAAACATAAAAACCCAATAATACCAATAGGCATTTATAAACACAATAAATATCGTAGGTATTAATATTTACGTCATCTCCATTTTCATTTAAAACCCACGTCAAATTTTACCGAAAAGCTAGTAAGCAGTTATAACATTTTATCTCAATTTAGCACAATTCTAGAAATTTAACAATTCTAGCGATCGCAAACATCGCCAATAAGCATAACTAAGTTATCCAAACCATATCCATAATTTTAATCTTTCCCAAAAATTAGTTAGAAAAACCTAGTTTGTGATTAAGCTTAAAAAGGCGATTAGGAAAAATAACAATTATCATTTTCACAATATACATAACTTTTCCAAATCTACACATCTTGCTTAACAACATAAACACATCAAAAGCCTAACTTGATTTCATAATAATTAACATGAATTAATTACACATGAACTTTAAATCTATAATTAGCACTTAATTAAGCAAGCTTAAGAATTAAGCTACAATTTAAAAGATTATGGTTATGATTTATACCTCACAAACAAGATCTCAATTTTTGCAACATCACCAAAATTAACCTTCCAAAATGATGCTTTTCTTAAAGATCCATGCTAGATTAGAGATGAAGAATAATGGGTAATGATTTATTTAGGAATTTTGTAGGATTATTTGACGATTTTTGGTGATTTTATGAGCTTGGAATTGATGAAATTGGGCAAGGCAAATGAAAGGGCATCACCATGATGAAGCTCGGCCAACACAAAGGAGGGGGGTTTGTGAATAAAATGTAGAATTTTTTAGCTAAAAACTTGCATTAAATGCTAATAAATGCTTTAAGCAACCTTTCCATTCTCTTCTTTTCTTTTTAAAATTTAAACCATTAGTCATCAGAAAATATCTAGATATTAAAAAAGAAGGTTCTAAACTAATTCTAGTTGTTAGATTAGCACTGATTCTCATTAGAAGTAATTACCACAATTTACGTGTATAATTTACCACTTAAAATAATATTTTATTAGGGAAAAATCCTATTTGAATCAAAACTTCCCATATACCCCCAAAGCTCGCGCACTAGCTTTATTTTAGCTAAACTAGGTGCCGGCAAGTTTATACGGACGTTTGATCACAATCGGGTTAAAACGGAAAATACCGACTATTTTACCCTAAAACGGAAAAAATTCGCATAACGATTTCTAAAACGTTACAAGAGATATTTTAAGTGATTCAAAAGCAGCCTCACAGTCCGAATCAAAGTGAAATGTTATATCCTTGGCCAAGAGATGAGTTAAGGTTCTAGCAATTTTGCTAAAATCCTTAATGAATCTCCTATAAAATCCTGCATGACCAAGGAAAGATCGTATATCTTGACATCTATTTTAGCTCTGTCTACCTCAATGCCTTTTCATGAAATGACATGTCCAAGCACGATACCTTCTTGGACCATGAAATGACATTTTTCCTAATTCAAAAGTAAGTTCTTATCCTTACAGCGGGTAAGAACTGCGTCAAGATGACATAGGCAATCCTCAAATGAGTCCTCAAATATAGAGAAATCGTCCATAAAAATGTCCAGAAAATTCTCGACCATGTCTGAGAATATCCCCAGCATACACCGCTGAAATGTAGCGGGAGCATTGCATAACCTAAAGGGCATGCGTGTAACAACTCCAATTTTAGTGTACAAAAATTTGTTTAAAAGTTAATGTATACTTAGGGTATTTGCATTTACTATGAGTACTATAAATAATCGTTTTGCTTTTTAATAGCAAGAAAGAGCTTGTAGCTCACTGGTAAGACCTTGCACTGCTGAACCAAAGCACTAGAGTTCAAATCCCATCACCCAAATTATTTTTTAATATTGATTTCTTCTTAAATTTTAATAATTCCAAGAGTTTACACGTGCTAAATCCGTAAAACTAAAGGTCACTGTAACATTTTGAAAAATTGGAAATAAATAAAATTAATTAATTAAATAATAAAATGCCAATTTAAAAGGTTATTAAAACCAAATATGACATTTTCATAAATAGTAAGTAAAACAAATTAAATTAAAATTTTAATATGTAACATAAATAAATTATAAGGGTTTTAATGAGAAATTTAGCTTCATTTTTAATTAAAATAATGTTATATAATAACATAGTTAGTGAGGGGTCTTTGTGTAAAGTTTAGGGAATTGTGCAAATGGGAATTGTTAAGGGTGTAAGTAGAAAAGAGGTTAAATGAGGCTTGAGTTCAGAATTTTATCACAAGATAAATCAATTTGGAAAGATAATACCTTGACACATCCTTCTTACATGCACAACACACACACAACACCTCCTCCTTGCATGAGAATGGCACACCTTGATCATTGACACCTCCTACTACACATCACTCTTACCTTTGTTATATATATATATATATATATATATATATATATATATATATATATATATATATATCATTTGTTCATATCACTTAGCTAATTTAAAAATCTGAAAATTCAAAAGAAAGAAAAAGAAAACTAGAACAAACAAAGAAGAACAAGGGAAAGGAGAAGAGAAGAGCCAAGTTCTAGGATTTCCACCATCAAGCTAGGAACTAGGAACTTGTACATCTTGGAGGGAGTTCTTCCAGCAATCCTTTGTAGGTAAAGTCTTTAATCACTGAGGATTTAGTTCTGTAATTGGTTTAATTTAGAAATCTTATATCTATAATATCGTATTTTAGGTAAAACTGAGCTCTGTAGTAATCTGCTATAATTTAGATAACAATAAACTTAACAAAACAGTGCCTAAATGTTGTATGTTAGACCTAGAACAAACCATAGGAGCACGAACCCAAGGGCTCAGATTTTGGCCGGCGAGATTAAGGCCAATTCCGGCGTCGCCGGATTTTTGATGGACTATGGTGATTTGGGTTTTAGGGTAGGTCTCTGTATAGATGTTGGGATATTTTGGTATTGTTTGATTAAGTTAATTTAACTGTATATAAAATATGGGAACTAATATTGGAAAAGGTATCTAAAATCTAACATATGACACGGTTAAAACTTAACGCGTTCTGTTTTCTGTTGCGAAACAGCGTTTGGGTAAATTCCAGTTAAGATAGGTGTTTGATAGTTTCTATAATCGTACGTAGTGTAATTAGTACGTACAACTTGTGTTTTCATATTTTCACCGTATCGGAATGTAGCCGTTTCTTATGTAAGTTAAATTCAATGTTAGATTTGAGTGCGGGAACTTCGGAGGCCGCAAGGAAAGGAAAGGGATTGGTAATTTCTGAGTAGTTACGACGTATTCCGGTGAGTAGATTAAACATCTACCGGGGGATCTTGTAAAGATGGCGTGATACGCCCGTAGTTAGATTTAAATTCAAGTTTTTGCTTTTGTATGTTAACTTTATCATATGCATTCTTAAATCTACATATATACCTCCATGATTAATACTTGTTACAACACTGCACCATTATCGATGAGTAATGCCGCACATGCACATATCTACATGTTACACTACACCTCGTCGATATTAACATGTCACTTCACACTTAGAAATTATTCTGTTAAAAATGGTTCTTATCATACCTTAAGTATCAATAGTCGTAGTAATTAGCATATATGAAATCATATTTTGTATTCAAGTATTAGTAGTTGATATAAGAGGCATTTATATTATTGAGAATTTAAGGTTTTAAGTTTTCATATACTATTACGAAAAATCAGTGATTTTCACGATTATGTGTCACGTCCACCATGAAATGTCGTTTTTATGATTTGGTTTTATTCCGGACCGACTCTGGGGGTATACGGTTACGGATTTACAATTTTATCCAAACTGAGTCGGTGGGGATACAGTTGGATACATAGTGGACCCGGTCGAGACCCAGGGGCAGGATAGCCGCACTTTAGGCGGGGAGCCTAACGAGGATACTCGATTCCGCAGACAGTTATGAAACACGGCGGATATCTAGATGATACCGACCGGTGTTATTGATTACAGGATCATTCGAGGAATGATGCCTGATGAAACACCGAAGGTTTGTGTCGATGATTAGACACGGAAAAATGAACATGATTTGGAAAACAATTGATGAGATTTCGGTTTTGATTCATACATGTAGTATTACATATTCATTCCTCCACCTGTCATCATGCATCGCATTCACTATTGTTGAAATTAGTTCTAGTTCGTCATATTTACATTATCAGTCGTTATATGTTTTTTATATTCACTGAGTTGGCAACTCACCCCCGTTGTGCCACAGTTCCTTGCAGGGATAGAGTTGACGGTTATCCGTAGTGCAGATCCACTTATCAGCTTTTATCGCATCTTTTGCTAGGTGGGTTACCTATGTAGTAACCTTCTCTTTTGGTATTGTATATTGAATCTAGAGTATCTCCATCAGACCCTGTATAATGACTTAGAACGATATATGGTTATATGTATATTATTTCGACAGATGATATCGTTTTGTTGTTTTAATTGATATTTCTTTTAATTATGTCCGAGATTCTTCTTTGATGTCGTATTATGAGTATATATTGATTTCCACTGTTAGTATCGTTGCTCCTAACTATGGATGCAACCAATGTAAACACTTTATAACTGCTTTTATTATAACTGCAATAGGAAATTACTGTTATGATCTTAAATACTTAAATTTTGTGATTTTTACTTAAACAAATTAAATTTTCCTAAAATTCCGCAAAAAGGGTTTTTGATCTTGGTTTTTGGCTTACTCGGATTGTGTCGATATCTTTAGATATTATACAATCTAAGTGCCGGTCACAATCAAACTTTGGGTCGTGACAAAGTTGGTATCAGAGCTTAGGATTAAACCTTACGGAATCGTGTAGTAAGTTAAGTTAAATCGATTTGAGTTCGTTACGTAGGATGACCTTTGGTTTGATGGAGTAGGTGAATTAGGATGAGTGCAGTACCGTACGTATGTTCGGCGGCATATTTACGCTATGATACTCAGCCTAAGTAATCTTCGGAAATGTTTGTTCATACTTCTTTTCTTAATTCCATGTATCTTGTGATTCGATTGCAATGTCCTTATCAATCCTGTTTCTTACTCTAGCCGCTATGTCATCAACGACTACAGGAACTCAGAGTACCACTGTTTGAGATGAGATTGGAGCGGGCTTGTCTAAAACGAGGACAAACCTGGGAAGTACGCCTATCTTTCATGAACCGATTGATCCACCCTATATTAATCGTATAGTTAGGATATGGACAAATGTTCAAGAGATGCGCCGAATGATTGGATCCTTGCTGGAGATTAGTCGAGCACGGAGAACGACCACTACTCTACGTACGGGTGTTCAGAGACCAAGGCAAATTCGTAATAATACATCGGCACTAAGACGTGTTCATAGAGGCCGTGGCGGATTCTGCATAGATCAGTTCTATCACTTATACCTATATGTTCAGCAGCCCGTGCAAAGATGTTTCGGGTGTGGGTGTCCATATCACTTTATTAGGGATTGTCCCATGAGACGACAGGGTGAGGCATTGGTCTCACGTGTGACTTCACCACCTCCTCCAAGCACATTACCTCCTACACCTGTTGTTGTTCCACGCCAGATCAACGCCCATAGAGGCCGTGGTCATGACGGTCGTAATTCGAGAGGACAAGGAGGTCGAGGCAGATTCTTCCCAGGCCGCAGTTTTGGTCGAGATTGGACTCAAGGCCAGATGTTTAGTTCATACCCAATGGGACAGAGACCTCCATTTACATGTTATAATTGTGGAATTCCAGGGCACTTAGCTA
This sequence comes from Agapanthus africanus, assembly GCA_030015575.1. Lineage (NCBI taxonomy): Eukaryota > Viridiplantae > Streptophyta > Magnoliopsida > Asparagales > Amaryllidaceae > Agapanthus > Agapanthus africanus. Next base: position 525,883,908 of record CM057337.1, read on the forward strand.
GAGAGTGTACACGCCATAGCGGGACTGTTATTCCGCATGTTGCTTTACCCCCTCCACCTTCTACGTCGATGGCCTTACTTCCTCCCTCAGTTAGCACTATGCGCCAGACGGTTGCACCACAAGACCAAGGTTATGCAGGACGCTTCTAGAGAGGTCGAGGAGATAGAGGTAGAGGATAACAGGATGCGGGCAGGGGCCAGGCACGAGTCTTTATGCTGACTCCACAGGATGCCTAAGCATCCAATGCAGTTGTGATAGGTACTCTTGTAGTATGTTCGTTAGATGCACATATTTTATTTGATCCCGGTTCTACACATTCTTACTTATCTTCACGCTTTGCACTTTCTCTAGGGAGATATTCGTCGCTGTTAGAGTTACCGCTAGTTGTGATTACTCCTGTAGAAGATTCTTTTATAGCTCGACATGTATTCAGGTCACGATCATTACGTATTGGTGATAGGGTTTCTTTAATTGATCTGATTCTCCTGGATATGTTAGATTTTGATATACTTCTTGGTATGGATTGGTTGGCCGTTTGTTATGCTTATGTAGATTGTCGGGGGAAAGCGGTCAGATTTTGTTTTCTAGGTAAACTGATCCTTGTTGTGCAGTGGGACTGTAATGTAACTCCTGCCAACATGATTTCTGCTCTTTGTGCGGGACGACTCTTGAAGAAGGGTTGTCATGGGTACTTAGCATTTGTTCAGGACATAGGAGCCGCTGAGATTCCGTTGGACCAGGTTCCGACCGCACGAGAATTTTCGAATGTGTTTCCTGCTGAATTACCAGGATTGCCACCCGATCGTGATATCGAATTTTGTATCAACTTGATTCCGGGTGCGGGGCCTATTTCTATACCACCCTATCGAATGGCCCCGACGGAGTTGAAAGAACTCAAAAGACAGTTGCAAGAGTTGTTAAATAAAGGACTTGTTCGTCCAAGTGTATCGCCGTGGGGAGCTCCTGTCTTGTTTTTTAAGAAGAAGGACGGTAGCATGAGATTGTGCATAGATTACCGGCAGCTGAATCGAGTTGCTGTGTGGAATAGGTATCCATTACCTCATATCGATGACTTGTTCGATCAGCTACAGGGAGCTAGCTACTTCTCAAAGATTGAATTGCGGTCAGGGTATCACCAGTTGAGGGTTCAGAAAGATGACATTCTGAAGACTGCTTTTCGCACACGATATGGGCATTACGAATTTCTGGTGATGTCGTTCAGACTCACCAACGCCCCAGCAGCTTTCATGGATATGATGAACCGTATCTTCAGACCATTCCTTGATCAGTTCATTATAGTATTCATTGATGATATTCTTGTTTATTCCCGGAGTCGGGAGAAGCACGAGCAACATTTGCGCATCACGTTACAGACCTTGAAGGAGCATCAACTGTTCGATAAATTCTCTAAGTGTGCTTTCTGGCTGGATAGTGTAGATTTCTTGGGTCATGTAGTTATGAGAGATGGGATACGTGTGGACCCAAAGAAGATCGAAGCGGTACAGCACTGGCCCAGACCGGTGTCAGTTACCGAGGTTCGTAGTTTCTTGGGTCTGGCGGGTTATTACCGACGTTTCGTGCAGGATTTTTCCCGGATCGCTGCACCGTTGACCGGATTAACTAGGAAGGAAGTTCCATTTCTTTGGACAGATGCATGTGAGCAGAGTTTTCAGCAGTTAAAGACTCGCTTGATGACTGCACCAGTCTTATCTTTACCTTCTGGGTCTGGTGGTTTTGTTGTGTATTGTGATGCTTCTTGAGTGGGTTTAGGCTGTGTGCTGATGCAGCACGGCAGGGTTGTAGCTTATGCTTCTCAGCAGTTGAAGAGGCACGAGCAGAACTACCCCACTCATGATTTGGATATGGCTGCAATAATTTTCGCACTGAAGATTTGGAGGCATTACTTATATAGAGAGTCGTGCCAGATTTTTACAGATCTTAAGAGCTTGAAGTACATTTTTCAGCAGAGGGATCTGAATCTAAGGCAGCGTAGATGGATGGAACTTGTGAAGGATTACGATTGTGAGATTTTGTATCATCCAGGCAAAGCGAATGTTGTAGCAGATGCTTTGAGTTGGAGGCCTGGAGGTAGCTTATCTCATGTGCACACCTTGCAGAGACGGTCTTCTACAGACTGACAGATTCTATGTGATAGCCGTGTACAGTTTAAGTTCACATCGACAGTAGGACAGTCAGCACATGTTCGCACCCGTCCTCAATGATTGGATCGTATTCGAGAGATACAGCCACAGATGCTCGTATATCGGAGATAATGGATTAGGATAGGCAAGCAGAGAGTTGGAGTTCATGATAGATGACCGTGGAGTATTGCGTTTTGTCACGACCCGAAATAGTACGTGACTGGCCCTTGAATCATATGAAGTCTATAGGACCCCATCTAATTCAAGTAAGCCAAAATCCCAGAGATCTAAACCATTTTTAAAGAAGTGTAGAAAACATGTTATAAAACAAGTGGTTTTTAAAAATATAAGCCGAAGTATGCATTTTTAAAATCCCAAGTCTTTTCTGAAAATTTCGGCAGAGTTTCCTTTGTAAATACTGGCCCCAAACGGGGTACAACATGAATAATATATGCACAATGATAAAAGGCATCCCCAAGCGGGAGCTAGCTCTTCGTCAATTGACGGTCACAACCACACGAGCAATATAATATACAACGCCGAAGGGCGAGGATAAAACTCAAAAGGAAACTCAAAACATCAAGAAAACCCATAATAATAATACAAGCGCGACTCTACGGTAGAAGTAATAAACAACTGTTCTTCTAAGTCTAATAAATAATACAGTCTGGTTGATGGAGTTTTACTAGATACAACTGAATATAAATAAATGGTACAATGGTGGTCACGATACAAGTGAACCCATCTAACAAAGCAATCACCCGGAAAGGAAGCAGTGTGCCAGAAAGCCGCAATGAAATCTGTACGGCAAGACCTGCAAGAACTGTGGCACAACGGGGATGAGTTGCCAACTCGTGAGTAGAAAATATCATAGAGAAGAAATCGAATGTATGACTTAATCCTAGGTCAAAAGATCAGTAATATATATATATATATATATATATATATCCTCAATATAATAAAATCTGAAGCATAATAAAAAGGCAAGGGTAAACATCTAAACATAAGTGTAATCCCATGTGCTCGTGTCAATGCCTCAGGTAGCAATATATCGTAAATATGACGTATGAATGCGGTAAAATGAAAACAGAAGACATCATGAATGAGAAAACTGTTTTCTTAATATAGTGAGATTTTTGTATAAACATTTAAGTATCATAAATGAAATCATCAGAAAATCAGTGTCAAGCATCGACACAAAATATATATCTCAATATCCCAATATCAAGTAAATCTCATATATCAAATATCCAAATATCGAGCACATTGGCCCCGAGCACATAGGCCCCTCTCATAACGAGCACATAGGCCTCTCTCATATCGGGCACATAGGCCCCGAGCACATAGTCCCCTCTCATATCGAGCACATAGGCCCCGAGCACATAGGCCCTTCTCATATCGAGCACATAGGCCCCTCACATATAATGAATAAGTATATTTGCATATACCATTATGATGGTATATGATGTCAGTGTATATTTATAACAGTGTCCTATACCACTGATATATATATACGATGCGTATACATATATATATCAGCGTCCCATACCATTGATATATATATACGCAGTAGTAAAACAATCCAGAAAACATCATATGAAAACCATATCTCAATGCAAAATCCATAAATATAATATATATGCAACATGAAACAGTAATATGAGCATATAAGGAAAAATCGCTTTTTAACTGCAACAAGTTATAAAATATATCATGCGATTCCTAAATTCTCCAAATCCATACCACATCATATAAAGGTGAACATGTAGCTATATCTCATATGTGTATATACCTATAACTAATGGTACAATACCATATAGTTATATGGGTAACTAACATGTAAGTATGTCAAGGCATATGTGTAAGCATGTAGGTATACAGGTATGCTATATGTCATATGCACAATGGAATATGAATCAATAACATATAAACATGCAATGCAATGCGAGCAGCAGAATAAATGGTAAATGAATAATAATGCAGTAATAAAGAAATATACATTTCTATATAGGAGTCATACAGTTTTTGGTATCTGAAAGTTGCACGAATCGTGGTGTTTAGAAAATAGGGCTACGGTGTTTTCATGAAAAAGTACATCCTTTGAAAATATCCGTAGTATCCCTTAGCCTGTCTTTAAAATACTCACGATTCGTTAGTTTTTGAAATATGTGTGACTCGAGTCTAATCTAACATCTACAAGTAACTACAGGACTGAACTAACAGGAAAATTGAAGAAGTATGGGAACTACCTAAATCTGAGTCGATACATATAAATATAATAGTCGGTGATCTCGCCTCAATAGTATCACATACGATACAATATATATTATGACATCCTCGATTCAAGAGTGTGGATCTATCATCAATATATAGCTCGTACGTGTTAGTTATATGTATGCCCTAGAGGCCATTACTGTACATTGGATGTATATTGTAGTGGATGCTGGGACATATATAGGTAGGACTTTCTTGCTCGACATGATAGTAAGCTATCTGGTTGCTCTTTATCTTAATATGTATACTTTCTGTCTCTCTGATTACATGTTGATAAATCCCTTAGGATGTGTACTCGACTTCCAGGACTATGATGTAGATCATAATAGTGGGGCCTGGGTAGTCAATGAGTACATCCTTCATTGTTCCTAGTCGTGGGAATATCGAGACGGGGCATCGATATTCCAGAGTAGACTAGCGTATATCTTCTCGACCCATGTGATGGGCGATGGATGATCACATATCCATTGGTGTTTGACATCGGAGATAGTATGCGGGTGCTCAGTGGAGACTGGGTACACTGAACGGACTCGCCGAGAACTCCCAGATGGTATTATACCTCACGTCAGATGGCAGTTCTCTGGTGACACTGGTACAGCTTAGTCTGTTGACCCGAGATCGTCATAGAGTCTTGTGTGTCTCCCACTGTGCTTTGATTTCCACCCTACCACGGCTCTACTGAGTCGTGCAAACAGGTGGTTTTTGGGTACAGTCCCGATTCACATGGAGGCAATGAGCGATAGGAGGGGATTCGTCTCTCCCGGTATTGGGGGTTGATGTTGCGCAATGCACGACTGGCCATAACAGGAAATCCCTGGCCAGGGTTGCTGTGATATACTGGTAAGAGTTATCAGTAGTTTCACAAATGTTATGGACCTCAAGTCGGCATGACTTATCAAGCTACTGGGGTCTGACGTTTACCACCCCTAGGCGAGATATGCAACATATCAGACGAACAGACCGGACTATACGGTAAGTGTTACTGGTTAGATTCACAGGAGTGTGCGCGGGCTTGCTCGTCGATCTTCTGATCGCTCAATACCCGGGTGGCCGTTACGTTTAGCAGACCGCTTGCGGCTTGTGGATGTTAGATATGATCATCATCCGCTGCCGGCGTATTGACGAGTCTTTAAAGTCCTACACAGAGATTTCCTGGCTCAAGCGAAACGAAATAGGAGCGCATATGAGATATGTGCGGGACCGAGAGTAATGCGTGTATGTGATACCGTATTACATTCTCGCGATAAATGTATCGATTAGGTTATATGCGATATACCCTAATTATCGAATCAAGGATTGATTCAATAAACCGGTACATAGGATACTAGTCGGTTATATACGATATGACCGGATCGTTAAATCAAGTGTTGATTTAATGATTTAATGCATAATTATATATTTGATATATTACTTTGCATTAACTAGTATCGGTTCACTTTAAATGGATTTTCTCGCTCGGGTGTGCGCATTGCATATGCGATATGATTTTGTGCACTTGCTTGTATCATGTTTGATGATGCATGCAAACTTGGGTTTGTGTAAAGATTGAACCATGGTTTTGTGAGTGGTTAGGGTTTATTATTTTCTTATTCATTTATTTTATTTAGTTATTCTTTTGGAAAACGAAAAAGTGTGAGAAAATGGTGGCTTTTCTTTGTTTGTAAATGAAGCTTCATGAAGCTTTCATTAAGTCACCATTTTGTCTCATGTTAAAACCTAACCACTCCACTTAATTATAGTTCTCTCTCTACACTTAACCATGGTAAGAGTTATGATAAGAATGGATTTTCTTTTCTATTTTAATTAATTCTCATCATAACATTCTTCTTCTTCTTCTTCATTTCTTCATGGAAGAAAGCTTGCTCCATTAATGGCAAGTGATGATAAAGAGTGAGAAATCCAATTCTAAAGTGAACCCACTTCCTATTTCTTCATCCTCTACCTCTTGCCAAGTAGTAGAGTGTGTTTCCTTCATAAGTTTTCTTGACTTGGTGAAGTTGGAGCTTGATCTAGCGATGCCTCGACGTAGATCATCTTCGGCATGGACATCGACGACCTAGCTCGCCATTTCTCCGACGAAACCGACGCTAGAGCCCGGGAATTCATTTGGACAGCGAGGGGACTTTGTTGCGGAGCTATGGAGGTGGAGCACCGGATCTACAAAGGTTGTATTTCCGTTTAAACTTTAGTTAAGTTGTTAACTAGTTCTAGTTTTGTCGCCTAAAAATCTAGCCAACGATCTTGTTAGGGTTTCTCGGCACCGTTAAAATTTGAAATTGGCATGGTTGATACCTTGTGAGACCTCATTAGGGTGCCTAGGAACCTTACAGTGGTATCAGAGCCTAGCTAGAGCCTTAGGCAAAGTCCCGACGGAATTAGAAGTCCGATCGACCCAAAACCCCGACTTTAAAAATGCTCTCTGGACATTTCTGTAAAATGTGGATTTTTGTAGATTAAAAATATTCAGAAAAATCAGCAGGGGATTGTAAGGGATACTGCAAAATTTGATCGCCTAATTCCTTAAAAGCACCGCGGATCCGCGGCATGAGCATGCTCATGCGGCGGTTCCGCGGCAGTTTTGTCCTTTTGTGCATCGAACTTTGCACCGTAATTCTCAGTAAAATGTGCTGGTTTTCCTGGGAATATTTTAATATTTATTCCAGAGTTTTATTTTCTGGGTTGTATTGGGACTCGGTGTATTCGATCGGACTGTCTAATTTTTGTCGGTGTGCTTTTCCGGGTATTTTTTAGAATATGTTAAAAAGTTCGACCGGATATAAATACCCACTTTTTCCCCTGCCGGGAAATTTCCAAGTGTTGGATCTTTCCGTAGTTTAACGACGTTCTAAGTAGTGCAAGTAACGCGATGGTCCCTCTAGAAGACAACAAACCTTAACTCGATTATGTGACCGTCTTGAACTGCCCTTTGAACCTTCGGGTTTGGGGCAGTACGGCGTGCCACATGTGAGGCGTTGGCTTGACCCTTCTACGGCTGGACCGTTGGTGCTGAGGCACGAACTGAATGTTGTTAGACTTATTTCATGTGTTGAGCTGTATCGGGAAAACTTGGGTGTTCGATTGTTCGATCGAAAAGTTTAGCATTTTCTATTTATTCGGAATGTGATACAATAATTGGAATTCACAAATTGTTATGAGATAACGGAATGAATATTATAAACGTAGCAGTTTAGTCTCACTTGATTGGTTGCCACGGAATTTTGATGTGATCAAAAGTCCGTCGCAATCACGTAGCGTACGCGGATACTCGCCGGGTAAACTTGATAAACAGCCTCACCCCATAGCCCCGACCAAGTGACGGTAGGAGAACCCCGTCGTCGAAAGCATCCGCCCGGGTGCTCGCGGCAGCGGTGTTCCGCCTTGGTGCACTTCGTCGACGGCATCGGGGGTGCGGCCGCCTACTAAAGTTTGCGACGAGCATTCGATCAGTTTTTCGGGAATCTTGTTGAATTGCCCGACTTGATATTGAAAAGTGTTTTCGATAATGAGACCAAAATGCGGGGTTTATAATTGTTAGGCATGCGGTGTCTAAAGAATTCATTTGGTCAGGCATGCGATGTCTGAGGTGGTTGTGGATTCCAACTGTTGTAGTTTTACACTTTCTTTTCTGTGACCGTAAGTGTAATATGTGACATCGCCGGTTTCGTTGCTATATGTCAACGACAATTGGGATGGGCATATTTACTTACGTTGATGACATGTGATGTTATGTGTTGCTGGATATGTTATATTGGATCGTCGTGTTTGAATAGCCGGGGTTTTTTTATGTGAGATGAGTGTTTTTCATTTTCATTCATGTAAAAACTTATATGTAATATTCTTTTATTGGGGCACTTCCAGGTTGCGGAAGTTGTCACCGTTGATGTATATTATTTACTTTTCTGCACTAGGATAGACCCAAGGAGGGGAGCACAAGTAACCGGGTTCTGGGGTCCAGTGGGAGACCAACTCGAGGAGTCGAGTCCGGGTATCCTAACTCTAGAATTGGTAGGGTTGCTTGCCGCTCTCGTAGGGGTCTTGGGGTGTGGGTTAGGCTATTCATCACGACCGTGGAATCCGTGTTTTATACTGGCTCGTATTGAAAACACGGACGTCCCAGTATATCCAATATTTCATATGTTTCTTCTGCTGTGATTTATCTGTGATGTGATCATGTGATGTTCTGTGACAGATATTATATATAGTATATATGATATATTATATAGACGTTGCTTATGTTTTACACCCGCGCTAGCCCTGCCCCGCTCTGCCGTTAGTTACCTAACCTAACGGTGCAGACGGGACATCGTGGCGAATGCGGATGGCATAAGCGTACGTTATATTTATCTGTGATGGTTAGGTGGACTTAAATGATGGGATATTCATTAATGAGATTAATGAAAGAAAATAAACCTAATTGATGTTGTGGAATCGAATTTCAAAATAAAAACAGGTAGCTGCAGTTCTTGCTTTGCATCGCGGTGTTCATTATAGAACATCCTGCACCTTATTCGATGAGGAAAGGACCGAGATCCCTTCACCGGGAGTGACTCCTTTAGCAATAACTGGCAGATGCTACAACCCTCGGTTTGGCTTTGATCGCTTCTATAGTTTCCGCTTTGTACAGTGATATATATGATATATCCCGCACCTCATTCGACGAGGAAAGGGCCGACGATCCCTTCACCGGGAGTGACCCCTTTAGCAAAACTAGAAAAGCCTCGAAAACATTCCATTTAAAAACCATTTGATTCCGCAACGAGATCAAGTTCAAAGCGTTAAAGGTTTTCACAAAAACCATTCGCAACCCTCCGTCATTTTAGGAAGTAGAGTACTTAGTATTCGTGCTGTGTTTGTTGACCATAGTCAAGGCACAGTGTACGGTAGCTAAGTGATGTCTTCCTACACCGCATATGATGCGATTAGTTAGGACAGTCGCGTGACTTTGTTGACCTTAGTTAAGGGTCATGTGGGTGGGTCTAATTAATCACGAAATGACGGGTAGAACTTGACTAGTACTTATGATTTGTTGACCATAGTTAAGGTCATAGGTGCTAGGGGTAAAAACCATTATCGGGAGTTTCAAGTGTTGAAATTTGCAATGAGATTGCATACGTTCTATATGATAGTTGGATCCCGATACCCACTGCGAGTAATTGTTACTCCTGGGAGAGTTTTGCACTTTGCAATTAGCCGATCAAGTAGGTGTCTAGAAAGGTGTCAACGAGGTTACGCCTCTGGGAAAACGAGGTTTACTGTAATTAGGTCCGTGCGAAAGCACGGGGAACCTCCCTCAAAGTACCGACACTGGCCTGGCTGAAAGATTGGCGAACTTGTAGAGTGTAATTAATCCCGGCTAGTCTTTCCTTTTAAGATTTGAAGGAAGATTTGATAAAAACAGTGGGAGCCATCCTGATTAGATAAAATATATAACCAATCTGATCTTGCAAGAGCGCACGCAGAGTGTTTTCTTCTCTCTCTCTCCTGGTAGCGACCATATCACGCCTTAATTAAGATAATAAAATGGATGTATTGACCGAACCCGCTTGTTATTCTGAGCTAGGGAACGTTGGTCCCGCTCCAACTTATAATTGTTATAAGACAGAGCACGAAATAGGGAATACCAGAATTCCTATGCCGCCCAAACGAAGACAGTGCATATGATGCATCTCCTTCGGGTGTGTTCATTACAAAGAACTGTTTCTCAGTATCCTCTGCATCCTGGGTATATGATACCGGATCAGGATCCCAGATATGTAATCTGTTACATAGGGCTACAAAAGGGTAGAAAAACTAAGAACGGGTGATAAGTTTCATGAGGCAGAAAAAGGGGCAAGTGTTGCAGCCAAGTCTGTTGGTCACTGTCACCCTGTATTACGAATACATTGATTCTGAACAAATGCTGTTAGATACCGAACCTGATATACAAAATCATATCAGTCTCTTTATTAGTAAAGAAAGGATATAATTTTGTATTGTTGGATAATGTTTTGAACATTTCCTATATCAAAAGTTGATCGGTTCAGGCACGTTATCTAAAAGCATTGACGTTCTAAATCAAACTACAGTTCCTAGTATACAGAACACACACAAGAGGAAGAGTTCAGAAATGAACGAATTCTTCTTGAGGTATTGTAGACTAGGTCATATCAATGCGACCCGACTGGCTGAAGTTACATTTTAGATGCATATTTAAATCAGTTTGAATTTACATCTTGTGAAACTTGCCAGTCATATCACAAAGATTAGATGACCATAGCTCCGTTTGCTGAAAACTGAGAAAGAGTTAGTAAACTCTTGGGACTGATACATGATGATGTATGTAAAGTCTCCTGTCTACACATGCCAGGACTGGTTCTTCATACTTCATTATATTCTCTGATAATCTCTCAAGATTCAGTCATATATTCCTATTGAAATATAAGTCCGAACCTTTTGAGGTATTCACAGAATATAAGTAGGAAGTAGAGAACCAATATACGGGTATAAGTATTATGTCCTATGATGAGATCAGGGAGGAGAATACTTGTGCATGGAATCCTTGGACTATTCTAAAGGAAAATGAGATTCTCTCTCAGTATTACTCCTCTGAATACACCACAGCACAACGGTGTATCAGGGCGGAGCAATCGCACAATATTAGATATGGTGTGCTCTATGATGAGTATTACTGAGTTACCTATTTCCTTTTGGGAGTTATGCGCTTGAGAAGCTGCATACCTATTGAATTAGGTTCGAATCAAATCAGTGCCTACCACTCCATATGAGATATGGTGTGAGAAGATCCTATCTCTTAAGTAAGTTAAGATTTGGGATTGTCCGGCCTATGTCAAAAGCAAAATCCGGACAAGATCAAGGCAAGGTCAGTTCTGTAGAACTGGAAAGGTTCCAGCTATACGAAACTACAACTGTAGATTTGACAGAACCAAAGGATTCTATAGTCCCCGACGAACCTCAGCCTCTCCGCCGATCTGGTAGGGTTCCTCGCCTGCCTGAGAGATACCTCGGTTTCTCGATGACAGTGGGAGCGAGAATTGCATCATGAGATGATGACCCAACTAAATTCGAGCAGGCCATCAAGAGTAGGGACTCTGTAAGAATGGCTGGATGCTTAGCAGTCTGAGATGGAATCCATATACACCAACAAAGTATGGACTTTGGTTGCTATATCTGAAGGGTTAAATCCCCATCAGGAGCAAGTATATCTTGAGAAGATTACTTGGTGTACATGGAAAAGTTGAGACTTTCAAAGCTAGACTTGTTAAAGTTTTTCGTCATCAACCAGGCACGGATAATGATGAAACCTTTTCCAGGGACTATGTTTAAATCCATCCAGATCCTACTTGCCATGGCTACATACCATGACTACGATATCTGGTGGTTGGGTGCCATGACTACTTTTCTAAATATTGATTTAGAAGAGAACGTCTATAAGAACACAGCCAGAGGGCCTCGTAGACAGTGGGAGCAGCGGAAACGTGTGCAAGCTGCTTTATAAGATAAAGCAGGCATCGCGGAGTTGGAACATCTGTTTTGATGGATTAGTCAAAGAAGTTGACATCATCAAAATGGTAGATGAACCTTGTATAAACAAAAAGGTAGTAGGGAGTATGGTGACGATCCTCGTAGAATACGTGGATGAAATACTCTTGTTAGGGAAGGAGTTTCCTATGCTACGCTCGATCAATCTCCGCTTATCACAATGATTTTCCATATAGGATCAAAGTGATACCTACTAAATCTTAAGCTTTGGATCTATGAGATAGATTTAATTGGATGTTAGGATACTCATTAGTTGTAGTGAGATGGTATCAATCGATCCTGGGGAGAATCACTGGAAGGGTTCCAGAGTGATAAGGACGACTGAATGTCAGTCGCAGGCATTGTCTTTACCCTCGGTAAAGGGACGGTATGTTGGAAGATTTCCAAGCTAGATACCGTGACAAACTAGACGATAAAGGCTGGTAACATCGCTATTAAAGATACTACCAAAGAGGAAGTTTGGGTGTATATTGGTTCATAAGATGAACTAGGTTCCTGCCATTGTATGACAATGGAAGTGTGGTTTCGGCTCTGGAACCCTGGTCCCATCAGTGACCCAGACATATTCTGAGGCAGCATCACCTGATCATGGAGATAGTTGATCTCCAGGGTGATCGAGGTTAGGAGAGTAGACTCAGAGGACAACACGGCGGATCCACTCACGAAGGCCTTTTCCCAGAGAGAGACTCCTATGGGATGGTTGAGTATTAGATACTGCAACCACTGCTACAGATGGCCCTAGTGCAAGTGGGAGATTGTTAGTTATATGTATGCCCTAGAGGCCATTACTGTACATTGGATGTATATTGTAGTGGATGCTGGGACATATATAGGTAGGACTTTCTTGCTCGACATGATAGTAAGCTATCTGGTTGCTCTTTATCTTAATATGTATACTTTCTGTCTCTCTGATTACATGTTGATAAAGCCCTTAGGATGTGTACTCGACTTCCAGGACTATGATGTAGATCATACTAGTGGGGCCTGGGTAGTCAATGAGTACATCCTTCATTGTTCCTAGTCGTGGGAATATCGAGACGGGGCATCGATATTCCAGAGTAGACTAGCGTATATCTTCTCGACCCATGTGATGGGCGATGGATGATCCCATATCCATTGGTGTTTGACATCGGAGATGGTATGCGGGTGCTCAGTGGAGACTGGGTACACTGAACGGACTCGCCGAGAACTCCCAGATGGTATTATACCTCACGTCAGATGGCAGTTCTCTGGTGACACTGGTACAGCTTAGTCTGTTGACCCGAGATCGTCATAGAGTCTTGTGTGTCTCCCACTGTGCTTTGATTTCCACCCTACCACGGCTCTACTGAGTCGTGCAAACAGGTGGTTTTTGGGTACAGTCCCGATTCACATGGAGGCAATGAGCGATAGGAGGGGATTCGTCTCTCCCGGTATTGTGGGTTGATGTTGCGCAATGCACGACTGGCCATAACAGGAAATCCCTGGCCAGGGTTGCTGTGATATACTGGTAAGAGTTATCAGTAGTTTCACCAATGTTATGGACCTCAAGTCGGCATGACTTATCAAGCTACTGGGGTCTAACGTTTACCACCCCTAGGTGAGATATGCAACATATCAGACGAACAGACCGGACTATACGGTAAGTGTTACTGGTTGGATTCACAGGAGTGTGAGCGGGCTTCCTCGTCGATCTTCTGATCGCTCAATACCCGGGTGGCCGTTACGTTTAGCAGACCGCTTGCGGCTTGTGAATATTAGATATGATCATCATCCGCTGCCGGCGTATTGACGAGTCTTTAGAGTCCTACACAGAGGTTTCCTGGCTCAAGCGAAACGAAATATGAGCGCATATGAGATATGTGCGGGACCGAGAGTAATGCGTGTATGTGATACCGTATTACATTCTCGCGATAAATGTATCGATTAGGTTATATGCGATATACCCTAATTATCGAATCAAGGATTGATTCAATAAACCGGTACATAGGATACTAGTCGGTTATATACGATATGACCGGATCGTTAAATCAAGTGTTGATTTAATGATTTAATGCATAATTATATATTTGATATATTACTTTGCATTAACTAGTATCGGTTCACTTTAAATGGATTTTCTCGCTCGGGTGTGCGCATTGCATATGCGATATGATTTTGTGCACTTGCTTGTATCATGTTTGATGATGCATGCAAACTTGGGTTTGTGTAAAGATTGAACCATGGTTTTATGAGTGGTTAGGGTTTATTATTTTCTTATTCATTTATTTTATTTAGTTATTCTTTTGGAAAAAGAAAAAGTGTGAGAAAATGGTGGCTTTTCTTTGTTTGTAAATGAAGCTTCATGAAGCTTTCATTAAGTCACCATTTTGTCTCATGTTAAAACCTAACCACTCCACTTAACTATAGTTCTCTCTCTACACTTAACCATGGTAAGAGTTATGATAAGAATGGATTTTCTTTTCTATTTTAATTAATTCTCATCATAACATTCTTCTTCTTCTTCTTCATTTCTTCATGGAAGAAAGCTTGCTCCATTAATGGCAAGTGATGATAAAGAGTGAGAAATCCAATTCTAAAGTGAACCCACTTCCTATTTCTTCATCCTCTACCTCTTGCCAAGTAGTAGAGTGTGTTTCCTTCACAAGTTTTCTTGACTTGGTGAAGTTGGAGCTTGATCTAGCGATGCCTCGACGTAGATCATCTTCGGCATGGACATCGACGACCTAGCTCGCCATTTCTCCGACGAAGCCGACGCTAGAGCCCGGGAATTCATTTGGACAGCGAGGGGACTTCGTTGCGGAGCTATGGAGGTGGAGCACCGGATCTACAAAGGTTGTATTTCCGTTTAAACTTTAGTTAAGTTGTTAACTAGTTCTAGTTTTGTCGCCTAAAAATCTAGCCAACGATCTTGTTAGGGTTTCTCGGCACCGTTAAAATTTGAAATTGGCATGGTTGATACCTTGTGAGACCTCATTAGGGTGCCTAGGAACCTTACAGTACGTAAATCCGTCGTACAGCATCCCAAATCTGAGTACGGGTCAAATATCACATTCATCTCATTATTCATCTGGTATCCATTATCATCATATTCTGTATTAGGGGTACTGATCTAAGTCTAGTACATACTGATACAACATATATATATATATGCGTGTATGAAAACACATGCCTAAATGCCGGCTATAACCTTATGTCGTATCCCATATTACGAACCAAAACATATCACCGACCTCATAGCATCATGCCTAAACTCATCGACTCATCTCCAAGTACCATGTACAATCCTCATCATCCATGTAGAGGTATACGTATATATATATATATATAGTCCCATACCTATGTGTGTGTGTATATATACATATCTCCATATACGCACAAGTATAAAATGATGTGTGTGTTCGTGTGGGTGTAATCTTACTCTAGGGTTTCGCGACTAGAAAGCTAAACAAGCTACTCGTAATTACACTAACTATAACATGAACACCTATAAACTATCTTGATCAACAAATAATCTCGCAATACACAAATATATATCATATATATAACGAATATCATATTCTACACTACGAACTGCAGGGTTGCTATACGCCATCCACCCGACTTCCCCCGTAGATATATATCTACTCACTTGATATTGCTCGCCGAAGTCAATGTCGCCATCCTCTTGCGTGTCGTCCGAAATCCACATGAGGGTACCTACATATCATAAATATCGTATCACATCAAAACGTCCAATTCAAAAACAAAACGACACGCGAAACACACATAGGTTAGAACCTATGGTCTACTCACGCAAAAGAGCCCAAAAACACCCGATATTTACGTACAAACGTCCAGTGACCGATACCAAACACAATTATCAAAACTTAAATTCATAAATCTCATGAAATACAAGGCAACAACCCATAAAAGTGTTCCCGGATTTTAGTTCAGGTCAAATTAGCTTAAACAAACAATACTGGGGTGATGTATAGGGTGTATATGAGCTACAGAAGCAAATTCAACACAATCATCCACTTTTGGGCCGACCACATTGGACAAAAATCCGGTGAGCTCGGTTTTGGAGGATCAGAATTGTTTCGTATCGTCAGGGTGGCTTCCTAGTGGTCCATCTAGGTTAGTGGTGTTGTTTGCTTTTCTCAGAATCTCCCCGGGTTGCTCCAGATTCCCTGTAGGCACGTAATGTTCACAAAACCGACATTGAATTATCAAAACACAAGTTTTGGATTTTCTATGGTAGGTGTTGATCCAGAATGACCCTAACAAGATTAAGGTCACTAACTACTCTCAACTTCATATCACAACTCAAGGAAAACCCTAACCTTCTTCTATGAATCTTAAAGATCACAAAACTTCACTAAATCGGTTTTAAACTTGAATAGAGGCAAAAGTGAAAGTAATACTACACAAATGGTGAAGAATATACCTCATTTGGTAACTCAAGACAAAATCAGATTTTTCTTGGTCCAAAGTTCTTGTGAGAAGTTTGTGCATGTTTTTAATGAAGTGGGGATGAACTTTTGTGTGGTTTTTGATGAAGTTGTGAGGAGGTAGAGGGGAGAGGAAGGAATGTGCTGCCATGGTTGAAGAAGAGAAGAAAATGAAGAGGATGATGAAGTGAGACCAAGTCAAGAGAACCTCTCAGCTCACTCTCTCTTATGCCCATCCCTCTTTGTTTATTGTTTTCCTTTTTCTGTTCTTTTCTTTTCTTTGTTATCTTTTCTTTTCTCTTTTCTTTTAAAATACCAAGTCATGCATGATGAAAAGAAGAGACCATGTAAGAAAATGTACAAGTGTGAAAAATGACATGTGCATGTCATGTGCACAAAACACGTTTAATGCGCGATTAGCGATATTTAATCGCGATTAGCATTAAAATAGTGTATAATAAATTATAAAATTTCATAATTTGCTTAAATTCAATAGAACACCCTCATTTTAGTAATTTCTATAATTTTCCAAAATTTTCCCAATTTATCGGTATTTAATTATACCGCCATATTAAAATATTCATTATATTTATTATTTAATTATAAAAATTCCAAAAAATAATATTTTAGTTTTCTGAAATGTTACAATCTTCCACCCTTAAAAAAATTCGGTCCTCAAATTTAAATTTAAACCCCTCAAATACTAAAATATTTCAGTAAAAGACTAAGTCGTCGGGGTCCCGAAATCATAAATACATAAAACACTTCGTAGCGCAATGCATGCGCATGAAAAACAAGTATATAAACCAAATCAAAACTCCGTCAAGTATCTCGTAATCATCGGAGTCATGGGGAGGATATCAGTGTTTAAATCCAATACGAAAACCAACATTATATACATCAACACTATACATGTAAATATCGTGGCAAATTCGTCAAAACATCCGAAAGAAATGCATGCCAAACCTTTTCAAGTCGCTGTGCGATGTGCGTATCACTGTACAGCGGCGGACGTCTATTGTAAGAAAATAACTATATATATATCCTTCGTTTAACATACACGCCCCGCCGTTTTGAAAAATAATTTAAAAGGGTTTCCTTTGTTAAATGTCTCGTGTCATCTCGGACACGTAGGTAAATACTGAGACTATAGCTCTTTTTTTTTTTAAAATCCCTTCAATAACTATCAATGCATGCAAAATATATTCAGATATTGTCCTCGGACTAGTCCTGCTCAGCGACTATACTATATAGTAAATATCATAAAACATATTGCTCAAACAGAAATAAATCCCAAAATGTATATAAGGATGCCACGTGCGTCTGGTGCGCACAGAGAATCTAAATCTATAAGTGTGCCATACATGTGCACAGAAACAAATCTAAGTGCAACGGGTGTGCACGAAACACCTGTCAAAGGCAACGGGTGTGCCTGACAGCAATATCAGGTGCATCTGATATGCACGAAGAATCTCGATTTAGTGCATCTGGCATGCACCAAAATTGCATCAAGAGCCCAAGTATGCGCAAGAATCTAAATCAAGTGCACAAATCAAATCAAAACACTAAAAGTGCATAAAACTATGCCGAAAGAAAAAGTCAAATCATATGCATATCATAGGCATGAAATCAAAATCAACCACTCGAATGACATCAAATCGAAGTCAAGTGCAACCGTAGTGTACAAAAATCTCAATCATGCAAACAAATCATCCAAAATACCGAAATCTAAAAATGACGGATGCGTGATATTCGAATCACCAAATCCCAGATTGTAAACACTGTCGTCAATATGTCCTTCCTTCAAAGTCGAGAAGGTGCCGGTGCATCCAATGCTAGCAGAGCAAGATATCTACTTGCCTACTATTCGTGGCCTGTCGTCTGGTGGCCTTAAGCTCTCGTCTCTCACTGCAGATTGCTAAGTGTATAGCTCCTCGGCTCGACGGTCCAATATGGAAACGATAATGGAAGCAGTCCGCTCTGGCACATCCTCTAAGAATCTCTGGCCAACTATCGTGGTCACTCATAACATGTCTCGTCGACGATACCGAACTCTGGCCTGCTGGGTGTGCACAATATGACCGCTCCTGGGTCCAAGTCTTCTCGTATAGTATTCCAGAAAGGTTCTGTCGAAGTCTCTCCCAAATCTCGTTTCTGCCGAACTGCCTGGAAGTTGTCATCTTTTACTAAATCTATTTCTTGTTCCGGAACGGCTGCATACTCATCGCGACTCCTTCTGTAAAATATATTCAGAAACAATGCCTCTGCATGCGTATCATATCTCTGATGTCGGCGGAGTGGAACGTCGTCTCATCAAAATCTCATACGAAACTCTTACTCCACTTTTCTCTATTGTCGACTGCTTCGGACTCGTTTCTTCGTGGCTGCATGGACTGTGCTCTAACGGCTATACTCGTATCTGGAGTCTCCCAAGCAATGTATCCCACCACATGATATCCGAATGACGTCGAACCCTTCAATCGATTTGTCAAAGTTCCATAATCCCCCAAGGGCTCAACATCTGGGGTACAGTTTAATAGTATTCCAGTACATGCCACAGTACCTATGGACCAACCGTAGAAGGGCAAACCCAAGCCCCACTAATGGCACCGCGGAACTGCTGCCAACCCTAAGGTTCAAAAGCGTTCCCATGGTCATTATGTCGAGTTAGGGTTTCATTCTTCTAAAGGGTCCACGGAATTACTTGCATGTTTTTACGAAAACTTTAAACTTGGAAAAATGGGTTTCTGACATTTGATCATCTCCATCGACTCTCAACGTACCTGCTTGAAGTCGTCTCTAACTGGAATCAATCAATTTGGTGACCTCGCATCGGGGTAGGCAACGAACACATGTCCTAGCCCTTCATCTTTGGTGACTAGCGATCTTCTATCATATCTAGAAGTGTTACTCGTGCGGCATTAGCTTCAAACATCTGGGGAGATATCTCGTTATTCGCAGCAGCAACTGGCTCATTCATCCGCATGCTGAACAGTGCCTCAATCATCAAGTATAATCGACGCTTGGACGGTCATCACATTCTGGCTGGACTATAGCGGTAGCCCAACTCTCTGGTGCTGATCTACAAGTTTGAGAAATCTCGTAAAAGCGATCCATCAAACGCTCATGGCGCAAAAACACAATAACACGATGGCTCTATGCAATCTTATGTCCCTGGAATCATACCCTGGTCAGTCCTCGTCCGTGATGAGCTCGCGCTGACGCAACTCTAGCTGTAGCTCTCTCTGCCTGTGAAATCGTGGCAGCAACAACCATAAACCGATAATGATGAGGATAGATCAGGAATGAATATAATACTGTGTAATGAAATGTACATCTTAAGGCTCCCTAAGCGGAGTAGCGTATCGTAAGTATACCGCGAAACATACACACGGTACGTCACTCTCCTTAAGTCACCTACTCCATCAACCAAGGTCAACCTATGCGACGAAAGTTCGGGTCCAATACCCCATCGACCAAGTCTAAGTTCCGTAAGGTCAAGCCTAGGTTCCGAATATATATATACGCCTTAGACTCCGCATAGTCAAACATAGACTCGAACCAATGTTAAACCAAGCGCTCTGATACCAACTTTGTCACGACCCGAAATAGTACGTGACTGGCCCATGAATCATATGAAGTCTATAGGACCCCATCTAATTCAAGTAAGCCAAAAGCCCAGAAATCTAAACCATTTTTAAAGAAGAAGTGTAGAAAACCTGTTATAAAACAAGTGGTTTTTAAAAACATAAGCCGAAGTATACATTTTTAAAATCCCAAGTCTTTTATAAAAATTTCGGCAGAGTTTCCTTTGTAAATACTGGCCCCAAACGGGGTACAACATGAATAATATATGCACAATGATAAAAGGCATTCCCAAGCGGGAGCTAGCTCTTCGTCAATTGACGGTCACAACCACGCAAGCAATATAATATACAACGCCGAAGGGCGAGGATAAAACTCAAAATGAAACTCAAAATATCAAGAAAACCCATAATAATACAAGCGTGACTCTACGGTCGAAATAATAAACAACTGGGCTTCTAAGTCTAATAAATAATACAGTCTGGTTGATAGAGTTTTACTAGATACAACTGAATATAAATAAATGGTACAATGGTGGTCATGATGCAAGTGAACTCACCTAACAAAGCAATCGCCCGGAAAGGAAGCAGTGTGCCAGAAAGCCGCAATAAAATCTGTACGGCAAGACCTACAAGAACTGTGGCACAACGGGGATGAGTTTCCAACTCGTGAGTAGAAAACATCACAGAGCAGAAATCGAATGTATGACTCAATCCTAGGTCAAACGATCAGTAATATATATATATATATATATATATATATATATATATATATCCTCAATATTATAAAGTCTGAAGCATAATAAAAAGGTAAGGGTAAACATCTAAACATAAGTGTAATCCCATGTGCTCGTGTCAGTGCCTCAGGTAGCAATATATCGTAAATATGAGGTATGAATGCGGTAAAATGAAAACAGAAGATATCATGAATGAGAAAACCGTTTTCTTAATATAGTGAGATTTCTGTATAAACATTTAAGTATCATCAATGAAATCATCAGAAAATCATTGTCAAGTATCGACACAGAAATATATATCGAGCACATAGGCCCCTCTCATATCGAGCATATAGGCCCCGAGCACATAGGCCCCTCTCATATCGAGCACATAGGCCCTGAGCACATAGGCCCCTCACATATAATGAATAAGTATATTTGCATATACCATTATGATGATATATAATGTCGGTGTATATATATATAACAGCGTCCTATTCCACTAATACACACACACACACACACACACACACACGATGGGTATACATATATATATCAGCGTCCCATACTGCTGATATATATACGCAGGAGTAAAACAATCCAGAAAACATCATATGAAAATCATATCTCAATGCGAAATCCATGAATATAATATATATGCAACATGAAACAGTAATATGAGCATATAAGGAAAAATCGCTATTTAACTGCAACAAGTTATAAAATATATCATGCGGTTCCTATATTCTCCAAATCCATACCGCATCATATAAAGGTGAACATGTAGCTATATCTCATATGTGTATATACCTATAACTAATGGTACAATACCATAAAGGTAAATGGGTAACTAACATGTAAGTATGTCAAGGCATATGTGTAAGCATGTAGGTATACAGGTATGCTATATGTCATATGCACAATGGAATATGAATCAATAACATATAAGCATGCAATGCAATGCGAGCAGCAGAATAAATGGTAAATGAATAATAATGCAGCAATAAAGAAATATACATTCCTATATAGGAGTCATACATTTTTTGGTATTTGAAAGTTGCACGAATCGTGGTGTTTAGAAAATAGGGCTACGGTGTTTTTATGAAAAAGTACATCCTTCGAAAATATCCGTAGTATCCCTTAGCCTGTCTTTAAAATACTCACGATTCGTTAGTTTTTGAAATATGTATGACTCGAGTCTAATCTAACATCTACAAGTAACTACAGGACTGAACTAACAGAAAATTGAAGAGGTATGGGAACCACCTAAATCTGAGGCGATACATATAAATATAATAGTCGGTGATCCAGCCTCAATAGTATCACATACGATACAATATATATTATGACATCCTCGAGTCAAGAGTGCGGATCTATCATCAATATATAGCTCGTACGTAAATCCGTCGTACGGCATCCCAAATCTGAGTATGGGTCAAATATCACATTCATCTGGTATCCATTATCATCATATCCTGTATTTGGAGTACTGATCTAAGTCTAATACATACTGATACCATCTATATATATATGCGTGTATGAAAACACACGCCTAAAGGCCCGCAATAACCTCATGTCGTATCCCATATTACGAACCAAAACATATCACCGATCTCATAGTATCATGCCTAAACTCATCGACTCATCTCCAAGTACTATGTAAAATCCTCATCATCCATGTAGAGGTATACGTATATATATATATATATATATATATATATATATATATATATAGTCCCATACTTATGTGTGTGTGTATATATACATATCCCCATATACGCACAAGTATAAAATGAAGGTATGTGTATGTGTGCGTGTGGGTGTAATCTTACTCTAGGGTTTCGCGACTAGAAAGCTAAACATGCTACTCGTAATTACACTAACTATAACATGAACACCTATAAACCATCTTGATCAACAAATAATCTCGCAATATACAAATATATATCATATATATAACGAATATCATATTCTATACTATGAACTGCAGGGGTGCTATACGCCATCCACCCGACTTCCGCCGTAGATATATATCTACTCACTTGATATTGCTCGCCGAAGTCGATGTCGCCATCCTCTTGCGTGTCGTCCCGAAACCCACGTGAGGGTACCTACATATCACAAATATCGTATCATATCAAAACGTCCAATTCAAAACAAAAACGATATGCGAAACACACATAGGTTAGAACCTATGGTCTACTCACGCAAAAGAGCCCAAAAACACCCGATATCGACGTACAAACGTCCAGTGACCGATACCAAACACAAATATCAAAACTTAAATTCATAAATCTCACGAAATACAAGGCAACAACCCATAAAAGTGTTCCCATATTTTATTTCAGGTCAAATTAGCTTAAACAAACAATACTGGGGTGATGTATAGGGTGTATATGAGCTACAGAAGCAAATTCAACACAATCCTCCACTTTTGGGCTGACCACATTGGACAAAAATCCGGTGAGCTCGGTTTTGGGGGATCAGAATTGTTTCGTATCGTCAGGGTGGCTTCCTAGTGGTCCATCTAGGTTAGTGGTGTTGTTTGCTTTTCTCAGAATCTCCCCGGGTTGCTCCAGATTCCCTGTAGGCACGTAATATTCACAAAACCGACATTGAATTATCAAAACACAAGTTTTGGGTTTTCTACGGTAGGTGTTGATCCAGAATGACACTAACAAGATTAAGGTCACTAACTACTCTCAACTTCATATCATAACTCAAGGAAAACCCTAACCTTCTTCTATGAATCTCAAAGTTCACAAAACTTCACTAAATCGGTTTTAAACTTGAATAGAGGCTAAAGTGAAAGTAATACTACACAAATGGTAAAGAATATATCTCATTTGGAAACTCAATAAAATTCTTGAGTTTCCCCAAGTGCTCAAAATCAGATTTTTCTTGGTCCAAAGTGCTTGTGAGAAGCTTGTGCATGTTTTTAATGAAGTGGGGATGAACTTTTGTATGGTTTTTGATGAAGTTGTGAGGAGGTAGAGGGGAGAGGAAGGAGTGTGCTGCCATGGTTGAAGAAGAGAAGAAAATGAAGAGGATGATGAAGTGAGACCAAGTCAAGAGAACCCCTCACCTCACTCTCTCTCATGCCCATCCCTCTTTGTTTATTGTTTTCCTTTTTCTGTTCTTTTCTTTTCTTTGTTATCTTTTCTCTTCCCTTTTCTTTTAAGAAACCAAGTCATGCATGATAAAAATAAGAGACCATGTAGGAAAATGTACAAGTGTGAAAAATGACATGTGCATGTCATGTGCACAAAACACGTTTAATGCGCGATTAGCGATATTTAATCGCGATTAGCCTTAAAATAGTGTATAATAAATTATAAAATTTCATAATTTGCTTAAATTCAATAAAACACCCTCATTTTAGTAATTTCTATAATTTTCTAAAATTTTCCTAATTTATCGGTATTTAATTATACCGCCATATTAAAATATTCATTATATTTATTATTTAATTATAAAAATTCCAAAAATAATATTTTATTTTTCTGAAATGTTACAATCTTCCACCTTTAAAAAAATTCGGTCACCGAATTTAAATTTAAACCCCTCAAATACTAAAACATTTCAGTAAAAGACTAAGTCGTCGGGGTCCCGAAATCATAAATACATAAAACACATCGTAGCGCAATGCATGCGCATGAAAAACAAGTATATAAACCAAATCAAAACTCCGTCAAGCATCTCGCAATCATCGGAGTCATGAGGAGGACATCAGTGTCTAAATCCGATACGAAAACCAACATGATATACATCAACACTATACATGTAAATATCGTGGTAAATTCGTCAAAACATCTGAAAGAAATGCATGCCAAACCTTTTCAAGTCGCTGTGCGATGTGCATATCACTGTACAACGGCGGACGTCTATTGTAAGAAAATAACTATATATATCCTTCATTTAACATACACGCCCCGCCGTTTTGAAAAATAATTTAGAAGGGTTTCCTTTGTTAAATGTCTCTTGTCATCTCGGACACTTAGGTAAATACTGAGACTATAGCTCTTTTTTTTTAAATCCCTTCAATAACTATCAATGCTTACAAAATATATTCAGATACTATTCTCGGAGTAGTCCTCCTCAGCTATTATACCATATAGTAAATATCATAAAACATACTGCTCAAACAGAAATAAATCCCAAAATGTATATAAGGATGCCACGTGTGTCTGGTGCGCACGGAGAATCAAAATCCATAAATGTTCCATGCATGTGGACATAAACAAATCTAAGTGCAACGGGTGTGCACGAAACACCTATCAAAGGCAACAGGTGTGCCTGACAGCAATATCAGGTGCATCTGATATGCACGAAGAATCTCGATTTAGTGCATCTGGCGTGCACCAAAATCGCATCAAGAGCCCAAGTATTCGCAAGAATCCAAATCAAGTGCACAAATCAAATCAAAACACTAAAAGTGCATAAAACTATGCCAAAAGAAAAAGTCAAATCATATGCATATCATAGGCATGAAATCAAAATCAACCACCCGAATGATATCAAATCGAAGTCAAGTGCAACCATAGTATACAAAAATCTCAATCATGCAAACAAATCGTCCAAAATACCGAAATCCAAAAATGACGGATGCGTGATATTCGAATCACCAAATCCCAGATTGTAAACACTGTCGTCAATATGTCCTTCCTTCAAAGTCGAGAAGGTGCCGGTGCATCCAATGCTAGCAGAGCAAGATATCTACTTGCCTACTGTTCGTGGCCTGTCGTCTGGTGCCCTTAGGCTCTCGTCTCTCACTGCAAATTGCTAAGTGTATAGCTCTTCGGCTCGACGGTCCAATATGGAAACGATAATGGAAGCAGTCCGCTCTGGCACATCCTCTAAGAATTTCTGGCCAACTATCGTGGTCACTCATAACATGTCTCGTCGACGATACCGAACTCTGGCCTGCTGGGTGTGCACAATATGACCGCTCCTGGGTCCAAGTCTTCTCGTATAGTATTCCAGAAAGGTTCTGTCGAAGTCTCTCCCAAATCTCGTTTCTGCCGAACAGCCTGGAAGTTGTCATCTTTTACTAAATCTATTTCTTGTTCCGGAACGGCTGCATACTCATCGCGACTCCTTCTGTAAAATATATCCATAAACAACGACTCTGCATGCGTATCACATCTCTGATGTCGGCGGAGTGGAACGTCGTCTCATCAAGATCTCGTACGAATCTCTTACTCCATTTTTCTCTATTGTCGACTGCTTCGGACTCGTCTCTTCATGGCTGCATGGACTGTGCTCCAACAGCTATACTCGTATCTGGAGTCTCCTAAGCAATGTATCCCATCACATGATATCTGAATAACGTCGAACCCTTCAATCGATTTGTCAAAGTTCCATAATCCCCCAAGAGCTCAACATCTGGGGTAC
Organism: Agapanthus africanus; assembly: GCA_030015575.1. Classification (NCBI taxonomy): domain Eukaryota; kingdom Viridiplantae; phylum Streptophyta; class Magnoliopsida; order Asparagales; family Amaryllidaceae; genus Agapanthus; species Agapanthus africanus. The sequence goes on from CM057337.1 coordinate 525,909,968, forward strand.
AGTTTAATAGTATTCCAGTACATGCCACAGTACCTATGGACCAACCGTAGAAGGGCAAACCCAAGCCCCACTAATGGCACCGCGGAACTGCTGCCAACCCTAAGGTTCAAAAGCGTTCCCATGGTCATTATGTCGAGTTAGGGTTTCATTATTCTAGAGGGTCTACGGAATTACTTGCATGTTCTTACGAAAACTTTAAACTTGGAAAAATGGGTTTCTGACATTCGATCATCTCCATCGACTCTCAACATACCTTCTTGAAGTCATCTCTAACTGGAATCAATCAATCTGATGACCTCGCATCGGGGTAGGCAACGAACACATGTCCTAGTCCTTCATCTTTGGTGACTAGCGATCTTCTATCATATCTTAAAGTGTTACTCGTGCGGCATTAGCTTCAAACATTTGGGGCGATATCTCGTTATTCGCAGCATCAACTGGCTTATTCATCCGCACGCTGAACAGTGCCTCAATCATCGCTTCGACGGTCATCACATTCTGGCTGGCCTATAGCGGTAGCCCAACTCTCTGGTGCTGATCTGCACGTCTGAGAAATCTCGTAAAAGCGATCCATCAAACGCTCATGGCGCAAAAACACAATAACACTACGGCTCTATGCAATCGTATATCCCTGGAATCACGCCCTGGTCAGTCCTCGTCCGTGATGAGCTCGCGCTGACGCAACTCTTGCCGTAGCTCTCTCTGCCTGTGAAATCGTAGCAGCAGCAACCGTAAACCGATAACGATGAGGATAGATTGGGAGTGAATATAATACTGTGCAATGAAATGTACATCCTAAGGTTCCCTAAGTGGAGTAGCGTATCGTAATTATGCCGCGGAACATACACACGGTACGTCACTCTCCTTAAGTCACCTACTCCATTAACCAAGGTCAACCTATGCGACGAAAGTTCAGGTCCAATGCCCCCTCGACCATGTCTAAGTTCCGTAAGGTAAAGCCTAGGTTCCGAATATATATATGCCTTAGACTCCACATAGTCAAACATAGACTCGAACCAAGGTTAAACCAAGTGCTCTGATACCAACTTTGTCACGACCCGAAAAAGTACGTGACTGGCCCTTGAATCATTTGAAGTCTATAGGACCCCATCTAATTCAAGTAAGACAAAAGCACAGAAATCTAAACCATTTTTAAAGAAGAAGTGTAGAAAACATGTTATAAAACAAGTGGTTTTTAAAAACATAAGTCAAAGTATGCATTTTTAAAATCCCAAGTCTTTTATGAAAATTTCGGCAGAGTTTCCTTTATAAATACTGGCCCTAAACGGGGTACAACATGAATAATATATGCACAATGATAAAAGGCATTCCCAAGCGGGAGCTAGCTCTTTGTCAATTGACGGTCACAACCACGCAAGCAATATAATATACAACGCCGAAGGGCGAGGATAAAACTCAAAAGGAAACTCAAAACATCAAGAAAACCCATAATAATACAAGCGCGACTCTACGGTCGAAATAATAAACAACTGGTCTTCTAAGTCTAATAAATAATACAGTCTGGTTGATAGAGTTTTACTAGATACAACTGAATATAAATAAATGGTACAATGGTGGTCACGATGCAAGTGAACCCACCTAATAAAGCAATCGCCCGAAAAGGAAGCAGTGTGCCAGAAAGCCGCAATGAAATCTGTACGGCAAGACCTGCAAGAACTGTGGCACAACGGGGATCAGTTTCCAACTCGTGAGTAGAAAACATCACAGAGCAGAAATCGAATGTATGACTCAATCGTAGGTCAAACGATCAGTAATATATATATATATATATATATATCCTCAATATAATAAAGTCTGAAGCATAATAAAAAGGCAAGGGTAAACATCTAAACATAAGTGTAATCCCATGTGTTCGTGTCAGTGCCTCAGGTAGCAATATATCGTAAATATGAGGTATGAATGCGGTAAAATGAAAACAGAAGATATCATGAATGAGAAAACTGTTTTCTTAATATAGTGAGATTTCTGTATAAACATTTAAGTATCATCAATGAAATCATCAGAAAATCAGTGTCAATCATCGACACAAAATATATATCTCAATATCCCAATATTAAGTAAATCTCATATATCCAATATCCAAATATCGAGCACATTGGCCCCGAGCACACAGGCCACTCTCATATCGAGCACATAGACCCCGAGCACATAGGCCCCTCTCATATCGAGCACATAGGCCCCACATAGACCCCGAGCACATAGGCCCCTCTCATATCGAGCATATAGGCCCCGAGCACATAGGCCCCTCTCATATCAAGCACATAGACCCTGAGCACATAGGCCCTCACATATAATGAATAAGTATATTTGCATATACCATTATGATGATATATGATGTCGGTGTATATATATAATAGCGTCCCATACCACTGATATATATATATATATACACACACACTCACACACACACGATGGGTATACATATATATATCAGCGTCCCATACTACTGATATATATATACGCAGGATAAAACAATCCAGAAAACATCATATGAAAACCATATCTCATTGCGAAATCCATGAATATAATATATATACAACATGAAACAGTAATATGAGCATATAAGGAGAAATCGCTATTTAACTGCAACAAGTTATAAAATATATCATGCGGTTCCTAAATTCTCCAAATCCATACCACATCATATAAAGGTGAACATGTAGCTATATCTCATATGTGTATATACCTATAACTAATGGTACAATACCATATAGGTATATGGGTAACTAACATGTAAGTATGTCAAGGCATATGTGCATGTAGGTATACAGGTATGCTATATGTCATATGCACAATGGAATATGAATCAATAACATATAAGCATGCAATGCAATGCGAGCAGCAGAATAAATGGTAAATGAATAATAATGCAGCAATAAAGAAATATACATTCCTATATACGAGTCATACAGTTTGTGGTATTTGAAAGTTGCATGAATCGTGGTGTTTAGAAAATAGGGCTACGGTGTTTTTATGAAAAAGTACATCCTTTGAAAATATTCGTAGTATCCCTTGGCCTGTATTTAAAATACTCACGATTCGTTAGTTTTTGAAATAGGTATGAGTTGAGTCTAATCCAACATCTACAAGTAACTACAGGACTGAACTAACAGGAAAATCGAAGAGGTATGGGAACTACCTAAATCTGAATCGATACATATAAATATAATAGTCAGTGATCCCGCCTCAATAGTATCACATGCGATACAATATCTATTATGACATCCTCGGGTCAAGAGTGTAGATCTATCATCAATATATAGCTCGTACGTAAATCCGTCGTACGACATCCCAAATCTGAGTACGGGTCAAATATCACATTCATCTCATTATTCATCTGGTATCTATTATCATCATATCCTGTATTAGGGGTACTGATCTAAGTCTAGTACATACAGATACCATCTATATATATATGCGTGTATGAAAACACATGCCTAAAGGCCCGCTATAATCTCTTGTCGTATCCCATAATACGAACCAAAATATATCACCGATCTCATAGCATCATGCCTAAACTCATCGATTCATCTCCAAGTACCATGTACAATCCTCATCATCCATGTATAGGTATACGTATATATATATATATATATAGCCCCATACCTATGTGTGTGCGTATATATACATATCCCTATATACGCACAAGTATAAAATGAAGGTATGTATGTGTGTGCGTGTGGGTGGGTGTAATCTTACTCTAGGGCTTCGCGACTAGAAAGCTAAACAAGCTACTCGTAATTACACTAACTATAACCTGAACACCTATAAACCATCTTGATCGACAAATAATCTTGCAATACACAAATATATATCATATATATAACGAATATCATATTCTATACTACGAACTGCGGGGGGTGCTATACACCATCCACCCGACTTCCCTCATAGATATATATCTACTCACTTGATCTTGCTCGCCGAAGTCGATATCGCCATCCTCTTGCGTGTCGTCCCGAAGTCCACGTGAGGGTACCTACATATCACAAATATCATATCACATCAAAACGTCCAATTCAAAACCAAAACGACACGCGAAGCACACATTGGTTAGAACCTATGGTCTACTCACGCAAAACAGCCCAAAAACACCCGATATCGACGTACAAACGTCCAGTGACCGATACTAAACACAAATATCAAAACATAAATTCATAAATCTCACGAAATACAAGGCAGCAACCCATAAAAGTGTTTCCAGATTTTAGTTCAGGTCAAATTAGATTAAACAAACAATACTGGGGTGATCTATAGGGTGTATATGAGCTACAGAAGCAAATTCAACACAATCCTCCACTTTTGGGCCGACAACATTGGACAAAAATCTGGTGTGCTCGGTTTTGGGGGATCAGTATTGGTTCGTATCGTCATGGTGGTTTCCTAGTGGTCCATCTAGGTTAGTGGTGTTAATTACTTTTCTCAGAATCTCCCAGGGTTGCTCTAGATTCCCTGTAGGCACTTAATATTCACAAAACCGACATTGAATTATCAAAACACAAGTTTTGGCTTTCCTATGGTAGGTGTTGATCCAGAATGACACTAACAAGCTTAAGGTCACTAACTACTCTCAACTTCATATCAGAACTCAAGAAAAACCATAACCTTCTTCTATGAATCTCAAAGTTCACAAAACTTCACTAAATCGGTTTTAAACTTGAATAGAGGCTAAAGTGAAAGTAATACTATACAAATGGTGAAGAATATACCTCATTTGGCAACTCAAGAAAATTATTGAGTTGCCCCAAATGCTCAAAATCAGATTTTGCTTGGTCCAAAGTGCTTGTAAGAAGCTTGTGCATGTTTTTAATGAAGTGGGGATCAACTTTTGTGTGGTTTTTGATGAAGTTGTGAGGAGGTAGAGGGGAGAGGAAGGAGTGTGCTGCCATGGTTGAAGAATAGAAGAAAATGAAGAGGATGATGAAGTAAGACCAAGTCAAGAGAACCACTTATCTCACTCTCTCTCATGCCCATCCCTCTTTGTTTATTATTTTCCTTTTTTCTTTTTTTTCTTTTCTTTGTTATCTTTTCTCTTCTTTTTTCTTTTAAAAACCCAATTCATGCATGATAAAAAGAAGAGACCATGTAGGAAAATGTACAAGTGTGAAAAATGACATGTGCATGTCATGTGCACAAAACATGTTTAATGCGCGATTAGCAATATTTAATCGTGATTAGCATTAAAATAGTATATAATAAATTATAAAATTTCATAATTATCTTAAATTCAATAAAGCACCCTCATTTAGTTATTTCTATAATTTTCCAAAATTTTCCCAATTTATCGGTATTTAATTATACCTCCATATTAAAATATTCATTATATTTATTATTTAATTATAAAAATTCCCAAAAATAATATTTTATTTTTCTGAAATGTTACACGTTTTGGGACTCGTCTTTGTGTGCCAGAGTCGGATGAACTGAGATGTGAGATCTTAGAGGAGGCCTATTGATCAGCATACCGTATTCATCCTGGTTCCACTAAGATGTATCATGACTTGAAGGATATTTATTGGTGGGAAGGAATGAAGAGGGATGTTGCAGAGTTTGTTTCAAGATGCTTGACTTGTCAGGAAGTCAAGGCAGAGCACCAGAGGCCGGCTGGTGAATTGCAGCCCTTGCTCATTCCGGAGTGGAAATGGGAATATATTTCCATGGATTTCGTTGTGGGTCTACCCAGAACTAGCAGAGGGTATGATTCTATCTGGGTGATTGTTGATAAGTTGACAAAGGCGGCTCACTTTCTTCCGGTGAAGACGACGTATGGGTTTGCACAGTATGCAAAGATTTATATCGACGAGATTGTACAATTGCATGTAGTTCCGACGTGCATAGTATCCGATAGGGGTACCCAGTTTACCAGCAGACTATGGCAGAAACTTCAAGAAGCTCTTGGTACACGATTGAGTTTTAGTACAGTTTTTCACCCACAGACAGATGATCAGTCAGAGCGGACCATTCAGACTCTATAGGATATGCTTAGAGCTTGCAGTCTTGATTTCGGTGGCAGTTGGGATCGACACCTACCTTTAATAGAATTCTCTTATAACAACAGTTTTCAGGAGACGGTCCAGATGGCACCCTTTGAAGCTTTGTATGGGAGGAAATGTCGATCACCCATTTGCTGGATGGAACTGAGCGAGAGTAGCATTTTGGGACCGCAGATAGTACATGAGACTATGGAAAAGATTCAGTTGATACAGGACAGAATGAGAGCGGCCCAGTGTAAACAGAAATCATATGTAGATCGACGATGTCGTAGACTCGAGTTTCAGGTGGGAGATCATGTGTTTCTTCGTGTATCTCCGATGAAAGGTGTGATGCGTTTCGGGAAAAAAGGGAAGCTCAGCCCCAGATATGTCGGACCTTACGAGATTCTGGAGAGAGTGGGTGTTGTAGCTTATCGTTTAGCACTTCCACCAAGTTTTTCCGATGTGCATCCGGTGTTTCACGTGTCTATGCTTCGCAAGTATCTTCACGATCCTTCTCACGCAATCCAGCATCAGACCTTACAGCTTGAACCGGATTTATCCTACACAGTGCAACCGGTAGCTATTCTAGACCGGCAGGCAAAGAAACTGAAATCAAGGGTACTTCCATCTGTAAAGATTCTTTGGCGAGGAACAAATCGCGAAGAGATTACTTGGGAGACCGAGGATGCGATGCGAAAGAAATTTCCACATCTTTTTGAAGGTTCTTCTTATTATGTTTTAAATTCGGGGACCGAGTTTTCTTAAGGGGGGAATATTGTAACATTTTGAAAATTGGGAAATAAATAAAATTAATTAATTAAATAATAAAATGCCAATTTAAAAAGTTATTAAAACCAAATATGACATTTTCATAAATAGTATGTAAAACAAATTAAATTAAAATTTTAATATGTAACATAAATAAATTATAAGGGTTTTAATGAGAAATTTAGCATCATTTTTAATTAAAATAATGTTATATAATAACATAGTTAGTGAGGGGTCTTTGTGTAAAGTTTAGGGAATTGTCCAAATGGGAATTGTTAAGGGTGTAAGTAGAAAATAGGTTAAATGAAGCTTTAGTTCAGAATTTTATCACAAGATAAATCAATTTGGAAAGATAATACCTTGACATATCCTTCTTACATGCACAACACACACACAACTGTAAGTCGACGTTAGACACCCCACATGAAGCGGGGAGACGGAATAGGTAAAACAATCATTTTGTTTAAACTAACATCAACTAACTTTACGGATCTTTGCTAAACCCTAACTAACAACTATCTAGAAGTTATTAGCTACTATGATAGATGATTATACCTAATGATTCAAGTCCTTCTTGTTCTTGTAGTTCGCCTCCTCGTCGGCCTCCTCGATGTGATAGAAGATCCACCCGAGAGCTCCTTCTCCAAGCTTTCACCTCTCACCTGAGGTAACTAAGTGGCTATGAGTGCTAATCAAAGTAACCTAGAGGATATAGAAGAGGATTAGGGATCTATTAGTCTTGCTAACTCTTGGATCTCAACACATGAGAGGATTAGGGTTAGTTCTTTGAAGAGAGGGAGCTTGAGGAGAGAGAATGTGAAAGTGAGAATGATATGAATTATAACTCATTTGTGAATATATGAAGCATGATACTTATCTAAATGAAAATCAAATAATAATATCAACCATGGTTCATTAACTCACTTTGGGTGAATCATCTCATGAGTTATTAAGCAATAAATGCTTCAATAACCCATTTGGATGAATCACTCCATGAGTCACTAATCCATTTAATGCAAATAACATCTAAGCTCTCCACCTAATCAATCTTCTAGAAGCTGAATGCCCCTCCCATCCGTGAAAACACGGAAATACTATGACTGTATAAATCCAATAATAGAATTTGGCTTAAACTAAAGCCCGCTAGTAAAAACTGTCCGAACATCGTACGTGCATAAATACACGTATGTGTCCGAATCCTGTCGTAAAACCATATGACCTCTATATCGTTTCGCCTGAAGCAGGGAAACTCTCTGTGTGGGACTCTAAAGACTCGACACTACGCTAGCAGTGGGTTTAACCACAGGCCGCAAGCGGTACTAGCTGTACGTAACGGTCCCCAGATAGATGTCGATAAGAAGGCCGATGAGGAAACCCATCCGAACTTCTACTGAGCCTGATGTGACAATCTCCGTACAGTCCGGTCTGTTCGTCTAGGACTATCACATATCAGGCCTAGGGGGACGGCAAGCATCAGTCCCCCAAAAGCGGTATAAGTCATATCGGAGTGAAGCCCAATAAATCATGTCGGAGTAAAGCCCTTGAGAAGCTACTGGAAATCCTACCAGTAAATCTCATTTTCCCTGGTCAGGGACTTTGCGTAATGGCTCTCCAAACACAGCGCGATATCAACTCCCAATACCGGGAGAGACGAATCCTATCTAACCGCCACTGCCTCCAAGTGCTTCGGGACTGCACCCAACTGCTACCTGTTTGCATGACTCCTTTGAGCCGTGGTAGGAAAGCAATCTAAGAATAGTGGGAACACACTCGAGACGAAGCAGCAGTGTCAAGTCTGCGGACTATGCTGTACTCATGTCACCTGGGAACTGTTAACTGATGACGGGTGTAATACCAACCAACAGTTCCCTGCGAGTCCTGTCCGGTGTACTCGTAACCCAACGAGCACCTGTATACTATCTCCAGTACAACGTACTAATGGTTATGGGACAGACCATTTCCCCTGCTGGGATGAGAAGCGTACACACTAGTCTACTCTGGAGTATCGATGCCCTATCTCGATAATCCTACGACTAGGGACCTAAAAAAGGATGTGCTTGTAGACTACCCAGCCCCCACTAGTATGACTGCCATCACAATGCTGGTAGTCAAGCAAGATCCTAAGGGCTCTATCAATATATATTCGCGATATGCTAACATATACACATATTAAGATAAATATAAACCAAGTAGCATACTACTATATTGAGCGAGACTGTTAATATAACTGTGAATATCCCAAGCTTCCATTAAGTAATATACAAACTAGTATGATACAATAATGGCCCCTAGGGCATATACACTAACAATCTCCCACTTGCACTAGGGCCATGTACTGGCGTATCGAAGACCTATCATCTCGAGTAGCCTCTCGAACTGAATCTGAGGTAAGGCCTTTGTGAATGGATCTGTAGTGTTTTCCTTTGTAGCAACTCTCCGGACCTCGATCTTCCGGCGATCTATGATCTCCCTGATCAGGTGATACAGCCTTAAGATGTGTCTGGACTTCTGATGGGACCTAGGTTCCTTTGCTAAAGCTATAGCCCCGTTGTTATCACAATACAGAGGTATTGGATCAACAATATATGGAACCACCTGAAGTTCTGTGAGTAACTTCTTCATCCAGACTGCTTCTTTTGCGGCATCGCAAGTAGCGATATACTCCGCTTCCATCGTCGAGTCAGCAACGGTGTCCTTCTTGGAACTCTTCCAGCACACCGCCCCTCCATTGAGGGTAAAGACATAACCTGACATGGACTTGGAGTCATCCTTGTCACTCTGGAAGCTGGAGTCGGCAAAAGCCTCGATCTTGAGGTCTTTTCTGCCGTAAACCAAGAACATATCCTTTGTCCTTCTCAGGTACTTGAGAATGTTCTTTACTGCTATCCAGTGCTTCTCCCCTGGGTCTGACTGATACCGGCTTACCACGCTCAGTGCGTAAGCTAGATCTGGTCTGGTGCACAACATCGCATACATTATAGAGCCTACCGCAGAAGCGTAGGGTATAATCGACATGCGATCCCTTTCCAAATCAGTCTTGGGAGACATCTCTTTGGAGAGGGTGATTCCGTGATAAGCCGGTAAATTACCGCGCTTAGAATCTTCCATACTGAATCTTTTCAGTATAGTGTTGATATACCTGGACTGCGAAAGTCCCAACATCCTCTTAGATCTGTCACGACAGATCCGGATCCCCAGAATGTAAGAGGCATCACCCAGGTCTTTCATGGAGAACCTGTGTGACAAGAATCCTTTGACAGATTGTAGCATAGGAATGCCATTTCCTATCAAGAGAATATCATCCACGTACAAGACGAGGAATACGACAGTTCGTGCTACAATTTTACTATATATACATGGTTCATCTGGATTTTTGATAAAGTCATATTCTTTGACCGTTTCATCAAAACAGATGTTCCAACTCCGCGATGCCTGCTTTAGTCCATAAATGGACTTAAGCAACTTGCACACTTTTCCGCTGCTCCCACTCTGATTGAAACCTTCTAGCTGATCCATATAGACGCACTCTTCTAAATTACCATTTAGAAAAGCCGTCTTTATGTCCATCTGCCAGATCTCATAATCATGGAAGGCGGCAATGGCAAAAAGGATCCGAATGGATTTGAACATAGCCACTGGAGAAAAGGTTTCGTCATAGTCCAAACCAGGTCTTTGACGAAAACCCTTTGCAACAAGTCTAGCCTTATAGGTTTCCACCTGTCCATTTACACCAATCTTTTTCTTGAAGATCCATTTGTATCCTATAGGTTTTACCCCATCTGGAGAAAAGTCTAAAGTCCATACTTTGTTGGTGTACATGGACTCCATTTCGTTCCACATTGCATCCAGCCATCTTACTGAGTCGCCGCTCTGGATGGCCTGTTGGAAACTAGTAGGTTCATCATTATCAATGATGCAATCTTCTATATCCCCGTCTATGAGAAAACCGTAATATCTCTCAGGCGGATGAGACGGCCTACTACTCCTGTGGAGGGGGGCGGGAATGTCCTGTTCTTGAACTTCTGGTTCTACCAAACTTTCAGTAGTAGTTTGTGGTTCTGGAATTTCTTCCAGTTCTATTGCGCTCCCACTTGTTTCCTTTTCTAAAAACTACTGTTCTAGAAAATAGGCATTACGAGAAACAAAAATCTTTTGTTCCTCTGCGTAATAGAAATAATACCCCTTGGAGTTCTTTGGATATCCCACAAACTGACACTGCACTGATCGTGCCTCGAGTTTGTCCGCATGCTGCTTTTTACCAAAAGCTGGACATTCCCATATCTTCAGATACTGAAGATAGGGTTTCTTCCCACTCCACATCTGATATGGTGTGGTAGGCACAGTCTTGGTAGGAGCCCTATTCAAAAGATATGCAGCTGATTCTAGCGTATAACCCCAGAAAGATCGTGGTAACTCAGCATTACTCATCATGGAACGTACCATATCCAATAGGGTTCGGTTCCGTCTTTCTGATACACCGTTATGCTGTGGAGTGTATGGAGGAGTAAGCTGAGAGAGAATTCCTTTCTCTTTTAGGTAACCCAGGAACTCGGCACTTAAGTATTCACTACCTCGATCAGATCTCAGTGTCTTCATACTTTTGCCGGTTTGGTTTTCTACTTCATTCTTATATTCTTGGAATTTCTCAAAGGCCTTGGATTTATGTTTCATTAAGAAAATGAATCCATACCTAGAGTAATCATCCGTAAAAGTAATGAAATAAGAAAAACCGCCCCTTGCATGTGTAGACATTGGACCACATACATCGCTGTGTATGAGTCCTAAGAGCTCGCTCGCTCTTTCTCCATGTCCAGTGAATGGAGTCTTTGTCATCTTTCCTTTGAGACATGTTTGACAAGTGGCATAAGATTGATATTCGAACGGATCCAAATATCCTTCTCTATGTAACATAGTTAACCTTGTCTCATTGATGTGACCTAGTCTACAATACCATAAGAAAGCCTGATTTATATCTGGAGACTTTCTTTTTAGTGTGTTCTGAACATTGAAAATCTGTAATTAGTTCAACACGTATATGCCGTTATCTAGTGTACCGGACCCAATCAAAACATGATTAAGGTGGATGTTAACAACATCGCTTACAAACGTGAAATCATAACCTTCTTTTGATAACAACGATACTGATATGATATTACACGTTAAACTGGGTACAAAAAAACAGTTGCGCAAAACCAAAATATGTCCACTCGTCAATCCAAGGTGATAATCCCCTATGGACATAGCATTTACGCTAGCTCCATTAGCAACCTAGAGGGTCATATCACCAACCTTCAGCACTCTACGGTTTCTCAATGCCTGCAATGAATTGCATATATGAGATCCTCCAGTATCCAATACCCAGGAAGTAGAGTTGATTGACAGACAATTTTCAATTACTAACACACCTGAAGTCGAAGCCACTGCTTGCTTCGGGTCCTGGTTCTTGGCAATCCAAGCTTTGCAATCTTTCTTCCAATGGCCTTTCCTATGACAATGGAAGCACTCGTCCTTTGCCACTACTGGCACCGCAACCTTTGTCTTTCCCTTAATTCCCACCTTACCAACACCACCTCTTGGTTTGGTAGCGGCCTTCTTCTTCCTTCCTTTGGCCCTTGCCTTGGACCTGGAAGAGAAAGCACTACGAACAAACATAGTGGGTGTTTCCCTTGCTTTCTGCAAGGTGCCCTCTGCACTCCTCAACATGTTAAGGAGTTCTGGAAGTTCAATTTCTTTTCCTTGAATGTTGAAATTCAGAATAAACTGGGCGTAGATGGAAGGAAGGGACTGAAGAACCAAGTCTGTATATAGCCCGTTTTCTAATGTTGTCCCGAGGTCCACGAGCTCTTCTATATAGCCAATCATCTTAAGGACATGTTCTCCTACAGATGATCCGACGGCCAGCCTCAACTGAAACAAGTTCTTCGAGGTCTCGTATCTAGCTATACGAGATTGCTCTCCATAAAGTTCCTTGGTGTGGAGAAATATGGATTCAAGATCTATATTCTCGTGCCTCCTCTGATGTTCATTATTCATAGAGGCAAGCACGATGCATTTAGCCTTCACGCAGTCAATCTCCCAGGTCTTGCGGATTTCCTTATCCGCGACACTGGATTCTGCACCAGGGACAGCAGGTGCCTTAGTAGTAAGGACATACCCTAATTTGTCATAAGTAATTGTTATCTTGACATTCCGGAACCAGTCTTTATAGTTTGACCCTGTCAAAATATTTTTATCTAATAGTAACTTAAGGCTTGTCATGTTCTGGGTCACTGCAATTGAGAGAGAGAGGGAACACTTTAGCATGATGCTCTTGTAAGTTTAGAGTGGTTTTTAGTTTATCTAAACAGGATGGCTCCCACTGTTTCTCGAATCCCTCCTCAAACCAAAAAGGAAGAACTAGTCAGGACTATTCTCACCGTACAATACTTGCTTAATCGTTCAGCCAGGCCGGTGTCTGTACTTCGAGGGAGGTTTTACGACGCTTACGCGAAGTTCCTTAATTAAATAACCTCTTTTCTCTGGGGGCGTAGCCCCGCTGACACCTTTCTCGACACCTACTTGGTTTATAGCATTGATCGTTAAGTGACGAATCTCCTGATGAGTAGCGGATACTCACAGAAGGATCGGGATCCAAAAATCATCGTGTGATAAAGCTGAAGGAATCCTACCAAAATTATCACACTCCAAATGGTATGCAACTCTTAGCAAATTTCAGTTTCTTTAGAAGTTCCCGATATAAATTTCTGCCCCATGCTCTTATGACCTTGGCGTTGGTCAAAATGCCATAAGTCACATGTCAAGTTCTACCCATCATTATCTTGTTAATTTGAACCCACCCGTACATACCCCTGACGTTGGCCAAATGGTAATACGACTGTCCCAAACCAACTCATCTATCTATGCAACAAATGAATACCCAGCAGCTACCAAACACTATGCCTTGGAGTTGGTCAAAATACATAGCTTGAATACTACTGAATACCCAAATAAAATGACGGAGGGCTACGAATGGTTTTGGCGAAACCGTGAACGTAGTGAACTTGATATGATCGAAGGAACCTGATAGCTTTTAAAAGGAGTGATTTAAGCTCCGCAATTAAAAAGATATCTTCTGTTTTAAAATAACCGAGTGATTTGTTTTAAACTGTTCCAACGATTCAACTTTGGTTTATTTTCTTTGCATTAATATAATGCGTCCCATCAATTTACCTATCATTGCAGAAAACAACGAAAATACAACGTCCTCTTATGCCATCCGCATTCGCCACTGGGCCCCGTCATTCATCCTTTAGGTTACTTAACTAACGACAGAGCGGGGGCTGGGCTAGTAAGGGTGTAAAACATAAGTGACGCCTAATAGATATCATATATAGATATTGTACATTCATCAGACGCAATAATAGGCATTCCAGATCACAGATGAACATATTGGATTTTCTACGAATCCGCATTCCTTTTGAGCCTGCAAAGAAAGACGGATTACACAGTCGCGATGAATAGCCAAAACCCCATCCTAGACCCCTACGGGTACGGCAAACTACCCGCCAAGTACCCGAAGTGAAGCGGTCTCCCTCAACAACATGAGTAGGACACTAAACACTTCAAAGTACCCGGTAGTTTGTGCACCCCACCTTGGGTCTATCTTAGGAGCAGAAAACAGTAAATGAAATAATACAACGATGGCTACAACCTCAACCCGGATGTGCCCCGCAAAAGAATATTACAACAAATTACAAATTTACATTTGAATGAAAGAAACACTCGTCTCACATCCCCGGCTATCCATTCACGACAATCCAACAAGTCCACAATCACAAACCAGTAAAAACCATTACAGAAATGTGCAACCCCCTGCTAACCGACATACTAGCAGTTAGGGGAGGTTTACGAACACACAACACAGATATAATCAAGTTAGCCAAACATCTTATAATTTCGATAAAGCAACACAAAATGAATCTACTCTTAACAATTCTCTGTGCACATAAAACCTGAGCAGAAACAAATCATCCCAGAAAACACAACATCAACACAGAAAAATAACTGAGCAAATTTGGGTTGACTCGGAGTCAACTCGGCCGCGGATTCGCGGCGGATCGCTTGGATCAGCGGCGGTTCCGCGGCGGTATGGCCGATTCACATTCCCAAATTTCTTCACAATTCTTAAAATTCCCTGCTTGTATTTTTAAGGGTCCCTGAAAAATTTTTAGACCCTGTTTTAAAATCGGCAGAAACATGGTGAAAATGATGTTTTTTCTGGTTCTTTTTGCGATAGAATTTCTAACGACTTTTCTAACATGTTAGTTATGGTTTAGCTAGGCTCTGATACCACTGTAAGTCGACGTTAGACACCCCACATGAAGCGGGGAGGCGGAATAGGTAAAACAATCATTTTGTTTAAACTAACATCGACTAACTTTACGGATCATTGCTAAACCCTAACTAACAACTATCTAGAAGTGATTAGCTACTATGATAGATGATTATACCTAATGATTCAAATCCTTCTTGTTCTTGTAGTTTACCTCCTCGTCGGCCTCCTCGATGTGATAGAAGATCCACCCGAGAGCTCTTTCTCTAAGCTTTCACCTCTCACTTGAGGTAACTAGGTGGCTATGAGTGCTAATCAAAATAACCTAGAGGATATAGAAGAAGATTAGGGATCTATTAGTCTTGCTAACCCTTGGATCTCAACACATGAAAGGATTAGGGTTAGTTCTTTGAAGAGAGAGAGCTTGAGGAGAGAGAATGTGAAAGTGAGAATGATATGAATTATAACTCATTTGTGAATATATGAAGCATGATAATTATCTAAATGAAAATCAAATAATAACATCAACCATACTTCATTAACTCACTTTGGGTGAATCATCTCATGAGTCATTAAGCAATAAATGCTTCATTAACTCATTTGGATGAATCACTCCATGAGTCACTAATCCATTTAATGCAAATGACACATAAGCTCTCCACCTCATCAATCTTCTAGAAGCTTCTCGACTAATTACGAGAATGTCCCTCCCATCCATGAAAACACGGAAATATTGAGACAGTATAAATCCAATAATCCAATACTAGAATTTGGCTTAAACTAAAGCCCGCTAGTAAAAACTGTCCGAATATCGTACGTGCATAAATACACGTATGTGTCCGAACCCTGTCGTAAAACCTTACGACATCTATATCGTTTCTCCTGAAGCAGGGAAACTCTCTGTGTGGGACTCTAATGACTCGACACTACGCTGGCTTTGGGTTTAACCATAGGTCGCAAGCGGTACTAGCTGTACGTAACTGTCCCCAGGTAGATGTCGATAAGAAGGCCGATGACGAAACCCATCCGAACTCCTACTGAGCCTGATGTGACAATCTCCGTACAGTCCGGTCTGTTCGTCTAGGACTATCGCATATCGGGCCTAGGGGGCGGCAAGAGTCAGTCCCCTAAAAGCGGTATAATTCGTGTCGGAGTGAAGCCCATTACACCTTGAGAAGCTACTGGAAATCCTACCAGTAAATATCGTTTGCCCTGGCCAGGGACTTTGCGTAATGGCTCTCCAAACATAGCGTGATATCAACTCCCAATACCGGGAGAGACGAATCCTATCTAACCGCCACTGCCTCCAAGTGCTTCGGGACTGCACCCAACTGCTACCTGTTTGCACGACTCCTTTGAGCTGTGGTAGGGTAGCAATCTAAGAACAGTGGGAACACACTCGAGGCGAAGCAGCAGTGTCAAGTCTGCGGACTATGTTGTACTCATGTCACCTGGGAACTGTTAACTAACGACGGGTATAATACCAACCAACAGTTCCCTGCGAGTCCTGTCCGGTGTACCCGTAACCCAACGAGCACCTGTATACTATCTCCAGTACAACGTACTAATGGCTATGTGACAGACCATTTCCCCTGCCGGGATGAGAAGCGTACACACTAGTCTACTCTGGAGTATAGATACCCTGTCTCGATAATCCTACGACTAGGGGCCTGAAAAAGGATGTGCTTGTAGACTACCCAACCCCCACTAGTGTGACTGTCATCACAACGCTGGTAGTCAAGCA
The DNA here is from genome assembly GCA_030015575.1 of Agapanthus africanus. Lineage (NCBI taxonomy): Eukaryota > Viridiplantae > Streptophyta > Magnoliopsida > Asparagales > Amaryllidaceae > Agapanthus > Agapanthus africanus. Next base: position 525,926,787 of record CM057337.1, read on the forward strand.
AGATCCTAAGGGCTCTATCAATATGTATTCGTGATATGCTAACATATACACATATTAAGATAGATATAAACCAAGTAGAATACTACAATGTTGAGCGAGACTATTAATATAACTGTGAATATCCCAAGCTTCCATTAAGTAATATACAAACTAGTATGATACAATAATGGCCCCTAGGGTATATACACTAACAACAACACCTCCTCCTTGCATGAGAATGGCATACCTTGATCATTGACACCTCCTCCTACACATCACTCTTACCTTTGTCATATATATATCATTTGTTCAGATCACTTAGCTAATTTAAAAATCTGAAAATTCAAAAGAAAGAAAAAGAAAACTAGAACAAACAAAGAAGAACAATAAACTTAACCAAACAGTGCCTAAATGTTGTATGTTGGACCTAGAACAAACCATAGGAGCACGAACCCAAGGGCTCAGATTTTGGCCGGCGAGATTAAGGCCAATTCCGGTGTCGCCGGATTTTTGATGGACTATGGTGATTTGGGTTTTAGGGTAGGTCTCTGTATAGATGTTGGGATATTTTGGTATTGTTTAATTAAGTTAATTTAACTGTATATAAAATATGGGAACTAATATCGGAAAAGGTATCTGAAATCTAACATATGACACGGTTAAAACGTAACGCGTTCTGTTTTCTGTTGCGAAACAGCGTTTGGGTAAATTCCAGTTAAGATAGGTGTTAGATAGTTGCTATAATCGTACGTAGTGTAAGTAGTACGTACAACTTGTGTTTTCATGTTTTCGCCGTATCGGAATGTAGCCGTTTCTTATGTAAGTTAAATTCAATGTTAGATTTGAGTGCGGGAACTTCGGAGGCCGCATGGAAAGGAAAGGGATTGGCAATTTTTGAGTAGTTACGACGTATTCCGGTGAGTAGATTAAACATCTACCGGGGGATCTTGTAAAGATGGCATGATACGCCCGTAGTTAGATTTAAATTCAAGTTTTTGCTTTTGTATGTTAACTTTATCATATGCATTCTTAAATCTACATATATACCTCCATGATTAATACTTGTTACAACACTGCACCATTATCGACGAGTAATGCCGCACATGCACATATCTACATGTTACAGTACATCTCGTCGATATTAACATGTCACTTCACACTTAGAAATTATTCCGTTAAAAATGATTCTTATCATACCTTAAGTTCCAATTGTCGTAGTAATTAGCATATATGACATCATATTTCGTATTCAAGTATTAGTAGTTGATATAAGAGGCATTTATATTATTGAGGATTTATGGTTTTGAGTTTTCATATACTATTACGAAAGATCAGTGATTTTCATGATTATGTGTCACGTCCACCATGAAATATCGTTTTCATGATTTCTTTTTATTCCGGACCGAGTCTGGGGGTATACGGTTACGGATTTATAATTTTATCCAAACTGAGTCGGTGGGGATACAGTTGGATACATGGTGGACCCGGTCGAGACCCAGGGGCAGGATAGCCGCACTTTAGGCGGGGAGCCTAACGAGTATACTCGATTCCGGAGACAGTTATGAAACACGGCGGATATCTAGATGATACCGACCGGTGTTATTGATTACAGGATCGTTCGAGGAATGATGCCTGATGAAACACCGAAGATTTGTGTCGATGATTAGACACGGAAAAATGAACATGATTTGGAAAACGATTGATGAGATTTCGGTTTTGATTCATACATGTAGTATTACATATTCATTCTTCCACCTGTCATCATGCATCGCATTCACTATTGTTGAAATTAGTTCTAGTTCATCATATTTACATTATCAGCCGTTATATGTTTGTTATATTCACTGAGTTGGCAACTCACCCCCTTGTGCCACAGTTCCTTGCAGGTGTAGAGTGGACGGTTAGCTACAGTGCAGATCCACTTATCGGCTTTTATCGCATCTTTTGCTAGGTGGGTTACCTATGTAGTAACCTTCTCTTTTGGTATTGTATATTGAATCTAGAGTATCTCCATCAGACCCTGTATAATGACTTTGAACGATATATGGTTATATGTATATTATTTCGACAGATGAGATCGTTTAGTTGTATTAATTGATATTTCTTTTAATTATGTCTGAGATTCTTCTTTGATGTCGTACTATGAGTATGTATTGATTTCCACTGTTAGTATCGTTGCTCCTAACTATGGATGCAACCAAAGTAAACACTTTATAACTGCTTTTATTATAACTGCAATAGGAAATTACTGTTAAGATCTTAAATACTTAAATTTTATGATTTTTACTTTAAAAAATTAAATTTTCCTAAAATTCCGCAAAAAGGGTTTTTGATCTTGGTTTTTGGCTTACTCGGATTGTGTCGATATCTTTAGATATTATACAATATAAGTGCCGATCACATCCAAACTTTGGGTCGTGATAGTCACACTAAAAACAAATTACCCCACTGTGCTAACTAGACGACGACGAACCTTCAACGGCGAGCCCCAGCCCGACTCAGCCGACTCGGGCCGGCGATTCGGCCGAATCGGCCGGCGAGGCCGGGTTGACTCGGCTGAATCCGAGTTGACCCTTCATGAAACTTATGCCTATTTATCTTCTGGAAACTTCTGTATACTTTAAATTTCCTTCACATGAACAGAACTCTTTAAAACCCTATTAAATCATATTTTTAATACAATTTTTATTACATTTTCAATACAACCTTTCACCTACCTAAACCCTAGCATTACCCTATAAATACCACCCTTAAACACACTCTCTCACTCACAATTCTGTCCAAACTCTCAAGAAAACTCTCTAGAATTTTTGTGTACAAGTGGAGTTAGCGAAAGGCGAAGCGCTGACGAACTTCCAACGACGACTCTAGGAGCTTCCGGCGACGAAACGACGCACCAGCAAATCCTACTTCCTCTTCTTCCTCATCTCTAACCTCTAATCTTGTAAGTCCCACCTTCCTCCTCTATAATCTATTCTTAAAACTTCTTTTTCTAAAACCCGACGGAAGCGGAGTTAAATACGACTTCCGATTCGGTTTTGTTTGTAAAGTTCAATTTTCCTTAATACAACCATATTAAACTCTTACATCTTGACTATTAATCATTAACACAATATGTTGAACAAGTTTCATAGCAAAAAATTTCATTTTGTAACTTTTACCGCTCTTTTCCAGTAAAATACCATGTAGTTTAGTTTCGAGTTTAAAACATCATTAATCTTGCTATACCTTTAATCAGATCATAAGGTAATGACCTAACTCCTCACAAAACTCATATGCAATATAGCACAATACCTTTCGGAAACATAGAATACGGTAAAATGAAAATTTACATATAAATACCATTTACTATTAAAACCATTTCTACAAGATTACGTATTTTTATAAATCTTTGCAAAGCGCCGCTACAAACCATTTTAGGGAACTCGACTTGGATGGTGCGGATTATCTCACATCCCTGGACTTCGTAGTGTGAGATTCAGACCTCCGCAAGGAGTATTCGGTCTCGAAAGATTTGAAATACAAATATCTTAAGAAAATGAGATTTCTAGAAAATAATAAAAAAATTTATATATGTGTGTGTGTGTCTGTGTGTGTGTGTGTGTGTATATGTTATCAAAATACCTATTTTTGATATAATATATATATTCCAACTTTCCTAAACCAAAAAGATCAGTTTACATGAATATACCATGAAATTCCATACAAGTTCAATATTATAATTAAATACCCTATATTATGAAAAATAGGTTTATTCACCAGAAATGTCACAAATATAAAATCCACAACTATGAAAACTCTAAAGACGATAATTAATACTTGAGGTGTATTTTGTAAATTATACAAAATTATTTTTATATAAAACCCCCTCAAGTTTTATAAATTACAATAAGGACCCTAGTAAATATAGGATTAAGCGGAACCCGTCTCTTGAGCCTCAAGGAGCCGGAGATATGGGTGCTTGCCAATTTAAGATAGACAACTTAACAACGGTGTTATCAACACAGTAATCGTCTTTGAAAAATACACAAATCCTGCCGCCTGTGTGCAGTGGTTACCGATAACATCAAAACCTAATTAAGGACTTCAATTTCTCTTTCTAATTGTTCTGACTCAGACTAAATCTCATTAAATAATCTGACTTGAATATGATTCAAGTACAATCTACAATTCAACATGAATTCATGAATACATATATTCAATCTATTCAATCTGTATTGACCGAATCGAACCATGGATATACTTCCATTTACATGATTCTCTAGTTACATCCATGATTCTCAAGTTACATCCATTTACTGATATCATGGTTTCGAAAAGTCATCCAATTATACAATCTATATTACAAGACAATACAAGTCTTCCATTTACATTTACAAAATAGTACAAACAACACATATACAATCCATCTATACAAGACAATACAATTTACAATGCAATCAAGACATCGCGGGGTTTTTAAGGGGTAGATTGGTACGGAAGGTGTTAGAAGTGGCACGAGACTGTAAGATTTAAGACACCTAACCTGTATTTCCGTTGCTGTTGTACCGTGGCATAAACGGTTTCTTGTACTACACTTGCCTCTAGTCTCTGGCATATAGAGACTCCTCTCGTATACACTGGTATTCTTCTATACCAAGTTTCAAACAACAGCGTTAACCATATAATACATCTTTAAGAACAACTCTCTTTCTCTGTCTATTCTATTTCTCCCTTATCTTTGGGACTTACCGAGCGATTGTTCGTTGATGACATTCTTTCTCTTTCTTCTTTGGAATGTTGTCAGGTGATCTGGACACTCAGGAGATCGAGCCTACCAACGAGGACTTGGATCAGTTTGCCTACGACCCAGAGCTCTAGCTTCATTGTACACATTTTATTTCAGTACTTTTCATTTCTGTTATGCCACTGTTTAGGCATTTCTTTCATTCAGATGTATTTACTTTTCCATGCATTGTACAAAGGAATGTTAATAAATAAAATTGTTGTTCAGTTATACCTACTGTCTTTGTCTCTTGTGCATTTTATTTATATTGCTTAGATACGCTTAGCGTCTTTACTTCAGAGTAAATACGTAGCGGCCTCGTCGCGTCCTGAGCCCGTATATTGGGAAGCGGAGCGTGACAGGTTTTGTTGGTGGCCCATGCAGGTCAGAGCTGTATAGAACACTATCATGCAGTTCTATTCTGTGTGAACAATCTAAGCAATATAACACAAGAACCAGCAAATAAAACATTCTTTACAATTCATGTTCCATGAATCTTATCATTTCATATATTTTGAATTTGTCCTAACCAAAATTTTTCATTCAAGGTTATGGATTCCCCAAACAACACCAGCACCAACTTCAACAACACTCCACCTCCACTACCAATAACACCTGCCGTCCCTGCTCCTCTTAACGAGCAGACGGTTCTGCTTGAGGCAATCTGCAGCCTCCTAGAAGGACAGCAGTAGCAGATTGCACTTTTGTTAGTTGTATGTATGCTCTAGAGGCCATTATTGTACATGTGATGTATATTATATTGGATGCTTTGACATATATAGAGAGGACTTTCTTGCTCGACATGATAGTATGCTATCTGGTTGCTCTTTATCTTAACATGTATACTTGTCTCTTGATACTGTCTTATGGTTACATGTTGGTAAAGCCCTTAGGATGTGTACTTGACTACAAGGATTATGATGCAGATCATACTAGTGGGGCCATGGTAGTCCATAAGTTAATCCTTTAATGTTCCTAGTCGTGGGTGTATCGAGACAGGGCATCGGTATACCATAGTAAACTAGCGTATATGCTTCTTGACCCATGTGATGGGCGATGGATGATCCCATATCCATTGGTGTTTGACATCAGAGATGGTATACGAGTGCTCAGTAGAGACTGGGTACACTGGACGCTGAGAACTCCTAGATGGTATTATACCTCACGTCAGATAGCAGTTCTCAGGTGACACTGGTACATGTTAGTCTGTAGACCCGAGATCGTCATAGAGTCTTGTGTGATTCCCACTGTGCTTTGATTTCCACCTTACCACGTTCAAGTGGACGTTCAAAACGGTGGTTTTTAGGTACAGTCCTGAGTCACATAGAGGCAATGAGCGATAGGAGGGGTTTCATCTCTCCCGGTATTGGGGGTTGATGTTGCGCTGTGCTCGATTGGCTATAACAGGGTAGTCCTTAGCCAGGGCTGTTTTAGAAATTTACTGGTAAATGTTATCAGTAGTTTCTCGACCCGTTATGAGCCTCATATCGGCATGACTTATCGGTTATTATGGTCTGACGTTTACCACCCCTAGACTGGATATGCGACATATCAGACGAGGAGACCGGACTGTACGGTAGTGTTACTGACAGGCTTTACAGGAGCTAGAGCGGGTTTGCTTGTTGATCTTCTGATCGCTCAATACCCGGGTAGCTGTTACGTCCACCTAGTACCGCTGACGGCTTGTGGGTGCTTGATATGATCATCACCTACTGCCGGCATATTGACGAGTCTTTAGAGTCCTACATAGAAGTTTTACTGGCTCAGTCAAAACGAAGTAGGATCACAAATGTGATATGTGCGGGACCGATAATAATGCAAGTATGTGATACCGTATTCTATTCTAGCGATATTTGTATCGGACGGTTATATGTGATATAGCCGGGTTATCGAATCAAGTGTTGATTCGATAAGTTGGTACATTTAATATTAGTCGGTTATATGTGATATAGCCGGATTATTAAATCAAGTGTTGATTTGATAATTTAGTGTATAATTGTATATTTGATATACTAATTTACATAATATTAGCCCACTTAAGCATTTATTATTCTCACATGTGCGCACTTAATATATATGTGATATATATTAATTGTGTTTTATTTTGTATCATGGTTGTCGATACACACTACTTGGGTGTATGAGACTTACACCATACTAATTATAATGTTTGGTTTTAAATATTTATAGTAAATCCAAATTAGTGCATAATTAGTCACATACATGAAACTTCATGAAGCTTGTGGATGCATTGACTTACTCCACCAGTTTTGTTTTACTTAAGATATTTATTAACCTAACCATTATAATTTAGCTATGGTTATGTCTCTACATGAGTTAGTATATGATACAAACTCACCAATGGTTGATTTTCTCACCTCATTAGTTCATTCTCATCTCTTGAGCTCATCTTCTTCTTCCTTGAGTAAAAGCTTTCTAGGGTTTTCAAAAGAGAGAAAATATTGTGAGAAAAATAAAACTAAAATGAGCCTACTTCCTATTTCATCATCCTCTACTAGATTAGCACTTTAGTATATGGTGTTAGCTTCACTGATCTCTCAATTAGTGATGTAGTAGCTTAAGTTAGTGTCTTCTCGATATAGATCATCTTCGGCCTCGAAGAGTTCAAGCAAGATCGTGCTTTTCACCTTGAGAAGCCATGCAAGAGTCCGGGACTTGGATCGCAGCGAAGGGACTTCAAATCGGAGCTTTAGAAGAGAAGGACCGGTCTACAAAGGTTGTATTCTACAATCACTTAGATGTAAAGTAGTTACTTTGTGTTTCGTATGATTCTATAGTTATCGATTCTAGTTTAGGGTTCTTTAAAACGGCAAATTTTTGAAAATGGCATGGATGATGCCTGGTTGATCATCTTCGTGTGTGTTTGGAAATGTTTAACAACAAAAGAAATTTATACCGCAATCAATTGACTGTCACGACCCGAAAGTACGGAACATGACCGGCACTTAGACTACGAACGTCTTGAGGCGCACGTATCCTAAGTAAGCCGAACCCAGAAATCCAAACCAAGAAAAAAAGTAGAATGTAGGAAGAACCATATCAAACAACCAGTAAGCAACATAATATACAATGCCTAAAGGCGAGGATCACAACAGAAATGAACTCAACCAGCAAGAAACCCTAAGAAATATAACACACGACTCTAAGATCGAAAGAATATACATCACTGGTCTCTATCTCAATAACTACATGTTTGGTTGATGGAAATTCTAGATACAACTAAAATATAATATACAATGTATAATGATGGGTGCGAAACAATAAACCCACCTACTAACAAGTCACCCGAAAGGAACAGTGCCCGCAAAGCCGTAAAGAATCCTGTACGGCAAACCTGCAAGAAACTGGGGCACAACGGGGGTGAGTTGCCAACTCGTGAATAGAATAAGATCTACGAACAGAAAAATCGCATGTATGACTCAATCCTAGGTCATACGATCAATATATAAACCTCAAATGAATAAGTCTGAAGCATGCTAAGGTAGCAATGAAACATCTATACATGTATGTAGTACCCAGTGCTCGTGTCAGTGCCTCAGATAATAACATGTCATATATAAGAGGTATGTCTGCATGGAGTAATATGATGAAGTATCAAATGAATATCAATACACATATATTAGCTTCCCATTCCACTAATATTGGTGTAAGGGTATATATAACAGCGCCCTCATACCCTGTTATATATACAAATGAAGTATGATCAACGTAATCAAGGTCTGTATGTGATCAATGTCAGTATATATGTGGATCCCGTCCACCTGTCACCCAATGACAATAAGCATCATGCATGTAAATATCGTAAAGCATATGCATGGAAATAGGAGGATATAATCAACTCATGGAACCTGAGTGCCTAGCATCGACACTCAAAAACATCATGAAACCTGTGTCTAGCATCGGCACGTAAATCCTCGTCTATCAGGCGCTGTCACCAAGACTGGCCCTGATAGGTACGTATCATACGCTATCTCGAAAAACCCGAGTGCCCAGCTTCGACCCTCGAATTTCAACGTATCCATACGTACATACTCCGGTCGGTATCCTCATGATAACCGCCGAGTCCAAATACTATCACCGGTAGGTAGTACTCCCCTGCCGAGCTCACCGTCTAGCATATACGAGTCTTCTTGCCCCGGGGTACCTCACCGGGTCCACCATGTACCCGCAATCGGTGCCTACCTCTCCTCGAATCGGGTGTACTCACATAAGCTCTCTGGAACCGAGAAAACTCATGGTGGACGCACTGAAATATCATATCAAAGGTAACCGGGTTTTTAAAACAATTACATATTTTCTTTTGAAACATCCACGGTTCCCAAATCCAGAAAAATCATGGAAACAATATATCTCAATACGTATAATCAAGGAGCATGATATATGCGACGTGTAAAAGAAATGCAAGCACATCCGTCTATCATGCAACAAGGAACAGTAATATGCACATGTTGGGGAAAGCCGCTCTTTTTAAATGAATCAATTTTAAAGAGTATCTTGCGGTTCCCAAAGATTAGAAATATCATTTGTGTATGTGCAAACAGGTATGCGTACCAGTATGAATATACAGTAAGTATGTGCACAAATATAAGTGTACAATGAATATGTATGCAAGGATCGTATCCTGAATGCAACAGTACTGCAGTGAAGTGACATGGCAATTATCGATGATGAAGTGTGTGAGCCGGCAAGCAAGTGTACGTGGAATATACGCATCATCGATAATGGTGCTGGTGTCCTAACAGCATGATGGTAATATCTCAATAAACCCAAGTAATGCGATGCAAATAATATAAGTACGCGGAATCAAATAATCAACGCAATAGTGAAGAATCTACATCAATATGTATGTGTCATGCAGTTTTGCCTTTTTGAAATAAGACGAATCGGGGTTTTTAGTAAAATAAGGGCTACGGTGTTTTTAAGAAAAGATGCCCCTTTTGAAATTATCCGTAGAATCCCTTTTGCCTGTCTTTAAAATACTCCTGATTCGTTAGTTTTGAAATAGGTATGACTCGGGTCTAGTCTAACATCTACTATACTAACTATCAAGTCAATATGGATGGGTATGGAAACCACCTAACTCTGAGTCGATATATATAAATATAAAGATAGTAGTCGGTGATCCCGCCTCAATAGTGTCGCGTACGATACCGTATATCATCTGACATCCTCAAGTCATGAGTGCGGATCAATCATCAATATAAAGCTCGTACGGTAAATCGTCGTACGGCATCCAAATAGCTGGGTGCGGGTCAATATCACAATTATCACATCAATTATCTGGTATCCTTATCATCATCTCACATAATCTGGGGTACTGATCTAAGTCTAGTACGAATCGATACCATCTATAGAAGTATGAATGCGTGCGCGAAAGACACATCCAAAGGCCCGCTAAATTCACATATCGTATCCCAAATACGAGTCACATCACATCACCGATATCATGGCACCATGCCCAATCTCATCGACTCATCTCCAATGTCCTCCAATATCATCATCGTCACAGTATAAACATAGCAAATATGCCCGTGTATGTGTATGGGCGTAAACCTATTTTAGGGTTCGCGACTAGGAACTACACTAGTTACTTCTAACCCTAATCTATGCATAGTACACCTAACACATCCTAAACAAGCAAGTCACACATAAACTATCAAATATATAAGTATAGAATATATGGTATACTAGACATCGGACTGTGGGGGTGCTATACGCCATCCACCCGACTTCTCCCGTAGATATAAATCTACTCACCTAGTTATGTGTGCCGGTGCCGATGTCGCCGTTTGCATCTCCAACGCCTCGACGCCACACGGCGTACCTACAAAGATATCACACGCTAAAACACATAAAAACCATGTCGGAAACCAAAATGGTGCATGTTACGCCAATAAGTAAAAACCTATCGCCTTGCATGCAAACACAGTTAATGCTCACTGGTCGTTGGCGTTCAAACACCACCCGACGGAAATGAATCACCAAATACCCAAATTCCATACGAAATCAAGTCGTAAATCATACGCCAACTCATGAAAATCAATTCAGATTCTATCCAAACTGGAATCAGTCAAAACTAGACATACAGGGGGTCAAATCTACATGAAATAGGGCTGTGCACGCAAAACGAGGGGGTTCTCCCCTGCTCTGGCAGCAAATTGCGGCCAGGGGGAATTTATCTGCGGCCGGGGTTTGGTGGTTGGGGCTAGGGTTTTGTGGGATGGTTCCAGGGTGCCTGCACAGCTTACTGCCAAGTCAAATTTGTAATAGGGTTCCTCGGGTTGTAGCAGTTCCAAAAAGGTCACAAAATCGACAAAGTTGCTGATTTACACCGATTCTAAACTATTTGGTATTTTGGTGAAACCTGGGAAAAATCTTGTTTCAACAAGTCTTAACAGCACCTAGTAAGACTATACTAACATTCAAAACCAACACTTTGTCAAGTCTCACTCAATTTCTCCTAAACTAGTACTAATCTTCAATATAACAGTAAAGTATCAGCTATAAAACCAGAACTAGGCAGGATACGAGTTGGGTTGAGAGATTATACCTAAAAAGAATCCTAGAATGAAGGAGAAGGGAAGATCAAGATGAAGAGGAGTGTGTGGTTGCTGGTGGGGTGTTGTTCCTTCAGCTGGTCCGCTCCTTTTGTTGCTGTTTCAGTGGCTGCAGCTGCTGCTTGCATTTTCTCTTATTTTATTTCCTTGTGTGTGTTGCAGCAGCTGTTGTGCTAGGGGTGTTGGTTTGTAGTGAAGTGTGGTGTTGTAGTATGAGGATGGTGTGGGTTTGTTTTGAAATGGAGTTGCTGCTGTGCTGTTGCAGCATCAGGCTGCTGCTGCTGCAGCTGAGGTATATTGGTGGCTGCAATGTGTTGTCATTTCAGCAGCTGATGTAGCTGTTGAGCGGCTGAAGTGTTGGGGTGGCTGATGTGAGGGGTTTGGGGCTGATGTGTTGATATGGGGGCTGATGTGAATGTGTAGGTATTGGGCTAAGGGGTTTAGGAGCTGGTGTAGGGTAGCTAGTGGGGTGTTGATGGCTGACGGTATTGTTTCAGCTGAATTTAGGGGCTGATGTGTGTATTAGCAGCTGATGTTTTCTTCAGCTGCTGCTGAAATTGTTGTTTTGGTTGAAGTTGGATATTGGGCTGATGTGTGAGAGGGAGTAAAAGAACACAAGGGATTTTTGAAGTGGGATGGATCATGGTGCACCCTAACCATCTCTCTCTCACTCTTGAAACATGTTAGCACCCACAAGCCATCATGGCTCACACTTTCTCCTACACAAGTCAACCTAACCCTAATCACCCTTAACAAGCTAAAACCCTTAATTAACCCAATTAACCTAATCAAATGGTTTAACCCACCATGGTCATCTAAGCATGGTCCAACCCTAGGCCACCTGACCAAAACAAGAAACAAGTGTAACAAGTGTAGAAATGTCATGTGCACATTTTTGCACAAAATGACAAAAATACAAATTAGCGATTTTTAATCGCGGTTAATACCAAAGTAGCATTTACGTAACCATAAAAGCTTAAAATGACATATTTCCACAAAATATCTTATTTTAGAATTTTCCAAAATTTTCTCCGGAATTTTCACCATTTATCGGTATTTAATTATACCGACTATTAAAATATTCATTAAAAATTAATATTAAATTATGAAAATTCCCAAAATAATATTTTTTTTTTAAAATGTTACATTGACGGTGTCTATTGTAGTTTCGTCAATGAGAACGGATCGTCCACTGAGTAAGTGTGAATTTTTTTGAATTTTTTTAGTTGAGTTGAAAAGGAAAGATAAAAGAAAATGATTTAAGATTTGTGAAATTTAGTTTGAAGAAACATAAAGAAATAGATCTAGGATCAAGAATTGATAAAGATCAAGGAAATGTCCAAACCAATTGAATTATCAAGATTTGTAAAGTAGCTTGTAGGAATCGATCAAATTGATAGTGACTATGAATACTAATGATTACGAATTCTTATCTATTAAGGATTTGTTGTTAGATCGATGACGATCAACAAGATTTAGGGATCTATTAAAGAAACTAGGGTTTCTCCTTCACCATCCATTGTCCTTTCATTGATTATCATTCAAATTCTAGCCTCTAGTAAATTGAATCATCAATCGTTGATCTCTAATTTGGAGCGAAAACATTCAAGAAAGCGATCTCGCTCAAATTAGGTCTTCGATGATTAAATTTCCTAAAGTTTACAAAACTCATAAGACTTAAGAATCGTTCAAGAATTTAATCATCATCATCTACCTATTCTCTCGATTCCGCTATAAGCGGAGATTTCACTCAAACATTATGAAAAAGGAAAGAATCAAGAATCGGTAACTTTTCTAACGCAAGAATGTTAAGAAAAACAAGATTTATAATTTTCACCTTTATTAATCGACGATTAGGTACAATTCACTCAAAGATTACAAGATTTGAGGAGGTAACTAGATCCGCCAAAATTAGTTTTGCATCGATCTTTCTTGAGTCGCGGATCTTCGTGGATCTCTTGCTTGGATGAAGATCGGCATTGATTCAAAAGATCGTTGATGGCTTTCTTGAGACGCTTCTTGATGAATCTTGATTTGGCTTTGGAATTGGATTTGGGCTAGAGTTTTGAGTTGCAAGTTGGGTCACTAAACTTGCGGGTGAATTGATGTATAATGATCAAAAACCGAACAACCCTTGTAATGATGCCTTAGGTCCCTTTTTATAGTTTTTCCTTTATCTTCTCTTAGATACTTGGTTGTTATGAGGCTTGCATGAGAAGCTTGGTAGGTATCAAACTTGCACAAGAAGCTTGGCTATTAGAAGGGAAGCTTCTGGAGATTTCTTAGGACTTTGAAGCGTCTTGAAGAAGTTTGGCCGTTAAAAGAAAGCCTCTGCAAAAAAGTTTCCACCGCCGACGAGTTAAATCGGCCGCGGATCCACGGCCGTTTAATGGAGTCAGTGCCTGAAAATCTCAGTGTCTCTTTATGTTGGCTTTGGGGCTCTTCTTTGATACCTGGAATCTTATTATTGTTTCTAGTTTACTGCTAGATCTCAAGTCTTGGACTTGCTGCAATTTATCGGCACTTTTGTGATTCCGGCTCTTTAACCTGGAGAATTTCCTGCACACAATCTCGAGACAAGTGTTTAAATATACAAAGACAATGTATGTAGTAATAAACACACAATTTCCCTCATAATACCGGTTATAATGTATAACACATGTTATTTGATATTTCACAGACGAATTGCAAATATATGCTATATTTATACCAAACACCTTTGGATGATTACAAAGAGTAGGGAAAATGATGTGTTAAGAATGCAATATTTTCGACTGATTAAATTCCCCCAAACTTAATTTTGGCCGTCTCGAGCAAACATCTTTTATTCAGGAGAAGGAAAAAATAAAAGAAAAAGAAAAACTAACTAGCACACTTTCGTAGGCAATACGATTGCACTAAGCACGTACAACAAGCCTTTAAACCTCTAGGTGTCCCTAGTAGGAGGAGTGTTGTCTCTTGAGGGTTTTCAGCGGATTGCACCCACAAAATCTAATAATAAAAGAAAGACCGTGAAAGTTACATATAAAGATAAGAATTGTAAAAGAAAAACTTTGAAAATTAGAGTTTCTCACTATACTAGCCTTTCGGTTGTCATGAGCCCTATCTTAATAGTCCTGAAAAAATATTAGAAACCACACCATCCCTCAATAAAACATCGTCTTTATTCTTCATTCCTATATTTCTTCCAAATATTATTTTCGGGGATTTTTATAATTAAATAATGAATATATTGAATATTTTAATAAGGCGGTATAATTAAATACCGATAAATTGGGAAAATTTTGGAAAATTATGGAAATTACTAAAAAGAGGGTGTTTTATGTGAATTATGCAAATTATAAGTTTTTATGATTAATTATACACTAATTTAGTGCTAATCGCGATTAAATATCGCTCATCGCGCATTAAACTTGTTTTGTGCAAAACATGCACCATATCATTTTACATTTGTGTTACAATTTCCAACATGGCTTTCTCTTCATTTTTCATGCATGGCTTTGGTTTTGTGAAAAAAGAAAAAGAAAAGGAAAAGAAAAGAAAAGTCAAGAGGTATGGGCAAGAGAGAGAAAGAGAGGGTGAGGGGTCAAACATTAGTCTTGAGCCATTCCCTCTTCTATTATTCCCTCATTTCTCTCCTCTCCCTCTCCCCTTTTGCTACTGCTGCTGCCTCACTCCCTCTCCCTCTTCACCTCCTCAAAACACCATGAAAAACAACCCAAAACCCCATCTCCTTTTCATCAAAAATTTTTACAAGCTCAAGGGAAGCACATCGGACCAAGAAAAATCAAATTTTGAGGACTTTGGGCAACTCAAGAAAATTCTTGAGTTGCCAAATGAGGTATTTCTTTCACCCTTACCATAGTTTTCCATTCACTTTAGCACCTATGTTTGTTTAGAACCGATATTGTGTGGTTTTGGGAACTTTGAAAACTTGAGTTGAGTATTATGGTTTTAGTTGAACCCAAAGGTGAAATTAGGGTTACCAGAGGCTATACAACCCCTTTGGTGATTGATTGGAGACCCAAAACAGAAACTAGAACCCTGGAGTATGGATTTAGAAACCCGATATCGGAAGAATTGTGGATTCTGTGAGTGTAAAATGAAATCTGCTAACACCCGGGTGACCTGAAAATCATTTTGCAAACACCGAGAGATGTGCAGGTGATTTAGAGCATACCCTAAAGACCCCAGCCCCTGACTCCACTCCATGGCTGCAAATTTAATCCTTCTGGCCGCAAATTGCGGCCAGACCTGGTCCAAATGGGTTCGTGTTTATTCTGTAGCTCCATCTCCTGTAAACTAGACCCTTGGCATATGCAAAATTGGCTGATTTGACCTAGGGTAAAATCTGGGACAATTTTCAAGAGTTGCTATTTTGATTCATACTTTCGTTTTGCGTATTTTGAATTCTGGATTTTGGGATATGTGTCGTATTCGATCGCTTCACGTTTGTACGTCGAAATCGAGTGTTATTTGGTGGTTTTGAAAGCGTGGTCCATAGGTTCTAACCTATAGGCCTTAGCGTGTCGTTTTGGTTTTCCGATGTGATTTTAATACGCATTTGCGATTGTGTTATCTATGTAGGTACCTTCACGTGGGTTTCTTACGATGTAGAAGATGATGGCGACATCGACACCGACACGCAAGATGCAAGGTGAGTAGATTATATCTACGGGGGAAGTCGGGTGGATGGCGTATAGCACCCCCGCAGTTTGATATTTAGTATATTATATATATACTATATATATATATGTATATGATAGCCTTATGTATGACATGGATATTCAAGATGTGATTAGGTGTACTATGGTTAGATTAGGGTTTTTAGAAGTAAACTAGTATAGTTTCCTAGTTGCGAACCCTAGAATAGGTTTACACCCACACGCACGCATATGCTTACTTGTTATACTTATACCTGGATGATGAGGATTGTAAATGATGATCTTCGGAGATGAGTCGATGAGATTGGGCATAGTGCCATGAGATCGGTGATATGATGTGGTTTGTATTATGAGATATGACATGAGATGTTAGCGGGCCTTGGGACGTGTGTTTTACCCACGCATTTATATAGATGGTATTAGTTGTACTAGACTTAGATCAGTACCCCAGTTCATGAGATATGATGATAAGGATACTAGATAAATGATGAGATGAATGTGATATTTGACCCGTACCCATATTTGGGATGTCGTACGACGGATTTACCTACGAGCTTTATATTGATGATAAATCTGCACTCTGGACTCGAGGACGTCATATTGTATATTGTAACATATGTGATACTATTGAGGCGGGATCACCGACTATTATATTTATATATATATCGACTCAGATTTAGGTGGTTTTCATACCCTTTCGATTAGCTTGTTAGATAGATCTGTAGTTTGCTTAGTAGATGTTAGACTAGACCCGAGTCATACCTATTTTAAAACTAACAAATCGTGAGTATTTTAAAGTCAGGCAAGGGGATTCTACGGATATTTTCAAAAGACGCACCTTTTCTTAAAAACACCGTAGCCCTTATTTTACTAAAAACCCCGATTCGTCTTATTTCAAATGGAAAAACTGTATGATATTTTTACATTGATGTAGATTCTTCACTGTTGTGTTTATTAGTCGATTTCTGCATATTCGTGCTATTCACATCGCATTGCATGTGTAAGTGTGTTTATTGTTATATTAAAACCATGCTGTCAGGACACCAGCAACATTATCGATGATGCGTATGTTCCACTTACACCTGCTTGCCGGTTCACACACTTCATCATCGATAATTTCCATGTCACTATATAGTAGGACTGTTGCATCAGGATATGACCCCCCTACATGACATACTTACGTACATACATATTGTACACTCATACTTGCGTACGTACATATTGTACACTCATACTTGCGTACATACATATTGTACACTAATACTTACGTACACACATATTGTACACCCATACTTACATACATACGTATTTGCACATACATAGATGATTCTGGCTTGATTTGGAGATTTGGGAACCGCAAGATGCATTTTAGAAAACTGATTCATTTTAAAGGAGCGGTTTTCCCTCGATATGTGTATTACTATTTTATGTTGCATAGTATACTGATATGCTTATATTTCTTTTATATGTCGCATACATCATGCTTTATGATTATACGCATTGAGATATGTTGTTTCCATGATATTTCTGGATTTGGGAACCGTGGTTATTTCAAAAGAGAGTATGTATTATTTTAAAAACCCGGTTACCCTTGATATGATATTTCAGTGCGTCCACCATGTGTTTTCTTGGTTCTGAGAGTGGCATGTGAAACCCAATTCAACGAGCGGCAGGCACCGTCTGCGGGTATATGGTGGTACTGGTGAGGTACCCCGAGGCAAGAAGACTCGTATATGTTGGACGGTGAGCCTGGCAGGGGAGTACTACCTACCAGTGATTGTATTTGAGCTCGGCGGATATCCGGAGGATACCGACCGGAGTTGAGAGATGATACAGGCCTATCCAGACTGACGGAGCCCGTGGGCCGATCCGGACTGACGGAGCCCTGTATATATGAGGATTTACGTGCCGATACTAGGCACAGGTTTCATGATGTTTTCGAGTGTCGATGCTAGATACTCGGGCTCCATGATTTTGATGTGTCGTAAAAGACACATGTTGATTTATATCCTCATACTTTCATGCATATGCTTTTATGATATTTACATGCATGATGTTTTATGTCATTGGGTGACACGTGGACGGGATCCACATACATACACATTGATTACATAGTTGGATGATATCCACATATTTAGACTTCATGATATAGTTGCACTGATTTCATGATGATGACATCGATCATACCTCATTTATGATATGTTGCTACCTAAGACACTGGCATGAGCACTTGGTACTATACTTATGTATAGATGTTTACCCCTGCCACCTTATCATGCTTCAGACTTATTCGTATTGAGGATATATTATTACTGATTGTTTGACCTAGGATGAGTCATACATACGATTTCTGCTCTGTGATGTTTTCTAATCATGAGTTGGCAACTCACCCCTGTTGTGCCACAGTTCTTGCAGGTTTTGCCGTACAGATTTCATTACGGCTTCTCTGGCACACTGCTTCCTTCTGGGTGATTGCTCTGGTAGGTGGGTTCACTCGCATCGTGACCACCCTTGTATTTATTTTAATCAGTTGTATCTAGTAATTCCATCAACCAAACTTGTATATTGTTTCAGACTTAGAAAACCAGTTGTGTATTATTTCGACCTTAGAGTCGCGCGTTGTAGTATTATGGTTTTCATGATGATTTTGAGTTTCCTTTTGAGTTTTGATCCTCGCCCTTCGGCGTTGTATATTATATTGCTTACGTGGTTGTGACCGTCGATTGACGAAGAGCTAGCTCCCGCTTGGGGATGCCTTTTATTATTATGCATATATTATTCTTGTTGTACCCCGTTAGGGGCCAGTATTTACAAAGGAAACTCTTCCGAAATTTTCAGAAAAGACTTGAGGATTTAAAAATGCATATTCGGCTTACTTATTTAAAAACCTTGTTGTTAAAACATGTTTTCTTCACCTCTTTAAAACCAGTTTTCCTTCATTTATTATTTAAAATAGTTTTAGATTTCTGGGCTTTTGGCTTACTTGAATTCGATGGGGTCCTATAGACTTCATATGATTCAAGGGCCAATCACGTGCTATTTCGGGTCGTGACAAAGTTGGTATCAGAGCGCTAGGTTAATCTTGGTTCGAGTCTAAGTTTGACTATGCGGAGCCTAGAGCGTTTATATATATTCGGAACTTAGGCTTGACCTTACGGAACTTAGACTTAGTCGAGGGGGTATTAGACCCGAACTTTCGTCGCATAGGTTGACCCAAGTTGATGGAATAGGTGACTTCAGTAGAGTGACGTACCGTGTGTATGTTCCGCGGCATACTTACGATACGCCACTCCGCTTAAAGAGCCTTAGGATGTACATTTGCTTGCACAGTATTATATTCATTCCTATGATCTATCCTCATCAATATTGGTTATGATTTTGCTGCCATGGTTACATGGGCAGAGAGAGCTACGGCCAGAGTTGCGGTCAGCACGAGCTCGTCACGAACGAGGACTGACCAGGGCGTGACTCAAGAGACATACGTTTGCGTATAGAGGCGTCATTTTATTGTGTTTTCGCGCCATGAGCGTTTGACGGATCGCCTTTACGAGATTTCTCGAACGTGCAGATCAGCACCAGAGGATGGAGCCACTGATAGAGGCCAGCCAGAATGTGATGACCATTGATGTATCGCTTATTCATGATGATTGAGGCACTGTTCAGCGTGCAGACGAATAAGCCAGTGGTTGCTGCGAACGACGAGATATTGCCCCAGATGTTGGAGCTACTGCAACATGAGTATATACTTACAGATATGAAGGAAGGTCGCTAGTCACCCGAGGATGAATGACTAGGACATGTGGTTCGTTCAATTACCCGGATGCGAGGTCATCAGATTGATTGTTCCAGCTAGAGACGACTTCACGCAGATTTGTTGGTAGTCGATAGAGACGATCGAATGTCAGGAACCCATTTCCAAGTTTAAAGTATTTGGAAGACAATGCAAGTAATACTATAGACCCTCTAGAAGAATGAAACCCTAACTCGACGTAATGACCATGGAACGCCTTCGAACCTTAGGGTTTGCGGCAGTTTAGCGGTGCCATTTGTGAGGCTTGGGTTTTCCCTTCTACGGTTGGTCCACAGGTGCTGTGGCATGTACTGTAATACTATTAAACCGAACTCAAGATGTTGATCTCTTGGGGATTATGAGGTTTTGAAAAATCGATCGAATAGTTCGACATCATTCGGATATCATGTGATGG
The DNA here is from genome assembly GCA_030015575.1 of Agapanthus africanus. Lineage (NCBI taxonomy): Eukaryota > Viridiplantae > Streptophyta > Magnoliopsida > Asparagales > Amaryllidaceae > Agapanthus > Agapanthus africanus. The sequence goes on from CM057337.1 coordinate 525,946,978, forward strand.
GATACATTACTTGGGAGACTCCAGATACGAGTATAGCCGTTGGAGTGCAGTCCATGCAGCCATGAGAAGACGAGTCCGAATCAGTCGACATTGGAACAGAGTGGAGTTATGAGTTCGCACGAGATTTCGATGAGATGACGTTCCACTCCACTGACATCAGAGATGCGATACGCATGCAGAGGCGTTGTATATGGATATACCTTCGAGAAGGAGTCGCGATGAGTATGCAGCCGTTCCGGAACAAGAAACAGATATAGTAAGGGTGGTAACTTCCAGGCAATTCGGCAGAAATGAGATTTGAGAGAGACCTCAACAGGACCTCTCTGGAATACTATACGAGAAGACTTGGACCCAGGAGTGGTCATATTGCGCACACCGAGCAGGCCAGAGTTCGGCATCGTCGACGAGATAGTTGGCCAGAGATCTGTAGAGGATGTGCCAGAGCGGGACTGTTTCCGTCGTCATTCCATATTAGGCCGTTGAGCCGAGAAGTTATATATCTAGCAATGCACAGTGAGAGACATGAGACTAAAAGCACCAGGCGCCAGACCATGAACATGAGGCAAGTAGATATCTTGCTCTGCTAGCTTGGGATACACCGGCACCTTCTCGACTTTGAAGGAGGAAATATCGACGACGGTATTTATGATTTGTGATTTGGTGATTCGATTATCACGTATCCGTCACCTTGGATTTCGGCATTTTGGGTGATCTATTCGCATGATTTAGTCTTGATGACTGAGTTTCATGGTATTTATTTTTGTGCACCACGGTTGCACCTGACTTCAGTTTGATGTCATTCGATATGTTTATTTTGATTTCATGCCAATGTTACGCATGTGATTTGACTTATGCTTCCAGCATAGTTTTCATGCACTTTTAGTATTTTGATTTGATTTGTGCACGCTGATGCACATGGTTGTGAGATTATATACCGCGGTATACTTGATTTGTATTGAGCTTTATTGTATACCGTCGATTTTGATTCTGATATTGATGTTGATTTCGTGCTCTCTGTGCATTTCTTTTGGATTCTTGCGCATATTTGACGCGCTTGATATTGGATTTCATGATTTCGTGCATGTTGGATGCACATGATTTAGATTTTATTCGTGCATGATGAATGCACCTGATTTGGATTTTCGCGCATGTTGGGCGCATGTTATGAGATGCGATTTTGGTGCACACCAGATGCACCAAATCGAGATTCTTCGTGCATATCAGATGCACCTGATTTTGCTGTCAGGCACACCCGTTGCCTTTGACAGGTGTTTCGTGCACACCCTTTGCACTTAGATATTGTTTCGGTGCACACGTAGGGCACATTTGTGGATTTTGATTTCCATGAGCACCAGACGCACGTGTTCATACCATAATTTTGCATTCTTTTAGACCCCATTCTTATTCAGTTTATAAATAAACAGGTGCTTTTGACCCATGTCTGCTACATAGTTGTAGGTTACAGGTTCTCGGAACAAAAACAGTGAAAAAGACAAAAGACGATACAAAAGTAAGACTACGACCAACAAATGGAAGAATCTTGATCAAGCCTACAGTTTGGAAACTAAACGAAGATCAATGGACGATTTCACAAGGAACAAAGGAAGTGCAAGGTTCAAGACTTCGTCATGAAGCAACGGTAAAAGTCCATTACAATTATTCACTGTGGAGATCTGGAAGAGAACCAAAAGACATTCAGAAGAACAAACTGAAGAAAATAGAAGTAAAAATGCAACAGAACAACCCCAGGAAAAATCAGCCCAAGATGCCACTATTTGGCCGCGGAACCGCGGCCAAACAGGGCCTATGGCCGCGGTTCCGCGGCCGTGCCGTGTCGGTGCAGAAAAATCATGGCATCTGGCGGCGCGTTGACTAGTCTTCTCTAGGGGTATTTTTGTAAAATCAGGTGTGCGTCGATTGTAAACCTAGGATTTTCTATCTCCTATAAATAGAAGCCCTAAAACCCTGTTTTAGGTCATGCCTCTTCTTGTGCCTCATTGTAAATCTCAAATTCAGATCTGTAAATTTCTGTAAAGAAGGAAGAGAGCATCAAATAAAATTAGGAGTAAGTTTTCTTTTCATTGCCCTAGTTAAATTTTATTTCAATGCCCTAGGTAATTTCTTATCTGCCCTAGTTAAATTTCATTCTCTGCCCTAGTTAGATAATTTAGAAAATGTCTTTTAATTTCCTAATGAGTGAGTAGTCTGTAGGGTTCCTAGGCACGCTAATGAGGTCTCACAAGGCATCTACCATGCCAAAATCAAATTTTCCATGTGCCGAGAAACCCTAATGCGATCGTTAACTAGAGATTAGGCGATAACTAATGCGAGCAAACAACTTTACTCTAAAAGTGAACGGAAATACAACCTTTGTAGATCCGGTCCTCCACCTCCAAAGCTCCGTGACGATGTCCCTTCGCTGCGATCATCGGATCTCGGACTCTAGTGTTGATTTCATCGGAGAAATGATCGGGCTAGGTCGTCGACTTCGATGCCGAAGATGATCTACGTCGAGGCAACACAAGATCAAGCTCCAACTTCACCAAGTAATGAAACTTGTGAAGAAAACACCCTATACAACTTGGCAAGTGGTAGAGGATGAAGAAATAGGAAGTGGGTTCACTTTAGAATTGGATTTCTCACACTTTTTCACAAGGCACCATTGAAGCTAGAATGGTTTCTTCTTCTTGAAGAAGAAGAAGAAGAAAAAGAATAAGAATCATGAATAATAGAAAATATGTGATTCTTATCATATTTGCAACCATGGTTATGTGTAGAGAGTAAACTAAGGTTAGGTGAATGGTTAGGTTAGGCATGAAACAAAAATGGTAGACTTTTTCAAAACTTCATGAAGCTTCAATGTAAAACAAAAGTAGCAACCATTTCATTTCTTGCCAAAATGAAATAAATAAATAAATGAATAAATAAATTAAAACCCTAACCATTTACTTAACCAAGGTTTAAATCAAACATACACCCAAGTTTGCATGTATCATCAAACATGATACAAACTAGTGCACAAAACTATATCAAATATACAATGTGCACATCAAGTGAGAAAATCCATCTTAAGTGAACTAATACTAGTTAATGTAAAGTAATATATCAAATATATAATTATACACTAAATCATTAAATCAACACTTGATTTAACGATCCGGTCATATCGCATATAACCGACTAATATCAAGTGTATCAATGTATCGAATCAACACTTGATTCGGTAACCCGGCTATATCACATATAACCGACCAATGATACAAATCGTGAGAATAGAATATTGTATCACATACTGGTATAATTCTCGGTCCCGCACATATCTCATATGCGCTCCTATTTCGTTTCGCTTGAGCCAGGAAACCTCTGTGTATGACTCTAAAGACTCGTCAATACGCCGGCAGCAGGTGATGATCATATCAAACACCCACAAGCCGCAAGCGGTCTGCTAAACGTAACGGCCACCCGGGTATTGAGCGATCAGAAGATCGACGAGCAAGCACGCTCACACTCCTATGAATCCAACCAGTAACACTTACCGTACAGTCCGGTCTGATCGTCTGATATGTCGCATATCTCGTCTAGGGGTGGTAAACGTCAGACCCCAATAACTCGATAAGTCATGTCGATATGAGGTCTATAACAGTTCGAGAAACTACTGGTAACACTTACCAGTAAATCTCAACAACCCTGGCCAGGGATTTTCCGTTATAGCCAATCGAACACAGCGCAACATCAACTCCCTATACCGGGAGAGACGAATCCCCTCCTATCGCTCATTGCCTCCATGTGATTCGGGACTGTACCCAAAAGCCACCGTTTTGCACGCCCTCTTGGACGTGGTAAGGTGGAAATCAAAGCACAGTGGGAATCACACAAGACTCTATGATGATCTCGGGTCTACAGACTAACCTGTACCAGTGTCACCAGAGAACTGCCATCTGACGTAAGGTATAATACCATCTGGGAGTTCTCGGCAAGTTCGTCCAGTGTACCCAGTCTCCACTGAGACCCGTATATCATCTCTGATGTCAAACACCAATGGATGTGGGATCATCCATCGCCCATCTGTATGAGTCGAGAAGGTATACGCTAGTCTACTCTGGTATATCGATGCCCCGTTTCGATATACCCACGACTAGGGACCTTGAAGGATGTACTTATAGACTACCATGTCCCCACTAGTATGATCCGCATCATAGTCCAGGTAGTCAAGTACACATCCTAAGGGCTTTACCAACATGTAATAGAGAGACAATCAGTATACACGTTAAGGTAAAGAGCAACCAGATAGCATACTATCATGTCGAGCAAGAAAGTCCTCCCTATATATGTCCCAGCATCCACTACAATATACATCCTATGTACAGTAATGGCTTCTAGGGCATACATATAACTAACATAGTCTTCTCGCTTGTTAGGGTTAGATTTGGGGAAGGCTTGAGAGATGAAGATCTCTCACCCCTTTCTTGCCCATCACACGTTTTTATAGGACTCCATGCATACATGCACACACCGCTCCTTACGACACCCTATCCAACGAGGTAGCGGTGATACCATAGTATAAAGGACCGGTTGAGCGTGTCTTCCATGGAGGTTAGGGTAAGGATTAAGAAAGGAAGGACAAGAACCTAGAGGAAGAAACACCGTTTCTTCCCGATGGTACTAATCCACTTTATTAATAATTACCATAACACCTAATAGATCTTAATATGGGCATAGAAAGCGGTGAGGAATATTGACTTTCCAAACTTAACCTAAACCTAACCCTAGCAAGATTTAGATAAACTTTAGTTTTTAGATTTAATCAATCCATTCACACCGTTTGGAATTAACTCGTTAGAACGATTATAGAATACACAAAATCCATGTGGACCGACCCGTACTCACCGGCTAGCTACCAAGCGACGCCGTTCTTGATTGCGGTAAATTAAATATTCTTTGAACAAATCAAATGGCGCCGTTGCCGGGGATGGCGTGTTATTTTCTTTTTGCAATTTCGGGTTAATATAAAATTAAAAAATCATAAAAACTGAAAAAATTAAAAAAATATAAAAATTTATCATCTTTTGTGAAGGGTATTTTTGTTTGAATTTTGCAGGACCGAAGAACATATTCAGATTTGGAAAAATCCAGAGTGCAAAATAGAAAACAGCAGATCTGAACAACCGAGGAGTACCATAACAGAACAACAGAAGAAATTTGGAGGGCCGAGTCAACAGGACGACCGTGCTTCCGCCGCGAGACCCATGCTCCGACCGCATATCCGCGGCACCTTGCTGACGTCAGCAAGCTAAAATTCCACTGTAAGTTTTCTTTCTCCTTCTGAACCCCAATATCCCCTCTGTAAATTTGCCTGCAGGATTCTTTGCGCTAAAAAATCTCTCCCCCTTCCAATATTGATCTTGTGCAGGATTCTTTGCGCCGCGCTATAAAAAAAAATTGTTTGCAAGTGATTGTGTTTACTGCTTTGCATATTTTAAATTGACTTTAAGGGGCTTGAACACCAATCCAGATTGGGTGGGGATTTCATTACCTTTCCCAGGACCCCAAAAATCACATAAGGCATATTGCATTGACCTTCAATTAATTAAAAAAAGATTAGACTCGGGACTTTGCACTCAATAGGACAAAGGAATAGTTGTAGGTATCGACCGTTGATCCTAACCTGATTTTATGGTGCCTAGGCTATGTAGGGTTCCTAGGCACTCTAATGGAGTCTCACAAGGCATCAAACATGGCCAATTAAAATTTTACAAGTGCCTACAAACCCTAATACGGATCGTTAACTAAATAATGAGGCAATGCAAGCATGTAAACGGAAATATAGCTAAAGGGAAGGGGCTACAACCTTTGTAGATCCGGTCCTCCACCTCCATGGCTCCGCGATGAAGTCCTCTCCGCTGTCCAAATCGAACCATGACTCTCACGGTGGTTTCATCGGAGAAATAGGCGGGCTAGGTCGTCGACAACGTGCCGAAGATGATCTACGTCGAGGCATCACTAGATCAAGCTCCACCTTCACCAAGCCATGAAAACTTGTGAAGGAAACACCCTATACTACTTGGCAAGAGGTAGAGGATGAAGAAATTGAAAGTGGGTTCACTTTAGAATTGGATTTCTCACACTTTTTCATCACTTGCCATTGATGTAGCAAGCTTTCTTCATTTGTTGAAGATGAAGAAGAAGAAGAAGATATGATAGTCTTCGAGAAAAAATGAAAAAAGAATTAATTCTTATCATCTTCTAACCTTAGTTAAGTGTAGAGAATGAATTAGGGTTAGTTTAAATGGTTAGGGTTAAGTATAAGACAAGAATGGAGACTAAGTCAAAACTTCATGAATGTTCAACTAAAAACAAAACAAGTAACCATTCATTTATCCTTTTCATTTTCCAAAATGAATAAGATAAATGAATAAGTAATTAAGTAAACAAAACCCTAATCATTAACTTAACCATAGTTTAATTCTTTACACTTAACCAAATAAGCATGTATCATCAAACATGATACAATCATGTGCACAAAAGTATATCACATATACAACTTGCACAATTCAAGTGAGAAAATTCAAGTGAGAAAATCCTTTTCAAAGTGAACCAATACTAGTTAATGCAAAGTAATATATCAAATATATATAATTATGCATTAAATCATTAAATCAACACTTGATTCAATGATCCGGTCATGTCGCATATAACCGACTAGTATTCAATGTATCGGCTTCTCGAATCAATCCTTGATTCGATAACCAGGTTATATCGCATATAACCAATCGATACATTCGTCGCGAGAATAGAATACGGTATCACATACACGAATTATTCTCGGTCCCGCACATATCTCATATGCGCACCTATTTCGTTTCGCTTGAACCAGGAAACCTCTGTGTAGGACTCTAAAGACTCGTCAATACGCCGGCAGCAGATGATGATCATATCAAGCACCTACAAGCCGCAAGCGGTCTGCTAAACGTAACGGCCACCCGGGTATTGAGCGATCAGAAGATCGACGAGCAAGCCCGCTCACACTCCTGTGAATCCAACCAGTAACACTTACCGTACAGTCCAGTCTGTTCGTCTGATATGTCGCATATCTCGCCTAGGGGTGGTAAACGTCAGACCCCAATAGCTTGATAAGTCAAGCCGACGTAGGGTCCATAACATTCGTGAAACTACTGATAACTCTTACCAACATATCACAGCAACCCTGGCTAGGGATTTCCTGTTATGGCCAGTCGTGCATAGAGCAACATCAACCCCCAATACCGGGAGAGACGAATCCCCTCCTATCGCTCATTGCCTCCATGTGAATCGGGACTGTACCCAAAAACCACCTATTTGCATGACTCAGTAGAGCCGTGGTAGGGTGGAAATCAAAGCACAGTGGGAGACACACAAGACTCTATGACGATCTCGGGTCAACAGACTAAGCTGTGCCAGTGTCACCAGAGAACTGCCATCTGACGTGAGGTATAATACCATCTGGGAGTTCTCGGCGAGTCCGTTCAGTGTACCCAGTCTCCACTGAGCACACGCATAGCATCTCCGATGTCAAACACCAATGGATATGGGATCATCCATCGCCCATCGCATGGGTCGAGAAGTTATACGCTAGTCTACTCTGGAATATCGATGCCCCGTCTCGATATTCCCCCGACTAGGAACATTGAAGGATGTACTCATGGACTATCCAGGCCCCACTAGTATGATCTGCATCACAGTCCTGGAAGTCGAGTACACATCCTAAGGGCTTTATCAACATGTAACAGAGAGACAGAAAGTATACATGTTAAGATAAAGAGCAACCAGATAGCGTACTATCATGTCGAGCAAGAAAGTCCTACCTATATATGTCCTAGCATCCACTACAATATACATCCAATGTACAGTAATGGCCTCTAGGGCATACATATAACTAACAATCTCCCACTTGCACTAGGGCCATCTGTAGCAGTGGTTGTAGTATCTAATACTCAACCATCCCCTAAAAAGTCTCTCTTTGGGAAAAGGCCTTCGTGAGTGGATCCGCCGTGCTGTCCTCTGAGTCTACTCTCCCAACCTCGATCACCCTGGAGATCAACTATCTCCATGATCGGGTGATGTTGCCTCAGAATATGTCTGGGTCACTGATGGGACCAGGGTTCCAGGGTTAAAACTACACTTCCATTGTCACACAATGGTAGGAACCTAGTTCATCTTATGAACCAATATACACCCAAACTGCCTCTTTGGTAGTATCTTTAATAGCGATGTTACCAGCCTTTATCGTCTAGTTTGTCACGGTATCTAGCTTGGAAATCTTCCAACATACCGTCCCTTTACTGAGGGTAAAGACAATGCCTGTGACTGACATTCAGTCGTCTTTATCACTCTGGAACCCTTCCAGTGATTCTCCCCAGGATCGATTGATACCATCTCACTACAACTAGTGAGTATCCTAACATGCAATTAGATCTATCTCATAGATCCAAAGCTTAGGATTTAGTATGTATCACTTTGATCCTATATGGAAAATCATTGTGATAAGCGGAGATTGATCGAGCGCAGCATAGGAAACTCCTTCCCTAACAAGAGTATGTCATCCACGTACTCTACGAGGATCGTCACCATACTCCCTAGTACCCTTATGTTTATACAAGGTTCATCTACCATTTTGATGATGTCAACTTCTTTGACTAATCCATCAAAACAGATGTTCCAACTCCGCGATGCCTGCTTTATCTATAAAGCATCTTGCACACGTTTTCGCTGCTCCCACTGTCTACGAGGCCCTCTGGCTGTGTACTTATAGACGCACTCTTCTAAAACATCGTTTAGAAAAGTAGTCATGGCACCCAACCACCAGATATCGTAGTCATGGTATGTAGCCGTGGCAAGTAGGATCTGGATGGACTCAAGCATAGTCCCTAGAAAAGGTTTCATCATTATCCACACCTGGTTGATGACTAAAACCTTTAACAAGTCTAGCTTTGAAAGTCTCAACTTTTCCATCTACACCAAGTAATCTTCTCAAGATATACTTGCTCCTGATGGGGATTTAACCCTTCAGATATAGCAACCAAAGTCCATACTTTGTTGGTGTATATGGATTCCATCTCAGACCGCCAAGCATCCAGCCATTCTTACAGAGTCCCTACTCTTGATGGCCTGCTCGAATCTAGTTGGGTCATCATCTCATGATGCATTCCATGCTCCCACTGTCATCGAGAAACCAAGGTATCTCTCAGGTGGGTGAGGAACCCTACTAGATCGGCGGAGAGGCTGAGGTTCGTTGGAATCTACTGAATCCTTTGGTTCTACCAAATTATCTGCTGTAGTTTGTATAGCTGGAACCTTTCCCGTTCTACATTACAGACCTTACCTCGAGCCTGTCCGGATTTTGCTTTAAGACATAGGCCGGACAATCCCAAATCTTAACTAACATAAGATATGGGCTCTTCCCTTTCCATATCACATATGAAGTGGTAGGCAGTGATTTGATTCGAACCTAATTCAATAGGTACGCAGCTTCTCAAGCGCATAACATCCAAAAGGAAATAGGTAACTCAGTAATACTCATCATAGAGCACACGATATCTAATATTGTGTAATTGCTCCGCCCCGATACACCGTTGTGCTGTGGTGTATTCAGAGGAGTAATGCTGAGAGAGAATCTCATTCTCCTTTAGAATGGACCAGGATTTCTGTGCTCAAGTATTCTCCTCCTTGATCACATCAAAGGCCATAATACTTATACCCGTATTTTGGTTCTCTACTTCTTGCTTATATTCTGTGAATATCTCAAAAGGTTCGGACTCATGTTTCAACAGGAACATACGACTGAATCTTGAGAGATTATCAGAGAATATAATGAAGTATAAAGAACCAGTCCTGGCATGTGTAGACAGGAGACCTTACATACATCATCATGTATCAGTCCCAAGAGTTACTAACTCTTCCTCTGTTTCCAATAAACAGAGCTATGGTCATCTTATCTTTATGACATGACTGGCAAGTTTCATAAGATGTAAATTCAAACTGATTTAAATATGCATCTAAAATGTAACTTCAGCCAGTCGGGTCGCATTGATATGACCTAGTCTACAATGCCTCAAGAATGATTCGTTCATTTCTGAACTTTTCCTCTTGTGTGTGTTCTGTATACTAGGAACTGTAGTTTGATTTAGAACGTCAATGCTTTTAGATAACGTGCCTGAACCGATCAACTTTTGATATAGGAAATGTTCAAAACATTATCCATCAATACAAAATTATATCCTTTCTTTACTAATAAAGAGACTGATATGATTTTGTATATCAGGTTCGGTATCTAATAGCATTTGTTCAGAATCAATGTATTAGTAATACAGGGTGACAGTGACCAACAGACTTGGCTGCAACACTTGCCCCATTTTCTGCCTCATGAAACTTATCACCCGTTCTCAGTTTTTCTACTTTTTGTATCCCTATGTAACAGATTACATATCTGGGATCCTGATCCGGTATCATATACCCAGGATGCAGAGGATACTGAGAAACAGTTCTTTGTAATGAACACACCCGAAGGAGATGCATCATATGCACTGTCTTCGTTTGGGCGGCATAGGAATTCTGGTATTCCCTATTTCCTGCTCTGTCTTATAACAATTATAAGTTGGAGCGGGACCAACGTTCCCCAGCTCAGTATAACAAGCGGGTTCGGTCAATACATCCATATTATTATCTTGATTAAGGCGTGATATGGTCGCTACCTGGAGAGAGAGAGAAGAAAACACTCTGCGTGCGCTCTTGCAAGATCAGATTGGTTATATATTTTATCTAATCAGGATGGCTCCCACTGTTTTTATTAAATCTTCCTTCAAACCTTAAAAGGAAAGACTAGCCGGGATTAATTACACTCTACAAGTTCACCAATCTTTCAGCCAGGTCACCAATCTTTCAGCCAGGCCAGTGTCGGTACTTTGAGGGAGGTTCCCTGTGCTTTCGCACGGACCTAATTACAGTAAACCTCGTTTTCCCAGAGGCGTAACCCCGTTGACACCTTTCTAGACACCTACTTGATCGGCTAATTGTAAAGTGCAAAACTCTCCCAGGAGTAACAATTACTCGCAGTGGATATCGGGATCCAACTATCATATAGAAGGTATGCAATCTTATTGCAAATTTCAACACTTGAAACTCCCGATAAAGATTTTTACCCCTAGCACTTATGACCTTAACTATGGTCAACAAATCATAAGCACTAGTCAAGTTCTACCCGTCATTTCGTGATTAATTAGACCCACCCACATGACCCTTAACTAAGGTCAACAAAGTCACGCGACTGTCCTAACTAATCGCATCATATGCGGTGTAGGAAGACATCACTTAGCTACCGTACACTGTGCCTTGACTATGGTCAACAAACACAGCACGAATACTAAGTACTCTACTTCCTAAAATGACGGAGGGTTGCGAATGGTTTTTTTGAGAAAACCTTTAACGCTTTGAACTTGATCTCGTTGCGGAATCAAATGGTTTTTTTAAATGGAATGTTTTTGAAGCTTTTCTAGTTTTGCTAAAGGGGTCACTCCCGGTGAAGGGATCGTCGGCCCTTTCCTCGTCGAATGAGGTGCGGGATATATCATATATATCACTGTACAAAGCAAAAACTATAGAAGCAATCAAAGGACAAACCGAGTGTGTAGCATCTGCCAGTTATTGCTAAAGGAGTCACTCCCGGTGAAGGGATCTCGGTCATTTCCTCATCGAATAAGGTGCAGGATGTTCTATAATGAACACCGCGATGCAAAGCAAGAACTGTAGCTACCTGTTTTTATTTGAAATTCGATTCCACAACATCAATTAGGTTTATTTTCTTTTATTAATCTCATTAATGAATATCCCATCATTTAAGTCCACCTAAACATCACAGATAAATATAACGTACGCTTATGCCATCCGCATTCGCCTCGATGTCCCGTCTGCACCGTTAGGTTAGGTAACTAACGACAGAGCGGGGCAGGGCTAGCGCGGGTGTAAAACATAAGCAACGTCTATATAATATATCATATATACTATATATAATATCTGTCACAGAACATCACATGATCACATCACAGATAAAACACAGCAGAAGAAACATATGAAATATTGGATATACTAGGACGTCCGTGTTTTCAATACGAGCCGGTATAAAACACGGATTCCACGGTCGTGATGAATAGCCAATCCCACACCCCTAGAGCCCTACGAGAGCGGCAAGCAACCCTACCAATTCTAGGGTTATGAGACCCGGGCTCGACTCCTCGAGATGGTCTCCCACTGGATCCTAGAACCCGGTTACTTGTGCTCCCCTCCTTGGGTCTATCCTAGTGCAGAAAAGTAAATAATATACATCAACGGTGACATCTTCCGCAACCTGGAAGTGCCCCAATAAAATAATATTACATACAAGTTTTTACATGAATGAAAATGAAAAACACTCATCTCACATAAAAAACCCCGGCTATTCAAACACGACGATCCAATATAACATATCCAGCAACACATAACATCACATGTCATCAACGTAAGTAAATATGCGCATCCCAATTGTCGTTGACATATAGCAACGAAACCGGCGATAACACATATTACACTTACGGTCACAGAAAAGAAAGTGTAAAACTACAACAGTTGGAATCCGCAACCTCTTTAGACATCGCATGCCTAATCAAATGAAATACTTAGACATCCCATGCCTAACAATTATAAACCCCGCATTTTAGTCTCATTATCGAAAACTCTTTTCAATATCAAGTCGGGCAATTCAACAAGATTCCCGACATCCTGATCGAATGCTCATCGCAAACTTTAGTAGGCGGCCGCACCCCTGATACCGTCGACGAAGTGCACCAAGGCGGAACACCGCTACCGCGAGCACCCAAACGGATGCTTTCGGCGACGGGGTTCTCCTACAGTCACTTGGTCGGGGCTATGGGGTGAGGCTGTCTATTAAGTTTACCCGGCGAGTATCCGTGTACGCTACGTGATTGCGACGGACTTTTGATCACATCAAAACTCCGTGGCAACCGATCAAGTGTGACTAAACTGCTATGTTTATAACATTCATTCCGTTATCTCATAACTACTTGTGAATTCCAATTATTGTATCACATTCCGGATAAATAGAAAACGCTAAACTTTTCGATCGAACAATCGAACACCCAAGTTTTCCCGAAACAGCTCAACACATGAAATAAGTCTAACAACATTCAGTTCGTGCCTCAGTACCAACGGTCCAGCCGTAGAAGGGTCAAGCCAACGCCTCACATGCGGCACGCCGTACTGCCCCAAACCCGAAGGTTCAAAGGGCAGTTCAAGACGGTCACATAATCGAGTTAAGGTTTGTTGTCTTCTAGAGGGTCCATCGCGTTACTTGCACTACTTAGAACGTCGTTACGGAAAAATCCAACAATTGGAAATTTCCCGGCAGGGGAAAAAGTGGGTATTTATATCCGGTCGAACTTTTTAACATATTCTAAAATACCCGGAAAAACACACTGACAAAATTAGACAATCCGATCGATACACTGAGTTCCCAATACAACCCAGAAAATAAAACTCTGGAATAAATATTAAAATATTCCCAGGAAAACCAGAACTAAAAACTATGAGTTACTGTGAAAATTTAAACAGATGATGGGACAACTTGGCCGCGGAACCGCCGCACAAGCCATGCTTGTGCCGCGGTTCCGCCACACTCTAGAGGAATTATGCTCTCGAATTTCACAGTAATTCTTAGGAATACCTGCTGATTTTTCTGCATATTTTTAATCTACAAAAATTCACATTTTACAGAATTGTCCAGAGAGCATTTTAAAGTCGGGGTTTTGGGTTGATCGGACTTCTAACTCTGTCAACGCATCGCCTAAGGCTCTAGCTAGGCTCTGATACCACTGTAGGGTTCCTAGGCACTCTAATGGAGTCTCACAAGGCATCAAACATGGCCAATTAAAATTTTACAAGTGCCTACAAATCCTAATACGGATCGTTAACTAGATAATGAGGCGATGCAAGCATGTAAACGGAAATATAGCTAAAGGGAAGGGGCTACAACCTTTGAAGATCCGGTCCTCCACCTCCATGGCTCCGCGATGAAGTCCTCTCCGCTGTCCAAATCGAACCATGACTCTCACGGTGGTTTCATCGGAGAAATAGGCGGGCTAGGTCGTCGACAACGTGCCGAAGATGATCTACGTCGAGGCATCACTAGATCAAGCTCCACCTTCACCAAGCCATGAAAACTTGTGAAGGAAACACCCTATACTACTTGGCAAGAGGTAGAGGATGAAGAAATTGGAAGTGGGTTCACTTTAGAATTGGATTTCTCACACTTTTTCATCACTTGCCATTGATGTAGCAAGCTTTCTTCATTTGTTGAAGATGAAGAAGAAGAAGAAGATATGATAAGTCTTCAAGAAAAAATGGAAAAAGAATTAATTCTTATCATCTTCTAACCTTAGTTAAGTGTAGAGAATGAATTAGGGTTAGTTTAAATGCTTAGGGTTAAGTATAAGACAAGAATGGAGACTAAGTCAAAACTTCATGAATGTTCAACTAAAAACAAAACAAGTAACTATTCATTTATCCTTTTCATTTTCCAAAATGAATAAGATAAATGAATAAGTAATTAAGTAAACAAAACCCTAATCATTAACTTAACCATAGTTTAATTCTTTACACTTAACCAAATAAGCATGTATCATCAAACATGATACAATCATGTGCACAAAAGTATATCACATATACAACTTGCACAATTCAAGTGAGAAAATCCTTTTCAAAGTGAACCAATACTAGTTAATGCAAAGTAATATATCAAATATATATAATTATGCATTAAATCATTAAATCAACACTAGATTCAATGATCCGGTCATGTCGCATATAACCGACTAGTATTCAATGTATCGGCTTCTCGAATCAATCCTTGATTCGATAACCAGGTTATATCGCATATAACCAATCGATACATTCGTCGCGAGAATAGAATACGGTATCACATACACGAATTATTCTCGGTCCCGCACATATCTCATATGCGCTCCTATTTCGTTTCGCTTGAACCAGGAAACCTCTGTGTAGGACTCTAAAGACTCGTCAATACGCCGGCAGCAGATGATGATCATATCAAGCACCTACAAGCCGCAAGCGGTCTGCTAAACGTAACGGCCACCCGGGTATTGAGCGATCAGAAGATCGACGAGCAAGCCCGCTCACACTCCTGTGAATCCAACCAGTAACACTTACCGTACAGTCCGGTCTGTTCGTCTGATATGTCGCATATCTCGCCTAGGGGTGGTAAACGTCAGACCCCAATAGCTTGATAAGTCATGCCGACGTAGGGTCCGTAACATTCGTGAAACTACTGATAACTCTTACCAGCATATCACAGCAACCCTGGCCAGGGATTTCCTGTTATGGCCAGTCGTGCATAGCGCAACATCAGCCCCCAATACCGGGAGAGACGAATCCCCTCCTATCGCTCATTGCCTCCATGTGAATCGGGACTGTACCCAAAAACCACCTGTTTGCACGACTCAGTAGAGCCGTGGTAGGGTGGAAATCAAAGCACAGTGGGAGACACACAAGACTCTATGACGATCTCGGGTCAACAGACTAAGCTGTGCCAGTGTCACCAAAGAACTGCCATCTGACGTGAGGTATAATACCATCTGGGAGTTCTCGGCGAGTCCGTTCAGTGTACCCAGTCTCCACCGAGCACCCGCATAGCATCTCCGATGTCAAACACCAATGGATAAGGGATCATCCATCGCACATCGCATGGGTCGAAAAGTTATACGCTAGTTTACTCTGGAATATCGATGCCCCGTCTCGATATTCCCCCGACTAGGAACATTGAAGGATGTACTCATGGACTATCCAGGCCCCACTAGTATGATCTGCATCACAGTCCTGGAAGTCGAGTACACATCCTAAGGGCTTTATCAACATGTAACAGAGAGACAGAAAGTATACATGTTAAGATAAAGAGCAACCAGATAGCGTACTATCATGTCGAGCAAGAAAGTCCTACCTATATATGTCCCAGCATCCACTACAATATACATCCAATGTACAGTAATGGCCTCTAGGGCATACATATAACTAACAGGCTAGACAGGTAGGGAGATGTAACTTTAAAAGGCCCGTCTCACGGTGATTTGTGAGCGGATCTCTCCTCTCTCTACTTGTGCTTACCTGGCCATAATTGGCGGTGAAGAGGCGGTTTGAGGTCCTACTTCTTGCCCTTTGGAATAGTTAGGAGTTGTCTAGCTGACCTAGGTGACCCTAGATCTAGGCCTGATTGTGCATTTGTGGTTGATTGAACGTGTGTCTAAGCCTTTTATCGAAAATCATTTTTGCAAAAAGCTCCATATATAAAAAAAACACAAAAAGAAAAAAAAAGAAAATTTTTTACAAAAAAAACTTTTAACTTGTTGCTAAGAATTCCGTGCACCTCACTTCTACCCATATTCTTTTTCTTCTCCTTTCTTACATCATGGGTACCCCACCTCACAAAACTCTTGCCGAACTTTGGTATCCTGAACCAAACTTTGCTTCCTACGCGAATTGTTTTGGTCGAATTACGGACGACCCCTCCATGCCCAAAATTTCTTTAAAAGATCGAATAGAAGCATATAGGAGAAACAGTTCGACTCTACAATCCACTTTGTATCAACCATTTCAACCTTCACCACCTCCTTACGTTGATACCCCTTCTTCGAGTCCTGTTGTAACTCCTAAACCCATGTCTATTGCTGAACATATTGAACAATCTCGTAACCGATCTTTCACTCCTTTCAACACTTCCAGTTCTTAGGATCAACAAGTCCATTCTTTTTATCCAAATGTTGATCCTACTCCTGTCCAACCATTCAATTCCTACCAGTCCTACCCGACTTTCACACCTTCCCTAGACATTGCTTCTACACAGCCATTTGGGAGTTTTACGTATCCAAACAACTTTGAATCTTTTACTGAAGCCCCTTCACAACCCATGTCTATTCTGGAAAAATTGTTGGAAGCTTATATGGTAGCGACAAACCAAATGATGAGGAATGCGGATGCATCTATGGCCGCCCTTATACAACCTAGTGAACCGGTAGCTAGTTTAAAACTAGCTCCAAAAATTCCAATGTATGATGCGGCGGTTGGACAGATTGATAATTTGAGTGGAGAAAGTGAGCTATACACCCTTCCAAATCAAACCTACCCATCACAAATTGAATCTCATAACTCCAGTTTTCAAACAAGTGTCCCAAATGATTCACCAGTTGAAAATAAAAATGAGTTGTGCGACTTTGTAGTGCTTGATTTGCCAGATTGTGAAGGATCCATTTCGAGTGAAACCACACCTTTTGAACTTTACACCTCAAATCTAGAACCTGAATTGATAAATATCCATGCTTTTGATGAGGTGTCTAAAAAAATTGATTTTCACTTGATTGAGGATATAGACGCCGGGAATATTTTGGATGATGAACCCGAAAATTTAACTGAAATTTTATCTCCAATTCATCATCCCGAGTCATTAATGTTTCTCCCGAACTTCATATGCGTCTTGATGTTAATGATAATTGCATGGATGAAATAACTTTTGAGGAAAATTATGAGGATAGTAGTGAGGAGAGTATTGAGGATGAACTAGTTTTGTTTGATATGTCAGATTTTCCAATTCATCCTTGTGAACCTTTAACTATAATCCTTCCTAAATCACCCTCCCTCCTTTCCATCGTTCCGACCACGCAAAAGATCACGCTTGACGACTGTGAGCTTGAAAAATTTCTATTCGATCACAGCAGTTTGGACGCCACTGGTGCATACCTCTTTGAATCTGACACAATTCTCACAGACGATAATGATTACGAGTGTTTCACTTTTTCGGACGATTTTGAAGACTCGCCGCCCGAGTTTGAATCCTTTGAGTTTTCAGATGAGTTAGTTGAACCATCAGACTCGGTTGCTTACAGTCATTTCGAACCATTGATGGAATCCTTCAAGTTCGAGACAGATTACTTAGGTGAGAATAAGACTATCCCTAAATCACTCCCTTTCGTCATTTCCATCGCTTCGACCACGCAAGAATCCGTCGCGTTTCCACATTCAATGGATGGTTTACCAAGTTCAACGTACCTATGTTTTCTTGCGAATCTTGAGGGATTTGACCCCATTTCTCGACGGGTTGATAAATTAGCACAATCGCTTTTAACACATTGGTTATCATAAATTGTGCTAATTTATTCACTCAATTTACACCCTTAAGTTCGTGCTACACCACTTTCTCTTTTCCGCCATTTTTCTCCTCCACCGAGACCATATTCCACTCTTCTTCCCATACGGTCTCGTGTGTTTCTCAACTCCTTTCTCTACACTCCATTCTTCCACCAACCCTACCATTATCACGATAGAATTGTTAAATGGTTGGTGCTAACATTTGGTCTGTGTAAGGCCTTGTATAGTTTGATTTTTCTCCTCCCTAACTCTGAACTTTAACGTTTAAAACAGTGGAAACACTGTTTCACTTAAGTTTGGGGGGAACCTTGTTGTATATTAATTTTTTTTTTCTTTTAACAATCAAAAAAAATAATTTTTGTAAATAAATAAATAGGGGAGCGCCGACAATTTTGACCTTCTTGGTGTAGCCTGACAGTGAGGACATTGTCAAGTTTAAGTTTGGGGGTATGCTCGGTAAGCCTTCTTCCTTCGCATTCATATGTATATTTTTGCATTTGCATACTTATTTTAAAACCCATAAAAATTGAAAATTTAAAAAAATTATAAAAATTAAAGCATTCAATTTGGGCCATAATTGACTTGTGTTTGACAAAAAGGTTAACTAGCTAGGAATAACTAGATCTTATACTTAGTAAATTAAAAAACCCTAAAAATAACCTTTCTTAAAATTTAACGGTAGAAAGTATATGTCTTTGTTGTTTATTTAGAAATAGGCAAATTTCGAGTTGAGTTCTTGGGCTAAGTTAAAACAAGGGAAAAGTATTGATATTTTTATTAAAGTATAAGTTTGAAAAATAATTCCTAAGCTTAAGTCTAGATTCTGAAAATATATACCCTACAAATTGCACAAACACGAACCTTGAAACTTGGAATTGTAGAAGAGACCTTGAAATGCTCTTGTTTAAAGTCCTTAGTACGAAGAAAAATAAAATAAAAATACAAGTGTGAATAATGAGATAAAAAAAAATGAACACTGGTTTTTGTAATTACTTAAGACTGCATAAATAGAAAAATATTTAGCGAGGGTGCTTTATCACCTAGTGCCTTAAACCAACTGGTTTGGGAGTCACTGCTAAAAGCCTTAGGGATTACAAGACTAGGAATTACGCCTTAATGTGCAAACACATTTTGTAATCGGTCGTTGGTACCTCAAGAAGTATTAACGGTCGCATGAAGGATGTGTGAGCAATTTCATCTAAAAATTCACCAATTAAGAAGTGCTTTGGACGACGGACAAGAGTATGATAGCTTGATTTGAATTTCTAAGTGTAGGGGTGATATATACACATACGTAGGGGTATGTGATTTGGGTTTAGATGAGAGATAGGAATGAAAATTAGGACTTATATTTTTAATAGAGATGATAAAAATTCCTAAGTTGAGATGGAACCGTAGAAGGAAAACTTGAAAGATGCCAAAAGCTAAGTAAATTTACAAGAATATATATAATCTTAAGTTAAATGGTAAGGAGGCGTGAAGAATACGGGTGGATAATTTATGAGTCAAAGATAATAGAATTCTTTGTTAGAAAACCTAATTGGAGAATAAAAGTTAATAAGCTAAATTGATAGGATTTTATAGGTAAAATCCGCTGAAAACCCTCAGGAGACAACACTCCTCCTACTAGGGATACCTAGAGGTTTAATGGCTTGTTGCATGAGCTCAGTGCAATCGTGTTTCGCTGCGAAAGTGAGGCTAGGTCTTTTTCGAGAATAAAACTAGGTTTGCTCGAGGACGAGCAAAAGATAAGTTTGGGGGAATTTGTTCATACCATAATTTTGCATTCTTATAGACCCCATTCTTATTCAGTTTATAAATAAACAGGTGCTTTTGACCCATGTCTGCTACATAGTTGCATGTTACAGGTTCTCGGAACAAAAACAGTGAAAAAGACAAAAGACGATACAAAAGTGAGACTACGACCAACAAATGGAAGAATCTTGATCAAGCCTACAGTTTGGAAACTAAACGAAGATCAATGGACGATTTCACAAGGAACAAAGGCAGTGCAAGGTTCAAGACTTCGTCACGAAGCAACGGTAATTGTCCACTACAATTATTCACTGTGGTGATCTGGAAGAGAACCAGAAAACATTCAGAAGAACAAACAGAAGAAAATAGAAGTAAAAATGCAACAGAACAACCTCAGGAAAAATCAGCCCAAGATGCCACTATTTGGCCGTGGAACCGCGGCCAAACAGGGCCTATAGCCGCGGTTCCGCAGCCGTGCTTTACCCGTGTCGGTGCAGAAAATTCGTGGCATCTGGTGGCGCGTTGACTAGTCTTCTCTAGGGGTAATTTTGTAAAATCAGGTGTGCGTCGATTGTAAACCTAGGGTTTTCTATGTCCTATAAATAGAAGCCCTAAAACCTGTTTTAGGTCATGCCTCTTCTTGTGCCTCATTGTAAATCTCAAATTCAGATCTGTAAATTTCTGTAAAGAAGGAAGAGAGAATCAAATAAAATTAGGAGTATGTTTTCTTTTCATTGCCCTAGTTAAATTTTATTTCCATGCCCTAGGTAATTTCTTATCTGCCCTAGTTAAATTTCATTCTCTGCCCTAGTTAGATAATTTAGAAAATGTCTTTTAATTCCCTAATGAGTGAGTAGTCTCCTCGCTTGTTAGGGTTAGATTTGGGGAAGGCTTGAGACATGAAGATCTCTCACCCCTTTCTTGCCCATCACACGTTTTTATAGGACTCCATGCATACATGCACACACCGCTCCCTACGGCACCCTATCCCACGAGGTAGCGGTGATACCGTAGTATAAAGGACCGGTTGAACGTGTCTTACATGGAGGTTAGGGTAAGGATTAAGAAAGGAAGGACAAGAACCTAGAGGAAGAAACACCGTTTCTTCCCGATGGTACTAATCCACTTTATTAATAATTACCATAACACCTAATAGATCTTAATATGGGCATAGAAAGCGGTGAGGAATATTGACTTTCCAAACTTAACCTAAACCTAAGCCTAGCAAGATTTATATAAACTTTAGTTTTTAGATTTAATCAATCCATTCACACCATTTGGAATTAACTCGTTAGAACGATTAGAGAATACACAAAATCCCTGTGGATCGACCCGTACTCACCGGCTAGCTACCAAGCGACGCCGTTCTTGATTGTGGTAAACTAAATATTCTTTGAACAAATCAGCACGTAGCATTCATATGCACATTTTTGGGATTGATTTCTTATGGAGCAGTACGTTTTTATGATATTTGCTATTTGTTTTCGTACTGAGCAGGACTAGTTAGAGGACAGTACCTGAATATATTTTGCATGCATTGATAGTTATTGAAGGGATTTCCAAAAAGGGAGCTATAGTCTTGGTATTTACCTACGTGTCTGATATGACACGAAACGTTTAAAACAAGGAAACCCTTCTAAATTGTTTCAAAACGGATGGACGTACATATTAAACAAAGGATAAGTATATATATAGTTATTTTCTTGCAATAAACGTCCGCCACTGTGCCGCGACGCGCGCATAGCACAGCAACATGAAAGGTTTGGCATGCAATTCCTTCAGATATTTACATGTTTAGATTTGATGTCTACATGTATAGTTTTGATGTATACCATATTGGTTTTGTTTTGTATTTGACATTTGTGTCTTCACCATGACTCCGATGATTGCGGGATGCTTGACGGAGTGTTGTTTTTGAGTTATCTGCTCATTGTTCGTGCGCACGCATTGCGTTACGACGTGTTTTATGTTTTGATGATTTCGTAGCCCCGACGACTTGGACTTTTTACTGAAATGTTTTAGTATTGAAGGGTTTAAATTTAAATTCGGGGACCGAATTTCTTTAAGGGGGGAAGATTGTAACAGTTCAAAAAAATAAAATATTATTTCCGGGGATTTTTATAATTAAATAATAAATATATTGAATATTTTAATAAGGCGGTATAATTAAATACCGATAAATTGGGAAAAATTTGGAAAATTATGGAAATTACTAAAAAGAGGGTGTTTTATGTGAATTATACAAATTATAAGTTTTTATGATTAATTATACACTAATTTAGTGCTAATCGCAATTAAATATCGCTAGTCGCGCATTAAGCTTGTTTTGTGCAAAACATGCACCAAATCATTTTACACTTGTGTTACAATTTCCTACATGGCTTTCTCTTCATTTTTCATGCATGGCTTTGGTTTTGTGAAAAGAGAAAAAGAAAAGGAAAAGAAAAGAAAAGAAAAGTCAAGAGGTATGGACAAGAGAGAGAAAGAGAGGGTGAGGGGTCAAACATTAGTCTTGAGCCATTCCCTCTTCAATTATTCCCTCATTTCTCTCCTCTCCCTCTCCCCTTTTGTTGCTGCTGTTGCCTCACTCCCTCCCCCTCTTCACCTCCTCAAAACACCATGAAAAACAACCCAAAACCCCATCTCCTTTTCATCAAAAATGTTCACAAGCTCAAGGGAAGCACATTGGACCAAGAAAAATCAAATTTTGAGGACTTTGGGCAACTCAAGAAAATTCTTGAGTTACCAAATGAGGTATTTCTTTCACCCTTAGCATAGTTTTCCATTCATTTTAGCACCTATGTTTGTTTAGAACCGATATTGTGTGGTTTTGGGAACTTTGAAAACTTGAGTTGAGGATTAGGGTTTTAGTTGAACCCAAAGGTGAAATTAGGGTTACTAGCGGCTATACAACCCCTGTGGTGATTGATTGGAGACCCAAACCAGAAACTAGAACCCCAGAATACAGATTTAGAAACCCGATATCGGAAGAATTATGGATTCTGTGAGTGTAAAACGAAATCTGCTAACATCCGGGTGACCTGAAGATCATTTTGCAAACATAGAGAGATGTGCAGGTGATTTAGAGCATACCCTAAAGACCCCAGCCCCTGACTCCACTCCATAGCCGCAAATTTAATCCTTCTTGCCGCAAATTGCGGCCAGACCTGGTCCAAATGGGTTCGTGTTTGGTCTGTAGCTCCATCTCCTGTAAACTAGACCCTTGGCATATGCAAAATTGGCTGATTTGACCTAGGGTAAAATCTGGGACCATTTTCAAGAGTTGTTGTTTTGATTCGTGGCTTCATTTTACGTATTTTGAATTCTGGATTTTGGGATATGTGTCGTATTCGATCACTTGACGTTTGTACGTCGAAATCGAGTGTTATTTGGTGGTTTTGAAAGCGTGGTCCATAGGTTCTAACCTATAGGCCTTAGCGTGTCGTTTTGGTTTTCCGATATGATTTTAATACGCATTTGCGATTGTGTTATCTATGTAGGTACCTTCACGTGGGTTTCTTACGATGTAGAAGATGATGGCGACATCGACACCGACACGCAAGATGTAAGGTGAGTAGATTATATCTACGGGGGAAGTCAGGTGGATGGCGTATAGCACCCCAGCAGTTCGATATTTAGTATACTATATATATATATATATATATATGTGATAGCTTTATGTATGACATGGATATTCAAGATGTGATTAGGTGTACTATGGTTAGATTAGAGTTTTTAGAAGTAAACTAGTATAGTTTCCTAGTTGCGAACCCTAGAATAGGTTTACACCCACACGCACACACATGCTTACTTGTTATACTTATATCTGGATGATGAGAATTGTATATGATGATCTTTGGAGATGAGTCGATGAGATTGGGCATAGTGCCATGAGATCGGTGATATGATGTGGTTCGTATTATGAAATTTTGACATGAGATGTTAGCGGGCCTTGGGACGTGTGTTTTACACACGCAATTATATAGATGGTATCAGTTGCACTAGACATAGATCAGTACCCCAGTTCATGAGATATGATGATAAGGATACCAGATAAATGATGAGATGAATGTGATATTTGACCCGTACCCAGATTTAGGATGCCGTACGACAGATTTTCGTATGAGCTTTATAGTGATGATAGATCCGCACTCTGGACTCGAGGACGTCATATTGTATATTGTATCGTATATGATACTATTGAGGCGGGATCACCGACTATTATATTTATATATATATATCGACTCAGATTTAGGTGGTTTTCATACCCTTTCGATTAGCTTGTTAGTTAGATCTGTAGTTTGCTTAGTAGATGTTAGACTAGACCTGAGTCGTACCTATTTCAAAACTAACGAATCGTGAGTATTTTAAAGACAGGAAAGGGGATTTTACGGATATTTTCAAAAGACGCACCTTTTCTTAAAAACACCGTAGCCCTTATTTTACTAAAAACCCCGATTCGTCTTATTTCAAATGGCAAAACTGTATGACATTTTTACATTGATGTAGATTCTTCACTATTGTGTTTATTAGTCGATTTCTGCATATTCTTGCTATTCTCATTGCATTGCATGTGTAAGCGTGTTTATTGTTATATTAAAACCATGCTGTCAGGACACCATCACCATTATCGATGATGGGTATATTCCACATACACTGCTTGCCGGCTCACACACTTCATCATCGATAATTGCCATGTCACTACACTGTAGGACTGTTGCATCAGGATATGACCCCCTTGCACTCATACTTGCGTACAAAAATATTGTATACCCATACTTGCGTACATACATATTGTACACTCATACTTGCGTACATACATATTGCACACTCATACTTACGTACACACATATTGTACACCCATACTTACATACATACGTATTTGCATATACATAGATGATTCTGGTTTGATTTGGAGATTTGGGAACTGCAAGATACATCTTTAAAAACTGATTCATTTTAAAGGAGCGGTTTTCCCTCGATATGTGCATATTATTGTTTTATCTTGCATGATATACTGATATGCTTACATTTCTTTTATATGTCGCATACATCATGCTTTATGATTATACGCATTGAGATATGTTGTTTCCATAAAATTCATAATTTGGGAACCGTGGTTACTTTAAAAGAGAGTATGTATTGTTTTAAAAACCCGGTTACCCTTGATATGATATTTCAGTGCGTCCACCATGTGTTTTCTCGGTTCTGAGAGTGGCATGTGAAACCCGATTCGAGGAGCGGTAGGCACCGACTGCGGGTACATGGTGGACCCGGTGAGGTACCCCGGGGCAAGAAGACTCGTATATGTTGGACGGTGAGCCTGGCAGGGGAGTACTACCTACCGGTGATTGTATTTGAGCTCGGTGGATATCCGGAGGATACCGACCGGAGTTGAGAGATGCTACGGGCCGATCCAGACTGACGGAGCCCGTGGGCCGATCCGGACTGACGGAGCCCTATATATTGTAAGTCCACGTTGCCCACCCCGGTACTTGCGGGGAGGCGGAAAACGGAATAAAAATCGAATTTTTATGAGCTTAGGAAACATGGACTAGACTATGAAGGATCTTTGCTAAACAAAAACAAGCTAAAGCTAACTAGAAACTAGCTAAGTGCTAGAAAGATTATACCTTGGGCTTTAAGTCCTTCTCTCCTTGCTCCTTGGAGTGGTGGAAGGAGATCACCTTTATCGTCTTCTCCCGTCAAAAACAGATCCACCCGAAAGCCTTAACCTTTGGCTTCAACTCCAAGCTAGAAGTAACTAGGATGCAAGAAGTGCTAATCCTTGAACCCTAGATGAGAGTAGAGATTATCAAGAGAGGGTTTTTCTCAAGCTCAAGTGTTTCTCAACACATGAGAGGGGAGAGCTTGAGGGAGAGGAAGAACAAGAGAGAGAATGTGAATGATAGAATGAGAATAATATGAACCATTCTCACATATATGTGTGAATTATTGTAATTAGATAATTAGCTAGATAATTGTCATGGTTAATCAAGACATGACCATTATCATTTTATTTTTAATGCAAATTGCAAGGATCAAAGAGCATCTTCCAAATGAAATGATGATGGTCAAAGTGTCAACAAGGTCAACAAGTCAAGATAGGTCAAATGGTCAACAACCATAACCATGCACAATTATTAAACTAATATCAATTAACAATAATACACACATAAGTATTAGGGTTAATAAAATGACAATAGTCATTAACCCTAATCAAAGTCCTCTCCCTCTGTCTCAAGAAACTGTGCATACGCACCCGTATTCGTGATCCGAGGAACACGAATACAATGAGAAAAAGCCAATCACAAATCATATACTAGGATCCGGCTTAAACCAAAACCCGCTAGTATAAGCTGTCCGGACAGCAAACGTGCAAAAGTGCGTGGATGTGAACGAACCCTGTCGCAAAACCATGCGACCTCTACTCATTTTGCCTAAAGGCGAATAGCTCTCTGTGTGGGACTCTAAAGACTCGACACTACGCTAGCAGTGGGTTTAACCACAGACCGCAAGCGGCACTAGCTGTACGTAACGGACCCTAGGTAGATGTCGATAAGAAGACTGACGAGGTGAACCCCATCTGAACTCCTACTGAGCCTGTATGTGACAATCTCCGTACAGTCCGGTCTGTTTGTCTGATACATCGCATGGCGGGCCTAGGGGGGCGGTGAACGTCAGTCCCCTAATAGCGGTACAAGTCGTGTCGGAGTGTAGCCCAGAACACCCTGAGATAACACTGGAAACCTACCAGTATATCTCGCTCGCCCTGGCCAGGGACTACTCGTGTAATGGCTCTCCCGGACACAGCGCGATGTCAACCCCCAATACCGGGAGAGACGAATCCTGTCTAACCGTCACTGCCTCCAAGTGCTTCGGGACTGCACCCAAAAACTACCTGTTTGCACGACTCCTTTGAGCCATGGTAGGGTAGCAATCAAAGTGCAGTGGGAACACACTCGAGGCGAAGTGACGGTGTCAAGTCAGCGGACTAAGCTTTACTCGTCACCTGGGAACTGATAACTGACGATAGGTATATTACCAACCAACAGTTCCCGACGAGTCCTGTCCAGTGTACTCGTAACCTAACGAGCACTCGCATACTATCTCAAGTACGACGTACTGACGGCTGTGGGACAGACCGTCTCCCACACTGGGATGAGAAGCGCATACGCTAGTCTACTCCGGAGTATCGATGCCCTGTCTCGATAGTCCAACGACTAGGGACCTGTATAAGGATGTGCTTATAGATCACCCAACTCCCACGAGTGTGAGCGCCATCACAACGCTGGTAATCAAGCAAAGATCTTAAGGGCTCTACTAATATGTATAACAGCGATATGCTAAAAGAAACACATGCACATATTAAAGCAGAGACAAACCAAGTAGCATACTACCATTTCGAGCAAGATTGTATATACAACTGTGAATATCCCAAGCTTCCATTAAGTAATATACAAACTAGTATGATACAGTAATGGCCTCTAGGGCATATACACTAACAATCTCCCACTTGCACTAAGGCCATGTACTGGCGTATCGACGACCTATCATCTCGATCAGCCGCTCGAACTGAGTCTGGGGCAAGGCCTTGGTGAATGGATCTGCTGTGTTATCTTCTGAAGCAACCCTCCGAACCTCGATCTCCTGGCGATCCACGATCTCCCTGATCAGGTGATACCGCCTCAAGATGTGTCTGGATTTCTGATAGGACCTGGGTTCCTTCGCTAAAGCTATAGCCCCGTTGTTGTCGCAATACAGAGGTATTGGGTCAACAATGGACGGAACCACCTGAAGTTCTCTCAAGAACTTTCTCATCCAGACAGCTTCTTTTGCGGCATCAGATGCAGCGATGTATTCCGCTTCCATAGTCGAGTCAGCAACGGTTTCCTGTTTGGAGCTCTTCCAACACACCGCCCCTCCATTGAGGGTAAAGACAAAACCCGACATGGACTTGGAATCATCCTTGTCACTCTGGAAGCTGGAGTCAGCAAAGGCCTCAATCTGGAGGTCTTTTCCGCCATACACCAAGAACATCTCCTTAGTCCTTCTCAGGTACTTGAGAATGTTCTTTACTGCTATCCAATGTTTCTCCCCAGGGTTTGACTGATACCTGCTTACCACACTCAGTGCATAAGCCACATCCGGTCTGGTACACAACATCGCATACATTATAGAGCCTACCGCAGAAGCGTAGGGTATAATAGACATGCGATCCCTCTCCAAATCAGTCTTGGGAGACATCTCTTTGGAGAGGGTGATCCCGTGATAAGCCGGTAGATTACCGTGCTTAGAATCTTCCATACTGAATCTCTTCAGTATGGTGTCGATGTACCTGGACTGTGAAAGTCCTAATATCCTCTTGGATCTGTCACGGTAGATCCGGATACCCAGAATCTATGAGGCATCACCCAGGTCTTTCATGGAGAACCTGTGTGACAAGAACCCCTTGACAGATTGTAGCATAGGAATGTCATTTCCTATTAAGAGAATGTCATCCACGTATAAAACGAGGAATACTACAGTTATCGCTACAAATCTACAATAGATGCATGGTTCATCTGGATTTTTGATAAAACCAAATTCCTTGACCGTCTCATCAAAACAGATGTTCCAACTCCGCGATGCCTGCTTTAGTCCATAAATGGACTTAAGCAACTTGCACACCTTTCCGCTGCTCCCACTCTGAATGAAACCCTCTGGCTGATCCATATAGACACATTCCTCTAAATGTCCATTTAGAAAAGCTGTCTTTACGTCCATCTGCCAAATCTCATAATCGTGGAAGGCAGCAATGGCAAGAAGGATCCGAATGGATTTCAGCATAGCTACTGGAGAAAAAGTTTCGTCATAGTCCAAACCAGGTCGCCGACGAAAACCCTTTGCAACCAATCTAGCTTTATAGGTCTCAACCTGTCCATCTACACCAATCTTCCTTTTGAAGATCCACTTGCATCCTACGGGTTTTACCCCATCTGGAGTAATGTCCAACGTCCATACTTTGTTGGTGTACATGGACTCCATTTCGGTCCGTATTGCATCCAGCCATTTTACCGAGTCGACGCTCTGAATGGCTTGCTGGAAGCTAGTAGGCTCATCAAAGTCTATGATGCAATCCTCTCTATCCCCGTCAATGAGAAAACCGTAGTATCTCTCGGGCGGATGAGACTGCCTACTACTCCTGCGGAGTGGCGTGGGAATGTCCTGATCTTTCGAACCCTCTGGTTCTACTAAGCTTTCAGTAATAGCTTGTGGTTCTGGAATTTCTTCCAGTTCTATTGCGCTCCCATTTATTTCTTTTTCTAAGAACTGATGTTCCAGAAAATGGGCATTACGAGAAACAAGGACTTTTTGTTCCTCTGCGTAATAGAAAAGATACCCCCTGGAGTTCTTTGGGTATCCCATAAACTTGCACAGTACTGAGCGTGCCTCGAGCTTATCCGTATGCTGCTTTTTGACATAAGCTGGACATCCCCAAATCTTCAGGTATTAAAGATAGGGTTTCTTCCCACTCCATAACTCATATGGTGTGGTAGGCACAGTCTTAGTGGGAACTCGGTTCAAAAGGTATGCCGCTGATTCTAGCGCATATCCCCAGAACGATCGCGGCAACTCGGCGTTACTCATCATGGACCGTACCATACCCAATAGGGTTCGGTTCCGTCTCTCCGATACACCGTTATGTTGCGGAGTGTATGGAGGAGTAAGCTGAGAGAGAATTCCATTCTCTTTTAAGTAACCCAGGAACTCGGCACTCAAGTATTCACCACCTCGATCAGATCTCAGTGCCTTGATACTTTTGCCTGTTTGTTTTTCTACTTCATTCTTATATTCCTGGAACTTATCAAAAGCTTCGGATTTATGCTTCATTAAGAAGACATGTCCGAATCTTGAGAAATCATCCGTAAAAGTAATGAAGTAAGAATAACCGCTTCGTGCATGTGTAGACATTGGACCGCACACGTCGCTGTGTACGAGTCCCAAGAGCTCGCTCGCTCTTACTCCGTGTCCAGTGAACGGAGTCTTTGTCATCTTTCCTTTGAGACAGGATTGACAAGTTGCATACGATTGATATTCGAACGAATCCAAATATCCTTCTGTGTGTAACTTAGTCAACCTTCTCTCATTGATGTGACCCAGTCTACAATGCCATAAAAAAGTTTTATTGATTTCTGGAGACTTTCTTTTGTGTGTATTCTGGACATTGAAAATCTGTGGTTGGTTTAATACGTATATACCGTTGTTCAATGTACCTGACCCAATCAAAACTTGATTAAGGTGAATGTTCACTACATTACTTACAAATGCAAATTCATAACCTTCTTTAGATAATAAAGATACAGAAATGATATTACAGGTTGCATTTGGTATATAATAACAACTACGCAAAACCAAAAAGTGTCCATCCGATAATCCCAGGTGATAGTCCCCCACGGCCTCAGCATCCATGCTAGCACCGTTTGCAACTCTGAGGGTCATGTCACCTGCCTTCAAAACTCTACGCTTTCTCAACGCCTGCAAAGAATTACAGATATGAGATCCTGATCCGGTATCCAATACCCAGGATGCAGAGTTTATTGATAGACAGTTTTCAATAACATACACACCTGAAGCTGAAGCTGCAACTCGCTTCAAATCCTGTGTTCTGGCTTTCCAAGCCTTGCAATCCTGTTTCCAGTGACCACTTTTGTGACAATAGAAGCATTCTTCCTTCCCCACCAGCTTTCCCGCTATCTTTGTTGCTTTACTTTTTCCCTTCGTATCCACTTTACCGACACCGCCTCTTGGTTTGGCGGGGGCTTTCTTCTTCTTGTCCTTGGCTTTCGTCCTGGACCTAGAAGAGGAAGATCCTCCTACAAACAAAGTGGATGTCTACCTACCCTTCTGTAGGGTGCCCTCAGCACTCCTCAACATGTTCAGAAGCTCGGAAAGTTCAACCTCCTTTCCTTGCATGTTGAAGTTAAGAATAAACTGGGCATAAGCGGAAGGAAGGGACTGGAGAATCAAATCAGTATAGAGTTCATTCTCCAACGTGGTCCCAAGGTCCGCGAGCTCCTCAATGTAGTCAATCATCTTAAGCACATGTTCCGCTACTGATGATCCGATGGCCAACCTTGCCGAAAACAACTTCTTCGACACTTCGTATCTTGCGATACGAGACTGCTCTCCATACAGTTCTTTTGTATGAAGAAATATGGACTCTAGGTCCATATTCTCGTGCCTCCTCTGATGTTCGTTGTCCATCGAGGCAAGTACGAGGCATCTGGCCTTCGCGCAATCTATTTCCCAGGTCTTGTAAATTTCCCTATCTACGACACTGGTTTTGGGACCTGGGACAGGGGGAGCTTTAGTGGTAAGGACATACCCTAACTTGTCGTAAGTGATTGCCATCTTGACATTCCTGAGCCAATCTTTGTAGTTTGGCCCTGTCAATATGTTTTTATCTAGTAATAACTTAAGTCCGGTCATGTTGAATGGTCGCTGCAATTAGGAGAGAGAAAAGAAACACTTTAGCATGATGCTCTTGCAAGTTTAGAGTGGTTTTTAATTTGTCTAAACTGGATGGCTCCCACTGTCTCTCGAATCCCTTCTCAAACCGTAAAGAAAAGATTAGTCAGGATCAATCTCATCGTACAATACTTGCTTAACCGTTCAGCCAGGCCAGTGTTGGTACTTCGAGGGAGGTTTTCCAACGCTTTCGCGAAGTTCCTTAATTAAGTAACTTCTTTTCCCTGTGGGCGTAGCCCCGCTAACACCTTTCTAGACACCTACTAAGTTTATAGCATTGATCGTTAAGTGAGAGTCTTCCCGAGGAGTAGCATATACTCACAGTAGGATCGGGATCCAAATATCATCACGTGATAAAACCGAAGGAATCCTACCAGAATTATCACACTCCAAATGGTATGCAGTGCTAGCAAGTTTCAGTACTTATGAAACTCCCGATGTGGATTTTTGCCCCATGCTCTTATGACCTTGGGGTGAGGTCAAAATGTCATAAGTCACATGTCAAGTTCTTCCCATCATTATCCTGGTTAATTTGAACCCACCCGTACCTACCCTTGACGTAGGCCAAAATGGCAGTACGACTGTCTCAAACCAACGCATTCTATCTATGCAACAGATAAATATCCGGCAGCTACCAATCACTATGCCTTGGCGTGAGGTCAAAATACATAGCTTTAATACTACCGAATATTTAACTGAAATGATGGAGGGCTACGGATGGTTTTGGCGAAACCGTGAACGTAGTGAACTTGATATGATCGATGGAACGAGATAGCTTTTAAAAGGAGTGGTTCAAGCTCCGCGTTTAAAAGTTTAGTTTTGAAAAGAACCGAGCGGTTTTCAAAGTGTTCCAATCGACTTTTACTTGGATTATTTTCTTGCATTAGTTCTTTTAATGCGTCCCATCATTTAATCCTACCATTGCAGAAAACAACCAAAATATGACGTACGCTTATGCCATTGGCATTCGCCACGGGGCCCCGTCATCACCCATTAGGTTACTTAACTAACGACAGAGCGGGGGCTGGGCTAGCGCGGCTGTAAAACATAAGCAACGCCTAAATAGTTATCATATATAAATATATAGCAATGATAGACATTACAGATCACAGATGAATACATTGGATATACTAGGAATCCGCAATCCGTTCGAGCCTGCAACGAAAAGCGGATTACACGATCGCGGTGAATAGCCAATACCCCACCCAAGACCCCTACGGGTGCGGAAAACTACCCGCCAAGTTCCCGAAGCGAAGCAACCTCCCTCACCACCGTGAGTAGGCCACTCGGCACTTCGAAACACCCGGTAGTTTGTGCACCCCCTCCATGGGTATATCCTAGGAGCAAAAACAGTAAAAAGAATTATACAATGACGGCTACAACCCCGACCCGGTTGTGCGGCCAAACAAATAATAATATTACATCAATTTACATGTTACAAAGAATGAAAGAAAAAGCAACACTCATCTCACATCCACCCCAGCTATTCATCCGCGACAATCCAACCCATTCATATACACATACCATCATCAATCACAGATCACAGATATGTATAACCCCGACTAATCGACATATAGCGATTAGCCGACGTTCAATACATATAAACATCACAGATATAACCTTTTAGTCAAAGTGTATTGAAGTTCGGAAAAAAAAAACGGATTTATAGGCCCCCAAAAATAAATTTCTATTCTGGAAAATCTGGGCACATATAAACCATCTTAAAAATCCTAAAACCAAGCCAGAAATACACTGCACCAAACTCGACCCAGAGAAGAGCCAAGATGGCCGCGGTTGCGCGGCAATAGCTTGCTATTGCCGCGGAACCGCGGCTCTTTGGTCGAATCTTTGGATCGTTTTTGGTGGCTTTCTTCACAAAACCCTGAGATGATTTTTGGAGTATAACAAATTTTATTTTGAACAGAAAAAATTTTAACAGAAACTTAGGGTTTTTAAAACTCGGTTTTTCGATTTTTTGATTCGAACTTCGATACACTCTACTACCTAGCTAGTTTATGTTTAGCTAGGCTCTGATACCACTGTAAGTCCACGTTGCCCACCCCGGTACTTGCGGGGAGGCGGAAAACGGAATAAAAATCGAATTTTTATGAGCTTAGGCAACATGGACTAGACTATGAAGGATCTTTGCTAAACAAAAACAAGCTAAACCTAACTAGAAACTAGCTAAGTGCTAGAAAGGTTATACCTTGGGCTTTAAGTCCTTCTCTCCTTGCTCTTTGGAGTGGTGGAAGGAGGTCACCTTTGTCGTCTTCTCCCGTCAAAGAAAGATCCACCCGAATGCCTCAACCTTTGGCTTCAACTCCAAGCTAGAAGTAACTAGGATGCAAGAAGTGCTAATCCTTGAACCCTAGATGAGAGTAGAGATTATCAAGAGAGGGTTTTTCTCAAGCTCAAGTGTTTCTCAACACATGAGAGGGGAGAGCTTGAGGGAGAGGAAGAACAAGAGAGAGAATGTGAATGATAGAATGAGAATAATATGAACCATTCTCACATATATGTGTGAATTATTGTAATTAGATAATTAGCTAGATAATTGTCATGGTTAATCAAGACATGACCATTATCATTTCATTTTTAATGCAAATTGCAAGGATCAAAGAGCATCTTCCAAATGAAATGATGATGGTCAAAGTGTCAACAAGGTCAACAAGTCAAGATAGGTCAAATGGTCAACAACCATAACCATGCACAATTATTAAACTAATATCAATTAACAATAATACACACATAAGCATTAGGGTTAATAAAATGACAATAGTCATTAACCCTAATCAAAGTCCTCTCCCTCTGTCTCAAGAAACTGTGCATACGCACCCGTATTCGTGATCCGAGGAACACGAATACAATGAGAAAAAGCCAATCCCAAATCATATACTAGGATCCGGCTTAAACCAAAGCCCGCTAGTATAAGCTGTCCGGACAGCAAACGTGCACAAGTGCGCGGATGTGAACAAACCCTGTCGCAAAACCATGCGACCTCTACTCATTTTGCCTAAAGGCGAATAGCTCTCTGTGTGGGACTCTAAAGACTCGACACTACGTTGGCAGTGGGTTTAACCACAGACCGCAAGCAGCACTAGCTGTACGTAACGGTCCCCAGGTAGATGTCGATAAGAAGACTGACGAGGTAAACCCCATCTGAACTCCTACTGAGCCTGTATGTGACAATCTCCATACAGTCCGGTCTGTTCGTCTGATACATCGCATGGCGGGCCTAGAGGGCGGTGAACGTCAGTCCCCTAATAGCGGTACAAGTCGTGTCGGAGTGTAGCCCAGAACACCCTGAGATAACACTGGAAACCTACCAGTATATCTCGCTTGCCCTGGCCAGGGACTACTCATGTAATGGCTCTCCCGGACACAGCGCGATGTCAACCCCCAATATCGGGAGAGACGAATCCTGTCTAACCGTCACTGCCTCTAAGTGCTTCGGGACTGCACCCAAAAACTACCTGTTTGCACGACTCCTTTGAGCCGTGGTAGGGTAGCAATCAAAGTGCAGTGGGAACACACTCGAGGCGAAGTGACAGTGTCAAGTCGGCGGACTAAGCTGTACTCATGTCACCTGGGAACTGATAACTGACGATAGGTATAATACCAACCAACAGTTCCCGACGAGTCCTGTCCAGTGTACTCGTAACCTAACGAGCACCCGCATACTATCTCAAGTACGACGTACTGACGGCTGTGGGACAGACCGTCTACCACACTGGGATGAGAAGCGCATACGCTAGTCTACTCCGGAGTATCGATGCCCTGTCTCGATAGTCCAACGACTAGGGACTTGTATAAGGATGTGCTTATAGATCACCCAGCTCCCACGAGTGTGAGCGCCATCACAACGCTGGTAATCAAGCAAAGATCCTAAGGGCTCTACTAATATGTATAACAGCGATATGCTAAAAGAAACACATGCACATATTAAAGCAGAGACAAACCAAGTAGCATACTACCATTTCGAGCAAGATTGTATATACAACTGTGAATATCCCAAGCTTCCATTAAGTAATATACAAACTAGTATGATACAGTAATGGCCTCTAGGGCATATACACTAACATATATATGAGGATTTATGTGGTGATGCTAGGCACAGGTTTCATGATGTTTTCGAGTGTCGATGATAGACACTCAGGTTCTATGATTTTGATGTGTCACGAGGGACACATGTTGATTTATATCCTCATAATTTCATGTATATGCTTTTATGATATTTACATGCATGATGTTTTATGTCTTTGGGTGACACGTGGACGGGATCCACATACATACAGACATTTGATTACATAGTTGGATGATATCCACATATTTAGACTTCATGATATAGTTGACACTGATTTCATTATGATGACATCGATCATACCTCATATTTATGATATGTTGCTACCTGAGGCACTGGCACGAGCACTTGTTACTACACTTATGTATAGATGTTTACCCCTGCCACCTTATCATGCTTCAGACTTATTCATATTGAGGATATATTATTACTGATCATTTGACCTAGGATGAGTCATACATACGATTTCTGCTCTGCGATGTTTTCTATTCACGAGTTGGCAACTCACCCCCGTTGTGCCACAGTTCTTACAGGTTTTGCCGTACAGGTTTCATTGCGGCTTTTCTGGCACACTGCTTCTTTCTGGGTGATTGCTCTAGTAGGTGGGTTCACTCGCATCGTGACCACCCTTGTATTTATTTTAATCGGTTGTATCTAGTAATTCCATCAACCAAACTTGTATATTGTTTCAGACTTAGAAAACCAGTTGTGTATTATTTAGACCTTAGAGTCGTGCGTTGTAGTATTATGGTTTTCATGATGAATTTGAGTTTCCATTTGAGTTTTGATCCTCGCCCTTCCGCGTTGTATATTATATTTCTTGTGTGGTTGTGACCGTCGATTGACGAAGAGCTAGCTCCCGCTTGGGGATGCTTTTTATCATTATGCATATATTATTCTTGTTGTACCCCGTTAGGGGCCAGTATTTACAAAGGAAACTCTGCCGAAATTTTCAGAAAAGACTTGAGGATTTAAAAATGCATATTCGGCTTACTTATTTAAAAACCTTGTTTTTAAAACATGTTTTCTTCACCTCTTTAAAACTAGTTTTCCTTCATTTATTATTTAAAATGGTTTTAGATTTCTGGGCTTTTGGCTTACTTGAATTCGATGGGGTCCTATAGACTTCATATGGTTCAAAGGCCAATCACGTGCTATTTCGGGTCGTGACAGTGTGTAAAAGACATCCCTACACCCGGAGAATTCAATTCAAGCTATCATACTCTTATCCATCTACCTCAGTATTTTTTAATCGGTGAATATTTGATCACACATTTTTCATGCGACCGTTAATACGTCTTGAGGTACTAACCAACCGATTACTCATGTGTTCGCTGATTAGGCGTAAGTAGCATTTTTCTCGTCTTGCAACACCAAAGGCTTAGCAGTGACTCCCAAACCAGTTGGTTTAAGGCACTAGGTGATGAAGCACCCTCGCTATATTTTTTTTATGCTGCCATGGTGATAACAAAACCAGTGTTCATTTTTCTACACCATTTTATTTTTTTATGCTTCATTTATTATTTTCTTTGAACTTTGGCTTTTAGACAAGAGCATTTCAAGGTATCCTCTACTATCCCGAGTTTCAAGACATGTGTAAGTGCGTATAGTAGGGTATCGACATTTAGATGTTTGGCTTCTAGAATAGGAACTATTTTCAGACTTATTTTTATTCTCAGATTAGTGACTTCTTTCATCTTACAAACCCTTGGGACAACAGCTCATAACTACTTATTACTAGTTCGTTTAAGAAAACTTCAAACTTTCTAGATTTTCTTAAATTTTTCTAATCTTTTGGATGTAATTTTTCACTATCTAATTTTTTATCATCTTATTAATGTACAAAAATATTTTTTTAATGATATGTTTTGTGCTTATGCAAAGTATGATGCAAAGTGATGCGTAAATAAGCACAAACCTCCCCCAAACTTGTTTACAACAGTGTCCTCACTGTTGCCATCCGTTAAATCTCAAAAATCTGTATGCTTGGGAGGAAATTTATTAACGGGGGCAGTAATATATAAATGTGAAAATCTCCCCCAAACTTATTTTTGGCTCACAATTTTGAGTAAAAAAATTTTATTTTCAAGAGCCAGATTATACCCCCCCGCCCAAACTTGAGTTAAACAATGTTAATCTTTTATAATCACAAGATGGGGGTCAAAGTTACTGGTCAATGCCAAGCTTTGCAAAGACCGAAAGTCAACACCAACCAATCGAAGATTTTATCAGTGTAGTGCACCGTTTGGTGGAAGAACATGTTGTAGAGAGCCAGGAAGAAGTGAGGAAAAGGTAAATGGTGTGATAGAAAGGGTTTGCGTCTCGTTTTGGAGAGACGACACAATGATTGTGATGGATTACTCGCATTTTTATGATTGTCTAGAAAAAGGGGTGGAGGTTCAATTTCTTTTTCTTGGAGTTGATTCATCTCAACACCCGTATCTTTTAAAAATGCGAGTTCATCAGCGAAAATTTCTTCAAAGCTCTCATCGATACCCTAAAGAATAATGTCATCAGAAAAAACGGGGTGATCGTCAGACTCTATAAAAAGTTCATCATCAGCGTTAGATGTTGACCCGGACAACTCAATGGAAGAGTCCGTATATGTATAATACATAATTAGGTCAAACAACAACATATGAAAAGAGTCTAGATTAGTATCATGAGGCTGATCAAATTCGCTGCTGTCGACATCCATTAATTCGACAGAACATGCTTGAGAAGTAGGTTCGGAGGGTACACTTCCTAACTTGTATATGTTAAGCTTTATTGACATCTTTCCGAAGGATAGGGTCATAGAGCCGTTACGACAGTTGATTATAGCATTGGAAGTGGCCAAAAAGGGTCGACCAAGAATCACCGGAATTTGATTCCGTGGGTTCGCTACAGGCTGTGTATCGAGTACAATAAAGTCCACAGGGAATAAAAATTCCCCAGTTTTTATCTACACATTCTCTAGTTCACCCCTAGGTTGGGTGATTGATCGGTCGGCCATCTGGAGAGTGCAGTGAGCTGGTTTCAACTCTCCAATCCCTAACTGCTTATAAACCGAGTAAGGAAGCAGGTTAACACTTGCGCTAAGGTCAAGTAGAGCACGGTTAATGTGTTTACCCCCAATAGAAATAGAAATAGTAGGATAGCCAGGGTCCTTACGTTTCTTAAGTAATTGTTGGGGAAAAGCTGTATCTACAGTCTTTGACATGAACATCTTTTTTGGCACTTGAGTCTTCCTCTTCCTAGTGCACAAGTCCTTGAGAATTTTCGCATAAGCCGGGACTTGTTGTATAGCATCTAGGAGAAGGATATTGATGTTAAACTGTTTAAAGATTTCAGTGATCTTCTCCATTTGCGCACTTGGTCTGTTTCCCCTTAACCTATTAGGATAAGGAGCTTTAGCAATAATAGCGGGGTCCAACATTAGAGAAGATCGTATGGGTAGGAAAGATCGCAGAATAAGAGTGTGGATCGTCTTTGGTGGACTAGAAGAAGTGTGCTGAGGGTTCGAGCCTTAGGGAAAACGAAGAATAGGCTCGCAAGAAGGTGGTAGGGTAGACGAACTGGGATCAGAAGTAGAAGTAGAAGTGGAAGGAAAAGTCTCAGCCGGGTATCATCGATTGATTCATCATTATTATCAATCTCTTCACCGACATGGTTGTCTAGCACTCTTCCAGAGCTCAACGTGGTAATAGCATTCACATGATGTGAATAGCCAGGATTCGGTACATGTTGAGCTGGAAGTTTCCCTTTCTCTCTAGGGCACTTATACGGGCAATTTTTGCTTCCATCGATTTAATACTCTCACTTTGGGAGTCAGAGTTTTTCCGGATTTTATTGACAGAAGACTTCATCTCAGCCGAAACTAGCATGAAATTTGTCAGAAGCAAATTTATAGTTTATTAGAGTGAAGAGGAGTTATCAGTACCGGACACTTGCAACAAATTGTTATATGGTGCAGGTGCATTGACCGGATTTTGAAAATTTTGTGATTGGTAGGGGTGCTGACTTATTTGAAGTGGTTGCTGTTGTGGTGGAGGACCCCTTTGAAAATTTTTTTGGTTTGGAATCGTATTTTGAGTTTGTGATTGGTTCCAAGCAAAGTTAGGGTGATTCCTCCAACCCTGATTATAAGTGGGAGAATACGGATCGTTTCTAGGTTTTTGTTGGAAAGCAGAATTAGTATGCTCTTGACCTTGAAACGGAGAATTTAAAGGACATTCTTCCGTAAGATGAGATGAATCAGAACAGTATCCACAGACAGTTTTGGGGAGTGACATCTGATTTAGGGAGGCTGCTAAAAATTTATGTTCTATAGTTTCGAGTTTCTTTTGCATGTTGCCATTTCAGCTCTAACTCCTATGGAAACATCAAGTTGATGAATGCCACCCTTAGACGATGACTGGTTTACACTCTCCCACTGTAAAGTTTTTTCAGCGAAATCTTCTAAAAATCTCCAGGCTTCACCATCATCTTTATTCATGAAGGTGCCTTGACACATGGATTCAAGGGTCTGTATTGTTGTAGGATTAACGCCCTCATATATGATTCTACACAGATCCCATCTAGGAATTCCGTGATGAGGACATTGAACTAATAGATCCTTGAAGCATTCAAAACACTTGGAGAATGGTTCATTTGGAAGCTTGGTAAATTGATTTATTTCGCTACGGACTCGAGCTATTTTATGATTAGGGTAGAATTTCTTTAGGAAAGCTGTTACGAATTCTCCCCAGTTCGAAATAGAATGTGCGGCTGTATTATAAAGCCACTTCTCGGCTATATCGCACAAAGTGAATGGGAAAAGACGTAATCTCATAGCACCACAGAAAGCTGTGAAGTACCCATCATAGCACATACATTTTCAAATTTGGTAATAAAGACGTATGCGTCCTCAGACTCGAGACCGTGATATTTTGGTAAAACATTGATGTATTGTGGTTTTATTTCAAAGTTGTCCCCATTGGCTGGTGGA
Source organism: Agapanthus africanus (assembly GCA_030015575.1). Taxonomy (NCBI): domain Eukaryota; kingdom Viridiplantae; phylum Streptophyta; class Magnoliopsida; order Asparagales; family Amaryllidaceae; genus Agapanthus; species Agapanthus africanus. The sequence continues at coordinate 525,987,528 of CM057337.1, forward strand.
ATGGTAAGACAGGTCGAAAGAGGACCTCGCATAGGGTAATATCTCTCTTGGAGAGAGATGCGGGATGGATTCTGCGTACCTGCGGACGGTGGTAGAATAGTGTTAAAGAAGTTCGATGGAGAACCGTCCATCGAAGTGGGTGTGGTAGTAGGTGAAGAAAAAGTAGACGTAGAATTACCGACTTCGGAGTCGATAAAAGGAACGCGGACAAGACGGACACTAGAATCCCGTGTCCAGCTGAGCATGCACTAAATGGTTTAGCACAAGTGGCAGCGTTGTGATAATTAGGGGAAAAGTTTGGATCGGTGTTTGTTTTGAAAAACTACGGATTTTTGAAAAATCAAATCACAAAATATGCACAGACAACCCTAGATCTAATGGTCACCTAGGTTAAGTCTCTAGACCGCTCCTAGACTTCCAGAAGACAAGTTGCAAGATAGATCCTCTACTGACTCTTTACCCCTTCTATGGCCAGGTAAGTGACAGGTAAGTGGGAGGTTCTCCACTACGTAAGTAGTGGGCTTAATTAAGTAACCACTTGCCTTAGACACACTTGCCTTAGACACCACAAAAGAAACGCGGATAAGCAATAGATTACCTACGACCTCCTTCTGTCCTAAATGAGCGCGACGGTCTTTAGAGTCATGTATAGATATTTTTTTAGTTAATGAGGGTGATGCGGTTGCATGTTTTGTGATTTCCGGGCTTAGGAAGGGTAATGAACTCCCCACCTAATCTGAATTTGGTCTTTACCCCTTAATTTCCGTATTAAAAATGCAAACAACCAAGATCAAACGCGCACAATTTTTCTTTAGCGGCGCTGCGAATTTTTGCAAAGAATCCTGCAGAAATTGGTTATTGGACAGAGCAGGGAGGAGATAAGAAAGACAGAGATTCACCTAGAAAATTTGGGGCAGTGAAGCCCTAAGATCGCCGCGGAACCGCCGTAATAAGCCCTTTATGCCACGGATGCACAGTTGTATTGTGTAATTCCTGCACAAAAATTTCAGCAACTACTCCTGTTGACTCACTGAGCTCTCTGGGATGTCCTGAAAATTTTTCCTCTCACTCCAGAAATTCCAGATTTCCTTGCAACAAATCACAACAAATCGTTAAGCACTTGATGCGATTTTGATCTAAAAATTCTGATGGAATAATAAAAAATTCAACTCAATTAACAAAAACGAACAAATTAGCACACGATCCCCGGCAACGGCGCCATTTGATTGATCAACTTCGTGTGTGTTTGGAAATGTTCCACAACCAAAGAAATTTATACCGCAATCAATTGACAGTGTCTATTGTAGTTTCGTCAATGAGAACGGATCGTCCACTGAGAAATTATGAATTTGTTTGAATTTTTTTTAGTTGAGTTGAAAAGAAAAGATAAAAGAAAATGATTTAAGATTTGTGAAATTTAGTTTCAAGAAACATAAAGAAATAGATCTAGGATCAAGAATTGATAAAGATCAAGGAAATGTCCAAACCAATTGAATTATCAAGATTTGTAAAGTAGTTTGTAGGAATCGATCAAATTGATAGTGATGATGAATACTAATGATTACGAATTCTTATCTATTGAGAATTTGTTGCTAGATCGATGACGATCAACGAGGTTTAGGGATCTATTGAAGAAACTAGGGTTTCTCCTTCATCATCCCTTATCCTTTCATTAATTATCGTTCAAATTCTAGCCTCTAATAAATTGAATCATCAATCGTTGATCTCTAATTTGGAGCGAAAACATTCAAGAAACCGATCTCGCTCAAATTAGGTCTTCGATGATTCAATTTCCTAAAGTTTACAAAACTCATAAGACTTAAGAATCGTTCAAGAATTTAATCATCATCATCTACCTATTCTCTCGATTCCGCTACAAGCGGAGATTTCACTCAAACATTATGAAAAAGGAAAGAATCAAGAATCGGTAACTTTTCATAATGCAAGAATATAAAGAAAAACAAGATTTATAATTTTCATCTTTATTAATCGACGGTTAGGTACAATTCACTCGAAGATTACAAGATTTGAGGAGGTAACTAGATCCGCCGAAATTAGCTTCGCATCGATCTTCTTGAGTCGCGGATCTTCGTGGATCTCTTGCTCGGATGAAGATCCGCGTTGCTTCAAAGGATCGTTGATGGCTTGCTTGAGACGCTTCTTGATGAATCTTGATTTGGCTTTGGAATTGGATTTCGGCTAGGGTTTTGAGTTGCAAGTTGTGTCACTCAATTTGCGGGTGAATTGATGTATAGCGATCAAAAACTGAACAACCCTTGTAATGATGCCTTAGGTCCCCTTTAATAGTTTTTCCTTTATCTTCTCTTAGATGCTTGGTTGTTATGAGGCTTGCATGAGAAGCTTGGTAGGTATCAAACTTGCACAAGAAGTTTGGCTGTTAGAAGGGAAGCTTCTGGAGATTTCTAGGGACTTTGAAGCATGTTGAAGAAGTTTGGCCGTTAAAAGAAAGCCTCTGCAAAAAAGTTTCCACCGCCGACGAGTCAACTCGGCCGCGGATCGGCCTGACTCGGCCCGGATCCGCGGCCGTTTGATGGAGTCGGTGCCTGAAAAAGTGTGCCTTTATGTTGGCTTTAGGGTTCTTCTCTGATACCTGGAATCTTATTATTGTTTCTAGTTTATTGCCAGATCTCAAGTCTTGGACTTGCTGCAATTTATCGGCACTTTTGTGATTCCGGCTCTTTAACCTGGAGAATTTCCTGCACACAATCTCAAAACAAGTGTTTAAATATACAAAGATAATGCGTGTAGTAATAAACACACAATTTCCCTCATAATTCCGGTTATAATGTATAACATATGTTATTTGATATTTCGCAGACGAATTGCTAATATGTGCTATATTTATACCAAACACCTTTAGATAATTACAAAGAGTAGGGAAATTGATGTGTTAAGAATGCAATATTTTCGACTGATCAATGCACCCCGAAACCTTGCTGTCGTTCATAGGAACCCTACAATGGTATCAGAGCTTAGTTAGAGAATTAGACGGATTGTGTAGGATTACGAAACCAAAACTGCTCCGAAACTTGAAACACAAAACTATAGTTTCTGTTGATTTTTAAAGTTGTCAAAAAAATTTCCAAACAAGTACAGAATGTTGTATGTGATATAACATGAACACTGGAGAAATTTGGGGCATTTCTGAGCAAAAGTGGCCGGCCACCATAGCCCCCATCTCGGCCAAAACCGAGCATCCCCCCCTAAATTTTTTCAGTGTTCCATTGACTAGATTTTGGTGTTTCAGGTGTTATTTTTTTTTGCTAAATTTGCATGAGATGTTAATTTTGTTGGATATAGTGCCCTCTAAGTCAATTATTGGATCGCAGGTACGTGATTGCAATGATTGAAAGAGGACCTATACCGATAGAACAGTCTTACTCGAGATGATAGTATGCTATCTGGTTTGTCTTTATTATCATGTAGATGTTGATAAAGCCCATAGGATTCTTGCTTGACTACCAGCAGTATGATGGAAATCATATATGTGGGAGCTGGGGTCTATAAGCACATCCTTTAAGTGTCCCTAGTCGTGGGAGTTTCGAGACAGGGCATCGATACTCCAGAGTAGACTAGTGTATACAGTCGTGACCCCGACGAGGGGCGGTGGCCGGTCTCACAAGCCACTGGTGTCAGTTGGATCACCTAAGATGTATACAGGTGCTCATTAGGTTATGAGTACACTGGACAGGACTCGCCGGGAAAATGCTAGTTGGTATTATACATATCGTCAGATAGCAGTTCCCTGGTGAAATGGGTACAGGTTAGTTCATCGACCTGAGGTCGTCATTTGTCTCGTGTGAGTTCCCACTATGCTTAGATTACTACCCTACCATGCTCAAAGGAGTTGTGCAAACAGGTTTTAGTTGGGTACAGTCCCGAGCCACATTGGAGGCAAGTGAGCGAATCGTCGGGGATTCGTCTCTCCCGGTATTGGGGGGTGAGATCGCGCTATGTTTAGGAGAGCCATTACACGAAATCCCTGGCCTGGGTAATCGAGATTTACTGGAAGGTATTCCAGTAATATCTCAGGGTGTTCTGGGCTGCTCTCTGACACGACTTATGCAGCTATTGGGGGTCTGACGTTTACCGGCCCCACAGGCCTAATATGCGATACTCATAGACGAATGTTCCGGACTGTACGGATATTGTCACTGTAAGGCTCAGTAGGGTTTATAGATGAGTTCGGTCGTCAGCTTCCCTTCCAATCAATATATATAGGCAAACCGTTACGTACAGCTTGTACCTCTGACGTGCTAGGGGTTATACCCAGTGCCAGTGTATTGATGAGTCATTAGAGTCCCCCACCGACACTTTCGCAAGTTCGGGCGAAACGTTGTAGAGGCCGTATGGGATTATGGCAAGGTTCGGAAAATGCACGTGCGTTTTCGCACGTGTCATTTTTCGGGCAGATAATACTGGTAGGCTTTGGTTTAAGCCGGATCCCAGTATTATACTGTGTAGATATAATATCTTTATCACAGTTGCATTTGTATTCGGTCGTAATACAAATGCGGGTATATTTATACCGATATGGGGTTATCCTGAAATTCGTTTCGGGATGATTTTTGGAAGTTGCCAGTTTCCAGTTTTCTATCACCCGTCTTTAACATTCGGTTAAAGACGGATTTATCTTTTCTTCATTTGGTGAGTCATGGTTCTAGAAGATTCTAGTTATAGTGACTAGATTCATGATTCATTTGTGAGCATTAATGGTGTGATGAGTTGTTAAGGTGACTAGGTTTATGTTCATTGGTTGCATTTATGATAGTTGATGATTCATTATTTCTTTAAATGTGATGATAAGTATGAAGGTTATGGTCACCCTCTTGTGAGCTCCTACACTCACCCTCCTCTTCATTATATAGTGGTCGTCCCCCTCTTGTGGCATGATGGTTGTTCATTTGATTTCATTAGAAAATATTATGATAGTTTAGGGTATGGAAATTTCACAGTTCAATTTCTATTTACCCGATTCCTAAAATGGCAACTTCTAATAACCGTTCGTCCATAACCTTGGACGTAATGAGACAAAGTATTCTACTTATTCTCTATTTCATCTTGGTCATCTCTTTTAGCAAACTTGACGATCGAGTTGACTCGGTTCAGAGGCGGGAGCCCGTTTAAAGATCCGTCGACGTGGTGCCACCTGGACGACGAGACCGGAGATCGAGCAAGTTCGGATCAGTTGCAACATAGCGTGGGATGATGGTTGAAGACCGAAGGACTCGGATCACTCGGTATAACAATTCTACCCTCTTTACAATTTGTTAGTTTAGCTTTAATGGACGATCCGGGATAAAGTACGCAATAGCGCCAGTCGTAAAAGTTTTGTTCCGCATATTGGCGTCTGTCAGACGGCCGGGGCACTGCCGCGGACTTACAGTGGTATCAGAGCCTCACCATTAAGCCATACTAACTTTTGCTAACGCGTTTAAAAGATCGATCGAACGGAATTTTCAAAATTACAATTTCCATGTGTTAACAGTTTCTGTTGTTTTTCAAACTGTTCTAAAATTATTTTTGCATATCACAGAAAAACAAGCAGGAGTTTTTAAGAAACCCGTAAAAATTTGGGCACGTGATCCCATTAAATCACCACGGAACCGCGGTCAAACCTAGGGTTTGACCGCGCTTCCGCGGCGGTTTAGTGCGAATGGTGTCCCAAATTTTTCCAGGGGCTTCTATACAGGAAATTGTGGTTTCTGGTACTGTTTTTTGGGCCCATATTTTATTACTGTACAACAGATGTATGTGGAGCCCACTTCAGGAAATTTTGTCGATCGAAATTTTAAACTTGTTAGTTTACAGTACTTTCATTATATCTCCGACCGGGAATGTCATTTGATCGGTAAACCGCGTCTGATTGCTATAGTTCTTTTAGACGGGTTTGCGAACGTGACATTCGCGTTGATGTTCTGTGTTGTGCTGTGATGTTGCGGATTTGTCGTGGTGGATAGCAGGGTGCAATGATAGTGCTGTTTGGATTTATTTGTACTTTTGATATTGCGGGACGAGCGTCCAACATGTGGACTGCCGTCACTGCCTGTTTGTATAATATTCTTTTGGGGCACGACCAGGTTGCGGTCGATGTACCTGTTGTACTATTTTTTATTTATGTACTAGGTTTACCCCGCGATGGGGTGCACGAATAGCCGGGTTCTGGAGGGCAACGGGTCCGTATCTCATGGCTTTGAGAGGCAGAGGGGCCTCACTCTTGAATTGGCAGGCTATTCGCCGCACTCGTAGGGGGTACAGGTTGACCCAAGGAGGGGTGCTCAATTTACCGGATTCCGTGAAGTGCCGGGTATTCCATTCACTATGTTGTGGGGACTACCTCGCTTCAGGTTTTGGCTGGTAACTTGCCGCACCCGTAGGGGTCTAGGTTTCATTGCACAGGCTATCCACATGACCAGGGGAACGTCGGGTTTCAGCAGCGGCTCTGTGAAACCCGGGGATCTCAGATTATCTGTACTGTTCTGTGATGCTTATTACTTTTCTCTAATGTTGTATTTTTATCACGCCTGGAGCGATTACTGTATATTAGTATATATACTATTAGATGTTGTATATGTTTTACACCCGCACTAGTCCAGCCCCCGCTCTGTCGTTAGTTAAGTAACCTAACGGGTGATGACGGACCCAGTGACGAATGCGGATGGCATATACGTACATTTTATTTTCGTTCTTTTCTGGTGTGATTGTTTGATGGGACTGCGTTGATTCTTATCAATGCGAGATAGAACAAACCTATATTTGATGTTGTTGGAACAAATTTTAAAATTATTACAAAGACGTTTCCTTTTGTTTTGCATAGCGGTATTCAGTTGGAATATCCTGCACCTCATTCCACGAGGAAAGAGCCGAGATCCCTTCACCGGGAATGACTTCTTTAACAAAAGGTTTTCGCTACTATATATTTTTATAAAGCTATCAGGTTCCTTCAACGAGATCAAGTTCATTACGTTAAAGGTTTTTCGCCAAAAACCAGCCGTAATCCTCCGTCGTTTCTTATGGATGGTCAGTAGTATTCAAACTATGCTTGTTGGCCTACGTCAAGGCATAGTGTTTGGTAGCTGCTGGGTATTCATTTGTTGCATAGATAGATGCATTAGTTTAAGTCAGACGTATAGCCTTGTTGGCCTACGTCAAGGGAATGTACGATGACTTAAATTAATCAGGACAACGACGGGTAGAACTTGACATGTTGCTTATGATTTGTTGGCCTACGTCAAGGTCATAAGAGCATGGGATAAAAATTATATCAAGAGTTTCAAACATACAAGAAACTTGCCGGACATGCGCATACCTTCTGGAGTATGTTAACTTGAGTGGCTTCCATCAAGTTATCATGCGATGATAGTTGGATCCCGATTCTCACTGATGAGTTGGTTTACTCTTCAGGTGACCCCGACTGATTCTTCTTTCAGGTTTGGAGAAGAATTTGAGATTACAGTGGGAGGTTTCCTTATTAGATAAAGTGATAACCATTCTGATTTAGGCTAGAGTGCACGCAGAGTGTTTCTTTTCTCTCTCTCTTATGGCAGCGACCTTTGACCGACCCTAGACTATGACTCAGTGACCAAGTTGACCGAACTTTCTTAATTACTGACTTTTGGATTGTCTAAAGTTGCATAAGTCATTGCCGCTCCTTCTTTTACCCTTTGTATTTCTCAGAACACCCCGTATTACTACGGACATCCAATTCCATTGGATAGATCCATCGTATGGTTATATACGAACTCGGAGGGATTTCTTCGAGGATGGATCCAGGTTCAGGAGAAATAGAATTAGATTATTCAGTTGTCTTTTATTATCACCTTCTCTCAGGTTGCGAGGGCTCCTTAGTTTAGGAGAGTACACCCATTACACTTATTGGATAGTCTTATTCCAAACCATAGGCAGGTGCCGAAAGGTAGGGAATGAAGAAAACCAATTAGCCTAAGTGGGGTGTGCAGAAGGTAATATGTAAAGACAAGATAAAGGGATTAGAAAAAGGGCAAAGTAAATTGCAACTATTAGCATTCACGACCAAACCACGTATTTCATCGCCACTCCTACTTCACCTTTAATTTCTCCAGAACAACCCGTATCACTATGAACATCCAATTCCATTGGATAAATCCATCGTATGGTTATATACGAACTCGAAGGATATATTTTCGAGGATGGATTTTGGTTCAGGAGAAATAGGAATAAGGTTTATTCAGTTGTCTTTTATCATCACCTTCTCTCAAGTTGCGAGTACTCCTAGGATTAGGAGAGTACACCTATTATGTTTACTGGATATTCTTATTCCAAACCATAGGCTGGTGCCGAACGGTAGGGAAGGAAGAAAACCATTTAGCCTAATGATGGTGTACAGAAGGTAACGACTAAAGACAAATAAAGGGAATTGGAAAGAGGGCAGGGAAATATACGGTTAAAATCATGATATGGATTATGGAAGAGGCATTACTAAAGAATACCAGAATACCCCTACGAAACATATTTATGTTTCATATTCACTGTGCATTGTTAATAGAAAACTGATTTCCCGATTGGATACTTACTCCAGGGTATGTATTTACCAGGTTTCATTCTCACATCTGTATAGTTTGACAGATAATGAGTGGGAGTAAGTTATTGGGAATTAGGTAATCATCCTCATTATATCGGAATTCGTTGTAATTGGTGATATTTGAGGAAATCGCCTGGGAACAGTTTTCAACCTACGATGCACAGGTCTTGAGTTATTCAACTCAGAGGACTTATACAGATTATTGTATATTGTCCAGTGTCCATCAGGACAAAGGGGTTGGTCCTCGTACTATTTTCTATTTTACTTGTGACTTCTCTAGTTTTTAGACAAATATTTCGTAGAAATACAATGTCTAAGTTTCGAGAAGTTGTGGGTATAAGAATAAAGTAGAGAACCAAGTATCGCAAGTATCAGGATTCTTCAAAGAAATCAAAGATGAAGATACTTATGATAGGTATTCAGTTGATAGTAATGGTTTTGAGAAACTAGTTTCTCTTTCAGGTTACTCATAATTGGATGGATTCCTAAGTTGAGTAATGCTGATTAGCCTCTCTCTATTAAGTTGATATGCACTGGAGACAGCTGCATGATTTGAATCTGGTTCCAATTAAATAAGTGCCAAATTTTTTATATTGGATATAGAATGCTTCATATCTTAACGATGTTAAGGTAAGGGGAGTTGTCCAGCTTATGCTTAAAACCAGACACTGGATAACTCAAGACACGTTTCTGTAATGGCAAGTTTGTGGGTTGACCCTAGCTTCGACGAGGGTTGATTTTCAACCATCTGGAAGATCAATAGCGATATTGTTCTTGACTCGCCACAGTTTTAATAAAATGGATTTTTTTATAAAACAGTAGTGGGAGTATGGTAGAACTGGAAGTGATTCCAGAACCGCAAACGATTACGGAAAGTTTAATAGGACCTATATATTCAATCAGGTTTGATATTCCATTAGCCACTCCGCAGACAAGGTGGGTAACCTCAGACACCCGAGAGGTACTCCGGTAGCATCAAGGACGGTAACAGGGAGGTTCTTGTTTACCCAGATTTGACACAACTGTTGTTCCAGACTATGAGACCCGGCAGGAGGATATGTATAGCGTCATTCTAAACTAGTTTTAGAAATGTACGTATATATTATTCTGCCAGAGGGTTGTCGTAGTCAGTGGGAGCAGCGGAAGCATAGTGGGGAAGAATCTAGTGTCTATTTATAGACTTGAGCAGATATAGCGGAGATAGATCATCTGATTTTTGATGTAACAGTCATGGGTTTGACTTCATCAGAATAGGGGATGGATATGTTAAGAAGGTAGTAAGGTGTGATGTCCTGGTATTTGGATGACATACACAGAATAGGAAGTAAAATTCCTATACTACGATCGGTTGTACCTTGGTCGTCACACAGTTATTTCTCCACAAAGGATATGGATATAATATCTGACATTCTGGTTACTAAATCTATGGTTTTAGATCTAGATTTAGGTAGTTTCCCAATGTGGGTACTTGGACAGTATTCTAATAGTATTTTAGAATAGTTGACTCCTGGCATGGTGGTGTACCTGCAGGTGATGGAGTCACCCTCTCTAAAGGTTTCTTACAGACTAAAGGGGATAGGGACGTGCATGATTAGCAGATCACTTGCTTAGGTAATTAAGTCAATCGTGAGATGTCAAGTACCACACCAGATGTCATTTTTGCACTAGATGCGATAAGATTTTATTAATCCAATCCTGAAGAAACATAAAGAAGCAGTTATAGAACATAAGTACATGTTTTACGGATTTGATGACGGCAGCCTCCTTCGGGAGACAGTTATTATTCCAGGCTTCAAAGGTGACATGGATGACAGAGTGACTGTCAGAGTTATATTTTTCCCTCTGACGAGGGTCAATATTATGGACAAGTGGTCCAAAAGGATACTGTGGGAGGTATGGTGCTGGACATTGATTAGTTTCAGTGATCGATAAAGTCTAAGAAGTCTAGATTTGGAGTTCATTTATGAACTAGGTCCCATCAGATATCCAAACATATTCTAAGACAGGTATTACTCAATTCGGGATATGGTTTTCTCCGCGAAGTTGAGATATAAAGAGATACAGAAAGAAACACCGAAACGGATCCACTCACTGAGGCTATTTCTCGAACACAATAGTTTTTCAAATGAGCTTTATGAAACTGATTAGTAGGGAGTTGGAAGCTCGGTGTCACACCAGCTGTGAGTACACGACATCGCAATAATTAGCCTTAAGTGCAAGTGGGAAATTGTTGGATATAGTGCCCTCTAAGTCAATTATTGGATCGCAGGTATGTGATTGAAATGATTGAAGGAGGACCTATACCGATAGAACAGTCTTACTCGAGATGATAGTATGCTATCTGGTTTGTCTTTATTATCATGTAGATGTTGATAAAGCCCATGGGATTCTTGCTTGACTACCAGCAGTATGATGGCGATCATATATGTGGGAGCTGGGGTCTATAAGCATATCCTTTAAGTGTCCCTAGTCATGGGAGTTTCGAGACAGGGCATCGATACTCCAGAGTAGACTAGTGTATACAGTCGAGACCCCGACGAGGGGCGATGGCCAGCCTCACAAGCCACTGGTGTCAGTTGGATCACCTAAGATATATACAGGTGCTCATTAGGTTATGAGTATACCGGACATGACTCGCCGGGAACATGCTAGTTGGTATTATGCATATCGTCAGATAGCAGTTCCCTGGTGACATGGGTACATGTTAGTTCATCGACCTGAGGTCGTCATTTGTCTCGTGTGAGTTCCCACTGTGCTTAGATTACTACCCTACCACGCTCAAAGGAGTTGTGCAAACATGTTTTAGTTGGGTACAGTCCCGAGCCACATTGGAGGCAAGTGAGCGGATCGTCGGGGATTCGTCTCTCCCGGTATTGGGGGGTGAGATCGCGCTGTGTTTAGGAGAGCCATTACACGAAATCCCTGGCCAGGGTAATTGAGATTTACTGGAAGGTATTCCAGTAATATCTCAGGGTGTTCTGGGCTGCTCTCTGACACGACTTATGCAGCTATTGGAGGTCTGACGTTTACCGGCCCCCTAGGCCTAATATGCGATACTCATAGACGAATGTTCCAGACTGTATGGATATTGTCACTGTAAGGCTCAGTAGGGTTTATAGATGAGTTCGGTCGTCAGCTTCCCTTCCAATCAATATATATAGGCAAACCGTTACGTACAGCTTGTACCTCTGACGTGCTAGGGGTTATACCCAGTGCCAGTGTATTGATGAGTCATTAGAGTCCCCCATCGACACTTTCCCAAGTTCGGGCGAAAGGTTGTAGAGGCCGTATGGGATTATGGCAGGGTTCGGAAAATGCACGTGCGTTTTCGCACGTGTCATTTTTCGGGCAGATAATACTGGTAGGCTTTGGTTTAAGCCGGATCCCAGTATTATACTGTGTAGATATAATATCTTTGTCTCAGTTGCATTTGTATTCGGTCGTAATACAAATGCGGGTATGTTTATACCGATACGGGGTTATCCTGAAATTCGTTTCGGGATGATTTTTGGAAGTTGCCAGTTTCCAGTTTTCTATCACCCGTCTTTAACATTCGGTTAAAGACGGATTTATCTTTTCTTCATTTGGTGAGTCATGGTTCTAGAAGATTCTAGTTATAGTGACTAGATTCATGATTCATTTGTGAGCATTAATGGTGTGATGAGTTGTTAAGGTGACTAGGTTTATGTTCATTGGTTGCATTTATGATAGTTGATGATTCATTATTTCTTTAAATGTGATGATAAGTATGAAGGTTATGGTCACCCTCTTGTGAGCTCCTACACTCACCCTCCTCTTCATTATATAGTGGCCGGCCCCCTCTTGTGGCATGATGGTTGTTCATTTGATTTCATTAGAAAAGATTATGATAGTTTAGGGTATGGAAATTTCACAGTTCAATTTCCATTTACCCGATTCCTAAAATGGCAACTTCTAATAACCGTTCGTCCATAACCTTGGACGTAACGAGACAAAGTATTCTACTCATTCTCTACTTCATCTTGGTCATCTCTTTTAGCAAACTAGACGATCGAGTTGACTCGGTTCAGAGGCGGGAGCCCGTTTAAAGATCCGTCGACGTGGTGCCACCTGGACGACGAGACCGGAGATCGAGCAAGTTCGGATCAGTTGCAACATAGCATGGGATGATGGTTGAAGACCGAAGGACTCGGATCACTCGGTATAACAATTCTACCCTCTTTACAATTTGTTAGTTTAGCTTTAATGGACGATCCGGGATAAAGTACGCGATAGCGCGAGTCGTAAAAGTTTTGTTCCGCATATTGGCGTCTGTCAGACGGCCGGGGCGCTGCCGCGGACTTACAAATTTACTATAAAGGCAATTCGGAGTGTTTTCGTAGTTGTAATTCTAACTATTTTTGGTTACTTTAGACGGTGTTAAAAATTTCAATCGGATATCAAATACCCGCTTTGACCCTTGCCGGAAAATTTTCCAAGCGTTGGATTTTTCCGTAGTTAAAGAGCATTCAAACATCATGCAAGTTATGCGATGGACCCTCTAGAAGAACAAAACCTTAATTCAATTATATAACCGTCAGAACCGCCACTAAACCCTCGGGTTTGTGGTTGTAACGTTTTGAAAATCGTTTCGGTGAAATTTCGGAAAATCGGTAAAATAAGGGGGGTTTTCCGTAAAAATTCAAAATACAAATATCTTTATTGTAAAATTAAATATAAATATTCTAGCTATGTAATTGCTAGTATTTGGTGTTTATTGACCCACTGGTGAAATTTCAAATTTTCTGAAAAAATTTCCGAAATTTATTATTTTAATATTATTTTAAACCGTCACTAATATATTTAATTAGGGAAAATTACAAATTGGAATGAGTTGAAACAAATTTTTTGCATCATAAAACTTTAAATAAAATTTTATCATGTGGTTTTTGAAACGAAATGGTTTGCCAAAAAGGTTTAGAAAATATCGAAGAAAAAGGCTTTTTTTGGTGAAATTAGTGTTAATGGAAATTGGGGCATAACCTTTATCATTTTTCCCCACCCCCACACACTTCACCATCACCCCTTCCCCATGTGGCCGGCCCCACCCCTATCAACAGCCCATATTTTTCCCCTCTTGGTTGACTTCAACTCATGAAGAAAAAGAATTGTTTTAAAAAGGGTTTAATATATTAAATTGGGTATGGGTTGAAAGTGTAACGAAAGGGCTTTGACCTTAGAATTTCCACCCCAATTTCCTCACCTCATTCCAGCCCCTCTACTGGCCAAAATTTTTGCTACAACAGCCCCCTCTTTTTCCCCCATTTTCCATCTCTTTTGCTTCAAAAATTGCCTCAAAATCCATCAAATAAATCCCAAAATCCAAATCCAACTCCTACCCATTTCTCATTAGCCAAACTTGCATGGATCTAGGGAACAAGTTGGCATTTTAGAGGCTTTGATTTCCATAATTGATCTCTTGATCATGAGGTATAATTCTAACCTTTTTCTTAAATTGTTGTTAATTGCTTTAGGTTAGCTTAATTATATGTTTAATTAGGTTTTTAATTAGTTCTAGGTGCATGATTTAAAATTCAAGAGAGGGGTTTGATTTCAAATTGGTATTTTCTGTTGTGAGATTTAGTTTATGTGATATAATTGACATATTAATGTTATGCTAAATCCAATTTAAGTTGCTAGTTTGCATATTTGTTGATTTAAAAGTAATAATTATATAATTGGTAAACTAGGTTTTTTAAATAATTATATTCTTATGAGATAAAATTCAAATTTAAGTTTCATTTCATTATAAATATTATATTGAGTGGTTTAATGCTTTAGTTCATGAACATCCAAGCTAGATTGTAGTTTGTTCATTTTTGCTATAAAATTGTTAAAATTGGTTGATATTGCAAACTAGGTTTTTGAAATCGAATTAAATTGTGGGTTTAAAATTTACGTAATTGTTTCTATGGCATAATTAAGATATTAAGTTATCATCTTGGTCATTAGAATTGTTAAAACATCATGTTTTGTACAAAAACGGCGAATTGTGCTTGCTAGATTTTCGGAAAAATGACTTTTTAAGTGAAATTGGGGTTTTTGTGAGTTTTAACCTATTTTATATTAAAATTAGTGTTCGTGAATGTGCAAATGAGTGTATTTGGGTTTTTCTCGATGGTTTGGCGTTTGTATGCCGACGTCGAAGGTTTTTGGATTGATTTGTGAAAGCAACCATAGGTTTTGACCTATGTGGGATTCACGTGTCGTTTTTGGGTCATAAGTCGGATTTTAATACGACACGGTGCGTTATGATATGTAGGTACCCCATGTGGATTTCGAGACGACAAGCAAGCGCGTGGCGACGTCGGCACCGGCGAGCGAGGACCAGGTGAGTAGATTTATATCTACGGGGAGAAGTCAGGTGGATGGCGTATAACACCCCCGCAGTTCGTGGTGATGTATACGAATATGTATACACACATATATATATTGTTTATATTGTTGAGTTATGGATGATAAATATGGATATTTGGTGTTCTTGGATGATATAGTGTCGCGAAACCCTAGAGTAGCGGTCGCACCACACTTGCACACACCCACCCATACTTGCATACTTTCTTCTTTCATTTGTGCTTACGGGAATATATTGTTATGTGTTCACATGGGTATGGGACTATGTGTTCACATACGGATTTGAGATGAGTCGATGAGTTTTGTGTTGAGATTATGATTTCGGTGATATGGCAGGATTCGTACTTGAGGTACGTCCTGGTGTTATAGCGGATCTTGGGACGACAATACGGGTGAATAGTGTTATTAATTAAACGGTCGACATGTGATCGTGATATGAGATATGGTATGCTAGGATATTGATCCTAGGCCGTATTGGGCGATGTATACCCCTGGATGATGATTTGTGCTGATGATATCAGTTTGTACGAGACTGTCGATCAGTAGGCAGATCATAACTATATTGAGGATATTAGTATTGTACTAGACGTAGATCAGTACCCCGATCATGATTTTTGATAAAGAGGATACCAGGTGAATAGTATGATGAATGTGATATTGACCCGTACCCAGATTTGGGATGCCGTACGACGGATTTACGTACGAGCTATATTGATGATTGATCCGCACTCTTGACTTGGGATGCCTGATTATAGATATGGTATCGGATATGATATTATTGAGGAGGGATCACCGACTATACATATATAGTTATGTATATGTATCGACTCAGATGATAGGCGGTTTCCTTACCTGTAGTTCAGCTTGTTAGTTCATCCGTATAGTTTAGTGTAGTTGTTAGATTAGATTAGACTCCTACCTATTTCAAAACTAGCGGATCATGGGTATTTTAAAAGACAAGTCAAGAAATCTACGGATATTTAAAAAACGTATCCTTTCTTAAAAACCACCGTAGCCCCTATTTTCAAAACCCCGCGATTCGTGTTATTTCAAATGGCACCATTGTTTAATATTTAGCTCCCGCTCATTTTGGTTGCTCGCTCCGCATCGCATACTTACATTGCTATTTCATATTGCATTGTTGACATTATGCTGTTAGGACACCAGCACCATTACCGATGATACGTATGTACCACATACACTTACTTGTCGGCTCACACACATCTTCATCGGTAATTGTCATGTCACGTACACCTTAGAAAATATTATTGCTTAACTTAGATTGATAGCTAGTAGTTTGACATAATATTAGTGTACTTACCTTATATGCCAGCTTAGATATTGTAGTTATTACTTGTCACTTCATGCATACTGTTATTCATTGTTATGCCGTATTCATGGATTCTTATGCCTATATTCATGGGTTTATATGCTATTGATGATTTGGATTCGGATTTCTATGAGATTTTCTGGATTTGGGGGAAAACCGCAAAACTTGTATAAGCTTCTTCCCTCTCTTTTAAATAAAAAGTGCGGTTTTCCCATGATGTATGAGTCGTCCACCATGAGTTTGCTGATGGATTTCGAGACCCGATTCGAGGAGTGGAGGAACCGTTTCGGGTACATGGTGGGCCCGGTGCGGTACCCCGGGGCAAGAGGATCGTGTTGTTGACGTTGAGCCTGGCAGGGGAGCACTACCGACCGGTGATATTACCCGACGCGTCGGATATCCGGAGGATACCGTCGTGGTCTTGAGATGGATGATAGGGGCCGGTCTGGACTGACGGCGCCCTAGATATTGTGATTGAGACATTGAGATTTCGAGATATTGAGGTACAGAGACTGTGATACAGAGATATCGAGATATTGGGATTACGTTTTGTGCCGATGCTAGGCACTGTTTTATGCTGATTTCATTATGATACCTCATTTTAAAAAATACAGAAATCTCACTAATTTATGAAAGCAGTTTTCTTCAGTACATGCATTCTGTTTCATGCATTCATACATCATCCATATGATATATTGCTACCTGAGACACTGACACGGGCACATGGAATTACACTTGGGTTAGATATTTGCCCTAACCATTGTTATGGGTTGCTGGTTATATATTTGAGGATATATTATGATCATTGACTTAGGATTGCGTTATTTATGCGATTTCTTTTCGTAGATGTTTTTCTATTCACGAGTTGGCAACTCACCCCTGTTGTGCCCCAGTTTCTTACAGG
The DNA here is from genome assembly GCA_030015575.1 of Agapanthus africanus. Taxonomy (NCBI): domain Eukaryota; kingdom Viridiplantae; phylum Streptophyta; class Magnoliopsida; order Asparagales; family Amaryllidaceae; genus Agapanthus; species Agapanthus africanus. The sequence goes on from CM057337.1 coordinate 526,004,715, forward strand.
TTTGCCGTACAGGTTTCATTACGGCTTTGCGGGCATAGTTTCCTTCGGGTGATTTGCTAGTAGGTGGGTTTACTTGTATCGTACCCCCATTATATATCTTGTATATCATTATTCTGTTGTATCTAGAAGTTCCATCAACCAAACATGTATTTATTTTGAGATAGAGACCAGTGATGTTATTCCTTCGACCTTAGAGTCGCACGTTATATTTCTGTGGTTTTCTTGTGGTTTTGAGTTTCCTTTTGAATTTTGATCCTCGCCGTTAGCGTTGTATATTATATTGCTTGTGTGGTTGTGACCGTCGATTGACGAAGAGCTAGCTCCCGCTTGGGGATGCCTTTTTTTTGATTTCATATACTATTCATGTTGTATCCCGTTTGGGGGCCAGTATTTACAAAGGAGACTCTGCCGAAATTTTCAGTAAATTTTTGATGTTTTTAAAAACCCGCATAATTCGGCTTATGCTATTGAAACTACTTGCTTTAAGTTGGTTTTTCCTGCACTCTACTACTTTTCTTGGTTTGGATTTCTGGGTTTTCGGTTTACTTAGATTACGTACGCCTCGAGACGTTCGTAGTTTACGTGCCGGTCATGTTCCGTACTTTCGGGTCGTGACAAAGTTGGTATCAGAGCGTTAGGTTTTACCTTCGGAGCGTAGGATGACCCTTGGTTGATGGAATAGGTGACTAAAGTAGAGTGACGTACCGTAGGTATGTTCCGCGGCATATTTACGATACGCTACTCCACTTAAGAAGCCTTAGGATGTACATTTCTTTGCTCAGTATTATATTCATTCCGATCTAGTCTCATCAGTACCAGTTATGGTTTTGCTGCCACGATTACGGGCAGGGAGAGCTACAGCTAGAGTTGCGGTCAGCACGAGCTCGTCACGAACGAGGACTGACCAGGGCGAAATTCCGGCGACACACGATTGCGGAGATGTGTCTTTTTACTGTGTTTCCGCGCCACGAGCGTTTGGCGGATCGCCTTTATGAGGTTACTCGGATGTGCTGATCGACACTAGAGGATTGAGCCAATGATAGAGGCCAGCCAGATTTTGATGACCGTTGGTGTATTGCTTACTTATGATGATTGAGGCACTGTTCAGCGTGCAGACGAGTGAGCCAGTTGTTGCTGCGAGCGATGAGATATCGCCCTATATGTTGGAGCTATTGCAGTACAGGTTGTACTAAGAGATGATAGAAGGTCGCTAGTCACCCGAGGATGAATGACTAGGACATGTGGTTCGTTCGCCTACCCGATGAGAGGTCATTAGATAGATTGATTCCAGCTAGAGACGACTTCACACGGAGACGTTGGGAGTCGACAGAGACGATCGAATGTCAGAAACCTATTATTCCAAGTTTAAAGTATTCGGAAGGGCATGCAGGCAATTCTATGGACCCTCTAGAAGAATGAAACCCTAACTCGACTTAATAACCGTGTGAAAGCCTTTGAACCTTCGGGTTTGCGGCAGTTCTACGACGCCATTAGTGAGGCTTGGGTTTGCCTTTCTACGGCTGGACCACCGATGCTGTGGTATGTACTCGATACTATTAAACTGTGCCTAAGATATTGAGCTCTTGGGGGATTATGAGGTTTTGACGACTCGATCAGATGGCTTGACTTAATTCGGATGCTAGGTGGTGAGATGCATTTCTTGGGAGACTCCCGATACGAGGATAGCCGTTGGAGCTCAGTCCATGCAGCCGCGATGAGACGAGTCCGAAGCGGTCGACATTAGAGAAAAATGGAGTAAGAGGTTCATACAAGATCTGGATATAATGACGTTCCCCTCCGCCGACATCAGAGATGCGATGCGCATGCCGAGGCAGAGTACTGGATATACCTTCCAGAAGGAGTCGCGATGGGTATGCAGCCGTTCCAGAGCAAGATGTAGATATAGGAAAGGACGATGACTTCGGACAGTTGGCAGAGACGAGACATGGAAGAGACCGTGAGCAGGATTCCTTCCAGGACACTGCTGCAATGATACTTGCACCTAGGATCAGATGTGTCACGTACATTCAGAGAGCCAGAGGCCGACGCTAGTGATATGCTGTCTTACGAGTGGTCGCGATGATTGACCGGGAGATGACAAGAGACGTGCCAGAACGGGATCATCCCCGTTAGCACACCTGACAGGGCCGATGAGCCGATGGACCGAGAGATTGGTAATTCACAGTGAAAACCTTGACCCAGGAGTGGTTATTGTTACGCTCACCAGCAGGCCAGAGTTCATGATCATCGACGAGACGTCCCACTAGTGACCGCGACAGTTGGCCCGAGATTCTTAGAGGATGCACTTGAGCGGTACTATTCCGCCATTATTGATTTCGATGTTTTGGGTGATTTATTCGCATGATTTGATTTTGATGATGGAGGATTTATGATCTTTGCACAGTGTTGCACTTGATATCGTTTTCGTGCTTTGGTTTCACATGTTTGTGATTTTACGGTTTTAGACATTTGAGTTGATTTTGTGCGTATGCACGCACACGATTTGGTTCCTGCACTCTGTATAGTTTATATATGCTTGCAGTGCAGTGATACGCCTTTTGTTCACTTAGATGCACTGGACTTCGATTTCGATTGTGATACTCGATATTTGTTTTGTGCACCTGAATTGATTTTGCGCATGTTCGGCGCCTGATATTGGACTTCATGATTTCGTGCATGATGGATGCCTCTGGTTTTGGGTTTTCGCGCATGTTGAGCGCATGTCTCGAGATGCGATTTTGGTGCACACCAGATGCACTAAATCGAGATTTTTTCGTGCATGTCAGATGCACCTGATTTTGCTGTCAGGCACACACGTTGCCTACGACAGATGCTTTGTGCACACCCGATGCACGTAGATCTTGTTTCTGTGCACTTATATGGCACGCATATGGATTTTGATTGTCGTGTGCACCAGACGCACGTAGTATTCATACGCGTATTTTGGGATTGATTTCTTATAGAGCAGTACGTTCTTTTATGATAATTGCGATGTGTTTTCGTACTAAGCAGGACAAGTCAGAGGACAATACCTGAATGTATTTTGCATGCATTGATAGCTATTGAAGGGAATTCCAAAAAGCGAGCTATAGTCTCAGTATTTACCTACGTGTCTGATATGACGCGAAACGTTTAAAACAAGGAAAACCCTTCTAAATTGTTTCCCAAAATGGCGTAACGTACATTTCAAACAAAGGTATATATGTATATAGTTATTTTCTTATGATAGACGTCCACCACTGTGCAGTGTTATGTGCATTGCACAGCAACTTAAAGGATTTGGCATGCATTTCCTCCTAATATTTACATGTATAGTTCTGATTTATAGCATATCGGTCTTGCTGGAGATTTGGTATTTGTGTCTTCACTAAGACTCCGATGATTGCGGGATGCTTGACGGAGTTTTGATTTTGAGTTATATGCTCATTTTTCATGCGCATGCGCTGCGCTACGACTTGTTTTACGTATTTTTGAATTTGGAGCCCCGACGACTTGATGGTTTTGCTTAGATATTTTAGTATTTGGGGGAGTTTTTAATTTAAATTCGGGGACCGAATTTCTTTAAGGGGGGAAGATTGTAACGTTTTGAAAATCGTTTCGGTGAAATTTCGGAAAATCGGTAAAATAAGGGGGGTTTTCCGTAAAAAGTCAAAATACAAATATCTTTATTGTAAAATTAAATATACATATTCTAGCTATGTAATTGCTAGTATTTGGTGTTTATTGACCCACTGGTGAAATTTCAAATTTTCTGAAAAAATTTCCGAAATTTATTATTTTAAACCGTCAGTAATATATTTAATTAGGGAAAATTACAAATTGGAATGAGTTGAAACAAATTTTTTGCATCATAAAACTTTAAATAAAATTTTATCATGTGATTTTTGAAATGAAATGGTTTGCCAAAACGGTTTAGAAAATATCGAAGAAAAAGGCTTTTTTTTGGTGAAATTAGTGTTAATGGAAATTGGGGCATAACCTTTATCATTTTTCCCCACACCCACACACTTCACCATCACCCCTTCCCCATGTGGCCGGCCCCACCCCTATCAACAGCCCATATTTTTCCCCTCTTGGTTGACTTCAACTCATGAAGAAAAAGAATTGTTTTAAAAAGGGTTTAATATATTAAATTGGGTATGGGTTGAAAGTGTTATGAAAGGGCTTTGACCTTAGAATTTCCACCCCAATTTCCTCACCTCATTCCAGCCCCTCTACTGGCCGAAATTTTTGCTACAACAGCCCCTCTTTTCCCCCCATTTTCCATCTCTTTTGCTTCAAAAATTGCCTCAAAATCCATCAAATAAATCCCAAAATCCAAATCCAATTCCTACCAATTTCTCATTAGCCAAACTTGCATGGATCTAGGAAACAAGTTGGCATTTTAGAGGCTTTGATTTCCATAATTGATCTCTTGATCATGAGGTATAATTCTAACCTTTTTCTTAAATTGTTGTTAATTGCTTTAGGTTAGCTTAATTATATGTTTAATTAGGTTTTTAATTAGTTCTAGGTGCATGATTTAAAATTCAAGAGAGGGGTTTGATTTCAAATTGGTATTTTGTGTTGTGAGATTTAGTTTATGTGATATAATTGACATATTAATGTTATGCTAAATCCAATTTAAGTTGCTAGTTTGCATATTTGTTGATTTAAAAGTGATAATTATATAATTGGTAAACTAGGTTTTTTAAATAATTATATTCTTATGAGATAAAATTCAAATTTAGGTTTCATGTCATTATAAATATTATATTGAGTGGGTTATTGCTTTAGTTCATGAAAATCCAAGCTAGATTGTAGTTTGTTCATTTTTGCTATAAAATTGTTAAAATTGGTTAATATTGCAAACTAGGTTTTTGAAATCGAATTAAATTGTGGGTTTAAAATTTACGTAATGGTTTCTATGGCATAATTAAGATATTAAGTTATCATCTTGGTCACTAGAATTGTTAAAACATCATGTTTTGTACAAAAACGGCGAATTGTGCTTGCTAGATTTTCGGAAAAATGACTTTTTAAGTGAAATTGGGGTTTTTGTGAGTTTTAACCTATTTTATATTAAAATTAGTGTTCGTGAATGTGCAAATGAGTGTATTTGGGTTTTTCTCGATGGTTTGGCGTTTGTACGCCGACGTCGAAGGTTTTGGGGTTGATTTGTGAAAGCAACCATAGATTTTGACCTATGTGGGATTCACGTGTCGTTTTTGGGTCATGAGTCGGATTTTAATACGACACGGTGCATTATGATATGTAGGTACCCCATGTGGACTTCGAGACGAAAAGCAAGCGCGTGGTGACGTCGGCACCGGCGAGCGAGGACCAGGTGAGTAGATTTATATCTACAGGGAGAAGTCGGGTGGATGGCGTATAGCACCCCCGCAGTTCGTGGTGATGTATACGAATACGTATACACACATATATATTGTTTATATTGTTGAGTTATTGATGATAAATATGGATATTTGGTGTTCTTGGATGATATAGTGTCGCGAAACCCTAGAGTAGCGGTCACACCACACTTGCACACACCCATCCATACTTGCATACTTTCTTCTTTCATTTGTGCTTACGGGAATATATTGTTATGTGTTCACATGGGTATGGGACTATGTGTTCACATACGGATTTGAGATGAGTCGATGAGTTTTGTGTTGAGATTGTGATTTCGGTGATATGGCAGGATTCGTACTTGAGGTACGTCCTGGTGTTATAGCGGATCTTGGGACGACAATACGGGTGAATAGTGTTATTAATTAAACGGTCGACATGTGATCGTGATATGAGATATGGTATGCTAGGATATTGATCCTAGGCCGTATTCGGCGATGTATACCCCTTGATGATGATTTGTGCTGATGATATCAGTTTGTACGAGACTGTCGATCAGTAGGCAGATCATAACTATATTGAGGATATTAGTATTGTACTAGACGTAGATCAGTACCCCGATCATGATTTTTGATAAAGAGGATACCAGGTGAATAGTATGATGAATGTGATATTGACCCATACCCAGATTTGGGATGCCGTACGACGGATTTACGTACGAGCTATATTGATGATTGATCCGCACTCTTGACTTGGGATGCCTGATTATAGATATGGTATCGGATATGATATTATTGAGGCGGGATCACCGACTATACATATACAGGTATGTATATGTATCGACTCAGATGATAGGCGGTTTCCTTACCTGTAGTTCAGCTTGTTAGTTCATCCGTATAGTTTAGTGTAGTTGTTAGATTAGATTAGACTCCTACCTATTTCAAAACTAGCGGATCATGGGTATTTTAAAAGACAGGTCAAGGGACCTACGGATATTTCAAAACGTATCCTTTCTTAAAAACCACCGTAGCCCCTATTTTCAAAACCCCGCGATTCGTGTTATTTCAAATGGCACCATTGTTTAATATTTAGCTCCCGCTCATTTTGGTTGCTCGCTCCGCATCGCATACTTACATTGCTATTTCATATTGCATTGTTGACATTATGCTGTTAGGACACCAGCACCATTACCGATGATGCGTATGTACCACATACACTTACTTGCCGGCTCACACATATCTTCATTGGTAATTGTCATGTCACGTACACCTTAGAAAATATTATTGCTTAACTTAGATTGATAGCTAGTAGTTTGACATAATATTAGTGTACTTACCTTATATGCCAGCTTAGATATTGTAGTTATTACTTGTCACTTCATGCATACTGTTATTCATTGTTATGCCGTATTCATGGATTCTTATGCCTATATTCATGGGTTTATATGCTATTGATAATTTGGATTCAGATTTCTATGAGATTTTCTGGATTTGGGGGAAAACCGCAAAACTTGTATAAGCTTCTTCCCTCTCTTTTAAATAAAAAGTGCGGTTTTCCCATGATGTATGAGTCGTCCACCATGAGTGTCACGACCCGAAAGTACGGAACGTGACTGGAACTTAGATTACAAGACGTCTAAAGGCGTACCGTAACCTAAGTCAGCCAAAGCCCAGAAATCTAACCCAAAGCAAAAGAGAGTGAAGGAAAACCTTAAATGAAAACGGTTTTGAAATTAATTAAGTTGCATAGAATCCAAAAAAAGAACATCAAAAATTTCTGAAAATTTCGGCAGAGTCTCCCCTGTATTTTCTATCCCCCAAAATGGGTACAACAAGATAATAAACCTGTAATTATAAAAATGGCATCCCCAAGCGGGGGCTAGCTCTTCGCCCAAGGCGGATCACAACCACATGCAATATAATAGTAATATCAAGAAAAAGAGCATAAAAGAGATGCGAATACCAGAAAACACACGTCGGCTCAAGTGAGCTCGACCCAAAAGAAACCACAAATATACAAATCTCTCAGTCTCATCACTAGGTCGCATATATAATACAAGTGGTAGATGGAGAATACTAGATACAATGATAAAGCAAAAAGAAATAAAGTATACTCGCAACCCACCTACGGACGATGTCGCGAGTCTGTACAAAAGGAGATGATGATAAGATAGCCGCCGCTACAAGAGTGACGGGTCCGACCTGCAAGACACTGTGGCACAACGGGGGTGAGTTGCCAGCTCGTGAGTAAATATAACATCTAGTAAGGCAATCGTAAGAATGCACGCAATGCGGAACAACCTGTATGTCCATATGTGATATAATATCTCTAGTATGCATGAACATGTATGCAATGTCTTTTCTAACTCTTTAAGTGTCTTAAATGTTAAGGTTACTGCATTCTTAACTTTTAGAAAATGAATATCTGTACAATAGCTAAGTATCATCAAGAAATCATCTGAAAACCCGTGTCAAGCATCGACACCAAATAGGAATCATATCTGTCTCAATATCGGGCTCCGTCAGTCCGGATCGGCCCATATCATAAATCTCACGACAACGGTCGGTATCCTCCGGATATCCGCCGCGCCAGACATCACCGGTAGGTAGTCTTCCCCTGCCAGGCTCATCGTCTACAACTCGATCTTCTTGCCCCGGGGTACCATACCGGGCCCACCATGTACCCGAGACGGTTCATCCACTCCTCGAATCGGGTCTCGAAATCCAACAGAAAACATGAAAACTCATGGTGGACGACACATACATCACGAGAAAACCGCAACTTTGTTTTGAAAATGATAAAGATAAGGTTTTGTTAAATTCTTGCGGTTTTCCCCAAAAATCCAGAAATCGCAGCAAAACTGAAATCCTCAAGAAAATCATAATGTCCACATGTTATATATATGATAAATGTCTATGATATCAATGTGTATGATGTGAATTTTGGCTAGAGTTCTATGTAAATATGATGATGATGCGAGATATGTGCATGCGATGCAGTTTCATATATCAAGTATGGATGCAGGTGACGATATTAAGATAAACAGGTTCTATTGTGCACGTGGCATGGCAATTACCAAAGGCGTGTGTGTCACATGAATAGTGCGCGTGCTACAGATGCCAATGGTAATAGTGTTCGTGTCCTACGAAATGATATCGCATAGGTAGAGATGAATGTCCATGCAATTTAACATACTGTTCGCTATAAGGATATGCAGTGTACATGAATGGATAAGCTAGCTAACAATATAATTTTGCAAAAAGTAGGGTAATCCTAACTAGGGGGGGCGCCTCGCGCCATCCAGACGATTCTCCCATAGATGAATACATCTACTCACCTGAAATCCCCGCTAATCTGATCCGGCCACCGCTTTGCCTTTTCGCGCCGTATCTGAAGTTTCCCCGACCGATCCTATATTCGCACAACACCAAGTATAAGATTACAAAACCTAACACAATGCAAGTCACAACAAACAATTATCCACGCTCTCGAATTACTCATAGCATGCACTCGGTGCGCGGAAAAACGCACGAAAATCGCAATCCTTTAACTAGAATCGTCATTTCGGGGAAATCGACAAAACTACAACCCGACTAGACGAAACCCCACGTTCGCGCATTCTAATAATACTATACGAAGCTAATAAGATTGCTAACCTAACGCAAATTGAACGCATTCTATTTTCTACAAAAATCTAGTAAGCGATTTGCTTACCGATTCGATACAAACATCGAAGTTTAACGATCTAGCGAGCATATAATTACACCATTAACCATTCTAATCAATTAGATAACCATCCCTAACATAATCCAACCATTATGCTACAAACCCTAATTTTTAAAAATCAAAACCTTCTCTTGATTTTTCATGAACAAGGATTTACACTAAATTAATACTTAAAAATTAGATTTTAGCATAATTAAACTACAAGTTAGCAAACTAGTTTAGAATTTTTACCTCACCAATTGAATCCTAGCATGATCAAGTCACCAAGAAGCCTCCTTTCATCATGTTTTTGAACAAATTTGGGTTGAGAGAGAGTGGATTAGGGTTTAGATTTGAATGGAGATGGAAATTTGTTGATTTTTTATGAATTTTTGCAAGAAAAAGAAGCAAAAAGAAGTGGGAAGTGAGGGAATTTCTGCAGCTCAAGGCCGGCCAGCAGCAAGGGAGAGGAGATGGGGAAATTTTGAAGAAGTTTCTAGGTCATTACAACATCATATGATATCATTTCATGCTTTCATATCAACCTTTTTACAAAAAAACCCTTTTTTCATCATTTTTTTCATAATTTTCCCACCAAAAAGCTAAAAGTTTGCAAGCCATGTTATAATTTTATTAACACCATATTTTAACTTATAAAGATTCCTAATTATGAAATTTACCTAATTAAATTTGTATTTATCCCTAATTTAATGTATTTTAAAAAGGCTTAAAATAATAAAAAAATAATTAATTACGAAAAAAAATTTATTTAACTAGATAATTATAAGTGACATTTTAGTGACAAAATTATAGTAATATCTTATCTAAATTTTGTATAATTAGGTCTACAAGGAAAACTACCTATTTTGACTTTTTACGGAAAAAGCCGAAAAATTGCCCGATTACCGAAAAACTGCCTAAACGATTTTCGAAGGGTTACAATCTTCCCCCCTTAAAGAAATTCGGTCCCCGAATTTTAAAATTTAACTACGCGTACCTTCAAAAAGATGGGGATATCTCTTCCTCATCTCGACCTCGGTCTCCCAGGTGACCTCCTCGCTGTTCGGGCCACGCCAAAGGACCTTGACAGACGGTATGACCTTCGACCTCAATTTCTTCACCTGCCGATCCAAGATGACAACCGGCTGCTCGGTGAAAGAAAGATCACGCTCTAACTGGATCCTCTGGTGCTGAATCGCCTGGGAAGGATCATGAAGGTACTTGCGGAGCATCGAGACATGGAATACGGGGTGAACATCGGGGAAGCTGGGCGGAAGAGCTAACCGATAAGCGACTGGACCAACACGCTCTAGGATCTCGAAAGGACCAACATATCTAGGACTCAGTTTCCCTTTCCGCCCAAATCTCATCACACCCTTCATCGGAGAGACCTTCAGGAAAACATGATCGCCAACAGCGAACTCGAGTCGGCGACGGCGCCTGTCAGCATATGATTTCTGCCTGCTCTGTGCCGCTCTCATCCTGTCCCGAATCAGCTGTATCTTCTCGGTCGTCTCCTGTATGATCTGAGGCCCCAAAATACAGCTCTCCCTAAGCTCTGTCCAACATACTGGCGATCGACATCTCCTCCCATATAAAGCCTCGAAAGGTGCCATCTGAATCGTCTCCTGGAAGCTATTATTGTAGGAAAACTCGATCAAAGGCAAATGACGATCCCAGCTACCACCGAAATCTAAGACACAAGCTCTGAGCATGTCCTCAAGAGTCTGAATAGTACGCTCCGACTGACCGTCAGTCTGAGGATAAAAGGCTGTGCTAAAACTCAATCGGGTGCCCAAAGCTTCCTGGAGTTTCTGCCACAATCGGCTGGTAAACTGGGTGCCACGGTCGGACACGATGCAAGTCGGAACACCATGCAGTCGCACTATCTCATCAATATAAACTTGGGCGTACTGAGAAAATCCAAAAGTGGTCTTCACTGGCAGGAAGTGAGCCGCTTTCGTCAGTAAATCCACAATCACCCAAATAGAGTCATACCCTCGACTGGTCCTGGGTAGACCCACAATGAAGTCCATGGAGACCTGCTCCCACTTCCACTCAGGGATGGGCTTGTAACTCGTTGGCTAGCCTCTGGTGCTCGGCCTTGACTTGCTGACAAGTCAGGCATCTCGACACAAAGTCTGTAACATCCTTCTTCATCCCGTCCCACCAGTAAACCTCTCTCAAATCACGGTACATCTTGGTGGAACCTGGGTGAACACTATATACTGATCTATGTGCCTCCTCGAGAATATCACGCCTCAGTCCCTCTGAATCTGGCACGCACAGTCGAGTCCCAAATCGAAGTATCCCCTGATCATCAATCACGAACTCGGAAACTCTGCCCTGCCGAATCTGCTCAATAATCTCTAAGATACGGGCATCGCCGGACTGTGCCTCGCGGATACGGTCAAGTAACTGTGGGCGTGCTCTGAAATGGGCCAGCTGTCCCCCTGTAGGAGTAAACTCGAACTGCACTCTGCGTCACATAACACCTGCCAATCCGCCGTCGACTGCATCTGCACTGCGCTCAAACAAGATAAGCTACCTCCGGGCCTCCTACTCAAAGCATCCGCCACCACATTCGCCTTGCCCGGATGGTATAGAATCTCGCAGTCATAATCCTTCACCAACTCCATCCAACGGCGCTGTCTCAGGTTCAGGTCTCGCTGCTGGAAGATATACTTCAAACTCTTGTGGTCAGTGAATATCTGGCACGACTCACCGTATAGGTAATGTCTCCAGATCTTAAGTGCAAATACCACTGCAGCCATCTCTAAATCATGGGTGGGGTAGTTCTGCTCGTGTTTCCTCAGCTGCCGAGAAGCATACGCGATAACTCTGTCGTGCTGCATCAATACACATCCCAGCCCCACTCGAGAAGCATCACAATAAACCACGAACCCGCCTGATCCTGAAGGCAATGCTAACACTGGTGCAGTAGTCAGACGAGTCTTCAACTGCTGGAAGCTATCCTCACATGCCTGGGTCCAATCAAAAGGAACCCCCTTCCGGGTCAACCCGGTCAACGGTGCAGCAATGCGGGAGAAATCCTGGACAAAACGTCGATAATAGCCGGCCAGACCTAGAAAACTGCGAACCTCTGTGACTGATACCGGTCTAGGCCAACGCTGAACTGCCTCGATCTTCTTCGGGTCCACGCAAATACCATCTCTCGTCACCACATGACCCAAGAAGTCGACACTGTCTAGCCAGAATGCGCACTTGGAGAATTTGGCGAACAGCTGATGCTCCCTCAAAGTCTGCAATGTGATACGTAAGTGCTGCTCATGCTCCTCCCGGCTCCGATAATAAACCAAGATGTCGTCAATGAACACAATGATGAACTGATCGAGATACGGCCTGAATACGCGGTTCATCAAATCCATAAAAGCTGCCGGGGCATTGGTGAGCCCGAACGACATCACCAAGAACTCATAATGACCATAACAAGTACGGAAAGCGGTCTTTGGAATATCCTCCTTCCGAACCCGCAACTGGTGATAACCTGACCGTAAATCAACCTTCGAGAAAAACCCTGCACCCTGGAGCTGATCAAATAAGTCATCAATGCGGGGTAGGGGATATCTGTTCCGCACAGTAACCCGGTTCAGCTGACGGTAATCAATGCATAAACGCATACTTCCGTCCTTCTTCTTAACAAACAGGACGGGAGCACCCCAAGGTGACACACTCGGTCGGATAAGCCCTTTGTCCAGCAAGTCCTGTAACTGATCCTTTAGCTCTCTCAGCTCCGCCGGGGCCATCCGATAAGGAGGTATAGAAATAGGCCCCGTGCCAGGGATCAAGTCAATACAGAACTCAATCTCGCGCTCTGGTGGCAGACCAGGCAGCTCGTCAGGGAATACATCAGGAAACTCTCTCACAACAGGGACCTGGCCCAACGGAACCTCTGTGGAGCGAGTATCACAAATATAGGCTAAGAATCCCTGACACCCTTTCCTTAAGAGCTGACCAGCGCAAAGAGAAGAAATCAAGCTGGGAAGGGTAGCACTACGATCTCCCTGAATAATAAGAACCGGCTCACCAGGAAAACTGAATCTGACTGCCTTTTCACGGCAGTCCACGGATGCATAACAGGTGGCTAGCCAGTCCATACCAAGAAGAACGTCAAAGTCTAGCATATCGAGGAGAATCAAATCAACTGAAGAATCTCTCTCCCCGATACGAACGGAACACGATCGGTATACAAAACGGGCAACAAAAGACTCGCCTACCGGGGTAATAACGACAAGCGGCTGATCTAATGGAGAAGACTCTCGGCCCAACCTCGGTGCAAAATACGTGGAAACATAGGAATGTGTGGAGCCTGGATCAAATAATACCCGTGCATCAAAAGAACATACTGGCAGAGTACCTGTCACGACGGCATTGGATGCCTGTGCATCCTGAGGAGTCAACGCGAACACTCGGGCCTGTCCACCACTAATAGCTGGCTGTGCTCTGCCTCTACCTCGGCCTCTGCCTCTGCCTCTGTCGCCTCGTCCTCTCTGAACCGGACCGCCACGCCCACGGCCTCTAGAAGCATCTGGCTGGCGTGAAGCATCATCAGGAGTAGGAAGTAAAGCTCTCTACGAAGGTGGTGAGGGTGGTAAAGTCACATGCAGGACTGTCGCCGTGCCCGGACGTCCCATGGTATAGTCTCTGACACGGTGGTACTGACTCCCACACCGAAAACATCCTGGAGACGACTGCTGGGTCTGTGGATATGAACCAAATAACTGACCTCGTCTCAATCCTCTGCCTCCACCATCTCCCGGAAATAATCTATCACGATGTCTGCCCATCTGCCGCTGAGCTGGCGTATCAGTACGGATCCTCTTCGGCCCAGAAACGACCGGAGTCTCAGAAATGCGCTCCTCCAAAAGTAAGGCGGCATCCATCGTGGCAGCGTATGTATCAAAGTGCTGGGTGCCGATGGCAAGGAATAGCTGTGTATCAAGCCCTCGTACAAACCTCTTTATTCTCTTCTCTTCTGTGTCGACTAGGTACGGAGCATATTGAGACAACTGGGTAAACTGTATATCATACTCCGACACTGTCATCCCAGGAGTCTTACGCAAAGACTCAAAACTGCGGGCTCGAGCATCTCGGACACTCTCCGGAAGAAAACGGGCAAGAAATGCAGCTGTAAACTCATCCCAGGTCATAGAAGGCAGACCTGCAGCTCGGCCTCTCTCTACTGAGTCGTACCATGTCTGGGCAAGACCCTCCAGACGAAAACTCGCAAACTCCACCAATCTATCCTCAGAACACCTCAACGAACGGCAAATCCGAGCCATCCTATCAAGAAATGCATGTGGGTCCTCTGTCGCATCTGTACCGGTAAAAGATGGAAGTCTCAATCTCATGAACTCCTGTAGTGAAACAGGGATAGTCTCCGTAGTAGCAGCAGGAGTGACCATCTGTGCAGCAGGTACGATCGTGGTCTGTGCGGTGGAAGGAACGTCCTCGGATTTCTGTGCCCGGCTGGACTCAACTAAAGATCCCATCATCTGTCGCAACTCTTGCATGCCGGCCTCTAATCTGGCAATACGGTCAGGATAAGGCGGATCAGTGGGACCCTGAGGGGTAGGCGTATCCTCCCGCTCGATCCTCGCCTCAGACGAGCCCGCCCGAATCTCATCCCTAGCGGCAGCCCGCTGAGCTCTCGTAGTCTTTGGCGGCATCGAAGCTGGAATAAGAAACAGGACTGATAAGGACATTGCAATTGAATCAAGGAATGCAAGGAATCAAGAAAGGAAATACAAGCAATTATGTCCTAAGGTCACTTAGGCGGAGTACCGTATCGTAAGTATGCCGCGGATCATACCCACGCTACGCCACTCTGCTTAAGTCACCTACTCCATCTACCAAGGTCGTCCTACACTCAGAAAGGTAAAACCTACGCTCTGATACCAACTTTGTCACGACCCGAAAGTATGGAACGTGACTGGCACTTAGATTACGAGACGTCTAAAGGCGTACCGTAACCTAAGTCAGCCAAAGCCCAGAAATCTAACCCAAAGCAAAAGAGAGTGAAGGAAAACCTTAAATGAAAACGGTTTTGAAATCAATTAAGTTGCATAGAATCCAAAAAAAGAACATCAAAAATTTCTGAAAATTTCGGCAGAGTCTCCCCTGTATTTTCTATCTCCCAAAATGGGTACAACAAGATAATAAACCTGTAATTATAAAAATGGCATCCCCAAACGGGGGCTAGCTCTTCGTCCAAGGCGGATCACAACCACATGCAATATAATAGTAATATCAAGAAAAAGAGCATAAAAGAGATGCGAATACCAAAAAACACACGTCGGCTCAAGTGAGCTCGACCCAAAAGAAACCACAAATATACAAATCTCTCAGTCTCATCACTAGGTCGCATATACAATACAAGTGGTAGATGGAGAATACTAGATACAATGATAAAGCAAAAAGAAATAAAGTATACTCGCAACCCACCTACGGGCGATGTCGCGAGTCTGCACAAAAGGAGCTGATGATAAGATAGCCGCCGCTACAAGAGTGACGGGTCCGACCTGCAAGACACTGTGGCACAACGGGGGTGAGTTGCCAGCTCGTGAGTAAATATAACATCTAGTAAGGCAATCGTAAGAATGCACGCAATGCGGAACAACCTGTATGTCCATATGTGATATAATATCTCTAGTATGCATGAACATGTATGCAATGTCTTTTCTAACTCTTTAAGTGTCTTAAATGTTAAGGTTACTGCATTCTTAACTTTTAGAAAATGAATATCTGTACAATAGCTAAGTATCATCAAGAAATCATCTGAAAACCCGTGTCAAGCATCGACACCAAATAGGAATCATATCTGTTTCAATATCGGGCTCCGTCAGTCCGGATCGGCCCATATCATAAATCTCACGACAACGGTCGGTATCCTCCGGATATCCGCCGCGCCAGACATCACCGGTAGGTAGTCTTCCCCTGCCAGGCTCATCGTCTACAACTCGATCTTCTTGCCCCGGGGTACCATACCGGGCCCACCATGTACCCGAGACGGTTCATCCACTCCTCGAATCGGGTCTCGAAATCCAACAGAAAACATGAAAACTCATGGTGGACGACACATACATCATGAGAAAACCGCAACTTTGTTTTGAAAATGATAAAGATAAGGTTTTGTTAAATTCTTGCGGTTTTCCCCAAAAATCCAGAAATCGCAGCAAAACTGAAATCCTCAAGAAAATCATAATGTCCACATGTTATATATATGATAAATTTCTATGATATCAATGTGTATGATGTGAATTTTGGCTAGAGTTCTATGTAAATATGATGATGATGCGAGATATGTGCATGCGATGCAGTTTCATATATCAAGTATGGATGCAGGTGACGATATTAAGATAAACAGGTTCTATTGTGCACGTGGCATGGCAATTACCAAAGGCGTGTGTGTCACATGAATAGTGCGCGTGCTACAGATGCCAATGGTAATGGTGTTCGAGTCCTACGAAATGATATCGCATAGGTTGAGATGAATGTCCATGCAATTTAACATACTGTTCGCTATAAGGGTATGCAGTGTACATGAATGGATAAGCTAGCTAACAATATAATCTTGCAAAAAGTAGGGTAATCCTAACTAGGGGGGACTCCTCGCGCCATCCAGACGATTCCCCCATAGATGAATACATCTACTCACCTGAAATCCCCGCTAATCTGATCCGGCCACCGCTTTGCCTTTTCGCGCCGTATCTGAAGTTTCCCCGACCGATCCTATATTCGCACAACACCAAGTATAAGATTACAAAACCTAACACAATGCAAGTCACAACAAACAATTATCCACGCTCTCGAATTACTCATAGCATGAACTCGGTGCGCGGAAAAACGCACGAAAATCGCAATCCTTTAACTAGAATCGTCATTTCGGGGAAATTGACAAAACTACAACCCGACTAGACGAAACCCCGCGTTCACGCATTCTAATAATCCTATACGAAGCTAATAAGATTGCTAACCTAACGCAAATTGAACGCATTCTATTTTCTACAAAAATCTAGTAAGCGATTTGCTTACCGATTCGATACAAACATCGAAGTTTAACGATCTAGCGAGCATATAATTACACCATTAACCATTCTAATCAATTAGATAACCATCCCTAACATAATCCAACCATTATGCTACAAACCCTAATTTTTAAAAATCAAAACCTTCTCTTGATTTTTCATGAACAAGGATTTACACTAAATTAATACTTAAAAATTAGATTTTAGCATAATTAAACTACAAGTTAGCAAACTAGTTTAGAATTTTTACCTCACCAATTGAATCCTAGCATGATCAAGTCACCAAGAAGCCTCCTTTCATCATGTTTTTGAACAAATTTGGGTTGAGAGAGAGTGGATTAGGGTTTAGATTTGAATGGAGATGGAAATTTGTTGATTTTTTATGAATTTTTGCAAGAAAAAGAAGCAAAAAGAAGTGGGAAGTGAGGGAATTTCTGCAGCTCAAGGCTGGCCAGCAGCAAGGGAGAGGAGATGGGGAAATTTTGAAGAAGTTTCTAGGTCATTACAACATCATATGATATCATTTCATGCTTTCATATCTACCTTTTTACAAAAAAACCCTTTTTTCATCATTTTTTTCATAATTTTCCCACCAAAAAGCTAAAAGTTTGCAAGCCATGTTATAATTTTATTAACACCATATTTTAACTTATAAAGATTCCTAATTATGAAATTTACCTAATTAAATTTGTATTTATCCCTAATTTAATGTATTTTAAAAAGGCTTAAAATAATAAAAAAATAATTAATTACGAATTTTTTTTTATTTAACTAGATAATTATAAGTGACATTTTAGTGAAAAAATTATAGTAATATCTTATCTAAATTTTGTATAATTAGGTCTACAAGGAAAAATACCTATTTTGACTTTTTACGGAAAAAGCCGAAAAATTGCCCGATTACCCAAAAACTGCCTAAACGATTTTCGAAGGGTTACAATGAGTTTGCTGATGGATTTCGAGACCCGATTCGAGGAGTGGAGGAACCGTTTCGGGTACATGGTGGGCCCGATGTGGTACCCCGGGGCAAGAGGATCGTGTTGTTGACGTTGAGCCTGGCAGGGGAGCACTACCGACCGGTGATATTACCCGACGCGTCGGATATCCGGAGGATACCGTCGTGGTCTTGAGATGGATGATAGGGGCCGGTCTGGACTGACGGCGTCCTAGATATTGTGATTGAGACATTGAGATTTCGAGATATTGAGGTACAGAGACTGTGATACAGAGATATTGAGATATTGAGATTACGTTTTGTGCCGATGCTAGGCACTGTTTTATGCTGATTTCATTATGATACCTCATTTTAAAAAATACAGAAATCTCACTAATTTATGAAAGCAGTTTTCTTCAGTACATGCATTCTGTTTCATGCATTCATACATCATCCATATGATATATTGCTACCAGAGACACTGACACGGGCACATGGAATTACACTTGGGTTAGATATTTGCCCTAACCATTGTTATGGGTTGCTGGTTATATATTTGAGGATATATTATGATCATTGACCTAGGATTGCGTTATTTATGCGATTTCTTTTCGTAGATGTTTTTCTATTCACGAGTTGGCAACTCACCCCCGTTGTGCCCCAGTTTCTTTCAGGTTTGCCGTACAGGTTTCATTACGGCTTTGCGGGCATAGTTTCCTTCGGGTGATTTGCTAGTAGGTGGGTTTACTTGTATCGTACCCCCATTATATATCTTGTATATCATTATTCTGTTGTATCTAGAAGTTCCATCAACCAAACATGTATTTATTTTGAGATAGAGACCAGTGATGTTATTCCTTCGACCTTAGAGTCGCGCGTTATATTTCTGTGGTTTCCTTGTGGTTTTGAGTTTCCTTTTGAATTTTGATCCTCGCCGTTGGCGTTGTATATTATATTGCTTGTGTGGTTGTGACCGTCGATTGACGAAGAGCTAGCTCCCGCTTGGGGATGCCTTTTTTTTGATTTCGTATACTATTCATGTTGTATCCCGTTTGGGGGCCAGTATTTACAAAGGAGACTCTGCCGAAATTTTCATTAAATTTTTGATGTTTTTAAAAACCCGCATAATTCGGCTTATGCTATTGAAACTACTTGCTTTAAGTTGGTTTTTCCTGCACTCTACTACTTTTCATGGTTTGGATTTCTGGGTTTTCGGTTTACTTAGATTACGTACGGCTCGAGACGTTCATAGTTTACGTGCCGGTCATGTTCCGTACTTTCGGGTCGTGACAGTGGTGGTTCAGCGGTGCCACATGTGAGGTGTTGGTTGACCCTTCTACGGCTGGTCCATTGGTACTGTGGCATGTGCTGAACAATTTTAAACTATACTCAAGCCTTGAGCTTTTGGGTAATTGTGGGTGTTTGTTGATTCGATCGGAATGTTTAACATCGTCTAGTTTTTTTTCTGCGACCGTAAGTGTAATATGTGGTGTATAGCCGGTTTCGTTTCTATATGTCAATGACCATTGGCATACACATATTTACTTACGTTGATGACATGTGATGTTATGTGTTGCTGTATATGTTATATTGGATCGTCGTGTTTTGAATAGCCGGGGGTTTTATGTGAGATGAGAGTTTTTATTTTCGTTCATGTAAAATTAAATGTATGTAATATTCTTTTATTGGGGCACTTTCAGGTTGAGGAAGATGTCACCGTTGATGTATATTATTTACTTTTCTGCATTAGGATAGACCCAAGGAGGGGAGCACAAGTAACCGAGTTCTAGAGTCCAGTGGGAGACCAACTCGAGGAGTCGAGTCCGGGTCTCCTAACTCTAGAATTAGTGGGGTTTCTTGACGCTCTCTTAGGGGTCCATGGATATGGGTTTGTCTATTCATCACAACCGTGGAATCCGTGTTTTATACAGGCTCAAAATAAAACACGGACCTCATAGTATATCCAATATTTCATATGTTTCTACTGCTGTTCTGTGATGTGATCACTGTGGATTTTGAGATGAATGGATATACATTATATATGAGATATATAGTAGACGTTGCTTATGTTTTGCACCCGCACTAGTCCCGTCCCGGTATGCCGTTAGTTAAGTAACCTAACGGTGCATAACGGAACATTATTGCGGATGTGGATGGCATAAGCGTACGTTGTATTTTTGTTTCATTTTCTGTGATGCTTAGGAAGCTTAAATGATGGGACTTCATTAATATGATTAATGAAAGAAAAAGAAACCTAAAACATATTGTAAAATCAAATTTTCAAAAAGGGTAGCTATAGTTATTACTTTGCATAATGATATATGTGACATATCCCGCACCTTATTCGATAAGGAAAGAGCCAAGATCCCTTCACCGAGAGTGACCTCTTTAGCAATAACTGGCAGATTCTACAACACTCGGTTTGTCTTTTTATTGCTTTTAGAGTTTCTTACTTTGCATAGTGATATATATGATATATCCCGCACCTTATTCGATGAGGAAAGAGCCGAGATCCCTTCACCGGGAGTGACCTCCTTAGAAAAACTAGTGAAACCCTAAAAACACTCCTTTTCAAAATTCACTCGATTCTACAACGATATCAAGTTCATTACGCAATAGGTTTTCTGAAAAACCTGTCGTAGCCCTACGTCATTTCAGATAAGTCCTACTTAGTATTCGTGATACGTTTGTCGGCATGCGTCGAGGCGTAGTGTGCGGTAGCTAACTGGTGCTTATCTGCAGCATAAGATGAGATTGGATTAAGGTAGTCGTACGACTTTGTTGGCCTGCGTCAAGGGTCGTGCGGGTGGGTTTAATTCAATTAAGAAATGACGGATTGAACTTAACTAGCGGACTATGTTTTGTTGGCCTGCGTCAAGGTCATAGGACGCTAGGGGCAAAATATTATCGGGAATTTCAAGTGTTGAAATTTGCAATGAGATTGCATACATTCTATGAGATAGTTGAATCTCGATACCCATTGCGAGTAGGAGTTACTCGTGGGAGAGTTTTACATAGTACAATTAGCCAATCAAGTAGGTGTCTAGAAAGGTGTCAACGGGGTTATGCCTCTGGGAAAACGAGGTTTATTTTAATTAGGTCCGTGCGAAAGCACGGGGAACCTCCCTCAAAATACTGGCACTGGCCTGGCTGAAAGATTGGCGAAATTGTAGGGTGTAATTAATCCCGGCCAGCCATTCCTTTTAGGGTTTGAAGGAAGATTTGATAAAAAACAGTGGGAGCCATCCTGATTAGATAAAATAATAACCAATCTGATATTGCAAGAGCATACGCTAAAGTGTTTTCTTCTCTCTCTCTCCAGGTAGCGACCATAACACGTCTTAATCAAGATAATAATATGGATGTATTGACCAAACCCGCATGTTATACTGTGATGGGGAACGGTGGTTCCGTTCTTTCTTATAATTGTTATAAGACTGAACATGGAATAGGGACATATCCGGATTCCCACACCGCCCAAACGAAGAATAAGCATGTTGATGCATCTTCTTCGGGTGTGTTAGTTATTGAGAACTATTTCTCAATTCACTCTACGTCCTGGGTATTAGATACCGGATCAGGATCCCATATATGTAATATGTTACATGGGCTAAGGAAAGGTAGAGAACTGTGAATGGGTGATCATTCCGTAAAAGTAGGGAATGGGGCAAATGTTGCATCCAAAGCTGTTGGTGAATATCACCTTGTATTACCAAATAGTAATACATTGATTCTGAAAGAATGCTATTACATTCCGACCCTGATATGCAATCTTATATCAATTTATTTATTAAGTGAAGAAGGATATAATTTTGTAGTACATGATAATGTTATGAACATCTTCCTGAATCAAAATTTGATTGGATCAGGCTCGTTAAATAATGGCATATACGTTCTAGATCAAACTACAGTCCTCAATGTACAAAACACACACAAGAGGAAGAGTTCAAAAATGAACGAATCCTTCTTGTGGTATTGTAGACTAGGTCATATCAATGCGACATGGCTAGCTAAGTTGTATAAGGATGGATATTTGAATCCGTTCGAATTTTCATCTTATGACACTTGCCAGTTATGTCTCAAAGGCAAGATGACCAAAACTCCATTTACAAGACACAGAGAAAGAGTTACAGAACTCTTAGGACTGATACATAGTGATGTATGTGGTCCTATGTCTACACATGCCAGGAATGGTTTCTCATACTTCATTACATTCACTGACGATCTTTCAAGATTCGGACATGTGTTCCTGATGAAACAATCTGAAGCTTTTGAGAAATTCAAGGAATATAAATCTGAAGTCGAGAACCAAACGGGTAAAAGTATTAAAATCCTTCGATCTGATCGAGGAGGTGAATACTTGAGCACGGAGTTCCTGGACTTTCTAAAAGAGAATGGGATTATCTCTCAGCTTACTCCTCCGTATACACCACAGCGCAACGGTGTATCGGAACGGAGGAATCGCACCCTATTGGATATGGTGCGCTCTATGATGAGCACTGCTGAGTTACCTATTTCCTTTTGGGGATATGCACTGGAGACAGCTGCAGACCAATTGAATATGGTTCCCACTAAATCTGTGCCAACCACTCCATTTGAGATATGGAAAGGAAAGAGACCATATCTTAATTATATTAAGATATAGGGTTGTCCGGCATATGTGAAAACACAAAATCCGGACAAGCTCGGGGCAAGGTCTTTTCTGTGTAAGTTTGTTGGATATCCCAAACATTCGAGAGGGTATATCTTCTACCACCCCAAGGAACAAAAGGTGTTTGTTTCTCGACATGCCACCTTTTTAAAAAAGGAATTTCTTGCAAAGGAAATTAGTGGAAATGAGGTAGAACTGGAAGAGGTTCCAGCTATACAAACCATGACAGAGGATTTGGTGGAACCAGAGAATTCGGTAGTTCCCAACGAACCTCAGTCTCTCCGCCGATCTAGTAGGGTTCATCATCTACCTGAGAGATACTACGGTTTTCTCGTTGATGGTGGAAGCGATGATTGCATCATAGAGGATGATGACCCAACTAGCTTCGAGCAGGCCATCATGAGTGGGGACTCTGTGAAATGGCTGGATGCAATGCGGTCCGAGATGGAATCCATGTACACCAACAAAGTATGGACTTTGGAAGATACTCCTGAAGGGGTAAAACCCATTGGGAGCAAGTGGATCTTCAAGAAAAAACTTGGTGTAGATGGGAAAGTGGAGACTTTCAAAGCTAGACTTGTTGCAAAGGGTTTTCGTCAACGAGCAGGTGTGGATTATGACGAAACCTTTTCTCCATTGGCTATGTTTAAATCCATCCGGATCATGCTTATCATCGCTGCATACCATGACTACGAAATCTGTCAAATGGATGTTAAGACCGCCTTTCTAAATAGTGATTTAGAAGCGTGCATGTACATGACTCAGCCCGAGGGCTTCGTAGACAGTGGGAGCAGCGGAAAGGTGTGCAAGCTGCTTAAATCCATCTACGGGTTAAAGCAAGCATCGCGGAGCTGGAACATCTGTTTTGATGTCGTTATCAAAGAGTTTGATTTCATCAAAAACGTAGATGAACCTTGTATATACAAGAAGGTGGCAGAAAGTAAGGCTGTCTTCCTCGTATTGTATGTCGATGACATACTCTTGATAGGAAATGACATTCCTATGCTGCAATCGGTCAAGCTCTTCTTATCACAAAGATTCTCAATGAAAGATCTAGGGGATGCCTCCTAGATCAATCCAGGTACATTGACACCATACTAAAGAGGTTTAGTATGGAAGAACCCAAGCGTGGGTTTTTACCCACGATCTCAGGACTCACTCTCTCCAAAGAGATGTCTCCCAAGACTGATTTGGAGGGAGCTCTCATGCAAAAGATACCCTATCCTTCGGTAGTAGGCTCTATCATGTACGCGATACTATGTACCAGACCCGATATAGCATACTCACTAAGTGTAGTGAGTAGGTATCAAGCAGATCCTGGAGAGAGTCATTGGACAGCTGTGAAGAGCATTCTCAAGTACTTGAGAAGGACTAAAGAGATACTCTTGGTGTATGGTAACGGAGAACTCCAAGTGGATTCCTTTACCGATTCGAGCTTCCAGAGTGATAAGGACGACTCTAAGTCGCACTCGGGATTTGTCTTTACCCACAATGGAGCAGCGGTATGCTGGAAGAGTTCCAAGCAGGAAACCGTGGCAGACTTGACGATGGAGGCTGAATGCATCACTACCAACGATGCTGCCAAAGAGGCTGTCTGGATGAAGAAGTTCATCACTGAACTTGGAGTGGTTCTATCTAGTGAGTATCCAATACCATTGTATTGTAATAACAATGGAGCGGTAGTTTTGGCCAAGGAACCCAGGTCCCATTAGTGATCCAGGCATATTCTGAGGTGGTATCACCTGATCCGGGAGATAGTTGATCGCCGGGAGATCGAGGTCAGGAGAGTTGACATGAAGAATAATACTGCGGATCCACTCATGAAGGCCATTCCCCAGATACAGTTCGAGAGACTCTTCGGGATGCTGGGTATGCGATACTACAGCAGCTGGCCCTAGTGCAAGTGGGAGATTGTTAGTTGTATGTATGCCCTAGAGGCCATTATTGTACATGTGATGTATATTATATTGGATGCTTGGACATATATAGAGAGGACCTTCTTACTCGACATGATAGTATGCTATTTGGTTGCTCTTTATCTTAACATGTATACTTGTCTCTTGATACTGTCTTATGGTTACATGTTGGTAAAGCCCTTAGAATGTGTACTTGACTACTAGGATTATGATGTAGATCATACTAGTGGGTCCATAGTAGTCTATAAGTTCATCCTTTAATGTTCCTAGTCGTGGGTATATCGAGACAGGGCATCGATATACCAGAGTAGACTAGCGTATACGCTTATCGACCCATGTGATGGGCGATGGATGATCCCATATCCATTGGTGTTTGACATCAGAGATAGTATACGGGTTCTCAGTGGAGACTGGGTACACTGGACGAACTCGCCGAGAACTCCTAGATGGTATTATACCTCACGTCAGATAGCAGTTCTCAGGTGACACTGGTACAGGCTAGTCTGTAGACCCGAGATCGTCATAGAGTCTTATGTGATTCCCACTGTGCTTTGATTTCCACCATACCACGTTCAATAGGACGTGCAAAACGGTGGTTTTTGGGTACAATCCCGAGTCACATAGAGGCAATGAGCGATAGGAGGGGTTTCGTCTCTCCTGGTATTGGGGATTGATGTTGCGCTGTGCTCGATTGGACATAACAAGGAAGTCCCTGGCCAGGGCTGTTTTAGAAATTTACTGGTAAGTGTTATCAGTAGTTTCTCGACCCGTTATGAGCCTCATATCAGCATGACTTATCGGTTATTGGGGTCTGACGTTTACCACCCCTAGACTGGATATACGACATATCAGACGAGGTGACCGGACCGTACAGTAGTGTTACTGACAGGCTTTACAGGAGCTAAAGTAGGCTTGCTTGTTGATCTTCTGATCGCTCAATACTCGTGTAGCCGTTACGTCCATCTAGTACCGCTGACGGCTTGTGGGTGCTTGATGTGATCATCACCTACTGCCGGCGTATTGACGAGTCTTTAGAGTCCTACATAGAGGTTTTACTGGCTCAGAAAAATGAAGTAGGAGCATATATGTGAAATGTACGGGACCGAGAATAATGCGAGTATGTGATACCGTATTCTATTCTCGTGATATTTGTATCGGACGGTTATATGTGATATAGCAGGGTTATCGAATCAAGTGTTGATTAGATAAGTTGGTACATCTAATATTAGTCGGTTATATGTGATATAGCCGGATTATTAAATCAAGTGTTGATTTGATAATTTAGTGTATAATTGTATATTTGATATACTAATTTATACTAATATTAGCTCACTTAAGCATTTATTATTCTCACATGTGCACACTTAATATATATGTGATATATATTAATTGTGTTTTATTTTGTATCATGATTGTTGATACACACTACATGGGTGTATGAGACTTACACCATACTAATTATAATGTTGGGTTTTAAATATTTATAGTAAATCCAAATTAGTGCATAATTAGTCACATGCATGAAGCTTCATGAAGCTTGTGGATGCATTGACTTTGTCCACTAATTTTGTTTTACTTAAAATATTTATTAACCTAACCATTATAATTTAGCCATGGTTATGTCTCTACATGAGTTAGTATATGATAAAAACTCACCAATGGTTGAATATCTCACCACATTAGTTCATTCTCATCTCTTGAGCTCATCTTCTTCTTCCTTGAGCAAAAGCTTGTTAGGGTTTTCAAAAGAGAGAAAATATTGTGAGAAAAATAAAACTAAAGTGAGCCTACTTACTACTTCATCATCCTCTACTAGATTAGCACTTTAGTATAGGGTGTTAGCTTCACTAATCTCTCAATTAGTGAAGTAGTAGCTTGAGTTAGTGTCTCCTCGACATAGATCATCTTCGGCCTCGAGGACTTCAAGCAAGATCGTTCTTTTCACCTTGAGAAGCCATGCACGAGTCCGGGACTTGGATTGCAGCGAAGGGACTTCAACTCGGAGCTTTAGAAGCGAAGGACCGGTCTACAATGGTTGTATTCCGCAAACACTTAGATGTAAAGTAGTTTACTTTGTGTTTCGTATGATTCTCTAGTTTTCGATTCTAGTTTAGGGTTCTTTAAAATGGCAAATTTTTTAAAATGGCATGGACGATACCCCCCGAAACTTTACTGTCGTTCATAGGAACCCTATAACTTTTAATGAACCGTCCAGAGGCTGAAGCACCTGGGGTGAAGCAATTCAGAGATTTGCATCCCAAACAGTTCTCAGGAAAGGGGAGCCCTCTAGAAGCTAGGGAATGGGCTCTGAGCATCGAAGACGATCTGCCAGCAGCACAAGTGCTAGAAATAGCTTGGGTTCGTGTTGCGAAACTGCAGCTCACGGACAATGCATGGGTCTGGTGGAAGGCGGAAGAAAGATGTCTTGATCAGCCCATCGAATGGAAGACTTTCCGCGACATGTTCGACGCAAAATACTTCCCTGAGACTGTCAGGTTCGACATGGAATAGCATTTCATCCATCTACAACAAGGTTCAATGTGGATCAAATCAGTAGAAGAGTATGACGCTGAGTTCACCATGCTCAGTCGGTAAGAAATTTCTCAATAAATTCGATTTTCAAAATATCACATACTACACAGCTAACACAAGACCGTAACAGGTTTGCGGCCCATCTCATATCGACTGTTGAGATCATAGCTAGAAGATTTCAGCAAGGGTTGGACCCGGAAATCCAAGCTGCTCAAGCTACATGGGATTTCCCAACCCATAATTTGGCTTTGAAGGCTACCCGAAGATATGAGGCAGTAATAAAGAGGAAGGGCATACCTCAATCTGCCGGTTTGAAACGCCCTGCCACTCAAATGGCAGGAGGAGCCTCTTCCAGGCCATCGTTCGAACCCAGGAGAACTAAAGAACCCAATAACCAGTCAAGACCAGATTTCTGTTTCCATTGCAAGAGAGATGGACATTTGATAAAGGACTGTAGGCGCGCAAAAGGCCTGTGCCTAGTTTATGGTATGTCTAATCACAGAATTGAGACCTGTCCATATATATACAACTCAGCTCGCACACACACCAACTACCCGCAGTGGCCAGATATCCAGGCTCCTGCAACTCATCCTACACTCGCAGCACCACCTCCACGTGGATTTCCTGCACAGCCAAATCGCCAATCCATCAGGCACTGAGGAACATGCCTCGAGGACAGAGGAATGTGCCTCCAGCTAAGAGGAACATGCTACGGCGATAGGCTTACACCTTAGCAGCCGTAGAAGCCGAGACAGTTGACCAAGGTAACACTAGTAAGCCTTTTGCACATTTTTAAAACCCTTGCACCATCTTATTATACACTATCAGTACTACAGTCACCAAACTTTCTTTAAATCTGTTACACTTTCCTTCTACAAATTTCGAGGATGAAATTTTTGTAAGGAGGGTAGACTGTAACAACTCCAATTTTAGTGTACAAAAATTTGTTTAAAAGTTAATGTATACTTGGGGTATTTGCATTTACTGTGAGTACTATAAATAATTATTTTTCTTTTTAATAGCAATAAGGAGCTTGTAGTTCACTGGTAAGACCTTGCATTGCTGAACCAAAGCACCAGAGTTCAAATCCCATCACCCACATTATTTTTTAATATTGATTTCTTTTTAAATTTTTAGAATTCCAAGAGTCTACACGTGCTAAATCCGTAAAACCAAAGGTCACACTAAAAACAAACTACCCCACTGTGCTAACCAGACGACGACAGATCTTCGACGGCGAGCCCTGACCCGACTCGACTGACTTAGGCCGGCTACTCGGCCGAATCGGCCGGCGAGACCGGGTTGACTCGGCTGAATCCGAGTTGATCCTTCATGAAACTTATGCCTCTTTGTCTTCTGGAAACTCCTGTATACTTTAAATTTCCTGCACATGAACAAAACTCTTTAAAACCCCATTAAATCATATTTTTAATACAGTTTTTATTACATTTTCAATACAACCTTTCACCTACCCTAAACCCTAGCATTACCCTATAAATACCACCCCTAAACACACCACCCTCACTCACAATTCTGTCCAAACTCTCAAGAAAACTCTCTAGAATTTTTGTGTACAAGTGGAGTTACCGAAAGGCACAGCACCGACGAACTTCCTACGATGACTCCAGGAGCTTCCGGCGACGAAACGACGCACCGAAAAATCCTACTTCCTCCTCTTCCTCATCTCTAACCTCAAAACTTGTAAGTCCCACCTCCCTCCTCTCTAATCTATTCTTAAAACTTCTTTTTCTAAAACCCGACGGAAGCGAAGTTAAATCCGACTTCCGATTCGGTTTTCTTTGTAAAGTTCAATTTTCCTTATCACAACCATATTAAACTCTTACATCTTGACTATTAATCATTAACAAAACATGTTGAACAAGTTTCATAGCAAAACATTTCATTTTGTAACTTTTACCGCTCTTTTTCAGTAAAATACCATGTAGTTTGGTTTCGACTTTAAAACATCATTAATCTTGCTATACCTTTAATTAGATCACGAGATAATGACCTACTTCCTCACAACACTCATATGCAATATAGAACAATAACTTTCAGGAACATAGAATACGGGAAAACGAAACTTTACATATAAATACCATTTACTATTAAAACCGTTTCTGCAAGATTACGTATTTTTACAAATCTTTGCAAAGCGCCGCTACAACCCATTTTGGGGAACCCGACTGGGATGGTGCGGATTATCGCATATCCCTAGGCTTAATAGTGCGAGATGCAGACCTCCGTAAGGAGCATTCGGTCTCGAAAGGTTTGAAATACAAATATCTTAAGAAAATGAGATTTCTAGAAAATAATAAAAAATTATTTTTATAAATATATATATATATATATTATATCAAAATACCTATTTTTGATATAATATAAATATTCCAACTTTTCTAAATCAAAAGGATCGCTTTACATGAAAATATCATGAAATTCCATATATGTTCAATATTACAATTAAATACCCTATATTATGAAAAATAGGTTTATTCACCAGAAATGTCACAAATATAAAATCCACAACTATGAAAACTCTAAAAACGATAATTAAATACTTGAGGTGTATTTTGTAAATTATACAAAGTTATTTTTATATAAAACCCCCTCAAATTTTATAAATTACAGTAAAGACCCTAGTAAATATAGGTTTAAGCGGGACCAGTCTCTTGAGCCTCAGGGAGTCGGAGATTTGGGCGCTTGCCTATTTAAGGTAGACAACTTAACAACAGTGTTATCAACACGGTAATCGACTTTGAAAAAGACATAAATCCTGCCGCCTGTGTGCAGCGGTTACCGATAACATTAAAACCTAATCCAGGACTTCAATTTCTCTTTCTAATTGTTCTGACTCAGACTGAGTCTTATTAAATAATCTGAATTGAATATGATTGAAGTACAATCTACAATCTACAATTCAATATGAATCCATGAATACATATATTCAATCTATTCAATCTGTATTGACTGAACCGAACCATGGATATACTTCCATTTACATGATTCTCCAGTTACATCCATTTTCTGATATCATGGTTTCGGCAAGTCATCCAATTATACAATCTATATTACAAGACAATACAAGTCTTCCATTTACATTTACAAAACAGTACAAACAACACATTTACAATCCATCTATACAAGACAATATAATTTACAATGCAATCAAGACATCGCGGGGGTTTTAAGGGGTAGATTGGTACGGAAGGTGTTAGAAGTGGCACGGGACTGTAAAATTTAAGACACCTAACCTGTATTTTCATTGCTGTTGTATTGTGGCATAAACGGTTTCTTGTACTACACTTGCCTCTAGTCTCTGGCATATAGAGACTCCTCTCGTATACACTGGCATTCTTCTGTACCAAGCTACAAACAACACCGTTAACCATATAATACAATTTTAAAAGCTACTCTCTCTTTCTCTGTCTATTCTATTTCTCCCTTATCTTTGAGACTTATAGAGCGATTGTTCGCTGACGATATTCCTTCTCTTTCTTCTTTGGAATGTTGTCAGGTGATCTGGACACTCAGGAGATCGAGCCTACCAACGAGGACTTGGATCAGCTTGCCTACGACCTAGAGCTTTAGCTTCATTATACACATTTTATTTCAGTACTTTTCATTTCTGTTATGCCACTGTTTAGGCATTGCTTTCATTCAGATGTATTTACTTTTCCATGCATTATACAAAGGAATGTTAATAAATAAAGTTGTTGTTCAGTTATACCTACTGTCATTGTCTCTTGTGCATTTTTATTTATATTGCTTAGATAAGCTTAGCGTATTTACTTCAGAGTAAATACGTAGAGGCCTCGTTGCGTCCTCTTCCCGTATATTAGGAAGCGGGGCGTGACAATGCGTCTATAAGCAAAGGTACCGAAAGGACAAGTAAATATTGTTTTATCTTGATCCTTTTCGGCAATAGGGACCTGGTTATAGCCAGAGTATCCATCCATGAAACAATAATATTCATGTCCAGATAATCGTTCCAACATCTGTCAATGAAAGGTAGAGGGAAGTGATCTTTCCTCGTTGCGGCATTGGGTTTTTTATAATCAATACATACACGCCACCCAGTATGGGTGCGTGTTTGGATCAACTCATTAGCCTCATTTGTTATGACCGTGATGCCATACTTCTTAGGGACTACATGAATATGACTTACCTATTGGCTATCAAAGATTGGGTAAATTATACTACTATCAAGGCACTTGACGATTTCTTTATTTACCGCATCCTTCATGACAGGATTCAACCTTCTTTGTAGGTCTCGGGTTGGTTTGGCTTCATCCATCAAATGTATATGATGTTCCACAATCAAGGGACTAATCCCTTTGATGTCTGCCATTGTCTAACCAAATTCTTGCCTATTAGATCTCAAGACCATCAAAAGAGCGTTCTCTTGCTCTAAATCTAGAGAAGCGGATATGATCACGGGCAAAGAATCATTCTCACCTAAATATGCATATTTCAGATGAGAAGGTAATAGTTTGAGATCTAATGTCGGCGGAGAAACAATAGAAGGTGGGGTAAGGGAATGATATTCGGATTCTCGAAGAAGTTCATAACCTGTATAGGATATTGACTCGGAAAGTGCTACCAACTTTTGTGATGAGTCAAAAGGTTCAAACTCAGGGGTGGACTCGTCAAAAGTGTCATCACTATGATACTATACAAGATCAAACAATGATGTACCGATGTCGTCGAGATCATCAAAGAAAAGTTCATCAACCTTGCATCTTTCGGGAGTTATCTCGTGGACAGAACATACATCAAGTATATGAGCAGAAGGTTCAGATGGTTGACTTCCTAGCTTGTAAATGTTAAGCTCAATTGTCATCTTCCCGAAGGTTAAGTTCATAGAGCCGTTACGACAATTAATGACAGCATTGGAAGTGGCTAAGAAGGGTCGACCTAAAATCACCGGAATTTAGTCCTGTGGGTTCGTTACAGGTTGTGTATCTAAAACAAAAAAGATCACAGGGAATATAAATTCCCCGACTTTTATCAACACATACTCAAGTTCACCCCTAGGTTTGATGATAGATCGATCTGCCATCTGGAGAGTGCAGTGGGCAGGTTTCAACTCTCCAATACCTAACTGCTCATAGACAGAGTAAGAAAGCAGGTTAACACTAGCGCCAAGGTCGAGTAGAGCACGATTAATATTTTTATCTCCAATAGAAATAGAGATTGTAGGACAGCCAGGGTCCTTACGTTTCTTTGGTAATTGATGGGTAAAAGCTATGCTAACATTACTCGTCATGAACACTTTTTTCGGCATTTAAGTCTTTCTCTTCCTAGTGCACAAGTCCTTAAGTATTTTCGCATAAGCCGGGACTTGTTGGATAGCATCTAGGAGAGGGATATTTATGTTAACCCGTTTAAACATTTCTATAATCTTTTCCATTTGTGCGTTAGGTTTGTTGGCCCTCAACCTATTTAGATAACGAGCTTTAGCAATAATAGCGGGGTCCAATATTTGTGGAGAAGTTTGTGTTGGTAAAACGGATCCTAGAATTGGAGTGGGGATCGTTTCAGATTGTGTCAATGAGGTGGGCGAAGGTTTCGAGCCTTGGGGAAAGCGGAGAATAGGTTCAGAAGAAGATGGAGTAGACGAAATAGGGTAAGTGTAACGTTTTAAAAATAATTAAATAAATAAATAAATGAATAAAATTGTTTAAGTTAATTTTATGATTTTCGGCAAAGTAAAATGTATTTTTCGTAAAACCAAACCGTGATTGTTTTTCTTTATAATTTCAAAAGTACCTATTTTAATTATGTAATTACTAGTAAATGGTGTTTATTTAGCCACTTATAAATTTTTAGTTTAATTAAATATTTTTCCTAAATTAATTATTTTAAATATTAACATAAGCTTTATTTTTACACTAAATTAGTGTAAATTACAAATTTGAATGGTTTTAATTTGTAAAAATGAACCATTGCATATTAGAATCTTGTGTGTTTCATGCAAAATTTATTTTCAAATTTATCCATGGTTCTAGACCATTCTAGGTTAAATTAAGTGAGGAAAATAAAGAATTTTTATTAATTTCATGAAAAGACTTAATTCTATGATATTTTAGTGAGACCTTCTACACTTTTTTTCACTTTTCTCACTCTCCACCCCCTCCTCCTAATTGTGGCCGGCCTCAACACCCCCATGGCAGCCCCCCCCCCCCATTTCCACTTCATTTTTTGTTCAAAATTCATCAAAAATCCATCAAAAATTCAATTAAAAATCCACAAAATCCTATTTATTTCCTACCCTTTATTCTCTACTCTTCTTTACATGGATTTTTGAGTGGGAAAGCATGCATTTTTGAGGCTCATTTTCATGTTTGGACTTGAGGTTGTGGAGGTATAAATCTTTCTCTTTTGTTTTATTTCTATTAGATGTTTCTTTTAAAGCATAATTAGATTTATTAGATTAATTCTAGTTGCAAATTCTAAAATTCAAGTTAGGTTTGTAAATTCAAGTTGTGCTTTTTATTAATTAAATAAGGTTATAATAGCTAGTTTAACATCTTTTAGAGTGGAAAATTCTTGCATGGTTGTGGTATAATAATTTGTTAATCCAAAATTTATTTAATTATGCTATTTAGCTAACTAGTTTTTTGTAAATGTATATGTGGGTGAGATAAAATTCTAATTAATGTTTTTATCATTATATTATGGTTTTAATAGGAATATTAACATGTTAGTGGAATGCAAAACCTAATCTAGTTATTAGTTTCAATTGTTAGTTAATAAAGTGTGATAAATATGCTAATTATGCTAGTTTTTGCAAACTAGATTTTGGAAATTCCTAAATAAATGAGATTAAAAATATAATTATGGTTTCATTATATCATTATCATCATGAATTGTAGTTTAGTACATTAATTCATGCAAATCATGTTTTGTGGTGGAATTGTGGTATTTTGCTTGAAAAATATTGAAAATTGTTAAAGGTTGCAAACTAGAAATTTCAAATTAATACAAATTTGTGTAATAAAAATATAGTAATGGTTTGTATAGTCTAGTTATGCTTTTTAATGAGTTTTATGACCATTGGTTTCATTTAAATATCAAGTTTTGAAGAAAAACGGTAAATTGGCATTTTCGGGTTTTACGAAATCGGGCGATTTGATGGATTTTAGGGTTTCGATGGATTTAATCATGTTATATATTATAAGTAACGAGTTTTAAAACTATGAGTTATTTGTTGATGTTATCTCGATCCATCGGAGTTTGTACGCCGATATCGAGCGATATTTGGTGCTTTTGCGTGGACGGGACATAGGTTTTAACCTATGCTTGTTCCTTGCGTCTTTTTGACTTTTGTATGTGATTTAGTTTACGATGATATTTATATGTTTGCGTTTAGGTACCCCTCACGTGGACTGCGGGCGATGAATACGAGGATGGCGACACCGTCTTCGGCAGACATGGACCAGGTGAGTAGATGCATATCTACGGGGAGAAGTCGGGTGGATGGCGTTTAGCTCCCCCGCAACGTAGAATAGGAATAGTACTTATTGTCATTAGGAAACCGATGTGACCCTAGATTCTTAATGAGTAGGACCCTAGTAATGATCCTAGGCTGGACTAGACTGATTTAGGAAAACCATACCAGAGAATGAATACCTTGGAGGAGGTTCGTAGGTTTCAGATAGAAACACACACACGCACACACTGAAACTCGACATGGTGTGTACGTGCATGTATATATACATATAGGACTAGGTATAGGTGTATATATATATATATACAACACGTGTATGGGATACATTGATGTGATATGATATCCGAGGTATGATGAAACAGTATAACTGGGCTTGATGCCGTGATTCTTGGCTATACAGTCGTATTAAGTATTAGCGGATCATTAGAGAATGAGATAATGAACATGTATACATAAATTATAATGGGTGGTGATGATATTGAGGTACATGGGACTCTAAAATAGTACCCGGACTGTAACTTGTGACTGATCACGATATGATATATGTATGACTTGATTACAACATCATATAGGTGTGACCTGACGTCGATATCATATAGGTGTGACTTGATGACAATATGATATCAGTATGACTTAATCACAATATGATACATATGACATGATATTTCTGAGGATAAACTAATGATGCATATTATGATGGCAATGATATATGATTGATGTATGCGATTACAGTTTAACACCTTGATCATGAGATGTGTCGATGATGACATTATACGAATGATGAGACTCCTAGGAAATACTTGACCCGTACCCCGATATTGGAATGCCGTATGATGGATTTTACCGTACGAGGCATAGATATGATGATTGATCCGCACTCTTGATTTGAGGAAGCCGTACTACGTACATGACGCTATTGAGGCTGGATCGCCGACTATTAGAGATATTGATTCAGACCTTAGGTAGACTCTTGTTTCTTTGACTAGTTTCTTAGGTTTAGTTCCTTAGGAGGTTAGATGGACACTAGTTTAGGTTCGATTCATATAGTGGTAGTTGTACTCGTATATCGCAGAGGAGTGGATAATGCTCATCTGTCTTCACATTCATACTGTAATCATAATGTTGCATGTTCATACATATATTTCTGTAATCAGTATAAAACTCTGCCTGTTAGGACACCAGCACCATTACCGATGATGCGCATATTCCACGCACACTTATTTGCCAGCTCATACACATCATCATCGGTAATTGCTATGTCACGTACACTTAGATTATAATATCTTTTATTGATACATTCAGCTAAAAGCTAGACCAATATAGCATTATGATTACTCTCAGATGTTAGTCTAGACACGGCATTGATTACTTAGATATTTCATGCATTCATATTTCCATGTTATCATGCAGTATTATGGGCATATGCCGACACTTATCATATACTTACTCATGATTTTTGGATTTTGGTTTTCTATGAGATTTCTGGATTTTGGAGAAAATCGCAAAATATATAAAAACTTCTTTCTCTCCCCACCTCTCTTTTTAAAACATAAGATGCGGTTTTCTCGTGATGTATGTGTCGTCCACCATGAGATTTCATGTTTTCTGTTGGATTTCGAGACCCGATTCGAGGAGTGGATGAACCGTCTCGGGTACATGGTGGGCTCGGTATGGTACCCCGGGGCAAGAAGATCGAGTTGTAGACGATGAGCCTGGCAGGGGAAGGCTACCTACCGGTGATGTCTGGCGCGGCGGATATCCGGAGGATACCGACCGTTGTCGTGAGATTTGATGATATGGGCTGATCCGGACTGACGGAGCCCGAGATATTGAGACTATGAGACTTGAGATTTACATGTTTGTGTCGATGCTTGACACGGATTTCCATGGATTTTATTGTTGATATTTCAGGTTTCTATACACATTTTACTATGATAACAGCTAAAGATTTCTTATACAGATATATCTGGATTTCAGGATTGGTTATTTTACATTCATGGTGCATGCATATCCATTCATATGACATAGTACTATATGAGGCACTGACACGAGCACGGAGTATTTGCACTTACACGTAGTATTACCCTGCTATTACTAGATGATTGGGATATAGTAGTGTATTATTATGACCTAGGATAGCGTCGTGCATTCGATTTCTTTTCGTAGATGTCTTCTACTCACGAGTTGGCAACTCACCCCCGTTGTGCCAAATTTTATTACAGGTTCGATGTATAGGTTTCCCTGGCAGTTGCTGGCATATCATTTCATCCAGGGTGATTTGCACGGTAGGTTGGTTCACTTGTATCTGGGCCACCATTGTACTTTTATTCTTTCATTTGTATCTATTAAGCTCCATCAACCAAACTTGTATTACTTGATAAGTTTATTGGACCAGTTATTTATTTCGACCTTAGAGTCGCGCATGTATTATTCTGATTTGGTGGTTTTGTTTTCTTTGAGTTTTGAGCCTCGCCCTTTTGCGTTGTATATTATTGTGCTTGTTGTGGTTGTTTCCGCCTGTTGGCATTGATGCTAGCTCCCGTTTGGGGATGTTTTTTTTATTGTTTATGTATATTATACTAGTTGTACCCATTTGGGGGCCAGTTTTTATAGAGGAGACTCTGCCGAAATTTTTGAGAAAATTTGCTGATGTTTTTAAACTTGTTTTCTTTTTCTTCTTCTTCTTCTTTTATGGTTTAGATTTCTGGGCTTCGGCTTACTTAGGTTACGTGGCGCCTCTTGATGCTTCGTAATCTAAGTGCCGGTCACGTTCCGTACTTTCGGGTCGTGACAAAGTTGGTATCAGAGCTCTAGGTTTAACCTTGTATAAGTCTAGGTGACCCTTGGTTGATGGAGTAGGCGATTTAGGTAGAGTAACGTACCGTGGGTATGGTCCGCGGCATACTTACGATACGCTACTCTGCTTAAGGAGCCCTACGATGTACATTGTTTGCACCGTATTTCATTCATTCCTTTGATCTATCTTCGTCGATGTCGGAGGGTGATTCTGTTACCACGGGCGCACTGGCAGAAGGAGCTGTGGCTCGAATGCGATAACCATTAGAGTATTGGTTATTCTTGAGGATTGAAGCATTGTTTAGCGTGCGGACGAAGGGTATTCACATGCCGTCCGGATGAAGTTAAAAGGTTCAAACGATTATCAGAAAACCATTTTCCTAAGTTTAAAGTATTCGGAAGAACATGCAGGTATTTCGATGGACCCTCTAGAAGAATGAAACCCTAACTCGACATAATGACCACGAGAATGCCCTTGAACCTTAGGGTTTACGGCAGTTCCGTGGTGCCATTAGTGAAGCTTGGGTTTGCCCTTCTACGGCTGGATCATCGATGTTGGGGTATGTACCGGATATTTTTAAGCTGTACTTGAGTGTTGAGTGTTAGTTATATGTATGCCCTAGAGGCCATTACTATATATAGGATGTATATTGTAGTGGATGCTTGGACATATATAGGGAGGACTTTCTTGCTCGACATGATAGTATGCTATCTGGTTGATCTTTACCTTAACGTGTACACTGATTGTCTCTCTGTTACATGTTGGTAAAGCCCTTAGGATGTGTACTTGACTACCTGGACTATGATGCGGATCATACTAGTGGGGACATGGTAGTCCATAAGTACATCCTTCAAAGTCCCTAGTCGTGGGTATATCGAGACGGGGCATCGATATACCAGAGTAGACTAGCGTATACCTTCTCGACTCATACAGATGGGCGATGGATGATCCCATATCCATTGGTGTTTGACATCAGAGATGATATACGGGTGCTCAGTGGAGACTGGGTACACTGGACGGACTTGCCGAGAACTCCCAGATGGTATTATACTTTACGTCAGATGGCAGTTCTCTGGTGACACTGGTACAGAGTAGTCTGTTGACCCGAGATCGTCATAGAGTCTTATGTGGTTCCCACTATGCTTTGATTTCCACCTTACCACATCCAAGAGAGCGTGCAAAATGGTAGCTTTTGGGTACAGTTCCGAATCACATGGAGGCAATGAGCGATAAGAGGAGATTCGTCTCTCCCGGTATAGGGAGTTGATGTTGCGCTGTGTTCGATTGGCTATAACCGGAAATCCCTGGCCAGGGTTGCTGAGATTTACTGGTAAGTGTTACCAGTAGTTTCTCGAACTGTTATAGACCTCATATCGACACGACTTATCGAGCTGTTGGGGTCTGACGTTTACCACCCCTAGGCGAGATATGCGACATATCAGACGACGAGACCGGACTGTACGGTAAGTGTTACTGGTTGGATTCACAGGAGTGTGAGCGGGCTTGCTCGTCGATCTTCTGATCGCTCAATACCCGGGTGGCCGTTACGTTTAGCAGACCGCTTGCGGCTTGTGGGTGTTTGATATGATCATCACCTGCTGCCGGCGTATTGACGAGTCTTTAGAGTCCTACACAGAGGTTTCCTGGCTCAAGCGAAACGAAATAGGAGCGCATATGAGATATGTGCGGGACCGAGAATAATGCGTGTATGTGATACCGTATTCTATTCTCGCGATGAATGTATCGAAAGGTTGTATGCGATATAACCTAGTTATCGAATCAAGTATTGATTCGATGAGCCGATACATTGAATATTAGTCGGTTATATGCGATATGACCGGATCGTTAAATCAAGTGTTGATTTAATGATTTAATGCATAATTATATATTTGATATATTACTTTGCATTAACTAGTATTGGTTCACTTTAAATGGATTTTCTCACTTGTAGTTCACAAGTTGTATATGTGATATACTTTTGTGCACTTGATTGTATCATGTTTGATGATACATTCTTACTTAAGTTTTATGTAAAGATTAAACCATGGTTATTTAAATGGTTAGGGTTTTGTTTTTCATATCTATTTGTTCATTTATTTATTATGGAAAAGATAATGAACAAAATGGTTTCTTTCATGAAGCTTGTTGAAGCTTCATGAAGTTTTGACCAAGTGACCATTTTGTCTTCTTCTTTTAACCCTAACCATTCATATAACCTTAGTTAATTCTCTACACTTGACTATGGTTAAATATATGATAAGTATTATTTTCTTTTAACTTATCATTGGAAATATAATCATCTTCTTCTTCTTCACAAGAAGAAAAGCTTGCTTCATCAATGGTGATTTGAGCAAAAGTGTGAGAAATCCAATTCTAAAGTGAACCCACCTCCTATTTCTTCATCCTCTACTTCTTGCCAAGTAGTATAGGGTGTTTTCTTCACAAGTTTCATGACTTGGTGAAGTGGGAGCTTGATCTTGTGATGCCTCGACGTAGATCATCTTCGGCATCGTAGTCGATGACCTAGCCCGCCTATTTCTCCGATGAAGCCGACACTAGAGTCCAAGATCCGATTTGTACAGTGGAGGGACGTCTACACGGAGCTATGGAGGTGGAGGACCGGATCTACAAAGGTTGTATTTCCGTTCTTTTAGTTAAGTTGTTAACTAGTTGCATGTTTCGCCTAAACTCTAGTCAACGATCCGTATTAGGGTTTCCCGGCACTTGTAAAATTTGAAATTGGCATGGTTGATGCCTTGTGAGACCTCATTAGTGTGTCTAGGAACCCTACAGTGGTATCAGTGCCTAGCTAGAGCCTTAGGCAATGCGTAGACGAAGTTTGAAACCCGAACGAACCCGAAACCCTAATTTTTCATGCTCTCTGGACTTTTTTCAAAAACTGGGTTTTTTCCAGATTAAAAATTGCTAAAAAATTCAGCAGGGTGTTATTAGAATTACTGTGAAATTCGAGGGGCTGATTCGCCCAAAGTGCGGCGGAACCGCGGCAGAAGTATGGCTTCTACGGCGGTTCCGCGGCCAACAAGTCTCTTCAGTCAACTCTTTTTGCACAGTAACTTCTTTATTTTAATGCTGAGTTTTCTGGGAATTTTTAAATTATACTCATGAGTTGAGTATTCTGGGTTGTATTGGGATTCGATTATTCGATCGGATTATCGGACTTTGTCTATTTGTTTTCCGGGTAAATTTTAGAATATGTTAAAAAGTTCGACCGGATATAAATACCCACCTTTTCCCCTGTCGGGAAATTTCCAAGTGTTGGATCTTTCCGTAGTTTAACGACGTTCTAAGTAGTGCAAGTAACGCGATGGTCCCTCTAGAAGACAACAAACCTTAACTCGATTATGTGACCGTCTTGAACTGCCCTTTGAACCTTCGGGTTTGGGGCAGTACGGCGTGCCACATGTGAGGCGTTGGCTTGACCCTTCTACGGCTGGACCGTTGCTACTGAGGCACGAAATGAATATTTTTAAGCTAATTTCATGTGTTGATCTGTATCGGGAAAACTTGGGTGTTCGACTGTTCGATCGGAAAGTTTAACATTTTCTGTTTATCCGGAATCTGATACAATAATTGGAATTCACAAGTAGTTATGAGATAACTGGATGAATGTTATAAACATAGCACTTTAGTCTCACTTGATCGGTTGCCACGGAATTTTGATGTGATCAAAAGTCCGTCGCAATCACGTAGCGTACGCGGATACTCGCCGAGTAAACTTAATAGACAGCCTCACCCCATAGCCCCGACCAAGTGACTGTAGGAGAACCCCATCGCCGAAAGCATCCGTTCGGGTGCTCGCGGCAGCCTTGGTGCACTTCGTCGACGGCGTCGGGGGTGCGGCCGCCTACTAAAGTTTGCGACGAGCATTCGATCAGGATGTTGGGAATCTTGTTGAATTGCCCGACTTGATATTAAAAAGTGTTTTCGATAATGAGACTAAAATGCGGGGTTTATAATTGTTAGGCATGTGATGTCTAAGTATTTCATTTGATTAGGCATGCGATGTCTAAAGAGATTGCGGATTCCAACTGTTGTAGTTTTACACTTTTTTTTTGTGACCGTAAGTGTAATATGTGATATCGCCGGTTTCGTTGCTATATGTCAACGACAATTGGGATGTGCATATTTACTTACGTTGATGACATGTGATGTTATGTGTTGCTGGATATGTTATATTGGATCGTCGTGTTTGAATAGCCGGGGGTTTTTATGTGAGATGAGTGTTTTTCATTTTCATTCATGTAAAAACTTGTATGTAATAATCTTTTATTGGGGCACTTCCAGGTTGCGGAAGAAGTCACCTTTTGTATATTATTTACTTTTCCGCACTAGGATAGACCCAAGGAGGGGAGCACAAGTAACCGGGTTCTGGAGTCCAGTGGGAGACCAACTCGAGGAGTCGAGTCCGGGTCTCCTAACTCCAGAATTGGTAGGGTTGCTTGCCGCTCTCGTAGGGGTCTAGGGGTGTGGGTTTGGCTATTCATCACAACCGTGGAATCCGTGTTTTATACTGGCTCGTATTGAAAACACGGACGTCCTAGTATATCCAATATTTCATATGATTCTTCAGCTGCGATATCTATGATGTGATCATATGATGTTCTGTGATAGATACTGTATATAGTATATATGATATATTATATAGACGTTAATTATGTTTTACACCCGCGCTAGCCCTGCCCTGCTCTGCCGTTAGTTACCTAACCTAACGGTGCACGAGGGGACATCGAGGCGAATGCGGATGGCATAAGTGTACGTCGTATTTATCTGTGATGTTTAGGTAAGTTAAATGATGGGACTTCATTAATGTGATTAATGAAATAAAAAGAAACCTAAAGATGTTGTAGAATCAAATTTCAAAAATAAAACAGGTAGCTACAGTTCTTGCTTTGCACAGCGGTATATATGATATATCCTGCACCTTATTCGATGAGGAAAGGACCGAGATCCCTTTACCGGGAGTGACTCCTTTAGCAATAACTGGCAGATGCTACACACTCGGTTTGTCTTCTGATTGCTTTTAAGAGTTTTGCTTTGCACAGTGATATATATGATATATCCCGCACCTCATTCGAAGAGGAAAGGACCGACGATCCCTTCACCGGGAGTGACTCCTTTAGCAAAACTAGAAAAGCCTCAAAAACACTCCATTTTAAAATCATTTGATTCTACAACGATATCAAGTTCATTACACAATAGGTTTTCAGAAAAACCTGTCGTAGCCCTCCGTCATTTCAGATAAGTTGTATATAGTATTCGTGCTGCATTTGTTGGCTTTCGTCAAGGTGCAGTGTGCGGTAGGTATATGCTTCTTATCTGCTGCATACGATGCGATTGGATTAGGGTAGTCGTGCGGCTTTGTTGGCTTTCGTCAAGGGTCGTGCGGGTGGGTTTAATTCAATCAAGAAATGTACGGGTTGAACTTGACTAGCGGGCTATGGTTTGTTGGCTTTCGTCAAGGTCATAGCACGTTAGGGGAAAAATATTATCGGGAATTTCAAGTGTTGAAATTTGCAATGAGATTGCATACCTTCTATGAGATAGTTGGATCCCGATACCCGCTGCGAGTAAGAGTTACTCCTGGGAGAGTTTTACACATTACAATTAGCCGATCAAGTAGGTGTCTAGAAAGGTGTTAACGAGGTTACGCCTCTGGGAAAACGAGGTTTACATTAATTAGGTTCGTGCGAAAGCACGGGGGACCTCCCTCAAAGTACCGACACTGGCCTGGCTGAAAGATTGGCGAACTTGTAGTATGTAATTAATCCCGGCTAGTCTTTCCTTTTAGGGTTTGAAGGAAGATTTGATAAAAAACAGTGGGAGCCATCCTGATTAGATAAAATAATAACCAATCTATTCTTGCAAGAGCGCAAGCTGAGTGTTTTCTTCTCTCTCTCTCCAGGTAGCGACCATATCACGCCTTAATCAAGATAATAAAATGGATGTATTGACCGAACCCGCTTGTTATACTGAGCTGGGGAACGTTGGTCCCGCTCCAACTTATAATTGTTATAAGACAGAGTAGGAAATTGGGGATTACCAGAATTCCCGTGCCGCCCAAACGAAGAGAGTGCATGCCGATGCATCATCTTCGGGTGTGTTCATTACAAAGAACTGTTTCTCAGTATCCTCCGCATCCTGGGTATATGATACCGGATCAGGATCCCAGATATGTAATCTGTTACATAGGGCTGCAAAAAGGTAGAAAAACTGAGAACGGGTGATAAGTTTCATGAGACAGAAAACGGGGCAAGTGTTGCAGCCAAGTCTGTTGGTCACTGTCACCCTGTATTACCAATACATTGATTCTGAATGAATGTTATTAGATACCGAACTTGATATACAAAATCATATCAGTCTCTTTATTAGTAAAGAAAGGATATAATTTTGTATTGTTGGATTATGTTTTGAACATTTCCTATATCAAAAGTTGATCGGTTCAGGCACGTTATCTAAAATCTTTGATGTTCTAAATCAAACTACAGTTCTTAGTATACAGAACACACACAAGAGGAAGTGTTCAGAACTGAACGAATCCTTCTTGAGGTATTGTAGACTAGGTCATATCAATGCGGCCAGACTAGCTGAAGTTACATATAGATGCATATTTAAATCAGTTTGAATTTACATCTTGTGAAACTTGCCAGTCATGTCACAAAGATATAATGACACCAGCTCTGTTTATTGGAAACAGAGAAAGAGTTAGTGAACTCTTGGGATGATACATGTTGATGTATGTAAGGTCCCCTGTCTACACATGCCAAGACCGGTTCCTTGTACTTCATTACATTCTCTGATAATCTCTTTAGATTCAGACATATGTTCTTGTTGAAACACAAGTCCGAACCTTTTGAGATATTCACAGAATATAAGTTAGAAGTAGAGAACCAAAACGGGTATAAATATTATGTCCTTTGATGTGATCAAGGAGGAGAATACTTGAGCACGGAATTCCTGGACTTTTCTAAAGGAGAATGAGATTCTCTCTCAGCATTACTCCTCCGCATATACCATAGCACGATGGTATATCGGGGCGGAGCAATAGCACCCTATGTGATATGGTGTGCTCTATGATGAGTACTACTGTGTTTCCTATTTCCTTTTGGGAGTTATGCACTTAAGAAGCTGCATACCTATTGAATAGGGTTCGAATCAAATCAAGTTGCCTACCACTTCATATGTGATATGGAAAGGGAAGAGCCCATATCTTAAGTTAGTTAAGATTTGGGGTTGTCCGGCCTATGTCTAAAAGCAAAATCCGGACAAGCTCGAGGCAAGATCTGCTATGTAGAACTGAAAATGTTCCAGCTATACAAACTACAGCAGATGATTTAATAAAACCAAAGAATTCAATAGTTACCAACGAACCTCAGCCTCTCCGCCGATCTAGTAGGATTCCTCACCCACCTGAGAGATACTTCGGTTTCTCTATGACAATGGGAGCGAGGATTGCATCATGAGATGATGACCCAACTAGTTTCGAGCTGGCCATCAGGAGTAGGACTCTGTAAGAATGGCTGGATGCTTAGCGATCTGAGATTGAATCCATGTACACCAACAAAGTATGGACTTTGGCTGCTATATCT
This sequence comes from Agapanthus africanus, assembly GCA_030015575.1. Taxonomy (NCBI): domain Eukaryota; kingdom Viridiplantae; phylum Streptophyta; class Magnoliopsida; order Asparagales; family Amaryllidaceae; genus Agapanthus; species Agapanthus africanus. The sequence continues at coordinate 526,049,689 of CM057337.1, forward strand.
GAAGGGTTAAATCCCCATCAGGAGCAAGTATATCTTGAGAAGATTACTTGGTGTAGATGGAAAAGTTGAGACTTTCAAAGCTAGACTTGTTAAAGCTTTTCGTCAACGACCAGGCGTGGATAATGATGAAACCTTTTCAAGTAGCTATGCTTAAGTCCATCCAGATCTTACTTGCCACGGCTACATACCATGACTACGATATCTGGCGGCTGGGTGCCATGACTGCTTTTCTAAATGATGTTTTAGAAGAGAACGTCTATAAGTACACAGCCAGAGGGCTTCGTAGACAGTGGGAGCAGCGGAAACGTGTACAAGATGCTTTATAAGATAAAGCAGGTATCGCGGAGTTGGAACATCTGTTTTGATGTGTTAGTCAAAGAGTTTGACAACATCAAAATGGTAGATGAACCTTGTATATACAAAAAGGTAGTAGGGAGTATAGTGACGATCCTCGTAGAGTACGTGAATGACATGCTCTTGATAGGGAAGGGGTTTCCTATGCTACGCTCGGTCAATCTCCGCTTATCACAATGATTCTCCATATAGGATCAAAGTGATACCTCCTAAATCCTGCGTTTTGAATCTATGAGATAGATCTAATTGGATGTTAGGATTCTCACTAGTTGTAGTGAGATGGTATCAATCAATCCTGGGGAGAATCACTGGAAGGGTTCCTGGGTGATAAGGACGACTGAAAGTCAGTCGCAGGCATTGTCTTTACCCTCAGTAAAGGGACGGTATGTTGGAAGAGTTCCAAGCTAGATACCGTGGCATACTAGACGATAAAGGCTCGATACATCGATACTTAAGATGCTACCAAAGAGGCAGTCTGGATGTATATTTGTTCATGAGATGAACTTAGTTCCTCCCATTGTGTGACAATGGAGTTGTGGCTTATGCCAAGGTACGTCCGTCCCATCAGTGATCCAGACATATTCTGAGGCAGCATCACCTGATCATGGAGATAGTTGATCTCCAGGGTGATCGAGATTAGGAGAGTAGACTCAGAGGACAACACGGCGGATCCACTCACGAAGGCCAATTCCAAGAGAGACTTTTATGGGATGGTTGAGTATGAGATACTACAACCACTGCTATCAGATGGCCCTAGTGCAAGTGGGAGATTGTTAGTTATATGTATGCCCTAGAGGCCATTACTATACATAGGATGTATATTGTAGTGGATGCTTGGACATATATAGGGAGGACTTTCTTGCTCGACATGATAGTATGCTATCTGGTTGATCTTTACCTTAACGTGTACACTGATTTTCTCTCTGTTACATGTTGGTAAAGCCCTTAGGATGTGTACTTGACTACCTGGACTATGATGCGGATCATACTAGTGGGGACATGGTAGTCTATAAGTACACCCTTCAAAGTCCCTAGTCGTGGGTATATCGAGACGGGGCATCGATATACCAGAGTAGACTAGCGTATACGTTCTCGACCCATACAGATGGGCGATGGATGATCCCATATCCATTGGTGTTTGACATCAGAGATGATATACGGGTGCTCAGTGGAGACTGGGTACACTGGACGGACTCGCCGAGAACTCCCAGATGGTATTATACCTTACGTCAGATGGCAGTTCTCTGGTGACACTGGTACAGAGTAGTCTGTTGACCCAAGATCGTCATAGAGTCTTGTGTGGTTCCCACTGTGCTGTGATTTCCACCTTACCACGTCCAAAAGGGCGTGCAAAACGGTGGCTTTTGGGTACAGTCCCGAATCACATGGAGGCAATGAGCGATAGGAGGGGATTCGTCTCTCCCGGTATAGGGAGTTGATGTTGCGCTGTGTTCGATTGGCTATAACCGGAAATCCCTGGCCAGGGTTGCTGAGATTTACTGGTAAGTGTTACCAGTAGTTTTCGAACTGTTATAGACCTCATATCGACACGACTTATCGAGCTGTTGGGGTCTGACGTTTACCACCCCTAGGCGAGATATGCGAAATATCAGACGACGAGACCGGACTGTATGGTAAGTGTTACTGGTTGGATTCACAGGAGTGCGAGCGGGTTTGCTCGTCAATCTTCTGATAGCTCAATACCCGGGTGGCCGTTACGTTTAGCAGACCGCTTGCGGCTTGTGGGTGTTTGATATGATCATCACCTGCTGCCGGCGTATTGACGAGTCTTTAGAGTCCTACACAGAGGTTTCCTAGCTCAAGCGAAACGAAATAGGAGCGCATATGAGATATGTGCGGGACCGAGAATAATGCGTGTATGTGATACCGTATTCTATTCTCGCGATGAATGTATCGAAAGGTTGTATGCGATATAACCTAGTTATCGAATCAAGTATTGATTCGATGAGCCGATACATTGAATATTAGTCGGTTATATGCGAAATGACCGGATCGTTAAATCAAGTGTTGATTTAATGATTTAATGCATAATTATATATTTGATATATTACTTTGCATTAACTAGTATTGGTTCACTTTAAATGGATTTTCTCACTTGTAGTTCACAAGTTGTATATGTGATATACTTTTGTGCACTTGATTGTATCATGTTTGATGATACATTCTTACTTAAGTTTTGTGTAAAGATTAAACCATGGTTATTTAAATGGTTAGGGTTTTGTTTTTCATATCTATTTGTTCATTTATTTATTATGGAAAAGATAATGAACAAAATGGTTTCTTTCTTTGTTTCTTTCATGAAGCTTGTTGAAGCTTCATGAAGCTTTGACCAAGTGACCATTTTGTCTTCTTCTTTTAACCCTAACCATTCATATAACCTTAGTTAATTCTCTACACTTGACTATGGTTAAATATATGATAAGTATTATTTTCTTTTAACTTATCATTGGAAATATAGTCATCTTCTTCTTCTTCTTCACAAGAAGAAAAGCTTGCTTCATCAATAGTGATTTGAGCAAAAGTGTGAGAAATCCAATTCTAAAGTGAACCCACCTCCTATTTCTTCATCCTCTACCTCTTGCCAAGTAGTATAGGGTGTTTTCTTCACAAGTTTCATGACTTGGAAAAGTGGGAGCTTGATCTTGTGATGCCTCGACGTAGATCATCTTCGGCATCGTAGTCGATGACCTAGCCCGCCTATTTCTCCGATGAAGCCGACACTAGAGTCCAAGATCCGATTTGTACAGCGGAGGGACGTCTACACGGAGCTATGGAGGTGGAGGACCGGATCTATAAAGGTTGTATTTCCGTTCTTTTAGTTAAGTTGTTAACTAGTTGCATGTTTCGCCTAAACTCTAGTCAACGATCCGTATTAGGGTTTCCCGGCACTTGTAAAATTTGAAATTGGCATGGTTGATGCCTTGTGAGACCTCATTAGTGTGCCTAGGAACCCTACATTGAGCTCTCGGGGAATTATGGGATTTTGATGGATCGATCGAAAAGTTTAATGTAGTCCGGATATCAAGTGAAGGGATCGACTACGTGGGAGACTCTAGATATGAGGATTGTCGTTGGTAGCGCAGTCAGCACAGCTACAAAGAGACGAGTTCGAAGCAATCGACATCAGAAGAAAGAGGCGCACATTGACGATAGTGTTTACGATTGGGATTTAGTGATTTGAATTTCATATTTTCGTGGATTGGATTTTGGTATTTGGAGGACTTTGTTCTACGATTGGTATTTCATGTGGGTACCTTCATTACATTCTATTTGTGTTTCATATATCAGTTGTATTGATGTTGTTTAGTACATACCAGTACACTTGATTTGGTTCTATATATTTCGAGATTTTTGATTTGATTTCGTGCATAGGGGTTACACATGATTTTGACATATGTTTCGACCTAGTTTTCATGCATTTTTGTGCTGTGATTTCGATTTCGATATTCGATGTATGTTTTCGTGCACCATGTGCACCTGATTAGGATTCTTGCGCATACTTGGCGCACTTGATGCGATTTTGTGCACACCAGATGCACTAAATCGGGGTTTTGTGCAGATTAGATGCACCTGATATTGTGTCGTGCACGCCCGTTGCACTTGACAGATGTTTTTGGTGCACACCTGTTGCGCTTAGTTTTGTTGTTGTGTGTATTCATGGTATCTGTATTTGGTTTCGATTTCAGTGCGCACCGGACGCACATGATATTTTATTGATGTGATTGGGATTGATTTCAGTTTGAGCAGTATGTTTCATAATCATTATTATTTGATTTAGTAACCAGGCGGGACGTGTATGTTAAATAAAAGATATATATATATATAGATATTTTAAAAAAATAAAATAAACGTCCGCTACTTATGCCGTGACACGTGCATTGCACGGCGATTTTCAAAAGGGGTTTTTGCATATTTCTTTATCCAGATATTTGGAAGGTTTACTATGATGCGCACTATATATATAAGTTGTAGATTGATGTATATTATGTTGGTTTTCATATTGGGTTTTGATATTTTATTCTCGCCATAACTCCGATGATTGCGTTATGCTTGACGGAGTTGATTTTTGTTATGTATTGATGATTTCGGAGCCCTGACGATTTGAGTGTTTTGTTAAATGTTTTAGTATTTGGAAGGGAAGTTTTAATTTAAATTCGGGGACCGAATTTCTTAAAGGGGGAAGATTGTAACGTTTTAAAAATAATTAAATAAATAATTAAATGAATAAAATTGTTTAAGTTAATTTTATGATTTTCGGCAAAGTAAAATGTATTTTTCGTAAAACCAAACCGTGATTGTTTTTCATTATAATTTCAAAAATATCTATTTTAATTATGTAATTACTAGTAAATGGTGTTTATTTAGCCACTTATAAATTTTTATTTTAATTAAATATTTTTCCTAAATTAATTATTTTAAATATTAACATAAGCTTTATTTTTACACTAAATTAGTGTAAATTACAAATTTGAATGGTTTTAATTTGTAAAAATGAACCATTGCATATTAGAATCTTGTGTGTTTCATGCAAAATTTATTTTCAAATTTATCCATGGTTCTAGACCATTCTAGGTTAAATTAAGTGAGGAAAATAAAGAATTTTTATTAATTTCATGAAAAGACTTAATTCTATGATATTTTAGTGAGACCTTCTACTTTTTTCTTCACTTTTCTCACTCTCCACCCCCTCCTCCTAATTGTGGCCGGCCTCAACACCCCCATGGCAGTCCCCCCCCCCCAATTTCCACTTCATTTTTTGTTCAAAATTCATCAAAAATCCATCAAAAATTCAATAAAAAATCCACAAAATCCTATTTATTTCCTACCCTTTATTCTCTACTCTTCTTTACATGGATTTTTGAGTAGGAAAGCATGCATTTTTTAGGCTCATTTTCATGTTTGGACTTGAGGTTGTGGAGGTATAAATCTTTCTCTTTTGTTTTATTTCTATTAGATGTTTCTTTTAAAGCATAATTAGATTTATTAGATTAATTCTAGTTGCAAATTCTAAAATTCAAGTTAGGTTTGTAAATTCAAGTTGTGATTTTTATTAATTAAATAAGGTTATAATAGCTAGTTTAACATCTTTTAGAGTGGAAAATTCTTGCATGGTTGTGGTATAATAATTTGTTAATCCAAAATTTATTTAATTATGCTATTTAGCTAACTAGTTTTTTATAAATGTATATGTGGGTGAGATAAAATTCTAATTAATATTTTTATCATTATATTATGGTTTTAATAGGGATATTAACATGTTAGTGGAATGCAAAACCTAATCTAGTTATTAGTTTCAATTGTTAGTTAATAAAGTGTGATAAATATGCTAATTATGCTAGTTTTTGCAAACTAGATTTTGGAAATTCCTAAATAAATGAGATTAAAAATATAATTATGGTTTCATTATATAATTATCATCATGAATTGTAGTTTAGTACATTAATTCATGCAAATCATGTTTTGTGGTGGAATTGTGGTATTTTGCTTGAAAAATGTTGAAAATTGTTAAAGGTTGCAAACTAGAAATTTCAAATTAATACAAATTTGTGTAATAAAAATATGGTAATGGTTTGTATAGTCTAGTTATGCTTGTTAATGAGTTTTATGACCATTTATTTCATTTAAATGTCAAGGTTTGAAGAAAAACGGTAAATTGGCATTTTCGGGTTTTACGAAATCGGGCGATTTGATGGATTTTAGGGTTTCGATGGATTTAATCATGTTATATATTATAAGTAACGAGTTTTAAAACTATGAGTTATTTGTTGATGTTATCTCGATCCATCGGAGTTTGTACGCCGATATCGAGCGATATTTGGTGCTTTTGCGTGGACGGGACATAGGTTTTAACCTATGCTTGTTCCTTGCGTCTTTTTGACTTTTGTATATGATTTAGTTTACGATGCTATTTATATGTTTGCGTTTAGGTACCCCTCACGTGGACTGCGGGCGATGAAGAGGAGGATGGCGACACCGTCTTCGGCAGACATGGACCAGGTGAGTAGATGCATATCTACGGGAGGAAGTCGGGTGGATGGCGTTTAGCACCCCCGCAACGTAGAATAGGAATAGTACTTATTGTCATTAGGAAACCAGATGTGACCCTAGATTCTTAATGAGTAGGACCCTAGTAATGACCCTAGGCTGGACTAGACTGATTTAGGAAAACCATACCAGAGGATGAATACCTTGGAGGAGGTTCGTAGGTTTCAGATAGAAACACACACACGCACACACTGAAACTCGACATGGTGTGTACGTGCATGTATATATACATATAGCACTAGGTATAGGTATATATATATATATACAACACGTGTATGGGATACATTGATGTGATATGATATCCGAGGTATGATGAAACAGTATAACTGGGCTTGATGCCGTGATTCTTGGCTATACAGTCGTATTAAGTGTTAGCGGATCATTAGAGAATGAGATAATGAACATGTATACATAAATTATAATGGGTGGTGATGATATTGAGGTACATGGGACTCTAAAATAGTACCCGGACTGTAACTTGTGACTGATCACGATATGATATATGTATGACTTGATTACAACATCATATAGGTGTGACCTGACGTCGATATCATATAGGTGTGACTTGATGACAATATGATATCAGTATGACTTAATCACAATATGATACATATGACATGATATTTCTGAGGATAAACTAATGATGCATATTATGTTGGCAATGATATATGATTGATGTATGCGATTACAGTTTAACACCTTGATCATGAGATGTGTCGATGATGACATTGTACGAATGATGAGACACCTAGGAGATACTTGACCCGTACCCCGATATTGGAATGCCGTATGATGGATTTTACCGTACGAGGCATAGATATGATGATTGATCCGCACTCTTGATTCGAGGAAGCCGTACTACGTACGTGACGCTATTGAGGCTGGATCGCCGACTGTTAGAGATATTGATTCAGACCTTAGGTAGACTTTTGTTTCTTTGACTAGTTTCTTAGGTTTAGTTCCTTAGGAGGTTAGATGGACACTAGTTTAGCTTCGATTCATATAGTGGTAGTTGTACTCGTATATCGCAGAGGAGTGGATAATGCACATCTGTCTTCACATTCATACTGTAATCATAATGTTGCATGTTCATACATATATTTCTGTAATCAGTATAAAACTCTGCCTGTTAGGACACCAGCACCATTACCGATGATGCGCATATTCCACGCACACTTATTTGCCAGCTCATACACATCATCATCGGTAATTGCTATGTCACGTACACATAGATCATAATATCTTTTATTGATACATTCAGCTAAAAGCTAGACCGATATAGCATTATGATTACTCTCAGATGTTAGTCTAGACACGGCATTGATTACTTAGATATTTCATGCATTCATATTTCCATGTTATCATGCAGTATTATGGGCATATGCCGACACTTATCATATACTTACTCATGATTTTGGGATTTTGGTTTTCTATGAGATTTCTGGATTTTGGGGAAAACCGCAAAATATATAAAAACTTCTTTCTCTGCCCTCCTCTCTTTTTAAAACATAAGATGCGGTTTTCTCGTGATGTATGTGTCGTCCACCATGAGATTTCATGTTTTCTGTTGGATTTCGAGACCCGATTTGAGGAGTGGATGAACCGTCTCAGGTACATGGTGGGCCCGGTATGGTACCCCGGGGCAAGAAGATCGAGTTGTAGACGATGAGCCTGGTAGGGAAAGGCTACCTACCGGTGATGTCTGGCGCGGCGGATATCCGGAGGATACCGACCGTTGTCGTGAGATTTGATAATATGGGCCGATCCGGACTGACGGAGCCTGAGATATTGAGACTATGAGACTTGAGATTTACATGTTTGTGTCGATACTTGACACGGATTTCCATGGATTTTATTGTTGATATTTCATGTTTCTATACACATTTTACTATGATAACAGCTAAAGATTTCTTATACAGATATATCTGGATTTTAGGATTGGTTATTTTACATTCATGGTGCATGCATATCCATTCATATGACATAGTACTATATGAGGCACTGACACGAGCACGGAGTATTTGCACTTACACGTAGTATTACCCTGCTATTACTAGATGATTGGGATATAGTAGTGTATTATTATGACCTAGGATAGCGTCGTGCATTCGATTTCTTTTCGTAGATGTCTTCTACTCACGAGTTGGCAACTCACCCCCGTTGTGCCAAATTTTATTACAGGTTCGATGTACAGGTTTCCCTGGCTGTTGCTGGCATATCATTTCATTCAGGGTGATTTGCACGGTAGGTTGGTTCACTTGTATCTGGACCACCATTGTACTTTTATTCTTTCATTTGTATCTAGTAAGCTCCGTCAACCAAACTTGTATTACTTGATAAGTTTATTGGACCAGTTATTTATTTCGACCTTAGAGTCGCGCATGTATTATTCTGATTTGGTGGTTTTGTTTTCTTTGAGTTTTGAGCCTCGCCCTTTTGCGTTGTATATTATTGTGCTTGTTGTGGTTGTTTCCTCCTGTTGGCGTTGATGCTAGCTCCCGTTTGGGGATGTTTTTTTATTGTTTATGTATATTATACTTGTTGTACCGATTTGGGGGCCAGTTTTTATAGAGGAGACTCTGCCGAAATTTTTGAGAAAATTTGCTGATGTTTTTAAACTTGTTTTCTTTTTCTTCTTCTTCTTCTTTTATGGTTTAGATTTCTGGGCTTCGGCTTACTTAGGTTACATGGCGCCTCTTGACGCTTCGTAATCTAAGTGCCGGTCACGTTCCGTACTTTCGGGTCGTGACAGTAAGAAGTGGAAGTGGAAGCCGGGGTATCATTGATTGATTGCTCATTATCAATCTCTTCACCGACTTCCAGATCTCAACGTGGTAATAGCACTCACATTATGATGCGAGTAGCCAGGATTCGGTAGGGGTTGAGCTGGAAGTTTCCCTTTCTCTCTAGCACTCATTGCGGCATTTAATTGTGCAATTTGTGCTTCTATAGATTTTTTACTCTCACCGTGGAAGGCGGAGTCCTTCTTTATGGTATCGATAGAAGATCTTATATCTGCCGACATTTGCATGGAATGTTTCATGAACAAATCTAAAGTTCGTTCGAGTGAAGAGGAGTTTTCTGTACCATCCGTTTGGAAAGAATTATTATACGGTGCAGAATTGTTGGCTGGATTTTGAAAAGTTTGTGATTGAAAGGGGTGCTTAATCTATGGTGGTTATTGTGACTGTGGAAGAACCCTTTGAAAGTTATTTTGGTTTGGAACCGTATTTTAGGTTTGATATTGGTTCCAAGCAAAATTAGGGTGATTTATCCAACCTTGATTATATATGGAAGAATACAGATCGTTTCTAGGTCTTTGCTGAAAAGCAGCATTAGTGTGTTCTTGACCTTGAAACGGATAATTCAAAAGATATTCTTCCGTCAGATGTGATGGATCGGAACAGCATCTACACACGGTTTTAGGGAGCATCACCTAGTTTAAGGAGGCTAATAAAAATTTATTTTCCATAGCTTCGAGTTTCTTTTGCATTGCTGCTATTTCGACTTTTACGGCAATGGAAACATCAAGTTGATGGATACCACCTTTAGATGATGTACTAACGCTTTTCCATTGTAATGTGTTTTCAGCAAAATCTTCCAAAAATTTCCAACCTTCTCCATCATCTTTAGACATGAAATTGCTTTGACACATGATTTTAAGCATCTGTTTTATCGTTGGATTAATGCCTTCATATATAATTCGGCACAGATCCCATTTATGGATTCCATGATGAGGACATTGGACAAGAAGATCCTTGAACCATTCAAAGCATTTCCAAAATGGTTCATTGGGAAGCTGGGAAAATTGGTTGATTTCACTCCTAACACGAGCGGTCTTATGATTGGGATAAAATTTCTTAAGGAATGCTATAACGAATTTATCCCAATTGGAAATTGAGTGTGCGGGTGTGTTGTAAAGCCACTTTTCGGGCAAATCACACAGAGTAAACAGGAGAAGACGTAAACGCATAGCATCCACAGAAAGTTGTGAAGTGCCTATCATAGCACATTGTTAGTTATGTATATGCCCTAGAGGCCATTGTTTTACATATGATGTATATTATAATGGATGCTTGGATATATATATATATATAGAGGACTTTCTTGCTCGTCATGATAGTATGCTATTTGGTTTCCCTTTATCTTAACATGTTGACTTATATTAGTTTACTGTCTTACTCTCACATGTTGATAAAGCCCTTAGGATATTACTCGACTACTGGGACTATGATAAGATCATACTAGTGGGGCCACGGTAGTCGATGAGTACATCCTATAACTATTCCTAGTTGAGGGTGTGTCAAGACAGGGCATCGATACACCAGAGTAGACTAGCGTATACGCATCTTGACCCATATGATGGGCGATGGATGATCCCATATCCATCAGTGTTTGACATCAAGGATGGTGTACGGGTGCTCAGTAGAGACTGGGTACACTGGACGGACTCGCCGAGAACTCCCAGATGGTGATATACCACACGTCAGATGGCAGTTCTCCGGTGACACTGGTACAGGGTAGTCTGTAGACCCGAGATCGTCATTGAGTCTTGTGTGATTCCCATTGTGCTTTGATTTCCAACTTACCACGTCCAAGAAGGTGTGCAAAATGGTGGCTTTTGGGTGCAGTCCCAAATCACATGGAGGTAATGAGCGATAGGAGGGGATTCGTCTCTCCCGGTATAGGGAGTTGATGTTGTGCTGTGTTCGATTGGCTATAACTGGAAGTCCCTGGCCAGGGCTGATATAAAGATTTACTGGTAAGTGTTACCAGTAGTTTCTCGACCCGTTATGAACCTCACATCGACACGACTTATCGGTTACTGGGGTCTGACGTATATCACCCCTAGACTAGATATGCAACATATCAGACGAAGAGACCGGACTGTACGGAAGTGTTACTGATTGGATTCACAGGAGAATGTACAGGCTAGCTTGTTGATCTTCTGATTGCTCAATACCTGGGTGGCTGTTACGTTTAGCTGACCGCTTGCAGCTTGTGGGTGTTTGATATGATCATCACCTGCTACCGGCGTATTGACGATTCTTTAGAGTCCTACACAGAGGTTTCTTGACTCAGGAAAAACGGAGTAGGGGCACATATGTGATATGTGCAGGACCGAGGATAATACGATATGAGATACCGTATTATATTCTCACGATATTTAGATATGAGCCGGGTCATCGAATCAAGTGTTGATTCGATGAATCGGTACATGATATATTAGTCGGTTATATTCGATATAGCCGGATTGTCGGATCAAGTGTTGATTCGATAATTTAATGTATAATATTATATATGATATATTGCATTACATTATCTAATATTGGCTCACTTTATTATTTCATTTTCTCACCGAGTAATACATTGATATATATGCGATATATGTTAATTGTATTATTTTCTTTTGTTACAAATATATAATATATATGTGATATATATTATTGTAACATAATATGATTACTAATGAAACATGTTTAGTGGAGATTAAACAAGGTTAGGGTTTGAATTGGGTTAGTTCTTTCATGCACCTTCTAGAAGGTTTTTCTTTTGTCATGAGTTAAGATATTATGGTTGATATTTTCTTATGACTCATTGTTTAACCCAACCCAAACCCTAGCCTCAGTTAATTCTCTATATGGGTTAGCCTAGTCATGGTTGACCATGGTTACATTATTAATCATATATCATTTCATTATTCATCACAAAAGGATTACGGCGTTATTTCTTCTTCTTGTTCAACCTTGAGCTTTGAGAAAGCTTACTAGGTTTTCATTTTGTGATGATTAAGAGTGAGAATTTGATATAAAAAGAAAGCATAAATACTACTCCGTCATCCTCATCTAATCTAGCCAATTAGATTAGGGTGTTCACCTCATTAAAGTGAGAGAGCTTGAGTTATAGAAACTTCGACGTAGATCATCGGAGAAAAGGAACACTACAAGCTAGCATGGATCGTTCGAGTCGTGGAGCTTCTCTTGAGTCCGGGAGATCGTGGATCGCGGCGAAGGGAATTCTACTCGGAGCTTATGAAGCGAAGGAGCGGACTACAAAGGTTGTAATCCCTCACTTTTAGTTGTAAAGATGTTTACTTGCATGTTAAAACCCTAATAATCTAGCAAAGATCCCGGCTTTGGGTTGTTCGGCACGTCTAAATTTTTATTCGGGCATGGTTGATGCCTTATAGACCTTCATAAGAGTGCCTAGGAACCCTACAGTGGTATCAGAGCCAAGCTAGAGTATTAGGCGACGTGTATACGAAGTTAAAACTCCAATCGAACCCCGAAACATCGATTTTGACCCCCTCTCTGGACAATTTTTAAAAATGTGATTTTTTCTATATTAAAAATACTCAAAAAATACAGCAGGGAATTGTAAGTATTACTGTGGAAAACGAGAAGCTAAATCATACGGACCGCCGCGGAACCGCGGCAATACCTCGCTTGTGCCGCGAATCCGCGGCCGTACAGTTGGATTTGGCTTTGGTTTTTGCACAGTAATATCCGTAGCTGTTACCGCATATTTCTGGGTATTTTTAATCTGACTCAAGTGTTGAGTGTTTTGGGCATTATTTTGAATTCGTTGATTCGATCGGAAAATTTAATTTCGTTCTTTTTCCGGATAATTTAGAAACTATTAAAATGTTCGAACGGATATCATTAACTCACTTTTTCCCGGCACGAAAAACTTTCAAGTGTTGAATTTTTCTTGAGTTTAAATCTTTCGGAAAAACGTGCAAGTAACGCGGTGGACCCTCTAGAAGAACACAAACCTTAACTCGATTATGTGACCGTCTGAACCGCCTCTAAACCTTAGGGTTTGGGGCAGTACGGCGTACCACATGTGAGGCGTTGGCTTGACCCTTCTACTGCTGGACCATCGGTACTGTGACATATTCTGGGACTTTTTGGACTCCGCTCAAATGTTGAGCTATTTAGGAAATCTTGGGTATTTGATTATTCGATCGGAAAGTTTAATACTGTCTATTTATCTGGAATGTGATACAATATGTGGAATTCATATATTTAGGCATGAAATGCGAAGTATGTAATATTTCGGATTTACGATGTCTAAAGTGATTGTGGATTCCAAATGTTGTAGTTTTACAATTTCTTTTCTGTGACCGTAAGTGTAGTATGTAGTTGTATTGCCGGTTTTCGTTGCTATACATCAATGACGATCGGTGTATGCATACTTACTTACGTTGATGATATGAGATATTATGTGTTGCTGTGATATGTTATATTGGATCGTCGTGTTTTGAATAGCCGGGGGTTTTATGTGAGATGAGGGTTTTTATTTTCATTCATGTAAAATTCATTTGTATGTAATATTCTTTTATTGGGGCACTTCCGGGATGAGGTTGATGTCACCAGTGTATATTATTTACTTTTCCGCATTAGGTAGACCCAAGGAGGGGAGCACAAGTAACCGGGTTCTAGGGTCCAGTGGGAGGCCATCTCGAGGGGTCGAGACCGGGTCTCCTAACCCTAGAATTGGCAATGTTACTTGCCGCTCTCGTAGGGGTCTAGGGATGTGGGTTTGGCTATTCATCGCGACCGTGGAATCCGTGTTTTATACCGGCTCGTATTAAAAATACGGACATCCTAGTATATCCAATATTTCATATATGTTCTTCTGCTGCAATGTTCTGTGATGAGATCATATTACTGCATGAGACGAATGCTTATACTATATATATATATGCTGATATATAAATATTACTGCTTTCGTTTCTTCTGTGATGCTTAGGAAGCATAAGTTGATGGGATTTATTAATGAGATTAATAAAAAGAAAAGAAACCTAAAAGATGTTGTAGAATCAAAACTTTATAAAAAGGGTAGCTACAGTTTTGCTTTGCATAGCGGTATATATGATATACCCTGCACCTTATTCGATGAGGAAAGAGCCGAGATCCCTTCACCGGGAGTGACCTCTTTAGTGAAACTGGCAGATGCTACAAACTCGCAGTTTAGTTTTTGACAGCTTATATAGTTCTTGCTTTACACAGCGGTATATATGATGTACCATGCATCTTATTAGATGGGGAAAGAGTCGAGATCCTTTCACCGGGAGTGACCTCTTTAGCGAAACTTGAAGCCTAAAAAACACTCCTTTTCAAAAATCACTTGATTCTACGACGATTTCAAGTTCATTACGCTCATGGTTTTCTTCAAAACCTGCGTAGCCTTCCGTCATTTCAGATAAGTACCACTTAGTATTCGTGCTACGTTTGTTGACCATGTTAAGGCATAGTGTGCAGTAGCTAATTAGTGCTTATCTGCTAATACATGTGATGTGATTGGATTAGGGTAGTTGTACGACTTTGTTGACCATGTTAAGGGTCGTACGAGTGGGTTTAATTCAATCAGGAAATGACGGGTTGAACTTGGCTAGCGCTTATGATTTGTTGACCATGTTAAGGTCATGAGTTGCTAGGGGTAAAAGTATTATCGGGAATTTCAAATGTTGAAATTTGCAATGAGATTGCATATCTTCTATGAGATAGATGGATCCTGATACCCACTGTGAGTAAGAGTTACTCCTGGGAGAGTTTTACACAGGATAATTAGCCGATCAAGTAGGTGTCTAGAAAGGTGTTCACGGGGTTATGCCTCTGGGAAAACGAGGTTTATTTTAATTAGGTCCGTGCGAAAGCACGGGAAACCTCTCTCAAGTACCGACACTGATCTGGCTGAAAGATTGACGAAATTGTAGGGTGTAATTAATCCCGGCTAATCTTACCTTTTAGGGTTTGAATGAAGATTTGATAAAAACAGTGGGAGACATCCTGATTAGATAAGATAATAACCAATCTAATCTTGTAAAGAGCATACGCTAAAGTGTTTCCTTCTCTCTCTCTCCAGGTAGCGACCATGTCAGGACTTAATCAAGATAATAATGTGGTTGTATTGACTGAACCCGATTATTATACTGAGCAAGGGAACGTCGGTCCCGTTCTTTCTTATAAGAGTTATAAGAATGAACAGGAAACAGGAGAATATCTGGATTCTCATGCCGCCCAAACAAAGAACATGCATGCTGATGCATCTTCTTCGGGTGTGTTAGTTATTGAGAACTGTTTCTCAGTTCACCCTACGTCCAGGGTATTAGATACCGGATCGGGATCCCATATATGTAAATTGTTATGTGGTAGAGAACTTGGAAAGGGTGATCATTCCGTACAAGTAGGGAATGGTGCAAGTATTGCAGCCAAAGCAGTTAGCGAATATCACCTAGTATTACCAAGTGGTAATACACTGATTCTGAATGAGTGCTATTATATACCAAATATGATGTGCAACATTATATCAGTTTCTTTATTAAGTAAAGAAGAATATAATTTTGTAGTACAGGATAATGTTATGAACATATTCCTAGATCAAAAGTTGATTGGATCAGGCTCGTTACATAATGGCATATTCATTCCCAATCAAAATACAGTCCTTAATATACAAAACACACACAAGAGGAAGAGTTCAGAAATGAACGAATTCTTCTTGTGGCATTGTAGACTTGGTCATATCAATGCGACACGGCTAGCTAAGTTACATAAGGATGGATATTTGAATCAGTTCGAATTATCATCTTATGATACTTGCCATTCATGTCTCAAAGGTAAAAGACCAAAACTCCGTTTAGTGGACACGGAGAAAGAATTACAGAACTCTTAGGACTGGTACATAGTGATGTATGCGGACCTATATCTACGCATGCCAGGAATGGTTCTTCCTATTTCATTACATTCACTGACGATCTCTCTAGATTCGGACATGTGTTCCTGATGAAACACAAGTCTGAAGCTTTTGAGAAATTCAGAGAATATAAGCACGAAGTAGAGAACAAATGGGCAAAAGTATTAAGATCCTTCTATCTGATCGAGGAGGTGAATACTTAAGCAATGAGTTCCTAGATTATCTAAAAGAGAATGAGATTCTCTCTCAGCTTACTTCTCCTTATACACCACAGCACAACGGTGTATCGGAACGGAAGAATCACACCCTATTAGATATGGTACGCTCTATGATGAGTACAGCTGAGTTGCCTATTTCCTTCTGGGGTTATGCGCTTGAGACAGCGGCATACCTATTGAATCAAGTTCCATCTAAATCAGTGCCTTCAACCCTATATGAGATATGGAGGGGAATGAGACCGTATTTTAAAAGATTTAAGATATGAGGTTGTCCGGCCTATGTCAAAAGGCAAAATCCGGACAAACTCGAGGCACGATCAGTTCTTTGCAAGTTTGTGGTATATCCAAAGAATTCTCAAGGATATATTTCTACCACGCTGAGGAATAAAAAGTGCTTGTTTCTCAATATGCCACCTTTTTAGAAAAGGAATTTCTTGCAAAAGAAATTAGTGGCAAAGAGGTAGAGCTGGAAGAGGTTCCAGCGACACAAACTGCAACTGAAGATTTAGTGGAACCAGAGGATTCAGTAGTTCCCGACGAACCCCAGCCTCTCCGCCGATCTAGCAGGGTTTCTCATCCACCTGAGAGATACTACTGTTTTCTCATTGATGGTGGAAGCGAGGATTGCATTATGGAAGATGATGACCCGACTAGTTTCGAGCAGGCCATCATGAGTGGTGACTCTGTGAAATGGCTAGATGCAATGCGATCTGAGATGGAATCCATGTACACCAACAAAGTATGGACTTTGGAAAATGCTCCTGAAGGGGTAAAACCCATTGGGAGCAAGTGGATCTTTAAAAAGAAAATTGGTGTAGATGGAAAAGTTGAGACTTTCAAAGCTAGACTTGTTGCAAAGGGTTTTCGTCAACGACCAGGTGTGGATTATGACGAAACCTTTTCTCTAGTGGCTATGCTTAAGTCCATCCGGATCTTACTTGCCATTGCTGCATACCATGACTACGAAATCTGGCAAATGGATGTTAAGACCGCCTTTCTAAACGGTGATTTAGAAGAGTGCGTGTACATGACTCAGCCAGAGGGCTTCGTATATAGTGGGAACAGCAGAAAGGTGTGCAAGCTGCTTAAATCCATTTATGGGTTAAAGCAAGTATCGCGGAGTTGGAACATCTGTTTTGATGTTGTAGTCAAAGAGTTTGACTTCATAAAAAATATAGATGAACCATGTATTTATAAGAAGGTTGCAGAGAGTAAGGTTGTATTCCTCGTATTGTACGTGGATGACATACTCTTGATAGGAAATGATGTTCCTATGCTGCAATCAGTCAAGCTCTTCTTATCACAAAGATTCTCAATGAAAGATCTAGGTGATGCCTCCTGCATATTGGGGATCATGATGTATAGAGATAGATCTAAACGGATACTGGGATTGTCCCAATCCAAGTACATTGACACCATACTAAAGAGGTTTAGTATGGAAGAATCCAAGCGTGGGAACCAACCCACGATCTCTGGACTCACTCTCTCCAAAAAGATGTCTCCCAAGACTGATTTGGAGAGAGCTCGCATGCAAGGGATACCCTATGCTTCGGCAGTAGGCTCTATCATGTATGCGATGCTATGTACCAGACCCGATGTAGCATACTCACTAAGTGTAGTGAGTCGGTATCAAGCAGATCCTGGAGAGAGTCACTGGATAGCTGTGAAGAACATTCTCAAGTACTTACGAAGGACTAAAGAGATGTTCTTGGTGTATGGTAACGGAGAACTCCAGGTGGAGTCCTTTACCAATTCCAGCTTCCAAAGTGATAAGGACGACTCTAGGTCACACTCGGGATTTGTCTTTACCCTCAATGGAGGGGCGGTATGTTGGAAGAGTTCCAAACAGGATACCGTTGCAGACTCGACGATCGAGGCTGAATACATCGTTGCCAACGATGCTGCCAAAGAGGTTGTCTGGATAAAGAAGTTCATTAGTGAACTTGGTGTGGTTCTATCCATTGAGCATCCAATACCTCTGTATTGCGATAACAATGGAGCTATGGATTTGGCCAAAGAACCCAGGTCCCATCAAAAGTCCAGACATATTCTGAGGCGGTATCACCTGATCAGGGAGATAGTTGATCGCCAGGAGATCGAGGTCAGGAGAGTAGATACGAAGGACAACACTGCGGATCCACTCACGAAGGCCATTCCCCAGATACAGTTTGAGAGATTATTCGGGATGCTAGGTATGAGATACTACAGCAGCTGGCCTTAGTGCAAGTGGGAGATTGTTAGTTATGTATATGCCCTAGAGGCCATTGTTGTACATATGATGTATATTATAATGGATGCTTGGATATATATAGAGAGGACTTTCTTGCTCGTCATGATAGTATGCTATTTGGTTTCCTTTTATCTTAACATGTTGACTTATATTAGTTTACTGTCCTGCTCTCACATGTTGATAAAGCCCTTAGGATATGTACTTGATTACTGGGACTATGATGAGATCATATTAGTGGGGCCATTGTAGTCGATGAGTAAATCCTATAACAGTTCCTAGTCGAGGGTGTGTCGAGACAGGGCATGGATACACCAGAGTAGACTAGCGTATACGCATCTTGACCCATATGATGGGCGATGGATGATCCCATATCCATCGGTGTTTGACATCAAGGATGGTGTATGGGTGCTCAGTAGAGACTGGGTACACTGGACGGACTCGCCGTGAACACCCAGATGGTGATATACCACACGTCAGATGGCAGTTCTCCGGTGACACTGGTACAGGGTAATCTGTAGACCCGAGATCGTCATAGAGTCTTGTGTGATTCCCACTGTGCTATGATTTCCACCTTACCACATCCAAGAGGGCGTGCAAAACGGTGGCTTTTGGATGCAGTCCTGAATCATATGGAGGTAATGAGCGATAGGAGGGGATTCGTCTTTCCCGGTATAGGGAGTTAATGTTGTGCTGTTTTCGATTGGCTATAACTGGAAGTCCCTGGCCAGGGCTGATATAGAGATTTACTGGTAAGTGTTACCAGTAGTTTCTCGACCCGTTATGAGCCTCACATCGACACGACTTATCGGTTACTGGGGTCTGACGTATACCACCGCTAGACTAGATATGCAACATATCAGATGAAGAGACCGGACTATACGGGAGTGTTACTGATTGGATTCACAGGAGAATGTACAGGCTAACTTGTTGATCTTCTGATCGCTCAATACCTGGGTGGCTGTTACATTTAGCTGACCATTTGCAGCTTGTGGGTGTTTGATATGATCATCACCTGCTACCGGCGTATTGACAATTCTTTAGAGTCCTACACAGAGGTTTCTTGACTCAGGAAAAACGGAGTAGGGGCATATATGTGATATGTGCAGGACTGAGGATAATACGATATGAGATACCATATTATATTCTCGCGATATTTAGATATGAGCCGGGTCATCGGATCAAGTGTTGATTCGATGAATCGGTACATGATATATTAGTCGGTTATATTCGATATAGCCGGATTGTCGGATCAAGTGTTGATTCGATAATTTAATGTATAATAATATATATGATATATTGCATTACATTATCTAATATTGGCTCACTTTATTATTTCATTTTCTCACCGAGTAATACATTGATATATATGCGATATATGTTAATTGTATTATTTTCTTTTGTTACAAATATATAATATATATGTGATATATATTATTGTAACATAATATGATTACTAATGAAACATGTTTAGTGGAGATTAAATAAGGTTAGGGTTTGAATTGGGTTAGTTCTTTCATGCACCTTCTAGAAGGTTTTTCTTTTGTCATGAGTTAAGATATTATGGTTAATATTTTCTTATGACTCATTGTTTAACCCAACCCAAACCCTAGCCTTAGTTAATTCTCTTCATGGGTTAGCCTAGTCATGGTTGACCATGATTACATTATTAATCATATATCATTTCATTATTCATCACAAAAGGATTAAGGCATTATTTCTTCTTCTTCTTCAACCTTGAGCTTTGAGAAAGCTTACTAGGTTTTCATTTTGTGATGATTAAGAGTGAGAATTTGATATAAAAAGATAGCATAAATACTGCTCCATCATCCTCATCTAATCTAACCAATTAGATTAGGGTGTTCACCTCATTAGAGTGAGAGAGCTTGAGTTATAGAAATTTCGACGTAGATCATCGGAGAAAAGGAACACTACAAGCTAGCATGGATCGTTCGAGTCATGGAGCCTCTCTTGAGTCCGGGAGATCGTGGATCGCGGCGAAGGGACTTCTACTCGGAGCTTATGAAGCGAAGGAGCGGATTACAAAGGTTGTAATCCCTCACTTTTAGTTGTAAAGATGCTTACTTGCATGTTAAAACCCTAATAATCTAGCAAAGATCCCGGCTTTGGGTTGTTCGGCACGTCTAAATTTTTATTTGGGCATGGTTAATGCCTTATAGACCTTCATAAGAGTGCCTAGGAACCCTACACACATACGTTTTCGAATTTGGTGATAAAAACGTATGCATCTTCAGACTCGAGACCGTGAAATTTCGGCAAAAGATTGATATAGTGTTGTTTGATTTCGAAATTATCCCCATTGGCTGGTGGAATGGAAAGACAAGTAGAAAGAGGACCACGTATAGTGTAGCATCTCTCTTGGAGAGATATACATTGTAGATTCTGAGCACTTGCGGGTGGTGGCAAAGTGGTGTTATTGAAATTCGATGGAGAACCGTCCATCTCAGTGGTTGTGGTGGGTGGTGAGGAAAAAGAAGAAGAAATACCGACTTCGGAATCGATAGAAGAAACGCGGACAAGACGGGCACTAGAATCCCGTGTCCAGCCAAGCATGCACTAAGCGGGCTTAGCGCAAGTGGTAGCGTATATGTAAATTAAATAATGGTTTGGTTTGTTTTTGGAAAAGAGATGGATTTAGAAAAATCACAACAAAAATGCACAATCAACTTTAGATCTAAGGTCACCTAGGTCAAGTCACTAGACCACTCCTAGACTTCCAGAAGACAAATTGCAGGATAAATCATCTGCTACCTGTTTATCCCTCTTGTGTCCAGGTAAGTGCCATGTAAGTGGGAGGTATCCGCTATGTAAGTAGCGGGCCTAATTAAATAACTACTTACCTTAGACACACTTGCCTAGACACCATAAAAGAAATACGGATAAGCAGTAGATTACCCACGACCTTCCTCTGTTCTAATTGAGCACGACGGTCCTTAGAGTCTTGTCTAGATATTTTTTAGTTAATGAAGGATGATGCAGATGCTAGTTTTGTGATTTTTGGGGCTTAGGAAGGGTAATGAACTCCCCACCTAATCTGAATTTGGTCTTTTCCCCTTAATTTCGGTATTAAAATATGCAAAAACAACCAATATCAAAACATGCAACAAGAATTTTTTTAAGCGCGGCGAATTTTTGCAAAAAATCCTGCAGAAAAGTTGTTATTGGACTAATCAGAGGAGAGAGAAGAAGACAGAGAATATACCACAGAGAGCTCAAACCCTAACTCGTCAACAGCGCCGCGGTTCCGCCGCCAATTCAAGCTTTTTGCCGCGGTTCCGCGATCACCTGTACAGTTCTTTGAATGATTTTTGGTACTGATGCTCCTCTTGCTCCTCTGGTCTTGATGAAATGATCTGAATATTTTTCTCCCTGATACAGTGATTCCAAATTTCCTTGCAAAATTCACACACTAATCGTTAAGCATACAATGCGATTTTGATTTAAATTTTTGATGGAATAATAATATTTCAACTCAAATAACAAGAATGAACAAATTACACACGCATCCCCGGCAACGGCGCCATTTGATTGATCTGATTTTCGCTTCTTTGTTTTGAAAGAATAGATGTAGTACTAAAGAAGTGATGTAATGTTTTAGTCGTATAATAACCGCAATCAATAACAGTATCGCGTGTAGCGAGCGTTAGTGAGTACGGGTTGTCCTCTGGGATTTGGAACTCGTAAATTCTTGTTTTAGTTGAGTCGAAAAAACTAGTAAAGAAAATCAAGAAATTGTTTTAAGATTTGGTTGAAGTAATCATTTCAAGAAGTTTAAGAAATAGTTTTCGAGAAAAAGAATTCAAGAAAATGCTTAAGATTTAGTTATCAAGAAAATTGAAAAAGGCTTGTAGGATTCGAACGGAATTAGTAGCCAATGATGATTATTCAAAATGATTCATCTTATCGATTAGTAGAATTACAACTAGATTGATGGCTACTAATGAGAATTAGGGATCCTTTGAAGAAACTAGGGTTTCTCCTTCATTGCCCCTTGTCCTTTCATTAACTGTCATTCATATCTAGCCTTTAACAAGAAGGATCATCAATCTAATCCCCAAATTGTGATGAAATTATCAATAAATTGATCTCACTCACAATTTGGACATTAATGATTCTTTTTTGCTAAAGCTTATAATCTCCATAAGACTTAAGATGAATATAGAATTCTCTCACCATTGGATCTACCAAATTCCTTCGAATCCTTAGCAAGTAGAGATTTACTCACACATTATCAAAATAGAAGAATCAACAAATAGAGATTTCATAATGTGAAAATTTAAAGAAAGCGAGATTAAAAGTAATGATCATCTTTATTATTCAACTTCAAATTACAACTTCTTCAATCCGAGATTACAAGAAAATTCGCTCTCGATCACTCCCTTGAAGAGGTAATTTCTCCGTCGATCTTCGCCTCACTCGATCACCGTGAGTCTTAGATCTATCAAGGATCTCGTGTTCGTTGATGACGATCGGCTTCGCGTAAAGGATCTTGAATGATCTCGCTAGATGAATTTCTCACGATTCTTGATTTTGGATCTTGATTTGGAATTTGATCTTGATTTGGTATTTGGATCAAAAGTATTCCACTACAAAATCAACAACCTTTTTAATGTAGGCTTATGTCCCTTTTTATAGCCCCTAATCAAGCTTCCCTCATAAGCTTGGTTGTTATAGAGAGGCTTCTAGAATAAGCTAGGTAGTTATGAACCTTGATCAACAAGCTAGATTGTTGTAGAGAAGTTTTCAGAACAAAGTTGTTACAACGAAGTGTCTCCAAGAAGCTAGGACGTTGCAATGAAGTTTTCAGAGAGTTCCCAACTTCGAAGGCCCCAACTCGGCAGTGGATCCGCGGCGACTCGGCCTGATTCGGCCGCAGTTCCACAGTCGATTTGTGAGTTTGTTGCTTAAAAATTCTTGAGACTTCTAATGTTGGTCTCTGGATTTATATGTGATATCTGGAATCTTCTTACCTCTACTGAATCTCTGCCAAAATTTAACTCTTTGATTTCCTGTATCTTCTCGACGAATTTCTGTTTCTGATATCTGATCTAGGCTAATTTCTGCACATGTCACGATCCAAAGTTTGGATGTGACCGGCACTTAAATTGTATAATATCTAAAGATATCGACACAATCCGAGTACGCCAAAAACAAAGACCAAAAACCATTTTTGAGGAACTTAAGAAAAAATTTAGTTTTTTAAGTAAAAATCGCGGTTTTTAAGTATTTAAAATTTTAACAGTAATTTCCTATTGCATTTATAATAAAAGCAGTTATAAAGTGTTTAATTTGGCTGCATCCCTAGTTGGGAGCAACGATACTAACAATGGAAATCAATACATACTCATAGTACGACATCAAAGAAGAATCTCAGACATACATAAAAGAAATATCTTTTAATACAACTAAACGATCTCATATGTCGAAATACTATACATATAACCATATATCGTTCTAAGTCATTATACAGATTCTGATGGAGATACTCTAGATTCAATATACAATACCAAAAAGAGAAGGTTACTATATATGTCACGACCCGCAGGGTACGGAACGTGACTGGCACTTAAGTTACGAAACGTCTCAAGACGTCCGTAAAATAGGTAAGCCAAAGCCCAGAACCAAAACCAAATAAGCAGAAGAGTGAAGAAAACCCAATCAATTGAAAGCGAGTTTATCAAATAAGTCATATAAAACCCTTTTTAAAAACAATATCAATTTTTCCGAAAATTTCGGCAGAGTCTCCTTTGTAAATACTGGCCCCCAAAATGGGTACAACAAGAATATATATGAATCCAACAAATAAGGCATCCCCAAGCGGGAGCTAGCTCTTCGCCACAAGGCGGTCACAAATCCCATGCAATATAAAACAACATCATGCAAAATAATCATAAGGAAGCATGAGAAAAACGGCATGTCGACTCAAGTGAGCTCGACCCCAAAATACAGCATAAAAAGTCCACAAATCTCACAGTCTCATCTCTAGGTCAATATACAACAATACTGATAGAAACAGTAGATGGAGTACTCTAGATACAAAGAATATACAAGGTGGTGCAAAAATAATATAACCCACCTAAGAGCAAAACCTCGAGTCCAGGCAAAAGAAGCAAGTGCGCCCGCCGCTACTGTACTGACGGAGCGGACCTGAAAAAGGCTGTGGCACAACGGGGGTGAGTTGCCAACTCGTGAGTAATAAATAACATCTACACAGGCTATCGAATGCATGCACACAAGCATCCTAGCATCTATAATACAGGTATGGCAGGACATAATGGCAGGTATGTATGCAATATGAATGTACTAGCAGGTATGAATGCAATGCGAATCAACTCATGATCTGAATGTGTAAGTATAAGAATCATGTTTTTCCTCTAGGAATCTCTTTTGAAATACCAGCACAATACCAATAGAATCAACAAGAACCTGTGTCCAGCAACGACACCTCAAAACTATCACAAATCTCATATATCCATGTCATAGTATCTCTGGCCTCAGCCATCCGGCTGAGCCAGCTCAATATCAAAATCTCATCATCTCGCGGCCACGGTCGGTATCCTCTGGATATCCTCCGTGCCAAACAGTCACCGGTAGGTAATCCGTCCCCTGCCAGGCTCAACGTCAACACCACATTCATCTTGCCCCGGGGTACCATACCGGGCCCACCATGTACCCGTGACGGTTCCTCCACTCCTCGACACGGATCTCGAAAACCACAGCAAACTCATGGTAGACGACAATTTACATCACTAGAAAACCGCAATTACATATTTTAAAAACATAATAAGTTTAGAAATTTTGCGTCTTTCCCCCGAAATCCAGAAATATCATAAAATCTCAAGAAATCCTCATGAGTGCATATATCAATGGTGATGAATGCATATGGTATCAATAATTAAGCTACGATGTATGATTAATAGACTAGGCATGAACAAATAATATGATGAGGTACATGCACATGAATAGCAATCCTACGATTTTCATTTTAAGGAATTAAAGGCAATAGCACAGGTTTAAGCATCAATTAATAAAAGGTTTCAAATTATAGGTTATCTAGTGTGGTGGCATGGCAATTACCAGGGCATGTGTGTAAGCATGAATAGTGCTCGTGCTGCATATAAAAACCCTGGCAATGGTGCAGGTGTCCTATAAAATGGTTTCGCATATGAATGTCAATATAAGGCATGGATGCAGCAAATAATCATATAAGTATTACACCCCTAATTACTAACATCACTAAGAATCTTTTAAGTTACTAAAACTATCGGGCGGCTTGCGCCATCCAACGATAGCCCCCCATAGATGTTACATCTACTCACCGGAATCCCTAGCTAGTCACGTCCAATCACCGCTTTCCCCTTTCGTGCCGCGTCTGACGTCTCCGCGACCGAACCTGAAATTTACATCAATACCAAACATAAGGTTACATATCAAGAACGACGCAAAAACCCAAACGAAAATACTAACGTTCACAAGCTAGGTACAACGTGCACAAGGTGCGCGGAACACACGCGAAAATCACAAAAACTGCAAAAAATCGCCGATTTGGTCGCCCGGCAAAACTAAAACCCGACTACTCAAAAATCCACACTCACGCATCCTAAAAGTCATAGGATATGCCAACAATATAATCTAGATATCGCAACTAAATCGCCACAATAATATTATAAAAACCTAGTAAGCTAGAAGTTTGCAAATTTGGTGCAAACATCGACAATTTGCGACAAAGTGCACACATTAACACACAAATATCCAAATTAAACCATTAGAAAGCCACTACAATTAAATTAACCCCTTTACCATGCATCAAAACCCACATTCCATACACAAACCTTTTCTTGATTTTGGTAATTAGCAATCTTAATGAAAATTTCACACAAGTTTAACATAGATTAGCCTAATATGAAGCCACTTAAGCAAAGTAACCATATAAATTGGTTAAGTAAACAACTAGGTTAATTAAAAGATTTAATTAACTAAAACATGGTTTCAAGAAACCCTAGATTAATTTTCAACCATTAACTTTAAAAAGAAAACTAGATTAGGATTAACACTAAAATTAACACTAAACAACTAGATTAAAGAATTCTAACCATAGCAACTTAAAAGAGTAGAAATTATACCTCAAATCTATGGATCTAGCAAGAAGAAATTTGCCTCAATGATGGCCTCCTAGCACCATGATTCCAAGCAAGAGAGGTGAAGGAAAAAGGGATGAAGAATGGGGTTTAATTTGTGAGTTTTTGCTTGAAATTTGGAGCAAACTTAATGAATTTTTTTGAAGAAAATGAAAAGAACAAAGAGATGAAGGGGGCTGCTGGAATTTCGGCCAGAAATGAGGGAGAGGGGATGGTGTGGGGTGTGGGAAAGAGGTCTTGGTCAACTCCTACCAACCACAAAAGACTATACCCAAAAACAAATTCAAACCTTTCTCAAAACAACCATCATTTCCACACAATAAAACAAGTCAAGGAGCATGGAATTTTTCTGGACCTGATGGTGGTGGGGCTGGCCTAGGACTGAGGGATGAGTGAGAGAGAGTGCACAAAAAAATTTTATGCAAAAAGACCCCCTACAAGTCCAAAATTGCAAGTTTAAGCTTAAATTCAATAAATTTCGTTTCCTATAATAAAAATTAGTTAAAAATCAAAATAAAATACTAAAAATTTATGTTACAACTAGATTTTAATTAACATGATTTTAAAGCTTAATTTTAGCCCATTTAAATTGTATTTATCGCTAATTTAATGTATTTTCTTACCGGCTTAAAATAATATTAAAAATTGAAAAATAGGGAAATTTTTTTAAATGACCAAAATTTAATAAGTAACTCATTAGCTACTAAAAATAAGCAATTACCTACCCATTTTAGGTATAACTAGTCCTAAACTGCAAAATAACAAAAAGGACGGTTTTCGGAAAAATACCGAATTTTCACCAACTTTCAGGAAAACACCAAAACGACTTTTCAAGACGCTACAATCTCCCCCCTTAAAGAAATTCGGTCCCCAAATTTAAAAATATAACTACGCGTACCTTCAAAGAGATGGGGATATTTCTTCCTCATCTCGCCCTCGGTCTCTCAGGTAACCTCCTCGCTGCTCGGGCTACGCCAAAGGACCTTGACGGTTGGTATAACTTTTGATCTCAACTTCTTCACCTGCCGATCCAGGATGGCCACCGGCTGCTCTACAAAAGAAAGGTCGCGCTCTAGCTGGACTGTCGGGTGCTGAATCGCATGCGAAGGGTCGTGAAGGTACTTGCGGAGCATCGAAACATGGAAGACGGGGTGAACATCGGGAAAGCTGGGTGGAAGGGCCAAACGATATGCAACAGCGCCGACACGCTCGAGGATCTCGAAGGGACCTACAAATCTAGGGCTAAGCTTCCCCTTTTGCCCAAAACGCATCACGCCCTTCATCGGAGAGACCCTCAGAAAAACATAGTCGCCAACTGCGAACTCTAATCTGCGACGGCGCCTGTCTGCATACAATTTCTGTCTGCTCTGAGCTGCCCTCATACGGTCTCGAATCAACTGTATCTTCGCTGTCGTCTCCTCAACAAGCTGCGGCCCCAAAATACTGCTCTCGCTGAGCTCTGTCCAACAGACGGGCGATCTGCATCTCCTCCCATACAATGCCTCGAAAGGTGCCATCTGAATAGTATCCTGGAAGCTGTTGTTGTAGGAGAACTCCACTAGAGGTAAATGACGATCCCAGCTACCGCCGAAGTCTAAAACGCACGCTCTGAGCATGTCCTCGAGAGTCTGAATGGTCCGCTCTGACTGTCCGTCGGTCTACGGATGAAACGCTGTGCTGAAGCTCAAACGAGTGCCCAAAGCCTCCTGAAGTCTCTGCCAAAGTCGGCTGGTGAACTGGGTGCCTCGATCTGACACGATACAAGTCGGTACGCCATGTAGTCGTGTCGGTACGCCATGTAGTCGCACGATCTCGTCGATGTAAAGCTGGGCATACTGAGCGAAGCTGAAAGTCGTCTTCACTGGCAGGAAGTGAGCCGCTTTCGTCAATCGATCTACGATCACCCAGATGGAGTCGTACCCTCGACTGGTCCTAGGTAGACCCACAACGAAGTCCATCGAAATCTGCTCCCATTTCCACTCCGGAATGGGTAACGGCTGTAGCTCTCCCGCGGGCCTCTGGTGCTCGGCCTTGACTTGCTGACAAGTCAGGCATCTCGAAATGAACTCCGCAATGTCCCTCTTCATCCCGTCCCACCAGTAGGTCTCTCTCATATCATGGTACATCTTGGTGGAACCGGGGTGGACACTATACACTGATCGGTGTGCTTCCTCAAGAATGTCGCGCCGCAATCCATCAGCATCTGGTACGCACAGTCTAGATCCATAGCGTAAAATCCCCTGATCGTCAATCACGAACTCGGAAAATCTGCCCTGTCCCATCTGTGCCATGATCTCTGAGCAACGGTCGTCACTGCGCTGTGCCTCATATA